>OZ024877.1:24102501-27053021 GCA_964017185.1 Rugalucina vietnamica
GTCGAGTAGTGACTCCAGCTGTTTTTTCAGACTCAATTTTTCTGCACAGCTTTTACAAAAATGGTGTCTCCAGTCCTCTAGAAATATAGAATTACATCACAATTCCACAAAGAAGTTCATTTAAATGAGAAATTATTGCCTTGACAACAGCCACACACCCTAAAACCTTAGTATTGTTGACAATGACTGATAGTCTCAAACCAAAAACAAGACCTTGCAATTTATTTTTACTTTTATTGTTATATTGCAAAAAATGGCATGGAATAGTTTTTTAAGTATTCAGACAGCCAAATTAAATGCTAGAAAATTGTTCAATTTGAAAAACAATATAAAAAAATCAAAAGATCAAATAGTCTCAAAGCATGGGTCAAGCAGTAACCTGTAAGTGACCTCACAGGTTCCCAGCTATGCAATGGACATGGCCATGGAGCAAGGTACCAAATCCAATATGGCCACTGAGCAAGGTATGAAAATGAAGTAAACACAATTTATTTTGGCTTGCGCTTCATTGTGCTGCTATGTATTCATTTCAAAGTGGTCAGATATTGTTTCTAACATACACAGCTTCGTTCTGTTACATACGGATTGATTCGGAATGATAATAAGAAAAAAATCAATTTTCAATCACAGTCATCGCAACAGAGATAATCATCGAAAATGGTACTAGCTGATGCATTTATCCATTTATTGATAAGATCCACAAGAAAGAAAAACATCAAAATTCGGTTTTAATATCAAAACCACGCACTTCCAGTTGACACGATTTGACTAAGAAAAAACAATGGATTATGCCGCCTGATTTCCGGTTCCCGGCTTTTACTGAAGTCGCTAAGTCGAGTCATCGCAATGGCGTCGTTTAAACAGGGTAGGTGCGATCTTCAGAGGGTCGATGAATAATTATCCATCTTTTACCGAGAAATTTTTTTCCTTCTTTTTCTTCTTCTTCTTTTCTAAATATGGGTGAAACCCCAGAAACCAGCTGTCAACGTACAGAAATCATGCCACAAATGTTGAATTTGTTAGAAAATAAAAAAAGATTCTATAACTTTTTTTCGGTTTTGAAGATGTCTATTGAACGACACTCAGTGTATCACTAGTAATTTTATAACAACCCTTTCCTGCCGTATGACGTATTTCGAAGTTGGTAGTCCAAGGGTGATTCAGGTTCTTCAAAACCAAATTTCAAAAAGAAACAAATCACTGTATGGACTAATAGGTATCTTTTAATTTTTAAAAAAACATATGATATCAAGATATTAGCTTTTGAAACTCTGCAAAATTCAATAAATACTTTTTTTCGCAATATTTCACAAGTGAACACACCCACTAATGGAATCGTCCGTCAAAACTGAATCCAATAATGGCTAATTAATATCTGATTCAAGTAATTACTGAAAAGAGTTTCTTATTTCAATAATAAATAACGCCGTTGAAAAGAAAGAATGAAAAAAAAAAAAAAAATCTGGTCACAAATTTTATTCAATAACATTTAACCATTAATACAGAAAATTCAAATACAAAAATTTGATTTATAAATTCAGAACAATTTACAACGTACTATTGAATAGAACAGAGCGCTCCGAATGTGGGGGTCACGTGAGATGTGATATGAGGTTTGGGGTGTGATATGGGGGTGTGATATGAGTCCATATCTCCCTAGGGAGATATGGATTTTGACAAATTTTGAACTGATACAGCTTTCGAGATTTGGGGTGTGATATGGGGGTGTGATATGAGTCCATATCTCCCTAGGGAGATATGGATTTTGACAAATTTTGAACTGATACAGCTTTCGAGATATGGTGTCCCGATACGTGCATAGGACTTGCGCCTGTATCGCATATGTAAAAAGAACGTATTTTACAGTAAATATATATGATAATCTCTAATTACCGGCGAGAAGTGAGTTATATACTTCGGAAATTGTCAAGATGGCTGCCTCATGAAGATCTGTTTTGCTCTATTTTCCTTCCGCTGACTATAAAAACTTAAATCAATGTCGACATATGCACTGTTTTGAGACGAAGTTGGAATTATAAGGAATGAATTATTATTTTTGTTGATTTTATCGATGTGTAAACTCAGGCGAATCACTCACAAACTTTTTCATAAAGCCCGAATTTTATAAAGCCCTTCGGGCTTTATTCAGTTTGTGAGTGATTCGCCTGAGTTTACACATCGATAAAATCAACAAAAATAAAATTCATTCCTATAATAAAGCACGATGAGATGATGTGTCGTGCTAAAGAACCATAACTCTTGCTTTCATATCTTTGGAGTAATTTCCCTTTGATTATTTCCCATACAATTTCGTGTCCACTCTATAATTTGAAAACCGTAAGAGAAATTTCAGTGAAACTTGGTACACTTATAAAGCACGATGAGATGATGTGTCATGCACAAGAATTATAACTCTTGCTTTCATATCTTTGGAGTTATTTCCCTTTGATTATTTTTCCATACAATTTCATGTCCGCTCTATAACTTGAAAACCATAAGAAATATTTCAGTGAAACTTGGTACACTTATAAAGCACGATGAGATGATGTGTCATGCTAAATAACCATAACGCTTGCTTGCATATCTTTGGAGTTATTTCCCTTTGATTATTTTTCATACAATTTTGTGCCTGCTCTATAACTCAAAAACCATTAGAGATTTTTTCAATGAAACATGGTACACTTATAAAGCATGATGAGACGATGAGTCTTACACAAGAATCATTACTCTTGCTTTCATATCTTTGGAGTTATTTCCCTTTGATTATTTTCCATACAGTTTCGTGCCCGCTCTTTAACTTGAAAACCGTAAGAGATATTTCAATGAAACTTGGTACACTTATAAAACAGAATGACAGGATATGTGATGCACAAGAACTATAACTCGTGCTTGCATATTTTGGACATGCATGTAGAAAGCGGGGAGACATCAGTTTTCACATAGAAAACAAATTCTAGTTCTATGTTGCTTTACGTCTCAAAAAACAGCTATGGACGGCTAGTGAAATACATGACACCTTCCTGCATTTAAGGATCGCTCCAGTATTAGCCATGGATGATAATACTCAACTCTGCGTGGATGCATCTTTATCAGCAGTTTCTCCAAGTCACGATGGACGGAGGCATGGCCTAGTTTGCATTTAGAGTTAGCTACATTAAATATTTTACATGTAGAATATTTACAAGCGTATTATATTTGGGGTCTTGTGATCATGTGGATACATAAAATGTGGCTAAATCATGATTTATTTATTTATAAATAATTGTATTTCCAATATAAGTCTGAGGGTGAAACACATTTAACTATATAAAACTATTCTACCATGTGGCCCTCATAAAACACTTATTTACATAAAACATAAAATATTGCAACGTAGATATCGTTTGATGTATAAAAATGATGCGATAGTTTGCCCAGAAGACACGTCACATTAACACTTGAGAATGGCTATTTGATACCCTGTATACCCGTGAATCTTACACCGCAGATTGATGCAACATCACGCGAGGGATGTGTTTGAAAGTAGTATCGATTTGGTAAACTACAGCACGTGGAAAGTTCAATGCCTCGCTATTTGTCGATATTGATTCGCTGTAACCCAGATAGCATGATAACGTTGGCCCAACGTAGGATTTCGGTAGTGTGCTACGTTGGCCCAACGTAGGCAGCTTACGTTGGCCCAACGTCATTTTGCTCATCGGGCCTCTGTTGGGCGAATGTGTTGGGCCAACGTTGGGCCAACGTAGGTCAAAGTGTACTGATAACGTCGATTCAATATTGATTCAACGTTGGGCCAACGTCACATTTAAGTTGGCTTAATGTTAGTTAGCCTATAAAATGCCAACCTTAGTATCTGTGCCTTAGTGCACTAAATGTTGAAGTATGCGAGCAGTAAACTAAAATAGACAAAAAAGACTGCACATGTTTCGGTATCTTTATTAGAAATACACGTATCAAACAAACATATATTCAAGTAGATCTGTTCCTTTGTCAGGGTGCGCGGATGAGTCCGTTGTTCTCCTTTGTAGCCGTCATTGTTAAGGCTGTTCCTTATTTGATTGTGCGCTGACTGCGCATAGATGTACAGGCCGATCTGTTTGTTTGTTAAGCCTGATCTGTTTCCTTTTGAGTCTGTGTGGGTGAGCTTACATGAACTCGCTGACTCGTCTGTTCATTCGCAGGTCTAGTGAATTCGCGGGATTGTCTTTTCCTACTATAGACTGTGCAGGATGATTCTTCCTTGATAGACTGCGTAGATGTGCAGAAGGGTCCATTCCTTTGTTTTACTGTTCCTGACTGTGCAGACCGATCTGCTCCGTTGTTAGAGGTTTCCATTTCTTTGTTAGAATGTGTACATGCTGATCTGGTTTGGGATACGCAAACTGATCTTTTCTGTTTTAGTGGCAGTATCTTCATCACAGCACAACTTATATAAATCTGAAAATAAATCAATAAATAAAATGTATAATTTATTTTTCAATGACATATTTATCTAATTTTCAAAACATGATAATAATGATGATAATAATAAAACATGGTTTAACAACAGCAAAAATCAGAACATTACCAGAAAAAAAAAAGAATAAAATGGAGAGAGAAAATAATTTACCCTTTCTTTCTTCTGCAACATTTTCTTTTGTCTCTTCAAACTGCAATAAGTATCTGTTGCTAATTTAGCCGATACGCGAGAAAACTGGTTTTGGGGATTTCCGACCAGGTTTGACACAAACCGGCTTGTACACACTCAAATGACGCTACATACTTGAAGTATTGGCTATAAGCAGAAGAGGAATAGTGCTATCCATTTAGCGATAACAAAGATGCTGATCAGCTTGCTGTTACTGCACAGCTGATCTACGCCTTTGTTTTCGCATAAAAAAAGTCTGGTTATCTCATGACGCGGCTCAATTATCCATAGATAATTGTGGCCACATATTCTGTTCTTCTGGGTATCATGTTTCAGATTAATTTGTGGTGAAAGCAGTAGGTGACCTGTCTGTTTTATGATAACAATTAATTTGATTATACCTAATGTGTTTCTTATCTAAGCATGTGCAATGGAAAAATATTTTTTATCAATGCAAACAAAATTATATGAATATTAAATCTACTCTTTATTGCACCAAAAAATAGTTAAACATATTATTTAAGACAAAATTTGAGTTTCACATCAGGAATACATTACGTGAGCGTTCAGCGTGTGCATCTACACAGTCAAGCAGTGCAGGTCAATTACTATCTGACCCTATGCTGCATAGTATGCATGAGAAAACCAACAATCTGGGTCTGACCAAGTCCGACACAAACCAGATTGTAGAGCCGAAGAAGATAGAAATTTCAGATTTAGAAAGAATAGGCAGATGTACTTTCTCTGGAGTGAAAACAAAAGCGCTGCAGCTGTGCAGTTACTGCACAGCTGCGCCTTTGTTTTCGCGTTTTTGTTTTCGCGTTTTTGTTTTCGCATATACAGAATGTTGGTGCTCTAATGCAGCGGCTCACCTAGTATAAAGGTGATGTCGTGAAAAAAATTGCCTTTTGCGAAATTCGCCACATGACAAGAAACAGGACAGTACACAGGTCCTTGAAATGTTAGATTCAGGATGAGACGGGTTCAACATTTAGGCAGCGATAAGAAAAGCGATGATCATCTGTGGGCTGACTGTGCAGCTGCTCTGTACCATTGATTTTGCATGAGCAAAATGTGGTTGTACACCACATTTTAATGGACTGTTGGTTTTAGGTAAGCCGACAGTAAAACGGCTTACATGTAATTACATGTATGCAGGAGAAAGATTGGTGAAATTTGGGAATACGTTAGATTGAAACTGGAATGTCCTGGTCTACCTGCAACTTACGCCTGATCAGATTAGATAACAACTTACCCCTGATCAGATAATGTAAATGTTTTTTTAGTTGTTTTGACCATTTAAGAGTTTGAATTGTCACTTTTTCGGGTTTGATGTGCTAACGTTGGCCCAACGTTGGGCCAACATTATACACATGTATGAACATTTTAGGAAACGTACGACGTTGGGCCAACGTTGGGCCAACGTTACACATATGTATGTACATTGAGGAAACTTACAATGTTGGGCCAACGTTGGGCCAACGTTAAAATAAGTGAAAGGAAAAGTTTTATTTTTTCATAAAAGGAAAACGTTTTCCCATCACTATGCCAACTTAAGTATTATTTGACTGTCTAAATTAAATTAACAAGATTTTGATTCACAAATGGGTCAACATAGATCCAACGTAGGCCCAACGTTACACTGCCAACGGCTAACCATTTACCAACGATGCGATTCAATGCCAACGTTGGGCCAACGTTGTCATGCTATCTGGGAAGTTGTTGCCAGATGGATACGGCTTCCAATGAATCACATCACTGCATTTTGTCGTGTGATGTTGATGCAATGCATCAATCTGCGATGTAAATAATGTGGTTGCATCACGAGTTAACGGATGTTTGATTTAAGAAATGAATTTCATTTTTCTGGTGTTCATGGAGCTATGAACCGCAGTGGGTCGCGTGCAAAGTGACCCACTGCGGTTCATAGCTCCATGAACAACAGAAAAATTAAACTCATTGCTTATATTTACATTCATTTCTCTCTATCGCTTGTTGAAAAATCACCAAGGCGGCCACATTTACCAGCAAACAGAGAATCTACACACAGTGTGTGTTCAAACAGCGGAACGGCGTCGACGTTTACAACGTCCAATCAGATTGGCGAGATTCATGTTTTTGACGTCAAGTTTGGATTACGTCACGTCGCGTGACACAATGTTGTTCATGGAAGTATGAACACAGATGAATATCTAATGGTTCATCTAAGGAGGTTTTAGAAAAATGTAAATATATACAAGTAAAAAGACGTAAGAATTCAATAGTGTTTTTATTCACGTCCAGTCTAGAGACGTTTTGGTTTTCAGAAACACAACTGAAAATGATGGTACACTTGCGGAACCAAAATTTACTGGTTCCATCGCCAGTAGAGACAACAGAGGGAAGTCTGTTTTGTAGATGCACTATCACAGACGAAGAAACTCAAACTGGTAAAATTATTCACAATGCCTCTTGAAAAACATATATAGCGGATTAAAGTATTTGTCCTTTAAGTAATTCACTGCATACTAGTAGGTGTCTGAAGAGAAAAGACAGCCGCCAACCATTTTCAGTCGTCCTATATCACAATCAATGTCGTCAATATTTAACGCCGTAAAAGGTTTTCTCCATTCACTATGATCTTTATAGATGTATGGGAATCAATCGATGTCTTTCGCATTTTCAAATCAATGAAAACAAGTTACTATACTCTTCGCCAAAAGTTTAGCATAATTATTTGTGTAAAAGGAGGCAAAATATCTGGTAAGAATTAATCCCAGTAAATAAATATTCCGACACAATTGTTCCTACTCGATGTCATGGTAAGGGTGTAAACAATCAGCATTTTTACGGATTCAAAATCGGTAGTTAATTAGATACTGAATGACAAAAGATAAGTCACTAGTTTGAAAAAGTTATTTTCGACACGTTTTTTAAAATCTTGTCTAAAAGTACTAAGTTTCAGTATTTTCAATCAAAAGTCATTAAAATCTTTAGACAATATATAGAATAACAATGTAGCATATCATTATTATCATGTCATTTGAGATTTAGGCATTAGACCTCTTTAAAGACAAACTTGTTTTCAAAATGTTTAAAAACTAAATTTTGCTATACTTTCCCTTCCAGAAATGTCAGTGTTTGGTGCCATTTCTTCACTTTTTGTTTATAACATAGCGTTCTAACATACTCTTCCTTGATACGGGGTCAATTTTGTTCTATAGCGTATAGTGTGCAAAATTCAGCATTGAGAAACACGGCTTATCATTAAAATAATGCATTATTAATATACCAAAAAATTACGAAATCTGATAGTTCGCGATCGAGACAAAACTGTCATTTGTTCTTTGCTACGACATGCTTTCTTTCTAAATCAATGAATGCTGAAGTCGTGATATGCTTTGGGAATATTTTTCAGGCCATATGACATTAGCACTATAAAACTAGAATATGCTAAACTTTTGTCGAGGTGTATAATACGTCATTGAGATTTAAGGCTAGCACCTTGAGTGGATAACCACCGCCACATGGTCGCCGTGATGATATATCTTTTCCGAATACTGTGACAGGAATTCTTGAATTTCATCTATTTACCCTGCCGAATCTTGTCTGCCTCTAGGTACAGTGCGGCTGGTCAGTCTTGTTGATCATCTACCTGGTATAACGTTTAATGATGCCGGCTGCCCAAGTTATCTACTGCAAGAGATCGGCCGACTTACTGCAAGAACGGATAAAGCTCTCAAGGAAAGTATATAAAACATCTTGATGCAAACTTTACTATGTTAAAATCATTTTATGTATACATAAAATGATCAACATTTTTGTTTAGTTTCTTTGAAAGTATTAATTTTGTGTTGCAGTTTGCGTTTTAATAATTAAAGGTAATACGGAAGCGTATATGTGCACCGTGTTGTTGCTTTAGTTGGCATCATCTCGACTTTGCGTTTGTCGATTTGTTTAGTTGATCTACCAGAATGAAAGTATATCGATTTGTGTCATTTTAACTGGACATCTAGACATTAATTTGTCGAGATGTGGTAGATCAGCTATACAAATCGACAAACGCAAAGTCGAGATGATGCCAACTAAAGCAACAACACGGTGCACATATACGCTTCCGTAAAGGTCATTTTGAAACATTCAATGATCTAATTTGCAATAACGGTGCGGCCTTCTTGCGGTATTATCTGAAACGGTTTACTTTTATCGAGTTTTTCTGTCAGGGTTATCGGTATCATTAGCTTCGAAAAGCTTTTGCAAAAGTTTATATTCGATAAAAGATTGGAAAATATAATGTCTGTATAGTTTTCTGGCATTAATTTAATTGATCAATGTCAAAATAAGAGCCGCCACATGGGAAAACCAACAATCTGCATAGGCGAAAACAAAGGCGCAGATCAGCTTCGCAGTAACTGCGAAGCTGATCAGCGCCCTTGTTTTCGCTACTCGGATAGTGCAATTCCTCTTCTACTTAAATCCGAAATTTCAAGCTTCTAGCTCTTTTCTGTAGCTGTACATGCCGGTTTGTGTCAGACCAGGTCGAAAACCACATTGTTGGTTTTTCCACGAGTTGGCTCATATGTTGATCAGACCTTTTCATACACATATCTTTGTATCATGAAAGGGGTATTAGTTGAATGTTTGAAATGTTTTAATTTAGAGTTTTCATGGAACGATAGAAAATGAAAGCCAATGGAAACTTTCCAAGCTACCAGAAATTAAAGACATGCTCCTACGTCATTGCCCTCAGTCAGATACCCGAATGGGCCTGGAAATATTATCAGCGTATAAAGAAACAATACTGCCTACTGCTGAAAAGTTACAATCAGGTTGAGTTTTCTTAAAGCTTATTTTGTTTCAATAATATAAATGTTTTGTTTTTAAAATAACTTTCATAATCATGCCAGCTTTCACAATGCATTTTATTTTCCTATAAAAAACAATAATGTTACAAATCGTGTGAAAACGCATGTGCACCACAGATTTGCTTTAATTGCTTATATTTTCAGGCATAATCCACGGAGACGTTAACAAGAACAACATTATCGTGGACAGAATAAACCTTGAAGACGACGGATCAACTCAGGCTAGCTACTATATATCTGGACTTGTAGACTTTGCAGATGCTAATTCAAGTATTTATGTTTATGAACTGGCGATCGTTATGGCGGATATGATGTCATCTATCGACGAAATTGATCCACTGGAAACTGGGAGGAGATTATTTAAAGGCTACGTCGAGGTGCTGCCTTTAAACGAGGAGGAATTGTCAGTTTTGAAACTGTGCATTTGTATAAGACTTCTACAGAATTATGTGTTGCGGAGTGAGTCTTTACTGGACAATCCGGGGAGTGAATATCTTGAACAAGGTCGAGAAGAAAGTTTACAATTATGTAGATATCTTTGGCAATTAAGTGACGAAACATTTACAGAGAAGGTAGTCTGTAATTAACTTGATATCGTAAATACACAAATGTACTCGTAGACTTAAACATGTCCATATAATATATATACCCCTTACACCCCACTTTCATAAGCCTCCGTGGTGCAGTGGTTATGTCACTTGCCTTATAAACCAGGGGTCGCAGGTTCGATCCCGGGCTTCTCCAGTCCGTCGGATGGGACTATAAACCGAGGTCCCGTCTCCATATGACCTTAGCGGTTGGTGGGACGTTAAACCCCAATCAACCAACCAACCACTTTCATATATTCAGTCTGGGGGATACTTTTTTTTCTTATTTTTGTTCCAAAACATAGATTGTGGGTACTCGTTAGAACCACACTGTTTTGTTCGAAAAATATTCAATTCAATTCTTTATTCAGATTGCCAAATACATTTTAGCGCATCTACAAAACAATCAATACAAATACACAAATACACTAACTTGACATATTTTATCGTGAGTACTGGATGACCGCAAAGCAAATGTTGAGGAATGCTGATGCAGTGCCCAGAGCAGTTATACTAATATGGCATCCCTGATCTAGGCTGTGTCTGCCAGCAACCATAAAATTGCGATCAGATCGGACATCCAATACGCATGAAAAATAGATACATGTAGGATGATAAGCCTATGAATGGTAATATAACAAGATTATGACATGACGTAGGTGGCATCTCCAAAGTAGTATATCAGTGTGTTTCAAAAGTTACACATAATATGAACTAAGCTATAGTGAACTGACATAGACTGAATTGAAAAATTGAAAATGTTACAGTTCCCTACGACATGACTATATGTATATATTTAAACAAATATATTAGTAGTTACTACTTCATTGTAACAAAATCTATCAGAAAAACAGATGTTTCTATGTAGCGGCTATTATAAGAAAATAACAATAGCCATACCATCTACTTATTTTGTGGACACTTTCTAATATGTAAAGCGTCACCAATAAAATTACAAATGCTTTTACAATTTTGTTTAGTTTGTGGGTTAAGAATATGTTTAACTGCGTCTATTCCTTTGCCAAAATCATGTACAATTTCTGATATAAACCTATTGTTTTTGCGTTTGGAATCATACTTATTGCAGTTTAAAAGGAAATGTTCCTCAGATTCTATTGTGTCCGGACAGAAGGGACAGAATCGTTTCTGTCTCACAATTTTTGGTCTACAATAACGCATTGTTTCAATATTAAGTATATGACAACTAAGCCTAAGTTTGGTAATTAAAGATCTCTTAGCTAAATACTAAAATTCATGTTTAAATAACATGGTACACTGAAATTATAAAGGGTACTAAAAAGTTCGAGTTTACTATCAGAAGATTCCTTGATATGTGCTAAGTTAGTCTCTACTTTGTTCTTATAAAATACTTGTAAAGTCTGAATAAAGGCACCTTTACTCAAGCTATAAAGTTCTTGTATATTCAGAATCTTTTCCAAGTGTCTACTGTTTGTGAGCCACGAATTACTACCCTGCAGAAACAGCTGTTTGTCAGTTTGATATAGCCATATTTTAGCATCTCATTTGATATGGTATCAATACCTTCTTTTTTATTTACCTTAAGGTTTGAGAGTCCCTTTCTGACTTCCTTGCAATTGAATGGGAAGTCAAGATCGTGTGATGTCGACTTATCAGACAAAAAAGCATTTATCTCCTCATCAAAATTAAGTTCATTATCATTTGGTTTATATAGTTCCTCAAAATAATGTGTCCATTCAGATATGGATTTCACGTTACTAGGTTTATTGTTAGAACCTTTCATGTCATTTAAGGTTTTCCAGAGAAGTTTTGGATTTTTATTACGTGTATCTTCTAAGTGATTTGAGATCTTTTTTTACATATTCCGAGCGTTTCTTTTTTCGAAGTCTGTTATAATCATTTCTTACTTTAATAGATGTTTTACGTAAATCAATATTATTTGGATTATTCAATACTTTCCTGCCTAAACTCTTTAATGATCTTCTTAAGCTAAAGCAGTCTTGATCCATCCAAGATTTTTATATCTATGTTTATTATTGTTATGCTTCTTCTTACATCTAAAAGTAACTGATTCTTTAGCAGTTCCAAGTACAATCTTGTTGAAACTCTTGACTGCTTCGTCTGTGCAACTAAATTCCCATCTAGTGAAGCCATAAATTCAGACAATCTTTTAATAGAGCTTTTACTGTTAATTGATTGAATAAAATGAGATTTTGAGAACTCGGACCAAATAAATTTTCCATTCAATTGATGAACTGGAATTGATTCTTCAGCCTGTGTATAATTACATGTCAGACCCATCCATATAGGACAGTGGTCAGAAAACTCATTTGGAGGTTGAACATTAAAGAATCTGATTCTATCGAATAATTGTTCAGGCGCTAAAATGTAATCAACAGAACTAACTCCACCATTATCATGAAAACAAGTAAAGAATCCTAAGGAATCTCCAAAAGTTCTGCCATTTAAAATTCTCAAACCTGATTCGAGGCATAATGAGGCAAGTAGTTTTCCACTTTCGTTCGATATATTGTCTATATTATTACGAAGATTGGCTTGGTCATGTATGTAATTGTCTGGAGTTTGACAATATTTTTTGTCTATGGAACCATCATCATGAAATACAAAATCGAGCAACGTACCAGTCCGCGCATTGAAATCGCCTGTTAAGATAATATTACCCAGATTACTGTATTGGAGGACATCATCTAACAGCTTAGAATAGAATTCAATATTAAATGTTGAGCCTCTATTTGGTGGCATATATATTGAAGCTATGTATATAGGCTTCTCTAAATTGAAGGACAAGCTATCTAGCTTAAACCATACAATATGGTCTGAAACACTTTCTAATGATATACCTTTTTGAAGGTGATCTTTGAAATAAATGATAATTTCTCCAGATCTTCTGCCTCGCTTTTTAATTATTTTTCCTGGTACATGAAAATTACAATACCCAGAAATTTCAATTGGAGAATCCTTATGAGTCCATGTTTCAACTAAACTAAAAACATCAAACTTATTTACAATGTTTACAAACTCAACATCTTGAACCTTCTTTGAACTTAAACCTCGTACATTCCAACTAGCAATCTTTAACATAACATCCATGACTATCATTAAAATTCACATTTTAAATGAAAAACATATTTCAAGTACTTCACCAGGGTATATAACTATATCTGCTATACAGAGATACTAATTTACTCAGCTCAGCTTATAGTAACTATGACTCAGTCAATACAAGCATATTGTAGGCACTCATTAGAAGTATCTAGGGCATTTCCAGTGTGTATTATATAATAAATGAAAAACACCTATAGAGTAGCCCCCGAGTCTAGATTTGCAGCATCCACAAAAAATATCAGGTCTGAATTTAACTGTAAGTCAACAACCATTTACTTACTGCACGCCGGGTAAACGGTCAATTTGTACACCGAAGGCGTACAATTATGAAATAATTTGACCAGTTCCGGAGTACAAGTTGACCGGTATAAATAGGACGGAAACATCAGGACTATCGCAATCAAAGTAAGATAATTTCTTCTATTTTAGTCTTATACAAATATAAATATTTATTATATAACTATAAATAGACAGTATTTCAGACAATGCTTTCAGCCCACTGCATATTTTGTCATATTCTATGACCTGGGGGTTTTCCCATTGAATATATGTTACTAAATTTAGAACTCTCTCTGTCACTGGAAATGTACATTGATTACTGTCAAGCAGTAATGCTGATGAAGTACATATGATGTTAATTACTGTTTAGTTTATTTGAATTTAGACTTAATGTCCCAATGAACAGTTTTCAGTCATGCTGGGACTATATGTAAACTGTATGTATACCCTAATTCATTTACAGATAAAAATAGTTATTTTAAAATTATTTTTATCATGTTTATATAAAAAGAGTGATACATATTTAATAAAACAATTGTTGACTATTGAGTCATTGAATATGATGTGATATCCAACAGAGACTACCAATATTGGTAGTCTCTGTTGGATATCACATCATATTCAATGACTCAATAGTCAATAATTGTATAATATCCAAATTTTTCTATTGATTTTTTTTATTTTTTACATCTTACGGAAAGATCTGTACATTACACGGCCACAGCTCTTTCATAGCAAAATGCAATGATAATAGATTCATTTGCGGTACTTCACACTATGCAGCTGCGGGATTCGAAATTAACGTGCAAGTGAATTTATTATCATTGCACTTTGCTATATAAAAGAGCTGGATTAGTGGCCGTATATAACATGGGCAAGTTTTGGTGATGACGTACATGGATTCATCAGTTTCATCGGCAATCAAAACTAATAAAATTCATTCTAACAATATTTGCGCCATTTGTAATCTCTCTAGAGCCAACATATAGGTACTCTTGCTGCTAAATATCTACTGTTCCTCACAAAATGTATAGCTAATATTACACGTCTAATTGCCTATCATCGTTCATGTAATATAATCGAAAATGTACTGGGTTCGCACTGAGTTGCGCGTTTTTCTGCAACAAGTAATGTTTTATCATCACTGTCATGTACGTGATATCGTGTAGATTTTTTTGGCACTAGTGTAGATTATACCAAGATGGCGGCGACAGAAAGTGGGAGATCGTAAGTAGCCTTTCATATGTAAAAAATCCGGACATTTTAAATGCTAGTGACTCGTCTGAGACACTCCCACACTCGGAATAAATTAAATTTTACGATTTTGCTATTGCTTTTACACAGGCTGATCACATTAGTAAGTATTTGGTCGAGACGTGTGGGTGAATTGCCGATTTTGTAATCCAAGCGCAGATCGTCAAGGTTTTCAAGACATTTTGTCTTTTAAAAAGCAAATACCATCAATTCTCTTCAAAATACTATTAGCCCAGTCTCTGAAACACCATCCCTAGCCCTGATAGCCCACAGAAACTGCCATGGAAGGAAAAACCCGAGTTTGAAATTTTCACTCGGGCAACTGTGTGGAGACCAGTGTATTTTTGTCAGCAATCGTGTAGACACAGGTGGATTTTGAGAAATTTGTAACCGTGTAGAAACAGGTTTTGGAAACCGTGTAGACACGGTTTTAGTCGTTTAAGCTACCCATTATATTTGGACGGACTCGAAGAATGCATTACATAGTAATAAATTACAGTCATTAGCATGCTAAATTTGTGACAAATTTGTGCTAGCGATATATGTTTCGTCATCGGATGAAATGTCTAATGACAAATTGTGGAGGGATTTTTCAAGTGATGACATTCCCTCATCACAGTCCATTTTTTTACTGTCATCAACACATGAACTCGTATCATCATAAACGGTTACAGTCCAATTGCTGTGATTGGCTATTAGCTACTGTCCTGGTAACAATATTTTATTTCCCCCCTCCGAAGGGGTGGGGGATATATTGTTTTTGGTGTGGATCCCGTCGGCGTCGGCGGCGTCGTAGCTTTTTGTCTGCACGATATCTCCTGAACCACTGGATAGATTTAAACCAAACTGGCACAGAAACTTCATTGGGACAGCCGAATGGAGTGATACGATTTCGGTGACCTTGACCTAATTTTCAAGTTCACAAAGGTCAATTAACTGTTTGAAAATCCAGGTGACTCCATTCGTTTCCGCTCTCTAACTTGAGTAATTTTTGACCGATTTTCTTCAAACTTTGCATATTAGTTGATACCGGCAAGGAGTGGTTTGGGATTGAAGATGGGTAAATTTCGTCAAACGACCTTAGAGTTATAGCCCTTGATTGATGTTAAAATTGCATTTTTTTCGATTCCGCTCTCTAACTTGAGTAGTTTTTGACCGATTTTCTTCAAACTTTGCATATGAGTTGATACCGACAAGGAGTGGTTTGGGATTGTAGATGGGTAAATTTCGTCAAACGACCTTAGAGTTATGGCCCTTGACTGAGGTTAAAAATTGCATTTTTGTTTTCGTTTCCGCTCTCTAACTTGAGTAATTTTTGACCGATTTTCTTCAAACTTGGCATATGAGTTGATACCGACAAGGAGTGGTTTGGGATTGTAGATGGGTAAATTTCGTCAAACGACCTCAGAGTTATGGCCCTTGATTGATGTTAAAAATTAGATTTTGTTCGTTTCCGCTCTCTAACTTGAGTAGTTTTTGACCGATTTTCTTCAAACTTTGCATATGAGTTGATACCGGCAAGGAGTGGTTTTGGATTGTAGATGGGTAAATTTCGTCAAATGACCTTAGAGTTATGGCCGTTGATTGAGGTTAAAAAATGCATTTTTTTTTCGTTTCCGCTCTCTTAGTTTTTTTTTTCCGATTTTTTAAAATGTCTGTTGGCATATATTGGTTTTAATTTAAAATGTCTGTTGGTATATATTTTTATGTAAAAATTTACAAAATTAAAAGTGGGTTTGGGCAGAGAGTGGGGACATATGTTTTCCTCTGAAAACTACTTCTAGTTCATTCGGAATTAGTCCAAAATGTTTTGTTTTCATTCCAAGCGTGCCAGTTCGTTCATCTAAAGCGGCTGCTTTAATTCTTAATAACTTGTCACCATGTAATTCAACCATATGATTGATACACGTCTGAAGATCATCCGTGGCCCATGGACAGTAATAACACTCTACTGTTTCCGATTCCATCATCTTAACATAGAAGGTGTCTACCTGTAATCAAAGTAAATGGTGATGAGAGAAATATGCTCTACACATAACTAAGTTTTGAGATGTATGTGTGTGTGTAGTTCGGGGTTTAACGTCGCCTTCAACAATCTTTCAGTCATATCACAACGGTGTCCGGTTGTGACAGGGAGCTCAGTGCTCACTTTCATAGTGCTGCCTCACTGTGGTATCAAATCCAGACAATTTTCCCGATACCATCCCCAGTCACATTATACTGACAGTGGGGCGACCAGTCCTAGCCCTAATCCGAAAATCCGAGTGCAAAGCAGGGATCGAACCCGGTACCTCTCGAGCTCGGAGCGGACACTCTATCTACTGAGCTACCGAGGCGGTTTGAGATGTATGTATTATAGTTCATACCAAAGGTTAAGATGGCATAGTGCAATATTTCTCATATGCTATGGGTTACATCGGTACTGATATTCTGACTTGAAAATGGTTTGGACGTATTACCATGTAAATTTTAACAGGCTTAAGTATCAAAACTAATGATTTAATAGATGATGAATAATCATCACTAGCCTAATGTAATGGGCAGTTTAAATGTCAAACCGTGTCTACACGGTTTCCAAAATCTGTGTCTACACAGTTACAAATTTCTCAAAATCCATCTGTGTCTACACGGTTGCTGACAAAAACACACTGGTCTCTACACAGTTGCCCGAGTGAAAATTTCAAACTCTGGTATTTTCTTCCACGACAGTTTCTGTGGGCTATCAGGGCTAGGGATGGTGTTTCTGAGACTGGGCTAATAGCATTTTGAAGAGAATGGTCGATATTTGCTAATTTAAAGACAAAATCTCTCCATAACCCTGCTGATCTCTGCTTTGATTACAAAATCGGCAAGTCACCCACGCATCTAGGCCAAATACTTGCTAAAGTGATCAGACTGCGTAAAGGCAATAACAAAATCGTAAAATCTAATTTATTCTGAGCATGGGGGTGTCTCAGACTGGTCCCTGGCATGTAAAATGCCTGGTATTTTAACAAATGAAAGGCTACTTACAATCTCCCAGTTTTTCTGGCCGCCATCTTGGTATGATCTACACTAGTGCCAAAATAATCTACACGATATCACGTACATGACAATGATCATGGTCTCCTAAAACCAGCTTCAAGTGTACGTTTACAACGAAAGAGAAAGTCCCACGGTGACCCTCATAACAAGGGTTATCAGTGTACAGGTGAAAGTTGACCTGTTTTCTACTCGTGTTCAAATCATCGATTGATCAGTAAACCCAGAAATGAATGTTAGGGCTGAGGTACACCCTGATATAATACGTGACATTATTCTTAGAAACTACAATTTTCATGCTTCGGAAATTCAGAAATTGGACGGATATGAGGACCTTAACATTAAGGTTACTTTTAGAAAGGGAGACAACAACGAACATCTTGAGGCACCAGGCAGGGAATATATACTGAAAATCCTCAGTTTAGCACGCACCGGTCGCCTTAAAGTTGTAGGTAAGCTTTGTCGTGTTTGCTGTCATCCTCTTAAATGACTTCACTGCATGATTTACTAATATGTAAATGATGTCATGAGATCAACTTGGGCGGGAAGTTTGCGCGTCACAAAAAGTAGGCCTAACACAATTTCCTGCTTAAAGCTAGTATCTCACTGGCATGCGAATTCCTCGCGACTGTTACGCGAATTTAGTCGCGGCACTTTCGCACGACATTCGTGCGAGTGTCGTGAGAATTTTCACGTGTCGCGAACTAGTCGCGAAGTCGCGAAGGTTTTAAACATGTTTAAAAATTGGATGCGAATTTTTTTCCCAAAATATTTCGCAAGACTGTCGCGCGACTGTCGTGCGACGGTCGTGCGACGTTCGTGCGAATGTCGCGAACCTGTCGCCGCGAAATTTTGACAAATTTACAATGCGAAATTTTCGCGACACTCGTACGAATGTCGTACGAATGTCGTGCGACACTCGCACGACAGTCGCGCGACAGTCTTGAGACAACATGCGAAAAACTCGCGACTATCTGGCGAGAAAATAAAACCTAGCGACATTCGTACGAATGTCGTGCGACACTCGCACGAATGTCGCGCGACTGTTGTACGAATTAAAATGAAAATAAGATACATTCGCGGGAAAGTCGTGAGACACTCTCACGAATGTCGCGCGACTGTCGTGCGACAGTCGCGCGACTATCGCGCGACAGTCGTGAGATATATTTTCAAAATTAGACCGAAATTCGCGAATTTGTCGCATAAATGTCTATTCAATGAGACTGCAACATGAAAGTTTTGTTTATATCGTTAATCTTTGTCGCGTAATAGTCGCGAACTATTCGCGAACTAGTCTCCGTTTGTCGCATCCCAGTGAGATAGGGGCTTTACCGACTTGGTACTCAGTGTCTATGGGGTGCAGTTTTACTATTTATTCCCTATTTATGGATATCCATAATTCATTTTTGGATATCCTAAAATCGATTTATGGATATCCTGAATTCGGCTGAATATTGGATATCCATAAATTGATTTAAGGATATCCTAAAATCGAATTATGGATATCCTAAAATGCAATCCTATTTTTGGATATCCATAATTCGATTTAAGAATATCCTAAAATCGGGCTAATATTGGATGTCCATAATTCGATTTATGGTTATCCATAAATGAATTATGGATATCCTAAAATAGGACTGTATTCTAGGATATCCATAATTCATTTAAGGATATCCTTAAATCACAAAAAAATGATGTACGTGCCTAAGGGATACAATGATAAAAATGAATTATGGATATCCTAAAATCGATTTATGGATATCCTTAAATCAGATCATTTAAGGATATCCTAAAATAGAATTATGGATATCCAAAAATCGAATAATGATTATCCTAAAATCAAGATTATTTTTGGATATCCTAAAATACATTAAAAGACCTATTTCCATGTCTATTGAGGGTCATTAGATAAGGGACAGGGCATTAGAAAACCTAGTGCCCTGACAATGACTCAGAATACAGGTAGGGGCCAAAACAGGAAAAATCGATATTGATTGCAGAGGGAGGCAGTTTTTTGCACATGTTATCAGGGACATAAAATCAATAAACAGTGAAACTACAGGTATTGTCCTTTAGGAGCCTCTTTATGACCCCCTGCAGAGATGTGATAGTCACCTCATTATGACAATCCTTTGATCTAAGGGCCATATTGCAACATTAGGGCTCATTAACCGAATAAACAGTGGTACCACTTTTAGCTTCTTCAGATGTAGGTCTTTAAGGATATCCTTAAATAAGCTGATTTAAGGATATCCATGATTTGATTTTTGGATATCCAAAAATCGAATTATGGATATGCATAATTTATTGTGATTTTTGGATATCCAAAAATGTATTTTAGGATATCCATAATTCAATTAAGGATATCCATAATTCAATTAAGGATATCCATAATTCAATTAAGGATATCCATAATTCATTAAAGGATATCCATTATTCATTTATGGATATCCTTAATTAATTTATAGATTTCCATAATTCATTTTAGGATATCCAAAAATGTTAATGGATATCCTTATTTATTTTAGGATATCCATAAATGAATTAAGGATATCCATAAAAGAATTATGGATATCCTTAAATAAATTATGGATATCCAAAAATAGGGAATAAATAGTAAACGGCACCCCATAAGTGTCGCTCTCCAATGAATAAATGAGCACGATAGTATCCGGGATAACAGATGGTAGTTCCATAAACCGTATTCATTTCACAAAATCCGAATTGAAATTTTCTTTCTGCTGGTGCTACCACTGCAATTTTTTCCACAATGTCATTGATCAGATAAACGAGGGAAAGCGTTTTTGTATTTGAGCCGCCGCATCAGAAAACCAACAATCTGCATATGCCAAAACAAAAGCGCATAACCGCGGTAACCGCGAAGCTGATCAGCGCCCTGTCTTTCGCTACACGGATAGTACAATTCCTCTTTCTCCTAAATGTGAAATTTCAAGCTTCTAACCGTCTTCTTTAGCTGCACAGGCTGATTTGTGTCGCACCTGGTCGGAAATCAAATTGTTGGTTTTCCCATGCAAAGGCTCATTTGTGAATCAAATCTTACGCCTCGGGACATAAAAGACCGTTTTGAAACTAGGCTTGTTTTCGTTGCAGAAAACCACCATAAGCTAATGGTACACCTTCACGAGAACAATGTTCCAGTTTCGGTTCCGGTTTCCACCGTGGCAGGACAAACCTATTGTATAGAAGCGATGCCGGTTGTATTCTCGAGTACGTCTTTAGATTAAAGCTTTTAAGAACTAAGAATTCCAGAAATTGATATTATGTTAAAAAGGTAAAAGTAAAATTGATCAGTTATATATGTGCAATCACATCGAAAGTCCCGTCCTAAATATAAAAAAAACTGATGTGGAAAAAAGGAACTAATTACAAACAGTTCTTAGTTAAGAGTGACAGTAAGACTTTTCACCCTGAGGAAAAGAAATGATTATAGACATAAGTTTCTTATGTACGCATTGCTTCTAAAGGATACCCTGTATTATATCATTTGTTCTGTCTTTCTTTATATGAGCCGCCTCATGGGAAAACCAACAATCTGCATAGGCGAGAACAAAGACGCAGATCAGCTTCGCGATAACCGCGAAGCTGATCAGCGCAGATCAACCGCGAAGCTGATCAGCGCCTTTGTTTTCGCTACATGGATAGCACACTTCCTATTCTTCTTAAATCCGAAATTTCAAGCTTCTAGCTGTTTTCTGTGCCTGTACAGGTCAGTTTGTGTCGGACCTGTTCGGAAACCACATTGTTGGTTTTCCCACGAGATGGCTCAATTATGTTACAGACACAAAGGCTGATTTTCTGGTACAGCTGTTACATTATATTCCTGGGGTGACGTTTCTTGAGGCAGGAAATCCTTTGGACCTTCTGCCAGAAGTTGGTCGACTTGTCGGTCGGATGGATACAGCGTTAAAGGTACATGTATGTGCGTGTGTGGACGACAATGTATCAGTACTTTAAATCAAACAATCTATTGTTTTTCATCTGTATGAAAATGCAGACTGAAAAAGAGGCTTGTGTTAAGCACCCTCACATACATGTCATGTAAGAGCACGCAATTTTATCAGATACTTTTCAATAAAGGATCACCAATGCATAGAGTAAGGGAATTGTTTAGACATATTACATTTCTCGCACTTCATATTTTTCCTTCCCGACCAAATGTTTGTTTTCACTTAAGATCACTTAATTGTAAATTGTTTATCTTTCCCTCCCTACAAGAATTTCAAGGAACATGCGGTGAGGGATACTGATACACTGTGGGAACTGACGAGACTACCGGATATTGCGTCAAACATACCGTCATACTGTAGCACAGAGGATAGCCGAATGGGACAAGAAATCGTTCAAGCTTACGAGGAGCGCATATTTCCTAAACTGGTTTCATTTCAGAAAGGTATCATGATAGACTTCTCAAGTTTACCACAGAGTTGGGACAATGTAGCTAGAACATTTATTGTATTTCATCCCGTACAATAAACGAGAAAGATGATACTTGTTTATACTTTCTCTAATACATGTACACCTCATTTGTATACACTGCTATCCTACCTACGGGGAAGGGCGGGGCCAATGATTATGACTTTCAGCTTTCAGTGCCCCGATAAAAGCCCCACACCAGGGAGCAAACTGGAGGTCAAATCTTTGCTCTTTGTCCCGCCCGCCCTTCGCAATAGTAAATCTCCCTGGGATAAGGATTCTAATGTTAAAACTCCGTCATCATTTCTCCTTTACTGCGGGGACACTCGGAAAGTAATTGCGCCGCACTTTAGCCCGGTTATCCCACACCCTTCCCCGTAGGTGTGGGGGCAGTGGTTACAAATGACTGGTGCATTATAAAGGTGTTTGGTCACTCTCTTGATTTTGTAAAATTAATAAAAGCCATATACATGTAGTAACAACGCTCGGTCAGATAGTAGGCCTATACCTAGATTCATTACCTCGATCGAGCTCATCATTTTTGTAAAACAACTGGACATTGCAAGAGGCTTTCCGTTGTCACAGGCAACTGTTCTTATAAGTAAAATTTATATTTACAGGATTCATTCATGGAGACGTGAATAATTGCAACATCATCGTTAAACTTGCTTCAGAGGGGAAAGAAAGCCAGAATACAAAATCCTACGTCATTTCCGGATTGATTGACTTCGGCGATGCTTGTTCAAGCTTTTATGTGTATGAGATTGCAACGATAATGGCGGACATCATGGCGTCTTGTTTCCATACGACTGATCCAATCCGAATCGCAAAATCGTTATTTCAGGGTTACTCACAGGAATTTGCACTAAATACCGATGAAGTAAATGCCTTAAAATTGGTTATTTGCATACGAGCTCTTCAGGCTTATGTTGTGAGTGGAATGGACGCCGAAAATGACCCAGATAACAAATATTTAACCTTGGAGAGGCAGGAATATATTGAACTTTGTAGATACCTGTGGAAAATGGATGACAGTAAATTTTTGGCGATGTTGGTGTCATGAGCAACGCATGTTTGTGTATTCAACTGGTTTATTATTATGCACGTATTTTTGAATATCCAGTGTTGTTGCAAATGTTGCACGCATGTAAACCTATATCCTCTTAGGTGGGAACATCTAATGTTTTAACTTACTTACCGGCAAACTTTAATGCTACCAAAAGTCTATAGAACAAGATTTAAGGTACTTATATTCCAAGAGAGGCCCAGTACGTGGTATTTCACACTTTGCCTTGTAATTTCACAGTCATCGTGTTGCATTAAATTATCATGTACATTTTGAACAGAGGCAAGCAACTAGTAAGCGTAACGTTTAACATTGTACAGTTTTATCTGAAACTTCAAATTTTACAGTTGTTAAAGTATGCTGTATATGCATATACTGACATAAAGGGGTTCAATTGTTGTCAGTTCTGGGTTTGCCATAGTACCAGAACACCTTGGTATAGCGATGCAAACTTCCCGTGCCCAGCTCAAACTTTGTAATGCTTATCTGTGGGTACACGCCTATTCCTTCGAAGAGCATCAGTTCTCGATTGCCAACTCGGCCCGAAACAGTCCACTGTAAACAACAAAGAAAAGACGAACTACTGGACCAATGTCCCATTCAACAGTTCAACTGAAAATACAAAAATTAAATACATTTCGGGTTAAAATTAAGGTATTCTCGTAAAAGAATTGTCCATTTTTATATTATCTTGTGTTTTCCCTTCTGCTGTCTGGATTTGGATTTAGATTTTTGATCATTTTTGTATATACCCTTTAGGATATCGGTTATATTTTGTGCAATATTTAACGATTTTTGACGCTCTAAAATGGTCAAAACTAAAACATACTCTGTCGGTTGCTTGGGCATATTTTGGAATCTTCATCTCATTGAGCCAATGAAAGTCTCTCTCTGCATCCATCCCTGATCCCCTTTTTCTGTACAGAATCATCTGAGGTGACGCATAATGCAGCAACTCTGCGTCGGTTAGCAAGTAATTCTCAGCATAATTACCTGGATATAGTCAACAAGAATTGAACCATTTTGTTAAACATTTTGGGTTACATCCCGTGAAGGTATCTACTTTCTCACGCCGACACGTTTCAGCTTTCTGTCTTTCGAAACATAACATTTATTCAGGTGTCAATGACGTTTGGACAACATGAATAGTTCAATAATAAAATTAACGACTGGACTCTATTTCACCATTCTTTCGAAAACTATGATAAGTAAACCACAAAATATGCTTACGGTTGCAGCCACCTATAGAAAATCATCATCATCATCATCATCATCATCATCATCATCATCATCATCATCATCATCATCATCATCATCATCATCATCATCATCATCATCATCATCATCAACTGCAGCAGCAGCAGCAGCAGCAATAACTCAGGAGCCTGACCAATATGTCAACATATTTAAGTTTTCCCTCGGTTACTAAGGTTACTCTCGGGATTTTCCACTAAATACCGACGATGCAGTCTGTGTACACAGTACTTGCCATTATCATATATTTACTACAAAATATGTTCTTTTTGCATATATGCGATACTAAGAGATTATCATATGGCAATTTTCATATCATACCCCGTATCAACCTGAGACTTCCGTATCAGCCCGAGACTCCCATATCAGCCTGAGGGCCGAAGGCCCGAGGGCTGATATGGGAGTCGATGGCTGATACGGAAGTCGAGGGTTGATACGGGGTATGATATGAAAATTGCCATATCATGATCTCCTTATCATATATTTTTATTGAAAAAAAAAAAGTGTTTGATACAGTTCAATGCACAAAATGTTTCCCAACATAATTTCAAGTGGAAAAAAGAAAGAATGAAAAAAAAAAAAAAAAAATTCTGGTCACAAATTTTATTCAATAACATTTAACCATTAATACAGAAAATTCAAATACAAAAATTTGATTTATAAATTGAGAACAATTTACAACGTACTATTGAATAGAACAGAGCGCTCCGAATGTGGGGGTCACGTGAGATGTGATATGAGGTTTGGGGTGTGATATGGGGGTGTGATATGAGTCCATATCTCCCTAGGGAGATATGGATTTTGACAAATTTTGAACTGATACAGCTTTCGAGATATGGTGTCCCGATACGTGCATAGGACTTGCGCCTGTATCGCATATGTAAAAAGAACGTATTTTACAGTAAATATATGATAAAGACAGTTATGTTCACGTATCGCGGCACAGTATCTCGAAAGCCGTATCCGTTCAAAAATTGATAAAACCCATATCACTCCCTTGGGAGAAAAAGCCATATCACCAAATGATTGGCTCACATACCCACGTGACCCATATCATCCCTAGGGAGAAAAAGCAGTATCACCAAATGATTGGCTAATAAAATTATATTCGGAGCACTCGGATCCTATTCATTAGGTAGTGTACCGCAGGCATTTTAGATTTGTTTGGATTGTGGTTTTATGTCACAGGCAACAGTATTTTGTCATGTCGAGGCGAATTTTCGATTTGTGCTAATGTGGAAATAATATGCGCTCTACTGCACGCTTTGGCGGTATGTCAAAATAAATAAATAAAATAAAATAAAATAAAATATAATAAAATAAAATAAAATAAAATAAATATAAAAATAAATAAATAAATTATAAATAAATAAATAAAACAAAGAAAGGGAAAAAATGGTCATGAATTAAAATATATGATAAAAAGATTACGATATGACAATTTTCATATCATACCCTCGACTCGGGCTGATACGGGATTCTCGGGTTGATACGAGGTACGATATGAAAATTGTTATATGATAATCTCTATTTATTACCTCTTTGAATGTCCCCAGGTTCGAAATACGGCTCATCCCCCGACAGTAAAGGTGACGTCATACATGATACAATGGTTAGAACACAAAACTGAACATAGATAAGTAGGGACATTCTGGAATCGATAAAACACTGCTGGGAATCATGTGACCGCAAGTGTTTCCATATACACCAAAATGTAAACAAATGACATCATCAGTTTTGTTTTCTTTCCAAATAACTTCAAGATACGCTTGTTGATTTTTACGCCACCTAGTGCATTCCATGGACAACCCTATTTGGAAGAATTTGAGCCATAGTTTGTGGCATTTCACCTGGCTAGTGTTTCAAACACTTCAAAAATTCACTTAAAATACGCTGTTACCCTACACACATAAGCTTTATTTCCTTCAATATCTTAAATATTAATCATGACATTGAAATTCATTACATACTGCTGTGGTATTATAAAAATGTGGGAAATTGTTTCATAACGGATAAAACCAAATTCTGCAATTTTACGAGCAGATTACTTTGCTAGATACCATGTACACAGCAAACCAAATTGATTCCTTCCACACAAATAAATTGTGTTCTTATTTTCTGTCAGTTTAATATTTAAGTAGATTAATTTTGGCTCTCTAAAATTGATTAGGTCCAATACAGTGACGGACAAAGCCATGTTTTTCGCTAGTTCAGAAAGTACTAGATCATACAAACTGTTTGACTCTTTACCACTCATATCCATCAATGGTATTTTAAATGTTTCATGTTGAATACCTTTTTCTTTCGTCATTTCTTTATTTACTGTACCCGACAAAATTAGAAACGTAATGATGCCATTAACCAATTTTCCATAAAGCTCATAAGAATTAACAAAATTTTATGGATTCCATTTCATAGATATGCTATTCGATCACACTATTGAACAAGGGGCAAAAACTGTGCTTCAAAGATTAGCCATCAACCAGGTGGGGGTCATATGTTAAGTCACTTTAAAATTGCACCTTTTTTCACCCTCACTTGGGTATTTGCTTTAGATGTTTAGAATCTTTTGAGTACACTTCAACGACCCCAGACACACACTCTTTGCATCTTTTATTCTCATTTTGTTCTAACATGGACTCTTAAAGGGAAAGGCAAGGTTAAAACACAATGCATCTTAAATGAAAGCAGTTGCCTCTCTTAACAATTTGGTACAAGTTTTATTAAAATCAGATGGATATTGAGAAAGTTGTGTTGGTTTGAATATACATTAATTTCTGTTAAAAGCTTGGATATTCATTAGGCTAAATGCCGTCATAAAGTTCTACTTAAATATGCATAATTAATAATAATGAAACCTTATTAATAATTTTCTGTTAATTTTTGTCACACTTTTTTGTTTGTTTCTGCATAATTAAGTCCTAAAGCGGGTAAACATATTGCTCATTTTTTATTTTAAATTAGTTATGCGACAATTGATATACCCTCATTCTTGTATAAGGTTAATTACATGTGAAAAACGGTTATTTCGCTGTTGATGACGTCGCATAAATGTACGCGACGTCAGTGCAACGTTTGACATTAAAACGAAAAAGAACGGGTTTTCTCTAAATCTTCCAATGCAATTCGATGACCCCCACTTTTTATTTCAACTTTTGAATGGTTACATCGTTTTATATCTATTGGTTTAATTTAAATAAAATCATATGCGTAGTTTAGGAGATATCGCAAAAATACGCATTTTTTCCAGGTTTGAAAACATGGCGGGAAAGTTAATTTTGCTTGTAATCTCCTCAGTTTAAAAGCAAATAGTATCAAAATTTAAGAAAATATCACTGATAGTATGTTTAAGTTGTTTATGCAAAAATAACACATATATTAAAACACATGTCCGCTACGAACGCGTTTTTATGAAATGCACGAGAAACATTCAAAAAATTCTGATACCATGGAAACGAGGCCGGTGACATCCCACTTTTATTTCGATTTTAGTCCAAGGATACAATTATCTTGAAGCATGTGAAGTTTCATGAAAATTATATGCGGGACTTTAATAATTATGTTTCCCTTTAAGCCGAATAAGCAGCTATTTCCCAATAAGTGCCAAACAGTAACCCGAACTTTACTAAAACTATGAAAACGTACATAAGGTTCAAACAGCACGAAAATTCGACTCCAAAACATAGAACAAATAGAACCACAACAAACGTATCGCCTTGGAACAATCAGTAATACAAAAAATACTGGGGGCCTTAAACCAGTTTTTAGAGTGTCTCAAAGACAAGTTCACACGCTTCTAAATTAATGCAAAAAGTATGCAAAAAGTATCAGTTAGCTTTTTACGCATATCAAAAACTTCTCCTTACCTTTTTGTACTCACTTTTGACTATGTAAAAGCATAGACTTTTCTACCGTCAAGAGCGCCATGTGCCCCAGAAAATGAACATACGCACAGTTTAATTCAACAGTTCTTGACAGAAAATTTGCAGAACACGCACCAATTCTTTACATGTCAAAAATTCACACGTGAATCTTGGTACCGTTTCTATATATTAAAAAAGTTCTTCACAGATGTGATGAATACGTACAAATTCTTCACACGACAATGATAAAAACGTATTAAATTGGAGCATACATGATACCCAAAAACTTATCGAAACTGGCATATGCAAAATAAATGTCACATTTCTCATAATTAATGTGGTGTACATCGGTGTAAAATTTGCGATATGTTAAATGTGCGTGTCCGACAAACCTGCATTTTATCTGTCGCAGTGCATCTAGTTTGAAAGTAGCTTGTCTGTTTCAGGTCATGCTTAATTTGCATGTTACGCGCATGGAACTTATTCGAAACGTATAAGACACATACCCGGGACACACCGAACTTCTAGAAAGTTTTTAAGCATGTTTGATTTTTTTGTGGTGGGGGGGGGGGGGGGGGCAAACGCGCCAAGAGTGCGCAGCGACTTACAGCGACGTATGCAACAAGCGTACACCAAGCTTAAAAAACGCGCGTTTAACGCGTTTCTAACGTGTCTTCAACGTGTTCCTGGCGTTTTTTGAATTTTACATTTTTGTCGACACGCCCGGCGCGCGTTTGGATTATACGCTAGTCACGGTGTGACTGCTGTTTAAAATAGCAGAATAAGCCAACGCGCGCCGGGCGTGTTGACAAAAATGTAAACTTTGAATGATTCAACCTACGTCAGGAGCACGTCGGAGACACATTAGAAACGCGCTACATACATGTGCGTTTTGGTGTACGCTGGGTGTACGTTGATATACGTCGCTAAAGGTCGGTGCGCGCTCTAGGCACGTTTGTGTTTAATCATGCTTAAATTTTTTCCAGAAGCTGGGCGTGTCTTGTGCGAATGTCTTTTACGTTTCGAATAAGTTCCATGACAGACGCGTTGAATACGCTATGAACGCATTTGGCGCACGTGTTATGCACGCTAGTATACGCCACATGCGTTTTCAGATTTTATGAGATATTGCTTCAGTAGTGTGCCCTACATGTAAGCGTTTGTGAGACGCGCGTTGAACGTTTGCTGTGCGCCTGTAGCACATGCTTAGCGCGTCTGGGAAGTAACAGAAACGTACTTCAACACTTTGAGATTTTTGTACGTCCGGCACACGTCTCAGTCAGGCGCTAATGTGTGACTGCTAAAGCGAGTTAAAGGGATAAATTATTTTTATACGTCCAAAATCTTAAGCATGTTTGGAGTATTCATACGCCAGAAGCGCGTTTGGGTTATAAACCAATGTGTGACTGCTGATATATAATAAAGCCAGGAAAGCATTCAAAGATTCGTTCTCAATATTGAACAAAACCGAGAATGGCTATGTTTTCTTTTTTGATCATATTTTAGCTGCAATTGTGCACAAGTCATTTGTAACCACTGCTCATCCACCTACGGGGAAGGGCGGTGATTGTGGCATTTCTGCTTTCAGTGCCCTGCTATAAGCCGCACACACAGGGGGCAAACTGGGGGGGTCAAAACTTTGATCTTTGGCCTCACCGTAGAAATAGAAAATTGCCCTGGAGTAAGGATCCTAATGCATAAAACACCTCGTCATACCCCCTGCACTGCGGATACACTCGACAAGTAATTGCTCTGCACTTAAGCCCGGCTATCCCCCACCCTTCACCGTAGGTATGTGTGAGGGGGGGGGGGGCAATGGTTACAAAGGACTGGTGCATTAGCAATCAATACATTTATCGACGAAAGAATAGAAACATGATGACTATTGTTTTAGTGTGGAGGGTATCAATCCACATTGCATGTGTATAGGGATGCAATGTCAATGATGTTGATTATCTTTTTTCATGTGGCACTTAGCATATTTCTGTAAAATGGAGGTAATTGTCCTTTGAAAAAATGTTATATTACCTCTAAGAAAGGACGCATTGTTGCTGGAAGAATGAATAAGGCCCAAAATAAATATTTGGTGTACATGGCAACAAACAATTTTGATGATGGGAATGAAGTGTTTACACAAACAAAACACGTTGAAAGATTAGCTCGCACATGGTTAAATAAATCTGATGTATCTGCATGGACTGGGCATATTCAACCATCATTATCCCTCAGAATTTGAAACAAAACTCGATAGACTTACCTAGACCCGGTGGAAAATGGCGGCTTCTTGTTTACAATTTGCACATATCATAAACATTGCGTATCACGTGATTCCCAGCAGTGAAAAAGTAACAGTGAACATGTACCCGTATACCATATTACATGTGGTCTAGTCAAGTATGTTAAGACAATGCTATAAAATTGTATCTATTCAACGGTCTACCATTAGAAACATACGCTTACATGTATAATCATAAAACCTAGATTGTCTTTCAAAGTTGGTAAGAGAAAGTATGAAACCATCTAGTAGTCAATCATATACAGTTCTAGTGCGATGGTTTTGTTGTTTGTATTTGACTTAAGTTTTGTTAAAATAATTGTTACAATTTTACTGCCCACCGATTCCAATACTACGTGATTAAATATACGTATAGTGATTGCGTATATATCGAGAACAGATTCATAAACGTTTAACTTACCTTTTATTTTTAAACCTCTTGTCGAAAGGGTGGATAAAAACATGTATGTAATAAATACATCTCGAGAGAAATTTGATACGTTTGACTTATGAGCAATCCAACATTGCATTTGTCCGTGATCCTTTCATAAACCATGTGCTTGCCCTGGTGGTATTTAAAATGTGAGAGGCATAGGTTGATCTAAGTTATGCTTTACTGTTCATGTGGTTCTTGGAGGTCTACAAATTTTCTGACAAGGATATAATCTAACAAGTCAGCTCTCATCCTGAAATCTGAATCAACTGAGAAGTGAACTACTAGTAACCACTGAAGTGTAACACATAAGCCTGCACATAAGCACGTTTGATCTGCATTTTTTCGTTAGTGCAAAAGCCGTTTTCTCATTGCTCGTGAACGCAAAGTTAGATTCATATTAAATGAGCCTCGACGCGAGAAAACCGGTCTTCGGGGTTTCCGACCAGGTCCGACACAAACCGGGCTGTACAGTCTCAGAAGCAGGCTAGAAGCTTGAATTTTCGGATATAAGAAGAAGAGGAAATGTACTATCCGTGTAGCGAAAACAAAGGCGCTGATCAGCTTCGCGGTTACCGCGAAGCTGATCTGCGGCTTTGTTTTCGCATAGGCAAAAATCCGGTTTTCTCACAATGCGGCTCATTTTATGTAACATTATTACCCATTCTCATGTTTCAAATATACATTTTGATATTTTAGGAAATACATCTGTTGTACCCTGTATGACTGGTTTGTGTCTTGTACATGTATATAACGTTGAAAGTCCATCTTTTGCACTGCTAACCAAAACATCTAAAGTATCAGTGCGTTTCATTGACCGCACCGGTTAACTTCTTACATTTGTTGATAGCAGTGCTGCAAACCGTTTGCCGTTTGTCACCTGTAATACTCCAGTCACGTCCAAGAAGTTAATGGTTGAAATAACCTGAGGGATTGTCTGAAATATTTTGACGGCATTGTTCTTACACATTTGACAAACATCTACACCGTTTTCGAAAGGCTAACATAAGACAATTTTGAAGTCGAAGCGTCAAAATGAGATTTTTTTTACAATTCCTCTAAACGTAAGCCTGATGCTTATGGTCGCATCGCTTTAGACAGATTATACGTTTATGGACGTATGCTTAATACAGGGACAACACAGGACAGCTGATTCGATACAGTTTTAAAAATCTATTTTAGGTTTTATTCATCGAGACGTTAATAACTGCAACATAATCGTTAAACCTGCTTTAGACGGGAAAGCAAGTCAGAATACAAAATTCAATATGTATTCCGGATTGAATGTCTTCGGCGATGTTTGTTAAAGCTTCTAGGTGATTGCGATCGCCATCAGCGGTTATCATGGCGTCCTGTTTCGATACGACCGACCCAATCCGAACAGCAAAATCGCTATATCAGGTATACTCCCGGGATTTTTTCACTTAATACCGACGCAATAAACTCCTTAAAATTGATAATTTGCATACAAGATCTTCAGGCTTACGTTCTGAGTGGTACTGACGCCGCAAATGATCGACCCTGGTAACAAATAAAATATTTAACCTTTGGGGGGCAGGAATATATTGAATCTATACATTTCAATGATGACAGTCAATTTATGACGATGCTGGTATTATCATTACATATTTGCGTATGCAACATAATTATCATTTTCTTTGTGAATATCCTGATATCCTGCGTAGCTGCCATAGTTGAACTTTTATGATGATTTGGATATGTGTATGCATGTCTTTAACCTCTTTAGGATAATCAAGTATATGAAAATGAAAACCTTATAAATAAGGTCCTACCAAGGGATGTTTTAGCGCCCTTTTCCCTTAAATAAAAATGGTATTTCTCCTAAACTCCCTAAAATGTTTTTTTTTCTCAGCTAACTGCTCACTAGTGGCTACTCCATAAACCCTATAAGTTCGTGTTTGCTCTCCAGCTCCCATAAACATTTTCAACTGCTCCCTGATATAAACGACCCATCTCTCCATTCCATCTCCCGAAAACCCCTGATAGGACCAAATTAATGTTGCATTGTGGCACAAGTGTGTACATGTAGATAAAATGTGAGCCTGTGCGTGACAAAATTAACAATTTGGGTTCCGACCCGGTCTGACCCAAACCGGCATTTTAAGTCACAGAAGCAGGCTAGAAGCTTGAAATTTCGGATTTAAGAAGTAGTGGAGCGATGCGGTGGCTCAAGTATATTATTCTTATGGCTATTTCACAATAAGGGTAGCCAATATAATTGGCAATTACCTTGTCAAGTTCATGAATACATCAGGTGTCCCTTTCACAACTTGACCTGAGGAGTTGGTAAATCAATTGAATTGGTCTAGAGATAATTCCCCAATAATATATTCCTAGTGTACAAGTTTACAATAGGAGGTGTGAAGAGATCCTTGTCAAAGGGGAGAAAATTGCCTAATATCAAAAATATTACACCATGTAATACTTTCCATGATAATAATTTACACCATGTATTGAAAAGCAGCAATTTTGTCAATGTTCGCTCACCTGAGCAAATGCTTGTTAGCTCTCCTGAGCTGAAGAGGCACATATGAGCTTAGTGAATATTACTTAATTTTTAATTTTCCACCAGTACATTGTCACATCAGTTCAAATTAACTATTAGTTGTTACAAAATTTTCACATTGATTTTACTATCCCTACATTTACCTGCAGACATTCAAGCCCCCCCCCCCCCCCCCCCCCACTTTTCATATTTGTTTTTCATCAGAACAACTTCCCACTGTTGTTCCTTATTATTGTTAGCCCCTGGTGGTTGGGCTTTTAGCAGGGATTTTACCACAAATTTGACCCCGCCATGCCAGGCTTTAGCAGAGTTTTTAGAATACAAATTTTAAAAACCCTGCTATTCCCGGGACCTATAGTGGCAGTGGATACAAATGATTGGTGCATAAATTACACCTGCGTAAAAACAATGAATTGAACATACATAAATGTCACAATTCTGAAAATAGAAAAATTGAAAGCCACACTATTCCCCAGTCCCATAGTGATTGGATACAAATGACTGCATAAATTTCACCTTCAGAAAACTAAACATACACAAATAAGTCACAATTCCTAAATGTGACATATTGGTTCCAATTTTTCACATAGGTGTTCATTCAAGAGGGAATATGAAATTTGTGATTTCATAGATTACAAAAGTCAAACTGGTTATCAAGAGACAACCAAAGGGACTGAGACCAACCAACCCAGATATAATCAATGCCCAACAATATGAACCGCCTCGTGGGAAAACCAACAATTTGGTTTCCGACCAGGTCCAACACAAACCGGCCTGTACCGTCACAGATGGCTTGACGCTTGAAATTTTGGAGTTAAGTAGAGGAGGAATTGTACTATACGAGTAGTGAAAACAAAGGCGCTGATCAGCTTCGCGGTTACCATGAAGCTGGTCTGCGCCTTTGGTTTTGCATATGCAGATTGTTGGTTTTCCCATGAGGCGGCTCATATGTTACGTCCGGGAACAACTTCCTTCCAAAGATCATTCCCAACAGGTGTTGGAATACTAGTCAGAAATTGACTTCATCTGTGTCGGTTATTCTCAATCGTGTTGGTTGTCTCTAGATAACCAGCGTGCATGTCCTCTCATTAATAATTCTAAAATTTCAAACTTGTAGCAATCTTCTGTTGTCGCACATTCAATTTTGTTTTGGACCTTATGGTAATACCTGAAGACAAGTTTTCTATGGTGTAACCCATAATACCTTAATATGGGTAATTATCAGCTTTGCCTCTAACACCAGGTAAAAGATTACACTATGAATTGTAAAGAAGCAATTGAGATGAGAATGAACTTGACCAAAATGTTATGAATTTCATTAGCAAGTTGCTCTGGTTGCAATCATGTTGACAGTTGAGCTGTCTACTGCTATGGTGAAACGGCTATAAAACTGCTCATCCCAGTAAATCAATTCACTACGTCGAATATAAACCTCGCTTTTTACAGTCACTTACAGTCTACACGTAAGTTAGCTCAGTACGTGTGTGTGTGTGTGTGTGTGTGTGTGTGTGTGTGTGTGTGTGTGTGTGCACATCAAATATATAAAAACTGCATTTGCCATGTTTTTTACAGTTCTGTATTTCATCCAAAGTTACAACAACACTCACTGATGCTTTCGAAGACTTGCAAGCTGAATTTATTGCTTTTTCATCAGGAAAACATGTCCGTGTAATGTATACCCCCTTGAACTCCACTTTACCTATTTTTCTTATTTTTGCTCCAAAATTTAGATTGTGGGTACTCGTTAGAACCGCCTCGCCGAGGCGGTTCTAACATTTACCCACAATCTATGTTTTGAGCAAATAAGAAAAATATCGAAAATTTTATACTGAAAATTTTCATTTTTTACAACTTTAGAAATCACTGTATATTGCATGGGCAAGTTTTCGTAACTTGATGTGGACAACAAAAGCGTTTAGAACAAATTCTCTACGCTTTTTAAAATGTGCACATATTCCGAGAGAGGCACAGTAGTATTTCCTCCACTTTATATAAGCTAAAACTGTCTTGTAATTCACTAAATCCCCGTTTCACAGTCGGAAACGGTGATGCATTATATAGTCTAATATGAGCTATTGAAACATACGATTTTATCTGAAGCCTGAAAGTTTAGAGTTATGATCGTTTCCTGTATATGCTTGGTAGTCAATTGTTGTTGGTTTTGGGTTTGCCATAGTACCAGAACACCTTGGTATACTCGTGATGGAAACTTCCCGTGCCCTGCTCAAATTTTGTAATGCTTATCTGTGGATACAAGCCTGTTCCTTCGTAGAACATCAGTTGACGATTGCCTGCTCTGCCCAAAACAGTCCACTGTAAATTACAAAGAAGAGATGAAAAGAAAGTATTGTTTCAGTAGGCATTCTTTCTCGTGCATTTTAGCTCACCTGAGCCGAAGGCTCACAAGGTGAGCTTATAGTATAGTAGTCGAGCCGGCGTCCGCGCGTCGTCGTCCGTCGTCGTCGTCGTCGTCAACATTTTCAAACGACTTCTCCTCTGAAGTGCCAGGCCGAATCTTTTCATATTTCACATATAGCATCTACAGGTGGGGGGAACGAATATTTGTGTTGTTTTTTTTTTTTTTTTATTTCGATCGGATAAGAACTCTGGGTTGCTATGGCAACTTGAAGTTTCCATTGACTTGTATGGAGAAAAGTGGAAATTGGCATTTTCCGTTGTCAGGCTGGGGATATTTGAATTTTGTTTTTACATAAATGTTTATTGAGTAGTCCTTCACGTTTAAGGCAACTTTTGTAAAAATCACTTTATTCGTTTGGTTGCTATAGCAACATAAAGGGTAAATTTTCGAAAAAAAAATAAAAAATAAATATATAAAATAAAGATATTCAAAAATCTTCTTCTCAGAAGTCGTATGGGGGATGAAGCTGAAATTTAGCATACATACTTATGACATTAGCCGGTACAAAGTTTGTGTTTTTTATTGTCTTTGCCCTGCTACTTTGGTTGCTATGGTAACTTGAAGTTTACATTGACTTATAAGGCAAAAAGTGGAAATTTGCAATTTCTGCCGTTTCAATGAGGATATTGAAATTTTGTTTTTACATAAATGTTTATTGAGTAGTCCTCCCCGTTTTAGGCAACTTTTGTCAAAATCGCTTTATTTGTTTGGTTGCTATAGCAACGTAAAGGGTAAATTTTCGAAAAAATATTCAAAAATTTTCTTCTCAGAAGCTGTAAGGCGGATGAAGCTGAAACTTTGCATACATGCTTATGATATTAGCCTCTACAAAGTTTGTGTTTTTATTGTCCTTGTCCCACTACTTTGGTTGCTATGGCAACTTAAAGTTTCCATTGACTTATAAGACGAAAAGCGGAAAATTGCAATTTTTTGAAAACTATTGCAGCCTGAGACCTGAAAAGTGGCAGATGCAAACAGCTAATGGAGTAGATGAAGGTATGTGATTAATTTAGGCCAAGTTCATCTCTTGACCTTGAAGGGTCTGTCATCCATACACACTTTTCAAAGATCTTCTTCTCTGAAACCGCTTGGCCAATCAAAGTGAAATTTTATGTGGAGCATCCCTGGGTAGTGGGGACAAAAATTTGATCGCGAAATCTGGGTCACATGACCAAGATGGCCAGCATCCCTGGGTAGTGGGGACAAAAATTTGATCGCGAAATCTGGGTCACATGACCAAGATAGCCGCTACGCCCATATATGGTAAAAACCACTCAAAAATCTTCTCAAGAACGGGCAGGCCGATTTTTACTAAACTTGGTATGTAGCGTTTGGGACTCCAGCTCATCGTAGTTTGATCAAATAATTACCCTAGGATGACCTTGACCTATTTTACGTCAAGGTCAATTTTGGAAACATAGGCTTTTACATGGGAAAAAGTGAAAAATATGGATTTTATGAAAACTATTACAGCCTGAGACCTGAAAAGTGGTAGATGCAAAACAACTAATGAAAGTATGTGATTAATTCAGGTCAAGGTCATCTCTTGACCTTGGCTGATCTGTCGTCTATACACACTTTTCAAAGATCTTCTTCTCTGAAACCGCATGGCCGATCAAACTGAAATTTTATGTGGAGCATCCCTGGGTAGGGTTACGAAAGTTTGATCCCGAAATCTAGGTAACATGACCAAGATGGCCGCCGCGCCCATATATGGTAAAAACACTCAAAAATCTTCTTCTCCAGAACCGGCAGGCCGATTTTCACGAAACTTGGTATGTAGCATTTGGGACTCCAGCCCATTATAGTTTGATAAAATGATGACCCTAGGATGACCTTGACCTCTTTTAGGGCAAGGTCAATTTTGGAAACGTAGGCTTTTACATGGGAAAAAAGTGAAAACAATGGATATTTTGTAAACTAAATGCAGCCTGAGACCTGAAAAGTGGTAGTTGCAAACAACTAATAGAGTAGATGAAGGTATGTGATTAATTTAGGTCAAGGTCAATTTTGGAAACATAGACAAACATGAAAACATGGGGAAAAGTGACAACTAGGTCTCAGGTAAGCGTTTACAGGACCAATGATCCTATGGTAACTATTGCAGCCATAGACCTGAAACATTACCAAGATGGTCGTCATATATACCCATTTAGGGTGAAAAAGAAAAGAAAAAAAATCACTTTGTCCAGTGACTGTACTTGTTGACTCTCATGTGAGCGATCGTTGCCCTTGGGCTACTTGTAACGACTTGCATTCGACCTTTGTTAAACATTATTAAGTGTTTGTGTCCCAGGGGGAATTTCCGTATTTCTGGGGTTTTTCAGAAAAATAAGAATATTTATTTGGGTAAGGGTATTTGGGCGATATTTTTGGGGGGTCACTTAAAAATATGATTATTTTTATGTGTTTTATTTTAACCAAAAAAAAAAAAAAAAAGACATTAGATCTATATTAACCCATATTTGACGAATGGATTTTCCCATCATTATCAATTGGATGAGTCCACTTGCATTTTTAGGGGTGTTAGGAGTGATTTTTAATTTGTATCTCATTTTTGATAAAATTCCTCCAAGCAAACAGAATAGCCCCAGATGCAAATGAGTTAAGTTGTTGTTGTTTTAACGAAAATTTCGCAGATTTTTTGGGTGTGCAAGAAATTATGGGTATTTGGGCGGTGGTCCATCAGTCCAGGTATTTTAGGGGGTATAGAGCTACTGCCTGAACCGAGCCTATGTATACGCAAAAGTGCAGGATACCCCCCTGGGTAAAGTGTGTTTGTGCTTATAATGTTACATTTGCAACCGCGGTATACCCAGGAATATATCTTTATCTAAACAGTAAATGTTAACTTGTCAAATACAATATATATTCATATATGATTTAATGTCACAATTTATTGACCATAAAAGAGCAATTTTGAAATAATACGAGTGATTTATGGGCCCATTTCATGTAAATAACACGTTTGGTCGCCATCTTGGATGCCATCTTGATTTTAACGAGTTGCCCAAGGATTCCAGAGTGGCATCACTTGGTTTTGTAATGAACTATGTATCCTCTTTCAAAAAATGCAAGAACATTTTCTATAGACGGTATTGCACGCTTTGGCTGATATTTTGGGTTTCTGTGCCGGACTAATAGGGGCTGCTATTTACTATCAAATTTTAAATAACCTGTACCATATCAGATCCTTCATGAAGTTAAATTAAAATGATCAATGCACAGAAGATCAGGACTTACTCTGTCGGATCTTTGTGCAATGTCTGGTCTCTGCATCTCATTTAGTAAACGAAAGTCCCTCGCAGCGTCTACCGCTGACCCCCTTTTTCTGTACAGGGTCTTCTGAGGTGATGCATAATACAGCAACTCTGCGTCGGCTAGTAAGTAATTTTCAGCATCATTACCTGCAAACAGACGACAAGAAAATCTAATCAGTGTAGGCTACATCCCGTGAATTTAAACCATAGATTACAACCGTGAATTTAAACAGCGTAGGTTACACACCGTGCATTTAAACAGTAGTGTAGGTTATCCCAACTATGTATCTACTTTCTCACGCCGACACGTTTCAGCTTTCTATCTTTCAAAACTTTCAGGTGTCAATGACATTTGAGCCGCCTCGTGGGAAAACCAACAATGTGGTTTCCGAACAGGTCCGACACAAATCAGGGTGTACAGTCAGAGAAGCAAGCTAGAAGCTTGAAATTTCGGATTTAAGTAGAAGAGGAACTGTACTATCCGAGTAGCGAAAACAAAGGCGCTGATCAGCTTCGCAGTTACTGCGAAGCTGATCTGCGCCTTTGTTTTCGCCTATGTAGATTGTTGGTTTTCCCATGTGGCGGCTCATTTGACGTAATTTACGCTAGACATTAATTTAATATAGAAAAAAAATATTCCTCAAAATATTCTGATGCTGCTTGCAGCCTTCGAGGGAAAACACCATTATCAGCATGGTCGTCGTCATCATCGCTATCGTCGTCGTCATCATCATCATCATCATCATCATCATCATCATCATCATCATCATCATCATCATCATCATCATCATCATCATCTAAGCCAGAAGTCTTACCAATATGACATTCCGTTTGCATGATTGTCATTTTTCTTCTCCGAAAGATACCAGATTGCGAACCGTAAGTTATCAATATCTAAACTACCCAATCTGTATAATTCGGCAAATAGGTTACTGTATGGGCGTTACCTCATGAAAACGTTATTGGGCATGGTCTACTTTTGACCTAGGTAAAAGCTAAAGGTATACAGTTGAAAGATTCAACTCACATGTTTTCCGTTGGAAAATACGAATGAAATACGACTTCGTCTAATTCACTGAATTAAACAATACTGGTAGCTGATTTCTAACGGTAAATATGTGACATTACTCTAGGCTGACTGAGTTGACTTTTCCATAATCTCCCTACTTGATTAGATGCACTAGCCGACCACGCCCATATATGAATATTAAAGTTGCCGCCTATACAGTGACCTATTTGCCGAATTATACATGTATAGTGCATGTTACCAGAAGGTTATTACCTCTTTGAATGTCCCCAGGTGTGAAATACGGCTCGTCCCCTGACAGTAATGGTGACGTCATACATGATACCATGGTTAGAATACACAACTGTACACAGACAAGTAGGGACATCATTCTGGAATCGGTAAAACTGAGTGACCGTGAACATGCATGTATAGCTCGATTTTGACCTCAGACGTGCCAAAAGATCGCCAAAAGTTCGCAGCACATGAAAAGATATTCAGATTCTAACAGTATACCAATACTTACTGACCGTGCAACCGAAGTTTAACGGAAAACCTTCGGTATTCCCTTAACGACTACATCATGGACTCGTCGATCTTTTCACTCGTCTGAGGTCCACATCTAGACATCTAGCTATACCCTATCATAACATTGTGCATGTTGTAATTTCAGGTCATGCTATAAAGTTGTTTCTATTCAACCATCAGGAAAACATGTCCGTGTAATGTTTACCCCATTGAACCCCACTTTTATATGAGTCAATGTCAAAATTCGTCAAATTTTGAATGTGGGAAAAAATAAAAAGCACCTGAAAGAAAGTTATTTTTTTTTGTGTGTGAAAGTAACAAGCTAACCCTAAAGTAATCAAAACAAACTAAAGGTAATCTTAACAACCAATCAGATTGCTTAAACAGATCGTCAAAAGTCACATGACCAGGAAAAATGTCCATACCGTAACAAATTTTAAATTGTGTTTTTCTTTTAAATATGCAACAATTTTTTATTTCTGATGTATGCAATCTAATAAACAGATTGTTTCTACACATGTACTGAAGAAAAAAATCTACAGCTGTAGAAAAAAAAACAGTGATCATACAAGCAAAAACGACTTTTTACAGATTTTAGATGTTTTCCGCTTTAAATAACATTTTTAAAAAGCATGTTGCTATACAACAACAATACTGCAGACAATTTATTCATCTTGATAATATTGATTTTGTGGTAATGATCCACATGAAGTCTTTATAAAGAACTTATTTTCAGAAATTTATTACCGTTACGGTACTGGACAAGATGCATGTTACGGTATGGACATTTTTGACTTTAGGCACTAATATGTTGCTAAATGAAGACAGTGATTAAGAAAGATTTTTATTTATTTTCACCGATAAATCCTCTTAAAATGAATGCAAAAGAATGTAAACATAGAAAAGCAACTAATAAAATGTTACACAGTATATTCTTTTCTTATGTTGTTACGGTATGGACATTCTCTGTTACGGTATGGACAAGATCTTATATTGATAAAATCGTTACGGTATGGACATTTTTAGAATAAATATCAATGCTTGCCTTTTTGACAGCAATACAGGCAAGTATGATTGAATGATATAACAAGTATTTAATCTTTTGGTATCTTCTATGGTGATTTAAGTCTAATAAGTTTTGTTAGTTTTCTGGTACAGTTAAACATTCTGAGTTATCGTTACGGTATGGACCAGCATGTTACGGTATGGACATAACACATTTTGTAGGAAATAATTGTTCTCAATCATAATCCTGATAGCTTTCTTTTTCAATAAAATAATATATTTTACATGACATACAATTGTATTGCTTCTAGTTTCGATTTCCAAATGATTTTCCAAAAAGGCATGGTATTTCACCAAAATGTCTTTACCGTAACGGAATAATTCCTATGAACGTATTTGTCTAAAAAATTCATTTATAAAATTGGGTTTTAATAATCCTATTACTCTAATTGAAACAAGTTACAGTTTCTCATAGCAAATATATCTACATAAATAACACACAGGTTAATTTATTTTGCTGTTTATCAGTTGATGTCCATACCGTAACAATACGAGTCCTTACCATAACATTTTATTTTGTTACGGTAAGGACTGTTACGGTAAGGACATATTTTAAGTAATTTCTATCTTAAATAATAGTAATGCATTAAAACATGGTAGCAAAAGTGGTTTGCTATTGAGAAATGTAATTGGATCAATATGTCAGAATCAGACCTTTTTCAAAGTATTCACTGTGCTTGTATCTCGTTACGGTCAGTGGACACACAAAAAATATACTCTTCTGGGCTTACTCACTGAAACAGTATTTTCCTTGAGCAGTTAAGTAGCAGCATTTCAAAACACATGCAATGCTTGTAAATAGAAAGTGCCCAGTGAGCATGACAGATAACCAGATTTGCCAACATACAGGATCCTATATTATTTTGTCGATTTATCACTGCGTTACAGTAAGGACATAAATCCAGGGACGGATTTATTATTGCCAAAAAATATGAAAAATAAAATGAAATATCCCATTTTGAAACCTCTTATATTTACCTTAATAATGTTCTTTTTGATACAACCAGTCAAAACTACCCAAATATTTACAGCGACTTGCAAACGCAAGAATCTTCAATTTTTTTCGAGGGACAGGCAAAAATGATGAAAAATGAGGTTTTAAATCTGGAAAAAAGGTACACCAATCAAATACTGTTTTATCATTTACTATTATTAAGCATGATCAGTTGTATCATATGAAAAAATTCAAATCACGATATGGTAAGTGGTTTTCATAAAATATTGAGAAGACAAGAATTTTGACGAATTTTGACAATGACTCATATAGCAAAACTGGGGTTTGCAGGGGTATACCTATTTTTCTTATTTTTGCTCCAAAACATAGATTGTGGGTACTCGTTAGAACCGCCTCGCCGAGGCGGTTCTAACGTGTACCCACGATCTATGTTTTGAGCAAAAATAAGAAAAATATCAAAGATTTTCTACTGAAATTTTTCAATTTTTACAACTTAAAATATCTCTGTATATTGCATGGGCGTGTTTTCGTAATGCTGTCACTCATCAGAAATACAGGCTTGAATCCATCAAACCCAGATTGTTTGCAAAATTGGTAACAGAAATTATGAAACCATCTAGTAGTCATCAGATATGTGATGGTTTTGTTGGTTGTGCTTGACGTAACACCCTATAGATTCACTGTACACCGTAGAATTAGTGAAAGACACAGTACCAATTATTGAACACATTTTTGGGGCAAAAGATGCGAGATAGTGGTAAGTATTTTGCATGTTTTCGTGTTATCAGTTTTGTTTCTGTGCCATATTTTTCAGTTGATCACTTTGATACATGTTCTTTTGTCATTTTATGGTCGACAGACCGCAAATGGTGTTCGGAGCATATGGGAGGAATTCGTTTTGAAAAGTTTAATATTGCTGGATTTTCTCCTCTAGTTTTAAAATCAAACATTTTTGAGAAAAAAATGCTCCAAAAAGAAAGAAATACTTCAGAACTTTCAATATAAGAAAACGCATGCTGATCCGCTTCGTCAATTTTGCAGTTTCTTACCATAAAGGACTGTACGTTCGAATATCAGTGATAGGAACTACTGTCCCAGCCAATGAGAGGTCGATTTATTTTTTGTACCCAGTTATATCAATCGGCTGTACGAAGTTATTGAAACTGCTGGCGAGTAAAATTGTCTTTTAAGCGAAAAAATATGCATAATTCAGGAATAATGGGCCAGTTTGTAAACCATATTAGTATATAACATCTCGATTGACCTGTGCATTTTGTCAACCCCATTTACTGTATAAAACAATTAGCGAAAAAGTACTAATTAATGACAATATAACTAATAAAGGTGTTTCGAAAGGAACCCAGCATTGAGTTATCTGCACGTAAAGAAACCAATAAGAATATAAGGGGTGAAGTTTATATCTGTGAGCATAATCATTTGGCTAATTTCTTTCAAAATCAAACAGCCTCAATATTTGTGAACAAAAACGTTTTCAATAAACAAACGAGAAGCCTCCGTGGTGTAGTGGTTATGTCACTCGCCTTGAAAACAAAGGGTCCGAGTCGCAGGTTCGATTCCGGGCTTCTCCAGTCTGTATGACGAGACTATAAACCGAGGTCCCGTCTATATATGACCTTGGCGGTTGGTGGGACGTTAAACCCTCAATCAACCAACCAAGGAACAAACGGGTTGGATCAACGTTGAAAATACCGACAAATCAGACGACATATCCAATCTACCATATATGTAAAGTTACACTCTGCTTAACGCGTATAATAAGTACTGTTCATATGCATATACATATGTTATTTTATCTCGGATATACATGTATACAGGTTATAAAGGCTGAGGTATTTTCGCCATTTTCGCTTTCATACTTTGTGCAATACTTTGATATTATTACCCAATCGCGTCTATAATTCTCTCGCTGATGGTTTAGTACTTAGGTCGCTGATGCATTTCAATGCAGTGAAATTGCGAGAAGTGGATAAACGAAAGGGCCCAGAATTACAATGCTTCTTTAGAGTTTAGGCGTGACAGATTTTGACTCGATATTTTACCGTTAAAATCAATAACTGCTTTTACGAAAATAAACATTATGTCAAATAGAATGTTGTTTACTTATACAACTTAATTTTCAATGCATAAAATCTGCGATCTTCTAGTTATAAAGTTCTAAATGGAGATATATTTAAAGATACCTTGTTCGCATAACGCTCGTACCAGAGTAGCTATTATGACCACTCGTGAAAAAAGACATTGTCCGAACAATGTTCACACCAGAAAAGCTGTTATGACCACTTCGTGTGCTGTATGCAAACAAATCAAAGATAGGCGCTTAATCACAATATTGATCATTGATTCCATCTGCATTGGTTGTTCTCAGTCACGTATGTTGTCTCTGGATAACTGGCGCGAAGACTCAGCGGCTATACATGGAATGTTATGTTAATCTAATAGGTACATAGAGGGAATCAAAATAAGTTTAGAAAAGAAAATTTATTATTATACAAAAATCATTATCAAATTTATCGTTAATCACCATAAGGTAAGGATAGAATACACATTTGCACAAATTTAAAGTGCCTTGCCCGCATTGCTGACTTCCTAATTAGTAAAAATTTGAACGACTGAACCTATCACTTGGTACAGTGCCTCTAACACTGTGTGGCTTTTATTTCGTACAATACCTCTCATTTACTGGGACAGAAGTTCCTATCACTGAAATTCGAACGTACAGTCCTTTATTGTTAAAAATTTCGGAATCGACGAAGCGGATCAGCATGCGTTTTCTTATATAGATCGATCCGAAGTATTTCTTTCTTTTGGGCGTATTTTACTTTCTCAAAATTGTTTGATTTTTAAACTGCGGCGACTTTAAACTGTTTTTCAACTCTCATTCAAAACGAATGCCTTCCGTATGCTCCCACGAACACCTTTTGCGGTTTATCGACCATAAAATGACACAAGAACATGTACCAAAGTGGTCAACTGAAAACTATGGCACAGAAACAAAACTGATAATACAAACACATGCAAAATACCTACCATTATCGCGCATTTTTTGCCCAAAAATGTGTTCAATAACTGGTACCGTGTCTTTCACTGATTCTACCGTGTACAGTGAATCTATAGGGTGGTAAGCATTGATAAAATGTTTGCCTGAGCAACAAATAATGACTGAGTCCAATACTATAATACCTGATTTCAAACAGTGATTGGGTCTCTGAGGATTGGGTATATATCGAGAACATATTCATAGAAGCATAAATGTTACCTTTTTAAAATTCTTGTCGAAATACTAGATAAAACATGTACGAAATAGCCGAAATAGCCTCAGATAGGTATATCTCGAGAGAAATTTAATACATTTGACATATGAACAATTCAAAGTTGTTTTTTTAAAGTTGGTATTTAATCTTCTGATGTAAAATGAACAAAGCACAGGCTGATCTGAGTTAGGCTTCACTGCTCATACACACCTTGTTTTGCGTCATGCTGTGGTTCCATGAAGTCTTCAGATGACAATGATATGAGCCTGTGTATGGGAAAACCAACAATTTGGTTCCGACCAGGTTCGACACAAACAAGCTTAAGGCTGTATAGTATCAGAAGATAGTTATTGGCTGGAAATTTTAGATTTAGTGGAGGAATTGCACTATCCGTGTAGGGAAAACAAAGGCGCTGATCAGCTTCGCAGTTACTGCGAAGCTTAAGTGCGAAGCTGATCTGCGCTTTCGCCTATGCAGATTGTTGGTTTTCCCATGCGGCGGCTCATATTATCTAACAAGTCAGCTCATCTCGGAGCCTGAACCTTATATTAGAATTCGGAAGAAAGAGGAATGAGCTCCTAGTATAGTAACCAATTTATTGAAACACATAGCAGTTGATAAGCCTGCACTGTTTGATCAGCATTTTTTTTCTTTCAAAAAACAGGTTTGCGGTGGGTCGGACGTCAGACTCTATGATGACCCCGACATAAAGCTATTCATTTTAGTTGGTTGGGCCGGACTTTCTTGCCTGTTGCTTGGCCCACCGGGGTTCAACTGGTGTTTTTCTTTTGCTCCGGCGTTAGTAAGTTATTTGGCGCCCAGGGAGCTCCATCGTCGGGCAGCTTACTCAATCTGTGAGTCCTCGTTTGTTATTCATCAAGGTTTTTGTCATGATTTATTTGTTTGTCCATGATGATTCATTGACTAGTTAGAGATTCACCATGAGGACCGATCAACTAACTAAATGTTGTGAATCACTGCAGAAGCTGAGGGTGAGGTTAGGTACCTGTAAACTCATTTTAAGCCTGCCAGTAATGTTTTATTACTGTGCGTTCGAAGGCGATACTTCTGTTGTGGTTCTTCTTGTTTTATGTCTCGGTGTTCAAATTTTTGCGCTGTTTGCACCTTATGTATGTTTTCATATTTTTAATTAAGTGTAGGTAACTGAGTGGTCACCTATTGGGAAAATAGCTGCTCATTCGGCTTACGATGTGTTTTCATGTTATAAGTGCATGATTGTTTGTTTTTCCTACCTCGGCGTTTGGAGTTGGAATCTCTGTGATTGCGTCTTTTCCTGATCGTTGCCTACTTGTACCTTTTTCTAATTGCTCGTGAACGCAAATTTAGATTTAGGTTTCATGTAACATTTGTTTTATGTTTTGGAGTCGAATTTTTGTGCTGTTTGAACCTTGTACGTTTTCATAGTTTTAGTTAAGTTCGGGTAACTGAGTGGTTGCCTACTGAGAAATAGCTGCTCACTCGGCTTACGATATATTCGGAGTGGAAATGTATTTCTGATTGCGCCTTTTCCTGATCATTGCCTACTTGTACCTTTTTACCCATTCTCAAATTTACGCATTTTGATAATTTGGGAAATGCATCTGTTCACCACGAGATCCGAACAATTAACTGTAAGTGTTGTGTGCCGCTGCAGTAGCAGAGTGTGACGTTAGGTGCCTGTGAAACTAGTTCAAACCCACACCCAGTAATTTTATATTACTGATCGTTCCAAGGCGAAACTTCTGTAGTGGTTATAATTGTTTTATGTTTTGGCTTTGAATTTTTGTGCTGTTTGCACCTTATGTAACTATGCAATAATATTTTAGTTAAGTTTGGGTAACTGAGTTACCTCCTAACGGGAAATAGCTGCTCACTCGGCTTATGATATGTTTTTTGTAGTATAGGTATCTGATTGTTAATCTAGTTTTTCCCATCTCGGCTTTCAGAGTGGACATTTCTTTCTGATTGTAACATTTCCTGATCATTGCCTACTTTTACCTTGTTGTATATCCTGTTTGTCTTGCATGTCGTGTAGTTGTTTATAACGTTGTCAGTCCAAAAGTAGAAGTATTAGTGTTTCGTTGATTTAACCGGTTAATCTTTGACATTGTTTGGCATTTTGTTGATTGCAATATTGCAAACCACCGTTTGCCGTTTGGCCTTTGTAATACTCCCGTCACGATCCAGAAGCGATCTGATCTGATATACGAGGGGTGATCGGAAAGTAGTCAAAGTACGTATAAAACTGTTGTCATTTCTCGCAGACGAATAATTGTTTTTACTATTTGCAACAATCTAGATCGCATGAAGGTCGTTTTCAACAGGCTTAAAGTGTTTTGGTACCCTTAATTGGTATGGACTTCAAATTAAAGATCTTCTTAAATCAAGCATTTTGATATTAATTTGATGAAAATCGGTGGTCTAATAAGAAAGCTATGGGTAATTAAGTATGAAACATGGAAGGCCGCCATTTTGTTTACTAGCTGAGGTTAAAAAAAATGGAAAAAATGAAAATTAAAGGTTTCCTTTAACAAAGAATGTGTGCCAAGCAATTAATAGTATTGCTTGATCCTAAAATAAACAGCTATCAAAGTTTGTTACAAAAATATTCGGGAAAAAATCATTTCATTTGATTTTTCCAATTTCATTTTAGACTCCGTGTATTACCAAAAGTAGACTCCTGGCGGCCATTTTGAACATTTTCAAACAGCTGTTATTGCTCTATTTCTAGGGCGATTTTGAAAATTCTTTCTCCAGAATGTATAACTAGCTGATCCCAATGCTTGAAGAAGTGTTTATTCTTAATCAGTTCAGGGTTTGTTTTGATTTTAACAAAAATATGCAATTTAAACGAGTAAACAAAATGGCGGCGCCCATACAATCATTTTTTACATGTTTAATTGCCTATAACTTTCTTATTTTCCGGCCGATTTTAATCATTTTTATATCAAAATTGATGGATTTGTAAGCCCTTCAATTTGAAGTACATACCATTCAAGGGTACCAAAACACTTTAAGGATCTCAATTTTATTGGCATAGTACAGAGCCTATGGAGACAAAACTATGATTAAATCAGATAACGAAAATTAAATCATATGGTACAAGTATAAGCGTTTTCAAAACGCTTGCGATCTCTCAGCACTATTTTTACTGTATGACCACTATAAACCCATGACGATAACCACAAACCGAAAAGACTCTGGCAGCTCGGTTCAACGTGAGCTTTCATACACGTGCCGGCATACGTTATTTAGTGTGACCCAATCGGAACTGCCTCGTCCAATCAAGTACGACCGGAAGTCGGTGGTCGATTAACAACAAGATTCCAGCCCTGTTCAATTATGGCTACGTTCGGGGTTCTCCCAATGGTAAAATCTGCAAATCTTCCAATGGTACTGTTAGTACTATTTTACCAATGGTAACCAGAAAACCCTGAACGTTTTTCTACTGCCAATGGTACCATTGGTACTAATGGTACCATTGGTAGATCAATGGTATCATTGGTAGATCACATGGTGGAATTTTTATCATATTGATCAATGCACCTCACGTGTTTTTGTCTTTCTTATGTATTACTTCATGTACATTGTGTTATTTATAACATTTACATTTACTTGTATGACAAAAGTATAGCTTATTTACGAAATTCATGATATATTTTTAGGCTCGCCATATTGAATAACGTGAGTTTTCCCGCGTTGGTAAACCAATGGTACCATTTTTACCATTGGAAAAAACTACGAACGCACGCGTTCAAGGTTTTACCAATGGTACCATTGGTAATGCCATTGGTATCAATGGTACCAATGTTACCAACATACGGCAGCAAATGGTGCAGACAGAATACAGCGTGGGTAATTCTACCAACGCGGGAAAAGTCACGTGATTCAATATGGCGAGCCTAAAAATATATCATGAATTTGGTGCATAAGCAATACTTTTGTCATACAAGCAAATGTAAATGTTATAAATTACACAATATACATGAAGTAAATAAGAAAGACAAAAACAAGTGAGGTGTATTGATCAATATAATAAAAATTCCACCATGTGATCTACCAATGGTACCATTGGTACGTACCATTGGTACCAATGGTACCATTGGCAGCAGAAAAACGTTCAGGGCTTTCTGGTTACCATTGGTAAAAATGGTACCAACAGTACCATAGGTAGATTTGCAGATTTTACCATTGGGAGAACCCTGAACGTAGCGTGGCGAGATCGCAATAAATGTTTGTAACTACACTTTAAGACCAATCAATGAACATCTCATTTAAATATTATTATCGGCTGGTTTCCAGCTTATATACAATCATATAATTATTAGAAATGCAGGTAACCAAAACGTCCTGACCTTCAGGATTCTATCTATAGCGACTGTACTTTCCATACAATGAAAATGGAGACACAGATAAGTTATGTTGTCAAACAGCTGATCTCAGTCTTTACTTTAATACTAAAAGGTCATGTTAATGCTAGTTAATTTGCCATGCTGATCACATATAGATTTACAGAGGTACCTTTTTCATAGCCAATACAGGAAATGTCACAGTGTCACAAGAGTACAAAGCTGTGTCACAACAAAACTTGTCTTAATGAGCATTACTTTTTGTACAGTTACAGTAAGACAAAGACACTGATCACCTGCTCAGTTGTAACAAGCTGGTCTGGATCTTACAGTCTACAGGATAAAACAGATAATCAACTGATTTTTATCGCACCTGCTTATAGCAGGGTGCGATATAGGAGTCCAAATTTTCGTCCGTCCGTTCTTCCGTTCGTTCGTCCGTCCGTCCGTCCGTCAACATTTACGTCGAAGTTTGACATTTACGTCGAAGTTTTTGTTTTCTCTGCATTAGTGATAGCTGTGACTGTGAAACCTTGCATAGTAATTGTCCTTGACATACCCTTCAAGCACGCACCTTGACCCAGTGCCCTTGACCTATATTTCACGGTCCATTGACTTTCTTAATTTTTACGTCGAAGTAATGTCGAAGTTTGGTTTTCTCTGCATCAGTGATAGCCATGAGTGTGAAACCTTGCATAGTAATTGTCCTTGACATACCCTTCAAGCACGCACCTTGACCCAGTGCCATCGACTTTGTTATTTTTTCGTCGAAGTTTGATTTTCTCCACATCATTGATAGCTGCGAGTGTGAAACCTTGCATAGCAATTGTCATTGACATACTCTTCAAGCACGCACCTTGACCCGGTGCCCATGACCTATATTTCACGTTCCATTAACTTTGCCCGATGCAGGTGCGATATCGACCTCCGCGGAGTTCTTGTTTCTTCAAGTGCTGTGTTTTGGAAATTAATTCATAGTTTGAGTGATCTTTCATCAGGACCCTTTTACTCGCCGTCCTGATGAAAGGTAATTGAACAATGAAATAATTTCCAACACACAGCACTTGAAGAAACAATCAGTTGATTATCTATAACTGATACAATTTGAAACTAAAAACTTCAAAATGAGATTTTTTTCAAGTCCAGTGATTTACCTTGAACATGGTGCTTCCGAAATAGAAATTTAGGTTGACCCAGTATCAGGTCGATAAATCAGAGCTTCTGGCTCTAAAATGGGCCATGCATTAATATCCTGATAATCTGTACGGGACTTGGCCGTACACGGGGATGGGGGTGTCCTGGTATCCCATATTCATTTAAAGTTTTCGACAATTATCCCATATATATTGACAAATATTACCAACATCTGTATCCTAATGTCCCTCTGGGCCTCTCAGTATCCCGTATCCCTTTATTTTTTGGTGAAAATATCGCTTATCCCTTCAGTTCTTTCGCAAATATCCCTATATCCCTAAATACCCTTCCAGGGCCTCGGGACTAGATTAGAGGTCGCACTTTAACGGATGACAATTACCTGAAATATACTTCGACCAGGGCATTTATTGGTTCCCGCTCTGACAAACTGTCCCTTTATTATTATAACATACAATAGCGGCAAACTAAACCAGATTGCGGATGCTCTATCAAGACTCCCTAAGCCTACAGATACGCAGACTACAAAAAATTACCTAAGACCATTTTGTATATATTTCAGATGCTGACAGAAGAAAGGCTGTTATTGTAATCCAAAATTCAACAATATAAATATTAGCTTATATTCAGAGTACTCAGAACATACACGTTTAGAGTCATATTCTAAACAATTAATATTTAAATTATTTGACCTCGTTTAGTCTGTCCTTGTGTAAATTCTCGAAACTGCAGTACAACTGTCTGGTTTTCGGTTATAAGTGTCACTCATTAAGGGTTCTTTGCCCGAAATTGCGCAATATATCTCATACTATCTGCCTTGGAATGTTTTCACTGCTTCCAAAGTATATTTTATAAATCAATAATGTCCCTAACACATCTACTAACATTTTGAGCAAATCTTAGCAAGCCTACTACTTTTCATTGTTTGCAGTTTTGGACTTGCCATAGTACCAAAACATTTTCGTGTATCGATGAAATGTGTTTTCACTGCCAAGCTCAAATCTTGTTAAGCTTATCTGTGGATACACGCCTATTCCTGCGTGCAAAGTCAGCTCTCGATTGCCCGTTCTACCGATAACTGTCGCCTGAGGAATATAAAATACAATAATAAAGATTTTAAGCCTAGGTTACATTTGCCCTACGATTAACTTGCGATGATCGTACGATGTCATTTTTTGCATTTTCGTGCGGTCTCCGAAGGGTGACCCTACGATGCCCCTACGGTTCTACGGCTTCCTGCGGCTTCCTACGACTTCCTACGGCTTCCTACGATCTCCGTAGCCTCTACGATTTTGTAGTAGTCTGCACTTTTACAAATTTTGAAAATCGTAAGACCGTAGCCCGTAGACACGTCGTAGGTAGCATCATCATACGGGCGCCTTACGGAAACCCTGCGATGATCGTGCGGTCACCGCACGGCTTTATGATAATTTGGGGACTAAAATAATAAGATAATCGTAGACCTTTAGGGTGATCGTGCGGCATTCGTACGTTTAGATCACAAGTTTATTAAAATCGTACGGACACCTAACTTCGTACGGCTATCGTAGGGAGACCGCAAGAAATCGTAAGGACTCCTCACGGCCATAGCACAGGCTCCGTACGATTTCAACATAAAGTGTGCGGAGACCCTTTGATTTCCCTACGATCTCCAAACAGTTCCGACTCAGGACATCGAAGAAAGCTAGAACAAGAAATTGAACGATGCCCTTATGAATTGTAAACACCTACGTCGTAGCCCATGATCACATTCGATTTTTAAAAAATCGTAGGGAAATCGCGGACCGAAAAATCGTACAATGATTGGGGCATATGTAACCTTCTAGGCATTACCCCTTGCGGCCTCCCTACGATCACTGTACGATTTTTGTTCCCAAATTATCATAAAAAAAATCGTGCGCTGACCGCTCGATTATCGCAGGGTATCCGTACGGTGCCCGTATGATGCCCTACGACGTGTCTACGGTCTACGGTCTTACGATTTTAAAATTTGTAATAGTGCAGACTATTACAAGATCGTAGAGGCTACGGAGATCGTAGGAAGTCATAGAATCGTAGGGACATCGTAAGGTCACCCTGCGGAGGCCGCACGAAAATGCAAAAAATGGCATCGTACGATCATCGCAAGCTAATCGTAAGCCAAATGTAACCAAGGCATCAGTCAGAAGTCCAAGGGACTCCGTACGATATCCACTAACAGTCTGCGGAGACCCTACGACTACAGTGCGGCCTCCTTGCGTTTTGTATCAAAACGTATAGGGACTCCGTACGGACAACGCACGGGATCCGTACGATATCTACGTACTATCTGCGGAGACATACGACTGCCGTACGATCGCCTTGCGTTTTTGTATGAGAACGTCGACAAATGGCAGATCAAAAAATCGCACGATGCCCGTATGAATTGTTAACACATACGTCGTAGCCCACGATCTCCTACGATGTCTAAAAATCGTAGAGAAAATCGCAGACCGAAAAATCGTACGATGATCGGGGCAAATGTAACCTTGGCTTGACTTCAGACGATATTTACTAAACAGGAAAGCCTTATTTTGCTTTCTTAAAGGCACAAATGTTGTAGACCAATAACCTGTCGCGTGCCCGGATTCAAACCACATACTTTTTAAGGGTAGCGCGAGGCGAACCTAGATTAAAAGGATAACGCTATAACTACTCATGGCTTTACCCAAATGAGCATCGCATCATCTGCAGGCATAGGGAGTTAAACAGCCCAGTTTTGCAATTGTATTAGCTGTTAGAAATTTTATTCACATTCATTTTAATAACTATATCAAAAAGAGATAAATAGAATCGGTCCAGTTTTGCTACATTTGAATGACATTCTATATAGCCATTGAATGGTAGCGCCTTTGTTATCTACACTTCCTAAGGGAAATACTTTTGTGCCTTTAAAAAATCCCCTGCGTACCATATCAGTCCCAGAGGTTCCTTTGAGATCTTGCAGTTCGTTTAGCAAGTGGAAGTCTCTTGCAGCCGTCTCCAACGATCCCCGCTTTCTGTACAGAGTCATATGTGGTGACACATATAATACTGTAACAACTCGGCTCCGGATAGTAAATGAGCCTCGACGCGAGAAAACCGGTCTTCGGGGTTTCCGACCAGGTCCGACATAAACCGGGCTGTACAGTCTCAGAAGCAGGCTAGAAGCTTGACATTTCGGATTTAAGTAGAAGAGGAATTGTACTATCCGAGTAGCGAAAACAAAGGCGCTGATCAGCTTCGCAGTTACTGCGAAGCTGATCTGCGCCTTTGTTTTCGCATAGGCAATAATCCCGTTTTCTCAAATAGTTCTCTGCTTTAACAGCTATACCAAATAGAATTGAGAAATAGTTAAATCAAACATGTGATAGTTCTGAGAAGCCAAATAGGAAGATGTTTTGTTTCTTTGTTTGAATTGATGCTCTAGCAATTAAGCGTATAAGGAGAGTGGGAAGGTTTATCTGCTGGTGAATCATGGAAGCAACATCAACTGATAGACAAAATGTAAAACATTGCTTTAGCACCACACTTTCTTGAGTATGACGTGCGATTGCTTGTTTACCTGCATTTATCGCCGCCGTCGTCGTACCGAGCGGCGAAAGGCCTTGTGAAAATAGTCTCCCTTGTTTCGTTTCCCCCCCCCCTAAAAATTGTATTATATATCTTTTTTTATGTTCTCCGAAAATTATTTTAAATGGTGCAAAAAAGTGAAAAATTTTACAGCTCATTTCCTTAAGTGTCTCTGGCCATCAGGGTGAGGCCCTACCGGGTGTGGGCGGGGGAATTCATTCCATGTGTCCAGAAAGTAAAATGACTGACCTGTCTCCCCTGCTCAGATTCCTGCTTTCTATTCACTAAATTCCCAGAAGTTTATGATTTCTCCCCAGATCCCTGAAAATAAATAGTCCTCCCCAAGATCGCCCACACCCCGATTGGGCACCAGAGTGAGGAAGCTGTGAAATATATAGGTTATTTTAAAATTATTTGCGCAATAGGTGCAGAGCTTCGCGACATTTAACTTAATAATAATAATAATAATAACTGCTTAAAACGCTGATGTTTATCAGTGGATATAGTCGTGCGGTTTTACCTCTTTGAATGTCTTCCGGTGCGAAATCTCCTGACAGTAATTGCGCGGGTAATGGCAACACTACACAAGAGGCCGTGAATAAAATACAGAACTGTGCATAGACAAACAGGGGCATCTGCAAAAATGAAATATATAAAATGAAATAAATGCTAAATGTATTATCTTCTGTGTATTTTGTAAATTGTCGCTCTGGGGAATATGGAATGAAATATATGAAATACCCGGTGTCAGTACCGATAAACCAATGTAACCATTTTGTTGGTCCTTGAACGTATGTTTTTGAATAAATATTCTCATTAATGCTCATCATGAATAAATATTTTTTTACAAACCCTTTTAAAATCCGCCTTTTACGATTCCTATACACGTTGCAGTTTAGGGGACCGTACGAAATTAAAGATTAGTTACTTATTTAATATGCATTAAGTATAATATTATTTTTCTGTGAATGACAAGGCTATTCACCTTGCGTTGTAAGCCTTTTCGTCGGCAATACTTAAACACATCTCGGTAAAAAGCTGGATTTGTGCACAGCACAAACACGGATATATCTGCCCTTCGCTTAAAATGCTTTATCTGTATAGTAGTCAATCGGTTCCGCTTCTGCTCTCGGCTTCTGTTATCAAATGGGCACCCAGGCTGATTTGTAGCCAGTCGTCTCTATATTCGCATGTCATAATCTTTGTTGTGAGCACACCTGTGCAATGACAAATGTCGCATCAAATTTCATGCAACGTGATAAATACGTCCTACGTCCATAATTATGAAACAGTTTCATTTTTGTACCTATACGTTATCTTAAAACAAAATCACGTTGTCTAAACTTAAAGCTGTTTGACACGGTGGTCATGGATGTGAAGAGTTAGAAAGGCACCTTCTTTCCAGGCAATTCAAGAAAACACTGGCGGCTCCTGGTATTCTCTAAAAATTACATTTTATTTCCTATTATTGCAGCTGGTGTTGTGCCGTGTGGCGGCCCTAAAAAGTCTCCCCGTACATCATCCATAGTGCAGATTATATTTTTCTTTTGATCCTTTGAGATCAGTGAAGATATTTGGAGTATTTCAAATATACTGTACGTTAAGAATCATCATCTTAACAAAATTTAAATATTTGGCCCCTTTGGGAATATTAGTCTTTGATTTAGACTATACTGGTGAAAATTCTTAAAATTGCAGCAATCATGAATGTCTGGCTTTCGCTGCCAGTTTTATAAAGGGTCACTGATGAAGGTTCATTACCCGAAATTGTACAATATGGCCCACCTCTCTTGGAATGTTTTTACTGCTTCTTAAGGATCTAACAATTATATTTTATTTCCTATTACTGCAGCTGGTGTTGTGCCGTGTGGCGGCCCTAAAAAGTCTCCCCGTAAATCATCCATAGTGCAGATTATATTTTTCTTTTGATCCTTTAAGATCAGTGAAGATATTTGGAGTATTTCAAATATACTGTACGTTAAGAATCATCATCTTAACAAAATTTTAAATATTTGGCCCCTTTGGGAATATTAGTCTTTGATTTAGACTATACTGGTGAAAATTCTTAAAATTGCAGCAATCATGAATGTCTGGCTTTCGCTGCCAGTTTTATAAAGGGTCACTGATGAAGGTTCATTACCCGAAATTGTACAATATGGCCCACCTCTCTTTGAATGTTTTTACTGCTTCTTAAGGATCTAACAATTATATTTTATTTCCTATTACTGCAGCTGGTGTTGTGCCGTGTGGCGGCCCTAAAAAGTCTCCCCGTAAATCATCCATAGTGCAGATTATATTTTTCTTTTGATCCTTTAAGATCAGTGAAGATATTTGGAGTATTTCAAATATACTGTACGTTAAGAATCATCATCTTAACAAAATTTTAAATATTTGGCCCCTTTGGGAATATTAGTCTATGATTTAGACTATACTGGTGAAAATTCTTAAAATTGCAGCAATCATGAATGTCTGGATTTCGCTGCCAGTTTTATAAAGGGTCACTGATGAAGGTTCATTACCCGAAATTGTACAATATGGCCCACCTCTCTTTGAATGTTTTTACTGCTTCCAAAGGATCTAACAATTATATTTTATCTCCTGTAATTGGCGGCATTAAACATACTTAATGTCGACCATCTACACGTGTACCGTAACGCCGGTCCTCAAAATTTGATATTGCACATCTACCTTTGTGACGGGAAAAATGTTGCGTGATAGCACTGGCAATTTTTTAGATAACACCGGACTTGGCTTTGTCGTGGGATGGCAGTGGCGATACTTCGTGTAAAAACTTACACTTTTAACAAAACTTACGGACCACCCAACTAAGGGCATATGGGCTTCAGTATGTTTCTTGTATGAAACCGATGACATCACTTCACAATGTGGAGCGGACTGGCGCAGTGGTAGATAATTGTAGGACTCTGAACCCAGGGGTCCCAGGTTCGATCCTCAGTCGGGGCGCCGTTCGTTGTGGCATTGAGCAACTCCCATTTCCACAGTCCCTGAGGTAATGGTCCGAAACTGGTCGACTGAGTACACAAAAATCACTTCAAAATCATTGTAAGCGAAAAATGCATATCTACTCGATACTCAAATCAATTCAATAAGATGAATAGTTAAGTTGTTTACAAATGGCATATAAATTTAGGACATACAAAAATGTAAAAATTATTTAGGTAAATAAATTAACAATCGAAACTGTTTACCAAGTTTGAATTCACCCGCGCTCTGAACTTGTCAGCGGAAGTAGAAGAAACCAGTTATTATTTTACTCAAAGGAATAAGCACGGACTTGTAAAATCACAAACAATATAGCGATATTTTAAAATGGCAATCCTGGTCCCCTGACTAGCTATATACATGTACATCTGCCGCACAGGTTCGAATCCAACTGGCGACGCCAATAAAACTAGAAAAGTGCCTTGAGAGGCACGTATATCCCCGGCTGGCAGCCCTCCCTTAGCCCCCACCCCCTTCACCCACCCTCCCCCCGGCACCTTCCATCCCACCACACACTGCAAATATTTACCCCAGACGTTAAACCTTCATTCCTGTGTCAAAGAGGTTACCAAGTGAAATAGAAATGTACAGAGTTGCAAAGCTCCCCACCCCAGGGGAAAGTATATAGAGTTTGGTGTTATGGAATAAAAGTCAGACCAACAGTGATACAAAAGGGGAATAATGTTTGTTAAGATATGGATTTAGAGAAAAACAACACTAAAATAGCACATTTCATTGATGACCCAGATTGTAACCGCTAGGCCCACCCCCTGAGCATGGACCCTGGGCCTCGAAGACATGGAAACAAAGCAAACCATATAGGGTACCTTTGGTCCAAACATGAACAGTTTCTGACAATTGGTGTATGAGATATGCACTACCAGAGAAACTTTAACCAAAACTTTGATGCAATATAATGGTAAACTAGTTTTTGATCTCTAGCCCCACCCCCGGGCATGCATCCTAGGATCCGAAGTCATGAAAACAAAGCAAACCCTATAGGGTACCTATGGTCCAAATATGAATGGTTTATGACCATTGGTGTATGAGATATACACCACTAGAGAAACTTGAACCAAAACTTTGACGCAATATAAAGGTGACCTAGATTTTGAACTCTAGCCCCATCCCCAGGCATGGACCCTTGGGCCAGAAGTTATGGAAACAAAGCAAACCCTATATGGTACCTATGGTGCAAACACAAATGATTTCTGACCATTGGTGTATGAGATATAGACCACTAGAGAAATTTTAACCAAAACTTTGACGCAAATTGTAACTAACGAGCGAACGAACGAACATACGAACAGACGAACGGAAAGACGAAAACTATATACCCATTCGGCATAAATGCCGGGGGTATAAACTATATACCCATTCGGCATAAATGCCGGGGGTATAAACTATATACCCATTCGGCATAAATGCCGGGGGTATAAAAAAAGGAAAGAGGAAAAAAAAAGTTCTATCAAGTTTGAATGGTTTGACTATCACTTTCTGGACGCGGTGGTTTCATATGGTATTTCCCGACCGAACGTCGAGAACTGCTCTGGCTTTTCCCCACTGCTAGATAGTCGGTGTCTAAGACGCAGAATTGCTAAGCAGAATTGCTTTAATAGCCTGACGTCTATTACCTGTAAAATATCTCCATTTGTACTCAACGAGGATACTTTAATCACAGGACATTGACGTTTTGTGTGTAGATGCAAAATAAATAACCACAAAATAAGTAAGAAATATCGAAAGTTTCATTTTCTAACCGGGTTCAATGTTATATTATATTTGGTACTTATCGACTATCCTGTTAGAAGTTGCAATATAAGTTGTTTTCGTTGGCTTCATGTTGCCAAATCCCATTCCCTTACTCATTCATATTTTCACTACTCTTAAAGGATCTCAGTTTTAATTTATATTTGCATTTTATTTGCATTTGCTGGTGTCACCTGAATTGTCAAGGAGTGTTGATTTCTTAAAGGTCTATTCTTAGGGATTATGTTATCAATGGCTCTCTCTTAGACCTAAAGTGTTTTCAGTCTTATCACAAATGGATTTATGTTTTTGAAATAATTGACAAACGGGAGGAAAATGGAACTTGGAATTTGCGATGGAGAGGCATTTGCTGTATGGATCGAAATGATCAGTTTTAGGTACTGGGTTTTACATTTTATTCTGAGAACCAGGACAATATCATTTCCGGTTTGGAAAATTTTTGTCAAAACATATCCCCTGCTGTTTCTTTACTTTTACTGTGTCCTTTTTGGTGAGTAGCTGAAGTAACGTAGGAAAGTAAGTAAAATATGTATTTTTTCTATGTTTTCACCATAAAAATTTGAAACTATATGCTTGCTCGCGGCTTGGATGCTCAAAAATAACGATGAAAAAGTCAGTATTACATAAACAAGTTGTAGCTTTTTATAAAAGTCGATAAGAACCCAGGTCTGAGTGAGTATTTGCTACTGTGTGGAAGGCTTTCATGTAGAAGACAAGGAAGCATTGCCTTAAAATGCTGAGAGCTGAATAGTGTTCTGGCATTTTAGGTCAACTGAAATGGGAATCTCTTAAGAAAAGGAGGAAGGATAGTAGACTTATATTGCTATACAAAGGTCTAAAGGGTAAAGCCTGAATACCCACAGAAGACCTTATTCCAAAGAATAGGCATTGTAGAAATCAACACTCTTTGGCTTTTCAGGTACCTTCAGCTAGCAAAGAAGCGTACAAGAGTAGTTTCTTTCCACAGACTATCAGGGACTGGAATGACCTCCCTGATTCACTTATCTCCTCTGCTGAAATGTCTGATGATTGTGTGTCCAAGCTCGCTTCACTCGTGCGTTCAAGGGACTAATTTCTCTCCCATCCGAACCCCCTGGTGAAATAATGTCGTTTGGCGTGTCACCAGTAAACTATTCAGATTCAGTGTTGTAATGATTGACTTATATAGATAATCATTGGTTTGCTGTCGATTGATTGATGTAATGATGATCGATCATCATGATTATGTCATAATCGATAATCAGTTTAAATTATATGGGTCATGTTTAGCTGAGATAAATTGTCTTATATCAAAGTTTTTAGTCACAAAGTGACATCTAGGCTGTTTCAGAGTTCATTTCCAAGTAGTTTTAATTCACATATCAAGTCATTGTAATAAGTTATTATACCCCCGGCATTTATGCCGACGGGTATATAGCTTTTGCTTTTCCGTTCGTCCGTTCGTATGTTAGTTAGTTAGTTAGTTCGTTTCTTCGTTCGTAATTCCGGAACGTTCGTGGAATTTACGTCAAAGTTTTGGTTAAAGTTTCTCTAGAGGTGTATATCTCATGATTCAATGGTCAGAAACCATTCATATTTGGACCATAGGTACCCTATAGGGTTTGCTTTGTTTCCATGAGTTCGGACCCCAGGGCCCATGCCCGGGGGTAGGGCTGGAGGTCAAAATCTAGGTCACCTTTAAAATGTGCTGTTTACAATGTCAATGTTTATTCTTTTAGTCCATATCTTAACACACAATCATAGGGATGTGTTCTAATTTAGTTCATAGATACCCGATAGTGTTTGCTTTCATATTCCATGTCACCATCCCCAGGGGTGGGGCTAGAGGTCAAAATGTAGGACTCATTTATAATATGATAGATACTATGATAAATTTTCTGTAAGTCTATTTTCTTGACATCTAGGATCACAAAGTCTTGTCAGAAAGCATTCATACTTAGACCATAGGTACCATGTAAGGTTCAGACTCTAGGGTCCATGTGTGGGGGTTGGGCTAGAGGTCAAAATCTAGAACTTCTTTAAATATTTTATGTTCTGTACTTTTCTTCACCACCATGTTTAGAAATCATTCATACTTGCACCATACATACTGTATAAGGTTTGCCTTGTGCCTAATGACATTAGACTTTAGGGTCCATGCCCAGGGTGGGGCTAGAGGTCAAGATCTAGGACAATTTTTTTTTTTTTTTTTTTTTTTTGTCTTTTTTTTTTTTTTTTTTTTTTTTTTTTATTTTAATATAATTGAACATTTTTTTTTTTTTTTTTTTAATATTATTGAAGAATGGCATTCTATTTTCCATCTAGGACTGAGGACCTGACCCTCAATGTCCGCGATCAAGTCCTAGATGGAGTATACAAGTCAGCTCTGTATACTGTTATGAAATAGACCTGTCATTCTATTACACTCCTCCTCCCCATGGTTTTAGACAGTGCTTTTGCAGATACAAATTTATAAGTGGTACTTGTTGAGGTTGCAGTCTTTTATTCGGGAATGCAGGTTCATTGTATTAGCGTCAGTGAGCATATATGGGTTGGGGGCGGTGGGCCTAGGGGTGTAGGGGAGCTACCAGCCGGGGGTATACGTGCCTCTCAAGGCACTTTTTCTAGTTGATATTGTTATGTAATCTTCCCATGCAGTTGTCCTATTATAAACATTTCAAGACAAGGTTGCAACAGCTAAATGTGATTTAATTATACCCTCGGCATTTATGCCGACGGGTATATAGTTTTCACTTTTCCGTTCGTTAGTTCGTTCGTTATTCCGGAATGTTTGTGGAATTTATGTCAAAATTTTTGTTAAAGTTTATCTGGTGGTGTATATCTCATGAACCAATGATCAGAAGCCATTCATATTTTAACCATTGGTATCCTATAGGGTTTGCTATGTTTTTATGAGTTTGGACCCTGGGTCCATGCCCGGGGGTGGGGCTAGAGGTCAAAATCTAGGTCATCTTTAGTTTGGGTCAAAGTTTTGTTTAAGTTTCTATGGTGGTGTATATCTGATGAACCAATGATCAGAAACCATTCATATTTTAACCATAGGTACCTTATAGGGTTTGCTTTATTTCTGTGAGTTCCAGTCTTGGGTCCATGCCCGGGGGTGGGGCTAGAGGTCAAAATCAAGGTCACTTTGAAAATGTGCTATTTACATAGTGTTTTTTTTCATCTCTAAGTTCATATCTTAACAAATACTTATAGGAATGTATTCCTGTTTGGATCATAGATACCCTTTAGGGTTGAATTAAATTCCATGGCACCAAACTCTAGGGGTGGGGCTGCAGGTCAAAATCTAGGACACATAAAATACAATAGTCACCAAGATTAATATTCTGTATGTCTATATCTTGACAACCATGTGTCAGAAAGCGTATGTGTATGCTTACAACACAACATGTGTCAGAAAGCGTTCATGCTTACAACACAACATAGGTACCACATAAGGATTAGACCAAAGGGTCCATGCATGGGGGTGGGGGTGGGGGTGGGACCTGAGGTCAAAATCTAGGACTTTTTTTTTCTTTTTTTTTTTAAGAATGACATGCTACTTTCATTTTAATCTAGGGCTGAGGACCTGACCCACAATGTCCATGCTTATGTCCTAGATTGGGTATACACGTCAGCTCTGTATACCGCTCTAAAATGGATATGTCATTCTAAAACAGTTAAACTACACTCCCCCATGTTTGTATGCAAAGTACTTTACGAAGTACACTGCTTATTTCTAAAATGTACCTGATAAGGGTACTGTCTTTCATTGGTGATGTGGGGTTCAATGTCAGGGGTGAGCATGTGCCGAGTTGTTTAGGTAGGGGGTAGGGAAGGGGGCTTGGTGGCTATCAGCCGGGGGTATACGTGCCTCTCAAGGAACTTTTTCTAGGTTTGTATTTTCACAGATATAAGCATTTTTTTCTAAAGAACCAAACAAAATAATCTAACAAATACAGAATACAAAAGTGCAAAGCTGATCAGCTCCTTTGGTTTCACTACACTGATAGTGATAGTACAATAGTACAATTTCTCTTCTTCTTAAATCAAAAATTTCAAGCTCCTAGCCTGCTTCTGTGACTGTACAAGCCTGTTTGTGTTGGACCCTGTCTGAAATCCCGATATATGTCAATATATGAAATCCATATTTATGTCTGGCAAATTATGATTTTATTAGCGTCTAAAATGATTAAATCATTACGATATTGACCAAGTTGTACCTTAGACCAAAGGGGCAAAAATGCAGAAAAGGAACAGTTCGGGTGACCAATATTGAGTTTTTCATGGAATGTTAAACCCTTTAACATGTTTAAGGTCTCCAACCAAGTCTATAAGTCAGTTTGGGCTGTGTATATGGTTGACATGACATGACAGGCCTACATGTCCTTCTAATGTGTACCCCCTTATACCCCACTTTTATATACATGTAAATAAACTGGGGTATGCAGGGGTGTACTTATTTTTCTTATTTTTCTCCAAAACATAGATTGTGGATACTCATTAGAACTGCCTCGCCAAGGCAGTTGCAACATCTACCCACTATGCGTGTTTTGAGCAAAAATGAGAAAAATATATAAAAAAAAATGTCATTTTCCGTTTTTTACAGCATAAGAAAAATCTGCAGGGCTTTTTCTCTGTACAAAACTGGGTCTGATTTCCGGTACCAAATTTTTTCGCAATTGGCTGAAAAAATTCCCAATTGACCTGGAATATACCCAATTAGCAGAAAAATCCCAATTTAAAAGGTAAACTTTCCCAATTTTGCTAAAAATTGCAGTATTTTTTTGTCCCAAAATCATCATGTTTTTCACCAAATCACAGATTTTTTTCCCCAATTTCATTGGTACCAAAAATTTCCCAAAAAGGTCTTACAGAAAAAGCCCGGATCTGTATATCACATGTGCTTGTTTTCGTATTGGGAGCAATTTTATTTGTGTTGTAAAGTCTAGACAGGTTTGGCAACTTTGCCCCCATATCTCTAGGTATGTTCACGTATGAGCCGCGACGCGAGAAAACTGGTCTTCCGGGTTTCCGACCAGGTCTGACACAAACCGACATGTACAGTCCCAGAAGCAGCATAGAAGCTTGAAATTTCGGATTTAATAAGAAGAGAAAGTGTACTATCTGTGTAGCGAAAACAAAGGCGCTGATCAGCTTCGCAGTTACTGCAAAGCTGATCTGCGCCTTTGTTTTCGCATAGGCAAAAATCTGGTTTTCTTGTGGCGCGGCTCATATTTTAGTGTACCTAAGGGTGCAGCAAAAGCATTTATTCCCAATACTTTATTGTGATTGTTTACTTTGTAAGTTCAGAATTGTAGAACTTATAATCTTGAGGTATTTGTTTAAGTATTTATTTATTGTTACAGAATTATTAATGATTGGATGGGCCACGTCATGAGAAAACTGGAATTTGCATATGCAAAAACAAAGATGCATATCAGTAACTGCACAGCTTATCAGCATCTTTGTTTTCTTTTCCCATATATTGCATTCCAACTTCTTTATAAATCCCATATTTCAAGCTTCTAGCGTTCTTCTGTAAATGTTCTTGTTATTTTGTGTAAAAATCCAGAAGACTGTTTTTCTCGTGTCAGGTCTCCAATTATGTTAGTAGGCGGAAGAGATACTTGTACTTCAAATGAGCCTCAAAGCGAGAAAACAGGTCTTTGGGGTTTCCAGGTTCGACACAAACCGGCCAATGCAGTCTCAGAAAAAGGCATGAAGTTTTGGATTTAGAACATGGGGAGTTTAACTAGTCACATTGCTTGTCTCTGGATAACCAGTGTGTGTGATATGACTGATAATATTTTATCAGTTGTGCAAAATGTGCTCAAATCCAGTAAGTGGTACATTATACATTGTAAAGGACATATACATGTTATGTATGTATTTCCAAAGGATATTTGCTGGATTTGAATTTCAAAGGATTTTGTTATTCTTGATAGGTCTGGTGTTTTGGGTTCCATTTGGATTTTGTATGATTTATATTATTTTTGTATGCCATTTGTGTTGTGCTCCCTCTGTCCTTTAAGCTATGTTCTCACTGTCCCGGTTTAGCTCCCCGGTTCACCTCGGTTTAACAAACCGGGGTAAACCGGGACGAACCGGGGTAGAACCGTAGCGGCACCGTGGACAACCGGGGCAGACCGGGGCGAACCGGGGTAAACCGGCTTGCCTTGCCGGTCGTTTTAAAATGTTTAATAGAACCGGGGCGAACCGGGACAAGTGTAAAAAACCGTGATAAACCGGGGAGACACCGGGGCAAACCGTATCTCCACCGGGGCGACACCGGGGCGACACCGGGGTAAACCGGGGCGTTTATTTTACCCCGGTTCGCCCCGGTGTTAAGCCGGTATCGCTACGGTTTATGCCGGTGGAGCTACGGTTTGACACGGTGTCGCCACGGTTCGCCCCGGTAAGTGGCGGTGCTACTACGGTTTGGCCAGGTCGAGTCCCGGTTCAATACGGTGTGTGCCGGTTCACCCCGGTACCGTTACGGTTTAGATGAAATTACATGCAATTAGTTAAAATACACAAATTTTATCACTTGTGTTCATGTTTTACACGAAATAGAATGAATTATCTAATAAACACCAATTGGAATAGACTACAACTTATGCAGTACCAACTCCAGTTGACTAGTCAGCAAATGACATGTGCTGAGGTTTGAATAAGTATACATGTACTATCTTTCATTAATCTAGCAACGATGTCACAACGCGCAAAACACGCGTAAATGTAAAATGCAAACTTTGATGGTTAACTGTAGCCCGATAACATTCAGAAATTAATTTGAGAATGATAACTATACGAAGTTCATAAATCTACCAATGGCATAAAATGCATGAAGAATTTTAACGGATATGTGCTTTTCGGCAAATTATTTCGTGAACCTAGCGAAAATGTCACACTGCCGAAAAAGCGCAACGTCTGCATGACGTTAATGAAAAGGGTTCAATACACATTGATGTTGGCTTATAAACTCCGAATCGAGAGGTCCCGGGTTCGATCCCCACTGGTGGCACCGTCTTGTGTCCTTGGGCAAGACAGATTAACTCTCCCAGAGTGCTGATTTTAACATCGGAAGCGGTGGCTCCGTTCCGACATAAACGAAAAAATGCTGACTGGAAAGTTAAACCTTCTGTTATATTGATTTTACATCACGTGTTATCCTCCTGCGGTATTATTTATTCATTTTATAAACTTACCATTCTATTTAAGTGTTACCTCTGTTACCAAAGTACCAACATGCAAGCTCATATGCAGGAACATGCACCGTATATAATTTTGTTTTCATGTGTATGAAGCCATCGTAGCAGCATTGGCTGATGAGGTAATTGACTGTCCTACAAACCGGGGTGAACCGGGACGAACCGTGGCGAACCGGGGTAGAACCGTGACGCCACCGGCGCATACCGTAACGCGACCGGCAGTCACCGGGACAGCACCGTGGACAACCGGGGCAACACCAGGCCTTACCGTAGTAGAACCGGGGCTAACCGGCATGCACCGGGGTGAATCCGGGGTAGAACCGGGAAGAACCATGGCTCCACCGGGGCCCTTCATTTCTAAAACCGTAGCTACACCGGGGTAACACCGGGAATGTGAGAACAAAATCATTTTTTAAGAAAATGTTCCCCGGTTTATGCCGGTAAATCGGCTTGCCTTCACCGGGGCAAACCGGGGTAGAACCGGGACAGTGAGAACGGGGCTTTAGAATCAATCATCATAAGGTTTTGTATGTCAGATATTGTATTTGGCATCAGTTGAGTGAACTAGATTGTTTTAGCTCATTATTGTTTCTCAAGCAGTTGCATTGGGTCTACTATATAATTGAGCCGCCTCATGGGAAAACCAACAATCTGCATAGGCGAAAACAAAGGCGCAGATCAGCTTCGCGGTAACCGCGAAGCTGATCAGCGCCTTTGTTTTCGCTACACGGATAGTACACTTCCTCCTCTACTTAACTCCAAAATTTCAAGCATCTAGTCTGCTTCTGTGACTGTACAGCCTGATTTGTGTCGGACCTGTTCGGAAACCACATTGTTGGTTTTCCCACGAGACGGCTCATATATAAATGCAAATATCTCACTATCAGTAACTGTTGTTACTCCTGCTACTTTTTGTTACAATTTGGCATACATTTTAGCAAATCTTCTGGAAGTTCACATGGGCTATCAATGATCTCAAAAGAAAATATTGAAATTAATAATACATGTATTTAATGCTCAGTAGTATATAATTCTTTCTATATATGACCCGCGATGGGAGGAAACCGGTCTTTGGGGTTTCGGATCAGGTTCGACACAAACCGAGCTGTACAAGCTAAGAAGATGGCGAGAAGCTTGAAATTTTGGATTTAAGTAGAAGAGGAATTGTACTATCCGATTAGAGAAAACAAAGGCGCTGATCAGATGTGCACTTACTGCTCAGCTGATCAGGGCCTTTGTTTTCGCATCTATAGGCAAAAATCTGGTTTTCTCATAACGCGGCTCATATAGTATGAATGGAAAAGCAATCCTCACTGAGGTTCATTGAGTTCTTACGCAATTAATGTAAATACCATTTGAGCCATGTCATGAGAAAACAGGATTTTCGCCTATGCAAAAACCAAGTCGCAGATCAGCTGTGCAGTAACTGCACAGCTGATCAGCGCCTTTGTTTTCGCTATACGGATGATACAGTCCGTTATCTTCTTAAATGCAAAGTTTCAATTTCTAGCCTGTTTCTGTGACTGTACAGGCTGATTTTGTGTCAGACCTGGTCGGAAACCCTGAAGACCTGTTTTCTTGTGTCATGGCTCATTTATATCAAGTAGATTATTTGTGAGAAAACTGTTTATACATAACACTTAACCTTTGAACAAGAGCTTTTTTTCTGTACCTTAGACATTGTAAAATTTCAGGCTTGAGCTGGAACAAGTTTACACACTACAAGAAAACCAGATTTTTTATGCAAAAACAATGGTGCAGATCAGCTGTGCAGTAACTGCACAGCTGATCAGCGCCTTTGTTTTCGCTACACGGATAGTACAATTCCTCCTACTTATAACCAAAATTTCAAGATTCTAGCTTTCCTCTGTGAGTATCTAGACCGGTCAGAAATCCCGAAAACCTGTTTTCGTTCGACGCGGCTCAAATTATGCTTCATGAGCATCAAACTTTTTTCATGCTCATCTCAGCTGAGACTAAAATTTATCCTGCTCCTATATGTTAAAATGCCAACGATTGTTGGCATTTTAACATTTATTAGCAGGATCAATTACAGGCTTTGGTGATCTAAACCTGAAATTTCAAATTATTAGGGCCAGTACATGTATATCATTTGTAAGCACCTTAGATTTTATGGTCAGCTGAGTTGAGCATGAAAAATGTTTTATAACCTCAACCTGTCCTCAAGACCTGGTTTGTTTTTAATGTGGTAAGTTTTTGAGCTCACAGCTTAAAATTCTGGGTCTAGTAGTTGAGACGCTAAATCGCTAATGCTTACAGTGCACAAGTTGGATACAGTATTCAGTATTGTCAATTGAACTCAATTCACTATAAGGCAGGTCTAGACATTTAGTGAAAAATGAAAGAAAAAATTAGCACGATTTGTTTGATTCCAAACTGATAAGGGAAGTCTGTCATGTAATATATTCATAGAAAAGTAATTCTCTCATTTTTCATTAAGATCAAGATGTTTTGTACAAGTTTTGTGAGCTGCATCATGAGAAAACCTGTTCTTTCAAGTTTACATAATGTAAAATCAGTTTAAGGCACAGATCAGCTTCACAGTAACTACACAGCTGATCAGTGCCTTGTTTTATGCCTTGTTTTTGCTACAGTATTACATATGAGCCACACCGTGAGAAAAACAGATTTTTGCCTATGCAAAAATAAAGGCGCAGATCAGCTTCGCAGTGACTGCGAAGCTGATCAGCGCCTTTGTTTTCGCTACACTGATATTATATCCTATCATAGTACAATTCCCCTTCTTCTTAAATCCGAAATTCAAGCTTCTAGCTTGCTTCTGTAGTTGTACAGGTCGGTTTGTGTCAGACCTGGTCAGAAACCCCGAAGACCAGTTTTCTTGCGTCGCGGCTCATATAGTACAATGTCTTTTCAGTAGCCTCTGTGGCCTAGTGTGCTACTGACCTTGAAAACCAAAGTTGTGGTTCCAATCCTGGGCTTCTTCAGTTTGTTTGGATGAGACTTAAAACCAACGCACCTTCCCCATATGACCTTAGCTGTTGAGTAGGACATATTAATTAAACAAACACAGCCATCATGACAGTCTAGTGAATGACATTGATTGACCTGCTTTTTAATCGTTTATCTGAATTTCAAAGATAAAGCCATCATATTTACATGTACATGTATACCCATGTGTGCATCAATGAGCCACTGCACCAGAAAACCGACAATATGCATATGCGAAAACAAAGGCACGGACCAGCTTTGCAGAGACTGTTTGTTTTCGCTCCATAGATAGTACAATCCATCTTCTTAAATCTAAAGTTTCAAGCTTCTAGCCATCTTCTGTGCTTGTACAGACCGGTTTGTGTCGAACCAGTTGGAAACCCAAATTGTTGGTTTTATCATGCGGAGGCTCAAATTTGTTACAGTGAACAGAATGATGATTTTTGTGCACACTCATGCTTTTTGTTTGTTTGTTTTTTCAGAATATGTTGCCCTGGGCCAGAGAGATGAGCAAAAACTGAGTCTGTTAATGACTGGACCAGATCATGAAGTATGATTAAAGATGAAGTGATGACAAGATACTGAATCATTCTTTTAGCGGAATAATCATAAACAGCTAAGATGGGGGCAGTGAACAGTTGCTGTATTCCACGCAAGAGTGGGATAGAATGGGAAAAGGGGGACGGCAAAAAGCCGAAAAGTGTTAAGAATCATCGCCGAAACTTAAGCGCAACATTTAATATGACGGCATTCGAGGAGGACAATGAGACGTTAGTTCAGAATCAGCTCAATATCAATACGGCGTCAGAAGAGGAGTTGATGACGTTGCCGGGGATTAGTCGTGATATTGCTCGGCAGATTATTGAGTATAGGAAACAGATACGAGGGTTCAAGCGAGTCGAGGATCTAGCCCTCGTGTCCGGGGTGGGGGCAACGAAATTAGGTGTGATTAGGGACGAGATTTGTGTTAAGAAGTCTAATGGTTCAAGTGGGGGGTCTGGTGATGGAAGTTTTAAGGACTCACCAAATGGTCATATTAGGAAAAGAGAAAGTAACAGTATTAATAAAGTTAGTCTAAATACGTCGAATGTGTTCCAATTAATGAAAGTTAAGGGTATAGGACAAACTTTAGCGGAAAATATTGTGACCTATCGGGATAAGAAAGGACCGTTTGTGAGAATTGATGATTTGATCAAAGTGAAAGGCATTGGACCGCAGATTCTTAGTGCAATAAAGCCACAATTGACGTTAGAGGATAATCTTGTCGGAGATGGTGCTTCGTATAGTTCGTCTAAAAAGTCTTCAAATATGAATAGTGCAATGCATAGTCGGACGTCAGATGTTTCTTTGAATTCTCTGAATCAATCAAACCCATCGAATGAATTTTCTAAGCATTCTTTGGAGAATTTACTCGACAAACTAGGTCCATTTTCTGAGAAACCAACTCGGCCTGAAGTGGAGCTACCAGTGTTTAAGTGCAATAATAGGAATGCTTTAAAAATTGCGTCCTGGAATTTGGAGAGATTCTCTGTTGAAAAAGCTCAGAATCCTGGTGTCCGAGATGTCGTCTGTATGACGATTCTGGAAAATGGGTAAGATTTTTGTGTAAATTCTGAAATTTTCTGATATCTAAAATTATCCATAAGGGTGGTCGGATGGGAATATGGGCCCCAATTCATCAAACAACCAATTCAAACAAACAAACAAATAATCACCCAATTTAGATATGTAGACAAAAATGTTAGAATTGGTGTAGACCAGCAAAGAGTGTAGGCCCTAGTCATGGTCACACTTTGAAAGGTTCTTTATTCTTTAGGGATTAGGACTTACCTTTGATCATCAATTTCTTTGATATGGGCACCAGGAATCTATGACAACTCACCGACAGACAACTGGCCGACATGACAACTCGCCGACAGCAAATATTCACCGACAACCAACTCAGCGACACGACTGCTGACAGACTGGACAAGTTACCGATAAAAAAAAATTAAAAAAGTCGCCGACACTCGTCGACACTCACTGACACTCACCGACAAGGCATTTCCTAGTAAAGGAATATGGAAAACGGAAAATTTTAGTTTTAATTCGTTCACTTGAGACAAAAACATTTTTCACATATTTTTTTTCATAACTGGAGCATGAAAAACGTGTGCCAAGGAAAGCTCGCACGCTTTCGTCACGGACGATTAATTATCAAATGATATGAGTCACATGTCAATAACGTCCAAATTACGCCCCTAATTGAGCAAGCACGCTTACGTCAGAGACGATTAACTGTTAAAGGATATAAGTAAAGTTATGTGCCAAACCTTCAAGGTATTCAAGAAAGTGCTCACCGGCTGTACGTTCTTCATACGATGATATGATACGGCCATTTCATAAGCCGAAAACGAATGAACAAACATATATTTTTACAGAAAAAACAGTTAAGAATGTGAGTTGAACATTAGATTATATCATTTGCATTCAATTTTGCATTGAGACATAATAGGCTTTTGTCGATGAGTTGTCGTGTCGGTGACCTGTCGTTGTCGATCAGTTGGTTTGTCTGCGAGTTTTTTTCTGTCGGTGAGTTTTTGTCACCCAGTTGTTATTCAGTCAGTTGTCTGTCGGTGAGTTGTCGTGTTACCGGGCACCAGGCTTATCAAGTAGGATTGACCGGCATGGCTTTAAAGAAAACAAAGCATGGATTTTGAAATTTTTTGCTGTGGAAAGTGAAGCCATTTCACTGTTTTCAAAAAGAAAATAGCAAAGTTGCTGATGAGAAGGCACAGATATGCATTTTTTTGGACGGCTCTGAGGTTATAAAACTTTTTTTCATGCTCAGCTCAGCTGAGACTAAAATTTATACTGCTCTATTGTTGGCATTTTAACATTATTAGCAGTATAAATTACAGGCTTTGGTGATCTAAACGTTAAATTTCAATTCATTTTGGCTATTTCGTCATATTTATGAGCTCAGCTCAGTGAGTTGAGGATGAAAAACGTTTAATAACCTTGGGGCCTGCTCTTTTGAACTTGAAATGGACAAACAGGAACTTCTGATCCAAGTGTGATTGCTTGGTTGCATGTCTGATTTGTGTGCATAGTACATGTATTTGATCACATATTGTTTTTCAATCTATATTTACAGGTTAAGCGTAATTGCTGTTCAAGAGCTTGCCGATAGAGAAGGTCTTCAAAAGGTGAATATGTCCACTAATCATTACCATGGTAACATTGATGGTTCTGTAGATCATTTTTGTAAAGGCTGTAAATATGGTGTCAACTGAAACTGTTTTATGAAACTGTTTTATGTTGTGTTATTTTTGCATTGAGCAAATGATCGGTTTCCTCGTGATATCTTGTTTGAGGTAAAATGTAAAAAACAAGAAAAGCAGCTGATTAGCTCAGATGTTGAATGCTAGCATGTATCATATTATTTTACATTACAACAAGGGACTTGAATAATTGTTAACACTTAATGATTAACCTACACATGAGCTGCATCTGACAAGAAAATTTGACTGCATATGCAAAAACAAAGTCAGAGATCAGCTATGCAGTCACTGCACAGCTGATCAGCGCGTTTTCTGGCACTTCACAGGTATATACAATGATTATCGCAATTCTTTTTAAATCCAAAATTCAAGCGTCTAGCCTTCTTCAGCATGTTCAGTGACTGTACAGACAGGTTTGTGTCGGATGTGGTTGGAAACCCCGAAGGCCTGTTTTCTTGCATGGCGGCTCATGGTACATTAACACTTGGAGATTGTGAGTATCAGTCACTGTGCCCTTATATCATAAAAATACTAGCTGATTGCATCTTCACATATCTTTTCCCAAGATGAAAATATGAAAAAACAATGTAATTATTAGAGGTGAATAACTTACAGTACAAATTAGACCTTTCACTGATTAATCATAAGAGGTGAATAACGTGTATAAATTAGATATATTTTTGACAATTGAGCAGCGTCATAAGAAAACAGGATTTTTGCCTTTGCGAAAACAAAGCCGCAGATCAGCTGTAACTGCACAGCTGATCAGCGCCTTTGTTTTCGCTACTCAGATGGTAAAATTCCTTTTCTATTTAAATCCGAAGTTTCAAGATTCTAGCCTCCTTCTGTGACTGTACAGGCCGGTTTGTGTCGGACCTGGTCGGAAACCCAGAAGCCTGGTTTTCTCGGGTCCCGGCTTAATTCAAACCAGACTGAAGACAAACAGAGGTAGTCAGACTGGGAATGTGGACCCTGGCCCATTGGGTCCTTAAGAAATAGATGGGCTGCTTGTGCCACTAATCAGCCACCTGATTACTGTTTTTTCACCTAGATTCAAATGATCTGAGCCTGCCTGGGAAAAGTGGTTTTGTCAAACCATTCATACATAAACTTAAGTTGCTTACTAATGTGTGTTTATATTTTGATGTCATCACATCCTAATGTTGGGTAAAAGTCCATGAAATAGAGACAATGTCGCATAGAGGCAATGTCACAACTTGACCATAGCTGTAGTCTGAGATACAAAGCTTCAGCATAAATTGATGAAACTGATCAAACTTTATAGCTGATCCTTGCCTCTGTGTTTCATATTTACAAAAGAGCCGCCTCACAGGAAAACCAACAATTTGTATATGCGAAAAACAAAGGCGCGGTAACCGCGAAGCTGATCATCGCCTTTGTTTTCGCTACACGGATAGTACAATCCCTCTACTTCCTAAATACGAAGTTTCATGCTTCTAGCTGTCTTCTGTTACTGTGCAGTCCGGTTTGTGTCGGACCTGTTCGGAAACCACATTGATGGTTTTCCCACGAGGCGGCTCAAAAAAGTAACTTCTCTGATGACTTTGCTCAAATGAGCAGTGGCACAGGGTTTCCGACCAGGTCTGACACAAACCAGCCTGTGCAGCTATAGGAGATGACTAGAAGCTTGAAATTTCGGATTTAGCGAGAAGAGAAAGTGTACAAGCGTATAGCGAAAACAAAGGCGCTGATCAGCTTCGCAGTTACTGCGAAGCTGATCTGCACCTTTGTTTTCGCATTGGCAAAATTCCGGTTTTCTCTGATGACTTTGCTCAAATTAGATCAGCTTTAGAAATAAAATGTTAGTAAAAATGTAAGTGCGAAATTATTCATTGTGTGGTATCCCACAAGATGGATATCACTTACTAGGAAAAATAAAAATATAAAGTATTCTATAGCAATTGATTTATCTGCCTACTTTAAAGAGATTTTCTTTCAAAATGTGGGTTGTTTGCCCTTTAGAAGCTGTAGTTACCAACACCAAAGCATGTTCCAGGGCTTTTGGGGTGGTGCAGCTTGACTGCAAACACAAAACCGTATGGCTTCCGAAGTGATGTAATGTATCCACTGAGCTATAGGACCAGCTTTATTAACATTGTGAATTTTTCACTAACCTAGACATGTCAAAATGCGTTAGAATAACACTAATATGCTATTCAAGTGAGGTCAACTTTAGATAAAATAAATGAGCCGCGACGCGAGAAAACCGGTCTTCGGGGTTTCCGACCAGGTCTGACACAAACCGACATGTACAGTCCCAGAAGCAGCATAGAAGCTTGAAATTTCGGATTTAATTAGAAGAGAAAGTGTACTATCCGTGTAGCGAAAACAAAGGCGCTGATCAGCTTCGCAGTTACTGCGAAGCTGATCTGCGCCTTTGTTTTCGAATAGGCCAAAATCCGGTTTTCTTGTGACGCGGCTCAAATCCTACTTTATCATTAGGCCTATTGACATGGTATTAAAATATCTCAAATTGTTGTAAAAATAAGGTCAAATACTGTTTGAAATATTAGACATATAATTGTATAAAGTAAACTTTATACCTGTAATGAATGATTGTGTGTAATATAAACCAATTAAGGTTATTTCATCATGACAGGTGATAAAACATATTATTTTCCATGATTATAAAGCAAAACTATATAAACATTATATCATTTTACGGTAAATTTCCAAAAGAGTGCCTAACTTTGTGCTCTAAATCCTCTAAACAGTTTGAAAAAAAATGAGCCGCCTCATGGTAAAACCAACAATTTGCATATGCGATAACAAAGGCGCAGATCAGCTTCGCGGTAACCACGAAGCTGATCAGCACCTTTGTTTTTGCTACACGTATAGTACAATCCCTCTACTTCCTAAATACGAAATTTCATGTTTCTAGCTGTTTTCTGTTACTGCTCAGACCGGTTTGTGTCGGACCTGTTCGGAAACCACATCGTTGGTTTTCCCACGAGGCGGCTCAAATGTAGAAACCGGAAAATTGCAGTCAGGGTAGATCATACCAAGACTGCTTCTTAAGTATATGGGCCCAGTTGTTCAAAATTAACGACAACGTTGGTTAACGATTCATTAAAATTTCAAACATGAATATTACAAATACACTGTTGTTTTTTAGTGATAAAATGTGAGAATCCTTTGCCATGCAATGAATTCTCGCATTTTATCAACAAAAAATAACAGAGTACATGTATTTGCTTATGTAGTCAGCATTTACTTTAGAGGTCTTAACAATGACGTTAAGCTAACGAAGTTTCGAACAACTGGCCCTAGGTAGCCCTGTGTCTATACTGCTAAGCGTTTGTCTCATTTTTGTTATGAAAACTTCTGTTCATTGTTAGAAAGTAAAATTTAAGCATTTAGGTCATGAGTTATTTTAATACATTTTGCAAATTATTGTAACTTTTGGTATAAATTTTTATTTATTAATTTTTTCTCTCATTCCAAAATTTTCTTCATATTTTAATTTCTGGCATGTGTCAGGTGCAAATGTTTGCATAAATGCAAGCCTATTAAAGATATTAACATTAATCATAAATTCATATAACAACATACTTAGTTTAAGAAGGTGATTGAGACGTTTTATTGTGATTATGTAGGCTAGCATTTCATCAATATCCATGGCATTTTTATTAATCTTGATTAAGGAATAATGATGGTAAAGCTGACTTTGTGTGGCATGCTTTTATAGCCCCTTGAGATAACTATTGGTCAATATGTTGACAAGGGGGTGTGGCTCATGCCCACAGGTTTTATGAATTTTGAATTTTGAAAGTTAGTTAGGATTTTGCCAACTAAGTGAAAACATTATATTTAATATTGTTTGGATTATTCCAACTTTTGAAAATAATAAATTTTAAGCTTGGATATTACCAGCGACTCTATGTTCTTAGAACTTTGTTAAATTGAAACATTGATATATATTGTTTATTTGGAACATCCAATAGTGTTTGTTGAACTTTGAGGATTGAAAAGAAAAAGTTAATAAATCAACAAACAAGACTTTAGTATTCCTGTCTCCTACTTTCCAAATCCACGAACAAGCAAAATACATCCCCAACAACATTCTTACAATTTGGTGCTAGAATTCGGAGTAATAACTTTCTAGCTTATTACGCGATAACGGTACCTTAGCTGCCAAGTGATTCCCCAGGGATACAAAGTCTACATCATGGATTATTCAAGGAGACAGGAATTTAATCATTTCTACAGTGGACAATTCAGACCATACTGGTCTTACAAGCAACTAGGACAGCCGCCAGTACTAGTAGTACATGTTCCAATTCCAGTCAGAGTGGAAAATCATAGCTACTCTGACTCTGACAGTCATAAAGATATGCTAAAATCAAAGAGCAGGGCACAGAGAGAGCGAGATTTCAAACGAAAACAGACATTCCATGAAAAGAAAAGTGCCTGTGTTGTAATGCCATTTTATGGATTGGATGGACAAGATTTCACTGATGAAATCCAAAACGGTGCTGGTGAGGAGGACAATAAATTGACAACAAAGCTGAGGAAAACATCTTTAGATTGGAACACTGTTTCTTCATTGATGCCAGGATCAGAGCTCTCGGACAGAGAGTTTCAAAAATTATTCTTCCGGCCAGCCAGCCTACAAGACATATCATCAGTAGTCAATGATACACTAGCAGGCTGTTTGAAAGTGGCTGACACAAAAATCAAGGAGTTACAGCAGGAACTAGCAAAACTAAAGTCAGAAAATTGTTCAAACCAGAAAAGGCAGTTAGACGAAATAGACCAATCTAGGGAAACTTTAGCATTCCATCATTTCAACAATCAACTGCTTCGCCACAAAATTGAGGGCCTAGAGGAAAGGAATAGACAGCTACATGAAGCAAATAATATTCTGAATTCAGCATGTGAAAGGTTGATAAGTGACAAGGAACAGCTAACAACAACGGTACAGTCCTGTCTGGAAAATTTGGACACCTACAAAAGGAAGAAAAAGAACAGGACTGCTCCCTCAGCCACTGGTGAATTGTTTTTTGTGATCGATGGACAAAATGACATTCAGCCACTACCATCAGAAGACGAAACAAACTGTGAATGGTGTCCCATAGTGAAGGCTTTCTACAGAGTGTGTCAGCCCACATAAACACTTAATTGTCATATCGGTATAGTTTTGTTGATTTTTGTGTATAATTTGGTATTGTTTTTTTGTATGCTATTTTATTGTTAGCTTGAAAATCATTTTGCGTCATAATCTAAAAATCTATCTAAGGGCATCATGCCTATTATAAAGTTTTTGATGAATTTATATTTTCTAAAATGATAGGAAACAACTAATTTTTATTTTTTTTGATGGTTGAAATTCTGATTGTCTGGTCATGCCTGCGTTAAGCATGATGCTCAAAATATAATTTAGAAATATGCTGCATTGACAGCTTAAAATCATAATGTCTTGTTTAGTGAAATATAGAAAAGAAATGTTTCGAAAAATAGTACATTTGTATTTTGCTTTAGGTGGGGTTTTTCAATAAACTTTGTATTTTTGAATAGCACCAACAATTTAGTTTTTGACAAAACCATATCATAATATTTGCTGTTGCTGTTTCCTGCATAAATTGATTAGACTGTACACAGTCTTGTTTAATGAATGTGTTCATGCTGCTGTTTTCTGGTGATCATGTTTTTGCCATACATTATGGTAGTCTATATAGCTGTTTTGATTAATTGTTAGGAACATGGTTTTCTTCATATTTGTCATGTCATTTTTGCTTGTTTGACTATATTGCAGTAGCAATTTTTCGCTCATTTCGAAGTGTTTGCTAAAATGTTACTTTTAAGATGTAAGCTGAAAAGGCACCAAAAGTGTGCATGTGTGTAGCAATTTTAAACGGGGCTCATCCAGATTTCATTATTTCAATCACTAATGAATTTGAAAACTAATCATTATGCAAACATTTTTAAATGAAAATGTGTACTTGTAAGCATTTTTAGTACTGGTATAATACATGTAATTAGATTTATATTACTCCAGCATCCAGAAAACATTCACATAACCTGTATTATCAAAATAGTGGAAGACAACCATTTTTAATGATCAGTCAGTATTATAAATTTAATGGGACATGATTTGAATTTGATGAATGTGACCGCCATCTTTGAATTGATGTGCAGGTTTTATATAATTGGCGCCCAATATATATATACTAATGCCCAAACCACTAGCCTAGGCAAGAAAAAGAATCAGTGAAAAACTCTTTTGTTGAGTAGTTATTATAGAAAAGGGTAGAAAAATAGCTTCTCCATTTTGTGAGACAATGTCGACATTGCATTTTCGATAATTAGTTTGTTTATTTTTTTTTCTCAAAGTGAAAGAAATTACAAATTTTTCAAAAATATTTTTCCATGTATGGCAAGCAACCCATAACAAATGTAAATTTGTTGTTTTATAGTGCTATTGATGGTTGGACGCAATCATCCTCCGCTTGTCCTACATGTCATTTTTTTCTCATTCACTTTTTGTTTGTTTACAAGTGGATTGTGCTAAACTACCTGCTATAATTGTCTGAGTCTTTTCTCTTGTGAGTTTGGATGACAAGTTATGAATTAGTATGATTTTCCAGAGACAAAAAAAGTCCTGATGTAATTTCATCATGATCCCCCTTAGCTTTGATCTGTATAAGCAATAGATTTGCTAAAATATTTGTGCTAAGGTTGCCGATAACCTAAAAAAGTTAGGACATGGCAGATACTGATTAATTATGCTGGTTTGATAAAAATTATCTGATGCTTGGATAGAAGAAAAATGATAGGAAATATTCTAACATGAATAAGGAAACAACATTTGTTATATTCTTGTTAGCACTTTTATGTGAATATTTTGTTCAGGTCACATGTCGATGACCAGAATACTGTTGATGATGTGTGTACAAAGTGTATTTCTATGCAAACATGCTAACATCTTTTAAAAATGAGTATTTATATAAGCTGAGTAAGTTACAGGTTAATTAATGGAAACTAATTATCAGTGTTAGTGCTGATGGTATGATTATTATGCTGCTCCCTGGAAAATACCTTGTTGTAATTAAGGACGATAACTCAAGTTCGGTGTGTACTTACTAGAGAATATCAAACAAAGTTGGGTGATGAGTGTCACTGCAACAGTTTGCAGGTTAGAAACCTGACCTAGGGATAAACACATGTACAGAACAGCTGAGACACTGTCCAATGGGGGAAAACTATTAAATTAGAATGTAGCTTAATGCATGCCAGAAAGATTCCTAAAATTACCTATTATGTAGCTGACTAGAAACTTAGCTAAACCTGGTTTTGAATGGTCTAGATACATGTACTAACCATATCCAGAGATAACTCATATGAGCTGTTTGCATAAAATAAAAAGCAAAATTAATCAATAAACTAATGCTTATTTCAAGAATTTAAGGGCTGTGTAACTGATCTTTCGAGATCATGATATCACAAAAAATACATAATACATGTATGATGAATAAAACCAGAGTGCAATCTGAATCCAAGAGGAAAAAAAAATGTTTGGTTATGTTACCTCTTAAAATGTTTTGAAAATAGTTTAACAAATTAACCTGGTAGGATACACCATGTGTATTTGGGGATAAACCTATAATGGTACTGAATTCCGGTAAAAAACACTGTTGTACCACATCATTGAATTGATAGCCGAATATAGCAGTCATAAAGATTAGCACTAAACTTTGGGCGTGCATATATTGCATTAAAAGGGTCTGAGTGTATAAACTCAATGTTTCATGTAAATAAATTAAATGTGAAAAAGAAAATAAAAACAGAAAAATGAAAAAAAAAAAATAAAGAAAGAAAGAACAAAAATGATAATGGGATAATATGATCAAGCACTTCATATCAAAAGTTTCAGAATGGTTGTTTCTTGTTTACTGTGTTTGCAAGTTGTTAACTAATGGTCTACTAAATAAAGAAGTCAGTACATGTACAAAAAAAAAATAGATTCTCATGCAAAAATTGTCCCATAGTAAACTCAAAATTATGTAATGGGAAAGGGTCCTAACTGTAGGGATAATTTCATGTTTCATTTTACGAGAGTAAGATCAAATGATAAACAATTTTATTTTTGAAGAATTTCTGTCCTGATCCTAAATATAATTGTTAGGATACCATTGTGGTAGCTGAGAAAACACTATAAGTAACATTTGGCAACGGACAAATATCTTGATAAAATGACATTGTGTCTCTCATTATCTTGTCTCTATGAGTACAATAATTTCTTCTATCAAAATGATTATTTGATTGAATCTTTTTGAGGTTAAATATGTTTTTTTTTTGCCTATGCATTATTAAAGACAATCTGATCTATTTCTTAAATATTTTTCGCCTATTCATTTGTTGCTGGGCATTCAAAAAAAAAAAAGAAGATATTTATGGAACATATTATATGTGTGTTAATTCTGGTATGTTTTTTTTCCATGGTGTTATGTGAATACCAATTATTAAAGATGATTTGATCTATTTGAGGAGAAAAAGGCAGTTGTTCTTATGTAGAAAATTTGTATTGTATTTTATGTTAACAATCTATTCAGAATTCTGTAATTTTGGGTTTTAATAAAATGGGTCCTAGAAACCTGGGTTTAAATGGAAATGGATCCATATACTTAAACCAGAGTGTTACGTTCTAGGAGGTATAACCTTCGATAATACCATTGTGTAATGAAGGACAAAACTCTGGTAGTTCCTATGGTTCTTTTCTAATGTTCTTTTAAAGATAGGGTACCTATGTATAGTAGCTGACAGTTTACATCTAAAAAAAAAAATTCTTCAGTATTTTATAATAATGAAATAGGTCCTAGAAGAGGGGCCGGATGTGTGTTTGCAGGGAAACTGATCCACAGACTTTAACAGATGTTTCGTTCTAGGAGGGTAAACCTTCGATAATACCATGTTGTAATGAAGGATGAACAAGCTGGAAGTTCTTGTGGACTGTTTCCCCGTATAATATCTGGGTAAGGCATCAAATCAAACAAACAAAGCATTTCTAATATTGTATATGTTACTTCATAATTTCTGAAAATTTATTTAGTCATGTTTTAAAAGAAGTTAGCATTAAGGTTTTATATTTTATATCAAACATATTATATTTCAACTCCTAGATTAGATTAAAATTTGGATCATTTTTTTAATTAAAGGATGAAGCCTTCAAATTTTGTGGATCTGGTCCAAATATACATGTTTAGTGTTTATTTTATTGTCAAGCAACAAATCAAATAAACAAAGTATAGGTACACTATGTTTACAAGTTTCCAATGTTAGTCTGTTTCTCAGGTTATACATATATAACAACATGAGATGCATCTTTTAACTGCCATATCAGTCAATTTGTATAGGTTATATCACAGCTATTGAAAAGTTGTTCAGCCTTTTATATTGAATTTATATATTTTTATAGAATATTAATTGATTCTTTCACACAAATGTTTTGTTCTTTTAAACAATCGAGGTCGATTGTTAACTAAGTAGGGAGTAATTGTTAGAAAGTAAAATTTAAGCATTTAGGTCATGAGTTATTTTAATACATTTTGCAAATTATTGTAACTTTTGGTATAAATTTTTATTTATTAATTTTTTCTCTCATTCCAAAATTTTCTTCATATTTTAATTTCTGGCATGTGTCAGGTGCAAATGTTTGCATAAATGCAAGCCTATTAAAGATATTAACATTAATCATAAATTCATATAACAACATACTTAGTTTAAGAAGGTGATTGAGACGTTTTATTGTGATTATGTAGGCTAGCATTTCATCAATATCCATGGCATTTTTATTAATCTTGATTAAGGAATAATGATGGTAAAGCTGACTTTGTGTGGCATGCTTTTATAGCCCCTTGAGATAACTATTGGTCAATATGTTGACAAGGGGGTGTGGCTCATGCCCACAGGTTTTATGAATTTTGAATTTTGAAAGTTAGTTAGGATTTTGCCAACTAAGTGAAAACATTATATTTAATATTGTTTGGATTATTCCAACTTTTGAAAATAATAAATTTTAAGCTTGGATATTACCAGCGACTCTATGTTCTTAGAACTTTGTTAAATTGAAACATTGATATATATTGTTTATTTGGAACATCCAATAGTGTTTGTTGAACTTTGAGGATTGAAAAGAAAAAGTTAATAAATCAACAAACAAGACTTTAGTATTCCTGTCTCCTACTTTCCAAATCCACGAACAAGCAAAATACATCCCCAACAACATTCTTACATCATACACAAATCTTTTCAAATGATTTTTGTGTGGGTTAGAATTTAATATATTTGAAGATGCATATTTCATTATTTGGTCACCCACTCATTTACATGACTAATAAGTGTTTGTTCAAATTGCCTATCCAACTATTAGCTTACGTAAATAGAAAACTTTTTTTTTTTTATTTTGCATATATTTATGTAAAAGCAAACATGCAGATCAGTTTTGGCAGTTCAAGGGTGGACCCAAAAATCATTCACAAAGACAACACAAAAACCTGTATGTACGACCATTGAAGATGGCTGAAGTCTTGAAATTTCTGATTAAAAGACAAGAGGGATATTACTTCTAAATAGCAAAATTAAAGGCACTGACTAGCCTATGCAGTAGTATGTACGCATATGAAAAGGCAGGTGGCATGTCTCATTATTTTATACTTACATTTTTTTGCAATCGCCCTAGATGAAAGTATCTTTCTTGATGTTCTTCATTTCCCAATGAAAAACATCAAGTCACATGATCTAGAGGCCACGCCTATTGGCGGGACGACGTCAAAGTCAGCCGGTGACGTTTGTTTACTCTTGTTGGCGTGACGTCGGTCGTGTATCGCCATGACGTTAGGCGCGAAAATTTGACATTTTGGCTGTTCCAAAATTACGTTAAGTCGGATTTAATGTCAAATAACATTAAAATGAGCGTTGATATGCGCAATTAAAAATCTGATACTTGATTGATAATATAAAATGTAAATATAAGTATTGAAATTCAGATTTTAGCTTTCACTGGATGATGAAAAACATGAGCTGTTTTAATGCCTCCGAGAAGCTTCACAGACATTAAAACAGCCTAATGTTTTTCTTCATCCAGTGAAAGCTAAAATCTGAATTTCAATCCTTAAATGAATATTATAGAATATATAAACTCTACAACCACTTTATAACACTATTTTGGGGGAATATAAGCCAATTCCATATTAATATCCATTCCTTATTAGAATGAGAGAGAAAACTATAGATAGGTACAGATCCTCCTTATAACATGTCTCATTTTAACATGGTTTTCAGTAAAACACAGCCATGTCATGACACCCAAATCAAAATGGCTATTTTCCAAAAATTCGAATAGTAAACAACCTCATTGTTACACAGTTTCACTAAATAAAGAGGTTGATGGGTACAATACATCAGGAAAACATGTCCATGCAATGAATACCCCCTTAAGGATGTTGTATGGGACATCTTTGTCTTCGCTTTGGGAAATACACCCGGTTTTCATCTAATTAGAGCCAAAGTGTGTAGAGTTTTTAAATTGAAATTTGCACTCAACATACCGTATTATGTTTATCTATTCCTTGAGACTCGACACACAATATCCAGATGTCACATTGCAACGCATTTTGACCTTAAAGCATGTCCAAGCACATGTTTGAATTTATTTGTGGTCACAAAATGTTTGAAACACACCCTAGGATACCATGACACAGACATTACCATATATATGCATCAACAAACACAGAAGGCAAACATGGCAAAGGAAGTTTTTGTTTGACTTCATGCTTAACGTCCCAATCAAAAGCAAAGGTCATGTCAGGACATTGCCTCCATTTTATGGGACTTTTAGCCAAAGTGAGGATATCATGACATCCAACAAGTGCTTCAAATATAACCATCCAACTAAGCCACAAAGGCTTATATGTATGGATGGTTTGATTTGAACCACTTTTCCTGGGCTGGCTCAAACCAGAGCGGTATACCAGTAATCAGCTGGTCAGTCAGAAGCGTGTAAGCTTTGCCTGGAAGCACAAACAGCCCATCTATTTCTTTAGGCCCCATGCACTATTTGGTTGTCATTTTGATTGAATAATACATCAGCCATGTGGGGAGACTGTAGCAGCATATGATGGCTTTGCGCCAATGCAACGCGCTACAAATGTGATATTTGGTGAATGATAAAAACCTGAAGTACAAAAATGCATGTTCATTGAGTGTGTTTAATGTTTAATATTGAAGATATTTGGCAATAAAGAATAACTATTCATAATAGAGTCGGACAAACTTTTGGCAAAATACATTCTTTGTTTTCTCTCCAATCAGATGGTCAAAACTGGCTGAACATGTTCGAAGCAGCCAAAATATGCCAGTGTTTAGAACAATGACCTTAAACCCCACGTTTATAAAGAAAAACTGGGGTTTGCAGGGGCATATCTATTTTTCTTATTTTTGATCCAAAACATACCTTGTGGATAACATTAGAAACGCCTCAGCGAGGCAGTTTTAATGTGTACATGCAATATATTTTTTGAGCGAAAATATTAAAAAGAAAATCCAATGAAATTTCTTGCTTGTTGAAAAAATCTCTGTATATTGCATGGGCAAGTTTCCGTAATGATTGTTTCAGATATGTGATGAGCTGAATACCCCGAGTCTTCCCAATATTCAGAAGTGGGTGGGGCATAGAGGCTCCTGGAAGTGTGCTGTCTCTGAGTCTGCAGGCAGAATGTATATGGTAAGTTAGAGAAGTTGTTTGAGATAGTCAAATGACTAAACGCCACCTGTCAGGCAAGGCACACTCACTGGCCAGTATATTTGAAACAAAAACCTAGGACAAACAAATACACGTGGCTACCCTAATTGTGAATAACAAAAACCTAGGACAAACAAATGCACGTGGCTACCCTAATTGTGAATATATGTTACAGTACATAGCATGAATGCAGCTTAATCTTTGTTTGTTTGTCCCGGATTTTAATGAAAGGCGGAGCAGTAGTACGAATCAAGTTTGGTCCTGTGATTGTTAAAAATCAGTGAATATGGATGTTTGTCTTGTACTATATTTTGCGACATTCTTTGTCCTAATGGTTAAGTTATTGTTGGGAGTGAAGTGGTTTACTGGTTAGATGTCAGACTTGCATGTAGGAGGCCAAGTTCAAACCCCAAGGAAGACACATTAATGGCAAAGTCTGTAGATTTGTAATATTTTAGTCATTCCATCTGCTTATGATACAGAACATGTACATGTAATTCATGATTGATCTAAAATGTTTTAGAACAGAATGTGTTTTGTTTGAAGCTACTACTTATAATTTGTGTATAATTTCTGTGTAACTTTCAGAGTAATGAGTACAATGGCTTCCTGTATGACGAGTCTCAGGGAGTTAAACTGATCAGCTCCTGTCTCCTAGATAAACCTAAGAAATTGAAGAAACCATTCACACGACAGCCATTCATTGGTACATTCAAGGTAGGTCATTGGAACTTCATCACATAACATTTTAGGAGCTAGCCTATTTGTAGAACTATATTACTGATATATTACTGATAGGGTTGTTCAGCGATAGTTTTCCTAAGATGACTATACCTGCTGAGGGATGGTAGCAAAATTTTATCAGTAAAAAATCAGATGATAATCAATGAAAGAAATAAAATACAGAACCTTTCTTTGCATAATGGTAATGCCATTCTCCCTGTATGGCCTGTAAACCAGGGTCTGGCTTTTTCTTTTGGATGAAACTTTAACCTAAAGTCCTATCTCCATATGACCTTAGCTGTTAAGTGAGATATAAAATACCAAAACAACCAACAATCAATAATAAATTACATGTAGTTTATGCAAACTTCTGAAGAAATTTCAAAACCAAGTATCACTGTAAATTACCCAAACATTGTGCTATAGATTGTTGTTTTCTCTTCAGATGAAGCGCTTCGACTGTGTTTTGGTGAGTGTCCACCTAAAGGCTACCGGCCTTGACAACGAGGACCTGTCCCGACTCCAAGAAGAAATTGATAAAATGCCAAACCTGGTTGATGCTATTGAAGAACACTTGCCTGGAGAAAAAGATATCATAATACTGGGGGACTTTAATCTGACTCCTAATACTGATGGTATGTATGTGTTTAAATAGGTTTACATAGGGTTTAAAGTTATATGCATGTAGTTTCAATTAAGGATTGAAATTCAGATTTTAGCTTTCACTGGATGATGAAAAACATTAGGCTGTTTTAATGTCTGTGAAGCCCGAAGGTAAAATCTGAATTTCAATACTGATATTTACATTTTATATTATCAATTAAGTATCAGATTTTTAATCGCGCATATCACCGCTCATTTTCATGTTATTTGACATTAAATCCGACAATGTGATTTTGGAACAGCCAAAACGTCAAATTTTCGCGCCTAAAATCATGGTGATACGCGACCAACGTCACGACAAGAGTAAACAAACAACGTCACTGGATGGGTTTTGACGTCGCCCCGCACATAGGCGTGGCCTCTAGATCACGTGACATAATGTTTTTCATTGGGAAATGAAGAACATCAAGAAAGATACTTTCATCTAGGGCGATCGCAATAAAAATGTAAATATTGTCTTTTGACAATACCAGTTTCTCACTTGAGCCGCATCGTGAGAAAACCGGATTTTTGCCTAGGCGAAAACAAAGGCGCAGATCAGCTTCGCGGTAACCGCGAAGCTGATCAGCGCCTTTGTTTTCGCTACTCGGATAGTACAATTCCTCTTCTACTTAAATCCGAAATTTCAAGCTTCTAGCTCTTTTCTTAGCTTGTACAGGCCAGTTTGTGTCGGACCTGGTCGGAAACCCCGAAGACCGGTTTTCTCGCGTCGAGGCTCACTTTGTTTGAAGAAGAGAATCTTCAAAATTTTGTGAATTTTCTGTTTTGTAATTGTAGAAAACTCATGAATTCACAAGCAAGTACACCTTCCAAAGACAGGGGTTAGAATGATGAATCATTATTTACAAATAAGCAAATACTACTACAGTCTATACAACAGAAGAAAATCTTTTTTAACAAAAACTTTGAATTCCTGATGCATCAAGTTCACAAATATTAGGATTATTAAGTACTTGCAAACATTTCCGAATGAAATGCATAATTTGTCTAGCTTAGTGATTTCCAGAATTGATGCAAAACTGATTCCTGTCAATTTCAGATTTTAATTGTCTTCGGAACAAAGGGTACCATAATTGTATTCAAGATGGCACATTCACGAATATCAGCGACGCTAATCCTAAAGGCAGCAAAACATACGACAACCTCTGGATATCAAAACAAACGAAACAGGTTTACACAGGTAAGTTTGAACCTGTGCCTGGGAAAACCAACAATTTGGGTTTCGACCAGGTCTGACACAAACCGGCATGTACAGTCGCAGAAGCAGGCTAGAAGCTTGAAATTTTAGATATAGGTAGAAGAAATATTATAATATCCATGTAGCGAAAACAAAGGCGCTGATCAGCTTCGCGGTTACCGCGAAGCTGATCTGCGCCTTTGTTTTCGCATATGCAAATTGTTGATTTTCTGATGCTCAGTTAAGATATCATACATTGACTAAAAGGTTAATGCAAAATTGAACATACAGTTCTTTGTTATAGCATTCCTCACTATAACATTGGTTTCAGCATAGTTCCCAAATGCTTGTTTTGCTATACAGTATAATCTCAATATAACACAGCTTCACTTACAACAAGGCTTGATTCTGTGGACTCCAAAGATAGCTTTATAATGATGTTGTCTTATACTTGAACAAAAATATTTTACGATGTCTCATTATATTCCATCACATGATATATTTCAGGTCATTCAGGTGTGATCAGAGAAGGACTGAGCAGCCCCTGGATCCCTAAAGGTTGGACATGGGGCGGGGTTGTCAGTGATCACTGCCCCGTGTGGGCCCAGTTCTATACGGGGAAGGATTTGGACTCGGGAGACCTTGTGATTGGCCCGGATGCCATCAGGTTTACACTAGGACAAGAAGGATAGCTAGTGTAACTGGTATTGGGGGGGGGGGGGGGTGGTATTTGTATTTGAGCCTGTGTATGAGAAAAACCAACAATTTGGGTTTCCGACTAGGTCCGACACAAACAGGGCTGTACAGTCACAGAAGCAAGCTAGAAGCTTGAAATTTCTGATGAAAGAAGAAGAGGGATTGTACTATTCATGCAGCGAAAACAAAGGTCCTGATCAGCTATGCGGTTACCGCGAACCTGATTTGCGCCTTTGTTTTCGCACATGCAGATTGTTGATTTTCCCATGCAGTGCCTCATTTGTTGTAAAGGAATTTTAAAGGAATTTTTGTAGAAACACATTCAAACTAATTCAGCAAGTAATCATTCTATATGTGTTTGCAAAGAATATCTTTTGGATTGGTTTGTAAAGCTATCCCTAGGAAATTGAAACTGAGTGCCGGCTTTATCTAGGCCTTAGTATGCAGGGGTTATTCTGGGTCCAAAATATCATGAGAGAAAATCACTTATTGAACTAAATTGGTGAGATTTTCCTATCAATTTTCCTGCCAATTTCATTGAGATTTTTGGCAAAAAATTGAGCAAATCTCTCACAGTCTCCACAGAAAATAATCCCTGAGTATGGCACACTACTGTGGAACAGAGTTTCTAGAGAAGCAATGGTAGTTAGCTGTATTGATGTGTAGAAGTGTCTTTGTAGTTTGTACGATTCACAGGGAGAAAGTTATTTCAATTTTTGCGAGTTATTTGTAGTTCTTATTGTTACTACCTCACATCATTGTCAGGGTCTAGGATGCTCAAACTTGTTCGGGAATGGATCAGAAAATGGATTTCCGTGGACAAGACTATTTGAACTGTGTCATGAGAAAACCAACATTTTGTATTTGGAAAACAAAGGCGCTGATCAGCTTCGCAGTTACTGCGAAGCTGATCAGCGCCTTTGTTTTCGCTACATGGATAGTACAATTCCTCTACTTTCTAAATTCTAGATTTCCAGCCTAAAGCCATCTTCAGTGCTTGTACAGCTAGGGTTTGTGTTGGACCTGTTCGGAAACCACATTGTTGGTTTTCTCATGACGCGGCTCATAAATGTAGATGTGGGGAAAAATTTTCAGATTGACAGCTTTGTAATACTATAGACCACTCAAAGACTTATAACAGAATAGTTTTTGTAAATTTGAACCACGTAATCAGAAAACCAACAATGTGGTTTCCGACTAGGTCCGACACATACTGATCTGTACAGTCTCAGAAAAAGACTAGAAGCTTGGAATTTTGGATTTAAGAAGAAGAAGGGTTGCTTTATCCTATAGCGAAAATAAAGGTGCTGCTCTGCTGGCGGTTACTATGATTCATTGAATCTGATCTGCACCTTTGTATTTTGTCTATGCATAATGTTGGTTTTCTCATGATGTGTCTTGTTTGTAGTAACTGTTGTAATTGCTGTAAATTTGAAGTATGATTTGAGCCGCCTCGTGGGAAAACCAACAATGTGGTTTCCGAACAGGTCTGACACAAACTGGCCTGTACAGTCACAGAAGACAGCTACAAGCTTGAAATTTTGGATTTAGAAAGTAGAGGAATTGTACTATCCGTGTAGCGAAAACAAAGGCACTGATCAGCTTCGCGATTACCGCGAAGCTGATCTGCGTCTTTGTTTTCGCATATGCAGATAGTTGGTTTTCCCATGAGGTGGCTCATTTCTTAGTTTCATATTGTGCCATAAAATTGTAAACAATGAAATTGGTTCCTAAACCAAGCAGTTGAAGCTGCTTATATCCATTGTGTATATTTTACATGAAGTCAATGTGGGATAGTGGTAAAGCCGCTTGTTATGAGAATCAAGGGTCACAAGTTTGAGGCCTAGCCTCTCCAGTCTGTTGGACTAGACATTGAACCAAGCTCCCATTTTCATATGACCATAATTGTTGATGGGAGAAAAAACTTGAACGCTTAAATTGCTTTGATGTCAAATAAACTTACAAATAGAAAGGTTATAGACTCACCTCAAAAAACTTACCCTTTAAACTAAGCCACTGCATAAGAAAACCAACAATATGCATAGGAAAAATCAAAGGCGCAGATCAGCTGTGCAGTAACTGGAAAGCTGATCAGTGCCTTTATTTTTGCTACACAGATAGTAAAATTGTTCCTCTTCTTTAATCTGAAATTTCTAGCCTGCATCTGGGACTGTACAGGTGAGTTTCTGTTGGACCTGGTTGGAAACTCAAATTGTTGGTTTTCTCTTGCAAAGGCTCATATGAGCCCGATCATAAGAAAATTATCTTCTGGTTTGCTGACCAGGTCTGACACAAACTGATTTAAACAGTTACAGAAGACTAGAAGGTTGAAATTTCAGATTTAAGAAGAAGAGGGATTGTACTATGTGTGTTCAACTGCTTAGCTTATCTGAATCTTTGTTTTCCCCTCAGGTGTTTGAAGTTGTAACCATAAGTTCATAAAATTAATGTTTCAAATAAATATCTATGGCAATACAACCCATATGGAAATAACTGGTTTTCTAGTGATGTGGCTCTGCTGTTTTTTATCTTCATGTAGATCTTTTTTTTCTTATTCTTTTTGCGCTTATATAATGACATCATTAAATTTTATACAAAATTTTACACAAATCTTGTTATGGCAAAGTTTTTTTTTTTTCTATCATTTGCTTTACTATGTGTTTATCGTTTTGAGAAACATACAACCTTTTATCAAAGTTTTTATTCAAAGTTACTTTATTATTGAATTTCGGTTTTGATGAATTAGATTTAGCAATAATTCTTTGACTTATAAACATGGATTTTTATCGCACCTGCTTATAGCAGGGTGCGATATAGGAGTTCAAATTTCTGTCCGTCCGTACGTGCGTTCGTCCGTCCGTCCGTCAACATTTACGTCGAAGTTTAGTTTTCTGGACATCAGTGATAGCTGCGAGTCTGAAACCTTGCATAGTAATTGTCCCTGACATACCCATCAAGCACGCACCTTAACCCGGTGCCCTTGACCTATATTTTACGGTCCACTGACTTTGAAAAGTTTTACGTCAAACTTTTGTCAACATTTACGTCGAAGTTTGGTTTTCTCAACATCAGAGATAGCTGCGAGTCTGAAACCTTGCATAGTAATTGTCCTTGACATACCCTTCAAACACACACCTTAACCCGTTGCCCTTGACCTATATCTCACGGTCCACTGACTTTGAAAATTTTTACGTCAAAGTTTGGTTTTCTCGACATCAGAGATAGCTACGAGTCTGAAACCTTGCATAGTAATTGTCCTTGACATACCCTTCAAGCACGCACCTTAACCCGGTGCCCTTGACCTATATTTCACGGTCCACTAACTTTGAAAATTTTTACGTCGAAGTTTGGTTTTCTCAACATCAGAGATAGCTGCAAGTCTGAAACCTTGCATAGTAATTGTCCTTGACATACCCTTCAAGCACGCACCTTAACCCGGTGCCCTTGACCTAAACAGTTACAGAAGACTAGAAGGTCTAGTGACTTTGAAAATTTTTACTTCAAAGTTTGGTTTTCTCGACATCAGAGATAGCTGCGAGTCTGAAACCTTGCATAGTAATTGTCCTTGACATGCCCTTCAAGCACGCAACTTGACCTGGTGCCCTTGAACTATATTTCAAGGTCTATTCACTTTGCCCGATGCAGGTGCGATATCGACCTCCGCGGAGTTCTTGTACTTTGTGTCACAACGTTAAGTAAGAAAATATAAGAACAGTGGATCAGTTCCAATGGTGAATTTGTTCTCCAGGATATATGAGCTGTGTCATGAGAAAACCAACAATGTGGTTTCCGAACAGGTTCAACACAAACCAGGCTGTTCAGCCACACAAAATAGCAAGGAGCTTGAAATTTCAGATTTAAGAGGAAGCGAGATTGGACTATCCGGGGACAGAATCAAAGGCGCTGATCTGCGCCTTTGTTTTTGCCTATATTGAAAAATATGGATTTCTCGAGATGCGGCTTATATGTTATTAAACAATTCAGAGATAAATCAGAAGACCATGTAGGACTTACTGTTTTATAGCATACTGATCTGGGTTTATATCATTATAACCTTAATTTATCTGTCCCTTGAATCAAATGCCATAATATTGTTGATATACAACTGTTAGTAGAATGTTCAAAACTTGTTTTTCTATTGAAATATATTTATAGTAAAACAATTTTTTTTTACAGTTTGATGAACAAGCGCCTTTTACAAATGTGTTTTATGAATGAATTTCTATATCAATTTGCCTGTGATTTTATCATTTTATAGTTAATTTATGATGATTCTTCTCATATGTGCATGAGAAAACCAACAATTTGGGTTCCGACCAGGTCCGACACAAACCGGGCTGTACAGTCACAGAAGATGGTTAGAGGCTGGAAATATTGGACTTAGAAAGTAGAGGAAGCTGATCTGCGCCTTTGTTTTCGCCCAAGCACTTTGTTGATTTTCCCATGCAGCGGCTCATATGATTTATGAGCATATATGAGAAAATTTGTGTAGAGGTTTTCAGTCAGGTTCAGTTCAAACCAGACTGTATCTGACTTAACAGAAGAAGCCGAGAAGCTTTAAATTTCAAGTATGTTTATGTATAGGTATTGCACTATGATACTATCTAGCCTGTTGTTGGGTCTGCATGTTTTGCCTAAACTTACCTGTTAAGCAACTGAGTGGATTGGGCAGCTTGGTGGCCTAGTGATTAGCATGTCAGATTCTGAATCAATAGGTCCTGAGCTCAAACCCAGCTGGCACGGATTTGTGTCCTTGAGCAAGATGCATTTTACTTCCCATAGTAGAAAGCTGTAGCCCCGTCGCGACATGACTGAAAATCGTGAACTGTGATTTCAAACCACAGTTCAAACAAAGATTTAGTGTATCAATTTTGTATGTTCTTTGTGTACTTAAGCCCCTATCTCACTGGAATGCGACAACAGGAGACTAGTTCGTGAATAGTTCGCGACTATTTCGCGACAAAGATAAACGATATAAACACAACTTTCACGTTGCAGTCTCATTGAATAGACATTTATGCGACAAATTCGCGAATTTCGGTCTAATTTTGAAAATATATCGTACGACTGTCGTACGACTGTCGCACGACAGTCGCGCGACATTCGTGAGAGTGTCTCACGACTTTCCCGCGAATGTAACTTATTTTTATTTAAATTCGTACGACAGTCGCGCGACATTCGTACGAATGTCACTTAGTTATATTTTCACGCCAGATAGTCGCGAGGTTTTCGCAAGACTGTCGCGCGATTGTCTTGCGACACTCGCGTGACATTTGTACGAGTGTCGCAAAAATTTCGCATTGTAAATTCGCTAAAATTTCGCGGCAACAAGTTCGCGACACTCGCACTAACGTCGCGCGACCGTCGCAGGACAGTCGCGCGACAGTCTTGCGAAATATTTTGGAGAAAAAATTTGCATAAAATTTTTCAACATGTTGAAAAACTTCACGACCAGTTCGCGACTAGTTCGCGACACAAGAAAATTCTCACAACACTCGCGCGACACTCGCACGAATGTCGTGCGAAAGTCCGCGACAAAGTTCGCAAAACAGTCGCAAGAAATTCGCATGCCAGTGAGATACTAGCTTTAGATACTGTAATGATAGACTTGTGTGTATAGATGTCATTTGTTAAAATGTGTTCTCATAATATTCATAAAAATGCTTTTTACTCTTTAAACAAGACACTCTGTTCATAGCTTAAATTGCACATGTCCCTTACATTTTATTGCCAGTTATACACTTTAAAACTCCTGAACCGTATCAGCATACAAGTAAAATGCGGTGTTGTTGCGTTGTCGAATGGCTTTACATGTACTATGTCATTTGGCAAATTGAAGCATTTTGTTTCATGTTCAAATTGATGGAAAACAAATGGTGTGGTGAATGCACATATTAGTATTGTACTTTGATCTATTGGGTTGGATCACATTAGGTGGCTGCACCAGTAAATACCAGATCACATGTAATGAAGTCATGATGTGGCTCAAATTAAATTTATAAACTTCACTGCATTATAAATGATATGGGCCACAATGCGAGAAAATGTACCTTCGGACAATATTTTGTCTATTAGAAAATCAATTTTACGTTGAAAGCATATTGTTTCTTGCGTCCAATAGTCTTTATTTGACCGTATTTATAATTATACCCCCGGCATTTATGCCGACGTGTATATAGCTTTCGCTTTTCCGTTCGTATGTTAGTTAGTTAGTTAGTTCGTTTCTTCGTTCGTAATTCCGGAACGTTCGTGGAATTTACATCAAAGTTTTGGTTAAAGTTTCTCTAGAGGTGTATATCTCATGAACCAATGGTCAGAAACCATTCATATTTGGACCATAGGTACCCTATAGGGTTTGCTTTGTTTCCATGAGTTCGGACCCTGGGGTCCATGCCCTGGGGTAGGGCTGGAGGTCAAAATCTAGGTCACCTTTAAAATATGCTATTTACAATTTTAATGTTTCTTCTCTAAGTCCATATCTTAACAAACAATCATAGGGATGTATTCTTATTTAGTACCTAGATACCCTATAGGGTTTGCTTTCATATTTCATGCTCGGTACCATCTCCAGGGGTGGGGCTAGAGGTCAAAATCTAGGACTTATTTATGATATGATAAATACCATGATAAATTTTCTGTAAGTCTGTTTTCTTGACATCCTCAAAGTCTTGTCAGAAAGCATTCATACTTAGACCATAGGTACCATGTAAGGTTCAGACACTAGGGTCCATGTGCGGGGGGTGGGGCTAGAGGTCAAAATCTAGAACTTCTTTAAAAATTGTATTTTCTGTACTGTGCCCAGGGTGGGGCTAGAGGTCAAGATCTAGGACATCTTATTTTTTTAAAATTTTTTTAACATTATGGAAGAATGACATTCTACTTTACATCTAGGACCGAGGACCTGACCCTTAATGTCCGCGATCAAGTCCTAGGTTGAGTATACAAGTCAGCTCTGTATACTGTTCTAAAATAGATCTGTCATTCTACTACATTCCACCCCCCCCCCCCCCCCCCACCCACTTCCCATGGTTTTAGACAGCAAATTTATAAGTAATACTTGTTAATACTTGGGAATGCAGGAACATTGTATCAGTGTCAGTGAGCATGTCTGGGTGGTGAGCCGGGGTGGGGGGGGGTTTAGAGGGTGCTACCAGCCGGGGGTATACGTGCCTCTCGAGGCACTTTTTCTAGTTTAATTACTTTTTGAGTTCTGACATGTTTACTGCATGAACCGGAGAAACGTCATTGTTCTGAAAAATGACGTCAAAGTTGCGTAATGCAATGATGCATGTTAGGGGTGCCTACAAAACTAAAGTATTCACTGAAAATTGTTTATATATTGGCCAGGAACTATTGTTTAGATGGAAAAATATTATCATTACAAGGAATCTGTCGAAATTATTTTGTCTATCATTGTGACCATGTGGTTGCTATGGTTACCGTTTGACGACACATATAGAAAAATTACGTAAATTATGGGCTAAAACAAGGGCAGATAACTCCAAATATTGAGAGTAAATATGTTTTAAAACTCATTTATTTTGTAGTCCAATGTTCAAAGATTACAAATACATTGTTATTTCTAAAACATAAATTACATGATTTTCCCGCATTTTTTTAAATTTTCTAATAGTAACGTCAGAATGTCCTCGGGTACATTTTGTCACGTTTAGGTTCATATAAGTTTTGGCAGATTTGTATCCAATGTTGAATTACAATCTTCATATGTTTGTGTGTTTACTTTTCTATTTGTCATTTAGCTGTAAAACTTGTAAGATTTGAGTTTTCTTGCAAGAAAATCTTTTCTAAGCTTTGCCAACTCAGAGCCAAGGCAAGCCAAGTTGTACAGCCACAGAATATGGGTGGAGGTTCAAACTTTCAGATTTACAAAAAACACACACAGAAAACAACAACAACAACAAAACAACAAAAAACAGGGATTATGTCATCTTTCTAGCAAGGCAGAGGTGTTGATCAGCTGTGCCTTTATGAATGCATAATAGAAAAAATTGCATATACAAAAAGGTATTTTGATGAGTTGGACTCATTTACTCTATAAGTCAGTGCAATTATACCTCAACCTCTTTATAACACAGTTCCTTACAGCATGGTTTTGGATATAACACTGACTATTCCTGGACCTTATATATGAGCTGCGTCATGAGAAAACCAGCAGTTTCTGAACAGGTCGGACACAAACCGAGCTGTACAAGCCTAGACGATGGCTAGAGTAGGGAAGTTTTGGATTTAGAAAGTAGAGGAATTGTACTTTCCATGTAGCGAAAACAAAGGCGCTAATTAGCTTCGCAATCGCTGAGAAGCTGATCAGCGCCTTTGTTTTCGCATATGCAGATTGTTGGCCTTCTCATGATGTGGGTCATGTCATACCTAGACAGTTTTCTTTTATTGTAATACAAATTGGATTGCTTTCGAACCCCAATGATAGTGTTATAAAGAGGTTGTGGTGTACTTGTTCAAATCAATGCACTATGGACCAATGCAAAGATGAAAATGTACCCGGTAGTATCATGGCTAACATGTTGTTCATTTGACTAACAAAATTTGTAATTTTTCATTTGTGAAAATATCAGGAAAGCAATTTTTGCGCGGAACGAACTTTCTTAATACCCTTTAGTTGAACAACTTGCCACAGGTCATAATGATCAGAGACAAATATTTTGTTCCTAGATGGGTATTTGCATTCTACATCATTATATTGATATCATTTGAACCGCCTCGTGGGAAAACCAACAATGTGGTTTCCGAACAGGTCCGACACAAACCGACCTGTACAAGCACAGACCAGAGGACCAATGGTCCTGTAAACGCTCACCTGAGTCTGCTGCATATACCAATAAACATGTTTGAATATTATGGTATTTAACCCCAGTGCAGGGGCAGATGAAGCCCTTCGGCCGTTTTCTTTTTTCAGAATAATGAATATTCTGTCCATTTGCCAATTTCTTGCTGGCTTTTCCCTTCATATGACATTTTAACAGTTTTTCCCAACCCATGTTGACCTTGCCATAAACTTGGTCAAGGTCATCACAGGGTCATGCTTTATATATACATAGTAGTACTATAGCCATGGATGCTTCACACCAAGTTTCATTGAAGTCAATCTATTGGTTTCGGAGAAGAAGATATTTGAAGGGTTTTTACCATATATGGGCATGGCGGCCATCTTGGTCATGTGACCTAGATTATTAATATACACATTGGTTCCACCATCCTATAGATGCTTCACATAAAATTTGGCTTCAATTGGCCAAGTGGTTTTAGAGGAGAAGATGTTTGAATATTATGGTAATATACATGTATATTGCCCCGGGGTGGGGCCATATGAGTCCTTAGGTCCATTTTTTTTTCAGAATCATTAATATTTAGTCCTACTACCCATTTCCTGCAAGATTTTCACCTCAAATGACTTTTTAAAAGTTTTCCCCATTCCAATGCATTGGCGACCTATGTTGACCTTGTCCTAAAATAGGTCAAGGTCACCACAGGGTCATGATTTATATACACATTGTAGTACTTCAGCCATTGGTGCTTCATGCCAAGTTTCTTTGAAATCGGTCCACCAGATTCGGAGAAGAAGATGTTTGAAGGGTTTTTACCTTATATGGGCATGGCAGCCATCTTGGTCATGTGAACTAGATAATTTATATATACATTAATTCCCCCATTCCATAGATGCTTCACATAAAATTTGGCTTTGATTCGCCAAGCGGTTTCAGAGGAGAAGATGTTTGAATATTATGGTAATATACATGTATATTGCCCCGGGGTGGGGGCAGATGAGCCCCTGGGGTCCAATTTTTTTCAGAATCATTAATGTTCAGTCCTACTGCCCATTTCCTGCAAGACTTTCACTTTAAATGACATTTTAAAAGTTTTCCCTATTCAAATGCATTGGCGACCTATGTTGACCTTGCCGTATAAAAAGGTCAAGGTCATCACAGGGTCATGATTTATATACACATTGTAGTACTTGAGCCATCAATACTTCATGCCAAGTTTCTTTGAAATCCCTCCACCGGTTCTGGAGAAGAAGATTTTTGAAGGGTTTTTACCATATATGGGCATTGCGGCCATCTTGGTCATGTGACCTGGATTATTTATATACACATTGATTACCCCTTCCCATTGATGCTTCACATAAAATTTGGCTTTGATTGGCCAACCGGTTTCAGAGGAGATGATGTTTGAATATTATGGTAATATATATGTATATTGCCCCAGGGTGGGGGCGGATGAGCCCCTGGGGTCCAATTTTTTTCAGAATCATTAATATTCAGTCCTACTGCCCATTTCCTGCAAGACTTTCACTTTAAATGACATTTTAAAAGTTTTCCCCATTCAAATGCATTGGCGACCTATGTTGACCTTGCCGTAAAATAGGTCAAGGTCACCGCAAGGTCATGATTTATATACACATTGTAGTACTTGAGTCATCGATGCTTCATGCCAAGTTTGGTTGAAATCGGTCCAGTGGTTCCGGAGAAGATTTTTGAAGGGTTTTTACCATATATGGGCATGGCGGCCATCTTGGTCATGTGACCTGGATTATTTATATACACATTGGTTCCCCCTTCCCATAGATGCTTCATGTAAAATTTGGCTTTGATTGGCCAAGCTGTTTCAGAGAAGATCTTTGAAAATGGTGGACGACGGACGGACGGACGACGGACGGACGGACGACGGAGCATGGGTATACTATAAGCTCACCTTGTGAGCCTGACGGCTCAGGTGAGCTAAAAATAGCTAGAAGCTTGAAATTTAGGATTTAAGTAGAAGAGGAATTGTACTATCCATGTAGCGAAAACAAAGGCGCTGATCAGCTTCGCGGTTACCGCGGGTCCATGCCTGGGGGGTGGGGCTAGAGATCAAAATCTAGGTCACCTCTAATTTGCGACAAAGTTTTGGTTAAAGTTTCTCTAGTGGTGTATATCTCAAGAACCATTTATCAGAAATCATTCATGTTTGGACTTTAGGTACCCTATAGGGTTAGCTTTGATTCCAAGAGTTCGGACCCCAGGGTCCATGCCTGGGGGTGGGGCTAGAGGTCAAAATCTAGGTCACCTTTAATTTGCGTCAAAGTTTTGGTTAAAGTTTCTCTAATGGTGTATATCTCATGAGCCAATTTTCAGAAATCAATCGTATTTGGACTTAAGGTACCCTATATGGTTTGCTTTGTTTCCGTGAGTTCAGACCTGAAGGTCCATGCTCGGGGGGTGGGGCTAGAGTTCAAAATCTAGGTCACCTTGAAAATGTGCTATTTACATAGTGTTTTTTTCTTCTCTAAGTTCATATATTAACAAAGACTTATAGGAATGTATTCCTATTTGGATCATAGATACCCTTTAGGGTTGAATTAAATTCCATGGCACCAAACTCTAGGGGTGGGGCTGGAGGTCAAAATCTAGGACACATTTATAAAATACAGAATATTTACCAAGATTAATATTCTGTAGGTCTATATCTTGACAACCATTTGTCAGAAAGCATTCATACTTACAACATAGGTACCACATAAGGGTTAGACCCAAGGGTCCATGCATGGGGGTGGGATGGACCCAAGGGTCCATGCATGGGGTGGGGGTGGGACTTGAGGTCAAGGTCTGGGGCCTTTTTTTTTTTTTTTTTTTTTTTTTTTTTTTTTTTTAAGAATGACACTCTATTTTCATTCCAATCTAGGACTGAGGACCTGACCCATAATGTCCGTGGATTATGTCCTAGATTGAGTATACACGTCAGCTCTGTATACTGCTCTAAAATAGATCTGTCATTCTTAAACACCACTTCCCCATGTTTGTATGCAATGTGCTTTACAGTGCTTATTTCTAAAGTGTACTTGATAAGGGTACTATCTTTCATTGGGGGGTTGCGGTTCAATGTCAGGGGTGAGCATGTGCAGGGTTGTATAGGTAGGGGGTAGGGAGGGGGCTTTGTGGCTACCAGCCGGGGGTATACGTGCCTGTCAAGGCACTTTTTCTAGTTTATAGTGATTTTGTTGTAATTTTCTGGAAATCTAAGAACTTTTACAGCATGAAGTGAGCCACGACACAAGAAAACCAACAATGTTGTTTCCAATCTGTTCTGACAAACGAGGCTGTACAGCCACAGAAGACAGCTAGAAGCTGGAAATTTCGGATTTAGAAAGTAGAAGAATTGTACTATCAGCGTAGCGAAAACAAAGGCAATGATCAGCTTCGCAGTTACTGCAAAGCTCATCTGCGCCATTGTTTTCGCATATGCAGAATGTTGGTTTTCTCATGGCGTGGCCCATTTTATAAACTTCCTCATCCCTGGTTAACCCTGGGCAGATTTTGAAATGTTAGAATATTAGTGGTACAGTTTTAAGTGTTTGTAATTTTAGAGTATAGAATAGAACTTTTGATGTAATTTTATATGAAAATATTTATGAATTTGTTTATGATCAAATGATAGAGAACTTTACAGATAAACTGCATTGAAATGTGCACACAATTGTTTTATTTCATACCCTGTTTTTCTGCATTATGTAGCACTGTTTTGTCAAGGTCTATCCTGTGTGAAATGGGGTAGAGTTGTGCCTTGGAACAGGAGGTTGGAGGTCTTGCAGCAGGGTGTGTCTTTGAGGAAGACGCATTAACTCCCCATACAACATCTTCGCAAGCCAAGGGTACTAAGTCCACTGTGTTCCTTATGCACCCTTGGCCGCTCATCTTCACAAGCCAAGGGTACTAAGTCCACTGTGTTCCTTACGCACCCTTTGGCTGCTCATCTTCACAAGCCAAGGGTACTAAGTCCCCTTCATTCCTAACACACCCTTGGCCGCTCATCTGCACAAGCCAAGGGTACTAAGTCCCCTTCATTCCTAACACACCCTTGGCCGCTCATCTTCACAAGCCAAGGGTACTAAGTCCCCTTCATTCCTAACACACCCTTAGCCGCTTATCTTCACAAGCCAAGGGTACTAAGTCCACTTCCTTCCTTACCCACCCTTGGCCGCTCATCTTCGCAAGCCAAGGGTACTAAGTCCCCTTCATTCCTTACGCACCCTTGGCCACTCATCTTCACAAGCCAAGGGTACTAAGTCCACTTCGTTCCTTACACACCTTTGGCCACTCATCTTTGCAAACCAAGGGTACTAAGTCCACTTCGTTCCTTACACACCCTTGGCCACTCATCTTCACAAGCCAAGGGTACTAAGTCCACTTCGTTCCTTACACACCTTTGGCCACTCATCTTCACAAGCCAAGGGTACTAAGTCCCCTTCATTCCTTACACACCCTTGGCCGCTCATCTTCGCAAACCAAGGATACCAAGTCCACTTCGTTCCTTACGCACCTTTGGCCGCTCATCTTCGCAAACCAAGGGTACTAAGTCCACTTCAGTCCTTACACACCCTTGGCTGCTCATCTTCGCAAGCCAAGGGTACTAAGTCCATTTCATTCCTTACGCACCCTTTGCTGCTCATCTTTGCAAGCCAAGTGTACTAAGTCCACCTCCTTGGCCGCTCATCTTTGCAAGCCAAGGGTACTAAGTCCACCTCGTTCCGTACGCATCCTTGGCCGCTCATATTCGCAAGCCAAGGGTACTAAGTCTACCTTGTTCCTTACGCACCCTTGGCTGCTCATCTTCGCAAGCCAAGGGTACTAAGTCTACCTTGTTCCTTACACACCCTTGGCTGCGCATCTTCGCAAGCCAAGGGTACTAAGTCCATTTCATTCCTTACGCACCCTTTGCTGCTCATCTTTGCAAGCCAAGTGTACTAAGTCCACCTCCTTGGCCGCTCATCTTTGCAAGCCAAGGGTACTAAGTCCACCTCGTTCTGTACGCATCTTTGGACGCTCATCTTTGCAAGCCAAGGGTACTAAGTCCACCTCGTTCCATACACATCCTTGGCCGCTCATCTTTGCAAGCCAAGGGTACTAAGTCTACCTTGTTCCTTACGCATCCTTGGCCGTTCATCTTCGCAAGCCAAGGGTACTAAGTCTACCTTGTTCCTTATGCACCCTTGGCTGCTCATCTTCGCAAGCCAAGGGTACTAAGTCCACCTCATTCCATACGCATCCTTGGCCGCTCATCTTTGCAAGCCAAGGGTACTAAGTCCACCTCGTTCCGTACACATCCTTGGCCGCTCACCTTTGCAAGCCAAGGGTACTAAGTCCACCTCGTTCCGTACGCATCTTTGGCCGCTCATCTTTGCAAGCCAAGGGTACTAAGTCCACCTCGTTCCATATGCATCCTTGGCCGCTCATCTTTGCAAGCCAAGGGTACTAAGTCTACCTTGTTCCTTACGCATCCTTGGCCGTTTATCTTTGCAAGCCAAGGGTACTAAGTCCACCTCGTTCTGTACGCATCCTTGGCCGCTCATCTTTGCAAGCCAAGGGTACTAAGTCCACCTCGTTCCGTACGCATCCTTGGCCGCTCATCTTTGCAAGCCAAGGGTACTAAGTCCACCTCGTTCCATACGCATTCTTGGCCGCTCATCTTTGCAAGCCAAGGGTACTAAGTCCACCTCGTTCCATACGCATCCTTGGCCGCTCATCTTTGCAAGCCAAGGGTACTAAGTCCACTTTGTTCCTTACACACCCTTGGCCGCTCATCTTTGCAAGCCAAGGGTACTAAGTCCACCTCGTTCCATACGCATCCTTGGCCGCTCATCTTTGCAAGCCAAGGGTACTAAGTCCACTTTGTTCCTTACACACCCTTGGCCGCTCATCTTCGCAAGCCAAGGGTACTAAGTCCACCTCGTTCCATACGCATCCTTGGCCGCTCATCTTTGCAAGCCAAGGGTACTAAGTCCACTTTGTTCCTTACACATCCTTGGCCGCTCATCTTTGCAAGCCAAGGGTACTAAGTCCACCTCGTTCCATACGCATCCTTGGCCGCTCATCTTTGCAAGCCAAGGGTACTAAGTCCACTTTGTTCCTTACACACCCTTGGCCGCTCATCTTTGCAAGCCAAGAGTACTAAGTCCACTTCGTTCCTTACGCATACAAATGAAGAGGTGCCTCCATCCCAACATGAGAACAATTGTTGAATGGGATGTAAAACTGCAATATTTACATTTTCATTGCAATCGCCTTAAATGAAAGTTTCTCTCATGATGTTCATTTCCCAATGAAAAACATCGTCACATGATATCTAGGCCACGCATGTGGGCAGGGTGAAGTTGAAACCAGCCAGTGATGTTTTCTCTTTTTTGGTGTGACATCTGTTGTATATCGCCATGATGTTTAGTGCAAACTTTGACGTTTTGGCTGTTCCAAAATCCTGTTAAGTCAGGTTTAACGTCAAATAGCCTGTAAATGAGCGATGATATTTGAAAATAAAAATCTGAAACTTGATTGATAAAATGTGAATTTAAGAATTGAAATTCAGATCTTTAGCTTTCACTGGATGATGAAAAACAGTTGTTTTGATATCTCCAATTAGCCCTTTGGGCTTCACAGACATTGAAACAGCCTAATTTTCATCATCAGTGAAAGCAAAAGAATAATTTCAATCCTTAAATACACATGAAATGCTGTTTATGAGACAAAGTGCATAAAAATTGGTAAAGACAGATTCAAGAGTAGAATGAGAGATTGGAAGTTTTGAGGTAAAGGAAGCTGATAATTATAATTAATTTGTAAAAATATTTTAAAAATATTATTTATCGATACCACAAGAAAGGATATTTCATGCTGAAAACTGATATACAATACATTTACCTCCCTTTAAAACTCATCTATAACCTGGAATATACCAGTAGACCCATAAAACAACTACAGTCGTCAGTGGCTTTGAATGGTAAAAATGACAACAGTCTGTGGCAGTAAATGTGTTAATAAATGAGCCGCCTCGTGGGAAAACCAACAATGTGGTTTCCGAACAGGTCCGACACAAACCAGCCTGTACAGTCACAGAAGACAGCTAGAAGCTTGAAATTTTGGAGTTAAGTAGAGGAGTAATTGTACTATCCGAGTAGCGAAAACAAAGGCGCTGATTAGCTTCGCAGTTACCGCGAAGCTGATCTGCGCCTTTGTTTTCGCATATGCAGATTGTTGGTTTTCCCATGAGGCGGCTCAAATTTATGTCAATTTTACGTGTAAATTTGGTACTAAAAACAAGACAACTCTTTTACAAAATAAGTTTATTTCCCGCAGTAACATGGAATGAGCCTGGAGAAGAGAAAGCCTGCTTTATGAATACATAAATAAATTAAAACCGGTCTTATCATTTAGTTTGTTTTCTCTTCAAAGACTACAAGTGTCCTTCAAAAAAAAATTCTGCATACACAAAGTACCATATTCGTTTTAATTAGCGCACATGCTCCAATAAGTTCCATTATGAAAACATGCCCATGCAATAAACAGAGATTTCTTTAGCTTTAAAAATTGCTAATTTTCAGCTGAAAAATTTTGATATTTTTCTTATTTTTGCTCAAAACATAGATTGTGGGTACTCGTTAGAACCGCCTCGCCGAGGCGGTTCTAACATGTACCCACAATCTATGTTTTGAGCAAAAATAAAAAAAAAAAAAAATATCAAAAAATTTCTACTGAAAATTTGTAATTTTTACAACTTTAAATATCTCTGTATATTGCATGGACATGTTTTCGTAATGTTAATAAAAAAAAAATCTGCATACACAGAAACAAAGTACCATATTCGTTTTAATAAGCGCACATGCTCCAATAAGTTCACACCCTGGGCTTTTCCAAAAAACATGAGCTCTAGCGCACACTATTCCACTGGCCTATTGATATTTTGTCCCAATTTTTTACATTAATTCCGTATTAAGCACATTTAAAACTATCCTTAAATGATTGCACACTATTTTGCGATGATTGTATCACTTACATGATATCCTCATTTACATATTTGACATGGCTGTTTCAGAAGTTTGTGTGTTGGTTTCGTTAGTAGTGTGCGCTAATTATTACAATATTTTGTTACCTTAACATTAAGTTATTTTGAAAAGTTAAGCGCACTGTGCACTAATTAGAAGGAATATGGTATTTTCATCAGCTGCATGATAAACAGACAGTTGATCAGCACCTTTGGTTTCTCTCCATATACAGACCAAGAAAAACATCTAGCCATCATCTGTAGCCAAACAGCCGTATTACTTTTGAACCTTATCTTGTGCTGCAAATGCCCAGCGGGCACATGATGTCATATCAAATGGCTATGCAACGATGTTGCATCAATGTCGATCTACATCATTCTGATGTCATGTGCCTGCTGGGTGCAAACCTTATGGTGACCTGACTCTTAACAATTATATTTCACTAGATGAAAGTTTAACTGTAAAATTGTGTCAGACATTGTCAGAAACAGATTCTCTACAGGCAGGAAAAAATTACAAAACCAGAGGACCATTGGTCCTGAGAACGCTCACCTGAAGCCTGATCTTGGAGTTTTAAGTCATAATGAAATGACCTTGACCTTGAATACTCACACACCTTTATTGACTTCATAAGTTGTCTGCATCTGCAAAGTTTCAGGTCTCAGGCTGCAATAGTTTCCAAACCCAGTGATTTCTGAGAAAACCATAATTTTAATTTTGATATTTAAATGACCTTGGGCCAAGGTCAAGACATGACCTTGGCCTTCAGTAATTACTTACCTTCAATGACTCCATTAGTTGTCTGCATCTAGCAACTTTCAGGTCTCAGGCTGCAACAGTTTGTTTTTGCCTTTTCCCATGTAAAAGCCTCTGTTTCCAAAATTGACCTTGCCGTAAAATAGGTCAAGGTCATCATAGGGTCATCATTTCAACAAACTATGATGGGCTGGAGTCCCAAATGCTACATACCAAGTTTCTTGAAAATTGGCCCACCGGTTCTGGAGAAGAAGATTTTTGAGTGTTTTTTACCATATATGGGCATGGCGGCCATCTTGGTCATGTGACCTGGATTTTGCTAATTAACTTTCGTCTCCCCTACCCATGGATGCTCCACATAAAATTTCGCTTTGATTGGCCAAGCAGTTTCAGAGAAGAAGATCTTTGAAAAGTGTGTATGAACAACAGACTGGCCAAGGTCAAGAGATGACCTTGACCTATATTAATCACATACCTTCATCCACTCCATTAGTTGTTTGCATCTACCACTTTTTAGGCCTCGGGTTGCAATAGTTTTAAAAAAATCCATAGTTTTCACTTCTTCCTATGTAAAAGCCTATGTTTCCAATTTGACCTTGCCGTAAAATAGGTCAAGGTCATCCAAGGGTCATCATTTTACCAAACTACGATGGGCTTAGGTCCCCAATGCTACATACCAAGTTTCGTGGAAATTGGCCCACCGGTTCTGGAGAAGAAGATTTTTGAGTGGTTTTTACCATATATGGGCGTGGCGGCCATCTTGGTCATGTGACCTGGTTTTCGCGATCAAACTTTTGTCTCCCCTACCCATGGATGCTCCACATAAAATTTCACTTTGATTGGCCGCACAGTTTCAGAGAAGATCTTTGAAAAGTGTGTATGGACAACAGACTGGTCAAGGTCAAGAGATGACCTTGACCTATATTAATCACATACCTTCATCTACTCCATTAGTTGTTTGCATCTACCACTTTTCAGGCCTCAGGCTGCAATAGTTTTCAAAAAATCCATAGTTTTCACTTTTTCCTATGTAAAAGCCTATGTTTCCAAATTTTACCTTGCCGTAAAATAGGTCAAGGTCATCCAAGGGTCATCATTTTATCAAATTATGATGGGCTGAGGTCCTCGATGCTACATACCAAGTTTCGTGGAAATCGACCCACCAGTTCTGGAGAAGAAGATTTTTGAGTGATTTTTACCATATATGGGCGTGGCGGCCATCTTGGTCATGTGACATGGATTTCGCGATCAAATTTTCGTCACCCCTACCCATGGATGCTCCACATAAAATTTCATTTTGATTGGCCAAGCAGTTTCAGAGAAGAAGATCTTTGAAAAGTGTGTATGGACAACAGACTTGCCAAGGTCAAGAGATGACCTTGACCTTTATTAATCACATACCTTCATCTACTCCATTAGTTGTTTGCATCTACCACTTTTCAGGCCTCGGGCTGCAATAGTTTTCAAAAAATCCATAGTTTTCACTTCTTCCTATGTAAAAGGCTATGTTTCCAATTTGACCTTGCCGTAAAATAGATCAAGGTCATCCAAGGGTCATCATTTTATCAAACTATGATTGGCTGAGGTCTCCAATGCTACATACCAAGTTTCGTGGAAATCGGCCCACCGGTTCTGGAGAAGAAGATATTTGAGTGGTTTTTACCATATATGGGTGTGGCGGCCATCTTGGTCATGTGACCTGGATTTTGCGATCAAACTTTTGTCTCCCCTACCCATGGATGCTCCAAATAAAATTTCACTTTGATTGGCCAAGCAGTTTCAGAGAAGAAGATCTTTGAAAAGTGTGTATGGACAACAGACTGGCCAAGGTCAAGAGATGACCTTGACCTATATTAATCACATACCTTCATTTACTCCATTAGTTGTTTGCATCTACCACTTTTCAGGCCTCAGGCTGCAATAGTTTTCAAAAAATCCATAGTTTTCACTTTTTCCTATGGTTTAGGTTTAGGTTTATTAATTTATTTAAAGTGCAACCTGTTAACATTTGTACAAAATAACATACATGGTAAACAGCCAGCCTTCAGAGGCTCATGATGCACTATCAAAATATATACGATATTTGTCAAAGATAAGTTCTCGTAATCAATGTTCAGTCCGCTTCATTATGTGACACAAAGCGAAAATGTGACGTACAGCTTAACAATTTCAAAATTGGCGGAGATTCGACATTTACCACGTCGACTCAGCGTCAATTTTGCTAGTTACGCTAAAATACATGTTCTATACCCTAACCAACAGTGCAGATCCAGACTGACCAAGATTATGATATCTATTTTAGCAAGTGTAATTCAGCCATCGTTATAGTATGAGAAAGAGTCAATAGATTATGCACATTGTCGCTCATCAAGTGTTTGCAAGTATAACATTCCTTCGTTCATACGCTGAGATAATATAGTTTGCTATGATCTTTGGATCTGAATGTTTCATAATACGTTTAAACTCATCTGTAACGTCATTAGTGTTAAGTAGTCCAAACAAGTTAGATCGAATATCGTTGTATTCGGAACACTGAATTAAAAAGTGTTCCTCATTTTCAATATGTCCACTATTGCACAAACGGCAAGTTCGTTGTTCAAGGGGAATAACTGGTCGTCTATAGCGTCCAAGCTCAACAGCTAGGGGGAAGGAACCACAACGGAATCTAGCTAATGCCGATCTCTGTTGAATAGACAGAAATCGGTCAAGGTAATCCTCTTTGCCTATCGATGATTTAAATATACGGTAAGTCCTGAGTTTTGCTGACTGCAAAACAGATTCAGTCCACTGACGTTCACGGATATTCATAAGTCGTCGTTTTACCATATCAACAAGATTCTTTGCTGATATAGTTCCACTCAAGTCTATATTAAAGAAGTTTAGTAAGCCACATTCTCGAAATATGGTTTTAACATCACCACACCATGTATTGCGATAACGTGCTGTAAGATGCAGATCCCATTTAAACACCTTATACGTGAGACGATAAGTATCCATATTTACTAGTCTATGCCAAAGTCGCACGATTTCACAGTATCGTCGATATCGAGGAGTCAGCCAACCTGTTTCTGCCTCGATAGCTAGGAGACATGTCGATTTCCCGAGACCCAGAAATGTACGAATAGCTCGATTTTGTAGTTTGTCATGTTCGTCGTATGCTTTAAAGCCCCAGACACCCGCCGCATAGTCCGTTATAGGTACCACTGTACTGAAATAAATTTTCTCGAAAGTTTTGAAATCAAGTCCTTTGTTAGCATAGTATTTCGCAGTGAGTGCCCCAAAGGAACGACTACCTGCGTCGTGTAGATTTTTCGCACATACTGTGAAGCTAAATGTGTCTGTGATATCTAATCCGAGATAACGATAACACTTTGTAATTCCGATCTCTGTACCATCGAATTCGAAATGAAAGTTTGTCAATGCTTCCGACTGTTTTCGGCAATGCATCACTTTTGTTTTTTCGACATTCACTGATAATCGCCATCGTTTGGTCCACTTTGAAAGTTCGTTTAACATACGTTGAAGGTCTTCTGGTGACTCCGCTATTAGTACTATGTCATCTGCGTATTTCAAGATGCTTAAGCGTTCATCATTCGCAATTGGGATCCCAAGGTTTAATCCATTGATATCGGATGCAATATCATTTACAAATATGGCGAACAACGTGGGGGCAAGATTGTCACCTTGTCGAACTCCAGAATTTACCGAAAACCAGTCTGTCAGTTGTCCGTTTACTCTGACGCAAGCCTCCAAATTTTCATACATTGATTTTATTAGATTCAATATGTTACCATGTATACCGATATTCATCAGCTTAAACCACAAATGTAAAAGACTATGTATCCAAATTTGACCTTGCCGTAAAATAGGTCAAGGTCATCCAAGGGTCATCATTTTATCAAACTATGATGGGCTGAAGTCCCCGATGCTACATGCCAAGTTTCGTGGAAATCGGCCCACCGGTTCTGGAGAAGAAGATTTTTGAAGGGTTTTTACCATATATGGGTGTGGCAGCCATTTTGGTCATGTGACCTGAATTTCGCGATCAAACTTGAAATGCCACTACCCAAGGAGGTTCCACATAAAATTTCAACTAGATCAGCCAAGCGGTTTCAGAGAAGAAGATCTTTGAAACTGTGGACGACGGACGACGGACGGACGGACGGACGGATGGACGCCGGATCATGGCCATCCTATAAGCTCACCTTGTGAGCCTTCGGCTCAGGTGAGCTAATAACAACATCTACTGATAGGAAATAGATAAGATTTCGCTTGAGCAGTACATGTAATTGTAAATAATTTACTGAAAATAGCTGTTTTATTTCCTTTAAAACAGGATTTATACTATAAAAACAACAGAAGACAAGACAAAAAGAATTTACTTTTGCTTTTGATACGGTGGATTTTTTGTAAGTACAAGAACTTGAATAAAGTATTTCAATCCATAGTTAAGTAATTTAAATGCCTTAAATATATTGGGATGTGGATCCATAGAACTGGACCATATTATTTGTTTGTATTGAAGTTTATAATTCTTGCATTGTTAATTGTCACACCCCGTGGCCACCTTTATCCCGTTTACCTGTAAAGTTAACGGAACAAGGAAACAATCTGACCTTTTGCCACGACATGTTTGGGATTTTAACGTCCCAATCAATAATTTTTCAGTCATGTCGGGATGGAGCCACCACTTACTGGGTTTTAACCAGTACTGTAGTTGCTCAGGGACATACAACACTGTGCCACCAGTGCCGATCAAACCCAGAACCTCTCGATTCAGAGTCTGATGCTCTACCACTACGCCACTGTGATACCCTTGGATCATATGACCCGCTTCATGAGAAAACTATAATTTTGCCTTTGCGAAAACAAAGGCGCAGATCAGCTGTGCAGTAACTGCACAGCTGATCAGCACTTTCGTTTTCGCTACACAGATTTCAAGCTTCTAGCCATCTTTTGTAGCTGTACAGGCCGGTTTGTGTCGGACCTGGTCGGAAACCCTGAAGACCGGTTTTCTCATGAAGCGACTCATATTATAATAGGTTATTTCCAGCAAGTATAAAATTATAACATTTTTTTTGTGTGTGTCAGTAGTTGTAAAATTTACCGACTTAAGAATTCACAGAATTCAAAACCTTCAAACCTCAAAAATTTAATCCAAAATATGGCCATCAGTGTAAATCAGCAAATAATATAACATACATGGATTTCTGTGAAGACAATATAATTTTATCTGGAATTAAAGGTTGTACAGCTTACTGTTTGAATTTTTCTGAATTCCAGAAAAATCAACTATTATTGCAGATATTTCCTAAAATCGATAAAAGAATGAAGTTCCCAAAAGTAATGTTCAGTGTGAATGTCGTTGTTAGCTTTGTTTAATATTTATAAGAAGGGCGTTTCAATTTTTGCTACGTAGCATTAATTATTCTATATTTAGCATTTAGAACTTCCTCTATATTTGGCGATCACTGTTCTAGTTTTGTATTCGCGTGACTCCGTGTTGGTTGGTTATGAAAAGCTTTGGCCGTGCTGTGGCTGTCCTGCCCTTGCCTACCGGACAAGAAATTTCGTGATATGGAACATTTTGACAATGTTTTATGTGTATCATCAAATAAGAAGTATATCTTTTTTTCCATGCATAGGTTAAGCTATGTTGATGTTCAAACTTTAAAAGTGTAAAAGAAACAGTTACTATTATACTGGCCCAGCAAACCGGGTGTGGCAAACTCGTCATGGTCACAGCTTTCACACCTGACCGTTAATTTTTCTGAATTCTCGATATCAAATAATCACGTGACCGAGCTATATATAATTATTGATTCCCATTTCTGATTGACGAAACATTGTTAACCAGAGGACCAATGGTCCTGTAAACGCTCACCTGAGTCTGCTGCATATACCAATAGACATGTTTGAATATTATGGTATTTAACCCCAGTGCAGGGGCAGATAAAGCCCTTGGTCTGTTTTCTTTTTTCAGAATAATCAATATTCTGTCCATTTGCCAATTTCTTGCTGGCTTTTCCCTTCAAATGACATTTTAACAGTTTTTCCCATTCAAATGCATGGGCAACCCATGTTGACCTTGCCATAAACTTGGTCAAGGTCATCACAGGGTCATGATTTATATATACATTGTAGTACTATAGCCATGGATGCTTCACGCCAAGTTTCATTGAAGTCAATCTATTGGTTTCAGAGAAGAAGATATTTGAAGGGTTTTTACCATATATGGGCAAGGTGGCCATCTTGGTCATGTGACCTAGATTATTAATATATACATTGATTCCCCCATCCTATTGATGCTTCACATAAAATTTGGCTTCAATTGGCCAAGTGGTTTTAGAGGAGAAGATGTTTGAATATTATGGTAATATACATGTATATTGCCCCAGGGTGTGGGCATATGAGCCCTTGGGTCCATTTTTTTTTTTCAGAATCATTAATATTTAGTCCTACTACCCATTTCCTGCAAGATTTTCACCTAAAATGACTTTTTAAAAGTTTTCCCCATTCCAATGCATTGGCGACCTATGTTGACCTTGTCCTAAAATAGGTCAAGGTCAGCACAGGGTCATAATTTATATACACATTGTAGTACTTCAGCCATTGGTGCTTCATGCCAAGTTTCTTTGAAATCGGTCCACCAGATTCGGAGAAGAAGATTTTTGAAGGGTTTTTACCTTATATGGGCATGGCAGCCATCTTGGTCCTGTGAACTAGATAATTTATATATACATTAATTCCCCCATTCCATAGATGCTTCACATAAAATTTGGCTTTGATTCGCCAAGCAGTTTCAGAGGAGAAGAGTTGAATATTATGGTAATATACATGTATATTGCCCCGGGGTGGGGGCAGATGAGCCCCTGGGGTCCATTTTTTTCAGAATCATTAATATTCAGTCCTACTGCCCATTTCCTGCAAGACTTTCACTTTAAATGACATTTTAAAAGTTTTCCCTATTCAAATGCATTGGCGACCTATGTTGACCTTGCCGTAAAAAAAGGTCAAGGTCATCACAGGGTCATGATTTATATACACATTGTAGTACTTGAGCCATCGATGCTTCATGCCAAGTTTCTTTGAAATCGATCCACCGGTTCTGGAGAAGAAGATTTTTGAAGGGTTTTTACCATATATGGGCATTGCGGCCATCTTGGTCATGTGACCTGGATTATTTATATATACATTGATTACCCCTTCCTATTGATGCTTCACATAAAATTTGGCTTTGATTGGCCAAGCGGTTTCAGAGGAGATGATGTTTGAATATTATGGTAATATACATGTATATTGCCCCGGGGTGGGGGCATATGAGCCCCTGGGGTCCAATTTTTTTCAGAATCATTAATATTCAGTCCTACTGCTCATTTTCTGCAAGATTTTTCCTTTAAATGACAATTTAACAATTTTTCCTATTCAAATGCAAAGGCGACCTATGTTGACCTTGCCGTAAAATAGGTCAAGGTCACCGCAAGGGCATGATTTATATACACATTGTAGTACTTGAGTCATCGATGCTTCATGCCAAGTTTGGTTGAAATCGGTCCAGTGGTTCCGGAGAAGAAGATTTTTGAAGGGTTTTTACCATATATGGGCATGGCGGCCATCTTGGTCATGTGACCTGGATTATTTATATACACATTGGTTCCCCCTTCCCATAGATGCTTCATGTAAAATTTGGCATTGATTGGCCAAGCTGTTTCAGAGAAGAAGATCTTTGAAAATGGTGGACGACGGACGGACGACGGACGGACGGACGACGGACGGACGGACGACGGAGCATGGGTATACTATAAGCTCACCTTGTGAGCCTGACGGCTCAGGTGAGCTAACAAGCATAAAAAAAATGGTTTCTTTGCGTAACTGATAGAAGAAAATTCAATGAACTTAGCAAAATATACTACAGTATTTCATTATAAAAAAAAAAAACATAATTTTTTTTTTTTCGATTTTCTTTTCAAAGGAGTAAGACGTACAACCTTTAAAATGAACAGTATACTGAGCAAAAAAGAAACATCACATATATTCCTCTGTGATTGTATTTAGTACTACTGACCACACCATTTTCAGATACACGTATCACATGTGTTCATGGCTATTATTCTACAAGAATCAGGCTATTTATCAACTTCCTGAACAATAAATATGATGCCATGCACAAACATGTAATTTTGAGTAAATATTCTCTAAATTTGAATGTGATAATTCTTCTGTCCTTCAGTATATGTGTAGTGATTGTATGATACATAGCTCTAAGGTACCTAAAGCCAATACTCATTTATTTCATAATTGTCTGTACTGAATTAAATTATGCTATGAAAAGAAGAGGTATTGTGTCAACTATAAGTGAAAACAATTGTTGTGAGCAGTTACTACATAGCTTTAAATAATATCTACACCTTTTTTCCCCATGTGCGAATAACCTGCTTTTTCATGACAGTGGCACATTTCACATAGTGTAATTAATGACATATCAATAATTAATACCAATAAATATAAATGATATGAATCTATACAAAACAACATTAAAAACTAAAGGAAAAAATCAGTAGTATCAAGAGAAAACCTGTATTTGCATATGTGGAAAAAGGCTGCAGATCAGCTGTGCAGTTACTGCACAGCTGATTAGTGCTTCTGATTTCGCTTTACAGATAGTACAGTCCCTTTACTTCTAAAATCCAACTTCAAACTTCTATCCTTCTTCTGTGACTGCACAGGCCAGTTTGTGTCAGACTAGGTTGGAAACCCCAAAGACAGGTTTTCTGGTGAAGCAACTCAAACTACACTTATCACAGACATGCAAATAAAACAAGAACAAATTGGATATTATAAAAGCAATGATTTGTGAGAAAAAAATCAGCTTAGGTGTCCATGTCCAAATCTTGGATTTTTTAACCAGTACTATGGCAAGTTAATTTATGTTGTACACAAAAACACAATCCGGATCAAAGAGGCTTGAACACAGGACCTGTCCATTTGGAGTCAGACGCTCTACCTCTAGACTTTCACACTTCCCTGGCAACCCAATTTAGAAACAACTGACTGTCAACTAAACCATGCACTAAGAGAACAACAACAGACCGCTATTGAAAATAAAATTCATATGTTTGAGCCTCTGGCTCATGTGAGCTAAAACATGACCAAATACAGATCATCCCACAATTACTTAAACATAGGTATACAATATCACAATAAATAAAACAATGAAACAAAAATAAGAGCTGTCCCAGGACAGTGTAGCTCTCCTGACTTGTGCTTTGCCACTAAATCTATTAAAATTGACCCATGACCTTGACCTCATGGTCACTCAGGTGGGTCATGATGGTACAGCATAAAACTTCAGATAAATATCTAACAACATGAAAAGTATCCACTTGATCCATCTATATATTCAAGAGATATAGACTTATATAACTTTAACACATAAGTTTTCTAAGTCTGTGACCTTGACCTAGAGATCACTCAGGATGGTACAGCATAGCATAAAACAAGAATAATATCTAACAGCAGGCAAAACATCAATTGGATCCATCCATGTGTTCAGGCAAAAAAGAGTTCTAATAAAAACTTTAAGACAAAACTTAAACATAAAATTTCAAAGTCTGCGACCTTGACCTTGCAGGACAGCGTAGCTCACATGACATGTGCTCTGCCACTAAATCTTTCAAAATCTATAATCCATGACCTTGACCTCAAGGTCACTCATGATGGTAGAACATAAAACTTCAGCCCAATATCTACAAAGATGCAAAGTATTAACTTGATCCATCCACATGTTCAAGTGATATACTTGTAGACATATAAAAACCATAACCAAAAGCTTTTAACATTTGAACAACGCTGATGCCGGGGTGAGTGTAATAGCCCTTTCTGTACTTTAGTACAGGAGAGCTAATTATACAATCACAGACAAAACATTAAGTACATGTCATAAACTCGTATCATAATGATTTACAATGAGAGTTTCTGATTGGCTGTGATTGTCATGTTGCCATGACGATGTGAACACAGTCTCCTCCTCCTCAGAATCTGACTCTGATGGTGCGGCCCTGACATCGTTGTACCACTGTTTTGTAAGGTGGTCCATTTGTGTCTGACCATCACGAACCTCCTGTAAAAATAAGATGTTGTTTGAAACCAGAGAACCAATGGTCCTGTAAGTGCTCACCTGAGATCTGGGATATATACTTGTTTGACAATTATGGTCATATACATGTATACAGATCCAGGGCAAGAGCTGAACCCCAGGGGTCACTTTTGTTCTAGAATCATAAATATTCTGTCCATTTGCCCATTTCCTGAACAGTTTTCCCTTCAGTTTATAAACAGTTTTAACAGTTTTCTGCATATGCGATCCAAGTTGACCTTGCCATACAATAGGTCAAAGCATGCCCTTTTGATTGCAAATTCTGTTTACTGTAAATTAGCATTAATTTGTACAGTGATGTTTCAGTTAGGTTCAATGGTGAAAATGATAATGTCACATATAAATGTGTACATGTATGTTTACCTCAAGTTTGTCTCCCTCTCTCTTACCTGTTGTGTAAATCTCCTTGTAAAGAATGGCTTAAGATACTTAGCATCCAGTTTCATAAAACCTTTCACATTTGGTCTTGCAAAACTGATCTCTCTTTCTTCTTCTGTTAGCTCAGATAAATGCTCTGAATCTACTGTGTCACCCTAGGAGAATCAAACAACATTAGTGGTTGCATTCAATATTAAATCAGCAGCATAAGAAAAGCAACAATTTGCATATGCAAAAACAAAGGTGCAGACCAGCTTCGAGGAACAGCGAAGTTGATGAGCGCATTTGTTTTTTGCTACACAGGTAGTACAATCCCTCTACTTCTTTTAAAAATCCAAAATTTCTAGCTTCTAGCCTTCTTCTGTGACTGAACCAGCCAGTTTGTGTCGGACCTGGTCGGAACCCCAAATTGTTGTTTTTCTCGTACAAAGGCTCAAATCAAATGATAAGATAACTCCAATAGAGAAGCTTTTTAAGGGAATGATTTGCCTCAAAAGGCAATTGATCACTTTTAGCAGTAATTCAACATTACGTCTCTCAAACAGGATCAAAAACTGCTAAATAAAATAAAATCAAAACTTAAACAACTCCAAATTCATTTAAAAGTATTATCATATTTGACATTTTATTTGAATTTCAAATTCACACCAACCAATGTTACAAGTATGTTTAATATGGAGTTCACTCAAAAGTGCAGTTACTTTCTTTGAAAAAAAACACAAAAGAAATACAACTTACAAATTCTTTAGTCTTGCTTAAAGACACCTCTGTATCAGATTTTTTCTTCCTCTTTTTCTTTTCAACTTTAAACAGCTGAAAAATACACATATTTTTATATGTTTGTCATCCAAGTTAATCTAGAGTTTCAACAACTATATTGGTTATTTCTGAAAAAGTCTGTGCAAAACATGTCAACCTGCCTCTGCACTGTTTCCCGTCTGTTTGTATCTGTAAGTCTTAGCTAGCAAGCTATCAAGAAAATATGTCCATGCAACAAATACCCCCTTAAACCACTTTTATATAGCAAAACGGGGGTATGCAGGGGTATACCTATTTTTCTTATTTATGATCCTAAACATAGATTGTGGGTACTTATCAGAACCGTCTAGGCAAGGCTGCTCTTACATTTACCCACTATCTTTGTTTTGAGCAAAAATGTTTGAAATATCAAAATATTTCTGATGAAATAGCAGGTATAGGTCCCAGGTTATAAATTCTAGCATAACTATCACATTCAAATTACACACGTTGCCATGGCAACACTACGAAAAGCAAATAAATAACTCTTTTTGCAATTTTGTGTCTATTTTTCACCATTTAACATCATTCTCAGCTACCGGCCCACGCCACGAACAATTTCTTATTATGTAATGATTATGAACTATCATCCAGAGATATTGTATGCAAAGTATCATTTAGTTCCTCGTGTGGGCCGGCACTTAAAAATTAAAAAATGAGTTCAGAAATGGTCAAAAATAGACCAAAATATGCTCTATCTATGGTTCTTCTGCACGCTGCCATGACAACACTTGTAGGACAAATGAAGTACTTATTCTGGTTTTTAAAAGAGGAGACATGTCTGTTTTTAGGAATACTTTTCTCACCTAAATCATGTAAATTCCGAAATTTGTTTTTTTAGCAAAATCTGAGGCCAAAAACAGGCTTTAAATGCCCTAGGCCTTTATTCATACCACAAGAACTCTGCGGAGGTCGATATCGCACCTGCATCGGACAAAGTCAATAGACCGTGAAATATAGTTCAAGGGCACCGGGTCAAGGTGTGTGCTTGAAGGGTATGTCAAGGACAATCATTATAGTGCAAGGTTTCAGACTCGCAGATATCTCTGATGTCGAGAAAACCAAACTTCGATGTAAAAATTTTCAAAGTCAGTGGACCATGAAATATAGGTCAAGGGCACCGGGTTAAGGTGTGTGCTTGAAGGGTATGTAAAGGACAATTACTATGCAAGGTTTCAGACTCGCAGCTATCTCTGATGTCGAGAAAACCAAACTTCGACGTAAAATTTTCAAAGACAGTGGACCGTGAAATATAGGTCAAGGGCACCGGGTTAAGGTGCATGCTTGAAGGGTATGTCAAGGACAATTACTATACAAGGTTTCAGACTTGCAGCTATCTCTGATGTCGAGAAAACCAAACTTCGATGTAAAAATTATCAAAGTCAGTGGACCGTGAAATATAGGTCAAGGGCACCGGGTTAAGGTGCGTGCTTGAAGGGTATGTCAAGGACAATTACTATGCAAGGTTTCAGATTCGCAGATATCTCTAATGTTGAGAAAACCAAACTTCGACGTAAATGTTGACGGACAATTATAAATAGACATTAAAAAATTAAGTGTACAAAAAGACATGAAATATTATCCAGAGGATAATTTAGATAAATATCGTGGTATTCCACGACATTCCCGACACAAAAGAAAAACATTTGAGTGAACATGTAAACATAATATAGTTGCTAGAAGTGTTATTTCCTAAACCCGTATTCCAGTAAAAGTTCTCTGCTATATTTGTATATGACGGACAAATGGACGGACGGACAGAAATTTGGACTCCTATATCGCACCCTGCTATAAGCAGGTGCGATAAAAATGATATTCAGGCATACAGTGCATATTCAAAAGGGTTTAATGGTGTCTGAGGAATCCTGAAGGACTTTAAATAAATAAATACATAAATGAGTCAACAATATTTGAAATATAAATATCTACCTTCATCATAGGCATAGTAGCTCCACCTAGGAACATAATGGTGAAGAGAACTATAATGAGAGTCGTCGTCACCAATACATGGCGCTTCTCATCTTCCTTACTCTTATCTTTACTCTTAAACTCTAGATGAAGACTCAGGGCAAATGCAATAGCACCCCTTAAACCTGTAAAATATAAATCATGAGTATTACTGATTCTCTTTGCTCTTATCCTTACACTTAAACTCTAGATGAAGACTCAGGGCAAAGGCAATAGCACCCCGCAGACCTGCAAAATATACAGATTATTGAATCCTTCTTGCACTTACGGTAACAAATCTGCAAGAGAATATCTATCTTCAGAATGTTTGATTAAAGTAAGAATATATGGCCCAGGAATTGGTACAATCAAACATTTTCCCAGCCCAGACACCAGACATGTGAGTAGAAAGGACAAGACATAACCAAAATTTTAACATCACACATTAAGAGCATATACATGTAATAAGTAGATTTTACTGGGCCAAGGTTAGCATTGTGCAGTGGATCTAAGCCTTTCAACACATCCAAAAGCAGATTTTTTATGATTTATACAATAAAACACATCTTACCACTGAACCACATTATAAACTGTTGTTTTCTGGTAATTTTGTGTTCACGGAAATAGTTGGCAATAAATGACAGTGGAAATATATTCACAGCTCGACCTATCAAAATCAGGGCCTGAAAAAAAGATCAGCAGAATTATATAATTGGGATTATGGAATATGCATTTGTGATAAAATATCCTTCGGTAAACACTAGGTTTAATATAAGCTTTTCTTGACCAAACTGTTAACCCAGATACATGTAAGTAGACCAGAAGCCTCTCTTACAAATTTAATTACTATATTGCAAATGGCAGATCAACAAGTAATGTTAATGAAAAATCGTAGATTATCTAGTACAATAAAGACAGAGTTGGTTACTTTTCTGTAGAAGCAACTGTGAGGAAACATTTTAGTTATTTATTAACGAGATGAAATTTTACAGCTTTTATCATGTTAAAGTAGACAGAGATATATGAGCGGCCTCATGGGAAAACCAACAATCTGCATAGGCAAAAACAAAGACGCAGATCAGCTTCGCGGTAACCGCGAAGCTGATCAGCGCCTTTGTTTTCGCTACTCGGATAGTACAATTCCTCTTCTACTTAAATCCGAAATTTCAAGCTTCTAGCTCTTTTCTGTGCTTGTACAGGTCGGTTTGTGTCGGACCTGTTCGGAAACCACATTTCCCACGAGGCGGCTCATATGAGAGTAAGAATACATGCACTTCCCGCATTCAGCTCATGCAGAGAGAGTCATATGAACCCCGTCATGAGAAAACTGGATTGTTGCCTATGCGAAAACAAAGGCGCAGATCAGCTTCGCAGCGACTGCGAAGCTGATCAGCGACTTTGTTTTCGCGACTCGGATAGTACAATTTCTCTACTTCGTAAATCCCAAATTTCAAGCTTCTAGCCTGCTTCTGAGACTGTACAGATCGGTTTGTGTTGGACCAGGTCGAAAACCCCGAAGACCAGTTTTCTCGCATCGTGGCTCATATACTAAGAGAGCTTATGTGAAAGATAGCTTTTCATCATGCATTCATACATGCATTAGAAACTTTTAGTTCTGTTAGGTTGAAAGTATCAAAGATCTAAATACATGACATGTTTTGTCACTGGCATAACTGATAAAAATGAAATATGCATTTCAATTATTTGGAGTGAAAATGTCATAAGAAAGCCTGTAGTCATGTTTTTTTTACCAAACTTACACAGATACACAAGCTAGCTAGAGACATGTTATTCTCAATAGAGAGTGCAGATATCTATTTGCATGAAAAAAAAAACCACAACAATTTGGGTTCGTACTAGATCTAACACAAACTGGCCTGTACAGTCAGAGAAGCAGGCTAGAACTACAGAATTTCAGATTTAAGAAGAACAGGAATCGTACTATCCCTGTAGCAAAAAAAAGGTGCTGATCAGCTGTGCAATTACTGCTGATCTAACTGCACAGCTGATCTGCATCTTTATTTTCACATATGCAGATCGCTTTTTTTCTTGTGCGGCAGCTCAACTGTTATTGAGGCAACAAAACAGATGCTGACACATTCTGTGTTTGCATTGTAGTTTATTGTCCCAGTCAACAATTTTCAACCATTTCCAGTTGGAGCCACTTCCTAATGGGTAATAACCAGTAGCATGCAAGGGGAGTAAATGTGTCTTGCTCAAGGATTAAACATTGCTGCCAATGGGATTCAAACTCATCTTTGTCTGTAGTATGACACTCTACCATTAGGCCTCCATGCTCCCAGAACATGCCTGGTAAAAGAGATGATAATAATCCCCATTTTCATAAAACATGATATGATACAGGCTTTCTTTTGATAATTTTTCACATATGAGCATAAATATTGTTGAGCATGCACTTACTATACTCCAGATAGCAAAGGCAGGTTTCACAATTAACTTAAAACTGAAAAACGCCATCCCTAGATAGGCAAACACACAGGTTTCTGAAAATCACAACAACAGACACACATGCAATACAACAACACAGCAAAAGAAAAATAAAATGAAGATAACAGATTATGAAAAGACATCTTCGTGTTTGACTATTGCATGGATCCCGATACCAATGTGACATTCAGATTAAAGCCAGATGTACATAATTCAAGGAGCTCAAAGGAATAATAGAAACATCATTTTTCGCCGCATTTGTAATGTCAGTTTTTGCTCGAAATGTCGTTAATTTTTAGTGTTGGTTTACGTCCGAAAGCATCATTTTTGTCATAAACATCAAAGTTTTGTTTTGATTGCATCAAAATTTTGTGATACAAGTGTCCGCAAGTGGAATAAAATTAAGAAATAGGTCAGCTCTAGCAGTGAATTGTTGAGTAATAATTCACTGTTTGGAGGTCAGTTGTAAAGAAGATCAAATCACGAGCGCGTAGCGCGAGTGATTTATCTTCTTAAAACTGACCGACAAACAGTGAATTATTACTCAACAATTCACCCACTTGAGCTGATCTATTTCGATTCTAACACACAATAAACGGAATAAATGTTGCTGAAACCGTCGATATCGTTCAGCTTTCCGCCATTGCATTGCAGATATCCCGCCAAATATTTGACTGTAATGCTGGTATTTACACACACTTATTACGTTTGTTGTGCGCTAAAACGACGTTTCACCGTCTAACGCTGCTTTGTGGGATAGCTGACGTCACAAATGCTGCAAAGTAACGTCACGCTTATTCGCCCAGTGAAATTGTTGCACAATATAACATGTTTTTTTACCATTGGCTATATAGGCGAGGTGTGTTAGAATGTTTGTTTTTATTTAAAACCGTTTTAGTAAATCAGAAATTCCATTTCGCTGTCCAAAATACTAAATAACGTCAGAGTTTTTGGCGCAAAATTGACATCATGCGTAAAACATACTGAATTTGGCAACTACTACCTCTGTTCATATGCCTGTAGCAGGGAAATGAATCAAGTAACTAAGGACTTTCACGTTGTTTACCTGTAGCTTAGAAATTCCTCTAACCTATCAGTTTTTTGAAAAATCCTACCTTGGACATTTTGAAATATATCAATAAAATTAACAAAAAGTAGGTCTGAAAAATGCAGTTTACGTTGACGTCAATCTATTTTTGCTCTCAAATGTCACAATTTTGAAGGCCGATAGCTCTAGAACAAGGCTGGAAAGGTATCGATTTCTTTTCGTTTTTGTATGTAGGACATCAAAATACACTCCCATGCAAAAAAAAAAAAAAATTACCATGAGGTCAATTACGTACATCTGGCTTTAAAAAGGAGTGTTTTGTGCAGCATAAAATCAGTGAATTATTATGAGTATTCACACACTCAACACACTTTAGTTATGCATCTTATCAGTTAATCTGCAAATTAAGTGTGCGTGAATAACACAATGTGAAGGGATTGACAGACAGCAGTACAACAACAGTTGTATCATGGCTCGGTCTACAGCAAAATCCAAAGGAGCATACATTTAATACCTGTCGACATACTCGGACGACAGCAGGTTTTTGCATGTGATGGTATACAAATGACTTGGATGACAGCACAGGTTGTACCATTTGGTTTTTCCCAGTGGATATAGTAAGCCAAAACTTTCAGACAAAGTTTTATAGAGTTTCTTATCTTTTTTTAACTATCATGCATTTGTAAGACTTAAAATGATTTTTGACATTTACAAGTCTTGATAAGGTATAATGGAAAAGTTGAAAATCTTGTTTTATGCTCAGTTTTCAAAAATACCTCAGGACTGCCAATCTAAAAACATGGAATATCATTTATCCCAGTATCCTAAAACAACAGCTTAACAGCAATTAAACTTCACAGTGCATTGCATAATGGTTAAAAAATTGGCTTGAAGATGTAGACAGAAATGAAAGTAAACTAATACTATCTGTGTACTTCTGTGGCCATTTAGCCTCACTAAATGGCCTTGAGATTTTAATAAAAATAATTTTAATAATAACAAATAACATTTTTAATGGCACAAGAACAACTTAATAGGAACTAATGCCATAAAATTGTTGTACAGTCCAATTTGGATGATTCGAACGCCGATTTTTCGAAACTACCCAATTTTTCGAAGACATTTGATGGTCCCGAAAATTTCCACTATTGTTTATTGTTAAAATATTACCCGTTTTTCGAATTTCGATTTTTCATAAAATTTGATTTTTCGAGCAGTTTTGCCCGTCCTGATCAAAGAAATTCCTATTAAAATACCCCTTGAAATTCGAAGCACCAAACTGCCAATCAAGGTCACACTTGATGAGCATGATTTGTAAAGCCAGATCAATAATTTATTATTACAGAGTGGAGTGATTTCACAGGTATATCCGCTTCATGTAACAGACATCGGTCACACTAATTATGTGATGATCCATAAATTGAGTAAATGATGTCTTAATTTAATTGAGTTCGATTGCAAGAATTACTGTGTTTGATTGAAAATTAATCGAAAATAATTATTGACTCTAATTTGAACATTTGTCATCCTTTGATTTATTGTTAAGTCTCCGTTTTCACTTTTTATTTTGTGTTTGTTTTAACCTGTTTATCGTAAATAACATTATGATAAACCTCTTATAAACACATTTTCTTCATTCCTTGGGCACAGATTCCCTTATATGCACCAAACTGATGTATTGAAGCTGTCAAGTCTGGCCATAAATTTGTCTGAATGAAAATGAACAAACATATCCATTTTTTGTGATTCTCGAAAGTTCGAACACCCGATCATTCGAAAGATTTTATGCGGTCCCTTGTGTTTCGAATTATCGAACTTCGACTGTATATAGTGGCAGGAAAATCAAAAGCAATGGTGTTGGCTAACTTTCTTGCAATCTTGTGACAGAATTGCTACAAAAGGAGTAAGCTGCATTATAATTATTATAACAGGCCCAACTGGTATGGCTAGGAAAGTCCTGATCTGGGTTAAGCTTTGCTTTCAAGTGATTAATTCCTGCTTTCAAATGATTATTTCTGCTTTCAAGTGATTAAGTTCTGCTTTCAACTGATTAAGTTCTGCTTTCAACTGATTAAGTTCTGCTTTCAAGTGATTAATTTCTGCTTTCAAGTGATTAATTTCTGCTTTCAAGTGATTAATTTCTGCTTTCAAAGTGATCAATCTGTTTTCAAACTGATAGTAGATAGTAAAACTGAAATCAATTCCAAAGCACAACATGCACAATTCAACTTCACACAACACCACTTACAATTGCCCATATGACTAGGGCTGGTTTTACAACCAAGTTAAAACTAAATATCGCCATTCCCAGGTACGCAAACATACACGTTTCTGGAAACAAATAGGTTTTAAAGTATTTATTAGACATGTAAAAAGATTGTAGAAAATCACTGTATTAAAGTAGTACAAATATGTCTACTTTTTATGTTTTAAGATGTTTAGTAAAGTTATTTTATTCAAAGATGACATGTTGAAACATCAAGAAGAGTTGTCTTTTACATGTAATTTCTACTTTTTAGTTATTTACTGTTGTTAAGTAAAGGTAAAGCGACTATCATTTTTTAATTAAAAGTAAAGTGTAAGAGCTCCAACACCTCAATAATTGTTAAATAGAACTTAAAAGCAGTTAAAAAGGTTGACAAATTCCACTGATTTGCAAGCTTAGAGTATGTAGAGAACAATCAAACATGTAACTAATTGCTAAGATTTACTCTGAACACAAGTGTTGAATATGTTGTTTTAATCTTTGTTGAATATGGTGGTGTAACAACCATGTCAGGATGAAGCAATCACTTCCTTTGGGTATGAACCCCCGAGAGCTGTGGATTGTCAATAAGTCTTGCTCAATGACAAAACTAGATACCTACGGGGTCCCAACCCCAGTCTTCTTTATCTTAAGTCTGATACTCTATCACTAGGCCACTACAATTCCCAGTGACCAAACGTTTCTTCAATTATAGAATTAGTATTATATAATATTTCAACCATTGCTAGTACATACCTGCAATAAACGCTACTGTACGGAATGTATGTTGTACGGTAATCTGTGTGACTGGAGACAGGTTTAAATGAGTGTAGTGTGACATCACAATACCACTAGCCAGGATAGACATTATACCTGTAATATACAATTAAGATGACACTACAAAAACTTGCCCATGCATCATACACAGAATTTTTTCAGCATTAAAAACTGAAAATTTCATTGGTAAAAAGTTGGATACTTTCAAGATTTTTGCTCAAAACACTAATTATGGGTACTCGTTAGAACCGCCTCACACGAGTACCCATATTCTATGATTTGGATCAAAAATAAGAAAAATAGGTATACCCCTGTACACGCCAGTCTTACTATATAAAAGTGGGGTATGATGGGGTATACTTTTCATGGAAATGTTTTCCTGATGATTCATTTTACATTTGAATGGCAAACTGCTTATTTCTTGGTACAAGTGTCCCACTTTGTCTATTTTTGTGACAAACATGACGCTAGTCTCAAAATATTATTGACATGAAGTAGACAAGCTAAAGCTTATTGTCGCCTGCAACTACACAGAAACAGATTTCAGTCATGAGATTTTATTCAGTTTAAAGTCCCTTTCAAGATTATTTCAGCTCATATGAGACCAGCCAATTAGTAGGTGGGGCAAAAACAGGAGAACCCTGAGAAAACCACCTGGCACACACACACATGCCAGTGGGAGGCATGAACCCATACCAGACACAGCGGTGAGATGATCAGATCATTAAGCACTGCAATGAAATCAATGCTCTTAACCACTCAGCCACAGGGACAGCCAGTTCTGACATTATAAAATCATCAGGTCACATTAAAGGAGCAGATAATGCTTAACTTCAGATCTACCCATGAAGGATTTCAAGCTGGTATGTCTTTTTACAGAAATCAGTGAGGTCATGCTGATGTTTCTTGACAACAGACAGTCTTATTAACATTTTTTTTTTTATTCAGTTTTACGTCCCTTTCAAGATTATTTCAGGGAGATGGGCCAGTCAGTTGGTGGGGGAAAAACAGAGGAACCCAGAGAAAAACCACCTGGCACACCCACAAGCAGAACTTGGCTTGTCTCACATGTGGTCCATGTGGGACTCGAACCCACACCAGACACAGCAGTGAGATGATTGAATGGTTAAGCGTGGTAATTAAATATTATCGCTCTTAACCAATTGGCCACTTATTAACACTGTACCTACATGTAGCTAGTAAGAAGTGATGTTAAGATACAATATATTAACCTGACAAATGCAATCCTTCTGCGAGACCATATGGTAGATATGAGAATATCAGCATCATGCCTATCTCTAATGAAGGGGTTTTACGAAGATCTACAAATTTTAATAACTAGGACAGAGTTAAGGAAAGCAAAACATCCATATTTACATAAAAGAACAAAATCTGATATCTATGTTGACAGGCATTAACCCATATTTGACGAATGGATTTTCCCATCATTATCAATTGGATGGGTCCACTTTCATTTTTAGGGGTGTTAGGAGCAATTTTGAATTTTAATTATATTTTTAGATGAAATTCTTCTAAGCAAACAGAATAGCCCCAGATGGGATGCCGCGTTCTGCGGCGTCACATCTGGGGCTATGCTGTTTGCCTATATCCCATAAAAGGGATGCCAGGCTTATATGAGTTAAAAACACTGTATTCAGCATCTATCATCATTAACTTTTAATTAAGCTGATGTGTTAAAAACATGACATTGTGTATCTCAAGTCTTACTAATCTGAGACTATACTACCCCGTTTGCTTTGCTTGTTTGCTAGTTTGATGATCAGTGTCTTGTTCATAGAGATTACTAGGGCCATTATGCTCTTCACTACTTAATATGGCTTATTTGTCATAAAAATGCCAAAATTAATGCAGTTGGAACTCTTCTATAAAGGATACCATTGCACTGACAAGCCCCGATACAATACCCAGCACACTGGAACCAAAGAACATGATAAGGAATCGTAGAACAGCCTTGAAGAAAGCCGCAGCACCCGTGTCAGTCATCCCTGGGTCATCAAACTCTAATACTGTCCTGAAAATAGATAAGAGAATGATCAGCCACTGCAAAATTCCTTTTATATTGCTTGGGGGGGGGGGGGGGTTCTAGCAGCATACAGATGAGCAAACTGCAACCTTCAGTTGAAAATGAAGTTTGTGATGTTGTTACAAGCTTTTATGTATGAATCAAATTGAAGAAAGGGAAACTACCTTCTTTGAAGGCCAGTCTTCAGATAACATAATTGAGCCGCCTCATGGGAAAACTAACAATGTGGTTTCCGAACAGGTCCTACACAAACCGGGCTGTACAAGGACACAAGATGGCTAGAGACGGGAAATTTTGGATTGAGAAAGTAGAGGAATTGTACTATCTGTGAAGCGAAAACAAAGGCGCTGATCAGCTTCGCAGCTGACCTTTGTTTTTGCTTATGCAGATTGTTGGTTTTCTCACGAGGCGGCTCATATCTGAAATACAGCTTTATAACAGTAAAGACTATATATACAGGTCAACCTCATTATAACGCTATCTTTGGGGTCCATGAAAACAGACCGTGTTATAAGTGAACCGTGTTATAATGAGGTTATTTATAAAAGACATATAGCAAAATAATCATTTTGGGAGCCATGACATGACCGTGTTATACTGAAAACCGCACTATAGTGAGGCGCGTTATAACGAGGTTGAACTGTACAATTAAATTGCTGACTTTGAGATAACTTCTATGGGTGGCTACGAAATGGCCTTGTCTGAATTCAGAACAGTCTGAAGTAGGCACTGAAGGTCCAGGATAGGGTGTAATTCAATTTAAAATTCCAACAAAGACCGACTTGTCTACATAACAGAGCTCAGATACTCACACAGTGAGGGTAATAGCCACTGCATCATTGAGTATACTTTCTCCAAACACAAACATGTACAGTCTCCACATTGAGAGAGTGGAACAAATACTAACATAGATAGTGTAAATAGCAAATTGAGAGTAATAAATACTTACACAGTGAGGGTAATAGCCACTGCATCATTGAGTATACTTTCTCCGAACACCAACATGTATAGTACAGTATCCACATTAAGAGAGTGGAAGATAGCGAGGGTAGCCACAGGATCAACAGCTGAGATCAGAGAACCAAACGCAAAACTCTCCACAACTGTAAACTTGTATGCTACTTCCATCTAGAAAAGAACATAGACAGATTGAATACCACACCAGAGGACCAATGGTCCTGTAAACGCTCACCTGAGATCAGCTGCATATACCAATAAACATGTTTGAATATTATGGTATTTAACTCCAGTGCAGGGGCAGATGAAGCCCTTGGGCCATTTTCTTTTTTCAGAATCTTCAATATTCTGTCCATTTGCCAATTTCCTGTTGGCTTTTTCCTTCAAATGACATTTTAACAGTTTTCCCAATTCAGATGCTTGCCATAAACTTGGTCAAGGTCATCACAGGGTCATGATTTATATATACATTGGAGTACTTTAGCCATCGATGCCTCACGCCAAGTTTCCTTGAAATCAGTCTATTGGTTTCAGAGAAGATGATTTTTGATGGGTTTTTACCATATATGGGCATGGTGGCCATCTTGGTCATGTGACCTAGATCATTTATATACACATTGATTCCCTCATTCTATGGATGCTTCACATAAGATTTGGCTTTGTTTGGCCAAGCGGTTTCAGAGGAGAAGACGTTTGAATATTATGGAAATATACATGTATATTGCCCCGGGGTGGGGGCACATGAGCCCCTGGGGTCCAATTTTTTTCAGAATCATTAATATCCAGTCCTACTGCCCGTTTCCTGCAAGACTTTCACTTTAAATGACATTTTAAAAGTTTTCCCCATTCAAATGCATTGGTGACCTATGTTGACCTTCCCGTAAAATAGGTCAAGGTCATCAGAGGGTCATGATTTATATATGCATTGTAGTGCTTGAGCCATCGATGCTTCGTGCCAAGTTTCGTTGAAATCGGTCAACCGGTTCTGGAGAAGAAGATTTTTGAAGGGTTTTTACCATATACGGGCATGGCGGCCATCTTGGTCATGTGACCTGGATTTTTATATACATATCTGTTACCCCTTCCTATTGATGCTTCACATAAAATTTCGCTTTGATTGGCCAAGTGGTTTCAGAGGAGAAGATGTTTGAATATTATGGAGATATACATGTATATTGCCCCGGGGTGGGGGCACATGAGCCCCTGGGGTCCAATTTTTTTCAGAATCATTAATATTCAGTCCTACTGCCCATTTCCTGCAAGACTTTCACTTTAAATGACATTTTAAAAGTTTTCCCCATTCAAATGCATTCGCGACCTATGTTGACCTTGCCGTAAAATAGGTCAAGGTCATCACAGGGTCATGATTTATATATACATTGTAGTGCTTGAGCCATTAATGCTTCATGCCAAGTTTCGTTGAAATCGGTCCACCGGTTCTGGAGAAGAAGATTTTTGAAGGGTTTTTACCATATATGGGCATGGCAGCCATCTTGGTCATGTGACCTGGATTTCTTATATACACATTGGTTCCCTCTTCCTATTGATGCTTCATATAAAATTTGGCTTTGATTGGCCAAGCGGTTTCAGAGGAGAAGATCTTTGAAATTGTGGACGAACGGACGACGGACGGACGGACGCCGGATCATGGCCATCCTATAAGCTCACCTTGTGAGCCTAACGGCTCAGGTGAGCTAATAATGACAGATGTTCTACAATCACACGATAAAATGGATACCAGGGCCCAGTTGTTCAAAATTAACGACATTGTTAGTTAACGATTTGTTAAAATTTCAAACATGAATATTACAAATATACTATTTTTTTGTTGAAAAAATATGAGCACATTGTATCAACAAAAATAACAGCGTATTTGCTTATGTAGTCAGCATTTACTTCACAAGTTGAGGTCTTAACGATGATGTTAAGCTAACAATGAGATCTAACTTTGGGCTGACGCTACATGGCAGGACTACTATGATACTTTTTATTTCACAATGAAATATTTCTTTTTGGATTTGAAAAAGAAATGTGTAGCAAAAGTGGTAATTAAAAACGTCAAATTTTTTATTCAAACAATAAACAAATTTTCATCTACCTGTACTTGCAAATGATTCTGAACATTTGGAATAGTCTATCAATAACATGATTGTATGAATTTACTAACCTGTCCCAGCAGATATATTCCCCCTCCTACAATGACAGCTGATATTGCAGTACCAATTATAGCAAACATCAATATTGATCCTATGTTCTGGAAGAAATTACCCTGAAAAAAAAAAAAAAAAAAAAAAAAAAAAAAAATTATATCTTAATTTTTTTCATGAAAAATAAGCAGATCAGGATATTCAGCTACACATTGGATGGAGAACTTGGACCAAAACTGGTGAATAACCACATTGGTAAATGAAATTGTTCTACTTCAGCTGCTGAGACTGCCCCATACCATACACACAAAAAGTCAGAACATTGATGCCTGTAATTTTGTTTGTGTTGAAGTTTACATCTAGTCAACAATTTTTCAGTCATGTTGGGACAAAGCTTCTTCTTTGAGTATTACATGAAACATGTACAGTGAGGAGTTAATGTGTCTTGCTCAAGGACACAACATGGCAGCCCATGTGTGGATCAAATCCAGGACCTCTCGATTCAGAGTCGGAGGCTCTTCCATCAGGCCACAATGCTCCCCTAGGCTGTAATATTAAGTAGTGATCACACTAGTGATGCTGCTGTTTACTGGTACTATTGCAGTTGTCTATATACTCAGTCTAAAGCAGCTTTTCGTGTGTAAAGTAATTGTTAAATTCGACTGGCGGTACATGCAGTACAATTTGTTTTATCAATGTGATTACTGATGGACTGAAGATGAAGCCTGCAATAATGAATCAGATGATCAAATAATTGAGCCTCGTTACGACAAAACCGGATTTTTGCCTATGCGAAAACAAAGTCGCAGATCAGCTTCGCAGTTACTGCGAAGCTGATCAACGCCTTTGTTTTTGCTACTCGAATAGTACATGAAATCCCAAATTCAAGTTTTTAGCCTTCATCTGTCCGGTTTGTGTTGGACATACTCGGAAACCCCAAGACCGGTTTTCTCACGTCGCGGCTCAATTGAACAATTTTTAACACTGACCAGCCTAGAGGTATTGACACAGATACAGATTCTGGATCCCATTTTTACATAGTCTAAACATTTGCATGGAAATTTAGCAATATCACAATGAATTATACTTTCAGGGTCCCTTCGGAAATTTTTCAATACTGTCATATTAGTAAGATATGCATGCATACAATTGTTAGCATTTATCCCTTTTCTGTTATATACACATTAAACCCCACTTTCACATTTTTGACATCTGCATCATTTTCGACTACATGTATCTCAGACACAAATTGCATGTGACAATCCCTCAGCTTTCATAGCTTACCTTTTTTGTCTACGGAACATTAAAACAACATCAGAAATTATATAATGGTCCAGCCACTCCAGACCTGTTTCTAATATCTGCATAAGCAGATTCTCTACTACTCGATAAACATTATGATTATATTCTATCTCTGAAAACTATATGAGGGAGTAAACTCTTTGGTTTATCGAATAGCAGGGAAATTCTGGGTTTGAAAATCCTCTAGTACAAATATCAGCTTTTTTGTAAAACAATAAACACTGAACACACTGTGCCTCCACCACTATTAAACTTATTTTTAACAGACATAAATAGCTGAAGTCATATCAGGATGGTTAATAATCCTTGGTAGAATGTTCATCAAAGACAGTACCGGACAATATACAATTGTTGCCCTTGAGTGAGGGTGACATGACGATTTGTTCACCCGAGGCAGGTAATATTGCCCGAGGGCGAAGCCCGAGGGCAATATAACCTGTCGAGGGTGAACAAATCGCCATGTCACCCTCACTCAAGGACAACAACTGTTTTATTATACCGAACCACTTTTGAAACAAATTAGCGACATGCCACATGACAAATGCATGTGACTACACGTGCAACTTCACATTTAGGTGGATATGACGTCAGAGGGTAATATGATCATGCGACATGACAGAATAGCACCCTCCACGTGCACTATAAACAAAAGCATTTGAATACAAGTGCACCTGCACTTTTTAAGGCAGATATGACGTCAGAGGGTAATATGATCATGCGACATGACAGAATAGCACCCTCCGCGTGACCTGCTCTCGACCAATCAAAAGCCACACTCAGCCAATAAATATTTATGAGGTATAATAATACTGTGTATCTCTGGTGCAGTTCAGATTTGAATTGTACATGCAACTAAACAAGCTTTTCTACTCAAGCATTGCATATCAAATGCCACAAGAATGACACAATATGTCCTTATTTTATGACACATTAAAAAATACTAAAATGTTTTTTTCTCTTCCTTTTTTTTCACTGAAAAACTGAACCACGTCATGAGAAAACAAACATTTTGCATATGTGAAAACAAAGGCTCAGACCAGCTTCACAGTAACTATGCGAAGCTAATCAGAGCCTTTGTTTTAGCTACACAGATAGTACAATTCCACTACTTTTTAAATCCAAAATTTCAAGCTTTTAGCCATCTTATGCACTGCACACACTGGTTTGTGTAGGATCCATCCAAAAACCACATTGTTGGTTTTCTCATGATGTAGCTCAATTAACAGGATACTTAATGATTACCTTGTGTAAGTTGTATCCTGACTCAAATATGATAGGCGGCAGTAGAACTATGAAGAAGATGGTAGGAGGGAATGCCTCTTCATTCTGAAAGAGATTTGATTAGACTTTGATTTGATTTTTGATGTCCCACTTAACAATTTTGTTGTTGTGTATCATTGGGTGTAAATGTGTCATGCTCAATGACACATCCAGGTACTGAGGTTATAAAACTTTTTTCAAGCTCAGCTGACATGAACTTTCAACTGCTCATAAATGCTGAGATAGTCAAAATTGGAAAATTCAGGTTCAAACTCAAAAAAACTTAAGTTATCCTGCTCATAAATGTTAAAATGCCAACAATTGCAGTCTCAGTTGCGCTGAGCATGACAAAAGTTTTATAACCTTGGGGCCTGGCAGAAGGCTAAGCCGCTTGAACCCAGGACCTCTCAATTCCAGCCCTTGATTTGTTCCACTTTTCCACTTGGACTATGCTACCCATATTTCATAATATGGTAAATCAGCTACCCAATCAGTTTTGTTGAAACCATTTTAAAATTCTTCCAACAAGTTTTCTTTTCATAAATAAGTTTGTAGTAAATTTACAGCTAGAATACAAAATTGAGAAGACCACAATCAGGCTGTATTTCTTTGTCTAGTCTAAGTCTACATACACTGTTTAGGCCTCTTCATCCAAAATCTTTTGCCAGAACACTGAAAAATTTTGTTTTCTCTACCAACCAAACTTTAAACAATTTCATAATCAATCAGCTAAGTCTCCATCTTGAATTGTCCTTACCTTCCAGTTTCCATAGCTACTGAAGATTTTCAAAATTAACCCAATCAAAGCACCTGGAACATAAACAAATTATGTGAGCCATATGGTGAAAAGATGTTTCTTGCAAAAAAAAACACAAAAAAAACAATGGTTACAATCAGCTGAGCATAAGTGCAAAGCTCATCAGCTCTTATGTTTCGCACAAAGTATGAGCCTCGTCATAGGAAAACCAGATTTTTGCCTAGTCAAAAACAAAGGCCGTACCAGCTTCGTGGTTACCGTGAAGCTGATCAGCGCCTTTGTTTTCACTATTCCAGTAGTATCATTCCTCTTCTTCTTAAATTCAAAATCTCAAGGTTCTAGCCATCTATAACTGTACAGACTGGTTTGCGTCGGACCTGGTCAGAAACCCAGAAGACCTGTTTTCTCGTGCCCCTGCTCATACGGTACATACACCCTACAGCTTAGATCTGCAATTTCAAGCCTCTTTCTGATGCCTTTGCGATTTTCAGCAAAAATTAACTTCTTGTAAACATAAACAAATTTTGTTTACAGTGTTCTTGTAAACATTTCTGAACTTACAGCATATATATATTAGTGTCTATTCATTTGCTAGTAAGGGACACCTTGCCCTGCTTTGATCAGAAGGCAAAGGAAAAAAATTCACAGAAAACGGACAGAACAGACAGGCTACTGACTTTGTTTTTCTCCTTCGGCTCAGGTGAGGGATAAAAATTGAATCAAATGATTATGAATATCTGGTGCACAATAAAGTCCCAAAAATTAATAGAAGCTCTTCCAGAAAACAATCAAACAACCATATTTGTAATTGAAAGCATCTGAAAGCAAAATATATATACAATACCTCTTTTAAAAGCTTAAAACTAACCCATTGTGAGAAATTCTTACCAGGGATCCAAATGCTAGAATATGCAGCTAAAGAAAACACAAAACAATTGGAAGGGTGGTACATGCATAATAACTTATTATGATACTTATTAAGTATCAAAACTTTGTAGGAAGGATGGAAAATTCTGTCCATGGGGGTCACTGTTCAGCATCACAAGACAGCAGAGTTGTTATATGATGTCAGCCCTGTGTAAATAAGAATTTCTCACCCAGAATAAGAAATAAATTATCTCTATTTGGTGTGTAAGAAATTACTAGTATCTAATCTGCAAACTTTAAAAACAAGCACAAGAGTTAGGTGAGCCAATGACCCAAAATTGACTCAGGTAGTTCTTTTATCTCATAAGTCATGTCATGACTCATGAGAAAAAGGATCTTCAGGGTTTCCAACCAGGTCTGACACAAACTGTCCTGTACAGTCACAGGTTAGAAGCTTGTAATTTCAGATATAATTATAAGAAGGTCTTTTTCATCTGTGAAGGGAAAAAAGGTGCAGCTGATCTGTGTCTTTGTTTTCGCACATGTAAAATCTGATTTTCTCATGACACCGCTCATCATACACTCACCTATGAGGACATATGCTATACTCTCTGGTAGATAGTGGAACTTGGTCTGTATCAACATATGGGTCATCAGGATACAGATTGCTGAAATATACAGTAATGATTGTGGGTGATCTTCAAAATGAAAAATTACTTTCTACGAAGTTCACTTGTTCCGAAGTACAAACCATATAAATTATTCTATTCAAAGACATTCTATGACTTTTCATTTGGAAATAAAAAAGAAAGGATGAACATGAAGGCTCTTTTGGGGGTGTCCATTTGAATTTTATGGGGGGGGGGGGGGGGCAGGGGAGGGTTTCCAGAAGCATCTTTGAATAAAAATGCTGAAGCAAATTTATCCAAAAAATGTCTAGGACATGGTTATAGTACATTCTTTTTTACGCACTGTAATGACTGTATCATATGCAAATAAAAAGACAGGATCGCACCACACAAGAGAAAAAAATTATCCAGGCCCAAAAACATGTTCCAGCATTCCCATAAAAATCAAATAGTCACTCCTTTAATTTGCCGCAAATGAACTGTAATCTGCCTTGGAAGAACCTCCGAGTTTTAATTTCAATGTTTGTTTTGGCACTTAACATCCCAATCAAGAATTTTTCAGTCATGCCAGGACAGAGCTAATGTTTCCTCAGTGTTAACCAGTACTTTGGACACAATCTAGAGCCACTATAGTTAGAACACCCACTCTCTCAATCAAGAATCTGACACACTAACCACAAAGCCACCATGTTCCCCTTGATATGAGCTGCAATGCTAGAAAGCCGGTCTTCGGGGTTTCCAACCAGGTCCGGCACAAAACAGCCTGTGCAGTCACTGAAAACAGTTAGAAGCTTGAAATTGTGGATTTAAGTAAAAGAGGAATTATACTATCTGTGTAGTAAAAACAAAGGCGCTGATCAGGTGTGCAGTTACTGCACAGCTGAACTGCGCCGTTGTTTTCGCTCAGGCAAAATTCCGGTTTTCTCATGATGTGGCTCATATCAAAGTGTTTATACAAGTTTTTGGTAAAATGAAAAATTCTATTAGTTTTGCGATGTGAAACTTACCGACGACTATCAGGATGAAGAAGATAGTAAGACTTTGTTTATGTTCTGTCTCTGACTCCCCGGGTTTAGGTAGGTCACCCTCTGGTTTAGGGGTGGTGGTCTGTAACACCAGTGGTGCTGATGTTGAGGAGTTACCACTGGTGACATTTGTAGAACTGCAATAGAAAAGAAAACATATTTGTAATTGTATTAAACTAATAAAGACACTGGTAATACTGCATTTAGATTAATCAAAATTACTTGAGCCTCGACGCGAGAAAACCGGTCTTCGGGGTTTCCGACCAGGTCCGACACAAACCGGCCTGTACAAGCACAGAAAAGAGCTAGAAGCTTGAAATTTCGGATTTAAGTAGAAGAGGAATTGTACTATCCGAGTAGCGAAAACAAAGGCGCTGATCAGCTTCCGTTTACCGCGAAGCTGATCTGCGCCTTTGTTTTCGCCTAGGCAAAAATCCAGTTTTCTCATGATGCGGCTCACTTGACATCTGTAGAATATTTTTTCTGTTTACTTTTTTTTTTTATTTATTTATTTTTTATTTATTTATTTTTTTTTTCTTTTTGTTATATTGAAGTACAAGGAATACAAACATACTGGGATGCATACATGCAAGTTGCAAAAAGACTCAATACCATGGCAGGATAAATGGTTATGACAAAAACTCAGCTGCTTACTGTGGACATAGAGCATCGGGTGTGGGGATGTCTTGATCAAGTCAGGATCAACATTAACCCATATTTGATGAATGGATTTTCCCATTACTATCATTTGGGTGAGTCCACTTTCATTTTTAGGGGCATCAGGAGTGATTTTTAAATTTTATTTAATTTTTCGATGAAAATTCTCTAAGCAAACAGAATAGCCCCAGATGGGACGCCGCGTTCTGCGGCGTCACATCTGGGGCTATTCTGTTTGCCTATGTCCCATAAAAGGGACGCCAGGCGTAAATGAGTTAACATGACAGGCATGTGCCAGTGCTTGCCACATAATACTAAGCCACTGGCAGTATTCATGAAAGCTCATCTGACATGTTTTGTCAGACAAAAACTAGCATAGGTTAGGTGAAAAAATGCAACTGCAATACATTATATAACATACAGGCCAACCTCATTATAACACACAGAAACAGACCATATTATTTGTAAAATCATGTAAAAACTAGAATTTGTTTTCTATGTGAAAACTGATGTCTCCCCCCTTTCTACGTGCATGTCCAAAATATGCAAGCAAGAGTTATAGTTCTTGTGCATCACATATCCTGTCATTCTGTTTTATAAGTGTACCAAGTTTCATTGAAATATCTCTTACGGTTTTCAAGTTATAGAGTGGGCACGAAAGTGTTTGGAAAATAATCAAAGGGAAATAACTCCAAAGACATGAAAGCAAGAGTAATGATTCTTGTGCATCATGCTTTATAAGTGTACCATGTTTCATTGAAAAATCTCTAATGGTTTTAGAGTTATAGAGCAGACACAAAATTGAATGAAAAATAATCAAAGGGAAATAACTCCAAATATATGCAAGCAAAAGTTATGGTTCTTTAGCATGACACATCATCTCATCGTGCTTTATAAGTGTACCAAGCTTCATTGAAATATTTCTTATGGTTTTCAAGTTATAGAGTGGACATGAAATTGTATGGAAAAATAATCAAAGGGAAATAACTCCAAAGATATGAAAGCAAGAGTTATAATTCTTGTGCATGACACATCGTCTCATCATGCTTTATAAGTGTACCAAGTTTCACTGAAATTTCTCTTATGGTTTTCAAGTAATAGGGTGGACACGAAATTGTATGGAAAATAATCAAAGGGAAATTAATCCAAAGATATGCAAGCAAGAGTTATGGTTCTTTAGCATGACACGTAATCTCATCATGCTTTATAAGTGTACCAAGTTTCATTGAAGCGGACACGAAACTGTATGGAAAATAATCAAAGGGAAATAACTCATAAAATACTCAAGCCAGAGTTATGGTTCTTGTGCATGACACATCGTCTGATCATGCTCAATAAGTGTACCAAGTTTTATTGAAAAATCTTAAACGGTTTTCAAGTTATACAGCGGACACGAAATTGTATCAAAAATAATCAAAGGGAAATAACTCCAAAAATACTCAAACCAGAGTTATGGTTCTTGTGCATGACACATCGTCTCGTCGTGGTCAACAAGTGTACCAAGTTTCATTGAAAAATCTTTAACGGTTTTCAAGTTATACAGCGGACACGAAATTGTATCGAAAATAATCAAAGGGAAATAACTCTAAAAATACTCAAGCTAGAGTTATAGTTCTTGTGCATGACACATCGTCTCGTCGTGGTTTACAAGTGTACCAAGTTTCATTGAAAAATCTTTAACGGTTTTCAAGTTGTAGAGCGGACACGATTTGTGACGGACAGACGGACAGACAGACGCATGGGGAAAAACAATATGTCTCCCGACCCTGTCGGGGGGAGAGACCCTGTCGGGGGGAGACATATCCCGACCCTGTCGGGGGGAGACATAAATAATGAGGTTGCCTTCAATAGACATACAGTATAAGAAAATCAATTTGGGAGCCATGACATGGCCGTGTTATATATAAAAACCACATTATCATGAGGCATGTTATAATGAGGTTAGACTGTAGACCCTGTAGTCCTAAGTCCTGGTAGACCCTGTAGTCCTAAGTCCTGTTAAAAATATGATAAATTACTGATAATACATATTGGTGGTTAAAAAAATATTTTATTAGAGAAAAATATACACTCTGTCCAACCTGCAAGGGCAAGCTACTCTCTGACTCTTTCAAGAGAAGAAATCAATATTGGTCCCTGGAACGGTCATTTAAAGATGCTTATAAAAGAACAATTTGCCAGAAATATTACGGATTTCTCTTTTTTTATTTATTTATTTTTTTTTAATTCAGTTTTACGTCTCTTTCAAGATTATTTCAGCTCATATGAGAAGGGCCAATCAGTAGGTGGGGCGAAAATGGGACAACCCCGAGAAAAGCCACCTGACACACCCGCAAGCAGAACTTGGCTTGTCTCACATGTGGCCAGAGCGGGGCTCGAACCAACACCAGACACAGCGGTGAGATGATCGAGTGATTAAGAAACAGCGCTCTTAACTGCTTGGCCACGGATTCATCCATCATGTCAATTGAGTTGAAGAAATGACAAAAATCTATTATTATGCTTAGCATTTATGAAAAGTTTAATTTTGTTTTCATATTTTCTGCTTTAAATTCAATAAGGTTATAGCGATAAACATCAAGTCATTTACCTCATACGAATGACCTATGATGTCATTCTGACCGGATCATTGAACACTGCACTGGTACCAATTTACCGCCATTTGAGCTGCATGGCCAGGATGTGGCCTCACGACCTACCACTCCTAAAGAGGAACTCTAACTACAGAGCTATGGGGGTCGATAAATTAAAAACATAAACAAAAACCTTGAAATATTTTTCTCATTCTCAGCACCAGCCAAAGGAGCCCCAGGCCCTCCACCACTGCCAGGGATTTCACCAGTACTCAACACGACAATAGTAGCAAGAGCTGCAATAATGACGCGCTTATCTATCAGTCTAAACATTGCTAGAGCAATATGAGTCCTTTTACAAGCCAAAAATGGACTAAATTAATCTCCAGGTAGTGACTCCAGCTGTTTTTTCAAACTCAATTTTTCTGCACAGCTTTTACAAAAATGGTGTCTCCAGTCCTCTAGAAATATAGAATTACATCACAATTCCACAAAGAAGTTCATTTAAATGAGAAATTATTGCCTTGACAACAGCCACACACCCTAAAACCTTAGTATTGTTGACAATGACTGATAGTCTCAAACCAAAAACAAGACCTTGCAATTTATTTTTACTTTTATTGTTCTATTGCAAAAAATGGCATGGAATAGTTTTTTAAGTATTCAGACAGCCAAATTAAATGCTAGAAAATTGTTAAATTTGAAAAACAATATAAAAAAATCAAAAGGTCAAATAGTCTCAAAGCATGGGTCAAGCAGTGACCTGTAAGTGACCTCACAGGTTCCCAGCTATGCAATGGACATGGCCATGGAGCAAGGTACCAAATCCAATATGGCCACTGAGCAAGGTATGAAAATGAAGTAAACAAAATTTATTTTGGCTTGCGCTTCATTGTGCTGCTATGTATTCATTTCAAAGTGGTCAGATATTGTTTCTAACATACACAGCTTCGTTCTGTTACATACGGATTGATTCGGAATGATAATAAGAAAAAAATCAATTTTCAATCACAGTCATCGCAACAGAGATAATCGTCGAAAATGGTACTAGCTGGTGCATTTATCCATTTATTGATAAGATCCACAAGAAAGAAAAACATCAAAATTCGGTTTTAATATCAAAACCACGCACTTCCAGTTGACACGATTTGACTAAGAAAAAACAATGGATTATGCCGCCTGATTTCCGGTTCCCGGCTTTTACTGAAGTCGCTACTCCAGGCCATCTCTGTTTATGTGTCAATACTGCAGGTGCTTGATAAACATCTGAATGATCGAGATCAAATATCTATTGACATAACAATCGTGTAATTATTGTAAGTAAGGGTCGTTTCGGCCCTTAGCAGGACGCGACCACAAATATTTTTACTGTATAATTTAATCATTTATTTTGCCTCCTGCCTTCTTAACTGACATAGCTGGCTTTGTTCTGAAGCTTTTCTTTAAGTCTACACTGTATGCCTGTAATTTTAATCAAGATTAAAATATGGTTTGACCGGTTCGTTTGGGAGGTGTCTGCCAAACCAGTGTCTTGGTGAATTATCCGCCTGTCTAGAAGCAACCGCATAAGGGCTGGTTCCGTTGGGAGTTAAATACCTGAAATTACCAGATATCTCCAAAAATTTAAGATTTCCTGAAAGTTTAGACAATAATGAAAGCTTAGACAATAATCTAAGCAAACTGACATTAAAAGCAGCAATTCAACATGATTTGTACACACAAATAAATAGGGGAACTATTTTGCGTGTAAGAATATCTCTATCGTTTACTACCATTCAAGCGAAGTAATTGTGACCTGATTCATACCATCAAGATCTTCATGTGTTCTTGTCACTTCACACATAATCTACAGAAGGTGGACAAAAGTACTCGTCACGTTTGAAAAAACCCATAGACTTCCAAGTATGTTCATGTTTCCTGTTTCTCTTGGTTAAGATATTTTCATGTTCCTGTTTTAAAGCTAAATAAATAAAGCAATAAAGTGAATAAACCAAGGCATTTTCATTAAATTTTATTCACGCATTTTAAAGTTGTGAATGCTTAAAAAATTGTGAGATTATTTTTGACAATTTTTGAACTCAACGTCACCACTGACGTCAATGGGAAAGTGACTTTTTCAAAATCTCATTAAACTTTAAACTGTTACATAATGAAACATGCATTGTCGAAACTTCATCAAATAACCTTTGTTATTGCTTTATTCGTTTAACTTTCAAATGACACAAAGGGCATTAAGATATGTGACCAGAAACGACAGGATAATTTTCTTGTAAATGTGAAAATACATTAAAGTCAACGGAGTTTTGAAAAGTGACGAATACTTTTGTCCACCTGTCGTTGCTTTTGTTTTTGGTTGGAAGCTGGCCTGCTGGCTGCCTTTTTTGGAAAGAGCTAGTCATCCTGCTCGTCGAGTGTGTTTTCGAAAAAATCATATCTGTTATGTTTTGTGATGTAGTTTCTTTCCCACCTGGTGTCTATATATGAACTAAATTTAATTGCATCGATTCCGGATCCCTCTTAACAGCATTTATCGTACGCCATGCTAGTTTCATATAATGCGGCGAGGCAATTAACAGGGAAGAAAAGAAACAAAAACATGTTAGTTACAATGTATACTGTATACATTAGATATGATATAAACATGACAAAACTATAAAAAAAAATACAAATTGAACCGTAAAATATGAGCCGCCTCATGGGAAAACCAACAATCTGCATAGGCGAAAACAAAGGCGCAGATCAGCTTCGCGGTAACCGCGAAGCTGATCAGCGCCTTTGTTTTCGCTACTCGGATAGTACAATTCCTCTTCTACTTAAGGATGTTCGCTGCTAACATTTGACATTTCGGAACTTCCGGTTTTTCTTTTCTTGAATATCTCGTAAACGGTTGCAGATATTTTCCTAATATTTTATATTTGGATACATATTGATGATATGCATTGAATGAGCCATGAAAATTGTCAATCTAAGAAACTTCATTTTTTCACCCCATTTTCTGCAATTTTTCAGAAAATTTTAGTTGACAGTAAAATTTAGGGGGTAGGGTAGATTAAACTTGAATATTACACATCTTCAAATTAATTACACTAGTTCGACGTTAATTTTAACAGCAGTGTATGTGTACGTGGTCTTCTAAGTCATTCGTTGTGTCTTTGGTGTGCTGGTTTTAAAATTTTAGGTGGTTTTATGAAATGGGCTTTCAGAAACAAAACAGCCGAAGAAAGGCTGAAAATGGCGATTTTCAAGTTGTCGTCTCTCTCTTATATGCTCACTACCCTATATACTTCTTTCTTTTATTCGAACAACATTACCAAGTTATATGTTGTGTGAAAATATAAGAAAAAGTTTGAATCAACAAATATGGGTTTGGCACATTTCAAATTATTGATATTTTCTGACTTTTCAAATATGGGGGTAGGGTTGGAAAAGGAATCGTAAAATTTTGTCATCCACTTCAAATTGCAAATTTTTCTATGCTTTTGGTCTAAAATAGTCTGCGTTAAATAAATATTATGATTTTTGAAAGCATTCTTAGTGTATTTTTGTTCCAAACATGTATGTTTCAAAGAATTAAAAATTAAATTAATTTTACCAAATTTAAAACATGGTGCTCAGAGGTGTCATTCAGAGGCCTGTAGCTTGAAAAAATGCACACTACCCTATATTTATTTTGTTTTCAAATGTCTTGTGTTGTATTTTGGAATCAAAAAAGAGTGGTTAGAAAAAAAGTTTGAATACTTTTCCATTGGCAGCGAACATCCTTAAATCTGAAATTTCAAGCTTCTAGCTCTTTTCTGTGCTTGTACAGGTCGGTTTGTGTCGGACCTGTTCGGAAACCACATTGTTGGTTTTCCCACGAGGCGGCTCATATGTCATCACAATTGTTTGTTAAAAATACTGACAGGATATTAGATGTGATGGAAGCTGTTGAGAGAGCAGTAATACTGTGACCATTGATATATATTTTTATGTTTTACTTGTGTACTTAATGTAAATTTTATATTTGTTTTTTTTTTCCATTTTGTATGTACATATGTATATATGTTTTTGAGAGGGCCGCAAGGTAGAATAGCTAATGTAGCTAAGAGCGTAACCCTCGTAAAATATTGTATAAATAAATAAATAAAATAAAATATACTACGTTTGTAAAATAATATATAAGCAATTGTATATGTTAAAAGTAAGTATGAAAACTATAAACATACGAAAATGCTAAAACGCAGAAGAAAATAATTATCGAGTCCTGCCGCGGGAACAGCAAGATAAGACAATACAGTCAGTAATAAGTAGTAGTAGAAAGTGGGCTTTTAACGTCTTCCCGCGCTTAACGGACTTCATCCACCTCAAGGACGACAGTCAGTAATACCAAGCAACCAAGTCGTAATATAGACCACGGAAAACGAATTGTTATATCCAACATGCTAATGGACAAGTTGATTTATTCATTTTATAACGCGTAGCCGAACTAGCATCAAACTATGACAGGTGCTTTTGTGAACATCCTGTTCTGGTCATTGAAAAAATAAGGGCATTCATGCAAAATGTTCTATAAGTTATAAATTTTCAGCTTTTCTCAAAACATCACTCCATTTTAAACGGTATTTTGTTTTCAAACCGTAAGAGCATTTGGACATAATGGCATGTTTTATGCTAGACGTTTACCCTTTATGTGTATATCTGACCTTATTTAAGGGTCTCAAACTTAAAAATTCTTTGAATTTCAAAATTGAAGTTAGAACAGTAAAACTTTCAGCCGATGCATTCAATGTCCGCCACAATGCTGGACACAACGACAATGAGTAAAGTCGACATTCTGTGAATTCCCATACTCCGTGGTATGCTTGGTTTCTAATGACTCGTGCATAAGTGTCTCTGAAGCCAGTTTATGGCTAAAGGGAATAAAAGATATGGAAAGCCACAATAAAACATGGTATAAAGTCATATTATGATCTCTATAAATATGCCACATGTAAAATGTTTCAAATATTTTAACTTCTCCTGTCTCGTTTCAGCAATGCCTTCTCTAGCCCCATCATTGGTGACTCAAAGGCTAGTGACACCAGGAATGCCATACCATATGACACCACAAGGTTCGCCAGGAACATGTATGCCTGAAAATATAATATACAGTTTCACTCGCTATATAGCCTTTTTCACAGACCAGCTGACTACTGTTTTGAATTAACTCATTTAAGCCTGGCGTCCCTTTTATGGGACATAGGCAAACAGCATAGCCCCAGATGTGACGCCGCAGAACGCGGTGTCCCATCTGGGGCTATTCTGTTTGCACAGAGAAATTTCATCGAAAAATCAGATAAAAAAAAAAAAAAAATAAAAATCACTCCTAACACCCCTAAAGATGAAAGTGGACTCAACCAATTGATAACGATGGGAAAATCCATTCGTCAAATATGGGTTAAATTACCCACGAAAGAAGCATTACAAAATGCGTAGAGATACGTATCGCGAGTGATCCAAAGTGATGGGTACAATTTAAAAACGTAAGTCCGGTCATTTTTCTGAACCTGACATTACGAAAACATGCCCGTGCAATATACAGAGATTTTTAAAGTTGTAAAAATTGAAAATTTTCATTAGAAAAAAATCATATTTTTCTTATTTTTGCTCAAAACCTAGATTGTCGGAACACGTTAGAACCACCTCGGCGAGGCGGTTCTAACGAGTACCCACAATCTAGGTTTTGGAGCAAAAATAAGAAAAATAGGTATACCCCTGCATACCCCAGTTTTACTATATAATTGTTGGGTTCAAGGGGGTATACTTAACACGGATATGTTTTCATGATGAACTTTGGTCCTGGTTACTGAGTCATTTCTGCAATAGGCAATGTAAGGCACTTAGGTTTAACGAAATCGGTTTATTTTAGAAACCAATTAGCTGAAATTAATGTTGGCAGCCAGAATTTTCAATCTATGGATATGTTTCCAAGAAATCCCATCGCAGAAATTAAACTAATCTCTTTCTGTAGCGACCAAACCGACTTGCCCGTGACCAGGTTGAACATCACACAAAGCTATCGATATTTACCACTTCATAAGAGTTGAAGAAAATAAGCCTCCTTCTACTCATATTGTAGTTCAGTTCCACTATGGGATGGATTAAATAAGCACAGTAAGTCAGGCGACCAAGGGGAATGAACGGCTTCCAAGACAACATCTCGTTGATCCAGCCTGGAGGAGGAAATGGAAGAATCAATCAATCAATCAATCAATCAATCAATCAATCGACATATGATTCTGCAGTAATGTTATTATTAATTTTTACAAACAAGTTATATCTACGTGTCAGATACAGTCCTCTTAAAACTTCTCTGAAAAAACAAAGTTAAATACTATATGTAGTTGATTTCGGACAGAATTGTAGTCAAATTTTGTCAGCCTTTGTCTCGATGAAATTCTACAATTATAACAGATAAAGATTCTGTTTCCCGAAATATTTTAATCCAATATCTTGGATAAATTTGATTTGTCATATTTTAACACTATCTTGGATAAATTTGATTTGTCATACACAGCTTACATTCTTGACTAAAATGAAACTTACACCATTAAAAGCTTAACAACTTTTATAATCAATCAATTCAAATATCTGCTAACCTCCGTGTCCTGTGGCGCAAGCAAAGACTATCCAGCAGATAGCAATACTCCAGCCGGTTCTGTGTAGCGCATGGTAGACGGCATTTTCAGTGTCGTGCATCACGTGACTGTCCTTGTCCGAGTACGGGCCATACACTACAGTTGCACATATGGCGAAAGTTAGCAGCCAACCAATCAAAACAACTGGCTGAAGTATAACATAAGACTTAGCGTTCGGTAATAGATCTTATAGGCTTGGATATTTTTTGCCCATTCTTTAAGACCTTTTTGGCCTTTTTAAAAAAAAAAAAAAAAACAAAAAAAAAACAAAAAAAAAAAAAACACAAAAAATGCTGTAATCATAACCTGTAGTTGCCAATTACGAATGAAAACTCGTGCATTTAAATGTAAACATAAGACTACATTTAGATTGAGCATGGTGAAACGTAACACTTGATATGAAAAGGCTTCATTAAATTTTGTTTATCATCTTTCAAAACTTACACGTGGTCGTCAATGTAAAATGTGGAGAAATTACATAATTCAAAAACAGTCTAAGGAAATAAAGACTGTAATCATCATACGCCACACCTTCGGCATCCTGCATTTGCATTTCATTCTATACAGGAGGTATCCTGTGAAGAGACCGATTACGTAAGGTCCCATTCTAGCATAGGAGGGTATGTACAGTAGATTTCCATAGTCCTCGTCATCTCTGGAAGGCATGATGTAGATGATAAAATCATGAGCTGAGAGAACCAAGTTCCGTATAAAAAATGGATACAATGAATTTGCACGAAACCTTCACAATTGAACTGTTGAACTAAGTACCATATCAAAGAGACGAAAACAACATACAAACTGCATGACGTCGGCGAATTTTCAAGAGTACATACAGTTAACTCGACAATGGAGAATCATCGACAATGGCGAATCACTCGTAAAGATATTGCAGAATTTCTTGAATCTTAGACAAAATATTATTTATTATATAACTCAGTCATTTACTTTCATCTATGCCTTGATGTTTGGTAAAAGAATGGAGTCAAAATTCCACCGGACAATAAAATAAGGGTTGCTGAAATGCTTGACCCCTTAACTAAGATGTCTAGTCTATTATTCCGCAGAAAGTGCCGTTCAGATAAAATGTGTTTCTTAACCCGTTTCTAAGCGTTTTATTATAACCATTTTTGCATTACTTTAATGCCTATTATCCCTTGTTATACATTATGCATGTTTTTGATAAAAGTTTTGACATTGAAGGTAGATATAAGCGTGGAAAGGTGTACATGTAAATTCGACAATAGCGAATCATACTTTGTGTGGTAAAAAGAATGTGCACAAAGTACTGATAATCTACCTTTGAAAGGCTCGCCCATGAACATTTGGGTTTGGTCAATGACGTAAGTAATATTGGTGCAAGTCGTGGTTTAACCCTCTTGATTTAAGGCTTACATCGATTCATTAAAGCAATAAGACATGCTTAAATTGGTAAAATTGACCTTTCTGATGGGGAATTAGCTGTTGACAGTGAACGTAAAGCACAAAAGCAAATTAACACAATATTATCGAACACCATTTAGTTTCGCATGAAGATGGCACCATTTGTGTGCAAAAATAGCATTCTAAGATGGTTTCTTTTGGGCTGTAGACTATTTGATTCGCCATTGTCGAGTTTGGTTCGCCATTGTCTAATGCGGGAGTTATCATATCAACAGAGTTATCTCCCATTAGGAAATTGAATGAATTAAAATTATTATTTTCTTGTTTGGCTGAGATATGTTAGATGTTCTTAGTACCAAATAGAAAGACATTCTCATGGTCGTACTTAAAATAATAACGTTTGACCTCTTAGTGGTTCGCCATTGTCGAGTCCACTGTATCAAATCGTAAAATAAGGTTTTTTGAAGGGATGTGCATGTATATTGCCAATAAAATATCGAGTTTTCTCAATGGACTCGTTTGTAAAATAGTTTAGATAAAATGTGCTCAAAACATAAAGTAACACTTTTGTTATCCAAACGGTCGCAAAACCAAGTTGGACTCCACTTACTTTAATACCTCCTACATGGAAAGTGTTAATTAAATGGAATAGAAATAGACAGAATGATTTTATTTACATTTTGCATTATCCCAAGGTGACAAGGACTGATACCATGAAATTACGTTGCAGATCTTATATTTAAGTACTTACGCTTTTGTTGCATATGGTCCTTGTTGTATAGGATAATGGTGGTTCATTGCAATGATTCCTGTGACAACAACGGAGGCGGCCAGGAATACCAGAGACACCAACCCACCCACCACAACTTGACTGAAATAAGAGAGGGATAGTCTTTGATAATGGTCCTCTGCTTTGTCATACACCATATTGTGAAGGGATATTCTTGCATTGCGATTCCAACGTATTGTGAAGTTCAAATTCTATGAGTACATGCAAAAGTTTGATACGCATATGCAGTGATTAGGTTGTCGGGTCATTTGGAAGCACACACACACACACAGAGAGAGAGAGAGAGAGAGAGAGAGAGAGAGAGAGAGAACTGAAATGCATGCAACTGTTAGTAATCTAACAGAGAGTGATATTGAGCCTTACAGTACTGTTAACACTCATCTTTACATCTCAGTTATCTACTTTGCCAGACAACAGTTACTTACTAGAACAGTGGTATTAGAATCAGGGGGCTTATTATGTAGAACTGCATATCATTTGCCAGATACCATGTCCATCCCATACACTGAAAAGTCAAGTACTTTTGGAATAAAGAATAGCATATTCCCATATTGGGAAGTTACAAAAGCTCATCTCACTGTATCAAAAGCCCCAATTAATACTGTTTTATGAACACGTAGACAATTTAGAATTTTTCGCATTCAAAACAGTGGGGGTTCTCTCTGAAAAGGACAGACTGTTTAGATATATGGTTGTTCAGCCATCAATATCTTTTGGTAAAATAAATTGTATAATTGTGTATGTCAGACTCTATTTAAGAAACTACATTAGGGGAAAGGTTGTAACTAATGTGGTGAGCACTTGTGACCCAGCCCCATTGTATTATATGCAATTAAATATTATTAAACTAACTACATAGCCATTCCAAAATCATCTGGTTCACTTACAGACTTGTCCGTATTGACGTAATTGTTGACATAGAGCAGGTTGGTCCACCACGACTCTCTGCAGTTGTCATAAATTACACGGTCGGTAGGCCACATAGGCCCAGAACCCCAGTATTTCATCAGACAGGTAAACACCATTATCACCAACATGTAAGCGGGGGTCAGTCTGAAGAAATCAAAGTTTTTATTTATTTAAAGGTATCATCCGTGAATGCCAATTATGATTTAAAGTTACGAAGGGGGAATGGCCATGTCACGGTTTCGGCAGCTGAAGCCTCATAAACCTGGCAATATTAAGCCAGAGAAAATTACTGAAAATTTACCAATTTCGGCTACTAGACTGTCAATATATAGACTGGTAAAAACGATTAAATATTGTTCTAATCAATGTAACTTAACCATTAACTGATTTCTAGGAATAAACTTCACTTATCTCAAAGGACCAAACAACACTATAATTTGGATTATAGATGATGTGTTGTTGCGGTCAGAGTCTTTTAAAAATTGTACATGTTCATGTTGTTCTTTAAACTATTTGTTGCTGGTAGATTGTTTATTCGATCGTTAACGCCAACACTGGCATCATGTACAGCTCAACTGTATGGGAGTGTCCATTTATGTTTGCATTAAAAGTCAACCATTTTCATTCAAGAATAACTTAAAGGTAAAACATGTATGAATGAATGATGTAGCAGTGTAGCAGTTTATTTCGGGAACATAACACGAATGTTACCTCCAAACTCGGTGGAAATAGAACAAGCCCCAATTAAAATGGCAGATTCCTTTGACTTTCTTGAGTTCCCTTAATGTCAAATAAGCAACCAGGAGACCGCTGTAAATATATTGAAATAAGCAGTATCAAATAACCGATCAACCGACCGCTTTAGAACATTCTGGAAATAAAAATTAAAACTGAGATCATTTCGGCTTACGATATGTTTTCATGGTATAGTTACCTGATTGTTAATTTAGTTTTTCCCTCCTCTGTTTTTGGAGTGGGAATCTTTTTCTAATTGCGCCGTTTCCTGATCGTTGCCTACTTGTACTTTTTAAGAGCAGAGAACATATTAATGAGAAAGATGATAGGCCATACCGCGGTTTCGGCTACTTGAGCCTCTTCAGTGACCCTATACATCTAGCAAAAGGAACATCACAGAATAATTGTAAGTTTGCGACTTTCAACAAGGCAATCGATACAGAGACTTGTATTATCCGAATAGGGCCAAATGTACTAAATATTGGTTAGGAAATGTAACCGATAAAAGTTTTCTGAGTTTTCGGAATATTCTCGATGATCTAAAACTATGATCTGCACTATGGATCTATGGATGTCCCAGTAACAGTATAAATGTTTTAAACTGGGGCTGCGAGGGTTTCATGCATGGTCTTGGGCTCCTTAAACATGCTGGATCATCACGTTTAGTCCTGATGCGTGGTGAAATCATTTTTGAACACTTAGAAGCATTGCCTTGGGTAAGAAACATTACCTTAGGGCAAAGAATGTGTCCACCGAAACACTAGCGTAGATTATCCCCATGAAATGCCACTTGTTCAGTTCTTCCAAATAGTAGCCGAAAATGTTTTCTGCAAACAAGAAGCAGTTATAATTTTTATGAGGTTCAAACAAATTATCCAGAGATACCGATATCTGAGTTGTAGGTAGAGATTTAAGAACTGAAACACTAAACATTAAACAAAACCAAGTGAAAGTTCCAATGACAAAATGGCTAAAGTTGCTGAGCTCAGTCACCTACATGTACCTGACTGCATGAAGGACGCTAAATTGACCATAGTTGTTAGGTATAAGGCACAAAGTGAAACTTACATGATCTGCTCAATGAATGTGGAAAAAAGATACGATCATGGACTGAGGCGCTCTAAAATAGAAGGATATTCTTTTTAGCTACAAACATGTACTTACCATCATAACCTATGGCAAAGAAAATAGTATGACCCAGAATGACCCATGCCATACTGAGAAACCTGATGCCATTCACCGCTCCCAGGCTACCGGCTGATTGATTTGTGTTAAGTATCTTGACTCCATTAGAGTACACAGAGAATGAAAGAAGCACCTTCTCTATTACACCTGGAAAGAAAGTTTATTGTTGAGTTTAAAAAAAATTAAGACGTACATTGATAGATGCTCAAATAACGGCATAGGTTGGTCTAACAGAGTACCGAGTTTTACAAGACTTTTTGTCGGCTCCATACCATGGATAGCCTGTTATTTCATGCTATCCACATGCCTTCTATATACTGGTACGACTAACTGCTGCACTGATTGATATGTTAAACTTTTGAGGGCCGAGAGATCTAGATCAAGATCAAGTAGATGCCAAAATACGTGCAGCCAGCGGATGACTACGCTACCTTTGGATCTCTCATCTGTGTATGGTTTGGGAGGGCTGACATCGACTTTTACATCTTCAACTACCAGCGCTGACTCAGAGACCGCTCCTCCGCCATTACTGACTGTTTTCTCCTCATCTGGAAGCGCCACCTTGGATATTTCAGGCTCGGGTAGGAAGCCGCCATTTTGGACGCCAGTTTTACGGAATGTGTCAGGCGGTTGCTGGTGTGTTTCTTCTTTATCGTTGGAGGATCGGTGCATCTGAATTGCTACAATGTCGTATAGTGTTCCAAACACCACAAAGATACCAAGTACGCCTAAAATACATCTGGAAAAAAGCATATAGGTAAACAAATACACGTCTCATTTTAGGTTTGTCCCAGTTCATTTGACATAGCTTGATAGTCTCTGTGTACTTCAGTGCTGTTTGTATTCACTACACCGTGCTTATCTTTGTTGAAAATGGTATGAAAATAGATTGTGTATTATTTGATTTTTGATTATAGCTTATTACACTTAAGCAATTCGAAAACATGACCGATAAGTGAAGAATAAGGACACTGATTAAATATTTTGTGCCACCCCTAAGCAATACAGTTTTATCTATAATTGGTTTGGTTTGGATATGTTACATGTACGACCACGTTTGGTCTAGCTTATCTTTTTTGTATACTAATGTGTCTGTAAAACCAACATCAATTTGAATGCTCCACAATGAAGCTCTTATAAATCTTATTATGTCCTCTAGGAAAATTCCTTTCGACGTATCGCCATTTACATGTACCTCTTTACTCAAGTCCAGCCGCACCCTTATCAGTTTTGATTGTGGTATGGCTATTAATTGCATTTTGTCATTATCACTATTCTGACCTAGGCTCATTACAATATTTCACAGTAAGATTTCTTCAACTTAACTTTCAGAATTTCCAAATTCAAACTTCAGCCTACATTGCTACTATAGCTGGTGTGTCCAATGGTCTCTCCTCATCCTGACAATTGACCTCCAGAATGTCCTCATCTGTCTTATTGCCTTTTGCAAATTCTATGGCTACAAATTATAAGAAAGGTGATCATCTGATATCGTCATTCATTTTCGAATAAAGGTTACCCATTTCTAATTAGCCGATAGGTCATTGTGAGTTACGTAGTTTATCAGGTATCATCAAGGCGGTTCCTCCGCATTCTATCTATAATTCGCATCCAAAATAATTAACTAATTCGGTATCAATTATTTAACTACTCAGTTTCCTACAGTTTTTAAAGTGAATTTAGAGAATTGTTATGTTTGACCGGCAAACTTCATTTGATCATGCAGGTAGTGCATTTTTTTTTAATCTTAGCGCCAATCTCTCACTCAGTACTGAACATTGTTTCATTTCAAACGGCAAAATATTGTCTACTTACCTGCTATGAGCATGGCATGAATGTCTGTTGATACACATGAGTCTGGCATACATGTACCGATAACGATCTCTGGCTGGATTGGCTGAAACAGAGTTTCTTTTTTTTTCTTTTTCTTTCTTTCTTTTTTTTAATACTCGAGAAACATGGGAATAAAGATGGATCTTTCTTTCCCATGCCCAGACATAAATCATTTATTCTTATGGGTGGTTGAGTGGCAGTATGGACCCCGCCCAATAGGGCCTAAAGAAATATATATGCTGCTTGTGACCTCCATGCAAAGCTGATACACTACTGACTGACCAACTGATTACTGGTTAAGCCTCTCCAGGAAAGTATGGGCACCACCCAATAGAGCCTAAAGAAATAGATGGACTGCTTGTGCCTCTAGGCAAAGCTGATACACTACTGACTGACCAACTGATTACTGGTTAAGCGCTCATGTCCGAGCCTCTCCAGGAAACAAAGTGGTTCAAGTCTAAATCATCCATAAACATGTAAGCCTTAGTGGCCTCCGTGGGTGGTTATATATGTAGCACGTTTTGGATGACATGGCATCCTAATTTTGGGAAAAAGTCCTATAAAATGGAGGCAACGCTCCGATAAGACCATAGCCGTTGACTGGGACGTAAAGCATCAATAAACAAACAAGCATCTTTGTTGCTCGAATAATCAAGTTACAAAAGGCTATTTACGACGAGACTCAACTAGATACAATTTATATGAGCCACCGCATCAGGAAACTAACAATCTGCATATGCGAAAACATAGGCGCCTGTGTTTTCGCTACATGGATAGTACAATCCCTCTTCTTCCTTCATCCGAAATTTCAAGCTTCGAGCTATCTTCTGTGAATGTACATGCTGGTTTGTGTCAGACCGGGTCGGAAACCTCGAAGACCGGTTTTCTCACGTCGAGGCCCATATATCATTATCATTTTTACCAAATTTTCTATCTTGAGAGGGATATTAACGGCACAGTATCGTCCGGAAAATTTAACCGGACCAGGTTTCCACCCGTCCTTTGTAGGGAGATAATCTGTTGCTTTCGTGGCTATGCACTCATCGTAGTCGCCCAACCATTTAAATTGATATGCCTTCAACCCCGTGTTGGGCTTTCCAAATGCATCCAGCACTACAAAAACATATAAAGTAAATTTTAAGTCACATAATCATTTAGAATGACAGGTGCTGAAAATGAAAATGAAAATTATGGTAAGACAGTAATGATTCAAGACAGTGGAGTTTCCATTAGCTTGCAACTGCTAATTGATATACAGCTGTATAAAAGACAGAGGCTATTTCAAGAAATGAATTTCTCATAGACAGCTCTATGGCAATTTCACCAAGCGCTCTACATTTTGAGGTCGCTGTGCTTCGTTTAATAAAAGATGCAAACGTAAACTTTTCCACTGTCAAATGCAAATTTAACGTAATAAGTTTTAATTACAAACATGAACGTTTTCGAAGGAAAATATTGCCCCGCTTACCAAACTTAAATTATCGAGTCATTTTATTTTACGTTTGAATTTTAATAGATCGAATTGGTTCGAGTAACTGAACGGACATACTTTGCCATGAATAACATTAACTACAATACTGCACAACAATTTCGGATTCTTGTGCTACTTACTTCGCTGGGCCCAGTCTGTCCACTGTACGATCCCCTGTCCCATCTCCTTCAAGTCGTCGTAACAAGCTTCACTAACTCCATAACCTTTCAGATAGTCTTGTAGAAAAGCATCGGCCACCGTTCCACCCGCCTGGATCGCTTGTTGTACCGGGAGAGACAGAAACGCACCTTTTATTGCATTTGTGAAGTCATTAAAACGCTCGGTTATGCTTTTGCTTGTTGTTGCATTCGTATTTCCAATGATAGCAGCGCTTCCATTGTTCGAGAAGAAATTTTTCACGAAATTGAAAAATTGAGCGACAGGATTCGTGCCATTTTTGTTTCCACGATTTAACTGATTTTGTTGTTTATTTGTATCGTAATTTTTGTTGTTGTCCTGTGCCAAAGACATATGTGTAGGTAATATAGATAAAATAATGATACCAAACACAAAACAAATCTTTCTGAAATCCATTTTCATCACAATAAGATATTAAATAAAATCAAAAATAGAATTTTTCACTTTAGTTTCCTTCTTTATCCTGAAAGCGTTTTTGAATATTTGGAAACTTGTTTTGCAATCTAATAAAATCTATTTCACAATCCAAACAAAACGAAAACCACTGCCACTCGAGTTGTTGAATTTGAAGTATGTTTGCATGAGAATGAGTAGTGGATTCCTGATTTCGAAATGGTTGTGTATGAACATGATAACAAATCAGACTAAATTCGTAATCATTTTAACCTGCTTAAAGTGCCAAACACCTATATTCAATGTCAAAAAGTGGGTACATAACATAGGCTTTATTAGCTCACCTGAGCCGAAGGCTCACAAGGTGAACTTATAGTATGGTAGTCGAGCCGTCGTCCGTGCGTCGTCCGTCGTCGTCGTCGTCGTCAACATTTTCAAACGACTTCTCCTCTGAAGCTGTTAGGCCGAATCTTTTTATATTTCACATATAGCATCTACAGGTGGGGGGAACGAAGATTTGTGTTTTTTATTTCGATCGGATAAGAACTCTGGTTGCTATGGCAAGTTGAAGTTTCCATTGACTTGTATGGAGAAAAGTGGAAATTGGCATTTTCCGTTGTCAGGCTGGGGATATTTGAATTTTGTTTTTACATAAATGTTTATTGAGTAGTCCTTCACGTTTAAGGCAAATTTTGTAAAAATCACTTTATTCGTTTGGTTGCTATAGCAACATAAGGGGTAAATTTTCGAAAAAAATATTCAAAAACCTCTTCTCAGAAGCCGTATGGGGGATGACATTAGCCTGTACAAAGTTTGTGTTTTTATTGTCTTTGTCCAACTACTTTGGTTGCTATGGTAACTTGAAGTTTCCATTGACTTATAAGGCAAAAAGTGGAAATTTGCAATTTCTGTCGTTTCATTGAGAATATTGAAATTTTGTTTTTACATAAATGTTTATTGAGTAATCCTCCCCGTTTTAGGCAACTTTTGTCAAAATCGCTTTATTTGTTTGGTTGCTATAGCAACGTAAAGGGTAAATTTTCGAAAAAAAAAAAATATTCAAAAATTTTCTTCTCAAAAGCTGTGAGGCGGATGAAGCTGAAACTTTGCATACATGCTTATGATATTAGCCTCTACAAAGTTTTTGTTTTTTATTGTCCTTGTCCCACTACTTTGGTTGCTATGGCAACTTTAAGTTTCCATTGACTTATAAGACGAAAAGCGGATTTTTTTGAAAATCATTGCAGCCTGAGACCTGAAAAGAGGTAGATGCAAACAAATAATGGAGTAGATGAAGGTGTGTGATTAATTTAGGCCAAGGTCATCTCTTGACCTTGAAGGGTCTGTCATCCATACACACTTTTGTAAGATCTTCTTCTCTGAAACCGCTTGGCCAATCAAAGTGAAATTTTATGTGGAGCATCCCTGGGTAGTGGGGACGAAAGTTTGATCGCGAAATCTGGGTCACATGACCAAGATATGGCCGCCACGCCCATATATGGTAAAAACCACTCAAAAATATTCTTCTCCAGAACGGGCAGGCCGATTTTCACGAAACTTGGTATGTAGCATTTAGGACCAGCCCATTGTAGTTTGATCAAATAATGACCCTAGGATGACCTTGACCTATTTTACGTCAAGCATAGGCTTTTACATGGGAAAAAGTGAAAAATATGGATTTTTTTTAAAACTATTGCAGCCTGAGACCTGAAAAATGTTAGATGCAAACAACTAATGGAGTAGATGAAGGTGTGTGATTAATTAAGGTCAAGGTCAATTTTGGAAACATAGGGGTTTTTACATGGGAAAAAGTGACAACTAGGTCTCAGGTAAGCGTTAACAGGACCAATGATCCTATGGAAACTATTGCAGCCACAGACCTGAAACATGACCAAGATGGCCCTCATACCCATATATTGTAAAAAAAAAAACAAACAAAAAAAAAAAAAAAAAAAAAAAAAAAAAAACCACTTTGTCCAGTGACAGTACATGTTGATTCTCAGGTGAGCGATCGTTGCCCTTGGGCTACTTGTTCTATTTTTAAAAGTGGGCAATCTTTGAAAAACAAAAAGTGAGATACGCGGTGTGGGTCAACTGCTATCTAAAACTATCTGAAATGCACGTGTGAAATGCAAGCTTACTTGACATAAAATAAGGTGTATGTGTTTGTCGTGCTTTGTCTTTAGTATGTCAATTTGGACCTCGAAATTTTAACTCAAAGCAATAATATTATCTTGTTAGGAACCAAATAAGATAAAAACATCACTTTAGTAGCATAGTGACGCTGGAATGTATGTAGGCCGAAATGGCTAGCAATAGGTATTACGGGCTTCCTCATATCAGCTCAGGTGTGTAAAAGAATGATAAACGTCCATCCAAACTGTAAATGACTAATACTTTGTGAAAACAAAATCCAGCTGTTTCAAATTATACAATGTAAGAGACTAAAATGAAAACTCGTAATAGCAGGATGAATATCAAAGCACCCAGAACAGAAGAGTGGGTCCAGGAAAACAGTTTACACATTTAAAGATCTAAATAATAGAATACATGTATCTCTTAAACATGTTAAATGACAATAAATATATTGAAATTATAAGGGGCAGATGCTGATGCACTAGGCAAATCATGAAACGACTCCAACCGTTGGTTATTTGGTTTCAAGTAGAAACAGAATACTATCTTTTTCCTGGCGAATGCTAATACATGTATGATACAATGTACAAGAAGATGTCCACGAGTCTGTGTAGATAAGTGTAATGTCCACTTCTAGGGGCCATTGTCTGCTTAGTTATGATGTTGTATTTGGTGTCGCATCATTCTTAAACCGCAGTGATGTAGATTATTATTTTTCACAATGCGCACGGTACGCATCAAAATAAATGTTCAGTGCGTACCGACAATACCAGTGTGTACACGTTTTCTACAGATTCTTAATCTAACCTCTCATTCAGAATCAAACTTATAGATACGTGTACAAGTATGGATAAGACCATTTATTAAAGTATAAAAATCAAGTAAACATGTTATTCTATCATGTTAAACCACACTTTTGTCCCCTGCATAGATAATAAGAGAAATAAAGTGGGGAAACATGATAAACTGGGATGGCTGCAGAACATGGAATACATATTTTTTTTTTTTTTTTTTAAAATTGAAAACAATTACCAGAAATCTATGCAAAATGCCTATTCAATAACTTGTCTGGCAGAGGCACTGAACGGAGAGCACGTATATGGTATAACTACTGAAGATACATAATATATTGCATGATATGTAATATGGACGATCAAAAGCTGCATTCAATATTGTAAAAAATTGCCGTTTTGTGACAATGCTAAAGGTATTTTTATCTGAGTACGCATAAACCGAAAACTTTTTTGCGTACGGCTGATTTTTACTGCGTTCATGGTACGCACAGCTCTGATTTTTTATGCGTACAGAGCGAAAAACCGTGCGTACATACGCAGTACGCATCGTTATCTACATTGCTGTCCACAACCCATGGATAACTAATATTTTGATGAAAGTTTTAGCATTATGTTTATACAGTATTACGATTAGAGAAGAGAAAGTCCTTTTGAGGTTTCCTTTCCTTTTCCAATAATTTGTGTTATTTAATTTTCTGCTTTACCTATGATGATTTTCGGGGTGATATACGATATGTAAAGAAGTTTGTGCAGTTAGGGCCACTTTTTAGGTAGCTGATCGGGCCAACCGCCGACGAAGATTGTTGGGTAAATTTACTTGCCAAAACAAATATGTAAAGAATCATTTTGATATTTGTATAACATGCTCTCATTACATGTATGAAATGGTGCGTCAACAACCACCGTGTCCTTGAACTATAAGCCTACATGCTATCACCAGCGGCTGGTTAGATACAGGTGTAGGAAACATTAGCTCGTTCAGTGCAATATGCCCAATTTAAACCACCTAATGAAACTATTTTGACATAACCAAAGGCACTTTTTAAACTTTGTTTGAAAATATATCGTATAGACACAATGTAGTGTCACTATTTTCTTCAGTTTTGTTTTCGCACATGTATGCTATTTAAAGGCAGATTTTTTTTATTTTCCTTTACACATTTATGTACATGTATGTATGATGTTTATTTCTCCGATTGATTATTCTTATGCTCTTCCCTCGGATAACATCAGTGTGCTTAAGCAAGTGTTTTATGAATGAGGTCTTTGAGGCGATGTATTTGTTCGTCATGTCATTTGGCGTGTCACCAGTAAACTATTCAGATTCAGATTCAGACTCGAATCTTCATCGGCGCTTTCGTATGGTGGGGCAAAATCAGGGGTACCCTAAAATGCATCAAGGAGTCATTTTTTCTTCTTTTCAATGCATACTCTAATTACTTTGAATTTGATGCACCACAGTCATATGTAGGTAAAATCCTGAGATAAAAGTTTGCCATAAAAACGTTCTAAAACAAAGTGTAGTGCAATGCAAAGGGTAGATATCGCATTTTAGAGTAACTGGAAAATCAGGCCCAATCGACCCGTTTACAACGGCTTACACCATTATCTACTTAAACAAGTACCGCATATTTTCGGTACTGTTATTTACCAAAACTACCGCGAAATACCGGAACTACTACGAAATACCGGAACTACCAAAACACCCAGCACAACCAATGCAGTAATGTTAATATAAATATGGCAAAGCCTGTACATAGGATGGTTGGTTAGATAGATAATTAGATACTGTTCATAACATATCTTATTTCAAATACGCACTCGGATATGTAGAACATGCACATGTTTAATGTTTCATTTTAGCAGTCTGTTTAAAGTATCAAGCTGTGTTTTGCCCGGTGGACGGAAAAAAGTCACAGGAAAAAAAAGTCACGGAAAAAAGTCACGGAAAAAAAGTCACAGGAAATAAAGTCACAGGAAAAAAAGTCACAATTATAAAAGACCAAGAGAAAATACATATATCAGTAGATAAATGTAGTAGGACATGGTTTTCATGTTAAAATAAAGCAATAATGAGGAAATGTCATAATCAGAATCAAAACATGCCCATAGAATGGGAAAGATTGAATGGATGAGAATCCACCCAATTCGAGGAACATGGTGGCATTATGGTAGAGTTTCAGACCATGGTTCCTTAGAACTTTGTTTGAAACAAACTGTTGCCATGCAGTGTCCTTGAACAAGCCTATTATAAGTAGCCAAATAACTGGTCAAGTACCCAGGAAGTATCACCTCAGTCCCGGCATGATCGAATAGTGTTAAGTGGGACAAAAAAGGCTAAAACATCAATCCAAACAAAACAGAAAGTGATAAAAATGGTAATAATTAAATTAAAAATGTTTATTCCTAACCAAAAGTTGAGAAAAAGCATAATTATTTTTTGTGACTTTTTTTCCTGTGACTTTTTTTCCTACCCAAAATTGGGGTAGGTGTATTCCTTGGACCAAATCCACTTGGACCGCTGGACTTGGACCAGTCCAAGTAAATATCAGATGGACCAAACAGGGTATTCCTTGGACCAGGTAATCCTTGGACCAGATATACCTGTTTGACCAGTCATTATCTATTGGATTTAGGTCAATAGGTATTGAATAATAAACACTAAATTTGAACAGATTATATTTTATTTGATATTTATTGAATCAGTATGATCAAAAAGTATAATAAATAACAATGAATTAAAAAAAACCTATTAGTTAATACTGAATTTAAAACATAATTCAGCAGTTTTTGGTTATTATCTGTGATCAATCATTATGACTTTTAAAATCTTTTGTTTTCAATCTCTGTGGCTAGCTGATTAATTATTAAACAAGTAAAAATTCATATTTTTCCACATTACCCAAATTTAAGGATAGAAGCATATCCTTTACATTGATCTTTAAAGATCTTCTTTAAATATACAGTGGTGTCAAAGTGTCAAAATCAGTTGAAACAACATACACACAGGGATATTTATATACTTGGTGTAAGAAGTGTCATGTTGCATGTCCATCAGATTAAAACTCTCACAAAGTTACTTTGGGATAATTAGGACATGCAGATGGATGAAGTTCTGAAGAGATGAAAAAGAAACACAGAAATGAAAAAAAAAATCTAGATTCAGGAATTTTTTGTTATAAATTCAAATTATACTTTTTTTCCAAAAATATTTAAGGAAACTGAGACCCACAAGATATTTTGGATCCACTTTCAGATAAGGCTTTATAATTTAAGTATGTATTTTAACAGCATATTTTAACATGTATATTACTTCCAAATGACCGGTCCAAGGATTACCTGGTCCAAGGAATACCCTGTTTGGTCAATCTGATATTCACTTGGACTTGTCCAAGTCCAGCGGTCCAAGTGGATTTGGTCCAAGGAATACACTAGGTGTATTCCTTGGACCAAATCCACTTGGACCGCTGGACTTGGACCAGTCCAAGTAAATATCAGATGGACCAAACAGGGTATTCCTTGGACCAGGTAATCCTTGGACCAGATATACCTGTTTGACCAGTCATTATCTATTGGATTTAGGTCAATAGGTATTGAATAATAAACACTAAATTTGAACAGATTATATTTTATTTGATATTTATTGAATCAGTATGATCAAAAAGTATAATAAATAACAATGAATTAAAAAAAACCTATTAGTTAATACTGAATTTAAAACATAATTCAGCAGTTTTTGGTTATTATCTGTGATCAATCATTATGACTTTTAAAATCTTTTGTTTTCAATCTCTGTGGCTATCTGATTAATTATTAAACAAGTAAAAATTCATATTTTTCCACATTACCCAAATTTAAGGATAGAAGCATATCCTTTACATTGATCTTTAAAGATCTTTAAATATACAGTGGTGTCAAAGTGTCAAAATCAGTTGAAACAACATACACACAGGGATATTTATATACTTGGTGTAAGAAGTGTCATGTTGCATGTCCATCAGATTAAAACTCTCACAAAGTTACTTTGGGATAATTAGGACATGCAGATGGATGAAGTTCTGAAGAGATGAAAAAGAAACACAGAAATGAAAAAAAAAATCTAGATTCAGGAATTTTTTGTTATAAATTCAAATTATACTTTTTTTCCAAAAATATTTAAGGAAACTGAGACCCACAAGATACTTTGGATCCACTTTCAGATAAGGCTTTATAATTTAAGTATGTATTTTAACAGCATATTTTAACATGTATATTACTTCCAAATGACCGGTCCAAGGATTACCTGGTCCAAGGAATACCCTGTTTGGTCAATCTGATATTCACTTGGACTTGTCCAAGTCCAGCGGTCCAAGTGGATTTGGTCCAAGGAATACACTTACCCCCAAAATTGTGACTTTTTTCCGTGACTTTTTTTCCTGTGACTTTTTTCCTACATTCGTTTTGCCCAAGGCACCGCACTTGAGGATTATACAATAGATGACAAACAATCCACACCTTTATCAATTGTTTGGTAAACATATGTTAAACAATAATCAAGCATTTTAGTACATTATTATCATTAAATAATTAAAGAAAGTAAAAGTGCAATATGTAGTTATGCGCGATTTTTACGGTTTTCATAAGCATATATATTACTATTTGACTTCTTCAGATCTAATTAATTGAGAATTACAAATAATTTTTTTTTTTTTTTTTTTTTTTTTTTTGCTAGCAAAGACCAGGCAACGCGCAAATCTTCTTCTAGCTAGCTAGTATAGGATATGCATGATATACATAGGGTATTCGGATGATTATGAAGTGTGTCTGTTGATTCAAGATAAGATACTTTTTGTCTATTCTATGTCGCGTGGCCAAAGTTTGCGCATTTGTTTACAGCATTTCTGACTTTTTAAAGGTGACAATAATATTTATTTATATTAGGCATGTGCGTATCAAATTTGATAAAGATTGTGTGCTTAAAGTCATTATGGAGTGTGTATTTTCGAAGAACATGTAACGTTTGACGCTTTAAGCATGTACGAATATTAGGTACATGTGCATCTGAAAAGGTTGAGTGAAATTCTTTATTTATAGATGGTAGCTCGTTTGGCATTGTCAATCTTCCAGGAGGCCCTCTATTAAACAAAAATGCATAGCTTCTTACATCCCACTTTTATATAAATAAACTAGATTGTTTTAAAGGGTATACATTTTTTCTTATTTTGATCCGAATTCCAAAACATTAATTTTGGACACTTGTTACAACCGGCTTGCCGATGCGGTTCTAACGGGTTCCCGCAAATTTAAGAATATTACATGTAGGTGCTTTCACCGTACGTCTGCGCGCGTAAGGAACAAATTACAGTACAGTTCCACTTTCTTTCTTCCGTCTTGCAAATAATGTCGTAAATCAATAGGCCCATAAATAAGTAAATAAAATTATATCTTGATGGAAAAAAATAAGGCATGTAGATCTAATTTTTAAAGTTATTAAATTTGTTAAAGATGTGTATTGGTGTCATTTTCGAGTTATTGAGTAGTGTTGCTGACTGTTTATTACCTGGCACGTGGCACGTGTGTATTCAAGGTGATATAATCTTGGACATAGCTTCTTTAATTGTTAGGTGTGAAATATCAATGTAGGTGTTGACTGGCACGCACATATATTGCCTAATGACACCTTTGTTTATTTAACCTCTACTACCATGACTACCATCGTGATCATAATTGTCTATCATCGAAATTTTCAAAGGAGTAAAAATCATCTTGTACCTCAAATAAATGGCAAAAAAAAAAAAAAAAAAAAAAAAAAAAAAAATGAATTAACGCTCTTTTCGCTATCAAGACCTACCGGTGGCCGGCTTTATTTCATATCTCGGCAAATTGTTACTTTATTATTTTTTACGCTTCGTTTGAATAGTTCCTTTTATATGTTTTTGATGTTTTGTTGGGGAAACAAAAAACATTGACAAAACTTGATTGGCGTTTTAATTATTCAATTTTTGAATATACAGTGTTTGATTTGATGAATCTGAAATGAATTTGTTGAGAGAGAGGGAGAGAGAGTTGATATCATGTGTTTACTGATAATGTGTAATAAAGCATTTTCAAAATATTTTACTCTTGACTTTATTATCAAACTATCGAACTCAACATTCAAACAGACAAAAACGAAAATGTCATGCAGCATTTCCAATTTTTGATTTAACACATGCACAGCGAAAGAGATGCTGATCAGTCCACATGAGTGCACATGATCTATCTATCTATCTATCTATCTATCTATCTATCTATCTATCTATCTATCTATCTATCTATCTATCTATCTATCTATCTATCTATCTATCTATCTATCTATCTTCAGGCCTTGCCACATTAACATGCATTTACGAGTAGTAGTTTTGGTAGTTCCGGTATTTCGTAGTAGTTCCGGTATTTCGTGGTAGTTTTGGTAAATAACAGTACCCGCATATTTTTCGATAAACAAAACGGTTGAATGGCAATTATTGAATTATTCGAAAAGAAATGAAAATAAAAGCATATGATTCATGGGATTTGCTTGAGCAAGCACCAGTTATAGATATCGGTTAGTTTATTTCCTCTGACTGGATGAAATACACGTAGAAATGTTTATTCTCACCAGTTTTCGTGGTTTAATTGTATTAATAACTGGCTTAAAGTTACTGGGATGAGTGGGATCCAATATATCTGTATATTTATTCCATTAAAATATGAACCACATTATCCATTTTCATATCTTTCATTCAAATGGAATCTTTCGGTACAATTTTCTTGAGAAATAAACAGCATACAGGCCCATGGAAGTCACAAATCTAGGTACAGTACGTACTAAGATTTTGGTTTAGAACCTAGATCTTGGTTCAAAAATATTCATGAGTGTAAACAATATATAATTTTTGATTTTACTGTAGAAAGACTGTTTAATACCAGCAAAAGAATAACTTGTTCAGCTGTGCATTATCATCACGCTCTACATTTCTTTATATGACTAACATATTTCTGTTTACTTTTTTATGCTTTGTTTAATGTCCAATGCTATTTATCACTTGTTTTTGCTAGCATCATGATTTTAAATATTTAGTAAGTTGCCTCCCTTGTTAATCATGTACAAGTACAAGCTTTTAAAATATTTATCTTTATTTCTTTTTTACAATTCATTTTTGGTCTTCAATAGATATATGATAGTTTTCAGTTGATAAAAAGGGGTAGAATGAATAATTACTGAACAGTACCATGATAAAAAGGGGTAGAATGAATAATTACTGAACAGTACCAAGTCAAAGAAGGTCAATAGTGTATAATGTGAAGTATTTGCCTGTCAGTTTTTCACATTTATTTTAAAATTGTCCATTTTTTTATTAACATATCTAGGATTTAGCAAAAAATTCCTCGCTGAAATTCGGATATTTTTTTTATTTTCAAACTTGTATTGACAAGCTCTTCAATGAACACTGGGAACCGGTATGCAATTTTCATGGAGTTTTAGTGCACGGAACAATGTTAACTTTTTTGTGTATTTTTTAAACCAAGATCTAGGTTCAAAACTAAGTGCGATGGCCCAATCTTAAGTAATCGATTGATAGCGTACTCGGTCAATCTGCCAGAGGGTGTGAAAGACGGTTGTTATAAAAACAATTATAAAAATGACACCTGTATTAAAGACACGTATTGTCATTATTGGATTGTGACGGATTATCGTTTGAAGTGAAGGTGCATCAGAGTTCTTTAATTCATTGTGAATAAACCTGATTCTCTGTGATTCAATTAAAAATATGTAAAGCTGTATTTCACAGTTGAAAATACTGAGTTAAACATTATTTCACAATATTGACCTTAAATCAAACAACACGTCGAAAAATCGTTTACGTATAAACTTTTCGTAAATTTTCTTTTCTTCATATTCCAAAATTTGTTATAATGTGCATGTTATTCTTTTATCATGGATATACCGTCGGTTCCTAATCTACCGACGTCTTTCAAATTACCTCAGCATTCCGTCGGCAAGGCAAATCCTGTGAATATAGTTTTGAGGCTTCATGGTCTTCGACCAGGATATTTTTTCATCGTAATGAAACCTATAAAATAAGCAGCACTTCAAGGACAAAAATTGTCCGAGAGTGCATTAAAATCGTCTCTACCGACGTCCGGAAATATAAAATTTTCTCGGGGGAGATCCCCCGAACCCCCCTTACGAGAGGGGGAAAGCCCCCTTCTCGTGATCGCCCCCAACTCGTGCCTTCGGCACTCGTAAAAGTCCTTTGATGTTTCATGGCCGGACCACTTTTTGAAAGCCGACGACGGCCCTGCATAATTTGTTGAAAATTACATGACTGTGAAGCTGATATTATACATGGCGTACTGAAATTTGTCTAATATTCATAAATGGGTTTTCACAACTTTTATGGGAAAACACTTTCTTTTGAGAAGTAATATGGCTGCGTTTCAGCACTGCCCATATATATGGTACTTGGCATACAGGTGTTTTCTGATTATTGGTAAATTCAATAGCTATAGTAATTCCTAACCTGTGTATAGAGAGACCTTGGTAGGGAGTATTATTTAATTTAGTCAAAATATTTAACACAGGAACGGCCTCAAAATGAGAAAATGTGGCTATTTTTAGTTGTTTTTCTCTCCAAAGACCATTTTAATTATTAGTGTAGGGTGAAAAAATTAGGGTCGGTAGGGAAACCGGATACACACATATATATCCTTTAGCCTAATAAGGTTTGATGTCTGAGCTTTGAACCTGAAGTTTTGTTGTAAGGGTTGCTTCATACAATGGGTCCGTATGTATTTCCTATTATTAATGAGGTTTACATACAGTGACAGAATGAGAACTACAAGAAGTGGGCTTATTCCCTCATAGCCTATTAGCCCAGAAGCTACTCTTATATCAGAAAAAAAAAATATTGGTCACTGGAATTGCACCTTTCCCGCCCTTTCGCTCATTTGGTCAAGGGTATAACTCGGTCAATATCAGTACCGCTGCTTCTCTCTTAGTCTTTTATCCAAACCTCCTTATTTCATTTTAAAATTCAACGAAGGGCCCCTATTTTGGAGAAACTGTGTACAATTATGTCCATAAAAAATAAAGGAAAATGCATGGTGGTAAATGAATTGAATTTGAAAACAATCATGACAATAATTCCTCAAATGAATGAGCCGCATTGTGAGAATACCAGATTTTTGCCAGATTTTGGGGTTGGGTGGGGGGTGGGGGGGGGGGGAGGTGAGTTCTCACATATTAAGGTAGTATGGGTATGTGCTGTGGGAAAGCAACCCTTTTTTGAATTTCATTCGCTCCAAAAGACCCCTCTGTTTCCAAGTAATGAGCTCTAAAAGCCCCCTTTTTATACGGAATTTTCACTTTTCTATGTTTTCAGCGCTGCTCTAAAAGCCATGCTGTTTCATCATGCGCTGCGGTGTTTCTTTGTACCAGTTTGTGCGACCCAATTAAACACAACCAAAATTTAAATCGTTATCGTGGAGTGTCAGAAAAGGTGGTGTTAAAAATCCTATACCGCTAATTGCAGCTCTTTTTACGAACATTGGAGTTCATTCTCTCTCGCGTGCACGTAGCGCGCGCTATTAGAATATTTTTTCTTTTCACCAGAAAAAAAATATTCAATAATCACTTTTCCTCAGGTAATATGTTATTGAAAGCTCTGAAAGCACCATTTTTTAGAGTTTGATCAGATCTTAAAGCACCCGCTTTTTCAGTTGTATCAGCTCTGAAAGCCCCTTCTTTTTAAGTTCATTCAGCTCTGAAAGCCCCCACTTTTGAACACAGGATGGCACATATGATATATACCAGTCAAGTCAAAATTTATTCAGTATTGATCCTTAACAGAAAATCATGACCGAAAAACACAAACCAGTTTCATAACTTATTAAGTGATTACCCACCCCACCCACACCCTCCCTCCCCGATGCAAAAACAAAGGCGCAGATCAGCTGTGCAGTAACTGCGAAGCTGATCAGCGCCTTTGCTTTTGCTACACGGATAGTACAATCTCTCTTCTTAAATCCGAAATTTCAAGGTTCTAGCCTGCTTCTGTAACTGTACAGGTTGGTTTGTGTCAGACCTGGTCAGAAACCCCAAAGACCGGTTTTCTGGCATCGGGACTCAAAATTTAATTCTCATTACAGTTTTGTTGTCATTGGGGCTGGTTATCACAAATCTTGTCTCATTTGTTTAAGGATGCGCAGTGGTTATCACAAATCTTGTCTCATTGGTTTAAGGATGCGCAGTGGTTATCACAGATCTTGTCTCATTGGTTTAAGGATGCGCAGTGGTTATCACAGATCTTGTCTCATTGGTTTAAGGATGCGCAGTGGTTATCACAGATCTTGTCTCATTGGCATAGTGGGAGACTACAAGATGCAAGAGCATGAGATCCTGGGTTTGATACCTGCCTCCACCATTACTTGTGGTGTCCTTGATCAAGACACTTTAAGCTTCCCACAATACTGGATGAAACCCAGGAAGGAAGTGGTGGCTTTGCCATGACATGACTGAAAATGGTTGACTGAAACGTTATGCCATAACAAAACCATAATTTGAGCCGCTGCATGATAAAACCTGTCTTCGGGGTTTCTGACACAAACCGGACTGTACAGTCATAGAAGATGGCTAAAAACTTGAAATTTCAGATTTAGGAAGAAGAGGAATTGTACTGTCTGAGTAGCGAAAACAAAGGTGCTGATCAGCTGTGCAATTACTGCACAGCTGATCTGTGCCTTTGTTTTCTCATAGGCAAAATTCCGGTTTTCTCATTTGATTTCTTTTACAGGTTGAGATGGCTAATAACCATGGAAACAGTGATCAACACTCACTCACATTGCATCATCTCAAGACTATTGCAGTGTCGCTCGAACATTTAGTCGCTAATTTCTATGGCCCACAGTGTTCCCAGACATTGATGACATCATCGACGGGCAAGGCTGTTGTTACGAGTGATGGTTATACCATACTGCAGTCCATCAATGCTTCACACCCACTATCGTCAATGATAAGAAAGGCTATTGACAAGTGTCACAGATATACATACGATGGCTGTAAAACATTTATTATCTACTTGTCGAGATTTCTTACATTAGCTGAAGTTGAAATTATGAGAGGTACATTTCTACCCAATGGGGCTCATGGAAAGGGAAACAGGCAAGCAAATGAGTATCACTCAGTTCTATCAATATCACATTGTTTGAGAAAAATTATAGATGAGACCATGCCTATTGTATATGATGAAGCAATGAAATATTGTAACACAAATTACAAGCCGCAGCAAAGTCTAATTGAGACCTTGAAATATGTAGCTAAAACGGTGCTAATGCCTCATTTCAATCCTAAGCTTTGTGACTTCATTGCTGAAATTATTGGAGATTCTGTAAGTGACAATGAAGATAAACAAAGCATTCAGGAATCCTTAGATTTCTTGTTGAAACACTTCGATTGTATGTGCATCAGAATTCCAGACCAGCCGTATGACAGAAGCCAGACTACTGCCAGTTACATTATTCAAAGGGAATTCACTCTTGTATGCGATGCTGTAAAGAAAAGTAACTCAGTGAATGTGATATTGATGACTACAACTTTGCACAGGGTAAATGATGCAGCAGAGCCAAATGAAACACTTATGATCAAAGGCAACATTCAGATTAAGGATAGTTTAATTAGCAAAGTAAAAACTGTGACTAATTTCGCAGACAGGTGTGTGAAATTGAATATCAATGTTATACTGACTTCAGAAGGTGTACCACAGTTTGCTCTTGATATATTGAGAGCCCGAGGAATCTCTGTGGTTCATTATGTTCTTAAGGAAGATATAGCAGTTTTAGAAAGTCTTGCTGATACACTTGCAGTTTCCGATATAGATGACTTGGATGAAAATCATATCATTCAAGCTAAACAAGTGTGTCCAATTAGTGTTTGTGGTCGTAAATGTGTACAAATTCAAATAGAATCAAAGATTAAGGTTAAGAATTTGATATTGTGTGCACCGACAGTTGGCATGTGTGATCAGCTATATCTTTGTGTTCAGAAAGCTATTAAAGCTATGTATCTTTGCTTTAAGAAAGGAGACTTGCCAGGGTATGCTGTTGGTAATTCCGGTCATGATTATTTAGTTGATGACATTCGAAAATCGGAAAAGCAATTAATACATTCAGCGCCTTGTACGAAGTCTGAAAATGACCATACTAAAGTAAACAATGATTTTGAAGACAACTTTACCAAAGCCCAATGCGGTGATTTACTAATTGTGCCTGGTGGTGGAGGATTTGAGCTTCTGGTATCAAACATTCTGAAGAAAGAGGCTGAAAATGTTACAAGAACAGCAAATGTAAAACATCTCTGTAGTATTATAAGTGATATGCTAATTGAAGTTGTAAGAATCTTACATACCAATACATCAGAGACCTGTAAAGATAAACATGCAGGTATACATACCGTTGAATATCTTCAAAGACATATAAGTGAGGGGTTGTTACTTGGGTTGAATAGGAGAGGGAAACCAACAGATGTTTCCAGGACTGGTGTGTTAGAGCCTTTAATGTCAAAGATACACATTCTGTGCTGTGTACTTTCACTATTGGAACAGTTGTTAAGAATTGATAAAATTGTAAGTGTTAAAAGACAAAAGGCTGAAGACTGATTCATTCTTTCTGTAGTATACTAGACACAGTAATTCTGATTTAATTATGATATATTATAGGGTAGCCCATATGGTTGAGTGGTTTAGAGTGCTCATTTCATTACCTCATTTATTCAGTCATATCACTGCTGTGGGTTTCACACAGAGCCCACACAGGGCACATGTGAGACAAGCCAAGTTCTGCTTGTGAGTGTGCCAGTTTTTTTTTTTCATCAGGTGCTCCTGGTTTTTCCCCACCTACTGTATGAACTAAAATAATAATCTTGAAAGGGACAAAAAATGATTTTGATATAATACAAAGATTGCTTTGAAATCATGCAATGAAGTTTTAGCATAAGATAAGAAGTGTGTTGATAAATGTATTGACATAACATTGATCAGTTCTGTATGTAGCTTGAGATTGTTATTCACTGGTTATTTTTGTGTGCAATCTTCAATTTTTCACATCTTTTAAGGTACACTGTATAAAAAGCATTAAATTGGGGTTAAAATAAAATTCTCTGACAATTCATTTAATTTTTCGCTATTTCCTGTTGTCTGATGTTGATGACATATTGAAACAGACCTGTGATTATTGATCGTCAATTCCTGAATCCTGTATGTCTTTCATAAAGATTTGGTCAGGAAATCTTCCTCCTCCACAGTCTGTTAGTGGTAAAAGAAATATGCACAAAGTACTGCCCAGGAACAATGTGGTTAGAATGACAGTTACTGGTCATTCCGACTTGACCATAGCTGTTGATCATGCATATTAAGCAACCAAACTTACTTGTTCAATGCTTTAAACACAATAACAATATTTTGTAGGATTGAGTAGCTCTATTTTTATCCCACCTGCTTATAGCAGGGTGCGATATAGGAGGCCAAATTTCTGTTCGTCCGTCCGTCCGTCCGTCCTGTCCGTCAACATTTATGTCGAAGTTTGACATTTACGTCGAAGTTTTTGTTTTCTCTGCATCAGTGATAGCTGTGACTATGAAACCTTGTATAGTAATTGTCCTTGACATACCCTTCAAGCATGCACTTTGACCCAGTGCCCTTGACCTATATTTCACGGTCCATTGACTTTGTTTATTTTTACGTCGAAGTTTGGTATTCTCTGCATCAGTGATAGCTGCGACTATGAAACCTTGTATAGTAATTGTCCTTGACATACCCTTCAAGCACGCACCATGACCCAGTGCCCTTGACCTATATTTCACGGTCCATTTACTTTGTTTATTTTTACGTCGAAGTTTGGTATTCTCTGCATCAATGATAGCTGCGACTATGAACCCTTGTATAGTAATTGTCCTTGACATACCCTTCAAGCACGCACCTGGACCCAGTGCCCTTGACCTATATTTCACGGTCCATTGACTTTATTTATTTTTACGTCGAAGTTTGGTATCCTCTGCATCAGTGATAGCTGCGACTATGAAACCTTGTATAGTAATTGTCCTTGACATACCCTTCAAGCACGCACCTTGACCCAGTGCCCTTGACCTATATTTCATGGTCCATTGACTTTGTTTATTTTTACGTCGAAGTTTGGTATTCTCTGCATCAGTGATAGCTGCGACTATGAAACCTTGTATAGTAATTGTCCTTGACGTACCCTTCAAGCACGCACCTTGACCCAGTGTCCTTGACCTATATTTCACGGTTCATTGACTTTGTTAATTTTTACGTCGGAAGTTTTGTTTTCACTACTCAGTGATAGCTGCAAGTGTGAAACCTTGCATACTAATTGTCCTTGACATACCCTTCAAGCATGCACCTTGACTCGGTCCCCTTGACCTATATTTCACAGTTCATTGACTTTGCCCGATGCAGGTGCGATATTGACCTCCGTGGAGTTCTTGTCTCGACATCAGAGATAGCTGCGAGACTGAAACCTTGCATAGTAATTGTCCTTGACATACCCTTCAAGCACGCACCTTAACCTGGTGCCCTTGACCTATATTTCACGGTCCACTGACTTTGAAAATTTTTAGGTCGAAGTTTGGTTTTCTCGACATCAGAGATAGCTGCGAGACTGACCCCTTGCACAGTAATTGTCCTTGACATACCCTTCAAGCACGCACCTTAACCCGGTGCCCTTGACCCATATTTCACGGTCCACTGACTTTGAAAATTTTTACGTCGAAGTTTGGTTTTCTCGACATCAGAGATAGCTGCGAGACTGAAACCTTGCATAGTAATTGTCCTTGACATACCCTTCAAGCACGCACCTTAACCCGGTGCCCTTGACCTATATTTCACGGTCCACTGACTTTGAAAATTTTTTCATCGAAGTTTGGTTTTCTCGACATCAGAGATAGCTGCGAGTCTGAAACCTTGCATAGTAATTGTCCTTGACATACCCTTCAAGCACACACCTTTACCCGGTGCCCTTGACCTATATTTCGTGGTCTGTTGACTTTGCCTGATGCAGGTGCGATATCGACCTCCGCGGAGTTCTTGTCATTCAAACCAGTCATGATTCCATTCAATTTTCTTTCCATAATGTCATTGGCATGGATGTCAACCCAGATTTTACAGAGTAGCCACTCATAGTAATCAGTTCTCAGACACTAGATATGATCCAATTGTAAACAATATGTCATAAAAAATATCTGACCACTTCCAAAATATCCATAAATATAGCTTCAGAAAATAGTTTGACGCTTAAAATTTTGAGGAATCCGAGGGGTCGTACCATGCTTCTTATTCATATTCAAAATATCCAACGTTCCAACATAGTTCCTTTATGATGACTGAGGTAATACCCTATGTTGCAGCTGGTTTGTTATTAGCTCACCTGAGCCAAAGGCTCAAAAGGGGAGTGCTGCGGCGTCCGCCTGTCCGTCAACAATTTCAAATATCTTCTCCTCTGAAACCGCTTGGCCAATCAAAGCCAAACTTCATATGGAGCATCCTTAGGAAGGGGGAACGAAAGTTAATATAAATGGGCTAGGTCACATGACCAAGATGGCCACCATGGCTATAAATAGCAAAAAAACTTTAAAAATAATCTTCTCCAGAACCTGAAGGCCTATGATTCTGAAACTTGGCATGAAGCATCAGGCAATGGAGCTCTACAAAGTTTGTATAAATTACGGGATGACCTTGATCTATTTTATGGTAAGGTCAACGGGTTGCCAATGCATTTGAATGGGGAGAATTAGTAAAATGCAATTAAATGGGAGGAACTTGGTAGAAGTATGCAAATGGACTGAAGATTTATGCCGTATATGAAAATATTTTGTCCCCAGGGTGTTGTCTGCCCCTGCCCACGGGCTATGTACATGTATATGACCATAATATTCAAACATCTTTTCTGAAATCGCTTGGCCAATCAAAGCCAAACTTTATGTGGAGCATCGTTAGGAAGGGGGAATGAAAGCTTGTATAAATGGTCATCACATGTCCAAGATGACTGTCATGGCTATAAATAGAAAATAAAAGCGCTGCAGGAATGCATGATACCCCACCACGCAAATTTAATTTAGCAAAAATGTTTGTCAATAAATTCTCAAGATAAAGAGCAGAACAAAATTTTGTCATAAATGAAGGACCATAACTCTGTATACATTGATAAAATTTACCCATCTTTAATCTCAAACCACTACTTCCTGATTTGAACTTTTATGCGAAGATTGAAGAAAATTGGTTGATAAATGCACAAAACAGAGGCAGGAAACAAAATTTTAACGTAAATCAAGGGCCATAACTCTGTACTTATTTGACAAAATTTACCCATCTTCAATCCCAAATCACTCCTTCCTGGTATGAACTCCTATACAAAGTTTGAAGAAAATCGGTCAATAAATGCTCAAGATAGAGCCCGGAAACAAAATTTTAACATAAATCAAGGGCCATAACTCTGTACATATTTGACAAAATTTACCCATCTTCAATCCCAGACCACTCCTTCTTGATATGAACTATACAAAGTTTGAAGAAAATCGGTCAATAAATACTCAAGATAGAGCCCGGAAACAAAATTTTAAGGTAAATCAAGGGCCATAACTCTGTACTTATTTGACAAAATATACCCATCTTCAATCCCAAATCACTCCTTCCTGGTATGAACTCCTATACAAAGTTTGAAGAAAATTGGTCTATAAATATTCAAGATAGAGCCCGGAAACGAAATTTTAACGTAAATCAGGGGCCATTACTCTGTACTTAACGTAAATCAAGGGCCACAACTCTGTACTTATTTGACAAAATTTACCCATCTTCAATCCCAAATCACTCCTTCCTGGTATGAACTCCTATACAAAGTTTGAAGAAATCGGTCAATAAATGCTCAAGATAGAGCCCGGAAACAAAATTTTAACGTAAAACTCCTATACAAAGTTTGAAGAAAATTGGTCAATAAATGCTCAAGAAAGAGCCCGGAAACAAAATTTTAACGTAAATCAAGGGCCATAACTCTGTACATATTTGATGAAATTTATCCATCTTCAATCCCAAATCACTCCTTCTTGATATGAACTCCTATACAAAGTTTGAAGAAAACCGGTCTATAAATGCTCAAGAAAGAGCCCGGAAACAAAATTTTAACGTAAATCGAGGGCCATAACTCTGTACATATTTGACGAAATTTACCCATCTTCAATCCCAGACCACCATTTCTTGATATGAACTCCTATACAAAGTTTGAAGAAAAGCGGTCAATAAATGCTCAAGATAGAGCCCAGAAACAAAATTTTAACGTAAATCAAGGGCCATAACTCTGTACTTATTTGACGAACTTTACCCATCTTCAATCCCAGACCACTCCTCCGGCGGCCCCCGTGGCCGAGCGGTTAAGAGCGCTGTTTCTTAATCACTCGATCATCTCACCACTGTGTCTGGTGTGGGTTTGAGCCCCGCTCTGGCCACATGTGAGACAAGCCAAGTTCTGCTTGCGGGTGTGTCAGGTGGTTTTTCTCGGGGTTCTCCCGTTTTCGCCCCACCTACTGATTGGCCCGTCTCATATGAGCAGAAAAAAAAATCTTGAAAGGGACGTAAAACTGAATTAAAAAAAAAAACCAGAGGACCAATGGTCCTGTAAACGCTCACCTGAGATCAGCTGCATATACCAATAAACATGTTTGAATATTATGGTATTTAACTCCAGTGCAGGGGCAGATAAGCCCTTGGGCCATTTTCTTTTTTTCAGAATCCATTTGCCAATTTCCTGTTGGCTTTTTCCTTCAAATGACATTTTAACAGTTTTCCCAATTCAGATGCACAGGCAACCCATGTTGACCTTGCCATAAACTTGGTCAAGGTCATCACAGGGTCATGATTTATATATACATTGGAGTACTTTAGCCATCGATGCCTCACGCCAAGTTTCCTTGAAATCAGTCTATTGGTTTCAGAGAAGATGATTTTTGATGGGTTTTTACCATATATGGGCATGGCAGCCATCTTGGTCATGTGACCTAGATTATTTATATACACATTGATTCCCCCATTCTATAGATGCTTCACTTAAAATTTGGCTTTGTTTGGCCAAGCGGTTTCAGAGGAGAAGACGTTTGAATATTATGGAAATATACATGTATATTGCCCCGGGGTGGGGGCACATGAGCCCCTGGGGTCCAATTTTTTTCAGAATCATTAATATCCAGTCCTACTGCCCATTTCCTGCAAGACTTTCACTTTAAGGATGTTCGCTGCTAACATTTGACATTTCGGAACTTCCGGTTTTTCTTTTCTTGAATATCTCGTAAACGGTTGCAGATAATTTCCTAATATTTTATATTTAGATACATATTGATAATATGCATCGAATGAGCCATGAAAATTGTCAATCTAAGAAACTTCATTTTTTCACCCCATTTTCTGCAACTTTTTAGAAAATTTTAGTTGTCAGTAAAATTTAGGGGGTAGGGTAGATTAAACTTGAATAATACACATCTTCATATTAATTGCGTTAGTTCGATGTTTATTTTAGCAGTAGTATATGTGTGCATGGTCTTCTAAGTCATTCTTTGTGTCTTTGGTGTGCTGGTTTTAAAATTTTAGGTGGTTTTATGAAATGGGCTTTTTGAAACAAAACAGCCGAAAAAAGGCCAAAAATGGCGATTTTCAAGTTGTTGGTTCTCTCTTATATGCTCACTACCCTATATATTTCTTTCTATTATTCGAACAATATCACCAAGTTCTATGTTGTGTGAAAATACAAGAAAAAGTTTGAATCAACAAATATGGGTTCGGTACATTTCAAAATATTGATTTTTCCCAACTTTTCAAGTATGGGGGTAGGGTTAGAAAAGGAATCGTATAATTTTGTCATCCACTCCAAGTTGCAATTTTTTCTATGCTTTTGGTCCAAAATTGTCTGCGCTACGTAAATATTATGGGGGTAGGGTTAGAAAAGGAATCGTATAATTTTGTCATCCACTCCAAGTTGCAATTTTTTCTATGCTTTTGGTCCAAAATTGTCTGAGCTACGTAAATATTATGACTTTTGCAAGCATTCTAGGTGTATTTTTGTTCAAGACAGGTATGTTTCAAAGAATTATAAATCAAATCAATTTTACCAAATTTAAAACATGGTGCTCAGAGGTCTCATTCAGAGGCCTGTAGCTTGAAAAAATGCACACTACCCTATATTTATTTTGTTTTCAAATGTCTTGTGTTGTATTTTGGAATCAAAAAAGAGTGGTTAGAAAAAAAGTTTGAAAACTTTTTCATTGGCAGCGAACATCCTTAAATGACATTTTAAAATTTTTCCCCATTCAAATGCATTGGTGACCTATGTTGACCTTCCCGTAAAATAGGTCAAGGTCATCACAGGGTCATGATTTATATACACATTGTAGTGCTTGAGCCATCGATGCTTCGTGCCAAGTTTCGTTGAAATCGGTCAACCGGTTCTGGAGAAGATTTTTGAACGGTTTTTACCATATATGGGCATGGCGGCCATCTTGGTCATGTGACCTGGATTTTTTATATACATATTTGTTACCCCTTCCTATTGATGCTTCACATAAAATTTCGCTTTGATTGGCCAAGCGGTTTCAGAGGAGAAGATGTTTGAATATTATGGAGATATACATGTATATTGCCCCGGGGTGGGGGCGGATGAGCCCCTGGTGCCCAATTTTTTTCAGAATCATTAACATTCAGTCCTACTGCTCATTTTCTGCAAGATTTTTCCTTTAAATGACAATTTAACAATTTTTCCCATTCAAATGCATTCGCGACCTATGTTGACCTTGCCGTAAAATAGGTCAAGGTCATCATAGGGTCATGATTTATATACACATATACACATTGTAGTGCTTGAGCCATTAATGCTTCATGCCAAGTTTGGTTGAAATCGGTCCAGTGGTTCCGGAGAAGAAGATTTTTGAAGGGTTTTTACCATATATGGGCATGGCGGCCATCTTGGTCATGTGACCTGGATTATTTATATACACATTGGTTCCCCCTTCCCATAGATGCTTCATGTAAAATTTGGCTTTGATTGGCCAAGCGGTTTCAGAGGAGAAGATCTTTGAAAATGGTGGACGACGGACGGACGACGGACGGACGACGGAGCATGGGTATACTATAAGCTCACCTTGTGAGCCTGACGGCTCAGGTGAGCTAAAAAGACCACTCCTTCATGGTATGAACTCCTATACAAAGTTTGAAGAAAATCGGTCAATAAATACTCGAGGTAGAGCCCGGAAACGAAATGCTGACGGGCGGACGGACAGACGGACACTGGAACGCAAATTTTGTTTGGAGGGTATAATACCCCGCACTTTTTTAAGTGGCGGGGTATAAAAACCTTCTTCAGAACCAAAAGGCCTGTGATTTTGAAACTTGGCAGGAAGCATCAGAGCTGTACAAAATTTGTATAAATCATGACCCTGGGATGATCTTGACCTATTTTATGGCAAGGTCAATAAAGGTCGCCAATGCATTGAATGGGGATACTGTTAAAATGTCACTTGAACGACAAAACTTGCAGTAATTTGGCAAATGGACTGAATATTTATGATTTTGAAAAAGAAATTGCACCCAGGCAGGGAATAACCTACAGGGCGACTAGGGAGAAAAAGTCTCCCTCAATTATCAAACTTCTCCCTATTTTCAGCTGAGGGAGAAGTGAAAATGTATAGAATATATAGGAAAACCTGAAATTCAGGCCCAAACCTCTCAAATTTTCTTAAGGAGTGAAGAAACTTCTGCCTAAAATTCTTGGCTAGGTTGAACCCTGCCAGGGACTATTCTGACTCTGCCCTATATACATGGCTATAAACATGAACATTCTCTCCAAACTAGTTTATATCTCAGATCTCAGGTGAGCATTTACAGGACCATTGGTACTCTGGTTTTCATGTTTTACATCCCACACAACAGCTTAGGTCAGATGGAAATCAGACCTTGGTTTAAAATCTCATCCAAAAGATTTGAGACGCCCTGGGTTGAAACCAAGACGCCTGATTAACAAGGCAAGTGGATTAATCACTATGGTGTAGAAGCTTCTATGGCATAAAAAGACATAATAATGCAGTGCATTTTGGGGTGAAATAAAGAATCCAAATTTTGTCTGATTATACTTTTATATACTCCCATAGGTACAAAACAAAACTATGGATTAACAATACAGTGAATACTTGTAAGTTTGAAGCAACACTATCTATATTAAGCAGTTATTTTATGCCTGGTTTGTGAATAGTCAAAACTATGCCCCAAGGTGCCATTGACAGCTCATTGAATTATTCCCCATTAGGGCATTGAGCTGTCAGTGGCACCAAGGGCCAAACAGCCATAAACTAACTGCTTTGTTACCCAACTAAATTAATGGTTTTATTACCCAACTAAGGCCTGGTTAGCACAGGCAATTTTTCTTTGACATAGTAGGCTTGTCACAGAAAAATATACTCCTGTAAATTAAATTCTGTGGAGAAGTTTCATTGTCAAATATCTGTGACACAGGTGAGCGAGCTAAGTAATATAAGTAATCTTTGCTGTGTGTGAAAGCAAACTCATTGCCAACCTTTCTGTGACAAATAATCTTCGTCAAAGAAACATTGTCTGTGGCAACCAGGTCTAAACCAGAACCATTAGTGATTTTGTTGCAAAATTGACTTTTAATTGGTGTACAACATTAATTATGCTTGAGATATTGTCATTCTAGTGACGTTGTCAGCCATTTTCCGGCTAGTAATGTCATATATGTAGTGTTACTTGCATTTCACACATTGCCTGCCAATTTAGTACTGCTTTGTGCAGATAGTCAAAACTATATAATCTCTTTTTATGTTGGGGGTTGGGTAATAAACTACCATATGAGCCACGTCATTAGAAAACCAGATTTTTGCACAGCTGATCTGTGCCTTTGTTCTCGCTACACTGATAGTGAAATCTCTCTTCTACTTATATCCAAAAATTATAAGCTTCTAGTTTGCTTTTGTGACTGTAAAGGCCAATTTGTGTCAGACCTGGTAGGAAACCCTGAAGACAGGTTTTCTCTTGTCGCGGCTCATATGTCCTTGTGGAAATTCTACACAGGAAATGCTTAGAAATTCCAATCTACAAACCTAATCACTAGAAAACCTATTTCTAGGTTTCAGACGATGTAAGACACGAACTATACTAGATATCACATCATGAGAAAACCCATCTTCTGAATTTTAACATCACAATGTAGGACAGTTCAATCCCCAGAAGATAGGTTTTCTTCTGACATAACCCAAACTCTATATTTCATTTTTTCTTAACTTATGTACAACATTTTGTCTTGGGTTGGTAAAAATGCATTAAATAGAGGATATTTTAACTAAATTACTTTTTTGAGGTGAATACCAAATATATTTCATCGAGTGAGTTGAAAACATCAAAATTTTCACGAGTACGTAGCACGAGTGAAAATTTAGATGTTTTCAAGTCACGAGATGAAATATATTTGGTATTTACCGATAAAAAGTAAATTTTCTTTTTATTTTATACAATAAAATTTTCCTATTCACAAAGCAGGCGGTGAAAATGCAAAAACGAAAAAATTTTGAAAACACATATAATTTTGGTACCACATTGTTCCTAACGTTCTAACTAAGAAAATGAATACCCACACTTTATGTTTTCGTTCGTAAATAACGGAGTTATTGGCATTTGAATTTCTGAAGTGAGGCACATTTAATGACGTCAAGTGAATGGAAACGTCAGAAGTAATCCAAACTCTACAGTGAAAATATCGGCTGATATCAATCACTAGTGAAAATATCAATATCAATTCTGCAGTGAAAATATCACTTTTATCCATTTTTGATATACATTGATTTCACTGCTAAGTATAAAATAAAGATACAAAATTTAACATTGACAAAAAAGATACAAAAAGTTAACAATAACAATGACAATAAACTGTACATAAAAACTTGATACAAGCTTTTATATCATTTTGAAACTCATTAAGGCACGGCCTTGCATGAATGATAAAAGGGCCATCAATACAGCAAGGCTAATTGGGGTTAAAGCAACACTGAGAAACCCAACTGTCTGCACATTCTTTCAAGAAGTCTCAAGAAACAGTTTTCTTCCTATTTGTTTAAGAACTTTTCAACCTCAGCCAAGGTCGTATCTAGAGTGGATTTTCATGGTTAAGTATCACATGGGCAAATTACCATTATTTAGTGACTATTTCCCCATTTAATGACAAATACTCTTCTTGAATAAGCAGAAGTGGAAGCATTAATATAGAAATATTTTTATGACCAAATCCTTGTGCCAGACATAGGGGTCTGATGTCAGAGCAGATCTTGGGGTGTGAAACTTGATTTTACATGGTTTCTAATCTCCTCCACAAAAAGGTAAAAATGCTAGCAACTGTTAAATTTTTTGTGATTTCCCTTGTTATAAGCTGCACCATAATGAGATTACCGTGAAACTGAGAGGCACAAGAAAAGAATGGTCATGAGAAAAAAAAAAAAAAAATAATGAGCAAAGATTGTTGACTAAGAACTCGAATTATTACCTTCAAAAATGTCTACAACAGTGTTGCTAATGGGTGGATTAGCCCCTACTGTCATCTATATTGAACACAATCTACAAAATATTGAGCACACACTGTGAAAGGTACATGTAAGTTAAGGGCAATAGTGAACACCACTGCAAATCACCTCTTAGAAGATGGTTTCTTTTATCACTAAGAGGGCAAAATGGCTCTTCCAAACATCATACATGTAATACCCATTTACAACAATATCATTGTGTCTCTTCACAATCATTTATTCAATACACGTAATAACTTCACAAATTGGCTATATTTAGAACACAACTGGTATATTGTATGCTATAAACTACAATACAGATATTATACAAATATGAGGGCCCCTCATTGAGGGGAGCGTAAATATAATGGGAGCAAGGGGGCCTAGTGGGTTAACATCAGACACTGGAGCAAGATGTCAGGGGTTATGGTTGTGCCCTTGAGCAAGACATACTAACTCGGAGTAACTCCCCTATGTAGTGTTCAAATACCCAGGAGGCAGTGAAGGCAATGACTGAAAAATTAGGACTGGGATGTTACACCACAAAACAAATCCTTCAACAATTATTATGAACACTTACAGCAAAATACATGTAGCACAGATCTTACATCGTGTTGGTCATTCTAAGATGATGACCAGTTTATATATGGAGGATCTTACATGAGTGGAAATTTTATATGAAATTCAAAAGAGCCTTCGGCATTTAATAAATTTCATATGAAATGACCATGACTGTAAGATTCGGTTTATCATACCACCTTTAAATTGGGATTAAACAGGCTTCAAAGTGAACATAATTTTACTTCAAAATAATGTTGTTGTCAGGGATGTCATTATGATGTTACAAACTCCTGCTGAAGTGTTAATGCATGTGGTCATCATATACGTTATCCACTCAAAAATAACAATGTAATATGATTTACATGTATGAACACCAAAGGCAAAAATAATGCGAACCTCTGAAAATACCTATAAACACTTTTGCTCTCACACTTCATATGCCCTACTTTCCAAAAATCTACTGGTAAGCTAATTATAGGAGCTGAAATTGCCCTGGTTCTGCCCTTGTGGTTGACCTTGAGATGACATCTGGGTTTGACCTCCCATTGACCCTTGACTTGACATTTGACCACCACCTGACATCTGCCCACTCATAGAGCCCTGACTCTGCATGGGTCCGCCCATTGACGAGTTCGGCATGGGACCGCTCATAGTTCCCTGCCCAGACATCTGACCTTGGTTTGGCATTTGACCTTGGCTGCCCATCATACCTTGTTGACCTTGCTGCATCTGGGGCATCATTTGGCCTTGACCCATATTACCCATCTGACCTTGTGGCATCTGACCTAGATTAGAAAGGAAATCTACTAGTTAATTCATTTTTGACAAATAGACTGTCCCATCACTAACATTTGGGCGAGTCCACTTACATTTTTAGGGACTTCAAGTGTGATTTGAAATTTTATTCCATTTTTGATAAAAATCCTCTCAGCAAACAGAATAGTCCCAGATGGGACACCACGTTCTGCCGCATCACATCTGGATCTATACTGTTTGCCAATGTCCCGTAAAAAGGATGACAGGCTTATATGAGTTAAAGCAACTACTAAATCATTGTTGAAGAAATATATTATGAAGTTGTCTAGAGGAAGAGAGTATTGTGTGAATTTGTAATAAATTGTGGCTTATTACTTATAAAATGAGACATGTATTTTTCTTATACCTAGGTGTCTCACAGTATGTGTTAAATGTGATTTTTTTCCCATTGCACAGAGTATTGCACAGAGTATTGCCAAAGTGTGTGCCTTGCCAATGTGTGTGTCTTCGATGTGCCTTTAAAAAAAAATAATAATCCCATTTCTATTTTACCTGGCATTCCTTGTGGCCTGTTGTAGTTTGGGAACCTTTGACCTTGACCCTGAAACTGTCCATACTGTTGTTGACCCATATTCTGATTATAACCTTGACCTTGAGGATAATTTCCCTGACCTTGACCACCGGGGGCAAAGTTCTGTCCACCATACTGTTGTTGGTTCGGGTAGCCCTGTGGCTGGCCAAACTGCTGACCTGGAATTAGGAAAGAAGTATCTCAAAACGTAACAATCGCTCATCTGAGAGTCAACAAGGACACAACCGGCAGAGGCAGAGTTTTAACCAGGGCCTCTGGATTCAGGGTACAATACTCTACCAGAATCCTAGGCAACCATGCCAATAATATAATTGGAAAATTACAATAAGATGAGGAAACTGGCGCTTACACTTCGCATGGACAGGAAAAGGCATTCAAACCTCTTCAGCTGATCACAAGTGATAGGCAATACAGGCACCACGCAGCCCATCAATGCCTTTCATCAATTATGGCAAAACAAATCTTACTTATGCAAATGGGGCCGCTCAGTCTGCTTGTGCTGAAAACCTAAATTGAAAGAAATATAACTCAACTCACCTGGCATTCCTTGTCTTCTGTATGAGCCAGGAGGTAACATCTGTCTAGAGCCCATACTCTGATTGGCTGGTCCTCCTGACATCATTCCTTGATTCTGTGACATCATTGGCTGAGCTGAAGACATCCCAGTCTGGTTCTGTGACATCACAGGCTGGTTCTGCGACATCATTGGCTGGCTTTGTGACATTTGTTGATTCTGAGATGATGAACTAGTCTGACTCTGCGACATCATTGGCTGATTTTGTGACATCATAGGTTGATTCTGCGATCCCATTGGCTGATTCTGTGATGACATGGTTTGATTTTGTGACATCATAGGCTGGCTTTGTGACATCATTGGCTGATTTTGTGACATCATAGGTTGCTGTTGATTAGGCATCATGGGTTGTTGGGATGACATTTGTTGACCTTGAGGCATTCCCTGGTTCATCATAGGGTTCTGTTGGTTCTGGAAACCTTGTTGAGGCTGGTTACCAAACTGTGGATTGCCCATATTACCCATGTTCTGACCTGTTAATGACATTTTTCATGAATATTGTAAAATTTTCTAAATATTTTACTTGTATGAATAGATAAGAATATAGAAGCAAATGCCACACTTTTCCCCAAAAATATACAGTGAAACTTGACTTCAGCAAAACAGGTGCAAGAAATTCTGATACAGTATGAAAGAAGTCTGGAGACAATGCTTTGAGTTGATCCAGATTAAACTTTTGATAGACAATTACAGCATATTGTAATAACCAAGAAATATGACTTGAAAGTTTGATGTCAGAGTTAAAGGGTTTTGGAGAATTCAATTCCTTTCAATGTGAGAAAATTTTAGAAAACAGGGTTCCCACGAAAAGTATAAAATAAAATTCAATGACTTTTCCATGATAATTCCATGATCGGCGTTAAATTTCCAGGACTAATTTTTCTGTTTATTTATTTATTTTTTTGTCATATAACACTTTTTAAAAGGCAAGAACAGATAATTATATTACAAAAGTAACTTAATTCAAGGTATTATCTTGTTTTCTGATGAGGACAAATAAGTTTGAATGCCGTTTTGAAAGACACAACTTTATTTATCAATACTTATCGAGCGAGCGAGGAAAAAAATGAATCCTGAAGACATTCAAACTGGCATTTCATAACAAAATTCCATGATTTTTCCATGATATTTCATCATCTTTCAAATTCCATGAATTTTCCATGCATGGAATTTTTTTAGCCATTTTCCATGTTTTCCAGTGCCCGTGGGAACCCTGAGAAAACTATGCGGGTCATTATTTTTATTGAAATTTAGAAATTTGAAGCTCTAGTTTGAAGATGCAAATTTTATCTGTTAGTTTGTCATGCATGATGCATCTATCTGAAAACACAAAATAGCTCTATGTAGGTCTATATTTCAAAGGAAAAATAAACATTAATTTTGATATAATTGTGCATTGTTTAAATAAATATTTAAACATGCTTTTAAGATCTGTTATGTTTACAAATATAAGCTTTGCAAAACTAATTTTCATGCAAGCTGTTCTTTGCAAGGACTAAATTCTACATCAGCTAAACAGTAGCATGCAGTCTTTAAAACTTCAATACAGGACATACAGTACAACGACAATGAATGATTCAATCACATTTAGAGTTATGTCTCCTGAACCTACATATGTTACTTATAAGACCAATTTCACAATACACGTAATATATTTAGGATCATAACACTTTTGGTTTCTTCAAACTTAAACATAATCGTACGTTCACCACACAGTGCAGGCATCAACACAAGTTCAACACACAATGCAGGCCAACATGCCAGACTCACTGTATGTGTTCTGAGACATCATATTTCCTGACCCCTGATCACCCTGGCCTGACTGCATGCCCTGCTGGTAGCCCCCACTAGACATTTGTTGAGACTGAGGGGCACCCTTAGGGGTACCAGAATAATTGGGCTGGGAACCAGGATTCATCCTCATATTATGACTCATGGAGCCCATTTGATTAGAACCCATCTGATTGGAGCCCATTTGGCTTGAACCCATCTGACTAGCATTCATTTGACCAGAACCCATTTGACCACCTGGTTGAAATTAAATGCGGTAAGTGGATGGAAGAAAATTATAAAATGTGTGAAGGCTAGGCTATATCAAAATTGTGTGAACAAACCTCCAAACTTGCCCGATAACTATAAAACTTTTTGCAGCACTTGGCTGTTAGGCGATGCTTGATGGCATATAGGAGCATATATTTTCTTTGCACCTGTACACGTATATCTCAACCTCTTTAACAGTTTAATCCAATATCTAATGGTACATGTACAAGAATGCATCAAAGTCATTTTTAACTACAGTTCAATAACGTACTGCATATTTTTTTCATACTTATGCACCAGTCATTTGTAACCATGCCTCCACCCCTCCTATGGGGAAGGGAGGGGGATAGCGGAACTAAAGCGCATGAAAATTACTTTTTGACTCCTGGCAGTGCAGGGGAAACATTTTTACATTACGATACTTACCCGAGGGACATCTTCATTTGCAAATCACTGGGCTAAGAGCAAAGTTTTGAGCTATAAGCAGGGCACTGAAAAGTCTCAATCCCCTCCATAGGCGCGTGTGTGTGTGTGTGGGGGGGGGGGGGGCAAATGTGGCTACAAATGACTGGTGCATTAATGAAAGAACTATACATCATTGTGAAATGTGAACCAAAAATATCTGGAGAATTTCAGCTTTTCTGGGAGGTTTGTTCACAACTAATGTCAATGTTGTATTTGCATTTGAAGCTAAAGATCATTGCAGTATATGAGTATTAAGAGACAAGCAAGATCAGAGACATTAAAATCTGCTATATGTGTTCCATTTTGTATGATGACTTGTCAATGCAACTAGTGTGTATTGAACAGATTTAAGAATAAGTATATCTAGCAACAGATAGCCATCAAGATTTCTTGTGTTCAGTATCAGAAGCAAAATTACGGTATAATTACGATATTCAACTGAAAATTTGGTCAATTCTCTTAGTTGCGGGTGCTCACCAGTCACTAGTTACTTTGACACATCTCAGAAAGCCCAGCCCTTCACCAAGACCTGAAGACCTGTCATTAGCCTTAAAGAGAAAGCAAAATGTAAGTTTTTTTTAAATCGTAACTGCTTACTCTGATTCATCTGGTTTGGAGGCATGTTGGACTGTGGTCTCATCTGTCCTTGGACTGGGGGAGTCTGTCCAGGGGCCTGAAAAATATTTCCTTCTTTGACATTTATTCCGTTTTACATCATTTTCATGATTATTTCAGGCAAATCTGATAGTAAGACTAAGAGAGACAAAAATGGGAGAACCTACCGAAAAAACATCTGGCCTATTTGACAGACGAACTTTGCTTGTCTCGCATGTACGTATATGCCCAGTGTTAACATTTTACTGACTTGTGATAATAAACAAATAGAGACAACAATTTTAAGTCCTGTCCAGATAAGCACTTTTTGCCAAAATATCAAAGGCATTAAGTCACTTTGATAATAGGTTTTGAACCCTACATTCTTGCACTCTCCGAGTCTGGTGATCATTCTCCCGTAAGGATGATAAATTTATAACATGTTCCAAGGTTTGCACCTAAACAGTCTTAAATATTAGCTAACAAAACACACTTTCCCAGATCATTAACTGCACACTTACAGGTAGTAGGGACTGGACATTCTGGTTGGCATCTGCCAAAGTAGCCAAGTATACCAGGTTCCTGTGAAGCATTTGTTGATATCTGAAAAATATAGCAGCTACATCAATATGTGTATTTCTCATCAAACATTTCGATAAATACCTGAAAATGAGTTCTTACATGAGCCGCATCATGAGAAAACCAGATTTTTGCTTATGTGAAAACAAAGATGAAGATCAGCTGTGCAGTATCTGCACAGAATCAGCGCCTTTGTTTTGTTACAAAGATAGTATACTTTCTCCTCTACTTAAACACAAACTTTCAAGATTCTATCTTTCGTCTGTGGCTATATAGGCCAATTTATGTTGGACCTGGTCCGAAGTCCTGAAGACCGGTTTTCTCATGGCGCAGCTCATATTGTCTTTGCATTCTTGAAAGCCGCAGCCTCAATAAGATAACCCATCTTTGCACTGATAACACAAATGCCAAACAATGTACGTACTAACTTATTAGAAATTGGCCAATATAGAAGCTTAGTTAATACTTTTGTAAGGATTCTCATAATTCAGGGGTGATAACAGTGAATCCAAATCAGGAAAAACTCTGTGGTCCAGGCCTTCAGCACCCCCAAACCACCTTCTATCCAAAGAATCTTCTTGGATTAAGTGTTGTTATCAAATCTACAGTTAAAAGTAAGACTAAAAACCCAGGAACTGGCACAATTAATTTTAAAATCCCAACCCAGACACTAGCCATGCTAGCCAGGAACAGAGTCCTGAATCAGGAATTCCTGATAAATAAGGAACTTTATCACCCCTGTCATATTAACTAAATTTTCTAATTGCACCAGTCAAGTCAGAATCACTGTCCATAAACAGTTGTTTCAGTTGAATTTTGTACACATAAAGTTAAATTGAAAACAATTGCCTGTGCTTGAAAATCTAATTTGAACACTAATTTTTTTTAGCATGAGGGAGTTTTATAACCAGAGGTCCTCTGCCCCTTGCACAAAATTTTGTTTTCCTCAAACAACTTACTGAACACATTCTGTTGTCTTTCCTTTGTTCTGGTAGTCTGTTATAGCCTGTATCAGCTGGGTATTCTCATCAAGCATCTATAATAAACACATAACCATCAGTTTATTAATTACATGTATTATTTTAGCAATGATGCAAGAAAATCGGTCATAGGGGTTTCAAACTAGGTCTGACACAAATCAGTCTGTACAGTCAGACTAAGAGAAGCAGGCTAGAAACTTCACATTTCAGATAAAAAAGAGGGATTATATTAAATATAACTGTGAACCAAAAACAAAGGCACAGAACAGCTGATCCGATTTTTTTCTTTCGCATGATACATGTACATTTATAATTATTTATATTGCTGGTTGGTTTTCTGATGCTGCAACTCATTTTATTTTTGAAACAACACACACAACACAACTATCACTCAAATCTGCAACAATGCCAGATCATAAGGACAGGCCACACACTAACACTTCCAGTTACAACATGCTATATACAAAATAAACAAACATCAGTAGGTAACTGCAATTTTTCATTAGTTTATAACAACTGTACGAGAAGCTGTGACAATGGCATTTGCTAGGAGTTGCTGCGATGTTTTGCACAATTACTCTTGAGTCACCCATTGCCTACTTCCATAAACTACCAAAAACCCCTACATCAGAGTTTTTCCTAGGATAACAGGATTCTAAAAATCTATCACTGTGAAAAACACTGAGTCAGAAATGAAAGGTTGGAGTTTGAAAAATTAGTCTTAAATTAAAATATTTTAATGACCTTATCCCAACCAGTACCCCACTTAATTATCACTGGGATTTTAATTTGTACATTTTTTTTCCAGAGCAAATACATGATGTGGAGCAGACTGGCGTAGGGGTAGAGTGGTTGAACTTGGTCCCAGAGGTCCCGGGTTCAATCCTAAGCCGGGGCACCTTTTCTGTTGGCCCTGAGCAAGTCACATTTCCACAGCTCCTGAGGTAATGGTCAGAAATTCAGGGTTCCCATTTACCCCACTCTATTGTTGGGTTTGTACCTCCAAAATTTGCCACATAGCCCCAAAATTTGCATAACTTCTCACATAAGCCTATACATAGGGGGGAGGGGGTATAAAACTAAGAAAATTAAGCCAATATACCCTCAAATTCAAAATTCAGTGGGAACCCTCAATCCTGGAAATTGATCGACTCAGTAAACAGTAAAAAAAAAAAAAAAAAAAAAAAAAAAAAAAAAAAAAAAAAAAAAAAAACAATGCCTTGCAGCTCTCAATATCTGAACTTTCATGGTTCAGTGATTGTCTTGTATCTCAGCACTTGGTTAATTTATGAACATACTTCTTTCACAATACATGTATATATAAGTGAGACTTTTAAACCTTTAATCAGGTCTGGATCATCTCGGAAAATCGCAATCGAAATCATAGCGTACCATTAATTCTCCTAATCAAGAGGAATCACTCCAAACCAGTACAGAATTTCTGACTAAATAATGAAACAAATTGGGACTTAAGTATGAAAGTTTCAGAAACGACGCGGAAATGGCTGATAGCGCATTCACGCGATCTCTGATACTTAAGGTGTGGGCTCCAGCAGCAAGGTCCCCCTCTTCAAAAAAGATTACAACCTAGAAATAAAAGATTACAAACAAATATTTTACTATCTGAAACTCTTTCAAAGATCAGAGATCAAAATGATGTAAAAATGGTAAATAGAAAAATTCTGTGATTCTGCCAGCAGATGGTTGAAATCCTCGTTCAAATTGCAAAATTTTCGTCTGCTTACCTCTGTAGGTTCCCTCCATGTTTTATACATCTGAAAAAAGCCAAGCCGAATCGTTGAAAACCAAAGCAATTAGACAGCCAATAAAGGTACTGCTAAACAACATGACAGAGACAAACAACACTCAAGACATTTCACGACCTGCCACGTCACCCCTTAGATTGGCTCTTACACATGCCAGTGAGATAGAGAAGGAAACAGATATCAACATCAAGCTGATTGAAGAAGAACCAGAGTATGAGCAGGGAAGTGTTAGAATGTCAGCCAGTGCACCACAGAATTGGAGTAGACTCGGCTCATCAAAATCTCGAACAGTCGACCAGCAAGACGAAGAGCAAGGGAGAGAACTGATACTGGATATGATGATGGAAGCGCCAGAAGGAACATCATTCGCCTTCACAGATGGTAGCTGCCTCACAAATCCAGGCCCATGTGGGGCAGGGGCAGTTATCTACCAGGAACACCATCCACCAGTATGTTTGAAAAGACCAGTATGCAGAAGAGGCTCAATACTGTTAGGAGAACTGGTTGCCATACTCATCACCCTAGAATACATGGTGCGACACATTAACACCATAAAATGCAATCTCCTAAAAATCTTCAGTGATAGCCAGTCATCCATTGGTATCCTCACCCTGAACTGGAAAGACAGTAGCTATAGATCTATCACCAAGGACATCAGGAGTGCCATTAATACCCTTCATGATTGGGAACCAATGTGGATACTGTAAATTCGGAAATTTTTGGGTGACTTTTATTTCGCGAATTTTCTATTTCCGAATTCCGCGCCTGGGATATTCCAGAGGTCGGGAAGGAGTACTACAAGTACACACCCCAAGTGACAATGAAACACCAGTTTGACATACATACAAAACAGGCCTACAGTAGAATCCTCCAACTACAGACTGGTTATAGCATCCTGAACCAGTACAGATCCAAGATAGGCCTGACAGACAATAACCTCTGCCAGTGTGGTCAAGCGGAAGACACCCAGCACTACTTACTTCAGTACCCTCTCCAGGAGGAACCACGCAATATCTTAGCAAGAAACCTGGGACAGAAACTTGGCTTGTACCACCTAGACATGCAAGAGCTACTTGGATCTGAAGACAATGAGAACATACCTGAATATAGAGACACCATCAGAAGGGAGCTTGTCGAATTCATCGAGGCCACAGGAAGATTTTCTCCTGCCCAGGCATCCCCCACCCTGAGTCTGTGACCGCTATTCAATCATCTTGGAAGTCCATTTGAGTCTAGTTACATATGAGAAGATAATTAACATTATCTCTATCTATCTCTATATAGTATATACTGCCATACGCCCTCACGGACATTCTAGGCAGGTCTGCGCAACGTCTGTTAGTATCAGACAGAAAAAGAAATGGTAAAGAAAGATTTAAAAGCATTAATAAGGGGAGGATAAAAACAGATGATAGGTTAAAATAGTTAAGATTAGCTAAAATCAGGTAAAAACAACTGAATTGGGATCTAAGGGCGAGAGTGTGGGGGGGGGGGGGGGGGGAAGAAGGAGTATTTGTAATAATCTGTAGAAGTAGAGACCTGCCTGAAGGTCATGGAGTGACAGTATCTAGATATTCTATTACTGTACTGTATATAGTCCGGGAGAGGTACAGCGACGAGGCCATGAACAACTTTGTAAAACAAACAAAGGCGAGCATCAGCCCTCCTTTGCTCCAATGTACGCCATCCTAGGTTTTTTACCATCTCAGTTACACTGGCCTTTTGTTCAAAATTGTTTACAGCCCAACGTGCCGCTCTACGTTGCACTTGCTCAATTTTTTAAATCCACTTCTTATGGTTTGGGTCCCACACAGCTGAGGCGTACTCAAGCTGTGGTCATTAAGAGACAAGCAACTTACAAGAGAGACTACAGTGCCACAGAGGCCATAAATAGTGGATAGCGGATAACCAGGCTAAGTTATAGCAATCGTATAAGCTTAAGATAGCGCAGAACTGTGATAAAATTGTCTCATTTCTATGGAGATATCACCTCCTGTATACTGGTTTACTAGCTTACCGCGGCACTAATGATTCAATGGCTCACTAAAAATACGCAAGATAATCAACTTTTTGTTCACGCCCTGTTCGATTTGTATCATTACCTCCTACGTTTTTCTGAAAAGAAAAAAATAAAATTTTCATTTGTTTTTATTTTGCAAATTCATTCTTATTGCCGTCATATCGTTCAAGGTCGGTCAATTTTTGTTTCCTATATTACCGCAGAGTTCATCTTAATGGAAAACTGATCAGTTTTAGATGTCCTTACGATGTCGAAAAGTTATAGATTAGAAGAACAGATATTTCTCAAACAACATTCAAGGTCATTAACATCTTTGAAATTATTTTAGAGATTTAGGCAACATTAACATTTTGCATGTTTGGACTTTTTATTGCTGTTAGTTTTTTTCACTAATTAACACCGAGCAATGCACTAAAGGCAACTGAGTTCATGGCTATATTTTAACAAAAAAGCATGATAAAATGTGTTGATTACACAGAAAATAAATGTTTGTCTAGGTTGCTGTTCAAAAATAACGCGAAATCGCGGTCTAAATACATACATGCGTAATTATTGTTCTGTTCTATTCTATTCCTACTATACGATGAACTCATCTACTTTTGCCGGTTTCCCGTAAATCTTAAGGACATTTCCGAATTGTTTGCGGATACTTCCAAGTAAGGCGATAATGTGACCTATGCTGCATTCGTATTGTGACAGACCCTGCCTACATTCCCGGTATAAAAATAAGATACAAACATCTATTTTAAGAATAATAGGGGAAGTTTAGGGGTAGAGGGGGTCTTGATTATGGGTAAAATCTGTTTTCATATGACTTGGACAAAAATATCATTTTAATAACCAGTTATTAAATAACCATATCTACCAAAAAAGGTCACAAACTCGGGGTTTACGTTTGCGTCGTACGATCTCGAATGTAAATAAAAGCGCTGCAGGCATGCATGATAACCCGCCACGCAAATTTAATTTAGCAAAAATGTTTGTTAGTAAATTCTCAAGATAAAGAGCAGAACAAAATTTTGTCATAAATGAAGGACCATAACTCTGCATACATTGATAAAATTTTACCATCTTCTATCCCAAACCACTTCTTCCTGATTTGAACTTTTATACAAAGTTTGAAGAAAATTGGTTGATAAATGCACAAAACAGAGGCAGGAAATGAAATTTTAATGTAAATCATGGGCCATAACTCTGTACATATTTAACGAAATTTACTCATTTTCAATCCCAAACCACTCCTTCCTGATATGAACTCCTATACAAGGTTTGAAGAAAATCGGTCAATAAATGCTCAAGAGTCCGGAAACAAAATTTTAATGTAAATCAAGGGCCATAACTCTGTACTTATTTGACAAAATTTACCCATCTTCAATCCCAAATCACTCCTTCCTGGTATGAACTCCTTTACAAAGTTTGAAGAAAATCGGTCAATAAATGCTCAAGATAGAGCCCGGAAACAAAAATGTAACGTAAATCAAGGGCCATAACTCTGTACATATTTGACAAAATTTACCCATCTTCAATCCCACACCACTCCTTCCTGGTATGAACTCCTATACAAAGTTTGAAGAAAATCGGTCAATAAATGCTCAAGATAGAGCCCGGAAACAAAATTTTAACGTAAATCAAGGGCCATAACTCTGTACTTATTTGGCGAAATTTACCCATCTTCAATCCCAGACTACTCCTTCATGGTATAAACTCCTATACAAAGTTTGAAGAAAATCGGTCAATAAATTTATACTCGAGATAGAGCCCGGAAACGAAATTTTAACGTAAATCAAGGGCCATAACTCTGTACTTATTTGACGAAATTTACCCATCTTCAATCCCAAACCACTCCTTCCTGATATGAACTCCTATACAAAGTTTGAAGAAAATCGGTCAATGAATGCTCAAGATAGAGCCCGGAAACGAAACGCTGACGGACGGACAGACGGACGGACGGACAGACGGACGGACGGACACTCGAACGCAAATTTTTTTTGGAGGGTATAACATAATACCCCGCACTCTTTAAGTGGCGGGGTATAAAAATCACTAGGACCCGAAGCATGCTAGAAATCACGAGATATGCAAATACGTCGGTAACGTAGCATCAGCGGTAACATAGGGTCGGAGTATATTGCCGCTAAAGGCTACATGGAGCCATGGCGCATCTGCACGATAATTTCGATCGTGATTTTCCGAGATGATCCAGACCTGTTAGTAGGTGGTTATCGTTCATTGTCCCCTAATTTCATGGTTCAGTGATTATGGCATTCTAGTTCATACATGCGAAGCCTAGACCAAGTTTTTTGTTAAAGCTTATACTTGTAACAATTAAAAAGATCAGTGTTACAAGTGTACGAGGTTATCACCTTTTGTATTGACGCCTGGCTTGGAGGCCCCTTGTTGCCCTTTTGCTGTTGTTGGACAAATGCTAAAGACATCTTCTTAACTATCAACACAGTAAAAATTTCAGCAAAAACGTGAAGCAAAATGTCAAAGCGAAAACAAAAGAAAATTGGTGGTTAGTCTGCACTTGTTTCTTCGTTCTGTTGTGTAGAAGTCGCGTCGGCTATAAAGAGTAAAAACCGGAACCAAGGCCCAGGACCCGGTGTTGAATCAGAATCAGAATCAGAATAGTTTACTGGTCACACGCCAAATGACATTATTTCACCAGGGGAAAGAACAAAGTTTAATGTGAATATGACGGGGCGATTATGGGTTTTATATAGGCTTTTTCTAGATAAACCCGTATGCTATTTTTATGCCCATTATGACTCCATATGAGACTAATTTGGGGGTTTAGGGTCACGGTTCTGAATACCAAAAAGACCGGGTTTGCGATATGGTGAGTGTGTTAATTTCAGATAGTTTGGATGCGTTTAAGATGATGTTTGGGGTGGTTTTGAAGTGGTTTGGTGATATTTGGTGTGTTTTGTGGGTGGTTTGGGTGTGCTTCCACGGTCCGGGGGCGAATAAAATGTTCCCTTACATGTACCTTTCTTCGTATTAATTTCCTATAAAGCAGCATCTTTTCACTAAAAGTTGTTAAAGATAATTTAACTAAAATGATTCCAACCCAATATTGCTCAACGGCAGTTTCTCCCATTGGGTGCTTACTTGGTCCCAATGTACATATAAAAAGGTTTTGTTTATTTGTTTTGAATTGATGCTTAACATCCCAGTCGACAGCTATGGTCATGTCGGCACGTTGCCTCCATTTCATGGGACTTGTAGACAAAATTAGGATGACAGGACATCCAACAAGTGTTTCAAATATTATATATTATAACCACCCAACTAAGCCAATATCGCTTAATTATTAACTGGTAAAACTAAACTAAACCCCAGCTGAAATTGTTCCATAGACTTACTGCAAAAAGGGAAAAGTAGACAATGATCTGGAAATGGCGCAATCAGAAAGAAATTCCCACTCCAAAAACCGAGGTGGAAAAAATACTAAATTAACAATATGGGCCCAGTTGTTCAAAACTTCCTTAGCTTAACACAGTCGTTAAGCCATCAATTTGTTATCGACTTCAAAAGCAAATACACTGTTATTTTCGGTTGATAAAATGTGAGAATCCTTTGCATTGCAAAGAATTCTCACATTTTATCAACAAAAAAAAATAGCAGTGTATTTGTAATATTGCCATTTGAAATTTTAACGAATCGTTAACTAACGACATCGTTAATTTTGAACAACTGGCTCCAGGTACATAGAAAATTTATCGTAAGCCGAGTGAGCAGCTATTTCCCAATAGGCGGCCACTCATTGACCCAAACTTAACTGAAAATATGAAAACTTAGATAAGGTGCAAACAGCACAAAAATCCAATGCCAAACATAAACAATTAGAACCATCACAGAACGATAAGGGACTTCGATCTCAGACCATAGTTTAGTCTTGGAAGGGGTTATTGCGCAAGCTTCAGTTAAAACCGCTGATCGAATGGTGTTTAGTTAATCTATGGTCTAGTGAATATGGCGGCGCCCATGGACAGCCGTCTTCCATTTTTAATTTCAAGACAAAGAAGAGAGAGTAGACTGAAAAACATGACAATAGATTCAAGCATCAAAGAAACAATTAAAAGTACCAAAAGTAGCCCAAAATGACCGTACAGCGATTAATTAGTGAGCCAGGAAATATTTTCAATACTGTCGGCCATACTTATGCCAGCGAAACCATAGTGGAAGGCTTGGTTTAAATACATCACTGGGTATGACATCACTCTGGTCAGACTAGACTAAATTCGATCAATGTTTAGTCGGACCATAAAGTCCGATAATATTGAGATCGAAGTACCTCTCTATTATCATTGCATTTTGCTATGAAAGAGCTGGACTGGTGGCCGTGGTTCCGCTGGTCATAGGGAGGTGGCAATAAAGAACGCGGTCACTTTAGTTGAACAGTGTCTGCTTATGCATATGTTTTTCGGAATTGACCTGGGTGTGCGCTTATCGGAGCATGTGCGCTAATTGGAGTGAATCAGTACGGTATATCGTCAATCGACAGCAAACGACAAGCTTGCCCGAAGCTCGAATAAAAGACATCGCGACCGAGTCGAAACGATATTTACCAATGTTGTTTCATGAATCCATAATTTATTGATTTAATGTCCTTCTGAGATATTGTAATTAGAGACTTTACAAAAGCGCGAGGGCAATGCAAGAGAAAGTAATGTTCAAACTGTCACGCAAGCGTGGGCGCTCCAGAGGAAATTATCGCTTCCTCCCGCATATCGAATATCGTCCTTGTACCAGACACATCCATGGCTTATTAAATGTCAAGGCAAGGTTATCCTGTTGGGCATTTTTGCTGTAAATTAATTTATTAAGCAGTTAATTACTTAAGACATTAAGACGCATACGTTACTGACTTATTTCACCCACTGACACAAGTCGGTCCGAGTTCTTTCAACTTTAAGACCGAGCCTGGCGTACAGCCTAGTCCAAGAATATAACGAGATAATCTGTCCAAAAGGTTCCGAAGCTGATCGTTGACTTTGTTTTCTCTCTCTTTCTGCAAAAGTAGTCCAATCCCTCTCCTTCCGGTTTCATGGTATCAGACCTGGTCGAAGGCCCCGAAGACGGATTTCTTTCTACGCGACTCCGATTTTTCGACGTAGGCGCGTCTTTCGCTCATCAGTTGAGTACTTGGTAATGAAAGGAAACTCTTTTCCAAAATGGTCATTTTTATAGAAAACATTTTCACTTTTCATTACCACTTCATTATTCATGTTTAAGACTCTACTCTATGTGTCACCTTCTATTGAAATTAAAAACAAAAAAAAAAAAAAAAAAAAAAAAAAAAAAAAAAAAAAAACAGGCTAGTATGATAGTTTGGGTCATGGATTTTAATTGACGGTTACAGTTTGATAAAACTTTCTGTTTTCACATACTAGCCCGTACATTAAAGCATCAACATATCATTTTATAAAGTCGTAACAGAGTTATTGTTCCTGAAAGCATGCATTTGAATAAAATGACGCTTTCTTCTATATTGTCAGTTTACGAGATGGTACGTTTAATTTGCTAGATGAATAGATGTAAAACATCTTCAATAAATGTTTTATGAATTTTCAGTACGAGTTACAGACTGAAACGTGTGTTATCCTGGTTATATTGTTTGAGTGAAACTGTTGGAACTGTCTTAACTTTTGCTAAAATTATACACATATTTTATTTCTAAATTTTCCAAATCACTTTTCCCTAGCCGAGTTTACCTCCGGGAAGTGTATTGTTCAATTCATATCCTGGAGTGATTGCCCAGTGTTTGAGACTCGAGAAACTGCCAAAAAGCGTTTTTCTTTTATTTACACGGTGGGGTTATTTCGCAACAGGTAACCATCTACGAGTAAAGGACATTTTCTGTATATAAAAACTGATGTTTTGCAGAATTTCTGGCTTATTATTAGTAATACAATCATTGACACCCGCAGGGCTTAAGAATGTCAGCAAACACACTGGCAAACACAAACTTTGAGTAAGTAAGTAAGTAAGTAAGTAAGTAAGTAAGTAAGTAAGTAAGTAAGTAAGTAAGTAATGGTTTATCAAAGTGTCACATTTCAACATCACAAATACACTGAAAAAAAAGTTATAAGAAACTCATTTTTGTTTTCTAAGCCATGATCAAACTTGAAATTGCATGATTTTTCGCCAAGAGACGGGTCTGTCAAGTAGGTAAGTTGTCAAGTGTTCATAAATAATTTTCTTTCACTAAACATGCTAAACGCGTTTTTTAAGAAAAAAAGCAAAAATCATTTTTTTTTTAAATAAAATTGTTTAAAGCACAACATTTATTGTAATGAGTAACGGGTGTCATCAAAGGGGTCCCTCTGGCTTGGAAAAACAAACTTTTTTAGGCATTATTTTAAAAAAATCGCTACTTTCTTCGAGATTTTTGGAAAAGTCAACAATGTGCCTCTTAAACATGTTAATCCCTGTCAAATTCACTCGATGAGGCCTGCAAATGAGAGATATAACTCGAAACAGCTGTACTAGACGATTCTCGAGGACAAACAGGTCACGACTGCCTCACACTTCCGGTTCCAATTTTTAAAGACTATAGGTTGATACCCAGGCAAATTTGGCTTACGAGACACTTTTATTACAGTTTAAATACATATATACATAGAAACATACAACACAATGAGATACATGTATGTATAAATCATTCTAAAAGATGGTATTTCTATGTTCTGAATTCAGAGGATGTAGGGAACTCGAGTAGTACAAAATCTGCTCTGAATGATATTCTAATTTTAAAAAAGTAAGTGTATCTATATGTATCTATTTTATGTGTCGAGTGCGCGGCCTCTAGATATAATTGTATATTCTGTCTCGCAAAGCAAAGCGACGTGACATTTCTCTTGTATCTGTGTCTAAAGTAAGAACAGAAAGTCCAGGAGTTCATATAAACCATTTGATAAGTATTTTAGACTATCTGACTATGGAATGGTATGAAACCTTTTTTCTTCCTAATAATATGTTAGCATCTGCAATTATACTATTGAGAGTAATAGTTAGTGAGAATGTATTACCATAAATGTGCTATCTTTTATAATCAGCCTATAGAGAGTTCTTATATGAAGCACCCTTTGCTTAGTTAATGCGCAAAAATAAAGAAATAAAGTGCAATGACATAGCTGCACTGCAATTGATTATTTCCATGTTTTAGCTGTCAGTGGGGTACGTATTATCAGTCTGATTACATTATCATGTTAGTCTCATAAAACACGAAGCATTTCAAAAGCCATGAAAACTAACATTTTATGCACTTTTATGAGTTGACACTACCTCGGCATGGAAAACCCAACGCAAGACACAAGCGAAAAAGATGCTCAAATATCATTATACATGCTTTCCTTCATTTATAAATAAAGCAAAAGATAAACCCATTAACGAAATTTAAAACTGTTGATCGGACTAAAAATAAATTGAATGTACCATTTCATGATCATAATTAATAACAAAACAAATATGTGATATGGAAGGATTGGTTCAAGGCATTCAATAGAAAAGCTCTTCATGTCATTGAAGAGTGCATTTTCATCAAAATTAATGCGAGTAATGTTTTAATTATTCTTTTTTTTTCTCGAGAAAAACATACTTCTCTGTCGTGTTGCACTGTAACCAAACGCAAATCGCTACTGAAAGCAGCGACGCTGCCAATGTGGAATGAATTCGGAATTAAATTCCCAGAGTTCAGTTCTGTTAATTTCCCTGAGTTCAGCTCTGTTAAAGTTTACAATTCATACGAAAATGCTGGTCATCAGTGTATATCCATCAGTAGCACATATCAGTAGCACATACATGTAATCTTCTAGACCTTAGCTTTGTCGAAAACGCAGACCTTGTCGCAGATTGTCGAAGGTAATGCAAAATGTTGCCATGTACGAGCGTAGGCCCTTATCCGATAGCACCAATTCGTATTTTGTAGTATAACGTTTGCGGGATAACACTTGTGGTTAAATCAATTTCAAATTACATTATATTCCTTGGTAACACGGTTTAGTCCCTTAATGCCTCTGATTTAACCATCATTTTGAGTGTACTTTCTGTATTCTTTACTAACTTTCCTTTCATTCCTCCTACTCCTCTTCTTTTTTTTTTCATATTATCATTATTATTATTATTATTATTATTATTATTATTATTATTATATGTCTACTTTTCTTCCACTATAATGTAATTTCAGTATCACTTCTCTTATTACTATTACCTTTTTACATGACTATGAGAACGCCATCTGTATTATTGCTTATAATGTTATTTTCGTTGTCGGGAAGGGTCGTAACTAAGGTTGGAAGAACTTGTGGCCCGACCCTTTTGCTTGTACATGTATGTATGTTAAGCAATAAAATATGTTTAAATCGAATTTAACCTTCAATTCGTAAGTTGTTATTTATCTGGAATGTTTCCTTGTTTCGAAGAAACAACGTGTATGTGAGAGGTCAATGTATAACTAACGTAAGGCCGAAAAAAAAAATAGCTGTGTTTCTGCTAACCCGACCGACCCTGATTTTTTGTGCCGACCCTTCATTTTTTATCGCCATTTTGAAAGAAAATAAAAAGATTTTCATCCCTACCGACCCTTGAAATTTTCAGGTAAATGGGCATAATTATATAAAATAAGTCAAAACTGCAAAAATAACATTTAAAACCACTTTATTTAACTTTCTTTATGTTTTAAACTTCAATGTCTGTCATTTTCTAGTATTTGAGATGAATTAAAAGGAAGCTGCATATTATTCTAAGTTGCATATTATCAATTTTTACTGCAGGTTTTCAACAAATAAAAATTAGAGAAAAAATAAAAAGATTTGCCTACCTACCGACCCTGATATTTTTCGGCATGTTAGCTGAAACACAGCTATTTTTACGCCTAATGTCTTGATTTGCTTTTTCTTTATGTTGCTTTTGCCTGTTTGTTGTGTTTGTCATCTTTGAATTGGTTGATGCTTGCCAGACGGCTACTTCGCTGTGAAAGTGCTAGTTATCTTGCTCTTCATGCTCTTCATGCGTGATTTTAAATTTTGTTATTGCCTTGTTTCAAGTTTTTTTTTCAGCCTGGTGTCTGGATCGCGATTTGAATTGAATTGTATCGATCCCGGGTCCTTCTATTCTTTCTTTCTGTGTGAAGTGTGGCAACATTGCCGACATTTAGGTCTCATGATTTCGAGAAATTACACCAATGTCGTACATATTTGTAATTTTGTTCTACTTGACCTTTCTGAAACTACAATGTACTTGCTCCTGTTTAAATTAAATGGTGCAGTAAATCAGCTGTATTACCACCCTGCTGTGAGCACGTATTGATTACGAGGAACCGTATCTTGAGAATGTGTAATTTTGTCACAAATTAAATTAGAAGTGTTCATTAGTGTGATGAATTGTCACGTTTCTAGACACCAATAGAGCGTTTTTATATGCATATTTGATGTCTGTTTCCTTACACATTGTCTCAGCAGCGATCACTGACATTCCTGCACCCGTCTGTAACCTTGACAGGGGAATCACATGAGATCTTGGTGCTGTACTGCTGGGTGATTTGTGATTTTCAACAAGCCATTCATTTCGCTGTGATGGTTTTAAGAAGGACCAACGGGAACATCTCGTCTATATCGAGTATAGCGGCATTCAATTTTACGTGTAAGCGTACAAACTTGTGAAGTACATGTATATGACCGCAGTATGTCTTCAAGCATACCCCTTCACATAATGACCTTGACCAACATTGCAATGCCTTTGACCTAGTTTCCATGTTTGCACAAGTGTGCTATCGACCTACAAGTCACTCTTACTGTAGAATTCACACTTGGGCTTACTGTATGTCTCTGTACGATGGGGTTCCCATACTGCATCAAAAGGGCTTTAATCTGATACACAGTGGAATATGCCTATACGCATACGTAACAGATCTTATTAATAGGTACAAGTAGGCAAAGATCAGGAAAAGACGCAATCAGAAAAAGATTCCCACTCCAAAAACCGAGGTGGGAAAAAACCAAAGTAACAATCAGGTACTTTATACCATAAAACATATCGTAAGCCGAATGAGCAGCTATTTTCCCAATAGGTGGCCACTCAGTTACCTTAACTTAACTAAAAATATGAAAACATACATAAGGCGCCAACAGCACAAAAAAATTAAACACCAAGACATAAAACAAAAAGAACCACTACAGAAGTATCGACTTGGAACGATCAGTAACACAAAGTTACTGGCGGGCTTAAACCGGTTTTACAGGTACCTAACCTCACCCTCAGCTTCTGCAGTGGTTCATAACATTTAGTTAGTTATTTGGTCCTTGTGGTGAATCTCTAACTAGTCAATGAATCATCAAGAACAAACAAATAAATCATGATAAACATCCTGATGAATCAAAACCCAGGACTCACAGATTGAGTAAGCTGCCCGACGATGGAGATCCCTGGGCGCCGAATAACCTACTAACTCCGGAGCAAAAGAAAAACACCAGTTGGACCCCGGTGGGCCAAGCAACAGACAAGAAGCTCCGGCCCCAACCAACTAAAATGAATAGCTTTAAGTCGGGGCCATCATAGAGTCTGACGCCCGACCCACCGGCGTGCAATTAAAGAAGGCAGCATAGTTATCAACCATGATTGGGTTAAAAACTAAGCATGCAGACTGTCGCATAACATTCAAGTTATAACCTATACGTCTGTAACGTGTTATGATTTTTCTGAACTGAAAAGAAAAATCGTTAATTCCTTTAAGTTTCTTAAATTTGTAAACCAAGTCACCATAAAATTCTGGTTCCGCAAGGCCCTCACTTAAAAGCGTCTTTAACCCAACATTATATTTGGAAATCAATTCATAGTGTCTACGATAAAATTTAGAAAAGGTTTTTCGAAGTTTATGATACCGATAGCCCTGTTGAAGAAGTTTTGCCGTTAAACATTTATTTCGAGCGTTGAAGTCTGTAACATGATTGCAGACTCTAGCAAACCTAATAAGTTGCGAAATGTATACACCATAAGAAGCACGACGAGGAACGTCACCATCCAGAAAAGGAAAATTTTCTATATCAAAATCAAAGTCATCGCGCTTATCATAAATTTTAGAAGAAACAAATCCATTTGAAATAGAAAGATGTAGATCTAAAAAGGGGGCTTCGGTATCTGAGATATTGGCTTTGTTTAACTGAAGTTCAGGTGGATAAATTTGATTGACCATACCTTCAAAATAAGGGTTGTCAATGTTCAGAAGGTCATCGAGGTACCTAGATGTGGAATTAAAAGCCTCGATAACATCAGCTTGATTATCATGGTTAAGAGAATCCATGAAATCTCTTTCGTAGCAGTATAAAAATAAATCAGCTACGAGAGGTGCGCAATTTGTACCCATCGGAATTCCAACAATTTGTCTGTATAACTTGGTCCCAAATCTAATATAAATATTATCAAGGAGATAGGATAAGGCGTCACACACATTCTGACATGACCAAAGTGTATACCGACTTTGGTCAGAGGAAGTGAAAAAAGCCTTTCTGTCATTACATGCCAAATAAAGTGAACCATAGTTTTTTAATGCCCTTTTGAAGGTCCACTCTATCAAATCCAGAAGTTTTTCTTTAATTAGATTATGTGGTAATGTTGTATACAGAGTAGAAAAATCATATGTGGACAAGCTTGTCGCACGGAACCCTCTACACTTCAATTTACTGAGCACCTCACCAGAATTTTTAATTGAGCAAAACCAATTTTTATTTGAAGTTTCATACACTGTCTCACAGTATCTTATAACATGAGATTTGATAGCAGTAAGACAGGAAGTTAATAATTTAGAAAGTTCAGTGGTAGTACAAGAGCTAGAATTTGCAATAAATCTAGCTTTGTATGGTCTTTTGTGAAGCTTAGGTAACCAATACATCGTAGGAAGTTTGTCTTGGTCTTCAATGACACAAACAGAAAACTTAACAGGTAAATCGTTTAAGTGGGCATTAACTACCGACACCTCGTCAGTATCTGTCTCCAGATAAGCCCTGGTACCATCAAGCTCCTGTTTTAAGGTGTTAACGTAGTGAAGCCTACAAACGACAACAACATTGTTAGCGGCTTTATCTGCCGGAACCAAGACATACTTTCTATGAAATTCTTGGATACCCTGCTTCAAATGCCTAAATGACGATTTGGGTTTAGGAGGTAAAAGATTAGTATTTTGTGAATAAAACTTAATACGTTTATCCACGATAGTGAAGATACTTGTTTTCCATTTTTTAAGAGCATTATCCTCAACACCCTCTCGTTTACACCATCGATTACCGAAATCATTTAATGCAGATGCAATCTCCTCTCTACATTTGTCGAAGTTAATGTAGGAAGGGAATCTATATTTCGGACCTTTAGAAACAATTTTGCGAATTCTAGAATCCGGAATTATTTTTAAATTTCCAGTAACTATATGTCCAGCTGGTTGATAAACATATCTTGAATCTTTACAATCTCAAGCCTTAGGAGTATTAGCATGGATATCAAGATCAGAAACAAGTTTATTGAAATTAAAAATAGTATTTCTGATTGGTTTGTTATATTTGTAACAAATAATAGGAGGTTCTGAATTTTGGAAGTAGGTAGGTATAGACTGTATCACTGATTTATCCTGGAATATGCTTGGTAAATCAATAAAGTCAATTCCTTTATTGATGAAAGGAATTTTAATAAAACTTCTAATGTGATTAGATTCGGAATCGATAAATGGACGAAGAGCATGCTGAGTATAACATCTTGTTAACAGTGCAGCGTCATACATTTCATGATTTCTATCGTAAAATCTATTAGCCTCTGTGTCCAAGGAACGTAATGCAGCAATAGGTAGAGAACTAAGATAAGACAGCATTGGATGTCGACCATGAATCCTTAGTTTGACAGCTAAATCATTAAGGGAAATGTTCAATTTCAATGCAGCGCACCGTTTACGTTTGTCATTACCCTTTTTCCGTATACCATGAGATCTAGATTTACGTTTACGAGACTCTGAAAGTGTAAGTACATCAAAATCGGGCATTTTGGAAATATTTCCTTCATGGTAAATGTTGTCGTTAAATCCCAGTGGAAAGGGTGTTTGCAGTAATTTTATCCATTTAAGTTCTGTTTCAAATCGTTTAATGTTTTTGAATCTAACTGAAGAATTTTCATCATATGAGATTTTCTCCACTGGTTGAACTTTAACATCTTTTGGAGAATGACCAGTGCGCTTAAAATTCTGGTACAGAAAGGTATCATTATTTTTGGGCTTTCTGATTCTACGATAGTGCTCACCAAATCGTTTTTGCAAAGTTCGACAAGTTTGTCCAACATATTGCATCCTACAATTGTTTGTATTTCAAGTAAGAACATATACAAGATCCATTGATTTTCAGTCTAAATCAGAATCATTAACCACTGAAAATGTCCTACCATTCACAGATGAAGTGATAGTAGTCTTAGAGCATAAATGATTGCAACAGTTGCACTTCTTGGCATTGCACTTAGAAATACTAGGGTACATTCCAGGTCTCTTGAACGGATTAATATATTTACGTAAAATTGGTGATTTGAGTGGAGATAACCTAATCTGAAGATTATTACGAAACATATTAGAATTAGAAGCTCCGTGTAGATTAACAGTAGATGCCGAAAAAAAATTAAGAGGTGTCATCCTAACAGTAGGTAATAAATTTTGAAAATTGTTAGTCGAATGAGGAATCCGTACAGTAGACGCGGCATGCAACCTAAGGGGAGTTAATTTTATTCCTAATCTTTTTGTAATAGTCATAGTTGGGAGTATTGTGTTGATACTGCCAAAAGGAGCGCGACACTCATACCGGTTATAGAATAAATAATGCACTTAATCCTAATGCAAAATCTTTCGAATGAAAGAAAAAGGTATAACCGAAGCCCACACCTCAGGTCCATGTCTAATACAAGTCCATGGATAGAAACGTAAGAATCGCTTATACAACGAGATACGAGTGACGTTCAACTAATGACCTTCAATACGGTATCGAAGAGTTGTGGTAGATAGAGATAGGAAAATACAAACTGATTGCAAGCAATCCCTGAGGATTGGAAAAATAAGAGCATTAAATGGATGTACGGGGAGACTTTTTAGGGCCGCCACACGGCACAACCACAAGAACTCTGATATAAAAAGGTACAAGTAGGCAAAGATCAGGAAAAGACGCAATCAGAAAAAGATTCCCACTCCAAAAACCGAGGTGGGAAAAACCAAAGTAACAATCAGGTACTTTATACCATAAAACATATCGTAAGCCGAATGAGCAGCTATTTTCCCAATAGGTGGCCACTCAGTTACCTTAACTTAACTAAAAATATGAAAACATACATAAGGCGCCAACAGCACAAAAAAATTAAACACCAAGACATAAAACAAAAAGAACCACTACAGAAGTATCGACTTGGAACGATCAGTAACACAAAGTTACTGGCGGGCTTAAACCGGTTTTACAGGTACCTAACCTCACCCTCAGCTTCTGCAGTGGTTCTGCAGTTAGTTATTTGGTCCTTGTGGTGAATCTCTAACTAGTCAATGAATCATCAAGAACAAACAAATAAATCATGATAAACATCCTGATGAATCAAAACCCAGGACTCACAGATTGAGTAAGCTGCCCGACGATGGAGATCCCTGGGCGCCGAATAACCTACTAACTCCGGAGCAAAAGAAAAACACCAGTTGGACCCCGGTGGGCCAAGCAACAGACAAGAAGCTCCGGCCCCAACCAACTAAAATGAATAGCTTTAAGTCGGGGCCATCATAGAGTCTGACGCCCGACCCACCGGCGTGCAATTAAAGAAGGCAGCATAGTTATCAACCATGATTGGGTTAAAAACTAAGCATGCAGACTGTCGCATAACATTCAAGTTATAACCTATACGTCTGTAACGTGTTATGATTTTTCTGAACTGAAAAGAAAAATCGTTAATTCCTTTAAGTTTCTTAAATTTGTAAACCAAGTCACCATAAAATTCTGGTTCCGCAAGGCCCGCACTTAAAAGCGTCTTTAACCCAACATTATATTTGGAAATCAATTCATAGTGTCTACGATAAAATTTAGAAAAGGTTTTTCGAAGTTTATGATACCGATAGCCCTGTTGAAGAAGTTTTGCCGTTAAACATTTATTTCGAGCGTTGAAGTCTGTAACATGATTGCAGACTCTAGCAAACCTAATAAGTTGCGAAATGTATACACCATAAGAAGCACGACGAGGAACGTCACCATCCAGAAAAGGAAAATTTACTATATCAAAATCAAAGTCATCGCGCTTATCATAAATTTTAGAAGAAACAAATCCATTTGAAATAGAAAGATGTAGATCTAAAAAGGGGGCTTCGGTATCTGAGATATTGGCTTTGTTTAACTGAAGTTCAGGTGGATAAATTTGATTGACCATACCTTCAAAATAAGGGTTGTCAATGTTCAGAAGGTCATCGAGGTACCTAGATGTGGAATTAAAAGCCTCGATAACATCAGCTTGATTATCATGGTTAAGAGAATCCATGAAATCTCTTTCGTAGCAGTATAAAAATAAATCAGCTACGAGAGGTGCGCAATTTGTACCCATCGGAATTCCAACAATTTGTCTGTATAACTTGGTCCCAAATCTAATATAAATATTATCAAGGAGATAGGATAAGGCGTCACACACATTCTGACATGACCAAAGTGTATACCGACTTTGGTCAGAGGAAGTGAAAAAAGCCTTTCTGTCATTACATGCCAAATAAAGTGAACCATAGTTTTTTAATGCCCTTTTGAAGGTCCACTCTATCAAATCCAGAAGTTTTTCTTTAATTAGATTATGTGGTAATGTTGTATACAGAGTAAAAAAATTATATGTGGACAAGCTTGTCGCACGGAACCCTCTACACTTCAATTTACTGAGCACCTCACCAGAATTTTTAATTGACCAAAACCAATTTTTATTTGAAGTTTCATACACTGTCTCACAGTATCTTATAACATGAGATTTGATAGCAGTAAGACAGGAAGTTAATAATTTAGAAAGTTCAGTGGTAGTACAAGAGCTAGAATTTGCAATAAATCTAGCTTTGTATGGTCTTTTGTGAAGCTTAGGTAACCAATACATCGTAGGAAGTTTGTCTTGGTCTTCATTGACACAAACAGAAAACTTAACAGGTAAATCGTTTAAGTGGGCATTAACTACAGACACCTCATCAGTATCTGTCTCCAGATAAGCCCTGGTACCATCAAGCTCCTGTTTTAAAGTGTTAACGTAGTGAAGCCTACAAACGACAACAACATTGTTAGCGGCTTTATCTGCCGGAACCAAGACATACTTTCTATGAAATTCTTGGATACCCTGCTTCAAATGCCTAAATGACGATTTGGGTTTAGGAGGTAAAAGATTAGTATTTTGTGAATAAAACTTAATACGTTTATCCACGATAGTGAAGATACTTGTTTTCCATTATTTAAGAGCATTATCCTCAACACCCTCTCGTTTACACCATCGATTACCGAAATCATTTAATGCAGATGCAATCTCCTCTCTACATTTGTCGAAGTTAATGTAGGAAGGGAATCTATATTTCGGACCTTTAGAAACAATTTTGCGAATTCTAGAATCCGGAATTATTTTTAAATTTCCAGTAACTATATGTCCAGCTGGTTGATAAACATATCTTGAATCTTTACAATCTCAAGCCTTAGGAGTATTAGCATGGATATCAAGATCAGAAACAAGTTTATTGAAATTAAAAATAGTATTTCTGATTGGTTTGTTATATTTGTAACAAATAATAGGAGGTTCTGAATTTTGGAAGTAGGTAGGTATAGACTGTATCACTGATTTATCCTGGAATATGCTTGGTAAATCAATAAAGTCAATTCCTTTATTGATGAAAGGAATTTTAATAAAACTTCTAATGTGATTAGATTCGGAATCGATAAATGGACGAAGAGCATGCTGAGTATAACATCTTGTTAACAGTGCAGCGTCATACATTTGATGATTTCTATCGTAAAGTCTATTAGCCTCTGTGTCCAAGGAACGTAATGCAGCAATAGGTAGAGAACTAAGATAAGACAGCATTGGATGTCGACCGTGAATCCTTAGTTTGACAGCTAAATCATTAAGGGAAATGTTCAATTTCAATGCAGCGCACCGTTTACGTTTGTCATTACCCTTTTTCCGTATACCATGAGATCTAGATTTACGTTTACGAGACTCTGAAAGTGTAAGTACATCAAAATCGGGCATTTTGGAAATATTTCCTTCATGGTAAATGTTGTCGTTAAATCCCAGTGGAAAGGGTGTTTGCAGTAATTTTATCCATTTAAGTTCTGTTTCAAATCGTTTAATGTTTTTGAATCTAACTGAAGAATTTTCATCATATGAGATTTTCTCCACTGGTTGAACTTTAACATCTTTTGGAGAATGACCAGTGCGCTTAAAATGCTGGTACAGAAAGGTATCATTATTTTTGGGCTTTCTGATTCTACGATAGTGCTCACCAAATCGTTTTTGCAAAGTTCGACAAGTTTGTCCAACATATTGCATCCTACAATTGTTTGTATTTCAAGTAAGAACATATACAAGATCCATTGATTTTCAGTCTAAATCAGAATCATTAACCACTGAAAATGTCCTACCATTCACAGATGAAGTGATAGTAGTCTTAGAGCATAAATGATTGCAACAGTTGCACTTCTTGGCATTGCACTTAGAAATACTAGGGTACATTCCAGGTCTCTTGAACGGATTAATATATTTACGTAAAATTGGTGATTTGAGTGGAGATAACCTAATCTGAAGATTATTACGAAACATATTAGAATTAAAAGCTCCGTGTAGATTAACAGTAGATGCCGAAAATAAATTAAGAGGTGTCATCCTAACAGTAGGTAATAAATTTTGAAAATTGTTAGTTGAATGAGGAATCCGTACAGTAGACGCGGCATGCAACCTAAGGGGAGTTAATGTAATTCCTAATCTTTTTGTAATAGTCATAGTTGGGAGTATTGTGTTGATACTGCCAAAAGGAGCGCGACACTCATACCGGTTATAGAATAAATAATGCACTTAATCCTAATGCAAAATCTTTCGAATGAAAGAAAAAGGTATAACCGAAGCCCACACCTCAGGTCCATGTCTAATACAAGTCCATGGATAGAAACGTAAGAATCGCTTATACAACGAGATACGAGTGACGTTCAACTAATGACCTTCAATACGGTATCGAAGAGTTGTGGTAGATAGAGATAGGAAAATACAAACTGATTGCAAGCAATCCCTGAGGATTGGAAAAATAAGAGCATTAAATGGATGTACGGGGAGACTTTTTAGGGCCGCCACACGGCACAACCACAAGAACTCTGATATAAAAAGGTACAAGTAGGCAAAGATCAGGAAAAGACGCAATCAGAAAAAGATTCCCACTCCAAAAACCGAGGTGGGAAAAAACCAAAGTAACAATCAGGTACTTTATACCATAAAACATATCGTAAGCCGAATGAGCAGCTATTTTCCCAATAGGTGGCCACTCAGTTACCTTAACTTAACTAAAAATATGAAAACATACATAAGGCGCCAACAGCACAAAAAATTAAACACCAAGACATAAAACAAAAAGAACCACTACAGAAGTATCGACTTGGAACGATCAGTAACACAAAGTTACTGTCGGGCTTAAACCGGTTTTACAGGTACCTAACCTCACCCTCAGCTTCTGCAGTGGTTCATAACATTTAGTTAGTTATTTGGTCCTTGTGGTGAATCTCTAACTAGTCAATGAATCATCAAGAACAAACAAATAAATCATGATAAACATCCTGATGAATCAAAACCCAGGACTCACAGATTGAGTAAGCTGCCCGACGATGGAGATCCCTGGGCGCCGAATAACCTACTAACTCCGGAGCAAAAGAAAAACACCAGTTGGACCCCGGTGGGCCAAGCAACAGACAAGAAGCTCCGGCCCCAACCAACTAAAATGAATAGCTTTAAGTCGGGGCCATCATAGAGTCTGACGCCCGACCCACCGGCGTGCAATTAAAGAAGGCAGCATAGTTATCAACCATGATTGGGTTAAAAACTAAGCATGCAGACTGTCGCATAACATTCAAGTTATAACCTATACGTCTGTAACGTGTTATGATTTTTCTGAACTGAAAAGAAAAATCGTTAATTCCTTTAAGTTTCTTAAATTTGTAAACCAAGTCACCATAAAATTCTGGTTCCGCAAGGCCCTCACTTAAAAGCGTCTTTAACCCAACATTATATTTGGAAATCAATTCATAGTGTCTACGATAAAATTTAGAAAAGGTTTTTCGAAGTTTATGATACCGATAGCCCTGTTGAAGAAGTTTTGCCGTTAAACATTTATTTCGAGCGTTGAAGTCTGTAACATGATTGCAGACTCTAGCAAACCTAATAAGTTGCGAAATGTATACACCATAAGAAGCACGACGAGGAACGTCACCATCCAGAAAAGGAAAATTTACTATATCAAAATCAAAGTCATCGCGCTTATCATAAATTTTAGAAGAAACAAATCCATTTGAAATAGAAAGATGTAGATCTAAAAAGGGGGCTTCGGTATCTTACCTAATGCATCTTTTTAAAGCAATATGTGGCATCTTAGGGCCGTATCAACTTCATCATCCTGTTCACTCCATTGTTCTTAACACTATCTCTTTTAGCTTGAATATTTGCCGTAACATTAAAAACGCCCTCGCGTATAAACACGAAACAGGGGTACGTCGTAAGACGTTTTATCACCATTTCTAAAGCTGATCTGTTTTCTCATGTCTAAATTTCGGCAGCTGGATTGCTGAATGACACACTGACCAACATATGACAAAGGAATTCTATCAAAAAGCTAATATGTATCTGAAGAAGAATTATCATTAGGTATACAGTTGAACCTGCTGAATCAACCACCTTTATAAGAGCTCCATCTGCATAAGAGAGCCAGTCTGAAACATTCCCAATCATTTTCACTATATTTTATCTCTGCATAAGACAGCCACCTCCACAAGACAACCAGCAGCCAGTAAAATGAATCCCAAAATGCTTATAACTCTCTATACGACAGCCACATCATACTTGCCTAAAGTCAAATTTCCCATTTACAAGCTGTTAATTGGACAATTATTATTCATTATTGTATTTAAAACAGTTAATTAGCAGAAAAAATCAATTAAGTTAATACCCATGAGGGTACCCATTTGTATATATTTTTGTGTAACGAAGCATGAAATGATGTCAACTTATGAAACACTTACAGGTAGTCCTTCCTTAGAAAGGATTTTTCTTGTGACAGTAAGAATATTTTCTACATGACAACTGCTCTGACTGAACCTTGATAAGACAGCCACCTGTGTATAACAGCCAGCTTAGCTCACTCCCAAAGGTGGCGCTTTTATAGAGGTTTGACTGTATGTGCTCTTAGTGTGGTTGGAATAGAAAACATACTACCCGTATCAGATTGCTGCCATTGATATATGTATATATGCATACTTATTGATATATTCATTATACTATATATACAATGTACATATAATACTCAAAATTTTATAAGCATCGATGTGTTATTTTCCTTATTACATAGTGTAAACCACTACGAGCGTGACCCAAATATAATGACAATCCCCTTAGACCAAACAGCTGGCGCCATTTGCTTTTTGTTACAAAATGATTCAAAGTTACTGACTAAAGGAAATTAGAAACAAGAAATGTCTTACAGAAGTCTAGGAAACATTTTTTTTTTCAAAAAAATATTTTTTGACAAATACAGGGATAGTTTTCAAAATTAGCACACGCATGCAAGTTTTTTTTTTATTTCGGCACTTCTCAAATCTAGCAGAATGCATTTAAGACTGACTGCCACAGAAAAATCAATTTCAAGCTGAATTTCCATACACTTGTAGACTTAAAGACAAACGCCATAATTTCATGATTTTCGTGGAAAATGCAAAATTTGTTCCAAAAACTATGGTAAGATATTTACTGTGTAAATTTCGTGTATTCAGAAACTTCAATGCATTCTCTAACAAAAAGCAAATGGGGTCGAAATGTTTGCTCCTTAGGCATTGTTATTAAATATGGGTCAAACACGGAGTGTTTTACACTGCTGTATGGAAAGTAATATATTGATGTTTATCGAATTTTGAGTAGTATACAAGTGGTAATTGATATATCACACCAAGAGGATAGGACGCTTGTTTCTCGGAAAATGGTTTCACTACAGTCAAATGAGCTATGACATGACATTGTATTCTGTGGAATGTGACATTAAAAAGGTACAAGTAGGCAATGATCAGGAAATGCAGCAAACTGAAAGAAATTCCAACTCCACAAACCGAGGGGTGGGAAAAAACTAATATGACATTAAATAGGTACTTGTACCAAGAAAACATATTGTAAGCCGTGTGAGAAGCTATTCCCCAATAGGCGGCCACTCAGTTACCCGAACTTAACTAGAATATGAAAAGGTACAAGTAGGCAAAGATCAGGAAAAGGAGCAATCAGAAAAAGATTCCCACTCCAAAAACCGAGGTGGGAAAAAACAAAACTAACAATCAGGTACTTATACCGTGAAACATATCGTAAGCCGAATGAGCAGCTATTTTCCCAATAGGTGGCCACTCAGTTACCTTAACTTAACTAAAACTATGAAAACACGCATAAGGCGCCAACAGCACAAAAAAATTTAAACACCAAGACATAAAACAAAAAGAACCACCACAGAAGTATCGCCTTGGAACGATCAGTAACACAAAGTTACTGGCGGGCTTAAACCGGTTTTACAGGCGCCTAACCTCACCCTCAGCTTCTGCAGTGGTTCATAACATTTAGTTAGTTCTTCGGTCCTCGTGGTGAATCTCTAACTAGTCAATGAATCACCAAAAACAAACAAATAAATCATGATAAGCATCCTGATGAATCAAAAACCAGGACTCACAGATTGAGTAAGCTGCCCGACGATGGAGATCCCTGGGCGCCGAATAACCTACTTACTCCGGAGCAAAAGAAAAACACCAGTTGGACCCCGGTGGGCCAAGCAAAAGACAAGAAGCTCCGGCCCCAACCAACTAAAATGAATAGCTTTTAAGTCGGGGCCATCATAGAGTCTGACGCCCGACCCACCGACGTGCAATTAAAGAAGGCAGCATAGTTATCAACCATGATTGGGTTAAAAACTAAGCATGCAGACTGTCGCATAACATTCAAGTTATAACCTATACGTCTGTAACGTGTTATGATTTTTCTGAACTGAAAAGAAAAATCATTAATTCCTATAAGTTTCTTAAATTTGTAAACCAAGTCACCAAATGATTTTGATGAAAACGTACATTCGGCTCAAACAGCACAAAGATTCGACTCCAAAACACAAAACAATTAGAACCACAACAGAAGTATCGCCTTCTGTAATATGAAATTACTGGGGAGCTTAAACCGGTTTTACAGGCACCCAACCTCACTCTCATCTTCTGTAGTGGTTCACAACATTTAGTTAGTTGTTCGATTCTCGTAGTGAATCTCTAACTAGTAAATGAATCATCAAGGACAAACAAATAAATCATGATAACCACCCCGAGAACATGTTTGTTTCATGTGTTGGTGTAGATTTTGTGCTGTATGTGTGTTTCATGTGCATATTCAAATATTTAGGGGTTCGTTCAAGAAATTCGTCTATGTTATGTGGCACAAGAATGTGTATGCAATTCTGTGATGTGTGTGTGTGCATTAATAGACATTGTGTGCCAATATGTGTTATTCATTCCTTACATCGCACATTTATTAGCATTAAATTTTATGCATAGTGGATGTGTCTATGGGGCACATAAGAATTCAAAGCTACACATTGATAATGTTGATGTGCATACAAAAATGGCCTGATTCTTTGTTAGTTTGAATTGATGCTTAACGTCCCAGACAACAGCTAATGTCATGTCAGGGCGTTGCCTTCATTTTATGGGACTTTTACCCAACATAAGGATGTCATGACATCCAACAATTGCTTCAGTTATAACCATACAACTAAGCCATTATGATACAACTAAGCCACAAAAGGCTTAAACGTATGGATGGTTTGACTTGAACTATTTTTCTTGGGCAGACTTAGACATGAGCGATTAACCTGTAATCAGGTGGTTAGTCAGTAGTGTATAAGGCCATAACTGTTTAATTTTTGCGAAAAGTGCATGTAACATTCCCTAGTTAGATGTTTTCAATGCTGATGTGCATTAAAATGTGGAGAATTATGTCGATTCATTCTCAAGATATTGAGCGGAAACGAAATTCTGACGACGATCAAGGGCCAAAAACTCTGCGAAAAATCATGGGTAACAACTTGAACTAGAGTATTTTTTTAAATACTGATGTGCATACAAAATTTGGTCAGGTAACGGTTCTGTCAATAACTCAAGATATAGAGCGAAAACAAAATTCTGACGTCAATTAAGGGCCATAAGTATGTTGATATTTTTTTCTTTTTTAAAAAATGGCCCGTAACAACCTAATACTCAGTCTTATCAATGTTTAGGAGCATACAAAATTCGGTCTGACTTTGTCAATGCATTCTAAATGTACTGAGCGGAAACAAGATTTTTTTGCGATCAAGAGCCATAACTCTGTCAAAATGTTGCGAAATATAGCGTGCACCCAATTCGAGCAAAATCTCAGCGTCGGATCAATGTTGATGTGCATACAAACTGCAATATGTAATTTCGCAACTACAGAAAATGTGAGACATTTTTAAAATATGCAAGTGCATTACTAGCAATATTCACGTTCAGATTCATCGGGATCTGTACATCTGTAGCATGTCCGATGCGTTATAAAGCAGACCTCTTTCATGAAGATTGGGTTATGAAAATACATGTACTTCCCATTTATTCTTCCGCGGATCGAAGAACGTTTGTCAGATAGTTGTCAAACAAATTTGGGTTATGAAAATACTTCCCATTTATTCTTCCGCGGATCGAAGAACGTTTGTCAGATAGTTGTGAAAGAAATTTGGGTTATGAAAATACTTCCCATTTATTTTTCCGCGGATCGAAGAACGTTTGTCAGATAGCTGTGAAAGAAATTTGGGTTATGAAAATACTTCCCATTTATTCTTCCGCGGATCGAAGAACGTTTGTCAGATAGTTGTGAAAGAAATTTGGGTTATGAAAATACTTCCCATTTATTCTTCCGCGGATCGAAGAACGTTTGTCAGATAGCTGTGAAAGAAATTTGGGTTATGAAAATACTTCCCATTTATTCTTCCGCGGATCGAAGAACGTTTGTCAGATAGTTGTGAAAGAAATTTGGGTTATGAAAATACTTCCCATTTATTCTTCCGCGGATCGAAGAACGTTTGTCAGATAGTTGTGAAAGAAATTTGGGTTATGAAAATACTTCCTATTTATTCTTCCGCGGATCGAAAAGTACAAGTAGGCAAAGATCAGGAAAAGGCGCAATCAGAAAAAGACTCCCACTCCAAAAACCAAGGTGGGAAAAAACCAAACTAACAATCAGGTACTTATACGAAGGACGTTTGTCAGATAGTTGTGGAAGAAATTTGCATTTAATACAGGTAACCTGTCTCTCGGAGGTTTGGCTAGAATAACTGACCGTCTCGTTATGACTATCAGCTGTTGAATGTGGACGGTTTGATATGGCATACATTGCAACATCGAAATTTCATTTTTATAAAGTTGTAACTGATTGCCCTTGAATTACATGACACACGATGATACATTTAGTATGGTTGAAACAACTGCAATAAATGTTTATTGAATTTCAGTACGAGTTACAGCCCTATATTTATGTTGTAAAACGTGTGTTATCAAAATGATATCGTTTGAGTAAACTGTTAAAATTGTCACGACTTTCGATTTTCGTGATTTCTAAAATTTTATTTTTCATGCTGAAAATAAAATTTTGTTTGTTTGTCCTTTACCTACCTACCCCTATTCAAAAATTATATTGCCATTTCCTGATGAAAAATATTTTTATTTCCCTATGGCTGAAATGTATTTTTGTTAGCATGATTTGTGTTTTATTAAATTTTTAAATGCCAGTAAACAGATTTATTAAATTTGCTTTTCCTGGAAAATCTGTAAGCTTTTTGTGAAATTCTGTTACTTTAAATTCATACTTGCCTATATTATGCAGACTGAAATGTTAAAGGTTAATTTTCTATTTTCTACAGAAAGCAAAATATAATAAAATAATTTCCCTACCTACATACCCAAGATTAAAATGTTGGGAAGGTAAAGGACAAACAAACATTTTTTTTAATTCAGGCCTTATATTCGATTTAGTCAGCGTTTGCAAGTCATATCAACCACGACTTAAAATTTAATAAAGTCATACCTTCATTCAGTCATTTGCCGTATCCGTGATTCCTGGACTCTATGATGGCCCCGACCTAAAGCTATTCATTTTAGTTGGTTGGGGCCGGAGCTTCTTGTCTGTTGCTTGGCCCACCGGGGTCCAACTGATGTTTTTCTTTTGCTCCAGAGTTAGTAAGTTATTCGGCGCCCAGGGATATCCATTGTCGGACAGCTTACTGAATCTGTGAGTCCTGGTTTTTTGATTCATCAGGATGTTTATCTTGATTTATTTGTTTGTTCTTGATGATTCATTGACTAGTTTGAGATTCACCATCACCACGAAGACCGAAGAACCAGCTAAATGTTGTGAACCACTGCAGAAGCTGAGGGTGAGGTTAGGTGGGTCGGGCGTCAGACTCTATGATGGCCCCGACTTAAAGCTATTCATTTTAGTTGGTTGGGGCCGGAGCTTCTTGTCTGTTGCTTGGCCCACCGGGGTCCAACTGGTGTTTTTCTTTTGCTCCGGAGTTAGTAGGTTATTCGGCGCCAAGGGATCTCCATCGTCGGGCAGCTTACTCAATCTGTGAGTCCTGGTTTTTGATTCATCAGGATGTTTATCATGATTTATTTGTTTGTTCTTGATGATTCATTGACTAGTTAGAGATTCACCACGAGGACCGAAGAACTAACTAAATGTTGTGAACCACTGCAGAAGCTGAGGGTGAGGTTAGGTACCTGTAAAACCGGTTTAAGCCCGCCAGTAACTTTGTGTTACTGATCGTTCCAAGTCGGTACTTCTGTAGTGGTTCTTTTTGTTTTATGTCTTGGTGTTTAAATTTTTTTGTGCTGTTGGCGCCTTATGTATGTTTTCATATTTTTAGTTAAGTTAAGGTAACTGAGTGGCCACCTATTGGGAAAATAGCTGCTCATTCGGCTTACGATATGTTTCATGGTATAAGTACCTGATTGTTAGTTTGGTTTTTTCCCACCTCGGTTTTTGGAGTGGGAATCTTTTTCTGATTGCGCCTTTTCCTGATCTTTGCATACTTGTACCTTTTTGGTGTTTGAAATTTTTGTGCTGTTGGCGCCTTATGTGTGTTTTCATATTTTTAGTTAAGTTAAGGTAACTGAGTGGCCACCTATTGGGAAAATAGCTGCTCATTCGGCTTACGAAATGTTTTCTTGGTATCAGTACCTGATTGTTGGTTTGGTTTTTTCCCACCTCGGTTTTTGGAGTGGGATTCTGATTGCACCATTTCCTGATCTTTGCCTACTTGTACCTTTTTTCTTCATTATTTAGAGTGTAGGCAGCGTCTGAGTACATTGTACTAAAGTACTAAAAATTTAAATGATATTATTATGTGTAAGCGCATTCTCTATTTCTTATTCGCAAAGCAAAGAGACGTAACTTTTCCTTTGTACCTGTGTCTTAAGTAACCGTTTGATAAGCATCTAAAATTAATCGTTCCATGGCTTACTATGGATTGGCAATGGAAACCTTATTCCTTCCTAATAATATATTAGCATCTGCTAGTATACCATTGAGAGTAATAATTAGTGAAAAATTACCATAAATGTGCTATCTTTTATAATCAGCCTATAGAGAGTTCTTGTATTAAGTACTATTTGCTTAGTTCATGCGCAAAAATAAAGAATAAAGTGCAATGACAAGCCATAGGCTTTCAAGTAAACTGTCCCTAAATGGCAATTAATTATTTCCACGATCTTTTAGCCCTCGGTAGGGTACGTATCATTCTGACAGCATTATCATGTAAGCTTTGTGAAACCCAAAGCCTTTCAGTAAAGCCATTTAATGTGCTTTACAAGTTGATATTACATCGGCATGAAAATCCCTCTGCAAGGCACACGCGAAAGAGACGCAAAGCATCATCATAATACATGTTTTCTTTATAATTCAGATAAAAGATCAACCTTTGTAAGAAATTTATTTTTTATTCACACGCGTGTACGAAAGAGACGCAAAATATCATCATAATACATGTATTCTTTCGTTAAAAGGTGGGTACGGAATATAATGATTGGTAAATGGTTTACCGGTTACAAAATTATTTAAACAGGTAAACCATTTGCCAATCATTATGTTCCGTAGAAGAACAAAAATATTTGAATCCTCAACAAATTTAAACCCCGGTAATGTGTCTGAATCCCAATGTTAAAACAAAGATTAATGTTAAACAAATTGCTCAGCCTACGTTCAACCATATGACACAAACGGTCTGCGTATGGTGTACGTTTTTAACTAATTTGGATGTAAATAAATGTCGATATTGTTATTTCCTCTGTTACAATAATTTGTCACCTTCCCATTTATAAATTAAATATGATTTAATGAAGTGACTCAGGTTTCCTATTTATTTTGATGGCAATGTAAAACTATACATACTCGGTTTACACACTCGTTTATGACGATAAACAAATAGATGTTGCATAGTTTGAATCTTTGGGAGGTATAACATGGCTATTGTTAAAGATTCAGCATAATGGAAACATGTCCGTGTGATGTATACCTTCTTGAACCCCGCTTTTATATAGCAAAACTGGGGTATGCAGGGGTATACCTACTTTTCTTGTTTTTGCTCCAAAACATAGATTGTGGGTACTCGTTAGAACCGCCTCGGCCAGGCGGTTCTAACGTGTACCCACAATCTATGTTTTGATCACTTTAATAAGAAAAATATCAAAAATTTTCAGCTGATTTTTTTCTTTTTTTAAAAGCTCAAAACATCTCTGTGTATTGCATGGGCACGTTGTCGTTATTGTATTTGAAAAGGGGTTCGGAGTATATTATGAGAAACAACAACATGAGCAAGCACATCACAGTATCATTATGGTCTATTCCATCGAATACATGCTAGATATTCAGTGTCTGAATTCAGGTGTTAAGACAAAACAAATGCCTTATGGTCTTACTGCCATTCCGTTCCGATGGACAGAGAACATTTAATGGGTTGCTTCAATTTGTGAAGGAAGTATGTAATTGATATCCTAAACAAATGAATGAAATATATCAGTGTATGTTGTTTGATAGTAATGCTGGCATGCATTTTAACGTAATACCTAATCGACGTTTTGTGTGGCCGAGTGGTTAAGAGCGCTGATTTTATTAACGCGTGTAATCATTCAATCATCCAACCGCTGTGTCTGGTGTGGGTCCGAACCCCACACGAGGCACATGTGAGACAAGCTAAGTTCTGCTTGCGGTAGACTGACTAGCGTCTTTAAATTTAATGTTTTGTTTTAATGAAAATCTAAATATGGTAGAAAAGGTCTTATTCTGTTTTTTTTTTCTTCTTGAAAACAGTATAGAGTAAAACATACTGAACATACGGCAGACTTGATGTCAGAACAAAATTTAATGTCATGGCATTTCATTTTTTTGTAAGGAGGAAACATTTTCTGAGAAAAACAAATCCAATCCCATTCATTCGGTGTATTGGATATCACAGTTGTATAAAATATTTCAGCAGGTAGATCTATTATCAATAGCAACAATCTGATACGGGTAGCATGTTTTTCTATTTCAACCACAAAGAGCATAAACGCCAAATGGTCATTCATCTTCAGACACTCCTAAGCTAAATACATACATGCCTTTTGCTATAAAGCCTTTTTATAGGACATAGGACGGCTGTTTCATCCTGCAACCCAGTCGCAAAAACCGGATATGAGACGTTACTAAAAAATTCAGATTTATACTAGAAAACATGATATTAGAGCAGATTCGCTATGTGGAAATAAAGTAGTGCATATGATGTGTTTGGACATAGAGACGATTTCTTATGTCACGGCATATATTAAGACAAAAATATGTCGTATACAATTGGGTGAACAGGTTGATGAAGTTGATACGACAATAGGATAAGGTGTTAGGCGCCACAATAAGATCTGTTACATAGACCTTTATCATTTATGTCAATTAGCACGGTGTTTAAGATTAAAGCCCTTCCAACACATTGTGTGAATCCCATCGTACAGACATAAACCCAAGTGTGAATTCTACAGTAAGAGTGTCGCGTAGGTCGATACCTCACATGCGCATGACAAAATACCTAAACCATGAAAACTAGGTACATCCAACTAAGACACAAAAAACATATACGTATGGATGGTTTGTCTTGAACTACATTTCTTGCGCAGGCCTAGGCCTGAGCGGTTAACCAGTAATCAGGTGGTCAGTCAGGAGTGCATCAGCTTTTTCTGGGGTCACAAGCAGCCAATCTATTTCTTAAGGCCGAATAAGCGGGGGGCCGTATTCACACCCGTCCATTCTTAAAGTCGTTAAAATCATTCTCATGATATTGAGCGGAAAAGAAATTCTACTGTCAACATGGTAAACCAAAGGCCATAACTCTGTTTAAATTTTGCGAAAATGGCATGTAACGATCCCTAGATTGCGGAGGTCCATGTTTCCACCCGACCTCCCTTAAAATCTTTCATTTTTTTCTCAAGATATTGAGCGGAAAAGAAATTCGGGTCAAAATCTCTGTTTAAATTTTGCAAAAAGGATTAATTGGCAACAACTTAAGCAAGAGCTTTTTAATATTGATGTGCATACGATCAAGGGCCGTATGTCTGTTGAGATTTTTTTTTTTCGAAAAATGTGAAACAACCTAAAGCTAAATCTTGTCAATGATGATGTGCATACAAAATTCGGTCTAATTCTGTCAATGCATTCTCTATATACTGAGCAGAAACAAGATTCTAGAAGCAATCAAGGGCTATTACTATGTTAAAGTTTTGCGAAATATAGCGTGTAACAATTTCAAGCAAGATCTGGTAAATTTTGATGTGTATCCATAATTTGGTCAGATTCTGCCCTACTGAGCGGAACCAAATTGTGACGGATTCCATACGTATTATAAAGTCATCTTAACACACTCTTTTACGTATTAGCGATGGTGTTGAAAGCCGTGAAATTGGGGAAACTGCAATCGTAACTACAAAATATGTAAGGCATTTTTGAAATATGCCAGTGCTTTATACTAGCCATATTCACGTTCAGATTCACCGGGTGCAATAGCTCGATCTGTAGAATATAAGAATCTTATATGGTGTTCTGTTCTAGATGGAAGTTTCCAATCCAAGGGATGACCGTGCTGAGCGGAACCGAGGCTCCGCCGAGGTTCCGCTCAGCACGGTCATCCCTTGGGTTGGAAACTTCCATCTAGAACAGAACACCATATTAGATTCTTTTTCTTGCACAACAACCCCCAAAATCTGGTTTATTTCAAGGTTTTGCGTATTTTTTGGCGCACTTAGCCTGGGTGAGAACACCTAGGTGAGATGCAATTTTATCACCCAGGCAAAAAGTGTGGCAATTTCTGTCTGGTGTGCAAGAATGTCCGCTGCGCTATAAAGCAAATTTCTTTCATGTAGATTTGCTCAAGAAAATACGTCCCATTTATTTTTCCGCGGATCGAAGAACGTTTGTCAGATAGTTGTGAAAGAAATTTGGGTTATGAAAATACTTCCCATTTATTCTTCCGCGGATCGAAGAACGTTTGTCAGATAGCTGTGAAAGAAATTTGCATTTAGTACTGGTAACCTATCTCTCGGAGGTTTAGCGAGAATAACTGACCGTCTCGTTATGACCGTGGACGGTTCGCATACATTGCAACATCGAAATTTCGTTTTAATAAGGTTGTAACAGAATACATGTAATTGTCCTTGAATGTATGCATTTGAATAAAGTGACATTTTCATCCATATTATCGACACGATGGTACATTTAATATGCTGGATGATTTGATGTAGAAACAACTGTAATAAATGTTTAATGAATTTTCAGTACGAGTTACAGCCCTGTATTTATGTTGTGAAACGTGTCTTATCAAAATGATATCGCTTTAGTGAACTGTTGGAATTGTCACGACTGTTCCTTTTCGTGATTTCTAAAATTTTATTTTTCATATTCAATTTAGTCGGCGTTCAAAACATAATTAACTCATATCTTCAATAATGCATTTGCCGTATCCATGGTTCATAGACCGTCGTTATTTAGGGTGTGGGCAGCTTTTGAGTACTACAAAATCAGAATGATATTCTAAATTTGAAAACAACTTATGTGTAAAAAGGTAAAAGTAGGCAATGGCCAAGAAATGGCACAATCAGAAAGAAATCCCCACTCCACAAACCGAGGGTGGGAAAAACCAAAATGACATTTAGGTACATAAGTATAAGTACAGTTATACCAAGAAAACATATCGTTAGCCGAGTAAACAGCTATCCCCCAACAGGCGGCCACTCAATTACCCGAACTTTTCTAAAAATATGAAAACGCACATAAGGCTCAAACAGCACAAAAATTCGACTTCGAAACACAAAACAATAAGAACCACAGCAGTGTATATACATGATTCCATTTTATGTGTCGATCGCGTTCTGTATTTGTATTTTATTTCTGGCTTTCAAATCATAGAGACTTGACTGTTCTCTCATACCGGTGTCCGCATTAAGAACAGAAAGTCTAGGAATCCATAAAAACAATTTCGTCAGGAAAACATGTCCGTGAAATGTATACCCCTTTAAACCCCACTTTTCTATAGAAAAACTGGGGGTTTCGGGGGGTATACCTAATTTTCTTATCTTTGGTAAAACATAGATTGCGGGTAATCGTTAGAACCGTCTCGGCGAGGCGGTTCTAATGTGTATCCACAATCTATGCTTTGAGCAAAAATATTAAAAATATGGATTTTTTTTCTACTGAAAATTTTCAGTTTTTACAACTTAGGAAAAAATCTCTATATTACATGGGCATGTTTTCGTAATGAAAACAGAAAGTCTAGGACAAATCATCCTATGGCAAACCCTATCTGACTATGGAATGACATTAGAAGCATTTTTCTTCGTAATCATAATGATATGTTAGCATCTGCTAGTATACCATTGAGAGTAATAATTAGTGAGAATGTATCACCATAAATGTGCTATCTTTTATAATCAGCCTATAGAGAGTTCTTATAGTAAGTACTATTTGCTAACTTAATGCGCAAAAATAAAGAATAAAGTGCAATGACATAGCCACAGGCTTTCAAGTAAACTGTCCCTAAATGGCGATTAATTATTTTCACGATCTTTTAGCCCTCAGTAGGGTACGTATCATTCTGATTGCATTATCATGTAATCTTTGTGAAACTCAAAGCCTTTCAGTAAATCCATTTAGTGTGCTTTACAAGATGATATTACATCGGCATGAAAATCCCTCTGCAAGGCAAACTCTGCAAGGCAAACGCAAATGAGACGCAAAATATCATCATAATACATGTTTTCTTTCATTTATAATCAACCGTTTTAAGAAATTTATTTTTTATTCACACGGTGGGTTAATTTTGTAACAGGTTAACCATTTACCAATTATTACGTTTCGTAGAAGAGCAACACTTTATGGATTGAAATGTGCCAGAATCCCAAAGGTCAGATGTTAAAACAAAGATTAATGTTGAACAAATTGCTCAGCCTACGTTCACTAACCGTCTGTGTATGGTGTACGTTTTTGACTTATTTGGATGTAAATAAATGTCGATATTGTTATTTCCTCTGTTACAGTAATAATAATTTGTCACCTTCCCATATATAAATTAAATATGATTTAATGAAGTGACTCAGGTTTCCTATTTATTTTAATGGCAATGTAAAGCTATACAACTCGTTTTACATACTCGTTATGACGATAAAGAAATAGAGGTTGCATAGTTTGAATCTTTGGGAGGTATAACAGGGCTATTATTAAAGACGCAGTATTTGAAAAGGGGTTCGGGGTATATTATGCAACATGAGCAAGCTGCAGGTAACACTATTAAATTTTCTTTTCTCCTATGGTCTATTCCATAAAATACATGCTAGATATTTAATGTCTGGAGGACATCTATGCCTTAGATGTAAAAAGTCCCAAAATCTCAGATTTGGGAGGACGAGAGTTTCATGTTATGACTATGGGGATGAATTCAGCATTTGTAGGGGAAGAAATATATACACTTTCGTTCACAAAACAGTTTGGCTGATTTAACAGAATCCAGACAATGCAACTAAATAATTTCACAACCCACCCTATCTTTGGCAGACTTTGACCTGATTTGCATTTTTTTGTCAACAGCACCTTTCAAGCAAACAAATATGGGCTTGTCTGTCATATGAATGCAGAACAATGTCCACACATTGATTGATTGTTTATTGTTTTGTAATTTTAAGTTTATTTTTAAAGAAATGTTAGCTTAGTGCATAAGATCTTTAATCTACAATCTTAAAGTTTATCTCTAGGTGTGCCCCATGGGACCCAGCATGCCCTTTCGTCAGTTTATGTGTTGTTTACATTCACACATCATATCAAAAAAAAAAGTACAAGTAGGCAAAGATCAGGAAAAGGCGCAATCAGAAAAAGACTCCCACTCCAAAAACCAAGGTGGGAAAAAACCAAACTAACAATCAGGCACTTATACCATGAAAACACTTCGTAAGCCGAATGAGCAGCTATTTTCCCAATAGGTGGCCACTCAGTTACCTTAACTTAACTAAAAATATGCAAACATACATAAGGCGCCAACAGCACAAAAATATTTTAAACACCAAGACATAAAACAAAAAGAACCACCACAGAGGTATCGACTTGGAACGATCAGTAACACAAAGTTACTGGCGGGTTTAAATCGATTTTACACGGCCGTAACCTCACCCTCAGCTTCTGCAGTGGTTCATAACATTTAGTTAGTTCTTCGGTCCTCGTGGTGAATCTCTAACTAGTAAATGAATAATCAAGAACAAACAAATAAATCATGATAAACATCCTGATGAATCAAAAACCAGGACTCACAGATTCAGTAAGCTGCCCGACGATGGAGATCCCTGGGCGCCAAATAACTTACTAACTCCGGAGCTAAAGAAAAACATCAGTTGGACCCCGGTGGGCCAAGCAACAGACAAGAAGCTCCGGCCCCAACCAACTAAAATGAATAGCTTTAAGTCGGGGCCATCATAGAGTCTGACGCCCGACCCACCGGCGTGCAATTAAAGAAGGCAGCATAGTTATCAACCGTGATTGGGTTAAAAACTAAGCATGCAGAGTGTCGCATAACATTCAAGTTATAACCTATACGTCTGTAACGTGTTATGATTTTTCTAAACTGAAAAGAAAAATCATTACTTCCTATAAGTTTCTTAAATTTGTAAACCAAGTCACCATAAAATTCTGGTTCCGAAAAGACCCTCACTTAAAAGCGTCTTTAACCCAACATTATATTTGGAAATCAATTCATAGTGTCTACGATAAAATTTAGAAAAGGTTTTTCGAAGTTTATGATACCGATAGCCCTGTTGGAGAAGTTTGGCCGTTAAAGATTTATTTCGAGCGTTGAAGTCTGTAACATGATTGCAGACTCTAGCAAACCTAATAAGTTGCGAAATGTATACACCATAAGAAGCACGACGAGGAACGTCACCATCCAAAAACGGAAAATTAACTATATCAAAATCAAAATCATCGCGCTTATCATAAATTTTAGAAGAAACAAATCCATTTGCAACAGAAAGATGTAGATCTAAAAAGGGGGCTTCGGTATCCGAGATATTGGCTTTGTTCAACTGTAGTTCAGATGGATAAATTTGATTGACCATACCTTCAAAATAAGGGTTGTCAATGTTCAAAAGGTCATCGAGGTACCTAGAAGTGGAATTAAAAGCCTCGATAACATCCGCTTGATTATCATGGTTAAGAGAATCCATGAAATCTCTTTCATAGCAGTATAAAAATAAATCAGCTACGAGAGGTGCGCAATTTGTACCCATCGGAATTCCAACAATTTGTCTGTATAACTTGGTCCCAAATCTAATATAAATATTATCCAGGAGATAGGATAAGGCGTCGCACACATTCTGACATGACCAAAGTGTATACCGACTTTGGTCAGAGGAAGTGAAAAAAGCCTTTTCTGTCATTACATGCCAAATAAAGTGAACCATAGTTTTTAATGCCCTTTTGAAGGTCCACTCTATCAAATCCAGAAGTTTTTCTTTAATTAGATTATGTGGTAAAGTTGTATACAGAGTAGAAAAATCATATGTGGACAAGCTCGTCGCACGGAACCCTCTACACTTCAATTTATTGAGCACCTCACCAGAATTTTTTATTGACCAAAACCAATTTTTATTTGAAGTTTCATACACTGTCTCATACTATCTTATAACATGAGATTTGATAGCAGTAAGACAGGAAGTTAATAATTTAGAAAGTTCAGTAGTAGTACAAGAGCTAGAATTTGCAATAAATCTTGCTTTGTATGGTCTTTTGTGAAGCTTAGGTAACCAATACATCGTAGGAAGTTTGTCTTGGCCTTCATTGACACAAACAGAAAACTTAACAGGTAAATCGTTTAAGTGGGCATTTACAAAGTGGCATCATGGGTCTAGGGGGTGAGGACAGAGTCAGCAAGGCGAAAATGTACAATTTCCTAAAATTTTCTATGAACTAAAATAAGCACAATTGTTATGGACAATTTTAAAGACATCAACTGTAGAATTGTAAACATTCATGGTGGTATTCCTTGTCAAACCGGTGTCCGGGTGAGGTAGATGTATTTATAGAGATGCTGTACAGTATTCTGAAGTATGTAATATCCTAAATAAATGAATGCAATATTACTAGTAAATGTTGTTTGATAGTAATGATGTCATGCATTTTAACGTAATGCCTAATCGACTTTTTTGTGCGAGCGCTGATTTTATTAACGCGCTTAATCATTCGCTCATCTCACCGCAGTGTGTCTCAGTGGTGTGGGTCCGAACCCCACACGAGGCACATGTGAAACAAGCCAAGTTCCGCTAACGGTAAACTGCCTAGCGTCTTTATATCTAATGTTTTCTTTTTTAATGAAAATCTAAATATGGTAGAAAAGGTCTTATTTTGGTCATTTTTCTTGAAAACAGTATGGCGTAAAACATACAGTGTACTGAACATACGACAGTCTTGATGTCAGAACAAAACTTCATGTCATGACATTTCGTATCACATTTTTGTAAGGATGAAACATTTTCTGAGAAACAAAAATCCAATCCCATTCGTTCGATGTATCAGTCATCACAATAGTATAAAAATATTTCAGCTGGTAGATATATTATAAATGGCAGCAATCTGACACGGGAAGCATGTTTTCTATTTCAACCACAAAGAGCACAAATGCTATATGGTCATTCTTCTGCAGACACTCATAAGCTAATACATACATGCCATTTGCTAGAAGGCCTGTTTTATAGGACACACGACGGCTGTTTCATCCTGCAACCCAGTAGCAAAAACCGGATATGAGAAGGCGATACATTATACAACTGGAAAAAATGAGCAGATTCGCTACAGTATGTGGTAATAAAGTAGAGCATATGATGTGTTTGTACGTAACGGTAATTTCTACTGTAACGGCTTATATTAAGACAAAAATGTGTTGTATACAAGTGGGTGAACAGGTTGATGAAGTTGATACGACCCTAGGATGCCACGTGTCGCTTTACAAAGATGTTAGGCGCCACAATAAGATCTGTTACATAGACCTTTATCCTAATATGTCATTTAGCATGGTGTTTAAGATTAAAGCTGTTCTAACACATTATGGCAACCCCATCGTACAGACATAGATCCAAGTGTGAATTCTACAGTAAGAGTACCGCGTAGGTACAGTAAGAGCACCTCACTTGCGCATGACAAAATACATTAACCATGAAAACTAGACCAGAGGCATCGCATTGTTGGTCAAGGTCACTATGCAAAGGAGTTCGCTTGGAAACATGCAATGGGCATTAACTTTGCAAGTTTGTGCGCTTAAATATACATCAACTTAAAGTCTGTTATACACGATATAGACGAGATGTTCCCGTTGGTCTTTTGTGATACCTTCACATCATAATGAACCACTTATACTGAACCCTAAGTTGAAAATCACAAATCAGTCAGTGGAACAACAAGATCTTATAGAAGTAATTCCCCTGTCGAGGTTACAGACGGATGTATTAGTGGAGATGGAAATGACATAAATCCTGCACTTCCGGATACAAGCATGAAACTTGGCAGATATGTTTATAAGCATGAACTATTTGAAATTTTCTCGTTAGCCAATCAAAATTACTCCAATTTTCAAGATGGCGGCTCGAAATTCCAAGATGGCTGCCAAAATAAATATTAAATTAGAGAATGGTGTTCTAGTCAGTGAGAAAAAAATTAATAATGCTGAAAACAATATTTCTGGATTATTTGCAAATAAATAAATATTTAATTGAGTCAATATTGCCTTTGTGGGATTTTAGAAGGGGCCCACAATGGGGAAAAGTAAGGCAATTTAGCTGAAAAAGCTGTTTTGCAACAAAAATCGTTTTATACTTAAGTGAAAAAAAAAAAAAAAAACTAAATTCAATTGTCATTATTGCCTTTACTCAAGTCATGAATAACATAGTTTCAGTTTTAATGGGTACTGGAAATAAGGTCTATTTGAATTATGGGGTTGCTGAGGGGCAAAATTTGAAACTGATTAGAATGAAGAATCGTGAAGTTTCTAACCTTTACTGGGAAATATGAAAATTTATAATGCAAATGCACTTTGCTCTACACATTTTGATAATACAATTCTTCTTCGTTTACTTCTTCATTTACTTCTTCTTCTTCTTCCTCTTCTTCTTCTTCTTCTTATAAAATATCATGATGAACGATTTTAACATGAAATGAACTATATACAGCCAAAAAGTACTACTTAGGATTGCAATAAACTTAAGCTGACTACTGATGCTTACAAATAGTTTTCGTTCACACCAACGACGACAACAGAAACAACAACAAGTGCATGTACTACTAATACTTTTCATCTTTAATGTACATTCTGTGCACATTTTTAATCTTTAGTGGTACATTTTTGAAAGTGGATGAATAGGACAATTTAAGCTCTAACCTCCCGCTTGAAAGTTAAGGAAGTCTATTAGAAAGTTTTCATTCATTCTGGATTTCATCTATATGCTTGCATCGTCACAGATTCTATTTTCTACATAATGTGCTGCTGTTCTGTTGGAGGAGTAGCACCAGCTTGATTGTTTCATGAGCCTGGTCGCTAGACTCTATCGGTGTCTTTAATTCTTAATGAGACTTAACGGGTGTCTTTGTAGCATTTCCGTGTTTTCGCCTTGAGAGTGGATTCCATCCTATAAGTCTCTGTAGAAAACCTTTCTTTAGATGTTGCTCATCAGGCATTCCTATATAAAGTTGGTGCATCTTAGCTGTGAAACTATAATACCATTTGCAATTGTTTGCGTCCTTTGATTTCTCCAGATCACTGTGTCTGTAAGCTTGTTTTAACGTTTGATTTTAAGTTTTATCAAGCACCTTTGGTGATCTCTTTGAATGATGTTGATATAATAGCCATGTCACGCATGAATATAGGAGAGCTGACTGAGCCATGTAGACTGTCAGCTTGGTATCGACCTTTGTTTCATTTCGCTTATAACATTTGCACATATTCTTCCAAATGCCACACTGGCTTTTGCTGTTCTAGTCATCAATACGCACTGTTCTGGAGAAACTGCTTCTCGGGTAGATGAATGTATTAAACAAATCAGTATTTGTCCTCTGTGTCTGGTGTGGGTTCGAGCCCCGCGCTGGCAACATTTGAGACAAGCCAACTCCTGCTTGCGGATGTGCCAGGTGTTTTTTTTTTCTCGGGAATCTCCCGTTTTCGCCCACCTACTGATTGGCCCGTCTCATATGAGCTGAAAAAATCTTGAAAGGGACGTAAAACTGAATTGAAAAAGTATTTGACCATTCGTAGTGATTCGCGGATTATTGTACAGCTTTCCGGTGCCGATTGGAGAACAACATTTGTCTTTTTTTGTTGATTGTAAGGTCATAGCTATCACAGGTAATCCATGTGGATCTGTTGCACCATGCATTTATGCCTATGAGCTGGTATTATTCGCCGTTTCCATTATCTTTGTCATCTGCATAGAAAGGTACAAGTAGGTAAAGATCAGGAAAAGGTGCAATCAGAAAAAGATTCCCACTCCAAAAACCGAGGTGGGAAAAAACCAAACTAACAATCAGGTACTTATACCATGAAACATATCGTAAACCGAATGAGCAGCTATTTTCCCAGTAGGTGGCCACTCAGTTACCTTAACTTAACTAAAAATATGAAAACATACATAAGGCGCCAACAGCACAAAAAATTTTAAACACCAAGACATAAAACAAAAAGAACCACCACAGAAGTATCGACTTGGAACGATCAGTAACATAAAGTTACTGGCGGGCTTAAACCGGTTTTACAGGTACCTAACCTCACCCTCAGCTTCTGCAGTGGTTCATAACATTTAGATAGTTCTTCGGTCCTCGTGGTGAATCTCTAACTAGTCAATGAATCATCAAGAACAAACAAATAAATCATGATAAACATCCTGATGAATCAAAAACCAGGACTCACAGATTGAGTAAGCTGCCCGACGATGGAGATCCCTGGGCGCCGAATAACCTACTAACTCCGGAGCAAAAGAAAAACACCAGTTGGACCCCGGTGGGCCAAGCAACAGACAAGAAGCTCCGGCCCCAACCAACTAAAATGAATAGCTTTAAGTCGGGGCCATCATAGAGTCTGACGCCCGACCCACCGGCGTGCAATTAAAGAAGGCAGCATAGTTATCAACCATGATTGGGTTAAAAACTAGGCATGCAGACTGTCGCATCACATTCAAGTTATAACCTATACGTCTGTAACGTGTTATGATTTTTCTGAACTGAAAAGAAAAATCATTTATTCCTTTAAGTTTCTTAAATTTGTATATTATCCAGCACATCTATGTGCACCTTAGTTTTAGTTTTCAACTTCCGTTGGTCGAATAACTTTCCATCAAAAACGTTCCTGATTGGAAAATGAGTATCACAGACTTAAACGGCTTCAATGAGTACCGCAAATGATATCATACACAAAGGTGTTGTCCCCTAGCGCAACCCTGTTTGGCCTCATTTGTCATATCACAAGGTTAATAGAACTCCCCATCGCCCTGTGCATGCATATCATCATTCTCACAGGATGACCATTTGACCATGATTTACTTTGACAGCCCATATCTTTCGCAAGTCTCTCACAACTTTGTTTAAATTTTTGGTGAAGTTGACAAGCGCCATATATAGGTCTGCTTTCCGTTCTTGACATTTCTCATAAAGTTGTCTGGCTATATGAAAATCATCTATTGTCTTCCTGTCATCTCTGAATCAGCATTGACTTTCCGGAATAAATCCTGTCTGTCAAAGACTTCAGGATTTCCTTTCTGTGTGTAAAGATGAATGTCTTGTGGGAATTCTTCCTTCCTCCACGCAGCCACGGTGAAACAGCTCTTTCAGTCTCTCTGTCATGGATAGCCCCCAGACGGTAGCGGAACTTGCATTTGAACATAGAAATTTGCCAGCTGAGAGTCTGTTGAACTGCTAGAGACTCCTTTGAACTACCCTTGCACATTTGATTTTAATTTGAAGTATATTTTTCTGGCTATTGTTGCCGATTTATAAGAGATCACTGATGACGATTTAGTACTTTATTAGTATTTTATTGTCTTTCATCTATGACGGTTTGGTATTTATCAAGCAAAAAAACTGAATTTCTTCTAATTTCTTTCAAGAGTCTTGCATGTCTCTGACTTTTGATATAGATTGACACATATTGCTGCTGGTTTGTCTTCTTGAATAAGGAGCTAGTATCATCTTAATGCTTGTGCTAGAAGCCTCCGAATATCTTAACTAGTCTCATCAAACCAGTAATTGAGTTTTCGAGATGGATGTCCTTAAAGTTTTATAGCTGAAGAATGTTCCAGTTTTCTTCTGTGTCTTCCAAACTGAGATTGATTGTACCCAGTTGGATGCAAATGTACATTCTATTTTGGTTCAGTTTCGAGACACCCAGTCTCTATGGTGGTTTCTTGCTTAAAAGTCGCCTCTAAGGCTTGTGTTTGATGACACCAGTCTATAATCTATCCAGCACCCTGCTCTACATTACATTTGTCACTCTGACACCCTGCCTGTCTTTTTTTTCACACTATGACATACAGTTTATGAGACGCCCGTGTTGGGATCGCAGATGCACCCATGATGTTCACTTGTATATCGCTTCATCTAGACTGATCGTGGTAGGTGTATGAGATGGACAATATTGTCATATTTATCGCCCGTCAGAGGAAGTATCGAAGTCATTAGGTGCCGGGTCATTGATGCCTTATGGCAATCCTGACAACTTACACAAAGCCAGCTATTCTCACTTTGGCCTCCACACTAGGAGAAAGTACAGCCGGCACCAACTCTTTTTTCCATAACCCTCACTCAGTACAGCTATCTGCTTAACTGTGACTAACAAGTGACTGTTCTACGCTGTTGTCCAGTCGACCCAGGATTATCTATTAAGGGGCGAACATTCCTCTGCCGATCTTCAATGGTGTGACAAACATCTCAGTATTTGGGAGACAATATTGACTGCTTAATAAAGGTGCTTTATATAAATTCATGTTAAATATTATGTTTTCCTACAATTATGACCAGGGGTTAGTGGTAGCCTTGCGGTAAAGCGTCGGACTGACTGCATCGAGAGGTCCTGGATTTGGTCACCACTGGGGGCGTCGTGTTGTGTCCTTGAGCAAGACACATTTACTCACCACAGAACTGAATCATACCAAGTAGTGTTAGTTCAGTGCAGGCATGACTGCAAAAAATGTTGACTCAATACAAAGAAGAAAAACAATATTGACCATCCGTAAATGTTGACTGTAGCTAAATATAACCCTATAGTACTATGATTGAAATAGAAAAAACTTTGAAAGATCAGTCGAGTAGATAATAAATATTTGTAATGCTTAAATCATATTTATCTTGTGTCTTTTCACACAGCAGCCTGTAATGATCCATATGAATGTGTACTTGTTGAGTGATGCTTAAATTATGGCAATTTACGGTATTATATTTTCACAAAAGTTTTATGGCATTGTTGGACACGATGATGAGTCCCAGAACAATGGCTTAAGCAATGACAATCAGTAGTGCAATAAAATCCACCCATTTACAAATTCCAGTAGTATAGTTTGTCAATTATTCGTAAAATCAAATAATTTTGACGGCCATCTTGAAAATTGCGTTAGCCACCTTGAAAATGGAAAAATTTGAGATGGCTAACGAGAAAATATTTATTAGAAAGGATTAAAGAACATATTCTGAAAGTCTCATACTTGTATCCGGAAGTGCAGGATTGTCTCAAAATCCTGACGTTTCCATCTCCACTATAAGTCAATGGCCGCTGCTGGGGCAATGTGTTAGGAAATATGCAGTAGATATGCACACGGAAAAGATTTATTGGCGTCTTAAAACGTTACATTGTATTTGCATGACACACTCTGATGAACTTTTCTAATTTAATTTCAACTGGCGCGTTTCTCAGTTTGCTTCAGATATCCAGAGATGTTTCCAGGGGTCTCCAACTGCTGGGCGGTACAATGTACATGTAACGTATCTGTGAGTGCTCGTTTGTGCTTCATCACGGTATTTAGTTTAATTTGTTTGTTTGCCCGTGATTATTCATTAACTAGATAAATTTTGTTTGTAGGAGTTGATGCTTACCGTCCCATTAAACAGCTATGGTCATGTCGAGACGTTGCCTCCGTTTTATGGGACATTTACCCAAAATTACCGTAGGTTGTCATGACATCCAAAACCATCTTCAAATATACTGAACAAAAAAAAAAAAAAAAAAAAGAAACGCAACAATTATATTCCACTTAATTTTGAGCAAACTATGATACAAACAGAAATCATTGCTTTTTCTACTTCTGCATTAGATGTCAGACTTCCGAATGCAAAAAACAGATTTTCATTTTGATGAGTATTTTCGGAGTAATGCGATGCCAACCGTGGGCATGCTGAAAGTAGTATAACACACAGTGCGCATGCGCAAGCATTAAAATAATGGTACGAATTAAATCCGCTATAAACCCTTATTCAAAATCACAATGTACCACTCAGCAGATAACTCACATGTTAAAGAAATAAAAGGAGTAAAATTAAAATTATCCCCCTTTCAATTAAACATATAGGGATTTTGATGGTTTTAATTACGAGCTTGTGTGTCATGGAAATTTATTTCTTTTTCATGAATTTTAATTACGGTGCAGCTGACATTGTTTCTTGATGATTTGGACATTCAAAAGTGTGCGCATGCGCAAAGCAAATTTTTCCCGATTTGCATTATTTAAGAGGACAAAAAAATCTCACTCAATTTTTATCGAAATGAAAATCAGTTTTTGCATGATATACCCTAATATCCCATGAATTGGAATCATACAGCAACAGACCGGAAATTATCAACGTTTTACCTCAAACTCAAAAATCCTTGGTAGCCTATTGTTGCGTTTCTTTTTTTGTTCAGTATATTATCACCCAAGTAAGGCATTAAGGCTTATAGGATGGATGGTTAGACTTTAAAACCGCCTTTTCAGGCACGAGCGGTTAACCAGTAATCAGATGGCCAGTCAGGACCGTTAAACCTTTGCCTAGAAGCAACCCATCTACTTCTTTATGCCTCAATGTGTGCGGTTAGACGAGAACCGAACAGCTAACTAAACGTTTTGAACCACTGCAGAAGCTGAGGATTTAGGTTACGTAGAGGGCTGTAATAAAAATAAAAAATATAAAATCGATATATGCTCACTCACTGACAGTTGAAAAGCGATATTTCCGTTGTGGTGCTTTTGCTTTTATGTTTTGGTGTTGAATTTGTGCTCTTTGCAGTTTATCTTCTCATAATATTTAGTTAAGTCAGTGAAACGGAGTGTTCACCTATTGGGAAAGAGCCGCTCTATCGGCTTTCGACATATCATTTCGAAAACTTGCCCATGCAATATACCAATATTTTTTTTTCAAAGGCAAAAATTGAAAATTTCATTGGAAAAATTTTGATATTTTAATATTTTTGCTCAAAACAGTGGATACACGTTAGAACCGCCTCGCCGATGCGGTTCTAACGAGTATCCACAATCTATAGAAAAATGGGTATACCCCTGCATACCCCAGTTTGGCTTTATAAAAGTGGGGTTCAATGGGGTATACATGTCACGGACATGCTTTCCTGATGTTCTCTTTGAGTTATTACCTGATTGTTAATTTAGGTTTTCCATCTCGGTTTTTAGATTGAGAAGTTAAAATTTCCTTCTGATTTCGCCATTTCCTGGTCAATGCTTACTTTGTCGTGACATCCAAAGTATAACAACACAAGTGCAACTTGCATACGTATAAGCCTTGTTTATTTTCTCCCTCACTTCGTTCGTCCGCAAATAAATAAAGTATTTTCTCTATCGGTCTTAATATAAGGTCTTGCCTTGCAAAACTAATCACAATTCAAGAACCCTTCTGCAGAGTAATAAAGTACATATAACGCAATATTTTGAAATGCCGCTGTTGCTTCATTTTTCGACTCAATAACAACCACACTCAATTTCAGCAGTTTAAAACTGTCTACATATATGTTTATTATTCCACAAAAACGCATCCTGTTTCCATCCCATTTCACAGCTACAGTTTCGGATTATAGCCAGCCATCTCTGTAGCACATCTCTAATCTCTCAACAGTCTGAAACTTAGAATACTTTATTAAACACAGCACAACAACATTGCATTTTAAAACAGCAAAACTGAATACATATATAAATCAAACTTACTATTGTTTTAAAAAAAATCAAAGTTCTACTTAAAACGAAGTTACAATTACCGTAAAATCTCAAACTTGAACCGACATTTGTCAAATAAATGTACGACAAAATTCTAAAATGCCCATAAAACCCGTAATTTCGTGGTTTGCGTTATAGAGTAAGAATATAGAAACCAGAAATCAATGCGATTTTTGAAGTCCCAACATAGACACCGGGTCGAGGAAAAATACATAATACATAACAAAACATTTTTCCCGGCGACAAATTCGAGGAGCAGAATGACTTGTTCTCGCTCGTGAAAGTAAGAAGTAAGCTAAGTTTCAACCAAAAGTATGGAAAACGGGCACGAAAAAGGACAGCCACAATAAACAGTCGTATCTCGAACATAAAACCACTTTCCCTGGGACGTCGCTTACCATTTTTATTGGAGACAACGCCAAATACCATTTTACTATAATTTCTTTAAGCAAGCGTGCATGTAATTGTTTTGTTCATTTAGCCGATCTTGTTTGCAAATATCTACAAATGTAATCTAATATTAAGTGTGATTGTGTCAATCCAGCTATTATAACCAAACATATTTGAACATTTTTACTCTAAATTATATGGGAAAATTTGACGAACAAACGAAACGGTACCAAACTTGCGAAGCAACGAGCGTCGATGATTTTTCAAATTTCTAAAATCCTTATATACAGGCTACTGAGAAGTGCTCACTCACAATTGCACCATTTTTACGAAATCCTCGAGATAATACATGAACTCGAATACCAACCATATTCAGCTGAAAGACGACCGACCGAAAAGAAGTGCATTGATCATTTCCATATATTCAGGCACATATTGGATGTCATGACAGCCAAATGTTCGGTAAAAGTCTGATTTACTTTATCCATTGTTTGACTGAATATTGTTTTTGCATTCTATGACATAACCGTCATTTGGGCTTTAAAAAACAAATTTCTGAAATTTCTCTAAAATTTCCTCAGGGATTGCTTGCAGTCAGTTTGCACTTTCCTATCTCTTGTGGTGGTTCTTATTGTTTTATGTCTTGGTGTTGATTTTTTGTGCTGTTAGCACCTTATGTGTGTTTTCATATGTTTAGTTAAGTCTGGGTGGTTGAGTGGCCACCTATTGGAAAATGGCTGCCCAACATGTTTTTAGTATGAGTACCTGATTGTTAATTTAGTTTTTCCCCACCTCGGTTTTTGGAGTGGGAATTTCTTTCTGACTGCGCCATTTCCTGATCGTTGCATACTTTTATTTTTTTTTATATTTAGCAGTTTTCTACGTCAATCTATTGACCCTTATCCGGTGGCGCCAATTTCGCTGTACTTTTAGCCTAACACTTGTGGTAAAATCAATTTTAAATTACATTATATTCCTTGGCAATTCTATTTTGCTGACACGGTTTAGTCCCTTAATGCCTCTGATTTAATCTAAAATTGGCATTTATCTGGAATGATTTATTAATGTTCTTGTTTTGAAGAAACAACGTGCAAGTGAGAGGTCAATGAATAACTAACACAATGTCTTGATTTGCTTTTTCTTAATGCTGCCTGTGTTTTGTTGTTGTTTTTTTGTTTGTTTTTGCCTGTTTGTTTGTGTTTGTCATCTTTGATTTGGTTGCTGCTACCTCACTGGGAAAGAGCTGGTCATCTTGTTCTATATGTTAAAGGACGCGGAGGTCTTTAGAACCACAATGATGACGTTATCTTATAGTATCTCTTATCAATCCCTGTTTTGCCGAGGCATCAACCCAAATTGCGTGATTTTAAATTGTGGTGGTGTTTTTTTCTCAGTTTTAATCAGCCTGGTGTCCGGGTTGCGATTTAGAATTTGATTGTATCGATCCCTGGTCCTTCGAGTATTTATTCTTACTTTCTGTTTAAAGTGTGGCTTCAGATCTACCCGACATTGCTAATATTTAGGTCTCGTTATTTCGAGCAATTACAATCAATGTCGTAATAATTGTCGTTTTGCTCTATTTGACCTTTCTTAAACTACAATACATATACTCGTGTTTAAACATAAATGAGACCTGTAAAACAGCTGTTTTACCACCCTGCTGTTAACACGTAATGATTACGGGCAACTGTATCGTGAGAATTTGTATGTTTTGTCACAAATTAAGTTACAAATTTTCATTAGTGTGTGCCATGCAGATGCATTGTCACGTTTTGAGACACCAATAAAACATTTCGGAATACATACCTGATGTCTTTCGCACATTGTCTCAGCAGCGGTCAATTACATCACTGCATCGGTCTGCAACGTCGACAGAGGAGTGGCGAGATCTTGTTGTTGTCCTTATTAATTAAGTAAATTTTCATGATTTTCAACTAATGTTTTACACTATGTTCCAGGCGGTCATGGCAGTCATGTTTCAGACCGCCGTGATCAAAATGGGATAATCGTGGACGCCGTCGCAAATCTTCTATATTTGGTTTAAAATTGTCTAGTTGTTATTTGTGCTTAGCGTGGTTGAAATATAAAATATGCTACCCGTATCTGATTGCTGGTATTGATATACATTTAATTTCGTACTTGCTAAAATATTCATTTTTTTTTCTACACAAATGTGACAAATGATACATCGAATGAATGGGATGGGATGTTTGTTTCTCGGAAAATGCTTTCTCCTTACAAATATTTTATGAAGTGTCATGACATTATATTTTGATATCAAGACTGTCAAGATAAACTACTCTTTAATTTATTGTATGATGAAGCACTTTCGTCCGGCATTAAAAGGTAAAATCGGGTTTGGCGGCCCCCGTGGCCGAGTGGTTAAGAGCGCTGATATTTCATTACTGCACTTAACCATTCGATCATCTCACCGTTGTGTCCGGTGTGGGTTCGAGCCCCGCTCTGGCCACATGTGAGACAAGCCAAGTTCTGCTTGCGGATGTGTCAGGTGGTTTTTCTCGGGGTTCTCCCGTTTTCGGCCCGCCTACTGATTGGCCCGTCTCATATGAGATGAACTAATCTTGAAAGGGACGTTAAACTGAATAAAAAAAAATAAATAAATAAAAATAAAAAAAAAATCGGGTTTCCATATGTTAAAGGACGCGGAGGTCTTTAGAACCACAATGATGACGTTATCTTATAGTATCTCTTATCAATTTGATATTGGATTCCCTGTTTTGCCAAGACATCAACCCAAAATCGAGTAAATCCATGAACAGTAGTTGTTTTTATACGGGCCGTTCTAGGGTGATTCGTCTGATGTGATTTAACTGCTTGTTTCTTGTTCATGGAATGTCCACTTTACACGAGGGGAAAAAACTTGTCATAATAATCGAAGCTTGTCATAATGATCGAGTAATGACATTCTCTCGTTTTTGAACATTATAGACACAAATGTAGACAAGAAAAGGCAAATCATTACACACAAATACATTCTATGCCAAACAGTTACAAAAATTAGAAATCTTTCCTACTTATTGCAATAATCAGGTCGTAAAACTCTTACGGTCGAATTATTATCAAAGGCGACAACAACGAAAATCTTTTAGGACGTAAATAGTGTAAAGACCAGAAAAGATGCGATGCATTTTGAAGAAGCAGAAAGAATCCATACGAAGCTTTACAGTGCGTTACAGCATATCATGAGACATAGCATTTAAACGGTAGCTTGTTTTTCGTACTTGATGTTAAAATATGTGTTTTTCACCTGGTGTCAGTTTCAGAATTCAAAATATAACCCGTATATGACGAATGGACTTTCCCATCATTATCATTTGGGGGTGTCCACTTTCATTTTAGGGGCGTCAGGAGTGATTTTAATTCTTTATTCACTTGTTCGATGAAATTTCTCTGCACAAACAGAATAGCCGCAGATGGGACGCCGCGTTCTGTGGAGTCACATCTGGGGCTATGCTGGTTGCCTTTGTACCAAAAAACGGACGCCAGACTTATGATTTAACTTGTTCAATTCTTTTCTACTTTATAAATATTGGCCTGTGGTAATATGTTTGGGTTCCAGTTATGTAGATTTGCAATTACAGCCAGTGCTTTTACACCGAAACCAGTATAGCAATATAATTCCAAAATAATTTTTTTAACATTTTTTTTTCATTTTGTGTTTAACAGTGTTTCAAAGACAAAGTAGGACGGCAGTCATTAATGTGCATTTGTTATATCGTTTTTATTCATGGCATCATTGCAAATAAACAAAGAATAATACTCTATTTCAATTATTTATTTAGAATATTACATACTGAGATATTACATATCTCAGTTTTATTTTTTATTTCCTTCGCATATTGAGGTAACTCATATTTCTCAGTTCATCGGGACGTAATGGCGGTAAGACCTTCAGGTTGGTCTTTACAACAGCTTTTACTGTATTAGAAGCTTCAAAATCCAGACATTAAGGTGAACTGGTCTAATATGCAAATCAATAAGATTATTGTGATGTAGAGGTACGTTACAGAGTTTACTCAGGTTGTTGTTTCGCATGCTTAGATCTGAACCCTTTTTCACATACTGAGTCTTTAAGAATATCCTTGTTATACCTCCCAAAGGTTCAAACAATGCAACCTATTTGTTTATCCTCATAACGGGGGTGTAAAATGAGTATGTATAATTTTCATCACCATTAGAATGAATAGGAAACCGGAGCCACCTCATTAAATCATATTAAATATATATCGGTGGGAAGGTGACAAATTATTATTGACAGAGGAAATAACAATACCGGCATTTACCCAAATAAGACGAAGAAATGCACCTTACACCGACCAGTTGTGCTGAATGGATTTTCACTTACGGTTTTGCACATACGGGTAGTTGCCCAATATTTCGTTTACAAATCTGACCATTGTTTTCACTTTGTCGTTATTGGTTAAAGCGCAAATTCCCATAGGTAAACATTTGACAACGCATCCAAACATTTTGGGCTGCTACAGTAAATTATGATTGGTAGATGGTATACGTGTTACGAAATTACCCCATCGTATGAATAAAAAATAACTTTATGACAGTTTCTCAGGTTTCAAACACTGCGCTTTCACTCCAGGATATAAAGTGAACAATACACTTCCCGGTGGTAAACGGACTAGGGACAAATGAGCCGCATCGTGAGAAAACAAGATTTGTACCTATGCGAAAACAAAGACACAGATCAGCTTCAGTTACTGCGCCTTTGTTTTCGCTACACGGATAGTACAATTTCTCGTCTACTTAAACCCATAATGTCAAGATTCTGGCTTCCTCTGTGATTGTTCAAGCCAGTTTGTGTCAGACCTGGTCGGAAACCCCGAAGACCGGTTTTCTCACGTCGCGGCTCAAATGATTCCGGTCCCATGATTTGACAGATTTTTGGTACTCATTAATGAGCCGCGGCGGAATAAGGCTTTTTGAAAGCGCATGTAAAATCTCATTTGAAAGGGTGCTCGCATATAATCTTCAAAAACCAAGCGAAATCTCCCTTGCTCCCATCAGCGTGTGTATTCATCATTTAGGCTACCAGTAACGATGGTTACTTTGCTCGTTTTTGTAAAGTTGTTAGGTATTTTGACCTACTGAATGCAAATCGAGCATTGTATTAATACATTAATGATTAATTGCATTGGGGGATTTTTGTCAAAATCTATTATAATAGTATAACAGTTTCCTCGAGAGTGACATTTTGGGCCGTTCCGTACCTGTTTAAATCAATCATAGCGCTAAGAATGAGCATATTCAGTGCGTTATGGTACTCTTAGAAATATCTGGACCTTTTTAAGATGAACATGACCTCAAAAGAATGTCAATTGCTTTATCCCGCAAGTGACTATTCTTCAGTGTTATATTCCTGTGAAATACCGGGTCATATACGGTACAGAAATATTCAAACATTCAGTTTCATCACGTTCAAATTTAGCATGCAGCAAAGGCAACTCAACCCCCATAACGATAATTTAAATCATGACGTTTACATGACCCAGACCCAGGGTTGGGAAAAATGCCGGCATTTAAGAGAAAAAACCATACCGCCGGCGTTTACTGGCATATGCCGGAATATTCCGACATTTGATGGCATATTCTGGCGTTTTCAACAAGCATTATACACGGTAAATAAATATGTCAGAGTAGACGATAAAAAAGTAATGGATTTGCTAGAGTAGTACCAAAGTATGATTCTGAATTCTTTCAAAAAAGAAAACAACAAGCAAAGAGCAGGAACTGAGACAATCATTAACAGAACCTCAAAACTGAAAGTACAACATGTAGCTAAACTTTTGGTTAAATTAACATGCCCCAATTTTAAATATATTTATTATTCGTTGCGATATTATTGGTTTTAGCAGAGTATATATACGTAGCTTATATTGCTGCATATATGGTAGAGTTCATTGAGTTTGTCATGATTTTTTCGTTTGGATTTGGTTATGTAAGTATCGATATGTTCATGAATTTCGTGATTTATACGTTGTTTTTCGTCCTTGGTGACTATAAATAGTCTTGGTTTTGAGGGCTTGGTCATTCGAGGCTTGACAGACCGCTAAGGAGTATTTTTGTGTTGTGGAAGTTCGTTTGATTGCGTTAAAGGTGCAACACAGAGAAGTATGCATGGTTACAACTAACATGTAACAGATAAAATGTTGTTCAGGTGTTCGTACATGTATGTTGTAGCCAGTGGGTACTTTAAACTGTTACATCTTGTTTCCCAAATAAAAGAGATAAGTTAATAAATAATTTATGTTACGTCTGAATGAAATGAAAGAAAACATAAAGAAATATATAGTCGCCTATTAACCCAAACCTTGATTGTTCACAGTTTGTACAGGTGTTGTCAAAGGTAAATCTTCTATTTGTTAATTTGACTCAATTTTAAAATTCATCAGCATATAACAATAAGAATTGTTTGCCAGATTGGGGTTCGAACCCAGGACCTCTCGATTCTGAAACCGATGCCGTGCATAATGATGTTATGAAAATTTTGGAATGATTGATTGAATTGATGCTTAACGTCCCAATCAACAGCTATGGTCATGTCGGGACTTTGCCTCCATTTTATTGGACTTTATCCAAAATTAGGACGTCATAAAATCCACAAAGTGCTTCAAATATAACCACCCAACTAAACTAACAAGGCTTATATGTATGATTGGTTTGACTTAAATCACTTTTCCTTGGCAAGCCAGTGATCAGATGGTCAGTCAGCAGCGTAGAAGCTTTGCCTGGAGGCACAAGAAGTCCATCTACTGCTATGCCTAGACGCAAAAGTAACCCATATATTCCTTTAGGCCCCGATGGGTGCGGATAGTCAGAGATTCAACACGAGAACCGAACAACTGACTAAACCTTTTAAACCACTGCAGAAGCTGAGGGTTTAGGTGACGTACAAGTCTATAAACTCGATATATGCCCCCACCCCCTACTGACAGTTCAAAAGCGATATATTTTGTTTTGGTTCTTGCTTTATGTTTTGGTGTTGATATTTTTGCTCTTTGCATCCTATGTTCTCATGTATTTAGTTAAGTCAGGGAAACGGAGAGGCAACCTCTTTCGGCTTTCGACATGTTCTCCGAGAAAAAAGTTTGTGTTATTACCTGATTGGCAATTTACGTTTTCCATCTCGGTTTTTAGACTGAGAAGTGAGAATTTCTTTCTGATTTTTTCATTTCCTGATCAATGCTTACTTTTGCCTTTTCGTGACATACAATGTATAACAACACCAGTAAGCAATCTGCATAGGTATAATCCTTGTTCATCATTTTCTATATTTTCAGGCACATATTGGATGTCATGACAGCCTAATGTTGGGTAAAAGTCTGGTTTACTACATTTATCAATTGTTTGACTGATTATTGTTTTACATCGCCGTCATTTGGACTTTATATTTAGCAGTTTTCTACTTCAATCTATTGGCCCTTATCCGATGACGCCAATTTCGCTGTACTTTTACGTAACGTTTTTGTAATGTTATGGCATAACACTTGTGGTAGAATCAATTTTAAATTACATTATATTCCTTGGTAATTCTATTTTGTTGACACGGTTTAGTCCCTTAATGCCTCTGATTTAATCTTAAATTGGCATTCATCTGGAATGATTTATTAATGTTCTTGTTTCGAAGAAACAACGTGTAAGTGAGAGGTCAATGTATAACTTTTCGCTTTTTCTTTATGCTGCCTGTTTTGTTTTTGTTTGTTTGTTTGTCTTTGCCTGTTTGTTTGTGTTTGTCATCTTTGATTTGGTTGCTGCTAACCATCATGAAAACATGTCCGTGTAATGTATACTCTCTTGAACCCCACTTTTATATAGCAAAACTGGGGTATGCAGGGGTATACCTATTTTTCTTATTTTTGCTCCAAAACATAGATTGTGGGTACTCGTTAGAACCGCCTCGGTTCTAACGTGTGCCCACAATCTATGTTTTGAGCAAAAATAAGAAAAATATATAAAAAAAAATTCAGCTGAAAATTTTCAATTTTTAAAGCTAAAAAAATCTCTGTGTATCGCATGGGCGTGTTTTCGTAATGCCGGATGGCTACTTCGCTGGGAAAGAGTTAATCATTTTGTTCTTAATTAGTTACAAATTTTCATTAGTGTGTGCCATGCAGATGCACTGTCACGTTTTGAGGCAGCAATAAAACTTTTCGGAATGCATACCTGATGTCTTTTTCACAAAGTCTCAGCAGCGGTCAATTACATCACTGAATCGGTCTGCAACGTCCATACAGGAATGGCGAGATCTTGTTGTTGTCCTTATTAATTAATTAAATTTTCATGATTTTCAACTAACGTTTTACACTATGTTCCAGGCGGTCATGGCAGTTATGTTTCAGACAATGGGATAACCGTGGACGCCGTCGCAAATCTTTTGACATTTTCAAAATGTTTAAGTTTCAAGTTTATTTGGTAATGCATTAAGCCTTTCGGCCCATGAGCATATAAACATACAAACAATTATAATACAAAAATACAGGATAACAAAATGTATCACGGTAATCACGGCGGAAAAGAAGGTAGTGAACCGTGATAAAACGGGCTGAACGCACCAAACCGCGACAGTAGCTATTACTACGCAGCGAAACCTAAAGGCGGTCCATAGTGCAACGGGAAGCCAGTAAATAACCCGGCAAGCTATGGATCTTATACATGTACGTTCTATTGCGTTTAGTGTTCGTTTTGTCACGATCGTCCAACGTCGTGTCCTGTTAATTACGCAATCCTCAAAACGTCGAGTTACAGCGCAATCCGGTGTTGAGTCCATTCTATTACGGTGTGTCAAGTTGTAATACGGTTGTAACGGTGCGTGCATTTAAAGAATATAAAAAGGAACGACGGATGTCAGTTTAAAACAAACGCAGACCATGTGTCTCACTTTAGCATTAAATTAAAAAACAAAAAGAAATATGAAACCACCCATTTCACCAACCAAGTAATGACCAAAGTTTCACGTTTCGGACAAACGTGGCTACCTTGGCCGCCGGGAACATAATGTAAACACTGCATTATATCGGCGCGTGCAGCATAAGACGTGCAAGTCTTCCACGTTCCAAACCAAATTTGCAGCCCGTTGTATCAGAGCGCGGTTGTTATTATTTCAGGGGTCGTTTAAAATTTCATATACTGTGGTCACAAACGCGCTCTTAAAGTGCATGGTGTCTAAGTTTTGTCCGTAGTATACATTGACAGAACATAGAAACGTGTTAGCACTTGATCTGAACGCAACAGACATAATCGGAATGTGACAGGTCGTAACGGAGCGTGCTGACGTGGGAAACATTTGAGCGACCTAGCGCTCGTCACGGATACCGTAACTCAGTGTGAAAGAACCTACAAGACGTGACAAAACTTGAATGCAGAAACATGAATGATCACAATTTCGGGCCTAGAACGTGTTATAAACGGTACATAAGGGTTCAATGCAAGCCATTCAGTTCCGTGACTGTGAAGGTGTTACGAAAGACCAAAGGGAATACCCCGTTATGAAATTTTATTCGTTTGATTTGTGGTTTAGCTGTAGTCACGGTCGGGACGTTGCCTCCATTTTATGTGACTTATACCCAACATCTTTAATGTGCTTAAAATATAACCACCCAAGTAAAGCAATACGTCTTGTATGTATGGATGATTTGCCCTGACCCACTTTTCCTGAGCAGGCATCTTGGTTAACCAGTAACCAGATGACCGGTCAGTACACAATAAGCTCAAACAGCCCAGGTATTTTACGGCAGCAATGAGGTTGGACCCAACTTCCCTCCCGGCTACATCTATATAAAGTTTAGTGCTTTGATTTAGTGCTTTGATTTGTAAGTCTAAAACATGTAAAGTAATTAATTGTCTTTAAATATGCTCATTTACCCAGTGACCTTGACCCACATTGCAATGACCATAATCTTACTTTTATGTAAGGTATTTTGTCATGTGCAAGTGTACTATCGACCTCCACAGTGTTCTGTTATAGAAGTCAAACCTGGGTTATGTCGACCATGCAGTTATGTTTCTACAATGTTTTAGGAGGGATTTTATCTGACACACATGGCTATATGACTTACAGGCCAAACCAACATATCTTGTTACGACACATGACGCTTTTTTAAAGCAACACTTCATATAACTTTCATTGTGAAAACGTAACCTTTTTTGTATTTGAATATAAGCCGTGACGAAGGAAATCGTCTTAAAAAGTGCATGCCAGATGCACTACTTTAGTACCACGTACCTGGTCCGCTTACGTACCTGATCCGCTTTTGAATTATAAAGTCTGAAATTTAAAGCATGCAGGCCACACTGTCCAGTTTTCGCGGCCGGTTGACTGGCAGAAAAGTCTATACTACATCCTATTATTTAATATTTCTTGTAAAAGGCCCATATCTTAATATATTTGGTTTAAAACTGGCTAGAGAAGGATGATCATTTGGTATTTGTGCTTAGTGTGGTTGAAATACAAAATATGCAACCTGTATCATATTGCTGCCATTGATATAATTAAGTACTCGCTAAAATATTCATTTTTCTATACAAATGTGACACTTGATACATCGAATGAATGGGATGGGATGCTTGTTTCTCGGAAAATGTTTTCTCCTTACAAATATTTTATGAAGTGTCATGACATTATATTTTGTTAAATGGAATTCGATATCAAGACTGTCAAGATAAACTACTCTTTGTAATTTATTGTATGATGAAGCACTTTCGTCCGGCATTAAAATCGGGTTTCCATATATTAAAGTAGACGGAATATTTCCATTGGTATTCCGTTAGACCTCTCCATACCGACGGAAATGACTTCTACTGAGCCCTAAGTCGAAAATGAAAAATCATCGAAGACTCCAAAGAAATTGAAAATTATTTTATGTTATATCTTTTCTGACTGATAGGACTTAATTTATATATATTCCAGATGTAAAATGACGCAGATTCATTAAATACTCCGTGTTTTCTGTTGAAAATAAAACATACGTCGGCGGCCCCCGTGGCCGAGTGGTTGAGGTCGCTGACTTCAGTGCTCTTGATCATTCGATCATCTCACCGATGTGGGTTCGCGCCTCGCTCGGGGCGCGAGTCACATGTGGGACAAGCCAAGTTCTGGTTGCGGGTGTGTCAGGTGGTTTTTCCCCGGGTACTCCGGTTTTCGCCCCACCTACCGATTGATCCGTCTCGATATGAGTGAAAAAGCTTGAAAGGGACGTAAAACTGAATAAAAAAAAACAAAAAACATACGTCTATAAATAGATAAGGGGAGACTACTGTAGAATATGAGATAAAAAGTAGAAAATCGATTGCTTTTTAGAAATTTATTGAAATTCTGCAGGCTAACCAGATGTTTACTAAAATATTTATGCATTTTCTAACAAAACATAACAAAAATTCTAACAATTATCACCAAATAAAGCAGCTATAAGCTTCTTACGAAATCCATAATCTGTTCGACCATAGTTTAAAGGCAACCTATGCTAAGCTGTCACGGGAGAGGAGCGAGGTCACGAAGTGTATCGGAATGCAGGTTAGCCAGCTAATCTAATATTAAAGGACGCGGACGGGTCTTTAGAACCATATCTTCGCCACAAAGATGACGTTATCATATAGTATCTCTTGTCAATTTGACATTAGACCCTGTTTTGCCAAAGCATCACCCCAAACGAGTAAATCTACGAACCATAGTTGATTATATACGCCGCGCCGTTCTACGGTGACTCGGGTAAACATCAGGAAAACATGTCCGTGCAATATGTACCCCCTTATTCTCCACCTTTATATAGAAAAACTGGGGTATGCAGGGGTATACCTATTTTTGCTCCAAAACATAGATTGTGGGTACTCGTTCTCACGTGTACCCACAATGTATGTTTTGAGCAAAAAAAGGAAAAATATAATTTTTTTTTCAACAAAATTTTCAATTTTTACAGCTGAATATCTTTGTATATTGTATGGGCAAGTTTTCGTAATAGATATTCTTCTCTCGTTTTTGAACATTATAGACACTTTTTTTTCATTTTGTGTTTAACAGCGTTCCAAAGACAAAGTAGGACAACAGTCAATTAAATGTGCTTTTGTTATATAGTTTTCATTCATGACATCATTGCAAATGAACAACGAATAATAGTTTATTTCATTTACTTATTCAGGATATAACATACTTCCTTCGCATATTGAGGTAACTCAGTCTGTTCATCGGAACGTAATGGCGGTAAGACCTTCAGGTTGGTCTTTACAAACAGTTTTTACTGTATTAGAGGCTTCAAAATCCAGACATTAAAGACGTGTTCACACTGCCGATCAGATCAACCCGATCATGCGGTCGGGGGTTGATCGAGCTTGATCGGCGGGAGTGGTCTGGACGGTCGTCTTTGGTCGGCATAACTCGGTCTTCCTTCCCGATAATTTTGTCATGTCAAAAATATTCGAGTAGAGATAGTGTAGCAAACCGCTCGGGAAGCGATCGAAAACGAATCGAGAATCAGTCGAGTAGGGGTCGGGTCGGTCGGGTAGCGATCGTGTAGAGATCTACGTAGATCGGGATTGAAATATTTGCCGACCAGGACACGATCAGCCCGACCTGAGTTCGACCACTACCCGATGCTTACTCGATCAACACGATTCTTACTTGAGCCGAGGTTCAGATCAAACCGATCTCCATACGACCGTACTCGATCGCTCCCAGATCCATACCTGATCCCCCATTCGATCTCACTCGATCTCTATCCGATCGTACACGATCACTGCTCGAGCATACCCGATCGCTACTCGAGTGGACCCGATCGCTACCCGACTTTGCACACACGCAATGAGCTTCTGAACCCGTGGTGATATCCGTTGAACAAGCTCCCCGAACAAAACAGCGTTAACCCTCAGGAAGTTTCTGTAGCCTCTAGGATCTTCCCGGTTCAGTTCTTGCAGTAATTGTTCGTACTGCCCATACAATGGCCGTCACGTCAGCCATTGTCTCACCCAGATCTCTCGGCGCCGCCTTTGTCTGCGTCGTCTCATACGCCTATGACGCTCCTCAGTTTCTTCCATCTCTATAATCGCTATGACTCTGTCTCTCTGGAGCTCTAAATAACGAGTATATAGCATCAACTGCTCCATTTCCATCGTTATTTCTTCCAGATATAGACCTTTTTTATATCTTCTTCGCTGCACAAATCACAACACTGACGTATGCAGGTCAAGGTTTCAATGTCAAAATAGTTGTGCTGCGATCGAGTAGAGACCTTGAAGCGATCGAGTAATGGTCTAGTTTGTCTGGATTTGTTCGTGTAAGAATCGAGTAATTATCGCGGTGTTCGTGAACAGATCGTGTAAGGCCCCTGTTGAGATCGGTATGCCCGAGCAGTGATCGGGTTGTCAGTCGGGTTGAAGTCGTGTAAGAGTCTTGAGTGTTCGTGCGGCTAGTAGCGCTCGGGTAAAAGTCGTGTTCAGGCTTTTATCGAGCTCGGTCGGAAATTTTGGCAATCGGGACGATCGAGTTGATCTGATTGGCAGTGTGATAAAAAATAATAATAAGCAAACTAATAATAAGCAAACCAATTACATTATTCTAATAAGCAAACCAATTACATTATTGCAATCTAGAGGTACGTACAGAGATTGTCGCATGCTTAGTTCTGAGCCCCTTTTTACATACTGAGGCTTTAACAATATCCTTGTATTCAAACTATGCAACCTATTTGTTTATCCTCATAACGGGTGTGTAAAATGAGTATGTATAATTTTCATCACCATTAGAATGAATAGGAAACCTGAGTCACATCATTAAATCATATTAAATATATATCGGTGGGAAGGTGACAAATTATTGTTGACAGAGGAAATAATAATACCGACATTTACCCAAAAGTAGAAGAAGAAATGCACCTTACCGACCATTTGTGCCGAACGGATGTTCACTTACGGTTTTGCACGTACGGGTAGTTGCCCAAATATTTCGTTTGCAAATTTGATCTTTGTTTTCACGTTTGTCGTTATTGGCTAAAACGTATACAATCCCATAGGTAAATCTTTAATAACGCATCCATACATTTTGGGCTGCTACGGTAAATTATGATTGGTAGATGGTATACCTGTTACGAAATTACCCCATCGTGTGAATAAAAAATAACTTTATGGCAGTTTCTCAGGTTTCAAACACTGCGCTATCACTCCAGGATATAAACTGAACAATACACTTCCTGGAGGTAAACTGACTAGGGATAAATGATTCTGGTAGCGTGATTTGACAGATTGTGGTACTTATTGATGAGCCACTGCGCGAGAAGGCCTTAAGCGCACTTAAAAAAAAATCCCATAATTTTCAAAAAAAAAAAAAAAAAAAAAAAAAAAAAAAAAAAGCTAGGATCTAGGCACAAAGCGAAAATCAGCGTGTGCATTCACCATGCTGGCTACCTGTATCGATGGCTGTTCGGCTGAGCAGTGACGTTCGCTCGTTTTTGTTAAGTTGTTAGGTATTTTGACCTATTGAATGCAAATCGAACATTGTATTAATGCATAATGATTAATTGCAGTGGGGGAGTTTTGTCAAAATCTATTATAATTTAACTGCTTCCTCGAAACTGACATTTTGGGCCATTCCGTACCTGTTTAAATACATCACATTCTGTCAATCATAACGCTAAGATTGAAAATATTCAGTGCATTATGGTACTCTTAGAAATATCTGGACTTTTATCTAAGATGAACATGACCTCAAAAGAATATCAGTTACTTTATCCCGCGTGTGACTTTTCTTCAGTGTCATATTCCTGTGAAAACCGGTTCATGGGCCGTGATTCCTTATAGCATAAGCTCAACCGAGACGTCAGGCCTGTTCAAGATATTCGGTGATTGTATGCTCAACCACCGTCGTCCATCACGTTCTAACATCATTTCCGGAACTGACTGGTCAATGAAAGCCAAATTCCATATGAAGCCTAAATGGGAAGGGGATACGAATGTTATGTGTCATTCCCATTTACGGTTACTTTAAATATTCCTAATACAGAACCCAATGCTCCATGACGTTCCAATTTAGCATGCAGCAACGGCAATTCAAGCCCCATAACGATAATGTAAATCATGACTGTTATATGACCCTGACCTATGTACTCTCATCGCCTATACAGAATTTTAATGGCATTTTGATGGTAGAACTTGAAGTATATCTGAATATATGGACTTAATATTTACCTCTCCAAAAACATTTGACCAACATGGGGTGTCCCTGGACACAAGTACGCACATACACTCGTATATATCCTTGAGTATTCTAAGTTCATGGACCTAAGAAGTCAAAGACAGCTTCCACAATCTTCAATGAAAAAACAGTGTAATTTCCTACCTTAGCAAGAGTATTTATTCATTTCTTCTGTTTGATGTTTAAAACGGCAAAAAAAAAACAAAAAAAAAAAACAAAAAAAAAACAAAAAAACAAACAAACAAAAACAACAAACAAACAAAAAAAAAAAACAACATTAAAATACTTTGTTTACAAACATGTACTGCAACATGGGCGGCCATTTCTGGAATATCCTAAGTCCGTGACGTCAATTGTTTAGAAATTTCCGCCTTAAAATTGGGCCACAGAAATCAATTATTGGGTTGCTGAAAAATTCTGAAGGCACAACAATATTATTACACTGGGAAAATTTCTGAAATTAAAACCAGAGGACCAATGGTCCTGTAAACGCTCACCTGAGATCAGCTGCATATACCAATAAACATGTTTGAATATTATGGTATTTAACTCCAGTGCAGGGGCAGATAAGCCCTTGGGCCATTTTCTTTTTTCAGAATCTTCAATATTCTGTCCATTTGCCAATTTCCTGTTGGCTTTTTCCTTCAAATGACATTTTAACAGTTTTCCCAATTCAGATGCACAGGCAACCCATGTTGACCTTGCCATAAACTTGGTCAAGGTCATCACAGGGTCATGATTTATATATACATTGGAGTACTTTAGCCATCGATGCCTCACGCCAAGTTTCCTTGAAATCAGTCTATTGGTTTCAGAGAAGATGATTTTTGATGGGTTTTTACCATATATGGGCATGGCGGCCATCTTGGTCATGTGACCTAGATTATTTATATATACATTGATTCCCCCATTCTATAGATGCTTCACTTAAAATTTGGCTTTGTTTGGCCAAGCGGTTTCAGAGGAGAAGACGTTTGAATATTATGGAAATATACATGTATATTGCCCCGGGGTGGGGGCACATGAGCCCCTGGGGTCCAATTTTTTTCAGAATCATTAATATCCAGTCCTACTGCCCATTTCCTGCAAGACTTTCACTTTAAATGACATTTTAAAAGTTTTCCCCATTCAAATGCATTGGTGACCTATGTTGACCTTCCTGTAAAATACGTCAAGGTCATCACAGGGTCATGATTTATATACACATTGTAGTGCTTGAGCCATCAATGCTTCATGCCAAGTTTCGTTGAAATCGGTCAACCGGTTCTGGAGAAGAAGATTTTTGAACGGTTTTTACCATATATGGGCATGGCGGCCATCTTGGTCATGTGACCTGGATTTTTTATATACATATTTGTTACCCCTTCCTATTGATGCTTCACATAAAATTTCGCTTTGATTGGCCAAGCGGTTTCAGAGGAGAAGATGTTTGAATATTATGGAGATATACATGTATATTGCCCCGGGGTGGGGGCGGATGAGCCCCTGGTGCCCAATTTTTTTCAGAATCATTAATATTCAGTCCTACTGCTCATTTTCTGCAAGATTTTTCCTTTAAATGACAATTTAACAATTTTTCCCATTCAAATGCATTCGCGACCTATGTTGACCTTGCCGTAAAATAGGTCAAGGTCATCATAGGGTCATGATTTATATACACATTGTAGTGCTTGAGCCATTAATGCTTCATGCCAAGTTTGGTTGAAATCGGTCCAGTGGTTCCGGAGAAGAAGATTTTTGAAGGGTTTTTACCATATATGGGCATGGCGGCCATCTTGGTCATGTGACCTGGATTATTTATATACACATTGGTTCCCCCTTCCCATAGATGCTTCATGTAAAATTTGGCTTTGATTGGCCAAGCGGTTTCAGAGGAGAAGATCTTTGAAAATGGTGGACGACGGACGGACGACGGACGACGGACGACGGACGGACGACGGAGCATGGGTATACTATAAGCTCACCTTGTGAGCCTGACGGCTCAGGTGAGCTAACAAATGTGGGAAAAGAGCAAGATGAGTACATTGTATCTCAGTATTCAATAGTAAATGCCTTTACCTTAAGGGTTATTTCTTTTTTAAAGGACCAAGACATAGCAATAATGTTTGGACTTTGACAAGTTTAACAAAGCCAAAATAATTATACCAAATTTATTTCAAATGCCATTAAAATGCATTAACATTTATTAAAAAAAAAAAAAAAAAAAAAAAAAAAAAAAAAAAAAAAAAAGGTAAACAGGTAAGCACCCCTAAGTTACATCTAAACATCTGAAAACAATATCTTTGGCCTTTCTTTTCCTGAAAATCACATGTCATTGTCAGCCATATTGTAAACAAACTGCAGACATTTGTTGGATTGATGACAGTTCCCATCTTATTAGCTTTTTTGGCATTGAAAGAGGTACAAAATTTGGGAATAAGAAAACCTCAACGTTTTGTGACCTCAGAGTTTGTGACCTTTGCAAAATAACTGCACGTGCTGATCTTATCTAAATCAGAATATCACCACTCAGATTAAAAAGAAGCAAGTTGACCCTTGGGAACATTTTGGCACCTTTCCAGTGATTGCACAAGCAGACGTGTGTCAAGAGGCTCATGAATAATGAACTTTGAATATTCACGGACTTATAATATTCAACGATAATACTAATAATCTCTGAACTGATAAGCCCGTCAAAAGCACAATTCATTTGCAACTTTCTTTGAAAGATGGTCTCTATGCAAATATATGGTAAAATCGGAAGTTTGTTTCTAATAGTTTCAGTTCCTAGTGATTCCGTATCGTTTACTCTTTGGCTTCCAGATTTCTATAATGTTGGCTTATAAACTAATTTTTAAAAAGAGAAAATAATTACATACGGATCAAGCCAGTGACATTAGTGGATAAAATGCGAGAACAATCTACGCGAAAGCCACCATTCGCTCTACTGATAATAGCGCAAAGTACTAAAGCTGAGCCTGGAAGAATGCAGGTGTTATAAAATAGTCGGGATTCATAAAAGACTTTAAATAGCCTACATATATGATCGAAATGACTAGAGGTGTGTGTCAGTAATTTTAAATTATTAATATTTGTAACCAATTAAAAGGCCATTGCTCTTTCACCTTTTGTATCAATTTGTCTTGTCTATACTGTAATTCGTCAGGCAGCAACGGATGTTTTCCTATTTCCTAAAGTCCATCATTCAATCGATATCATTAATTAAATTGTAATTAATTATATAAATTATATTTGACAAGGAAATTGAAGTTTGAGTAATTTTTGTTTTATATGTGCGTGTATGTTTTTCTATAATATAGTTTTACGTGTGACCAGCATATCAATCGCAACTGATCGCAACGATGAAACGCATGGAGACTTCACAAGGGATTTAGTCTTTTTATTCCCTGTGTCGGTCCCGCTATTGTGAAGACCAAATATTCGTAGAGATGTGATCTTGTGACTGGAAAGTGGACAGGCCTCCTTTTCTGATGCCCAGTAACTCGCACAAACTTTTTAAAGGTTCTTTCAACTGTCCATTCTCAGCACTGAAAAATTCAGACTCACTTCCCTGTCACGTTTGGTTGAAATTAAACAGGTGATCACATTGATATCATGTCATACGGACTTGCAACATCACGAGGACCTAACAACTCTAGAAACTGAGGCGCCTGTAAAACTAGTTTAAGACCCCATTCATTTTATATTACTGATCGTTCCAAGGCGATACTTCTGTAGAGGTTCTCACTGTTTTATGTTTTGGCTTTAAATTTTGTGCTGTTTGCTTCTTATGTATGTTTTTATATTCCATTTAAGTTTTGGTTGCTGAGTGACCGCCCATGGGGAAAATAGCTGCTCACGCGGATTACGATACGATTTCTTAGTATAAGTACATGCATCTTGATTTAGTTTTTTCCCACATCGGTTTTTGAAGTGGGAATTTCTTTGTGATTGCGCCATTTTCCTGATCATTGCCTACTTTTACCTTTGCATACACTAAGAATCGACTAGCTGCCGTAGCATTATAATTTAGAAAGACGTTATTATTTCATGTTGTTTATTATTATTTGATGTTGTTGTGTCAATATCAAATTTATCATTTGCTTAATTGTTTTCTCATTACGAAAACTTGCCCATGCAATAAACAGAGATTTTTTTAAGTTGTAAAAATTGAAAATTTCATCAGAAAAACAATTGATATTTTTCTTATTTTTGCTCAAAACATAGATTGTGGGTACACGTTAAAACCGCCTCGCCGAGGCGGTTCTAACGAGTACCCACAATCTATGTTTTGGAGCAAAAATAAGAAAAATAGTATACCCCATGCATACCCCAGTTTTCATATATAAAAGTGGGGTTTAAGGGGGTATTCATTGCACGGACATGTTTTCCTGATGTTAAGTATCGTTTCTATTTATGTCATTGACATTTTCTCAGTTATGACTAGAACTGCCTTTTAAAGATGCAACAGCTAATTGTGTAGATACGCTAATGTCTTTCTTTATATGGCGGTTGTATATATTACAAGAACCATGATTTATAACATTTATGATACACGTCTGACGCTTTCTCCTCATGACGGCACCATGACCTTCTCAATAAGAAACATTAAAATGATGGGTAACTGAAAATAAAACAAACAAAATTTTGAACATACTTGGTTTAAATGATTCACTATTTAAAACTGACGAACATCATAATAAATGTTACGCTTCAAATTAGTTTCCCTTTTGAATGTATACACAGCGCATCTATACATTAAAGTGCACCTTCGCAATGTAGTATCGTCACCTTTCCAGAAAGCATCACCATTAAAACAAGTGGCCCAAGGGCAAAGAACACCCAGGATAAGTCACTGGACAAAAGAAAAGTATATGCAGTTGTGGTTTTTACATTATATGGGCGTGGTGGCCATCTTCGTCTTGTGACCTGGAATTTTCATATGCATACTGGTTCCACCTTCATATGGATACTTAATATAAAAATAGGTTTTGATTGGCCAAGCTGTTTCAGAGGAGAAATTGCCCACGTGTGGAGGCAAATGAGCCCCTGGGATCCAATATTTTTCAGAATTATTAATATTCAGTCCTACTGCCCAATTCCTGCAAGATTTTCCATTTAAATGATATTCTAACGCTTTTCCCCATTCAAATGCATAGGCAACCTATGTTGACCTTGCCGTAAAATATGTCAAGGTCATCACAGGGTCATGATTTATATATACATTGTAGTACTTTAGTCATCAATGCTACATGCCAAGTTTCGTTGAAATCTGTCCACCGGTTCCTAAAAAGATTGTTGAAGGGTTCAACCATATATGTGCATGGCAGCCATCTTGGTCATGTGACCTGAATTTTTATATGCAAATTTGTTCTCCCTTCCTATAGATGATTCATATAAAATTTGGCTTTGATTAAAAAAAAAAAAAAAAATGATAGCCAGAGTCCCATAGACCCCGAAAATTACTTGAGTTTACCGCTATCAGCCAATTTGTACTCAATTAGTACTTGCAAAAATTATGTCCAAATCGCCAATAACTCAAGCAATATGAATGAAATGTCTTACACAAACATTTCAGCAATTTCAGCAGAACAGCCAATTTCCGCTTTCTCATTGCTATCTAAGGAATCTAAATTGTCATGGCAAAATACACTATCTTCCTCATTCCTCAGAGTGCAGTATGATGACTGTGTACCACCAAAGTTAATACTCTGTGGCTGAACTTTTATATGAGATTGATATAAAATTTCCTTTTAAAAGGAAGGCTTGCCCAGTTTTGAAAGGTAGAGTGAGCAGCTATTTCCCAATAGGTGGCCACTCAGTTACCGGAACTAAAATAAAAATACGAAAACTCACATAAGGTTCGAACAACACAAAAATGCGACTCCAAAACATGAAACAAATAGAACCACAACAGACGTATCGCCTTGGAAAGATCAGTAATATAAAATTACTTACCAGCAACCATATACCCATATACCAAATATAGCAGGCCGAGTTGATCCGGCGGAGCTGACCCGGGCCGACTTGACCCGAAGCCGAGTTGACCCGGATTCTTGATATCTTCTTACCGGTTTTACTCAAAACCAAAACAAAATGTCGCATACCATGTCAATTCATAAAAAAGAGCAATTATTGCTTGTGACCATAAACAGCGTCTCACACACGCGTGGTATAGCTGGCATAAAACTACAGAGATATTTGACTGCTCAGATTGAAGCAGTCTAGACTGAATACTCACTATTCGCGCAAACAAGACTGTCCTAAATGTTAATTACAGTACGTCTCAAAAAAGCGCGAACTAATTGAGGCCCTACCAGGGGTTTTGGAGATTCAGGGAGTAGGGTCATTTATTTTCAGGGAGCTGGGGAGCATTAGCAAATATTTTAAGGGATCTGGGGAGCAAAAGAAGGATTTAGGGGGATTTAGGGAGCAAAAGAGGAAAACTTTCAAAGAGCTGAGGAAAAACCAGGGAGCTGGGGAGAAGGGTCAATTGTTTTCAGGGAGCAGGGAGCAAAGACCCAACTCCCCCTGCTAGGGCCTCATAATTTGCATACCGCATTTTCAATAAAAAAGCTAACATCCAAACAACAATTTTGCCTATCATCATGCAGTAACAACGACTTTTCAAAATTATACTTTCGAAACTACAATGCATAGATTGAAGCAACGTGTACCGAATCCTCGCTAGTTGCTGCAAAGAATGTTCAAAATCTTAAGTACATAACGACGCACTCTTTTTTTTCACACACGGTGACGACGTATCGGAATGACGTACTGGGTCACACACGGTGACGACGTATCGGAATGACGTACTGGGATAGCATTCCCACAATTCCCTCTTTTTATAAATAGAAATCGAGATCCGTATTCCATCTGAATATTGGCTTGCTGCCAAGGGCAGTAAGCCAAAAATGACGTTCCGTAGCTTTGGAGAAATGTCATCATAATCTAGCATCTTTGCCAACAGTAGAGATATAATCCATCTGGAAAAAAATGTAAGTAGAGGAAGAAGACGCTTGTCAGGAAATTGGATACCAAGTACAAGTACAGGATTCAACCAACAAATAAAAATAAAACTCAGATCCTTTAACAATTACTGAGGGGAAGAACTTATGTTATTTTTCCGAAAATTTACCTTTTATGGGGTCCCCAGACAACATGATTGGAAACAGACCACTAAATCAACATTCATTAGGATAACATGTAATATACACGTATACCCTCTTATACCCTTCTTTTGTTTAGCAAAACTAAGATATGCAGGGGTATACCATTTTTCTTCTTATTTTAAATTTTGATCCAAAACATAGATTGTGGGTACTCATTAGAACCTCCTCGCTCCTCCTCCGTATCAATCTTTTAAGGTTACAACAATCTATGTTTTGAGCAAAAGGATAGAAAATATCAAATATTTTCAGCTGAAAATTTTCAGTATTTACAGGATTAAATTTAATGCATGTATGTTGCATCGGCGTGTCTTCGTAATAATCATGTTTAAAAAAAATCAAATATCCTAAATGAGACTGTAGAATATTGAATATACTCAATGAGACTATAGCCAATTTCCACTCATCCCGTTATAAGTCTATGGGAAGCCTAAGGTGCCATAGCGACCAGAGTTCTTATTCGACTGGAATAAAACATAGTTTATGTTGCGGCTTATGCCAGGAACATGTATGCAAAGGAATCTTTTGATAATAACTTGGAACTTTCCCTTTTAACACAATTTAATAACAATAAGAAAGAATTCTGGAAAATTGTGAAACACTTTGTTAACAAGAAAGATACCGTATCGACAATACCGCCACTTTGTACCGTAAATGAAAACACTCCCGTCTGGCATGTAACTGATGAAGAGAAGGCTGAAACTCTAAATTCTTATTTTGCATCCGTGTCGTCACTTGACGATTCACAAGCAGAGTTACCCCCACTTACTGAGCTCACTGATGCTTCTATAGACAATATTGAAATTACTGAAGATGAAGTCATTGATGTTATCGTAAATCTCGATCCAAATAAAGCCTCTGGTCCTGATTTAATTAGTAATAAAATGCTTAAAAGAGTGTCAAAAACTGTAGCAAAACCACTATGCATTATTTTCAATCGCTCTTTACAGGAAGGAATATTTCCTGATAAGTGGAAACAAGGCAATTTAGTACCCATATTTAAAAAGGGTGAGAAAAGCATTCCAGCTAACTATCGTCCAGTCTCTCTATTAAGTAACCTTGGAAAAATTCAGGAACGCATTATTTTTAAACATTTATATAACCATTTATATAGTAACAATCTTCTTTATAAATACCAGTCTGGTTTTCGTCCCGGTCATTCTACTACGTACCAACTAATAGATATTTTTCACCATATCTGTCAATCCTTCGATGCAAAACAACATTCTTGTATGATATTCTGTGATATATCTAAGGCTTTTGATAAAGTCTGGCACAGGGGACTTTTATTCAAGTTAAGGCAAAATGGCATAAAGGGAAAACTTCTCACTTGGATTTCAAACTATCTGACTGACAGGAAACAAAAAGTACAAATCAATTCTGCTTCATCCCCATTGCTCACTGTAAATGCTGGTGTGCCTCAGGGATCAGTATTAGGGCCTCTTTTATTTCTAGTTTATGTTAATGACATAGCCGAAAATCTCTTAAGTTTAGTTCGACTGTTCGCAGATGATAGCTCACTATTCTTTTCTGCAACGAACCTTAAAGACATTGAAGGTATCATCAATCATGACCTGGCGTTTATAGCTTCGTGGGCGAAAAAATGGCTAGTGGATTTTAACCCAATTAAGACAGTAGCAATGTTATTTTCTTTAAGACCTGTTGATTATCTACCTACATTCATTTTTGATAATACTAACATAAGCTTTGTTGATAATCATAAACATTTAGGTGTTACTTTTTCTCACAATGGTCAGTGGAAGACTCATATAGATATCATACTCAAATCTGCATATAAGACATTAGGTATCATGAGGAAACTAAAGTACAGATTCAGCCGCCAAGCACTTAATCAAATGTATATATCCTACATAAGGCCTACGATAGAATACTCATCAATAGTCTGGGATGGCTGCTCAGACCAAGATAAAACTGCACTGGAAAGACTTCAAAACGAAGCCGCACGTATAGTTACGGGGCTCACCAGATCTACTTCTCTTGAAAATTTGTATATAGAATGTGGATGGCACTCGTTTGCAAAAAGAAGATTTTTTCAAAAAATGTGTTTTATGTATAAATGCTGTAATAATCTTGTTCCAGACTATATATCTGATATTATCCCACCATTTGTCCGCGAGGTATCCAATTATCCATTACGTAATCGTGCTAATCTTACAAATATATACACACGTACAGAAATTTCTAACAGATCGTGTGTCCCTTCGTCTGTGTCTTACTGGAATGAACTACAGTCTGATTTAAGAGAAGCAGATTTTTTCTTGGCATTTCGTCATAACTTAAAGGAAAACATACTTGGTGACATTAAAATACCTTCTTTTTATATGAAAGGCAATAGGAAATGGTCCGTTATACATGCTAGAATTCGTAATAACTGCAGTGATTTAAAATATGACCTATCTCAAAACCATTTAACTGACGATAAGAGATGCGTTTGTGGAAACTTAGAAGAAAATGCCATCCACTTCTTCTTCGAATGCGAAAACTATTCTAATCAAAGACTGATAATGTTTCGTCAAACACGACAATACCATCCTTTAAGTTTAAACACACTGTTGTATGGAAAGACTACTCTGTCTAATAATGATAATTGTTTTCTTTTTCAGGCAGTACAGCAATATATCAAAGACTCAGGTCGCTTTTGAGAATTTAAAAAGAACAATCCCAACATCTTATACAAAATTTATGATCCGAAGGAGCATGCAACCGACAAGGAATCTATCTTATCTTATCTTATCTTATCTTATCTTATCTTATCTTATCTTATCTTATCTTATCTATCTATCTATCTATCTATCTATCTATCTATCTATCTATCTATCTATCTATCTATCTATCTATCTATCTATCTATCTATCTATCTGTCTGTCTGTCTGTCTGTCTGTCTGTCTGTCTGTCGTCTGTCTGTCTGTCTTTATTTGTTATTTACGATTTACAATATATTTGTTGTATTTGTAAATATGTTTGCCATGCTGCACTATTATTATGTTGTAGGGGGCGGGCTGAACCTAATGTTGATAGAACTTGTAGCCCAACCCCATTGTACATAAAAAAGGCAATAAAATATGTTTAAACTAAACATGTATACAAAGTTCAGGATCCCCCAGTTTTTGAGGGAAAGATTTTCAAATATTTTTCAAAAGTTTGCTCTTTATCGTTGCCAAGCAACCAATGAAAATAAGTCATTAAGATTTAAGTAACCAGAAAACCTGAAGACTACTCTATACGCATTTCTGCAAAATCAAAATTCATATATCTCAAAAAGAGACAGCAAAAAGTTAATCGATCAGAAAAAAATCATTCTCCCCATCTGCAAATGCTATATGCGTAATACGGAAGCAATCGGCCTTACTGCTTCGGAGGAGAATTCGTTTGAAAATGTTGACGACGGACACCGGGTACCTGCCTAACCTATAAGCTCAGCTATGAGCATTTTGGCACAAATAAGCTAAAAGTAAGCAAATGTAAGCCACAAGTCTTGTATGTATGAATGGTTTGATTTGAACTACTTTTCTGGGCGGGCTCAGTCCTGAGCGGTTAACCAGTAATCAGATGGTCAATCAGCAGCGTTTAAGCTCTGTCTAAAGGCACAAGAAGTCCGTCTATTTCTTAAGGCCCAATAGGCTGGGACAATCTGTTTTCAGAGGACAAATTGTCATGTAAACGCTCACCTGAGATCTGAGATATATACCAACCAACTTATTTGACTATATTGGTCATACACATGTAGATCAGCTGGCTAGCCTTCACTCCGCTTCGCTTCGGTACCTTGTTCCACTTTCGCTAATCGGCTTAGCTTCGCTATGTTGCCTTTCACAAATGTCGAACATATAGTAACCTTTAGTTGCATCATTTGGTGATGCTCGTGTTGGATATGTATATGTATTAAGGGTAAATATTTACAGATGACAACACTCATGTGCATTTTGAAACTACACGAAAACAGAAAAATATCGATTTTCATTTTTTCTACTTTCGGTTTGATGTGTTCTATTTATAGACATATGAAGTGTTTTCTTTGAAGAAATATGACATATATAAACAACTCCACGCATTCTTTGCATTGAATAGTCAATTCTCAAGTCATATATGTTGAGACCTAATGTAACACAGTCTTTCCTTTCTTTGCTGTTCTTGTTTTTTTTTTTTACTTTCAGCTAATGGTTCAATGTAAGCCGTTCCCGTCGGTGTGGAGGTATAACGAGACACCGATGGGAATATCCCGTCGAATATGGTCATCCTATATGCTCACCTGTAAGCCTTCGGCTCAGGTGAACTAAAATATAGAATTTCTTGAGACATGTGTCTTTGATGCTCACTCGCCTTCAGTTCAGGTATTGTGGGATAGCATGCCGGCGATACCTGATGATGCCTTTACAGAGAATTTAAGGGATTAAAGGAAAGCAATTGAATACCTAGTATATAACCTACATCCAGTCTTAAGAAGAAAAGATACCCCCCTTAGAAAATGTATCACCACAGAAATGAGAGCGGCCGCCACTTGGAAACGTTCGCGTAAGATGGACTTGGGCAATCTGTTTGGCATAGGGAGATCGACGGCGTGCCATTAAGATCAAGAAGTAATTGATGCAATTTTCAGATTAATCGCACCAAAATGATGACCGCTTAGCAGAGACTGTTATCTGTTCGAGTATATTGCATCATTGTTGGGGTCTAATCGATGGCACACACATTCGTATCCAGTCCTGTCTAAGCACAAAAGACTAAAACAGAATATTACAAACGCAAAGGATTTTATTCCATTCAGGACCAAGCCGTAAGTGACCATGATGTATATTAAATGATAATCATTGGATGGCCTGCAAATTCATGAAGCTAGGGTGTTAGCTAACTAAGCATTTTATGACGGTGATATTTTAATAATAGCGTGAAAATAATGAATGGTATCGAAGTTCCAGTACCTATTATTGGAGATCATACATGCATTCATTTTCTACAGGACAAGTTTTGTATTACCTTCTAACTTGCACTTGATTTGTATCCCATTGTGACAGATACTCAGTATAGACGAAGTTTCTTGTCTTTATTGTTATTAGAAATAATAGAATGCATGAATTATGACAGGGAGGATCAAGTTAAATGTTACATACGGGGATATGTCTTAAATTGTCTGAATATATGGTCCAACAAACTGCAATGATACTGAGAAGTATTGATTTTCTTTGACAGTGTCGCATTACCTCTAGAAGACATATGAGCCGCCTCGTGGGAAAAACAACAATGTGGTTTCCGAACAGGTCTGACACAAACCGGCCTGTATAGCTACAGAACCAGGCTAGAAGCTTCAAATTTTGGAGTTAGGTCGAGGAGGAATTGTACTTTCCGAGTAGCGAAAACAAAGGCGCTGATCAGCTTCGCGCTTACCGCGAAGCTGATCTGCGCCTTTGTTTTCGCCTATGCAGATTGTAGGTTTTTCCATGGGGCGGCTCAATTTTTATCAAGTGTCACGGAAAGTGCGTGTACATGTCGAATTGACCTGATCAGAATGTCATTTCGCAAAATACGTGTATGTCTATTTGGAGCAGTCTGATCAACGAATGTATATCTGTTAACTCATTTAAGCTTGGCGTCCCTTTTATGGTACATATGCAAACAGCATAGCCCCAGATGTGACGCCGCAGAACTCGGCGTCCCATCTGGAGCTATTCTGTTTGCTTGGAGGAATGAGATAAAAATCACTCCTAACACCCCTAAAATGAAAGTGGACTCACCCAATTGATAATGATGGGACAATCCATTCGTCAAATATGGGTTAACAAAGGTCAGCTGGCACGGTCAAAGAAATTGCATTATATCTGCTTTGTATACAATAAGATAAATGTATTTATGGATATTTTTCCTAACTGTTAAACACATCAGATGAATGAAAACACATTTCAACTTTTTATAGCACTTCATTGCCCCCCGCCTTTTCGAAGACAAGAGGACCAAGGGTCCTATAAGAGCTCACCTGACCTGAGCTATATACTAATAAACTTGTTTGACTACAATAGTAATATGCATGTATATAACCCCAGGGCAATGTCAGAATAATCCCTGAAGTCAATGTCTTTTCAAATCATGAAAATTCAGTCCATTTGCCAATGTACTGCAAGTTTTGCTATACTGCAAGTTTTGCTCTTCAAATGACATTTGAACAATTTTCCCCATTCAAATGCATGGGCGACCTAAGTTGACCTTGTTGTAAAATATATCATGGTCATCCCAGGGTCATGATTTTTACAAATTTTGTAGACCTCTATTTCTTGGTGCTTCATGCCAAGTTTCAAAATCATAGGCCTCCTGGTTCCGAAGAAGAAGTTTTTTTTTTAAGATTTTTGATATTTATAGCCATGGCGGCCATCTTGGTCATTTGACCATGACTATTTATGCAAACTTTCATTCACTCTTCCTGAGGATGCTCCACATAAAGTTTGGCTTTGATTGGCCAAGTGGTTTCAGAGAAGATGTTCAAATATTTTGGTCATATACATGTAAATAGCCCCGGGGCAGAGGCAGACCCCCCTGGGCCCAAAATATTATCATAAGCATAAATCTCCTGTCCATTTGCTCATTCCTAGCAAGTTTTCTGCCATAAAATGACATTTTCCTATTTTTCCCATTCAAATGCATGGGCGACCTAAGTTGACCTTGTTGTAAAATAGGTCAAGGTCATCCCAGGGTCATGATTTATATAAATTTTGTAGACCTCTATTCCTTGATGCTTCATACCAAGTTTCAAAACCATAGGCCTTCTGGTTATGAAGAAGAAGATTTTTAAAGGTTTTTGCTATTTATAGCCCTGGCGGCCATTTTGGTCGGTCATGTGACCTTGACCATTTATACAAACTTTCATTCCCTCTTCCAACGGATGCTCCACATAAAGTTTGGCTTTGATTGACCATGCAGTTTCAGAGAAGAAGATGTTTGAATATTTTGGTCATATACATGTATATAGCCCCAGGGCAGGTGAGCTAAAAGGCGGAGGGACATAGTTTTCGGCTTTCCGTGCTTCTGTTTGTCCGTCCATCCGTCCCCCTATAGTAGTATGTACCTTGTGTGTACAACTCCTCCTACATTTGTATTTCAATTCTTTCGAAACTTCAAAGATGTCTTCACCATGCTTTGAAGATGTGCATGTGGTTTGGATATAATCCTCCGCTTAATTTTTGCCATGTTTTCACAATTTGAACTATTTTTCGGGCACTTGAACAATGAAAGTGAATGGAGAATGGGATCCTTGTGTGCGCAACTCCTACTACATTTTTATTCCGATTCTTTTCAAACTTTACAGATTTCTTGACCATGCTTTGAAAATGTGCATGTTCAATATAACCCTGAGTTATTCTTATCACATTTTTTTGCAATTTGAACTTAGTCTTATATCGGGCATGTAGACTAAGAAAGATCATGTTGTTTGAATTTACATTATTCTCAGAGTATATTTGTGTAACTAAACAATCAAGGCGGGGGACATAAATTCTTTGAAGTTGCTCGTTTTAACCCATTCTGACGAATGCATTCTCCCATCATTATCAACTGGATGAGTCCACTTTCGTTTTTAGGGGTGTTAGGTGTGATTGTTTTTTTTATGTCATTTCTTGATGAAACTATTCTGTGCAAACAGAATAGCCCCAGATGGGACGCCGCGTTCTCGGCGTCACATCTGGGGCTATCCTGTTTGCCTATGTCCCACAAAAAGGTCGCCAGGCTTATATGAGTTATTCTAACACACCTCGCCTATATAGCCAATGGTAAAAAAACGTGTTATATTGTGCAACAATTTCACTGGGCGAAAAAGCGTGACGTTACTTTGCGGTATTTGTGACGTCAGCTATCCCACAAAGCAGCGTTAGACGGTGAAACGTCGTTTTAGCGCACAACAAACGTAATAAGTGTGTGTAAATACCAGCATTACAGTCAAATATTTGGCGGGATATCTACAATGCAATGGCGGAAAGCTGAACGATATCGACGGTTTCAGCAACATTTAATCCGTTTATTGTGTGTTAGAATCGAAATAGATCAGCTCAAGTGCGTGAATTGTTGAGTAATAATTCACTGTTTGTCGGTCAGTTGTAAGAAGATAAATCACTCGCGCTACGCGCTCGTGATTTGATCTTCTTTACAACTGACCTCCAAACAGTGAATTATTACTCAACAATTCACTGCTAGAGCTGATCTATTTCTTAAATAATTCCAACTTCACTAATTTCCTACATTCTGATTGGTTGTTTATAAGACTTTATACTTCGATAAAAGCAATGCGTAAGAATACTTGGTTTTCACCTTAAAAACGGCGCGACGTTACGTGATTACGTGACGTTTCCTCGAGGAAATGTTGACGTCACCAAATCTAAACGTCATAAAAACAATGGATGAACGCGTTTTGAAGGCGTCGAAATGAATATTTGGAATTTTTAATAAACATGGACGCTTTTTCTTTTAATACAACTTCGTAAGGTAAGCGTTTTTATCTTCTTGTTGTGTGTTGAAATTTGACGTTTGAATTTCTAATGTTCCGAGCCCCAGTTCAAAATCGACATGTCTTTCTATCGGCCCAGGCGGCGACATTTCCTCCCAAAAGAACAATTTTGAATGAAGGGGAGATGTTTTAAAGCTCCTGCTTTAACAGTTTGCCTTTAGGAAGCCAGCTATAGCTTCTATTAATTGCGAGAAGTGAGTTCTGTGCCTTGGAAATTTTCAAGATGGCTGCCTCATGAAGATCCGTTATGCTCTATTTTCCTTCCGCTGGCTATAAAAAATGAAATCAATGTAAATAAATGCAGTGTAATGGGACAAAGTTGGAATTATAAGGAATGAATTATTATTTTTGTTGATTTTATCGATGTGTAAACTCAGGCGAATCACTCACAAACTTTTTCATAAAGCCCTTCGGGCTTTATTTAGTTTGTGAGTGATTCGCCTGAGTTTACACATCGATAAAATCAACAAAAATAAAATTCATTCCTATAATACAGCTTTCACACGAGTGCATGAAGGTTCTACATTGACAGTACGATGCACTTTGACATGTTGACGAGTAGCGAAACACATCGTGATTACACTTTGACCATTTGAAAAACAAGACTAATTCATATACTTCACAACTCTTAGCGGGGCCCAACTAATTCAAGCAGATGGAGGTACATGTATGCAAGTACAGCAAAGAAATAGGGTAGTAGCCAACATCCCAAGCAAATTTGGGAATGGTATGGCAAAACAGCAGCTTATAAAATCACACAATTTAGCAAAGTATTCAAGAATGGTTACAATATTTTATGATACAGGTGGTTAATACATGTAGATACTTATTTATGACCAATCGTAGGTAGCCTTACGTCTTAAATTTACTGCGGCAGCTCTGTCCACACTTTCAACCAAACGTCTGCAACATTATAATTAGGGGTCTGTATTCAACTCGTATTCATCTAAGTATTTGTTCTACAAACGTTACCCTAAATTATACAGTATGGCATATCCTCTCCATTTGATTGAATGACTGCTTTTAGAGGATCTGCTATGTTGCTATTCTTAATCACGGCGGCGTGAAACGGATCGCCGTTGATCTACCGCGGAGCATCGTGACTTAATTTACATATAATAATGAGCCACCTCGTGAGAAAACCAACAATGTGGTTTTCGAACAGGTCCGACACAAACCGAACTGAACAAGCACAGAAGCAGGCTAGAAGATTGAAATTTCGGATTTAAGAAGAAGAGGACGTGTACTATCCGTGTAGCGAAAACAAAGGCGCTGATCAGCTTCGCGGTTACCGCGAAGCTGATCTGCGTCTTTGTTTTCGCATATGCAGATTGTTGGTTTTCTCATGAGGCGGCTCATATATCTTGTTTTGGAGCAGGTGTTAAGATGAATACTGTATTGTCTATTCTGTTGTCTTAATACATTATTGTTGACAATGGCTAATTTAAATCGCCCAATGAGTAGAGAATTGTTTAGTCTATTGCAACTCGATGGACCTTCCATATAACTACTTGAGGGTGAGGTTACGGCCGTGTAAAATCGATTTAAGCCCGCCAGTAACTTTTTGTTACTGATCGTTCCAAGTCGATACTTCTGTGGTGGTTCTTTTGTTTTATGTCCTGGACCCGGTTGTACGAAGCTTCATTAAATTTTAATCCTTGATTAAAACCTCAATTAAATAACGCGCTGTTAATTCCGGTTGTACGAAGCTCCATTAAATTTTAATTCTGGATTAAACCTCTATTAACTTAACGTTGGTCTTGGAGGTCCATTAAGCCTTCATTAGCGGGATTTCAAGAAAAAAAAATGGCGGACAGATTCTAGAATGAGCCCAGTATTTCGACGAATATGCTACTTTTTGGCAAATTTAGCATGGTAAATGCAAAAAGATTGGTGCAAAACACAAAACTGACAATGGAATTTATACCTCTACGATTGTGATTAGCCTGCAGTTTCCCTGACTGAGCACGGCGCAGCCCCACATTGAAAAATTGCGAACCAAGACATCTTTTTTCTTTATTTTCCTTTTCCATGTTTCTGTTGTTGTCATCTGTCATGCTTTTGTTTTGACTTTTCACGTAATAAATGACGTCACAGTTTTTAATGGCGACGTCTATTCGCCTAATTACCGTGTATGTTTCGCCTTTGACTAGCCGGCACACCGCATTATAAGAAGTGAAAAATCAATAAATTTGTCTCCCATCAATGTTTACTTTTTTGGTAAAAATATGTTCCGCCAATAATTGTAACGAACTCTCAATATAGCTTTAGATAGACCTCAGTCAGTTTCTGGTTGTGTACCTCAGTGGTTAGAGTTCATCGGTCGGCAAGGAAAATTCGGTGTCCGAACACGTCATGTTATTAATTTTCGCGAGATAAGCTGAAGTTAAGGATCCTTTGCAGTTTACCGGACATGTTTCGTAAGCAGCTAAATAATACAACAGTCAAGAACGGGATAGGGGCGGTGGACACCCAAGGGATATTAGACAATTTTGAAAATCGTGTGTCTAAATTCCGTAATGTAAAATGTACTGTCTCAAACCCCCTGGTTGGGGCGACCATTCCCACCTCATGGTCTGTGCGCTCTGTCTAATTCCTGAGTATTGAAACTATTTTTGGTGTTTAATCTAGACCGATTCCACGCCGCCCCCTTAATGGATGTATCATGGACATTAGCCCAGGACCAGGAGTGACTTAATTGTGGACCACCCATGTAACTGCACCAGACCCTAGACCATAATGTTTGCACATACCTTACTGTAACAGTTAAAAAAAAAAAAAAAAAAAAAAATGTCTCACGACTCGTTCGTGTGAGTGTCGCTTAAGTTTTATTTTCTCGCCAGATAGTCGCAAGTTCATTATGAAAACTTGCCCATGCAATATACGGATTTTTTTCGGCTGTAAAAATTGAAAATTTCATCATAAAATGTTTGGTATTATTCTTATATTTTCTCAAAACATAGATTGTGGGTACACGTTAGAACCGCATCGATGAGGTGGTATTATTCTTATATTTTCTCAAAACATAGATTGTGGGTACACGTTAGAACCGCATCGATGAGGCGGTTTTTAATAAGTACTCACAACTATGCTTTGGAAAATAGGTATCCCATGTATACCCCAGTTTTGCTACATTAGAGTGGCGTTTAAGGGGGTATATATTTCACGGACATGTTTTCATCATGTGTTCGCATGTTTTCTCAAGACTGTCGCGGGACTGTCTTACGACATTTGTACAAGTGTCGCAAAAGTGTCGCGTTGTAAATTTGCCCAAATTTCGCGGCGACAGGATCGCGACACTTGCATGAACGTCGAACCGACAGTCGTACGACAGTCGCGCAACCCTCTTGCCACGGGTTCGCGAATATTTTTGGGAAAAAAATCGCATAAAATTTACTTTTGAACATGTTTAAAACCTTCGCAACTAGCCTCGCGACACATGAAAATTCACGTGACACTCGAACGAGTGTCGTGCAAAAGTTTCGCGACTGAATTCGCAAAACAGTCGCGAGGAATTCTTATGCCAGTGAGATATTAGCTTTAACGTCCCAGTCAACAGCTATGGTCATCATGTCAGGATGTTGCCTCCGTTTTATGGGAGTTCTTCCTAAAATTAGGATGGCATGATATGCAAATTGAAGATGATGAGTGTGAAGAGTCATTGTCAATATCGTCGTGGTTATTTTGTTTGTTTGTTTGTTTGAATTGATGTTTTACGTCACAGTCAACAGCAAAGATCATGTCGGGACGCTGCCTCCATTTTATGGGACTTTTATCCAACATTATGATGTCATGACACTCAAAATTTGCTTCATTAATATAACCACCTAACTAAGCCAATAAGGCTTATATGTATGGATGGTTTGACTACAACCACGTTTCCTGGGCAGGTTCAGACTTAAGCGGTTAATCGGTAATCAGATGGCCGGTCAGGAGATTAGAAGCTTTGCCTGGAGGCACAAGCAGCCCATATATTTCTCCTAGGCACCAATGGGCGGGGCCTGTGGTTGTGTTCACAGAAATAATTATTGCAGCAGTTTTAGATTTTATCCGGCGTAAACAGTTTAGTGCAAAGCGGATGTGCGTGATCAATGCAATTTGAGCATGTGCACAAACATTTCGTTGTAGTATGACTTTCTGTTTTTCTTTTGAAGTTTTTGTAAAATTAATTCAAATACAACTGAATATCACAGGAGGAGGGCTTACATGGATATGGCAATACATAGGAAAGAGGTGGAATGAAAACCGTACTGTAGCTGCCTAATATTAGAAATTACAATACAGATCTGCCAACGTTTTGCTTTTATGAGGATAAGCTACTCCAATATTTTGCAAAATATCGTGGTTATGTCCCCAACTTCGAAGAAGTTGAGGGGGCGTATTGGTTTGGGTCTGTCCGTCCGTCTGCCCATGCGTCTGTCCGTGCGTCCAGTGCGAAGTTACGCTTACACTCGGTCAAGAACTTGTAGTTTGTATATGAAAATTTAGAGGACCCATGTTTTGTTTCAGGAAAATTCAAGGGCTAGGGGCCCATTCTGTGACAGTTGTGTCCCTATTTAATTCTTGATAAAGTGAACAGATAACGGGTACCTTGTGTGCTCAACTCTCCTACAGTTTAATACCGATTTTCTTGAAACTTTACTGATGTTGTGACCATGCTTTGAAAATATGCATATTGTTTGGATATAATCCTCAGATTAATTTTGGTCACTTTTTGAGCAATTTGAACTTAGCTATTTTTCGGGCATTTTGACATAGTGAATGGACAGTGGGTACCTGGTGAGCGCAACTCCTCCTACAGTTTAATACTGATTCTCTTGAAACTTAACATATGTTGTGACCATGCTTTGAAGATATGTATATTGTTTGGATATAATCCACAGATTATTATTATTATTTTTTTTTTTTTTTTTTTTTTTCTTTTTTTCAGAATTTGAACTTAGTCATTTTTTTTTCGGGCATTTTAGTGAATGGATAGTGGGTACCTTGTGTGCGCAACTCATCAGGAAAACATGTCCGTGTAATGTATACCCCCTCGAACCCCTCTTTTATTAAGCAAAACTGGGGTATGCAGGGGTATACCTATTTGCGGCGAGGCGGTTCTAACGTGTACCCACAATCTATGTTTTGAGCAAAAATAAGAAAAATATCAACATTTTTCTGATGAAATTTTCAATTTTACAACCAAAAAAATCTCTGTATATTACGTAATGTCCTCCTACAGTTTAAGACCGATATTTCAAAACTCCTCTTACAGTTTAAGACCAATATTTTCAAAACTTTACAGACATTGTCACCATGCTTTGAATATATGCATGTGGTTGGGATATACTCCTCAGATTAATTTTTTGTCACTTTTTGTGCAATTTGAACTTTTCGATTTTCAGAAATTGTCACATCTTGAAAGTGACGTACCAGTTGGGGCCATAGTGTTTTGTTACGAAATGAAGTAAAATCGGTGTTTCACGTCTAAATTTTCTGTTTTAATGTACTTTTATCCCCTGGGTCGTGATGACCAATTTGTGTCTGGGGAACGCTTATATTTTCTCCTCAGTATAGCTGGGGCTTACTTATGATTTTTTTTCAGTATAACGACCTTCATAAAGTTATGTAAGTTTTTTTTTTGTCCCGTGAAAAGTTTGCTATTATGAGCTTGATCAAACATAAAGGCACATTAAGTGCTGGCTTATATCCCTAATTTTCTGGTGAATTCCACGGCACAGACCGATCTTTTTAAGGGAATTTTATGTCAAATAATTAGCATAATATTAGGTGATTCATTTGATAGCAGTTTGAGGCTAAATCAGAGTAAATTTTGTCATTTTGTGAAATTGCATAATGTAGGCGTCATACCTAGCCGATGTTAACACGCGATGGACACACGATTATGAAAATTTTCAAATTCGGCGGGGATCGTGAAGACATCGGGCTATTCGTGAGTGCATCGTTACCCATCGTATGTCTATCGGGAGATTTTTAAGCCTTCGGCAGTACCATCGCGAGCGGCATCAAAATCTTTGACATGCCAAAAAAATACAGGAAGGACACACGATGGTTCAATTTCGTGTTGAGTTCGCGAGTACATCTTGGCCATCGTAAAGTCATCGTGAGGCCATCTTCTCACATCGGGACTACATCGTCCTTGTGTCGTGTGGTCATCGGCACCATCGGCTAGGTTTTGCTACACGATGGCACTACGAGGGACACACGAGCTGCCCGATAGTGTTACGAAGGTGGCCTTCGCAATGCCATCGTATAAGCATCGTATTTAAAAAATCTAGAACACGATGGCACTAAGATGGAAACACGATATTAACCAAAACTGTTATAATACTTCCCCGGATAACGTGGACATACTAAACAAAAACAATTAGCACCCACACAACATTTTCTCAGAAGCCTCAAGTGGAATACTTTTAAATCATGGCGTATTTCGATGGAAAAAAAAGGAAAAATAAGGTACAAGTAGGCAAAGACCAGGAAAAGGCGCAATCAGTAAAAGATTCCTACTCCAAAAACTGAGGTGGGAAAAAACCAAACTAACAATCAGGTACTTATACCATGAAACATATCGTAAGCCGAATTAGCAGCTATTTTCCCAATAGGTGGCCATTCAGTTACCTTAACTTAACTAAAACTATGAATACACACATAAGGCGCCAACAGCACAAAAAATTTAAAACCCAGACATAAAACAAAAAGAACCACCACAGAAGTATCGCCTTTGAACGATCAGTAACACAAAGTTACTGGCGGGCTTAACCCGGTTTTACAGGCGCCTAACCTCACCCTCATCTTCTGCAGTGGTTCATAACATTTAATAGTTACTTCTTCGGTCCTCGTGGTGAATCTCTACTAACTAGTCAATGAATCATCAAGAACAAACAAATAAATCATGATAAACATCCCGATAGCACTGCTGCTATACATCAAGCTGGTGCATGACAAAAAAAAAAAAAACTCCTGCAGGAGCAACATCATCTCTTATAGGTACATGTATTTGGCTTGTTCATTACTCTGTCTTTACAGCAGCGCCCGTTTTTCTTCTAACAGACAAACCCATTGCAGAGTTCGACAAACGAGCGTTTAAACAAGAACAGTTTTGTGCCAGTTTCATGTGAAAGATGGATTTAAAGTACTAGAAAACTGTCACCATGAAGTTAATTAACTTATTACTATATGGACGTCAACAACGAAAACATACAAAAATGCTTTCTCAAAAGAAACCATGTTTGCACGCAAATGAGACTGGGGCTCGTTCAACCACCAGCCTACAGTATATGTAGGTACCGTGTATTTTATGGAGACATGGACTGCAGTGGAACTGCGGAGTTGAGCAGAAAACTATATCAAAACAAAACAGATAAAACGTTATATCAGTTGGAGATGACTGTTAATGTCTTAGCACATCATTCATGTACATTTTGGTAGATCCTTATCTTAGATAATCTGTTTGATCATGGTATGGCTATGATTGAAATGGCTATGATTGAAATTAACACCCATATCGGAAAGTTTCTTTGTTCCTGTGCCACTCGCAACATTCACTCCAGGGTTCCACTTCAAGAATCCACTCCAATACGGCAGCCTAAGACCACTCCAAGACTCCAAGCCTTGGCTCCAACCCATAAATAAAGATTAAAACTTGAGATCCTTTAAGAGCAGCTAGCACATTAATGAGAAAGGGGATGGGCCATGCCGCGGTTTCGACTGTTAAAGTCTCGTCAGTGACGCTTTAGGTATGGCAACATGGAGCCAAAGAGAATTACTGAAATTTTGCAACGTTCAACAGGGTTGTAGATACAAAGACTAATATTATCTAAATGGGGCCAAACATATTAAACATTTATAAGAAAATGAATCTTTACCGATAATAAATTCCTGATTCACGTGATGCCTTCGGGACACAATCGGGAACACATTTAACACTTAACACGATGTCGTCAAGCCATCGTGAAGCCATCGTGAGGCCTTCGTGTATCATTCGCAACAACATCGTATGCAAAACTGCCAGTTCCTCTATCTTCGCGAGTCCTTCGGGAAAAATCGTGAGCTATTCGTGTGTCCATCGTGTGTCTATCGTGTTGCAATCGGCAGGCTTCGTGTATGCGTCGGCTCAATATTGGCTTTTTACCAAATTCGTGAAGAAAATCGCGCGAAATTGAAAATTTCATATTCGTGTGGCCATCGTGTGTCAAAATCGGCTAGGTATGACGCCACCTTAAAATTGATTGTTTTAGCGACACGGCTATTATCCAAAGTTGTAAACAAGTTTTCGGCATGGATTTTGTGTGATCAAATCTCGGGTACATCCACCCGCTAGATCCTACTAGAGCCTAGCAAAGGCGGGCCGGGATCGACAGCAGCCAAACCAGCGACAGGGGTCGCTGAAGTCAAGTGGGTCGTATCTAAACGGTCGACGGGGTCGCCGTTATATCGCGTACGCGTATACTGACGTTACGTCCAAGTGCGACGTACATGAATTATTCAATTCTAATTGACGGTACCAAGATGTGGTCCAGTCTCGGGTCTCAACGACATCGGAACCTTGGACAATAAGGCCTAAACATTGTTAAAGCGTGCACGTAACTTTTTTGTGAAACTTTTCGTTAATTAGTTCATATCGCTGCAGCACGGACACAGCCTACCGGTGGTTCGTGTCCCTGCACAGCGAGATGAACTAATTCTTTTTGTTATTTGTTTTGTTGTATCTCTGTGTTGTTCATCATGTAAATATGTCATAAAAATGATTCTAACTTAAAGTCAGAATTGTCTTGTGAATTACCCTACTTTAGGAGACATATCCCTGACAGGCCGGAAATCGCCCTCTACCGTCCTGGCTGCGCAAATATATCCGGGCAACCGCCTTTCTTTGCGTAACATGTTTCATAAACACATTTTCTCTTTTTATATAGATCCTGAAGTTTTATGGAAACCTTTTTAAACAAATACGATCGACTCATCCACTTTTAAGGATTTTCTGATGTGACGTGTTTACTATATACTTTTAAATATTTTGCTTATTTTCAGTGACACACGATGCTAGAGTGTGTCGGTTCTGATTACATTTCGTACCGTTATTTAGCTGCTTGTGCGAAAAAATAATATAGTGTCTTATTACCATTACCATGCATCTCTGAATTATCATGGCGCTAAACATTGTATTTTCCTATCGAAAACAGAAACTATAGTAATACTATCATAATTTCGTGTCATTTGCGATGCAATGTTTCCAATGACAGGGTAAAATGGCTTCTATGGGAACACATTTTATTTATTTATTTATTTATTTATTTATTTATTTGTTTATTTATTTACTTAATAAGCATATATACGGTAGCGATGCGGCCCTGACTTTATTTTGCTTAGCCAGTGCGCGTAAATGCCAATTATGACCAATTAACCCGCACGCGTACAGCGTAACGTAACGTCTTTTGACGTAATATTACTTGTGACGTCACTTTTAATGACGAACTCTCTATTAAACCTGTATTAAACCTCAATTAACTAATGGAGCGTTTAATGATGCTTTGTGCAACGCCATTAAATTCCTTCATTAACTAATCCACCATTAGCGGTTTAATCATGGATTAAAAGCTAATCCATGATTAAATTTAATGGAGCTTCGTACAACCGGGTCCTGGTGTTTAATATTTTTGTGCTGTTGGCGCCTTATGTATGTTTTCATATTTTTAGTTAAGTTAAGGTAACTGAGTGGCCACCTATTGGGAAAATAGCTGCTCATTCGGCTTACGAAATGTTTTCATGGTATAGGTACCTGATTGTTAGTTTGGTTGGTTTTTGGAGTGGGAATCTTTTGCGGATTGCGCCTTTTCCTGATCTTTGCCTATTTGTACCTTTTTCCTTTGATACAAACACATTTCAAGTGTATGTTTCAAGTGTACAGTAACAGTCGGCATTGGCCCAACTTCATTAAATAGCTAAGGACAATTGCAAATCTTTGTCCTACATGTTTCACATTATTGTTGGAGTTATGATTGAGGGACTTCTTAGGATAAGAATGTATTGATGAAATGTGGGCGGATGCTTTGATGCACACACAGTTCTCAATTAAACGGGAGTGTTACAGTAATATAATATCTTAAGTTCCTGTACACTTTAAGAACTATCAACCTTACCGTTTTAGATTATTCTGACAACATACAGAAAAAAATATTATTATTAATTTTCAGGCTGTTGTGTCTATATCAAATGTATCATTATCTTAATTGTTTCTTTAAATATCGTTTCCATTTACGTCCTTGAAATTATAAGTTGAGACAAAAACTGCTATTTGCATGTGCGAAACCATACGTGCAAACACATGTACGCGCACAGCTGATCAGCGGCTAATATATGTTTGCAAATCATAAAATCTATCAGAACATTTGGAAATTACAAGTCCCTAACTACGTACTGTGGTTGTACGCTTGCCTGACCACGTCGGAAATTCAGAGACCTAGTTGCTTTGCGAAACGACTCAAAGGATGCAATAATAGACGACAATAGTATATTATGGAACATCTAATGTTCTTAATGACAGTCTGCATAAACATTTGTCATTAAAATTCTATCAATTATTTCTTCCGCGATTCAATTTAGAGAACTTTGACTGATTTTTTCTTGCGACCGCAGACAATTAGTCTCTTTTCGTGTCCATGATAATACGTAACAAGAGGACAAATGGCAATGCGAACTCTCTCCTCTTAGGAGACGTTCGAGTACATGGACTTTTGTAATACATATATATCCCATTTGTTTGGAAAAGGGAGACATGCGAGATCGGTCAAGGAGTAATTGATACAGTTTTTGTTTGTTTGTTTGAATTGATGTTTTACGTCCCAGTCAACAGCAATGGTCATGTCGGAACGTTGCTTCTATCTTATGGGACTTTTACCCAACATCAGGATGTCATAACACTCAAAATGTGCTTCATAAATATAACCACCCAACTAAGCCAATAAGACTTGTATGTATGGATACTTTGACTGAACCACTTTTCCTGGGCAGGCTCAGCCATGAGCGGTCAACCAGTAATCAGATGGTCAGTCAGTAGATTAAAAGCTTTGCCTGGAGGCACAAGCAGCCCATCTATTTCTCCTAGACCCCAATGGGCGGGGGCCCATATTCCCATCAGACCACCTTTTTGGTGAAGTTTGCAAAAATAATCCCACCAAACTGGTAAATGTTTATACGAGACTGTTGTTGGTTTCGAGAAACTGTTGCTGGTTTCGAGGGCAGATGGAATTTTCCTTGAAATGTTGCGATGCATGCATTGATGGCACACATTCCTACTAGTTCATATTTAAGCACCAAAAGACTGTAAAGCAGATTTCTACAGCCGCAAAGGATTTTATTCGATTCAAGCCCAAGCCGTCTGTGACCACAGGGGTATATTTACAGATATACTGGTATCGATGTTCCAGTAAATATTATTGCGTTCATTTTCCATTAGGGATGGATAAGCTTTGTATTACCTTATAACTTGCACTTGATTTCTATCATTGTTTTTCTTTGAATACCTTTTGTTACTTTTGAAATATAATTAATTATTTAATATTCACACAAAATGCCACAAGTTGTTTTTCAAAAGTCAATGTCTTGTTAGACTGTGCAGACAGCTGATTTGGTAGGTGAATGTCTTAAAACTGGATTTCAAATTATTTTTAGACTAAATATTGTGTATCTAATCATTTTGGTGCAGGAAATCATATGGTCTTCCAACTGTATGCCTTTTTGTAGCAAATAGTCAGTTTAGGTAAGAATGTTGTTAGGTTCTCAAAAATTAATTAGACAGAGAAAAGGAAAAGGTAATTTTACTAAAGAGGGAATTTACTGTTTTGATGGGTAAATCAATGCACCAATCAGACCGTTTAGCTCACTTGAGACATAGCATATATAGTATAGGAAGTGGGCACACAATTTTGGAATTTAATAGTATTTTTGAGAACCAGAGAAAAGAAATATTCTGGCCATAATCAGAATCAACAGCCAGAGTAGGCTCAGCCATTTGTGCTTAAACATATAACAATAGTAATATAATTCCATTCGTATACACAGAACCTATTTTATCTTTTATTATGTGGGATCCTAAACATAAATGGGAATAACAAAGTGTTTTAACCCATTTGCGACGAATGGATTTTCCCATTCCTATCAAATGAATGAGTCCATTTTTATATTTATGAGCGTCAGGTGTGATTTTTTATTTTTAGATAATGTTTCGATTTCAATATTAAGCAAACAATATAGCTTCAGATGAGACCTCATCTGGAGCTATATTGTTTGCCTATGTCCCATAAAAATGACGCCAGGCTTATATGAGTTAATCAAGCAAAAACATAAAGATTATATAGAAGAATGACCATTACGGCGTGCATACATGACAAGTCAAGAATCCGAATAATCTGACTGTTGGTTTTGTACAACCATTGCAATCCTAACATTAATGCTGAAAGACCCTGGTATGGACAGACATGGTAAGTTGCCTGATTCTCACTTCACTACCTATTTCAACCTCCTTTTAGGTCACCCTTGATAATCAGCCTGCTGAGTCTAACACATATAACTCTGACAAAGATCTGTTTGCTTCATCAACAATACCAGATCCAGCAAGTGATGAATCATATGATCGCATGTGGGAGAACTATGCTTATCCTAACAAAGGGTTATATCATGTTTTGTTTTTTTTTTCATCTGAACATTCTGAGGCTTAATCAGAAATAGCAGACCAATCAAAACAGATTGACATAGAAAAAAGACAGCTAAGTATTAAAAAAACGAAATTGAAACTGAATAAGTGCAATTGGAAACTGAGAAAAGACAGCTAAGTATTGAAAAAAGCAAATTTGAAACTAAAAAAGCCCAATTCGATACAGAAAAGGCACTAATTGAATCAACAAAAGAAAGTTGTAGAACGCAAATTACTCGATTGAATGAAGAAATTGATTTACTTCAATTCCAGCTTAATGTATTGAATACACAGAAAAAGTATAAAATGGCTTACAACATGTCCAATGTTATTCGAAATAGTGAGGTCAATGATTTTTACAAAGCCAATGGAAAAGAAAAATGCACTGAGTATTTGAAGGAAAATGATATAAATTTTTATACGAAAAATGTCTGTGCAGACAAAATGTCCTATGAATATTCGTTAATTAACTTATAAAAAAACAAATTCTTTTAAGAAGGGGCTTAGCAGACCAGCTACGAAGTCAAAATATGAGACATTCTTAGACAGTGACATCACGGAAACATCTCCGTGTGGAACTTAACCCCTTCAAACCGGTACTTATATAGTAAAATTGAGGTTTGACGGAGTCAAGAGAAAATAATCAATAATTGATGTAATGACAAAAATGCTAAATTCTGACAAAAATCAATATTATAGTAAACCATTATTTTATAATGGGCAAGGTAAATATTTGTAAAAATAAAATCTAGTTCATAAATGGATATTTAATTAAGTAATCAAAAGAAAACTCCAAGTAATCATGGAGAAATTTCCGTTATGATATTTGTTCGCACAAGCTGATCCAGCCAGACATGGTCCATATACAAAAAACTGATGAATCACTAAACCTTGAAGGGTCCCTTCTTAATGAAAAAGTAAAAAACGGAAGCAGTAACCAAAAAATTGGACCTTTCAGACATGAAAAACAGTGAGAATATTCAGAAGTTAGAAATTACTAATGACAAATTGAAACTAAAACGTAAAGTTGCATGTGTAACATAGGAAATTTATAATGACAAATTGAAAGAATGCAAGTTAAAACTAAAACGTACAGTTGCACGTGAAACACACACACACACACACACACACACACACACACACACACACACACACACATTATAACTCCTTTTTTAAGGAGCGTAGTAGCGCAGTCGGTAGAGGGGATGGCCCTGTATAGCTAGGCACCGAAGCCGAAGTCTGCGGGTTCGAAACCTACCTTCGCCAATTTAGTACATCTTTAGTTCTCTACTTTATAATTTTTCCGATGTACTTGTATCAGAAATGATCTTGGTAGGAATAGCTGTTGAAGTTTGTATATCTTTGATATGAAAATATTATTTCCAAGCTTTGGCATCCTATCCATAGGATCCAGTTATTCCATGTATATAGACGAGTGTGCTTGCACAACGAAAAATAGTAACCTATCAGACGGGTTATGCAGGGAAATCGCCTCTAAACCTGAGCTATGATAACTCCTTTTTTAAGGAGCGTAGTAGCGCAGTCGGTAGAGGGGATGGCCCTGTATAGCTAGGCGCCGAAGCCGAAGTCTGCGGGTTCGAAACCTACCTTCGCCAATTTAGTACATCTTTATTTCTCTACTTTATAATTTTTCCGATGTACTTGTATCAGAAATGATCTTGGTAGGAATAGCTGTTGAAGTTTGTATATCTTTGATATGAAAATATTATTTCCAAGCTTTGGCATCCTATCCATAGGATCCAGTTATTACATGTATATAGACGAGTGTGCTTGCACAACGAAAAATAGTAACCTATCAGACGGGTTATGCAGGGAAATCGCCTCTAAACCTGAGCTATGATAACTCCTTTTTTAAGGAGCGTAGTAGCGCAGTCGGTAGAGGGGATGGCCCTGTATAGCTAGGCGCCGAAGCCGAAGTCTGCGGGTTCGAAACCTACCTTCGCCAATTTAGTACATCTTTATTTCTCTACTTTATATATAATAAGAAACAGAGAACAGCACGATACAGGAAATTACATACAAACAGAATTAGCGTACAAAAATCGGTCGTGCCGCGACCGGGAATCAAACCACGGACCTCCTGCATTCTGGGCAGACGTGCTAACCATAACACCACCGCGGTCTTCCGATTCTGTACGCCAATTTTAGCATCTATAAACCTTTGACGTCATTGACGCTATTTAGCGGCCTATTATTTACCGCCATAGGCGACCCTATCATTTTCGGTTCTTTTTATTACCTACGGACGGCGGCCATTTTTATTTATTTTATTTATTTGGTTAGATTTACAGACGCTCTACTGCATCCGGAATAAGTATTTAAGAAACAGAGAACAGCACGATACTGGAAATTACATAAACAGAATTAGCGTACATAAATCGGTCGTGCCGCGACCGGGAATCGAACCACGGACCTCCTGCATTCCGGGCAGACGTGCTAACCATTACACGGTAAATAATAGGCCGCTAAATAGCGTCAATGACGTCAAAGGTTTATAGATGCTAAAATTGGCGTACAGAATCGGAAGACCGCGGTGGTGTAATGGTTAGCACGTCTGCCCGGAATGCAGCAGGTCCGTGGTTCGATTTCTGGTCGCGGCACGACCGATTTTTGTACGCTAATTCTGTTTGTTTATATATATATATTTGGAGCAAACTTCGAGCACAGAGACGCTAGTATAACAGTAGGTAAACGCCCTGAAATTAAGATATTTAATCTTTCGGATCGAAAATTAAGTGCATCTGAAATCTCTATCTTGTCGAGGGGTCTCAAATTTACACCTTCCCCTGATAAAAGTAATAAGCAGGAAATTGAGACAGATATGTCAGAATTTTTCAGAAGAATCAAACTTAAGGAATATTTCCATGACAATGCCTCCGAGCAAGATGATTCACTCGTAAGAAACAAAAGCAATTTTGAACCACCAAAAGGTAGAAATTCTGCCCTGGATGAATTTATAACAAGTACTAAAAACTTTCCATTATCAGATTTACCTACAGAAAAGAAATATAATATTACCTTGGAAGAACGCAAGGCCATAAAGAGCCTACAAAATGACCCTAGAATAATAATAAAGGAAGCTGATAAAGGTTGGGGTATTGTTATTATGAACACTTCTTTTTATAGGGATAAAATGTTAGAAATGTTAGGCAATGATACTTTCTACAAAAGAACAAATGATGCATGCTCAAAGACAACGTTTAAAAAGATAAGAAATTTAATCAGTTTAGCTAAAGATATGACAAGACATGAAATAGCATATTTACTTGATTTTGATTTTAAATCCAGTAACTTTTACGGACTACCAAAAATTCATAAAAGCGATTTGATAAGAAATAAGTGCTCAGAAATACAATCAGACTATCTTGAACTCAAAGACCCTAGCGATTTACAATTTCGACCAATCGTAGCTGGGCCTGTTTGTGAAACACATAGATTGAGCAACTTAATTGAAATCATTTTGAAACCCTTTATCAAGCAGGTAAAAAGTTTTATTAGAGATGATATAGACTTTCTTTCATATATTCCCAATACGGTAGACGAAAATGCAATACTGGTATCATTTAATGTAACACGCCTTTATACAAATATCTCACATGAACTAGGATTAGAAGCAATTAAATTTTGGCTCGAAAAACACCCAAATCCACAAACGCTTTACAAAAGACTAAATAATCGAAGGTATCAAAACTATTCTCGAGAACAATAATTTTATGTTTGATGGTTGTACCTACAACCAGGTAAGAGGGACAGCAATGGGAACGAAATTCGCCCCAACGTATGCTACACTAGTTTTAGCGTATCTCGAAGAAAAACTTTATACGCACTTAGAAACAGACAACAAGGAAATGGCAGAATATGTGAAACGCAATTGGAAACGTTTTCTTGACGATTGCTTTATGATCTGGATAAATCCAGAAGATGATCTCACCAAATTTCATGATTTAATAAATAACTTACACCAAGATATCAAATTTACAATAGAAAAATCTAAAACACGCTTACCATTTCTTGACATACTTTTAATAAAATATGGCACACAATTAAAGACAGACATATATTTCAAAGTTACAGATACAAAACAATACCTTAATTTCTATTCATGCCACCCCAGACATACTAAAAGGAGCATACCTTACAATCTGGCACGAAGAATTTGTACAATAGTTTCAGACGAAAAACTAAGGGACAAAAGGTTATCTGAATTACGTCAATCGCTACTGAAAAGAAATTACCCTAAATCGTTGATACAAAACGGTATTGATTCTGCTAAGAAAATTCCAAGAAAAGATCTACTTAAAGTAAATCTAAAAACAGACGAATGTGTTTTACCGTATGTATCAACACACAACCCTAGAAATCCAGAAGCATATACAGTTATAAACAAACATTTACCAATATTATACGCAGATTCAAAGATGAAAGAAGTTTTGAAAGATACTACATTCATCAAAAGCAAGCGCCAACTTCCAAACTTGAAAAAGACATTAACCAAAGCAAAATTTACCTCCAGCACTACCACACGGGAAGCAAATAAAGTAACTAAATGTAACAAAAGAAACTGTGGGTTATGTCAACACATTGTAGAACAAAACTTCTTTGATTTTAATGGTAAAATATTTTATGTAAATGCAAACATGTCATGTGATGTTAAAAACGTCCTGTACGTAATTAGATGTTTAGGGTGTAATGAGTATTATATAGGACAAACTGGCGGAAAACTAAGAGACAGGCGCACAGTACATGCGCAACAAATACGAGACCCCTCGACAAGACAAATTCCTTTAAGCGCACATTTAGACATGTGCAGTAAAGTCACTCCAAAATTTGTCATGTTTCCGTTTTTCAAAATTAAAACCGAGACAACTTCGGCTAGAATAGCTAAAGAACACTTCTTTATAAAATGTTTTAAGCCATTATTAAATGCATCGAACTTAACTTCATAGGGAAAACATAAATATAAAAAAAATAATTATAGAGGCGTTTACATACTTCATACAAGGTGCGCCGAAAATTCAACGGCGGGACACTATGAACATTCAATATGGCCGTCGACTACCGGAAACGTCACGTAACCGGAAACGTCGCCGTTTCTAACATTACATTGAAAAGCCGCACTGGCGAAAGCGCTTTGTCTTATTTACTGAATCAAATATACAAATTTACGGCATGTGAATCAGCTTGTTATTTTACGATATATATATAAAAGGTCGCCAGGCTTATATGAGTTAATACAGCTTTCACACGAGTGCATGAAGGTTCTACATTGACAGTACGATGCACTTTGACATGTTGACGAGTAGCGAAACACATCGTGATTACACTTTGACCATTTGAAAAACAAGACTAATTCATATACTTCACAACTCCTAGCGGGGCCCAACTATTTCAGCAGATGGAGGTGTGCAAGTACAGCAAAGAAACAGAGTAGTAGCCAACATCCCAAGCAAATTTGGGCATGGTATGGCAAAACAGCAGCTTATAAAAATCACACAATTTAGCAAAGTATTCAAGAATGGTTACAATATTTTATGATACAGGTGGTTAATACATGTAGATACTTATTTATGACCAATCGTAGGTAGCCTTACATCTTAAATTTACTGCGGGAGCTCTGCCCACACTTTGAACCAAACGTCTGCAACATAATAATTAGGGGTCTGTATTCAACTCGTATTCACCTATTTGTTCTACAAACGTTACCCTAAATTATACAATATGGCATATCCTCTCCATTTGATTGAATGACTGCTTCCAGAGGATCTGCTATGTTGCTATTCTTAACCACGGCGGCGTGAAACGGACTGCCGTTGATCTACCGCGGAGCATCGTAAATTGTGATTTACATAATCTTTTTTTGGAGCAGGTGTTAATGATGAATACTGTATTGTCTATTCTGTTGTCTTAATACATTGTTGTTGACACTGCCCAATGAATAGAGAAATGTTTAGTCTATTGTAAAAGCAGCACTTGCTTATTTGAGCCAACGCATGGGAAAACCAACAATCTGCATAGGCGAAGACAAAGACGCAGATCAGCTTCGCAGTAACTGCGAAGCTGATCAGCGTCTTTGTTTACGCTACTCAGATAGCACAATTCCTCTTCTACTTAAATCCGAAATTTCAAGCTTCTAGGTCGATTTGTGTCGGAGCTGTTCGGAAACCACATTTTTGGTTTTCCCACAAGGCGGCTCATTTGTTGTTTGTTTATATGTGGAAATCCACTCCAGCTGGATTTTGAGATAGGATGCGCTACCTTATTGTTGCTACCTTATGTGGATGTATCTTCCAAATAAATACTTCACATGGTACAAGCACACTTCATACGAGTGTGAAACATACAGTAGCAGTCCTCATGAGTCTTACGTCATTAAATAGTCAAGGGCAAATCTTTGTCCTAAATGTTACACATTAGTGTTGGAGTTATGATTTAGGGACTTCTTAGGACAAGAATGTCTTGATGAAATGTGGGCGGATGCTTTGATGTACACGACGTTTTCAATTAAACGGGAGTGTTTCTACAGTTCCTGCACACTTCAAAAAAGAACTATCAACCTTACCGTTTAAGACTATTCTGACAACATACAGAAAAATATTATTATTAATTTGTAGGCTGTTGTGTCTATATCAAATGTATCATTATCTTAATTGTTTCTTTAAATATCGTTTCCATTTACGTCCTTGAAATTATTAGTTGAGACAAAAACTGCTATTTGCATGTGCGAAACCATATGTGCAAATACATGTACGCGCACAGCTGATCAGCGGCTATATGTTTGGGAATAATAAAATCTATAACATTCCGAAATTACAGGTCCGTAACTACGTACCGTGGTTGAACGCTTGCCTGACCTCGACGGAAATTCAGAGAACCAGTTGCTTTGCGAAACGGCTCACATGATGCAATAATAACGACAATAGTATATTATGGAAAATCTAATGTTCTTAATGACAGTCTGCATAAACATTTGTCATTAAAATTCTATCAATTATTTCTTCAACGATTCAATTTAGAGAACTTTGACTGATTTTTTCTTGCGACCGCAGACAATTAGTCTCTTTTCGTGTCCATGATAATACGTAACAAGAGGACAAATGGCAATGCGAACTCTCATCAGAGTGGCCGCCAATCTGAGGAGACGTTCGAGTACATGGACTTTTGTAATACATATATATCCCATTTGTTTGGAAAAGGGAGACATGCGAGATCGGTCAAGAAGAAGTAATTGATACAGTTTTGTTTGTTTGTTTGAATTGATGCTTTACGTTCAGCCAACAGCAATAGTCATGACGTTGCCTCCATTTTATGGGACTTTTACCCAACATCAGGATGTCATGACACTAAAAATGTGCTTCATAAATATAACCGACCAACTAAGCCAATAAGGATTGTATGTATGGATAAATCACTTTTCCTGGGCAGGCTCAGCCATGAGCGGTTTGCCAGTAATCAGATGGTCGGTCAGTAGATTAGATGATTTGCCTGGAGGCACAAGCAGCCCATCTATTTCTCCTAGGCCCCAAAGGGCGGGGTCCTTTATTCCCATCCGACCACCCTTTTTATGCAGTTTGCAAAAATACTCACACAAAATTGGTAAACGCTTATCAGAGACTGTTGTCGGTTTCGAGGAAGAATAGACTTTTGCTGGTTTCGAGGGTAGATGGAACTTTCCTTCAAATGTTGCGATGCAATCAATGGCACACACATTCCTACTTATTCATATTTAAGCACCAAAAGACTGTAAAGCAGATTTCTACAGCCGCAAAGGATTTGATTCGATTCAAGCCCAAGCCGTCTGTGACCACAGGGGTATATTTACAGATATACTAGTATCGATGTTCCAGTAAATATTATTGCGTTCATTTTCCATTAGGGATGGATAAGCTTTGTATTACCTTATAACTTGCACTTGATTTCTACTTTTGAAATATAATCAATTAATCAATATTCACACAAAATGCCACAAGTTATGTTTTTCAAAAGTTAATGTCTTGTTACACTGTGCAGACAGTTGATTTGGTAGGTGAATGTCTTAAAACTGGATTTCAAATTATTTTTAGACTAAATATTGTGTATCTAATCATTTTGGTGCAGGAAATCATATGGTCTTCCAACTGTATGCCTTTTTGTAGCAAATAGTCAGTTTAGGTAAGAATGTTGTTAGGTTCTCAAAAATTAATTAGACAGAGAAAAGGAAAAGGTAATTTTACTAAAGAGGGAATTTACTGTTTTGATGGGTAAATCAATGCACCAATCAGACCGTTTAGCTCACTTGAGACATAGCATATATAGTATAGGAAGTGGGCACACAATTTTGGAATTTAATAGTATTTTTGAGAACCAGAGAAAAGAAATATTCTGGCCATAATCAGAATCAACAGCCAGAGCAGGCTCAGCCATTTGTGCTTAAACATATAACAATATTAATATAATTCCATTCGTATACACAGAGCCTATTTTATCTTTTATTATGTGGGGTCCTAAACATAAATGGGAATAACAAAGTGTTTTAACCCATTTGCGACGAATGGATTTTCCCATTCCTATCAAATGAATGAGTCCATTTTTATATTTATGAGCGTCAGGTATGATTTTCTATTTTTAGATAATTTTTCGATTTCAAATATTAAGCAAACAATATAGCTTCAGATGAGACCTCATCTGGAGCTATATTGTTTGCCTATGTCCCATAAAAATGACGCCAGGCTTATATGAGTTAATCAAGCAAAAACATAAAGATTATATAGAAGAATGACCATTACGGCGTGCATACATGACAAGTCAAGAATCCGAATAATCTGACTGTTGGTTTTGTACAACCATTGCAATCCTAACATTAATGCTGAAAGACCCTGGTATGGACAGACATGGTAAGTTGCCTGATTCTCACTTCACTACCTATTTCAACCTCCTTTTAGGTCACCCTTAATAATCACCCTGCTGAGTCTAACACATATGACTCTGACAAAGATCTGTTTGCTTCATCAACAATACCAGATCCAGCAAGTGATGAATCATATTATCGCATGTGGGAGAACTATGCTTATCCTAACAAAGGGTTATATCATGTTTTGTTTTGTTTTCATCTGAACATTCTGAGGCTTAATCAGAAATAGCAGACCAATCAAAACAGATTGACATAGAAAAAAGACAGCTAAGTATTAAAACAACGAAATTGAAACTGAATAAGTGCAATTGGAAACTGAGAAAAGACAGCTAAGTATTGAAAAAAGCAAATTTGAAACTAAAAAAGCCCAATTCGATACAGAAAAGGCACTAATTGAATCAACAAAAGAAAGTTGTAGAACGCAAATTACTCGATTGAATGAAGAAATTGATTTACTTCAATTCCAGCTTAATATATTGAATACACAGAAAAAAGTATAAAATGGCTTCCGACATGTCCAATGTTATTCGAAATAGTGAGGTCAATGATTTTTACAAAGCCAATGGAAAAGAAAAATGCACTGAGTATTTGAAGGAAAATGATATAAATTTTTATACCGAAAATGTCTGTGCAGACAAAATGTCCTATGAATATTCGTTAATTAAAAAAACAAATTCTTTTAAGAAGGGGCTTAGCAGACCAGCTACGAAGTCAAAATATGAGACATTCTTAGACAGTGACATCACGGAAACATCTCCGTGTGGAACTTAACCCCTTCAAACCGGTACTTATATAGTAAAATTGAGGTTTGACGGAGTCAAGAGAAAATAATCAATAATTGATGTAATGACAAAAATGCTAAATTCTGACAAAAATCAATATTATAATAAACCATTATTTTATAATGGGCAAGGTAAATACATGTATTTGTAAAAATAAAATCTAGTTCATAAATGGATATTTAATGATGTAATCAAAAGAAAACTCCAAGTAATCATGGAGAAATTTCCGTTATGATATTTGTTCGCACAAGCTGATCCAGCCAGACATGGTCCATATACAAAAAACTGATGAATTACTAACCTTGAAGGGTCCCTTCTTAATGAAAAAGTAAAAAACGGAAGCAGTAACCAAAAATTGGACCTTTCAGACATGAAAAACAGTGAGAATATTCAGAAGTTAGAAATTACTAATGACAAATTGAAACTAAAACGTAAAGTTGCATGTGTAACATAGGAAATTTATAATGACAAATTGAAAGAATGCAAGTTAAAACTAAAACGTACAGTTGCACGTGAAACACACACACACACACACACACACACACATATATATTTAAGAAACAGAGAACAGCACGATACAGGAAATTACATACAAACAGAATTAGCGTACAAAAATCGGTCGTGCCGCGACCGGGAATCGAACCACGGACCTCCTGCATTCTGGGCAGACGTGCTAACCATTACACCACCGCGGTCTTCCGATTCTGTACGCCATTTTTAGCATCTATAAACCTTTGACGTCATTGACGCTATTTAGCGGCCTATTATTTACCGCCATAGGCGACCCTATCATTTTCGGTTCTTTTTATTACCTACGGACGGCGGCTATTTTTATTTATTTTATTTATTTGGTTAGATTTACAGACGCTCTACTGCATCGGGAATAAGTATTTAAGAAACAGAGAACAGCACGATACAGGAAATTACATAAACAGAATTAGCGTACAAAAATCGGTCGTGCCGCGACCGGGAATCGAACCACGGACCTCCTGCATTCCGGGCAGACGTGCTAACGATTTTTGTACGCTAATTCTGTTTGTTTATTAGCTAGCCTGCACGAAGTGCACAGAGCTATTGTTGTCACCTCGGTCGTCCGCGTTTACGTGTACGTCCGCGTCCGCGTCCACGTCCGCGTCACACTTTCGGTCAAAGTTTTTAAAATTGTTATATCTTGATGGTCACTGACCAGAAATCATTCATATTTGGAACATTGCTGCATATGAGGGTCCTCTGTGATTGAGTGTGAAGGGACCCGTGGGGTCATGCCTGGGGGCGGGGCTAGAGGTCAATATCTAGAACACCTTTGTACAATGCTCAGATGCTGTGTTAGTTTCTCATCAACTGTAAAGCCTAGAACTGTTAAACCTTACATAAGGCTTCTACTCGATGTCCCAACTCGGCACCCACATTGACCTACTGACCTTGACCTATGTTTCATGCTCCAGTGACTTTGTCATTTTTGAAGCCAACTCTTAATATCTCATCAACTATAAAGCCTACAACCATTAAACCTTGCATATAGCTTCTCCTCTATGTCCCGACTCGGCACCCACATTTACCTACTGACCTTGACCTATATTTCATGCTCCAGTGACTTTGTCATTTTTAAGCCAACCCTTAATGTCTCATCAGCTATAAAGCCTACAACCATCAAACCTTGCATATAGCTTCTCCTCGATGTCCCGACTCGGCACCCACATTTACCTACTGACCTTGACCTATATTTCATGCTCCAGTGACTTTGTCATTTTTAAGCCAACCCTTAATGTCTCATCAGCTATAAAGCCTACAACCATCAAACCTTGCATATGGCTTCTCCTGGATGTCCCAACTTTGCACCCACATTGATCTAGTGACCTTGACCTATATTTCGTGCTCTTGTGACTTTGTCATTTTTGAAGCCAACTCTTAATATCTCATCAACTATAAAGCCTACAACCATCAAACCTTGCATATAGCTTCTCCTCGATGTCCCGACTCTGCACCCGTATTGATCTAGTGACCTTGACCTATATTTCATGCTCCAGTGACTTTGTCATTTTTTTAAGCCAACCCTTAATATCTCATCAGCTATAAAGCCTACAACCATCAAACCTTGCTTATGGCTTCTCCTCGATGTCCCAACTTTGCACCCACATTGATCTAGTGACCTTGACCTATATTTCGTGCTCTAGTGACTTTGTCATTTTTGAAGCCAACTCTTAATATCTCATCAGCTATAAAGTCTACAACCATCAAACCTTGCATATGACTTCTCCTCGATGTCCCGACTCTGCACCCACATTCACCTAGTGACCTTGACCTATATTTCGTGCTCTAGTGACTTGGTCATTTTTGAAGCCAACCCTTAATATCTCATCAACTATAAAGCCTACAACCATCAAACCTTGCATATGGCTTCTCCTCGATGTCCCGACTCTGCACCCACATTGACCTACTGACCTTGACCTATATTTCATGCTCCAGTGACTTTGTCATTTTTTAAGCCAACCCTTAATATCTCATCAACTATAAAGCCTACAACCATCAAACTTTGCATATGGCTTCTCCTCGATGTCCCGACTTTGCACCCGTATTGATCTAGTGACCTTGACCTATATTTCATGCTCCAGTGACTTTGTCATTTTTTAAGCCAACCCTTAATATCTCATCAGCTATAAAGCCTACAACCATCAAACCTTGCATATGGCTTCTCCTCGATGTCCCAACTTTGCACCCTTATTGATCTAGTGACCTTGACCTATATTTCGTGCTCTAGTGACTTTGTCATTTTTGAAGCCAACTCTTAATATCTCATCAACTATAAAAAGACTAAATAATCGAAGGTATCAAAACTATTCTCGAGAACAATAATTTTATGTTTGATGGTTGTACCTACAACCAGGTAAGAGGGACAGCAATGGGAACGAAATTCGCCCCAACGTATGCTACACTAGTTTTAGCGTATCTCGAAGAAAAACTTCATACACACTTAGAAACAGACAACAAGGAAATGGCAGAATATGTGAAACGCAATTGGAAACGTTTTCTTGACGATTGCTTTATGATCTGGATAAATCCAGAAGATGATCTCACCAAATTTCATGATTTAATAAATAACTTACACCAAGATATCAAATTTACAATAGAAAAATCTAAAACACGCTTACCATTTCTTGACATACTTTTAATAAAATATGGCACACAATTAAAGACAGACATATATTTCAAAGTTACAGATACAAAACAATACCTTAATTTCTATTCATGCCACCCCAGACATACTAAAAGGAGCATACCTTACAATCTGGCACGAAGAATTTGTACAATAGTTTCAGACGAAAAACTAAGGGACAAAAGGTTATCTGAATTACGTCAATCGCTACTGAAAAGAAATTACCCTAAATCGTTGATACAAAATGGTATTGATTCTGCTAAGAAAATTCCAAGAAAAGATCTACTTAAAATAAATTTAAAAACAGACGAATGTGTTTTACCGTATGTATCAACACACAACCCTAGAAATCAAGAAGCATATACAGTTATAAACCAACATTTACCAATATTATACGCAGATTCAAAGATGAAAGAAGTTTTGAAAGATACTACATTCATCAAAAGCAAGCGCCAACTTCCAAACTTGAAAAAGACATTAACCAAAGCAAAATTTACCTCCAGCACTACCACACGGGAAGCAAATAAAGTAACTAAATGTAACAAAAGAAACTGTGGGTTATGTCAACACATTGTAGAACAAAACTTCTTTGATTTTAATGGTAAAATATTTTATGTAAATGCAAACATGTCATGTGATGTTAAAAACGTCCTGTACGTAATTAGATGTTTAGGGTGTAATGAGTATTATATAGGACAAACTGGCGGAAAACTAAGAGACAGGCGCACAGTACATGCGCAACAAATACGAGACCCCTCGACAAGACAAATTCCTTTAAGCGCACATTTAGACATGTGCAGTAAAGTCACTCCAAAATTTGTCATGTTTCCGTTTTTCAAGGCGATACTTCTGTTGCGGTTCTAATTGTTTTGTGTTTTGGAGTCGAATTTTTGTGCTGTTTGAGCCTTATGTACGTTTTCATAAATTTAGTTCAGTTCGGGTAACTGAGTGGCCGCCTATTGGGGAATAGCTGCTCACTCGGCTTACGACATGTTTTCAAGGTATAAGTATTTAAGTGTCAACCCTCGGTTTATGGAGCGCGAATTTCTTTCTGATTGCGCCATTTTCTGATCATTGCCTATTACTTTTTTACATCTCAATCTACAGTGATAGAAATGAATTTACAGCGACTTTGCATTGCCCATGCCAAACTTTCTGAAGTTTTTATTTACCGAAAACAATACAAAATTACTAACAGACGAGACTTCAAAGTTTGGTACAAGGTATATGGGATACGAGGCTTCAGACTCAGAAGGCAAGTTATGGGTTGTTGGCCTTCGTGACATTGAAACAAAGTCTGCAAACAACACCATCAGTTTTCAAGACAATTCTTGGCGACCTTGATGAGGCCAGTGTGTCTGGGCATAAACCCTCGAGTGATATAAATAGAAAATAGAGGATATTTGCTTTTTTGAGGTGAATACCAAATATATTTCATTGAGTGAGTTGAAAACATCAGAATTTTAACGAGTGCGCAGCACGAGTGAACATTTTTATGTTTTCAACTCACTCGATGAAATATATTTGGTATTCACCGAAAAAAAAAGCAATTTTGCTTTTTATCTTATACAATACACGGGCATTTTCCAAATCAAAAATGCAAAAGCCTATTTTTTTTGAAAACACAAATAATTTTGGTACCACATTGTTCCTTACGTTCTAACTAAAAAAATGAATACCCACACTTTATGTTTTCGTTCATAAATAGTGGAGTTATAGGCGTTTGAATTTCTGAAGTGAGACACATTTAATGACGTCAAGTAAATGGAAACGTCAGGAGTAATCCAAAATCTACAGTCAAGATACATATATAGGCTGATATCAGTCACTAGTGACTTTTCATAAGAGTGAGATTTGATATCAGTGAAATTTCATATCAATGAAAATACCAATTTTATCAAGTTTTGATATACATTGGTTTTCACTGTAAAGTATAAAATAATATGTCATATTCGTGCAACAATGTCTGATCGTGCAGCGACAGAAGTTAAATTCAATATCTTACTGGACGAATATCGCAAGGAAATACTTCCCCTTATATACTACAATTATGATACTTTCATTGAGGAAGAAAGAAAGCCACTTGAACCGTGAGTATTTTTGTGGATTACATCACTTGTCAATTTTGCAGAAACCACACAGAAGAGTGTTAAGGAAGTTGAAACTGCCATATTTGGAGACAAAGTGCCAGTTTTTGAAAATTCCAATTTTGTATCAACAGAACATGGGACTTGTAGGCTGATAAGGACAGCTTCAAAATCTTTTGGCGAAGGCAGTGGGGCCTTATAAGCAAGTTCATTACATGCCCGTTGTGGTCAGTTTTAGAAGATAGGAATGTGTCAATAGTGGACATGAACACAAAATACATTCAACTTGTAACGTTCCTGGAAGATTCTGTCCAAAATGTAGACAATTTCATGGCAGACTAGATGGTGCTTTTTGATCGTGTAAATAAAGACAGTGAATATGATGTACTTCTAGTTTAAAGAACATATGCCAATAGGGTACAAACATATCTGGAAGTTATTTTGCTAGCTTTGTGCCAGTTATCACGAAGGCTATTAAAAGAACATACGCCAGGAGGCAAACACGCGGAGATAACTCCTGAAAGTGCAGAATAACTAAAAGGTGTTCTTAAAACATGTTTTGCGGAAAGTGTCTTTAGATGAATCGTACAAAACCAACTTTAAAATCCCTTGCAGCCTAGTCATGTATTGTGTTCTTGAATATCAAAACACTTCAGTGGTTACACTCAAAAGATCAGAAAGAAAGAGACAAAATAATAACACAGCATCCAAAAAGTGTTAAAGATCTTGAGTTAAAATACAAAGCAAGAATACTGGAGATTGGACAAAAAAGGAAAATTGCAATTCAGGAAAAGATAATTCAAAAGGAAAATGCGGAAAGAGAAAGGGTACGCAGACAAGAAAAAACTACAAATGATATTGTAATGTATGTATTGTGGCAATCCGAATTAGAGGTAGATAATGTGCTTGCATCATAAGAATCGGAACAGCAGAAAAACCAGGCTACAAAAATTCAGTTGAAATTTCGCAAAGAAGTCCAGCATCAGGCAGTTGAAAATAATCAGGTATTTGAATTTTCAAAAGCTGTAGAAGGAAAGTCCAGAAAAAGCCTCTCGTCAGATGAATTGTCAGCTAAGTTTAAGTCATTAAGTTTAAGTCATTAGGGTCGTCTACGGTACGATCGGACATGTGGGTACCTTCGGACCAATTTGTTTTTTTTTTCTTGCAAAGATGCGCTGCAATGACAACAATCGAGTATGCTGTATCTAAAACAACCAATAAAATACCTTTGTGCAACTATCTGGATGGCTTTCATAGCCTGTAAGTAAAACCTTTTTTGATTGGTTAAAAGTTGCTTACGTAAGCACCGGCCATTGTGGCGCGAAAACAAAACAACTTACGTACCGAACGGCAGTTAGAACGTGCGCAAAACCACGTCCGCTATCTTTCTCCAAAAGCTACATACCAATATTGTGTGTATCCTTTCGGTCTAAGAATTAGTTTTATTAATTTGAATACAAATGTTTCAGTTTTGATTTCTCATAATTTTGCTGTGCGAAGGTACCAGTCAAATAGCAAACCACATACCGGTACTGTCGGACAACTGTTTCAACCTTTCCTCCAAGAACGTCACACATTGTATAAAGATGATGAGAGTACCCTAGCCTTATATTTCTCTGAAAATGCACAGTAGATGTATAACTTTATATTAACAGCAAACAAAATAAATTTGTTTTAACGCACACCCTTGATTTCGCATGCTCTGTGTTTGCCGATATACCTTAAACAGGAACCAAGTAACGAAGTAGTGCGCAGCCTTATCTATGACGTTTCGATATCGGCCTACGGGGGCAGTGGAGGGGGTGTTCTCTGAATTTTTGATTATACATGGGTTTGGACCCAGTATCTGTACACCTTAACAATTATTGTCATTCATACGAAAATCTTGTCGATTCTTCCGCATCTAGCTAAGAGGGAGCTTGGGATGTCGAACAAGGCCGATTTCTCCGCGTTGAAAGAAAAGCTGTATAGAAAATACTTTGACGAGTATCTCTTCGATTCCTCACTATTACAGCTGCTGTACATGTATAAACAAACATTCAACCTTGCTGTGAGTCATCTATTCTTGGCTGGGTATTTGATTACACACTTTATGTCGTCGTCGCCATCTGATGAAGACAATTGCCTGGCGCTGTTCGTTAAGAAGTGGGCGAACGAGTTCAAGGTAATTCAATATGACTTCCTATTTGAAGATGTACTTTATACAGTAGATCAGATACGTATGGAAGACTACCAGATGTATTAAATAAAAATAAAACTGAGATCCTTTAAGAGCAGTAAGCATATAAATGAGAAAAGTGATGAGCCATACCGCGGTTTCGGTTACTCAAGCCTCATCAGTGACCCTATAGAGTTGGCAACATGGAGCCAAAGAGAATTACAGAATTTGAATATTTCAAGATGGCAGTCAAAACAAAGACTAGTATGATCCAAATGAAGCCAAATATATAAAAACGTTGGTTAGAAAATGATTCTAAACAGATAATAAATTTCCGACTTCTCAGAATACCCTTGCTGATCTCAAAGGACCAAAAAAAAAAAAAAAAAAAAGATATAATCTTTAAGAGCAGTAAGCATATACATGAAAATTAGAAAAGTGATGGGCCATACCACGGTTTCGGCTACTCAAGCCTCATCAGTGACCCTATAGAGTTGGCAACATGGAGAATTACAGCAAATTTGAACATTTCAAGATGACAGTCAAAACGAAGACTAGTATGATCCAAATGAAGCCAAATATCCAAATGAAGCCAAATATATTAAATGTTGGTTAGAAAATGATTCTAAACCGATAATAAATTTCTGATTTCTCAGAAGTATGAGAATACCCTTGCTGATCTCAAAGGACCAAAAGAAAAATATAATCTGCACTATGGATGATGCACGGGGAAACCTTTAAGGTCGGTCCTATTTACATCAATCTAAATTGGTCCATGTTGTCCCTGTTTGTTTGGTCGTTGTTTCTTTTTGTCCAAAATATATTTAGGCCTATAATACAAAAATCCAGCAAATGCATTACGATAAGTCAAGTGTGCATCTGTTATCACTTCATTACGAAAACACGCCCATACAATATACAGCGATTTTTTTCAGCTGTAAAAATGCGAATTTTGTGGAATATTGTTTATTTTGTTCACAACATAGATTGTGGGTATACGTTAGAACCGCCTTGCCGAGTACCCACAATCTATGTTTTAGAACAGCAATAAGAAAAATAGGTATAACCCCAGTGTACACCCCAGTTTTGCTATATTAAAGTGGGGTGTAAGGGGGTATACATTTCGCGGACATATTACCCTGATGACAAATCAATAAGTTTGCCAGTATTTGTGTCAGAAACTTCCATTTCGACCAAAGATTACTCGAGCGATAAGCAAAGGTTCTGAAGAGACTGTGCGGCTGTCTGAACCGGAGTAATGGCATTGTTTTAGTTTATACATGTATATATCTATAATAAACAGAAAACTGCATTTTCAGTTGCATCGCACCTCAAGACAAATGAGCCAGAGCATGACATTTTCTTAAGCATGTGTGGCCAGCGAATAACGAGATCAGCCTGCGCATCCACAGAGTCTGATCAGAATATTTGCTTTCTAGTCAAGTAATCTGTATACCAAATAGAAGCCTCAGCTAAATGAAAGTGTGGCCTCAATAATCAATGGGCTAGGAGATGAAAACGCTATATAAATTACCCACATCATGTCACTCTCCGATTTTTGAAAGATGTCTTAAAATAGGAGTAACTGATAATAAAACAAGAGAACACGAGGTCACTTACACGTTTCGAACCCCGCAGCTGCATAGTGGGAAGTACCGCAAATGAATTTATTATCATTGTATTTTGCTATGAAAGAGCTGGATTGGTGGCCGTGCATTACTGATATCTGGTGGATACGAACAAAGACATAATAAACACACCGCTACAAAACGAGATTTTGTTCAAAGTTGTCAAGTGTAGAAGGACCCTTCTAAACTTATGTAAGTTAGAATTTGGATTTGTTTGTTTGTTTAAATTGATGCCTAATGTCCCAGTCAACAGCTATGGTCATGTCGGGACGTTTTAAGGCTCTTTTACCCAACATTAGGACGTCATGACATCCGAAAATGCTTTGAAATACATCATTAAGGCTCGGGGGGGGGGGGGGGGGGGGGGGAGAGGGGCGGTAACTACCTATATATATGACGTAGTAGGGATGTGTCGCCCCCTTTTTCAGCCTCGCCAGATATATGAATGGGTTACCTTTTTCAAGTCAAAATATATGAATGGCCCCATTTTTCCATATTTAGTCTATTAATGACCATGTTTAAGAGCACTTTTTTGCTGACATACACAGCTCAGAAAGTCAAAATATTCATTTTGTATATAATTGTGTATAGGTCAAAATTTTGTACAATCAAATATATGAATGACTCACTTTTTTTCGAAGGCATGATATATGAATGGGTCCCTTTTTTCGATTACAAGGTATATGAATGGGGTATGTTTTAAAGTATCGGGCGGCACGTCCGTACCAAAATTACCTCCGAGTTATCCCCCCCCCCCCCCGAGCATTAAGGTTTATTTATCATATGACGTCACTGTTTTCCAGTGGATTACGTCATGTAATAAATAGAGGATCTTACGCGAGTGGTCATTTCATAGGAAATTTATTAAACGAGCCTTAGACTAGCTTAATAAATTTCATACATGTATGAAATGACCACGAGTGTAAGATTCGTTTTATCATATGACTTTTGAAATAGGATTGTCACTGATTTTCAATAAGTAGTTCAACTGCATAAAACAAAAATCCGATTTTCAACTTTGTAGAATATCTTTGTACAATACATTTTAACTTAGGTCAGCCATTCAGAAACTATGTCCTAAAATTCTGAATGCAACAGTTTTCTAGATTTTTTGTTACATCCATTCAAATTTATATGATAAAATGGCAATTTAGTTGTATGTAAGAGTGAAAAAATAATGGTCTAACTTAAAATATACCAACCATATGGGTGGTATAAGTAAAATGCCTAATTGTGTCATTGTGACAAGAAGGAATAAACTGAAAGTGAGTATAGTATAGAAAATAAGCAAAATAGTATAATTCATAGCAAAATAAATTAGGAAAATAAGGAAACATAGACAATAAATTAGGCGTTGTAATAAAAAAAAACTGGTTGTCTTGTTTTGGAACCCAGTAGTATAATGTTTTATGTATATTATTTACTGTATACTGTATAATTTTTATGTATATGTCTTATAGTACAATTGGGATATATGCCAGTCTGTATTATTATGAGAAGTCCATGTCGCCCATCACGCCAACTATATAAGCCTGTGCATGGTGTCCCGGTGTCGTACATTTATCTGAGCCGCGACACCGAGTCAACACAGACCAGCAAAGGTTACATGCAAAGGTTACACACGAGCAATAAGGTTACACACAAAGAGTACACACGAGCAATAAAAGAGGTATACAATTTCTATTTAATTTTTATATCAATTTTTGTACTTATATGTGGCTATGCAAATAATTGTAACAACAAGAATCCAGGTAGCATACACACTAAGAATACAACATTGAAAGGTGAAGGTGATACACTCAATGTAACTGTAACAAAATTAATTTGATGTGCAAATTATATTGTTTAAGACATTTAGATATTTTGTGGCATGTGAAATTGAACTTTATTACAACAAACCGAAAATATCACATTCATAGTTATTTTGGCATGCTATATTCCAACGTTCACACCTTCTGGATTCTATTACATGCTACTACACAATAAATTTATTTTGACACAATTAATTGTGAAACTTTTTTTGTAAGTAACTGTCTCAATAACTTCAATGGTGGTAAGGACCATGGTCTGACCATAGTCCGACCGAATCCCAGTTCTTATTCATCATATGCACTGTTTATATTCTATGTTCGGTGTAAAATTGCCAGATTGCCAGTATGTTATATGTGCGTTAAGGACATGTACATACTTGAATTACTGAAATAGTTTTGTGTAGTGCAACCTAGCATAGCTAACAGCATGCTATATGTATCATAACATTTTAACAACATTTTGCCAACATTATAATGCATTTCAATAACATTTATTTTAATTTACAGCATTTTACAACACAGTTTCAACAGCATTATAATGCATTTTAACTACAATTCAACATTTCATAACACATGCATAATTTACAGTTACAGATAATACAAAGCATTATTTGAACATAACAATTACATACTGTGCACAGCATGAAAAAGAATGTGAGTTGGACCTACTTATTGAAAATCGGTGTGTATCGCCTTTAAAGTGGACAGACACATTTTCAACAAAAATTTACATTGTTGTTACGGACGTCGTCTACGACGTTACGTATTCCCGCACAAGTGTTAATACACGTGTGGTCATAACACTTGTTATTACATGACGTTATCCACTGGAAAACAACGAAGTCATATGATAAAAAGTGTTATGACCATACGTGTATTGACAGTTTAGCGAGGATGTTTACCAACGTCATCTACGTACGTATACATGTTCAACAATGTTAATATTCATTACAAGATAAAATTTCTTGAATATTGTATAATTTTATGTACAAGATGCATATTTTTCTAAGTGGCTAAGTTGTGTAGAAAATAGGCTGAATAACCGTGGTTTCTCTGAATATTGGATTCATCAAAATGTTCCCGCCGTTAATTACTGTTTGGCGAAAATGATTAAAAGTTGATTGATAGATCAATTTAAGCAAAATTGGTATATAATTCTGTTTCTGATCTTTCAAAATGTCCTTTTAAGAGAAACCATTGTTTTGAAAACCATGCTTCCAATAGATTTAAGAATATCCTTAAGTAAATTTAGATGTATGAATCATATGTTGCAAATTGAAAAAGGTAGATAAGAGACGACAGAATATGTAATTTATGCAATAGTGCAAATTTGGGGGATGAATATCACTATATATTTGAATGTCGTTTTCTAAAAACCCACTTAAAAATTTACTCCTATTCACCATTTTTGCATCATCGGCTGGTTTCCAGCTTAGAAATAATCGATAATAGAAATACAGGTAACCAGAACCCCCCTGAGGGGGGTTGCTGGTTACCTGTTTTTCCAATATTGATTTTTGTAAGCTGGAAACCAGCCGATAATGCAAAAATGGTGAATAGAATACTATAAAAAAACATAACATACAAAAATAGCATGATGTTTTTAACTCTACTGTCTACAGTACTATTATCCGTTTAGCTAAATTTTGCAAAATCATTTTGAAACTTTTCAAATAAATTTGTACTCATTGTATCTTCCTTTTTTCATTATTTTAATTTAACACCAATTACAATCATTTAATCATTTAGAAATATGTAAGTAATGTAGTTTATATGTATTTTATATACTCATACTACTTTGATGTTCCATCGATTGCCATGCATGTATTTGTGTTACTATGTTCGTATATTTCACATACCCTCGGTTAGGGGGTATTTACGAAAGCCGGGTAGGGCCATTTCTTATTTCTAACTTCTAACTTCTAACTTCTAACTTCTTACTTCTAACTTCTAACTTCTAACTTCTTACTTCTAACTTCTAACTTCTAACTTCTAACTTCTTACTTCTAACTTCTAACTTCTATGTTTGTATGTTCACATACATGCTTGAGCATGTGTATGTTTGCGCATGCGCAGATACCATACCGTCCGTCCGTACGTCTGTCTGTGCATGGCTCTGTGCATCCGTGCGTGCGTGCGGGTGTGAGAATGTGCATATAAGCATCCCAATCCACTTGTGCCTAAGTCCGAAAGGAGGCGCACGTGCAAGCGTGCACACGTGCGCTTGCATGCATACTCGTTAGTATTCACCTCTGCATGTACGTATGTTCGTGCTAGTGTATGTGTGCGTGTATGCATGCGTACTCGGTCGTGCATGCGCACTGGCACGTGTGTAGGACCTGGTGTTTCCTTATTTCTAACTTCTAACTTCTAACTTCTAACTTCTTACTTCTAACTTCTAACTTCTAACTTCTAACTTCTTACTTCTAACTTCTAACTTCTAACTTCTATGTTTGTATGTTCACATACATGCTTGAGCATGTGTATGTTTGCGCATGCGCAGATACCATACCGTCCGTCCGTACGTCTGTCTGTGCATGGCTCTGTGCATCCGTGCGTGCGTGCGGGTGTGAGAATGTGCATATAAGCATCCCAATCCACTTGTGCCTAAGTCCGAAAGGAGGCGCACGTGCAAGCGTGCACACGTGCGCTTGCATGCATACTCGTTAGTATTCACCTCTGCATGTACGTATGTTCGTGCTAGTGTATGTGTGCGTGTATGCATGCGTACTCGGTCGTGCATGCGCACTGGCACGTGTGTAGGACCTGGTGTTTCCTTATTTCTAACTTCTAACTTCTAACTTCTAACTTCTTACTTCTAACTTCTAACTTCTAACTTCTAACTTCTTACTTCTAACTTCTAACTTCTAACTTCTATGTTTGTATGTTCACATACATGCTTGAGCATGTGTATGTTTGCGCATGCGCAGATACCATACCGTCCGTCCGTACGTCTGTCTGTGCATGGCTCTGTGCATCCGTGCGTGCGTGCGGGTGTGAGAATGTGCATATAAGCATCCCAATCCACTTGTGCCTAAGTCCGAAAGGAGGCGCACGTGCAAGCGTGCACACGTGCGCTTGCATGCATACTCGTTAGTATTCACCTCTGCATGTACGTATGTTCGTGCTAGTGTATGTGTGCGTGTATGCATGCGTACTCGGTCGTGCATGCGCACTGGCACGTGTGTAGGACCTGGTGTTTCCTTATTTCTAACTTCTAACTTCTAACTTCTAACTTCTTACTTCTAACTTCTAACTTCTAACTTCTAACTTCTTACTTCTAACTTCTAACTTCTAACTTCTATGTTTGTATGTTCACATACATGCTTGAGCATGTGTATGTTTGCGCATGCGCAGATACCATACCGTCCGTCCGTACGTCTGTCTGTGCATGGCTCTGTGCATCCGTGCGTGCGTGCGGGTGTGAGAATGTGCATATAAGCATCCCAATCCACTTGTGCCTAAGTCCGAAAGGAGGCGCACGTGCAAGCGTGCACACGTGCGCTTGCATGCATACTCGTTAGTATTCACCTCTGCATGTACGTATGTTCGTGCTAGTGTATGTGTGCGTGTATGCATGCGTACTCGGTCGTGCATGCGCACTGGCACGTGTGTAGGACCTGGTGTTTCCTTATTTCTAACTTCTAACTTCTAACTTCTAACTTCTTACTTCTAACTTCTAACTTCTAACTTCTTACTTCTAACTTCTAACTTCTAACTTCTATGTTTGTATGTTCACATACATGCTTGAGCATGTGTATGTTTGCGCATGCGCAGATACCATACCGTCCGTCCGTACGTCTGTCTGTGCATGGCTCTGTGCATCCGTGCGTGCGTGCGGGTGTGAGAATGTGCATATAAGCATCCCAATCCACTTGTGCCTAAGTCCGAAAGGAGGCGCACGTGCAAGCGTGCACACGTGCGCTTGCATGCATACTCGTTAGTATTCACCTCTGCATGTACGTATGTTCGTGCTAGTGTATGTGTGCGTGTATGCATGCGTACTCGGTCGTGCATGCGCACTGGCACGTGTGTAGGACCTGGTGTTTCCTTATTTCTAACTTCTAACTTCTAACTTCTAACTTCTTACTTCTAACTTCTAACTTCTAACTTCTTACTTCTAACTTCTAACTTCTATGTTTGTATGTTCACATACATGCTTGAGCATGTGTATGTTTGCGCATGCGCAGGTACCATACCGTCCGTCCGTACGTCTGTCTCTGCATGGCTCTGTGCATCCGTGCGTGCGTGCGGGTGTGAGAATGTGCATATAAGCATCCCAATCCACTTGAAGTTAAGTCCGAAAGGAGGCGCACGTGCAAGCGTGCACACGTGCGCTTGCATGCATACTCGTTAGTATTCACCTCTGCATGTACGTATGTTCGTGCTAGTGTATGTGTGCGTGTATGCATGCGTACTCGGTCGTGCATGCGCACTGGCACGTGTGTAGGACCTGGTGTTTCCTTATTTCTAACTTCTAACTTCTAACTTCTAACTTCTTACTTCTAACTTCTAACTTCTAACTTCTTACTTCTAACTTCTAACTTCTAACTTCTATGTTTGTATGTTCACATACATGCTTGAGCATGTGTATGTTTGCGCATGCGCAGATACCATACCGTCCGTCCGTACGTCTGTCTGTGCATGGCTCTGTGCATCCGTGCGTGCGTGCGGGTGTGAGAATGTGCATATAAGCATCCCAATCCACTTGTGCCTAAGTCCGAAAGGAGGCGCACGTGCAAGCGTGCACACGTGCGCTTGCATGCATACTCGTTAGTATTCACCTCTGCATGTACGTATGTTCGTGCTAGTGTATGTGTGCGTGTATGCATGCGTACTCGGTCGTGCATGCGCACTGGCACGTGTGTAGGACCTGGTGTTTCCTTATTTCTAACTTCTAACTTCTAACTTCTAACTTCTTACTTCTAACTTCTAACTTCTAACTTCTTACTTCTAACTTCTAACTTCTAACTTCTATGTTTGTATGTTCACATACATGCTTGAGCATGTGTATGTTTGCGCATGCGCAGATACCATACCGTCCGTCCGTACGTCTGTCTGTGCATGGCTCTGTGCATCCGTGCGTGCGTGCGGGTGTGAGAATGTGCATATAAGCATCCCAATCCACTTGTGCCTAAGTCCGAAAGGAGGCGCACGTGCAAGCGTGCACACGTGCGCTTGCATGCATACTCGTTAGTATTCACCTCTGCATGTACGTATGTTCGTGCTAGTGTATGTGTGCGTGTATGCATGCGTACTCGGTCGTGCATGCGCACTGGCACGTGTGTAGGACCTGGTGTTTCCTTATTTCTAACTTCTAACTTCTAACTTCTTACTTCTAACTTCTAACTTCTAACTTCTTACTTCTAACTTCTAACTTCTATGTTTGTATGTTCACATACATGCTTGAGCATGTGTATGTTTGCGCATGCGCAGGTACCATACCGTCCGTCCGTACGTCTGTCTGTGCATGGCTCTGTGCATCCGTGCGTGCGTGCGGGTGTGAGAATGTGCATATAAGCATCCCAATCCACTTGAAGTTAAGTCCGAAAGGAGGCGCACGTGCAAGCGTGCACACGTGCGCTTGCATGCATACTCGTTAGTATTCACCTCTGCATGTACGTATGTTCGTGCTAGTGTATGTGTGCGTGTATGCATGCGTACTCGGTCGTGCATGCGCACTGGCACGTGTGTAGGACCTGGTGTTTCCTTATTTCTAACTTCTAACTTCTAACTTCTTACTTCTAACTTCTAACTTCTAACTTCTTACTTCTAACTTCTAACTTCTAACTTCTATGTTTGTATGTTCACATACATGCTTGAGCATGTGTATGTTTGCGCATGCGCAGATACCATACCGTCCGTCCGTACGTCTGTCTGTGCATGGCTCTGTGCATCCGTGCGTGCGTGCGGGTGTGAGAATGTGCATATAAGCATCCCAATCCACTTGTGCCTAAGTCCGAAAGGAGGCGCACGTGCAAGCGTGCACACGTGCGCTTGCATGCATACTCGTTAGTATTCACCTCTGCATGTACGTATGTTCGTGCTAGTGTATGTGTGCGTGTATGCATGCGTACTCGGTCGTGCATGCGCACTGGCACGTGTGTAGGACCTGGTGTTTCCTTATTTCTAACTTCTAACTTCTAACTTCTAACTTCTTACTTCTAACTTCTAACTTCTAACTTCTTACTTCTAACTTCTAACTTCTAACTTCTATGTTTGTATGTTCACATACATGCTTGAGCATGTGTATGTTTGCGCATGCGCAGATACCATACCGTCCGTCCGTACGTCTGTCTGTGCATGGCTCTGTGCATCCGTGCGTGCGTGCGGGTGTGAGAATGTGCATATAAGCATCCCAATCCACTTGTGCCTAAGTCCGAAAGGAGGCGCACGTGCAAGCGTGCACACGTGCGCTTGCATGCATACTCGTTAGTATTCACCTCTGCATGTACGTATGTTCGTGCTAGTGTATGTGTGCGTGTATGCATGCGTACTCGGTCGTGCATGCGCACTGGCACGTGTGTAGGACCTGGTGTTTCCTTATTTCTAACTTCTAACTTCTAACTTCTTACTTCTAACTTCTAACTTCTAACTTCTTACTTCTAACTTCTAACTTCTATGTTTGTATGTTCACATACATGCTTGAGCATGTGTATGTTTGCGCATGCGCAGGTACCATACCGTCCGTCCGTACGTCTGTCTGTGCATGGCTCTGTGCATCCGTGCGTGCGTGCGGGTGTGAGAATGTGCATATAAGCATCCCAATCCACTTGAAGTTAAGTCCGAAAGGAGGCGCACGTGCAAGCGTGCACACGTGCGCTTGCATGCATACTCGTTAGTATTCACCTCTGCATGTACGTATGTTCGTGCTAGTGTATGTGTGCGTGTATGCATGCGTACTCGGTCGTGCATGCGCACTGGCACGTGTGTAGGACCTGGTGTTTCCTTATTTCTAACTTCTAACTTCTAACTTCTTACTTCTAACTTCTAACTTCTAACTTCTTACTTCTAACTTCTAACTTCTAACTTCTATGTTTGTATGTTCACATACATGCTTGAGCATGTGTATGTTTGCGCATGCGCAGATACCATACCGTCCGTCCGTACGTCTGTCTGTGCATGGCTCTGTGCATCCGTGCGTGCGTGCGGGTGTGAGAATGTGCATATAAGCATCCCAATCCACTTGTGCCTAAGTCCGAAAGGAGGCGCACGTGCAAGCGTGCACACGTGCGCTTGCATGCATACTCGTTAGTATTCACCTCTGCATGTACGTATGTTCGTGCTAGTGTATGTGTGCGTGTATGCATGCGTACTCGGTCGTGCATGCGCACTGGCACGTGTGTAGGACCTGGTGTTTCCTTATTTCTAACTTCTAACTTCTAACTTCTAACTTCTTACTTCTAACTTCTAACTTCTAACTTCTTACTTCTAACTTCTAACTTCTAACTTCTATGTTTGTATGTTCACATACATGCTTGAGCATGTGTATGTTTGCGCATGCGCAGATACCATACCGTCCGTCCGTACGTCTGTCTGTGCATGGCTCTGTGCATCCGTGCGTGCGTGCGGGTGTGAGAATGTGCATATAAGCATCCCAATCCACTTGTGCCTAAGTCCGAAAGGAGGCGCACGTGCAAGCGTGCACACGTGCGCTTGCATGCATACTCGTTAGTATTCACCTCTGCATGTACGTATGTTCGTGCTAGTGTATGTGTGCGTGTATGCATGCGTACTCGGTCGTGCATGCGCACTGGCACGTGTGTAGGACCTGGTGTTTCCTTATTTCTAACTTCTAACTTCTAACTTCTAACTTCTTACTTCTAACTTCTAACTTCTAACTTCTTACTTCTAACTTCTAACTTCTAACTTCTATGTTTGTATGTTCACATACATGCTTGAGCATGTGTATGTTTGCGCATGCGCAGATACCATACCGTCCGTCCGTACGTCTGTCTGTGCATGGCTCTGTGCATCCGTGCGTGCGTGCGGGTGTGAGAATGTGCATATAAGCATCCCAATCCACTTGTGCCTAAGTCCGAAAGGAGGCGCACGTGCAAGCGTGCACACGCGCGCTTGCATGCATACTCGTTAGTATTCACCTCTGCATGTACGTATGTTCGTGCTAGTGTATGTGTGCGTGTATGCATGCGTACTCGGTCGTGCATGCGCACTGGCACGTGTGTAGGACCTGGTGTTTCCTTATTTCTAACTTCTAACTTCTAACTTCTAACTTCTTACTTCTAACTTCTAACTTCTAACTTCTTACTTCTAACTTCTAACTTCTAACTTCTATGTTTGTATGTTCACATACATGCTTGAGCATGTGTATGTTTGCGCATGCGCAGATACCATACCGTCCGTCCGTACGTCTGTCTGTGCATGGCTCTGTGCATCCGTGCGTGCGTGCGGGTGTGAGAATGTGCATATAAGCATCCCAATCCACTTGTGCCTAAGTCCGAAAGGAGGCGCACGTGCAAGCGTGCACACGTGCGCTTGCATGCATACTCGTTAGTATTCACCTCTGCATGTACGTATGTTCGTGCTAGTGTATGTGTGCGTGTATGCATGCGTACTCGGTCGTGCATGCGCACTGGCACGTGTGTAGGACCTGGTGTTTCCTTATTTCTAACTTCTAACTTCTAACTTCTAACTTCTTACTTCTAACTTCTAACTTCTTACTTCTAACTTCTAACTTCTAACTTCTATGTTTGTATGTTCACATACATGCTTGAGCATGTGTATGTTTGCGCATGCGCAGATACCATACCGTCCGTCCGTACGTCTGTCTGTGCATGGCTCTGTGCATCCGTGCGTGCGTGCGGGTGTGAGAATGTGCATATAAGCATCCCAATCCACTTGTGCCTAAGTCCGAAAGGAGGCGCACGTGCAAGCGTGCACACGTGCGCTTGCATGCATACTCGTTAGTATTCACCTCTGCATGTACGTATGTTCGTGCTAGTGTATGTGTGCGTGTATGCATGCGTACTCGGTCGTGCATGCGCACTGGCACGTGTGTAGGACCTGGTGTTTCCTTATTTCTAACTTCTAACTTCTAACTTCTAACTTCTTACTTCTAACTTCTAACTTCTAACTTCTTACTTCTAACTTCTAACTTCTAACTTCTATGTTTGTATGTTCACATACATGCTTGAGCATGTGTATGTTTGCGCATGCGCAGATACCATACCGTCCGTCCGTACGTCTGTCTGTGCATGGCTCTGTGCATCCGTGCGTGCGTGCGGGTGTGAGAATGTGCATATAAGCATCCCAATCCACTTGTGCCTAAGTCCGAAAGGAGGCGCACGTGCAAGCGTGCACACGTGCGCTTGCATGCATACTCGTTAGTATTTACCTCTGCATGTACGTATGTTCGTGCTAGTGCATGTGTGCGTGTATGCATGCGTACTCGGTCGTGCATGCGCACTGGCACGTGTGTAGGACCTGGTGTTTCCTTATTTCTAACTTCTAACTTCTAACTTCTTACTTCTAACTTCTAACTTCTTACTTCTAACTTCTAACTTCTATGTTTGTATGTTCACATACATGCTTGAGCATGTGTATGTTTGCGCATGCGCAGATACCATACCGTCCGTCCGTACGTCTGTCTGTGCATGGCTCTGTGCATCCGTGCGTGCGTGCGGGTGTGAGAATGTGCATATAAGCATCCCAATCCACTTGTGCCTAAGTCCGAAAGGAGGCGCACGTGCAAGCGTGCACACGTGCGCTTGCATGCATACTCGTTAGTATTCACCTCTGCATGTACGTATGTTCGTGCTAGTGTATGTGTGCGTGTATGCATGCGTACTCGGTCGTGCATGCGCACTGGCACGTGTGTAGGACCTGGTGTTTCCTTATTTCTAACTTCTAACTTCTAACTTCTTACTTCTAACTTCTAACTTCTAACTTCTTACTTCTAACTTCTAACTTCTAACTTCTTACTTCTAACTTCTAACTTCTAACTTCTATGTTTGTATGTTCACATACATGCTTGAGCATGTGTATGTTTGCGCATGCGCAGATACCATACCGTCCGTCCGTACGTCTGTCTGTGCATGGCTCTGTGCATCCGTGCGTGCGTGCGGGTGTGAGAATGTGCATATAAGCATCCCAATCCACTTGTGCCTAAGTCCGAAAGGAGGCGCACGTGCAAGCGTGCACACGCGCGCTTGCATGCATACTCGTTAGTATTCACCTCTGCATGTACGTATGTTCGTGCTAGTGTATGTGTGCGTGTATGCATGCGTACTCGGTCGTGCATGCGCACTGGCACGTGTGTAGGACCTGGTGTTTCCTTATTTCTAACTTCTAACTTCTAACTTCTAACTTCTTACTTCTAACTTCTAACTTCTAACTTCTTACTTCTAACTTCTAACTTCTAACTTCTATGTTTGTATGTTCACATACATGCTTGAGCATGTGTATGTTTGCGCATGCGCAGATACCATACCGTCCGTCCGTACGTCTGTCTGTGCATGGCTCTGTGCATCCGTGCGTGCGTGCGGGTGTGAGAATGTGCATATAAGCATCCCAATCCACTTGTGCCTAAGTCCGAAAGGAGGCGCACGTGCAAGCGTGCACACGTGCGCTTGCATGCATACTCGTTAGTATTCACCTCTGCATGTACGTATGTTCGTGCTAGTGTATGTGTGCGTGTATGCATGCGTACTCGGTCGTGCATGCGCACTGGCACGTGTGTAGGACCTGGTGTTTCCTTATTTCTAACTTCTAACTTCTTACTTCTAACTTCTAACTTCTAACTTCTAACTTCTTACTTCTAACTTCTAACTTCTAACTTCTATGTTTGTATGTTCACATACATGCTTGAGCATGTGTATGTTTGCGCATGCGCAGATACCATACCGTCCGTCCGTACGTCTGTCTGTGCATGGCTCTGTGCATCCGTGCGTGCGTGCGGGTGTGAGAATGTGCATATAAGCATCCCAATCCACTTGTGTCTAAGTCCGAAAGGAGGCGCACGTGCAAGCGTGCACACGTGCGCTTGCATGCATACTCGTTAGTATTCACCTCTGCATGTACGTATGTTCGTGCTAGTGTATGTGTGCGTGTATGCATGCGTACTCGGTCGTGCATGCGCACTGGCACGTGTGTAGGACCTGGTGTTTCCTTATTTCTAACTTCTAACTTCTTACTTCTAACTTCTAACTTCTTACTTCTAACTTCTTACTTCTAACTTCTAACTTCTAACTTCTATGTTTGTATGTTCACATACATGCTTGAGCATGTGTATGTTTGCGCATGCGCAGATACCATACCGTCCGTCCGTACGTCTGTCTGTGCATGGCTCTGTGCATCCGTGCGTGCGTGCGCGTGTTAGAATGTGCATATAAGCATCCCAATCCACTTGTGCCTAAGTCCGAAAGGAGGCGCACGTGCAAGCGTGCACACGTGCGCTTGCATGCATACTCGTTAGTATTCACCTCTGCATGTACGTATGTTCGTGCTAGTGTATGTGTGCGTGTATGCATGCGTACTCGGTCGTGCATGCAGAGGTGAATACTAACGAGTATGCATGCAAGCGCACGTGTGCACGCTTGCACGTGCGCCTCCTTTCGGACTTAGGCACAAGTGGATTGGGATGCTTATATGCACATTCTCACACCCGCACGCACGCACGGATGCACAGAGCCATGCACAGACAGACGTACGGACGGACGGTATGGTATCTGCGCATGCGCAAACATACACATGCTCAAGCATGTATGTGAACATACAAACATAGAAGTTAGAAGTTAGAAGTTAGAAGTAAGAAGTTAGAAGTAAGAAGTTAGAAGTTAGAAGTAAGAAGTTAGAAGTTAGAAGTTAGAAATAAGGAAACACCAGGTCCTACACACGTGCCAGTGCGCATGCACGACCGAGTACGCATGCATACACGCACACATACACTAGCACGAACATACGTACATGCAGAGGTGAATACTAACGAGTATGCATGCAAGCGCACGTGTGCACGCTTGCACGTGCGCCTCCTTTTGGACTTAGGCACAAGTGGATTGGGATGCTTATATGCACATTCTCACACCCGCACGCACGCACGGATGCACAGAGCCATGCACAGACAGACGTACGGACGGACGGTATGGTATCTGCGCATGCGCAAACATACACATGCTCAAGCATGTATGTGAACATACAAACATAGAAGTTAGAAGTTAGAAGTTAGAAGTAAGAAGTTAGAAGTAAGAAGTTAGAAGTTAGAAGTAAGAAGTTAGAAGTTAGAAGTTAGAAATAAGGAAACACCAGGTCCTACACACGTGCCAGTGCGCATGCACGACCGAGTACGCATGCATACACGCACACATACACTAGCACGAACATACGTACATGCAGAGGTGAATACTAACGAGTATGCATGCAAGCGCACGTGTGCACGCTTGCACGTGCGCCTCCTTTTGGACTTAGGCACAAGTGGATTGGGATGCTTATATGCACATTCTCACACCCGCACGCACGCACGGATGCACAGAGCCATGCACAGACAGACGTACGGACGGACGGTATGGTATCTGCGCATGCGCAAACATACACATGCTCAAGCATGTATGTGAACATACAAACATAGAAGTTAGAAGTTAGAAGTAAGAAGTTAGAAGTTAGAAGTTAGAAGTTAGAAGTAAGAAGTTAGAAATTAGAAATAAGGAAACACCAGGTCCTACACACGTGCCAGTGCGCATGCACGACCGAGTACGCATGCATACACGCACACATACACTAGCACGAACATACGTACATGCAGAGGTGAATACTAACGAGTATGCATGCAAGCGCACGTGTGCACGCTTGCACGTGCGCCTCCTTTCGGACTTAGGCACAAGTGGATTGGGATGCTTATATGCACATTCTCACACCCGCACGCACGCACGGATGCACAGAGCCATGCACAGACAGACGTACGGACGGACGGTATGGTATCTGCGCATGCGCAAACATACACATGCTCAAGCATGTATGTGAACATACAAACATAGAAGTTAGAAGTTAGAAGTTAGAAGTAAGAAGTTAGAAGTTAGAAGTTAGAAGTAAGAAGTTAGAAGTTAGAAGTTAGAAGTTAGAAATAAGAAATGGCCCTACCCGGCTTTCGTAGGTATTGGATATTTTTTTTTTTTTACTTTTTGAAAATTTGTCCACTTTAAAGGCGATAAAATTCTATTTTAGAAGACATATGATAAAACGAATTCTACACTCGTGGTCATTCCATATAATATGAAATAAAGGCACACTGCCTTATCTGCAAACATACACTAGGTAAACCTTATGCTAGAAACTTTTGTTGATAAACTTAACATAATCGTTACCGTCGAGTGTATCCAACTGTCCAGTGGGAGAATACCTGACTATGTACCAAAATGGTCTACAAGTCTCATGTAGATGTAGGTAGGTAGATATGTAGCACATTTACAGCCATGACCCGAAACCGAAACGACTTGGTCCGAAACGACCCGGGACTGAAATGACCCGGGACCGAAACGACCTGGAATCAAAATGACCAGGGATCAAAACGACCCGAAACCGAAACGACCCTGGACCGAAATGACCGGGACCGAAATGACTGGACCGAAACGACCTGGTCCGAAAAGACCCGGGACCAAAATGACCCAGGGCGGAAACCACCCGTGACAGAAACGACAAAACCGAAATGACCATGGACCGAAATGATCCGGTTCGAAACGACCCGGGACTGAAATGACCCGGGACCGAAACGACCTGGAATCAAAATGACCAGGGATCAAAACGACCCCGAACCGAAACGACCCTGGACCGACATGACCGGGACCAAAATGACTCTGGACCGAAATGACTCTGGAACGAAACGGCATGGTCCGAAAAGACCCGGGACCAAAATGACCCAGGGCGGAAACCACCCGGGACAGAAACGACAAAACCGAAATGACCATGGACCGAAATGATCAGGTTCGAAACGACCCGGGACTGAAATGACCAGGGACCAAAACTACCCGGGACCGAAATGGCCCGGGACCGAAACGACCTGGGAACCCTAACGACCCGTAACCAAAATGACCAGGGACCGAAACGACCATACCGCCTCCCCTTTTTCCATGACCCTACCATACCCACCACTACCCAACCACCTCCCCTACCCTACCCACCACCAGGGACCAAAACTACCCGGGACCGAAACGACCTGGGAACCCTAACGACCCGTAACCAAAATGACCAGGGACCGAAACGACCATACCGCCTCCCCTTTTTCCATGACCCTACCATACCCACCACTACCCAACCACCTCCCCTACCCTACCCACCACTACCCAACTACCTGTCCTCACCTCTATCTACCTCACCCCCACTTCATACTGTATCATATCTTACCACCTACCCTTCCCTAGCCCTATATCCTACATATCAACACCCACCACCAAAATCCTCCCTACACACCCATACCATCACCACCACACAACCCCCTACACTCAACCTGCCCTACCCTCCTCCAGCCATTCTCCCCTACACATTCCTATCACCACAATTATTCACTGCCCTACCTTAACCCAACCTCATAACCTACCCTGCCCTACCATCTCCCATTCAGTCATACCCGCACTACCCATCCCTACCAATACCACACCCTACTACACTATCCTACCTACCCTTTACCTTACTCATACATTAGTCTACGTTGTCCTAACCTGCAGCTGAAGAAAGAATAGCATTTAAATGCTGAGCGAGTTTATTGTCAATCACACGCCAGCCAGCCATCAACTTGTATATTCTTGATTGCCGGTTGTGTCATTGGATTTTAAAATCCAACACATGCGCATGGGAGCGGTCTAAAGACCGAAATGATTACGACCTTCTCTATCGGGTTCCGGGCATTGATTCCGGGTTTTACTCCTTCCTGGAATTTCTAACCGCAGACTGGTTTTCGAAACATTCCCAAGGGCGATAATCATTTGGGATATATACAGTCAAAGATCGTCGTCTGAATTTGTAATATTTTTTATTATTATTATTTTTTCACAGTTTTGTAAACAAATTTGATTTGAAATAGGACTAGTGGAAGTACGTTTCACAAAGAAAAAATGTATAGTCAAGAAAAGAAAAACAAAGTACAAATTTCCCGACATCTGAAGAGCCCGTCTAGTCGACAAAAATGGCCACTCTAAAGCTTATACCGTCCAATTTGAATTGAAAGTTATGTAAGTTTATCCTATATATATCCTAAAGCAAACGCGTGTCTGTTTGCTATCATTTATTAGACTCGCCAAAGGCTCGTTTACATTATGAAAACATGTCCATGCAATATTGTAGAGATTTTTTTAACTGTAAAAATTGAAAATTTCAATAGAAATTTTTTGATATTTTTCTAATTTTTGCGCAAAACATAGATTGTGGGTACACGTTAGAACCGCCTCGCCGAGGCGGTTCTAACGAGTACCCACAATCTATGTTTTGGAGCAAAAATAAGAAAAATAGGTATACCCCCGCATACCCCAGTTTTGCTATATAAAAATGGGGTTTAAGGGGGTATACATTACACGGACGTGTTTTCCTGATGATAAACTTTTCATATGAAATGAACACTCGTGTAAGCTCCTCGACTTTAACCAGTTTCCTATTATCGGTTAACCAGTAATGACGGGGTCAGGAGTGGGGTCTGGTCACAAATCACATAGATTTAAAACATAAAAGCAAGAGAGTGTATAGTGCTTACTACGAGGTTTGTAAGGAAAGTTCGTAGACTTTTTAGTCTTTAGCTATCAGAAAAAAAAGCGTTGTTGAAGAATTGTTTTGTATAATTTCAAGCAGCAACATCTTATAAGTATATTTTAGAAATTTGGTGCAGTTTGAAATAATAAAACGCTTGATATGACCAATTTTCTGCTTGAGGGTAGGGCGGCGCGGGGCAGATGTCAAGGCGTTATAGAATGTGAGATTTTCACATTTTGTTTTTGCTTGTGAAACGGCACTGAAGTGTGGTGTTAACGTTAAAAATCATTTGATCCTAAAAGAACGTTCAATCATCAACATTTTCGGAATCATTGGGCCTTGGCGGCAGTATAGTTTGATATCTGTGAGTAAAATTTCAGATGCAGTCCGAAAAAAATGTTTGAAAAAATTGGCGTAATTTGACGTCGGAGAACAGCCGATAATTATAAAATTGTGTGTTTTCGTTATGAAAATCGCCAACAAACACGATGGAAATAATACAAACAACAACATATAAGCTATCAGCTTGCCGGTCACTAGTTTACAAGTGGCAAAGTTGATTTTTGGATGCTCGATAGACCATCTAAGATGATAGATGGTGGCGGAAGGGCACTCGTCTTACATGCTCAGCGCTTGAAAATGGTTTCATATGTTCAACCGGTCATCAGAGAACTTAGAGACAGTTGGTACAGATCTGCTTTTGACAGCTGGATACACATCATATATATAATATAAAAATGTACCGATATCCAAGGACCCGAACTTGCTACAAATATAAAAGGCACTGACAGCAATAAACTTCAAGTAACGTTACTGTGACGTTGACCCTTGCCCCGCTCCCGGTCAGGGTGGTGCGCAGAAAAGGCTAAATAAAACGTCGTGTTGGTCAGATTTTTATAAAATTTCATCTATTTGCTCAGGAAATATTTTTGCAAACCCAGATATATTCACACTGACTGCATTTCTTTTTCTGTTGAAAATATCAATGGTGTCTACAAACTTTCCTGACAAACTACCTATTGTAATTTTTTTTATAATTCTAGAGGTCTGCAGTTGTGATTTAATGCACTAGCTGTTAGACCAATTGTTTTTGCAATCGCAAGGAATGATGATAATCACTGATTGGAAAGTTTGCAAATCACAGATCACATGGATTTTTTTAAATTCAGTTTTACGTCCCTTTCAAGAATTATTTCAGCTCATATGAGACTTGCCAATCAGTAGGTGGGTGAAAACGGAAGAACCCTTAGAAAAAACACCTGACACACCCGCAAGCAGAACTTGGCTTGTCTCACGTGGCCAGTGCGGGGCTCGAACCAGACGAGATGATCTAGTGATTAAGAAACAGCGCTCTTAGCCGCTCGGCCACGAGGGCCGCTTTTAAATTCGTGTTTCAAAGATCACAGAGAATATTTTTGTCACAGATCAAAGTGCTAAATTTTGCTCTTTCACTCTTTCGAATATGAAAATTCGTAACTAAGAATTGATGCATAGTTTGAAAGAAATCCCACGTCCCTGATTGGATTCGAACCCAGGATCTCCTGGACTAAAATCCAATGCTTTAACCACTTAGCCAAAGAGTCGACTCCCTGACGCAGTATGTCAGAGATTGTACTTATCGGATTCATTGTATCGAGTAGCTGTGTTTTTCTAGAAGCTACGCATAATGTTACCAACCTGACCTTCCATGCACGGCAGATAATCTCGAACGAATGAAGATGCAATTGGGCATAACATCACAAACCACAGGTTTAAAAGCAAGCCAGTCACAGATCACAGAAAAGGGTCATCCCTCCAGTAATCAGACGGCCAGTCAGTAGCGTAGAAGCTTTGTCTGGAGGCACAAGCATCCCATCTGTTCTTTTAGGCTGCAATGGGCTGGGCCCATATCCACACCCGACTACCATACGATCGACGTTTGCTTATGTTTCTCGCTGTTGTATTTTTGTACATTTTTGCTTGCACCTGCAATTATATACTCATTAATATTCGAACTATGTAGTAAATATGTTAGGTGGCCTTTTTGCACTTAATATGATATGATATGGTTATATCGTCTATGCACTATTTTCGTTGGGTTCATTGGTACCAGGAACATTTTTACTTATTTTATATGGCGATCGCCGTGGTTTATAGCATTTGCAAACAAACAAAAAAACTCATTGACGGCGGCTTATTTTCCAGGATCATTTATGGTATCTCAATATAAATCATTAAATGATGGGTAAATCAAAATCAAGCAAACAAACCGTTGAAAATACTTTGTTTTAGATGATAAACTATTCTTTTATATGCATCTACATCTTACGAGCATAATTATAAATTGTGTCACTTAAAGCATCAATTCAAATAAACAAATAAAATGTCAAAACCGTCCCGTCTTTCAAATAATCTTTTGAATGTATTATAGAGTGCATCTTCTCTTTTGAGTGCATCTTTGCATTTGTAATCATAAATCATTTATAATGCTTGTTAAAATGTTAAAATCATTTAATATGCATGTAACATCCTAATTAGCTTCCAATCATGGCAATAACTGAAAATTAAAAGAAAAACGATCATGCGTCCTTAAACAGGTGAAGCATGCCTTTAATTTTATGGTCAGTATTTCGGTTAACACTATAACCTTTGGAAATGAAGTCGTCGTGCCATTGAACGTCGGGAAATTAAACTTCATAAAAATCTTTTCTTCGGAAAGTATCCCATAAGAAGAATTAGTAGTAGTAGTTGCTGTGTTAGTATCCGTGGTGGTGATGATGATGATGGAGGATGATTTTTGATTATAAGAGATAGAACAATAATTGGCCTTAGTTTATAAATAACTATTAAAGGTGATGAAGTGGGAATATTGGCCCCGCACATTGGGGTCCAGAGGAAATAGACGGGCTGCTTGTACCTCTAGACAAAGCTTATAAACTATTGTCGGACCATCTGATTACTGGTTACCCGCTCAGAAGATCTGAGCCTGTCCAGGAACGTGGTTCAAGTCAAACTATCCAAACATATGCCTTTTTGGTTTACTTTAGTGGTTGTTTTGCAATCCCAGTTTGAGTATCATAGTATCCTATGGTTGGGTAGGTCCCATAAAATGGAGGCAACGTCCCAACATGACCATAGCTGTTGACTGGGACGCTAAGCCACAACTCAAACAAACAAAAATAACTATTTGTGCCGGTTCGAAAAAGAGAGTACTAAAAATAAGGAACATGTACATGATTGTATATATGATCTTCAACTGCCTCTAGTCATTGCAAACTTGGGTTCTGCCAATTTTCTTAACGACCCCTTTATAGGAAAGAGTTGTTCATTCCGTTTGTTGGACACATTCTATATTTTGTCTACATAATGATTCTATATCATATGCAATACTAAAATTTCCATGTTTGATATGTGAACAGTCCATTTCGTTTACGTTGATTGCCTATTTTCTATATGTATTTATAGGAAATATCAACTGTATTTTGCATTATACACGTATTTTATATGTAGTAAAATAAATATTGTTGAATAAAGTACACCAGAAATCATCGTAAGCCAAACAGCGGGAAGCCAGCATTCTGAAAAGCAGCATTTGACTCCTCGCAATTAATCACTTAAAAGGGCAAAAGAACTATCATTACGACATAAAATATTTAGATGTCAAAGCAGCACCCACAGCTTTGTGATTGATGATGCATATCTTACAACCTTAGGAGGTAATACTAGACACGTGTGTAAAAGTGCGAAAAAAAAAATCGACGCGAACTAAACGCAAAAGAGATGTCGTAAACGCTGATCATTAAACCAGGAAAGCGTCATAATTATAAATTAGTAGTTACATAACTAGTCATTAAGTAGAGGAAAAGTAAAATAAAAAAAAACTGCCAGGAATGACGCAATCATATTCAACAAGCTCCTGTCACTGAAAACCAAAACCGCTGCTCAAAACGCAAAGGGTGGTCGGGTCGAATTTTGGCCTCCGCTCATTAAGGCCTTGTCATATGAAATACTGCTTGTGCCTTTAGGCAAACCTGACCGATCCCTTGACTACTTGTGTACCGTTTAGAAGATCTGAGCCTGTGCAGGAAAAGTGGTTTGGTCAAATCAACCATACACATAAATTTTAAAGTGTGTTTCCTAATGTCTGATAATGGATCTTCGCAGATATTTTGCAATTGTTTAAATGCATATTAAATATTTCTTTACACAATAATTTATTGGACATTTAGTTTGTCGCAATTAGAGATTAAGATTTTGCATGACTTTTTTATGTATTCCTCTATGCAAAATTAGTTGTTTTTGTTTGATGGTTATATCTAAATCACATTTCGGATGTCAAATGATGTCATGACATCCTAACTGTTAGGTTGATGTCCGATAACTTATATACATGTAACAGAGTGTACACAACTATAATGCAAATTCCGCTTTTGCCATCAACTCGATAAATATGCAATCCAAAGTTACGGACCTTGTCTTCTGTGCAACATCTTATATTTGTTAGTAATCCTATGAAGTTTCACCACAATATCTTAAACAGTTTTCAACTTTCAGAGTGGACAAGACTAAAAGGCAAGTTCTGCTATTTTCCATTTCAAAGGGCCATACCTCGATACATATGTAATTCAGAGTTACGGTTTTAATGTTCTGCTCATTGCCTTATCCTGGTTAATATTCCTATGAAGTTCCATCATGGTATCTTTTATGGCTTTCAAGATACAGAACGGACACGACTTGGCTATCTCCGATTTGAAAGGACCATAACTCGAAAAATAACGGTTCTTGTGTTCTGCACATCGTCTCATGTGATTAATAAACCTATGAAGTTTCATCATAATAACATAATCGGTTTTCAAGTTACAGAGTGGATACGACTAAAATGCAAATTCTGCAGTTTTCCATTTCAAAGGGCCATAACTCCAAAAATAAGCAATCCAGAGTTATGGTTCTTGTGTTTTTCACGTCGTTGATTAAAAAATTTATGTAGTGCCATCATAATATCTTAAACGGTTTTTAAGTTACAAAGCGGACACGACTAGAATGTAGATTCTGCATTCTGCTATTTTCCATTTAAAAATTGCCATAACTCCAACAATACACAATCCAGAGTTATGGTTCTTGTGTTCTACACATCGTCTTATGTTGGTTGATAATCCTGCAAAGCTTCATAAAGAAATCTTAAACGGCTCTCAAGTTACAGAGCGAACAAAATTTGTGACAGACGGACAGACGACCCGGACAGAAGCAATATGTCTCCGACCCCTGAAGGGAGGAGACATAACTACCAAATAAAGAATAATTAATGCTACGTAGCAAAAAATGAAAATCCCACCTAAAAATATTAAACCGGGCGGTTGTTTGCGTCGTATATTTTCTGTCGGTCATACTTGACTGCTCCATACGAGGGTGGGTCAGGAAGTTCTGTCATAGGTGTTATATTACAATAAATAGACATGATAGGTTGCTGAATTATATATTGTTAGAAAGGGCAACATTTCTCCTTTATAATGATACCAAATCCATGCCCAAAAGAAATAAATAGTTTAAATTATCCGTCTTGAAAGACAGGTGGGGTAAAACCACTGGCATGTTTTCTTGAAATTGTGAACCTTGTATTGTGTCTTTCATGTGTTGTATATTTATAACTACTGGTCATATTTTCTTCAAATTTTAAGTGATAAATTCTGTTATATTTAGAAAAACTATCCGGCAGAAATGACCGTCACAAGTGCGCTACTGACTGTATAATGAAGCGATAAAGATGGCGTCATTAGAATATGTACCCCTGTAGCTGTTCAATACAACTGTATACTTACAGTTGCTGGCATTATTATGCTGTCACTTCAGAGCAGACTAAGATGATACAGTTAAATTGTTAAATGCATTTAAAGCTTCGAAGTTCATGCTTAGATGTCTTTTTTTCTTTGAATTGTTATTGCATTTTTAAAAAAAAACGCCAGGACAGGCCGATTTCAACATTTTGTTGTTCTATAAAATAATTAAATTAAGCTGAAGAAGTTTGAGTTTTGCAGGATATAATCACTCATATTCGAAGAATATATAGCACTTGTGACTGTTTTTCGAAATCAGTTTACTGTATATTTTTGCATTGTTTTCTGTAAAACGGAGTCACCGCTTTAAAAGTGATTTATTACATTTAATTCATGAAGAGCCACAAACAATTTTTATAACAGGCAATAGCTAGAGAAATGGTCTTTAAGATGTTACTATTTTAAAATAGTTTGCAATGACAGATACCGAGAAAAATATGGAGTGACAGAACTTTTTGACCGATCCTCGTATGCCCAATACCATAAACAAATGTATGGTATAGGTTTGTTTTTGTTTTTCCTGTACATGGAAACATTGTGCATCACACGCCAATCAAAATGCACATTACATCATGAGCAAATGCAATGCACTTGTTACACATCCGGCAGTTCCGCTTCATTCTCGTGCTGATCGATTTGTTGATAAACAAAATATTTCTGAAGGATCGAATTTTATTTCTTGAGCATCTTCCAACACATGAAAGTCGCTAGCATAATTATGATTACATTTAACTATACTATATTTATATGACCCCACTAAGGATCAGTTTTAATATCAGTGTCAAATCCGACCTCAAATTCAATAACCTGCTGTTTCCCATATTGTCTATTCTGAAGGTTCAAATCTGTGGTTATCTTTATGTGAAGCAATGTTCTCTTTGTGGAAACACCTGATGTCGACATCCCGTTGCCCTTCATAAGCGTTCACTTCGTCATGTACTCCACTAATTTGCATAAATGTAATCATATGTTTAATTCACACCCATATAGATTTTTATTTCATTGAATAGAGCATTATGAAACATATGATAAAATAAGAAACATATGTTACAATAGTGATTCAATAACTATTTACAAATATATTGGCTTTTCAGATTGAGCCACATTTTGAGAAACATTAATTCACTTATGCGAAAAGCGAAGACAAAGCTCGACCGCGCCATCTTCCAGAAAGCTAAGTGCCTTTGTGTTTGTTCCATACACGTAGTTATCTCTCTGTGTTTAAGATATGAAAATTTTGAAGCATATTCACATCTTTTTATAACTGTTTAGCCTGCCTTGCTACTTGCCTTTTCACGTACATCTAACTTGAATGTTCCTTTACAGTGAGGTTCATGATGATGCAATAGTTCTCACGATTGAGAAATTGAACTAAGTCGACCCACTAAATCTTGGCAACTGGATGCGCAATGTCTGGTTAATAGTTTGACAATCATACGCAAAGACACGAAAACGTGTCTGTTGGCAATTAAACGTTGATCGTTATATTGTAAATAGTAGGAAAATGTTTCAGTGGGGATTTCTTAATATGCGTTTTAGAAAAGAAATACCAAAGTGGAACTGAGTAATGGAGTCTTTGGCACAAAATTATGTCACATAGTATATAAACATCGTGATATTCAAAACACAATTGCCTAACACAATTTCAAGACCTGTTCAGCTTAAAGAAAACAGTTGGTAAAACAAGTCACTTGAACAATTTGATTATTGTTCATCCAGAGACACTGAGGTTTGAAGAACTGTAAATCGTTTCTTGACAGCAATGGTCCAGAAATTGTAGTTATATTTTAAGGTAATATTGAGTTGTAATATTCAGGCAGTATTGTAACTGAACAAATTTAAAACGTACACCAAAGCCGTTATAAAATAATATTGTACAGTATATGGAACACTCTTTAAACCACTTTCTAAAATGTAATATACAAAATCTCTGCTACGTTGAGTGTTTACAGACTACACATCTTCTGGCTGTGAGGGGGTTCATAGTATCAACTATCAAAAATAATAAGTGTATTTTCTCCAATAAAAATAAGTGAAATTGTTTTAGAGTTCACTAACGTTTTTCCAAATGTATACTTGCACTCCTACAACTTCTATAGACGCCAGGGTTTAGACCCTTCAATACTACGCAAAGATATTACATGTGGTTTAAACAAGCCTCAATAACACACGTTTTACGTCATGGCAACCGTAAGACATATTTGTCAATTACGTTAAATGAAATTAGCATTTGTAAAATGGTTTATTTCATGTGTCATTCCAATATATTTCATTCCTAAATAAATTCTAAAAGGCATTTATTATCAAACGGGCATTAAAAGTGCAATCAATGCTCATCAAAATGTCATCACTTAAACGATGAAACAGCGCATCATGAATTCTTGGTATTTTGATTTCAAACGTCTTAGGTTTAAGGACACTAAAGTTAAATACAGACTAAAACTATGATTAAACTGAGATACTTTAAGAGCAGTGAACATATTGAAAGGGGATGGGCCATACTGCGGTTTCGGCTACTGAAGCCTCTTCAGTGACTCTATAGGTTTGGCAACATTGAGCCAAAGAGGATTACTGTAATTTTGTATTTTTCAGCAGGGGAGTCGATACAAAGACTAGTATAATCCAAATGGGGCTAAATATATTAACCGATGGTTAGAAAATGAATCTAAACCGATAATAATTTTCTGATATCTCAGAATATCCTCGCTGATCTCAAAGGACCAAAAGGAAAATATAATCTGCACTACGGATGGTGTACAGGGAGACTTTTTAGGACCGCCACATGGCACAACACCAGCTACAGTAATAGCAAATAAAAATTAAACTGAGATCGTTTAAGAGCAGTGAACAAATTTAAAGAAAGGGAGTGGGCCTTACTGCGCTTTCGGCTACTGAAGCCTCTTCAGTGATGTTATTGAGCCAAAGAGAATTACTGTAATTTTGTATCTTTCAGCAGAGTTGTCGACACAAATGAAATAAAAATTGAGATCCTTTAAGAGCAGTGAACATATTGAGAAAGGGGATGGGCCATACCGCTGTTTCGACTATTTAAGGTAAATCAAAAGTACACATACACATATGCCATTTTTGGACAGTGTTGACACTTTTCTGGCCATCACACTGGAGAGACAATAAGCATGATTTTGTCCAAAATATTATTCGGCGGCACTAATTAGAGTCATTCTTTATTTCTAAAGCCTAAAATTTTAGTCTTGCAAAACGCCAATAAGAAGATAAGCCCCATGAAAAAAATGACGAATATTAGTGTTTTGGATGCTCTTACCTCCATGAGTTCAAGCGAAATCCGTGATACAGCCGAATATAAACACATAAATGTCAGAAATATGGACCGACTAGATAAATAAGATATTCCACTATTTAACACCACTTTACATGAAACGATGCTACTTGTCGTTGTCTTAGCATTTTTGTGCAAAAAATACATGTCAATTTTTTTTCTCCATTTTATCTTATAAATGTTTTTGTAATATGTGAGATGGCCCTTGACAGGGGGTATAGTGTAGAAGGTTTTAGTGGTCAAAACGATTTATTATTTTAAAATAGATTATATTTGTTGTTTGACTTTAAATACTGTAGGTATATGCTAGTGTGTGATAGGGGAATTTCAAACTGCTAACGGTGCCTGAAAAATGTAATATATGATAATTATATATATAAAATACTGGTGATGGTCATGAAACTGCATATTGTAGACTCACGGATACTGTCTCACTATTTATATGAGCAGTGTATCAGTGATGTGTGTGAACTTTTTAAATGCTGGGGTCTGAGGTTTATTGCAGTCAGTGGCTGATCTAGGATTTGAAAAGGAGGGGGGAGGGGGGATTCAACCCCACTGGGGGCAGGGTCGTTTTGTACAACATCCCTGATTGCTCTTATTTCCCCCACGAAATTGAAATGGTTCAAAATGGGGGTGGGGGCGGAGTCGCTTTGAACCCCTCTTAATATGCAATTGGTGGTCAAGCTGCGCATGCTGACATACAAATTCTGTTCTTGTGACATATCACGACGTATGTACATGGTGTATGTGAGACATACTGATTACCTACAGGTGCGTAACAGCTGCGTAAGCACTACCTAGGGCCCAATAATAATTAAGCTGGTCTGCGTCTTTGTTTTCGCCTATGCAGAGTTTGTTTTCCCATGCGGTGACTCAAATAGAAACCAGTAACAAGCGAGTCTGCCAACTCAGGGTTGTTTGCAGCGGGGTTTAAGTGGTTTAAGTAATGGATGCCTAATTACTAGCTTTTGGCTTGCAATTAACTCATGGCGTTCGAACTATGCAAGATTTACCATTTCCGTGTGGCGTCCATATGGCGACCTTCCGCACACATTTCATACGTTTCTACAAGGACTCTATACATGTATAGCATATAAAATTATACGTTTTTGAGAAAGGGTAACATCGATTCCCACATTTCTTTTTCATGAAACTTCACTTGCTGCAAGATCGGAAACATGCCGCCGCAACTTCTGTCGTGCCATCGCCAAGTGCGATATGTGAATATTATAGATGAGTATTTGCAGGTCAAACTGTGATGCATCATACTATGTATCTACAATATGTTACAATAAAGGCATGGTTTGAGAAAGAGCAGATTATATAATTCAAGCCTTGTCAGCCTTGGAAAAGAAGCAAGCCATAGCAAACAAGGTCGCAATCAAAAATCGCACGGTCTCCGTCCGTTCGAACATCATACATGTTCCGTACGTAAGCCACATGTTTCCAGTCTAAGTTTGCAGTGATTTCCGTATGTGGCATTGTCCCAGACCATCGACTAAAGCCATAGGAAGATATCGCAAGATGCTGGTATATACCATACGCCAACACATGTTGGTCCGTGGTTACCTACATGTATAATGTCTGAATATTATTATGGAAATCGCAGATTGTATGGTAGCTCCCTGGACAAACGTAAGTTTAACATTATCAGTTAATTAAAGCCATGTAACACTGTCACACCGGTCCCAATAGTGTAATGGTTAGAGTGTGCGTTTCGGAAGCGGGAGGTCATAGGTTGGATCCTTGGTCACGTTATAAATAAGACGGTTGATATGGTACCAGTGGTTACTTTGCTACAAGGCGCTCAGCATTATAAGGCAAGCACTGGATTCTCGTCTATCAAAATATAGTATTACTTACATCACAAAAATATATGAAAATGACTGAATAATAAAAAAGGCCTGACTGTATTCACTGGAAGACCGTATGGAAGATTGGCAATTGTGCTAAATGTGTTGTCTTCCTAAAATATATAAAGTTTATTTATTTATTAGTTATTATTATTATTATTATTATAGAACTTGTTGCTTTAGGTTACTCACACCAACAGCGAAGCCAAAAAAAAAAAAAAAAAAATGACAACGAAAAATGACCTCTGAAACTTGCCTATATTGTGTCCCCTTATAGGATAGTCCTTGGGCAAAGTCGGTCAAGCAAAACATTGGTCAACCTGGTATAATAAGTCTAAGGCCAAAGAAAATTAATTTTGAGATTCTCATTCCCACCCGCCCCTGTTCAAAACCTGCACAAAATCATAGTTTTAATTTGGTCGTAAAAGAACTAAAAACATGTGTTAAATAGAAATTAAAGATAATTGTGCATAAATTCAATTCGCTTAATAGTCTGTTGTTGTTGTTGTATTTTTTGTATCCAACCTTGATAGACTCATAGACTCAAAAAAAAAAAAAAAAAAAAAAAAAAAAAAAAAAAAAAAAACAGAACGCTTGACGCAAATGGTGCCGTGCCAGTGTAGCGGTCTGAGAGTGTGTCTTTTAATGGATAAATGAAAAAAATATTAAGACACTAGGCTTTGTAGAGAGTCAAAGTGTGTGTCCTAAAATGAACAATAGAAGTCACCCATGCACCCACCAAAGAATTTTCAAAAATTTGGATGAGAATCTAATAATTATATATTTTGGCCTAATGGGATGTATCCAGGGTGTCATTGATCAAAGAATTCTTCAGCCTCTCTGATGAGACTTCAAACTGAGCTTGCTTATCCGTATATGAGCATAGCTATATTATTAAGCGGGACGTAAGAAATTAAGACCAAACAAGCAACCCACGCAAAATGTTAATTTGTAAACATGTCAGTTGAAACCTTGGGCCTAATGCATGTATACAATGTAAATACTAACTCATAGGATGGTTGTGTCAAGTCAGTTATTTATTTACCCATGGAGGCGGGAATCGGACCGAACCCATGACCTATCAGTTGTGCACTAGCAAACCAGGCTCCCCGTCCATGCGCGGATCCAGAAATTTTCATGAGGTGGGGTCCAACGAAAATGGTAATTTTTGGTCACGGACAAAGGGGGGTGTGTGGACCCCACCCCCTGAGAAATTACCTTTTTAGGTAAAATTTTCAAATTCCATGGGTGGGGGGGGGTCCGGACCCCCGCCCCCCCCCCTCTGCCGCCTTATGCTAGAAGATCCGCTTTTTCTTGGGTGTTTATGTATTTATGGAGGTATCTGAATCTAAATGGTTTACTGGTGACACACCAAATTGACAATCCGTGATCAGGATGGGTTGCGTCGGGAGGAAAATAAGTACTTGACTCTCACAAGTGATACGAACTCTGACATTTAAGGTAGAGCAGCCAATATAGGGTTAGGCTAAGGTCGTAAATTGTGTTGAATTGTGACATGTCAGCGGAACCGTAAAAATGATTCCAGACCATAACAATACCATCTCCCCCAAAACATGAGAAAACAGGGTTTTTGCCTATGCGATGACCACCGGTGCAGCTGTTCTACACGGATATTATTATTCCCTTTTTCCTCATTGTAACCTGGTAGTCTATTGTTTTAATTGTTTAACATATGGAATGAGAATGACAGGAGCAAAATCAATTTAAGTCAAGTTATGTGACCCCTTTATAAATGAATTTTAGTAATTGTCATAAAATCATCAAATTTCCATTACAGTCGAGTACTTGGTTCCTCAAAATGTTCTTGTCAATGACCTATCTTTGCCATCATAGACGGTTTGACAATAGAACAGAATTTTAATTACTGCTGAACTATACCCATTTAGGGTTAATAACAAAATGTGGACAAATTTATATCGGTAGAATTTTTGCCCAAGTCTTTCGTTTTGATTCTTGGAGCCATAACACCTTATAGAAGCGACAATGTGTCACCCTAGTTGGGTGTTTTGACATTAAATAAACTGTTAGAGTACCTAATGAATTTGTGGTCGTTTCCATTTATAATGTGTGTTTCTTTGCTCTCGGTGTGTAGCAGTGTGACATCATTGTTTAAATGTCATAAAATTTGACATGCAAGAAGCCATTAGGAATCAAAATCTGGTGCCAGTGAACTTAGTCACAGATATTTATTGGATAATGCAATGTTCAAGAAAATAAACATCGCTGATCGAAGCCACAAAATTATTTTTGTTTTGAGTGTAATATATGCATGTTAAATCATGCTTTCAATAAAGGTTTGCGGAATCGTTAACTTTGCGCAACCGGGAACTTGAAACAAACAAAGGATAATGATCTACTGTACAGCCAGTTTGAAGAAAGTTTCACCCGAAATCAACTCGTTTATATCGTATAACCTGCAATATCAAACGTTAAAGAATGAGCATGCATTTTTTACTTAAGGTCTCAGCATTCACCAAATATAACGTTTGTAGCGCGTTGCAGTGACGCAAAGGTGTCCAACTCTATTAATTTTCCGCATATAGTATGTGTATTATTCTATCAAAATGACAGCCAAATAGCATAAAACCCCTGTCACACCAGGGTGGCATTATCGCTGAGATCGCGCGGCTTTCTACAAAAATGCAGAACACAAACTGGCTTGAGAATGATACAAATGCCGTAGCAACGCGCTGGGAAGTCCATCGAATGCCGTGGCAAATCCTAGAACGCCAAGGGAAGGTGTTTCTTTTGCACATGCCCAAAAGAAGCGCCATCAATCGGCGTTTTAATAAGAGTGACGCCGTGAGGACGCAGTGGCTACACAGTGAGAAATTCATCAAAGCCCAAGGAACTCTGCGGGCGCGCAGTGAGATCATAGTGCAAACGCCTTTGTAGCCCATTGCGTTTTCACGGAGATTTTACGGCGTTCATCGCAATCTCACTGCGTTTACGCCGCGCTCATAAGCAGCGCGCAGCGTGTAATTTATCTTACTGTGCTTCAGTGGATTTTGCAAGGTGTTCTTACATCGATCAAGGCACTCGGGTGGAGCATCTACCGCGTTTGCAAGGTGTTTTCACGCGTTCATTGCGCTCATGTGGAGCTTCTACCGCGTCCAGTGGCGTTTTGTTTTAACATGTATGACAAAAACACAAAAATGACGAATAAAATGATTTTAAATATGACAAAGCAAACAAAATAATAATTAAATAATAAATGAGATGCACTTGTAAGAATTCCATTCTTTATGTCTATCAAACAACGAGCTGGTTTTCTATTTGTGTACATGTATATGCAGGCACAGCAGACAAAGCAAACAAACAAATGATTGAGACATCATATCTGCTTTGCCTACAAGCCGTCAACGCAGTGCCAGAACGCCATGGAAACGCAGTACATACACCAAAAGCGTCGCGCAAGCGCACTGAAATCGCCGTGCAAACACCATGAAATGCCACCCAGAACGCCGCAGGAACGCGGTAGAACACAGTGCGAACTCCGTAGCAGACGAGGACGCCGTGAGGACGGGGTGAGGACTTCATGGCTTCCTCTTTTCACAAATAATTTTTTGTTCTTGGGAATTCTCGCGGCGTTCTGGAAAATTTAAGAACGCCGTGCAAACGCCGCGAGAATTCCCAAGAGTATGACAGGGACTTAAAGCAACATTAACCACAATGATTGTGGCCTAAAGAAATGGATGGGCTGCTTGTGTCTCCAGATAAAGCTTATACGCTACTCACTGACCAGCTGATTACTGCCTTTGAGCCTGCCCAGGAAAAGTGGTTCAAGTCAAACCATTCATACGTATAAGCCTTTGTGGCTTAGTTGGATGGTTATATTTGAAGCACAAGTTGGATGTCATGACATCCTCATTTTTTGGTAAAAGTCTAATAAAATGGGGGCCACGTCCCGACATGACCTTTGCTTTTGACTGGGATGTTAAGCATCATTTCAAACAAAAACTATAGTAAGGGTTTTGAAAAAAAGTATATCTTATGCATTTGCCTTCTGTGTTTGTTGGTGAGTATATAAGGTAAATTGTTGTGTCATGGTATCCCAGGGTGTGTTTCAAACATTTCGGAACCATAAATAAATTAAAACATGTGCTTGGACATGCTTAAATGTCGAAATGCGTTGCACTGTGACATCTGGATTTTGTGTATCGAGTCTCGAGGAATAGATAATCATATTACGGTATGTTGTGTGAAATTTCAATTTAAAAACGCCACCCACTTTTGCTCTAATTAGATGAAATCCTGGTACATTTCCCAAATTGAAGACCAAGATGTCCGATAGAATATCCTTAAGCCTATTCAGTGACCTACAGATTTGGCAACATGGAGCCAAAGAGACTTACAGCAATTTTGCATCTTTCAACATGGTAGTCGATAATCTAAACCAGGACCAAATATATCATAACAACTAAACAAAGACCAGTATAATCCAGACACTATAGGTTTGGCAACATTGAGCCTAAGAGAATTACTGTAATTTTGTATCTTTCAGCAGGGTAGTCGATACAAATAAAAATTAAAACTGAGATCCTTTAAGAGCAATGAACATATTAATGAGAAAGGGGGTGGGACTTAGATTTGGCAACATGGAGCCAAAGAGAATTACTAAAATTTTGCAACTTTCAACAGGGTAGTCGATACAAAGACCGGTATTAACTAAATGGGACCAAATTTATTAACTATTGGTTAGAAAATGAATCACCGATTATAAGTTTCTGATTTCTCAGAATATTCTCGCTGATCTCAAAGGACCAAAAAGAAAATAAAACCCGCACTATGGATGATGTACAGGGAGACTTGTTAGGCGCCGCACGGCACAACACCAGCTGCAGTAATAGCAAATAAAAATTTAAACTGTGATCCTTTAAGATCAGTGAACATATTAATGAGAAAGGGGATGGGCCATACCGCGGTTTCGACTTAAAAGTCTCGTCAGTGACCCTTTAGATTTGGCAACATGGAGCCAAAGAGAATGACTGCAATTTTGCAACTTTCAACAGGGTAGTCGAAACAAAGACCAGTATCATGTAAATTGGGCCAAATATATGAACAATTGGTTAGAAAATGAATCTTAACCGATAATTAATTTCTGATTTCTCAGAATATCCTCGCTGATCTCAAAGGACCAAAAGGAAAATATAACCCGCACTATGGATGATGTACGGGGGGACTTTTTAGGGCCGCCACACGGCACAACACCAGCTGCAGTAATAGCAAATAAAAATTAAAACTGAGATTCTTTAAGAGCAGTGAACATATTAATGAGAAACAAAGACTAGTATAATTCAAATTGGGCCAAATATATTGAACGATGGTTAGAAAATGAATCTAAACCGATAATAATTTTCTGGTGTTTTTCTTTTGCTCCGGAGTAAGTTAGTTATTGGGCGCCCAGGGATATCCATCGTCGGGCAGCTTACTCAATCTGTGAGTCCTCGTTTTTGATTCATCATGGAATTTATCATGATTTATTTGTTTGTTTATGATGATTCATTGACTAGTTAGAGATTCACTACGAGGACCGAACAACTAACTAAATGTTATGATCCACTGCAGAAGCTGGGGGTGAGGTTTGGATCCTGTAAAACCGGTTTAAGCCCGCCAGAAATTTTATATTACTGATTGTTCCAAGGCGATACGTCTGTGATGGTTCTTATTGTTTTATGTCTTGGTGTTTAAAATTTTTATGCTGTTGGCGCCTTATGTTTTAGTTAAGTTTAGGTAACTGAGGGGCCACCTATTGGGAAAATAGCTGCTCATTCGGCTTACGAAATGTTTTCATGGTATAAGTATCTTATTGTTAGTTTGTTTTTTCCCGCCTCGGTTTTTGGAGTGGGAATCTTTTTCTGATTGCGCCCTTTCCTGATCGTTGCCTACTTGTACATTCTGATATATCAGAATACCCTCGCTGATCTCAAAGGATGAAACGGAAATATAATCTGCACTATGGATGATGTACGCGAAGACTTTTTAGGACCGCCGCTGCACAACACCAACTGCAGTAATAGCAAAAAAAAAAACAAAAAACAAAACTGAGATTCTTTAAGAAACACGTATTCGTGTCACTAAATTTGACCGTACACGTATCTCTGAGACATGTATATTTATAAGTTTTAGTTTTTATTATAGTTATGTTTATATGATGGCTTTTGATATTACTGGGTCGATATTGCTAGTAATGGGTAGTTTGCCCCCAAGGATGTCATCAACCAAGATGTCAGTGTTGATTCTAGCTCATTGACACCATCGTCACTACTGCATACTGACTGTAAGAAACTTTCTGAAGTAGCCCTCCTTGACTTTTATACATCAAGAAAACATGTCCGTGAAATGAATACCCGCTTAAACCCCACTTTAAGTTAGCGAAACTGGGCTTTACAGTGGTATACATAATTTTTTTTTTTTTTTTTTATCCAAAACATACATTTTTTTTTCTGATGATATTTTCAGTGTTAACAACTTGAAAAAATCTCTTTATATTGCATGGGCGTGTTTTCGTAATGAGCTTTAGACAGACGTGTCACAACGACATAAATCTTAGCGGAGTCATCGTTTGTCTAATTTCTCGAGACTTAATATGTTGATGCACCGTGTTCATTCTTTCCTCGTATTTGTAAAGATGATTTCTCTCATGTCTCATTCCAAAATATTTCATTCAATATCATGGCACTTATTATCAAATAGGCAAATGTCGTCACTAAAACGATGAAACAGTGCACCATGAATTCTTAGTATTTTGATTTCAAACGTCTGAGGCTTAAGGACACTGAGGAAGTTAAATACAGAAAGGTACAAGTAGGCAAAGATCAGGAAAAGGCGCAATCAGAGAAAGATTCCCACTCCAAAAACCGAGGTGGGAAAAAAACAAACTAACAATCAGGTACTTATACCATGAAACATATCGTAAGCCGAATGAGCAGCTATTTTCCCAATAGGTGGCTACTCAGTTACCTTAACTTAACTAAAAATATGAAAACAAACATAAGGAGCCAACAGCACAAAATATTTTAAACACCAAGACATGAAACAAAAAGAAACGCGTATTCAAACGCACAAAATTTGATATTGTTTAGTTATGTTTATATGATTGCTTTTGATATTACTGGGTCGATGTTAAGGATATCATCAAACAAACCAAGGTGCCAATGTTGATTCTTGCTCATTGACATTATTGCCACTACTGCATACCGACTGTATGAAACTTTCTGTAGTAGCCCTCCTTAACGTTTTCAATACATCAAGAAAACATGTCCGTGAAATGAAAACCCCTTTCAACCCCTCTTTTGTTTAGCAAAACTGGGGTTTACAGGGGTATACATAATTTTCTTATTTTTGATCCAAAAATACATTGTGGTTACTCGTTAGAACCGCCTCGGCGAGGCGGTTCTAACGTGTACCCACAATGTATTTTTTGAGCAAAAATATTAAAAATATCATTTTTTTTTCTGATGAGATTTTCAATGTTTACAACTTGAAAAAATCTCTTTATATGAGCGTTAGACAGACGTGTCACACCGACATGAATCTTAGCGGAGTCATCGTTTGTCTAGTTTCTCGAGACTTAATATGTTGATGCACCGTGTTCATTCTTTCCTCGTATTTGTAAAGATGATTTCTCTCATGTCTCATTCCAAAATATTTCATTCAATATCATGGCACTTATTATCAAATAGGCAAATGTCGTCACTAAAACGGTGAAACAGTCTGCGGTTTAAGGACACTGAGGAAGTTAAATACAGAAACGCATATTCAAACGTACAAAATTTGATATTGTTTAGTTATGTTTATATGATTGCTTTTAATATTACTGGGTCGATGTTACCAGTAATAGGCAGTTTGCCCCCAAGGATATCATCAAACAAACCAAGGTGCCAATGTTGATTCTTGCTCATTGACATCATCGCCACTACTGCATACTGACTGTATGGAACTTTCTGTAGTAGCCCTCCTTAACTTTAATACTGAGCTTTAGACAGACGTGTCACAACGACATAAGTCTTAGCGTACTCATCGTTTGTCTAATTTCTCGCGACTTATTATGTTGATGTACCTTGTCCATTTTCTATCCTCTTTGTGTCATACTTATACGGCTAGTGTTTGTTCGCGTCGAAATCACAAGCACCGCGTCAGAGCGGTCAGTGATTGAATTTCGAATGCTTTGAATTAAGCTGCATGGTATCACCAAGGTGACAAAATGTAATAAGCAAAATAACAAATAAGTATTGATGTAAAGAGAACGAGAGCAAGGGATAAACATGACACTTTATGATGCGAATAAATATTAAAACTGAGATCCTTTAAGAGCATTGAAGAAACTAATGAGAAAGGGGATATGCCATACCGCGGCTTCGACAATTAAAGTCTCGTCAGTGACCCTTTAGATTTGGCAGCATGGAGCCAAAGAGAATTACTGAAATTTTGCAATTTTCAACAGGATAGTCGATACAAAGACTAGTATTATCTAAATGGGACCAAATATATTAAACGTTTGCAAGAAAATGAATCTTAACCGATAATAAATTTCTGATTTCTCAGAATATCCTCGCTGATCTCAACGGACCGAACATAAAATATAACCTGCACTATGGATGATGTACGGGGATACTTTTTAGGGCCGCCACACGGCACATCACCAGCTGCAGCTACATTAGTAAGAAAAGGAATCTTAACCGATAATAAATAGTAGACTGATATTCAGTCTCTAATTGTGTATATAATTCTGTCTTCACAGTACCTTACAGCATCTATGTATGCCTCTCTGATAGCTTCAGACTAAATGAGAGAACATTTCATTAGAATTAACAGAAATAATAGTAGATGATCATGTTAGAACAAAAATATTAATAAACCATAAAATATGTAAGAGACCCGTACAAGTCTATGATGCGAGTAAAGCCTATGTATAGCTACCAGAACTGCTTGCTAGGATGATGGTTCCACCACTCGGCGCACTTCCAAAGACACCAAATGTCTTTAAGGGAATATGCATATTGCATAATATCGGTGAAATGAGTTTTACTGTGTCAAGAGAAGCTTAAATAACATTTCCACTGACATAATTAATTAAATTACAGGAACTTAAGTAGATCATGAACTTTAAAAAATGCCATTGACCCAGTTTTTTTCCAGCAGGTAATCGCATCTCTGTTTTTTCCGTGGGTTGTTAATTACAAGCTAATTAAAAGAATGTCAGGCATTAGCAAAATGGAAGAAAATATGGCGTAATATACATGTAATGCATTGTTAGAGACAGTGTTGTTACTGTCCTTAACCTAAACCTGCCCCTTTCATTTATCAACTAGTTTTTGAAATCAGAGTTTTAATTTGTTTTGCCGCGCTTTTTATGGCCTTTTACTGGTAGAAATGGTGATTTCGCTGTCCTAGTAAAATGGTTTAACTAATGATAATAATAAACTCTGTATTTCTGGTGTCTTTGGTTGGGATTTTAACTTATCAAAAGGTTTGGTACATATGTTCGCCAGTTGAACACTACGTTTGTTTTTATTTTATTTTCTTTCTTTATATAATCGAGGGATGTCCCCAGGAAAAATGTAAAAAATAGTTTTCGGCGTTGTCCCCAGTAACAACCGTTACGGTAATTGGCGTCCAAGGCAAATAAAGTGGTTTATCTTCATTATACGACTGTTTAGTGTGCCTGCCTCTCTGTCGTGCTCGTTGTCTTTCGTTTCGATTAAAAGTTAGCCGGATGGCTACCTTGTTTGGAAAGAGCTAGTCATTCTTCGAATGTGTTGTCGGAAAATGTTTTGTAATATTTTATGTATTTTCTTTCCCACCTAGTGTCTATGTTGGGATTTAAAATTTGAATGCATCGATTCATGGTCACTGTTCTTACTTTATACACATCGGCGTTCGCGAATGCTTCTACAAGTTCTCTCACCTCACGGCTCAGTTGCTGGATGAGACTAGGCCTCTGAGTATAGAACACTGTATATTACTGAACGTTCCAAGGCAATAGTTCTGCTGTTGTGCTAATTAATTTAAGCTTTGAATGTTGATTTTTGTGCTGTTTGCGCCAAATGTACGTTTTCAGGTATTGAGTTAGGGTAACTATGTGGCTGATACAAAACTGATTTTTTACTGATTTTGAAAAAGTAGAATACAAAATGAAATAGTGGAAGTGGAACCGTCACATTAACTTTCTCTGAAACCTATTTTGTTGTTTGTTATCCGTATCTCATTACATTCCAGCTATTGGGGCATGGACAAAATCGTTCTGATTTTTGTATTACTTGTGTGTTGTCAATAACTTCATCTCCGCTACTTCACCGTCAATAATGTTATTATTCGGTGTGACCTGTCTCCCCGCTCTATCATAGTATGTTTCTTTGCGTCACTATCATGTTTGCAAAAATACCTGTAGCTACGTTTGGTGGCCGTTTTGCTCTTAAAATGATATGTTATGGTTATATCTTTTGTGCACTTTAGTTTCGTCGGGTTCAATAACTTCAGGAAGATGTTTAATTGATATACATGTATACGCATTTCTATCATTATTGTACATGGTGGTCGTCTACGTAACAAGTACCCTGGTTCATAGCAGCTGTTTCTGACCCTTGTTCAGACCCCAGTCTCAATTACTACCATGACCGTTTACCTGGTCGTTTTTGTTTCTCAATAACAATCGTTAAATGACATTATAACTTAGTTTCATATGATACATTATTCATTTTATATACATATGACGATTATCACAATAAATTCATATGGCACGTCCGAATTATTCCCACTTTAAAATAATCTTTTGAATGTATTATAGAGTGCATCTTCGCTTTTGAGTGCATTTATAATCGTAAGATTTCATAATGCATGTAACATATTCTAATTATCTTCCAACAATAATTCAATTAATTAGAAAGTCATGCTCCCTCATAGCCACGTGAAGTGTTAGGTTGTAGTAAACTTTATCGTCAGTTTTTGAGGTTAAACCACATCGAAAATGTCGTCATGATCATCAAAAAGTTGGGAAATTAAACTTTATGCCATACATACATGTAAGAACAAAGAATGTTTTACTCTTTGGAAAAATGCCTCGTACAAGAAGAAGTAGTAGTAGAAGTCAGTGATTATTTTCTGGGGAGAGCGAGAGATTTGCTCATTTATTTGCTAATCATCTCATTCGAAATGGGCAAATTGATAATAAAATATCACCAATTTCGATTGACTGAGCAATTTTCACTCTTGGTAGTAGCTGAACATGTAGTAGTTTAATAGTTTATTTAAGTGTCGCATATCAAATACATACAATGTATACAGATTTCCAACATGCTAAAACATAATATTTGATATCCAGTCTTGTATACAGACTTACGAGACACTATATTTTTCAATTTGCATTGAAACAGAATACATGTATCACAGATTTACATACAAAATTTACATCAATTAAAATACACGAAACAAAAGACAATTACTATAACGACATGCCATTAAACCATTTAAAGTGTTCTGTTAAAAACTAAAAAACGGAAAAGAGTACATTGTATAGTGAATCTTATAATCATTGTATTTTTATAAGCAATATTAAGTATAATCATGAGTGTTCACCGCAAAGTGAAAACACCAGTAGACCTAAAAGAGCGAGTCTGTGAGCCTTCAGGTACTTACTCACCAAGACCTGGCACCGGAGCGTCACATCAAGCTTCTCCACGAGCCACCACCCACATCTCCAGGAACATTTGTGCCCAGAGCAAGTGGGGGTCCACTGGTGTTTATATATAGTGTTTACATGTAGTATAAACTTTGCATTGTTTATTGTCGCATCCCCCTGGCCACCTTCATCCCGTTTACTTATATATCAAGAAAGAACCAATGTGACCGTTATAGTCGTCGTAGTGGTGATTGCAGATGAAAATCTGATTATTTCATTTTTTAAAAAAAATCAGTTTTACGTCCCTTTTAAGATTATTTCAGCTCATATGAGACGAGCAAATTAGTAGTGGGGCAAAATCGGGATAACCCCGAGAAAAACCACCTGACACACCTGCGAGCAGAACTTGGCTTGTCTTACATGTAACCAGAGCGGGGCTCGAACCTACACCAGACACAGTTTAAAGTTTAAGCATACCAAAATGGGTAAAATATGCCACAACCAGAGGACTAATGTTCCTGCTATCACTCACCTGAGTTTTGTCTTTGATAAACGACCTTTTGCTAAGGTCATGTTGGTCAAGGATAAAAGTAAACGTGACCTCAAATATTCACATATTTTGATTAACACTGTAAAATATCCAAGCTTTAGGTCACAGCCAACACTTCCTGAAAAATCCAGTGTTTTCACCGTTTTCACTGTTAAGCCTATTTTAAGCCTATGTGACCAAAAGGTTCAAATAGCACAAAAAATCGTCTCCAAAACATAAAACTAATGGAACCACAACAGAAGTATCGCCTTGGAACGATCAGTAATATGAAATTACAGGGGGCGTAAATCTATTTTAAGGCGCCTAACCTCACCATCATCTTCTGCAGTGGTTCACAACATTTAGTTACATGTAGTCGATCGGTCCTCGTGGTGAATGTCTAACTTGTCAATGAATCATCAAGGACAAACAAATAAATCATAATGGAGACCGATGATGTAGATCGCTGGGCGCCGAACATCTTTGCGTAACTGTTCGCCCTATTGTTTTGGAATTAACACACATATCGCTTTTAATGTAATAATAAAGAATAGATATTTAAAGATCAATGTTTAATTTTGGCTAGCACACAATTTTCTTATTTGTATTTTATTTCGTGCATTGTCAATTGCCAAAACAGTGAGTATTTCTGATGCATAATATGTTGCGTCATATTTGTTTTTGTGCTCACCAAGGCGAAGAATGTGTATGCACATATGCACTTTGATTCTCAAATAAAGTTAGTAATCAGGATTTTAGGACTAAATGAACGCCCATTATAGAGGAACAATAAAACAATAGCCAGGAATGGGCATGACGCAAGCATATTGAACAAACCACTGATAACCAAATTCATGTAAAACATTACTCAAAGAGTGGCCAGGCAAAGCTTATACGCTAGTGACTGATTATTACTTGTTAACCGCTGAGCCTGCCCAAGAAAAATGGTTGTGGCTTACTTGGGTGGTTATATTTGAAGCACTCTTTGAATGTTATGAGATCCAAACTTTGGGTAAACGTCCCATAATATTGAGGCAACGTCCCGACATGGCCTTAGCTGTTGACTGGCACCTTAATCTTCAATTCAAACGAATAAACAAATTAAAATTCGACAAGTCAGAACAATTACCATGGAAAGGTCACTGTAAAGGTGCATTGGGATGCTTAAACCAGATTTCCAGTGAACGTCAAACACAAGCGGTTGTTCGCGTCGTCATAATTTCGGTTTGCCATATGATGTACGTGGAAACATTGTAATTCTACGCCAATCGCATCGAAATGCACATCATAACATGCTTAGATCAGCGAATGCATGCATTTGTTACACATCCGTTACATGTAGTTCCGCTCCATTCTCACGCTGATCGATTTGTTGGTAAACAATATAATTATTATTCGAAAGATCGAAAATTCTTACGTGAACATCTTCCAACACATGATGGTCGCTAGCATAATAATGATCACATTTAACTATATTTTAATATGTCCCAATTAAGGATCAGTTTTAATATCATCATCATATTCGACCAGCTGTTTCCCCATTTTGTCTATTCTTAAGGCGCAATCTGCGGTTATCTTTATGTGAAGCAATGTTCCCATCAGGAAACACCTGATGTCTTTACTTGGTACGACATCCCGTTGCCTTTCAGAATCGTTGATTTCGTCATGTACTTCATCAGTTTGCATAAATGCAATCATTTGTTTCTTCACACCTTATAGATTTTTATGATAAAGACTTTGTGAAAACAAATGATTAAATAATTGACATATGTTACAATAATAATTCAATAATTATTTACAAATAGCTCGGCTTGAAATTTGAGCCACATTTGGGAAAAATGCATTTACATAATACGAAATGCGCAGACAAAGCTCGACCACTCTATCTTTCAGACAGATAAGTGCCTTTACGCTGTTTTATACATGTACACCTAGTTGTCTCTTTGTGTATAGGATTTTTAAAATTTTAAGCATATTTTTATCTTTTTAAAATTACTGTTAAGCCTGACTTGCTGCTGGCCTTTTCACGTAGATCCAACTTGTATATTCCTTTACAACGAGGTTCATGATGATGCAATAGTTCTCACGATTGAGAAACTGAACTAAGTCGAACTGTCTGGTTAATAGTTTGACCAATATACGAAAAGACACGAAAAACGTGCCTGTGCGGTGCTTCTGTGGTGTTTCTTTTTGTTTTATGTCTTGGTGTTTAAATTTTTGTGCTGTTGGCGCCTTATGTATGTTTTCGTGTTTTTGGTTAAGTTTGGGTAACTGGGTGGCCACCTGTTGGGAGGATGACTGCTCATTCGGCTACGCTATGTTTTCGTGGTGTAGGTGCCTGATTGTTGGTTTGGTTTTTTCCCACCTCGGTTTTTGGAGTGGGAATCTTTCTCTGATTGCGCCTTTTCCTGATCTTTGCCTACTTGTACTTTTCTATTGGCAATTAAACGTTGATCATTATAGTAGGAAATGTTTCAACGAGGATTTCTTAATATGCGTTTTAGAATAGAAATACCAATTTGAAAGTGGAACTTAGTACTGAAGCCTGGCACGAAATGATAAGACACACTGTATTAACATAGAGATATTCAAAACAAACATCTGCCTAACACAATTTCAAGACATGTTCAGTTCAAAAGAAAATTGTTGCAAAAACAAGTCACTTTAACAATTATTTGTTTATTTTTCAACTAGAGAACCTTTACACTTACGCATGATTAGCAAATGCTTGAAGACGCTTGAAGAGCGTTTTTGGACGACAAGGGTTCAGGAGTTGTGGTTACAGTATATTAAAGGCAATATTATGTTGTAATGTCCAGGAAGTATTGTAATAAACAAATTCAAACAGATGCCAAAGCCGTTTCAAGACATACTGTTACGTAAAGTTATACTATATATGGAACGCTCCAAGTTTAAAGTTTTAGTATAATACAAAAAACACGTAATGATCATCCGTGCGGCCGATCATCTTTTAAATGCACCTCAAAAACCCGGCTCACCCCAGGAAGTAATTCTGCTCTTTGAGTATGTACACATCTTTTTAAGACTGTAAAAGGGATCAAAGTATAAAGTCTAAAATAATAAGTGTATTTTCTCAAATAGAAATGAGTGAAATTGTTTTAGAGTTCCCAAACGTTTTTTAAATGTATACTTGCACTCCTAAAAAGTACAAGTAGGCAAAGATCAGGAAAAGGCGCAATCAGAAAAAGACTCCCACTCCAAAAACCAAGGTGGGAAAAAACCAAACTAACAATCAGGCACTTATACCATGAAAACATTTCGTAAGCCGAATGAGCAGCTATTTTCCCAATAGGTGGCCACTCAGTTACCTTAACTTAACTAAAAATATGTAAACATACATAAGGCGCCAACAGCACAAAAATATTTTAAACACCAAGACATAAAACAAAAAGAACCACCACAGAAGTATCGACTTGGAACGATCAGTAACACAAAGTTACTGGCGGGTTTAAATCGATTTTACACGGCCGTAACCTCACCCTCAGCTTCTGCAGTGGTTCATAACATTTAGTTAGTTCTTCGGTCCTCGTGGTGAATCTCTAACTAGTAAATGAATCATCAAGAACAAACAAATAAATCATGATACACATCCTGATGAATCAAAAACCAGGACTCACAGATTCAGTAAGCTGCCCGACGATGGAGATCCCTGGGCGCCAAATATTTTACTAACTCCGGAGCTAAAGAAAAACATCAGTTGGACCCCGGTGGGCCAAGCAACGAAAGAAGCTCCGGCCCCAACCAACTAAAATGAATAGCTTTAAGTCGGGGCCATCATAGAGTCTGACGCCCGACCCACCGGCGTGCAATTAAAGAAGGCAGCATAGTTATCAACCGTGATTGGGTTAAAAACTAAGCATGCAGACTGTCGCATAACATTCAAGTTATAACCTATACGTCTGTAACGTGTTATGATTTTTCTAAACTGAAAAGAAAAATCCTTACTTCCTATAAGTTTCTTAAATGTGTAAACCAAGTCACCATAGAATTCTGGTTCCGAAAGACCCTCACTTAAAAGTGTCTTTAAAGTGTTTTGGTACCCTTAATTGATATATACTTCAAATTAAAGATCTTTCAAAACCATGAACTTTGATATAAAATTGGCAAAAATCGGCTGGAAAATAAGAAAGTTATAGGCAATCTAACATGCAAAAAAATGATTGTATGGGCGCCGCCATTTTGTTTATTCTGTTATTTTAATGTTTTTATTAAAATCTAAATAAACACTGAACCCAGTTAGAATAAACACTTCTTCAAACATTGAGCTCAGCTAGTTATACATTCTGGAGAAAGAATTTTCCAAATCGCCTGAGAAATAGAGCAATAAAAGCAGTTTAAAAATTTTCAAAATGGCCGCCAGGAGTCTACTTTTTGTAATGCATGGAGTCTAAATCAAAACTGGAAAAATCAAATTAAATGATTTTTCCATGTTTATTTCTAGCAACAAACAATATTGTTAATCGAATTGGCACACATTCTATGTTCAAGGAAGCCTTTAATTGTGATTTTATCTTAATTTTTTAACCTCAACTATAAAACAAAATGGCGGCCGTCCATGTTTCATACTTAATTACCCATAACTTTCTTATTAGACCACCAATTTTCGTCAAATTTATATCAAAGTGCTTGGTTTTGAAAGCTTTTCAATTTGAAGTACATATCAATTAAGGGTACCAAAACACTTTAACCCAACATTATATTTGGAAATCAATTCATAGTGTCTACGATAAAATTTAGAAAAGGTTTTTCGAAGTTTATGATACCGATAGCCCTGTTGGAGAAGTTTGGCCGTTAAAGATTTATTTCGAGCGTTGAAGTCTGTAACATGATTGCAGACTCTAGCAAACCTAATAAGTTGCGAAATGTATACACCATAAGAAGCACGACGAGGAACGTCACCATCCAAAAACGGAAAATTTACTATATCAAAATCAAAGTCATCGCGCTTATCATAAATTTTAGAAGAAACAAATCCATTTGCAACAGAAAGATGTAGATCTAAAAAGGGGGCTTCGGTATCCGAGATATTGGCTTTGTTCAACTGTAGTTCAGATGGATAAATTTGATTGACCATACCTTCAAAATAAGGCTTGTCAATGTTCAAAAGGTCATCGAGGTACCTAGAAGTGGAATTAAAAGCCTCGATGACATCAGCTTGATTATCATGGTTAAGAGAATCCATGAAATCTCTTTCGTAGCAGTATAAAAACAAATCAGCTACGAGAGGTGCGCAATTTGTACCCATCGGAATTCCAACAATTTGTCTGTATAACTTGGTCCCAAATCTAATATAAATATTATCCAGGAGATAGGATAAGGCGTCGCACACATTCTGACATGACCAAAGTGTATACCGACTTTGGTCAGAGGATGTGAAAAAAGCTTTTCTGTCATTACATGCCAAATAAAGTGAACTATAGTTTTTTAATGCCCTTTTGAAGGTCCACTCTATCAAATCCAGAAGTTTTTCTTTAATAAGATTATGTGGTAAAGTTGTATACAGAGTAGAAAAATCATATGTGGACAAGCTCGTCGCACGGAACCCTCTACACTTCAATTTATTGAGCACCTCATCAGAATTTTTTATTGACCAAAACCAATTTTTATTTGAAGTTTCATACACTGTCTCACAGTATCTTATAACATGAGATTTGATAGCAGTAAGACAGGAACTTAATAATTTAGAGAGTTCAGTAGTAGTACAAGAGCTAGAATTTGCAATAAATCTTGCTTTGTATGGTCTTTTGTGAAGCTTAGGTAACCAATACATCGTAGGAAGTTTGTCTTGGCCTTCATTGACAAAAGTAAAACTTCTATAGACGTCAGGGTTTAGACCCTTCAATACTACGCAAAGGTATTACATGTGGCTTAAACAAGACTCAAAAACCGACGTTTCACATCATGGTAAGACATTTTTGTCAGAAATTAGCATCTGTAAAGATTATTTCTCTCATGTCTCATTCCAGAATATTTCATTCCTAAATAAATTCAATAAGGCATTTATTATCAAATGGGCATTAAAAGTACAATCAATGTTCATCCAAATGTCGTCACTATAACGATGAGAAACAGTGTACCATGAATTCTTGGTATTTTGATTTCAAACCGTCTGAGGTTTCAGGACAATAAAAAAGTTAAATACAGAAACTCGTATTCGTCGCACTAAATTTGATATTATATGATGACTTTTGATATTACTGGGTCGATATTGCTAGTATTGGGCAGTTTGTCTCCATATATATCATCAACCAAGATGCCAATGTTGATTCTGGCTCATTGACGTCATCGTCACTACTGCATAGTGAATTGAACTTTCTGAAGTAGACTTCCTTAACTTTTAATTCATCTGGAAAACATGTCCGTGAAATGAATACCACCTTAAACCCCACTTTTATTTAGCAAAATTGGGGTTTACAGGGGTATACATAATTTTCTAATTTTTGATCCAAAACACATTGTGGGTACTCGTTGAGGCGGTTCTAACGTGTATCCATAATGTATGTGTTGAGCAAAAATATTAAAAATATCAAAATCTTTCTGATGAAAGTTTCAATTTTTACAATTTAAAAAAATCTCTCTATATTGCATAGGCGTGTTTTCGTAATGAGCCTTAGACAGACGTGTCACAACGACATGAATCTTAGCAGAGTCATCGTTTGTCTTTCTCGAGACTTATTATGTTTATGTTCATTCTTCCCTCTTGCGTGTCATACTTATACGTCTAGTGTTTGTTCGCGTCCAAATCACAAGCACTGCGTCAGAGCGGTCAGTGATTGAATTTAGAATGCTTTGAATTAAGCTGCATGGTATCACCAACTGAAGGTGACAAATAAATAACATAACAAATAAGTATTGATGTAAAGGGGACGAGAGCAAGGGTAAAACATGCTACTAGTAACTAGGAGATAAAACAAGAGGCCCATGGGCCACAAAGCTCACCTGACTTAACAGCTATCGTTGAATTTTAAAATTTATGGCCGCCCAACAATTTACAACTGATAAAATTCTGTAATTTTCTATCCAATGCCTTTGCAAAAACACCATATTAGAAGTCTAATTAGAGTCATACATAGAAGACTTCTCAATAAACATTTATGCAAAAACAAAATTCAAATATCCGAAATGAGACTGCAGAAATAGCCAATTTCTGCTTTTCCCATTATAAGTCTCTGCAAACTGAAAGTTGCCATAGAAATCAGAGTTTTGATCTGACTGGAACAAAAAAATCTTTGTAGAGGCTTTTTCCAGGAACATGGAAAGTATCAGCTTCATATAACAAACAGTTTCTGCGGAAAATAGTTTAAAAGATTTTTTTTTCTTCAAAAATTTGCGCTTTTAGGGGCCCCAGCAACCAATCAAAGTAAGGGATTAGGATGAAGTCCATCTGCAACATAGAAGACTACTCAATAAACATTTCTGAAAAAATATAATATCTCCAATGAGACTGCAGGGGTTAGTAACTCGAAGGCATCGTAAGTTTCCATTCTTACGACATACTTACGATGATCTTAAAATGACCGCCTTAAAATTTTACGCACTGGCTATTCCAGCTACGTTAAATTATCGTAACTTTGCTTGAATGAAAGGTGCCACTTCGTAAGATAATACGATGCTAAGGTGACTTGAGTTGGCCGTAAACTTACGATGCTATTAAGTTGTCATCGTAACTTAAGGTCCTTTTCAGTTATTCACCATATATTCTTATAAGAGATACTTAAGTTGGTCGTAAGATGATCTTAAGCTTAAGATGGCTTTGAGTTACTAACCCAAGAAATATAAAATTTTCACTTCTCTCATTATAAGTCTAGGGAAACTGAAAGTTGCCGTAGCAACCAGAGTTCGTATCTGACTGGAACAAAAACAACTATCTCCTTGATAATATTTATATTAGATTTGGGACCAAGTTATACAGACAAATTGTTGGAATTCTGATGGGTACAAATTGCGCACCTCTCGTAGCTGATTTATTTTTATACTGCTACGAAAGAGATTTCATGGATTCTCTTAACCATGATAATCAAGCTGATGTTATCGAGGCTTTTAATTCCACATCTAGGTACCTCGATGACCTTTTGAACATTGACAACCCTTATTTTGAAGGTATGGTCAATCAAATTTATCCACCTGAACTTCAGTTGAACAAAGCCAATATCACAGATACTGAAGCCCCCTTTTTAGATCTACATCTTTCTGTTGCAAATGGATTTGTTTCTTCTAAAATTTATGATACGCGCGATGACTTTGATTTTGATATAGTAAATTTTCCTTTTTTGGATGGTGACGTTCCTCGTCGTGCTTCTTATGGTGTATACATTTCGCAACCTTATTAGGTTTGCTAGAGTCTGCAATCATGTTACAGACTTCAACGCTCGAAATAAATGTTTAACGGCAAAACTTCTCCATCAGGGCTATCGGTATCATAAACTTCGAAAAACCTTTTCTAAATTTTATCGTAGACACTATGAATTGATTTCCAAATATAATGTTGGGTTAAAGACGCTTTTAAGTGAGGGCCTTTCGGAACCTGAATTTTATGGTGACTTGGTTTACAAATTTAAGAAACTTAAAGGAATTAATGACTTTTCTTTTCAGTTCAGAAAAATCATAACACGTTACAGACGTATAGGTTATAACTTGAATGTTATGCGACAGTCTGCATGCTTAGTTTTTAACCCAATCATGGTTGATAACTATGCTGCCTTCTTTAATTGCACGCCGGTGGGTCGGGCGTCAGACTCTATGATGGCCCCGACATAAAGCTATTCATTTTAGTTGGTTGGGGCCGGAGCTTCTTGTCTGTTACTTGGCCCACCGGGGTCCAACTGGTGTTTTTCTTTTGCTCCGGAGTTAGTAGGTTATTCGGCGCCCAGGGATCTCCATCGTCGGGCAGCTTACTCAGTCTGTGAGTCCTGGTTTTTGATTCATCAGGATGTTTATCATGATTTATTTGTTTGTTCTTGATGATTCATTGACTAGTTAGAGATTCACCACGAGGACCGAATAACTAACTAAATGTTATGAACCACTGCAGAAGCTGAGGGTGAGGTTATGGCCATGTAAAACCGGTTTAAGCCCGCCAGTAACTTTGTGTTACTGATCGTTCCAAGTCGATACTTCTGTGGTGGTTCTTTTTGTTTTATGTCTTGGTGTATAAATTTTTTTTGTGTGCTGTTGGCGCCTTATGTATGTTTTCGTATTTTTAGTTAAGTTAAGGTAACTAAGTGGCCACCTATTGGGAAAATAGCTGCTCATTCGGCTTACGATATGTTTCATGGTATAAGAACCTGATTGTTAGTTTGGTTTTTTCCCACCTCGGTTTTTGGAGTGGGAATCTTTTTCTGATTGCGCCTTTTCCTGATCTTTGCCTACTTGTACCTTTTTGTAGAGGCTTATGCTAGGAAGATGCATGCAAAGTATCAGCTTCATTACCTAAACAGTTTCTGAAGAGAAGATTTTGTAAGATTATTTTCGAAAATGTACCTTTTTTGGGGCTCCAGCAACCAATCAAAATAAGGTACATGTATTAGGGCAAAATTAGTATGAAACATAGAGGACTACTAAATAAACATTTCTGCGAAAGCAAAATTCAAATATCTCCAATGAGACTGCAAAAATAGCAAATGTTCATTTTTCCCATTAAATCTATGGAAGCTGAAAGTTGCCATAGCAGCCAGGTTCTTATCTGAGTTCTTGTCCGATCTGAACAAAAAAAAAAAAAACATTTTGGTTCCCCTCCTGCGGATTCTTTATGCCAAATACCAAAAGTCTTGGCCTCACAGCTTCAGAGGAAAAGTCGTTTGAAAATGTTGACGGAAGACGGACTCCGGATACCTGCCTATCCTATAATCTCACATTTACGCCTTCGGCTCAGCTGAACTAATAAACAGGTTTGATCCTTTGGAAGCAGTAAAAACTTTTAAATAGAGATAGTATGGACTGTATTGCGCAATTTCGGGTAATGAGCCCTCATCAGTAGCCACATTCGATACTTGATACTTTGTGATGAGTAAACTCGATACTAAAGTAGCTACCCGAACTGCTTGCTAGGATGATGGTTCTACGCGGCGCACTTCCAAGGACACCAAATGCATATTGCATAATATCTGTTCTACTGAGTGAAAAGAAGCTTAAACAACATTTCCACTGACATAACTAATTCAATTACAGGAACTTAAGTAGATCATGAACTTTAAAAATGCCATTGACCCAGTTTTTTTTCCAGCAGGTAATCGCATCTCTGTCATTTTCCTTGGGTTGTTAATTACACACTAATTAAAAGAATATCAGTCCTTAGTAAAATGGAAGGAAATATGACGTAATATAATGCAATGTTAACGACACTGTTGTGACTGTTCTTAAAACCTGCTCTTTTTATTATCACCTAGTTTTTGAAATCCGAGTTTTAATTTGTTTGTCGCAATTTTATAGCTATTTGAAGGTCAATACAAAAGTAGGGATTTAGCACATTTTTGGTAATAAACTGAAAAGTAAATCATGGCATTGAAACTACGTTATTTTGATATTTTCCATGTAATCTTGTTTCAGTTTATTTTTTTTTGTCCTTTATTTATCAAACAAATCGTCCACACCACAGTTTTGAAGCTAATTACAGTATGCTATGTACATGTACATGTAAGTTAGTTCATTGAAGTAGATAATTATTTTTCACAATGCGTACTGTATGCATCGAAATGAATGTACAGTGCGTACCGAAAATACAACTGTTTTCACGTTTTCTGAGAATTCTCTCATCCAAAATCAAGCTTATAGATATGTGTACACGTATGGATTCAAGTATGAAAATTCAAGCAAACTGGTTCAATAATAGTCCTGCAAATACATGCTGTTCTATCATTTAGACATGTTAAACCATATTTCTGACCCTTGCACAAATGTTAAGATAGAAAAGTTGAGGAAAAAAACTGGAATGACTGTAGAACCTGGGTTACATCAAGTTTTAAATTAAAAAACAATGACCAGAAACCGAAGAAAAATGCCTATTCTGCAAACAAAAGTGGCACACTACCATTCAACTTCATTAGTAAACCTTTGGTAAACAATGTGTCTGTCCGAGGCGCTGGACGGAGAGCACGTCTATGGTATAACTATTGAAGATACATAATATATTGCGTAATATGTAATATGGAAAGACCAAAAGCTGCATTTATATTGTAACTACTTTTCGATTGTTCACAGAGCAGCCAGACGAAACTAGTTGAAAAAATGTCGTTTGGTTACAATTTTAAAGGTATTTTATCTGAGTACGCATAAAACCGAACCTGCTTGCGTACCGCTGATTTTTACTGCGTACATGGTACGCACAGGTCTTAATTTTAATGCATACAGAGCAAACATTCATGCGTACATACGCAGTACGCATCGTTATCTACTTCGCTGGACAGTTATGGTTTATGAAATGCGCTAGTTTATATGAATATCTGTCTTTAAATCCAACAGCTTAAACACTTCATTTTGAAGTAACAAATATATGGAACACTAAACAATTGTTTGAATGCTTTTATAAAATATTGGCGAACAATATCAAACGCATTAAATATGTATACAATGATGGGTGCATAGCTCCAAGTCAACAATAGGCCTCTGCATGGGTTAAGAGGGAATCATTTTCTTCTATTGAAATAAATAATGCCGAATGCATTTGAGACTAGTGATATTAAATATCTATCATTGTTATAGTAATGAATGTAGTAACTCGTTATTTTGTGAGACAAAGGAGCGGGAAACCTGCTTAGGCCGACATGTTGGACGTTTTCAGACGCAAGTTGGCGTAGCTGACTTGCTCAGACGAATATGATACTTTCCTGCACGTATATTGGATTGGGAATTTTAAATGATTATTTCATGATGTACATGCTAATCAAACGAAAAAAAAAAACCAAAACAACAACAACAACAAACAACAGTTTTATCTACATATTGGCGTTGGATTCGCCTGGGTGTTCGCGTATGTTTAAAGCCCTGCCAACTGCGCTTAAGATTGCCATAAAATTGTCTTCGGCGCCCTGGGATCTCCATCGTAGGGCAGCTTACTCAATCTGTGAGTCCTGGTTTTTGATTCATCAGGATGTTTATCATGATTTATTTGTTTGTTCTTGATGATTCATTGACTAGTTAGAGATTCACCACGAGGACCTAAGAAATAACTTAATGTTATGAACCACTGCAGAAGCTGAGGGTGAGGTTATGGCCATGTAAAACCGAGTAGGAATCTTTTTCTGGTTGCGCATTTTCCTGATCTTTGCCTACTTGTACCTTAGTATTAATCTTTGACCCCTATTTGCCAGTTAAGAAAGCAGAAACATTGTAGAAAACATCAAGAAACTGATATTTAGACAATCGATCGTACGATTGCTTACGATTCAGTTGGACCGGTACTTTTAATTACTGTCAGTAATCTTTAATCGGTCTTTAACTCGCAGATTTTAATAATGATCATTCGGGTAACGTTAGGCTTATTGTCACCCAGGGTGAAGGTTTGAACAACGTGTGAAGTAAACAAGAAGAAACTGCAAATACTCGAAGATCCATTCCATACCCACAGCAGAGTAGCGACTTAATCAAGTAGACTTCACGCATGCTGTGAAAAGGCCGACACTTATTATGTCTATGAGTTGACCCTTACACTGACTGACTGACACGGTACCCTAGAGAGCGTCGCTTAATTGTGTTGGTACATTGTGTACCACGACCTATTGTGTCCCGTTTTATTCAACCACAATTGGAAGAAAAATGAGCCGCCGCGTACGAAAACCAACTATCTTGTTTAAAGGCCAGGTCTGAGACAAACCAGGTTGTCCGGCCAAAGAGAATGAATAGAACATTGAAAGTGCAGATTAAGAAAGAATGGAGAATGTGTAGCGAAAACAATAACGCTGATCAACTATGCAGTTATGTCATAGCTGATCTTCGCTTTTGTTTTCGCCTGTGCATATTGTTGGTTTTCTTATGCAGTGGCTCGAATGAAGAGATCCATAAATGATTTACGATTGTAATTAATCATAAAGTGATTATTATTTCTCATAAGTTAGTGGTATGATTTGATCACGTCGTGACAAACGCTGTTATGTTCGAATCGACAGGGGAGCAGGAGGGTCCAGCCATGGGTTTAACGTAATCTGATGTTCGCCGTTGGAATAAAGAATATCCTTGGTTGCAGAAATCAAAGATCAAGCCTCTGACAAATGAAATCGACTGTAACCAGCAGGCGTGTACGTACATAAACCAGTTTCGGTCGTGAAAGAGTGATAGTACTATAACCACGACAAAACGTTAACGTCTATACCATAAACTCATCAGGAAAACATGTTCGTGAAATGTATATCCCCTTAAACCCCATTTTTATACAGAAAACTGGGATTTGCAGGGGTATACCTATTGTTCTTATTTTTAATCTGGGTACTCGTTAGAACCGCATCGACAAGGCAATTCTAACGTGTACCCACAATGTAGGTTTTGAGCGAAAATGTTAAAAACATCAAAAAGTTTTCCAATGAAATTTTCAATTTTTACAGCTGAAAAAAATCTGTATATTGCATGGGCAAGTTTTCGTAATGTACACGTAGAACCATTAGAATGTATGGACACCACAGGTGTCAAAATCAAACCGAACGGTTAAGGTTTGTGCTGCCTTGCGGCTCCCAAAAGGAAAGACACAGTTTTGTTATAAGGATCCCGAGAGCAATTTTGGTTTCGAAGTTGTACTAACTAAAGCGTATATGATTGGTAATGCCTTGGACATGTTTTTGTGTTATTGCTATTTGTGTCTTTTTTGTGCGTATTCATAATATAAAATTAAGTTCATGTATCTGAGTAGCCACCTTTTGGGAAATAGCAGCTCACTCGGCTTTCAATATGTTCCGTTGTTGCATCAATTTGTTTTTCGAACCTCGGTTTTTAGAGTGGGACTTAAGTTCTGATGGCATCAGTTCCTGGTCATTGCTTAGTTTACTTGGTAATTTTTCGGATGCTCTCAGTGTCTTCACGATAACTAATTTGCATCTAATGGGAGCTGAGGGTGCAGGAAAAAGGCTGAGGCACAACATCAGCATTGTATTTGCGTTTTTCAGTCCACTAGACACAGCTTTTCTTGAGCGGGGTAAATAAATACGAAACGCAAACATATACTTCACTGAGTATTTAATGCTCTTAAAATTTGTTAAACAAGAAAACATATTGTGTGGTCATGATAAAATGGTCACTTTGTAATGATGAAACAAAACAATACAACATGTGCTAAACATGAACAAAGGGGACACAAACGAATCAAGTCTGAACAAATCCTGAATATATCAAGATATGAACGCATTGGTCTTGACGTAACGCGTTCGAGGCTAGTTCGAGGCTAGTCAATTTAGTTTATTCCATAAAAATATCAGTTTTATTGAGCATCAGCTTGGAATGTAATATATTTGAATTGAATGCGGTCACACATATGGGCAGTGTAAGATATAATGAGTTATATTGCACTTTGTTCTACGAATAACATGATACTCCAATTAAATAGAGACAAGTAACCCTTATGGTCCAAATATGGTTCTTAAGATATTCAATAGTGTTTACGTCTATGGTGATTTACTGAATAGTTAGTAAATATAGTTAGTAAATAAAGTGATACTACTGGTGCCTACGTGTTGACCCATATTTACCTTAGATATTCTAATAAGCGCACATACATAGTTGTGTACGACATAAAAGACCTAAACGCACATATATAGTGTTGGAGCGCTTGTGCATTATTAGATTTTAATGCAGTTTGAATAGAAGAAAGTACCTGATAGATGCAGATCACGAGTCATTTTCAACAATGATTTCGAAACAAGCAAAGTATAACAATGTTAAAAAGCATCGTAACAATGAAAAAGAAAAGTCTAATATTGCAAGGACAATCCCCAAGGCTGACGCTGTTAAGTTGCGAGCTGTTAAAATTCATTCAAAGAATTTTGATTAAGAGACAGATGTTCCCATTTGGACGTCGTCACAAGAATACCTGTCTACCACCAGCACAAGACACTATTTAAATAGTCTCGCCCTGCTGTAGATGCCAATTAGGCTTGAACACTCGAATATCATACATAATCTTTATCATATTACAGTAGCGATCGCTGACTAAAGCGAAATCCAGGCCGATTTGATGTCCCAGCTTGTAGATGCCTAGTTATTGTTATATACAACGCATGTAATGCAGACATTCTTGTGACGAAAAATCTCTGAGCTGGTGATGCAATAGTTATGATTTGTATTGCAAAAAATCATTGAAGATGTACTTAATACGACCTTTTGCAATACAGAAGCCAAATATCTAAATGCTAGGAATGATGTAATAGTTACTGAAGAAGAGTTCTTCGGGATATTAAATTATGATTATTTTAACAGGTTATAATATTTTTAAACAAACTACAAACATAATGCTACAGAATAACACACACTTTTCGTTCACCGGTAAAAGACAGTATGTTTAACAAGCATAAGTCTGGATGAACTTATGAACCGCATTTTCATAAAGAAAAAAATATTTGCGTCCAAAATTGATATGCAACTTTAATGGTAGCAAGAATGTATACCCGCAAAAACAAGGACGCCGTAAGAGCCCAGTAAAGGCGACTTCTGCTAGGGCACATTCCCTACCTAAATTACACGTTTAACCGTGTTTAAACAAAAATTTGCTCCAAAACGAATTTAAAAGGTCACTACTATTAGTTTAGAATTCCCAATGATCGATTCCTTAGTTTTACCAAATATGCTAAACAGACAGCCAAATGGATTACACTGGCATTTAGTGACGTACGCATATGTAAATTCTAGGATTAAGCTGCATGGAATATACATACTTTCAAAGTCTATTTAAGCTTATCTGTCAAATAAATTGATGCATGAACTGTAGGTCAGAGTGGAAATATAAGTTTGAAGTATTTAACTCCAAAGTTATGCAACTGAAAAAGTACAAAACTAAATTATAATGACAAAGTCTGCTACATTTCAAATAAAAGCTACGCCTTCTAGGGATGTATTGCTGTTGCAGCTATATACCCCATGTAAGGAAAACTACTAAAAATCTTTCATTCTGCATTTGTCTAGGACAATGGAATGTTCCACATTGTAAATAAATTATGCTTCTCTTGAGATAAATGACGAACAAAAGCAAACATGAGTCAAAAATGAAACAAAAAAAAAAAATGAGAGGAAAATATGAAAAACTTAAAAAAGATGAAATTAATGAATATGGCAATGTTGAGAATAATGATAATAAATAAATAGAATAAATTAACAATAAATATATGTCATATGTTGAAAGCACCTTGGTTTACAACAAAAACTACTTTGCGAATGTTCGCGCTATTCCGGTTTTAATTGAACACTTCGTATCAAATTGTTCGTCACCACCGCCCATAGTATTTTAGTGTCAGTCTTGTATACATCCAACCAATAGATATTATTTCTTTCATCGCGGAGATTATTTAGTCTTTGAATCTGTAGAGGAGTTTGTTCATTTTATTTTGTTTCATCCAAATTGTCTACAATGTCAAGGATTTCTTTTTTATCTGCACTTTATTAATTGATGTTGCACACAACCGCAACTACTGCACTGTGTGTTTATTTTGACATCTTGTCATGTAGTTCAACTAGCTGTGAGCGAAGGTCAGCTACTTTAGACGTAAGTTGGTTTAAAACGTTTTGAAGAAATAAAATACACAAATTTGAGATACAGTCATGCTGTCAACTTTGCTTCTTTTTAATATTTCATCTGTCTCTAAGATGTCTGTGTTGACTGATTCAGTCTCTCCGATAATTACACAAGGATTGTCCCCGCTGACCTCACCATTTGTATTCATACGCGGGATTACTGAAACTGACAAAATAATCCCTCCAATCCTGAAACTGCATCCATTAATCCTTCAGCGTCTGTCGTATCCGTAGTCTTTCTGTCTCTCTGGCAAAGACGGGCTGTCGTAGGTTTACTGCTGCCAACAATTCTCCGTAAAACCGGCTGTGAACATCGCTCAGTGTCGGTCGGGAAATCCGTAGGTTCTGCAAATAGAAAGGTAAGATGGTGGTTATTGACGGGTAATGCTAAAATGCACATTAGAGGAAAACAAGATGTTTGTGAACTATTATCAAAGCCTTTTTACAGTAAGTTACATTTGTCTATTAAAGAATGCATTTCAGTTTATCTTTTGATTGTCAGTTGGAATGAAAATCCTATTTATTCTTACTTGAAGTTGTCTTAATTACATAAATCGAAATGGATTCAGATGCTTATCCCACATAAAATGATAAAGTACAGAATGATATACTTAAAGTTGTCATATTTACATAAATCGAAATGGATTCGAATGCTTATCCCACATAAAATGATAAAGTACAGAATGATATACTGGAAATATGCAGTGTGTCCTGTGTGGTACTTAAAAGGACATGGAATCTAACGAATCATTTCATGTAAAGTACAGCCTATTCCCGAAAGGTCAATGGATGATGCTGTGATTTATTAAGGACCTTGTAAGCATGGTTTGTCGTGCCTCCCCTAGGTGTTCAGTTTAATTGCAGTTTAGGATTATATGTCCGCTTGGAAATGTCAGGTCTGCCTACTGGGTAATCAAAATGAGATATTTGATTTGAATCCTCTTATTGCGGGTTTACTTAATTGAACATTATATCGTCAAATAAAGCAGAAATGTCTATTTATTTCTCCCTTGATTATTAATGAAACTATGTTTCAATATTATATACGCGACTTTAGGAAAAGGTATCTCATACATCTAGATACGGAACAATTAAAACTAATTTACTTAACACTATGACCTTAACGGGTGAAATCCATACGGACTGGCAAGGTGTACTCAATCAATCTAGCGTGCTAAAGAATATATGCGTGATTCCAGAAATTAGGAAATTTAAATTGATTTCCGCCATATGCATGGTTAAATTTCACTTCAACCCACGATATAATTATTTTTCTTTAAAACAAACGTGTCCCTATGATGCATTCGATAATCATCTTTTCAATTAAGGTTTAAAGAATGGTTGATTTTATCATGTGATAGGTTTGTTCATACTTGAGCAATATCGGCGAAAATATCATTACTTTCAAGTTGTTAGCATTCCCCATAGGATCGCAGAACAGACATGCCTAGAAACAATTGAGCCAAGTCATGATAAATTATACTCGGAAATAGCCTACCAGCTCTGCTATAAACCAAATTTCCCCTCACTGTAGGTGCTAAGACGTTTGAAATTTTTGCATTAAGAAATGGAGAGGATGCACTATCTATGCGGCGACATCAAAAGCGCTTATGACGTATGCTGTTACCACTCAACTGACCAGCGCCTTTGTTTTTGCGTATGCAACAGACCCGTTTTCTCTTTGCTCGGCTTATTCGCAAGACTAATGACAATTTCGACAAGTCGTTTACGATGGTATAATGCAGTAATTCACTAAGGGCTAGAAAACAAATTGCAGTAGAAGAGCAAGGGTCCTTGACGATCCAGTGTTTGAATAGGTTTTGTTTTAATTTACAGAGACGTACATCAGAGCGAATACATGTTTAATTTGCATATTTCATTGTTTTTACATCTACTTTTTGACTTGATGATATTTTAAATTATGTTAACATTGTGTATTTATGATTTAACATATTCAGGTACAGGTATACGCAGTTGACTAAGGAAATTAATGGTCCGCATTGATTTTATTTGTATTTAATGAGAACTGAAATAAATGATATGTATATCGGTTGTGCAGCATGAGTTTAGGTGTGCTTCAGATGCTTTTGTGTATGTCGAATGATCCAGTACCAACCGGTACAATACATAAAGATATGAGCCGCCTCGTGGGAAAGCCAACAATGTGGTTTCCGAACAGGTCCGACACAAACCGGGCTGTACTGTCACAGAAGCAGGCTAGAAGCTTGAAATTTTGGATTTAGAAAGTAGAGGAATTGTACTATCCAAGTGGCGAAAACAAAGGCGCTGATCAGCTTCGCAGTTACTGCGAAGCTGATCTGCGCCTTTGTTTTCGCCTAGGCAGATTGTTGGTTTTCCCATGTGGTGGCTCACATAAAGATAAATGAAAATTGCAAAACGTTCCCATATTCAGGTGAAGATAATATTTTGCATCAATCAACAACGTTATTGAATCAAACAGTCCTAATTAATACGATTGCATCTTTAAAGCAACATCTTAAAAGTGAAATCCTTGAGTCATAGTACTAGAAATGAAGTGCACAAGGATTTGCAATGTTTCCGCTTAGACAATTTACGTAATTAGCAAAAACATTCGGTTGTAAATAATAAATACATCTCATTTCCTTATGTATTATTTCTTATTACCAAATTCAAGTTGTAAACGGGTCTTCCGCAGATATCAAGATGCTAGATGACTTTTCTATCGAGTACCCTAACGACACTGATACCTCAGCTATTGTTGCTATGAACACAGTCTCTGTATAGACATTTCCTTTTGTTGTGGGGAAACACACGGTAGGCTCTTTCATGAGATGGCTTATTTTCTGTATATTGTACCAGTCCGCGATATTGTAACAGTCGGTTTTGCTACTTTGCATTATTCAATTTAACACCTTTTTTGATCGTATGAAAGTTGTATTAAAGCGGATTTGTATTCGCATCCTGATATTTCAATTATTTGTGGTTATTTAGAAATCTGAAATTATGCTTCAATTATATCTGAAGCCATATACGGTTATTAGATTTATCGGTGAGTCTTTGAAGAATTCCTGGCAATTGAATGTTACATATGACTTCAATCGGTAACATTATCAGAAGCAGCGCCATATATCTTAACATGCTTTGCATCTGGAAATTCGATTAAGTATATTCAAACGTAATCTACGCATTAAACAAATCGGATTTAAAATCACAGGAGAAAACAACAACAATATAACCTGCTATGTCTCTACACAGTATGGAAGGTATCCTAGACAGCAGCAACAATTTGTCAGCATCCGTTAAGATTATAAATGTCAATAACAATTTCCGATGCGGATAGCCTGATTGATACAATTGCGTTAGATAACGACATGCACAGCGTGTGAGATAGGCGCGATCACGTCTCTACAGATCGACATAAAACACGTCAGAGACATTATTGTCATTACAGAGGCGATTGGTAATGACACTGGTCCAGAAGATCATCTGTATAAAGTATCGAGTCGCTGTGTGAATGGCTTTGATATTTTCTTCGCCAACGTTTCCTTTCTCAAAAGTAACACACAATATGCCCTAAATTGAGATTTTCGTTATTTCTTATTTGTGCGTGACCATTACGCCTGCATTTAGGTCCTTCGGTGTGTTCCCCGCGTTTAACAACTTTATCGTGAAGATTGATCTAACACCTTACGAAGTAATTTCTTTCGATCAAAAGTTTACTATATAATTTAAGAAGGTCAATTGTTTTCGTGCAAGTGCAGGTGCAATAGATGCGTCTTAATTACGAAAGCCTTGGGAACCTTTCATTGCAGATCTGTCATGAATTTTGCCGTATTACAATTCACTGTTTCATCTTAGAGTTATTGGTTTACCTAACTTAGGCCAAGGTTAGTATGAAATTTCATAAGCTGGAAACCTTGCACGAGAGACATGGAGGACTCTATTATGAGGTGTTGACCCATCCCTCGAAACTGTGCTACTAAGTTTATAAGGGTTAATGGAGTTTCCTATTGCTTACTTGTATCTTATAGCGTTATTAGGAAATTAATTAAGCAATACTTTTATTAGAAAAATATAGCGTGTTTTCACGCTCGCTTTTGCAGTAATTGTCACAAAAAGCGACACTATAACATTGCAGATGATGAACAATTAGTAGATATATTAATAGATACGTATCACGCAGTCGATACATTCGGTGATATATATTATGCAAATCACGACTGGTTGAACAAGCCACAACAGTGTCTTAGTTTACTATGACATCGCCGCGCTAACATAGTGACCCAGTACTGTCGAAACAGCCTGTCAGAGAGGCTAACATTGTGTCTTTTTGCTTTTCAGAATAAAGTAAGATGTTGACAGGCTACTTTCAGTTTCTATGCAAATTAAGACTTTAATCAAGTTATTCCGAAAGAACGAGAAAAGTTTGGTAAATTTATTCAAATTTGTCGTATACTTTATACGATCATTGCCTACTTGTTAAAAGGTAATAAACCTACGGTTATTATTAGGCGAGTGCAAACGTACATGCTATGCTAACGTATAAAAAACATACTTTCATCACCTCCCAGTCTTTACCTGCCGTTTTAATAGACGCTGATATTGCTTTCTAGTGTTTGATTCGCTTTGTTTTTTTTTTCTAATTCTAATTTGTTCGCGACACTGGGTGGTATTTCAGATGCATAGATAAGAAATGAAGCCTAGTTACGTTTAACATTTAAATAACAGGAGAACGATCTGCTACAGGATTATTGAAATTCCTCGCAATAAAGAGACCATCTCGGAGTAATTCTCGTTTGCATTCCCCAGAGATACCTAAATGATTAAGGTCTTTGTCGCCAACGATGAAAGAAACTGAATTTTCATTAACGTCCTTTAACAGTTTTATAACATCATTATGGAAAACTGAAAGTAGTTTGCTGAGCACACCATGAAACTATTGCACGATAGGCGGGTAAGCTTACTGAGCTCAAGATTAAATTATCACACATACCTTTGCACATTTTAATACTTAAGCGATATATGGCTATATGGCAGCATAGCGGTGAGTTCTTCATACCAATTCCATTCACGTTTTGTATCGAGATCTCAGTTTCAAGGAAATGGACTGACCATTAGCCGTGTATATGTCATGTCTTAGATAGATATACGATGTCCGTCTTATAACTTGCTGCTTAATGTTTGATGATACATGCGTATGTGACCAAATGCATTTGATTGTGGCACACCCTTGTCCTTTTCATATTGAAATAAGCATAAAAGATACACAAGTAAGACGTTCCTGGATAACAGCTTTCTATGGTATTATTTTACTTCATTTGCCGTGCAACCTAACCTTAATAGACCGCAAAACAGAGTGTTATGTTTGCATTAACATGATAGTATGACCTTTTTAGAGACTGAATCTAGTTTCTTATACATAGATCATCATGCAATATGCATAGTCAGCGAACATATAGTCTATCATTTATTTGCATTAGATTACATAAAATTTACTATATTAGTTTTTTCTTTAAGTCGAGTTGTTCAGACAGATAAATATTTATATATCAGTTAAGTCGTTTTTGTTTCACCTACTTTATTAATTGCTGTGGCTCGTATTAAAGCGAAAGTTGGTATCTATTTCAAATTGAAGCGCATACTTTGGATATTGAGAATGTCATAAATATTGTATATGACAAAGCTACTTTTGAGGAAGACCTAAACAGATGGCTACCTAGTAGGCAGGACAAAGTTTCTTACAAGTTCCATAAGGCCACATTCCATCCTTGACATATCGTAACACAATTCATAACCATATGGCTGATTTGTTATTACAAAAGCGCTACAACCTCTATTAAATTGTGTATTGTAACAGTAGCAAAAACAAATAGTGCAAGATGATATTTATAAAGCGACAAAAAAAAAATACGGACGTTGATGATTGCTTTCTTCAAAATATGAAACGAAGAGGATGTGTCACGAATGAATGAATGGAGAAACGAAGGTTTCGCCGATGCCGATATAATTAATCCAAGGAGGGCTGAATGATTTGATTTAAACAGCAATGTCCTTTACATGTTTAAGGCAAAACAAAAGAAGAAGAAAACGAAAATTACAAATTCGATTAATATACGTTGGGCACCAACGTTAAATAAAAAGAAAATCGTTTCAGATGAAGAGTTAAAAGAGAGAACAGACAACTTGTACAAAACGGTACTGAGCAATGATAAGGAGACTGAACAATCGAAATCAGAGACTCCCCCCATAGCACAAAGATGGAAAACAAAAGTAACTAAGTCATACAGAAAGAGACAAAAGTTTTCTGCAAGAAAAAAAGGGAAAGTAAACAATGACCAGGAAATGGCGCAACCAGAAAGAAATTCCTACTCTGGGGGGAGAGAGGGGAAGGGGGTAAGAAATTGCTACTCCGGGGGAGGAGGGTTGGGTTTGAGAATAGCTCAAGCCCAGCTTCCTAAATCTATGAGCTTAACATATGAGGACACGAAAAATATAAACGGTCGAAAATGTAACTCCAAAACACACAAGACATCGCACAATGAGGATCCTTTTGTGAACTCGGTGGGGGCATTTTATTGTGTCACGATTAAACTTTGTTTTGGCTATTTAGGCGTCAGTCAGCCTTTGCCTCGTAGCTGGTGCAACCCACATGCAAAGTTTGATATTTGAATTGACATTTTGCATCGTCCCTTGCAGTTCATTAAAACAATAACAATACATGTGTATTAAGAAACAAACGTTTTACCTACCACGTACAACAATAAGTGAAGCTGCCTCTTATCATCTGTCGTGCCTGCGTGTCTTTAAAAGAGTTTCGAAATCATTCCGTAATCTCACGAGTCGCTTCAATCTGTTCAATCGTCGTATTCGTCTATTGCGTTTTCTGTTGAACTGGCATCGTATACCCGCAAAACCTTTCTGACAACTACAGAAACAAAACCCGAAAGAAGTGTCCGGAATTTGAAGCTTTCCGCCATTGAGACATCGTATCCGAGAATCACAAAACATAGTCCTCGGCATAGCCTCGACAAAGTCTGACATGAACACATTGAATATCAGCAGGCATATCACTGTGTTTCTAAGAGTTAATGTATGTTTTGATATATTAACCCGAGAACACTTCCTAACACTGTTCGTCCGAGTGTGCGAAGAACATCTGTCTGAATGAACACAATTTGGAATGTTTTCACCCATCTCAACCCGACCTGAGTCCACCCCTGTACAACAGCCTTTATCTCTTTCCTTCATTTTTATCCGTTACTATTTTTCACTAGTAGTAAGTTTTATTTATTTTATCTATAACGTTTTGTTATTACAAGGTATGAAGTATATTTCACAAGAGTTAGTAACTTCTTCAGTTGTCAATCAGTAAATGAATGTTGTTCAGTTATCCTTCTCCAATATATAGCTTTTCTGCCTCCTACTAAACTGATGTTTTGTATAGTCGATTTGTACGTCAGGTTTGTATAGCAAGGAGTGGAAAACTTCATTCAAGATTTATATTTAGCATTTTACTATAGTCTTTTGAATTGTAAAGTTATACGGCCTATGTCTAAATGAGATGAAGCTCCTCCTTATACAACTGTCACGTAGTGAAGTAGTTAGCGCATATGTTGTAACAGTGATCGTGATTGGATCTATATAAGAAATGGGTTGGTTCGAATTTTGTAATGAATTTAACACTCGATCGTAGTAGTATAGCTAACATGTTCGGAAGAAACTCACTGAGCCAACAGTAGTGTAATGTGATAGTGAAACGTTTAAAGAAGTTATCGATCAAATAGCGATAAACATCGTTTATGAAAGATATTAAGCAAATAATGCGTTTAAAATAAAGACGGTCATTGAATAAGAACATAGTGAAGTATTTAAGAGGCAACGTTTTTAGCTTGTTTATCTTTAAGAAATCGTTTTAGTCGATAAAGTGTAAATAACGAATTAAAGAAAAAAGAGACCTAGTATAAAATGAGATTGATAAGGTAAACGGAAACGACTTAAACGCTTACTGCACGGTATTATTTCTGGGACAAGTTTGTAAGGTAGTGCTAGAAGCATACTGTATTATAGTAGTATGTTTATAGGACTGGTTGCCCGACGTTTGTCTGACAGAAACGGTAAAAGTAAACAACGATCAGGAACTGGTGCAATCAGAACCTAAGTCAGTATATCAGAACTTTGCGTGAAAGAAATCTGATCGACGCTAATGACTATGTCATGCAAAACTTACCATAATAAAATTTTCTGCTGGCGCGTCTTATAAGAAAACCTATCTTGCAGCGGTAAAAAGAAATAGCAATCGTCAGGAACTGAACTAATCATGACCACACACCACTGTCGAAATCCAAAGTGGAAACGGACGCAAAAACACTGAACGTCAGTACCACCACAATTAGATAACGTAAGATATACCAAATGACCTCCGACTAGGCAAATACAGCAATGCATTCTGATGAATCAAATATGGCTACCCGACCAACGTAACATATTGTGGTACCTGTACGTCCCCTTTCTGACATCAGCAATGAAATTTTGGAGGTTAAATCTACAGTACTTGACTAAAAACGACACATAGATGCCAATAATTGTCATCCAACCAACTAGGCTACAGCTGTTCCCCAGACATGTTCGTAAATGGCTAAGATGTGTGACGAAGTTAAACGTCTGTGTCCATATTCAACATTTCATGTGATCGATCTGTTTCGGTATTTCTTTACATGTATATACTGTTCTACGTTTTATATGTCATTTGCAGAATTAGTTTTCACTGTTTTAAAACTGAACCAATGCTCGAACTGACTATACGGTCTCTATTGATGCGTTATTGGTGTTGTCTCTCGGGTTTGGTTGAGTTGTTATTCTTCACTGGTAAGCGCGTTTCTAATTCCCTAATTACTTTGAAGAAAATATTCAAGGTCCATATTATTACTGACGAATTTTGTACTGCAAGGCCATTCTGTCAAATTGAATATGGTCCCATCTCTGTGAAGAAATATCAGTCGAAATTGCTAGCCAATACAATGTAAGCTTTTAATGTTATTGGCTATTCATGCGCTGATCGTACGACATGGGGTATGAGGATATGCCTGATTGTCGTGTTCGAAATTTGAGTATGACCCTTTTGTAAGAATAGACTGACCAAGCTGTTAAACTTCATAGCGGCATCTGAGAGCATTCCTTATAATTGCATAAATCACTATGGGATGTCATGCCACCAAAACGAATGTGTTCGATATTTTTTTTTAAAATTTTATTTAGTAGTATCGTAATTGTGTCTTGTCTCCACAACGACAGAAAAAGGTACAAGTAGGCAATGATCAGGAAAAGGCGCAATAAGAAAGAAATTGCCACTCCAAAAAAACTGAGGTGAGAAAAACTTAATTGACAATTAGGTATTTATACTTAAAAACATATCGTAAGCTGAGTGAGCAGTTATTTCCTAATAGGCGGCCATTCAGTTACCCGAACTTAAATGAAAATATGAAAACATACACAATGTTCAAACAACACAAAAGTTCGACTCCAAAACATAAAACAAATGGAACCACAAAAGAAGTATCGCCTTGGAACGATCAGTCATATAAAACTACTGGGTGGGGGGCTTAAACCGGTTCTACAGGCGCCTAACCTCACCCTCATCATCTGCAGTGGTACACAACATTTAATTAGTTAGTTGTTCGATCCTAGTAGTGAATCTCTAACTAGTCAATGAATCATCAAGGACAAACAAATAAATCACGATAACCACCATGATGAATCAAAAACGAGAACTCATAGATTTAGTAAGCTGCCCGACGATAGAGGTCCCTGGGCCCCGAATAACTTACTGAAACCCGGAGCAAAAGAACCCCGGTGGGCCAAGCAATAGACAAGAAGCTCCGGCCCCATCCAACTAAAATGAATAGCTTTGTGTCGGGGCCATCATAGAGTCTGGCGCTCGACCCACCGGCATGCAATAAAAGAAGGCAGCATAGTTATCAACCAGGATTGGGTTGTAAACTAAGCATGCAGACTGTCGCATAACATTCAAGTTAAAGCCTATACGTCTATAACGTGTTATGATTTTTCTGAACTGAAAAAAAAAAAAAAAAAAAAAAAAAAAAAAAAAAAAACATTCCTTCCTATAATAAGTTTCTTAAATTTGTGAACCAAGTCACCATAAAATTTTGGTTCCGAAAGGCCCTCGCGTTAAAGCCTGAAACAAGTAAGAAAAGTAAAAAAAACTTTGTTAATAGAAGTAAATAGCTCACTAGCAAATTGATAGGAGTCAATTCTTTAAAAAGAGTCTATGGACAGACCATGAACTTCTCGATCCAAACAATGTGAGAGAGTCTGAATTTAAGTTTGATTTGACCTCATGGCCTTGGCTAGTACTAGGCTACAACTGTTCAGCTGTTCCAAGATATGTTCGTAAATGGTTAAGATCTGTGATGTAGTTGAACGTATATGTCCATATTCATCATTTCATATGATCGATCTGTTTCAGACTTAAAGCTATTCATTTTAGTTGGTTGGGGCCGGAGCTTCTTGTCTGTTGCTTGGCCCACCGGGGTTCAGTTTGCTCCGGATTTTCAGTAAGGTATTGGGCGCCCAGGGATCTCTATCGTCGGGCAGCTTACTGAATCTGTGAGTCGTCGGCTTTGATTCATCATGGTGGTTATCCTGATATATGTGTTTGTCTGTGATGATTCATTGACTAGTCAGAGATTCAACACGAGGACCGAACAACTAACTAAATGTTATGAACCATTGCAGAAACTGAGGGTGAGGTTATGGCCATGTAAAATCGATTTAAGCCCGCCAGTAATTGTATATTACTGATCGTTCCAATGCGATACTTCTGTGGTGGTTCTTATTGTTTATGTCTTGGTGTTGAATTTTTTGTGCTGTTCGCACCTTATGTAGTTAAGTTTGGGTAACTGAGTGGCCACCTATTGGGAAAATGGCTGCCCATTCGGCTTACGATGTGTTGTCTTAGTGTAAGAACCTGATTGTTTATTAAGTTTTTTACCCACCTCGGATTTTGGAGTGGGCATTTCTTTCTGACTGCGCCTTATCCTGATCATTGTTTACTCTTACTCTTAGCCGCTCACTCGGCTTACGATGTTTTCCTAGTGTGATTGCATGATTGTCAAGTTCGTTTTTTCCCACATCGGTTTTTGGAATGGGAATTTCTTTCTGGTTTAGCCTTTTCCTGATAATTGTTTATTTGTTCCTTTTTGTTGATATGATACTGTTCAATATTTTATATATGTCATTTGCATAATTTCTGTTTTCACTGTTTTGAACTGAACCAAAGCTCGAACTGACTATACGGTCTGTATTGATGCATTATCTGTGTTGTCTCTCGGGTTTGGTCTGTATAATTAAATGCGCCAATGAATCAGAAAACCAAAAATTTGCATATGCGAAACCAAAGGCGCAGATCACCTGTGCAGTAACTGCACAGCTGATCAGCGTCTTTGGTTTCGCTACTCGAATAGTACAATTTCTCTTCTTAAATCCGAAATTCCAAGCTTCTAGCCTGCTTCTGAGACTGTACAGCCCGGTTTGTGTAAGACCTGGTTGGAAATCCAAGTTTTTGGTTTTCTCACGCACAGGCTCAAATTGAGTTATTGTTATTCTTTAGTGGTAAGCGCGTTTCTAATTCCCTAATTACTTTGAAGAAAATATTCAAGGTCCATATCATTGTTAACGGACTTTCTCTGCAAGGCCATTCTGTCAAATTGAATATGGTCCCATCTCTGTGAAGAAATATCAGTCGAAATTTCTAGCCAATACAATGTAAGCTTATAATATTATTGGTTATTCATGCGCTGATCGTACGACATGGGGTATGAAGATATGCCTGATTGTCGTGTTTGAAATTTGGGTATGTCCCTTTTGTAAGAATAGACTGATCACGCTGTTAAACTTCATAGCGGCATTCAAGAGCATTGCATTTTAGTGCACAAATCACCACATCATGAACACATGTCCGTGTAAAGTATACCCCCTCAAACCCCACTTTTATATAGTTAAACTGGGGTATGCAGGGGTATACCTATTTTTCTTATTTTTGCTCCAAAACATAGATTGTGGGTACTCGTTAGAACCGCCTCGGCAAGGCGGTTCTAACGTGTACCCACAATCTATGTTTTGAGCAAAAATAAGAAAAGTATCAAAATTTTTCTAATGAAATTTTCACTTTTTTAAGCTGAAAAAATTCTCTGTTTATTGCATGGGAAAGTTTTCGTAATGATGTTATGCCACCGAAACGAATTTGTTCAATATTTTTAAATGTTATTTAGTAGTATCGTAGTTGTGTCTTGTCTAAATCTACCAGCTAGTTCACAACGATAGAGCTTGTAACAAGTACGAAAAACTCAAAAACTTCGTTAATAGAAAGAAAAAGGTACAAGTAGGCAAAGATCAGGAAAAGGTGCAATCAGAAAGAGATTCCCACCCCAAAAACCGAGGTGGGAAAAAACCAAACCAACAACCAGGCACTTATACCATGAAACATATCGTAAGCCGAATGAAAAAAATACAAGTAGGCAAAGATCAGGAAAAGGCACAATCAGAAAAAGACTCCCACTCCAAAAACCAAGGTGGGAAAAAACCAAACTACTAATCAGGTACTTATACCATGAAAACATTTCGTAAGCCGAATGAGCAGCTATTTTCCCAATAGTTGGCCACTCAGTTACCTTAACTTAACTAAAAATATGCAAACATACATAAGGCGCCAACAGCACAAAAATATTTTAAACACCAAGACATAAAACAAAAAGAACCACCACAGAAGTATCGACTTGGAACGATCAGTAACACAAAGTTACTGGCGGGTTTAAGTCGATTTTACACGGCCGTAACCTCACCTTCAGCTTCTGCAGTGGTTCATAACATTTAGTTAGTTCTTCGGTCCTCGTGGTGAATCTCTAACCAGTAAATGAATCATCAAGAACAAACAAATAAATCATGATAAACATCCTGATGAATCAAAAACCAGGACTCACAGATTCAGATTCACTGCAGCTATTTATACTCGCACCAGCAAATTAATGGGAGTAATTTCTTAAAAAGAGACTATGGAGAGACCATGAACTTCTCGATCCCAACAATGAGAGAGCGTCTGAATTTAACTTTGATTTTGACCAGAATTAGGCTACAGCTGTACCCAGACATGTTCGTAAATTGCTAAATGTGTGATGAAGTTAAGCGTCGGTGTCCATATTTAACATCTCAGTACAGTCACAGAAGACAGCTAGAAGTTTGAAATTTTGCATTTAAGTAGAAGAGGAATTGTACTATCCGAGTAAAGAAAACAAAGGCGCTGACCAGCTGATCTTCGCCTTTGTGTTCGCATAAGCAAAATCTGGTTTTATAAAGACGCGGCTAATATAATACTGTTCTCCGTTTTATATTTGCAGAATCACCTTTTCGCTGTTTCCAACTGAATTAACGCTAGAACAGACTGTACGGTATCTATGGGTGCAGTATTGGTGTTGTCTCTCGGGTTTGGTCTGTATAATTAAAATGAGTTATTATTATTCTTTGCGTTTCTAATTCCCTAATTACTTTGAAGAAAATACTCAAGGTCCATATTATTATTAACGGATTTTCTCTGCAAGGCCATTCTGTCAAATTGAAAATATGGTCTAATCCCTTTGAAGAAATATCAGTCGAAATTGCTAGCCAATACAATGTAATCTTATGTTATTGGTTATTCAAGCGTTGATCGTACGACATGGGGTATGAGGATATGCATTGTCGTGTTTGAAATTTGGGTATGTTTCTTTTGTAAGAATAGACTGATCACGCTGTTAAACTTCATAGCAGCATCTAAGAGCATTGCATTTAAGTGCACAAATTACCATGTCATGCCACTTAAACGAATTTGTTCGTAACTTATTTTTTATAATTCCTTCAGTAACATCGTGCTTCTAACTGTTCATCTAATTAGGCTCTGCAGCCTCTGTTGATGTGTTTGAATGTCTTTGCCAATGTCTTGTCCTTTCGCCAGGAATTAAGCACCAGGGATTGAACTTATGGGTATGCCCATGCCGACACTTATTAAGTGTACTCTGGGAGCTCATTCCAATGCTCTACAACTCTATTGCTAAAGTAATTTCTACCGATATTCAGTCTAAACATTTCCTTGTAGATTTTGAAAGAGTGACCTCGTGTTTCTGTATACTGCGACATTGTGAACAGTTTCTCCTTGTTTACCATATCAATGGCATTCATGATTTTATAAACCTGGACCATATCAGCCCTTTTCCCTTTCAGCCCTTTTCCCTTCTGTATTCTAATGAATCTTTATGAACATGTACTTGTGTCTTGTCTAAATCTGTCAGCTAGTCCACAATGACAGAACATGTACCAGCACTCCGTTAATAGCAAGAAATTGCTCACTAGCAAATTGATTGGGAGCTCATGAACTTCTCGATCGTTACATTGTGAGAGCGTCTGAATTTAAACTTGATTTTGACCTTACGAGATTGGCTAGTAAATTGTGTGACGTTCAATGATTGGAATCACATCTTCACTGGCATCTTTTATCAATGACGTTGGCGTTGTTTGTTCGGATTAAATGAGATTGGAATTGCGATACTCTTGTTTGACGTTTGATGTTTTGACCGCACTGCTTCCGAAATATATCTATCATTCACTGTCTTGAAATTTGTTTCTGTTCTTCTTTTTTTTTTTCAAAAAAAAAAAAATCAGTCTTACGTCTTTTTCGAGATTTTGACGGGCCAATCAGTAGGTGGGTCGAAAACGGGAGGACCCCGTGAAAAAAACACCTGACACACCCGCAAACAGAACTTGGCTATTCACATCTGCCCAGTCAGGGGCTCGAGCCCACACAAGACACAGCGATCGAATGAGAAAGCGCGGTAATGAAATATCAGCGCTCTTAACCATTCGGCCTAAACAATTTGTACTGTGTCTAGTCCTATATTTGTTCTGTTGTGCGCCAATTCTTTCTCCCCTAATTATTGGAGTTCAAGATGTTGACATCTCAAGAAATTGCGTACGACTATATATAACCCATATTTGACGAATGCATTCTCCCATCATTATCATTTGGATGAGTTCACTTTCATATTAAGTGGCGTTAGGAGTGATTTTAAATTTTCCTGTAATTTTTTTTTATAAGAAAATCCTCTTAGGGATAGCCCCAGATGGGACGCCGCGTTCTGTGGCGTCACATATGGGGCTATGCTGTATGCCTATATCCCACAAAAAGGACGCCAGGCTAATATGAGTTAAGTACCCACCAAACATTATGTTTATATGTTTAGCAAGGAAACAATTTCTCAGCGAGAACCGGATGTATCACACACGTATTTGCATTTCTCATTGCATGGCCCATTCTAGACAGGATATGTGTAGCCGGGCCACAATTTGTAACGGAGTCCGGGTTAGCCAGCTGATCGAGGCTTCAACACTCAAAGTAGAAGGTTTATCTGATTAAGCATCTTTGAACATTGATATCTCAATATATAAAACAGATTATCAGACTCTAGAGCTTCACCCAAGATCACGCACCACGTCAATGGGTGTTCGAAATACTGGGCTGCAGTTTGCTTGCTGTGTAAAGTAGCGCATCACCCAGTCGGTTCAAATGACTGCAAAAAGATCTAGGTCACCTTTAACGAATCATTAACTAATGATGTTGTTAATTTTGAACAACTGGGCCATGGTTGCTTGACGTTTGCCTGGAAGAACCGGTAAAAGAAAGCAACAATCAGGAACTGGTGCAATCAGAACCAAAGTCAGTATATCAGAACTGTGCGTAAAAGAAATATGTACGACGCTGATGACTATGTCATGCAAAACTTAATATAAAGTTAGAAAACAATATCTCGCAGAAGTAAAAAGTAATCGCCAGGAACTGAAAGAATCATAACCACACACCGCTGTCGAAATCCAAATGGGAGTCAAACGGAAGCAAAACTGAGAACGTCAGTACCGCAACGTAAGATATACCAGATGACCTCCAATTAGGCAAATAAAAGAAATTGGCTCTATAAATGAATCAAAGATGCCTTCCCGACAAACGTAACATATTGTGGTACCTGGATGTCCCCTTTCTGACATCACCATTGAAATTTGAGCATTAGAAAATGGTTAAATCTGAAGTACTTAACAGAGATTACGAAAAACGATGCCAGTAATTGTCACCCAACCTACTAGGCTACAGCTGTTAATGGACATGTTCGTGAAAGGCTAAGATGTGTGACGAAGTTAAACATCTGTGTTCATATTCAACATTTCATGTGATCTGAGAATCCTGAGATCCTTTAAAAGCAGTGGACAGTAATACTCTTCTACGTTTTATATATGTCATTTGCTGAATTACTGTTTGCAGTCACTGCTTTGAACTGAATCTACGCTCGAACTGACTATACGGTCTCTATTGATGCACTCTCGGGTTTGGTCTGTATAATTAAATTGAGTTATTGTTATTCTTCACTGGTAAGCGCGTTTCTAATTCCCTAATTACTTTGAAATATTTAAGGTCCATATTATTGTTAACGGATTTGGTACTGCAAGGCCATTCTGTCAAATAAAAAATATGACCGTCCCATCTATGTGAAGAAATATCAGTCTAAATTGCAAGCCAATACAATGTAATCTTATAATGTTATTGGTAATTCAAGCGTTGATCGTACGACATGGGGTATAAGGATATGCCTGATTGTCGTGTTTGAAATTTGAGTATGCCCCTCTGACCAAGCTGTTAAACTTCATAGCGGCACCTGGGAGCTTTCCTTTTAATTGCACAAATCACAATGGGATGTCATGCCACCAAAACGAATTTGTCCAATATTTTTTTTATTTTATTTAATTATATCGTTATTGCGTCTCAGCAAAAGGTACAAGTAGGCAGTGATCAGGAAAAGGCGCAATCAGAAAGAAATTCCCACTCAAAAAACCGAGGTGAGAAAAACTAAATTAACAATTAGCTACTTATAGTTAAAACATATCTGTAAACTGTCGGACAATGGAGATCCCTGGGCGCCGAATAACGTAGTGAAACCCGGAGCAAAAGAAAACCACCAGTTGAATCCCGGTGGGCCAAGCAACAGACAGGAAGCTCCGGCCCAAACCAACTAAAATGAATAGCTTTATGTCGGGCCATCATAGTCTGACGCCCGACCCACCGCCGTGCAATTAAAGGAGGTAGCATAGTTATCAACCATGATTGGGTTAAAGCATGCAGACTGTCGCATAACATTCAAGTTATAACATATACGTCTGTAACGTGTTATGACATTTCTAAACTGATAAGAAAAATCCGTCCTTCCTATCAGTTTCTTAAATTTACAAACCGTAAGATTCTGGTTCCGAAATGCCATCACGTAAAAGTCTGTAACAAGTACGAAAAGTTCAAAAATTGTAACAGAAAGAAATAGCTCACTAGCAAATTGATGGGAGTCAACTCTTAAAAAGAGTCTAGGAGAGACAATGAACTTCTTGATCCCAACAATGTGAGAGCGTCTGAATTTAAGTTTGATTTTGACCTCACGGGCTTGGCTAGTACTAGGCTACAACTGCTCAGCTGTTCAAAGATATGTTCGTAAACGGCTAAGATCTGTGATGTAGTTGGACGTATATGTCCATATTCATATGATCGATCTGTTTCAGACTTAAAGCTATTCATTTTAGTTGGTTGGGGCCGGAGCTTCTTGTCTGTTGCTTGTTGCTTGTGTTCAACTGGAGTTTCAGTAAGTTATTGGGCGCCCAGGGGCAGCTTACTGAATCTGTGAGTCCTCGATTTTGATTCATCATGGTGGTTATCCTGATATATGTGCTTGTGCTTGATGATTCATTGACTAGTTATAGATTCACTTCGAGGACCGAACAACTAACTTAATGCTGTTAACCACTGCAGAAGCTGAGGGTGAGGTGATAGCCATGTATAATCGCTTTAAGCCCGCCAGTAATTGTATATTACTGATCGTTCCAAGGCGATACTTCTGTGGTGGTTCTTATTGCTTATGTCTTGGTGTTGAATTTTTGTGCTGTTAGCACCTTATGTAGTCAAGTTTGGGTAACTGAGTGGCCACCTATTGGGAAAATGGCTGCCCATTCGGCTTACAATATGTTGCCTTAGTATAAGTACCTGATTGTTAATTTATTTTTTTCTCACTCCATTTTTTGGAGTGGGAATTTCTTTCTGATTGCGCCTTTTCCTGATCATTGTCTACTCTGACTTTTAGCTACTCACTCGGCTTACGGTATGTTTTCTGAGTGTGATTGCCTTATTGTCAATTTCGTTTTTTTTTCCCACATCGGTCTCTGGAGTTGGAATTCCTTTCTGGTTTCGCCTTCTCCTGATCATTGCCTATTTGTTCCTTTTTCATTAATGTAATACTTTTCAACATTTTATGTATGTCATTTGAAGAATTACTGTTTTCAGTGTTTTGAACTGAACCAAAGCTCGAACTGCCTATACGGTCTCTATTGATGCATTATTTGTGATGTCTCTGGGGTTTGTCTGTATAATTAAAGGAGCCAATGCATCAGAAAACCAACAATTTGCATATGCGAAATCAAAGGCGCAGATCACGCAGCTGATCAGCGTCTTTGGTTTCGCTACACGGATAGTACAATTACTATTCTTCTTTAATCCGGAATGTCAAGCTTATAGCCTGCTTCTGTGACTGTACAGCCCGCTTTGTGTCAGAACTGGTCGGAAATCCAAATTGTTGGTTTTCTCACGCACACGCTAAAATTGAGTTATTGTTATTCTTTAGTGGTAAGCGCGTTTCTAAATCCCTAATTACTTTGAAGAAAATATTCAAGGTCCATATAATTGTTAACGGATTTTCTCTGCAAGGCCATTCTGTCAAATTGAATATGGTCCCATCTCTGTGAAGAAATATCAGTCGAAATTTCTAGCCAATACAATGTAAGCTTATAATATATATTATTGGTTATTCAAGTGTTGATCGTACGACATGGGGTATGAGGATATGCATTGTCGTGTTTGAAATTTGGGTATGTCCCTTTTGTAAAAATAGACTGATCACGCTGTTAAACTTCATAGCGGCATCTAAGAGCTTTGCATTTAAGTGCACAAATCACCATGTCATGCCACTAAACCGAATTTGTTCGTAACTTTTTTTTTTATAATTTCTTCAGTAAAATCGTGATTCTTAGTATTCTTACGACGGTAACATCTAATTAGGCTCTGCAGGCTATGTTGATGTGTTTAGATGTCTTTGTCAATGCCTTGTCCTTTCGCCGGGACTATAGCACCAGGGATTGAACTTATGGGGATGCCAATGCCAACACTTATTAAGTCTACTCAGGTAGCTCATTAAACTGCTCTACAACTCTATTGCTAAAGTAATTTCCACGGATATTCAGTCTAAACCTTTTCTTGTAGATTTTGAAAGAGTGACCTCGTGTTCCTGTATACTGCGACTATCAATGTCATTCATGATTTTATAAACCTGAACAAGTAGCTTATGATGGGAGAGCTATCACCTCAAATTTAAGCTCGGCTCCGCTCCATATCAGCCCTTTCCCTTCTGTATTCTAATGAATCTTTATGTACTTGTGTCTTGTCTAGATCTATCAGCTTATCCACAATGACAGAGCATGTACGAGCACTTCGTTAATAGTAAGAAATTGCTCAATAGCAAATTGATTGAGTCAACGCTTACAAAGAGTCTATGGGGAGCTCATGAACTTCTCGATCGTTACAATGTGAGAGCGTCAGAATTTAAACTTGATTTTGACCTTACGAGTTTGGCTAGTAAAAATGATCGGAATCACATCTTCACTGGCATCTTTTATGAACGTTTGTTCATATTAGAAGTGTTTGGACTTTTGATTTTGATGTTTTTACCCCGCACTGCTACCGAAGTATAGCTATCGTTCACTGTCTTGAAAGTACTGTTGAATTTTAGGTCAATTTTCATTTTTGAAAATATATAAATACAGTTAATGCTGATGTTGCTGATCTTTAATTGATTGAAATTAGTTATGCTGGCCCAGTTTGTACTGTATCTAGACCTAAATTGTTCTGTTTCTCTCCTAATAATTGGAGTTCAAGATGTTGACTTTATGTTGTGACTTTTGTGTATCTAAAGAAGTTGCATACGACTTTAACTCATATAAGCCTGGCGTCCCTTTTATAGGACATCGGCAAACAGAATAGCCCCAGATGTGACGCTGCAGAACGCGGCGTCCCAATATGTGGCTATTCTGTTTGATTAGAGGAATTTCATCGAAAAATGATTAAAAATTATAAATTACTCCTAACACCCCTAAAATGAAAATGGACTCATCCAAATGATAAAGAAGGGAAAAATCCATTCGTCAAATATGGGTTACGTACCCGCCAAACATTCTGTTTATATGTTTACCAAGGAAACAAGTTCTCTGCGAGAACCGGATGTATCAGACACGTATTTGTATTTTTAATTGAATTACCCATTCTAGACAGGATGTGTAGCGAGGCCAAAAATTGTAACGGAGTGCGGGTTAGCCAGCTGATCTAGGCTTCAACACTCAAATTAGAACGTTTATCTGATAGAGCATCTTTGAACATTGATATCTCAATATTTAAAACAGATTATCAGACTCTAGAGCTTGACCTAGGATCATGCATCACGTCAATGGGTATAAAACATTCTGGGCTGCAGTTCGCTTGCTGTGTAAAAGTAGCGCATCACCCAGTCGGTACAAATCACTTCAAAAAAGATATCTGGACTACTTTGATGTTAACGTGATCTCGAACAGACACATTGATCAGTCATAATCATTGAAATAATATATAACAATAGGTTATATTTTTGTTCTTATATTCGAATGATGTAAATGTTTAAGTGACAACATTAAAAAAAATCACGATGAATGTATTCAGACTGAAACCCTAGACCTCAAATTGTATACTCACGCATCAACTATCTTTGAAGCAACCGAACGTTATAAGACAAACGTTTTTTTTTTCTATAACAGAATTCCTTAATCATACGCCTTAGATAAAGGCAGGAAGAAACATTTACAACGAAGCTCATAATAGTGGTATCATTATTTTGACCACTACCAAACCCAAGAACTAACCGAACACCTTTGCGGGGGGAGTTTTTATAAGTGAGTTAGCGTATGTCTCATTCCCTACTAAACATAGGGAATTTTATCGACGATCTACCCATATGAAATATTGCATCATAAAATGTATCCTTTTCATAAAACACAATAAAACATTATACTTCAGTATGACGGGTATTTTATTTGTGGTTAGAATGCCCAAGTGTGTTATCGTAACTCAATCGCATGCACGCGACTGAAGTCAACCAGCGGGAGAAGTCATGCAATTGCAAAAACGAACTAAAAATCAGGAAAACGTGTCCGTCATATATACCCTCTTAAACCCCACTTTTATACAGAAAAACTGGGGTTTGCAGGGGTATACCTATTTTTCTTATTTTTGCTTCAAAACATAGATTGTGAGTACTCGTTAGAACCGCCTCATCGAGGCGGTTCGTACCCACAATCCATGTTTTGAGCAAAAATAAGAAAAATATCAAATTTTGTCCTATGAAAATTTCAATTTTTACAACTTAAAAATTATCTGTATATTGCATGGGTAAGTTTTCTTAATCAGAAAGCTAATGACAAGTAATAAAAAAACAACAACAATAATTATTGTTACTGCCCATTAATTCTTGTGCTGCATCCGACCTTTTGTCATGCTTTTCTCTGTTATGTCTTTTTGTTCATTTTTTTCATGATAACATTATTTAATTGCTCTGGACTCGAGTGTAAGATTGCGTTTGTAAGTAAATGATAGCCACTTAAAGTGATATAATATACACCTACACCATGTCTGTAAGCTTTACAGAGGTAGAAATTATTGGTACGTTTTTCTTTTCTATATTTCGTGCTATGTTAAGGCTCTACTGAGTGAATAAAAGCTAGGCAATGCGGCACACTATGTGTCTTGCATTGATCCTCAGCACAGAATACCAAAACGAGTTGAAGAAACAGCCAACCATAATTATCACGCCAATCAAGGACGAGCGGACGATACTTGTTTATGCAATTTTGTGCTGCTTGTCATCATTCCAAGTACAAATATCAGGGGAACACCTGTCTTTGATATGCCTGGAAATTTTCCTGACTTGTACCCTATCATAGTTTGGAATATCACGAAGGGAACTCGCCATATATTTTCGGAACTTGGAGCAATCAAAAACTCCTTAAATCACTAAATTTCAATAACCGTTTGAACGCTTTGACTCGTAGGGCGCCGACATTGTTGCTTTGGTCAAATCCGCTCTTAAGTTAGTTCGTTGATGTCACTGGTCAATTTTCGGACCGATTTACCAATCAAAAAGCGTTTTACATATCGATCTAGGTTGTAGTCAGTCACGTTCCATGACGTAATTTGTGACTTCCGGAGTTGTCAATTTATTTCTGTAAACTGCAGGGGCATATTAAGCACTGAACACTGCTGTAGGTCTCGTTGACACTCAGTGCGATATTCTGAGGAATGGCTATATACATGACTGCATGTTCCATAAACAATATCATTGATGCTATTTCAGGTTTGGACTTTACCAATAAAGCTTGCAAATAATTCACATATACATATTTAGCACATAGAAGTGTCACCTTTAACGAATCTTAAAGATCACCGAGAGAAGTTGTTGCGACATATTAGGCCGCAGATAACAACGCAAGTCGTGAACTTATTTTCAGACTTTCATTCAATACAAAATGAGAAATTCGAGTAGATACAATTTCATTTTTATTAAGCATAATGCAGAACATGCTATGAAAATGTACAGAAAAATAATTGTATACAAAATTTCACGATTTTGAAGACAGTTTGCTCTGATTTACTTTGTTTTTGTGTGAACATTAAACAATTTTTGCATTCAATAAAGCTTAATATTACTTTCTCCCTCCATTAAAAGAAAAAAAGCGACAGATACATATATGATTTCTGTAATGTATTTATTTATCTTATAAGTTTAATATTGAAGCAAAGAATCGAGCTCTAAAATGTGTTTACTTTTTACTGACACAAAACTAGCTTTTAAGCAATCCACTTGACGGTAAGTAATCATACTTTAAGTATGTTTGGTGTACGGATGACGTTCACAGTAATCTAGGACAACAGATAAAATAATAAACAACTTAGGAAAAAACTTCTTATACAACGGAAACAATACTCCCACACGAATCATACTGCATGCGACTTGTACAGTTGTATGAACATACTGAGCATAAAAACTTGTTTAGTTGACGTTGCAGTGCAGCATCCGTGTTTTAATATTTAGGTTAAATCTGTTATATCACGTTTTTTTTTTTTTTTTTTTTTTTTTTTTTTTTTTTTTTTTTTGAATTTATGCTTAACGTCCCAGTCAACAGCTATGGTCATCATATCGGGACGTTGCCTCCATTTTATGGGACGTACCCAAAATAAGGACGTCATGACAACAACCCAACTAAGCCAATATGGCTTATACATGTATGTTTGTTATGGTTTAACTTGCTTCATCCATCCCGTGGCCACTTGCTAATATAATGCTTTATTTTTCATCAGTAGAAATGTTCATGTCGGGACGTTGACTCCATTGATGGGAAATATACCCATCATTAGAATGTCGCATCAGCACTACATTACACTGATGTACGGGGTGACTTTTTAGGGCTGCCACACGACACAACGCCAGCTAATAGCAAATAAGAGCAGAGAGCATATTTATGAGAAAGGTGATGGGCCATACAGCAGCTTCGGCTATTCAAGCCTCGCCAGTGACCCTTTAAATTTGGCAACATGGCATCAAAGAGAATTACCTTATTTTTGCAACTTTCAACAGGTAAGTCGGTACAAAGACTAAACAAAATAGGGCCAAATATATTAAACGTTGGTTAGCAAATGATTCTAAACCGATCATAAGGGCCAAAAGGAAAATATAATCTTGCACTATGGATGATGTACGGTGTGACTTTTTACAGCCGCAACACGACACAACACCAGCTGCAGTAATAGCAATAAAAAATTAAAAACTGAGATCCTTTAAGAGCAGTGAACATATTTATGAGAGAGGTGATGGGCCATACCGCGGTTTCGGCTATTCAAGCCTTGTCAGTGACCCTATAAATTTGGCAACATGGCGCCAAACAGAATTACCTTAATTTTGTTACTTTCAAACGGGTAGTCGATGCAAAAGCTTGTATAATCAAAATAGGGCCAAATAATATATTAAAAGTATATATCTGTGTCCTAGTCATAGGCTGACCAAACGTTCCCGTTGTCACTGCTTCTTTAGCCTCCAGCATGACTCCATTTTACTCTGCTCTCAGTTGACAACATCGGTATTGCATCATAAACTGACATCCTCAATATCAGTATAATCATCATCACTATAGACTGAACGGTCGCTGCCACTGTTCACGTCGATTATTGTTATTTTTTTTTACAAGCAAAATTTTTGTCACAGTATTGTTCAGCAACAGTAAATCATTTCTTGTCATCAAAAAGAACTGGCATACGCCGTGTAAATTTAAGCTGCAAGTATTGCGTCGCCGCTAATATCAATAAAATCTATCACATTCAAACAGACAGTGTTAATGTGCTTTCAGCAACTGTCTGTACACCATCTTTCAGAAACTGCATTTTTCAAAACCTCACATTTCTGAAACACCACTGAAAATGACAATGTCATGTTTTTGCAACCTTAAAGTCGTAAAATGTATCGCATAAATTCTGAGAATCGGTTCACCTATATATAGTATGCCTAAAAATATTTGGAATATGCATTTTGCATGTCCAAGGGAGGTAATCCAAACACCTTAAAATTGAAAATCCAGCAAATTTGTGGAAACAATTTATGGGTTTGGCGCTCAGCTATGCATACAATACAATTTTGTTTTGGTTTGGTACATTTTCAATAAAAACTAACCAATTTAGATTTTTTCCGGGAAAATAGTAACTTCCCTTTCTGACATTTTTTTCAAAATTATTTTCTGGCATTAAATTTTTATTTGTTAACCAATTTTCAACATTTTTGTGGCATTATTTTTAAGACTTTTGGGATGCAAAATGATGACATGGCAATATTTTTCTTGTGGTCTTCCAGAAAAGTGAGATTTGGAAAAATGCAGTTTCTGGATTTCTTGAAGATGGTAGTTAGACATTAGTATAACATATACTGTTGGGGTTTATTCCTCTTGCAGAATTCCGGTAGTTTTGATTTCCAAACAACATAAGTGAGCGGAATGTTCTTTCTTTACAGCCATGCTTGATTTTCAGGTTTCCTGGTTGCAGCAGTTTGATATTCTCTTTCTTCACATTGTCACACTGGTAAATGTAAAAGTACTGGAGCTAGTTGCAACGCACTGGTGCAGATTAAATTACGAACTGGAGTAAGATTAAAATGGCGGAAAAGGTAAACAAAACTTGTACCTCTCTTCATTATCATTCCCTTATAAATTTGTGTGTGTGTTATTTGCCATGTCACCTGGCGCAGAGAAGGGCGGAAGCAGTGTAGTTTATGATTTTATCACGCAATATGTGATTTATTCCATGGGTTAGAAGACAAATCCGATACAGTTTTACCAACATGACTGGTGGCATGTGTTTTCGTGCCAAAATTGAGGGAAAAATGCATGTCTGGTTATAGATTTTGTTATATTATCATATATTTATGAATAAACATTCAAGTAACACTATTTCCGATCGACAATTTTTTCTTGGTACCGAAGCAAACGTTTTATTGAGGATTTTCTATTACAACGCACTGGGAGCATTTTTTGAAGCATTTGTACAACGCACTGGTGGTTACACAAACTTGCTGATTTCACATAGACAAAACATCTAACTCGCCCAGAAAAAAACATACATTGTTTTAAAGCGGCCAATTATAAAAATCCTATGTAAACTACAAAATAAACTTGTCTTTACGAGTCAACATACCCTTTTTTATTGGTCATATTGTAAAATGGCTGTGTCTACATTAATTTCTGACCATTTTGCATCTGACCGGCTACCACTAGACGAACCTGTTCTGACCCTGATGTATATTTTCCGACTAGTCATACTAACATATGATGCATATGATGTATGTGGCTATCCTAACAAGCAAGACGTGAAACTCATGAACGTCTGATTTAACCTCTCCTTAAATAGGACAAAGCAAAGAAAAGTTCGGCCTCGGTTTGTGACACCGAAAAAGAGAATAATAGTATCAACTCCTCAAAAGACTGCAGCTTTTTCCACACCTTCCAAGTCTGGCCGTGCGTTCAAAAGGTTGCGAACCACAGAGTCTTTATCAAGGGCTGGCACGAAAAAAATCATATATATGAAAGTCCTTGACTAAACATTTTAAATTCAAAAGCGTTAAAACTGTTACAGCCATATTATTATTTTACACTTCGATACTTCGTACCACTTCCATGAGATGCAACGAAACACCCATGGAGCTATACTGTACATCTGTGCGACCGGTTTCAGAGTTTCAGAGAATATGTGTAAATATAAGTAAAGCCGGGAAATAAAGCAATCAGAGCATCTGCAGACCAACCAAAAGCCACCAATTAGCCCCAAAAATATGAATACTTGTAAGCATTAATAAAACAAGGCACAGTCTTCGCCATATCCAGTTAAATAAAGTCCTTAAAACTTAGATGGACCTATTTGAAAACTAGGACATAATGCATTTGCACATTTCTTTTTTCTGGCTGATCTGGGTGCTCAGGTTGATGGACAAGGACTGTTAGTAGGATGATGAGGATAAATGTTTTGCTAGTTCTGTAAACATGGGAAGTAAAGCAAGAAAATGCCTCAAAATTATGTCCGAGAACCTCAGACCACACATTATATAGCTAAACAGGCGGTACAGGGGTAGACATTTTTTCTTCTTATTTTTGCTTGACAGATAGATTGTTTGTACTCTAAGAATCGTCTCTGACGTGTTTTGTTTAAGCAAGAAGAGATCAAATATCAAATTTTAAACTAACAACCTTGTAAGTCTTTGCATATTAGATAGCGTAATGAAAACACAGTTGTTGTCAATGTCATCAATGTATGAAAATTCAGTGTTACGGCCTTTTTTAAATGAACACTGTAAAATAATGTCTCTGTTTCTCTGGGCGAGTTAAACGCAATCCTGAAGCAAGTTTGTGTAACCACCAGTGCGTTGTACCAATGCTTCAAAAAATGCTCTCGGTGCGTTGTAATAAAAAATACTCAATAAAACGTTTGATTCGGTACCAAGAAAAAAAATTGACGATTGGAAATCGTGTTTCTCGAATGTTTATTCATAAATATATGATAATATAACAAGAAATATGCTCAGACATGCATTTTTCCCTCAATTTTGGCACGAAAACACATGCCACCAGTCATGTTGGTAAAACTGTATCGGATTTGTCTTCTAACCCATGAAATAAATCACATATTGCGTGATGAAATCATAAACTACAAGGCTTCCGCCCTTCTCTGCGCCAGGTGACATGGCAAATAACACACACACACACACATTTATAAGGGAATGATAATGAAGAGAGGTACAAGTTTTGTTTACCTTTTCCGCCATTTTAATCTTACTCCAGTTTGTAATTTAATCTGCACCAGTGCGTTGCAACTAGCTCCAGTACTTTTACATTTACCAGTGTGATTGTGGTAAGACGCAATTATTGATTCGTTGATTCAGTGTCTGAACGACAGTAGTGTACGGTCGGTTGTTTCTTTTTTGTAACTATTGCCCGGTACTTGATGGAGGGCGCGGAACTTACAAGATTTAAAGTTGACGAAATTGTCAAAGCTCATTTCATAATGATAATCCTCGGAACTCGCACGAAAAGCTACCTTTGCCCTCGGAATAAACCCGTCTTTTTTGCTGCATGTATGATGGCCATCCTATCTCCCTTGTCGAACGGAACTTTAGTTTTAGCACTGTTTAACCACTTTCATCTGATTGCCAGCATCTGTTATTGTTAACTGTATGGCCAGAATCAGACAGATCATATATTCAGACCTCTCTCTGTATTTTTGCATCTGGCGCATTACGTGTAAATGTTTCCTATTGCCATATTAGTACATGTATAGGCAAAACAAAGCAAAGTCCGACAAAGTCGAGTAATTAGAATTTGGATGTTTCTGTTCCTGGTACTCAGTTTAAGTCCTCATGTATTCAAGCCCTGCACCGGAAGTGCAAGACTAGCAATAACTACATGTTTTATTGCTTTAAACCAGTATTATAATGCACTTTTGGATATTAATTATTATTGCTTCACAAATGAAATGAAAAAGCAGGCATTATTTTAAAAATATTTCCCTTTATTGCACTTAAGCATAAGCTGCAGCGGTAAAATAAAAATATTTAATCGCTTTGGCATCGCATTTGTTGGCGATTTTTACGTCTATATCATATCATGCCCTGGGTTTGGCACTCCTAAGTCTCCGACACTGTGAGAGTAATCACTTAATATTGCGTTGCAGTCACTAGAATTCATTGCGCTCGTCAAATTGGCGCTCTTTTAATAGTCCCAATTTACAGTATAGTTACCATGTGATCAACCATTCTATATATGCAGTAACAGTCTGACTTAGAGCTCGTCATAAAAAAGAGATTGATAAATATCTGTTGCATTTATTCATGGACTTCAAACGAACATTGGACCAATGAATACCCCGTACATTATCTCCAAAACTAGCGTTTATTTGGTCCAGAAAACTGCACCATCTTTTTGAAGAAGCATTTTCACATTTTACCATGTTCGGAAGCACTACAAGAAAGATCAGAGTAATTGTCCTTCGTTTTCAGAAAGTAACTCATCAGCTGTAAGCGCGCCCACTTCTTTAAGTGTTTTGTCTGTACAAACCCTTTTCACCAGTGGAGAAAGTAACATCTGATTGTGCTGTGTCCGTATTACAGCGCTTTCCTGATCAGCACATCCTTGTATCTAGTCATAGCATGGACCGTCCTCGACTTAAGGTTCCTCTAGCCCCAATCAGTATTGTCTAATGGCTCCATCTTTACTTGAATATTTAAGTTGTGAAAGTTCATTTCGCTTTTATATCCTCCAGACACGATTTGAATACTAGTTTTGCTCCCAGATCCCAACCCTGTTTATTCCTGCATATACGAGGATCACCCCCTCCCGTGTAATGTGAAACTGTTTAACAAAATGCTATCTGTTTGCCAGTATCTGTCAACCGTGTGGCTAGTATTAACACACAACTCGATTGTATATATATGGTTTTCTGATGCAAGAATTTGATTCTGTGGGTCAAGAATTTGATTAATCCTGCAACTAATGCAAAGCAAATAAAGCCCGAAAAGTGATTACAGTTGAAATCATCAAACATCAACCGAGTGAAAGATTAAAATAACTATGGCTGCACAGTGTATGATTCTGCGAACCGCACAATCAAGTGCGCTGAGGTAAAATATTTTTAATGACCCGAGCATTAAGCTTATTTCTGGTAATACATTCTTCTGTTTTGGCCAGGAAAGCCTTTTGTTGATTTGTGTTAATTCCGAAAGTTGCAGACACTTTATGACCATTTACAGCGTGCACCAGTATTAATTATAATGTATTTTGGACTTTAATGGTCATTGCGTTTTAAATGCATTGAACACGCAGGCGCTATTGCAGAACATATTTCCCTTAATTGCACTTAAGCGAGGGCTGTTGCGGTACAATCAAATTGTTTTCTCGCTTTGCTGGCGAATATTGTTAGGGACAATCTCTTCCGGGGAAATTATACACTGCAACAATAATCACTTAAAATCTAGTAACATTCACCGAATTACTAGGACGATGACATTTTGGTGTTTGACAAACGCGTATTCTTTTATTTTAATGTAATGTTTTCTCATACATGTATACTCATTCATGTTGATATGCTGTCCATTTTAGGAGCGTGTCAAAGAAACTGTAAAAAAAAAAAAAAAAAAAAAAAAAAAAAAAAAAAAAATTGTTGAATCTATCTATCTATCTATCTATCTATCTATCTATCTATCTATCTATCTATCTATCTATCTATCTATCTATCTATCTATCTATCTATCTATCTATTACGTTCTTGATTGTTGCACTTTAAAGCATCATTTTATCGATGTGTCAATAGTTTTGAAAGATATCACATTAAATTTCAAATGTGAAAGCATGCCATGTTAAGGTATCCTCAAGCAGATAGTTTGGATAGAATAATTTCACCGAAATATGAAAAAATCACAAATTAATGATTGAAAAAGTAATGACTGGAAAGTGCACTAAAATGGGTTGTGATATTTCAATATGTGTTTGTTTGAATTGATGCTTAACGTCCCAAGCAACAGCTATGGTCATGTCAGGACGTAGCCCCTATTTTATGGGACTCTTACCCAAACTGATGACGTCATGAAATTCAAAAAGTGATTCAAATATAAGCATCCAACTAGGCCACAGAAGGCTTATACGTATGGATGGTTTGACTTGAACCACTTTTCCTGAGCAGGCTCAGACCACAGCGGTTAACCTGTAATCAGATGGTCAGTCAGTTGTGTATAAGCTTTGCCGGGAAGCACAAGACACTCTTCTATCTCTTTAGGCCCAAATGGGCAGGGCCCATATTCCCATCCGACCACCTTTATTTTAATATTTAATGCCATCTTTTTATGGTCAAACTCAGGCTTATAAAGTGCAGCCTTCTAAAATTTTTAAATCAAAACAATGAGGATTCACAGCTTTTTTGTGAACAATATAATTTAGATCTTTTAAAGTGGCATTGAATAGTACATGTACTATTCATCTGAAACGAAATAGGATTATTCCTTTATAATATATTCGTTTTACGCGACGTTTACACATAAACTCCTTTAAGCATCAGTGATATATATAGGTTTCATAAATACGAAGTTGAAATATTGCTATCATGGCAAAATTCTTAAAACTGAAGTTGAATGCCATAACGATGTGTTAAAGCGAAATAGTATATTTGGCAAAAGAGACGGCAAGGTCTTCAGACATTTTCTTGTTGCAGTATTTGCACAGCTGACCAGTATCTTTGTTTTCCATGCACATATAGCACAGCCCCTCTTCTGGAAAATCCAAAATTTCAAGCGTCTTGCCTTTTTCTGTCACCGAACATACTGATTTTTGTCTGAACAGGTCGGATCTCCCAAAGACCGGGTTTCTTGCGTCGTGGCTCATTTCTTATTAAAGAAATTCAACATAGGCTATCTAAAGAGTGTCGTCGGAGGGGTTGGGAGTTGAATTGTATGTTCAAACAAGTACATTTGTAAAACAATGCTACACTTGCCACAGAGCACGGAGCCAAAAGCAATCTCTGACACGACATGTTTATAGCATTATAGTGCAACAAACTTAAGACCAAGATGGAATATGTCAGAATTCGGTTGTTGGAATGATTTTCAATACCGGTCCTACATCAGCGACATCAGCTGGCCTGCCTTCAAGAAGGTACAAGTACCACGCAACTATTACACCGACGGGAATATTCCATATTGATATTGCCACAGGTACGATATCATCAGAAAGATTAACTTTTTTTTTATATATGGCTAAAAGATCACCTTTAATTTATTTTTACGTCTAAAAAGAGCGTTTTATAGACCAACAAATATTTCCCCTTCTCTGTTGATAATTGCTTTGCACATGTCAGTAGTAATGGATGCCACTCTGGCGGGATTTTCTGAAAACTTCTGGCGGGATTTTTATGGCCACGCTTCAAATAAGCGTAGCGCTAGAAGCGTGGCCATAAAAATCCCGCCAGAAGTTTTCAGAAAATCCCGCCAGAGGTGCGCACCCTGGGTCTCAGTTTATAAAACTAGCTAAGTTGCATGTAGGTAAGTATCCTTGAGTTAAGACAGGGACTTTAAGTAATGTGCAAATAAAGGTTATCTTTCAGAAATAGTTGGTAGCCCTGAAAAGGGCTGTTTAAGTGTTGTTTTGTGAAGTCTGAATTTATTTTGTAGTCTTCTTTCTTTTGGTTGCTTGTATTTCTTTCTTAGCTATGCCTAATCCTACAGCTGGAGATGATGTAGTTGATTGTTCACTATTGATGATGTCTAATCTGATAGGCAATCTGATTGCAGGGAACTGTATACTTGGCATTAGCGCTTGTCGCTGTACTTCTTCTTCCAGTTGTTTGACTTTGGTTTTCAACTCATTGAGTTCTTTAACCAAGACATCTATAATTTGTGTTCTATGCAACTGTTGTTGCATATGTGATGTCTGTTGCTGGTACGGAGAAGTCGCTTGAACTGGTTGTTGATAGTACTGTTGTTGTGTTGTAACCGTGTCATTAGTAAAGACTTCATTACATGCTTGCAGTAATAAGTCTGGATTGTTAATCATATCATCAAAGCTGATTTGATTCGAAGCCATGACTGAACATGAATGTGAAAACTTGGACTGTTGAGCTAAGCTTTTATACTCACTGAGGGGATTGACCTACTTTCTGTCTCATGTTTGTAAAGTTGGCTGTGATTTGTTAGTTATACTAGAACTTCTGATTGGTTTGAAGTTTAAGGTAGGTCAATCCTCCCAGAGAGTATAAAAGCGATTGCATTTTGCAGTTCTGTACACTTTCTTCGTGTACAACAAAATGGCAAAACAGTTTGACTGTGAATGCTACTTGAGGGCTTTGGAGGAGCAGGCGGACAGTATTGGTGGGGCAGCTACTAGCATGTTGGAAGCTATCAATACTTTCAAGAACAGCGCTGAGTCCTTGCAGCGGACTGTGGCTAACTTAAAGTCCATGATCAGTATGACAAGAAGTGCTATGAATTTAGCTCATGGAGGACGGGTTGTAGAGAAGACGGAGATAAAGAGGGAGGCGTTGTCACCAATTGTATCTGAGGAAGACTGGGATGATGACAGACCCAGTCATAACTACAGTGAACAGACTGAAGATTGGGACACCGAGGCAAACGAGCCGTCCTATAGTTTTGAAGGCAGGAATCTTTCGATTCCTGCCTACAGAACGGTCAAGTTTGATCGTTGGGGACAGCGCTGTCCTGCCTGTGGGAGTAGATACTGTGCCTGCTCCTAATCTGTGGAATATAAATCCACCCAACGGCCCTTTTCAGGGCCACACATTTCTTTCCGATTGAAATAACTTTTATTAATGTGTCTTTGTTGTATATGTGTTGTCTTACGGATATGGTGTGATCTTTGTGGCGTGATCGTATGTGAACTTCTCATTGGTTCTGATTTTAACTCTTCTGATTGGTTCTGATTAAAATGTAGGTCAATCCTATTCATCGACTATATAACATCGTGTTCTGTGCCTCTCTGTACATTCTGGAACTATGGGGTTCTTTGAAAAATTTAGTCTTAGGAAATTGTGTGCTGCTTTTCACAAAAAAGATTATCGGGAAATTGAGAGGCAACAGAACAAGATGGGGATACAGATATTTTTGGCCAGAAGAGGTATTGGTTACTGCAAACCAGTAGCTATTGTACGACCAATGCCTCGTAGACCTTAGGAATCTCTTGTCTCTTATGACCAAAACAGTCCTTTTCAGGACTACCAAATCTTCAGAAAGAATACCTTTGTAATATTGGTACTGACCAAATCTTCAGATAGAATATCTTTGTAATAATGTTACTGACCATGTCTTCAGAAAGAATATGTTTGAAAGAAATTTACTGACCAAAATCTTCAGAAAGAATATCTTTGTAATAATGTTACTGACCATGTCTTCAGAAAGAATATGTTTGAAAGAAATTTTCTGACCAAATCTTCAGAAAGAATATCTTTGTACAAAAAAATGCTGACCATATCTTCAGAAAGAATGTCTTTGTAATAATGTTACTAACTCGTATAATGACCAATATTTCATGACTACCAAATCTTCAGAAAGAAAACCATTGTAAGAAACAACTAACACAAAAACAGTTTTTTTCAATTTTAATTTGTACTAACAATTTTTAAGTGTACACATTTGAATAATATAGTCTCTAGAATTATTTGAATAATACAGTCTCTTAGAACATTTTGACAACAGTCACAGTTCATAACTTAAAAAATCAGTTCAATGTCAATTTACTCAGTGATTTCTTCAACTCTTCTTCTGGATCAAGAACAATTTCGTCACAGTTCTTAGCATCATGAGTCTCTGATTTACAGATGAAGCAATATTTCCTCTTAGGAATCCTTCGTTTCGTCTTCTTTGGCTCAGCTGTCTTCTCTACTTTTCGCTGCTTGCTTGGAGTTGGCTCTGGCACATCTTCGTCACACATTCGCTTTCGTTTGTTCGTCTTTTCCACCACTGCAGTTGATTCAGTTGATGTGGAAATTTTCTCTGGTTTTGTCTCATCTTTCTGTGGACATTTTGAAGCCCAGTGATCGAACGAACCGCACTTGAAACATTGTCCATATGCTGGTTTTCCATCTGGTTGTTCTCTAGCAAGCTTTAGTTTCAAACAATCGCTGGCCCAGTGTGTTGTTTCTTTACAGTAGTAACATTGTCCAAAAGGTGGAGCAAGTTTTCCTTGTGCCCTCAGCATATCTTCTAATGGTTTCAGCTGTTGAACTTCATCTGTAGTGAGAAGTTTCTTCAAAGATATGAAGTGGTAGTAGATACTCTTAGTCTCACTGCTCATAGTTGAATCCATGTTTACTCTTTGACGATTTGAAGTAGAATGATTCTGTGAGTCTGTGTTGCCGACTTTATACCCTGGCGCAGCATGCGTAAAGGTACCTTTCATCAGTGATCTTTGTTGATAGTAGATACTCTTTGGGTCATTGAATTTTTCCTTTCTTGGATCTTGTGACATGTTGCTTGTTCAGATTTGAAATGATAATGTGAGTCTGTTTTCCCAGTTTTTTATACGTTCAGTTCAGTGTCAGTTTGTCGATTGCAGAAATGAGATCTTCATATTCCATATCTTCCTCCTCACAATCTCTTCGAATATCTGTCAGTATAGATTCTAGATGAGAAATCACGCCGTCGTTATTGGCAACGTGAGTTAACCAGTGGAGATAAGTTATCGGACTGTCATCAATGAGTCTCCACATTTCATTTGCAATTTTTCTGCACCAATATTTGAAAGTCCCAAATGTTTCCAATCTGTTCAACCACATATTGATACCTTCTCTTGTTTTTAAGAATTCGGCTTCAGTTGGTTCTAATGATAAAGTCTGTTGCAAAGCACACTTGTACACGTCAAACTGTAAGATCTGATCCAAACATACGGGTAGACTCTTTGTAATGCTATTCATGATGTATATCCGAGCAGGTATCTGGAATAACTTGTTGGATACTGCAAAGTAACTTGATTATCTGCTTGTGCCTCGAACAACTTCCAGTTACCAAATGATACCATGTCTCCGTCTTCGTGCTTTATATTGTCTAACAGTCTCCAATTCAAGCAAAGTTCACTCTCAGGTCTAATATGAAATGTTGATTTGGTTATTCCCAACATTCTTAAGAACAATAATTGTGTGCCACCTAATAATTTATGGACTTGATATCTATTCATTTCACGATTTAGTAACACATATCCATGGTATGTACTGAAACTTCCCTCAGAAATGTATCCTGTCATGAAATGGTCCTTTAATTCCTGATGAAGTAATGGTTCTACCTCTCTGACATCACGATAAAATGGCCATGTTACTCTCCACAGTCTGGATGATGTCAGCGTAAATAACTTACGTTTATGTAAGTCATAAATCGTCGTGTGGAACTTTGTTCTCATTTCATCGGTCAGATTTGGCAATTCATCTATGTCCAATAACATTCGCACCAATTCTCTGTGATAAGTTTCCCGAGATCTTGTAGTCAAAGCTCTCTGTAGTTTTGGGAAGTTGACTTTAAACCACGCCTCCTGTATGTTCCATTTGAATGCAAGTCCTTTTGCAGACGAATACATCAAGTAGCTGAAAATATTTTCTTGGATTTCTGGTGGTATGTAGACTTGAGCCATGATTCTACAAAATGAATAATATGAAATTGTCTTATATAACAGTAATAATACTTATGCATACGTTTGCGCATGCGCAATACGTAATAAAATATTTTCAAAATAGGAACGTTACTAAATACTGAAACATATGCAAAAAGAATTTCGAGAATCGATCAAGTCATAATAAAGTTATTGTAGATTTTAATTTCTAAGTTTTTACTTTTCTATTTCGCGCATGCGCAGTAGAACAAAATTAAATTTTGAAATTTAACGTATTTGAGATATCCTACCATATGCCAAAATAATTATGTAAATCGGATCAGTATTTTTGAAGTTAGTTTTTTTTAAAAGCTAATACTTGTTATTTTTCAGTTATTACACAGTTGTTTCCCTTCTAAACGTTATATGTCAATATTAACTTTAGTATCTTAATAGCTTGACCATTTGACTTTGTATCAACATGAAATTTTTTGTAACATGTTTTAAACTTATTGTCATAATTATTTCTATGTAAATCATCATAGCTGTTGACTTACTTTCGTAGAAAAAATATGTTTAACTTGTCCATGCAAATACTCAAACCCAATTTTACTACGCAGAACAAAGTGATCCCTATATATAGTTTTTCACAACTTCTCAAAATTAGCTCAGCTCAGAGTTACCAGTTATTTGGAAGGTTATACCGCTTCAGCCCGTAGATATGAAGATATTGAACAAGCATTTAGAGGCAGGGGTGTGGAATGATATATCAGGCCACATCTAAGGGCGCTAGCTTGGCTAGAGAATTGTAATAGGCCCCGCCTCAGAAACGGTCCGGTGCATGGTTCACATTCGGGTGTTTCACTTGCAGTGGATATCTTCATCTCGCCAGGGATTCTGAAGTGCAGGGTAACCCCAATATGATAGCTGGGGATTTGTGGTAGACCAACAAGGTCGATCAGTTGTGAGACTGGCCATATTTCTTGCTGTCAGGCGAGACAACATTTGATTAAAAATTTGTCATGTCGTGTCCCTAGGTATATAAGCTGAGGCAATCTGGTATTCTGTATTCATTCATTGAATAAACTTCGAAGAGTCAACATGTCAAATAAACGAAGACTGGTAGATTATTCTGATAGTGAGGAGAGTGAAGATGAGATGATGAGGCCACCACCCGGCAAAAGGCAGAAAGTATCTGACGACAAATATTTTGATATCAAGCTGAAGAGAGAGACTGAATCGAGATTGTTCAGATCTAAAGCCAAAATTTACGAAGTGGATGTGAAGAAATTTCCTGAAGATGTGTCACCACTAGAGTTTGTTCCACGGCTGTTTGACGATTTGGTGGAAGCTATCAAGATACAGTGTAAAGTGGCGGGCGATGACAAAATCCGTATGACTGTCAACCATCCAGGTTTGAAGTTGGGAGTTTTTGTGACATGGCGTGACGTGTCCTCGTTGACTGGAGAAATCATCCTACAAGAAATTGAGAAAGTGATGCAATCCAATGACAATTTCAAGATCAACGATGGACAGATGAGAATTGACGTGACAACATGTAGTCTCCCTACTGGTGCTGGAAGAAAACCACTTCACCATGGACTGTATTTCGAGTCAGAGGCCATGAGAAAGAATAAACAGAGCATTGTCCAGATCAACAATACAGATGATGTCATGTGTATGGCCAGAGCTGTGGTGGTGGGAAAATGTAATGCTGACAAAGACGATTCAGGTTAGAATGTTGTTAAAAACTAATTTAAGCCTACTAGTAATTTTTGATTTCTAATTATTTTTGAAATTTTTTTTGGAGTTAAATTTTAAATGCACTGTTTGTATATACATTTTCATATATCAAAGTTTTACAAAAAGATTTTACTGACCACTTCCTACTTTTTTATCTTTCAGATACTTGGAAGAAAAACTGGAAATCTGTCTCTGATTCAAGAGGATGTATGCAGACACGGGAAGCGAAGAAGTTACTGGACCAAGCTAAGATTCCTCACGACAAAGTCTGTGGTATTGAGGAATACAAGAAAATCCAAGATGTTCTGGCTCCAGATTACCTGATCAAAGTCCATTCACAACATCCAAAGGATGGACTGATCTTTCCACTTCAATTCAAGAAAAAACGAGAGACGAAAGTCATTCATCTGTACTGGAATGGAGATAAACACTACGATACCGTAACCAAGGTGACGGGGCTGATGGGGTGTCAGTACTACTGCGAGTATTGTGATGTCGGCTACACTAACAGAGGAGCTCACCGATGCAATGATGGATGTGATGGTTGCTATAATGACATTCCATGTATACCTGGACAGAAAATCAAATGTGTTGATTGTAAGAGAACTTTTAAGAGTCAAAGTTGTTTTGATAATCATAAGGCAATTAAGGGTAATCAGAAAAAATCTATTTGTCAACTTGTATACAATTGTGAAAAGTGTTCACGTCGTATCATAGGTAACAAAAAGAATCATGTATGTCCTGGTAATAGAAAGTGTAAGATCTGTAAGGAAATTGTAGGTCCAAATCATCAATGCTACATTCAGAAGTATGTATCTAAGAAAAATGTATCTAAGGCAGCAGATTCAGATGCTGAGGAAAGCGAAGATGAAGAGAAATCAACAACTGGTCCGAAATTCGTCTTCTTCGATTTCGAGTCATCTCAAGAAACTGGAGAACATCAAGTCAACTTCTGTGTGGCACAAAGAGCTTGCGATTACTGCATAGATCTACCCAGTGATGAATACTGTCCAGGTTGCAGCACGTTACCAGGGGGACGAGAAGTTATCTTTGAGGGAACAGATACGCTATCTAGATTTTGCGCTTGGATACTGGGAGACGATAACAAAGGAGTGACATGCATTGCTCATAACTTTGGTGGATACGATGGACAGTTTATCTTGAGACACATCTTGGAAAATGGGACAATGAAACCTGACGTGATCATGAATGGAAACACGATCATGAGAATGAGAATAGGCAAAGTGACTTTTCTGGACTCCTACTTGTTCCTGCACATGAGACTTGCCAATTTCCCAAAGACATTTGGATTGAAAGAAATGAAGAAAGGCTACTTTCCTCATCTTGCCAATACAGAAGTCAATCAGAACTATGTAGGACCTTACTTCCCTGCAGAGATGTACATGCCAGGACAGATGTCAGAAAAGGATAGGACCGAATTTTATAAATGGTACAACGAAAAGGTAGAGTCTGGAACGATCTTTGATTTTAGACGAGAGATGGAGGAATATTGTCGGAGTGATGTGGATATATTGAGACGTGGATGCGGGAGTTTCAGGAAGATCTTGAAAGACATCAGTGGTTTAGATCCTTTGATGGAATCCTGTACGATTGCCCAAGCCTGTTCCAAAGTCTGGAGAAAGAACTACATGCCAGAAAACTGTGTGGCCATCATTCCTCCAGAAGGATATCCAAACCAGAAAAACTACTCGATCAAAGCGGTGAGATGGATTCAAAGTATAGCAAAGGAACAGGGAATCGAGATACAGCATGCATTGAATGGAGGAGAAGCTAGGATTTGTGGACACTGCGTGGATGGTTATCACAGAGAATCTAGAACTATCTACGAGTTCCATGGATGTTACTGGCATGGTTGTCCAACACATTTTCCAGATAGAGAGACGATTCACAAACAAAGCTGTCAGACGATGGGACAACTGTATACTAACACCAACTACCTGATGCAAAAATTCAAAGACAATGGATACCTCGTGATCGAGATGTGGGAATGTGAATATGACAAAAGGTACAAAGAGGATGAAGAATTCAGAAAGACTGTGGACTCTCACTTTACCAACTTAGATCCATTGAGACCAAGAGATGCTTTGTTTGGTGGGCGGACCAATTCAACAAAACTCTACCATGAAATCGACGAGACGTCACAGGATGAAATCAAGTACATTGATGTTTGTTCCCTGTATCCAACTGTATGCAAGTATGGGCTGTTTCCCTTGGGTCATCCAACCATCCTATCTCAAGAAAACGTGGACAAAGACAATATTGAGCAATATGAAGGACTGATCAAATGTAAGGTATTGCCTCCTAGAGACTTGTTTCATCCCGTACTTCCTTACAAATGTAACAATAAACTCATGTTTCCCTTGTGTAGAACTTGTGCAGAAAGATGTGATCCCTCCCAAAAGTGTACACATTCAGAAGACGATGAAAGGGCACTAGTAGGAACTTGGGTTAGCATTGAGTTAAAGGCTGCATTAGAAAAAGGATATGAATTACTGGACGTGTATGAAGTGTGGCATTTCCCGGAGACGACACAGTATGACAAGAAAACTGGCGAGGGTGGTATCTTCACGAAGTACATCGATGTCTTCTTGAAAGTCAAACAAGAATCGAGTGGCTATCCCGAATGGTGCAAGACCGAAGCTGACAAGGAAAAATTCATACGTGATTACTTTGAAGCAGAAGGAATCTCATTAGAAGAAATAGAGAAAAATCCCGGACTGAGAGCTATAGCCAAGATTATGTTGAATAGTTTGTGGGGTAAGCTGGCACAGCGTGAAAAAATGACAAAGACTGAATACATATCTGACCCAGCCAAATATTTTGAACTGATAACAAATCCATCTAAGATAGTGAAGAATGTAGACATATACGGAGAAAGGTTTGTACACGTGAACTGGGAAGAAACGGACAATCTTGTTGAACCTCACACTTGTAGCAATGTGGTTGTAGGTGCATTTGTGACGGCACAAGCCAGGTTGAGATTGTACGATAAGTTAGATAAACTGGGATCAAGAGTATTGTACTTTGACACGGACTCAATCATCTACGTTCACGAACCAGACGAATGGAATCCAGAAATTGGAGATCGTCTTGGCGAATGGACTGATGAAGTACCAGATGCAAGAATTGTGAAATTTGTTGGTATGGGACCTAAGAACTATGGGTATGAGTATGTGGAAAAAGATGGACAAAGAAAATCTACATGTAAAGTGAAAGGATTGACACTGGACTATAACACGTCTCAGCTGATACATTTCCATCAGATGTTGGAATGGTCAAAGTCTGAAAGTAGGAACTTTTCAGTGACTGCCAAATACAATAGAATCAAAAAGCACAGTGATAGGAAAGTGACCACTGAAGAACAAACAAAGACTTACAAATTCACGTACAATAAACGCGTGGTTCTAGTTAAAGGATACACGGTACCCTATGGATATGACTTGTAAGAGACTGAACAAATATGAACTGAACAAAAGTTGAACAGAATGATATGACTTGAACACAGAAAGTATACAAGTTGACAAAAAGGTTTTTTTTGTCGAAACTTTTTTTGCAAATGTTAAATACTGTTTCACAAAGTTGTTTCCACAAAAGTTTTTGCAATTGTTTGATGTTAATTTAAAAAAAATATTGTTAGGTGACAAATTGTAAATTTTTTAGCAAAAACTTTTTCTAGGTGACAAGATGTCAATTTTTTTTGCAGACATATGTTTTGTCATGCAATTAAAAAAAACATATAAAAACACATGTTTTTCTTGTTCTTTCATCAGTTTGTTACACAGTTAAACAGTTACGGTCATGTCGGCTATACAAGTTTTACAACAAGATATTGGTAGTTTGTTCTTCAAACATACTGCCAATATCTTTATATCTGGTCCTAGTGGTTCTGGAAAAACGGAATTTGTTAAGAAAATGATTGAATACAAAGAAGATTTGTTTGACATTCAACCACAACAAATTGTGTGGTGTTACAAAGAATGGCAATCTGCCTACAATATCCTGCAAGAACGTGAAGGATCAAACATAAAATTCATTCTCGGCATCCCAGATGACGAGGATGACATCGTCACTGATGTCAGTGTACCACACTTAGTCATCTTTGACGATATGTTGGGAGACAAAGATGAAGAAAAAATTAAGTTATGGTTTACGAGAAAAGGACACCATAGAAATGCGAGTTTGGTCTACATCACACAAAACTTATTTCAACAAAGCAAATCATCTCGAACAATTAGTTTGAATGCTCATTATCTGGTTTTGTTCCAAAGTCCAAGGGACAAAATGCAGATCAAAGTTCTTTCCAATCAACTGCAAACACCACATATGATTCCTGCCTTTAACGATGCAACATCAAAACCTCATGGTTACTTACTGGTCGATTTGAAACCAACTACACCAAATTACTTGAGATTGAGAACAAATATTTTTCAACACTGGTTTACAAAATCAGATCAATCAGGACCAGTTGTGTATTTTCCAAGCGTATAAAAGAGCGTGTTTGGTTTGACATTGATCAGTTTAGTCATCATGGCTGTAGGGAAAACATCTGCTAACTTGATTCGTGCACTTTACAATTTGAGCAAGGAACACGATGCTCAGAAACGAAAAACTTTGCTTAATGCAGGTTTAGCTGAAATGATCAAATGGTTTTCATTAGCAGCTCGTAAAATCATTGAGGGAAAAATGAAATTGCCTAAACAAACTAAAAACTTCATGGATAGACATAAAGATGATGTAAGAAAATTAGCAAGTGCAATGACAGATCCAGAAGTCAAACGTAGTATCATTCTAAAACCAGGCGGTGGTGGTTTCTTTGGTGGTGTAATTATCAGAAGTTTGATTCGATGGGATGGTACTAAACTCTTGAGACGTAAAAGATCAACTCCCAAGAAATCTAAATCTAAAAAAAGGCCTGCCAAAAAATCCAAAAAACGCATCAATGATAAATTTGTGACCAAAAGAAGAAATAAAAAACGTAAATCTGTAAGTCCTAATTCACCAGCAGTAGGTACAAGTTGGCAAAATCTAGGAATGTCTTCACCTGATGCCAATGCAAGACGAATGTCTTTGTCGATTGCAAGATTTTCACCACTTAGAACTTCACCAAAACCAATTGTTTCACCTCTGAATTCAAAACAACGTTACATCATGCAAAACAGTCCTACATTTCAGAAACGACACGGAACTATTCCATACATGCACTTGTTAGATCCAAAAGAGTTTGTCATGAATGATCAAACTGCATTTCCTTCTGATATTGGAAGAATAAAAAGAGCAAAACAAGAACTTGTAAGAAGAACTGCTAAGAAACGACTTTTATTTTGAAAAATAAACTATAAAAGCTCAATGTCAGCTAAATTTTGACACAGTTTGCAAAATTGCATCAGCATGGCAGCTACTAAAACAAAGCGTCGTACTAGAAAAATATTAAAGAAAAAAAGTTTAATCAAATCGTATGGTTCTTTTCTTGAAGGACTGACTCATTTACCACCTAGATGTCGTCAAAAAATGATCAATGATTCACCTAAAGAAGTCATCGACTCAGTCGGTGAATGTTGCCTGAACATTATAAAAGGCAATGTCCGTTTGACAAAAGCTCAAAAACAAAAATTGCAAGCTCGACAACGTCACATACGTTTACTGAGTTCAAAGCAAGTGTCTGTGCCAGATAAAAAGAAAATTATCAATCAGAAAGGAGGCGCATTGCTCGGTTTATTACTAAAACCTTTGCTTGCTCCCATTGTTGGTTCAGTACTTGGAAGTCTCCTCAATCCTCATCATGGAAGGGCGTAAAATGGCCATTGTTCCATTTAAACTTTGGGAAGACATGAAACGCTGGAAAGAAGAACAAATTCAAAAACCTAGATTACCACCTAATCCAAATGTGTCTGCCACAGCAAGTCTTCAGAGAGACTTATCTTCGGTCATGGCTGACGAAGACATGTCCGAAGCTGAAAAAGCTCAATTATTTGGTGAAACTTTACACAAATTTCAATCGGCTCACAAAAAAGCTTTGCAAGATCAATCTTTAAAATTACCAAGTGTAACATCCAGTTCCTCTAGAATGAACCAACTTGTATTAGATAGTGTACCTAGCACGATGAAACGAAAAGCACAACTTTTACTTAACATTTTAAAAGATAATCCAAACATGACTTGGGATGATGATGGTACCGTAAAACTTTATGGTAAAGCTATTGAAGGATCTAATATCATTGACTTGGTCAATGATGTTTTAAGACATAGAAAAGGCAGTGAACCCACGGGATGGCAACCGTTTGCTGAAGGGTTAAGAGAAATGAATATTCCTCAAGATGTAATTGGAAATAGGGAAAGATGGGAGTGGATGCATCGGGGTGTATCTTCTTCTCCTAGAACTCCAGATGACAGTTATGTCACACCAGCCCAAAAACGTGTTTCGACAGCACGTAAACGTGCAAGTCGTATTCCCGTTTCTAAAACACAGAAAACAACTAAAAGAAAAGTCAAATCAGAATTTACACCGTCCGAGCTAGCAAAAATTAAAAAACAGTTGTATTCTCCTTTGTCTGCCACAAAAAGTTATATAAAAGAAGAAATGTCTACGCCAAAGTTCCAACCCAAACAGTGGCTCACTTACGATGATCAATAATGAATTTCGACAAATTGTATTATGATCCAAAAAGTCCTGCAGGTTATGCTGGTGAACAAGCTTTATTCAAGCTTGCTAGAAAATCTTCTAAAAATGTCAAATTGAAAGATGTCAGAAATTGGTTGAAAAAACAACAGACCTACACTTTACATAAACCTATCAGAAGAAAATTTTTACGTCGTAAGACTGTGGTTGCAGGAATTGATCATCAATGGCAAGCCGATCTAGCAGACATGTCAAAAATGTCAAAGTCCAATGATAAGTTTAGATATCTGCTTTGCATTATCGATGTGTTTTCAAAATTTGCATGGGTTGTACCCATTGCAGACAAGACGGGAAAAACTTTAGTAAATGCATTTAAACTTGTGTTGAAAAATGGGCGTCAACCAAAAAGTTTGCAAACTGACAAAGGTACAGAATTCAAAAACAGAGACTTTCAAGGGTTTTTAAAATCTAAGAAAATTCATTTCTTCACAACTGAAAACCCAGAAACAAAAGCAAGTATTGTTGAAAGATTCCAAAGAACTTTGAAAAGTCGCATGTGGAAGTATTTCACGCACAATCGCACTTTGCGATATGTTGATGTTCTTCCAAAATTAGTCGAAGGTTACAATCATGCATATCACAGAAGTATCAAACGTGCACCTGTTTCTGTGACAAAAGAGAACGAACCTCAAGTGTCTGAAATTCTTTTTGGTAAACCTAAAAAACTGCAAAAACAAACTAAATTCAAAGTAGGTGATTATGTTAGGATCAATAAAACTAAACGCACATTTGACAAAGGATATCTGCCAAATTGGACACAGGAATTGTTTCAGATTTCTGATGTGGTGAAAACTCAGTTTCCCACCACCTATAAAATAAGAGATCTCAATGGTGAATCTGTCAGTGGTACATTCTACTCTCAAGAGTTACAACGTGTCGAAAAAGATCAGATTTTTGAAATCGATTCGGTCTTAGCTCACAGAAAACGCAAAGTTGGAAAAAAGTGGGTTAAAGAAATCAAAGTACACTGGAAAGGATATCCATCTAAATTTGACAGTTGGATTCTAGAGTCTGATCTTGTATAAAAGCATGAAAATGGATTTTAGAAGTTCATTCAATCGCAGTGGTGATAACACTTCTGTGCAATCATCTGCAGACAGTAAAACCAAAATAGCTAAAAATCCTTTAACTTTTTTCACTCAGATCATTGTAGTATACATGATAATCATCACATCCCTTGTTCACATCAGTTTGAGAAGTCCAGATAAAGAATTGTGGTTGATTTTACTCAGCAGTTCGATAGGTTACATTTTACCATCACCTGGCCTAAAATTCAGAAAACAACAATCTCTGTCTTCTTCTAGTGACGAACTTTCAAAAGAAGTAAAACCATGAAAGATTTTTACTTGACATTACTCAGTGATAGTTGTTTGAACACTTTTCCAAGTAACAAACAGTCCAATTTTACGGTACGCTTAGATCATCCAATACAAATTGACAAAGAAAATTGGGAAGTTGCTCTTGCAGAAATTATCACTCCTGCAGAAATTTTAAATATTTCGGATGCCAACAATTTTTTCTTTCTAAGATTAACCGAGCAAGCTGCAAAGAGACTCAAATTGTCCAGTAATGAAACAGAAGTATGTACGGAAAAAGATTTATGTGTAGAATATCGACTACAAATTCCAAATTCTAATTACACCTCTGCACATCACTTAATCCATGAGATGCAAAAAGTGATCGATGCTAGTTTCAAAACTGCATTGGACACAGCTAATCACTCAGTCATTCTGTCATATGGAAATAATAGCAAACGTACAAAAGTACGTTTCGTGGGAGAATATAAAAATGAAATGCACTTGATGTTTCCACAACCTTTGGCAGAAATTCTAGGCGTGGATAAAACATTCTTTGGCAAACCCATAGGAAACGATAAGTATCAGTTCAAATATGGTGTAGATTTAAATACACATAGCAATCGTTTCTATGTATACTCAGATGTGGCAAACTACACTTATATCGGAGACGTTACTGCACCTATACTTAGAGTTATTCCTTTCAAATACATCCAAGGAGAAATTCATTTCCATCAAGAGTTTTTGAATTTGCATTATGTGCCTGTTGCAAAATCTTACATTGATCAAGTTCACATTAGTATAAAAGGCGATACAGGTGAAGATATTCCATTTATTACTGGAAAGACGTTGATCAAGTTACATTTCAGACCCAAAGAATAATTTAATAATGCGTACGCGTGGAACAATTTGTCAATATGGGTCGGGATTCAACGATTATCCCGTCTATCGTGGCGTTTCAAGACAATATGGAAATGGTTTAGGATCAATCTTTAAAGCTGCGTTGAGAACAGTTACTCCAATTTTAAAACCTTTAGCAAAAGTTGGCATACAGAGTGCGAAAAAAGTAGCAAAAGATCATGGAATTAAAGCTTTGAGAGAAATTGTTAAAGGTCAGAATGTCAAACAAGTTTTAAAACACAGAGGAAAATCAGCATTAAAATCTTTTGGTCAGTCTACAATCGATCAGTTCTCAGAGGGTATAAAATCAAATCAGAAATCCAAAAAGCCTCAGTCCAAATCTAGACATCGACCTGTTCACAAAGGCAGGAGAACACTTACAAGAAAAAATCTTAGATTTCCACCAGATTTTTTAAGTAAATAAAACAAAATGATTCAAATTGGTTCTTGTGACTGCAGTAAAACCGAAATAGAAATGGAATCAGTTCCTCCAACCATGACAACCATGGAGGATACTCAGTGGACAGATTATCATCCTATTGCTTCATTGGACAGTCATCATGCACCCATTGAATTTGTAATTCCACCTCAGACAGAAAATTATACAGATTTATCTCAGACGTATCTCTATCTGAGGTGTCGCATTTTGCAAGCTGGTGTTGGAAATGATCTTGAAGCAAACAAGAAAGTAGCCCCTGTGAATAATTTCTTTCATAGCATGTTTAGCAGTATCGATTTGTATTTGAATAACAAACTTGTGACAAGCAATATGGATACTTATCCATACAGAGCATATCTTGAAAACTTGTTTTCATTTGGTTCTGATGTAAAACAAAATCAACTGAAAGCTGGGGAATTTTGGTACCAAGATGAAACTACAAAATTTACAAATTGGGAATCTAAAGCAATCAAAGCTCGCATGGCAGTTGTGGCAGAAAGTAAATCTTTTGAACTTATGGGACGATTACACTTGGATCTTGCCATGCAAGAAAAATATTTGCCAAATGGAATTAAAATCAGACTCAGATTGAATCGAGCTTCACCTCAGTTTTGTCTCATGGTAGGTGAAGATGATGCCTATCCCTCGGTAGTAAAAATTGATGTTGCTAAAGTCTCTGTGAGAACGGTACAACTTCTACCAGCAATCACAAATGATTTGAATCAGACCATAGCTCAGAAACAAGCAAAGTTTCCTATCAGAAGAGTCGAAGTAAAAACATTTACGATAAACGCTGGATTGAGATCCAAAATTGAAGATCATTTGTTTCAAGGCCAACTTCCAAAACGTGTGTTCATTGGCATGATCACAAATGAAGAATTCAATGGAAGTTATGCAAGCAATCCTTTCAAATTCAGTCATTTCAGGCTCAGTAAACTGGATGTCACATGTGATGGACACAATATATATGGCAGACCATTCGAACCAAACTTCAATGACGATCAGTATCTGAGATCATACATGTCACTATATCAAGCACTGAGCAGTCAGAATCAAGTTCAGAACTGTAACATCAGTCTTCAAGACTTTAAAGACGGATACTGCTTCTGGGGATTCGATTTGACACCAGACCAAGGAGCTGACCAGAACCATCTGCATCCTTTAAAAACGGGAAACCTGAGACTAGAGCTTCAGTTTGCCAGAGCACTTGACTACACACTCAACGTCATTGTCTACGCAGAGTTTGACAATCTGATAGAAATAAACGGACTGAGAGAAGTGACCACAGATTATTAAGAAGATGCATCAGGGCTATTACATTGAGAAAGATCTGGAATACCAAGCAGACGTATACAGACAGACATTCTCGTCACATGAATCCGACGAACCAAGTGCCTTACAGAAAGAAGTGGAAGGACAAGATGTGAAAAGAGAAAACTTTCTCGTCAAAGCTGTATTGATGAACCTGAGAGAAGGTGTCAGAGACTATGTTCGACATGAATGTCAGGGATGTAGAATTGACCATCCAAGTCAGAAATACCACGATATGTGTCTATGGACCACTGCAGAAGAATGGATCACTGACTACAAGTACCATGAACCAGCTTTAGAATGCCTCAACATCTTCGATGTCCTTGAGGATTTTGATGATCTCATGTGGGAACACATGATGGGATCACAGAGAAAGTCCATAGAAGCTGTCCATTTACTGACTCCAGAACTCACCAATGAAGTTTATAAAGACTGGCAGTATTTCAAAAACAACCAGAGAGACATGACAGATCAGTGGAAGACATTCTGGGGCAAGAAATTGTTAGAATCATACCAAGAAGCAACAGCAGCTGAAGAAGAAAGAACAGCTGAAGAAAACAACAAAGAACAAGATTGTCCAGAATCATCTCCATCAACAGAAAACTGAAAATGGATACTATACAACTCAACAGAATATTGAACAATATGCCAGTGAAAGGAGAAGTGTGTGCTAAAGACTTATTACCAGATAGAAAACCACTGCACACAAAAGCATACATAGTAAACACAGACTTGTCAGATGATCCAGGAGAACATTGGACAGCAGTGTACTTCAGAGACGATAGAGTGATCTACTTTGATTCCTATGGTTTGCCACCAGATGAAGATTACATCCTACCATTTATCAAACGAAATTCAACTGGATGGATACAGAACACACAAGTGTTACAAGATCCATGGAGTAACACTTGTGGAATGTGGTGTATCTATATCATCTATCAGCTCAACAGAGGACATGATCTGAAAACAGCTATTCACAAAGAACTCAAAGGCACAGGAAAAGACTTATCTCAGAATGACAGAGACATTGACATGTGGTTCAGAAAGAACTATGGAACATTTATCAAAGACAGTACAATGTGCAAGACAATTCCAGACATTCTATTAAAACAACGAGTACAAACTTGCAGATGTCTGCATAAAACACATTGTCTTTCAAAACAGTATCCCATGTACAGATTATTGTAAATATGTTAACTTGTTGTTAAGAGTTACATTGTAAACGAGAACAGAGGGACGGTCCTAATCCTCTGTTTCATCGTGCATTCACAGTTAGCGGGACAAATAAAATTGTTGAAAATGTTAAAGTCAGTCTTGGTTTTTATTTCTCCTCTCAGGAGGTAGTAGTAAAGGGTTTAAAGTTTGACAATAACTAGCTGAGTTTTTGACGCTAATCAATGTTCTCGAGATACGAGAACATTGAAAAGCCTCAATATATTAGGAAGACGCTATAAAGTTATGCCTTTTGACTAGTTGAGGTCTTGAGATACAAGACCAAGAGACAGTGAAACGCATACCACTTTAAAGCCTCTAAGGAAGCTATAGAGTCATGCCTCTAACAGAGTTGAAGTCTTGAGATACAAGACTGAGATACTCTTCAGACGCATTCAGCTGTATAGCAACAGAAACTTCTACATACCCACACGACTGTCCCAGACAAGTCCAGCAAGTGGCACAATGTGACAAGTCTACCCAGGAACACAATACTTCAAGTCCCTGTCTTAACTCAAGGATACTTACCTACATGCAACTTAGCTAGTTTTATAAACTGAGACCCAGGGTGCGCACCTCTGGCGGGATTTTCTGAAAACTTCTGGCGGGATTTTTATGGCCACGCTTCTAGCGCTACGCTTATTTGAAGCGTGGCCATAAAAATCCCGCCAGAAGTTTTCAGAAAATCCCGCCAGAGTGGCATCCATTACTACTCATGTCATCAAACAAAATCATAAAAGATGAAGTTTTTTTTATTTTGTTTCTTTCAGGCAATGGCTGTTTCTGGGATTACAGATTTTGTTAATAACAATTAGTGTGTGTGTGTTTTTTTTTCAGGCTGATTATAATCAGACATGACATCCTATCCTTAATCATACGGTACTGCCAAAGTAAGCAACTTGCGCTGTGTGTATGCATGAATAGTTTTGCTTATTTTATTGGACAAAAGAAACAGCAAGGTCTTCAACAAAGTTTCATAGCAAAATGTTTAAAACTGAAGATTAATGCCATAACGATGTATGAAAGCGAAATAGTATATTGGGCAAAAGAGACAACAAGGTCTTCAAACATTTCCTTGTTGCAGTAACTGGACAGCTGGCCAGCATCTTTGTTTTCCATACACAGATACAAAATGTATAGTACAATTACTCTACTTGATAAATCCAAATAAATCCAAAATTTCAAGCGTCTTGCCTTTTTTACTGTCACAGAACAGACTGATTTTTGTCTAACCAGGTCGGATCTCCTAAAGACCGGATTTCTTGCGTCGTGGCTCATTTCTTATTAAGAAATTCAACATCGGCTATCTTAAAGAGTGTCGTCGGAGTGGTGGGTTGAATTGTATGTTCAAACAAATACATTTATAAAACAATGCTACAATTGCCACAGAGCACGGAGCCAAAAGCAACTTTTGACACGACACATGTTTATATAACATTATAGTGCAACGATGGAATATGCCAGAATTCGGTTGTTGGGATGATTTTCAATACCGATCCTACATTAGCTGGCTTACCTTGAAGAAAGTACATGTACGACTATTACACCGACGGGAAGATTATAACTATTGATATTGCCACCTTAGAGATTAAAAAATCTCAATTAGTTTTTACATGTGGATTGGTCGCAAGCACGAACTGATCACGCTTATTCTAGTCATAACCAGAGGATCATTGGACCTGAGAACGCTCACCTTAAGCCTGACCTTGGAGCATTTTACCTTGACATTGAATACGCATATACCTTTGACTTCATTAGTTGTCTGCATCTGCCACGTTTCATGTATCAGACTGCAAAAGTTTCCAAAATATCCATTGGTTTCACTTTTCCCCAAGTAAAAGCCAAAGTTTCCAAAATTGACATTGTCGTAAAATAGGTCATGTTCATCCTTTGGTCATCATTTGAACAAACTAAAATATGTAGGATAAGGTTCCTGATGCTACATGCCAAATTTCAGGAACATCGTTCAACCGGCTCTGGAGAAGAACAATTTTCAGCAAGTGTGAGCATAACAGCCATGTTGAGCATGCAACACCGATTTCACGAACAAAATTTCACCTCAAAATTCACTTTCTTAGGCCCAGTGATAACTAAGAAAACCATTATCTTCATTTTGATATTTAAATAAACTTGGGTCAAAGTCATTTCTTGATTAATTACATACCTTCATTGACTCCATTAGTAGTCTGCATCTAGCAACGTTAACGTCTCAGGCTGCAACAGTTTCCAAAATACCCATTGTTTTCGCCTTTTCCCATGTAAAAAACATATGATTCCAAAATTGACCTTGTCTTAAAGTAGGTCAAGGTCATCCTAGGGTGATCATTTGAATAACTTGAGTCCCCGATGCTACATTCCTAGTTTCGAGGAAATCAGCCCACCGGTTCTTGAGAAAAGTTTCGAAGGGTTTTTACCATATATGGGCGTGGCGACCATTTTGGACAATCCCGTGAAAAAAACGATCCCGTGAAAAAAACGTTCGTTCCCCCTACCCATGGAGGCTCCACATAAAATTTCAATTACTCGGCCAAGCGGTTTTAGAGAAAAGATCTTTGAAATTGTGGACGACGGACGGATGCCAGATCTTGCCTATACTATAAGCTCACTTTGAGCCTTCGGCTCAGGTGAGCTAAAATACTATGAGCTTAAAAAAGAGAAAAAAAAAATACATCGTATCGACCTTTAATTTATTTTTATTTCTAAAAAAAAGCTTTTTATAGACAAACACATATTTTCCCTTCCTTATTGATAATTGCTTTTCATCAAACAAAATCATAAAGAATGGAGATACGGCATTTATATCTATATATTTTTTTGTTTCTTTCAGGCAATAGTTTTCAATTTCTGGTATTATAGTTTTGTTAGTAACAATTAATGCGTGTGTTTTTTCTTGAAATGAATTGAGATCATGGCTATTCGTCAAAAAATGCCAGAAGCTTCTGATATCATGTATCAAAGGTTCAGCAAGTCAATGCCATTATGAAAATTTGCCCATGCAATATAGTCTACAGAGATTGTTTTCAGCTGTAAAAATTGAAAATTTCATTAAAAAAAAAACATGATAGTTTTCTTATTTTTGCTCAAAACATTGATTGTAAGTACATACAATCTATGTTTTGGAACAAAAATAAGAAAAATAGGTATACCCCTGCATACCCCAGTTTTCTTATATAAAAGTGGGGTTTAGGGGGTATTCATTTCACGGACATGTTTTCCTGATGCATTTCAATATCACAATTCAGATGTGACGTGGGAACTTATATCACGCAAACATGTCCATGCATTAAATACCCCCTTAATACCCCACGTTTGTATAGTAAAACTGGGGGTATGCAGGAGCATACCCCTTTTCCTTATTTTTGCTTCAAAACATAGATTATGGGTACTCGTTAGAACCGCCTCGGTGCGTCGGTTCTAATGTGTACCCACAATCTATGTTTTGAGCAAAAAAATTAAAAGTAACGACCTTTTTCCAGTGATTTTTTTTCTTCATTTTTACAACCAAAAAGATTTCCATATATTGCAAGGGCAAGTTTTCGTAATGATATCACTGGAAACTCGTGGTGGTAAATCCGGGTTAAAACGACGAGAAATTGATAAAATATTCTTTGTCTGTTTTGTGGTGCAGAATGTCCCATTTTCGGGGTAAGTGGCAAAAAAGAAGAAACAAATTTTCGGGTTTTGAGGCAAAAAAGAAGAAACAAAGAAAGAATAGCGACCGAAAACGACGCATTGTTTAGATTAATTAAGATGTTAGTACAAGATTTGTTAAATTTTTAATCGGCTTTCCAAAGTTTTCGTTAAATTAAGCCTTTTTTTTCATTTCAATATATGTTTAGTTGGACCGGGATTGTATTGTAATTTTCAGAAACGCTTATTCAGAGAATTATTCAGAGTTTAAATTCACATTTTTCTTACGTTGTAGTATACGGTCCCTAGTGAATTGTAAGGCCAACTGACTTGAAAATTGATGGCGCAATCAGAATGAAAGTCCCACTCGAAAAAACCTAGGTGGGAAATAACTAAATTGACATCCAGGTACATGTGCTATGCACTAATACAAAGAGAACATTACAGTAAGTTAGTTACCCGGACGTATCTAAATATAAAATGAGAGAAACAAACAGCACAAAAATTCAACGCCAAAGCATAAAACAATTAGAAGTACAACATAAGCTTCGCCTTAAAACGATCAGTTTTATTACATTCCTGGGGCTTAAAGCGCATTTACAATACTCCTAACCGCACCCTCAGCTTCCTCAGTGGTTAAAACATTAAAATTTAGCGAGTTGTTCTGTCCTCGTGGGAACAAGTTAGGGCATTACGAAAACATGTCCATGCAATATATAGAGATTAATGAAAATTTTCAGTAGAAAAATTTCAATATTTTTCTTATTTTTGTTCAAAACATAGATTGTGGATACACGTTAGAACCGCCTCACCGAGGCGGTTCTAACGAGTACCCACAATCTATGTTTTGGAGCAAAAATAAGAAAAATAGGTATACCCCCACATACCCCAGTTTTGCTATATAAAAGTGGGGTTCAAGGGGGTATACATTACACGGACATGTTTTCATGATGTTTGACCCAGCGTTTAAAACCGGTTTCAGTGCTCTATATGATCCGTTTTTCCTTTTTTATTTGTAGAACAAAAGCTGCTTACTAATGACGTCATTCTGAAAGAGGCATGTATGTTCCATGTGACGAAGGAAAAAATTAGGCACTTCATTTACTTTTTTATTTGACATAGAATACATGACATTATTGCTTTGACATAGAATGCATGGCATTATTGTCAATTTAGTTACGATATGAGCCGTCGCATGGGAAAACCAAGAGTCTGCATAGGCGAAACAGCTTCGCAGCAACTGCGAAGCTGATCAACGTCTTTTTTTTCGCTACACAGATAGTACAATTTCTCTACTTTCTAAATCCAAAATTTCCAGCCTCTAACCATCTTCTATGATTGTATAGCCCGGTTTGTGTCGGACCTGGTCGGAACCAAATTCTTGGTTTTCTCACGCACAGGCTCCTATGATTAAGCAAAGTTGTAATTTCCGAGGATCTTATGCTGCCACATTGATTAATTAATTGAACCGCGAAACGAGAAACCCAGCTTTATGCATATGCAGAACAAAGAGATAGGTTATTTGCTAAGTAAATGTGCCACTGATATGCGCATTGATTGTTTCCTACTCAGATAGTACGTTATGTTCATCCGTTTTCTTGCTATATCTGAAATATCGAGCCTCTAACATTCTTGTGCGACTGAACAGCCCGGTTCGGGAGACAACATAGAAAGGCATAATCGACGCGCGGCTCAGTTGTTCAAATACTTAGGCAGCTCTTGGCACAATCAGATGAACAGAGACACGATGGTCGTCGGAAGCAAGGGAATTGTACTTGACAAAGCGTGATATTCAGCAAAAGTCACGTCACAACCAAACATGACACGAATTAATCATGATTGTCCACTATCTGAACTTTTTGTTCATATTGAAAGCGTGCAGCATGACCATAAGGATAATTTACGCTTGGAAATCGCAAGCAATTACAGAAGATTCAGTTAGGTTGTTATTCCCAGTGGGCACATGACGTCATAATGACGTCATATCAACGTCGATCTGACGGCATTATGACGTCATGTGCCTGCTGGGTTGCGTATTAATTCAGAAATAGTGTTTGTTTTCCGAACAGCAATACATGTAGTTAAAACAAGGGTATTTGAAGTTTTAGCCTATCCATAGGTCGGGACAAAAGCAATAAAAATATTATTGACAGTTTGAAGGCAGAATGCCGCTCTGTTCTTGCAATTATTATTATTATTATTATTATTATTATTATTATTATTATCTATTTTTTTCTCAGATTTGAGAGAAGTTTCTTTACATTCCAGTTGCTGGTAATTGTTTTCTTTTGTGTTTGAATTGCGGTTTATTTTTTATTCCGTTGAACGTCTCTTTCAAGATTATTTTAGCCAATATGAGACGGGTCAATCAGTAGGTGGGGCGAAGACGAAAGAATCCCGAGAGAAACCACCTGGCACCACCCGCAAGCAGAACATGTGCCCGCGTGGGGCTCGAACACACACCAAACACAGCGGTGAAATGATCGAATGGTTAAGCGCGGTAATGAAATGTCAGCGTACTTAACCACTCGGTAATTCCGGTTTAGCGGCCCAGTCAACAGCTTTGGTGATGTCGGGACGTTGCCTCCGTTTAATGGGACTTCTACCCAACATCAAGATGTCATGACATCCAAAATTCATTCGAATGAAATGAACACCCAGTCAAACCACCAAGGCTTATAATGTATGGATGGTTTGACGAGCCACTTTTCATTACGAAAACACGCCCATGCAATATTTAGAAAATTTTTTGGTTGTAAAAATAAAATTTTCCCTGGAAAAAATTTGATATTTTTCTTATTTTTGCTCAAAACATAGATTGTGGGCACACGTTAGAACCGCCTCGCCGAGGCGGTTCTAACGAGTACCCACAATCTATGTTTTGGAGCAAAAATAAGAAAAATAGGTATACCCCTGCAAACCCCAGTTTTTCTATATAAAAGTGGGGTATGAGGGGGTATACATTACACGGACATGTTTTCCTGATGTTCTGGGCAGGCATAGAGATTTCTGAGCGGTGGCCCATTCAGGTATGGCCAGTCCTTATTTGATAAGCTTTACCAGAAGCACAAGCAGCTCATGTATTTCTGCAGGCCCAGTGGGTGGGTTGCTGTTTTAAATAATGTTCATATATCAGACATGACCATAGACTACCGCTAATTATGCTAATGTGGGTGTGGTAAATTGAAATAGAACATGATTTACCTTAAAGATTAATAGGGTCAAATTTTTATATCATCTTTAAACACTTGATGCCAAAACAGGATAACTATGTTTGCATTTGGATTGTTTGAAGTAGGTGCTAATATGTCACTAAACTTGTAATGGATAGATAAATTATACAAAACTACAAGGTAAAATGCAAACAGTAATATCTGAATATTGCTTTGACTTTTAAGACTAAAATAAGGACAAGTACAAGAATCAATAAATGCTAAAACAACATTTTTTTTTTCTTTCGAAAACATAGGAAAGTAGCTTTTATACAATGACTCAGATTGTTTTCAAGGTTGATTATAAAAGCAAGAACATTCGTACCAACGCTATAAAATAGTAAAAACGAGAGATCCTTAGCCTATAGCTCTCCATCGTGACAGCGAAATCACAATTTTAAAACCAAGGGTTTACCCTAGTGAGTGGGCACAGTCAGGAACGAATGGCACTATAGTGAAGATATTAGAGTAAACTAGAGGGCTTTTGACATTTGAAACATGCATTACCGGTAGTTATTTTTCGTAATATGTTAACACCCAAAAGAAGCACTGTATGGTCAAGGCGCATTACTGCAAACATAAAATTGTCAATAGCCTCTCCGCTGGTAAAATTAATAACTTATGTGCGTAGTACATTACTAAACCATCACCTAACAGCTTAGTAGCAATGGTGGGCGAGACCAAACCATTAGGTCAAGGTCCTTACTCAAATTTGACATGTGCTTTCACGATAAGGTCATAAAATGCGTCCAAGAAAGCTTATTTGTGGTCACCATTTTGAGAGCTACAGCTTAAAATTCCCAAGATAACTATACAAACAAGTCAATCATGTTATTTCTGGAACGTTTAAAGAGGAAAAACAAAATTTGTGGTTTGTAAATTTTCTACAGCTAGATGGTTTACTTAGAAATTATTAATATGGCACAAAAAGTAGATAGAAGCTCCACATGCCAGCAGTTTTGAATGTTTTAAAGTCAAAATAAATCTGTACATGTACTTAACAAATCGGACTTCAGCCATCAAGAAAACATGTCCATGAAAAGTATACCCCTTGAACCGCACTTTTATAAAGAAAAAAAAAAAAAAACTGGGATTTGCAGTGGTATACCTATTTTTCACATTTTTGTTCTCCAAAACATAGTTTGTGGGTACTCGTTAGTTCGAACCGCCTCGCAATGTACCCACAATCTATGTTTTGAGCAAAAATATGAAAAATATCAAACATTTTCCATTGAAAATTTTCGATTTTTAACCTTGGAAAAATCTGTATATTACATGGGTGTGTTTTCGTGATGGGCTACTTAAGAAGCAATGATGGTCGATATTATAAGATTAAATTAGTCCAAGAAGAGTGACAAAAACCTTTTTCATGTTTATTCCAGCTGTCTTGTTGCAATGCATAATTGATATAACATTTTCTCCGAACCCTTTGCTTGATTTAGTCTATTGCTTTTAAGTATCAATCTAACTGTCCAGAATGTGTCAAATAAAGCACCTAAACTGGAGAGCATTAGAACAATTTATAACATGATCGGCAATGCATCACGAAAATCTCTATTCAGTGGTTAATTCAAGAGTTAATAATACTTTGGGCGCATACATGTACATATTAGGTTGTTTCAACGGCTGACCCCCGTTTAAAATGGTATTATACAGCACCGGTATAAGTAAGACTTCTTGTGATTTTGTTCAGTTTCGCACAGCGCATTTGGTTTTTGTTTCGTTTTCTTTCCATCGAGTTACTTCCTAAGAAGTTGTAAATATTTGTGTAGATAATTAACTAAACTTGTGCCCAAAATAGTACGGGCGTCTACGTCAGATAGGATAAATAATTGGTAGCATATAGCCAGTGTAATCTCCATATGCAATGATATTTTAGTCGTTTATAACGCCCTGTATAATTCCAATAAGCCGAACTGTCTTTCTGTACGTGCTTAAACCGTAAAGCACAGAGAGGCAAGGGAAATATGTTAGTGTAAGAAACGGTGAAATGGCTATGGTTACTGACGATCAGCCACAGAAAAGTGACATTAAATACACAACCAAAATCCACCCTCTGTTAGATTACATGTAACAAAAATGAATTTCTACCTCTCCGGGTAGAAACATGGCTGAATATTTTGCGATCTCTGCATACATAAAAACGCTACCAAATCCTTTGCCTGGGCCTTGATATGCATATAAATCTGCCCGGTCAAGCCCCTGGATAAATAAGTGTAGGAAGGATATTATTTTCCAATCAGACATAAGACGAGTAATGCCAGGAAATAATGTTTTGGCAAGCAGGTGAAATAAAAATGTCTGCAGTACTACATTGGTTTTACAGAAGATGCAAAAAGTGTTGTTATTTTGGAGAACAATACGCAAGAAAGTGTCTTCAAAATACAAACAAACTAGCAATACTCTGATAATTAAGAGTTTGTTTGTTTGATTGATTTGTGGCTTGGTGTCCCTGTCAACCGCTGTGGGCAAATCGGGACGTTGTCTGTATTTTGTGGGGCTTCTACCCAGCATAGGGATGCCATGACATCAGAAATGTTACATGTTATGTATACATTACGAAAATTGCCCTTGCAATTTACAAAGGTTTTTTAAGTTGTAAAAACTAAAAACTTTCAGTGGATTTATATATATATATTTTTTTTATTTTTGCTCAAAACATAGGTTGTGGGCACATGTTAGAACCGCCTCGCTGAGGCGGTTCTAACGAGTACACACAATCTATGTTTTGGAGCAAAAATAAGAAAATAGGTTTACCCCTGCAAACCCCAGTTTTTTCTATATAAGGGGTATATCCATTTCACGGACATGTCAAGTTTTCCTGATGGTAAAGACAATTTAGTGCCGCCGCGCATTGGAACAACCGGTAAACAATGTTCTGGAGCACTTCAATTGATTCTATGATGCCAGAGACCAATTTGTATCGATATTTCCTGAAGGCTGGATGCCGGAGACCAACTTGTATCGATATTTCTTGAAGGCTGGATGCCAGAGACCAACTTGTATCGATATTTCTTGAAGGCTGGATGCCGGAGACCAACTTGTATCGATATTTCTTGAAGGCTGGATGCCAGAGACCAACTTGTATCGATATTTCTTGAAGGCTGGATGCCGGAGACCAACTTGTATCGATATTTCTTGAAGGCTGGATGCCGGAGACCAACTTGTATCGATATTTCTTGAAGGCTGGATGCCGGAGACCAACTTGTATCGATATTTCTTGAAGGCTGGATGCCAGAGACCAACTTGTATCGATGTTTCTTGAAGGCTGGATGCCAGAGACCAACTTGTATCGATATTTCTTGAAGGCTGGATGCCGGAGACCAACTTGCATCGATATTTCTTGAAGGCTGGATGCCAGAGACCAACTTGTATCGATATTTCTTAAAGGCTGGATGCCAGAGACCAACTTGTATCGATATTTCTTGAAGGCTGGATGCCAGAGACCAACTTGTATCGATATTTCTTGAAGGCTGGATGCCGGAGACCAACTTGTATCGATATTTCTTGAAGGCTGGATGCCGGAGACCAACTTGTATCGATATTTCTTGAAGGCTGGATGCCAGAGACCAACTTGTATCGATATTTCTTGAAGGCTGGATGCCGGAGACCAACTTTTATCGATATTTCTTGAAGGCTGGATGCCGGAGACCAACTTTTATCGATATTTCTTGAAGGCTGGATACAAATCTAAGGGCATCCCTTACATACTTCGTAACGGATGATCTAGTATGATAAAATACTATAGGAAATACGAAATTCAATGACAAAGCGGTACATAAATCAAGCAGATATCAAAAATGCCGCTTTAGACTGGTTAGCACCAAGTTTCTTTGGACTTAATGAAGTCACGAAGTGTCGAGCGTTTTCATGATTTTTATTAAGCAAAACCGCAGGCTGAGTCAGTTTGGTATTTAGACCAGGAACTTCGTATTTCCTGATTAAGTGTGTTTGTTTATGTAAATATAAACAATCAGTAAAATTGGGCCAAATATTTCAAGTGCCCATAGATCACCAATGTCAATTCATGTCAGATCAGTAACTAATGTGACAATACAAAATAGCGTCAAAACAAAGCAAGGAAACGAACAATTTGATATCAAAGAAAAACTGATGACACTCCAGAGCATTGTATTCCTTATTTTACATTGTAATCTTAATATCATGTGAATAAATATTTTGTTTGTTTGTTTGTTTGAGTTGTTATTTTACGTCCCAATCAACAGTACTGATCATGTCGGGACGTTGCTTCTATTTTATGGGACGTCTACTCAACATTGGGGACGTCAAGACATACGAAATGTGCTTTGATTATAACCATCCATGTAAACAAGTAAGGCTTATATGTATGGATGGTTTTACTAAATCACTATTACATTGGCATGCTCAAACCTTTTAAGCGGTTAACCAGTTTTAAACTGAGATTTTTAACGTCGCAGTCAAAAATTTTTCAGTCATACATGTATCGGGACGAAGCCACCGTCGCTTCCTTGGTATCAACCAGTACTCTGGGGAGTAAATGTGTCTTGCTCAATGACATAACACGGTGCCACCAGTGGGGATCGAACCCAGGACCTGGCGATTCGGAGTCTGATGATCTAACACTACGCAACCGCGTTCCCCGCGATTAACCGGTATTCAGGGGATCGGTCTGTAAGTAATAAGCTTTGCTCGATGATATAGGCAGCCCATTATTTCTCACGTCCCCAATGGGCGGAGCCCAGAATCTTACATTTAGAACGCAACCTGTATGCAAGCTTTGATTGTTGTCATCATTCGTTAGTTTAAACACACATTTATATCTTAATTTTTAAGATTGGCCGTGTGGGAATATTGGTCCCCTCCCATTTTGGGCCGTTAGAAATACATGGATTGCTTGTGCCTCTTTACAAAATATAACACTACTGAGGACCATTTGGTTACTGGTTAACCGCTCAGACGGTTTCAGTCTGTCCAGAAAAAGTAGTTAAAGTCAAACCATCCAAAATTTAAACCGTACTGGTTTACTTGGGTGGCTTTACTTTCAAGCATAGTTTATAGGTAGCGTTCCGACATAACCATAGGTGCTGATTCGGACGGAAAGCAGCAAATCATAGAAAAGTCAAAACATACAACCGTTTGTTGTGCATGTTTCTCTTTTTCACCAACCACTTGTTTGTTTCTTTGGCTAACTAGCTGGTGGACCACCTAACTTGGAAAGAGCCGTTAATCTTCCTCTGCATATTTTACTATGGTGACTTGTGTTGCTTGCTCTTCATACATGTACATGTACGTACGTTTTGTAGCGGGAGGTGTTTGGTAACTTCTTTCTAATCTAATGTCGGATGAGTCACGGTGGCCAAGCAGCTAAATTGAAGCTTTATCTCATTTTCCCGGAAAAAATATACAACGTCTACCAGGCTAACGCAGACGAATTTTATATTCAGCTGTACTAGAGTCAAACGAAAAATCAATATTTTACGCGTTAAACGGACCCTGAGGACAGTCAAATAGTTGGGGAACCAAGGAGAGATTTTGGCTAACCCTTGCACCCGAAAATAATACGGCTAAATTGTATATGGTTGAAAAGGTAATTATATGGGGCATCTGAAACCACTGTTACAGTATAGAAATCACGATCGACTTGCATAACAACACAGCATGCGTTTTTCTATGGTAGCCCATTAAGTACTTGTGAAAAATAAGATTGATAAACTATCAAATAACTTCTACCAGAATTAAGTAAATCGGCTAAAATTCGGCAGATATAATGAGTAACATCTGTATCAACATTCATTTCAAGGATGGTTCTTTGCATGCAGTGGTTGTTGTTTTATAGACAATTGATTGAGCGAGCCCCGATTTTGCAACTTTACCTATACAATTATTTGCCTCTGAGTCCATCTAAAATGCATTTATTGGTCGAAAGCGCATTTTATGTTTATTTCTAAATATGTTTAAGTCAGTAATAGCAAAAAGAATTCGGGTTGATACGTCTTTGATGTTTTTCCACAAAGATGTACAAAAAGACACTTTTTAACACAATTTTTGTGTCTTCCAAATTTAATGAGTTTGAACACCGTGCATCCTCAGAAAGGTGTTTGTGAGTATTATATAAAACAATCACGTTTCTTTTTAACAAACCTGTGGCATTAATTGAGAAAACAAAAAAGGTACAAGTAGGCAAAGATCAGGAAAAGGCGCAATCAGAAAAAGATTCCCACTCCAAAAACCGAGATGGGAAAAAACCAAACAGTCAGGTACTTATACCATGAAACATATCGTAAGCCGAATGAGCAGCTATTTTCCCAATAGGTGGCCACTCAGTTACCTTAACTTAACTAAAAATATGAAAACATACATAAGGCGCCAACAGCACAAAAAAAAATTTAAAACCAAGACATAAAACAAAAAGAACCACCACAGAAGTATCGACTTGGAACGATCAGTAACACAAAGTTACTGGCGGGCTTAAACCGGTTTTACATGGCCATAACCTCACCCTCAGCTTCTGCAGTGGATCATAACTTTTAGTTAGTTATTCGGTCCTCGTGGTGAATCTCTAACTAGTCAATGAATCATCAAGAACAAACAAATAAATCATGATAAACATCCTGATGAATCAAAAACCAGGACTCACAGACTGAGTAAGCTGCCCGACGATGGAGATCCCTGGGCGCCGAATAACCTACTAACTCCGGAGCAAAAGAAAAACACCAGTTGGACAGAGAGTCAAGTTGTGGAAAAATATCGTTTGTGTATTACATTTTTTATTTTTTTCCGTTACTTTACATGAAAAGTCAGAGAAGAGATAAAAACAATTCAGTAAGTTGTATCAATCACTAAAACATCCTGTTTTGTTTTTTGTCTCTATATATACTCAGAGGTAAAAAAATAAGTCAGTGGGATCCCGCCCATTGAGGCCTAAAGAAAAACAATGGGCTGCATATGCCTCCAGGCAAAGCTTATATATACTAATGACTGATCATCTGATTACTGGTTAACCGCTCTGGCCTGAGCCTGCCCAGGAAACGTGGTTCAAGTCAAACCATCCATACGTATAAGCCTTTTGTGGCTTAAAGTCCCAAAACATGGAGACAACGTCCCAACATGGCCTTAGCTGTTGACTGGGACGCAAAGCATCAATTCAAACAAACATACAGCACATCCTGCTTTGTTTTTTTTTTCTATATACATATATAATTCCTATCAACCTCAAGTAGCGTGACTGCAGTCGATATAATTTATAATATGGTTCTGAAGAAAAGTTTAAAGGTTTATCTTGACATGACGTCTTTCTCGGTTACGTGACCTGGACACTGTGTACAATTTCTGGTTCTCCCTGTCTAAGGATGCTCGACATGAATTTCGTCTTTGATTCACGAAGCAGTTTCAGGGGAGAAAATCTGTCACAAGTGGCCTAAGGACAACGTCTTTTCACTTGAGAGTTAGAGAGAACGGTCACTGCACAAAGGAAGTTGGTATTTTTTTTTTTTTTTTTTTTTTTTTTTTTTTTTTACCTGGACACTGTGTACAATTTCTGGTTCTCCCTGTCTAAGGATGCTCGACATGAATTTCGTCTTTGATTCACGAAGCAGTTTCAGGGGAGAAAATCTGTCACAAGTGGCCTAAGGACAACGTCTTTTCACTTGAGAGTTAGAGAGAACGGTCACTGCACAAAGGAAGTTGTTTTTTTTTTTTTTTTTTTTTTTTTTTTGGCATTATATGGGTGTGGAGGCCATCTTGGGAATGTGACCTGGACTTTATACACATATTGGTTCCGCTTTCCTATTGATGCTCCCTATGAAATTTGGCTTTAATTGGCCAAGCGCTATCAGGGGAAATGATGTTTGAATATTATGGTAATATACATGTACAATGTATATTGTACCGAGGTGGGGGCAAATGAGCCCCTGGAGTCAAATTTTATATTCAGAATCATTGATATTCAGTCCTACTGGCCATTTCCTGCAAGATTTTCCCTTCAAATGGCATTTTAACAGTTTTCCCCATTTCAATGCTTATCCGACCTAAGTTGACCGTGCCGTAAAATAGGTCAAGGTCATCACAGGGTCATGTTTTTATATATATTGTAGTACTTGAGTCATCAATGCTTCATGTCAAATTTATTTGAAATCGGCTCACCGGTTCCGGAGAAGATTTTGAAGGGTTTTAACCATATATGGACATGGCGGCCATCTTGTTCACGTGACCTGGATTATTTATATACAAAATGGTTAGAGGCTTCATATAAAATTTGACGAGTTCATTGACGAGTTAGAGTTTTACCACGAGGACCGAACAATTAACTAAAAGTTGTGAATCACTGCAGAAACTGAGGGTGAGGTTAGAATCCTATAAAACTAGTTAAAAGAAAAAGACTCAACAGACTCAGTTAGCTGTCCGACGATGGAGATCCCTGGGCGCCGAAGCCTGTCAGTTGATCGTTCCAAGGCGACACTTCTGTGGTGGTTCTATTGTGTTATATCTTGGGTTTGAAGTTTCGTGTTTTTAGTACCTGACGTACGTTTTCATTATTTTAGTTAAGTTTGGGTAACTGAGTGGCCGCCTTTTTGGAAAAAAGCTGTTCACTCGGCTTACGATGTTTTCTTAGTATGAGTACCTGATCATTGTTAATTTTGTTTTTTTCCCCATCTTGGTATTTTGGAGTTGGAATCTCTTTCTGTTTGATCCATTTCCTGATCATTGCCTTCTATTAGTTTTCATATAAAATGTGGCTTTGATTGGCCAAGTGGTTTCGGAGAGAACTTTGTAAATGTGGATGGACGCACAGACGCACGCCGGCTCGAGTGCCATCCTATAAACTGCCCACGAGCCTTCGGCTCAGGTGAGCTAAAATGATGGACGACGGACGGACGACTGATGGGTGATCGAATGTTGGGTATTTGCCTATTCTATAAGCTCAACGTGTGAGCCGGACGGCTCATGTGAGCTATAAACAAAGTTTGAAACGTGAAAATACCAAGAAATAACAGCTCACTAAAGTCTGGATGACAAACGGCTGCCCATACCTTTAAATGCATTTTAGTTCTCACAAAGTTCTTAGATGATAACAGCATTGTATTAGGTTCAAAACTAGTGTACAATATTATACGCGTTCTCACATAGCGAGTGTGCATGAACGATAATTATTATAGACACATCAACGGCGTTCCATACAAAATGCACTGTTTTATCGAAATGCAATTCGCAGCGCATTTCTATACAGTGGTTCCATATCAAGCACTGTTCAGTCTACCGATATACAAAAAATCAGCCATATCAAAGTCGGGTGCAATTTTTTTGTCATTTTGCAAGATACGCGATTTCAGTTCCCCAACTAAAAAGTGTTCTCAAATGTAGCAGCTACATGTACCAAGGAGTTTCTTACTACACCAAAATAAGGCATAGCATTTACACTGGGTGGTGATCTATTTTTTCCGCCCCGACATGACTGAAAAATTGTCGACTGGGACGTTAAGCCTCAATACAAACAAATTAGCCTTTCCTATATTTAGTCAGCTTTAGTTGCTATCAATGATTTGTTCCAGAGTTGATAAAAAAGATAAAAAAATCCGGTCTACCTCTGAAGTCCACGTTTCAAATAAAATAATTACATGGGGTCGCGAGGATAAATTGCAGTTTTATTTGCCATGAAAATATGATTCACCAAGTATAAAATAATATTAACTAGATAACTCCGGTCAATATAACATTGTGATTTCGGGTTAATGTACCCGATTGACGCAGTTATACATCCGCAGTGGATATCCTTATCGTACACTCACATCATGACATCAAACCAGCCGGACCAGTGAGCTTCCAAATATTTTGGGTATTTTAGAATATTTGATTTATTAAAAAAGCCCCTACTTCATGTACTTATTTAGTGGATATTATATCTATTTACATATTGACAGAGGTCACACCTTGATAAAATATACTAATATCCTCTTCAAAGAAATATTACACTGGGACAATGTTTTCTTGAAATCTAATATAATCTACTCACTGGTCTTATACCGTCGAAGCTGAACACACCTAACTTGCATATATCTGACCGTTTATTTTTTTATATTTTACGACAGACTGGTGGTAGGGAATGAGATGAATTTTCATTTTGCGTTCTAAAGAACCCTATACAAGTACATTTGTACTTCTTCAGGGCCCACTCAAAGAAGCGTTAGCACGAACTTAACATAATTTGGTCTGACATTGGACGGGAGCGGTTTGATTATTTCTGACTTTGGTTATCCCATGTCCCATTGACAACGTAAATAGTATGTAGTCAGACGGTTCAGCAAACATAACTTAGAACTAATTGTAATCGAAGTTCACGAATCTGGTGACAAATGGCAGTCTATCAGTGCTAGAGGCTGTTTTCGCCGACAAATGCCCATTAAATATTTATGGACGAAGTACTGGTGAACATACGGGCATTGAACCTCTTACCTATCCGTCCTAGAAACATGCATTACGAAGATTTGCCCATATCATATACGGAGATATTTTAATTTGCTAGAGTTGAAAAATTATACAGAGATTTTTTAGGTTGCTAAAATTGAAAAAATTCAGTAGAAAAGTTTTGACACTTTTCTTATTTTGCTAAAAACATAGCGGTTCTAATGAGTACCCACAATCTATGTTTTGGAGCAAAAAAAAAAAAAAAAAAAATAAAACTAAAATAAAAAAAAAAAAACAAAAAAAAAAAAACAAAAAAAACAAAAAAAAAAAAAACAAAAAAAAAAAAACAAACCCAGTTTTGCTATCTAAAAGTGGGGTTCAAGTGGGTATAGATTTCACGGACATGTTATTCTGCTAGTCATCTGTATTTCAGTTCTGAATCAGATTAATATATCAGTGAAATATAAATCCTCCACACCACTTTTCTATAGTAAAACTGGGGTGTATCCACTATCTATATTTTGAAGAAAACTAAATAAAAAAAAGTTCGCTTAAAAATATTCAATTTTTACACGTGTAAAAGTCACCGCATTATATTGCATGCGTATGATTTTGCAATGACTAGAAAGGTGCAAGTAGGCAATGATCAGGAAAAGGTGTAATCAGAAAGAAATTCCCACTCCAAAAAGCCGAGGTGGGAAAAACTTAATTGACAATTAGGTGCTTATACTCAGAAAACATATCGTAAGCCGAGTGAGCAGCTATTTTCCAATAGGCGGCCACGCAGTTACCCGTACTTAAATGAAACTATGAAAACGTACATAAGGTTCAAACAGCACAAAAAAACGACTCCAAACAGAAACAAATAGAAGCACAACAATGTAACAATGAAAATGTTTCACCGTAGATAGTTTGCACAACTTAACTCATCTCTGCAACCTAACCTGCTTCATGCATCTATGTCCACAGTTTTAAGCGTTTGATTTGTTTTGTCTCTTCGGATATATGTCTTCTTCTACAACACACGAAGCTCAATGTTGTTTAAGTAATACATGTAAAAGCCATTGCTTAACCCAGCCACATAATGTCAGATTGTCGGAAATACCCGAGCGCTTACACGTGCATTTACTTCTTAGCGATATATAATACTGAATAGGAAGATCATATCAACTGTAATAAATAATACGTTTTGTTTTTCCATTTTACGACAATTTTGTTTTATAAATTATGAATCTGCCCTACAATGCGGTATATTTATTACTTTTTTTTCATACAGTGACTTGAAATTGGTTCCTTAATATATAAACTATATATATACTAATATAATTACTGGTTAGAAGTCAACCTCTGCCTTAAACTGTTTGAGACAAAATTCTTCTCACGTGTGCTGAAAATTAGTATTCTACAAAGAGCAGATGTGTTTTGGCCGAGAATGCATTTATCATTTGCATATTTTCTATGAATGAAAACCGCCAGTAGAAACGTAATAACATACCCGTTGACAGGAAACAGAGCAATTCAAATTACTCCATAGGTACCGGATGGATATATATTTAATCCGTTTAGTGTGAGTGAATGCATTACGATTATTAAGTATATATATAAATAAGCTTTATATCAATCATTATGCAATATGCGTTCCAGTCAGAAAATGTTTACTACAGACTTCGACATATAAACCTACTTTTTATAAATGAAACAAGTAACCTAAAAAGTGCAGACAAACCATTCATTCATTCAATCATATACCGATGAATTATGATTCTTGAGCAGAATACTTAATAAAGCTTTGCATAAAGAATTTGTTCAATAAGCACTCTTGGCCCAAAAGTACGATGCTTCGACAGTTGAAGTGAACAAAATTTAAGGTTGCAAGAAACAATCCACAAAAGCATGCATGCTCATTAATCATTCTGAAACCCATAAATACACACGGTTAGAACCATCCCGAACAAATAGGTAATAGTATACGATACGATGTTCTGCTTGCCCTCAATTTAATAACTTAATGCTGCCAAGAGTGCTCTGTCTTGAAATGGTGTCAAAAATGAAACTATTAGCGGACTAAATTATGCCAAAAGCACGCTCTAGTGGCTACGTTTTATAAATTATGGTTGTAACACACCAAAGTGTTCGTTTTATGGGCAGTTGGTTCCTGCACTCATTCATTCGAGATTATCTGTCGTGGCTGGAAGGTCGGCCTGGCAGATTTCACGATGCATAGCGTCTATAAATAGCACAGCTATTGGACACAATTAGCACAGCTATTGGATACAATTAAGGATTGAAATTCAGATTTTAGCTTTCACTGGATGATGAAAAACATTAGGCTGTTTTAATGTCTGTGAAGCCCGAAGGGCTTCTCGGAGACATTAAAACAGCTAATGTTTTTCATCATCCAGTGAAAGCTAAAATCTGAATTTCAATACTTATATTTACATTTTATATTATCAATCAAGTTTCAGATTTTTAATTGCACATATCACCGCTCATTTTCATGTTATTTGACATTAAATCCGACTTAACGTAATTTTGGAACAGCCAAAACGTCAAATTTTCGCGCCTAACGTCATGGCGATACGCGACCAACGTCACCACAACAAGAGTAAACAAACAACGTCACTGGATGGGTTTTGACGTCGCCCTGCCCATAGGCGTGACCTCTAGATCACGTGACTTAATGTTTTTCATTGGGAAATGAAGAACATCAAGAAAGATACTTTCATCTAGGACGATTGCAATAAAAATGTAAATATTGTATCATATATAAGTTCAATCTCTGACATACTGTCGGGAGTCGACTCTTTGGCTCAGTGGCTAGTGGATTGAATTTCTACCCCAGCTATATCCGACTTTGAATCCTATCAGGGAGTTTTTTTTATTTCAAACTATGCATAATCTCTTTGTTATGACTTTTCATATTGTAAGATGGGGTCACGGGGATGGACCAACTGAGTCATACTGTGATAAAATGACATTCTCGTAATCATAAATGATTACTCTCTCGGAATGGGGATGTGTTATGACCCATTGCACCACTCATTCATTCGAGATTATCTGCAGTGGTTGCAGATCTCATGTTGCATAGGGTCTATAAATAGCACAGCTATTCGATACAATATGATGTATCTGACATTCTGAAATACTGCGACATGGTGTCGACTCTTTGACTAAGTGGTTAGAGCTTTGGATTTCTGCTCCGGCGATCCGGGTTCGAATCCCATCGGGGACGTGGGATTTTTTTTCAAACCATGCATCATCTCTTAGTTACGAGTTTTCATATTTGTAAGACTTTATATCATTTACTTATATTTAGTCTCATCCTGGTTATATCGAATACAAATTTGGTTGAGTTGTGGTTTAGCGTCCCAGGCAACAGCTACAGTCATGCCGGGGCATTGCCTTCGTTTTTATGGAATTTCTACCCGACATCCTAATGTTTGGTAGAAGTCCCACAAAATGGAGGTAACGTCTCGCCTTTACCTTAGCTGTTGACTGGGATGCTAAGCCACAACTTAAACAAAAGGTGGTCTTTAAAGCCAGATGTACGTAATTGACCTCACGGTAGAATTTTTTTGTTTTTTTGCATGTGAGTGTATTTTGATGTCCTACATACGAAAATGAGAAAGAAATCGATACCGTTCCGAGCTTGTTTTCGAGATATCGGCCTTCAAAATCGTCAAATTTGAGAGCGAAAATACATTAACGTCAACGTAAAATGCGATTTTTAGACCCCCTTTTTGTTAATTTTCTTGATATATTTCAAAAAATCCACGGTAGGATTTTTAAAAAAACTGATATGTATTAGAGAAATTCCTGAACTACATATAGATAACGAGAAAGTCCTTAGTTACCGGATTCGTTTTCCTGCTATAGGCGTGCCAAGAGAGGTAGTAGTTGCTGAATTCAGTACATTTTACGCGCGACGTCGATTTTGCGCCAAAATTTCCAACACTGTTTAGTATTCAATATTGCTAACTGTAGCGGAAATGTTTTTTTCATCGGGATAACATGTCCACAATCTATATTTGGAGCAAAATAATGAATAGTATCAAACTTTTACATTTCTGAAGTCCTCCGCATAATTGTATGGATATAGTTTCGTATTCCGAACGTAAACTGACGCTAGAATTGACGCTTCGAGCGAAAACTGACGCTACGAATGCGGCGTAAAAATGACGTTTCGACCCTTAGATAAGCACGTTCCTTTGAGCGCCTTCAATTACGTACATCTGTCTTTAAAATATCACCATTATTCGCGGGAAATCTGAATGCCATTTTCCAACACCCTCGACTTTCTTATTCGAAACCTATGTGTATAAAACAACCCCTGGTACACACAACCTCAATGGCAACGGGATCAAAGAAAAAAAATCCATAACCTATTTTAAGGAAGATGCCTCTGAATGCTTGAAACGAAAGTTGAACTTTTGAACTTTAAGTTCTTTAAGTTTTTGCACCATTAACGTAAATGAATTAACCGACACCGCATGAGGGTTTATGTTTTCAAATTTTGTCATTTTCTTTTATAAAATTCATCTAGCTAACATGTTATTTTTCATCATCAAAACTCATTAGGCTTTACATATCTATAGACTGAACAGCTGGATATAGTTGAAGATGAGACCGAGCCCAGGGACCTTACCCAACGTCATGTTTTGTGCATGACAAATGCATCAATATCAAATGAGCCATGAAAAAGGGAGTGATGTAACTATACAGTTCGACTTAACTTGAGAAGCAAGTTATAATCAATGCCTTTTTTGCATTAAAATTTACTATTTGTTCTTTACCTATTCAGAATGTTTGACAATGTTACTGATTATTAACCGTTTGTTCAATACTCTGGTGCCAAACTGGGGCCAGTTGTTCAAGACTTCGTTAACTTAACATCATCGTTATACCTCAACTTGTTATTTTTTGTTGATAAAATGTGAGAATCCTTTGCAGTGAAAGGATTCTCATATTTCACCACCAAAAAATAACAGTGTATTTGTAATATTCATGTTTGAAATCTTAATGAATCGTTAACTAACGACATTGTTAATTTTTAACAACTGGGCCCAGATATTGTCATTTTGTGCCTTGTAAATTCTTAGATTCACTCTTGTATTTATACACTTAATTACAAAACATACGTATACTGTATATTGTGACATGTATATTTAAGTGAGCACCGATTCTTGGGAATAAACATGCAATAATGCCACTGAATTCATAACACAACGAAATGCATTGCTAGGCAAGCAACTATCAAATATCCTCCATTCTTTGCATATTATGTATTATCTAAGGACTGTCAGTCGACATTTTGACTAATTAACGCAGATGATCGCTAGACCGACATAATTTTGAATATTTCACAGCATTCTGTATGCAGTTGCAAACTCAAGCGATACAATGATACATTGCAGACATGATTCCGACGTTCTTTGCTTGCATCTGCAGAATTCTCTCGGTTAAACAAGAAAGAAATTTGCAAATTCACTAATATATATATATTATTTCCAAGCTTTGGCATCCTATCCATAGGATCCAGTTATTCCATGTATATAGACGCCTCTAAACCTGAGCTATGATAACTCCTTTTTTAAGGAGCGTAGTAGCGCAGTCGGTAGAGGGGATGGCCCTGTATAGCTAGGCGCCGAAGCCGAAGTCTGCGGGTTCGAAACCTACCTTCGCCAATTTAGTACATCTTTATTTCTCTACTTTATAATTTTTCCGATGTACTTGTATCAGAAATGATCTTGGTAGGAATAGCTGTTGAAGTTTGTATATCTTTGATATGAAAATATTATTTCCAAGCTTTGGCATCCTATCCATAGGATCCAGTTATTCCATGTATATAGACGAGTGTGCTAGCACAACGAAAAATAGTAACCTATCAGACGGGTTATGCAGGGAAATCGCCTCTAAACCTGAGCTATGATAACTCCTTTTTTAAGGAGCGTAGTAGCGCAGTCGGTAGAGGGGATGGCCCTGTATAGCTAGGCGCCGAAGCCGAAGTCTGCGGGTTCGAAACCTACCTTCGCCAATTTAGTACATCTTTATTTCTCTACTTTATATATATATATGCTATGGACATCAGTGTATCATGTCAATGAGATTAAAACCAATCGAATCTAACTTGGGGGTTAATGTCTATTATTGCATAAATACCCGTGTTACACGATATTAACAACCATATATTAATGGAAAGAAAACCATGTATTAATAATATGACAATTGTCGTGAGCGCGTGCTTTTAATACATGGCTTTTACTTATGCTTGATACAGAGGCTCTCGCAAAAATTGACGTCATCGCGTAACGTACATTTGATTTAAAGTTATACTGTGACGTCATGATAACTTTGAAGTTTGCCCCGAAAGCAGCATTTTTAAACCGTCGTTAGGTAACATAATTTTTCGCGCCATTTTAGGTTCATGAATTTTCGCAAAATCTGGACAATTTCTCAAACTTTTCGCATTTAATAGTTGTATAAAATGCAATAATAACGATCTTTCCGATGCATTTGTATGTGTTGGACCCCTCGGGAGGGTTGAAGCCCTCGCCTTTCAGGCTCGGGGTCCAACACCTCCGTGGGGGCCCAGTAGATGTTAATGCACAGAAAACCATGATTGATACCTATATTAATGATTTCAGAAACGTGGAGTTGCTCAGCGGACCCTCGTCATTACTACACGTTTACTGATCGTGTCTGATAAATATTATACCAAAAGGCATAGAGCAATTAATATACTTTTCACGTGACTACACACGGTCTGAAAGAAAACACCGATCTTGTGTTTTAGTTTTTTGTTTCTGAATTACTTTCAATTAAAATAAATCCGTTCAGGTATACATACCATAAAAGGTTACATTTGAAGGCGTGTCTATATGGCGGCTTTTATACGAACGGCAGAAAAACGTGACGTAAATATTCAACGAAAGAAGTTTTTAGACAACACGTGTGTCTGTTCGTTATGCATAAAATATCAAGAAGTTCTTTGTTTACCAATTAAATAGAAACGGGAACAAAGCATGACTTATTTTCAAGAGCAAAATTCAATCCTCTCGTTGGTGGAATGATGCAAAACGACGATGTTAAAGTATTTATTTCCAGTTTACTGTCGGTAACCAACGCCGCAAGCGCAGGTGCTAAGGAAATAAAGTATATATTAGATGATGTAAGTTAATCTTTGCCTCTCTTTTACTCGTGATAGTTATTCAAGTCACATTTCAAACAAGCTGAGAAGTCTGCAAAATGCTTACTACCTTGGCCCAGAATCAAATGGATTTGCATATTTTCTATGAATGAAACAAGTCTATATACTCTAGGATTTAAGGCGTAAATTTTTTAAAATTAAATCAATTTCAATTCCTCCACAGGAAATGAATCACTGTACGGCTTATCTCAGTCAAATTATTCTGTAATGTTTCGCATAATGTGTTTTATATACTTATCATATACCTTTATGCAAAATGCAATACGGTCATTGAACGCGTGTCAAACAAATTCATTCAGACGTGGACTAAGTGAAAGATCGAAGTACATACTCAGCATATAAAGGATAAATATAAGTCTTAAAATATATGCCCTTTCCGTTCACAGGACCACCTTCTCAACAGTTTTTTAAGAATCGCGAGGAACCAGCAATATGTCTTTTACACTGGTTTGGGTTCAGTTGTTTTTTTCTATAGATATATATTTTATTGGGGGGTGGATATCTTATCAACTCGATTCCACCATTAGTTGCCTTTATATATTGTCCAACTAATCTTTCGGGTGTTTCATATTAAAGTCTCGAAGATGGAAGTTTATCTTCCACGATATGCCAGCATCGTCCCCAACTTCAACTGTTGCACATATTATAGCGTATCAAGACCAGACTATTGCCAGTCTGAAATTTCCGTTTCAGAAGAAACGAAACAAGCTTAGAATGTATACTCTGGATCTTAAGAATCGTTTGGAGTGAACATGTCGTCTAAGAAGGAGACCTGTGAAACAAACCAAAGACTGGCGCGGTCGGGGCGCAAACCCACGACCTACAGCTCCAAAAGCCGCGCTCTCTAACATACTGAGATAGCTGGATCCTCCCCCGAGAAATGTTTCCATTTGAGCCGCCTCGTGGGAAAACCAACAATTTGGGTTCCGACCAGGTCCGACACAAACCGGGCTGTACAGTCACAGAAGATAGTTAGAGGCTAGAAATTTTGAATTTAGAAAGTAGAGAAATTGTACTATTCTTGTAGCGAAAACAAAAGCGCTGATCAGCTTCGCAGTTACTGCGAAGCTGATCTGCGCCTTTATTTTCGCATATGCAGATTGTTGGTTTTCTCATTAGGCGGTTCAATTTTATTGATGCTTCTAAAGATGTTCTAAACAGAAATGATGATGGAATGGCTGCTGGAACAAACTTTCTGTTGCAGGTGAATTGGCACAAGCCATTTAAAAGTTGATCGCTGCAGCTGCCATTTAGCTGAAATGAACTTTTTCTTGTCTGAAGAAGAAACCAAAATCTGAAAATTAAATGTTAGAGTGTTTAATTTGTCTCTCTATTATTTGTTTCTTTTTATTGGATGTAGTGCTAAAATGATTCAACCAGAAACCTGGTGATTGATATTAAACAGCTTATTTTCACTAGACCACGCAATAGACACCGAATTTTAATTAGAAACTCGTTACTAAAATAGAATGTGGTCTAGCGCTTTGATGTTCCAATGTTATGTGGGTGTACACATTTTAGTTGCATGTCCTTGAAAAGTTTATTTATGTATGAAATCAGTATTATTGACAAGATCAGTAAACAAATTAAAATTCAGAGAACGAACGCCCTGAAAAGATAAGCAATCAATATAAAGCCTTTGGACTTTTCAGAGATTCACGGTGTATCTAAACTCTGATGTCTAAACGACGCGACCATTGCAATGATGTCATGGTTATAATAAGCCATGTATTCCTCAGTATAGTGATTTGTTTTCCTATTTTTCGTTCCTAATGATGTTATGTTATAATTGCAATGGTACGGATACCTTATTCTCACAAAAAGCGCCTTACAAATGATGCAAATTAGAGAGTAAGATGAGCAAATATAATGGTTGCTAAGGCACCACTGACACCTGACACCAAAGGAAACACATCAGAAGTACAACTATGAATTAGTCAGAAAGGCGATCGATATTCCAACAATCCTTTCACACATCTACGACACAGAGAGAGAGAGAGAGAGAGAGAGAGAGAGCGAGAGCGAGCGAGCGAGAGTGTGTACGCGGCGCGCGTGCGTTATATATATATATATGTACGATGTCTCTGTGTGTGCTATCCAGCTGCTATAGCTTCTAAAAAGATTTTCTTTGGACTAAAACTAGAGCTACCTGAAACGAAGGCACCGCCTAAATGACTTGAAATTTAAATCTTTTTGACATACTTACAGAGACACGAAACAAGTACACCTTTCATGGTGCGATTAGCTAATTCTAGTGTATTGCCTGACTCTGCAAGAGGCGTCGTCGATTCTGTGTGCAATACAAGTTGTCATAAAACAAGAATTATATTTTTCGTAACTTATGTCTACGTCATATTCTTCGTTATGGCTGCGTGTATCTAGTTAAAACTCGTTTAAACCAACAAGATGCATGTCAGCAGTTTCAACAAGCATTAATATAGGGTGTAATTTGGGCGTAAATTGAAATTCTGAAATACAATTGCTATATCAAGCTGTAGTAAAACAAGAATTAAATTCATCGTATTTTATATCTTTGCCATACCATTTTTGATGATCATCTGGATAGATTGTACATGTATTTTAAATGCATGTCAGCAGTTTCTAGAGGCACGATTATATGCCGTATTTAGGGCGTTTACTGAAAATCGGAAGCAACGTAACATAGGTCAATGGCAGTATTTTTGTTATCATCACACTTCATAGCATATAACGTGTGTTTGAATGGCAGGGAAAGACGATAGGAAATAAGCTCAAAATAAAATAAATCCTTACACATTAAAATATGTGCAAATGACCATGCAATTCCGTAAAATATAATACAAATATTTACATATGTTTTAGAAAACCATGCGAGGAAAAAGTTGATGCTTAACAATTATCTGTTTTACATTCAGCGTTGTCCACTCCAGCAAAGCGATTTTGGCTTTAAATGACGTTTTGGTACGCTTTTAAGAAATACATCTAAGAGCAAAGCAATGTAGATTGGACTTAAATTAAAGAAAAAAAAACAGGAACATTTTTATATACCCGGTTACTATACTGGTCAAAATAAGTTAGGGATCAAACTTTTAGGGATGCATTTTGAGCCAATCGGTAATTAATCAATTTTTCATTTATATAATGAATTTTTGTCGCACTTTCATATGTCACCAATTTTGAAATTGTGCACCATTTGACTTTAGCACAGCTGTTCTGTAAACCACACAACCCGGCCTAAAAACCAAAGTTATAAAAAGTCCATAAAAACTGATTCCACAAAAAAAAATCAATTTTGCCAATTCATGAACATTTAGCCGCGGAATTTGCACCATCGTCATCAAGATTCATCATTTCTTAGGTCAGCCAGCTGAAAAAGATTGGAAATTTCTAGCCATTTTAAAATTTTCGCACGAACAAACTTACACACCATCAATTCTCTATGGAAATTGCATACCACTTTAATTTTAAGGGTAGTCTGACTTAAAGCCTGGTCTTGTTGAATGCAAAGACTAATGTTTCGTTCCTCAAGTGTACAAAGCTTACAAAATGAATTACCTTGATGATAAAAATATACTGAGCCAAACATATAACGCATTACGGTTATGGCATGTTTTTCGAATTTAAATGTAACGTACGACGATATTCCCGACATATGATGGTAATAATAATAATAATAATAATAATAATAATAATAATGTCTTTATTTAAAGAGGATGACATATTTAGTACAAAAACTAATCTCACATATGGTCCTCTGAAGAGTAAAACATATATGAACATGGTTATATACATACGTACAAAATATGATGTCTGGAATACCTATCAAAATATGTACAATTTTTGCTCTTAAATGAGGCATAGAATTAAAATGAAAAATACAACTTAAGGACACTCAGATATATCTGTGATTACAGATTTGAGGTAATATGTGATTCATCGTGAGTACAAGAGACTTTTGATCCATACAGAATTTAAAAAATATATCATCTTTATAAGTGCATGACCAGTGAAATTTTCTAAATAAAACCATTTTTCACCATAACCATTTATATTTATTGACCCCTGATCGACAGGCAGGGACCACATTGGTGCTTACTTGCTAATTGAGTCAGCAATCGCCAATGAATAAATTGGGCACAAAGGTTTTGGTTTTCTGGGCATGGGTCACTGAGCTCGAATCTGATTGGCCAAAACGGTTATTGTGGTGGCCTGCGACCCCTGAGTGATTAGGGAAGTCAGTTTTAACACAAATTGCTTCTTTATGGATCGCCAAGTGAGACTGGATGAGGTAATTGCAATATGGCTTCCATTTGTACCCAAAATTTTAAATCAAGTTTGCATCATTGAAAATTGAAAGTTTAATACAGAGCATTCCATTGAACACAATAGAAAATGGAATTAGTGAAAAAATCAAACTGTGAATGTTTTAGACGAAACCTTTGTGAAAACATGCTCATTCCTTCATTCAGCATTGTTAGAAAACACAATAGCGTCCGGTTGTTGTATCAGGAACGTCTATAACAAATGTTAAAATGTGAGTAAACTTGAATGGTTTGGAGTAAAAATGAGTCTTCAGCTCTGGTTAAAATTTAGCAAAATTGATCTTTTGACAGTAAAATTATTCATTGTCTAAAATGGGACAGAGGTAACCCTGAAAACTGACACTTATTTACAGGGTACGAATACACGTCACATGTCGAATTCTGGAAAATAACCATGCATTTCATTTTTGCCAAGACCCTACCTCTGAAAAATGATTAATTTCTTGAGACGCATAACACAGAATGTTACAAACAAGATCTTATGAGATGTGTCGATCGTCCAGCAACCTAATTCAGCGGAGGAAATGTTTATTTGATACTGGTCTTGTGCATAACAATGAAAATAAACCGATGTTGCGTTATAAGTTTGGCTCAGTATATTTCATTTTACCAGCAGTTCGAGATTTTGTAGAAACTGCGCCTTAAACGTTTGATCCCTAACTTTATTTGTCCAGTATATGTTACTTAAATATGTCATAGTTTAGTCATCATAAAATGCATACAGCGAATATTGGAATCCACCCCAGTAATCACAGTATTTGTAAAGGCTTATTTGTCATGCTTATAAGCACACTAGATTAAAATCCTATGATTTTTAATTTTATACTAAGCTGTCTCTTCAATAAACCAATTTGTCACGTTCACGAAGCTAAAGATCGCTACCAGAAACCGTCGTTACATTCCGGGATTTCTTCCGTTGACTCCGTATGTGTAACGTACTTTCATGTTTCAAACAGTATTGCAAGCTTATACTCATAAACAACATTGAAAATACAGTAACATCAACCCTTGTTTACAAGCAAAATGTTACACGTAGGATAACAACATAATTGTTACAACTTGATATGTGCCTAGCTCGATGTTTATGACTGTGGGTTTAAGCATAATAAGCCAAAGTTCGACCTCTGAACCACTAAACTGGCATTCTCGCACACTATCAGGACACCTGAGAAAATAGATAAAGTTTAACACTTTATGGTATTCTTGAACCTTAATTCTACCTTTTGAAGCTGTCTGGCTCCATGTTGTGAAATCTAAAGGGTCACTGACGAGGCTTAAGTAGCCGAAACCATGCTATGGCCCATCCTCTTTCTCTTTAATATGTTCATGCTCTTCAAGGACCTCAGTTTTATTTTTATTAGTTGTTTACATGGGTGGTTATATTTTTCAAGCACATTTTGGGTATCATGGCATCCTTATGTTGGGTAGAAGTCCCATAAAATGGAGGCACCGATCTCGCGACATTACCATTGCTGTTGACTGGGACGCTAATTTACCAAAAAAGGGTAGTTGGTGGGGAATATGGACTGCCTCTCTTTGGGACCAGGTAAAGCTTATTCACGGCCACCAATCCAGCTCTTTCATAGCAAAATGCAATGATAATAAATTCATTTGCGGTACTTCCCACTATGCAGCTGCGGAGTTCGAAACGTGTAAGCGAGTTCGTGTTCTCTTGTTTTATTGTCAATTACTACTTTTTAAGACATCTTTCAAAAATCTGAGAATGACATGATGTGGGTAATTTATCTAGCTTCTTTCACCTCAAGCCGATCTGCTGAAAACATAGCACGTGGCTTGGAATCACTTTTGAAGTGAGAGCAACACATAAGTTTTTAGGTTGTATGCTAGATTTTCAACACAAACACACTGAATAACTCCGTTTTCCAACTTATGCAATGCGTCCATTTTACTTAGATTTTATTTTGACTAATGATGAAGATTTGTGACCATAAACGTCATTTGTATGCCTCTGATTTGAAAATAATTAATATGCTATGAAGTGGTGCGACAAGCGATGAAGAAAGGAGACTAGATATGAAGAAAACTTGTTATTCTATGAGCTAGAGCAGTCCAGTTGATTGTACTATAACGAAATGCACTGGTCAGCCTAGTGTTGTCAAGAGGCGTATGTAATAGCCTCCTCAGCTATAAAATAAAGAAGTTACTTTCTTACTTAGCTTATTCGGCAACTAAGAAAAGTTGATAAATGTCTTTCTTGTTTTGAAATAGTATAGAAAAAGTATTCATTGCACATAGTTAGACCTCTGCACTTTTTCTAGCTCATTATAAATCACTCTTGTGCTTACATCGGTTCATTCAATCGGTTGATGTTTGAGACCGATGCACTCTTTTTAAGTTGTCATGCTGGTTACTATATGAACCATGATAGTTCCATGTACAAGAAGAAGTAAACTGATCATATTATGTAATGCATATAGCTCTTTTTCGTTCTGCAATAAGAAGCGAACTACATATATACAGTAAATAAATATAAGTAAGCATACATATCAAAAATACCTGTAATACGTAAATACATACTGTAAGACAAAACATGGTTTTGTAAAGGAAGAATCATGCTTTTTCAAAACAAGAAAGATATTTACTAGATTTGCTTAGTTGCTGTTGAAGCTGAGGATGCTATTAAATACGCCTCTTGATGATATAGTCCTGATCAGCGTATTTCGTTACAGTAAATCAACTGGACTGCTCATCCTCCAAGCATAACAAGCTTTCTTCATAGCTAGACCCCTTTCTTCATCGCTTATCACACCGCTTCATAGCATATCGATTATTTTCAAATCAGAGGCATACAAATGACGTTTATGGTCACAAATCTTCATTATTAGTCAAAATAAAATCTTCCATATAAAATGGACGCATTGCATAAGTTGGAAAACGAAGTTATGTGGCGTGTTTGTGTTGAAAATCTAGCACACAACCTAAAAACGCATGTGTTGCACTCACCTTAAAAGTGATTCAAAACCACGTGCTGTGTTTTTAGCAGATCGGCTGGAGATGAAAGACGCTAGATAAATTACCCACCTCATGTCATTCTCCGATTTTCGAAAGATGTCTTAAAATACGAGTAATTGGTAATAAAACAAGAAAACACGAAGTCACTTACACGTTTCGAACCCCGCAGCTGCATAGTGGGAAGTACCGCAAATGAATGTACTATCATTGCATTTTGCTATGAAAGAGCTGGATTGGTGGCCATGTTATTAACTATGCCTACTGACTGACAATCTGATTGTTGGTAATAACCCGGCGCTCAGAATGTCTGCACCTAGGAAAAGTGGTTTCAAGTCAATTTGGTTGTTTGAATTGATTCTTAACGTCCCGGTAAAAAGCTATCGTCATGTCGGGACGTTGCCTCAATTTTTAGGGATTCTGACCGAAAATCAGGATGTCATGACATCCAACAAGCGCTTCTAATATAAACATCTATAAGGCACAAAGGCTTATATGTATGGATGATTTGACTTAAACCACAATTCCTGAGTAGGCTCAGACCAGAGCGGCTAACAAGTAATCAAATGGTCAGTCAGTAGTGTATATCTTTGCCTGGGGGCACTAGCAGCCTATCTCTTTCTTTAGGCCCCAATGGGTGGGGCCCATATTCCCACCTGATCACCCTTTAAGTCAAAGAACCCATTCATATAAGCCTTAGTTGTTCACTTAGATTTTTAAAGCACAAATTTGGGTGTCATGACATCCTAATTATGGGCAAAATTCCCATGAAATGGAGGCAACGTCACGACCTGACCATAGCTGTTGACTGGGACGTTAAGCCAAAAATCAAACAGGGAAGCCAGATGGGAATATGGGCCCCTCTATTGGGGCCTAGGACAAATAGATGGGTTGGTTGTGCCTCCAGGCAAAGAACTATTGACCGACCATCTGATTACTGGTTAAGTCTGAGCCTTCCCAGAGAAAGTGATTTAGTCAAACCATCCAAACATATAAGCCTTATCGGTTTGCGTGGGTGGTTATATACATGTACCTCAAACAACTGATATACAGGTTATTTCTACATTTCAGGAATACTTAGTACACGTTGTTTATAGCAAAGTGAGCTTGCCCATCGTCCGAGAATCTTTCATCAAAACTGAACTTCATTTTGGCACTTCCGATTAACTTTTGGGTGAAAAATGACAAAATCATCAACATTTTATTTTACTCTCATTCAACTTTACATACAGCCCAATTTCAATGTGGACATATGCGGTCGAATGACCAGCAACAAGACCAACAGTTGCACCTGTTGAAACGACCGAATGATTAATAGCAAACACACATGTGTGTTTGCTTTAGGATAAACGTACGTAAGAAATTTAGAATAAAAAATCTACATACCTTACCGAACAAAACCGACGGTTAGGCGGCCATTAATGTTGGGCGCAGACATTTTTGTCGGCATGCGCAGACAATGTGTCGTTCAGATGTCGGGAAATTTGTACTTTCTTTTTCTTTTTTCGGCTGAACATTTTTCTTTGTCAAACATATTTCCATATATCCTATTTCAGATCATATTTGTCTCCAAAATGTAAGAATATAAGATAAATACACAATTTACAAATGCAGACGACGATGAAGATTGGTTTTTCGAAATTACACCGTTAAAATCCTCGTATTATAGCAAACCAGTCAACAAGGCAATATAAACGCTCGAAAAAACAAGCGTCTGCGAGGTGTACCTAAAGCAGGTAACCGGCGAAATTATCGAGACGTTTCGAACAGACGGAAATTACGCCGTGAATAGCGTGCCTGGTTATTTTTGGGGGACAATATTTGAGGTTGAAGGAACAGAAGGAAAACATTTAAGGGAGCTACCTACCTAGGTCTACCTAAAAACCTAACTAGGTCTACCTAACTACCAAGGTCTACCTGCCTACCAAGGTCTACCTACCTAACTAGGTCTACCAACCTAGGTCTACCTACCTAGGTCTATTTTCCAAGGTCTACCTACCTAAGTCTACTAACCAAGGTTTATCTACCTGGGTCTACTTACCAAGGTTCCCTTTCCTAGGTTTACTTACCTATGTCTTAGTCTACCTATCTAGGTCTACCTTCCAAGGTCTACTTATCTAGGTCTACTTACCAAGGTCAAGTTACCAAGGTCTACATACCTAGGTCTACTTCCAATGTCTACATACCTAGGTCTACTTACCAAGGTTTATCTACCTAGGTCTACTTACCTTAGTCTATCGAACTAGGTCTACTTACCAAGGTCTCACTTCCGGGGTCTACTTACCAAGGTCTGTTTACCAAGATCTACCTTCTATGGTCTACTTACCAAGTCTACTTACCAAGGTCTACCCACCTAGGTCGACTTACCAAAGTCTACCTACTAGGTCTATTAACCAATATCTACCTACCAAGGTCTGCCTACCAAAACCTACATACTAAGTCTACTTCCAATGTCTACTAACCTATTTCTACCTACCAAGGTCTAACTATCTACGTCTGCTTACCAAGGTTTACTTACTTAGGTCTACTTACCTAGGTCTATTTACCAAGGTATACATACCTATCTATGTCTACTTACCAAAGTCTACTTACCTAGGTCTACCTACCTAGGTCTACTTCCCAAGGTCTACCTACTATGTCTACTTACCAAGGTCTACGTCCGGGGTCTACTTACCTAGGTCTACTTACCTAGGTCTACGTACGAAGGTCTAATCACCAAGATCTACCTACCTAGGTTTACCTACAAGGTCTACTTACTCAGGTCTACTAAAATGGATAGCTGGATACACTTATTGACAAAAAAATCCCAACATACGGTTTTCCGTGTGTGTTTGCAGATAAGGCAGCGTGCCTTTATTTCATATTATTTAAATGTTCAAATTTTCGTTAAAAAAATAACAATTAAAACGCTGATTTTGAGAAACTTCTGAAACCCCAATAAAACGGAATCATTCCATATTTGGGACGCAGGAGGTGTTACATTTAATTTTCAATAATGGCATCCTTGAATACACTTCCGGTTTTCATGTACCGACATGTAATGACCATTTTAGGATCAAAAGGAACAATGTACGGAATGATATGCATAGACTTTAGAGCAATAGCGAAATTGGCAAGTTTGAACCCAAAAAAGCCAAACACATCAAACAAAACAGTATACATGTAGTTGAATAAACACACCGCTACAAATAAATGAAAATGATCTACAGAAGGAAATGATCTGTATGGAATTCAATCGAACCCCAATGAAAATCTGGTGACAGTAACTTTAGTTTAATTAATTCAGGATGGTATGTCATTACAAGATGGTTGACGGTATCTTTGGCCCGGTACATAGGTCTAAAAGGAAAAGCGAAATACACAAGGATGACCGACCTTATCCCCCCTAGATAGGCGTTGTGGGAATCAACACTCCTTGGCATTTCTGATACCTTCAGCAAGTACAAATGCCTATTAACATAGTTCCCCCCCCCAGACTATTGGAGATTGGAATGAACTTTCTTATTCTATGATCACCTCTGCTGAAATGTCAGATAATTGTGTCTCCATTTTCTTCTCTTATGAGAGCTTGGGACTAATCCCTTCCGGTCAAGCCCCACCTCCTGGTGTGGCATTGTCAATTTGACGTTTCACCAGTATATTTTTCTGACTCTGCAAGAGATCAAATTCCTCTCTATTATTGACTTGGCACAGGTTATATAGCAGCCGTCATGTCCCGTGGTTTGCATCCACGCCTTGTTAGGTAGCCGGTCAATTTGCCCTGTGCTCATTTTAAAAAAAGGAAACGTGCCTAACGATCAGGAAATGGCACAATCAGAAAGAAATTCCCACTCCAAATACCGAGGTGGGAAAAATAAATTAACAATCGGTAGCATATACTAAGAAAACATCGTAAGCCGAGTGAGCAGCTATTTCCCAATAGGCAGCCACTCAGTTTCCCAAACCCAGTAACTAAAAGTATGAAAACGCACATAAAGCGCAAACAGTTCAAAAATTCAACACCAAAACGCAAAACAATTAGAAACACCACAGAAGTATCGCCTAAAAGCCAAGGTTTTCTGTTCGGATAACAGCATGTGTGTAGGAGATAGTACTTGGTTACATACTGGGTCAATGGGCTTTGTATACAAGTCCACCTGGACACTTTCATCTTATAATAAATTTGAAATTGTATTAACAAACATACGATGGTTATCTGAAAGTTTCGATTGCGTATGGCAAACAAAGTGCTGACTTACAATCTTACATGTGCTTACTTGCGTGAAATCTGATTTGAGGTCGAAAACCTGGTTTCTTGCACGTAAAACAGGTGCCTCGCACTTAAACCAGGTTTCTCGCACTTTAATCGGGTTTCTCGCACTTAAACCAGGTATCTCGATCGTTATTTGACTATCTGATTACTGGTTAACCGCTAACGTCTGAGCATGCCCAGGAAAAGTGGTTCAAGTCAAACCATCCATACGTAGAAAACTTTGAGTTTGAATTATGAATTATGGCTTAGCGTCCCAGGCAACGGCTATGGTCATGTCGGGACGTTTCTTCCATTTTGTGAGATTTTTACCCAAAATTAGGACGTCATGACTTCCAAAAACTGCTTCAAATATAACCATCTAAGCCAATAAGGCGTACGGATCGTTTGACTTGAACCACTTCTCCTGGGCAGACTCAGACCGGAGCGGTATATCAAATGGACAGTCTAGCCACAGACAGCCCATCTATTTCTTTAGGCCCCAATGGGCGGTGGCCCATATTCCCACCCACCACCCCTAGAAATCTTTGCGACTTTTTAAAGCACTTTTTGAATGTTATGACATCCTAATTCTGTTGATAATGTCTGCTAATAATGACTTGCTCTGTACTTATATTTCATTTGTGTTTAATTATTTCCATTGCGTTTAAGCCGCTGGAAAGGTCACCAAATATTATGCCAAGCTTGCAATTTCTTCGCTGTGCTCAAGAACTTAATCTAACAATAGAGATATCATCTTTATTAAGTTCAAAACCAAAGTCAGGCGCTGCGGCATGTGTATTCAGTTCAGTTTAGTGTCATTACAGCATTTTATCCGTTAATTACTCAATCATTGGTCATCGGCACTGTGATCCAAACGTGCTATTCGTAGCAAATGATAATAGGATGTCTTGGATACTTTGATTTTGTTTTTCATTTGCAAAAGGACACTGGAGACACGCTCTGCTAATCAGAGTCCACATGACTCTTGTTCACGACAAGCACATATTCTGTGAACCCAAATCTTTAAGTGCGTATACACTGCATCGAATGCGTTTCCCAATTCACGGCGACCTCTTCTTCACTCTGTTTGTAAAATCACATTATTGTGAACTTCTGTACTAAAAAAAATTGCGAGGTACAAAGCCTACATGGACACCCGAAATTTCGGTGGTTTATGCTACGCTTAGATGCGGTATGGTTGTATGGTGGTCACACCGTTTTACCTCCACCTTGCTGCCCAAATCTTTATCGGTCTTTCGAAATGTCCTCCAATAAATATTTGGGCCCCGCCAATAGGGGCCTATAGAAATAAATATGCTGTTTGTGCCTCCATGCAAACCTTATACGCTACTGACTGACAATCGGATTACTGTTTAACCACTCAGGTCTGAACCCAGCCAGGAAAAGTGGTTTTAAGTCAAATCATCCATTCATATAAGCTTTAGTAGCTTACTTGGAGGGTTATAGTCGAAACACCTTTTGGATCTCATGAAATCCTTATTTTGGGTAAAAGTCCCAAGAAAAAAGAGGCAACGTGCCGACATGACCATAGCTGCTGACTGGGACGTAAAGCATCAATTCAACAAGAATCATGATAACTGAAACATTAGGCTCTGCCACAAATGTACCGTTTTACTGAGTAAATCTGTTAAAATCGTTTATTATAGAAAATTGCGCGCACAAATGAGTACGTTTACCTGTGAGTACGTTTACCTGTGAAAATTGTGAACCAATAGCTTCGAAAAAAAAATGAGTGCAAATGTCCTATCATCGGTGCTCTTTGTGATTGCTGGGTTATTGTTAACTATAGTGCACTAGAATGAAATAGAGACCAATTTAAAATTGTTGTGTTTCGCCTTCAAGCGACCATTATCCATTCATTGCGTATTTTGGTCCCCTAGCTTTCCATGTGGACTGCAGGCAGTTAGTCGATGTCAAGCTGTCCTGCGTAATGTAAAGTCAAAGATAAGCAACGAAATAGTAAGAACTGGTGCAACGAGAACCAAAATCCCACCGTCTAATCCCTAGAGGGGAAACAAACTAAATTACAAGTAGATATACTGATGCAAAAAGAGCTTGCGGTAAGCTGAGCAAGCAATAATTTATCTAGACGTGCCGACTCAGTTTGCAAACAGAACAAAACATGACACATAAACATATTACTTAATTGAATCGGTAAGAAAAATAAAACAACCGGAGTGGGCTTCGGCCGTTGGTATAGGATCTCAAACTGGCTCCAGCTCCTGCAGGGTTCACATCATTTAGATGTTAATTTTTCGGTTCTCTAATTGTTAGAATCTCTAGCTAGTCAATCAATTATCACGGTCAAGCAAATACATTATGATACAGATCATGATGAGTCAAAAAGAAGTCTCACAGATACATGTACAACATGCTGCCTGCCATCTAGAGATTCGTGGGAACCAAACGACACCACTAAAAGAAAAAATGAGCCACCTGGTGGAAAAACCAACAATGTGGTTTCCGAACAGGTCCGACACAAACCGACCTGTACAGTCACAGAAAAGAGCCAGAAGCTTGAAATTTCGCATTTAAGTAGAGGAGGAATTGTACTATCCGAGTAGCGAAACCAAAGGCGCTGATCAGCTTCGCGGTTACCGCGAAGCTGATCTGCGTCTTTGTTTTCGCCTATGCAGATTATTGGTTTTCCCATGAGGCGGCTCAAATATAAGTATCTGAACAATATTTTCAAAGTCGTGGATTAGTTTTATAGAGTTTATTTTCTCTTTCCTTTTGACTAGCTCACTTGCTTTCAAATTGGCTTTTCTTCCCTTGTTATTATTTTATACTCATTTTCATAGCAGGGCTTGCTATGTGAAGAGCTCTCAGTCAGAGTAGGTACGGCCTTTATCTTTCAGATATCTGTCAACAGAACTTTGAATCCGGTTCACAGTCAATACCAGCCAACTTCCTAACAATATTAATATTTCAATTATGCAGTAATCAAACCAGACAGATAGAATATGTTCCTTGTTTTGTTTCCATCTTAAACTCCGATTTAGCATTGAAAAGGCAGTGGCCACTTGTATTTTGCTTCTTCTGTGTTTCATTTACGAATCTACATCATTTACTTTTGCATCTCGCAAAGACGTGGGTGTTTCTTCATCAAATGACTGAAACAATAATTCAATTACTTCCGGTGTTAGGAAGAATGACAGTTTAGTCTACAATGACTTTGTCTCGTATACTCTTTACATGTATATCACTGACAACGTTAACAAAAATCATACCTACAAGTTTTTGAACATCGGTACGCAATTATTTCTCACATAAGCAAAACTCATATTTACCACTGACGCTGCCCGCCTTGGTATCACGATTTGCATGCGGCGGGTCGATCCAGTACATGAATACACAATGCGTTAATATCCAATACATACAGTACATGAAATACATACATACATACATACATACGTACATACATACATACATACATACATACATACATACATACATACATACATACATACATACATACATACTGCGTAATAAAGCTAAAGAAAGGACAGCGATATGGAAGGCCAGTTGCTATGTTCACACTTTCGAAAGCATAATGGTATATGATTCGTGTTGTTGACACGAGGGGTATATTAATTACTTATTTGTCTCAATCGAACACGAAATAGACATGTAATTAAAGAGCAATGCAAATAGTGCTGCCTGTTTGAAGACTTGATATGGTAGACGTGCACAGTTGGTCTCGCCTATTTGACCAGGGCATGAATTTTATCCATCCAGGTAAGGACATAATTGTAAGCAATGAAGGGCAAAGGATTGTAATGGCCCTTATATGTATATCTTGGATTAGGAGTGCAATGTTCCTTTGAAATTTCGACTTTAGAGTTAAGGATACACGTTCTACAAGACAGGCAGTTAGAGATCTGATAGGGGTAGGGACCCTTATCATAAAACTTGCCAAAATTCCTATCATAAATCTAGCTATGTTACTTAGACGTAATAGCTCAATTTCGAATACTCGACTCCAAGCTAAGCTCACAGCCGGGTCATGTTTTTTGGATTCTCAGTAATCGAGCCCTAGTTACATTATATATTCACATCTTTATATGGAATCCAAGTCTTGCACGTTAAAACGGATCGTGAGCAGGTCATAAAAAGCAATAAAACAGGAATAAGCGGTTTTGTCATGCAATAATTCAAATGTCATGGCAAGTCGTTGGGTCGCAGAATATAGTAAACACAAAGATTTGTCGCGTAGGCCAAAAATACAAAGGATCCTTGAGTCAGCAGATCACTCTTTTGAATGAGAGTAAATTATACATGTAGTATTACTTTGAAAAAATGTATCATTGGCTCTGCAACTGAGATAGCAACGCGGGACAGTTTGGCACACCAGGACCACGTCATGCATGAATGTATAATACTTAAAGTTATACTGAAAATGATTGTACACATATTAAAGGGTGGTCGGGTTGGAATATGGGCCCCGCCCATTGGGGCCCGGAGAAATATATGGGCTGCTTGTGCCTCCAGGCAAAGCTTAAAAAGCACTGACCATCTGATCACTGGTAAACCGCTTAAACGGTCTGTGCATGTCCAATTCAAAACATCCATACATATAAGTCTTTTTGGTTCACCTTGGTGGTTATATTTCAAAGGGTGTCTTGACATCCAAGTGTTGGGTAAAAGTCCCATAAAATGGAGGCAACGTCCCGACATGAACATAGCTGTTGACTGGGACTTAACGCACCAAGTTCAAACAAACAAAAACAAGTTATTTATTAAACGAAAAGGGTTTTTGTTTCAGTTATCGTCATGTATGTTTTATTTACGTGTCCTTTTTCCTTTACTCATTAGGGCAGTACCAATTCCTACTAACTGAATACCATCTCCTTGGACATACTGATTTGTCTATTTACCACCATCGTGATGAGGCACTATAATATAGGGATCAACCATGGTTTTCAGTGTTCACGAGGAAGATGTTTGAACACAAGGCCACAGGCCGCGTGTTCGAACACCTTTCGAGTGATCCACCGAATGTTTGAACACTGAAACAAACCATGGTTAATTGCTATTCTTGCCTTTTCACTCTAATCCACTTAAAATCTCTTTAAAATAACATTAGCAACGTAAAACCTCACCAAAAACAGCGGAGCTTCTTCAACGTCGGCCATTTCGTTTCTACGAACCACATGACGTCACGTCGCATTGACCAATGACGTCGCCCAAAACCCATGTTCAAACGGCACGTGAATTTCATGATTTGAACATGGGTTTTGCTGTTTGAACACGGCCTTCGACCAATCGAAAACGGCCTCAAACAGCTATGCGCATAGATATCTATGCAAGAATGCCATTTTGTAAACATGTCGTGGTAATGGTCATCTTGGTTTCGTGTTCAATTAACTGAACAGTTAAAACGGGACAAAGCTGGCCATGGGGAGGGGACAATAAACAATGCGTCCACAGTAACAGCATTCAACGATGATCATGTGTGACGGTCATGTCTTACTCTAAACTGTGGGCGAAGACGTGTGTCTTAACAATTGTAAGATTGTTATTTGACTTATTTAAGCTTATATTTTGTTTTATTACAATGAAAGTCACGGGGTATGGATAAACAGAGACAAGACACAAAATAATAAGTTTATAATAATTTATTTATTCCAAGCAATAAAAGATACAAGAAACAAATCAAATTACATTACACTGAAACTGAAGTGATACCTGTGTATATTCAAATATCATTCTGCTTCTTTGTCGATTACTTGCTGAACATCAACTCAGGTGTTAAATATTATCTTTTGAATGAAACAAAACATATACATTTATGACGAACAAAATGCTAAAGCCGGGCAGTTAAGTTTGTAGCCCATGCAAGTGTACTCAAATAAGTGTAATGGTTCAATTCTTGCTGCATACCGTCCGTTCTAGAAATTATACCTCGGACGCGACGATTGTCACGTATATTGTAAGAGCAATACTCTTATATCTGCAGACCTTTACCTGTCACGAGCGCTTACCTGTGATGAGTATCGTGACAAATGAGTCTGGTGTTATATACATTGTAATTTATATCTATATTCGTACAATAAAACGGTATAATCTCATTTACGACATTGCTTACTCGAGGAAGAAACAGATGTTAAGAGCAAACAATGGAAACGTTTCGGTTTGAAAACATGACACTACTCCTGACATATGTATGGACTTGCCATCGGTCATTGTCCATAGTATTATTCTAATGAGTACTCCACGTTTCTAAACAGGAGTAAGACGACGATTCACTTTGCGTTGTGACTGGCCTAACGTTAACTGTCATCATAATTTTATAACATAATTCAGAACACACGAATGTGCCGCGAAACTATCGTTCAAAATGAGTGCAGATACAAATTTTTGTTAGTCCTGGTTTTTCGATGACAGAACACCTATCTAAATGTTGTGAACCACTGCAAAACTACGCGGCAGAGGAAGAGGTAAGGTACCTGTAAAATTGATTTAACCCTATCCCAGTTGTTTATAATACCGAGCGTTCCAAGCTTATACTTTTGTGTTGGTTCTCACTGTTCAGTGTTTTGGTGTTGAATTTATGTTCGTACGTTTTTATATATTTAGTTTTACGCGTGACGGAGGGGCCATCCATTTGATAATAGCTGCTTTCTCGGCTTTGTGTTCGTACATGGAACCAGAATTACAATCAACCCTTAAAGTCAAGGGAAACCTTGACTCGATAATTAACCGTTAAAATCAATAACCGTTTTGACGAAAATATACTTGTGTATAAAATAAAACGTCATTTACATAATGAAACAGACAAGTGTTTAGATGCATCTTTTCGGATGCTGAAACTAATCACCTTAACTATGGTCATCCTTAACCTAAGGGAGGATTGTAATTCTGGGCCAAAATTGTCAATTTAGTGTTTTCATATCTTGGTTTTTGGGATGGGAAATCCGTTCTGATTGCGCCATTTCCTGATCATTGCTTCTACCATTGCACGAATTACGTGTGGCCAATCAAATATTGCCAATCTCTCTCTCTCTCTCTCTCTCTCTCTCTCTCTCTCTCTCTCTCTCTCTCTCTCTCTCTCTCTTCCATGCATTATTTTCGTTCTTTCTGTCAGACCACATTTAATATTCACTGTATGTACACACTTAACTGTTTTTCTTGTGCATGCGTGTGCATATTCTTACAGATTTCTGGACAACATCAAAAAGTGTCTTGTATGGTAATATATTCAATACAGAAGCTATAAAATTGTTTTGCGTTAATGCAGTTTTCTTTATGCCAGTACCGAAAGTGCCTACGTATCCAGACAGCGCAAATACACTTCCTTTATCGCGTCCATATAGCAAGCTGGGATCTTTGAATCTTTTCACTGAATGCAAATCGGTTCTTAGTAACGAACAGAGACTTTTAAGCCGAAATGCAAGATGTCTTGATTGATGTTGCAAAATCTGTGGAAGACGGATGGTTGCGTGACGAAGCTCTACTTAACCTATCACTATTGTCATTGTACATCAATCAGAGTTAACTATCGATGCACCAGCCAAGGACAAACTGTGCAAACAAAAATAGCAGTTATACCGTCTCGGTAGGTTTGCTTAGTTTTGCCGATCTTAAGGATAACGAATATTGTCTAGTTGTACGATAAACAGTATAAATATTGAAAGGTACAAGTAGGCAATGATCAGGAAAAGGCACAAGCAGAAAGAAATTCCCACTCCAAAAACAGAGGTGGGGAAAACTTAATTGACAATTAGGTACTTAAACTTAGAAAACATCGTTATCCGAATGAGCGGCTATTTTCCAATAGGCGGTCACTCAGTTACACGAACTTGAATGAAAACATGAAACGTTCATAACGTTCAAATAGCACAAAAATTCGACTCCAAAACATAAAACAAATGGATCTACAACAGGAGTATCGCCTTGGAACGATCAGTAATATAAAATTATTAGGGCCGGGAGGGGGGGGGGCTTGGGCTATAATCGATTGGGCCTAACCTCACCCTCATCTTCTGCAGTGGTTCACAACATTTAGTCAATTGTTCGGTCCTCGTGGTGAATCTCTTACTAGTCAATATAGTTGCCAGTGTCAAAGACTTGCCCCTAGTGCCGGATTATATGACACACAAAAACGCAAGAAGTAGTTAAAAACTAAACATCTTTGTGTATAAATGATATCTCAGTTGACATTGAGTCTGAAATAAGAGTCTTTACTACTGATGATTGTGTTTGCTATCGTGAAATCAAGAATGAGAATACATTGAAACTTCATAGAGATATTGATATTTTAGGCAGTTTGGCTAGGAAATGGGGAATGAGATTTCAACCAGTCAAATGCAGCTGACAAATAAACGGTCTAGTAAGATACAGACTAACTACACCCTTGAGGGTACTGTACTGGAAAACGTTGAAAACATAACATACCTGGGTGTAATTATCATAAACGATTTGAAATGGAATACTCATAGTTCCAATGTTTGTACAAAGGCCAACAGAACTCTCGGATTCTTGAAGAGAAATTTGTGTTCTTGTCCCCCAGATGTGAAAGAAGCAGCTTATAAAGGACTGGTGCGGCTGGTCACTACTGTATTCATTTGCCATTAAAAAGGCATTAATTTACCATTAAAATGACATTAACGTGACTAAACCCATTAATTTTTGCCATTAATCCTTGTTTAATTATTTTTAATGGGAATTTGCTACACCATTAAAATAGCATGACATCAATGTGCAGATGCTATTAAACTAACGAACAAAACTGTCCCCCAGCAATGTTGAAACTTTCATGGCCATTAAAAGTCAGTTAATTCTTGTATAGAACTGTTTTAATGGCACATTAAAGGGGGTTATTTTAATGGTGAGTAATTAACAATAAAGTAATTGACAATATTATCCCAGACGATATTTAAACTTTCATGGCCATGAAAAACTGGTTAATACTTAAAGAAAGTTGTTTTCATGGCAAATTTACGGGGATTAATTGAATGGTGAAAAAAATAATGGCATTTAAAATAATGGCCCAGTTGATGCTCAAACTTTCATGGCCATAAAAATCTAGTTGATTATTGTAGAAAGCTGTTTTCATGGCAAATTAAAGGGAATTAATTTAATGGTGAAAAAAATTAATGACGTTTAAAATAATGGCCCAGCTGATGGTCAATTTTCATGGCCATAAAAATCTAGTTAATTATTGTAGAAAGTTGTTTTCATGGCAAATTAAAGGGAATTAATTTAATGGTGAAAAAAATTAATGACATTTAAAATAATGGCCCAGCTGATGTTCAACTTTCATGGCCATAAAAATCTAGTTAATTATTGTAGAAAGTTGTTTTCATGGCAAATTAAAGGGAATTAATTTAATGGTGAAAAATATTTATAACATTTAAAATAATGGCCCAGTTTATGTTCAAACTTTCATGGCAATAAAAACTAATTAATTCTTCTAGAAAGTTATTCTCGTGTCTGTTTCAGTAATGCCATTTCATTATGTATATGTACACATAACAATTGGTTTGGTTAAGGTAGCTGAGTCTGTATCTTTAGAGAAATAGCTCCTCCCTCAGTTCACCACGTGTTCTAAGTGTACCTTGACTATTTGTTAGTTTAGTTATTTCCCCTTTGGGTTTCAGGGATGAATGTTTGTTTATGATTGGGATCAGTTCCTCGTCATTGCTCTCATTTTTTGACTTTTATGTGAATTTTGTTGAGATATAAATTCAGTCAATTGATAAACACGATAAACAGCAGAAATAATCATGGAAATTGTGGAAATTAAAGACAACAAAATTGATTCACGTTTCACCTCTTTTACAAACTTGTATTGGATTCAGTGTTGATCCGGACGCAAATCACCCTAAATTATCACTGGGTTAAGTTAAATTACACTACCGGTGCTGTCAACCAAGTTAGTCATATACCATACATGCAAAATATTCTGTCAATTATATTGACTGCTGTATTGTGCATCGGTTGACAGCCAAATTGCCAGTATCATTTACTATACTGTTGTCAATGTATGCTGTCGACAGCAGGTTTTGCTTGTTTGGTGTACAACTGGCTAAGGGTCACTACAGATTAGGGTTCAGTACCTGAAATTGCGCAATATGGCCCACTCTCATACTTTTGAATGTTTTTACTGCTTCCAAAGGACATAACTTTTTATAGGCGGCCCCCGTGGCCGAGCGGTTAAGAGCGCCGTTTCTTAATCACTGGTGCGGGTTCGAGCCCCACTCTGACCACATGTGAGACAAGCCAAGTTCTGCTTGCAGGTGTGCCAGGTGGTTTTTCTCGGGGTTCTCCCGTTTTTGCCCCACCTACTGATTGGCCCGTCTCATATGAGCTGAAATATTCTTGAAAGGGACGTAAAACTGATAAAAAATATATATTTTATTTGTCGGCAGCACAGGTAGTACTATTCGATTCAGCCCTTTGCTTACCAAAAATCACTATTTGGGAAGAATATTATGTGATATAAAAATGAGCCACTGAATCAGAAAACCAATGATTTGTTTATGTGAAAACATAAACATTGATCAGCTGCGCAATAATTGCACAGCTGATCAGCGCCTTTCTTTTCAATCCATAGACAGTACAATTTCTCCTCGTTTTAAATCCGAAATATCAACCCTCTAACATTTTTTTGTGGCTGAAGATACAGTTCGGTTTGTGTCAGAAACACAGATTGTTAAGTTTTCTCGCGCGAAGTCTCAAATATATAGTTGATGCTTTATGTCCCGGTCAACAATTTTTCAATTATATTGGGAAGGAGCCACCGCTTCCTGGTTAGTTGACCTGAACTTTGGGAGCATAAATTGACTTGCTCAAGGACAATACATTGCGTTAGGGGGTTCGACCCCAGGACTCTTCTCCAGACTCTTATTCTCTAGCACTGAGCCTCAGCGCTCCCTAAACAAAACAAAGAGAATAAAAATCAAAAATAACTGACACAGCTGTGAAGTTTCAAATTAGAATGTATACATGTACATGTCTTTGTGCAGAACACATTCAATGTAATTCCTTTGATCATAACAAACATGTAGCAGTTCTTGATCATAGTTACATGTTACGATTAAATGGGACTGTTTAGAAACCAAATTTGATTATCCCCTGGTGACCAAAATTGATATTCCCATCCGACTTTGTCTGTTGTAAAAAATTTGGACCAGCTGCCTGCTATTGTAGTCAACAACTACACCATTTGCTGAATGTGTGCTGTTGTCTTATGATCGATCTGTTTATACTCTACAGCTCCATGGGGTGCACCTTTGCAGGAGGAAACTAAACTTTTAAGTGTCGAAATGACAAGAAACCATTACCTGCTTAACACCAAACAAGTGCAACTGTCAAAAATGTTAAATAAAGTAAATAAGAATGGATTCGCCCTTTTCAGAATTAAGCCAGTGATGTTTTTCATGCGGAAACAGTGGCTAGTTCTTTAGTTGAACAAATAAGTGTTGGAGATATACATTATATGGTTACTGTTCAAAGGGAGATGTAGGTTTGCTCTTGCAGTATAAATATCTTTAAAATTTGAAAATGTGTTTCGGTCCAATAGGGTTTTGCCCCTTATCAGTTCGGCCTAACACTCTAAAATCTTAGTAAAGTAAACATTTTTGTTGATATTGTAAGGAGAGTAGGTGGGGCATGGCAAAGAGCTGGGTTTTGACCAGGCATTCCCCATGGGCCAGGGCTTTTAGCTAAAATTATGCCCAGCTATGCCCCGTAGGTGGGGGTGGGGGCAGTGGTCAAAATGACTGGAGGATAATGTAGGTGCATCAAGTGAGCCATTACAGGACCACTGTGCTGGTTTCATATGCTGTAAATATTTTGAGTGGGATCCTTAAAGTTTTTGGTTGTTTACTTCTTAAATTTATGTCCATACGATCAACGTCATGAGAAAACCAATGGTGTGGTTTCAGACCAGGTCTGACTCAATACAGACTGTGCAGCGACATAACATGGCTAGAAACCGGAAATTTTGGATTTAGTTCATAGAAGAATTTATTATACCTGTAGTGAAAACAAAAGCGCTGACCTGCGAAGCTGATATGTACCTTTGTTTTTAGCTCGGCTGTACGAAAGTACATGAAGAGTTATTGCACTCACCCGGCGTTGGCGCCCGCATTGCTCAAATGCTATATAGTTTTTGGTTAAAGTTTTGAGAAGTCTGCATCTCTCGAACATGTGGATGGACTTAGTTTATATTGCCTATTGTTAGATATTGGTCTGAAGTTTTAAACTGCACCATCCTGACCTTGCAGTCAAGGTCACAGACTTAGAAATTTTATGTTCAAGTTTTTGGTTAAAGTTTTTAGAATAGAAGTCTATATCTCTTGAACTTGTGGATGGATCTATACGATGTCTGTGTAACATTTTGGTTTGAAATTTTATGCTGTACCATCCCGACCCACCTCAGTAACCTTGAGGACAAGGCCATGGACACTATTCCTCTTGTTACGCTGTACCATCTCAACCCAACTCAGTGACCTTGAGGTCAAGGTCAGGGACATTAACATTTTACTTATGATGTTACCCTTACTTTTATGCGATTAAATTTTATTACTTCTAGAGACAAACCACAATTCAGGCAATCTACGCTGTCCTGCGACAGCTCTTATTGCATGTGCAAGACATTGGTTTTCTCATGATGCACTCAGTTATGTTTTCTGCTTTTATTTTTTCTTGCAGTTCAAACTTGTCAGGTGAGCATTTACAGGACATTGGTACATGTGCATGTACCCTTATATATTGTTTCTAAGTATTTCTTTATATGAGTTATGTTATGTTGATGAATCTTTGGTACATGTGCATGTACCCTTATATATTGTTTCTAAGTATTTCTTTATATGAGTTATGTTATGTTGATGAATGTTCAAGGAAATGTTTCTTTAAAAAAAGAAGTCTGTTAGATTTTCCATGGAAGATAAAATCATACAAAGCAAATTCATGAAAGATTATAAAGCAATTTTCAGGGATTCCTTTGGCTCTGGAAAACATGGAAAATGGCTAGAAAATCCATAGATGGAAAAGCCATGGATTATTTAAATGTTTCTGGAAACAAAATATTTTTTGGGAGGGGGGGGGGGGGGCTTATCTAGGGTGAATCTTGGTCTGTGTGTCCATCCACACTTTCAGTCATGTTTCTAAGTATTTCTTATAGAGTTTTGTTGTGTTGATACATGTTTTATAAAATGTTTCTTTTAAAGAAGAACAAAGTCTGTTCATGTTAGATGTTTTTCTTTATTTTCTAGTTCTTAATATCTTAGACAACATCCATGACAACAGTGTAAATTTTCAGTACAAATATAGTGATAAAATTCCATCTTGAAAGTCATAGGCCGTTGGCCTCGGGGCTCGTACAGCAGATCTCCGACCTGTAACTGGGACAATGCGAAAACTCTTGAATCATAATATTATAATAAATGCTGCCATTCAAAATATACCTGGAAATATTTTATGATATAATTGTTTATTAATTTTTTCTGTATTCTGTAACATTTCTACGGGCGCTGTACGGGCAATGTAAGCTAATCGCAAGCCAAATGTAACCTAAGCATAAGTCTTACTCGGCCATTCATGCAAAAGTCAATGGGTACCATTTGCTGTTGAATTAATGGTAAACAAAAATGTTACTCAGTTAATATAAGAAGTCAAATAACACCATTAAAACTGAACGAAGCCATTAACTTGTTAATGGTATAGTTCATCATTAAGTTAATAGGCGCTGTTTGCTATCAAATCAAGGGCATACCAAATTACCATTAACAAAATGAGCCATCAATTTAATAACCATTAAGTTAATAGGCTTGATTACCTATTAAGTTAATGGATACAAAATAGATGTTTACCATTTAAGTATTAATGGTATTGCTCATCAAAATTTATGGGATCTTTGTGCCATCAAATTAATGGCATACAGAAATCAAGTTCTACCATTAACCATTAAAGTATTAATGGTGTTGCTCATTGAAAATTAATGGGCGCTTATGCTGTCAAATTAATGGGCGCTTATGCTGTCAAATGAATGGCATACAGAATCAAGTTCTACCATTAACTTAAGGTGGCCATTAAATACAATGTCTTTAAAATATCATTAAAAGGCTCTTAATGTATAGCATTTTAATGGGGGCCATTAAAATATTAAAGGTTGATTAATGGACTTTAAAACTACATTAATTAACAAATTAATAGCATTTTAATTGTAATGAAAATACCTTTAAAATGTGTCTCCTGAAAAAGTAACAGCACCATTAAGTTTCAGTTTCAGTTGGTAGGCGATTTTCGCTGGATACAAAAATTGAATCTTCTGGGGTTAAATTGTTGCAAATATGCAAAGATGCAGGGTTGCGTATACTTAATGGTCGCTTAGGCGAGGATGCTGGTATTGGCAACTTTACTTTTCAGTCGTCTCGTGGCAAAAGTGTAATTGATTATGTTATATGTTCGCCTTCTTTGTTTAAAATTGTACATAGTTTTTGTGTCCACGATATATCAGTTTTCTCAGATCATGCCCCTCTGCAGCTTATAATTCGTTCTAACGTAAACACTGTTATTTCTCAAGGTAGTGAGGTTGTTAAGAAGCTATCATGGGATACGGACAAGGTAGCCGATTTCAAAAATGTTCTTGGCAATAATTTGCATATTCTTGAAACTTGCATAAATGATATTGTTAGTCAAAACTCGAATATTGATGATGGCGTAAACAATTTTGCGCAGACACTATACAACAGTGCATTTGATGTTTTCGGTAAAGTTAAACGGTTAGGTATCAATGGGAATACACAACGCTTATACTCTAGCCCGTGGTTTAATCAGGAATGCGAAACTGCTCGGGCGGAACTTAAGCGGGCGAATAAACAGTTTCGCAAATATAGGACACATGAACTCCATTCAGTTGTAATCAATAAGCGTAAATATTATAGTAAAGTGAAACGACATGCCCGATTCAAGTATAATCAAGCAAAAAAGAAACGGCTCCACAACTTAGCGTCATCAAATCCTAAAGCCTTCTGGCAAGAAATACGTAAAATGAAAACTTCTGGCAATTCTAACCAATGTTCGTTATCTATTGAGGATTTTGCAGAACATTTTAAAGAAGTCTATTCAGAGAGCAGTAACTTTAGTATAGAAAATGTTGAGCAATTTGTTAATGAAGCCCTGCTTAATGATAATGATTCTGAAGTAAATAACCAGGTTCATTATGATACGTCCCAATTAGACGGTATAATTACTTGCGCTGAAGTCAAAAAGGCTGTTTTCAAGTTGAAGCGAAATAAAAGTCCGGGATATGACCTTCTCCCCCCTGAACTCTTTTTAGACTCATTTGACCTCATTGGTGATATGTTATGCAAACTTTTTAATTTTATTTTTAGTAACAATCTTTATCCTGATAGTTGGACAAAAGGACTGATAGTTCCTGTTCCTAAAAAGGGAGATCTGACTAATGTAAATAACTACAGGGGCATAACTCTTACCAGTATTTTTTCTAAAATCTACTCAATTATACTTGAAGACCGCTTACGTACCTGGGCTGAAAATAATAATATAATCGATGATTGTCAATTCGGTTTTCGGAATAATAAAAGCACTATTGATTGTATCTATATTTTGCAGGCTATTATTAACAGTCAGTTAAGTAGGAAACGTAAATTGTATTGTGCATTCATTGATTTCCGTAAGGCGTTCGACTTAGTATATAGAAATGGTATTTGGTTTAAACTGTGTGAGCTAGGAACATCCCGAGTTTTCGTTCAATCTATAAAGGTTATGTATAACTCTGTAAAAGCATGCGTGAAGCTTCTAGGCAAAACATCGGACTGCTTTGATAGCCTTGTTGGCGTCAAACAGGGTGAGCCACTGTCTCCTTTGCTTTTCATTTTGTTTTTAAATGATCTATCTACTGAACTTGGTATTGATACTAATACTGGAAATATCAATCAAGACATAATTGACCTCTTTCAAAAATTCATTTTGCTTTTTGAAGACGACACCATTTTAATGTCAGACTCGTTACAGGAACTACAGATATTATTAAATAAATTATCAGAATACTGCAAAAAATGGAACATTACAGTAAACATTGGTAAGACTAAAGTAATGGTATGTAGGTGCTCTAACAGACCTGAGGAAGTTGACATATTTTATAATAATGAACAGCTCGAAGTTGTTGACTCATTCATATACTTAGGGGTGACTTTATCTTTCAATGGTTTATTTTATAAAGCACAGAAACATCTATCTGAACAAGCTTCAAGGGCGCTTTACTCTCTTAACAGTCTTTTTCAAAGTACACAGTTATGTATACAGGATAAATTAAAGCTGTTTGACGCCCTTGTGTCACCAATTATGAATTACGGGTGTGAGATTTGGGGTTTCCATAATAGTAAAGACATTGAAAAAGTACATTTACGATTTTTAAAGCAAATACTTAATGTAAGACAGCAAACTTCTAACATGATAGTGTATGGCGAACTAGCTAGGGTACCATTTCACGTCATTCGGAAAGTACGTATCATAAAATACTGGTTTAAAATTTTAGCTGATCCATTCTCTCTTCTTTTTAAAGTTTACAAACAACAAGCAATTGATGTTGACAATAATAGAAATCTGAATTCATGGTCTGCAAACGTGAAAACTCTTCTGAATCGTCTTGGTTTTGCTTATCTTTGGAATTCTCAAGAAATTAGTCAGCTACAACTTAATATGGTGATACAAACAATTTATGATCAGTTTTATCAAGAGTTCTACGCCACAGTTAATACTGCTAGCAAAATGGAAACATTTAAAACAATAAGTAAAAACTTTAAATTCGAAAAGTATCTTACTTCAGTTGATATTAATAAGCATCGCATTGCACTTAGTAGGTTACGCTGTTCTGCTCATAAGCTTATGATAGAGGAAGGTCGATATAGGGATATTGCGCGTAATTTACGAATATGTCCAATATGTTCAATGAAAGTAATTGAGGATGAATACCACTTTCTTTTGGTATGTCCAATTTATAGAGAACTTCGAACAAAACTTTTACCTAAATATTATTGCCGTTGGCCTACTAGAAATAAATTTATTAAATTATTGAATGAAGAACAAAATAGTATTCTTAAAAAATTAGCTAAATTTGTCTATCTTGCAAATGAAAAACGCACATTTATTCTTCACAATGTTGCAGATTTATCTACACTGTCATGAATCCAATTTTGCAGATGTTTGTTGCTTATATCATACCATATTGCTTCCATGTGTTATATTTCATGCAGTCATATATGTTTGTATATTGTCGTGCTCTTCTCGTTCCGCCATTGTATGTATGTTTTGTAGGGCGAGAAACACTTTGTTGTTTGTGCCTGAATAAACGATTTTGTATTTGTATTGTATTAAATTGGCATAAATTTTAATGGCTGATATTTAATGGATATTTAAGGCTCATTATTTTGTCATTAAAATATGAGTTTAAGCGTCTTTAATTTGCTTTTAAAATGACCTGTGAAAAATTAACGGCCCCATTAAAATGCTATACATTAAGAGCCTTTTAAGAAGTTTTTAATGCTGATGGCTACCATTAAATATTTAAAAGGTGCCTTTACTTTAATTGGAGTGATTTTTTAAGACATGAATTTAACAGATTTTAATGGTCATAAAAGTAATGACAATTTAACAATGCTGTTAACCTAATGGCATTTTTATGCTATTTTAATGACTCTTAATGTATAGCATTTTAATGGGGTATTTTAATGCTCTTTCAACAAGATTTTCATGGGGAAAATCTTTGAAAATGCTGTTAAATTTAATGGGTTTTTAATGCCTTTTTAAGTGACTTTTAATGGGGATGTGTTCAGTAGTGGGTCTTGGAATATGGTAGCAGCTCAGTTTGGGACCCTCACACTCATGGTCTCCAGGAAGAACTGGAAAAGGTCCAAAATCGTGCGGCAAGGTTTGTGACTGGAAATTATGTTTTTGAAATCGGGAGCATGACGGGCATTTTAGGTCAACTGAAATGTAAATCTCTTAAGAAAAGGTGGAAGGATAGTAGACTTATACTGCTATACAAAGGTCTGCAGAATACCCAGAGTTGACCCTATCCCGAAGAATAGGCGTTGTAGAAATCAACACTTTTTGGCTTTTTAGATACCTTCAGCTAGCAAAGAAGCGTACAAAAGTAGTTTCTTTTCACAGACTATCAGCGAGTGTAATGACCTTCCTGATTCTCTGATCTCCTCTGCTGAAATGTCTGATGACTGTGTGTCCAAGTTCTCAGTAAAATAATGTTCTTACAAGGAAGTTGTTGGCATAGAAAATACGAAAACATGTCCATGCAATAAACAGAGATTTTTTAAGTTGTAAAAACTGAAAATTTTCTGTAGATTTTTTTCGATATTTTTCTTATTTTTGCTCAAAACATAGATTGTGGGTACACGTTAGAACCGCCTCGGCGAGGCGGTTCTAACGAGTACCCACAATCTATGTTTTGGAGCAAAAATAAGAAAAATATGTATACCCCTGCATACCCCAGTTTTCCTATATAAAAGTGGGGTTTAAGGGGGTATATATTGCACGGACATGTTTTCCTGATGTATTGTCAATTTGAGACTGGTTCTGGATCTAATTTCCTCATTTACATGTCCGTGTATGGGTACATTTAGAAACAGGATGTTCATCAAAGAAATTCAAAGAAATGTAAATTTGAACATTTAAATAAATTATTTATCTGAATAAAATACCCCAAGAGACAAGTGTTTAATTAATGACATTAAGAACTTATGTATAAACCTGTCTTTGCATTGTCCATCAAGGGTGGCAAGACGGGAATTTAAGGCCATTTCCAAAGCATCTTTCAAAAACCAAAACAATACAAACTCGATACCCAACCTGCTTACAATGTATGATGCATCCATGTAGTAAAGACCCCCTCACAAGCAACTCTTATAGAGTGACAAGTCGCAGATTAGTACAGTTCAAGGATTCCTACACTCAGCAGGTTTATGCCTTTGTAGTAGTAAGCATGCATATAGGAAGATAAAATGATTGCACCAGCAATCAAGTGGAAATTCGCGCGTGCATGCCAGCGCAAAAGCGCACTGCAGACGATTTTATACGGCGGCCGACGCTGCAGTTTTGTTGATTTCGTATTCCTTTTCATACAAAGAAAAATATTTGAAACAATAAAGAGCTTATCAGGGCAGTTTATGCTAAGAAAATAATCGTAGTTTGTGTCTCAGGTACTGACATTTATGCCAAGTTGTTCAGTTGTTTACATTTTTTATCGATCTGCTGATTTCATTGGGGATACCACAACGTACTCATTTTTTTTTGGTAAAAATCCTGTGCAGACAGGTTTTTAAAACCTTAATACTTATTGCTCTGCTCTATTCTATTTTATTACGAAAATTTCCCAATACCAGCTGTATTCAAGTGCTCAGACCTTACTTTCCTATGGAGGAAAATCATTTTTTAGGCTTAACGTCCCAGTCAACATTTATTCAGTCATGTCGGAAAGGAACCAACTCTCCCAGTACTGTAGGGAGTTAATGCGTCGTGCCCAAGGACACAACACGGTGACACCTGTGGGATCGAATCCAGGACCTCTCGATTCGGAGTTTGACGCTCTACCACTACGCCACCGCGCTCCCTAACTTTGCATGACGGTGTACAATTGATCTACATGTAGTTCAATATCTGAAATTGTTTTGAGAGTTGTTCTTAGTTATTTTCCCCACAAAGGGGTGTACGAATCCTCAACTTGTGATGAGCGATTTTTTCGGATTTCCATCCACTAAAATAATGATAGCACCCTAGCAAACCAGAAGTCCCAAATACAAAAGTAGGTCGCTAAATTAAACAAGGGGTGTGCGTTATTTTGGCCCTGACAGATGAAAGGGCTATTAAAAAAGGTAAGAGAATCATGATGAAAAAACTTTCAAAACTGTACGAATCTGCGACCTGTCAATCTTTGGAAATATTTGGGCGTACCGTTTATGGCATAATCTCATCACTTCTTTCAATACTCTAACACAATCAGGGAAGTTGTATTCATAAAAAGAAAGATATTCAAAGCAAAGATCGGTGACACACAATGCAATTTTGCCCGAAGATGAGGCGATAAATTCGAGTTTTCTCCTCTAGCGTTTACTCTACTGACTAATAAATAAGTGCAGTTCATGCAATAATTGACAATTTATTGAATCGAATTAACATAAGGAATCTCGGTTATTTCGTTTTCGCAAACATTTCCATGTTATTGTGAAGTCTTATGTTACTTTCATTGAATAAATGTTAAATTTCTGCATGGACTGCACCTATTTATCACATATTTATCAGTCAGTGCAGTGAACGTTAGAGGAGAAAACTCGAATTTATCACCTCAACTGCGGACAAAATTGCATTGTGCTTTACCGATCATTGATCGGTTTGTATGTATACAATACCACGTGATTCTCAGAAGTGATGATTACTCAGTAGCTACGGTCAGTTAATTATACATGTAGCTGTAGTTGACATCAATGTACGAGTTTTGGATGTTCCCGTTTTGGGCGCATAACTTATTTTGGGCGGAATTTACTGTCTGTAACACTTGTCAGTAGTTAGTGCGTATATAGTGCAGATATTTGATTAATATCCCTGCAGTGCTGCTGATGAGCCGTGAATGTGACTTATGGGTGCATAGTTGGTCTCCGAACGAATCTATCGGAATACAAAATGTAATAAAACAACAAAGACGAGAAAATAATCTAACTTTTACTGGTTAAACGCTTTGCTCAGGAAAAGTGGTTTAGTCAAACCATTCAAGACATTCAAAAAGCCTTAATTGTTTACATTGGTGGTTATTTTGGCTGTTTTGAATACGTGTCTCATAAAAAGGAGGCAACGTCCCGACACGACCATAGCTGTTGACTGGGATGTAAAGTTTCAATTCAACTTCAAAGACAGAGAGGCAAGATTGCCACCAAATTGTATGTCTGTACAAAGATTTTAGAAAACTGTTAACAATGGCCAGTTATTTACGCAGACAGTACTCAAGTTCGCTTTTTCAAACACGGGTTCTCATGACTGGGCTTCTTTATCTCAAGAACTGACGTCAGACCATGAAATAAATCTGAAGATCATGCATTCAAGGTTATTGTTCTTTGGTCTTCATTAAACTACGCACAGCCACGGGGCACAGCGATAGCGGTCTTCAACAACACTCCAGTTATCACCGGATATAGATTGCTTTCCAGTTAACAAGAGTGGTTGGGTGCGAATAAGGGTCTCCACCTATTGAGGTCATGAACAATAGATTGGCTACTTATGCCTCCAGACAAAGCCTATAAGCTACTGGCTGATCAGCTGATTACTGGTTACCCGCTTAGAAGTTGTGTGCCTAACTAGGAAGAGACCACCTATACAGCTGAACATGTAAGCCTTAGCTGTTTACATGGATGGTTATATTTTTGAAATCACATCTTGGATGTCATGACATCCCGTTGTATGGGGAAATACCTTTAGAATCGAGGCAACGACCCGAGATGACCATGGCTGTTGATTTGGGCGTAAAAAATCAATTCAAAGAACTAAACAAATAGAGAAAATACTCTTCTTTACGGATCGGCTTCTGGAATGAAACAATGTCAGCAGGCCAGCAGCAGCCATTTTGAAAAAGCCTCAAACATCTTTGGTCATGGGCATGCTATGAATTTATTTGTTCACACTTTAAACGTATGCAATACATATGTGCGAAATGTACCGTCGCATAATATTCTGGAACTTCCTGAATCAAAGTAAGGATAGAGGGACTAGAAATCGATGCAATTAAATAAAAAGGCACAATATAGACACCAGGCCAGCCCTAGGCGAGAATGAAAATACATCACACAACCAAAACGTGAAGCATTTCGACTCCGTCGTCGCAGTGTTGCTGAGATGTTTGCGATCTCCTTGCGCGCACTTGGCGTGCTGCAAGTTCTTAAACGTCGTGTGTTTGTCATAAGAACACGGCTCTGATGTGGCAGTGGTTTTAATGTACGACAACAACTGTTGCACAATAGTAGTCATGGGCGACGTCACTTTATCTCCATCTCGACCACGGGCCGTCTTCAGGAATGGGAACCTGATATTACATATAGTCTACACTCAGAATATGTTCGTCAAAGTCCCAGCAGCAACTGCGCAACGGTTTTACCACTCAAACTATTACAACTTATTAGCAAAAAATTGACTAAACCTGTCATTAATTTTCATGAAATTTATGAATGAACATGGAGATGAAGCGGTTAGAAATTTACATAATAGTTTTAAAAATCATACTCTCAAAGTAAAACGTATTTTTACTATCCATCTTTTAGCTTTTATGTCTTCGCAATGAAGCGAAATGACTTTAATTGAGTCATAAATAAAATTAGTGTGAGATTTGTTGCTGAAGGTTGTCCTCTGAAGATTTTAATTCACAAAGTAAGTCTTATCAGCAGGTGAAAAGTTTATGGATTCTTTGACACAGTGTCGGGACATGATTCATATTTTATGACTCAAACTTGAAAGTAATTGAAAATTCTAATGACATAATAATATAAGAAGAAAAACAAAATACAAAAATGACCTAATTTTTAAATAAGAAAATCGCGCTTCAATTTTTGAATGATCTTGTCAGGTTAATGATAATTTAGAAACTGACCTGACCCCAAGAACACGTTTTAGGCATCATTAAATGTTAGACATGAGCTGTTTGTCAGCTTTTAAACCACATATTCATAAGACCTGTTTTAGAAAGAATTGCTTTTTGTGTTTTTTTTCGCCACCATATGGTACACGGAATCTTGCTGTTTGTATTCAGAGTTGCCTCGTTCTCTGGGTACTTGGTGCATTATTTTATTGAGGCTTTCCATGGGCCTCCCAATTTTCAAGTTACGATATCTCAGTTGTTAATTAGTGAGTGGGAACCACTTTTCAAGACTGGTAGTATTGGCCTAAAATTAAACGTCGGTATACATATCTCTCTTTCAGTGATTCTTAGACAAATGATTTTAAAATAGTTACGGCTTGAAGTGTATTCGTTTGGCAATTTTGCCAATAATATGCCACGTAATCGAAAAATGCTTTGAACCAACTGTAAATACGTTGCTGTGGATGCCAGCATTTACTCTTAGTATTTGAACCTTCTGATATGTATTTCTGTAATTCACAAATTCAAAACTGGTGACAAATTTTGCCTTAAAATATTCATATCAAAAATACACGAGTATACTATCTAGGTCAAGTTTTTAATTCCAGTTAACGATGTTTGAATCCGCTGACTTTCATTTTTGTCCTTTATCTAGGTCATACATTTCATAAACAAGGTTTTCATCAAAATCGTAAAGGACTCGCATGTTGCAATAACATAGCTTACGGTTCGAATTAGGAAGCGCATATGAAAAAAAAGAAACTTTCTTCATGAAAGAGGCCCAGTGGTTGCAATTAACTCATTTACGGGAAGCATATTTTAATTTTGAAACCAAATTGTATACACAAAACATTTTATTGCATTTCAACAGAAGTTGAAGACATACAAAGGTAATTTAGGCATGCGGCCTCCAGTATCAGTGGCCATCAGATTATATGTTGGCTGTTCATGTAACTTTGAGTGGCGAGCCCTTCACTTTGGCTGTGCGTAATACTTTCAGTGGCCAGCCTATTACTTTGGCTGTTCATATAACTTTCAGAGGCCGGCCTATTACTTTGGCTATTCATATAACTTTCAGTGGCCACCCTATTACTTTGGCTGTTCATATTACTTTCAGTGGCCATCCTATTATTTTGGCTGTTCATATAAATTTCAGTGGCCGGCCTATTACTTTGGCTGTTCATATTGCTTTCAGTGGCCAGCCTATTATTTTGGCTGTTCATATAAATTTCAGTGGCCAGCCTATTACTTTGACTGTTCATATTACTTTCAGTGGCCATCCTATTATTTTGCTGTTCATATAACTTTCAGTGGCCGGCCTATTATTTTGGTTGTTCATATAACTTTCAGTGACCAGCCTATTACTTTGGTTGTTCATATAACTTTCAGTGACCAGCCTATTACTTTGGCTGTTCATATAACTTTCAGTAGCCACCCTATTATTTTGGTTGTTCATATAACTTTCAGTGGCCATCCTATTATTTTGGCTGTTCATATAACTTTCAGTTGCCGGCCTATTACTTTGGCTGTTCATATTACTTTAAGTGGCCATTCTATTAATTTGCCTGTTCATATAACTTTCAGTGGCGAGCCTATCACTTTGGCTGTGCGTAATACTTTCAGTGGCCAGCCTTGTATTATTTTGGCTGTTCATGATACATGTAAACCTTTCAGTGGCTGGCCGATTACTTTGGCTGTTCATATGATTTTCAGTGGACATCCTATTATTTTGGCTGTTCATATAACTTTAAGTGGCGAGCCTATCACTTTGGCTGTACGTAAACATGTAACTTTCAGTGGTCAGCCTAGTATTTTGGCTGTTCATATAACTTTCAGTGGCCGGCCTAATGTTTGGACTGTATATGTAACTTTCAGTTGCCAGTCTATTATTTTGGTGTTTATATAACTTTCAGTTGCCAGCCTATTATTTTGGTGTTTATATAACTTTCAGTGGCCAATCTATTATTTTTGCTGTTCATATAACTTTCAGTGGCAAGTCTATTATATGCGTAAAACTTTTAGTTTTTTTCTTTTTTTTTTTTTTTTTTTTTTTTTTTTTTTTTTTGGCTATGCGTCTAACCTATTATTTTGGCTGTGCGTAGTACAACGTCCAGTGGCCACCTTATTATTTGTGGCTCAGTGAACAGTCGACTATATTTTGTTGTAAACACGGTGCATAGTCTCCTCCTGTTTCTGTTTAGCTAGTACATGGTCTTCACATTTGTTCTATGTTTTGGTGGCGATATCTAATCTGCTAACGTCTGTTATTTGCGACTCCATATTTTGTGTTACATGTAGGTTCAAATAGCTGTGTGGCCCTTTAAGGAAATGTCTGCTCCGACAACGTATTGTGTGTTAGCTTTGTATCGTTTATCAGCTAGGGTTTTAGAATAAGTACTTTGCTTTGATTGCACTGATTCTTGGTCATTGCATATTGTTTACCTTTCATGTTACTTTTCTGTGACACAAGTGTAGGCAAACTTTAATAGACCACTCGGTACAAGTGGTTTAGCTGCGGAATATATCATGCTGAATTCAGATAGATGGGGACGAGCAACCTTGCTTAAACAATGCCATATTATCATCGCAGGTCGCTCTGTGCGATATTGTTAATTCATGAAAAAAAAATCAATGTTTAACATGACAGTCGACAACTTTAATTATAATAATTAAATTATCTATTCATCTGTATGTCATATTGTAATGTATGACAACGACAGGTAAGGCAATAGCAAAGCAATTCTGGTGACGGGTTCATGGTTATTTTATCACCAGAGCCGTTCCTTGACAGCAATATAACAATATGTTTCTTGTGAAACTATGAAAAGTATGGCGACCCTACTTCTGATCTACATGCCTCTAAAATACCTGCATGAATTTTGAGACAATGAGGTTGTTATAGAAATCGCGAAAATAACCACCAGCAACGCTTATAAACTGTAAACAGGTTAAGTGTCGTCATGCTATGAACTCCCTTGAAAAGATATTGCTGTTGATGTGTCACAGAGTAGCACGAACGCACCATCCAAAGCTTAACAGTCCTAATAACATTAAAGACGAGCTCGAAGGCTCCAAGTTCTTGACTTTATGCTGGGATGGTATTATAAGAATCTTACATGAGTGTCAGATATGCATCAGAAAAACCTGTCCATGTAATGAATACCCCTTTAAACGCCACTTTTGGGGCTCACAGGGGTATACCTATCTTTCTTATTCTTGCGGTCCTAACATATACACAGAATCAATGCTTTTAGCAAAAATATTTAAAAAAAAAATATCCAAATTTTGCAATTGAAATTTTTACAGCTTAAAAATCTCTGTATAATGGTAAAGAAGAACACTTGAACGCACGGCGCGACCGGGATGAGATAAGAATTTTCCCACATGGGGTAAAACGTAGGCTTTTTCTATCTGGTGTGCAAGAAAAGCTTATGTTAGATTATGGTGTGCAAGAAAAACTTTTATCAAATGACGCCGCTGTTTTCCAGTGGATAACGTCATGTCATAAAAATCGTATGACCACACGTGTAATAACACTTTTGCGGGAATACGTAACGTCATTGACGACGTCCGTAACAACAATGTAAATTTTCATTAAAATATGTCCACTTTGGAGGCGATAAAATATTATTTTAAAAGTCATATGATAAAACGAATCTTACACTCGTGGTCATTTCATATGAAATTTATTAAACGAGCCTTCTGGTCATTTCATATGAAATTTATTAAACTCGCCGAAGGCTCGTTTAATAAATTTCATATGAAATGACCACTCGTGTAAGATCCTCTATATGTTAGATTGGGTAGATTATGTAGGATGTTGGTTGGATGGGCGGGCGGGCGTAAGGACTGACGGACAGACAGACAGGCAGATAGACAGATAGATTGCCAAATAAATAGATAAAAAAAAAAAAAAAAAAAAAAAAAAAAAAAAAAAAAAAAAACAAAAAACAAGCAACTGCTTCTGAATGCATTTAGTGTTAATAGCGTTTCAAATTAAACATTTTGACTGTCTGAAATAAAGGATAAAAAATTATATAAACTAATAATACATTTATGAATTCATATGCAAGCAAGGACAATACCAAACGAAGATGCTTTGAATATTTAAGGAACATAAACATCGGTGTGAATGTCATTATAATGATGACGTTATGTTAAATTTACAACAGACAACGTTTTTAGATTCTTAATGAACTACATATGGTGCTTATAAAGTTTTACATAGTAAATCGTTTTTAATAAAAACAAGTAAAAACAAAAACAAACTACAAAACAACGCTTGTTATTCCATTTTATAACCAAATAAACAACGCTTGTTATTCCATTTTATAACAAAATAAAAAGCTCAGCACATGCGGTTTCTTATCCGCCTCGTGACTTAAAATATAACAAACATGGCTTCAAATGTTATTGTATGAAAAAAATGTATGTACGATTCCAATATCAGATTTAAACTATCGTTTTCACTATTTTACATTGTAATTCATTTTACCGCACATTTTCTATGAATTTGTATGTATGCTATATGTATGTATGCTGATATTTTTGTGTTTCTATGTGTCTGTATATGTAGTGTGTGCTGCATACTGCTGATGATATGTTTTGTGTAAACATGGATGGCATGTTATTTAAGGAGGGCCACAAGGTGGAATGACGTTCAAGCTAATTGTGCTACCCTCTCAAAACAATGTATAAATTAAACAAAATTAAGTCCTGCCAGGGCCCAGAATTACAATGCTTCCTTAACTCTTAAGGTCGACCTTAACTTAAGATTTTCCTTAAAATCGACAAAAGTGTATTACAATCGATTTTCTTACTTTAAGGTAGAACTTAACTTGAGGAAATACTTAAATATTTAAGGTTACTCGATAGCTACCTTAACTTAAGATTTTACCTAGGCTAGACAAGTGGTGCTCAGTTTAAGCATTATTTACGGAGTTTTGATAATATGTTTATGCTTAATATGTAGCCTCGCAACGCAACGTAACTTGTGATAAAACATTTTTTTTTTTTTTTTTTTTTTTTTTTTTTTTTTTTTTTTTTAATGAAGACGGTTATGTCTACATGTGTTTACCACTTCGTGTTGTTTTAGTAAAACTTTAATTTACAAACGAAACAGTATACACAGTATCAAGACTCCTGCGGTGCATGTTAGATGTGACTTAACCACTCAGTCAACAATGTTCAGTCGCGTCGGGATATCAGCATTGCTTTCATGGAACTTTACCGGTAATGTGTTGAGTAAATTTGTCGTTTGTTTGATTATTTCGTATTTAACTTTACGCCCCACTCAACAGATTTGGTAATGTGGGTACTTTGCTTCAGTTATTCAGTTATATGGAATATCTACCCACTGATATTTGGATGTCGTGACAGGCGAGATGTGATTTAAACTAGAACGCCCCCCCCCCCCCCCCACAAGCAAACAACTAAAGCTTTATATGTGTGGATGGTTTGACTAAACCACTTCTTCTGGACAGGCACAGGCCTACTCAGCAAATAACCAGTCATCTTTACCTGGAGGTACGAGCCGACCATCTATTTCAGTTTTACGGCCCCAGTGGGCGGGATCCCGTAATGAATGTGTCCGGCTTAGGAACCAAAATGGTGAGAGAAGGTTCTTAATATATGGCCTCTCGCCACAAAGTACGACAATCAATGCAATCAATCGCGCACCCCGCGCGCGCGTTCTAAAAATCACCGTTGCAAAATAAAAATCTGAGAAAAACATATACATTTTCTCGCTTCATTTCACCAGCCTGTGAACATGCAGACGCGAGTGATGGTTGGTAAATATTTAAAAGAACAAAATATAAAGAAAGAAAAATTATCTTACATATCAAACTTTATAGCCTTGTCTGGTTTTCGTTGTTGGTTTTTAAAAGCGTCACTGTTGAGGGTTTATTATCCGAAATAGCGCAATAAAGCCCATGCTACACCCCTTGGAATTTTTCGGTCTTTGCTTCCCAAAGGGCCTAACCATAATATTATATTTGCAGTCGTCATTCTATAGTTCCTACTCAATTTTCACTTCAGAACACAAATACGGCTCGAAAAATTACTAAATATCAAAGACGAAAACACAAGTTAAACAAAAGATAAAGAATGCTAAATAATATTTAAGTAAAAAAAAAAAAAATTGACACCAGTAGGTATCGAACTCAGAACCAACGTAACAAGTTATAATTGCCGTAGTGTAGTGTTAACCACTGCACTACGAAGGCTAACGCAGGATAGACAATAAACCAATGCTCATAATCAAACTATTGTAACTATGTACTATGTCGCTTACGCGATATAAAATTTTTAAATTTCCGTCTTGGTCCGGTAAGGTTTTAGACTGTTACCGGGACGGTCCCGTAAGTTTTTACGGAAACTGCACCTTAGTAAAGGACGATCAAAAAGTGTATTACAAATGCACTTTTTAAGGAAAATCCTAGCTAAGGTATAAACTTAACTTAAACCGCTAAGGAGGCCTTAACTTAAGGAATGATTGTAATTCTGGGCCCAGGTGTACAAATGCAAACTGTATCGCTTTACATTGGCGTATAGTAGTATAGCGTTATATAATTTATAATTGTCTTTGAATGTCAGTTTTGAATCTGAAGAAAATCATTCTGTATCAGAAGTTTGAAATGAGGGAAGACTGATGTGTAGTTTTAGCCAGTTTCTGGTGATAGCTTTCTTTTTTTTTTTAATTCTTTTGCGCTTTGCGCGCTGTATTGGTTTGAATAGGCCTAACACAACATTTTAGAAATCATGCATCTTTTTGCATAACACCTTGTCCAGGGGTACCGCGGGCAATCTTTGTCATCCATTCGCATTCCAAGTCCTAATATGTGCCATTAACATGAAATCCGGTTGAGCACAAATGAAAATAATTATGCTCCAACTGAAAGGCCTGTTTAGACGGTATGCTTTAGCACGTGTGCTATTAAAGCATATATGTAAAAACACATATAATTTCCCTTTTACACAATATGCTTAGAGCACATATCTTCTGATTTTCCTTCCATTTACCTGGATATTTATTGTATGTCTTGCAAAACACAAGAATGGAGACTGAGGAAATGTTCATGGTTCCAACTTGCATGTTGTTTATTGCCATGCTTATGGGACTGGTTCCTCTACAGTCTTTGTTTCATGTATGTCTCTGGCTCAACATTCCATAAGTTTGTTTCTCCATGATTATTATAAGTCTATTATTTTAAATGCCTGTCCTTCTGTTAATTTTAATTCTGGCTCATCTTTTATTAGAACTCATTGTTGGTAAACAATACTAAACATACGTGCACAAATGTTGATTACTGAAAGACAGGTACACTAATAATGGTTCTGGTATTATCAGGTCTTGCTGAGGTTGAAAAGGCAATTAACCCTATTGGCAAAAAGCTTATGCTAAAAAGCATAAGGAAAGCATAAGGATTGATTAAGTTATATCCCGTAACACATGTGCTAAAAACTTAAAACTGAGATCGTCAAAGAGCAGTGAACACCACAGGCGCTCGACGACTGGACTCATTTTTTTTTCTTTTTTTTTCTTTTTTTTTTTTGCATTTTCACCCGTTTGGAGACCCTTACGATATGTTCATGCAATTATTTTACCTTTAAAACCTTTTCTATCAATCCTCAATCAACCCTAGTCTATGGGCTACTATATAGACAAGGTCGGAAACGCGGTGTCCTAGTTTAATTGGGGTCATGGGATTTCCCGCATCTCAAACTCATACTTCACCCTTTACCGTTATTTCAATGCTGGCTGTCAACACATGAGTGTCTTTGTAAAAGGTCTCGCCCATTGCCTTCATTCAAAATAAGCACAACCGCCCGTAAAAACTAACAATTAAAGCATTCTACAGAATTGGAGGACATCCCGAATGAAATCGGCAATCTAGCCGTGACATTACTATAAATACACTGGTCACACGACGTGTTACGCCAGCGCGTGATATATGTTACGTTGGTTTTCATAGGTTGCTTGATTAAATAACCAGTCAAAACACTTTGTGATCTAGTGTCATGGCAACAATGCAATACAATTATCCAGTAGGATTGATTCTTTCATACGATATTCACAGTGACCTTCCACTGATTTCTAGAAACGAAAGGTCATCATACAAAAACATTCGGGATCCCATCCAAGTAGACAGGTGGTGGTATAAAATATAAGTTTACGGGCGACTATGCTTATTTCTGACGAAGGCAATGGGTGAGACCTTTTACAAAGTCGCTCATAAGTAGACACTCAGCATTGAAATAACGGTAAAGGGTGAAGTACGAGTTTGAGATGCGGGGAATCCCATGACCCCAATTAAACTTGGACACCGCGTTTCCGACCTTGTCTATATAGTAGCCCATAGACTAGGGTTGATTGAGGATTGATAGAAAGGTTTCCAAACGGGTGAAAATGCAAAAAAAAAAAAAAAAAAAAAAAAAAAAAAAAAAAAATGAGTCCAGTCGTCGAGCGCCTGTGGTGAACACACTAATAAGAATGCAAAGGATGACAATAACTGATAAATTCCTTGCAGTGTTTCCGAACAAGGTAAACTGCTAAATTGTGATTTCCAAAGGATAGTGAAAGGAGAGAGGAAAAGATAATGTGCCAATATTTGTTGAAGCGAATTCAGATAACTGAAACAAATGTGACAAATGGATTTAAAATGCATTAATCATTTAGGCTGAAAGAGTATTAATTTGGTTCTGTTTGAATCAGTTTTAGTCATAATTTCTTCGTTTCTTAAGCCTGGATTCTAAATGTAACAACTACACCTAAGTACCAAACTGCGAAGCTAGTAATAAGTAGGTCCCGTCTTAGTCACTATATACGAAGTATATGAACAAAAAGTACAAAAGCAGCTGATTCGTGACAAATTATGACAAATTGAGGTGAGACAGTGTAACGACTTTTAAGCTCACCCGAGCCAAATATCAGTTTGTATGCCTTTAGAATAGAGGTCGTACATTGTACTCAAGCTTAAACTTGAGAAACTGTTTCTACTGCGTTTGGCAGAACGACGGTCAATGGGCGTGTGTTTGTTTAACTCATATAAGCCTGTCGACCTTTTATGGGACATAAGCAAGGCATAGCAGAGCGCGGCGTCCTATCTGATGCTATTCTGTTTGCTTAGAGGAATTTCATCGAAAAACTTAATAAAGTTTGAAACTTACACCTGGGCCCAGTTGTTCAAAACTAACGACGTCGTTAGTTAACGTTTCGTTAAAATTTCAAACATTAATATTACAAATACACTGTTATTTTTTGTTAAAAAAATGTGAGAATCCTTTGCACTGCAAAGGATTCTCACATTTTTTCAACAAAAAATAACAGTGTATTTGTTACTTTAGCTGATATTTGCTTAACAAATTTATGTCTTAACGATATCGTTAAGCTAACGATGCTTTGAACAACTGGGTCCTGGTTTACATAAAATGGAAGTGGGCTCGTCCAAATGATAACAATGGAAAAGTCCACTGCAAGCATAGCAAAAACGTTGCTAGTGTCGTTCATTTTGAAAAATCCGTGCAAATGCCTGAAAGTGAAATAGAATCCAGTTTGTCACAAGGCTGAAAGTCTTCAAGGCTGTGTTACGGCCAATTCTTGTATGTATGTGTGAGACATCTACACCATATCAACGTCATGCAAATAGGCCTAATTAGTCTTAATTATTTAAACATAAGCTGTTTAAGAAAATTGATAAAAGACAAGTGGCATGAATAGATACTAGATATAGAGGCCCTGTAGAAGGCGAGGATGCAAAGCATGCACACGGTCATAAAGCTAATGCAACTAAGATGGACTGGCCATGTTATAAAATACCCAATGAGCGACTTCCAAAGAATAGTTTTCAATGTGGCCAGAAGAAAAGCTACAAAGGCACTCTAAAAATCTGAAGGATTTCGACATGCCAAAAGCCTAAGGAACAAGCGTTGAATCGATCAAAAAGGCGATATCCTATCAACAGCGGAGCAGCTCAATGCGAAGAAAAGAGAATCTGTGAAGATGAAAATAAGCGCAGAGAACACAAAGCCAGAGCCAATCGGTCAACACAATTTTCTTAGACATTGACTAGCTTTATTTGCAACCGACAATTTAACGCTATAGTTAGCCCAGTCGGTATTCAAAGAACTCATCAACACACGCATAAAGAGCTAATATTCAAGAAATTATGATGGTCAGTCTGAGAGACAGACGACCATGTCTTTGTAGTTAAGAACTACATAAATATAGCAAAGGCTTGTCAGGCACCACACCCTCTTAATATGTATCTGATGAGAACTTTCACCACCGCCATTCTGGACGCGCCATAGTTCTATATTGAACAATATTTTTGTTCTTATTGTGTCTTACCTGTCGTTTTCTTCTTTTACGTATGGGTTTAAGGGCGGCTGGCGTATGTTAATGGGCGTACCAGTTCATCGGCATCATTACCTTAATACGTTTTTCGCTCTCTGCGTGGATTATTTTATTCTCAATTTTAGCCTCAGTTGAGCGATACAGTGCTGTATGGTGAGAGAAATGACATTTTTCCGGATTCTGCTATTGACCTATTATCTTTACCTTTGAGACATTATTTTATCTTTTTCCAGTCTATGAATCAGAACGAGAAATGGTATAATAATTATTTATTTATATCATGTTGATTACTTATTAACCGCTGTTTGGCATAGGTGTCTTAATTAACAAGGTTTTACCATGATCATGGATAATTATACAATGATAATCCATCATACTGACATTATGATAGTAAATAACTAACTTATGAAGGTCCCAAAGGCTTATGATTCAATAGATCTAGCAGTTACATTTCTTGGCACGTGCAAGAAGTTAGATAAGTAATAAAATACCACAAAAAGTTCAAAATGATATCGTAACTGTGACTGGTTTGCGCATATATGCGAATTTCGATAGTGCTTAAACATTAATTGCATATTAATTTTAGAAATAAAATATTCGAGAAAACGTGAATAGGTTTTCGAACGAAAAGGTACACTTTGTATTGCCTATAACGATTTTCCTAAACCCTTGACACTATTTTTCGCTTTTTGAGCATTTACTCATGAAGTTTGGTCCAGATAAGGTGAAAAGGTGGTCAGTCATTCACACGAACTTACTTAATATATGAGTATGGAATCATTTGACCGACTTGTATTCGCAAATTAAATGCTGACTCCAGCCATTTCTTTACTGACCGTTCGTCTGTGGCTCTGCTGTGATTTATCTTACAAGGGGTATGTGGTATGTACATGTATCACCAAACGTACTAAGCAGTGAGGTTTAGGAGTTGTACATATGTTAGCATTTTATAAAAAAAATATCAATCAAAACCTTATCGGGTTAACGGTGTCATTTAAATACGATGTAGACTATAACACGTGTATAAAACAATGACACGAAGATGAGGTACTCCTTTGTTCGAAAATAATATTGGCAGACCAGGTGTTATCTCATTATTCTGAGCACGCTTTGCTGATTTAGAAGAAATTGTTGTTTCTATTAAACCACAACACAGCATTGACAATACCAGCTGTTTTAAAAAGGTTAAAAAGTAAACAATAATACGGGAACTGTGTTATCAAAACTAAAGTTATCATCAGGAAAACACGTCCGTGATTGTGGGTACTCGTTAGAACCGCCTCGCCGAGGCGGTTCTGACGTGTGCCCACAATTTATGTTTTGAGCAAACATAAGAATGAATGTCAAACAAATGCTACTGAAAATTTTCAATTTTTACAACTAAAGAAAAATCTATATATTACATGGGCGTGTTTTAGTAATGTGCTGACGAGACCAATGTGTAATACAAAATTACATGTACCGACAATCAGAACATCCGTTGGCTAAAACGTATCGACCTAAATGAGTTTACTCAAGAAGTTGCCACCCCTACAAAATCAAATATAGAAACAACTAGGGAGCGCGGTTGCGTAGTGGTGGAGCGTCGGACTCCGAATCGAGAGGTCCTAGGTTCGATCCCCAAAGACGTCATCGTGTTGTGTCCTTGAGCAAGACACATTAACTCCCTACAGAAACAACTATTGGTAGTTAAACAGTTAATGTTTTACGGAGATGTTCTTCACTAGTTTGATGGGTGTATGCTACGTTGTATTCGGTTTCAGCATTATTCATACAATAGTTTGAATTACGAACTGGTGAAGATCCTATTTCAATAATTTTAATTTCAAAAAGAAAAAAAAAAATAAACACATCACGAAAAAATGGAGAGGACTCCAATTTGTATTTACTTCACGTTCCTTGGAACTTGACACTTGGAAATCCATGTCAATGAAACTGCTTTCAGAGACAAAGGCATTTAACCGGACAAATAACGGATACTAACTTTTTCCTGTTGACGCATTCTCCGATTACCAATTCTAAGAACATTCATGCCATTTATAGTTGTAGTTATAATTAATCTATATATAGTCACAGTAATTTTGTGTTGATTGATATATCAATCAAAGGCCTACAATGGAAGATTGGAACATATGCACGCATAAGCCGTGTCCTGACATAAATTGGTTGGAGATTCCTTTTCAGGATAGGTTACATGAGCCGTGTCATGAGAAAACCAACCTTTTGCATAGTCGAAAACAAAGGCGCAGATCAGCTTCGCAGTAGCAACGCCCTTATTTTCGCTACAGGGATGGTACAACTCTTCTACTTTCTAAATACGAAATTTGCAGCCTCTAGCTGTCGTTTGTGGTTGTACAGCACGGTTTGTCGTACATGGTCGAAAACCACAATGTTTGTTTTATCATGCAAGTCTCATTTCTTTATTTGCAACGTCCAAGCAACACAATAAAAGTGGAAGAAGTCGTAGTCGTTCTGTTAGTTTTTGTTTGTTTTAATTGATGCTTTACGTTCCAGTCAACAGCTAAGTTGCCTCCAATTTATGAGAATGTCAGGACATCCAACAAGTGCTTGAAATAATTGTGACAGTATCTGACATTTTGGGTCATGTGGAGTCAAAGTCGGAAATTTAGTTTTTAACATTTTTACATTTTTTATTATGTTCATAATTTTAATAAATAGTGCTAACGATTAATGACAAAAATAGAGAAAACATGCACCACCCACAATTTGCATCTTAGGGTTTTTAACTGGTAAAGAAATTAATTGGCCTTGGAAAAACGTTTGCAACACTGCGTTACAGTGTCCTGTTCTGTTGACGTTCACAGTGAATGCTGTATAAATATTATAGAATCGGAAAGTGGTAGGTCATGCTAGAAAATTCCAACCTTTCTTATAAGGCGGCGTTTTGAAACTAGTGACTGAGTGCGCAAAAATCCAATTAACGTCGCATGCGGTTTTGTGACGTCAATTTGTTCACGTTTTGTGACGCCAATGTCGTTCCTCCACAGACCGAAAAGCTCAGAGAACGTCAAATATAGCCATCCCACAAAGCCTTAAAAGGCTTTTACGCATAGATGTTTGACTTGAGCCATGTTTCCTGGGCAGGCTCAGACCAGATATGTTAAACAAGTAATCAGATGGCCAGTGAGTAAAGTTTGCCTGGAGGCACAAGTAGCACTTCTATTTCTTTAGGCCCCAATGGGTGGGGCCGATTTGTTGTATTGCTCATTGGTATGTGTTTGTATTGGTGGTTTATGTCCCTGGTCAACAGCTAAGGCCATCACTTTCCCAGAGACAGGTTTACTTACAAGGTTTCACCACCAGGTGAATAAGGCTAGATAAAGCACAATAAATACATACTATCTAACATCTAACTTTATATACTTCTTCGACGATTGCAAAAATATGTTTAAGTCCATATACATGCACTTGAAAATGAAAACAATCAGGTAAACTTCAAGTGTTTTGACCTTCATTGCACATGAATATTGAGTCATGCTTATTGTACATGTATTCTACATGGGCGAAATATTTTTGATTTTTGAAAAAAAAAATCAGTTTTCCGTCAACAATGATGTCACTCTAAGGTCATGTGGTATGCGATATCCATGATATAGGAGTTTGTACAAGTTGGAGCCTGGCTTTACACTGTCTTTGGAGCCTGACTTTACACTGATCTTTTATGTTTCTGGATTGTACAATGGACATTCGTGTTGTACAATGGACATTCGTGTTGTACAATGTATCCTGGAAAAGCTCACTCTGACATATTTGTGAATGTGGTTGTTTCCCGCCCCTCTTTCTTATTAATACAATCGCTGCTCTTAAAGGATCTCAGTTTTCATTTTTATTTATGGGTTTGGCAGGGGCTCCGATTTTACAGATTCCTGGCCATGGCCTACGATTTTACTTGCAAAAGTCTACAAAATCGATAGCTCATTTTGACGATTTTGCTTCCAGCATATCCATCTGGTCGCTCTAGCAAATTTAATAAGCTGCAAATGACTTCCATGGGATATCCATCAGTCATTCACAGTTGTAATACGTATGTCGAATCATTGCCTTTGTTGTACTAATCTTCTTAACATTAAATTGGTTACTATGGCATACAGACCTCAAGAAAGGTTGTTTAACCCTGTACCTGAAGAAGTTGTAGCACGATATAATTTGAAAACTGTGATCATAAATGTCAATTCAGTATAATAATATGTATTTGTGAGACATAAGTGCAAGCAAACATAAAGTTGTTTTTTTTTTTAAATAAAAAAGTGTTAATGAGTCATTGCAGTTTCTCGAATATTCGAATAAAAATTAAAACTGAGATTCTTTAAGAGCAGTAAACACATTTATGAGAAAGGGGTTGGGTCATACCGCGGTTTCGACTATTAAAGTCTCGTCAGTGGCAACATGGAGCCAAAGAGAATAACTGAAATTTTGCAACTTTCAACAGGGTAGTCGATAAAAAGACTAGTGTTATCTAAATGGGACCAAATGTGTTACACATTGGTAAAAACAAATGAATCTTAACCGATAATAAATTTCTGATTTCTCAGAATATCTTCGCTGATCTCAAAGGACCAAAAAGGAAATATAACCTGCACTATGGATGATGTACGGGGAGACTTTTAAGGGCCGCCACACGACACAACACCAGCTGCAGCTTTGATGGCTGCTCTTTTAAACTCGTATTGTCTAATGTTCCGCTTTCATGAGGGAAACACAGTAAGATATTGTTCTGACGCACGTATCAAATACTGTACCTGAGTACAGGCTTTCTATTGATCTTTCTGCATAAATATTACTTATCTAAATGTTTAGACCGTCCGAATGTATGAATTGATTATCTAATCCTTCCCCACTCACGAAAAACAAAATTTGAATAAAAAAAAAGAAAAATGGCTCCGCTGTATGAGGGTGAGTTTACTGACGATACATTTAATTTAGAAGCGACGTATATGCACAGTTGAAGCAAAACTCTCTCACACACACACGCGGAACTGCTGATTCATGAGTACTTAATTGATTAGGGTAGTTTTAAGTGTCGCGAAGTGCTCAAAGGCATATGGCGGCGGTGGTTTGCTTAGAATTCAGGTTCGTCATCTCGCTCAGGAGTCTGATGTGTCTGTCGACTTTTTCAAAGACTGTTCATGACTTGTTCGTTTCTTCAGTGCTCTCGCTTCTTATGCTTTCTGAGTGAACTGGCAAACGTGAATTCCTGTCCACAATGCTCGAAAACATACTTTTTCTCATTGTGTTTTGAAGATACGTGTGCGGCGAGTGAGCGTTTTTGCTTGTAAACAGACTCGCATAGGTCGCATTTAAATGGTTCTTTCTCCTGTCCGACACTCCAATGCTCCTTCAAAGAAGAAGCATATGCAAATTGCCTCTCACAGTTTCGGCACTGGAACTTTCGGGCACCGTGGCCACCAGGGTTTGACTTAGAAGGTTTCATAACACGTTACAGACGTATAGGTTATAACTTGAATGTTATGCGACAGTCTGCATGCTTAGTTTTTAACCCAATCATGGTTGATAACTATGCTGCCTTCTTTAATTGCACGCTGGTGGGTCGGGCGTCAGACTCTATGATGGCCCCGACTTAAAGCTATTCATTTTAGTTGGTTGGGGCCGGAGCTTCTTGTCTGTTGCTTGGCCCACCGGGGTCCAACTGGTGTTTTTCTTTTGCTCCGGAGTTAGTAGGTTATTCGGCGCCCAGGGATCTCCATCGTCGGGCAGCTTGCTCAATCTGTGAGTCCTCGTTTTTGATTCATCAGGATGTTTATCATGATTTATTTGTTTGTTCTTGATGATTCAATGACTAGTTAGAGATTCACCCCGAGGACCGAAGAACTTACTAAATGTTATGAACCACTGCAGAAGCTGAGGGTGAGGTTAGGATCCTGTAAAACCGGCTTTAGCCCGCCAGTAACTTTGTGTTACTGATCGTTCCAAGGCGATACTTCTGTGGTGGTTCTTTTTGTTTTATGTCTTGGTGTTTAAAATTTTTTGTGCTGTTGGCGCCTTATGTATGTTTTCATATTTTTAATTAAGTTAAGGTAACTGAGTGGCCACCTATTGGGAAAATAGCTGCTCATTCGGCTTAGGATATGTTTCATGGTATAAATGCCTGATTGTTAGTTTGGTTTTTTCCCACCTCCGTTTTTGGAGTGGGAATCTCTTTCTGATTGCGCCTTTTCCTGATCTTTGCCTACTTGTACCTTTTCCTCTGACGGAAAAGGTTTCTCACACTTTAGACAATTAGATTTATTTTCCCTTTTAATAACTATGTCTTCATGGCGCTTCCCAGAAAAAGTGGTTGAGAATTTTCTCTCACAAATGGAACCAGTGGTGGGGAGGCTGATGCTTCCATGATACTTCTTAATGTGAACATTAACCCTATACCGCCTTGAAAACGAGTTATTGCACAGTGTACACGGGAATCTTCTTCTGTCCATCCTGCAAATAAAACAAGCCTGGTATATTATATTGCATTCAGTAGGCACTATATTTTGTGTAATCTTTAAATTAGTACACATTTACATGAAGTGGTCAAATACTCGCAACCACGAGTGCGTACCCTAATAGCGATTGAAATAAGAGCTGTTGCATGTCAGCGTAGCTCGACTGCATCTAGCCTTGTCAAACTGGGGCCAACTCTGATTCGTTACACAGTTCATCATACTCATATACAGCATTTCATGGCCTTGATGGTATAAGACACAAATAAAAAATAATGAAGATGTCCTAGATTTTAATCCTTAGCCCCACCCCCACCCCCGGGGCAAGGATGCAGGGGCCCATATCATGGAATGAACGCCAATCCTACAGGGTACCGATGGTCCAAGATCTGGACTTGTAGAACACTATACCACAGAAAAGTCAATTTTTGCAGGTGATCTAGATTTCAACCCCTAGCCCCATTCCCCTGGCAAGGACACAGGCCCCTGTCATGGAATGAAAGGCAACCCTACAGGGTACCTATGGTCCAAGTTTGGACCCTCTATGATAAGTAGTTGCCAAGGTCTGGACTTATAAAAAATCTATACCGCACGGACGCGCACGGGAACGCGGACGACCAAGGTAACTACTATATTAATCATGTAATATAAGCAAGACCTGCACTGGAGTCCGAAGGGGTGGAGGTGCGGACACAAAAAAAAAAAAAAAATAGGAAGAAAAAAAAAAAGCTCTTTGCACTTCGTGCAGTCGAGCTAAAAACTAAGTACTCAAGTCTGGAGTGTCAACTTCAGACACACCTGCCAAACTTTTACAAAGGTTATTCTCAAATGTTGGTTTTATTCAGTTTTTGCGTCCCCAAGCTATTTCACTGGTATTGAGACGGATGGATCGGTAAGTGGGCCGAAAACGGGAGTGCCCCGGGAAAAACACCCGACACACCCGCAAGCAGAACTTGGCTTGTCCACATGTTGCTCGACAGTGCCTTGCACCCACAGGGTGATATGGTCGAATGATCAAGAGCACTGACGTCAACCACTTTGACCACTCAACCACGGGACCGCCATTTTAAATGATAGATGGTTCGAGAAAAGCATCACCATTCCAAAAATAACTTTCAAAAAATCTCACTTTTGACTGGTAAACCCAATAGCGGAAAAAATATATCGCATTTTCGTCGCTTGTGAAATTCACTCTCATACAGTGGAGCCAGCCGATATAGACAGAGCTAAATTTTGATTCAAATTTTGTTTTTCGTGAGTGGGGAAGGATTAGATAATCAATTCATACATTCGGACGGTCTAAACATTTAGATAAGTAATATTCATGCAGAAAGAGCAATAGAAAGCATGTGGTCAGTATAGAAAATGACCTTTGTTTACCTCGCCGTGGCTCACGGCAAAAGTGATTCAGACAAAACCGCACCGACTTGGAACTCGCAACAGACAAGGTAGTAAGTTGAAAGTCATGGGCCCCGCATAAAATTCTCTTTTTCTCGCTAGCGTTCAGTATAAAATTAAATTTTGACAATCGTGTCAAACGAAACAGACGAGATTGACGGCGCCGCACGTGAACGGAAAAACCCACAAAAGATTTCTTTAACAGAGCCAATGGCTCGGTTTATGTAGTTTCCTCACCGTGTAGTTGTTGATTGGGACGTTAAGCCACAAATCAAAAGCAAGCGGATCAATAGATACAATGTACATTTGCCTATGGTACAAACTGATTTCAAAATCTTCGATTTTAGTAAGATTGCTACTTACCGTAGGAGAGATGCTGAACGTCGACTCAAGACAATGTTAAAATAGATCGGTAAATAAGTGGTGTGAATTAAAGTTAGTTTTTAAAAGTATTTTAGACAGTCATTTTTGTGAAAGTTCATGGAAATTTACATCTTACTTCCATGTGATGTAAAGACATGAAGAGAACAAACATGTATGATCTCGCTAGTTTTTCTGAAAAATATAGATTCTAAAAATAAACTTCTAAGCCATATTCATAGACTTCAATTATAAGCTTCGAAAATGTCACGCAAGCATTCTGGTACGATTCGTTAGTAGGTCAATGCTATCTAACAAATATTAATGACCTCACTTTAAGCAGCTATAGTAAACAAATAATAGTAAAATAAATTAAATAAATCAGTTAAGGTGGATCGATACCAATTTTTGTTGATAAATAAACCTATAATTGTAAGACAGCTTAAAAAATTGTGGAATGCTACAAAAAAGCAAAACAAAATATGGGGCTATCCATGCTTTTTAAAAAGTTATCGATTTTTAAAAATCAGCAAAATAGACTTTTTGAAATATTTTCAATTTTATTTTTCACGGAACAGATCTAAAATTATAAATATGTCAACGAAATGGGGTTTTAACTGTAAATGTACTCAAAAGCTACTTGCCAAATATCAAAATTGAAAGGTAAAAATGAATATACGCATTCTTGGGCAAAAATACATTTTTTTGCAAAAAAAAAAAAAAATATTTCTTTTTTTTTCAAATTTTTGAACATAATTGTCTAGTACATCTCCGAAAATATACTTAGAATGACAAAAAACTGATTTTTGAAAAGGGAAATGATTATCAAATAAGATAGTTATTTGTATAAATTGATAGGTCTTTCCACGCTTTAAAAGCTGCTATAAGCATTTTCCCACACCCACCTCTTACAAAGATGCATAACTCGGCGCATAATCAAATCTCATAAAAACTTTTACAAAAATAAGTTTTAAAGCATGTGATGTACGGATGTTTAGATTCGAAAATTGCCAATCTGATGATACCAAAATTATTAAATTCTGATAAATATTAGATGAGATACAAGTCTCAAACCACCACTTGCCGTACATCGCGATCATGTAGTCCCGACAATTAGTATGCTATAGTAACATTTGTTAAAAGCTTTAACTTGAATCTAAAAAATATTATTTCCCTTTCAATACCGGCTGGATCTGAAGTCAGAGAATTTAAAACATGTTCTATTATTAATATTTTTTTTTAAATAAAAAAGACCAAAGCAAGCAATCTCGATTCATTTTCATTATTCAATTCTTCTTGCTTCTTGTATTTCGTCTCTCATTTGATTTTCATCACAACACTTATGTTATCTATATTAGATCATCCAAATTCGACAAGTACCAAATAACGATAACTCTTGCTTTTTAAGCTCATTACAGTTGTCTTATTTATTACTATCGAAACCCCTTAATTCACGTTGTACGGTAAATTATATCGTCTATCACTGTCTGGAAACAAGCTCTGTGTATGCTATCCTTTGCGTACGCGACGATGACGTCACATGTTCATTCAACAGTTCGGTCTGAACCTTAGTTTGGAAAATGGTGGTGTCGTACGTGTTTATAGTTGAAATTCTAGAGATATCCTATTATATAAAATATACATTCTTGATTCTCGCCGTGTAAAAATAAGACTTTCAACAGGCTTTATCTGGTCGCAGAGAACACTTCGAGAACTTTATTGTCGCGATGTACTAAATGTAGATAGATGTTTTAAAGACAGCACATATTGCTAAATTATGACCACATTACGCTGCTTATGATAGACTATGTGCGAATCATTCTTCTGAACAATCAACAAAGTGATAAGTGATTTCCGAAGTTAGGTGCACTGAGTTCGAACGCGCGATCTATCGCATGACCTTGTTTCCCGATACTGGCATATGCAGCCCGTTAAAGACGTTATAGTAGTTTGTCGCCAAAAGTAACGTGACAGAAAAGCCGAAACTGATGATGAGGTATGTTTGAATTCTATTCAGCTTAATCATCGTAACCCCATAGCTAAAACATGTAATCACGTCTGGGTTTAACTAATCATTTAGCCTGTTGCGTTACGTTTCTAAAACTATCACTGCCATAAAACAAAATCCTACAAACTCTACATGAGTACATATACTACATGTATAATACAATGTGTTCTTGCATTTGTTGTACTAAATCGTTTATCGCATATTTCTGATTCTGATATACTCATCGACATCCTTGCAGGCCAATGGTACTAAATCCTCTCCATATTGAGGCTCTAAATCTGATCATTGCTTTGTCTTAATACAGCCAAGTTTACACGTTCATTTCTTTCCAGAACAATATGCTCCTGATGTAAACAACTTGTTTATGATCAATATCTTGGAAATGAACACGACGACAGTCGTAAATTGAAGGCCGCATTTAAAGTTAGAATAGAAGGTGCAAGGATTGACACAATTCAATTTCTGTTCCCAACCAAGAGACACTTGACGGAAAGGTTAAACAAAGCAAGTTGTCACAAAATTCATTGCATAAGGGTACGTCCAAAGACACAAGTTATCCTTTAGAAAAGATACTATTGTTATTATCATTATCATTGTTATAATAATTATTATTAGGTATATGCAATCCGATATCGCGTAAATAAATTAAACATAAATTATCACTAAAATCGTCGAGTTTCATGTTGAAAGTTTATTTTTGCCCTTATACATTACAAAATATATTTGCACATATTTCTGCTGGCATCCATTTCCTGTCAGTGACGATTGCTCACAATCAAGAAGGGTTGTCAGTGCACTTCTGAATATTGAAGAGGCACTAGTATATCATAACTGAATACCGCATGATAGTTTCTTAGTTGAACAAGCAAATCGACGCCTAGAATATGCGCATATCAACTAAGATACACTGAGTTCCACACCCAAACGCAACTCGTCATTGAAATTTGAATAACTTTTTGTGATTGCCGTCGATTCATCCGAAATTCTGAATAACTTTTAGTCCAACCATTGCCAAAGAATACCCGTTAAAATTAACCGTCTGACTTTTATCGTTCGCCTACATTTTTGTAAAAACTGGCTAAGGGATCATTTTCGAAAATGAAGGAAATCAGCGATTTTAACGAATTTCTTGCTAAACTGTGTAAACCACCCTATTCGAAAGCGGCGAAACACATTGAAAAACGAATTTCCCAAAGCTGCAATACACTATATTCAATAAGGCTAGGTTGCCAACACAAAATAAAGCATATGGTTGACATCTGCAGTGACGTCGACCACGTGACCATGTGACGTTAAACGCATGAAAACAAGCGACTTTCGGATACTGGAAATCAATGCAAATTTCTGGCGTTGAGCCGTAAGTTTTAACATTGGTATTGCCATACACTCATCAGACGATCTTCCAAGATTTGAATTCTGTGAATTGTTTTGAAAAATCTCGAGCATCCGCGCGCGGGGCACTGGAAATGCATTTTTGGGTCCTTGGGCGTGATTCCGCGCATGCGCACTAAAATCTTAGATTTGCTTACAAAGATTTTCGAGTCATTTTAATGATGATTAGGCACAAACGTTTTCACATAATTGACCGATTTAAAAAAAATAAAGTTAAGTTGGCTGTGGAACTCAGTATATTATTATAGAAGAGCTGCCAGTTGATTTGCTTACGTCCAAATATACCATCTGCACAAAAACGAAATTTATACTACATGAATGTAAAACACTGATACCTTTCTCTCTACAAGACGTAGTACTGCTCAAATATAATTTTGCATACGTGATTTGCGTCATCAGATTCATACCTCGCCCAAGAATTTAAATTTCATTGTTACGTTTTTACCTGGTCACGTGATTATGGGCGTTTCGCTTTCAATCCAGCCTCAACCTGACCTGTCTACATTTTTCAGCATTTAAGCATTGTTGATACTACTATCGTGTCATAAATGCTGGTAGAATATTTTATTTTCAAGACTGAAATAGAAATCTAATTTCATAAATATTTCTTTACGCTTTAATTACGTTATAATCACAATGCCACGCAATCCTCATTTCAAGTTCAAGTTCAGTGTCATGATAGGATTAGACATATTTCAGCTTTGAAACAAATTAAAACTCACGTGTAACAGATTAAAGCAGCAACAAACGTAAACATCGCCCGAGAAGTACACGAGTCCGAAAAGTGCATAAGGGGTCATTCAGTTTAAAAAACAAAAATGAAATAATGAATGAGCATCTGATCGGTATGGTACTGTTTTGGAAATGCTATGATGTGGCATGAGATGATGTGCGATCGGAAAAAATGCGTTATATTTTGTAAAATTCTTAACGACACACAATATGCTTCTTCTATAGCCAAGATCGTCTGTCATGACCACCCCCGATAGACAGTCCACATCCAAGGCGTGTCTTGTCTAATTGATTATGGATTATGTTAGGCTTTACTTGGCTGAGGCCATATAAGATCATATAAAGGAAAATAGTCAATCTTCATTTATATTAGTTTCAAAAGCTCCTTCACGGGCCTCTAACTGTGAGGAAATAATACAGCTCCGTTTCAAAAGTTTAATACATCCCGATTTGTTTCATAAGTAATGGCATAGCAGTACCCGTACTTAAAGCTTGGCCGAATTTTATTGGGTGTTTGAAGATTTGAACGGATTTCGCTAAGTCAATCCTAATACATTGAATTACGAAATAACATAACTTCTGTGACACAAATATCAATATTAACATTGATTTCTCATAATACAGGACAGTTTGAACTAAAAAAATATTATTCCAATAAAATGGCATAGCGCCCAGGAGACTACACCTTGGTCTACCCTATGTATAGTCGAGATTATTGAAGCTTGAAATCTTGCATCCTACTAGACTGCCTTACCTTGTTTGGACTGTCGTTTCGCCATTTTGTGTCACAGTACCTTTCGAGCGGATTTCTTTTGGTCAAACATTTATATTCAACTATTTGACCAGTGTTATTTGTAAAAACAAACGGTCGTATGTGTAATAATGTATCAAACGCTGACTGAATGTATACTTTGGTGTACCACGGCTATTTGGGTGCAATATTTCAAGCTTCAATAAACTTGAATATACACAGGGTAGACCAAATATTTTGTCAGGTGTAGTATGTTGAGTGATATGCCAATAAGACGATATAATTTGCTTTTGGTTGAAGCTTCCTTGAAGTGTATTAAATCAATGTGAAAGTTGATATTTGTAACTCTGAAGCTATGATATTCAGCTTGTCAATTTAATGTGCTACTATTAGACATTTTTCACTTTTGAACGTAAATTTTGCTGGCGCTTGCGGTTACGACTTTGTGTGTCATGGGCGACGACTCGTGAGGGCATATCTGAGAAGAAGGCGAGGGGAGATATGAAGAATTACTTATTCAAAACTACCAACAGCCCACCGGAGGTGTATTAAATGAGATAATCAAAAAACGAAATTGTCCAGGACGCCTAGCTGAATAGTTCAGTAGGTAGAGTGTAAGACATAGAATCGAAAGGTCCTGGGTTCGAGTCCGGGTAGGACAAAAAATATTTTTCCTTTTCTTTGTTTCTTCCTTCTTTCGCACCTGTGGCAATAAAGCTTAGAAAAATAAAAAGAAATGAAAAAAAAAAGGAAAAAGAAAATCATATTTTATCTATTGGCAAATGCAAGAATCACAGAATTCACTGCTGCATTTAATCGTACGTTTCTGGATTAAACTGTCAAGTGAGAAGGCAGACCGCATGTATAGGTTTTTATAGGTCTTGATTTTTCACCCATTGAAGCCGATAACTAACTCGATCGTCATTTTCGGCAGAAGAACGGATCAGCGACCGATCCTAACGTCAACATTTATTTCCTGACTGGCTGGAACAGATAATGTGGATAAGCTGACCGCCTGTAATGACTAAAAAAATACGCAAACGTCCCCCGTGGCCGAGCAGTTAAGAGCGCTATTTCATAGTCACTTAATCATCTCACCGATGTGTCTGGTGTAAGTTCGAGACCCACAATGGCCACATGTGAGACAGGCCAAGTTCTGCTTGCGGGTGTGCCAGGCGGTTTTTCTCGGGGTACTCCCGTTTTCGCCCCACCTACTGTTTGGTGCTTTTCATATGAGCTGAAATAATCTTGAAAGGGACGTAAAACTGAATTTTAACAAATACACAAGACACCAAATCAAAAAGTAGAGTGTACATGTTCAGATATATGTGTATTATTAGATGTAAAACTACAGTTTCACGTGCTATCTCGTGAGCGAACGATGTTTATTTTGTCGATGTCTAGTTTTGTGTCCATTCGACAGTTGGAAGAGCGATGGGGGCAATACCCTACATGTAGCTACAATATGCCTAGCCACACATTGTAGACTTTCAACAGTATTTCTGCCATATCGAGTGAGATGGTTACGATGTAGAAAATTAATTTGGCAAGACATAAGCTTTCGTTCTGATCCTCATTTATTCTGTGTGATAGTATGCGTGCTGTTTCACCTGGTTGAATTCAAATAAATAAATTAAAATCAAACTAACACAATTATATTATTTACATGAGTTTTTAAAGTGTTTCCGTAGAGGACGCATAGTGTTTCAGTCGCCCCGCGGTCGCGCGTCACTTCGCCGCAGTTTACTTAAGATTATTGCCTCGTGTATTGTCCCTTTTAACAGAATGGACGCTGTTCTTGTTTGGAAAGAGCTAGTAATTTTGTTTTTTATGCGTGTTGTTAAATTGCTTGTGATGTGTTGCACCGCCATGTCTCTCCCGCCTGGTGTCTATGTTAGGATGGGAAATTTAATTGTATAAATTCTTGGTCATTTTATTGTTACTTGATTACAGACAAGGGTCTGATTGTGCTCATTTCTGATTATGATGATGCGTTTTTATACAATTTTCGGCCCGTTCAAGATAATTTTAGTTCATATGAGACGGGTAAATCAGTAACAGGGGGAAAAGGGGAGAACCCTGAGAAAACGAACTTGCACACTCACAAGCAGAACTTGGTTTTTGTCACCCGTGATTGTAAGACTGATAAATTGGGCAGCAACCTACGGCGAAGAGTTCATTGTCTTGGTGTTGGTAGTTGCCAAAACGATATTGCTGCGCTGAAGGTTGTTTTAATCCATTTTATCACATGTTGTGTGATGTTGCATCAATCTTTGTTGTAAGGACTTTGATTGTATCGCAAGCATATACGATGGTGCTGACACTGATAGACAATACCCGAATACACATATTCAGTCCGGGTATTCAGTATCCTACGCAGACATTTCACGTGTCCACACCGACCTTTTATATGTAAACAAACGAACCGCCATTCATGATTCTAAAATATATACATGTACCAGGAGAAATTTAATTGTGTTGTGTTTGGCTATTGAAATTTTATCCAAGGGCCCATCGACAAAACAAAGATCATATCAAGCCGGATCAGTTATCAAACCACATTGCTGCTTGGCAAGCCGAATGCAGTTGGTGTTAAGGACATGCCTTCTTTTGTCCTTTTTGTCTACGCGCCAGCGCGTAGACTACTCTAATGTTTGAGATTGACCTACTTGCAAGACAACTCATACACCTCTCTACAACTGCAACTGCACGTTTGAATCTAGTGGCTTGACCATCGTGTTAGTAGGATTCCGGGTCGTTTCGCTAAGGACCGTGTAAACATCCAAAACACCCATGCAAACCTCCCTTTGGCTGAACCTATTAAGCAAGCCTCCATGGTGCAGTACGTGCCTTATAAACCAGAGATCGCAGGTTTGATCCGGGTCTTCTTGAGTCTGTCGGATGAGACTATAAACTGAGGTCTCGTTTCCATATGACCTTCGCTGTTGGATTAACGCTCGATTCAATTTATTATTTATTTAAATTCAGATTGAGTAAGAAGCTTATGTGCTTATATGCTTACCCGGTTCCGGACGCAAAGATGGGCCCGTATGAGTAAGGTTAAGAATGATTAAAATTTTGTAGATCTGTCGTCAGCATGTGTAATACATGTGCACTAAAACGGTACCCTGTATCATGACGATATCATTACAAAACCTCAGTGTATTTTTCTAAGTTGAAAAAAAAAATGAAAATTTTCAGTTTTGATATTTTCTTATTTGTTCAAAACATATATTGTGGACACATGATGGAACGAATACTCACAATCTATGTTTTCAGAAGCATAGGCAACCTAAGTTGACATTGTCTTATAATAGGTTAATGTCATCCCTGTGTCATAAATAAACTTTGTAGATGCTTCATGCCAAGTTTCAAAATCATAGGCCTACTGGTTCTGAAGAAGAACATTTTTCAATTAATAGCCATGGCGGCCATTTTGGTCAAGTTACCTTGACCGTTGATACAAACTTCCGTTCCCCTTCCACGAAGTTTGGCTTTGATCGGCCATGCGGTTGCAGAGAAGATGTTTAAATATTATAGTCATATACATGTATATATATCCCCCAGGCAGGAGCAGACAACCACCTGGGTCTTAATGTTTTCATAAAAATAAATCTGCCCATTTGTATTATCATAGCAAGTTTCCACCCATTTAATTACATTTAACTGATTTCTCCATTTAAATGCATGGGTGACCTACATGAAAGTTGATCTTACCGTAAAATAGGTCAAGGTCATCCCAGCGAAATGATTTATACAAAATTTGTAGTGCTTTTAATATTGTTTGATGCTTCATGCCATCTGGTTCTGGAGAAGAAAAATTTTAACGGTTTTTGCTATTTATAGCCAAGGCGGCCATCTTGGTCATGTGACCTGGTCCATTTATGCAAATTTCGTTCCCCCTTCCTAAGAATGCTCCGCAAACAGTTTTAACTTTGATTGGCCAAGCTGTTTCAGAGAAGAAGATCATGCAAATTGTTGACAGACGACCGTACGGACGGACGACGGGGCATGGTCATCCTATAAGCTCACCTTTTGAGCCGAAGGGCTCATGTGAGCTAAAACTAGGTATACCCCTGCATACTCAAGTTTTGCTTTATAAAAGCGTTGTTCAATGGGGTAAACATGTCACGGACATGTTATCCTGATAAGGATAACAGACCATGCTCGATATTACTTGAAATGTGTCAAAACGTTGTAAGGCGTAGAATAAAAAAACTGCACATAAAATTAAAGAACAACTAAATGTTTCAAATCGTTAATCTTGCCATGATTACGTGTAAAAAATTACTGTGTGTTCACGAAAAACACGTGAAATGTAGCTTAACAGAACCAATGTACGTATATACATGCACCAGTATGTTAAAAGTCACATGGCGATAACAAATAGTTGATAGTTGCTTTTTCCACCAACAGTTATCGTCATATGCAGACGGGATCTCGGTTTATAGTGTCACCATAAAGCCAGGGGCAGCTCAGAATTGAACTAGCGATCCCTAGTTATGCACACGAGTGTCTAAAAAATAACATTCTGCACTGGAAGTTGTTTTATTCGCGCCAAGCATTTGTAAGGCCGACTCGCATTGAACGCGTAATGTATCTTTAATGGCAAACATGACGGTTGATGATGCGATTTTGTAAACATGTCTTGTCAAAGGCCACTTCTGGTTCATTGTTCCATTAGAATCAGACAGTTAAATGGGAAGACAACAATTATCATTGTTACCATTGCATATGATAACATTGTTTACGATTTATATGTTTAATTGCTGTCCGGATTGGTTTTAATTTTTATTTTTCTTTTTGTTTTCTACGCAAGAATATTGTCAAAGATGCGAAAAAAAAAATAAAAATAATAATTCCAATAAAAATAGGCGTTTCCTACTTGCGCTCAACCTCCTGAGCTAACGAGTCATATGCTCTTATCAAAATCATTTTTATTAAGGCTTTATGTCCCAGTCAACATTTTTCAGTCATGTCGAGACGGAGCCAACGCTTCCTGGGTTTAACCAGTTAGTAAGGAGTTAATGTGTCTTGCTCAAGGACACAACACGGTGGCGCCTGTGGGGATCGAACCCAGGACCTCTCGATTCGGAGTCAGACGCCCTACCACTACGCCACCGCGCTCCCTAAAATAATTTTGTACCAGTCTTATATCAACTACATGTACGTATTTATTATCGACATGTGATTTTACGAAGCGACTGACTTAACCACTGCGACATGAAGTCATCTACGGATTTTGCGTGCGTGCGTGCGTGCGAGCGCGCGCGCGTGCGTGCGTGTGCGTGTGTGTGTGTGTGCTCGCGTAAAGAATGATATTGTCAGCCTGTTTTAGGGCTAAGCGAGGTACGCGGCACATTATGAAAAAACGAACTGTATGTTTCTCAGTCTATAAACATTCATTTTCTTGAAAATAATATTGTTTTAGTTTGAAGTTTAATTATATTTATTTGAATTCAACCAGATAAACATCACGCATAATTCAAGAGCATAAATGAGGATCAGAGAAAAAGCCTTTGACTTTTAAAAAAAAATCCCAAAAATCGTAATTATCGCGTTCAAAATGCTGAAATACTGTGGAAGGTCAACAAAACCTCAACTTATTTGTATGGCTATGCAAAATGTAGCTAGGATATCGCACTTATGACTTGCAGATGATTGTCTATTGGACTCAAAACGAAACATCAACCAAATAAATAACATCAAGATTTCGAGTATCTGTTTGAAATACATGTATAAACATGCCAAAATAAATTATGTTCTCTCACGAGACAGCACGTGGAACCGTAGGTCTTACACCTAATAAATATATCTTTACATGTACACTATACAGTGTACTATTTGAGCCGCGGAAAACATTTTAAGTCGTTCAGGATGTCTAACTTATCCTAGCCACATTATGCCTGTACAAGCCTTCAGTATATTCATATTTTCATGTCTCCCAGAAAGAAATATTGACGTGAGGATAGATCAGCTCTTATACCAAAATACGATCGAGCACCCAATACAAGAGAAAACATACATGGGCTGCCGTCTCAAACTTCAATTCCTTTACGATTTAAGAATTTAATGTAGTAGGGCATTTCATGATTCTTGCATTTGCCAAAAACATAATCAGCTGATAACATATGTTTCATTTTCAAAGCTTTTTTGTCACAAGAGAGACAAATAAAGAAAAGAAAAAAGTGATACGTCCGGGACTCGAACCCAGGACTTTTCGCTTTCAATCCCAAGCACGCTACCTACTGAGCTACACAGCTACACGTCCTACACTATTTCATTTTTTGACTCTATTATTTAATTCGTCTTCGTCGGCTATTGGTAGTTTTGACTAAGTAATTCTTCATATCGTCCCTCGTCTTCGTCTCAAATATGCCCTCACGAGTCGTCCTCCATCACACGGAAAGTCATAACCGCAAGCGCCAGCAGCACTTACGTTCAAAAGTGAAAAATGTCTATTACTAAATCAATCGATTAAAATCTAAAATGTTACAATCAGTGAATAGATTTATGTATTAAGTTTGACATAACGAACGCCGCTCAAATCTGCAAACACCCAATAACATTTGGCCAAGCTTCAAGCATGGGTACTGCTATGCCATTACTTATGAAACAAATCGGTATGTACTAAACTTTTGAAACGGAGCTGTATACCACATAAGAATTCTTATCTGTTATCTGTTCAGAGTCATTAGGGTGTCGTGCAATCCAAACAATGTCATTTAACGAAGCTTGAAATTTTCTAGCTGTTATGGGTTTTAAACTTTGAACCAGATCGTCCCAACCTGAGGTGATGGTCAGAAAATAATCAGCTCGGTTTCTGAAAAAAGAAAGAAAGAAAGATCATTGCATGGCATAGCATGGTATACATATTTAGTCCTAGGTAAAGCATAATTCTGGTATTTTGATCGGGACCGTGACCGAGTGGATGAGAGCGCTGATATTTCATTACCGGTGCACATGTGAGGCAAGCCAAGTTCAGCTTGCGGGTGTGCCGGTTTTTTAGCTCACCTGAGCCGAAGGCTCATAGGTGAGCTTATAGTATACCCATGCTCCGGCGTCCGTCCGTCGTCCGTCCGTCGTCCACAATTTCAAAGATCTTCTTCTCTGAAACCGCTAGGCTGATTGTTCTCATATTACACATACACCATCTACAGGTAGGGGGAAAGAATAATATTTTTTTTTTTTTTTTGATCGGATAAGGACTCTGGTTGCTATGGCAACTTATGCTTCCCATAGACTTATAATGGAAAAAAGTGAAAACTGCCAGTTTTTGCTGTCTTGTTGGAGATATTTGAATTTTGTTTTTGCAGAAATGTTTATTGAGTAGTCCTCTACGTTTCATGTGACTTTTGTCCTAATCCTTCATTTTGATTGGTTGCAGGGGCCCCATATAGGGCAAAATTTAAAAAAAAAACATTCAAAAATCTTCTTCTCAGAAACTGTCAAAGGGATGAAGCCTATACTTTGTATACACGTTCCTGACAGTGGCCTCTACATAATTTGTGTTTTTTTTATTCCAGGCGGATAAGAACTCTGGTTGCTATGGCAACTTAAAGTTTCCATAGACTTATAATGGGAAAAGTGGAAATCGGCTATTTTTCCGCTAAAATTGCAGACATTTGAATTTTGTTTTTGCAGAAATGTTAATTGAGTAGTGTTTGACGTTTCTTGCGAGTTTTGTCCTAATCCTTTATTTTGATTGGTTGCTGGGGCCCCATAAAGGGCAAAATTTTGAAAAAAAAAAAAAAAAAAAAAAAAAAAAAAAAAAAAAAACATTCAAAAATCTTCTCCTCAGAAACTTTCTAGTGGATGAATCCTGTACTTTGTATACATGTTCCTTACAGTAGCCTCTACATAATTTGTGTTTTTTATTCCAGTCGGATAAGAACTCTGGTTGCTATGGTAACTTTAAGTTTCCATAGACTTATAATGGGAAAAGTGGAAATTAGTTTTTGAAAACTATTGCAGCCTGAGATCTGAAAAGTGGTAGATGCAAACAAGTAATGGATTAGATGAAGGTATATGATTAATTTAGGTCAAGGTCATCTCTTGACCTTGGCCGGTCTGTCGTCCATAAACACTTTTCAAAGATTTTTTTCTCTGAAACCACTTGGCAAATCAAAGCCAAATTTTATATGAAGCATCTATAGGAAGTAGGAACCAATGTGTATATAACTAATCCAGGTCACATGACCAAGATGGCCGTCATGCCCATATATGGTAAAAACCCTTAAAATGTCTTCTTCTCCAGAACCGGTGAACCGATTTCAACGAAACTTTGCATGAAGTATGGATGACTCAAGTACTACAATGTGTATATAAAACATGACCCTGTGGTGACCTTGACCTATTTTATGGCAAGGTCAACATAGGTCGTCAATGCATTTGAATGGGGAAAACTTTTAAAATGTCATTTTAAGTGAAAGTCTTGCAGGAAATGGGCAGTAGGACTGAAATTTAATGATTCTGAAAAAAAAAATGACCCCAGGGGCTCATCTGCTTTTAAAATGTTATTAGAAGGGGAAAATCAGCAGGAAATTGGCAAATGGACAGAATATTGATTATTCTGAAAAAAGAAAATGACCCAAGGGCTTCATCTGCCCCTGCACTGGGGTTAAATACCATAATATTCAAATATGTTTATTGGTATAAGAAGCAGATCTCATGTGAGCGTTTACAGGACCATTGGTCCTCTGGTTTTGTCTGGGTTCTCCCTTTTTTTCGCCCCACCTACTGATTAGCCCGTCTCATATTAGCTGAAGTAAACTTGGAAGAACGTAAAACTGAATAAAACAATATCGAGTATTACCGACAGTGTGAGGTATGGCTGTTACTTATTCGTACATGCACAACATTAGCGCATTTTAATTTATTCAATGGATTGCATAAATTTCAATGTCATGGCCAATAATTTGCAAAGTAAACCATGAATTTTACACAAACTTAACAGACACCCCTTCTGGAGAGGAAACGGGTAATAACTGAAAAGCAAGGGGGAACGATAAAAAAGGAATTCACAGACATCAGATGGACAGAGGTTTCCAAACAGCGGCCACTCAGCAGAAGAGACTTCAAGTACAAGAATCTTTTCAGCACTCATGAAGTCCGGGACACTTGTATCGCAAATTGAATAATATCTTGGACAGAATGTTATCATGTCGCTATGTAAATTATGCATGACTTTGTCACGAGCGAGTGTTAGGTGGGAATCAGATATAATAAGTATATCCCTGCCAGCTGTGTCTTTTGATTTACGGCCATCACGTGTGTCTACATGTACCGATATTAGATATCTCTAAAATGTCAATCATTCTTCAAGTATTTCTGACACAACAATATAGAACCATCAGGAAAACATGTCCGTGCAATGAATACCCCCTTAAACCCCACTTTTATAAAGAAAAACTGGGGTTTGCAGGGGTTTATCTATTTTCTTATTTTTGTTCCAAAACATAGTTTGTGGGTACTCGTTAGAACCGCCTCGCCTCGCCGAGGCGGTTCTAACGTGTACCTACAATCTATGTTTTGAGCAAAAATAAGAAACTATCAAAAATTTTCTACTGAAATTTTTCATTTTTTACCGAGGCGGTTTTGAGCAAAAATAAGAAAAATATCAAAATTTTTCTACTGAAAATTTTCATTTTTTACAACATCAAACATTTCTGTATATTGCATGGGCAAGTTTTCGTAATGTATAGACAGACATTGTCTGTGTAGGGGGCAGGGTGTGTTGGATTCTAAAATGTCACTACAGTCTGTAAGAAATAGCCTTAGGCTACAAGACAAACATTCGTCGGCGTAGCATTCTATGGCATACCTATAACAACCATAGTGTATATAAATTTTAATGTTAGTTATCATTTAGTTATTATCATGCTTTCCTTACATTTTGCAATAAGACAATAATGGGGTACGACATTCTGATGTTATTTTTCATATGAGCCTGTGCATGAGAAAACCAACAATTTGCATAGGCGAAAACAAAGACGCAGATCAGCTTCGCGGTGACAGCGAAGCTGATCAGCGCCTTTGTTTTCGCTACAAGGATAGTACACTTCCTCTTCTTCTTAAATCCGAAATTTCAAGCTTCTAGCTTTATTGTGTGACTGTGCAGCCTGGTTTGTGTCAGACCTGGTCGGAAACCCAAATTGTTGGTTTTGTCATGCACAGGCTCATATAATATTTCGACAATTAAAACGGTAAAATCTCAGCTGTGACAGCATTATATTCCATTTGTGAAGGGCACCAGGTGCCGAGGTTATAAAACTTTTTTCATGCTTAACTCAGCTGAGCTCGAAATTTCAATTCCTCATAAATACTGAAATAGTCCAAATATATTGAAATTGAAGGTTTAAAACTCCAAAGCCTGTAATTTATCCTGCTTATAAATGTTAAAATGCCAACAATTGTTGGCATTTTAACATTTATGAGCAGGATAAATTTTAGTCTCAGCTGAGCTGAGCATGAAAAAAGTTTTATAACCTTGGGGCCAGGTAGTTAGTTACCACGTGTGATAGCATGAGAATAATATGTTGCTTTTGTTTTTCCTGCATCTTTTATTGCAATCTGTCTGCATTTCTATGCATGCAGACAAATAATTATGGTATATTACAAAAGTAATATGCATATTATGCAATTAATGTGTATTAATCGCAGGCGGCATGCAGATCTAACTACATAAATAAAAAGAGAATAATCTCTTTATTATAGTCGACTCAGAGATGCATGTTAATTAGGCTATGCCATTTTTCGCACGAACAGGTGAATAACGGTAAACAACTGTAATCAGTACCGATGCATTCCAGCACCTTGGATAGCGTAGCATGTTGAAATAAGCAGTGATGTTTAAAAACTTTGTGGTAAATACGTCGACCCTGTAAACCCTCAAAGGCAGATGAGCCGATTTTCTTTTTTATAACGGGTAAAGATCTATAAAGTATATAACAAAACGTTACAGTACGAAAGGGTGATAAGCATTAATTTTTAAGCTGCAACCTCTGAAGACATTCTGAAATAAAATAAAGCAAACGTACACTTGGAAAAACAGTAGAGAACACCGCAACTACTTACACGTTATTTTCCTTGGACAAAAAGAGCTCCAAAGCAAATGCTTAAGCCAAAAACAATGGATGGGCTGAAAAGCAGTACCTTTAGTTAAGCATTAAGGGGTGCTACATGTTGTGTTTGGTGGAAAAATTTCCGAAAATTTCGTGTTTTCAAAAACACGCATTTTTGCACACTTCTATTTAATCTTTTCAAGAAAAGTATTGCTTTGTTGTTTACGAAGTTCAGCCCTATAAGTAGTATCAAGTTTTAAAATTTATTTGAAAAAGATGTATACTAAACATTATTTTAAAATGAGAAAAATATCAACTGGACAGTGCAAAACTTCTTTTGATGAGTATATATGTATACTGTACTCTAAGGTGTAGAGACACCGAATGGTTTTTGGTATGTTACGGTTCTTTAAAGGTTTGGGCAATGCCAATTTCCTGACTGTTTTAATTGTTAAATCATTTGCTATTATTTGTCCGTTTAGGTCACGCCTGTTGCCAGGGTTGATATTTTCACTTGAATTCTGTTTTGTGAATCCTTTGACCGTCATTCGTACATTGAATGAATGTTTTCTAGTCATGAATTGTTTTAACTTGCTAGCAGTTAATAGAAACTCATGAGCAAGATTCATTATCATTATGAGAAAAACGAGCATATGAGAGTGCCGCATATATAATATTCAATGATAACGAGGCAATATGTAAAATTCTGTAGGACCATGAAAGCACCATTACGTCATCACTTTCTGTGTACGCAAAAGTGTTGGTGGATTTCAGATTGACTAATGCTGATAGACATATTGATGATTATTTTCAATTATTTAAATATAAAGCTCAAAGTAATGGAATCAATTAGCTACAGTAATTTATTGATTTCAGGAATCTGTTGCAAGTCAATTTTAATTTTAATAATTTTCCAGGTCGCTTCGGTCACTCCTCCTTTGACGGCACACCTCATCGATACTTCCTGGTGCTCTGAAATGAAACATGAGGTATGCTTTTTTTCATCTTAACTATGACACCCTAATGGAAACAAGTAATGGTAAACGTTTCAGCAAATTACAGGACATGCACTGTTTTAGCCAAAATGTTTGTATTGAGGTCCATGGTATTTTAAATGGTGCTTTCACCCCTGTATATGTTCCATCGCCTTAGTCATTGACTCTATTTTTAAATTGTGGTGTTGTCACATGCTACATAAACTTTCGTTTTCGTCGTCATGACGTCATAACATCCCACCCACCAATGAGCATTCATTTGCATTACGCGGTCGTATAAGTTTTATTACATGAAATTTTCATCACGTAGTTTTCCAACTGCCTAAAAAGACACAATTTTGAAAACATGATACAATTTTTACTGTCTGTGATTCACTTTTATCGATATGCTTTTATCACCTTCACTGACAATTGCGTCACTCTGTGGTAGCATACATAAGGCTTCCAAATATATTAGTCTGGCTTTTTTAGAACCTATTAAAATCATTTTGAATGCAAAAACGCACGTGAATAAAAATAATGCGAAGAAAATTGCAGGTCGTTGTGTCATTAAACGTTTACACTTGCATGAGATAAATAGACAAGAAGGGTACATTGTAATATAAGCCGCGTCATGAGAAAACCGTATTTTGCCTAGGCGAAAACAAAGGCGCAGACCAACTTCGCAGTAACTGCGAAGCTGGTCAGCGCCTTTGTTTTCGCTACCCAGACAGTACAATTCCTCTTTTTCTTAAATCCAAAATATCAAGCTTCTAGCCTTTTTTCGGTTTGTGTTAGACCTTGTCGGAAACACCGAAGACAGGTTTTCTCACGTCGCGACTCATTGTATACAGTTGCCATCAGAGTGTCTTTTGTTTTACGTCTATCACGTGTGACCACCAAACTCCGGTATATACATAATGCCAAAAAATTGATTTCCCATGCAATAACGTACAATTGTAGCATGGCTGTACAATCGTGATATTCTCAATGTAGAAAGGCAGAGTGTGTTGGGTTCAGATCAATCACTACAAGAAATGGCCTTAGGTTTATTTATATATCTACGAAATTTCGTCACGAGACGAGCAGACTTCTGGGTAGCACTCTTGTTTTTTCTAAAATTACTTCATTGTTTGACTGTTTAGAAATTTCCATTTACTAATTTCATGATTTTTTTCATTTGCATGGATTAAAATTTATAGATATTTGTATTTTATTTTCTGATAATGTTTCTACAATTCCAACTTTTATTATATATACTGAACAAATAAAGAAACGCAACAATAAGTCACAGAAGATTTTCGAGTTTAAGGGTAAAACGATGATAATTTCAGTTTTGCTGTCGTATGATTCCTATTCATGGAATATTAAGGTATAACATGCAAAAAAAAAAATGATTTTCATTTCGATTAATATTGAATGAGACATTTTTACGGCTAAACTAATGCAAATCGGGAAAGATTTCCTCTGCGTATGCACACACTTTTTAACCTCTAAATTATCAAGAAACAATGCCAGTTGCTCCCTCTCTAAAATTCATGAAAAAGAGATAAAGTTCCATGACAATCAAGCTCGTAATTAAAACCGTCAAAATCCCAATGTGTTTAATGGAAAGGGGAATAATTTCAATTCCATTCATTTTATTTCTTCAACATGTGAGTTATCTGCTGAGCGGTACATGGTGATTTTGAATGGGGGTTTATAGCCAGTTTAAATCGTACCATTATTTTAATGCTTGCACATGCGCACTGTATGATTTACTGCTTTCAGCATGTCTGTGGTCGGCATCGAATAACTCCGGAAATATTCGTTAAAATGAAAATCGGTTTCTTGCATTTAGAAGTCTGATCTCTAATGCAGCAGTAAAAATGCACTTGTTTCTGATTATATCATAGTTAACTTTGTTCCAAATTTAGTGGAATATAATTGTTGCCTTTCTTTTTTGTTCAGTATATATATGAGACATCACTGTACATGTATTTCACCTTAAGGCCCTCAGCTAGTCACCACGTGTACTAACATGAGGAAAGTGTGAGGTTTTTGTTTTGTCCCGTGTTCATTATTTTATTTTATCTGCATTTCTATGCATGCAGACAAATACTAATTGCAAGTTTCAACTGAAATACTCTTTTTATGCAATTTATGTGCGTTAATCACATGCAGCATGCAGATCTACCTACATAAATAAAATGAAATAATTTTATTTAAAGTATATAACAAAACATTAAAATGCGAGAGGACGAATCGCATTAATTTTCAAGCCGCAGCCTCTAAAGACATTCTGAATTAATGCAAACAAAATTTACAAACGTACGCTTGGAAAAAAAGTTAGCATAGACCTTAATTACTTACACGTAATTTTCTCTTGCACAAAATGCCACTTTTCGACTTCGATACTACGACCCGCCGTATAGTCAGAAGGTATAAGATACTCAAATCAGCAGAGGCACATTTTGTATTTTGGTTATGGTGAGGTTAGGATAGGCGTGTTCAATGTCCACATAAGGCTTCATACATTCTGTCCGGTTTTATTGTTATTATGAAAATATAAATAGTTTTATATGACCGGTATATTTTTATATATGTCTGTTTCGTTCACGTCTGTTCTTAATTCAATTGTATGGATTCCTTGACCATAATTCCCACTTTTAAGGAATGGTTTATCGTCACAAGTTACCTTTTGACTTGTGTACAAGAGGCGTTTAACATATAACATTCATTAGACGGTCCTATGAGAGTGTTGCATTATTTTATTTCAACGACAACCCTACATGTACGATTTAATCGTTGCCTATTTCAGCGAAAATAAATGGTGTTGTCACATCAGTCGTCATGACGTCATAACAACCGCCCACAAATGAACATTCATTTGTAATACACATACGCAGTCATAAAAATTTTAATTACATGACAGTTTCGTCACGTTTTTTTTTCCAAAAGCCTCAAATGACACAGTTTTGAAAACATGATATACATGTAAATGTGAAAAGTAGGCAATGATCAGGAAATAGTGCAATCAGAAAGAAATCCCCACCCCGAAAAGGGAAAAAACTAAATTAACAATCAGATACTTATACTAAGAATAAATATCGTCAGCAGAGTGAGCAGCTATTTCCCAATAGGCGTCCACTCGGTATCCCAAAACATTGAAACATATTAATCTAAGTCCCAGCTTAACAAATAATATGAAAACGCACATCAGTAAGGAGAAATTAGCAAATAAATTCAACGCCAAAACTAGAGACAGGAAAATGCAAACTGATGAAGATTGGAAAAATATGAGCATTAGATGGATGTACGGGGAAACTTTTTAGGGCCGCCACACGTTACAACCACAAGAACTCTTGATATATATTTATTTCAGTGTTTCTTATTGTCTGTGAATCACATTTGTTCGGAATGCTTTTGTCACCTCCATGTTCTCTGCCTATTGCGTCAGTCTGTGGTGGCATATAAGTCAGACATAGATATTAGTCTGGCTTTTCCGAACCCATTTAAATCATTTTGAATTGTGAAACGCCTAAGAAGACAATTTTAAATGGCTGTGTCATTGAAAGGCTATTCGTGTAGGAGATAATTAGGTAAGGAGGATAAACAGTTGACACAATCTGAATGTATCAACTTGTCAGGAAAAAATAGAAACAAAAAAGTACATATTTAAGTTTAAAACTACCTTTTCCTTTTATATGTGGCATAAAACTTTATGATGTGACAATTTATATAATAGCAGTACGAACGTTCCCATCAACCATCTAATAGGGCATAAATTTCTATTCTTATTAGCTTCTTAAAATGGCAGCCACCATAGACAGTCACTGTAGCAATGGTCATTTCTAAGACACAGCCTGTCCGGTTTTCAGGTCGTTTCTACAACACCGCTTGACCGATTCGAAAAATAATTCTTTCGCCGACAACTTACGCCTCAAACAAAGCTGAACATTTATGAGCATATTCCTATGAAGTCCAAACTTCTTCAACAGGGTTATCGGTTTCAAAATCTTCAAAAATCATTATCAAATTTAATCACCGATTTTATTATTTGATTCACAGTGTTGTATCATGGCAAAACGTTTATGTAAAAGGTGGTTAGCCCGAAATCCAAAATCCAGGAGATGTCAAAATTTTTTTTGGTTTACCCTACACGATCTTGGCTTTAAGGTTTGATGTCATGTTTGGATAGATATATGATAGTAGTTTACGAAACAGGCCCGTGTATAAAACTTAAGGCCGGCGAAAGTCCTCAAAATGGCCGCCATCAAAGATGGCCGCCAAAATTAAGAATTGTACAGGTTTGAGTAATAAACGTTTTCATTTTAGATTTTGCTACATTTAAGTGTTTTCACTGTTGGTTTTCTATAAACTCAATACGTGTTTTAGCATATTAAGTTGATTTAACACAGTAACAGTCTCATGTGTTACATACGTTACTTGCATCAGAATGATTTCTACATGTAGTGCATGGTTGATACCGTTCCTTTTATCCTTGTCGTCACGAAGCCTCATCTGAAAAACACATGTTGGGTGTCGCATTTTAATATCATGACAATATATACAAACTTGTGCATTTGTTTGTTTATGTTGATGATTCGTCCCCAAAGATTTATTGTAATTCCACTCAATCCAAATCTATAAAGAAACAAGTGACATTTGAGACCCATCAGAAGAAATTGTTTCCAGCATGTCAACTCTTAATATTTTTTGAAGCTAACATTATTGCATACAGAGTCAACATAATGGTTACCATAGCCAGTAGTCTTGTCATGTATACATGTATCCAGCTGCACGTTTGAAGCTGATTGACATACTTCATCGCCGGGCAGCTTATTGAATCTGTTGAGTCCTCGTTTTTGATTCGCCAGGGTGGTTATCATGATTTGTTCGTTTATCCTTGATGATTCATTGACTAGTTAGAGATTCACCACGAGGACTGAACAACTAACTAAATGTTGTGAACCACTGCAGAAGATGATGATGAGGTTAGGCGCCTGTAAACCCGATTTAAGCCTCCCAGTTATTTTATATTACTGATCGTTCCAAGGCGATACTTCTGTTGTGATTCTTATTGTTTTGTGTTTTAGAGTCGACATATTCTGCTGTTTGAGCCTGATGCACGTTTTCATATTTTAGTTTAGTTAGGGTAGCTGAGTGGCCGCCTATTGGGGAATGGCCGCTCACGCAGCTGACGATATGGTTTCTTGGGTATAAGTACCTAAATGTCATTTTAGCTCACCTGAGCCGAAGGCTCACAAGGTGAGCTTATAGGATGGCCATGATCCGGCGTCCGTCCGTCGTCCGTCGTCCACAATTTCAAAGATCTTCTCTGAAACCGCTTGGCCAATCAAAGTGAAATTTTATGTGGAGCATCCATGGGTAGGGGGAACTGAAGTTTGATCGCGAGATTCGGGTCACATGACCAAGATGGCCGCCATGCCCATATATGGTAAAACCACTCAAAAATCTTCTTTTCCAGAACTGGTGGGCCGATTTCCACGAAACTTGGTATGTAGCATTGGGGACTTCAGTCCATCATAGTTTGATAAAATGATGACCCTTGGATGACCTTGACCTATTTTACGGCAAGGTCAAATTTGGAAACATAGGCTTTTACATGGGAAAAAGTGAAAACTATGGATTTTTTGAAAACTATTGCAGCCTGAAGCCTGAAAAGTGGTAGATGCAAACAACTAATGGAGTAGATGAAGGAATGTGATTAATTTAGGTCAAGGTCATCTCTTGACCTTGGCCAGTCTGTCGTCCATACACACTTTTCAAAGATCTTCTTCTCTGAAACTGCTTGGCCAATCAAAGTGAAATTTTATGTGGGGCATCCATGGGCAGGGGAGACGAAAGTTTGATCGCGAAATCCAGGTCACATGACCAAGATGGCTGCCACGCCCATATATGGTAAAAACCACTCAAAAATCTTCTTCTCCAAAACCGGCAAGCCGATTTTCATGAAACTTGGTATGTAGCATTTGGGACTCCAGCCCATCACTATTGCAGCCTGAAGCCTGAACAGTGGTAGATGCAAACAGCTAATGGAGTAGATGAAGGAATGTGATTAATTTAGGTCAAGGTCATCTCTTGACCTTGGCCAGTCTGTCGTCCATACACACTTTTCAAAGATCTTCTTCTCTGAAACTGCTTGGCCAATCAAAGTGAAATTTTATGTGGAGCATCCATGAAGTTTGATCGCGAAATCCAGGTCACATGACCAAGATGGCTGCCACGCTCATATATGGTAAAAACTACTCAAAAATCTTCTTCTCCAGAACCGGCAAGCCGATTTTCATGAAACTTGGTATGTAGCATTTGGAACTCCAGCCCATCATAGTTTGATCAAATGATGACCATAGGATGACCTTGACATATTTTACGGCAATGTCAATTTTGGAAACATAGGCTTATACATGGGGAAAAAGTTAAAACTATTGATTTTCTAAAAACTATTGCAGCCTGAGGCCTGAAAAGTGGTAGATGCAAACAACTAATGGAGTAGATGAAGGTATGTGATTGATTTAGGTCAAGGTCATCTCTTGACCTTGGCCAGTCTGCCATCCATACACACTTTTCAAAGATCTTTTTCTCTGAAACTGCTTTGCCAATCAAAGTGAAATTTTATGTGGAGCATCCATGGGTAGGGGGAACGAAAGTTTGATCGCCAAATTCGGGTCACATGACCAAGATGGCCGCCATGCTCAACTATGGTAAAAACCACTCAAAAGTCTTCTTCTCCAGAACCGGCTGGCCGATTTTCGTGAAACTTGGTATGTAGCATTTGGGACTCCAGCCCATCATAGTTTGTTGAAATGATGACCCTTGGATGACCTTGACCTATTTTACGGCAAGGTCAATTTTGGAAACATAGGCTTTCACATGGAAAAAGGCTAGAACAATGGATATTTGGGAAACTCTTGCAGCCTGAGACCTGAAAGTTGCTAGATGCAGACAACTAATGGAGTCAATGAAGGTAAGTAATCAATGAAGGCCAAGGTCCTTTCTTGACCTTGATCCAAGGTCATTTAAATATCAAAATTAAAATTAAAGTTTTCTCAGAAATCACTGGGTTTGGAAACTATTGCAGCCTGAGACCTGAAACTTTGCAGATGCAAACAACTTATTAAGTCAATAAAGGTGTGTGAGTATTCAAGGTCAAGGTCATTTAATGATGACTTAATACTCCAAGATCAGGCTTCAGGTGAGCGTTCTCAGGACCAATGGTTCTCTGGTTGGATTTTACCCACACCTCGGTTTGTGAAGTGGGAATTTCTTTCTGACTGCGCCTTTTCCTGATCATTGCCTACTTTTATTTTTTTCTACGACACTCATTTATGCTTCGGAAGGCTCATTTATGATATAGATTAAAACCCTATCAATTGTCGTATTGATATCACAAGTATAGCTTTCCAAGCTAACGCTGTAAGACAATTCTCTCCAGCATCAAGGGAATAGTAGTATTCAGTACTAACCCATGTTAGTGTGACCATTACTCATGTCAAAGCATGCCTACCATAATCTAAGAAAGATCTCGCAATCCTCAGTTACACACATGACACCATATTTTACAGGAGTTCTATGAAACAATACTATAGATAATTAATCCTCATGGACCTTTAAGACATGACAAACTTTTATTTAGAAAACAAAAATCGAAATGTTGTGGCCTATATGGGTATATCAATAGTAATCAATCTTGTTTTTGCAAGAATCCGTTCACTTATTATATCCGGTTATTTGACCTTTGGGAATCTACGATATTTCGAGGCTAAAATACATCAATTCTATATAAAAGGTTACAATTAGATCCTGTAGTCATGCCTGTGTTGGTAAACAGCGCCAGATCAAAACAGTAACATCACCAGTTCCCCATCTGTTTTGGATACGTCAGTGATACTCCCAGGTTGTTAATATGATTGTGACGACAAACTTATGCTTTAACATGGGCTTGGTATAGCGACATACAATATACATGTAACATGGGCTTGGTATAACGACATACAATGTACATGTATTTCGATCTGAACCGTCGCCCTAATTAATTTTAAGAAATATGGCCAGAGGACCATTGGTCCTGAGAACGCTTACCTGATATTTATTTCGTCATTGAAAAATAACCTTTGATCAAAATAACATTGACTTTCTTAACGCTATAATTGCCTTTGTCTGCCTACATTCAGGTCACATGCTATAAAAACGTTCTGAAAAAAAAAAAAAAAAAAAAAAAAAAAAAAACATGTTACATTAAAAAGCCTAGTTTGTTACCAAATTTAATCTTGCCATAAAATAGATCAACTCAAGGTCATGATTTTTACAAATTATGATAGGACAGTGTCCTCAATGCTACACTTAAAGATAAAAGAAAAGCAACGCTTGGTTAATCTCGTGCATCTCGGAAACGGCCGTTTCAAATTATGAATCGTGACTTTATTTCGATTAATTGGCTTCTCACCTACATTCTGTGTAAATTTCATTGTGACATACATACAACTAAAAGTTATTTTGTCATGTCAAATGTCATAACCCACAAGTTCAATTTTCCCAAAATTTAACTATTTTTATATCCTCTATTGAACAGCATAAGAAACAAATCATGCATATTACAAGAATACAATAGCAATAACTAGATTATTCTTTCAAAGCACAAGTCTAGACAAGAGCCTGACTTAACATTTCATGTTGAGTTGCATGCTGGTGACGTGCATCAAACATTCTATGAGTTCTGCACAATACGAGGTCACTTTATGGATATTTGCGAAAATCTCAAAATAATTGTTTAAAGTGAAAAATAAACTTGTGAATATGGAACTTTGATACAGCAATTTTGGGTGTCTTTGATAGTAAATTGTACTGAAAAATTCATAAGATCCATTCATGTACGTACGCAATGTGCCAATGGAAGTTTAATAATCCCGACCTTGTTGTGTGAATAAAACATTATTGCCAGCAAGTTCGTTTTTCACATATTTCGAAAATCTCGAAAATATCCAAAAAAATAATGTTAATGTTTGTGTAGAACTCAAAAGACACTCACTTCAGCAATATGGAAACCACAATCAAAAATCACGCCAGGTTCTTGTCTGGAAAGAACGAAGAATATGCCTTTGAACGAATGGTGTTGCTATTGCTAAATTTTATCCTTCAGATAGGTCTGACTTGCCTCTATGCCGGTCAGTTGGGGGATACAAGAAATAGCGAAAAAAACTGAAAACTGCACTTTCGGGTTATGAACTAATAAGGGTAAGCTGTAGATATACCATCATGAAATTTACATAGAATGTCGTTAGGCCGCGTCTCCGCGGACAATATTTCTTTGGCGAAGATTCTTTGTCACAGAAACGCTGGCAATGAGTTTGTGTTCACACACCGCAAAGATTACTTATACTACTTAGTTCGCTCACCTTTGTCACAGATATTTGACAATGACACTTCGCCACAGAATTGATTTTACACGTGAATACATTTTTTGACAAACCTACTTTGCCAGAGAAAAAGTGTCCGCGGGAACGCGGCCTTAAGAAGCCAATCAATTGCAATAATGTCAAAACTGATCATTTGAATCGGCCGTTTCCTGGTTTCATGAGATTTACCAAGTAAGTGCTGCGTTTCTTTTGTCTTTAAGTTTATATAAAAAGTGTCATTGAAATCAGTCTGTTGATTTAAGAAAAGAAGATTCTAATTTTGTTACCATATATGGGCATGGCGGCCATCTTTGTCATTAGACCTAGACCATTTATACGAACTTTAGTTCCCCTTCTGCTCTATATGATTGATCAAATGCTTTTTGAAAAAAAAAAAAAGTTTTAAATTTAACATGATACGTATATGACATTGACCTTGAATACTCACATCAAATGCTTTTTTAACTTAGCAAATTGTCGGTATCTACCTACTTTCAGGTTACAGGTTACAACACTTCCTGAAAAAAGAAATTTCCATTAATTTGACCTTGTAAAATAGATCAAAGTCAACCAAAGGTCATGATTTATTCAAACTATGATGGGCCAGAGTCCTTGATGATACACACCAAGTTTTATTAAATCGGTTCATCGGTTCCATAGATGTTTTACCATATAAGGGTATGGCGGCCATTTTGGTCATGTGACCCAGACAATTGATACAAATTTTGGTGCCCCCTACCCCAGGATGCTCCACTTGAAGGTTGGCTTTGATTGGTCGAGTGGTGTCTGTGAAAATTAAGCTATAAATAAAATATATAAATGACCTTCGGCCAAGGTCAAGAAATAACACTGACCTTGAATACTCACAGAACTTCATTAACTATCAATAAACGTAAATGCGACATTTGACCTTTACGTAAAAAAGGTCAGCATCGACCAAAGGTCATGCGTTTTACAAGCTATGGTGGACCAGATTCTCTGATGCTACACTCCAAGTTTCGTTGAAACGGGTACCAGAGAAGAAGATTTTTAAGTGTTTTTTTTTTTTTTTTTTTTTTTTTTTTTTTTTTTTTCAAATGGGCCATGTGGCCATCTTGGTCATGTGTCCTAGACTCTTTATACAAAAATTGGGTCCCTCTTCCTATGACAGCTCCACGTGAAGTTTGGCTTTGATTGGCCCAGTGGTTTCAGAGGAAAAGATGTTTGACAACGATGAACGCCAGAGCGAGGGTATGCTATAAACTCACCTGTGAGCCTTTGTCTCAGATAAGCTAAAATGTGCAGTTGACAGATTAAGTTCAATTGTGCATAGCATGCACCAAAACAGATCATGCGTTGAGATTTTTTTCGGATTCGGTATCTTAAGCAACAAACATCGCATGTCATATTCGATATCTAATGTTTGGCATAGCAAGAAAATATAAACTAACTGTCTTGTCCATCATCGACGAATAAGTTAAACCACTTTTCTCAACGCTGATGACACTCTATGTGCCAAAGATGAAGTGTAGGTTGAAATATATTGAAAATAATAGATATCCTAGAAATCTAGCCTGTATCATTGGATTACCATAACTAGGATTAAAAGAAACTATTCTTCGCCATACAACAAAGCGCCTGCTGAGAATGTCATTTTCTAGCGTCTTTTAGCATACACATGTAAACGAGTGCGAACATTTTGTTGACGTCAGCATCAGTTTTATCAATTTGTTTTGTACCGCGGATCCAAAATTATTGGGTTCGAGCTTGTACACATGTTCATGAATGGGCACATTTTGTGGAATATCAGTGCGCTTAACTTTTTAAACTAACTTAAAGTTAAGTAAACAAAGTATCATTCTAATTAGCGCACACTACGAACGAAACAACATATAAACTGCTAAAATGACCATGTGAAAAGTATCATTAAAGCGTTGCAATCAACGCACACTGCTGAGTTTAATGCGGTTGACACGGTATTAATGTGTAGAATTGATATAAAATACCAGTATGTTAGTCGAGCAGTGTGCGTTTATGCACTTGTTTTTTTTTTTTTCAGAATTGACCAGGGCGTGCGCTTATTGGAGCATGTGCGCTTATTAGAACGAATACGGTAATTTCAATTTCAAACAAAGTTGGCGACGATAAATGCACCGCACCAAAATTTATTCCAATATCGTTATGTATCTGGAAGCGTCTAATGGGCTACTCTCTGGAAGATAATCAACTATTGAGAGAGAAATATTCATCAGACTATAAGATGTCTAAGAAAGCCTATGGGAAATATTTGATTGTTTTTCTGCTTTCATAAATAAATTTGTTCGCCATACAAATGATGCAGAAACTCGGCATTTATTAGGTTCTTACACACTGTAAATGGGTGATATATCACCAACCTATTACGTCTGAGATGGTGGTGCCATTCAGACTTACATAACAAACATATGCAATATATGGCTGTTAACATTTACACCATAATACGCCTATGATATTTATTTAAATAGATAAGTTTTTTTTTTTTATATACAATGATGTGAAACCCAACCATTGTATGGCTAACATCTTTCTTCGATGGTACCATGGTGTCTGCGAGTCCTCGTTTCTTATTCATCATGGTGGTTACCATAATTTATTTGTTTTTCCATGAGAATTCATTGACTAGTTAGAGATTCATCACGAGGACCGAGCAACTAAATGCTGTGAACCACTGCAGAGTTAGGCGCCTGTTAAACTACTTCAAGCCCCCTGTAAGTTTATATTGATTGTTAATTTAGTTTTTCCCACCTCAGTTTTTGGAGTGGGAATTTCTCTCTGATTGCACCATTTCCTGATCATTGCCTACTTTTACCTTGGTACAGTGTAGGTCTACATTTTTTAAATTTTTAAGATTGATTCTACACTATCACGCGTTTGAACAAAATACAGTGCTAAGCAGTAAATATTATGGCTATAGGGAAGAAATTGCTTTTCGTCATGTTTAACTCTGGTTGTTTCATGAATTTTACTAAGTACAGTATGATTGAACACATAATCATTTGAAAAAGCAAATCTGTGCTCATTTCATCATTTGTGCCATTGATTATAGATTTCCGCACGTAAAACGGTAAACACTGCTAAAAGCAATAGACTATTTCTGTAATTGCACTGAGGTGACTTTAAAGAGTTCACAAATTAGATTGTTTATAAAATGTGAATACACAGCGTGCTTCTCACGTCAAATTGCGTCTGATTATTCGCCCCGAAATTGGTGAACAACCAGAGTACTCGGTAATAAAATAAGGTATGTGCTTAGTCCCTTCATCCAGGATGAAATTTAGAATAGGGCAAACTTGTCAACCATAATAAGCTATGCGTTTTAATGTAGTGCTAATACACTAATAAAGCCTAATTCATCAGGAAAACATGTCCGTGCAATGTATACCCCCTTGAACCCCACTTTTATATAGCAAAACTGGGGTATGCAGGGGTATACCTATTTTTCTTATTTTTGCTCCAAAACATAGATTGTGGGTACTCACAATCTAAGTTTTGAATAAAAATAAGAAAATGATTTAAAAAATTCCAACGAAATTTTCAATTTTTGAACTGAAAAAATCTCTGTATATTGCATGGGCAAATTTTCGTAATGTTCTTCTCTTGTATGTCTGTGTATATGACTGAAGTTCTCTGAAGTTCTGTTCAATCTTTTCAAAGCTTGCATTGTGTTTGTTTTGATCCTAGTGAATGTTGTTTGTAAACATTGCACACACCGTTCATCCAGATACAACAAACGCGGAAGGGTCTGCTAAACGCGGATATAAACAACTGTATCGCAGGAATACACAAAGTAAGAAAACATCAACATATAGCCTATAAATTGTTCCTATATAAAATCTGTTTATGCAGAGCTGATGCAAACTGGTTTATCTTGAAAATGGTACCGTATCACAGCAAAAGATTTGTGTAAACTATAGATACAAGCGATTTTAATTCATAAATTACTATTTTTTCGCCTTTTTTCCTATTCTTTCGATATTTGTAGAATTAGTGTGTTTGGTTTCGTTCAAATATCTCTTCAAAACTAATTTTCGACATCTATAGAATATATCTACACAAAGCATCAAACTGGAAAAGATTTTGTGTGTGTCGAAATCCACGTTTAAAAATCGGCCTAGATTGTTTCAAGGTACAACTTACCACGGACTTTGATACAACACAACGCGGATGATCCAAATAATTTGGGTAAAACAAACTCGGATTCGAAAACCTGGTTTTAACCTGCAAAATGCTGGCAGAACGTTTTTTAAATAAAATACAATGAAGAATGCTAGATTTTTATAAAGTAAACGTGCTATAAATGCATCATGTTGGCTTCTATAGTTGGATATTCACTTGATATATTATCGAATTCGGGGGGATCCTGGAATGGCAACATTTCAAACGTCATATTGCATTCTAACACGAATGATACCAAACTGCGCCCATGTCATACCCTTCGAAAGTTGTAGATACAGAAATTTGACATATAAGTTGTTTCACTCAAAATGATTTATTTTGCTTTCGAACTACAAAGACATCACACGCTTAAAATAAAAACTTAGATCCTTTAAGAGCAGTGAGCATATTAATGAGAAAGGTGATGGGCCATACCGCGGTTTCTGCTATTTAAGCTTCATCAGTGACCCTTAAGGTTTGGCAACATGGAGCCAAAATGAATTACTGTAATTTAAAAAACTTTCAAGAAGGTAGTCATTTTATCCTAGGAACCAAACTCCGTTTTGAAATGAGCTAATATGCTAAATCCGCGTTCTATCTATTCAACAGACAAAAGCTTTCCTAAGGAACTGGTGAACCTGTTGGTGTTACTTTTATGACCAGTCTCCCAGCCCATAAACACGGAAGAACTTTGATGAAACTTTAAAAAGCCCATTCGTGGAATATTTGATGTAAGGGGCGCTCGGATAGCTCAGTCGGTAGCGCGTTTGGCTTCTGACTAGCTATGCCGGTACCTCTGCCATGTAGGTTCGAATACCACTGGCGACGCAAGTAAAAATTATCAAACAGTATTGAAAAAAACTATCAATGGTTCCCGCATCGGTATGAACCAATAGTTTGACTGTCACCTTACGGGCGCGGTGGTTTCACAGGGTATTTCCCGACCGAACGCCGAGAAATGCCCTGGCTTTCCCCCACCACTAGACAGTCGGCGTCTAAGAAGCAGAATTGCTTAGCTAAGTAGAAATGACTAGCTTGACGTCTCTCTCCAGTAAGTAAGTAAGTAAGTAAGTAAGTAAGTAAGTAAGTAAGTAAGTAAGTTCGTATAGTGCAAATACTTTGACACTGCCCGTCATACTCCTAACAATATATGACAATTTGCTTCACGTGGCACTGGAAAACATGTCTGCCAATTTTATGGTTTTTACAAAACTCACGTGAGGTCAAAAATCACGGTCAAAGTATTTGTACTTCATAACACGTATTTTTCAGTTTTCTATTGTTATGCATGAAATATTTGCAATCATTGCAAACTGGACATCGTTTGAATAAATCTCTAGGCGGCCCCCCTGGCCAAGTGGTTAAGAGCGCTGATATTTCATTACCGCTTAATCATTCGATCATCTCACCGTTGTATTCGTTCGAGACCCATACGGGGCACATGTGAGACAAGCCAAGTTCTGACTCCGGGTGTGCCAGGTGGTTTTTCTCGAAGTTCTCCCGTTTTCTCACAATCTACTGATTTGTCAGTTTCATATAAGCTGAAATTTTAGTGCTGTTTGCACCTTATGTGTGTTTTCAAATTTTTAGTTAAGTTTGGGTAACTGAGTGGCCACCTATTGGGAAAATAGCTGCTCATTCGACTTACGATATGTTTTCATGGTATAAGTACATGTACCTGCTTGTTCATTTAGTTTTTTCCCGACTTGGTTTTTGGAGTGGGAATCTCTTTCTGATTGCGCATTTTCCTGATCTTTGCCTACTTGTACCTTCATATGAGCTGAAATAATCTTGAACCTGCCTGGTTCGCCCCACCCACACCCCCGACCTCGCCGAATCAAGTTTTGTTCTGTCATTACGTACAGGATCAACAGCCAATGTCATATAGGGACGGTCAGCCATTATTTTCACACCAAAAGGCTTCCAGAGGCATGATTACCAATCACAAATAACTGCTCTTCTTAAGTCTACGTAATCTATGTGCTTTGGTATTCATAATTTGTTTTAAATGTTGTCACAAAGGGCCTTTCACATTTAGTCTTCCACTTCACCACACTTAAGAGTGAGAAAAACAATCTGACAAATATCAGTATTCTTGGCATTATCTTCATGAAAGAAATGCATCCATACACCGTAGGTTTTGCATGTAATAATCTACAGACATTCGAAGTAGAGTTGGTGTTTGAATAAGAAAGGCGAAGCTTTGTTTTGTTTGAATTGATGCTTTACGTCCCAGTCAACAGCTAAGGTCATATCGGGACGTTGCCTCCACTTTATGAGACTCTCAACCAAAATGAGGATGTCATGACACCCAACAAGTGCTTCAAATATAACCATCCAACAACTTGAGCCAGCCAAAAGGGCTTATATGTGCGGATGGTTCGACTTGAAACCACTTTTCCTGGGCAGGCTCAGACCTGAGCGGTTAACCAGTAATCAGATACCTAGTCAGCATCGTACAAGCTTTGACTGGAGGCACAAGCAGCCCATCTATTTCTTTAGGCCCCAATGGGCGGGGCCCATATTCCCACCCGACCACCCTTATCTGACACTTTCAAACTGTATGCTAAGGCCTTTAATTGTCAAATTTAAAGAGCGAAAACAAAGGCACGGACAGCTTCTCGGTTAACATACATGTAGCTGCTTTGTAAAACATATAAACATATAAACCTAATGCCGTGGCCAAAGCGTAGTGAAAGTGCTCATCGGCACGTTCCTTGTGGTTTTATCACGCCATAATTGGTATTCAACCAATCATCTATGGACTCTATACCATTTAAAGTTGGTTTTAACAATGACTGCAGCCAGTTTTCCTTAAAATAAGATCAGAATTTGGTTTTTATCATCCGTGTCGGTTGTACCGAATGGTCCGAGTTTGTTTCACCTGCTTGAGAATTTGAACCGTGGTATGTTGCACCATATTAAATGATAGTACTCACTTTCAAAAAGTTCTTATTCTGTTTCTAGAATTTTGCGAGAGTTCTCGTAAAGGCAACACTTGAAGCGATCCCCGATCCTCCGAAAAACACCAATTTGGCCATATTTTCGTGTTTTAATAATGATTTACAGACATTCCTACCAAGATTTTTCGCTTTTCGTGCAGCCAAGACAGATTTAGAAGCCTATATTTCTCAAACTAATATAATTTGTGAGGCAGGATTTTGGGCAAACATTTTCAAAGTAATGTACTTTTTCACTGTATGTCAAATAAAAATCAACTCGGTCGATATTTGATATAATTAAAGATAATAAATACTCACTCTTTTTTCTCGCCGTCTAAAATACTACTGTTTACATCCGCGTTTAGCAGACCTTTCCGCGTTTGTTGTATCTGGATGAACGGTGTGTTGCATTAGATTGCATCATCGAAATCGCATCGATTTATAAAATTCAAAGGCGGTGTGTAACATGCATATTGCATGTTTGCTAATATTATACATGTTTGCTGAATTATTAGTAACGAAAATTACGATTGGCCAATTTATTACTAATTAATGACTTATTAATTTCATATAGTTTGATTTTTTCACCCTACCGTTTTCACTTTATGTCAGAGGTAAACCGACAGGGTGAAGGAAATTAAATAATAGTAATATACATGTTGTCTGGCGTATAAAACTTGACTTTTTTACCTAATACCTTGTCTACAAGGTAAACCGATAATCCCTAAATGACTTGCCTATTCAATACCATAGTAAAATTTTGTTAAAACATGGTTAATTGGTGCGTAATAAAACAAATTAATGGTACATTAAAATACAATACATTTTAGATATTATGAAGAGAAAAGACTGTAGAATAACATTATCATAAAATCATTTTAATTAAATAAAATTTAACCCTCTTAATAATGATATGAAATACACTTAAATTGATAAAAATTACTGTCCAAGATTCAAGATTTTCAAGATTTGTCAAGATTTTATTAAGGATCGAGACCCCTAACCGAGGTATAGATCCAACTGCAAACATATATATATATATATATATATATATATATATATATATATATATATATATATAAATATATATATATATATATATATATATATATATATATATATATATATATATATATATATATATATATATATATATATATATATATATATATATATATATATATATATATATATATATATATATATATATATATATATATATATATATATATATGAAACAATAACACAGAAATACATCGAAGAAAGCTTCAAAGAAGACTAGCACAATTTAACGACAATCGGAGCCGCATGAGATGCAATATGAATTAATATCACTATGCATGTATCAGACCCACTGGTATCTCGTATCCATCTAGCCAGGACATATAAATAGCTGATAAGGACAGTTCTCTCTTCCCCTAAAAACAAATAGACATCCAGGACGGCACCAGCGGACAGATTTGTCAACTGATCCCGTCCCAAATGTCCCCATCTGCACATGCAGCAAGAGTCAAGAAAAGACAAATGCTCCACCATTCATAACTGATACCAGGAGCTCTGTACTGGTTCACTTAACTTTAAAAGAAATGAAAATGTTTATTATAAGTTGCTGTGTATCACCTTAAATACAGCAAGTATCTCCTTGCAGAATTTACTGAGTTTAAATAAAGCAAATTTATCTTTACTGTTCATGACCTCATTAAAGAAGACCATATTAGGTTGGCGAGGCAGGCCCCTCGGAAGAAACATTCTTCTTTGCTCTTCAAAATAAGAGCATTAAAATAAGTAATGATACTCGTCACCCAGTTTGTCTAACCTACATAGTTCACAAATCCTATCATCTCTCTCACTACCCAAAAATCTGCCTAGCTCAATGGGTAATTTGTGGTTCATACATCTAAAATGACAAAAAGCCATAGCTAAATCATCAGGAAGTAGATTAAAATATTGCTCAAAATTTAAATCTGTTTTATAATTTAGGCATTTGGCTGTATTAAAAATTGAATCTTTCCAAGTAAGTTTATAACTCTCAAGAAGTTTTGATTTTACCAGCTGACCTAAATTCTGTGACACAAGAATAGTATCTTGTGAATTCAAAGATCAGCATAACCACTAGATACAAGACTGTCTTTAATGCTTAGAAGCCATTTAGAGTGAAAAAAGTCTCTTTGATGCATTGATAACAAAATTTTGTATAGCCTATAAGCAATTTTGTCATTTACGATACGTTGCCAAAATCCAGCCATTCTTGATTTACATAGAATGTTGATGGGATACCGTCCTAATTCACCATATAACATAATATTTGGTGTAGATTTTTTAACATTCAAAATGATTTTGTAAAATTGGGTACATAACCTTTCCAATATATCAGTATTTTCAAACCCAGTGACTTCCGAGCCATAAAGCAGAATAGGCATAACCATACTATCAAAAAGTTGTAATTGAAGGTCAACGGGTAAATGTAATTTACGAGATTTTCTTAACACAGAAAACATAGCTTTTCTAGCCTGGTCTGCAAGCCTTTGATTATTTTTAACAAAACGACCATTATAAGAAAAAAGTGCACCCAAGTACACAAAACCATCCTCAATATCTAATTGCTGTCCATTATAAGTAAAAACCAAATTATGCTCAAATTTCCTATTACAAAATATTGTAACCTTAGTTTTTGATGGATTAACTTCCAAATCCCAAGATTTACAATAGAGATACATGACATTCAATGCTGCCTGCAATTCTTCCTTTGATTCAGCAAAAATAACTGTATCGTCCGCATAGAGTAAAATGTACAGTTTAAATAGTACTTCAATTTCATCATTGCTGAGTAAAATTTTCGACATTTCCTTAATATCGTTCAAGCCACTATATGCATGTGAGATAAATTCTGATAGGTCATTAAGGAACAAAGAAAATAAAATTGGTGATAGGTTTTCACCTTGCCGTACTCCGACATTACTTACGAAAAACTCGGATTTAGCGTGTCCCAGTCTAACGCAAGATTTGGCGTTAGCATATAAACTATGAATTACTTTAAACATTTTACCATCAATATGATGAGTAAGTAATTTCTGCTATAAAAGACTTCTATTAACAGAATCAAAAGCTTTTTTGTTGTCGATAAAAGCGCAAAACAATTTCTTGCCCCTAAAAAGATAAAGATCTATTATACATTTCAAGTTGAAAATGTGATCAGTGGTACCATACTTTTTACGAAATCCAGCTTGTTCTTCACATAGCAAGTTCATGTTTTCTAGATAATTATTTAGTCTATTATTCAAAACAGATGTAAAAAGCTTACCAAAGCAACTCAAAATAGTGATGCCTCTATAATTGTCAGGGTTAGCCTTGTCTCCCTTGTTTTTATAAATTGGTGAAATCATACCCTGTGACCATTCATCAGGTATAATACCAGTGTTGAAAACAAGATTGAAAAATGTTGTAAAGAGAGTTAACATTTTAGTCTTGGAAGATTTTAGAAATTCATTAAGAATAAGGTCAGATGAACAGGCCTTGTTGAGCTTCAAATTGTTTAGACATTTCAAAACTTCCGCCTCAGAAATAAACGAGTTCAACTCAGAATTGTGCTCAGCCACCTCTGAAGGGTCGATTTGAAAGGATGGATCTGTATCATTTGTGTTTATCAAATTTAGCTTTTTAAAGTGCTCTGCAAAAGTCTCAAGAGACACTTTTTGTATTACTCCAGACCTTGAGCTATCTGCCTTGTTCAGCAAACTCCAATATGATTTAGGATCAGAGTGTTTTAAAGAACGAAGTTTAGTGATGAAATCCTTTTTATACATGTTAAAATGTTTATTAATACATTTCTTGTAAGCTTTACTGGCATTGTGCACAAAATTATAGTTTTCAACATTATTAACTCTATTTCTCAAATTTTTGGCTCTTTTATATTGGCTTCTTAGCCTATGACATTCATTGTTAAACCAAGGGCGTTGGACAGGTTTAGATTTTAATGAACGTATTATCTTATTTGGCTGAAGTTTTATATCTTTAAGAAATCCAGCTTCTTTAGCTGCTTCAGTCAAAATAGAAGAACATTCAGCATTCAAATTGTTAATATCAACTGCTGTTATCTTATCTATGTCAATTGCATCAATTCTATCTGAGAGCAATGTTATTTTGTCCATATTTAAATGTTCCACAAAAATTTGGGCTTCAGCACTATTCCATTTAGCTATGGTTACAGATCCAACTTCAGTTTGTTGTCTACCATGTAAAGCAATATCGTTACAAATAAGTGAAAAATGTATACCACTTTGAGCATCACTGATCATAGGATCAAACGGTAAAACTTCAAATTCTGATATAGATGTGAATAAGGATGGTGACAAGATTACATAATCTACTACTGTGACACCTTTACAAGTTTTACAACCGAGAAGCCTGTCTCGCCCCAATCTACCATTACCAATATATAAATCACATGTTTTGCATAACTCCAACAACCGTTTACCATAATTGTTAGTTTGTGATAAATCTGAATTATGACGTTCTTAGGGAAAACCCAGTTCTTCTAGAGGGCAGGTGCCCAAGCCATCATCAATGACATTATCAATATTAAGTATCTGTTGTATATTATCATCAACATTGATAAAATCATAAGCATTACTTGTATGCGCATTAAAATCACCTAAAAGGCATATTTTGTAATTTTCAGATGAAAAATTTAGAATGTCTGTTTCCAATGATTCAAAGTACTCAATACTACTGTACTTACTACCTTCTGGAGCAATATATACACAGCAAAATGCAACGTCATATGCAAAATGATTAATAAGTGTGAACCAGTAAAAATGATCACCGTCATTTTTTAAAACTTTAATACTGTCATATAAGTGTTCCTTCACCAGGATGGCTATTCCCCCTGATTTTATCTTAGCACTACCACGATTCATTGAAGTTAAACATCTAAACCGTAACATGTCAATTGAATCAAACGCGTCAAAATGTGTTTCCTGAATACACACTATGTCATAAGACATAACAGTTTCTCCCCACTCGGGGTTATTCAGTTTACTTTTCAGTCCACCCGCATTAAGAGAGAGTATCTTGATTTCTGAGTAAATCACAGTGTCTTGAGAGTCATAAGATAGGTCATTTGAATTATCATAATTTAATGTAGAATCATTTATTGAGTTATTATGACTAGAATTAACACCTGAGTTATTGAGTGAACTAACATCTTCCGATGAATTATATACACTTGAACTAACACTTAAATTAACTGGCAAAACATTAAAATTGAAACGAATAACTTGGTTGAAAATGCATTTGGGAATGCCACTGGGAGGACCGTTCGGATAAAAGCTTTCATGCCCTTCCTAAATGTTTTTGTAGCCGAATTCCGCAATGTCCGTCTCGACCAAATCGATCCCAACCCTGAAAAGGTCATCAGGGTTCTCTACGGTGACTTTCTTGCCCGAGCCCTTGTCTTCCTTCAACGATACATGAAGTTTACCCTCTGATGTTTTGACTCGTTCCACGTTAGCAAGTCCCTTAAGATAACGCAGCATCTTGGAGCGCTGCACAGTGAGATCCTCCTGGACATAGACCCCTTTAAAGGGGCACTCATCCGTGTTAAGAACAGCTTTCTTAGCATATTTGTATCTGATTTCTGATATGACGATTGTTGAACCTAACAATCACAGGCTTGTTAGGAGATCTTGATGGCAGATGATGTATAATGTTAATGTCAGTTGTCCAACAGTACAACTTTTTTGCCCAATACTTTGTTTAAAGTTATAATATTTAGTCAATAAAATTTACACTGTTGGAAAGCTAATTAAAGTGTGCGCATTCTGCACTTAATTTCAGGGTAAACTTATAAATAGAAATCTTTATTTCTGTGTTTCAATCACAACGTTTTAAGTATTTCCAGGATGTTGTTTACAAACAAATCAAACCTTTTGAAACAGTATTATGAGTAATATGCAGTTACTTTTGTATTTCGTAACTTTATTTCTGTCATTTTAGTTATGAACTGTATTTAAACTTGATTCTTACGAGATTTTAAAAATTCTCAACTGTATACATGAAATTGGCGCGCGTCTTTATGGAAGGGCAACCCATGACATTCGTCGTCATGATATTTTCCAAACCATTGTTGGAGGTGGCTGTCGCATTTTATTTTTTTTTTACAAATTAGTCCATCAGTTATTACTAATAGAGCCGCATCGTGAGAAAACCGGATTTTTGCCTAGGCGAAAACAAAGGCGCAGATCAGCTTCGCGGTAACCGCGAAACTGATCAGCGCCTTTGTTTTCGCTACACGGATAGTACAATCCCTTCTCTACTTAACTACAAAATTTCAAGCTTCTAGCCTGCTTCTGTGCTTGTACAGCCCGGTTTGTGTTGGACCTGTTCGGAAACCACATTGATGGTTTTCCCACGAGGCGGCTCATATACACACGGGATGGGTCTGAGTGACGACATCAGTCGTGGTATTAGAACGACACGATTCCTGCATTTGCTCATAGTCATATTTATATTTTTTATTATTTCTTTATAGGCTAGACAAAATTTGTATTGAATATTGTAATGTTTTAGTTAATTAAATGTATATTTCACAATGGTTCGTTTGCTTTTACGTGACATTTTGTTTCCAATATACTTGATATTAACTTTTAAAAGACATATATATTAAACATTTGAGCCGCTGCATTAGAAAGCCAACAACCTGCATAGGAGAAAACAAAGCCGCAGTAACTGCACGGCCGATCAGCGCCTTTGTTTTCGCTCCATATATAAAGATAATGCAATAACTCTTCTCCTTAAATCCGAAATTTCAAGCTTCTAGCCTGCTTCTGTGACTGTACAGGCTGGTTTGTGTCAGACCTGGTCGGAACCCAAATTGTTGGTTTCCTCACGCACAGGCTCATATATATTAAACATTTTTGTTCGATTACCTCGAGACATTTCTACTTTTCATCTTGCGTTAATACTTTTTGGTGTTGTTGATTTTGTGACATTCTTAAAAATTACATGTAGTAGGAGGGTTTATAATCCCGAGATGGTTGAGAAATTGGAATCGAATGGTATTCAAAACTGAAGTAATAATTATAATGTTTAACCACAGAGTCGCCTAATAAGACGTACAGACCTTTCAGAGATTGATGAAAACCAATATAAACAAATAAAATTGACTCATCCGCGTTTAAGGGTTTACAGGTGTGAAGTATCTACATGTAGATGTGTACATGTACCAAAACGTTTTAATTATTACTGCTTATTTCAATGTGCGACTGCGACTATGATCCCAGGTGATAAAGTACATCGGTACTGATTACAGTTGTTTACCGTTATTAACCTGTTCGTGTGAAAAATGGTATAGCCTTATTACCATGCATCGACTGTCGCACCATTATTACCGATTTCCCCGTTTAAGTTTCAAGGACATGTTTTATAACATTTTGTTGTTTAATCTTTATTTTTATTTCTGTTTTTAAAACAAATTGAAAATAAAGAAATAAATTAGCCAGGGGACTGATATCTGACCTTTTGAGAATTTACGAGCATGTCTAGTGTGACACCGATTTCGAGAACAAACTTTATTTCCCCACACCCACCAAAGCTCTATGATAACGAAAAACATGTAACGATTTATAAAAATTGAAAATATTCATTGGAAAAAAATGATATTTTGTTTTAATTTTTGCTCAGGCTAACGAGTACATGTACCCACAATCTATGTTTTGGAACAAAACTAAGAAAAATATATACGCCTGTATACCCCAGATTCACTATATAAAATGTGTTAAGGGGAGTATACTTTTCATGGGCAAGTTTCCTGGTGGTAAAATTTGAAACGATCTCTGAAAAGTGTGGACCAATGGCGGACGCGCCAAAGTCAAAATATCACATTGACATTGATTTGCCTTACGTAAATTGATATATACTTATGTTAACCAGAGCATGGTTACTTGTTCTCGTAATGTCGAGACCCTTCTCCAACAGTGACAAACGGGCAGTTTTTTTTTTTTTTCTTTTTAACAGCTCTGCTTACGATATCGTATATATACGACTGCATAGAAAGATTTGAGTGTAGCAATAACTGTATTGTTGTTGTTTTTTTTTAATGAAAAAAAAAAATGTTTATGTGAAAAAAAAATGTTTATGTGTATAAAGTTAAGGGTATTTTAAACCAGTTTAAGTGAGAACCGGAGTCACCAACTTGAACCCCAAGATGGGAAACAACTAAAATTACAAGAGACGAAATATACCATAGCTTAATTAACTCTTTTAATACAAATTTAGTCGTAAAAAGAGACCCACTAGGCAATTACAATTAAAATTGAACTCACAACCCAAACACCAGGCGGGAAAGAAATGACAATACAAAACACCACACACATCTAACATTACGTATGAAAAGCAAGATTTAGTTTGGCGGAACCTTGTCCGGATACAATCAGCATCTTAACAAAGACCGGTGCGGAAATTAAAAAAAAAAAAAAAAACAACAACAAAAAACAAAAACAAAAAAAAAAAAAAATAAAAAAAATAAACAACAACAAAAAAAAAAAAAAAAAAAAAAAAAAAAAAAAAAAGATAAAGCCGAACAGCATTGGAACGGCCAGTATATAAACTGTTTGAGGGCATAAATCGATTTTCGTCTGCTTTGATATAATAACAATTATTATATAAGGTTATGAAATAATTTCAAGCTATTAAGCATCCCTCAAACATAATGAAAGAGAGAGAGGCAAGGGCCCAATAGTATCAACGCCTCTGAAATACCGAAGCCGACCAGGGACAGAATTTCCCACGTTATATCTAAACTCATTGCCAGATCCCCCCATCTATATGGCAGCTTTGTTGGGACCGTCAAATGCGGTGTACAATTCAAGAGATAAAATTCAAGAGATAAAGCAGAGGCTTAAACAATAGGTTGAATTCTTTTCTTTACAAGGCCATTTATAATCCCGATGACACACCGTACATACGGCTCGTCAAATTCCAACTGGTACGTCAAATTCCAGATGTTTATGTCAGCGCGTGCGTTTTGGCGGGTAAGTTATTTTGCTGTATTTTACAAAGAATACCTAAACTTTTCATGGTATAATCTTATTGAGGCTTATATTTTTTCAGTCTCCATCTGAAGGATCATTGATAATCAACTTTTACAGTGTATTTATCGTTTTATTCTGTCGCTTGGCGACAAAAACAATACGCCAAAGTACAGACGGGCGAATGTCATATGATAAGTGAAATTACAGACGGCCGATACGGAATGACCCAGACGGTAGATCAACGTTTTATGATACGGGTCTACTAAAACACTTCTTTGTTATGCAATAGTCAGTATATGGTTTAATTTGCATCGCTACAAACCATAAATTGCATAAAGAAAACATTAGTTGGGAAGGCAACAAAGTGAAACGACTGTCTTTAAACGATTTTATATGCCGCTTTTTACTCAAGATGGCCAATCGATGAACAAAAAGCTTATTGTACTTTTGACTATATAGAAATTTGGAAAAAAATGAAAGCAGACAGTGTGAACATTTGATAATATTCCACATAACTTAACTGATACATGGCTACTGCAAAGCAATTTTAGACATTCAAATCGAACACTACGCGACTCAATACACGCACATGTATAAGCGCCATGAGACGGGGAATTATTTACGAATAGCGCATTGTTTCTAGCTTTAATTATATGTATACCCCTAATTTTGATCATAAATTCAGTATGGCATGGGCCGGAACTGAACTTTGCGGTCTGTGCCTGGGCATACCAGGGTTCAAACTAATTGTTGGTTTCGCTCGGTTGAGTCTTCGCCCTAGAAACACCATGGCATAACCTGTGCTTTATTTGTTTGCCAATTTGCTTCTTTGATGGAATTTAATTTTTATACCAACGGAACAAAAACATGTGCTTTTGATTGTTTGAATTGATGCTTTACGTCCCAGTCAACAGATAAGGTCATGTCGGGACGTTGCCTCTATTTTATGGGACTTTTACGCAAAATGAGGATGCCATGACATCCTACAAGTGCTTGAAATATAACCATCCAACTAAGCCAAAAATTCTTATACGTATGGATGGTATGACTTGAACCACGTTTTGGGCAAGCTCAGACCAGAGGGGTTAACCAGTAATCAGATGGTCGGTCAGTAGTGTATAAGCTTTACCTGGATGTACAAGCAGCCCATCTATTTCTTTAGCCCCCAATGGGTGAGTGCCCATATCGCAACCCGACCACCTTCAAATACATATACTTAAGGATTGAAATTCAGATTTTTAGCTTTCACTGGATGATGAAAAACATTAGGCTGTTTTAATGTCTGTGAAGCCCGAAGGGCTTCTCGGAGACATTAAAACAGCTAATGTTTTTCATCATCCAGTGAAAGCTAAAATCTGAATTTCAATACTTATATTTACATTTTATATTATCAGTCAAGTATCAGATTTTTAATTGCGCATATCACCGTTCATTTTCATGTTATTTGACATTAAATCCGACTTAACGTAATTTTGGAACAGCCAAAACGTCAAATTTTCGCGCCTAACGTCATGGCGATACGCGGCCAACGTCACGTCAACAGGAGTAAACAAACAACGTCACTGGATGAGTTTTGACGTCAGCCCGCCCATAGGTGTGGCCTCTAGACCACGTGACTTAATGTTTTTCATTGGGAAATGAAGAACATCAAGAAAGATACTTTCATCTAGGGCGATTGCAATAAAAATGTAAATATTGATGTATATATTGTGCATCCTGCATACTGCCACAGAGTCCGGGGGCTCAAAAGTCATCAACATGACACGCGTATGTGTCGGTCGGGGTTCGAGACCACAACCTCTGGAGGATGATGGGAACTAACTACCAACTAGATCACACGACCGCACAACCGGGCGTGGTTAAGGTCGCTGACTATCAGCGCCTTTAAAATAAGATTAACCAAGGATCAAGAACTGAGACAATCAGGTGGAAATCTTTTTCTGATTATGCCTTTTCCTGATCTTTGTCTGCTTGTACCTTTTCAAACCCCGACCACTATATCACTCTCATAAAGTTATACTGTGTTTGAGTGGTAACAAAACAGCAGACACACAAAGTTGAAACAATTTCGAACCAATGTTGATTCATTCAACTATGAAACAATGTTGTAGAATAAATGTTGATTCAGTGAATCGAATTGATTCAACAATGTTTAAAGATTGGCCGAGACAACATTATTTTAACAATATTTCAACAATGTGTGTCTTAATGTTGATTCTATGGTTTCAACATTTTGTGCAAATGTTGATATACTGAATCAATGTCGTGTGTCTTTAAGGTGGCCATTTTCTCTTTACCCATCTATAAACTGTATGACATCCATAACATTTCCAATTCAAGAAATACAATTTATTTTTTGAACGTATACTTCCAAGTTGACCGCTTAAGAAGGCCAAACAATGCCAGGGTGCCTTGGGTATTTGAAATAATCGCACTCAACACGTCTGATGCGACACGTATCCAAAGTCGTTTCTACGTCTGTTATTTGACGTATCAAAAGCTATTGTCCGTCTGGTCTTTCAAGTATAAAGCGACTGTCGTGGTTCGTATCATGTAAAATCACACATGGTGCAAAAGAATGAGCTGCGCTATCAATACTAGTAATTAATTTGAATAAAAGCTTAAATCAGGCTTTTAAATAGATACTAAGCTATATATATTCGAGCATACGATTTTCAATCATTTCTAGTTATGGAGATATTTGGCAAAAAGTATGGATGTTTTCTGAAAACGTGCCGTTTTAAGACTTTCGTGCAATGTTTTCGCCAATCCACGGATAAGCTGACCATGACACCTAAATGTACAGATGCGTGGAGGTCCACACACGACTGCCGATTATTATTTTCTTTTGAAACCATTAGCTAAAGTATACTAAAACAAGAAAAAACAACAAAAATAATTTAGCCGCCAAAACGCACGCGCTGACATAAACATCTGGAATTTGACGTACCAGTTGGAATTTGACGAGCCGTATGTACGGTGTGAATACTAACAACTTATTTAGCTTACGGTCTCTACTGTACATACTGTACATGCTGTAAGGGAGCAAACTGTTTTTCCATACACTCAAATATCATACTTATGATTACTCTTATTGTGCACTGAGGTTGATATAGTGTTCAAACAGTCAATAAAACCCCTACGACCACGAGGACTGGCGACAACAAAACAGCAACAGTCAAACATAGACACAGATGGTGGAATTGTAATCAGAAGATAAATGGAAACTCGTGAGAATGCAACTAATATAACATATTACAATGACCCGTAGAATCGAGGTTCCTTAAATAGAAACATCAAAATCTAACGACGGAGTAACTTATCTTGTGGATGAATTATCTTGGTCGCGGAAAAGACGGCTAGCCTATTGGTCGCGGAAAAGACGACTAGGCTAGTCGTCTTTTCCGCGACTTTCCGCGACTAAGATAATTTACCCGCAAGGTCCAATAACTAAAGCAACGTACTAAGACAATGCTACGACGCTACAAATTATCGCTTTAGAATAGACAGTGATAATTTTTGACAAACTTGGCCGTAAAATGTATTGGTTTCTTTATGACAACGTATGATTACCCTCTCTCTGGTAGTTTTAATAGCTGTGATATTTTGACATTCCCTTGACCTTCTAGTTAGCTATTTTGTACATAGCACTATCACTGCTAGTGAGTATGAATGCTATTTGTTTGCAGCGGTGACAACAACGGAGTTACCTTGTCCAAAACGGAGTTTTCTTACTGGCGGGGTTGCCTTTGGACGAGACGTTTGTGACTGGGAAGTAATAAGATGTTGCGCTATAAATAGATATATAGATATCTAACTCGAGTGTTTTGCAATCTATATAAGCACAATAAATGTGAACATGTTATTTGCACTGACGGGGTGTGTTGTTGCTGGTGAGTCTTACGTTACGCAACTATTTGATTCTACCGGCATCAAGTCAACCTCCACATGCCACAATTATAGCTGTAAAAACTAAATTATGGTGCACTCGATGTGTCAAAATGGCCGAAGTGGTTGACCAATCGGTTAACCGATCGGGCCAGGCCTATTTCGAAATATGCATGCACCCGCAAATATAGGAATGCACCCGTATATTTAGAGCTTCTTCCCTATTTTTAGATACGGGTTAGCCTGCATTATAGATGTGCATTCCTATTTTAGAGGTGCATGCCTATTTTAGAGGTGAACCCCCAAAAATGCAGGTGCATGACTATTTTAACCTCTATTTTATAGGTTAACCCTAAAAAAATACTGGTTCACCCCTTAAATAGGCATGCACCGATATTTAGGGGCAAACCTCTATTTAAGGGGTGCACCCGCATGTTTGCAGGTGGAAGTCTAAATATAGGGGTGCACCCGTAATTTGAAAGTACAGGTTCACCAATATTTTAGGGCTCCATGTCTAAATAGAGGTGAACCCTTAAATAGGAGTGAACCCGCCAAAATAGGGGTTAACCCGTATTTCCAAATTGCGGATGCACGCCTTTCTTTAGGGTTTGACCTGCAAATATGCGGGTGCACCCCTAAGCAGAAGTTAACCCTAAATAGCGGTGCATGTCTATTTTAGGGGTGCACCCATATGTTTAGAGGTGCAACCGTAAAATAAAGATTAACCGCTAAAATAGGCATGCACCCCTAAAATAGGCACGTACCTGCATTTTAAGGTCCACCTCTATCCTATAATAGGGTTGAACCTCTAAATATGCGGGTGCACCCCTATATTTGCGGGAGCGTGTCTATTTCGAAATAGGCATGGACCGATCGGTTAACCCCTTCGGTCATTTTGACCCTTCCAGTACATTATACTAAATTGATCAAAATATTGAATGGGCAATTACTAATGTTGGCGTCTTATCGTCATGTAAACATCTAAGCGTTTTAGCAATAGTATCAATTTTACCAGCTCTAAGACACTTGAAAAATATGAAGAACCTTTCGGAGACGGACTTAGCGCACAAATTGTTTCCATACTCATCACCGATTGCACCCAAGTGATGGCAAACTATTGTATTTTGATGGTGATTAATATCCAATAAAAGACACATTTGAAACCGCAGACATCATCATAATTTGCTACAAATATTGTCCGAGTTTATAAATATGAGGAGCAGGTGCATCCTTGCCTTAGTAATTATCAATCCTGTAATTAATTATGTCCACTGTATACTTGAAAATAACGTAGATAGATTTGCGGTTAGTATTACATGTCGATGTGACACTTGGTATGTGAAAAGAGTCATGTCCGCGTTCCGAAAGTTCTGTTTACGTTTGGGCTTGACGTTGTCGCTTACGCTAATAGAAATGTTTGTGTTTCTGGTGTCATGTCCTATGCTATTGTTCCCATCGACCCTAAAACGATTAAATACACCCTCAAGAAGAACAAAAAGGGGCGCGACCAACCTTTGTTCAGTATAAAAAGGTAAAAAAAAGGCAATGATCAGGATATAGCGCAATCAGAAAGAAATTCGCACTCCAAAAACCGAGGAATAGGATAAAAAACTAAATTGACACTTAGGTACGTATACCAAGAAAACATATCGTAAGCCGAGTGAGCAGCTATTTCCCAATAGGCGGCCACTCAGTTACCCTAACTTAACTCAAAAATATGAAAACGTACATAAGGATCAAACAGCACAAAATTCGACTCCAAAACACAAAACAATTAGAACCACAGTTATACAGTTCAGTTATGCTTGGACCTAACCCGTGATTAGGTAAAATATATGCGGACTTTCCTGTTCTCTAATATTCCGGACATTGTTCTTAATATTTCATAAAAGTAATGGCCAGTAATATTTTATGATTTCTTACAGGTACATGCCATCTCTTTTGCAGGAAACAGGCCTTAGGCGTCATTTTGGATCAGTTTGTCACCTCATTATCTTTATAAGTACATCTTGTAATATTCGATACTGTAACTGGCCAAGGAAATTGACACCGCCCGTCTATTATTTGATACTTATTTGCTTCATTGTATTTAAGTAAACTATTTAACGCATGTACAATGTACATGTACTTCAAATACTATGAACATTTAATGATTTTAAGATAATATGAAACAGCGGGATTGAAGGTAATCTAGTCATCATAGTTATAGATGATCTGTTTGTTACTTAACTCATTTAAGCCTGGCGTCCCTTTTATGGGACATAGGCAAACAGAATAGCCCCAGATGTGACGCCGCAGAACGCGGCGTCCCATCTGGGGCTAGTCTGTTTGCATGGAGGAATTTCGTAAAAAAATGAGATAAAAATCAAAAATCACTCCTTACACCCCTAAAAATGAAAGTGGACTCATCCAATTGATAAGGATGGGAAAATCCATTCGTCAAATATGGGTTAAAGAGTCACAGGTCCGGGTATTGCACCAGTTCACGTGCAATATGAGTCTGTGCATGAGAAAACCAACAATTTGGGTTTCCGACCAAGAAAGCTAGAGGCTTGAAACTATGGATAAAAGTGGCAGAGGAATTGCACTATCCATGTGGCGAAAACAAAGGCGCTGACTGATCTGCGTCTTTGTTTTCGCATATGCAAAGTGTTGGTTTTCTCATGCGAAGGCTCATACCCAGCAGGCACATGACGTCATTCTCACATGACGTCAGAATGACGTCAGATCGACGTCGATGCGACGTCATGACGTCACATCGACGTTGATATGGCGTCATTTTGACGTCATGTGCCCGCTGGGTATAATTGACGAAAAAGCTGACGCCATTGAACTTAACAAATAAATGGCACGCATAGAGTTTTATGTACACACTACGGATGTCCATGTAGATTCTGTTTTCTGATGGCAGAACTGAACAGAAAGATAATGGTACTCATGGTAAGCCAGAGACCATGCATGAATCAACTCTCAGTGCGCGATAGCAGATATGGTGATATCTTTATTTAAGCCTTCATCATGGCCAAGACTGATTAAGAAGAAAATAGAAAAGAAGCAGCCCGTATGAAACATGCTATGGCAATGCTAAGTACATATAGTAGCGAGCAACCTATCCCGGGTGGCAAACTTGGGCGTTTTGTGCCCGCTAGATCAGCTTCGGTCAAATAAGGGCAAAGTCTATCATAACACATATCACAGGTTTTCCTTAAACAGAAACATTTGAAAAACATTCATTACAGATTGACGAAATGCGTCTTTATATTGTAACATGCTTGTGTTTGGCACTGGGTTGTCAAGGAATTGCTGCGAGGCTTCTCGATGACCAAAGGAAACCAATGGAGGATATAGAGGGTGACTCTCTCTCTCTCTCTCTCTCTCTCTCTCTCTCTCTCTCTCTCTCTCTCTCTCTCTCTGACAAAAGTTGTTATGCATACCGCTTATCTAACTTATGATGAAGCCGGTGGTCAGTTGGGAATATGCACCCCAATCCTGAGAAATGTGGGCTGCTTGGGTCTCTAGGCAAAGATTATTAATTATTAACTGACCATAGCTGTTAACTGGGGCGCGTAGCTACAGTTCGAACAAAGAACATTCATCCATCTACGTTCCGACATGTGTCTGCATTTACGTATAGAACAGAAATCGAGCACATGTTTTAGTACACAGCACCTTCAGTCTGATCATCGTTTGAATTTAAAGTTTCTTGCGGAATTCCATATCGCCTAAAGATGTTATGGCAGTTTAAAGCTTAAGCTGCCCTCGCTCCTTTCTGGCACAATTAAAATGATAGATGGCATTTTAAAATCTGAGTCCCTAGGTATTGACAATTGCTGTTTACTATGACACTGAAGATATAATCGGTCCCTTGAGAGGCAAAACATCCATTCAATTTCAAGAGACATTTCAGGCGAGAAATTTAAGGAGTAAAACTAAGTGAAATCATAACTTGCAATAAGGAAAATGTTTAGTTTGATAGTCAGAAGTATCTAAAAGAAGATATCCAAGTTTCGTTTCGAGACCGGTTTGAGAACAAAAAGGCTGTGTTCAGAATAAAAGGGTTCAGAGCAAATTCGACGAAATTATGTGCAAACATACCAGATGTGTTGTTAAATAAAATATTCATAAGCGGCTCTTGTAATATTACAGGTTTGTCGGCTGAAAGATGGCTCATAGATGGGGCCGAGTTGATTCAATACCTGCCACCACGAGTTATCATATATCGAAGACCCGGTGGACTAGATGCCGCGGTACATGACTTTTATGCGCTTAAGCCTACTAAGGTTGAAAAGTGGAACCTGATTGATGGGGTAAGTATTCGAGTACAGAATAACGTTACTCGTTAGAAAAAATGCCCAAGCATTAGTGTTTTTTTTAGATGAAAAAAAAAAATGAAAATTTCATTGGATTTCTTTTAAACATTGTGGTTCAAAACATACGTTGAGGGTATATGTAAGAACCGCCACATCGATGCGGTTCTAACGAGTACCCACAATCTATGTTTTAGATAAAATAATAAAAAAATGGTATATAACAGTACATCCCATATACTATTTTACTGTATAAAAGTGGGGTTTAAGGGTAGTATACAATACACTGATATGCTTTCGCGATGCCGCTCAACTGTATATAGGTCCAACAGATAAACATGTCAAATCTTCGGTCTTTGTTCCGTGAACTCTGCATATGAGGCATTTCAAACGGCAGAAAGAAGAATTGTATCTCGTATTTATGATGGTACCTTCGAAATTTGGTGTAGTTAATGTTTAGTTGCAAAGTACAGCACTCTCTTAAATCACAGATTTAAAACAGTTCATGCACATGTGCACTGACATATGCTGTACTGATGCATAATTGAGAAATTAATCACTTTCATGCGTCAACATAAGTATCCTTGAATACAATTGTTCAGGTAGGATTTTCAGCCTGACCAAAAGTCCTTTCTAAATTCGGTGTAGTAGTAAACAAAGTTCAAATGCAAATTATCCATCCGTGCCAGAACAGTCAAGAGTTTCAGCATTTTGTAGAGCTGGACATCCCAAAAGTACTCGTGGTACTTGAAATTATCTATCATGCCTGGTTTGTATTTGAATTAAATTTAATCTTAGGGACTATATTTTATTAAGAATGTCCTTTTCTTCATTGTTGAATAAAATGGGTGCTCGAATATAAATTCTTGTGGATTTGTACAAAATTGTTGTTCAGATACAATTTTCATGATTTTAAAGTGCAAACATCTATGTTTCAACTGGGGTTAAAAACTTCTCAAACCACTTCACATTGAAAGTGAAACTGTCAGAAACATAAATTACCCCGAATTTCGAATTGTCCAGAATTTAGAAAGTTCCGCCATAATAAAATGTACCAGAGCATATAATGTATACAGAAACTCAGGCATTACACAAGCATAAGTGAGTGATTGCAACTGAATAAACTGCACCTTTTTCCCGATTTTATCCATTGTCAATGTGTTGGTTTCCGAGTGCAACTTGCTAATCAGAGAGGCGAAATGCAGATTTTGGTGTACATAATACAAGTTAGATTAGTGTGACACTTTGTGCCAGGCATACTAATGGTCAAAGAGAAAACTTCTAAAACAGTGTTTCTGTTGCAGATTGAATTAAAAGGCATGATAGGTAAACATCAGCTGATCTTGAATTCGAACCCAAGCAGGTATCCATACATCTCCATCACAAGGTTCGAGCCCGGCAAGGATCCAGAGTATAATTTCTACATGAAGGTGTTTGCCTACATGGACGATTTTCAAGAGACAAAAAAATCATTCTTGAATATGTGACATAAAGCTCTACAGAGACAACACAAAGACTGCAGTTCCGTATTCTGGCGCAAAAGCTAATGAAGATAAATGATTCTTCAAAGATTGTTTTTATCCTATATTTTTATGCCCCCAACTTTGAAAAAGTTGGAAGGGCATATTGCTTTCGGTTAGTCTGTCTGTGTGTGTGTGTGTGTGTGTGTATGTGTGTCTGTCTGTTAATTTTTGAACGGTGAAAGCTAGGGTTTTGAAATTTTATATGCACATTCCTATTGAAAAATAATTGACCCGTATTTTTCATGTCCGAGTTATGCCCCTTTTCTGAGTTATGTCCCTTAGAAAACAAAATTAGAAAATCTTGTGTGCAAGATATCTCAAAAAGTATTTGAGCTACATGTAGAGCCTTCATATTTGGTGTTATGGTTGGGGCTGAGGAGTAGATCACCTGATTAACTTTTTGAGAACTTTACCACAAATTTTAACAAAATTACGGAATTTTGAAATTTTTATTATCTTTTTCAACTTTTCAGTGAAATTTGAAACTTTTAAACGGTGAATAGTAGGGTTTTGAAATTTCATATACATATTCCTCATGAAAAAATAGTTGACACGTTTTTTTATTATGCCCAAGTTATGCCCCTTTTCTGAGTTATGTCCCTTTGAAAACAAAATTTGAAAATCTTGTGTGCAAGATATCTCAAAAAGTATTTGAGCTAGGGCCATCATATTTGCGATGCTGATTTTGGCTGAGGAGTAGATCACCTGATTAACTTTTGAGAACTTCACCTCATATTTTGACAAAATTACGCAATTTTGAAATTTTGATTGATTTTTCCAATTTTCAGTGAAGTTTGAATTTTTTTGAGGGTGAATGCTAGGGTTTTGAAATTTCATTTACAGATTCCTCATGAGAAAATAGTTGACCTGTATTTTTTTCACGTCCGAGTTATGCCCCCTTTTTCAGTTATGTCCCTTTGGAAGCAAAATTTGAAAATCTTGTGTGCAAGATATCTCAAAAAGTATTTGAGCTAAAGCCTTCATATTTGGTACATGTATATCGTTTGGGGTGGAGAAGAAGATCACCTGATTAACTTTTGAGGACTAGGTCAAATTGTGACAGAATTACAGAATTGTGAAATTTTAACTCCATTTTTAAGTGTGCGTCTGTTATCACTGTTAGTCCTCAAGTTTGCTGTTTGTGCCCAGGTCTACTCTGTTTGCTTACATGATTTTCATTAAAAGTAATGAAATAAATGAATCATATAAACTGTGCCAGGTTAGAGGCAAGCATACAGTTGGGGGTACAATGTTTTACAAACACTTATTTCTAGTTATGCCCCCAGCTTTGAAAAAGTTGGAAGGGCATATTGCTTTCGGCTTGTCTGTGTGTCTGTGGGTGGGTGGCTGGGTGCGTCTGTTAACTTTTGAACGGTGAATGCTAGGGTTTTGAAATTTGATATGCACATTCCTCATGAAAAAATAGTTGACCCACATTTTTTTTTCATGTCCGAGTTCTGCCCCTTTTCTGCGTTATGCCCCTTTGAAAATAAAATTTGAAAGTCTTGTGTGCAAGATATCTCAACAAGTATTTAAGCTAGAGCCTATATATTTGATATATTGGTTGGGTCTAAGGAGTAGATCACCTGATTAACTTTTGAGAACTTTCCGTCAAATTTTGACAAAATTACGGAATTTTGAAATTTTGACTATTTTTTCAGTTTTTCAGTGGAATTTGAAACTTTTAAACGGTGAATGCTAGGGTTTCGAAATTTCATATGCACATTTCTCATGAAAAAATAGTTGACCCGTATTTTTTTTCATGTCCGAGTTATGCCCCTTTTCTGAGTTATGTCCCTTTGAAAACAAAATTTTAAAATCTTGTGTGCAAGATATCTCAAAAAGTATTTAAGCTAGAGCATTCATATTTAGTATACTGGTTGGGGCTGAGAAGTAGATGACCTGATTAACTTTTGAGAACTTTCTGTCAAATTTTGACAAAAATACGGAATTTTGAAATTTTGATTGATTTTTCGACGTTTCGGTGAAAATTGAAACCTTTGAATTTTAGTATACAGATCCCTTATGAAAGAATAGTTGACCCGTATTTTTTTTCATGTCTGAGTTATGCCCCTTTTCTGAGTTATGTCCCTTTGAAAACAAAATTTGAAAATCCTGTGTGCATGATATCTCAAAAAGTATTTGAGCTAGAGCCTTTATATTTGGTATACTGGTTGGGGCTGAGAAGAAAAATTACCTGATTAACTTTTGAGGACTTTCCGTCCAATTTTGACAAAATAACTCAATTTTGAAATTTTTACTCCATTTTAACTTGTCGGCATAAAGCTTACATTCTCTGTTTCTGGATCGAGGTCAAAACAGAAGCAACCGAACAGTTTCTACATGAAATTAAATTTCACTTCATTCAAATGAAATAAACAAACCCTACAATTTGCCAGTTTAAGGACAAACATACAGTTGGGGGCATAGTGTTTTACAAACACCCGTTTCTAGTTATCCTATATTTTCGCTTTGTTATGTTAGCATGCATTTTCTTGAATAAAATCGAGTAAAGAAACGTGAATTTACATGTAGATGCCAAACTATTCAGAAATGTTTTGTTTGTTTGATATATTTTATTTTGACCTCTTAAATGCAAGCATACACATTCAGTATTTTGCTTCTTTTTGTGTTGTATTCGCATAAATTTAGATAGTATAAGGTGATTTTGTTTTTATTATGCCCCCAACTTTGAAAAAGTTGGAAGGGCATATTGCTTTCGGCTTGTCTGTCTGTGTGTGTGTGTGTGTGTGTGTGTGTGTGTGCATGTGTATGTCTGTTAACTTATGAATGGTGCATGTTAGGGATTTGCAATTTCATGTGTGTATTCCTCATGAAAAAATAGTTGACCCATATTTTTTCTTATCCTAGTTATGCCCCTTTTCTGAGTTATTTCCCTTTGGAAACAGAATTTGAAAATCTTGTGTGCAAGATATCTCACAAAGTATTTAAGCTAGAGCCGTCATATTTGGTATACTGGTTGGGGCTGATGAGTAGATGACCTGATTACCTTTAGAGAACTTTCTGTTGAATTTTGACAAAAATACGGAATTTTGAAATTTTGATTGATTTTTCCTCTTTTCGGTGAAATTCGAAACTTTTGAACGGTTATTGCTAGGGTTTTGAAATTTCATATACAGATTCCTTATGAAAAAATAATTGACCCATATATTTTTCATGTCCAAGTTATGCCCCTTGTCTGAGTTATGTCCCTTTGAAAACAAAATTTGAAAATCTTGTGTGTAAGATATCTCAAAAAGTATTTAAGCTACAGCCTTCATATTTGGTATACTTGTTGGGGCTGAGGAGTAAATGACCTGATTAACTTTCGAGAACTTTCTGTTGAATTTTGACAGAAATAGGAAATTTTGAAATTTTGATTGATTTTTCTACTTTTCAGTGAAACTTGAAACTTTTGAACGGTGAATGTTAGGGTTTTGAAATTCCATGTACAGATTCCTAATGATAAAATAGTTGACCCGTATTTTTTTCATGTTAAAGTTATGCGCCTTTTTATGCCCCCAACTTTGAAAAAGTTGGAAGGGCATATTGCTTTTGCCTTGCCTGTTTGTCTGTGTGTGGCGGGGGGGGGGGGGGGTTGCGTCTGTTAACTTTTGAACCATGAATGCTAGGGTTTTGAAATTTCATATGCACATTCCTCATAAAAAATAGTTGACCCGTTTTTTTTTTTTTTTTTTTTTTTTTTTTTTTTTTTCATGTCCGAGTTATGCCCCTTTTCTGAGTTATGTCCCTTTGAAAACAAAATTTGAATATCTTGGGTGCAAGATATCTCAAGAAGTATTTGAGCTAGAGCCTTCATATTTGGTATATTGGTTGGGGCTGAGGAGTAGATCACCTGATTAACTTTTGAGAACATTACCCAAATTTTGACAAAATTATGGAATTTTGAAATTTTGCTTATTTTTTCAACTTTTCAGTGAAATTTGAAACTTTTAAACTGTGAATGCTAGGGTTTTGAAATTTCATATACATATTTCTCATGAAAAAATAGTTGACACATATTTTTTTTCATGCCCAAGTTATGCCCCTTTTCTGAGTTATGTCCCTTTGAAAACAAAATTTGAAAATCTTGTGTGCAAGATATCTCTTAAAGTATTTTAGCTAGAGCTTTCATATTTGGTATACTGATTTTTGCTGAGGAGTAGATCACCTGATTAACTTTTGAGAACTTCACGTCATATTTTGACAAAATTACGCAATTTTGAAATTATGATTGTTTTTTTTTTTCTCCAATTTTCAGTGAAGTTTGAAATTTTTTGAGGGTGAATGCTAGGGTTTTGAAATTTCATTTACAGATTCCTCATAAGAAAATAGTTGCCCCGTATTTTTTTTTCATGTCCAAGTTATGCCCCCTTTATGAGTTATGTCCCTTTGGAAGCAAAATTTGAAAATCTCATGTGCAAGATATCTCAAAAAGTATTTTAGCTAGAGCCTTCATATTTGGTATACCGATTGGGGTGGAGAAGAAGATCACCTCCTGATCAACTTATGAGGACTTAAATTCAAAGATTGACACAATTACGGAATTGTGAAATTTTAACTCCATTTTTAAGTGTGCATCTCTTATCACTGTTAGTCCTCAAGTTTGCTATTTGTGCCCAGGTCTTCTCTGTTTGCTTACATGATTTTCATAAAAAATAATGAAATAAATGAATCACATAAACTGTGCCAGGTTAGAGGCAAGCATACAGTTGGGGGCATAGTGTTTTACAATCACTTATTTCTAGTTCAATTATTATCAATAATCAATTATTGCATATTCCACGTAAAAGTTTAGCTCACGATTCAAAACTTTCAAATTTAACAGTAAATTGTGATTAACACAACTAAGTCCCTATTTCGAAAATCACGGACAAGACCAGAGCAATATGCTAGTCTTCAACCTTTTTCAAAGCATCAGGAAAACATGCCCGTAAAATGTTTACCTCCTTAAACCCCACTTTTATATAGAAAAACTGGGGTATGCAGGGGTATACCTATTTTTCTTATTGGGTGCTCGTGTACCCACAATCTATGTTTTGAGCAAAAAGAAAAATATAAAAAAAAATCTAATGAAATTTTATATATTTTACAACCAAAATAGTTCTGTATATTCCATGGACATGTTTTCGTAAAATAAGGGGGCATATACCTCAGCAGCTTTGTTTCGTTTGTGGAGCCGAAATTCTGATGAGATGATCATCTGATTTTTCTTTCTTTTAGAAAGAGCTTGTTACGTTGCTCTTTGTATTGTGTTGTACTGGTTCATTGTTGTTGTTTTTTACTACATCAGGATAATATTTCCGTATAATATATACCCCCTTAAACCCCATTTTTGTTTAGAAAAACTGGGGTTTGCAGGGGTATACCTATTTTTTCTTATTTTCTATATATTGATACTGCGTCACCCTTATTACTGAGTATTATGTGCAGGGATGCGTGCGAGAAAATAAAAGTAACTAGAAATGCGTGTTTGTAAAACACTATGCCCCCAACTGTATGCTTGTCCCTAAGCGGCAGCCTGTATGATTCATTTATTTCATTTGAATGATGTGAAATTTAATTTCCTAAAGAAGCTGTTCGGTTGCCTATGTTTTTGACCTCGATCCAGAAACAGAATGTAAGCTTTTTGCATACAAGTTAGAAATGGAGTAAAAATTTCAAAATGGAGTTATTTTGTCAAAATTTGACGGAAAGTCCTAAAAAATTAATCAGGTGATCTTCTTCTCAGCCCCAACCAGTATACCAACTATGAAGGCTCTAGCTTAAATACTTTTTCAGATATCTTGCACACAAGATTTTCAAATTTTGTTTTAAAAGGGGCATAACTCCAAAAAGGCGCATAACTTGAACATGAAAAAAATACGGGCCAACTATTTTTTCATGAGAAATTTGTATATGAAATTTCAAAACCCTAACACCGTTCAAAAGTTTCAAATTTCACCGAAAAGTGGAAAAATCAATCAAAATTTCAAAATTCCGTATTTTTGTCAAAATTTGACGGAAAGTTCTCAAAAGTTGATCAAGTCATCTAATCATCAGCCCCAACCAGTATACCAAATATAAAGGCTCTAGCTTAAATACTTTTTGAGATATCTTGCACACAAGATTTTCAAATTTTGTTTTCAAAGGGAAATGACTCAGAAAAGGGGCATAACTCAGACAAGAAAAAAAATACGGGTCAACTATTTTTTCATGAGGAATTTGTATATGAAATTTCAAAACCCTAGCATTCACCGTTCAAAAGTTTCAAATTTCACCGAAAAGTGGAAAAATCAATCAAAATTTCAAAATTCCGCATTTTTGTCAAAATTTGACGGAAAGTTCTCAAAAGTTGATCAGGTCATTTACTCATCAGCCCCAACCAGTATACCAAATATGTAGGCTCTAGCTTAAATACTTTTCGAGATATCGTGCACACAAGATTTTCAAATTTTGTTTTCAAAGGGAAATAACTCAGAAAAGGTGCATAACTCAGACAAGAAAAAAATACGGGTCAACTATTTTTTCATAAGGAATCTGTATATGAAATTTCAAAACCCTAGCATTCACTGTTCAAATGTTTCAAATTTCACCGAAAAGTGGAAAAATCAATCAAAATTTCAAAATTCCGTATTTTTGTCAAAATTTGACGGAAAGTTCTCAAAAGTTGATCAGATCATCTAATCATCAGCTCCAACCAGTATACCAAATATGAAGGCTCTAGCTTAAATACTTTTCGAGATATCTTGCACACAAGATTTTCAAATTTTGTTTTCAAAGGGAAATAACTCAGAACAGGGGCATAACTCAGACAAGAAAAAAAATACGGGTCAACTATTTTTTCATGAGGAATACACACATGAAATTTCAAATCCCTAACATTCACCATTCAAAAGTTAACAGACGTACACACGCACACACACACAGACAGACAAGCCGAAAGCAATATGCCCTTCCAACTTTTTCAAAGTTGGGGGCATAAAAAGGTACAAGTAGGCAAAGATCAGGAAAAGGCGCAATCAGAAAAAGATTCCCACTCCAAAAACCGAGGTGGGAAAAACCCAAAACTAACAATCAGGTACTTATACCATGAAACATATCGTAAGCCGAATGAGCAGCTATTTTCCCAATAGGTGGCCACTCAGTTACCTTAACTTAAATAAAAATATGAAAACATGCATAAGGCGCCAACAGCACAAAAAATTTTAAACACCAAAACATAAAACAAAAAGAACCACCACAGAAGTATCGACTTGGAACGATCAGTAACACAATGTTACTGGCGGGCTTAAACCGGTTTTACAGGCACCTAACCTCACCCTCAGCTTCTGCAGTGGTACATAACATTTAGTTAGTTAAACGTTTAAAGTGAGACTTGAAAAGTGAAATAAGATGAGTGTCAGATTTGTTAGTAAAGATGAGAGGTCAAAAGCAGGCTAAAAACAATATTCTCTCCATGGCATTGAATAGTTGATCTTGCTCACCTCCCTCTTGACGGAGTCAAGATCAGGTAAGAAAACAATTTCTGCTGGGAGCCGGTTCCATAAAACAATCGTCACGGGATAGAAGGGATAGAACGAACACTTGTTATAATCAGGATGAGCAAATACCTGGCGGAAACCAAGAGGATTGCATTGGCTGTGTCGAGTGATTCTCTTGGGACGCTCAAAATATGACGGCATCTGCACTGCAACAAGGCCATACTGTATTTTATGAAACATCGCAAGTCACGAGTCATAACGACGATATTCAAGGGATCGCCAACCTATATTGCTCAGCATCGCGGTAACACTGTCGTACGAGGAATATTGATTTGAAACCCACCATGCAGCCCTCCTTTGAACCATTTCTATTGCGTCTTTGTTTTAATCAGTGTGAGGGCCCCATACGGTGGAGGCATATTCAAGTTTAGGCCTGACAAAGGTTTTATAGGCTAATTCTTTAACTGATTTGTTTTTGGTCTAACATTTCTTTTTACAAAGCCCAAAGTGCGATAAACCTTTGTAAGAATTTCCTTTTATGTGTGTATTCCAGGTCAGCTCTTACCCAAGGTAACGTGCACAGTCAACAGACTCCAAAGAATCACCATGCAGTGTAAACTGGGAGTGGATAGGCTGGTTTGCTCTGCTGATGTGCAGAACCTGACATTTATCAGGGTTAAAGTCCATGTTCCAGGTTCTTTCCCAAGTTTGTAAGGTGTCTATGTCGCTTTGGAGAGTTTCATTTTGATTGTTAATAATGGAGTATACTGCAGTATCATATGCAAAAAGCCTGTCCTGAGACTGAATGTTTTCAGGGAGATCATTTATGTAGAGGAAGAAAAGAAGTGGGCCGAGGAATGAGTCCTTTGGCACCCCTGATATAACTGATGCCTCTGGCAACCACTCCCTATCAAGCACTAAAGCCTGGGTTCGACCACGAGGAAAAGAACTGATCCATTTTAAGGTTTTTCCACTAATACCATGGGTGGAAGAATGAAATAAAAGTTTTAGATGGTTCACCTTGTCGAAGGCCTTGCTAAAATCTAGCAAGACCAAATCGACTTGGTGATAGTTTGATACTTTTCTGCACAATTCCTCGACGAGTTCAAGTAACTGTGTTTCGCAAGAAGGTTTCTCGCGAAAGCCATGTTGTAATCCATACAGTATATCATCTTCATTCAGATGCTGGGCAACATTTGAGGCAACAATGTGCTCCATGACTTTACACAATTTTCAGGTCAATGAAATTGGCCTGTGGTTTGCGGGATCACACTTATCACACTTGTTGAAGAGAGGGTCACTCTTGCTTGTTTCCAATCTTTTGGCAGTTGGCCTGTTTCTAGTGCTCTCTCAAAGATAGCCTTGACCACAGGGGTAATCTCAATTTTCAATTCCTTTTGAACTGATAGTAATTTCTGGCATTATAGGATGTTTGCCTTTAAGTTTTTCAGGTCAATACATAGCTGGCCAAGACGCAAGGTAGAGGTAGACAACTGTGAAAACACTGACTGAAATTGTAAATTTAAAATGGTGGCTTTTGCTTTTATTTTCTGTAACCAAAGTGCTCTCTTTTTATGCCCCCAACTTTGAAAAAGTTGGAAGGGCATATTGCTTTCGGCTTGTCTGTGTGTGGGTGTGTGCGTACGTCTGTTAGTCACTTTTTTAAACTTCTAAATGGTGCATGCTAGGGATTTGAAATTTAGTATACAGATTCCTCATGAAAAAATAGTTGACCCGTATTTTTTTTTTCATGTCTGAGTTATGCCCTTTTTCTGAGTTATGTCCCTTTGAAAACAAAATTTTAAAATCTTGTGTGCAAGATATCTCAAAAAGTGTTTGAGCTAGAGCATTCATATTTGGTATACTGGTTGGGGCTGAGAAGTAGATCACCTGATTAACATTTGAGAACTTTCCGTCAAATGGAATAGTCCTTGGGAAGAATGAATTCTTCAGGGCATCACTATAGGACATGTATCTAGTGTACTGTGAATCATGATATGCCCTGGTAGTTCTTAATCTGGGTGCCGGGGTCAGATATTTATCTTTGTCAAGAGACACTGTACCGGAGTGAATCTTGTAAAAGAAAGTAAAGGAAGACTTAAGCCTGCGGTCCTCCAGGGATGGCCAGTCAAGATCATTAAGCATGTCACCAACGCTACTTTTATTATGCCATCGCCTGCAGACCCACCTAGCTGCTGTCTTCTGCACTTTCTCCACCTTTTTCGTCTCAGTTTCATTATAGGGATGCCAAATAGGAGCTGTATACTCGAGCTCGTCACATTCTACAGCATTGTCAGAGTCGGACACCGCCTATGCACAATTACCACATAGAAAATCAACAGGACCAGGATCTAGTTCCATATCTGCAGACAGGGGCAACAAAATGAAACTTTTAAAAGTATAAGAATGAAGGCAAATTATTTGTCTTCAAAGGCAAATACCTTTTGAGAGATCTAAACAAACTAGCATGACCAACGAACGATCTTGGTGCAAAGTTATTTGGTCTAACACGTGGTCTGGCAAGCCGGGAATGCTCAAAATTAATTTATTAAATTAAATTATTTATGGTCTGGGTAGTTTGGGGTGTTTCCAGGGACTGCTCTTTGACCAGTGCCGGTTTTATATTTGTGTAGTCGACATTAAAACGGCGTACACATTCAATCACTTAATCGACAACAGCCCAAAACTGAAGAAAATCAGCGGCAAGGACGAAACTCGTCGAAAGGAGAACTTAAACCAACAAAATGCCGTTTATCGACAATGACGTAAAGCTTGATTTCAAGGATGTGCTCGTGCGTCCAAAACGAAGTACTTTGCGGAGCAGATCTGAGGTAATTTCCCATTTCTAATATCATTTTTAGCTCATTCATTTGACATCCATTTCAAGATTTTCACTGATATGGGGGCACTGGCGTCTGACCTTCAATAAATGCAATTATCATATATTTACTACAAAATATGTTCTTTTTGGATATGCGATACAGACAAGAGGTACGTTCACGTATCGCGGCACAGTATCTCGAAAGCCGTATAATCCGTTCAAAAATTGATAAAACTGTAACGGGATAGCCTCCCTTGGAAATATGCAAATTTCAAACTCGAGACTTTGTGAATCGAGTAAGTGTTGGGTATATAACGCAGTAAACCACCTTTGGTGGATGAGCATGCTTTTCCACCGACAGGGTTTCTGTGGCTTGGCTCGGCTGCACGGTACATTTGGTGGCAGCGGTGGGATAATGACAACTGCCAGACCGGGGTTGCCTTACCCATGTAGTCCCCAGGCCAAGACTCGGGACGAGTCTTCTGGGAGGGGGAAGTAATGTAACGGGATAGCCTCCCTTGGAAATATGCAAATTTCAAACTCGAGACTTTGTGAATCGAGTAAGTGTTGGGTATATAACGCAGTAAACCACCCTTGGTGGATGAGCATGCTTTTCCACCGACGGGGTTTCTGTGGCTTGGCTCGGCTGTTCGTTACAAAACCTATATCACTGAATCTGAATCTGAATAGTTTACTGGTGACACGCCAAATGACATTATTTCACCAGGGGGTTCGGATGGGGGAGAAATTAGTCCCTTGAACGCACGAGTGAAGTGAACTTGGACACACAGTCACAGTGCTTGCACTAGTGGACGTTTTGGGCGTTTTTACGTCTTGAAATGACTCCCGTACGTCGAAAAATGACACAGCAGACGTCAGCTGACTTCCACAAAAATCCTCCTACGTCCTGCAGCAAGGCACGCGACGTATGGTCAGAAATGAAAATTTACCTATTTCAGTGTATTGAAATCCATCTTAAAACTCTTAAATTAGGGATTAGTGACAGCGAGTCCATGCCTTCAGGGTGTAAAGGTGTCTTATTTTAACTGCTGGGCAGAGAAATTTGTGTCAAAACAATAAACAGATCAAGTTCAAGTGTGATCAAAAGTTTACCGCTAGACACTAAGACAGGTATATTGGACTAATCCATTAATATTGGGTAAAACTGCAATATGGAATAGTCCACTCTAGGCTGAATATCAATACTGTGAAGGAAATCAATACACATTTTTGAAGCATCTCAACTTTGCATTTTTTTTTTTTTTTTTTTTTTTTTTTTTTGAACTGAGATATTTTCCACTTTATTATTGTCACATGGGGATATATGAAAGGCAAGTGTTGGTGGATTTTTTCTTTCAAAACTTTTTTAATAAGCAAGTTGTAGAAAAAAAAAAAAAAAAAAAAAAAAAAAAAAAAAAAAAAAAAAAAAAAATTAAAAGATTTTTTTTTTCTTGTTCAGCAAACTATCTTGGGAACTCAATACCTTGACCAGACACTAGTGATGGGCCGATGATCGATTATAATCGATAGTCAGTTGGTTTGGGCTTCCGATAGAGACAATCGATAGTAAAATGCAGCAATCGATTGTAATCGGTTTCAGTACTCTGGAAGTAGAAAATTTTACTTTATGCATTTTATATTTGCCAACTTTTAGGTTAGCTAAAAATTTCAAAGTATGAGGTAGATGTCACACATCACTATGTTCTAGAAGTCTTAAGTTGGCATATATAGCTCCATTGGAGAAATTTGTTTTTTTTTTTTTTTCATTTTCTTCAGAATATCAGAACAGTATATATGTAGGTAAAATTTTCTAAATGCATTACATCTTATGTTCATGTAAGTGGCATTGTTCGAAATAGATATTCATAACTGACGGAGACGTAAGGGTGCTCTCTCCTTGACACCTCAGTCTGCACATAAACATATGGGCAATTGCACAATATACAGCTGGTTGAACCGATTGCACAATCGATAGCTAGTTGGTATAGTCCTTCCGATTATAAACCGATAATCGATAGCAATTTCAAACCGATTGCCCAACACTACCAGACACTAATAATAATAATAACAATAATAAAATAAGATAGATCTACTAATAAGGATTAAAATGTATAATAATAAATGAAAATAAAAAATGAAATATGTAAATTAATAATAATTTTCACATATTCATGAATTATATTTATTTAAAGTCATAACTGGTACAAGGAATACATACCCCAAGCAAATTGAGAGACTATTTCCCTAAAGGTGGCCACTAAGTTACATGAACTTTGAACACTAAACATATGAATACATGCATTATAGGTGCAAACAGTACAAAAATGACACTAGAACATAGACAAATAGAACCATAACAGAATTTTCACCTTGGAAGTGTTCTATATATAGGATGTAGTTACAAAATAATTAAATGTGTGCATGCACACTTGACACATCGCACGCGAGTAATTTAGACATGCGGCACCGCGACTAATCTATGACTTCCAGATTTTGGGCCTGTGACTTCCAAATCTTAAAGGGTGGAAGTCATGACTTCCTGGCCCAAAAAGTTAGTGCAAGCACTGCAGTCATCAGACATTTCAGCAGAGGAGACAAATGAATCAGGGAGGTCATTCCAGTCCCTGATAGTCTGTGGAAAGAAACTACTTTTGTACGCTTCTTTGCTAGCTGAAGGTATCTGAAAAGCCAAAGAGTGTTGATTTCTACAACGCCTATTCTTTGGGATAAGGTCATCTGTGGGTATGACCTTGGGAGAAAAAGCCATATCACTCGTATCACATACCCATGTGACCCATATCATCCCTAGGGAGAAAAAGCCGTATCACCAAATGATTGGCTAAATAAAATTATATTCGGAGCACTCGGCTCCTAATGTATTGAGTTCATTAGGTAGTGTACTGCAGGCATGTTAGATTTGTTTGGATTGTGGTTTTATGTCACAGGCAACAGTATTTTGTCATTTCGAGACAAAGTTTCGATTTGTGCTAATGCGGAGATAATATGCGCTCTACTGCACGCTTTGGCGGTATGTCAAAATGAATAAATAAAATAAAATAAATAAATATAATAAAGAAAGGGAAAAAATGGTCATGAAAATATATGATAAAAAGATTACGATATGACAATTTTCATATTGTACCCACGTATCAATCCTCGAATCCCGTATCAGCCCTCGACTTTCGCATCAGCCTCGGGCTGATACGGGATTCTCTGGTTGATATGAGGTACGATATGAAAGTCGTCATATAATAATCTCTTTTAAACATTGGTATTTTAGCATATTTTACACTTCTTTTCGAATAAATCTTATCCCGGATAAAATAATGGTAAGGCAATGTATATTTACACAAAATAAGTTTTTCATTTTCTTGTCCAAAAAGGAAAGTCATTTGCAGGCCACTTCGCCGTTTCATATAGCTAGTGTCCATTTACAAAACACATAAAGCAGAAATCTGTCCCCATGGCCAAGTGGTTTAGAGGGCTGATATATCATTACCACACTTAACCATTCGATCATCTCGTATGTGAAACAAGCCAAGTTCTGCTAGCGGGTGTGCCAAGTGGTTTTTTTTTTGGGGGGGGGGGGGGGGGGTTCTCCCATTTTCGCCCCACCTACTGATTGACTTGCCTCATATGGGCTGAAAAAAAATCTTGAAAGGGACATTAAACGGAATAAAAAAAAGTGGATGACTGTTCCATGAGTCCGTTTTTTTGGTTAATCTTAGAGTTGAAATGCATAAAATTGGAAATTGCATGAGAAATTTGGAAATAATGTTAAAATGCCAGATTGTTAAAATGCCAGAAGTTTGGATCATTGAATTATGATAAAACTGAAAGGACATTAGTTATCTGGTTATCATGTGGAACAAGGGGTCAAGGCAATATATTAGTCATTTAAAGGTAAATCTTTGCAACAGAATGAAAGACAGCTATTGAGTACTTATGACTATCAAGAATGTATTATGCGCCAATACATAAACACAGCATACTGACAATAACACACAACAGCCTATTTTATAAATTTTTACCACATTTAAGTATTCTAATCATAAGTAGAAGGAGAGTGAGATGGGCTTCTGGTTAGTGTGGCAGACAACAGATCATGAGGTCTATGATTCAAACCCCAACAACACAGGGTTGTGTTCTTGAGCAGATGCTAACATATCAACTTGAGCGAATAAACTTTTGACTGGGATATTAAACCTAGCTAATTAAACCACACATAACTCATAAGTAGGTTGATTTATGCCTCTCTGAGCACTTTTAACTCGTTTAAGCCTGGCGTCCCTTTTATGGGCATCTCATCTGGGGCTATTCTGACACCTACAGCATTTTCATCGAAAAATTGAATAAAATTTAAAAATCACTCTTGATGACCCTAAAATGAAAGTGGACTCACCATAATCATAATGATGGGAGAATCCATGTCAAATATGGGTTAAATTTCAATATTGGTGCTGGAAGATGAACCCTCAAATGAAGTCCTGGGCCTATCAGATCATTCAGATGTCCTACCTTTCCAAATTTTATGAATAGAAGCTAAATGACTTATTAATGCATGCACTATCTGCATCACTAATTGAGGTGATCCAGATGTGTGTTTTCAACAAAGAAAGAAATTTTAGCAAAAAGCTAAGTTCATTAATCTGTGTACCCATGTCAAATAAAAACATGGCAGGGTTTTAAGTGACCAAACACGTTATGGGATATTTGCTTTTTTGAGGTGAATACCAAATTTCATCGAGTGAGTTGAAAACATCAGAATTTTCACTCATGCTGCGCACTCGTGAAAATTCTGATGTTTTCAACTCACTCGATGAAATATATTTGGTATTCACCGAAAAGAAAACAAATTTTCTTTTTATTTTATACTTTAACTGAAAAAAGTAGTTCCTCTTCTACAGTGAAGATATAGGCTAATATCAGTCACTAGTGACTTTTGATGTCAGTGAGATTTGATATCAGTGAAATTTCATATCAATTGAAAATACCAATTTTATCAAGCTTTGATATATTGGTTTTCACTGTAAAGTATAAAAAAGTGTTTGATTTCAAGCCCAAATTTATGTAAATTAACTGTTTTACAATTACCCCCTGATACAATATTGCTTTGAATTGAGCTTTGATAAAAAATAATGTTTCCATGTGTCCATATAGCTGGGTACACATTGAAGAAAACCAGAACTAAATATTGTTTCTTGTCATATAACAGCTTTTTTTTCTTTGATTTTTAAGGTTGATTTGACAAGATCTTTCCTGTTCCGGAACTCTGGTCAGTCCTACACTGGTATTCCCATTATGGCTGCCAATATGGACACTGTGGGGACATTTGAGATGGCTAAGGCTTTAGGCAAGGTAGGATCTTAATGCTTATGTGATTCCTCTCCATTTAATGATTTAATACACAGGTATTCTAAGAAAAGAAATTTTTAACAGTGGATGGACAGGCAAGAGTCACATGCAACTGATGGGATTCTTCGACGCAAACCCAATGCTCTAATCAATGATTAGTACTATGTGGCCAGCAAGCTTCTTTCACACTTGCACTAAGGAAATGGACACCATATGAGCAGTGTCATGAGAAAACTGGATTTTTGCCTATGTGAAAACAAAGGCGCAGAGCTGATCTGCACAGCTGATCAGCACACTCTGATCAGCACCTTTTTTTTTCCGCTAAATGGAAAGTACATTTCTTCTTCTTCTTAAATCCAGAATATCAAGCTTCTAGGCATCCTCAGTAACTTCACAGACCTGTTTGTATCAGACCTGGTCGGAAACCCCAAAGACTGGTTTTCTTTCATCTCGGCTCATAAATGAAACAATCAGAAGACACTGATCTAACTGCTGCTTATCAGTGCGTCTTTAGCTGGCCTATCAGATTATGATCCTAATAATAGAGCCGTGACACGAGAAAACCAGTCTTAAGCACTTCTGACCAGGTCTGACACGAACTGGCATATACGTGCATAGAAAAAAGCTAGGGGCCTAGGAGCTTGAAATTTTGAATATAAGTAAGGAACTGTACTGTTTGTGTATTCTACTATCACTGCACAGCTGATCTGTGACTTTGTTTTTTTTTTCACATTAGCAAATATCCAGTTTTGTCATGAAGTGACTCGGGACATGTGTGTCAATAATTTGCAAGAAATCCTGGCAATGAGTGAAAGCATGCTGTGTATTATAGATTAGATTAATCAGTGTTAATTATCAGATACATATTGATGATAATTGAGCCCATCATGATAAAACCAGATTTTTGTCTATGCGAAAACAAAGGTGCAGATCAGCTGTGCAGTAACTGCACCGCTGATCAGCGTCTTTGTTTTCGCTACACAGATAGTACAATTCCTCTTCTTCCTAAATCGGAAATTTCAAGCTTATAACCATCTTCAATAGCTGCACAGGCTGGTTTGTGCCAGACCTGGTCGGAAAACCCGAAGACCCATTTTCTCGTGTCGCAGCTCAGTTAATACAACTTTTTATCAGTATCATCCAGTTAGACCAACACCTACTGTGACAATGCACTCATTCTGACTGTAGCATAGCATCTGGGGAATAATTATCCTAATATTTGGTACTGATAAGCCATTACAACTTGTGTATATGTACATCTCAATTAGACTGCTTTTAGAAAAGCTGATCTGAGTCTCAAAGCTGATCTGAGTCTCCTCTATTGTGTTGGTCCTATCACAGCATTTGAGCCGCAATGTGAGAAAACAGGTCTTTGGGATGTCCGACCAGGTCTGACTCAACCTGACCTGTATAGTCACAGAAGCAGGCTAGAAGCTTGAAATTTCGGAGTTAAGAAGAAGAGAAATTGTACCATCCCTGTAGCTGCGAAGCTGATCTGCGTCTTTGTTTTCCCAAAGGCAAAAATCTGTTTTTCTCATGACGCGGCTCATTTTGTATCTTGTCAATTTCAGCACCTGATGTTTACCTGTATTCACAAACACTACTCCCTGGATGCTTGGAAAGATTTTGCTGCTGAAAATAAAGGCATTCTCGAAGTAAGTAAAGATGATTAATGCACCCGCTACCAGTCAGCTGGAAACATTGCTTTCAGGCCAAAAATGGGTGGGGGATAGCCATGGAAGTGAGTGGGGGATTTACCCTCTAATTGTCCCCATAGTTAGGGAGAACTCCCTAGTAGTGGTAGTGCAACAAAAACATATCAGTTGACTGTACTCCAGGAAATTAGCAGTTTTACCCAATGACTGTCACTGCAGTTCTTAGCTTTTAGCAGCGGTTTGCAGGATGAAAAGTCAAATCCCAGCTATCCCCAGGCCTGAGAGGGTGGGGACATAATGCTGAGTTTTGTTACATGATCTCATACGAGTACTAATTTCAGCTTACCAACTCAATTATAAATTGAGCCTGTGCATGAGAAAACCAACCATTTGCTTTCCGACCAGGTCCGACACAAACCGGGCTGTACAGTCAAGGAAGATGCTTAGAGGCTGAAAATTTTGGATTTAGAAAGTAGAGGAATTGTACTATCCGTGTAGCGAAAACAAAGGCGCTGATCAGCTTCGCGGTAACCGCGAAGCTGATCTGCTCCTTTGTTTTCGCATATGCAGATTGTAGGTTTTCTCATGCGGCGGCTCAATTAATGTATAGGTAGATTTTACTACTAACCATGCGAACAGCAATGTATACTTAGACCAAGTTTAATCATTTGTCATTTAGTAATCTTTGCTATCATTTGTAAAGATAATAATTACCGGTTTTATTTCAATGGTCAATATTAAGTTTTTGTCCATTACATTGGATTACAATGCCATTGTTATATTCTACTATTTTGATGTTTATCCTTGTATTGTTTCTCTTGTGCCATTCATGTTGGGTGGCCAGAGCACTTTGATAATCTTTTTTCGTTCTGTTATTTGAGCTGCGTCATGAGAAAACCAACAATGTGGTTTAGGAACAGGTCTGACACAAACTGAGCTGTACAAGCACAGAAGATGGCTAGAGGCTGGAAATTTAAGATTTAGAAAGAAGAGAAACTGTACTATCCTTGTGGCAAAAACAAAGGCTTTGTCTTTGCTTTTGCAAAATGTTGGTTTTCTCATGATGTGGCTCATTTATTATCAGATGATCTTGTTCAGATGTATATGTTGTTCAGCAGAAATGAGTCTCATGAGAATATGTGTCTGTGAGAGTTTCTATTTAGATCAGATAAAGGTATCATACAGAGGCAAATAACAGGGCAAAGACTGTACAGTAGCATTCTTAAGGATGGTACCGAGCCCATGTAGTGATTTTATTGGCCTGGATGTTGGTATAATCCTTAAGTGCTTGTAATCTGCCTCCCAGAATGAGTTGTACCTCCTTAAACTTCTTATAATCATGATAATACAGAAGTGAGGATACAAATTTTACAGACAATATAGAAAATACATAATTAATATTAACAAAAAAAAAAAAAGGAAAAATACATGTAAATAATTTTGCATAGTAAATTTTGTTATTTTTTTTTCATCAGCATGTGGCGGCAAGTTCAGGCACGGGTGAAGGTGATTTGAAGAAACTCTGTGATATAATAGAGGTGGTGCCGGAACTCAAGTATATCTGTATTGACGTTGCTAATGGCTACTCCGAACATTTTGTACAGTTCGTCAGAGATGTCAGAAAGAAATTCCCTAAGCATACAATAATGGTAGGTATAGGGAGAATAAATTCAGAGCCCTGATACACATCGTAATTTTTTTGCATATAGTGTTTCACACTAGCCATTTGAAGACAACCAACATGACTGAGATTAGGGCAAATGAAGTCGAGAAGCGACAACAAGGAGTAAATACTAACGAATTTCCTGGGATCTAGCAATTGGTTACCACAAGGCTGTGATGGCAAGTGAAAGTGCATCTTTAGGTGGCGGCTTGTCCACGGGACTTGAAAATAATTATTAGAGGCCAAGCCTCATATTTTGATGAATGCAGCTTATCTGCTAAGATTTCCCATTACAAAAACATGCTCATGTAATATAATACAGATTTTTCTTAAATTGTAAAAATGGAAAAATTTCATGAGAAAACTTTTGATATTTTTCTTATTTTTGCTCAGAACATAGATTGTGGGTACATGTTAGAACTGCCTCGGCGAGTACCCACAATCTATGTTTTGGAGCAAAAATAAGAAAAATAGGAAATCCCTCAATATCCCAGTTTTGCTATATACAAGTGGGGTATAAGGGGTTTTTATTGCACGAACATGTTTTCCCCAAACAAGGTGGCAGCTGGAGTGATAAGATTGTTTTCATGCAGAAAGAAATATAGAATTTTTTTTTTCAAAGATGTTTATCAGTGGTTACAGCTGTCAATGCCTGGTTTGAACTTTTGCAGTGCAAATATGCACAAATGCATGTTTTCTCGGGCATTGCTCTGTTTCAAACAGTCAAATAGTGAAAGGGAAGTAATGAGTATTGGAAAGGATGCAGTTGCTCTAATATTTTTTGAATTTGTTTCATCCCTTTTGTTAACTGGTGAGGAATTGTAGTGAATTTCCCATCAAGAAAATATCGTAGACAGAATCCATGTTTACCTGTAGTTCTCCTGTCACACTCTCTTTTCAATGAGGGTCTCAGCATCAGGAAAACATATCCATGAATTGTATACCCCACTTTTATATAGAAAAACTAGGGTATACAAGGGTATACTTAATTTTCTTATTTTTGCTCCAAAACATAGATTGTGGGTACTTGCCAAGGCAGTTCTAAGGTGTACCCACAATCTATGTTTTGAGCAAAAATAAGAAGAAAAAAAAATCAAATTTTTGCTTATGAAAATTTTCATTATTTACAGCATAAAAAGTCTTTTTATATTGCATGGGCATCTTGCTCTTCATTTGGCTCTTTCAGGGATAACTGAGAAATGGGATGTCCCTCCTTGCTACCCCAGTTGTTGAGCTGTGGTTTTGTTTCTGTGTTGTCTTCGTCTGCATTTGTAGTGTCTGATTCTCCAATTATTCTAATCATTATATCCCTGGCATTTATGCCGACGGGTATATAGTTTTCGCTTTTCTGTTCGTCCGTTCATTATACCCCCGGCATTTATGCCGACGGGTATATAGCTTTCGCTTTTCCGTTCGTATGTTAGTTAGTTAGTTAGTTCATTTCTTCGTTCCTAATTCCGGAACGTTCGTGGAATTTACGTCAAACTTTTGGTTAAAGTTTCTCTAGAGGTGTATATCTCATGAACCAATGGTCAGAAACCATTCATATTTGGACCATAGGTACCCTATAGGGTTTGCTTTGTTTCCATGAGTTCGGACCCCAGGGCCCATCCCCAGGGGTAGGGCTGGAGGTCAAAATCTAGGTCACCTTTAAAATATGCTGTTTACAATTTTAATGTTTCTTCTATAAGTCCATATCTTATCAAACAATCATAGGGATGTATTCTTATTTAGTTCATAGATACCCTATAGGGTTTGCTTTCATACTCCATGCTCGGTACCATCTCCAGGGGGTGGGGCTAGAGGTCAAAATCTAGGACTTATTTATAATATGATAAATATCATAATAAATATTTTCTGTAAGTCTGTTTTCTTGACATCCACTCATCAGAAAGCATTGATACTTGGGCCATTGACACCCTGTAGGGTCGGCTTTCATTCCATGGCATCAGATCCCTGGGTCCATGCCAGGGGGTGGGGCTAGAGGTTAAAATCTAAAACACCATTAATAATAATGGCTTTTCTGTGATATAGTATTCTAGAAGTCTATATCTTGAAAACTTTTTATCAGAGAGCTTTCATACTCGGACCATAGGTACCCTGTAGGGTTGAGTTTCATTTCATGAGATCGGATCTCTGGGTCCATGCCTGGGGGTGGGGCTGGAGATTAAAAACTAGAACACTGTAAAAAATAGATGTACTGCTGTGTAACTTTAACAAGGAGTCCATATTTTGACAACAACTTATCATAAAGTATTCATACTTCATACACTTTAGGTTCCATGACGGTGGACCTCTGGGTCGGAGTCAGGGGGGCGGGGCTAGAGGTCAAAATCTAGAACTCCCCGAATTTTTTTTTCTTTTTATTTCTTAATAGAAACAACTAGGAAGATGGTTGGTCATTCATCTTTTGACTTTGTGACACTGACTTGTGTGTCATGACGGTAAGGGTCGGTTGACCTACTTTCCATGGTTCAGTGATTTTGCCTTATATCTTGACACTCAATTAGCATATTTTCTTACTTCTTTCAGATTATGAGTGAGTACGACCAGGCCTTTGACCCCAATATACTTATAGGTCACTGTGACCTAATTTCACGGTTCAGTGATTTTGCCTTATATCTTGACACTCAATTAGTATATTTTCATACTTTTTTCCGATTATGAGTGAGTATGACCAGACCTTTGACCCAAATATACTTATAGGTCACTGTGACCTAATTTCACAGTTCAGTGATTTTGCCTTATATCTTGACACTCAATTAGTATATTTTCATACTTTTTCAGATTATGAGTGAGTATGACCAGACCTTTGACCCCAATATACTTATAGGTCACTGTGACCTAATTTCACAGTTCAGTGAATTTGCCTTATATCTCGGCACTCAAGTGGTTTATGAACAAACTTCTTTCACACTATATTTGCGTATGACAAGACCTTTGACCCTAAAGTAGTCCTAGGTCAATATGACCTATTTTCACGGTTCAGTGATTTTGCCTTATATCTCGACACTCAGTTGGTATTTTTTCATACTTCTTTCTGATTATGAATGAGTAATACCAGACCTTTAACCCAAGCATACTTATAGGTCACTATTTCATGGTTCAGTGATTTTGCTTTATATCTCAACACTGAATGGGTATATGATCATATTTCTTTCACATTATGAGTAAGTATCACTAGACCTTTGACCCTGAAATACATATAGGTCAGTGTGACCTTATTTCACGGTTCAGTGATTTTGTCTTGTGTCTTGGCACTCAGTTGGTATATAAATACACTATAACTATAACTATAAATCTTAGGTAGTTACAGTTAACTTTGATGGTTCAGTGATTTTGCCTTATTGCATGAAGGCAAAAAGATGTATGAGCATAATGCTTTCGGTTACTGGTCGGGTTTGGCCTTATGTTTGACAAAGATCAGAAGCAGTCGAGCACGCTGTCCTGCGACAGCTCTTATTTATTTTTTTTTTTAAATATTATTGAAGAATGACATTCTACTTTATATCTAGGACCAAGGACCTGACCCTTAATGTCCGCGATCAAGTCCTAGATTGAGTATACAAGTCAGCTCTGTATACTGCTCTAAAATAGATCTGTCATTCTACTACACCCGCCCCCCCCCCCCCTCCCCATGGTTTTAGACAGTTTTTTTTTCAAATACAAATTTATAAGATTTACTTGTTGAGGGCGCTCTCTTTCATCAGGAATTGAGGTTTAATGTGTCACTGTCAGTGAGCATGTCTGGATTGGTGGCGGTGGGCTGAGGGGTGGGGGCGTTGAAGGGAGCTACCAGCCGGGGGTATACGTGCCTCTCAAGGCACTTTTTCTAGTTAGTTCATTAGTTAGGAGAATTTACGTCAAAGTTTTGGTTAAAGTTTCTTTAGAGGTGCATATCTTAGTAACTAGTCATCAGAAAGCATTCATATTTGGACCATAGGTACCCTATAGGGTTTGCTTTGTTTCCATGAGATCGGACCCCAGAGTCCATGCCCGGGGGGTGGGGCTAGAGGTCAAAATCTAGGTCACCTTTAAAATGTGCTGTTTACAATGTTAATGTTTCTTATCTAAGTCCAAATCTTAACAAACAACTATAGGAATGTGTTCCTATTTAGATCATAGGTATCCTGTAGGGTTTGCTTTTATTCCCTCGCGTAGAATCCTGGGTACTGTCCCCAGGGGTGGGGCTAGAGGTCAAAATCTAGAACATGTTTATATGATAGTTACCATAATAATTTTTCTGTAAGTCAATATATTGACAACCACTTGTCAGTATGCATTCATACTTAGACCATAGGCACCATGTTAGGTTCAGACTTGTGTCCATGTGTGGGGGGTGGGGCTAGAGGTCAAGATCTAGAACTTCTTTAAAGATTGTATTTTCTGTACTTTTCTTTACAACCATGTTAATAAATCATTCATACTTGGACCACAGGTACTCTTTTAGCTTTGCTTTGTTCCTTATGACATTAATGGATTAAAGGTCCATGCCCTAGATAGGTCCGTGGTGATAGAGGTCAAGATCGGGGACATCTTAAATTTTTATTTATTTTTTCATTATTATGATTAATGAAGAATGACATATGACCGAGGACCTGACCCTCAATGTCCGCGATCAAGTCCTAGATTGAGTATACAAGTCAGCTCTGTATACTGCTCTAAAATAGATCTGTCATTCTACTACACTCCTCCCCACCCCCACCCCCATGGTTGTAGGCAGTACTTTTTGCAAATGTAAATTTATAAGATGTGATTGTTGAGGGTGCTCTCATTGATTCGGGAATTGAGGTTCAATGTGTCAGGGATGAGCATGTCTGGGTCGGGGGCCATGGGCTTCGGGGTTGCGGTGGGGGGCTACCAGCCGGGGGTATACGTGCCTCTCAAGGCATTTTTTTTGGTTTGTGTTACATTTCATTGTTTGATTATTCTGCTCATGTTGGGCGCCCTAATTGGCAATAAAGAAACCAGCATATTAGCTAATGGTCAATGACAGTTAGACAACAAGGGGGTTAGACAAACAAACCAACACATGCTTTTTACAGGTAAATATAGGTGCAAAAACACACTGTTTGTCTAAGGAAATAGAGGGGTGGTGGTGGTTATACCATGCTGGCAGAGGAGTCAATTGCATGGGCATGTTTTCATAATGAAATCTCTGTTTCAGGCTGGCAATGTTGTAACAGGAGAAATGGTTGAAGAACTGATCCTGTCAGGTGCTGATATCATCAAAGTTGGTATAGGCCCCGGGTCTGTATGTACCACTAGAAAGAAGACCGGTGTAGGATACCCACAACTCAGTGCTGTACTAGAGTGTGCTGACGCTGCTCATGGGCTTGGAGGACATATAATATCTGTAGGTAGCTTATGACCAATGGTTGACTTAAACCTCAAAACCAGTAAAAACTTCAAAGGAGTACCCACTATAAATACACTTAACCTCATTATAAAATGCCTCAGTTATTGTGTAGTTTTCAATACACGGCCATGTTATGGCTCCTAAATCATTTCTTATTATCACTCAATACCTCATTAGTACACAGTTTCACTTATAAGACAGTCTGTCTCAATGGACCCCAAAAAGAGCATTATAGAAGAAAAAGAAAATGAAGGATAAGAAAATATACTTCAAGCAACATTGACAGACAACAGACAAACATAATGTTTTAATTCCAAGAAAGAAAGCGGAACTCATTGTAGAGTAGAGGCATTTCTAATACTACATTTAAATCCAGATTGATAAAAACATTTTCCTATGAAAGCATTGCATTGTCATTTCCCAGGATGGTGGTTGTACCTGCCCAGGAGATGTAGCTAAAGCCTTTGGGGCTGGGGCAGACTTTGTGATGGCTGGGGGCATGTTTGCTGGTCACACCGAGTCAGGAGGAGAAATGATGGAACAGAACGGGAAAAAATTTAAAATATTTTACGGCATGAGTTCAGCTACGGCTATGAAGAAACATGCTGGAGGAGTGGCTGAATACAGGTATTGCTGAAATTTTGCTAAAATGATAATATGAGCCGCCTTGTGGGAAAACCAACAATGTGGTTTCGGAACAAGTCCGACACAAACCGGGCTGTACAGCTACAGAAGCAGGCTAGAAACTTAAAATTTTGGAGTTAAGTAGAGGAGGAATTGTACTATCCGAGTAGCGAAAACAAATGCGCTGATCAGCTTCGCGGTTACCAAGAAGCTGATCTGCGTTTTTGTTTTCGCCTATGCAAATTGTAGGTTTTCTCATGAGGCGGCTCATATATTAGCTCCTATTAATGTTGAAATGTAAGCTATAACAAAAAAGTTGAAATGTAAGCTATGAAAACAAAAGTTGAAATGTCAGCTGTAAAATTTGCCCAAGAATCACAAACAAAGATGTGTAGTATGGCAAGCAGTGCAAACTTAGGTAGCTGCTACAAAAGCAGAACATGTACTGCTAGCATTTCATTACGAAAACACGCCCATGTAATAAACAGATTTTTCTTAGATTGTAAAAATTGAAAAAAATTCAGTAGAAACTTTTTTATATTTTTAGCTCACCTGAGCCGAAGGCTCACAGGTGAGCTTATAGGATAGGCAGGCATCCGTCGTCCGTCGTCGTCCGTCCATCCGTCCGTCCGTCGTCCGTCGTCCGTCCACAATTTCAAAGAAGAATATTTCTGAAGCTAGTAGGCCGATCTTGATCAAATTTAATGTGAACCATAATTGGGTTGGGGGATTGATGGCATTAGGTTTTGGAGCAGATTGTATCAAAATTGTGGTTTCCATGGCAACAGATAGGTCCCATAGACTTACAGTGGGAAAAACTAAAAAAATCTTCTTCTCTGAAAGCACTAGGCCCACAGCTTTGATATTTGGTATGTAGCAATGGCTAATGGTCCTCTACATAAATTGTGCCATTCGTGCCCCTGGGGTCAAATTTGGCCACGCCCCGGGGGGTCGATAGTCTCCATAGACTTACTATGGGAAAAAAAATAAAAAATCTTCTTCTCTGAAACCACAGGGCCCACAGCTTTGATATTTGGTATGTGGCAATTGCTAATGGTCCTCTACATAAATTGTGCCAGCCATGCCCCTGGGGTCAAATTTGGCCACGCCCCGGGGGTGGATAGTTTCCATAGACTTACAATGGGAAAAACTAAAAAAATCTTCTTCTCTGAAACCACTAGGCCCACAGCTTTGATATTTGGTATGTAGCAATGGCTAATGGTCCTCTACATAAATTGTGCCATTCATGCCCCTGGGGTCAAATTTGGCCACGCCCCAGGGGTTGATAGTCTCCATAGACTTACTATGGGAAAAAATTAAAAAATCTTCTTCTCTGAAACCACAGGGCCCACAGCTTTGATATTTTGTATGTGGCAATGGCTAATGGTCCTCTACATAAATTGTGCCAATCATGCCCCTGGGGTCAAATTTGACCACGCCCCGGGGGTCGATAGTCTCCATAGACCTACAATAGGAAAAAACAAAAAAAAATCTTCTTCTCTGAAACCACTAGGCCAACAGCTTTGATATTTGGTATGTAGCAATGGCTAATGGTCCTCTACATAAATTGTGCCATTCATGCCCCTGGGGTCAAATTTGGCCACGCCCCGGGGGTTGATAGTCTCCATAGACTTACAATAGGAAAAACTAAAAAAATCTTCTTCTCTGAAACCACAGGGCCCACAGCTTTGATATTTTGTATGTGGCAATGGCTAATGGTCCTCTACATAAATTGAGCCAATCATGTCCCCAGGGTGAAAATTGGCCACGCCCCGGGGGTCGATAGTCTCCATAGACCTACAATAGGAAAAAACTAAAAAAATCTTCTTCTCTGAAACCACTAGGCCAACAGCTTTGATATTTGGTATGTAGCAATGGCTAATGGTCCTCTACATAAATTGTGCCATTCATGCCCCTGGGGTCAAATTTGGCCACGCCCCGGGGGTTGATAGTCTCCATAGACTTACTATGGGAAAAAAAAATAAAAAATCTTCTTCTCTGAAACCACAGGGCCCACAGCTTTGATATTTTGTATGTGGCAATGGCTAATGGTCCTCTACATAAATTGTGCCAATCATGTCCCCGGGGTCAAAATTGGCCACGCCCCGGGGGGTCGATAGTCTCCATAGACCTACAATAGGAAAAACTAAAAAAATCTTCTTCTCTGAAACCACTAGGCCCACAGCTTTGTTATTTGGTATGTAGCAATGGCTAATGGTCCTCTACATTAATTGTGCCATTCATGCCCCTGGGGTCAAATTTGGCCAGGCCCCGGAGGTTGATAGTCTCAATAGACTTGCTATGGGAAAAAAATTCAAAAATCTTCTTCTCTGAAACCACAGGGCCCACAGCTTTGATATTTTGTATGTGGCAATGGCTAATGGTCCTTTACATAAATTGTGCCAGCCATGCCCCTGGGGTCAAATTTGGCCACGCCCCGGGGGTAGATAGTCTCCATAGACTTACAATGGGAAAAACTAAAAAAATCTTCTTCTCTGAAACCAAAAGGCCCAGAGCTTCTATATTTTGTATGTAGCAATGCTTGGTACTCCCCATTATAAATTGTGCCAGTCATGCCCCTGGGTCAAATTTGGCCATGCCCCGGGGGGTCAATAGTGTCCATGCATAGACTTTCATTGGTCGATTCTCAATTAATTTAAATCTCATGAGCTTACAATGTGATAATCTCTCAGGTGAGCTAATGGTCCTCTAGTTCTTATGGTCCTCTAGTTCTTATTTTTGCTCAAAACATAGATTGTGGGTACATGTTAGAACCGCCTCGCCGAGGCGGTTCTAACAAGTACACACAATCTAAGTTTTGGAGCAAAAATAAGAAAAATAGGTATACCCCTGCATACCCCAGTTTTGCAATATAAAAGTGGGGTTTAAGGGGGTATATATTGCACGGACATGTTTTCCTGATGTGTTTCCTTGAACTTACCATTTTGCTTTTCAGAGTTCTGGTTTGATCTTTTCCAACATGACTGAAAATTTGTTTTAATCAAATTAAAAGTAAAGAAGAAACCTCGTAAATATTATACACAGACAAATCATTATAGAAACATAATATATTGATATACTTGTACAATCATTTTGCATATCCAGAGGAACTAAATTACAGTAGGGAAAATATTCATATAATTTTAAAATTCATGTTTTCTCCTGAGTTACATTTCTATGTTTTGTGTATTTGTAGAGCGTCCGAGGGTAAAACTGTTCAAATAGAGTACAGAGGAGATGTAGAGGTCACACTACAAGACATCCTGGGTGGAGTCCGATCAACCTGTACATACGTAGGGGCGGGGAAGCTCAAGGAGCTCAGTAGACGGACTACATTTATAAGAGTTACTCAACAACTCAATGAAGTATTCTCTGCCTTTACCAAAGAGCATTGATTCCATGCCTAACATGAAAACATGCCTATGGAGTATACAAAGATTTTTAAAGTTGTAAAAAAATGAAATTTTAACCAGAAAATTTTGGATATTTTTAATATTTTAGAGCAAAACATACATTGTGGGTACACGTTAGAACGGCCTCGGTGAGGCGGTTCTAACAAGTACCCACAATGTATGTTTTGGATCAAAAATAAGAAAATTAGTTATACCCCTGCAAACCCCAATTTTTCTATATAAAAGTGGGGGTTAATGGGGTATATATTGCACGGACATGTTTTACTGACGGTAGGACTGATTAGATATCAGTCTGATTTACAAGTTCAGTATAATGAAGATTTCTGTTTGTCCATGAGGATTTTCATATTCATTTGAATTCCTTAGTATAATGATGGGGCGGTCCCCGGCCTTGGTCTGCTGGTTGAGAGCTCCGATTTCATTACCGCGCTTAATCATTCGATCATCTCACTGCTTTGTCAAGTGATAGTTCAAGCCTCACACGGGGCACTTTAAACCAGCCAGGTTCTGCTTGCAGGTCTGCCAGGTGGTTTTTCTTGGGATTCTGTTTTTGCCTCACCTACTGATTCGCCCGTCTCATATGAGCTGAAATAAGGGACATAACTGAACCAAAGTATTATAATGGAGAATTTAAATGAATATAAAGAGCACTATGTTTTTAAACAGATATTCATAATTCATGTAATTAGATAAATGGGTGTCTGCCTCTAACCGGTGTAAATACAAAATGTGCTGAGAATATCCAGGGAAGGACAGATCTGTCTTAGTCGCTTTATAGTATTATAAGATCCTCCGCATGAGAAAAACAACAATTTGGTTTTCGACCAGGGCTGACACAAGCCAGTCTGTACAGTCATAGAAGAAGGCTAGAAGCTTGAAATTTAGGATTTAATGAGTAGAGGGATTGTACTACCTGTGTATCAAAAACAAACACCCTGATCAGCTGTGCAGATACTGCCAGCTGATTTGCGCCTTTGTTTTCGCCTATGCATGTTGTTGTATTTCTTATGCAGCTGTTCATTACATATTGGTAATCCTTGTCACAGGAAAAACTGTCTTTGGTGATATTGACCTGTCTTAACACAAGCAAACCTGTACAGTTGCAGAAGAGGGCTAGAAGAATGAAATTTAGCATTTATGAAGACGATGGATTATACTACTCATGATAAAACAAACTAAAAGGTGATCAGGCATGCAGTTTGCACAGTCATCAGATCTGTGTCCTTGTTTTCCCATATGTTTAAAATAGGTTTTCTCATGATGCAGCTAATAGTGCATTTTACGAGCCGTGTCATTAGAAAATTGGATTTTCGCCTATGTGAAAACAAAGGCGCAGATCAGTTGTGCAGTAACTTCACAACTGATCAGCGCCCTTGTTTTCGCTACTCGGATAGTACAATTTCTCATGTTCCTAAATCCATAATTTCAAGCTTCTAGCCACCTTCTGTGACTGTACAGGCCAGTTTGTGTCAGACCTGGTCGGAAACCACAAAGTCTGGTTTTCTCACGTTGCGGCTCATATCTGATATGCACAAATTGTCAAGCATTCAGTGCTGATGAAGAAAACTCTGGATGGCTAGACTAAGTCTGATTATTCTGGACAGAGAATATACTATACCGCTCATGGATTTTCAGGTCTAAAAAGTATGACTTTTACATATTTGTTGTCAGATTTTTATACCTCAGCGTGTGATCTCATTCACCAAATATCACAAAATTTTTATGTGTTTGTTCTAAACATTAGTCAGTAAATCTACAGCATTGCTGGAAATTTACATGTTTTGATGTATAATCCTTCATAGCAAAATAATATTCTTATACTTTGAAAAAAAATACAGTTTTTCCCAAAATGCTTTTTTCTACCCTGAGGCATGTTCTTGCGCATGCCCACTGAAACCTTGGATCTGAAAACGCACAAAGATTTTCGAGTCATTGTCATGCTAATTGGGCATAAAAGGTTTCAGATAATTGACCAAGGAAAATATTAAGTTGTGTTGGCTGTGGAACTCAGTGTAGATAATCATGCATACAATCTAAGTGCAGCTTTACCTGTTAAAAATGTTGAGGCAAACTTGAATTTAATAAAGCAAGTACCATAAACTTTTCAAAGTATAATTTTGATAATTTGCATAGTGATTTGCATTCTTGCTCTTTGTTCGTGTATAATGAGAAGGTATATGTTTGGTGAATGTACATGTTTGTTTTAATAAAGCATGCTGCCTCTTGAAATATTTGTGTTTTATTTAGACATAACCCTTATCTAAAAAGGTTTTGGTGGCCCTAGCAGCCATATGCTTATTATTATTCTTTGAAATACCAGTGTTTGGAAACAAAGTCTGTGTTTGCTATCATTTGTGTATAAGTCATGGGACCTACATTTAGAAGACTTCGCGACTAAAATGTTTTCAAAGTGTTCTCAGTGACCAGATAAAGCCATTGAAAGTTTTTACGGCTTTAGAATCAAGAATGTATACTGCATATGATAGGGTAGGCCAAGAAGGTTAAAAATAACTTAGGTAAAGGACACCACATATTTTCCAAACTTCAGTTGAGTCAGAAATGTTTAACCTGTGAAAGTCACCACCGTGTACACAGAGTTTGTTTCCCAATAGTGAAATACATTACTTGAAAATGAGAGTAGACTGGTGTCACTGTAACCAACAGACTTTTTGCCACTTTACTAGGTCAAGAGTGATTCATAAGGAAAAAATCAAGCTGACAGCCTAAAATGTCAATATTAAAATGTCTTTTCGCAAACAACAGTAATAACATCTAAATGTTTAAAGGCATATGATCACTGCTTTCACAAGAGAGAATAAGTTAATTCCCTCAGCCTCTTCAAAGTTCATTCTGCATATTTGCATTCAGACGTTTGATTATTATTTTCATGTCTGGATATTATATTTTGACAACCTGCACTACATAAAACAACCATGGTGCTTTAGCTTGTCAAAAGATTTTGAACATTTGCTAAAAATATGTTGGCGGTATCTCCCAGGGAGACTGATTCAGCAAGCACACATGCATTTAGACATAATTGAATTGCCTCTCTTGGTATATTATTCTCTTAAACTTTACTCAGTACCACAAAGAAGGTTTCACTTTTATTGTCTGTAGTTGGGAATTGCATGCAGTTCATTGGTAATATTGTGGGCTTCTAATGTGTATTTGAAATTAATTGATTACTAGCATTGTCAAAGTGTGATTTTGAAGCTGAATGCCCACAAGGTGAGCATAGTATACCAATGTATTGTCCAGTGTCCTTCATTTTCAAAGACCTCTGGTTTGTCATTGAACTCAAATTTCATGTGAAACCTTAGTGGGAAGGGGAAAAGTAAGTTCCAAGTCACATGCCCGTGGTTTTTGACATGCCCATATATGGTGTAAACATTTAAATTCTCATCTAGAACCTAATGTCATGTTCTTGATGGTTTGTTGTCTTGGGGACCCGAGCTTTACAAATTTATTACTTGTAATAATGACCTTGACCTATTTTACTCCTAAGGTCAACCATTCACACGTCTGACTGAGGTTGACCTTTACCATGGATAAGCATTTTGTTGATTGGACTGTTTAGATAAATATGTTTTCAATCATTCAACTCTTTGACGATAAGCACTGGGAAATGTGTAAAACAAGTAGGTGCCCGTTTTCTAGTGTTTACAAAACTTTATCACGTGAGGTCAACAGTTTAAGTATCTGCTCTATACATGTACACACCTGAGGGTGAGGTTACGGCCATGTAAAATCAATTTAAGAGTAAACATTACTATTATTACTGTTTGCGCAATGTCGGCGTTTAGTATGTGCATGTTACGCGTAGCTTTTAACGTCGTTTTGTTTTGATTTCTCAATGACGTACATGTACATTGCAAGGTGTAGAATCTTTTTCTGTTTGTTTCTGCATAAGTAAGTCCTAAAGCGGATATACATATTGTACATTTTTATTTTAAAAGAAGTTCTGTGGCAATTGATATACCCCAATTCGTGTATAAGGTTAATTATATGTGAAAACGGCTAATTCACTGTTGATGACGTCGCATAAATATACGCGACGTCAGTGCAACGTTTGGCGTTAAAATGAAAAAAGGCGGGAATATTTAACGTCATTTCTCTATATTTTCCAACGCAATCCGCAGACCCCCACTTTTAATTTGAACTTGTAAATGGATACAACGTTTCCTATCTGTTGGTGTAATTTAATCAAAACCGTATGCGTAGTTTAGGAGATATCGCAAAAATACGGCTTTTTCCAGGTTTGAAAATATTTCGGGAAAGTCAATTTTGCTTGTAATCTCAATTTAAGAGCAAATAGTATCAAAATATAAGAAAATAGCACTCAATGTTTTCTTTAAGTTATTTTTTGCAGTAATAACATATAATTATATAGCTAAAGCCCCAGACTGAGAAAAGCCATCAAAAAACCACTTTTGGTGGCCACCTGTTTAGCACAAATTTCCTTGGTATAGTTGTTTAGTACTGTCTTAAGGAAGTATGAAAACCAATGTTTTAATTTTTTTCGGTCTTGCAAAAGTACTTTTATTCCGGGTGAAAATGAAGTACCCTAGCTTGTTTGATCCGCGACATTAAGGACATTTATTTCTGGGTACCCCGGGGGCTAATTTGGTCTACCTTGCACATCCCCTCCCAGGAGAATCTTTCAAGGGTGCCAAAACATTCATTGGGACCCCAGAAATGCAAATCATCTTTGTTTTCAAAGATAAACTCTTTTGTTTTATGAAAAATGCATGGTTTCCATGGCAACCATTAACATGATTCTCGCACATGGGGGTGTACATACAAGATTGGTCATATTCCCGCTGTTACTCATCCTAGACCATTGAACGTGGTCTCATTTTAAAGCTTAAGACCGTAGCGCTTTCAACCTATGGTAAGTAATGCAAGTTATCTAATTTGCATATTCATGAATTTTAATGAAAACATTAAAATGACAAGAAACATTGAGAAACCATTAATAAACTAATTTCAGGACCAAACTATCAATGTGACACTTTGTTATTGAGCCAGTAATATCATATGACAAATGTATTGATGTCATGGGCCTAAATAAAAATGATCTCATTTGCATATTCATGAATATTAATGAAAATGTAAAAAATCGAGGAAAACAAGGGAAAAAACTGTAGCCATTGCAAGGTTTTGGATGGGTTATAAGATCTATCTTGCATCACTGGGACCAATTCTCATGGCTGCCAGTGTAGTCAGAGGTATCACCTAAATGCCATAAAATATTTCCTCAACAATGAATGCATTTACATGATGTAAAATTACATAGTATCCACTCCTACCCCTAGTGTGATTCTAATAAATAGGGTAATTAAAAATATACATATTCCAATAATAGCATGCTCTAGAATACATGTACTATAATTGGTCTGATAGTGATGCATGGACCAAGCAATTTTACCTTAATACCTATTATTCAAATGGTTGCGTTTGCTTATTCATGAAAATTAATAAAATACATAAGAATATGTAAAAAAAAATAGTGATAGACATACAAAATCACTTGTACCAGAGCTGGTAACAAACTCAGGATGCTGAAAAAAGTATCAACTGAATGCTATGGCAATGTACTATGTCCTTTAAGTATGATATAACAATGATCTTATTTCCAATTTCATGAATTATAATGAAAACTCTAGAAACAGAAATGAAAAAAAGGAAAAAATGAAACTGGTAAACATACAAAGTGACTTGTATATCGGCAACCAAAATCCCTAACATGCTGAAAATGGCATCAAATGGTTGCAAGGCCGAAACTATGCTGTCCTGTACTACAATATACGAGTCATTAATGATTTGATTTTTTGCTTTATGAATATTAAAAAAAACAATTACAGAAAAGTAAGGGCGATATACAAAGAAATTCACATGTATCTTGGCTACTGATAGACCTAGAGAGCTATAATTGGTGTCAAATGATTGCTAGGACAATGTTCTATAACCTTGTAATCTGATAAATAAATAATCAGCTATTTTTTTTGTATGGATATTAATAGGTTATGAATAAGAGAAAAATCAATGACAAACGAGGGGATACACCAACAAAATCGCTTGTATCTCAGCTGCCAATATCCTTAGATAATTGAAAATGGTGCCAATAGAATGCTGGGACAATGCACTATTGCCATGTGGTCTGATAGTTTAAGCATATGTTATTGCATTTTCTAAAAGTTACACAAAATTTTGAAAAATTGTGGAAATGACAGAAAATTGAAGATTGTGCTCCAACAAAATTTATTAAATCTTGATTGCCAGCAAGCATGCTTTATATATCTAAACACATGGCAATAAAACAGTGTCCTACCAATAAATTGCTGCCATTTTAAGTTCTCTTGGCAGTCAAGATATACACGATTTTGTTTGTGTACCCCTTCACCTTTCGTTACTTTTTGTCTTATTTATAAAGATCTCATTGACAGCCATACAACAAAAATAGTTTATTATTCATATATGAGATAGCATGGTTATATAACGTAGTCCTAGCAACCAATTATGGCTATCTAAGTCTATCTGTAGCCAAGATATATGCGTCTTTCTATGTATACCTCCTTATTTTCCGTATATTTTTCTCTAAATTCTGAAGGTTTTGCTAATATTCTTGACACTAAAAATCAAATGACATATATATTGTAGTACACGATGGTATAATATTGCTCTAGCAACAGTTTGATGTCATTTTCAGTACTTTAGGGCTTTTGATTGCCGAGATACAAGTTATTTTGTATGTTTACCCGTTTAATCTTTTCTCTTTTTCTCTCCAATTTTTAAAGTTTTCATTAAAATTCATGAAATTGAAGAGCAGATTATTCCTATATCATACTTTAGGATCATAGACCATTGCCATAGCAGTTATTTGATACCTTTTTCAGTATCCTGGGTTTATCAACAGCTCTGGAACAAGTGATTTTGTACATACACCCCCTATTATCCATGATTTGTTTCCGATTTATATATTTTTAATTTTCATGAATAAGCATATCCAATGATTTGAATATTAGGTATCAAGGTTAAATTGCTAGGTCCATGCATCACTATTAGACCAATTATAGTATGGTCCCAGGGATGCAAGATAGATCATATAACCTATCCAAAACCTTGCAATGGCTATAGTTTTTCCCTTGTTTTTCCTTGATTTTTGACATTTTCATTAAAATTCATGAATATCCAAAGGAAATAATTTTTATTAGGCCCTTGACATCAATACACTTGTCATGATATTACTGGCTCAATACCAAAGTGTCATAGAGATAGTTTGGGCCTCAAATTAGTTTATTTATGGATTTTTAATGTTTTTCTGTCATTTTAATGTTTTCATTAAAATTCACGAATATACATATTAGATGACTTGCATTACTTATCATAGGATAAAAGGGCTTTGTCTAAGCTTTAAAATGAGACCAGGTTCAGTGATGTAGGATAAGTAACAGCAGAGATATGACTAATTTTGTATGTACACCCTCATTTTCGAGAATCACATTATAGAATGTCATGTGTAGCAGTATACATCCCATAATTTCAACACTTTTGCAAGACTTAAAATTGACCAAACATTGGTTTTCAAGCTTCCAATTGGCTCCTCTACAAGAGGGTATGAATGAAATTTGTGCTACTTTCCGACCACTTATCACCATTTTTCTGATGGCTGGGGCTCTAACTAATACTAAAAAAAATGTCCGCTACGAGTGCGGTTTTCTGAAATTCACGAGAAACATCCAAAAAGTTCTGATACCATGAAAACGAGGCGGGTAGCCCCCCACTTTTATTTCGATTTTAGTCCAAAGATACAATTATCTTGAAGCATGTGAAGTTTCATGAAAATCATATGCGGGAGTTGAATAGTAATGTTTCCCTTTAAGTTCACCAGTTTGTATTACTGATCGTTCAAATGCGATACTTCTGTCGTGGTTCTAATTTTTATTTTTGGGTGTTATAAAGGTTTGTATTGTTTGCACCTTGTGTATGTTTCCATATGTTTAGTTCAGTTCGGGTAACTGAGTGACCGCTTTTTGGGAAATACATGCAGCTGCTCTCTCGGCTTATAATATGTTCCTTTAGTATAAGTACCTTACATGTATTTTCCATTTACTTTTTCCCCCTACACCTTTTGTTTATTTTTTTTTTTATTTATTTATTTTTTTTTTATTTTTTATTTATTTATTTTTTTTTTTTTTTTGAATGTGAATTTCTTTCTGATTGTCCCGTTTCCTGAACATTGCCTATTTTCACACTTTTATGTCAATATATTAAATGTAATCGGAGCAACTGAATAATGTTCTCAACACAATAGGAAGGTGCATGCAGTGTATCAATGGTGCCATTAATACATATCTCCGCCAAGACATCTAATAAATTAAATTATACAGAACATTCAGAAGCTAGAAATAAATTTTATAAACTAAGACATATTTTAAATCTATTTTCTTCCCTAGCAATATTTCAAAATAATATTTTTCAAAACAAGATAAGTTGCATCTGCCAGTCTTGTCCTTGAAATGCGCGTTTCAGGCTCAAGGTCCAACATGGCGGCAGTCTGCTTATCAATAAGATTTTCAATTGCTCTTTGTATTCCGGTTCTATTCATTTATCTGAAAGGTCACTGAAACAGTTTCTACATAAAAATGTGCAGCAAAGATGCGCAATGCAGAGCTCATTCACAGGTGGGAAGCCCTCTTTGATTGGCTAACAAGCCTGTTGACCTGTTTATGATGCACATAACAAGGGAAAGACATTTTTCACGTTTGACCTGCCTCGATCACAGGGATAAACGCCTTTGGGCAATAACAGGTATTTTGAACAAAAAGTGTCAGATCGTCCGAAACTTCATCGGAAAACACCTTACAATTCAGATGCCAGATTGCCCGAAAACAAGAAATCAGAAAGCAAGGAACTTCTGGCGCGTCAGAGAACAACTCATGTGACCAGCATATTCTTCATCATCAATTTCGCCGTTAATTAAATATACGCGACGTCAGTGCAACGTTTGGCGTTAAAATGAAAACCAGAGGACCAATGGTCTTGTAAACGCTCACCTGAGATCAGCTGCATATACCAATAAACATGTTTATATATTATGGTATTTAACTCCAGTGCAGGGGCAGATAAGCCCTTGGGCCATTTTCTTTTTTCAGAATCTTCAATATTCTGTCCATTTGCCAATTTCCTGTTGGCTTTTTCCTTCAAATGACATTTTAACAGTTTTCCCAATTCAGATGCACAGGCAACCCATGTTGACCTTGCCATAAACTTGGTCAAGGTCATCAAAGGGTCATGATTTATATATACATTGGAGTACTTTAGCCATCGATGCCTCACGCCAAGTTTCCTTGAAATCAGTCTATTGGTTTCAGAGAAGATGATTTTTGATGGGTTTTTACCATATATGGGCATGGCGGCCATCTTGGTCATGTGACCTAGATTATTTATATACACATTGATTCCCCCATTCTATAGATGCTTCACTTAAAATTTGGCTTTGTTTGGCCAAGCGGTTTCAGAGGAGAAGACGTTTGAATATTATGGAAATATACATGTATATTGCCCCGGGGTGGGGGCACATGAGCCCCTGGGGTCCAATTTTTTTCAGAATCATTAATATCCAGTCCTACTGCCCATTTCCTGCAAGACTTTCACTTTAAATGACATTTTAAAAGTTTTCCCCATTCAAATGCATTGGTGACCTATGTTGACCTTCCCGTAAAATAGGTCAAGGTCATCACAGGGTCATGATTTATATACACATTGTAGTGCTTCAGCCATCGATGCTTCGTGCCAAGTTTCGTTGAAATCGGTCAACCGGTTCTGGAGAAGAAGATTTTTGAACGTTTTTTACCATATATGGGCATGGCGGCCATCTTGGTCATGTGACCTGGATTTTTTATATACACATTAATTCCCCAATTCCATAGATGCTTCACATAAAATTTCGCTTTGACTGGCCAAGCGGTTTCAGAGGAGAAGATGTTTGAATATTATGGAGATATACATGTATATTGCCCCGGGGTGGGGGCGGATGAGCCCCTGGTGCCCAATTTTTTTCAGAATCATTAATATTCAGTCCTACTGCTCATTTTCTGCAAGATTTTTCCTTTAAATGACAATTTAACAATTTTTCCCATTCAAATGCATTCGCGACCTATGTTGACCTTGCCGTAAAATAGGTCAAGGTCATCATAGGGTCATGGTTTATATACACATTGTAGTGCTTGAGCCATTAATGCTTCATGCCAAGTTTGGTTGAAATCGGTCCAGTGGTTCCGGAGAAGAAGATTTTTGAAGGGTTTTTACCATATATGGGCATGGCGGCCATCTTGGTCATGTGACCTGGATTATTTATATACACATTGGTTCCCCCTTCCCATAGATGCTTCATGTAAAATTTGGCTTTGATTGGCCAAGCGGTTTCAGAGGAGAAGATCTTTGAAAATGGTGGACGACGGACGGACGACGGACGGACGGACGGACGCCGGAGCATGGGTATACTATAAGCTCACCTTGTGAGCCTGACGGCTCAGGTGAGCTAAAAAGGCGGGAATATTTAACGTCATTTCTCTATATTTTTCAACGCAATCCGGTGACCTCCCACTTTTTATTTGAACTTGTAATGGGTTACAACGTTTTCTATCTGTTGGTGTAATTTAATCGAAACCGTATGCGTAGTTCAGGAGATATCGCAAAAATTACGGCTTTTTCCAGGTTTGAAAAGATTTCGGGAAAGTCAATTTTACTTGTAATCTCAATTTCAGAGCAAATAGTATCAAAATGTAAGAAGTTAAGTTATTTTTGCTGTAATAAAAATAATGTGCGCTACCAGTGCGGTTTTCTGAAATGCACGAGAAACGTTCTGATATCCAAAAAGTTCTGATACCATGGAAACGAGGCCGCTGACCCCCCCCCCCCAACTTTTATTTCGATTTTAGTCCAAAGATACAATTATCTTGACGCATGTGAAGTTTCATGAAAATCATATGCGGGAGTTGAATAGTAATGTTTCCCTTTAAGCCCACCAGTAAAATGTATTACTGATCGTTCAAATGCGATACTTCTGTCGTGGTTCTAATTTTTATTTTTGGGTGTTATAAAGTTTTGTGTTGTTTGCACCTTGTGTATGTTTCCATATTTTTAGTTCAGTTCGGGTAACTGAGTGACCGCCATTTGGGAAATAGCTGCTCACTCGGCTTGTAATATGTTCCCTTAGTATAAGTACCTTATTTTCAATTTACTTTTTCCCCTTACACCTTTTTTTCTTTCTTTTTTATGTGAATTTCTATCTGATTGTCCCGTCTCCTGATCATTGCCTATTTTTATGTCAATATAATTCCAACTTTACTAATTTCCTACATTCTGATTGGTTGTTTGGAAGACTTTATACTTCGATAAAAGCAATGCGTAAGAATACTCTGTTTTCACCTTAAAAACGGCGCGACGTTACGTGATTACGTGACGTTTCTTCAAAGAAACGTTGACGTCACAAAATCTAAACGTCATAAAAACAATGGATGAACACGTTATGAAGGCGTCGAAATGAACATTTGGAATTTTTATGAACATGGACGCTTTTTCTTTCAACAGAACATCGAACGGTAAGTCTTTTAATCCTCTTGTTGTGAGTTGAAATTTGACGCTTGAATTTCTAATGTTCCGAGCCCCAGTCCAAAATCGTTATGTCTTTCTATCGGTCCAGACGGCGATATATTCTCCCAAAAGAACAATTATGAATGAAGGGGAGATGTTTTAAAGCTCCCGCTTTTATAGCCTGCCTATAGGTTGTCAGTTATAGCTTCTATTAATTGCGAGAAGTGAGTTCTATGCTTTGGAAATTTTCAAGATGGCTGCCTCATAAAGATCCATTTTGCTCTATGTTCCTTCCGCTGGCCATAAAAATTTCAATCATTGTAGACAAATGCAGTGTAATGAGACAAAGTTGGAATTATAAGGAATGAATTATTATTTTTGTTGATTTTATCGATGTGTAAACTCAGGCGAATCACTCACAAACTTTTTCATAAAGCCCTTCGGGCTTTATTTAGTTTGTGAGTGATTCGCCTGAGTTTACACATCGATAAAATCAACAAAAATATAATTCATTCCTATAATATTAAATGCAATCGGTGCAACTGAATAATGTTCTCAACACAATAGGAAGGTGCATGCAGTCTATCAATGGTGCCATTAATACTTATCTACGTCAAGACATCTAATAAATCAAACTATGTAGAACGTTCAGAAGCTAGAAATAAATTTTAAACTAAAACATATTTTAAATCTATTTTCTCTAGCAATATTTCAAAATAATATTTTTTTCAAAACAAGATAAGTTGCATCTGCCAGTTTTGTCCTTGAAATGCGCGTTTCTAGTTCAAGGTCCAACATGGCGGCAGTCTGCTTATCAATAAGATTTTCATTTGCTCTTTGTATTACGTTTCTATTAATTTATCTGAAAGGTCGCCGAAACAGTTTCTACAGCTGTTCATTAAAATGTGCAGCAAAGATGCGTAATGCAGTAATTTCAGGTGGAAGCTCTCTTTAATTTGCTACCAAGCTCGTTGACCTGTATATGATGCACATAACAAGGGAATTACATTTTTAGCTCGACTGCACGAAGTACATAGGGCTATTGCTGTCACCCCGTTCGTCCACGTTCCCGTTCCCGTGTGCGTTCCCGTTCCCGTTCCCGTGCGCGTCACACTTGCGTTAAAGTTTTCTAGAAGTCCATATCTTGACAACCACTCATCAGAAAGCATTCATACTTGGACCATAGATACCCTGTAGGGTTAGCTTTCATTCCATGGCATCGGGCCCCTGGGTCCAGGCCAGGGGGTGGGGCTGGAGGTTAAAATCTAGAACACCTTAAAAAATGGCAATTCTTGTGTTAAAGTTTTCTAGAAGTCCATATCTTGACAACCACTCATCAAAAAGCATTGATACTTGGGCCATTGACACCCTGTAGGGTCGGCTTTCATTCCATGGCATCAGATCCCTGGGTCCATGCCAGGGGGTGGGGCTAGAGGTTAAAATCTAGAACACCATTAATAATAATGGCTTTTCTGTGATATAGTATTCTAGAAGTCTATATCTTGAAAACTTTTTATCAGAGGGCTTTCATACTCGGACCATAGGTACCCTGTAGAGTTGAGTTTCATTTCATGGCATCGGATCTCTGGGTCCATGCCTGGGGGCTGGGGCTGGAGGGCTGGAGGTTAAAAACTAGAACACTGTAAAAATAGATGTACTGCTGTGCAACTTTTACAAGGAGTCCATATCTTGACAACAACTTATCATAAAGCATTCATACTTCATACACTTTAGGTTCCATGACATCGGACCTCTGGGTCGGAGTCAGGGGGGCGGGGCTAGAGGTCAAAATCTAGAACTCCCCGATTTCTTTCTTTCTTTTTATTTCTTAATAGAAACCACTTAGGAAGATGGTTGGTCATTCATCTTTTGATTTTGTGACACTGACTTGTGTGTCATGACGGTAAGGGTCGTTTGACCTACTTTCCATGGTTCAGTGATTTTGCCTTATATCTTGACACTCAATTAGTATATTATCTTACTTCTTTCAGATTATGAGTGAGTACGACCAGGCCTTTGACCCCAATATACTTATAGGTCACTGTGACCTAATTTCACGGTTCAGTGATTTTGCCTTATATCTTGACACTCAATTAGTATATTTTCATACTTTTTTTCAGATTATGAGTGAGTATGACCAGACCTTTGACCCCAATATACTTATAGGTCACTGTGACCTAATTTCACGGTTCAGTGAGTTTGCCTTGTATCTCGGTACTCAAATGGTTTATGAACAAACTTCTTTCAAAGTATGTTTGCGTATGACAAGACCTTTGACCCTGAAGTAGTCCTAGGTCACTGTGACCTAATTTCACGGTTCAGTGATTTTGCCTTATATCTTGACACTCAATTAGTATATTTTCATACTTTTTTCAGATTATGAGTGAGTATGACCAGACCTTTGACCCCAATATACTTATAGGTCACTGTGACCTAATTTCACGGTTCAGTGACTTTGTCTTATAACTCAGCACTCAAGTGGTTTATGAACATACTTCTTTCACACTATGTTTGCGTATGACAAGACCTTTGACCCTGTAGTCCTAGGTCACTGTGACCTAATTTCACAGTTCAGTGATTTTCCTTTATATCTCGGCATTCAATTGGTATATCGACATACTTCTTGCACGATATGTATGAGTATGACAAGACCTTTGACCCCAATATACTTATAGGTCACTGTGACCTAATTTCACGGTTCAGTGAGTTTGCCTTGTATCTCGGTACTCAAATGGTTTATGAACAAACTTCTTTCAAAGTATGTTTGCGTATGACAAGACCTTTGACCCTGAAGTAGTCCTAGGTCACTGTGACCTAATTTCACGGTTCAGTGATTTTGCCTTATATCTTGACACTCAATTAGTATATTTTCATACTTTTTTCAGATTATGAGTGAGTATGACCAGACCTTTGACCCCAATATACTTATAGGTCACTGTGACCTAATTTCACGGTTCAGTGACTTTGTCTTATAACTCAGCACTCAAGTGGTTTATGAACATACTTCTTTCACACTATGTTTGCGTATGACAAGACCTTTGACCCTGTAGTCCTAGGTCACTGTGACCTAATTTCACAGTTCAGTGATTTTCCTTTATATCTCGGCATTCAATTGGTATATCGACATACTTCTTGCACGATATGTATGAGTATGACAAGACCTTTGACCGTAAAGTATTCCTGGATCACTGTGACCTTATTTCATGGTTCAGTGATTTTGCCTTATATCTCGACACTCAGTCGGTATTTTTTCATACTTCTTTCTGATTATGAATGAGTATGACCAGACCTTTAACCCAAACATACTTATAGGTCACTATGACCTAATTTCATGGTTCAGTGATTTTGCTTTATATCTCAACACTGAATGGGTATATGATCATATTTCTTTCACATTATGAGTAAGTATCACTAGACCTTATAGGTCAGTGTGACCTTATTTCACGGTTCAGTGATTTTGCCTTGTGTCTTGGCACTCAGTTCTTCTTTCACAATATGAGTGAGACCTCTAAATCTTAGGTAGTTATAGTTAACTTTCATAGTTCAGTGATTTTGCCTTATTGCATCAAGGCAAAAAGATGTATGAGCATAATGCATTGGGTTACTGGTCGGGTTTGACCTTATGTTTGACAAAGGTCAGAGGCAGTCGAGCACGCTGTCCTGCGACAGCTCTTATTCACCTTCCTCGATCAGAGGGACAATGACTGGTATTTTGATAAAAAAAAAGTGTCAGATCGTCCGAAACTTCATCAGAAAACACCTTAGAATAGAGATGCCAGATTGCCTGAAAACAAGGAATCAGAGGCTGCCGCATCGGTGAACAACTCATGTGACCAGCATATTTTTCAACATCAATTTCGCATCTTTCAGTCGCTTCTTCAACATACTACACTTTATTGACGAAATACCCTAGTTGGATCCCAGCCTGAACTAAGAACTAGCGGATAGAGTGCTGTTTCTTCACAACAGGAAACAGGGAAGTTCGAAAAGTCGATAGATAGAGAGGTATTGGTGTCATTTCATTTATATTATGTTATATATGTCGACGCTGTTTAATTAAGCACCATATTTGTTGTCCCAGACGCTTATCACATTTATTTTGGAACTAATAGCACCTAATTCACCGCATCCTGGCCCATTTCAGACTCTTTCCGCTGAGCCGTTTAAAACTGGCAATTCAGCAAAATAAACAGTGGGTTTCTCGAAGAATGCAGCATTACAGCAAGACTGATTTCGATAGAAATGTCAAGTTCCGATGGCTTTCTAGAGTATTTACAAAAAGTGTGCTAGCATCACCTTCCGATAGACTTCTTATACATGTGCCAAATCGGCCGATACTTCTTTGGAAAGCTAGAACTAGCGATTCGGAGAACAATTCATATAGCCAGCATAATTTCCATCATCAGTCTCACATCTTGCAATCGCTTCTTCAACATTTGACACTTTATTGACGAAATAACCAGGTTGGGACCCGGATGAACTAAGAACTGGTGGGTATAGTGTTGTTGCTTCACAATAGGAAACAGGAAAGTTCGAAAAGTCAATAGATACAGAGGTATTGGTGTTTGTGGCACTACATTTGTACTCAAAACAAGACCCTATATATAGATGAAACATGCTGGCTGTAAGATCCCATTTGTCTATCAGATATGTCGACGCTGGTTTTGATCCGTATTTGTTTTCCCAGACGCTTATCACATTTATTTTGGAACTGATGGCAACATTCACCGCATCCGGGTCCATCACAGACTGAATAGTTATTCTTAGTTTTCCGACACACCTTTCAGTAGAACTATCGTAAAAATCACCTTTAGAAAACTCTGGCAATTCAGCAAACCAAAATGCGGGCTCATCAAAAGCAGCAGCATCACAGCTTGACTGGTTTAGATAGAAGGGTCCAGACTCAGTCACTTGAGCATTTATAACTATCTTGCTAGCGTCACTGTCTGGCCGCTCGTACCTATACTGATTTCGTTGAAGGATACTTTTAATCCCAGAGTTATAGTCGTCAACAGTTGCAGCCCTTAGTGGCGTCCCTACGTTACTAAACCAGGGTATTACACTTATCGAAGCCCTTGAATTATTCGTGCACAGTATTGTAAAACATCCTGTTCCTTCGGGTTGCATGTACCTTACACCACCGCCATCATCTGTTGAAAGTGTTTGTATTACTTTTGGACTGATTTGTACATTCTTTGTTACCTCATTTTCTTCAGAGAAATTGCTAAGGAAAACTCTTATTTTGAAGAAGCAGGTCGGACTTTGGAGAATATAGTCAATATTATACCAGGTGCTTTCTCGAGGATTTATTGACCCTATCAGTCTTTCCTGTGTTTCCTGTCGCTTTCGTCTCCCCGGGAGGGCATTTATTAAAACCCAAGCCCCTGTTTGCTCATCTAACTGCCAAAGCAAGGCTGGTGTGGAACCTTTCGCAAACACCTCTATGTTTTTTTTAGAAGCAGTTCATTTCCAGAATTGTCTTTGAACTCAATGGAAAATACTCCTAGTGTGGCTAGAATTTCAGGCACGCCATCTAGATTCAAGGTTATAAATTCGCCTGGCGCGTCTTCAATGCTTTCTTCTGGGTCAATGAATGTAAGAGACAGAGAAACAAAACCTGTATACAGACTTCCATCTATGTTGTGAAATGCCTTTGCAGGGAACTTAAGGAAAGTGGGTCCACTGTTTGGTTTTAAAGGATCGCTTGAAATTGACAGTTCATTTTCTACGACCGGATTTATTACAATCGATGGTGCCTTTCTTACCATTGGTATTTTAACAAATAGTTCGTCAAATAATTCTGTACTAGGTATCGTCGTAACAACATAGTTATCAAGGAAACTTCCATAGGAATCTGATGCCTTAGCAACCAAGCGTCTCCTTGACGCAGGACTCATGTTCAATGAAAAATCACCATTTTCATCAGTAGTTGTGTTTAGTGTAGTCCCCACAAGCGTGACAGAGATCCCTGTTAGGGGTGCATCTGTATTTGATTCAAATACCGTTCCTCTAATTACCAAAACGGAGGGTTCTGGGCACCTAGAGCTACATGTACAGCTTAACACTTTCGTCACTAAATTGCCCAGCGCGCAGTCAGGAGATACCAAACCTCTAACTTCACAACAAACGGCGTCGTCGGAACATGCCTCATTTGACCCAGAAGACCGACATGGTCGTTTATGACATTGACCTACGTCATAAAAACAACCAGGGAATACTTCTGTCACCTTTGGTCTCAAAGCATCGCTACAGTCATCCGAAGCAGCTGAAATCAAATTCATTAGGCATATAAAGGTCTTGAGGTTTCCGATTTTGGGTGAATTGTTTTTCAGAATGATTTGTACATGTATATGCTTTGATATTGAGCTTAAACGACATGCTGCATCACTTAGAATTGTATATCTAATTTGAAATGCGCCGGGTGAAACTGACGAATTTGTAATTATTATCATTTATGTATTTATACGAGAATAAAAGTCAATACCAATACTGCACCAGTATTGGTATATAAAAAGTCAGGAGATATATTTCTCGTGTATAAAAAGGTACAAGTAGGCAAAGATCAGGAAAAGGCGCAATCAAAAAGAGATTCCCACTCCAAAAACCGAGGTGGGAAATAACCAAACTAACAATCAGGCACTTATACCATGAAACATATCGTAAGCCGAATGAGCAGCTATTTTCCCAATAGGTGGCCAATCAGTAACCTTAACTTAACTAAAAATATGAAAACATACATAAGGCGCCAACAGCACAAAAAAAAATTAAATACCAAGACATAAAACAAAAAGAACCACCACAGAAGTATCGCCTTGGAACGATCAGTAACACAAAGTTACTGGCGGGCTTAAACCGATTTTACAGGATCCTAACCTCGCCCTCAGCTTCTGCAGTGGTTAATTTATACACAGATATAAACAAGATTAAGGTAAATCATAATACGAAAATATATGAGCCGCATCGTGAGAAAACCGGATTTTTGCCTATGCGAAAACAAAGGCGCAGATCAGCTTCGCGGTAACCGCGAAGCTGATCAGCGCCTTTGTTTTCGCTACTCGGATAGTACAATTCCTCTTCTTCTTAAATCCAAAATTTCAAGCTTCTAGCCTGCTTCGGAGATTGTACAGGCCGGTTTGTGTCGAACCTGGTCGGAAACCCCGAAGACCGGTTTTCTCGCGTCGCGGCTCATATAATATAGGTACCAACATGTTAGATGTATAACGGAAAGCTTCGTTTATGCATTCCATGCACGGCCAGGGTGACTGGTGCAGTATTGGTATTGACTTTTATTAAGTTAGTAGGTACAGTTATTTGAAGCACATCAGGCAAATTTGTATCTTTAAAGGGCAAAACACGCAGGGAGATCTTTCATTTATGGTAAACTATACCTCTTATGGTCAACATTGCGTCTCTTGACCTGACAGCGGGTAGACTAGGATCGGCTGTAAGCTTGGCGGAACATTGATACAGGCCCTGATCGTCGGAAACAAGAGACGTGAGCGACAGTTCATTATTGGTCGCGCCTGCCAGTTCTGTACCATCCCTGTACCTGGGAGTAACATTGATGCAGTTTACTAATTTTTGAAAACTCATACCCAACATTTGAATAATGAAAATTGAAAAATACACGCTTATACGCATAAAGGGCATACATGTACATGTATAAACAATACATTTTAAAAGTATGTCCACGACGCGCATCATCACATTGTACAAACAAACAAAATGGAATTAAAGTTTATTTGGTTTGCTATAAAATGAGCATTTCTGTTACATAAACACACAGTACGCTACATTGGACAATTAAATTGAAATTCCATGTATTCTTAAAACATAATATAATTATTCTTCAAACGTCTAAACGTATTCATTTTTTCCTGTTCACATACCACTTGTATGAAACTCCTATAGCAGGTTCTGTCTGGCAACACATTGTCACACTTTCATCCTCACTTCGGTATTTTGACTGAGGGTCTTGGATGATAACTGGTGTATCTGTAACAATGACGCGCCCATTGACAAAACACGGACAAGCCACGGACAACTAGTAAAAGAAAACACTCACTAATGAGACACTGGAAGGTAGAGGGTCTCAGTATCCCAACTACCTTTTATTAAATTTTTGTGATATCACATGTCTATTTTCAACATTCAGGCAAATATCAGTTCCTATCTTAGATTGCTTAAAGATACAGCGGGGATATTGAGGGGATTTATCCCTGAAATTTTTGTTTTTATCAAAAATTATGTTTAGAAAAAACATACATGTCCATGTACGTGTTTCGCCATTAATCCGTAAGCTGCGGCTGTGTCAAGTCGATGGGTTTGAAGTATAGAATTCCCATCATTGACTTACCGCACAAAAGTGTAACAGTCGATCCATCGCTTATAACTGTTTCCTGATGTTGGTATCCAATGCGCTCTAGGTTTACAGGCGTTGGCTGTGAGCAAACTTTCATCTGGTACAATCCCGGTTCGGAGCTTGTTGTATCAATTATATTCTGGCCTCTGATGGCCACGCCCTCCACAGGCGACGTACTGCAGGCTGATGTAACGGTGATGTTAACTGTCTGGACCGTACAGTTTGGCTCTGAAATCATACAGAAAAAAAAAACGCCACGTCAATATGTTTGTCGGCTCGACCTTAGTTACTTTTATTATTCAGTTGCCTATTTGTATTTGCAAATCATTCCTAATCACGACCCTATGTAGACATAGAGCTGATTTTCTTTTCGAACGTAGTGAGTGTTTCCTTTGATATTAGTGTTTCCTTACCTAAACATGTCAAAGTAACTGTTTCAGCGGCGCTTGATATCGTCGTGGTCAATTGTTCAAATCCCCCCTTTTTCAAAGAAACGGAATAGGGCATGCCACAGACTTCGCCACCGTAGTCGCCATCCCCCTTTTCTGTTATTGTTAGTTCAACAGATGACGTAATGGTGACACCAGCAACAGGCGTGTTACAGTCAGACGATCGCACCGTCAACGTTATTTTGTCCATATCGCAACCACGGACTGAAATAGGAAAATACTAAAATATCTATTACGACTGATAATCAGAGATCAGTTATGCATTTTATCTCATGGCAACATAAAATAATACCATGTACCCGTACTCAATAATGGTGGTTTGTCCAATTCGTTAAATTTTCTTGGGGTATACAGACCTATTTTTTCTTATTTTTGCACCAAAACATAGATTGTGGGTACTCGTTAGTACCGCCTCGGTGTACCCACAATCTATGTTTTGAAGAAAAAAACAACAACAACATTTTTCAGTTGAAATTTTTCAATTTTTAAAGCTCAAAAAATCTCTGTTTATTGCATGGGCATGTCTTCGTAATGTTTACAACTACCAGGATTTTTCAAACAATTACCACGTCACCTACCTCCGAAATAGACACCAAGTGCAACAGCGACAATGACAACACTCAGCAGGCATACGACACCAACAATGATGTAGATTCGACGTTTACTGGAAGATTTAAATGTAGATCCAGAGGTGCCTGTCGCTGAAATCAGAGAGTCTTTTCAGTGATTGGTGTAAGTCATTAAGGTTATGTCGTCATCGAATCAGGTGGGTCCGTCAACTAGTGCAAAGGAATGCAGCCAGGTGCACCGGCAGGCCAAATGGAATCTAGCGCAGGCGAAATGCGTCTTTTCTATTAGATAGTTTTTATGACACGACCAAAATATTTCCCCTTTCCTATATACTAGAATAAACCCATTAAAACCTGGGGTGATACGAAAAGGATCGAGCCGATCAGTTTCCAAAGACAAAGACGAATATGCATGAAGAGGGCAACCATTGTATACCTTCATTTGCAGCGGCCATTCTGTACTCTTCGTTTTCTTTGCTCATGAATGTTTGCTGTAAAACGGCACTTCACAATATCTACCAAACATAAGCAATAGCAATAGCAATAACTGTTATAACAATTATAGTTATAATTATACTAAAATAATTGGAATTTAATCTCATGGAGCGACACTTGAGGTAAAATCTGTCAAATCTTTGGCTGCACTTAGCTTAGCATACATTTTAACTTTTACAAGAAAATTAAGCCAATCTTAAACTGGTGTATACTTTAAAAGTGTTCCCTCAAAAACGTAATGCTACAATATGCCGCTCTTTGTACAACGCCATGCAATAAAACAATGCCTTGCTACATTAGATGCACCTGTAAGAGATTAAGATATGTCTTTCTCTTGCATAAAAATCCTTTTGCGGTAGCTAGTTCTAATGGAATATCAAACGTCAACATACCTTTTAAAATTATTTCCAACTTGATCCACTTTTTGCTTTCACTCTGTTCATTAATTCACACGTACTCGAAATCGTTATATTGAAAAACGGGCTAGGTGACAATATGCAAGTAGTATGAGGTATAGAGTAGAGTGTCTAAAAGTCAACTGATTCCTGCGACAAATTCTCTTAATAACTCGGATCAACAGATTGAATCGGGGACAGGGTGTCCTAGTATTTATATCACTACAGTTTGCTCTACATTTTGTATTTCATCGATATATGATACTTATAAAAGCTTGACTTTTTGTGCTATTCATTTTATTTACAATATTACGCTTTAGACCATGAAGGTAATTTTTAAAACCTGATCTCGTTTTTAGCCATAAACGGAGTCATGGGTAAATGACCTGTTATAACCTTGTATTGAAACCATCAGGAAAACATGCCCGTGTGATGTATACCCCCTTGAACCCCACTTTTATATAGCAAAACTGGGGTATGCAGGGGTATACCTATTTTTCTTATTTTTGCTCCAAAACATACATTGTGTGTACTCGTAAGAACCGCCTCGCCGAGGCGGTTCTAGCGTGTACCCACAATCTATGTTTTGAGCAAAAATAAGAAAAATATCAAAATTTTTCTGCTGAAAATTTTCAGTTTTTAAGCTCAAACAATCTCTGTTTATTACATGGGCAAGTTTTCGTTATGACCCGGTAGACATGTAGTTTGGCTAGCCTGCGTCGGTGACCATTGTTCACCTTTGAGAGACAAAAAGCTCTATTCTGATTTTCGTATATGTGACGCATTATTTAAAACATCGTATCTCCATACGAATTGAATAGTATGTAACTGGTGGGCTATTGTTGTGCTGTTAGACCATCAGTTTGTAGCTCAAGATACACATTTAATTTAACAAGTTTATGCCAGAGAAGAATTCTATTAACCTGTCAGAAACGAAGTGATTATGTTTACAATTTGCGAAGCGTCCGCAATTTATTCCCGATGACGTTGTTCTGTTCCTTATTGTCCTTGTAGCTAATTTCTCACACCCCCACTCAAAATAATATGATTTCATACACCGAAAGATATTTATTTAGATGAACAATATGGGCATTTTCAGAATGAGAACTTTTTATGCATACTTTGTTACATGTAACATCGAAATTAGATCGTCACAGTTATCTGTATTAATGACGTTTCACTGAGTCTATAGTACCTATAGCCCTATGATCTTGTGGTCGGATAAATTATATTCTCACAATGTTGCCGTGAGATGACATCGAAGTACTTTTGTTTACTTAACATAGTTCCATTCATTCACAACTGGTAATGAGAAAGTTATGGCACGAGATCAAAAATGGCTTTCCGAGACGAAAACATAATAAATTTTCTATGGTATGTGCTTCTAATCCAGCACCTGATCATAAAATTATGCAAACCGATGCATGTTAAATACAGGTGTGCTTACCGGTAATACATCTTAATTAAGGCATGATTTTACAGATATTTGAGAAATAGTATCGTTAACTGAATAAAACTTTAAAGAATTCCATAAGAATAAAAACATACTAAACGTGCAAAACGGTCACAGGTTTGTACTCTTGGTTAAATAAACAGAGATTTGGTACAAAGGTAATACTCAAGCAATTCATTGGTCTTCCATTTGGTATAAATTGTGCTCCTCTTGTACGTGGTTGCCTAGATCAACAAAAAAACGAAGATATGCGATAGAAACGTTGCTGGACACATGTGTTTTGAATACACTTTGGCGCTTGATAAAACACAAAACATAATCACAAATTACCGTATTCGTTCTAATTAGCGCACATGCTCCAATAAGCGCACACCCTGGTCATTTCCGAAAAACCAGTGCATAAGCGCACAAGGCATGAATAATATATTGTTATTTTGCACCAATTCTGCACATTAATACAGCATGAGACGCATTAAAAGATAACCGCAACTGATCACAATCTACCTTGCAACAATTAGAACACTTAATTGACATCATCATTGATAGATTTGACATTTTTATTTCAGCATTTTGATATGTTGTTTCCGTCAGTAGTGTGCGCTAATTAGAACGATATTTTGTTACCTTAACTTTTAGTTATTTTGAAAAGTTAAGCGCACTGTGCGCTAATTAGAACGAATACGGTATATCATACACTTGGTTCCCTTGCTTTCTGACAGTTTAATCTTAGGAATGAATCAGTACCAGGAAAGCGTAATTTAGCATTTATATTGTATATGTTTAATACACCTGACACTTAAGGGCCAGGGATAAAACATACAATGACAACTTGAGATCCATCTATATGCATTGTATAAAAACATGAGAATCATTCTTTCAGAGGCGAAAACGAATCTCATTTAACCGGTTTAGCTTTAACTAGAAAGAAAAAACAAACACTATTTTAATGGGTTTTAATGATGATCAATCGCCAGGTTGTCTCTTTAGAGCGAAATAGTATCACTTATATAACACTTTAAAGACTTCACAACTCTTACAATATCTATGGAATTTCCTGCAAGCCGGGAATCCAGCCAAATTGTGATAAACGAGCTGGGTCACTTCGACCTCAATTTTCCAATGAATTTGGGTTATTATTTTTTTCAGTGTTTCATGTGCACACCGTACAAGTCATACGGCTCGTCAAATTCCAACTGGTACATGTACGTCAAATTCCAGATGTTAATGTCAGCGCGTGCGTTTTGGCGGATAAGTTATTTTGCTGTATTTTTCACAGAATATAAACTTTTCATGGTATTATCTTATGGAGGCATATATTTTTTCAATATCCATCTGAAGGATCATTGATAATCAACTTTTACAGTGTATTTATCGTTTTATTCCGTTGCTTGGTGACAAAAACAATACGGCAAAGTACAGACGGGTGAATGTCATTTAAATAAGGGAAATTACGGACGGCCGATACGGAACGACCCATACGGTAGATCAACATTTTATGATACGGGTCAGCTACAGACGTATGAAAACACTTCTTTGTTGTGCAATAGTTAGTATATGGTTTAATTTGCATCGCTAATAACATAAATTGCATAAAGAAAACATTAATTGGAAAACGACTGTCGTTAAACGATTTTTATATGCCGTTTTTTTTTTGACTCAAGATGGCCAGTGTCGATAAACAAAAAGCTGATTGTACTTTTGACTATACATAAATTTGGAAATGAATGAAATCAGATAGTGTGAACATTTGATTATGTTCCACATATTAACTGATTTGTTTTCGTCATATGGCTACTGCAAAGCAATTTTAAATATTCAAATAGACCTAAACGTACATGTATAAGCGCCATGAGATGGGGGAGGGGAGGGAAATTATTTACGAATAATGCATTGTTTCTAGCTTTAATTATATACATACCCCTAATTTTGATTATAAATTCAGTATGGCAACTTTGTGGTCTGTGCCTGGGCATACCAGGGTTCAAACTAATTGTTGGTTTCCTTATGCTCCAATCTCCAGTGGCGTTGTTAGGCATCAGGCGTCTTCGCGCATTCGCTCTGTTGAGTCTTCGCCCTAGAAACACCATGGCGTTACCTGTGCTTCATTTGTTTGCCGATGTGTTTCTTTGATGGAATATAATTTTTATACCAACCGAACAAATGCATTGTTTATTTGTTTGTTTGAAATGGCGTCCCAGTCAACAGATAAGGTCATGTCGGGACGTTGCCCAAAATGAGGATGTCATGACATCCAACAAGTGCTTGAAATATAACCATCCAACTAAGCGAAAAAGGTTTATACTGTGTTTGAGTGGAAGCAACACAACAGACACACAATATTGAAACAATATCGAACCAATGTTCATTCAATCAACTTTGAAACAATGTTGTAGAATCCAAGATGATTCAGCGAGTCGAATTGATTCAACACTGTTTGGACGTTAAACATTAATTTAACATTATTTCAACGATGTGTGTCCTAATGTTGATTCTACGGTTTCAACATTTGATTTGGTGAATCAAATTGATTCAAAGTTGTTTCGTGGTCGTGTGTCTGTAAGGTGGCCATTTTCTCTTTACCAATCTATAAACTGACACCCATAACATTTCCAATTTAAGAAATACATTTTATTTTTGAATGTGAGTATCGCGCGCGCGCGCGCATGTGTGTGTGTGTGTGTGTGTGTGTGTGTGTGTGTGTGTGTGTGTGTGTCAGTCAGTCAGTTAGACAGTCAAGATGAATGAAATATTATTATAAGAGACGCAAAACTGAATTTAAAATGCATGCTTCCAAGCTGACCGCTTAAAGAGACCAAACAATGCCAGGGTGTCATGGTCATATGAAATAATCGCACTCAACACGTCTGATGCGACACGTATCCAAAGTCGCGTCTACATGTACGTCTGTTATTTGACGTATCAACAGCTATTGTTCGCCTGGTTTTTCCCGTATAAAACGAATGTCGTGATTCGTATCAGGTAAAATCACACATGGTTCAAAAGAATGAGCTACACGATCAATAGTAGTAGGTAATTTGAATAAAAGCGCAAATCAGGCATTTAAATAGATACTAAGCTATGTATATTCGAGCATGCGACTTTCAAATATTTCTAGTTATGGAGGTATTTGGCAGAAAGTATAAAATGTTTTCTGAAAACGTGCCATTTTAAGACTTTCGTGCAATTTTTTCGCCAATCCACAGATAAGCTGACCATGACTCTTGTATGTACAGATGCGTGAGTGTCCACACAAGACTGCCGATTATTATATTCTTCTGAAACTGTTAGGTAAAGTATAATAAAACAAGAAAAAAACAACAAAAATAACTTATGCACCAAAAGCACGCGCTGACATAAACATCTGGAATTTGACGTACCAGTTGGAATTTGACGAGCCGTATGTACGGTGTGTGTGGTGCAAAAGGGTTGTGGCAGTTATCACACTATTCATTCATTCATTCATTCATTCATTCATTCAATGGAAATTTACATCAAACGAGTACTATACATAATGCGAAAGAAACATACATAAACAATACATGAAAAGCAAGCGAATTGGCATATTACATAAAAGTACACAATATGGTAGATACCATCAAATGTTTACGCCCCTTAAGCCCCTATCTCACTGGGATGCGACAACCGGAGACTAGTTCGCGAATAGTTCGCGACTATTACGCGACAAAGATTAACGATATAAACAAAACTTTCATGTTGCAGTCTCATTGAATAGACATTTATGCGACAAATTCGCGAATTTCGGTCTAATTTTGAAAATATATCTCACGACTGTCGCGCGATAGTCGCGCGACTGTCGCACGACAGTCGCGCGACATTCGTGAGAGTGTCTCACGACTTTCCCGCGAATGTTTTATTTTCATTTTAATTCGTACGACAGTCGCGCGACATCCGTGCGAGTGTCGCACGACATTCGTACGAATGTCGCTAAGTTTTATTTTCTCGCCAGATAGTCGCGAGTTTTTCGCATGTTGTCTCAAGACTGTCGCGCGACTGTCGTGCGACACTCGCACGACATTCGTACGAGTGTCGCGAAAATTTCGCATTGTAAATTCGCCAAAATTTCGCGGCGACAGGTTCGCGACATTCGCACGAACGTCGCACGACCGTCGCACGACAGTCGCGCGACAGTCTTGCGAAATATTTTGGGAAAAAAATTCGCATCCAATTTTTAAACATGTTTAAAACCTTCGCGACCAGTTCGCGACTAGTTCGCGACACGTGAAAATTCTCACGACACTCGCACGAATGTCGTGCGAAAGTGCCACGACTAAATTCGCGTAACAGTCGCGAGGAATTCGCATGTCAGTGAGATACTAGCTTTATGGGCAAATTTACTGGGCAACAATACTAGTTACTTTCTTCTGGATAGTCAGTATAGAGACATCCCGCGTGTAATAAATTTGTTTTGAAACAGTTGTTTACTAAAACAACATATTGCTCTGTTGATATTTGTTATTGAATAGTGACCATCTTGCCCAGCAACAATACCAATGAATAAAAAAAACAACAAAATTAGTTAATAATTATACAGGGAAACAGTTATCCTCTTTCGCGTCTGGTGTTTTGGTTTGGATGCACTAATTGTTGCACATATTTTCTAACATTTTTTCAATCTACAAATTATTGTACGCAAAATACTAAATTGAATCTTACCAGGGGCTTATCATTTAGTCTAAATGATAAGCCCCTGATCTTACACAATATACAAGCTAGACGTTCTAACCCGCCACTTTCATTTGATCCATTTTTTTTAAAATTAAAACAGTAAATATTACCCCACCAATTGATGCAAATTTTTGTCATTGTACTTGTGTTGGGCAAGTTCTCTCAGATTATGCTTAGCAGTTTTATGATAACCTTTAAGGATATAATATTAAATGAAACAAAAGTAATTTATATACTGTTCTTGGTTTCGAGAAAAATTGAAAAAAAATGGGTGGCCAGTTTGAATCTTTTACTAGTATATATGATCGCTATGGTCTGGTAGATTAAGATGACTCAGTTTTCTCCGAGACAGGGCTGACATAAAGGGTGTGAAGAAAGTTCTTTACGCAGTTATAGCATTTTAAGACAGACATTACTCAAATGATGCATTTTCCATGAATCTGTTGTTATCTACGATTAAATATAGCAACGGAAATGCTTTCTAACACATGTTTGTATTTTCTAAGGAAACTTAATTTCAGAAATTCAGGAATAACTCGATTTTTTTTTTCGAAAAATCGAAACAAATTAGAGATTTAATTTTTCTTTACATGTTTATTGTTGAGCCTTTCACAATATATATAATAGATAGAGAATAACCGCACAGTCCATTTAGACTTTATTAATTAAAGTTCAGAGGACTTTTGCATGGCGAAGATATGTCCTTGTATACCCCCATTTTGAAGCAAAAGTTCAAGGGTTAAAGAAGGGGTACTTGATTTTGATGGCGTTTTTCACGATCAGGTATCCGATTTAACACTTCTATGCTTATGGTTATCCATATACATCCAAATAAAAGTCTGGCATTGTAATATAAATCACATTAAAAAATGACGAATTAAAAGAAAGCAACAGGGAAAGCAATTTTTGTGCGGAAAGAACATTCTTAACATCTTTTAGTTGCGACTATCACCCTCTTGAATCTATCTTCGAGTAATTGAACGTAGAAAAAAGAGAGAGAAAATCATCAAGGATATGATTCTGACATATAATGGAGCTTTCACAGATGCACCAGCACATGCAGATAATAAAACAGCATGCAATAATAGAGTTTAACGTCAGACAAACTATGCAATAACAGTTGAATAAATATAAAACCAGGCGGCTTTGAAGTCTGCCAGAGATTTCAAGATTTTTGTAACGTGGTTTGTCAGTGATTCCTAGAGAGAGACGTGTCTAGCAAAGGCGTCTTGTTTGAATAGAATTTCGACAGTTCAAGCTCCTGCGTCAAGCTGAAGCTTGATATGAGCCGCCTCATGGGAAAACCAACAATTTGCATATGCGAAAACAGAGGCGCAGATCAGCTTCGCGGTAACCGCTACTCGGATAGTACAGTTCCTCTTCTACTTAAATCCGAAATTTCAAGCTTCTAGCACTTTTCTGTGCTTGTAGAGGCTGGTTTGTGCCGGAACTGTTCGGAAACCACATTGTTGGTTTTCCCACGAGGCGGCTCATATGTCTTGCAATCAGGAATAACGCGGATTAAATGTTAACTGTAGGAAGCCACAATAGGGATTGTTGGCGGGTGCAGAAGTTTTAAGCACAAACGATCATCTGTTGTGGTAAATATGCAGAGCTGCTCTAAGACCTTTGCAGTTACCACACACAGGCGAGAAAGGAAATTAAAGCAATTTCTTTAAATAATATTGTTTTGGTATCTAAACATAGTTTTAATGATACAACTGCTTGAAATTCCATAATCGATTATGTTTGTACGAAGGTTGCTTCAACTTTTTTTTTCTGGTATGAATTTGCATCTTTTGTTTCTCAGTTTACATTCAACTCGTACTTCAAAAATATACAATGATACAAAAGGGAACAGAAAATAAAAGACAAAAAAAATATAAATGTGTAGCGCGAAGAGACTATTCGAAACGGCAGCAAAAAGAAAAGAAACAAGTATTAAACGTTCATAAAACGTTATGCAATGTGTTGGTTTTGTTCGGTTTGAATACATATGATTAATTGGAAAGTAGAGTACAAGCCAAAAGATATATACACATGGAATTAAGTTAGGGAACACCTGTAATAATGTGACTACCAACTTTGGACTGTATAAATCCTTCTTTGTAAGAATTATGAAGAATGTTTTGACAGCTTGTCAGAATCTGTAGTATCAAAAGATGTTTTTATGTGAAAATGGTTAGCATCAAACATAAACTGCGGCGGACAGTGGCCATCTTTGATTCAGAAATTTGTCATTAGATTTACGGAATGCGCTGATATTCTTTGCAAAAAAACTTCAATCTGTGAACTCGCATTGTCATTAGTTTTCTTAAGTATCAAGTTGAGAACTTGCCTGTGGACTGGGTATCATTAATTATTTATTTTCTGACCAACTGTAGGTAGATCCATACGTTTCCGGGGGTAGGTTTCATGATCACGCTTTGTTCTTTGGCTATACATTTTGCAGGTTGTAAACGTTGGACCAGATATTCGATATGACCCTATAGGAATTTAAACATGCACATTCTGGTCATAGTGCCATAGCGGAATTATTCTTTTACGGCTTTATTTGCAAAAATTTCAACAATTTTGCCTTCATTAGAAATCAATGCAAACTGCAGATTTTGTAATATTAGTTGGTTTGAAGATGAAACATGATTTTTTAGATCCGAAGTCGTTTACTCGTTGAGAATGATCAGATGCAACATTCTATTCCTGTTTCGCATTCAAAAGTTGAGTTTTGCGGAGTGCAGAAGCAAAAAGGCAAACTCGTATTCAGTAAAAGGCAAACTCGTATTCAGTAAAAGTGGAGTTTTTCATATATGGCACATTGTATCCTCCGTAGCACAAGGACAAAATGCTGTAAGTGCCCATTAATTGGCCTGTCGCTGGGCCAAGGTATGAAATACAAGTGATAAAAATTTCAGTATCGCCAGAAAGTAGGAAAATGGATTTTTTTCAAACATTTCCTAAGAGCTAAAAGTGTTCCCTAACTTATTTCCATGTGTATATAAGTATAACACTTGTATGCCTCAGGTGTTTTCAAGAATGAATGAACAAAGAAAAAAAAAAGCAAAATTGGCTATTATTTCATCGTAGGACCATTCTTTTGTAGAGCATTAATAATAAAGCACCAAACTTGGAGATTAAATTGCTCGATACCGAGAAAAATACCTTTAAGTAACAACTTGCCAGCCAGTTAACAATGAAAACAAAAAGAACGGAACGGTGATAGCTTAGGAATGAATGCCTCACATTTGCTAAGTAGAAAAAGCTATAGTCTTCTCGCTTAACATAAAAGTTTGTAGGACCTATAGTGGCCTTGAAAAAATGTTCCCAAAATAACAGCTTAGTTTTAGCTCACCTGAGTCGAAGGCTCACAGGTGAGCTTATAGTATACCCTTGCTCGTTGCAAGTTGTCGTTGTCGTCCACACTTTTCAAACATCTTCTCCTCTGAAGCCGCTTGGCCAATCAAAGCCAAATTTCATGTGAAGCATCCTTAGGAAGGGGGAACGAAAGTTTTTATAAATGATCCAGGTCACATGACCAAGATGGTCGCCATGGCCATAAATGGCAAAAACCTTTAAAAATCTTCTTCTCCAGAACCAGAAGGCCTATGATTTTGAAACTTGGCATGAAGCATCAGGCAATGGAGCTCTACAACGTTTGTATAAATCATGACCCTGGGATGACCTTGACCTATTTTACGGCAAGGTCAACATAGGTCACCCATGCATTCGAATAGGAAAAATCGTTAAGATTTGATTTGAAGTGCTAAGCTTGCTGGAAATGGGCAAATGGACAGAATATTTATGTTTATGAAAAATTTTGTCCCCAGGGGGTTGTCTGCTCCTGCCCCGGAGCTATATACATATATATCCAAGACCATAGTAATCAAACATATTCTTCTCTGAAACCACTTGGCCAATCAAAGCCAAACTTTATGTGGAGCATCCTTAGGAAGGGGCAATGAAATTTTATATAAATGGTCAATTGACGGTCACATGATCAAGATGGCCGCCATGGCTATAAATAACCAAAACCTTTAAAATCTTCTTCTTCAGAACCAGAAGGCCTATGATTTTGAAACTTGGCGTGAAGCATCAGACAATGGAGCTCTACAAAGTTTAAATAAATCATGACCCTGCGATGACATTAACCTATTTTACGGCAAGGTCAACATAGGCCACCCATGCATTTGAATGGGGGAAATTGCTAAAATATTATTTGAAGTGCAAAACTTGCAAGAAATGGGCAAATGGATTATGAAAAGATTTTGTCCTCAGGGGGTTGTCTGCCCCTGCCCCGGGGCTATATACATGTATATGACCATAATATTCAAACATCTTCTCCTCTTAAACCGCGTGGCCAATCAAAGCCAAACTTTATGTGGAGCATCCTTAGGAAGGGGCAATAAAATTTTGCATAAATGGTCAAGGTCACATGATCAAGATGGCCACCATGGCTATAAATAACAAAAACCTTTAAAAATCTTCTTCTCCAGAACCAGAAGGCCTATGATTTTGAAACTTGGCATGAAGCATCAGGCAATAGAGCTCTACAAAGTTTGTATAAATCATGACCCTTGGATGACCTTGACCTATTTTACGGCAAGGTCAACATAGGTCTCCCATGCATTTGAATGGGGAAAATTGTTAAAATATGATTTGAAGGGCAAAACTTGCAGGAAATGGGCAAATAGACAGAATATTTATGTTTATGAAAAAAATTGTCCCCAGGGGGTTGGGTGTCCCTACCTCGGGGCTATATACATGTACATAACCATAATATTCAAACATCATCTGCTCTGAAACCGTTTGGCCAATCAAAGCCAAACTTTATGTGGAGGATCTTAAGGAAGGTGCAATGAAAGTTTATATAAATGGTCAAGGTCACATGATCAAGATGGCCACCATGGCTATAAATAACAAAACCATTTAAAAATCTTCTTCTCCAGAACCAGAAGGCCTATGATTTTGAAACTTGGCATGAAGCATCAGGCAATAGAGCTTAACAAAGCTTATATAAATCATGACCCTTAGATGACCTTGACCTATTTTATGATAAGTTCAACTTAGCTCGCCAATGTCATTTGAAGGACAAAACTTGCAGTAAATCGGCAAATTGACCGAATTTTTATGATTTAAAAGAAAATGACTCCAGATGTTGCTCTGGCCCTGCCCTGGGGTTATATACATGTATATTACCATTGTAGTCAAATAAGTTTATTTGTATATATCTCAGGTGTCAGGTGAGCGTTTACAGGACCATTGGTCCTCTGTGTTTTTTTATCAGCGTCATCATACGTTCAATAAAACTTTAAACAGCCATACACATCTTCTGGATTTACAAGGCGTGTTCAAACTAGACGTGTTCATCCGCGTCATATTTGCAGTCACATTTGACAAAATATTAATTTGGATCAGACTTATCCGGATCAACTCGAACCGGATTACATTTGCGATCACACTACTTTCCTTTCACCATCATAGGCTTTCAGAAACTGCCTTTTTTCAAAATCAGCCTTTTCTGATACACCTGCAGAAAATTATGACCCCGTCACCCCTTAGCATCCTAACAGTCTTAAAAAGTGTCGCAAGAAATATAAAATCGATTCACGAATAAAAAAACTTATTCCCAAAATTAAATTGAATATGCCTTTTGCATGTGCAAGAGAGGTAATTTAATCGCATTAAAATTCTAGTAAATCTGTAGAATAATTATAAGAGTATGGAGCTCAGCTGTGTACACAATACGGTTTTGTTTTGGTTTAGTGCATTTTTAATGAAATATATCAATTTTGATTTTTTTCCTGGAATATAGTTACTTCCTTTGCTTACATTTTCACAATGGAAAAAAAGCCCTGTTCAAAATTATTTTCCGGATAAAATTTTTATTTGTAAACCGATTTTTTTTTAATTTTCGCAGCACGGTTTTGTTTTGGTTTAGTGCATTTTAATGAAATATATCAATTTTGATTTTTTTTTCTGGAATATAGTTACTTCCTTTGCTTACATTTTCACAATGGAAAAAAGCCCTGTTCAACATTATTTTCCGGATAACATTTTTATTTGTGAACCAATTTTAAAATTTTCGCAGCACTGTTTAGGACGTTTGGAATACAAAATGGTGGTATAATCATATTTTTCGTGGGGTGTTTTAGAAAAATGAGATTTTAAAAATGCAGTTTCTGAAAGATGCTGAATGGACATTAGGCAAAATTTTAATTTGGACCAGACTGGCCCGCATCTTCGGCATGAGCGTTTTGCTTAGTGTGAACACAAATGTAATTCGGATCAGATTAATTCGGATTAATCTAATTCGGATTAAAATATTTTTCAAGTTTAAACTGATCCGGATCAAATTAATCCTGCTCATTCTGAACCGGATTAAATGCCTATAGTGTAAAACCATAGAATTCATTATTGCTACGGAGCTAACAAATGAATTAAATTTGCCTCAAATACACGTACGTTTAGAGCATAAGGAACTGATAAACTGTATGTTTATCCTATGAATAAAATGGCTACCTAATCAATCCTCTCGAATTAAAACAATCACATTGTCTTAGAACTAGAGCGCTGAACTGCTGATTTACACAGCCATGCGTTACTCCAAACTGTGACACAAAAGCACTGGCTTGAATGAATACTTTTGTACTCGTTGAAAGAAGTGCAAAAGAGCCGATTTCATTAAAAAGTTACGCTTCTTCTTTTTCTACAACAAATTCTCAATTATGAACCCATGTTGTTTGCCTCTTGACGTGCAGTGGAATGCATACATAATGGCAATAACAGTGGAAACTTAAGACAAAATGAGTACAAAAAGGAAATTCAATTCAAAAGGTTGAACATGCAAACATAGCAAAAAAGGGTAAAAGTAGGGCACACTGTTTGCAGGCTTACAGCAGATAAACGTTGCTGCCGACAACAGTCGATAGTAAGGCCAAATTATATGTGTGATTGCGGTTTCACGACTTTTTAGATCTACATCTTTCTGTTGCAAATGGATTTGTTTCTTCTAAAATTTATGATAAGCGCGATGACTTTGATTTTGATATAGTAAATTTTCCGTTTTTGGATGGTGACGTTCCTCGTCGTGCTTCTTATGGTGTATACATTTCGCAACTTATTAGGTTTGCTAGAGTCTGCAATCATGTTACAGACTTCAACGCTCGAAATAAATGTTTAACGGCCAAACTTCTCCAACAGGGCTATCGGTATCATAAACTTCAAAAATCCTTTTCTAAATTTTATCGTAGACACTATGAATTGATTTCCAAATATAATGTTGGGTTAAAGACGCTTTTAAGTGAGGGCCTTTCGGAACAAGAATTTAATGGTGACTTGGTTTACAAATTTAAGAAACTTATAGGAAGTAATGATTTTTCTTTTCAGTTTAGAAAAATCATAACACGTTACAGACGTATAGGTTATAACTTGAATGTTATGCGACAGTCTGCATGCTTAGTTTTTAACCCAATCACGGTTGATAACTATGCTGACTTCTTCAATTGCACGCCGGTGGGTCGGGCGTCAGACTCTATGATGGCCCCGACTTAAAGCTATTCATTTTAGTTGGTTGGGGCCGGAGCTTCTTGTCTGTTGCTTGGCCCACCGGGGTCCAAATGATGTTTTTCTTTTGCTCCGGAGTTAGTAAGTTATTCGGCGCCCAGGGATCTCTATCGTCGGGCAGCTTACTCAATCTGTGAGTCCTGGGTTTTGATTCATCAGAATGTTTATCATGATTTATTTGTTTGTTCTTGATGATTAATTGACTAGTTAGAGATTCACCACGAGGACCGAAGAACTAACTAAATGTTATGAACCACTGCAGAAGCTGAGGGTGAAGTTATGGCCATGTAAAATCGATTTAAACCCGCCAGTAACTTTGTGTTACTGATCGTTCCAAGGCGATACTTCTGTGGTGGTTCTTTTTGTTTTATGTCTTGGTGTTTAAATTTTTTTGTGCTGTTGGCGCCTTATGTATGTTTTCATATTTTTAGTTAAGTTAAGGTAACTGAGTGGCCACCTATTGGGAAATAGCTGCTCATTCGGCTTACGAAATGCTTTCATGGTATAAGTACCTGATTGTTAGTTTGGTTTTTTCCCACCTCGGTTTTTGGAGTGGGAATCTTTTTCTGATTGCGCCTTTTCCTGATCTTTGCCTACTTGTACCTTTTTACACATTTCTTTTCAGCGACCTTAACAATTTGATAGAATTCCTAAAGAAATAAACAATTACCCCGAATTTCACACTCATTGTTTTTTTATTTTCCTTTAATAGCACTTATTTCAGTAAGTTACCAGGATCATACAAAAGCAAAGTGATTGTTACAGAAGTGTCATGGACTTATTTTGTGTTCTCGAAATCTAACCCAGGCCTATGAAAATTGTACAGTTGATATTCATGTGATACAGGACATTTTGCACTGAATGAATCTCAGATGCACTTTTTGAAATGAAGCTACAAGTGTTCTGTTCGCAAAATCCTGGCAAACACGCATGATTCTCCTAGTTTTACATTTGACTTCCGGCCCACCAGAAGTTAATTGTTCTGAATAAGTCATGCAGACTCATACACCATCTTCTAACATAATGTCTAAAATTCACTTTCATGCTAATTGTTACTACGCCACAGGCGACCACAAATTTCTATTTTTGGTTCAATACATAATTCTTTTTCATGCATCTATTAAGCAGACAATTAGCCACTTCCACAACCCATTCATCACAGTTAATGTTATACCATGTTATATAACAGAAAGACTTTTACTCTAGAGTGGACAAGGAAAGACGAATACGTGCGTGAATAAATATTGAATATAAAATCTCTGTTGTTAATGTTAAAGCTTCAGATATAGTACTCTTACAATTGAAGCCAGACTGATGGCCTTTTTATTAAGAAAGAGCTAGTTCTCTAGATCTAAAGACATAATTGTTTTAAATATTGTAGCTTACGATGTCTATTATTGTCATTTGGCTTTTTCCCCAAATGGTTTTCGCGTTGGGATTTAAAATTTGAATAATTCAATACCTTGACTTTCTATTCATGCTTTATGGTGGTATCAGTGTTGAACATATGTGTTAGTGCTGTGACCACAGACATTCACTAAACCCATTTTTTTGGCTTTTTAAACATATTTTAACCCTTTAACTTATTGTTGTTTTTTTTTTTTTTAATTTTAAATAAAATAAAATAAAATTAATATACCTATCTTCTATAGTATCAGCGAAGGGCGTCGACCTTATTAATGCACAACAAATCTCTTTCATATTAAACTGGAAACGAATTATCAGCTACAGATTAGTTACGCAATATTTATGAAGTTTTAATGACGAATTTATTACAGATCAGACGTCTATCTCATCTAAGTTTAAAGTTTAATGAAGAGTTCCACCGGTTGAGTGATAAAATCAGACTTATTACATTGATTACAAATTGTAATAAAATATGAATATTATACGTGTATATTTTACAGAATAAGAGTTACCAGACATTTGTATATTTTGTAATGAAAGCGCTGAAAAACTACAGGCTAAATATGGTTGTGCTAATTGCCAAAACTATGATCCGTTATGAAAACGCCATCTAGTATAAGTCTGACGGGCAAACGCCAGTAGATGACAATAAAGAATAACACATTATTTCAGCATGTGCAGCTTCAAAAGCTACAAAACATCACAACAGAAACATATATACGTACAACCATACTTTAGTTTAGTTATGTGTTTCCGTCCTTGATTTCAACAATTTTCCAGTCGTGACGGAGCCAACGCTTCATAACTATAAACCAGTACTATGAAAAGCTTAAAATAATTATCTTGCTCAATGACGCTACATGGCGGCGGTATGTATCGAGCCAAGGACCGCTTGCACCGGAGACATATACAGGACCCCTACGCCATCACGTTTCCCCCATACTTATGTAAAAGCAAATAATGCCCATGATCTGACTGCTACAAACAAAAACATACACATGGCAATGATACAAAGTTAAGAATAGCATAAATATGTTTCTAAAATCATGTATTGAAATGAATAAGATTTAAATCACAGGTTGAGTAAACGTGAATTTAAACTTAACGTACTTCACTATCTGAATGGCACGAACAAGTTTTTTTTTCCGCAAAACAAAAATGCCAGCGCACTTCTGTCAGCGGCTCTTCCTATGAGTTAAAATCTGCGTGCACCGAACTCTGAATTCATGATGTTCACCGAACTGGAAATGACAAAGTTGAAGCAGCAGAAACGCAGTAAATACGAGTAATTACATGCAAATGATGTAACCGGTTCATGCATAGACAGCATTTCTACAACCTGTTTACAATTTGTACGTTGTCTACCTTAAATGTGTTACAGTCAATTACATAACATTTAGTTGACCGACTGGAGCTACACATTATATGCGGGGACAAGGTGACCGGTGTCAAGTTGGATGAAAATTTCATCCGGTGAAAATTTCATCTAGCAGAAGAAAAAAAAAGTTGGATGAAAATTTCATCTGGACCTGCCCAGGAAAAGTGGTTTATGTCAAAACAAATCCTGCTCCCGTACTAGCTCTTATTTAGGCAAGCAGCTTATACTGCAATATAGATACATGTTGTATGAAGGTTTGTGGTAAGCCTTAGTAGTCTGGGCGACAAAAGTCACAGGGGGGGGGGTCAAAATGTTTCTTTCAATATTTCTCGAAATTCTGTTCCGAAACCAGCTCTTGTGCCAGCAAGCCGCTTATACTGCGATATAGATAAATGTTCTATAGAGGTTTGTGGCAAATTTCATCAGGATTGAAAGAGGATCCGAAGGGTAGTCAGGTCGCCAAATGTCAGAGGGGGTGTCTAAAATGCGATTTGTGATATTCCTCGGTCTCCTGCTCCCAAACCAGCTCTTGTGCCAGCAAGCCGCTTATGCTTGAATATAGGTATATGTTCTATGAAGTTTTGTTGCAAGTCTCATCAGGATTGAAAGAGGATGAGATGGATAGACAGGGCGCCAAATATCAGAGGGGTGTCCATTATGCTGTTTTCAACATTTTTCGATCTCCAGCCCCAAACCAGCTCTTGTGCCACCAAGCCGCATATACTGCGATATAAGCGTATGTTCTAAGAAGGCCTTAAACAAGTCTCATAAGGATTGGAAAAGGATGAGAATAATAGCCAGGGCGCCAAAAGTCAGTAGAGTGTCCAAAGCGCTGTTTTAAACATTTCTCGATCTCTAGCCCCCAAACCAGCTCTTGTGCCACTAAACCGCTTATACCACCATATAGGTAGATGTTGTATGAAGGGACGTGGCAAGTCTTATTATGATTGAAAGAGGATGAGAAGGGTAGGCAGGGTGCTAAATATCAGAGGGTATCCAAATAATGATTTCAAAATTTCACTAACTTTAGCCCCCAAGCCAGCTCTTTTGCCAGCATTCGGCTTATATTGTGAACGTGTTGTACAAGATTTTTGTTTGTTTTCGAGTTTAAAATCTTAATTATTGATTTTCTATTTAAAGCAATAAAATTTTGTAAGACATTTTTGAGCGTGTCCCCATAGAAACGTGCTGGCCAGAATAAGGCAAACCAAACCATCTGGACATTATGGTTTGTGTCTATGGTTCTTTAAATGATGATATATGAATGTATGTGGCAAGTCTCATTAGGATTGAAAGAGGATGAGGAGGGTAGCCAGCCCCCCAACGGCTCTAGGGTCATATTTTCCTGTACAGAATTGGCTATTTTCGACACTTCTAGGTCTACTGCTCCGAAACTAGCTCTTGTGCCAGGAAGCCGCTAGTACTGTGATAAATGTATATAATATATAAAAGTATGTGGCAAGTCTCATCAGGATTGAAAGAGGATGAGATGGGTAGCCAGGGCCCCCAATGTCATGGGGGGTGTCAAAAAAATCCATTTTCGATAGTTTTCGGTCTCCTGCTCTCAAACTAGCGCTTGTGCCAGGAAGCCGCTAGTACTACGACATAGATGTATAGTATATACAAGTATGTGGCAAGTTTCATCAGGATAGAAAGAGGATGAGATGGGTAGCCAGGGCCCCCAATGTCATGGGGGTGTCAAAAATTCCATTTTCGAGAGTTTTCGGTTTCCTGCTCCCAAACTAGCTCTTGTGCCAGGAAGCCGCTAGCACTACGACATAGATGTATAGTATATACAAGTATGTGGCAAGTCTCATCAGGATTGAAAGAGGATGAGATGGGTAGCCAGACCCCCCCACTATGTCAGTGGGGGGTGCAAAAAAAAAATATTTTCGATCTTTCTCGGTCTCTTGCTCCCAAACTAGCTCTTGTGACAGGAAGCCGCTTATACTGCAATAAAGGTATATGATATATGAATGTATGTGGCAAGTCTCACTAGGATTGAAAGAGGATGAGGAGGGTAGCCAGGCCCCCCAACGGCTCTAGGGTCATATTTTCCTGTACAGAATTGGCTATTTTCGACACTTCTAGGTTTACTGCTCCGAAACTAGCTCTTGTGCCAGGAAGCCGCTAGTACTGTGATAAATGTATATGATATATAAAAGTATGTGGCAAGTCTCATTAGGATTGAAAGAGGATGAGATGGGTAGCCAGGGCCCCCAATGTCATGGGGGGTGTCAAAAAATTCCATTTTCGATAGTTTTCGGTCTCCTGCTCCCAAACTGGCTCTTGTGCCAGGAAGCCGCTAGTACTACGACATAGATGTATAGTATATACAAGTATGTGGCAAGTCTCATCAGGATTGAAAGAGGATGAGATGGGTAGCCAGGGACCCCAATGTCATGGGGGTGTCAAAAATTCCATTTTCGAGAGTTTTCGGTTTCCTGCCAGGAAACCGCTTATACTGCAATAAAGGTATATGATATATGAATGTATGTGACAAGTCTCATTAGGATTGAAAGAGGATGAGGAGGGTAGCCAGGCACAAGAGCTAGTTTGGGAGCAGGAAACCGAAAACTCTCGAAAATGGAATTTTTGACACCCCCATGACATTGGGGGCCCTGGCTACCCATCTCATCCTCTTTCAATCCTGATGAGACTTGCCACATACTTGTATATACTATGCATCTATGTCGTAGTACTAGCGGCTTCCTGGCACAAGAGCTAGTTTGGGTGCAGGAGACCGAAAACTATCGAAAATGGAATTTTTGACACCCCCATGACATTGGGGGCCCTGGCTACCCATCTCAGCCTCTTTCAATCCTGATGAGACTTGCCAAATACTTGTATATACTATACATCTATGTCGTAAGACTAGCGGCTTCCTGGCACAAGCGCTAGTTTGGGAGCAGGAGACCGAAAACTATCGAAAATGGAATTTTTTGACACCCCCCATGACATTGGGGGCCCTGGCTACCCATCTCATTCTCTTTCAATCCTAATGAGACTTGCCACAACTTTTATATAACATATACATTTATCACAGTACTAGCGGCTTCCTGGCACAAGAGCTAGTTTCGGAGCAGTAGACCTAGAAGTGTCGAAAATAGCCAATTCTGTACAGGAAAATATGACCCTAGAGCCGTTGGGGGCCTGGCTACCCTCCTCATCCTCTTTCAATCCTAATGAGACTTGCCATATACATTCATATATCATATACCTTTCTTGCAGTATCAGCGGCTTCCTGTCACAAGAGCTAGTTTGGGAGCCAGAGACCGAGAAAGATCGAAAATAATTTTTTTGCATCCCCCTCTGACATAGTGGGGGGTCTGGCTACCCATCTCATCCTCTTTCAATCCTGATGAGACTTGCCACATACTTGTATATACTATACATCTATGTCGTAGTACTAGCGGCTTCCTGGCACAAGAGCTAGTTTGGGAGCAGGAGACCGAAAACTATCGAAAATGGAATTTTTTGACACCCCCCATGACATTGGGGGCCCTGGTTACCCATCTCATCCTCTTTCAATCCTGACGAGACTTGCCACATACTTGTATATACTATACATCTATGTCGTAGTACTAGCGGCTTCCTGGCACAAGAGCTAGTTTGGGAGCAGAAGACCGAAAACTATCGAAAATGGAATTTTTTGACACCCCCATGACATTGGGGGCCCTGGCTACCCATCTCATCCTCTTTCAATCCTGATGAGACTTGCCACATACTTTTATATACCATATACATTTATCACAGTACTAGCGGCTTCCTGGCACAAGAGCTAGTTTCGGAGCAGTAGACCTAGAAGTGTCGAAAATAGCCAATTCATCAGAATTTGGGGGCCTGGCTATCCTCCTCATCCTCTTTCAATCCTAATGAGACTTGCCACATACATTCATATATCATATACCTTTATTGCAGTATAAGCGGCTTCCTGACACAAGAGCTAGTTTGGGAGCAAGAGACCGAGAAAGATCGAAAATATTTTTTGCACCCCCCCTCTGACATAGTGGGGGTCTGGCTACCCATCTCATCCTCTTTCAATCCTGATGAGACTTGCCACATACTTGTATATACTATACATCTATGTCGTAGTACTAGCGGCTTCCTGGCACAAGAGCTAGTTTGGGAGCAGGAAACCGAAAACTCTCGAAAATGGAATTTTTGACACACCCATGACATTGGGGGCCCTGGCTACCCATCTCATCCTCTTTCAATCCTGATGAGACTTGCCACATACCTGTATATACTATACATCTATGTCGTAGTACTAGCGGCTTCCTGGCACAAGCGCTAGTTTGGGAGCAGGAGACCGAAAACTATCGAAAATGGAATTTTTTGACACCCCAATGACATTGGGGGCCCTGGCTACCCATCTCATCCTCTTTCAATCCTGATGAGACTTGCCACATACGTTTGTATAACATATACATTTATCACAGTACTAGCGGCTTCCTGGCACAAGAGCTAGTTTCGGAGCAGTAGACCTAGGAGTGTCGAAAATAGCCAATTCTGTACAGGAAAATATGACCCTAGAGCCGTTGGGGGGCCTGGCTACCCTCCTCATCCTCTTTCAATCCTAATGAGACTTGCCACATACATTCATATATCATATACCTTAATTGCAGTATAAGCGGCTTTCTGGCACAAGAGCTAGTTTGGGAGCCAGAGACCAAGAAAGATCGAAAATATTTTTTGCACCCCCCTCTGACATAGTGGGGGGTCTGGCTACCCATCTCATCCTCTTTCAATCCTGATGAGATTTGCCACATACTTGTATATACTATACATCTATGTCGTAGTACTAGCGGCTTCCTGGCACAAGAGCTAGTTTGGGAGCAGGAAACCGAAAACTCTCGAAAATGGAATTTTTGACACCCCCATGACATTGGGGGCCCTGGCTACCCATCTCATCCTCTTTCAATCCTAATGAGACTTGCCACATACTTGTATATACTATACATCTATGTCGTAGTACTAGCGGCTTCCTGGCACAAGCGCTACTTTGGGAGCAGGAGACCGAAAACTATCGAAAATGGAATTTTTGACACCCCCATGACATTGGGGGCCCTGGCTACCCATCTCATCCTCTTTCAATCCTGATGAGACTTGCCACATACTTTTATATAACATATACATTTATCACAGTACTAGCGGCTTCCTGGCACAAGAGCTAGTTTCGGAGCAGTAGACCTAGAAGTGTCGAAAATAGCCAATTCTGTACAGGAAAATATGACCCTAGAGCCGTTGGGGGGCCTGGCTACCCTCCTCATCCTCTTTCAATCCTAATGAGACTTGCCACATACATTCATATATCATCATTTAAAGAACCATAGACACAAACTATAATGTCCAGATGGTTTGGTTTGCCTTATTCTGGCCAGCATGTTTCTATGGGGACACGCTCAAAAAATGTCTTACAAAATTTTATTGCTTTAAATAGAAAATCAATAATTAAGATTTTAAACTCGAAAACAAACAAAAATCTTGTACAACACGTTCACAGTATAAGCCGAATGCTGGCAAAAGAGCTGGCTTGGGGGCTGAAGTCAGTGAAATTTTGAAATCATTATTTGGATACCCCTCTGATATTTGGCACCCTGTCTACCCTTCTCATCCTCTTTCAATCATAATAAGACTTGCCATGTCCCTTCATACAACATCTACCTATATGGTGGTATAAGCGGTTTAGTGGCACAAGAGCTGGTTTGGGGGCTAGAGATCGAGAAATGTTTAAAACAGCACTTTGGACACTCTACTGACATTTGGCGCCCTGGCTATTATTCTCATCCTTTTCCAATCCTTATGAGACTTGTTTAAGGCCTTCTTAGAACATACGCTTATATCGCAGTATATGCGGCTTGGTGGCACAAGAGATGGTTTGGGGGCTGGAGATCGAGAAATGTTGAAAACAGCATTATGGACACCCCTCTGATATTTGGCGCCCTGTCTATCCATCTCATCCTCTTTCAATCCTGATGAGACTTGCAACAAAACTTCATAGAACATATACCTATATTCAAGCATCAGCGGCTTGCTGGCACAAGAGCTGGTTTGGGAGCAGGAGACCGAGGAATATCAAAAACCGCATTTTAGACACCCCCCTCTGACTTTTGGCGACCTGACTACCCTTCGGATCCTCTTTCAATCCTGATGAAATTTGCCACAAACCTCTATAGAACATTTATCTATATCGCAGTATAAGCGGCTTACTGGCACAAGAGCTGGTTTCGGAACAGAATCTCGAGAAATATTGAAAGAAACATTTTGACCCCCCCCCCTCTGACTTTTGTCGCCCAGACTACTGAGGCTTACCACAAACCTCCATACAACATGTATCTATATTGCAGTATAAGCTGCTTGCCTAAATAAGAGCTAGTACGGGAGCAGGATTTGTTTTGACATGAACCACTTTTTCTGGGCAGGTCCAGATGAAATTTTCATCCAACTTTTTTTTTCTTCTGCTAGATGAAATTTTCACCGGATGAAATTTTCATCCAACTTGACACCGGTGACAAACCGGGACAACTTGAAGCTACCCCAACTTGAAGCCGTTTAATATGTCTCAGTCACCATTTCATGATCATATATTGCGTCTATTATCGTTGTATCTTTAGTTGTAGAAACAATGTCATGGTGCAGTTTATTTAGCACAATACATGAAGGGTTAAAGATTCATGTACAATGTACTATGACCTTTCTATACGTACGACCTGTAAATAAAATATTCGAAAAGTAGTCATCAGTAATATTTCCTGCCTATTGATGTAACGAAATGGAAATGTATTTGTATTTTGCACTTAAGTTATACAACTCGTATCCAGACTCATATCTTTTTTTCATAGTCAATTGTAAGCGTTTTTGTTTAACCGCACATAACACAGATTGATCATTTAACAATACATTAAATGAGTACTTACACTAACCATACATTTGCGCTTACATGTCTTCAACATGACTTAAAGGCTTCCTGTTAACTAATGATCTGGGAGTGGTACATCTACGAGATATTGCATTGTAAAATGTATATTGGCTGAGACGTTCAATGGCAATTTTGTTAACAATGAATCAGAACTAAAAGAGCTAATGACAAACTATACTTTACAAAATAAAGAAATCGCTCTTATAAAGATTTCTGAAAATGGCCAATTTTATTTATCAAAGGTCGATTAATAGTTTGCTTTTACATTTTTATCAACAGCCAGTGAGTGGCATGGTATTGGACCGAGCCTCCTTTAAATGTCTGTAATCGTCATACTTAAATACTTACATTTATTTTAAGGAAAAGTATAGAAAATGTATAGAAAATGGTTTCTTTAATTTATCGTAGAACATGGGACATTCACTATTTTGGTGAACAAAAAGAGCTCAGAACTTAAAACGTTGCTTAGGAAATCATTACTCCATACAAAATCGAAATTCTTTCGCTGTGTAAATGTCTGAAAAGGGCTTGTAACTTGTGTTTCAGTATTTGCATGCAATTTTTCATTAACCGCTGACGACTATTTAGTACCGATGTCCCACAGGCACCTCAGACGATTCTCGTTGTTAAGTGGTTTGTAGCTCTTGTAGAGCCACCATTTCCAAAACAGCATTCGTCAAACATGTTCAGTGGCCATACACTAACACTTTGAATGACATGTTGCGTTTCTTATTTGTCTATCCAGATGCAATAGTTAGGTTAGTTTTGTTTCAATAGTCGAAAGTCAGTCTTACGACTCGTATCTTAATACGGATAAGATGAATTCTGTATAAATCACTTATGATACTTATAATCGGTTTTACATTAGATCAAACCCCACTGCAATTAAAGTTTATCAAGAAATGCATTTAATGACTTCAAATCCTAGGCAGAAGAAAATTGAATTGATCTAGAAATTTTACAGTTGGATTATTTTTTTCTGTTTTATATGTCATAAAGCATACTGGCATTTTTGTCATAAATGTTTTATTTTTATGCACCGAAAGGTTCTCAATAAAATTATAGCATCTGTAATAACTTGATAAGATATCTTAAAGCAATCGAGTAGATTCAGAATTAGAATTATAGCTAGCGCATATAGTTCATGATCGAGTTTTTCAACACACATCCGCAGATAATGTCGCTTGGCGAATGTTCAACAGTTACTGCCATAAAACAGGAAAAGCAGTTCAACTTCTGTCATCGGACAGAGGCAGTTGCAATTCCTGTCGAAGTCTGTCAGGCTGAAGGGTTACACAAGATTTGATAAGTTGGTTCAATGTACATGACGTGAGGAAGATATATCACGCGATAAAATGATACATCAATATTCCACATCTATAAGTAGAAAGAAAAATAATAACTCTTTGACAACCACAAAGTCATTTCGTTTGAAACAAGCTGCAAATGCACTGGCAAAAATCCTGATTAACCACACTTGGCACTGCAACCTAGCCAGTCTGAACCTATATCAAAGTTGTGTTTTCAGGGGGACACAAGGGGACAGTAAACCGAAAAAAAAACATGAACCCAATAGACTTCATAGACTTTTCCCACCTAGTTGGTTTTTGGAGTGGGAGTCTTTTTCTGATTGCGCCTTTTCCTGATCTTTGCCTACTTGTACTTTTTTTTCGATTATCAGTCCTTTATATTTTTTTTATTTGAAGACCAGCAAGCTGGTTTGTAGATGGCTTCTTATCTGTTCTTGCTGGTTTGTAGATGGCTTCTTATCTGTTCTTGTGTTACTCAAGCTGTTGTGAACATCAAAATGTTTTGTTTGAAACTTGTCGACCATTGCCTGGCTATTAATACAAAGATGCAACAATTGATGATTCCATAAGTTCAGAAGGAAATTGTAGGAATGAATAGTATGTAACCTTCAAAACAGACTTGATGGCTATTGTTGCACTGTTAGACCAGCCATTTGTAGCTCAAGGAAAAAAAATGTCAATTAGTTAATGCCAGAGAAGAATTCCATTATCTATATACCTGTCAGAAACAAAATGATTATGTTTACGATTTGCGGAAGCGTCCGCGACGTCTGTCTGTTCTTTCCCGTCCTTGTGCCTATATCATACTTTGCAATCCTCCCACACAAAAGAATAATGTACAGTAAATGAACACAATTATTCGCCACCTTTGGAAAACTCACTTCAATATATTTTCATGTTTAGAACCTTTTCTGGTCAACATATATTCATGATTTTGGTGTCATATGAAAGTTAAATGAATAATAGAATAAACAAAGTTTTTTTTTTTTTTTTTGGTAAAGTTTCCACGTTGCATTTTTCATCTATAACAGTTTAATGTTTAAGGAAATTTTGAAAAATCCGCTTTCCCATTGACACCAATGGTGACGTTGCCTAAATAAGTGGCCGAAAAATTCTAAGCATTTTCTAAAAGATTGTTGCTTTAAAACGCATGCACAGAATTAAATGACATTTTCTTGTTCATTTCTTTATTCATTTACATTTCAAACGACACCATAGTATGGCATTCGTACGAATGTCGTGACATTGTCGCATTGTAAATTTGTTAAAAATTTGCGGCGAAAAGTTCGCGACACTCGTAAGAACGAATATTTTGGCGAAAAAAATTGCACACAATTTTTGAACATGTTCACAACCTTCGCGACTTTATTGCGGCACACGAAAATTCTCACGACACTCGCACGAGTGTCGTGTGTATGTTCCACGACTAAATTAGAGAAACAGTCGCAAGGAATTCGCTGCCAGTGAGATACTAGCAAAAGCGAAATACCTGCGGTCCAAAGTACCCTAGTGTCAGTTATACGGTTAATGAAATTTCTTCAAGGCCCTTGTGTCGATAGCCCTTCATTCCGGTGGGCAATATTATTATAATCTCCCATATCAGTGTTCCACTTTGTTGCCATTTGATGCCATCCGAAGTACTTTTATTTACTTAACATAGTTCCATTCATTCACAACTGGTAATGAGGAAGTTATGGCAAGAGATCAAAACGGTTGCCCTAGACGAAAACATAATAAATTTTCTAAGGTATGTGCTTCTAATCCAGCACCTGATCATAAAATTATGCAAACCGTTGCATGTTAAATACAGGTGTGCTTACCGGCAATACATCTTAATTAAGGAATGATTTTATAGATATTTGAGAAATAGTATCGTTAACTGAATAACACTTTAAAGAATTCCTTACGAATTAAAACAAACTAAACGTGCAGAGTGCAAAACGGTCACAATTTTATACTCTAGGGTAAATAAACATAACATTCGGTACAAAGGTAATACTCATTGACAAGCAATTCATTGGTCTTCCAATCAGTATAAATTGTGTTCTGCCTAGATCAACTTGCTGAACTTCACTCCGCTTCACCTTGGTACCCCGTTAAAAATACTTCTATGAGATAAGATGATAGTGTTTTCAGACATAAAAGTTCTTCCTGTTCATATATACATGTATACTATACATACTTTATCACTTTGAAATGTGTTGTAATCAACATAATTATGTGACAAGCTGGATAACATCAAGTTTGATTTTGAATTTTGATGTTGACGCACTATGACATGCAACTTATGGAACGTACATCAAGATGCCTTAGTCTATCATGGTTAAAGAATATTTTGCAACGGTTGAAATGCGTAAAATGCATCACCATTCAAGTTGTGGAGCTGCTTTGCATTGAGTTCAAATATTATAAATATTAATATGGTAAAAGTAGGCAATGATCAGGAAATGGCGCAACCAGAGAGAATTCCCACTCCACAAACCGAGGGGTGGGAAAAACCCAAAATGACATTTAGGTACTTATACCAAGAAAATATCCCGTAAGCCGAGTGAGCAGCTATTCACCAATAGGTGGCCACTCAGTTACCCGAACTTAACTAAAAATATGAAAACGTACATAAATATTAATATGCATCTTAATTTATGTCACATTTGGGTGAGTGGTTCACTTGTATAAAACAGGGACAAATAATTGTAAAACTTTACTGCCTTATTATGTTCGAAAAAGCCAAAATCAGAAGTTTAGATCTATTGGGGTCTAAGGAAATAGATTGACTGCTTATCTTAAACGCTACTGACTGATCATCTGATTTCTGGCAAACCGCTCTGTGTTAGGGCTGCCCAGGACAAATGGTTCAACTCGTACCATCCATACATATAAACCTTTGTGGCTTACTTGGATGGTTATATTTTAAGCACTTTTTAGATGTCATGACATCCTCATTTTGGTTAAAAGACCCATAATATGGAGGCAACTTCCCAACATGACCTTAGCTGTTGACTGGGGTCAAACAAACAAAGATATAAGATAGAAACGTTGCTGGGCACTTATGTTTTTGAATACACTTTGGCGCCTGATAAAACACAAAACATTATCACAAACGATATCGTACACTTGGTTTCCCTGCTTTCTTACAGTTTAAACTTAGGAATGAATCAGTATCTTGGTCAGGGCACCATGAAAGCGTAATTTAGCAGTTATATGTACATGTATAATACACCGGGCACTATCTTGAGAGCCAAAGATAAAACATGTCATGGCCACTTGAGATGAATTTGCATTGTATACAAACATCAGATTCATTCTTTCAGAGGCGAAAACAAATCTCAATTAAACGGTTAAACTTGAACTAGAAAGAAACTATTTTAGTGGGGTTTAATGATGATCAATCGCCAGGTTGTCTCTATAGAGCCAAATAGGCATCACTTATACAACACTTTAAAGACTTCACAGCTCTCACAATATCTACAGAATTTCCTGTTAGGAATCGAGCCAGATTGTTATAAACTACCTAGGTCACTTCGACCTCAATTTCCCCAATGAGTTTGTGGGTTTGGGTTATCACACTGCCATCTTTGACAAGACTTTGCTATTGGCATATAACGCCTTTGAATCATATAAATCCAGGATAATTTAGACGTTTGATAGTGTGGGATTCTGGAAGGAAACAGAGGTTGTAGTTTCTTGTCGCATTTGCATTGAAATTACAGTGGGTGGAGTACGAGAGTTTTTCAGAAGACTATACATGGACGCTATATGTCGATCGAATCGTCACGCTTGAATGACCACGCATACTACAACTTTTTTATATGTCATAAAGCATACTGACATTTTTGTCATAAATGTTTTAATTTTTATGCACCGAAAGGTTCTCAATAAAATTATAGCTTCCGTAATAACTTGATACGATATCTTAAAGGAATCGAATACATTCAAAATTAGAATTATAGCTATCGCATATATTTCATGATCGAGTTTTTCAACCCACATCCGTGGATAATGTCGCTTGGTGAATTTTCAACTGTCATAAAACAGGAAAAGCAGTTCAACTGCTGCCATCGGACAGAGGCAGTTGCAATTCCTGTCAAAGTCTGTGGCTGAAGGGTTACACAAGATTTTATAAGTTGGTTCAATGTACATGACGTGAGGAAGATATATCACGCGATAAAATGATACATCAATATTCCACATCTATAAGCAGACAGAAAAATCATAACTCTTTGACAACCACAAAGTCATTTCGTTTGAAACTAGCTGCAAATGCACTGGCAAAAATCCTGATTAACCACACTTGGCACTGCAACCTAGCCAGTCTGAACCTATATCAAAGTTGTGTTTTCAGGGGGACACAAGGGGACAGTAAACCGAAAAAAAACATGAACCCAATAGACTTCGATTATCAGTCCTTTATATTTTTTATGGCTTCTTATCTGTTTTTAAAGCTGTACTTCAGTCTTGTGTTACTCAAGCTGTTGTGAACATCAAAATGTTTTGTTTGGAACTTGTCGACCATTGCCTGGCTATTACTACAAAGATGCAACAATTGATGATTCCGTAAGTTCAGAAGGGAATTGCAGGAATGAATAGTATGTAACCTTCAAAACAGACTTGATGGCTATTGTTGCACTGTTAGACCAGCCATTTGTAGCTCAAGGAAAAACATGTTAATTAGTTAATGCCAGAGAAGAATTCCATTATCTATATACCTGTCAGAAACAAAATGATTATGTTTACGATTTGCGGAAGCGTCCGCAAGGTATTCCCAATGACGTCTGTCTGTTCTCTCCCGTCCTAGTGCCTATATCATACTTTGCAATCCTCCCACGCAAAAGAATAATGTACAGTAAATGGACACAATTATTCGTCACCTTTGGAAAACTCACTTCAATATATTTTCATGTATAGAAGAAAATTTATCTTGCCTTTTCTGGTCAACATATATTCATGATTTTGGTGTCATATGAAAGTTAAATGAGTAATAGAATAAACACAGTTTTTTGGTAAAGTTTCCACTTAGCATTTTTCATCTATAACAGTTTAATGTTTAAGGAAATTTTGAAAAATCAGCTTTCCCATTGACACCAGTGGTGACGTTGCCTAAAAAGTGGCCGAAAAATTCTAAGCAGTTTTTAAAAGATTATTGCTTTAAAACGCATGCATAGAATTAAATGACATTTTCGTGTTCATTTCTTTATTCATTTACATTTCAAATGACACCGTAGTATACAATTCGACTCGTATCTTAATACGGATAAGATGGATTCCGTATAAATTACTTATGATACTTATAATCGGTTTTACATTAGATCAAATCCCTTTGAAATTAAAGTTTATCAAGTAATGCATTTTATGACTTCAAATCATAGGTAGACGAAAATTGAATTGATGTTGAAATTTTACAGTTGGATAAGATTTTTCTGTTTTATATGCCATAGTTCATGATCGAGTTTTTTACACACATCCGCAGATAATGTTCAACTGTCATAAAAAAGGAAATTTAAAGCAGTTCTACTGCTGTCATCGTACAGGAGCAGTTGCAATTCCTGTCCAAGTCTGTAAGGTTAAAGGGTTACACAAGGCAAGTTGGTTCAGTGTACATGACGTGTGGAAGATGTATCATGCGATAGCATGATACATCAATATTCCACATCTATAAGCAGAAAGAAAAATCATAAAGTCTGTGACAACCGCAAACTTTAAGGCATTTCGTTTGAAACTAGCCGCAAATGTACTTGCAAGAATTCTGATTAACCACACTTGGCTCTGGAACATGGCCAGTCTGATCCTGTACCAAAGTTGTGTTTTCAGGGGGGACACAAGAGGACAGTGAACCGAAAGAAAAAAAACATGAATCCAATAGACTTCGATTATCAGTCCTTTATATTTTCTTGATTTGAAGACCAGCGAGCTGGTTTGTATATGGCTTCTTATTTGTTTTTCACAACCGCGCTTCGGTCTTGTGTTACTCAAGCTGTTGTGAGCATCAAAATGTTTTGTTTGAAACTTGTCGACCATTGCCTGGCTATCACTACAAAGATGCAACAATTGATGAATCCGCAAGTTCAGAAGGAAACTGAAGGAATGAATAGTATGTAACCATCATAACAGACTGGTTGGCTATTATTGTGCTGTTAGACCATCGGTTTGTAGCTTAAGGAGATATATGTTAATTAGTTTATGCCAGAGAAGAATTCCATTAACTATATAACTGTCAGATACAAAATGATTATGTTTACAATTTGCGGAAGCGTCCGCAAGGTATTCCCAATGACGTATGTCTGTTCCTTCCCGTCCTTGTGCTAATATCATACTTTGCAATCCTGCCACGCAAAAGAACATGATTTACTTATAATGTACAGTTAATGGACACAATTATTCGCCACCTTTGGAAAACTCACTTCAATATATTTTCATGCTTAGAAGAAAATTTATCCTGCCTTTTCTGGTCAACATATATTTATGATTTCGGTGTCATATGAAAGTTAAATGAGTAATAGAATAAACAAAGGTTTTTTGGTAAAGTTTCCACTTTGCATTTTTCATCTTTTGAAATTTTGAAAATTCCACTTTCCCATTGACACCAATGGTGACGTTGCCTGAAAAAGAAAGTGGCCGAAAAATTCTAAGCAGTTTTTAAAAGATTGTTGCTGTTGCAAGTTGCAAAATTTCAGTAATTCTCTTTGGTTCCATGTTGCCAAATCTAAAGGGTCACTGACGAGACTTCAATAGTCGAAACCGCGATATGGCCCATCACCTTTCTCATTTATGTGTTCACTGCTCTTAAAGGATCTCAGTTTTAATTTTTATTTGCTGTAAAACGCATGCACAGAATTAAATGACATTTTCTTGTTCATTTCTTTATTCATTTACATGACATTCGTATAACATTCGTACGAATGTCGTGAAATTGTCGCATTGTAAATTTGTTAAAATTTTGCGGCGAAAAGTTCGCGACACTCGCAAGAACGTTGTACGACTGTCGCGCGACAGTCTTGCGACGGGTTTGCGAATATTTTGGCGAAAAATTCGCACAATTATTTTTGAACATGTTCAAAACCTTCGCGACTATATCGCGATACTCGAAAATTCTAACGACACTCGCAAGCGTGTCGTGTGTATGTTCCACGACTAAATTAGAGAAACAGTCGCGAGGATTTCGCATGCCAGTGAGATACTATCAAAAAGAGAAATACCTGCGGTCCAAAAGTACCCTAGTGGCAGTCATACGGTTAATGAAGTTTCTTCAAGGCCCTTGTGTCGATAGCCCTTCATTCCGGTGGGTAATATTATTATAATCTCCCATACCAGTGTTCCACTTTGTTGCCATGTGATGACATCCGAAGTACTTTTGTTTACTTAAAATAGTTCCATTCATTCACAACTGGTAATGAGAAAGTTATGGCAGGAGATCAAAACGGTTTCCCGAGACGAAAACATAATAAATTTTCTATGGTATGTGCTTCTAATCCAGCACCTGATCATAAAATTATGCAAACCGATGCATGTTAAATACAGGTGTGCTTACCGGTAATACATCTTAATTAAGGAGTGATTTTATAGATATTTGAGAAATAGTATCGTTAACTGAAAAACACTTTAAAGAACTCCTGAAGAATATTGAACAAACTAAACGAGGAGAGTGCAAAACGGTCATAATTTTGTACTTTTTGGTAAATAAACATGAGATTCGGTACAAAGGTGATACTCAAGCAATCTATTGGTCTTCCAATGGGTATGAATTGAGCCCATCTTGTACGTCTTTGCCTCAATCAACTTGCTAAACTTTACTCCGCTTCACTTCGGTACCCCGTTAAAAATACTTCTATGAGATTATCTGATGCTGATAGTGTTTTCAGACACAAAAAGTCACAGTTCTTATATATATATGACAACAGGGACAAATAATTGTAATACTGTAAAAACGAACCAACTGCCATATTAGAAAGCCAAAATCAGAAGTTTAGATCCATTTGGGCCTAAATAAATCGACTGCTTGTGCCTCCATGCAAATCTTAAACGCTACTTACTGATCATCTGATTACTGGTAAACCGCTCTGGGTTTAGTCTGCCCTGGACAAGTGGTTCAAGTCGTACATCCATGTGGCTTACTTTGATAGTTATATTTTAAGCACTTCTTGGATGTCATGACATGCTCGTTTTGGTTAAAAGATCCATAAAATGGAGGCAACTTCCCAACATGACCTTAGCTGTTGACTGGGACGTTTAGTATCAATTCAAACAAACAGACGTTGCTGTGCACTTGTGTTTTTGAATAGACTTTGGCGCCTGATAAAACACAACACATCATCACAAACGATATCATACACTTGGTTTCCTTGCTTTCTGTCAGTTTAAACTTAGAAATGAATCAGTATCTTGGTCAGGACACCAGAAAAGCGTAATTTAGCAGATATATTGTATATGTTTAATACACCGGACACTAAAGAGCCAAGGATAAAACATGTCATGGCCACTTGAGATCCATCAGTATGCGTTGTATAAAAACATGAGATTCATTCTTTTAGAGGCGAAAAAATCTCAATTAACCGGCTTAGCTTGAACTAGAAAGAAAAACACACACTATTTTAATGGGTTTTAATGATGATCAATTGTCAGGTTGTCTCTATAGAGCGAAATAGGTATCACCTATATAAAACTTTAAAGACTTCACAACTCTCACAATATCTATGGAACCAAGCCGGGAATCCAGCCAAATTGTGATAAACGAGCTGGGTCACTTTGACTTTTTCCAATGAATTCGGGTTATTACTTTTTCTGTGTCTTGTGGTTCAAAAGGGTTGTGGCAGTTATCTCATCATTCATTCATTCATTCATTCATTCATTCAATGAAAATTCACATCAAACATAATATTATGAAAGAAACATTATAAGCATAACAATACATGAAAAGCAAGCGAATTGGCATGTTACATCAAAGTATACAAAATAAACAATACGGTAGATACCATCAAATGTTTACGGCTCTTATGAGCACACTCACTGGGCAACAGTACAACTGTCTGTACACCATCTATCAGAAACTGCATTTTTCAAAGTCTCATTTTTCTGAAACACCACTATACAAATATGACCATGTCATCCAAAAGTCGTAAAAAGTTCCGCAAAAAAATGAAAATCTGTTCACTAATAAAATAATTATGCCAAAAATATTTTGAATAGGCATTTTGCATGTGCAAGGGAGGTATTTAAAAAATTTTAAATTGAAAATCAAGCAAATCTGCGGAATAATTTTAAGAGTCTGGCGCTCTATGCATAACGTTTCAATACAATTTTGCTTTGGTTTGGTGCATTTTAAATTAAAAATAACCAATTAAGATTTTTTTTCTGGAAAATACATATAGTTACTTCTCTTGCTTTTCTTACAATGGAAAAAGCCCTATTCAAAATAATTTTCTGGCATAACATTTTTATTTGTAAACCGATTTTCAAAATTTTGTGGCACTTCCTAAGACTTTTGGAATGCAAAATGGTGATATGGTAATAATTTTCTTGAGGGTTTTTTTTTCTTCAGAAAAGTGAGATTTTTGAAAAATGCAGTTTCTAGATGATGATGTATAGACAATAGATACTTTCTTCTGGATACTCAGTATAGAGAAATTCCGCTTTTAATAACTTTAATGTCTTGAAACAGTTGTTTGCTAAAACAGCATATTGTTCTGTTGATATTTCTGATAAAATACTGACCATCTTGCCCAGCAACGAAACCAATGAATACAAGAACCAAAGGAAGTTACAAACATTGGTTAATATATAGGTATACAGTTCTTCACTTTCGCGTCTGGTGTTTTGGTTTGGATGCACTAATTCTTGGACATTACTTTTCCCTACTTTTTTTTTTAATTTACAAATTATTGTAATCAAAATACCAATCTTGAACATACATGTATACAAGCCAGACGTTCACACCCGCCACTTTCATTTGATCCATTTTCTTCAAAAATAAATGGAAAAAGTGTCTTGAGTGGCACGTATACCTCCGGTATACCTGTCATCGTACTTGTGTTGGGAAAGTCCTCTTAGATCATGCTCAGCAGTTTTGTGGTAACCTGTAGGGATATGTTGGTGTATTAAATGAAACAAAAATAAGTTCATATACTCTCCTTGGTTTCGGCAAAAATCGATAAACATTCTGGGTGGCCAGTTTGAATTTTTGACCACTAGATAGAGACGGTTCAGTTTCCCCAAGACAGGGCCGATATAAAGTAAAAATAAAACTGAGATCCTTTAAGAGCAGTGAGCATATTTATGAGAAAGGTGATGGGTCATACCGCGGTCTCGGCTATTCAAGCCTCTTCAGTGACCCTTTAGATTTGACAGTATGGAGCAAAAGAGAATTACTGTAATTTTGCAATTTTCAACAGGGTAGTCAATACAAAGACTAGCTTAGGCCAAAAAAAGAAAAGGAATGTTTCCGGTAACCCGACCGACCCTGTCAAAAACTCCCCGACTCTGATATTTTTTCCTGTTTTCCGAAAATAAAAACTCGAAAAATCGAAACAAAGATCGTGTTTTTCAAGTACCGGACCGGCAAAAGAATAAAAAATGTTGAATTGAAGTTTTAACTAAGAAGCTGTGCATGTGGACTGGAGGAGAAAACAGTTTAATTCTGTAATTCTGATTAAACTGTATATCTATGTTCAGGTATTTTAAGGCTTCCCTAAAAAAAAAAAAAAAAAAAAAAGTCCCGACCTATCGACCCATTTTTTTTTTCTGGCATGTTACCGGAAACATTCTTTTTTTTTTGGCCTTAATCAAAATGGGGCCAAATATATAACTGGTTAGAAAATGAATCTAAACCGAATCTATTCCGATAATAGGTTTCTGATTTCTCAAAATACCATTTCTGATCTCAAAGGACCAAAAGGAAAATAAAATCTGCACTATGGATGATGTACGGGGAGTATTTTTAGGGCCGCCACAAGGTACAACACCAGCTGCAGTAATAGCAAATAAAAATAAAACTGATGTCTTTTAAGAGCAGTGAGCATATTTATGAGAAAGGTGAAGGACCATACCGCGGTTTCGGCTATTCAAGCCTCTTCAGTGACCCTTTAGATTTGACAGCATGGAGCCAAAGAGAGTTACTTAATTTTGCAATTTTCAACAGGGTAGTCAATACAAAGGCCAGTTTAATCAAAATGGGGCCAAGGGTGTTAAGTACATTCGTTCTGCAGTCTACCACAAATATTTTTAAAGTATTTTAAGACGGACATTAATTACATGATGCATTTTCCATGACTCATTGTTTTCTACGATCAAATATAGCCATGGAAATTGGAAACGCTGTCTAACGTCGGGTTAGGTTACAGGTTTATATTTTCTGAGGAAACCATATTTCAGAAATTCAGAAATAACTCGATTTTTTCGAAACTCGTAACGACCTTGAGATTTGAATTTTCTTTTTACATTCATCTTTATATAAACTATTATAGATAGACACTAACTACTAGTAACTAGTCCATTTAGACTTTATTCATTAAAGTTTAGAGGACTTTTACAAAATGGACTTTGGAGAAGATATGTTCTTGTATATCCCTTTTTAAGCAAGGGTTAAAAAGGGGTACTTGATTTTGATGGCATATTTTCACGATCAGAGATCCGATTTAACACCTCTTTGCTTATGGTTATCCATATACATCCAAATAAAAGTCTGGCATTGTTATGAATCACTTTTGACGAATTAAAAGAAAGCAATCGGGAAAGCAATTTTTGTGCGGAAAAGAACATTCGTACCATCCTTTAGTTGCGACTATCACCCTCTTATCTTGAATCTATCTTCGAGTAATTGAACGTCGAAACAACAAGAGAGTAAACCATCAAGGATATTAATTCTGACATATATAATGGAACTTTCGCAGATGCATCAGCACATGCAGATAATAAAACAGCATGCAATAATAGAGTTTAACGTCAGTCAGACTATGCAATAGCAGTTGAATAAATATAAAACCAGGCGGCTTTGAAGTCTGCCAGAGATTTCAAGATTTTGGTAGTGATGCTTTGAGTGACGTCTCCAGCAAAACCGTCTTATAGGAATAGAATTTCGACATTTTCAGCACAAGTGTTCAGCTAAAGATTGATGTGTCTTGCAACCAGGGATTGAACAAGCTACACATTCTGTAGTGAACCACAATGAGAATAATTAGCGGGTGCAGACGTTTTAAGAACAACTAGGTTATCTGTTGTTGTAAAAATGCAGAGCTGCTCTTTTTGCAATTACCACACACAGGGGAATAAAGGAAACTAAAGAAATTCTATGAACATTATTGTTTTGATATCCTAACATAGCTTTAATAATGATAAATCTGCTTGAAATTCCATAATAAATCTGGTGATAATGTTTTTCAACCTTTCTTTTTGGTAAGTATTTGCATCTTTTGGTACTTTACATGCAACTGCATGTATGAAACGAATCATGAGACGATTCTTGTCTGCGAATCAACAATATAAAGTAAATAATAATAATAATAATAATAATTATCATTGTTATATACCTAATGTATCTCTACAATAGAAACTTGCCGTGTTGTAATGGACAACACTTTCTGCTGCTAGAAGCGTTGTAGGGCATTAATACCATTAATGCCCTGAGATGACGTCATAGCAGGGCAATAATGGTGTTAATGCCCTGAGATGACATCATAGCAGGGCAATAATGGTGTTATTGTCCTGAGACAAGGACATACACCTGTTTACATGTAATGGGCACTGGCATGTGTTCATTTCATCTAAATTTAACATGGCAGGTGGGTGTACATTTCAGATGTATATTTCACCTAAATTTAACGTGTCACTTTGCGGCTAAACACTGACCAATTAACGGCCGTGGAATTGTTCAAGACATTGTCTGCATGTCAAAATTGCTTCTCTTTCACAGTGGATATAAAATTATGGTCAATTTAAATTATTCTTGCTCTACTGTGTCAGCATATGGACGAAATTGAACAAAGTCAAGAATTTTGGAAAAAATGTTGGTTTTTACCTACTCATATCGCCAGAGGAGGATTCTAATGCTATCACCAGTTCAGTTTTATGGAAGATTCATGGTTTGTTTTACAGGCAAAAACCATTCTTTTTTTTATAGTAATCCAGAAATATTCTTATTTGTTCTATTGTTTAGTCTGATCAACCATGTTTTAATTTGAATTTTGTATTTAGCTTGCGCAATAAATAAATAAATAAATGAATAAATAAAATATATGTGTGCTGAAGGAAAGGTATATAACATTCTTTTCCACGTGCATTAACGTTTGCCAAGCCCTCGGGCAATAATGTGTTGCAGCCCTCACCGCTACGCGGTTCGGGCTGCAACACATTATTGCCCTTGGGCTTGGCAAACGTTAATGCACGGAAAAGAATGTTTTATCCTCTTATTATTACTATTATTATTATTATTATTATTATTATTATTATTATTATCAACGGACAAAAATAATGTCCCTTTTACTAAATCCACTAACCCTAACCCCACTAAGAGATACCGGTAACCGCGAAGCTGATCAGCGCCTTTGTTTTCGCTACTCGGATAGTACAATTCCTCTTCTACTTAAATCCGAAATTTCAAGCTTCTAGCTCTTTTCTGTGCTTGTACAGGCCTGTTTGTGTCGGACTTGTTCGGAAACCACATTGTTGGTTTTTCCCACGAGGCGGCTCATATATCTTTTGTACCTTTTCATATATATATATATATATATATATATATATATATATATATATATATATATATATATATATATATATATATATATATATATATATATATATATATATATATATATATATGAATTGGTATTAATTTAAGTCCATGACCCGGGTATTAATATAATTCAAAAGTCAAAAAAGACACACTGGAACTTTCTTTTCATTTATTGCTACCGGTTTCATCCATCTTGGAATTTTCAAGCAATGTTATTTACGTTACGACGTCAATGATACTATTTCCGGCGTCAACGCGCGAAAATTAATATCAAAGAAGCGTACGTTTTTTTGAGTATTTTATAATTGTTTATAGAAATATTTTATGACAGGAAAACATTCATATAGGTACGCATCAAGCTGAATAGCTATATAGTGTCCCTTGTTTCCACTGTATAGTAGTGTTACTTCATTAGTTAATCATTGAGTCAAAAGATATTGGTTTGTGTCGTAACCTGACCCAAAAGAAAATAAATAATCTCATGTTCATCTGGCACAAACAACAAAGAGATGTTAACGTAATGTGTATAGCGGAACCGGGTGGTACCGGGATTTAGCATTTATAAAAATTTATTATTTCCCTTGTATAAAAAGTTACACCGTAAACGTAAATGTATCATTTAAATCTGTTTAAACTAATTTAAACTATAGTTTTTACCTACTCATATCTAAATTTAAATCTGTTTAGTTTAAACAGATTTAAATGATACATTTACGTTTACGGTATAACTTTTTATACAAGGGAAATAATAAATTTTTATAAATGCTAAATCCCGGTACCACCCGGTTCCGCTATACACATTACGTTAACATCTCTTTGTTGTTTGTGCCAGATGAACATGAGATTATTTATTTTCTTTTGGGTCAGGTTACGACACAAACCAATATCTTTTGACTCAATGATTAACTAATGAAGTAACACTACTATACAGTGGAAACAAGGGACACTATATAGCTATTCAGCTTGATGCGTACCTATATGAATGTTTTCCTGTCATAAAATATTTCTATAAACAATTATAAAATACTAAAAAAAACGTACGCTTCTTTGATATTAATTTTCGCGCGTTGACGCCGGAAATAGTATCATTGACGTCGTAACGTAAATAACATTGCTTGAAAATTCCAAGATGGATGAAACCGGTAGCAATAAATGAAAAGAAAGTTCCAGTGTGTCTTTTTGACTTTTGAATTATATATATATATATATATATGTGTGTGTATTGTGCTGTTCTCTGTTTCTTAAATATATATAATATATATATATATATATATATATATATATAAATAAAACCTATACAAATATCAAAAACCTTGACATTTATATAAACGTGAGCGTTAGTCTTGGTGCTATTTTGTGTATACCATTTTGATTAAATAAGATCAAGGCAGTTGTATTCTCATGACTCTTGACAAGTATTTGATAATAACTGTATGCACATAACAATTGGGCTAATGCTGCACATATGCAAAGGTAAATGATAAATGATTCTCTTGAGTACTGAAACAGCAAAAACAGGGAATAACATACATAAGCAATTTATGACTTAATGCCATGGACAAGATGCATTATTGTTTTGCAATACCTAATTAATTAAAGTATGGGTTGCGTCATGCAGAAATATAAATTTCCATGTTTCCGACCATTTCCACATAAACCGAGCTACCGATTATTTGTTACAGTAGATGAGCTTGGAAAGTAAAATGTTGTACGCCTTTAACCTCCATCAAACAATCAAAAAAAAAACTTTTACCCTAACACAAACGACAGTATGACAATAGCCTCAGTCGACTAGTGAAAGACATCTATAGATAACATAGAACACAATTTTAGGGAGATGACATGCCATTTGTGACCAGACGGCATGACTTTTTCTTGTTTTTAAAATCGCCCTTACGTTGCGAGACTTACAGCATATAAAACAGTATATAAACAATAAGGAAGAACTGACACAATCATAAATTAACACCTGTCAGACTGTAAACACAAATAATTGTATGGCTATTTTAAGGTCATAATTTAAGGCTATTTATTCTTTTTCCAAGTTCTTATAAGGGACACTTATGAGGGTTCATTACCCGAAACTGCGCAATGTGGCTCATACAATCTCCTTTTGAAGTTTTCACTGCTTTCAAAGGATCTAAGTTTTATATATTGTGTTTATGACGTTTTAGCTGTTTACTTTTATTTATTTTATTATTATTATTATTATTATTATTATTATTATTATTATTATTATTATTATTATTGTTGTGGGGGGGGGGGTGCAGTTACATGTTGTCCGTCATTTGGAACCATTTGATGCATTTATCCTATCATAAATTCTCCAATAATAAATAAAAAGGTTGAAAAACATTATCACCAGATTTATTTGTTTGTTCTTGATGATCCATTGACTAGTTAGAGATTCACCACGAGGACCGAAGAACTAACTAAATGTTATGAACCACTGCAGAAGCTGAGGGTGAGGTTATGGCCATGTAAAATCGATTTAAACCCGCCAGTAACTTTGTGTTACTGATCGTTCCAAGTCCATACTTCTGTGGTGGTTCTTTTTGTTTTATGTCTTGGTGTTTACAATATTTTTGTGCTGTTGGCGCCTTATGTATGTTTTCATATTTTTAGTTAAATTAAGGTAACTGAGTGGCCACCTATTGGGAAAGTAGCTGCTCATTCGGCTTACGAAATGTTTTCATGGTATAAGTACCTGATTGTTAGTTTGGTTTTTTCCCACCTCGGTTTTTGGAGTGGGAATCTTTTTCTGATTGCGCCTTTTCCTGATCTTTGCCTCCTTGTACCTTTCCATGTGATTCTTAAATTTTAAAGCAGTTTGTATTTATATGTTTCCAAATAATGCATTAATCCAATGATCCAAAAGCGACCAGACAATATAGTTGTTTCAAAATAATGCAAAATTATGCAATGATCAAAAAGAAAACAGAAAATAAAATTTATTTTAATTGTATAGCTGGAAGAGACTTTTCGAAACGGCTGCAAAAAAGAAAAGAGGCACGTTTGAATTGTTCATAAAACGTTATGCAATGTATTGATTTCTGTTCGGTTTGAATAAATATGATTAACTGGAAGGTAGAGTACAAAGGTACAAGTAGGCAAAGATCAGGAAAAGGCGCAATCAGAAAAAGATTCCCACTCCAAAAACCGAGGTCATTGTTGTCCGTCATTTGGAACCATTTGATGCATTTATCCTATCATAATACAAGCCAAAAACACTTGACTTATATATATTAGAATAATGCAAATTTTTCCAATGGTCCAAAAGCGACCACACAATACAGTTGTTTCAAAATAATGCAATGATCCAAAAGGGAAAAATAAAATACAATTTACTTTAATTGTGTAGGAAGAAGCGTTTATAAACGGCTGCAAAAAGAATAGAGACAATTATAAAACTTTCATTAAACCTTATGCAATGAGCTATTTTCTGTTTGGTTTGAACAAATATGATTTATTGGATCATAGAGTACAAGCCAAAATATATATCAGTATAACACTTGTGTGTCTCAGGTGTTTTCAAGAATGAATGAAATAAGAATAAGAAAAAAATGTCTTTTACAAATGCGAGTTTAAGACGCAGACGCCAGATGCGCACGAACCATGTTTTCATTATCAAGGGACATTGTGTACAAGCCGTCTACCGTTTTAATCGCACTTTTTAAACTTTAACCAATTAATGTCCCTGCACATTCAGATTAAATCCGAAAAAAGAAACAACACAAAAGACGAATTTGCTCCCGGAGTGGCCCAAACTTAAGCAATGCCAGGAATGTAACCTTCATGCCAGAGTTATTGGCTATTATTTCATTCTAGGGCCATTCGTTTGTAGAAAAGAAAATATGAAGCACCAAGGTTGAAGTGTAAATTGTTTAATACCGAGAAAAATACCTTTAAGTAACAACTTGTCAGGCTTAGCATAATTGATTGTTTACTAAGAAAACAAAAACAAAAAAGAATGTAAGAGATAAAACGGAACGGTGATAGCTTAGGAATGGACGTCTCACGTTTGAGGAGCAGATGGAACGGACGTAAATTTTTAAAGAAAAAAGAACTTCATGAATGAATAAAATAATAAATTGTAGTATTCTCGCTTTGCATAAAAGCCGTTAGGACCAGCAGCGGCTTCAACTGGTGTTTTTCTTTTGCTCCGGAGTTAGTAGGTTATTCGGCGCCCAGGGATCTCCATCGTCGGGCAGCTTACTCAATCTGTGAGTCCTTGTTTTTGATTCATCAGGATGTTTATCATGATTTATTTGTTTGTTCTTGATGATTCATTGACTAGTTAGAGATTCACCACGAGGACCGAAGAACTAACTAAATGTTATGAACCACTGCAGAAGCTGAGGGTGAGGTTAGGATCCTGTAAAACCGGTTTAAGCCCGCCAGTAACTTTGTGTTACTGATCGTTCCAAGGCGATGCTTCTGTGGTGGTTCTTTTTGTTTTATGTCTTGGTGTTTAACATTTTTTGTGCTGTTGGCGCCTTATGTGTGCTTTCATATTTTTAATTAAGTAAAGGTAACTGAGTGGCCACCCATTGGGAAAATAGCTGCTCATTCGGCTTACGATATGTTTCATGGTATAAGTACCTGAATGTTAGTTTGGTTTTTTCCCACCTCGGTTTTTGGAGTGGGAATCTTTTTCTGATTGCGCCTTTTCCTGATCTTTGCCTACTTGTACCTTTTCAAAAATGGCTGAATTTTTATTATCAGCATAATTACATGTACGTTCACTAAAACTTTGAACACAAATACACATCTCCTGGATTATAAGCCATATTTATAGTGCACGTTCAGACTAGACGTGTTCATTCGGATCATGTGTGCGGTCACATTTGACAGAATTTTGATTCCTATCAGACTTATGATGATCGATTATTTATGAAATTTATTATAGCAGGAGTACACGAACCCGATTGACTATATGTACGTGTCCATCCTATCCATGACTTGGCGACCTGATAAATAATCTTGACGTAAAACATTTACGCCGTCTTAGAACTAGAGCGCTGAACTGTTCATTTTTCACTCCAAACTAAGACACCAAGACACTGATTTGAAGAAGAGTTTTTGCGCTTGTTGAAAGAAGTGAAGAGAGTCGATTTCATTACAAAGTTACGCTTATTCTTTTTCTACAACAAAGTCTCAATAATGAACCCAGGCTGTTTGCCTCTTGACGTGCAGTGGAATGCAAACACAATGTCAATAAGAGAGGAAACTTAAGACAAAATGAGTACATAAACGAAATTCAATTCATAAGGTTGAACATGCAAACTAAGCAAAAACCAAAAATGTCCATGTATGGCACAATGTTTGCAGGCTTACAGGAGTGAAAGGTTGCTTCCGACAACAGACGATAGTGATAGTATGACCAAAATATATTAATTTTAATATTCATGCAATACAGAACATTTGCATCCCTTAGATGCACTATTTAAAATGAAGCTGAAAGTGTTAACGTTGTGTCTGCTTTATCACAATGTGCAAGCATGAACGGCCTTGTTTTACATTCGATTTCCTGCTCACCAGCTGATCACTTAGTTGTTCTGAATAAGTCATGCAGACTCTTACACCATGCTCTAACATACTGTCTACAATTCACTTTCATGTTAATTGGCGACCACAAATTGCTATTTTTGGTTCAATACATAATTCTTTTTTCATGCAACTATTAAGCAAATAATTATCCACTTCCACAACCCATGGATCACAGTATATGTTATTATAGGGTTATTGCACTGATATCGGTGAATATTGACCCGAGTTGGGATATCGAAGGACGCGAGCTTGCGAGCGTCCGTAGATATCCTAACGAGGGACAATATTCACCGATATCAGTGCGATAACCCTTTTATTATATAGCTATAAATATCTGCGTGTCAAGTGTTATGTTTTGTTGAGAGTGAACACATCTACACGAAGGCTGCGATAATATCCATAGGTGATATCATTTTTGCACTAGTGCAATATCAAATGATATCACTTTTGCACTTTTACACTACTTGTCAGAAGCAAATTTTGCAATTGAATCATTATTTCTGACATTTGTTTTCTGTTTTCGCCTTAAATTGCTTAAATCTGAAAGTGTCAAACTTCAGTTGACGTTTCGGGCCGCTATGACGTCATTTTCCACATGACGTCAGATGAAGATGACGTCATTAGAGCTGACGTCCCAAATTTACAATTTTCTACGATGAACTTAAAGAAAAAAAACACGGCAAAGTTTTACAAAAACATTTTTTCCGCTTTTAACAAAGTTTGCAATATCAAGAAAGTGTGCCAATATCGTCTGATATCTGCACACTTGTTACTCGGCTTTTATCCCTACCTTTTAATCATTTGATATTTATAGCTATATAATAAACCAGGTTATGAAACTGAAAGTCTTTTACACTGGAGTGGACAAGGAAAGACGAATACTTGCGTGAATAAATATTGAATATAAAATCTCTGTTGTTAATGTTAATAATGAATGCTTCAGATTCAGTACTCTAACAATTGAAGCCAGACTGATGGCCTCTTTATTAAAGCTAGTTCTCTAGATCTAAAGACATATTGTTTTAAATATTGTAGCTTACGATGTCTATTATTGTCATTTGGCTTTTCCACCACATTGTTTTCGAGTTGGGATTTAAAATTTGAATAGTTCAATACCTTGACTTTCTATTCATGCTTTATGGTGGTATCAGTGTTGAACACATGTGTTAGTGCTGTGACTCCACAGACATTCACTAAACCCATTTTATTTTTGGCTTTTTAAACATATTATAGCCCTTTAACTTATTGGTTTTTAAAGTTTAAAATAAAATAAAATAAATATACCTATCTTCTATAGTATCAGCGAAGGGAGTCGACCTTATTACTGCACAACAAATCTCGTTCATATTAAACTGGAAACGAATTATCAGCTACAGATTAGTTACGCAATTTTTATGAAGTTTTAATGACGAATTTATTACAGATCAGACGTCTATCTCATCTAAGTTTAAAGTTAAATGAAGAGTTCCACCGTTTGGGTAATAAAATCAGACTTATAACATTGATTACAAGTTGTAATAAAATATGAATATTATACGTCTGATATTTTACAGAATAAGAGTTACCAGACATTTTTATATTTTGTAATGAAAGCGCTGAAAAACTACAGGCTAAATATGGTTGTGCCAAATGCCAAAACTATGATCCGTTGTGAAAACGTCATCGACGGGCAAACGTCAGTAGATGACAATAAAGAAAGGTACAAGCAGGCAAAGATCAGGAAAAGGCGCAATCAGAAAGAGATTCCCACTCCAAAAACCGAGGTGGGAAAAAACCAAAGTAACAATCAGGCACTTATACCATGACACATATGGTAAGCGGAATGAGCAGCTATTTTCCCAATAGGTGGCCACTCAGTTACCTTAACTTAATTAAAAATATGAAAACATACATAAGGCGCCAACAGCACAAAAAAAAATTTAAACACCAAGACATAAAACAAAAAGAACCACCACAGAAGTATCGCCTTGGAACGATCAGTAACACAAAGTTACTGGCGGTCTTAAACCGGTTTTACAGGATCCTAACATATTATTTCAGCATGTGCAGCTTCCAAAGCTACAAAACATCACAACAGAAACATATATACGTACAACCATACTTAAGTTTAGTTATGTGTTTCCGTCCTTGTTTTCAACAATTTTCCAGTCGTGACGGAGCCAACGCTTCATAACTATAAACCAGTACTATGAAAAGCTTAAAATAATTATCTTGCTCAATGACGCTACATGGCGGCGGTATGTATCGAGCCAAGGACCGCTTGCACCGGAGACATATACAGGACCCCTACGCCATCACGTTTCCCCCATACTTATGTAAAAGCAAATAATGCCCATGATCTGACTGCTACAAACAAAAACATACACATGGCAATGATACAAAGTTAAGAATAGCATAAATATGTTTCTAAAATCATGTATTGAAATGAATAAGATTTAAATCACAGGTTGAGTAAACGTGAATTTAAACTTAACGTACTTCACTATCTGAATGGCACGAACAAGTTTTTTTTTTCGCAAAACAAAAATGCCAGCGCACTTCTGTCAGCGGCTCTTCCTATGAGTTAAAATCTGCGTGCACCGAACTCTGAATTCATGATGTTCACCGAACTGGAAATGACAAAGTTGAAGCAGCAGAAACGCAGTAAATACGAGTAATTACATGCAAATGATGAAACCGGTTCATGCATAGACAGCATTTCTACAACCAGTTTACAGTTTTCTATTTGTACGTTATCTACCTTAAATGTGTTACAGTCAATTACATAACATTTAGTTGACCGACTGGAGCTACACATTATATGCGGGGACAAGGTGGGACAACTTGAAGCTACCCCAACTTGAAGCCGTTTAATATGTCGCAGTCACCATTTCATGATCATTGCGTCTTTTATCGTTGTATTCTTAGTTGTAGAAACAATGTCACATGGTGCAGTTTATTTAGTACAATACATGAGGGGTTAAAGATTCATGTACAATGTACTATGACCTTTCTATACGTACGACCTGTAAATAAAATATTCGAAAAGTAGTTATCAGTAATATTTCCTGCCTATTGATGTAACGAAATGGAAATGTATTTTGCACTTAAGTTATACAACTCATATCCAGACTCATATCTTTTTTTCATAGTCAATTGTAAGCGTTTTTGTTTAACCGCACATAACACAGATTGATCATTTAACAATACATTAAATGAGTACTTACACTAACCATACATTTGCGCTTACATGTCTTCAACATGACTTAAAGGCTTCCTGTTAACTAATGATCTGGGAGTGGTACATCTACGAAATATTGCATTGTACAATCTATATTGGCTGAGACGATCAATGGCAATTTTGTTAACAATGAATCAGAACTAAAAGAGCTAATGACAAACTATACTTTACAAAATAAAGAAATCGCTCTTATAAAGATTTCTAAAAATGGCCAGTTTTATTTATCAAAGGTCGATTGATAGTTTGCTTTTACTTTTTATCAACAGCCAGTGAGTGGCATGGTATTGGACCGAGCCTCCTTTAAATGTCTGTAATCGTCATACTTAAATACTTACATTTATTTTAAGGAAAAGTATAGAAAATGTATAGAAAATGTTTTTTTTTTTTTTAATTTATCGTGGAACATGGGACATTCACTATTTTTGTGAACAAAAAGAGCTCAGAACCTAAAACGTTGCTTAGGAAATCATTACTCCATATAAAATCGAAATTCTTTCGCTGTGTCAACGTCTGAAAAGGGCTTGTAACTTGTGTTTCAGTATTTGCATGCAATTTTTCATTTAAGAAATGAATTTCATTTTTCTGGTGTTCATGGAGCTATGAACCGCAGTGGGTCGCGTGCAAAGTGAATGAACCCCTTCCTGAACCCCGAAGGGGTTCATGTAAGCTTTGCTAGCGACCCACTGCGGTTCATAGCTCCATGAACAACAGAAAAATTAAACTCATTGCTTATATTTACATTCATTTCTCTCTATCGCTTGTTGAAAAATCACCAAGGCGGTCACATTTACCAGCAAACAGAGAATCTACATACAGTGTGTGTTCAAACAGCGGAACGGCGTCGACGTTTACAACGTCCAATCAGATTGTCGAGAAACATGTTTTTTGACGTCAAGTTTGGATTACGTCACGTCGCGTGACACAATGGTGTTCATGGAAGTATGAACACAGATGAATATCTAATGGTTCATCTAAGGAGGTTTTTGAAAAATGTAAATATTAACCGCTGACGACTATTTAGTACCGATGTCCCACAGGCACCTCGGACGATTCTCGTTGTTAAGCGGTTTGTAGCTCTTGTAGAGCCACCATTTCCAAAATAGCATTCGTCAAACATGTTCAGTGGTCATACACTAACACTTTGAATGACATGTTGCGTTTCTTATTTGTCTACCCAGATGCAATAGTTAGGTTAGTTTTGTTTCAGTAGTCGAAAGTCAGTCTTACGACTCGTATCTTAATACGGATAAGATGAATTCTGTATAAATCACTTATGATACTTATAACTGGTTTTACATTAGATCAAACCTCACTGCAATTAAAGCTTATCAAGAAATGCATTTAATGACTTCAAATCCTAGGTAGAAGAAAATTGAATTGATTTAGAAATTTTACAGTTGGATTAGATTTTTCTGTTTTATATGCCATAAAGCATACTGGCATTTTTGTCGTAAATGTTTTATTTTTATGCACCGAAAGGTTCTCAATAAAATTATAGCATCCGTAATAACTTGATAAGATATCTCAAAGCAATCGAGTGGATTCAGAATTAAAATTATAGCTAGCGCATATAGTTCATGATCGAGTTTTTCAAATGTCGCTTGGCGAATGTTCAACTGTCATAAAACAGGAAAATCAGTTCAACTGCTGTCATCGGACAGGAGCAGTTGCAATTCCTGTCCAAGTCTGTAAGGCTGAAGGGTTACACAAGATTTGATAAGTGGGTTCAATGTACATGACGCGAGGAAGATATATTACGCGATAAAATGATACATCAATATTCCACATCTATAAGCAGAAAGAAAAATCATAACTCTTTGACAACCACAAAGTCATTTCGTTTGAAGCTAGCTGCAAATGCACTTGCAAAAATCCTGATTAACCACACTTGGCACTGCAACCTAGCCAGTCTGAACCTTTATCAAAGTTGTGTTTTCAGGGGGACACAAGGGGACAATGAACCGAAAAACAGCCAAAACGAGTTAAGTGATCGAATTCGGTGATTGTTGTGTCCCATCCATATATTTTCAAGTAAACAAGTAGTTTTTTAAGAGTTTTGGGGCGTTTTCATCTCGGTTCAGGTTATAACTCTACAGTCATGTGAAAGAAAAGCAGCAGAAGTGGTCTACAGTCGCTGTGTAAGACGTTTTCCACAGGACACCCCACAAAAAAGCAGCAAAAATGCTGTCCCATCAGCATAGTAAGCTTATCACAGAACTTATTATTGAAAATAAATTGTTCAAATAGGCGATTTTCTATCATATACCAAGGTCGTATATGTAGACCTTTCATTTGATGTCTTGGATTTGGTTCTTAAGTGAAAATTAAAATTTTGATGTCTCAATTACTGATGTCCCATATCCTTACGTGAATTACGTGACCACTTTTTATGTCTCACAAAATACTACTAACCGGCATGTGTAGTTAAGGTGATTCATGTTTTTGGCAAGGGTATTGATAGATGCTTGGAGAACAAATACAATTTTGGGCTAGCTTTTGTTCATTTTCCCCAAGATTAAGTGGCATCTAAAGCTGCTGAAATATACCACAGTTTTGTGAACTACGTTACCCTATCCGTATCATTTGCTAAATAAGAGGTAGAAATATTCTATGTGACAGCAGTGAAAGACCTATGACCATACAATGTAGCAAACAGAAAACAAACTTTACAAGATGTTGTAAACATAGGGGAAAATAAGTAAAGACTCAAATTTGTGAATTACGTTACTGTGAATTACGTTACTACAATTTTCTCTAAAGAGAAATAACTCTGAACTCTCATGTCTCTTTGGAGTTTAGGCTAGTTGTTCTTTAAAAGCAAGCCTAATACTGATCGTAAGTATCAATTTCAACCATACTACTGTTGCTTTTTCGTACCTTCATGGAGTTAATCTATATTTTCTGTATACACCATCATTCCCTTTTATGTAAATTATATAAATAGTTATCACGTCGATGCAATATGTGCAAAGTGTCATTTATAAAAACCAAAAGTTAATTATTAAGACTTACATTCTGTTTACCATACCTTCTATAAATTGAATGCGATTGAATGTAGGTAACGTAATTCACATGCGCGTAACGTAATTCACATATATATAATTCTGCATAAGATCCACTGTAGGATCACATAATTCATACATTCAGTGACTGAAGACATAAGTCGTCTTGGTATATCGTTTTTATCATTAATCTATGTCACCATGTATACAGATAATCCAAAAAGTGTGCGTTTATTGTATTTTAATATACACGCAATTTAAAATAGGCACATTCTTTGACGCCCTGGTCCACTTAAAGTTAATGTTTTCTATCCCAAATGTTCTCTTGACTCACCAAATGTTCTACTAACTCACTTTGCATGTCACTTGATAGTTTTATGTGAAAGAGAAACATGTAAACTATTTTTGTAACATACTACGTTTTACAAAATAGAACATTAATTTGTTTGTGAATTACGTTACCTTCATTATTTTATGGCATTATTTTCTGTTAAAATGTACTTTTTCGACAACATTAAGCTTTACTCTGTTGTATACAAGCTCTCTGAATAGTTCTGTGGTGATTCATTCTTTCCTGGCTGAGTGTCTGGCGGACTACAACAAGTTAATGAATTAAAAATAATATAAAGATTTTTTACTTAATTTTATAGTGTACATTTTAAAGGGTTCTTTCTGCAAAATTAACTAAGACTTATACAATTAATTGTGTTTAAGGTAAGAAAAGATGTACAAATAACATTCTGCGGCACATCTGATATAGATATTTTGAAGAGAAACGTGCGATTTCACAAAAGAAAGAAGGCATGGATACTTGATTTGTGAATTACGTTACCAACCTACTGTTACATTCTCCTACATGAAAATAACAAATCGGTATTACAAGTGCCTAAAAAATATGTAGTTCGGATATTAATCATATCTATTCTAAATCAAAACTATATCATTTCTTTATTAGTCTTCAAACGTGGATGGAAAATCAGCAAAACAACCTTTGCATTTATAATAAAACAGCGGATTTTTATTTTTTCCTTTGGGTCCAACATTCGAACTATGCTAAGAAAGCAATTATGTCACAAAATTTACATGTAACACTTGTTTTCAAGCAAAGAAAAGACATTTTTGAAATATAAGCTTCAGAACCATTGAATACGTCATTCCTTGTTCATATATTGCATGTTCTATAATAACCTTCCACAGTAACGTAGCTCACATTAGATTTCAGTGTTGTTGTTCGGGAAGCTATAAAATTGAAAAAATCGGGTTGCTAACATTTTTTAAACATCACAATTTACTTGGCAGATGTCACATAGTCGAAAAAATGCAAAAAAATGACATTCTAAGCCAAAAAAGTTTTGGGACAAAATTTGACCCGAATTCGATCACTTAACTCGTTTTGGCTGAAAAACATAAACCCAATAGACTTCGATTATCAGTCCTTTATATATTATATTTTTTTTTATTTGAAGACAGCAAGCTGGTTTGTAGATGGCTTCTTATCTGTTTTTTTAAAGCTGTACTTCAGTCTTGTGTTACTCAAGCTGTTGTGAACATCAAAATGTTTTGTTTGGAACTTGTCGACCATTGCCTGGCTATTACTACAAAGATGCAACAATTGATGATTCCGTAAGTTCAGAAGGGAATTGCAGGAATGAATAGTATGTAACCTTCAAAACAGACTTGATGGCTATTGTTGCACTGTTAGACCAGCCATTTGTAGCTCAAGGAAAAACATGTTAATTAGTTAATGCCAGAGAAGAATTCCATTATCTATATACCTGTCAGAAACAAAATGATTATGTTTACGATTTGCGGAAGCGCCCGCATTTGCGGAAGCGCCCGCAAGGTATTCCCAATGACGTCTGTCTGTTCCTTCCCGTCCTTGTGCCTATATCATACTTGTGCAATCCTCCCACGCAAAAGAATAATGTACAGTAAATGGACACAATTATTCGCCACCTTTGGAAAACTTGCTTCAATATATTTTCATGTTTAGAAGAAAATTTATCTTGCCTTTTCTGACCAACATATATTCATGATTTTGGTGGCATATGAAAGTTAAATGAGTAATAGAATAAACAAAGGTATTTTTGGTAAAGTTTCCACGTTGCATTTTCATCTATAACAGTTTAATGTTTAAGGAAATTTTGAAAAATGGGCGAGGAATTCGCATGCCAGTGAGATACTAGCAAAAGCGAAATACCTGCGGTCCAAAAGTACCGTAGTGGCACTCATACGGTTAATGAAATTTCTTCAAGGCTCTTGTGTCGATAGCCCTTCATTCCGGTGGGCAATATTATTATAATCTCCCATATCAGTGTTCCACTTTGTTGCCATGTGATGATATCCGAAGTACTTTTGTTTACTTAACATAGTTCCATTCATTCATAACTGGTAATGGGAAAATTATGTCGTGAGATCAAAACGGTTGCCCAAGAAGAAAACATAATAAACTTTGTATGGTATGTGCTTCTAATCCAGCACCTGATCATAAAATGCAAACAGATGCATGTTAAATACAGGTGTGCTTACCGGTAATACATCTTAATTAAGGAATGATTTTTGTGAAATATGTATAGTATCGTTAACTGAAAGAACTCCTGAAGAAAATTAAACAAGCTAAACGAGCAGAGTGCAAAACGGTCACAAGTTTGTACTTTTTGGTAAATAAACATGAGATTCGGTACAAAGGTGATACTCAAGTAATCTATTGGTCTTCCAATTGGTATAAATTGTGCTCATCTTGTGCATCTTTGCCTCAATTAACTTGCTAAACTTTACTTCGCTTCACTTCGCTACCCCGTTAAAATACTTCTATGAGATAAGCTGATGCTGATAGTGTTTTCAGACACAAAAGTCACAGTTCTTATATATATATATGATACATTTTGGGTGAGTGTTTCACTTGTGTAAAACAGGGACAAATAATTGTAATACTGTAAAAACGAACCAACTGCCTTATTATATCCGAGAAAGCCAAAATCAGAAGTTTAGATCCATTTTGGCCTAAATAAATTGATGGACTGCTTGTGCCTCCATGCAAATCTTAAACGCTACTTACTGATCATCTGGTAAACCGCTCTGGGTTTAGTCTGCCCTGAACAAGTACATCCATGTTGCTTACTTTGATAGTTATATTTTAAGCACTTGTTGGATGTGACAGTCATGGCATGCTCGTTTTGGTTAAAAGACCCATAAAATGGAGGCAACTTCCCAACATGACCTTAGCTGTTGACTGGGACGTTTAGTATCAATTCAAACAAACAAACGTTGCTGTGCTCTTGTGTTTTTGAATAGACTTTGGCGCCTGATAAAACACAAAACATTATCACAAACGATATCCTTGCTTTCTGACAGTTTAAACTTAGAAATGAAGCAGTATCTTGGTCAGGACACCAGAAAAGCGTAATTTAGCGGTAATTGGAAAAGGTCCCTCGGGACCTTTTCCACAGTGTTTACTTTGAATATGAAGAAAATTTTACCCATGATCGACTGCTCTCTCTCAATAACGCGTGTTGTCACATAAAGCGCCGAATAAAAACTAGTGAACCCGTCTATACTGACTAGACAGTTAACCGCAATTAATTAAATTTATCCATTGTTGACACTCCCCTTCAAAAAGCGGTAAAATCTAGCAAGCACCCTGACGAGGGCTACAGAAACAATAGGAACTCTATATGGCTGACTTTTAGTCCATCACATCGGTCCCATGGGTCTGTTTCTGGTAGTGTGGCTGCAGGTCAAAATTCAGAACTCTGACACAAATTGACTGCACTGCAAAATGGGTTTCTACACATCGACATATTGATTGTAATCGTGTTCCCTTTAGCATTGGCTTTGATTCCTTTGGTCAATGCCTTGAGTGACAGATACACACACTGGTCAAGCGTTCACAACAAGAAACGCCATTCATGTATAGGAAACGAAACTGAAAAGTATGAGAATCGAAATTAATGACAAACCAGAGAATCAACAACACTGAAATCTAGAGCAAAAGGAATCTCTTATAACAAACGGCTGCTGACCTTTTCATTGGTTTCTTTTTAAAGAAGCCAACTTGTATTGTATATGTTTAATACACCGGACACTAAAGAGCCAAGGATAAAACATGTCATGGCCACTTGAGATCCATCAGTATGCGTTGTATAAAAACATGAGATTCATTCTTTCAGAGGCGAAAACAAATCTCAATTAACCGGTTTAGCTTGAACTAGAAAGAAAAACACACACTATTTTAATGGGTTTTAATGATGATCAATTGTCAGGTTGTCTCGTAAAATCGATTTAAACCCGCCAGTAACGTTGTGTTACTGATCGTTCCAAGTCGATCCTTCAGTGGTGGTTCTTTTTGTTTTATGTCTTGGTGTTTAAAATATTTTTGTGCTGTTGGCGCCTTATGTATGTTTGCATATTTTTAGTTAAGTTAAGGTAACTGAGTGGCCACCTATTGGGAAAATAGCTGCTCATTCGGCTTACGAAATGTTTTCATGGTATAAGTACCTGATTGTTAGTTTGGTTTTTTCCCACCTCGGTTTTTGGAGTGGGTTTTTCTGATTGCGCCTTTTCCTGATCTTTGCCTACTTGTACCTTTCTATAGAGCGAAATAGGTATCACCTATATAACACTTTAAAGACTTCACAACCCTCACAATATCTATGCAACCAAGTCGGGAATCCAGCCAAATCATGGCGTACACATGTCTTATTGTTTTGGACCCCTAGATACCTTTCACTCTGCCTGAGATGAAAGGTATCTCGGGTACAGATAGTGCAAATTATAAGGTAATAAAATAATTAGCTCCCCCAGTGCTACTGCGGTCATTATGCACATTTTCGTATGGTTATCTCGTGATTAATTATCTGTTGATAATTGATATATCTATATAAAAATCAGAATATTTAATTGTACATTTTAGACAAAAACAAAGTAAAAATTCATAATAATCAGAATCTTTTGAATAACATAGCATTTTTAATCCGTTTTCTACATGAAATATTAACGATTTTGCACCTTGATGAAAATATTTTTGTATCTGACATGGTCAGCTAATTACACACCCCCTGCAGTGGGCTGCAGCATCAGGAACACTTTATTGCCCTGTTTTATAGTTGAAACCATATGCCAGATTCATGGTTCAGTGAAGAAAAAATGCACAAAAAATTTATAAGAGATGTGTACGCTATGTTGTGATAAACGAGCTGGGTCACTTTGACTTTTTCCAATGAATTCGGGTTATTACTTTTTCAGTGTCTTGTGGTTCAAAAAGGTTGTGGCAGTTATCTCATCATTCATTCATTCATTCATTCATTCATTCATTCAATGAAAAAATTCACATCAAACGAGTACTATACATAATATTATGAAAGAAACATTATAAACACAACAATACATGAAAAGCAAGCGAATTGGCATGTTACATCAAAGTATACAAAATATACAATACGGTAGATACCATCAAATGTTTACGGCTCTTATGAGCACACTCACAGGCAACAGTACAACTGTCTGTACACCATCTATCATAAACTGCATTTTTCAAAATCACATTTTTCTGAAACACCACCATAAAATATGACCATGTCATCCAAAAGTCGTAAAAAGTTCCGCAAAAAAAATGAAAAATATGTTCACTAATAAAATAATTATGCCAAAAATATTTTGAATAGGCCTTTTGCATGTGCAAGGGATGTATTTCAAAAATTTTAAAATTGAAAATCAAGCAAATCTGTGGAATTATTTTAAGAAGGTACAAGTAGGCAAAGATCAGGAAAAGACGCAATCAGAAAAAGATTCCCACTCCAAAAACCGAGGTGGGAAAACACCAAACTAACAATCAGGGGCCAGTTGTTCAAAACTAACGACGTCGTAAGTTAACGTTTCGTTAACATTTCAAACATTAATATTACAAATACACTGTTATTTTTTTGTTGAAAAAATGTGAGAATCCTTTGCAGTGCAAAGGATTCTCACATTTTTTCAACAAAAAAATAACAGTGTATTTGTTACTTTAGCTGATATTTGCTTAACAAATTTATGTCTTAACGATATCGTTAAGCTAACGATGCTTTGAACAACCGGGTCCAGGTACTTATACCATGAAAACATTTCGTAAGCCGAATGAGCAGCTATTTTCCCAATAGGTGGCCACTCAGAGTCTGGCGCTCTATGCACAACGTTTCAATACAATTTTGCTTTGGTTTGGTGCATTTTAAATCAAAAATAACCAATTTAGATTTTTTTTCTGAAAAATACATGTAGTTACTTCTCTTGCTGACTTTTTTTTACAATGGGAAAAGCCCTATTCAAAATAATTTTCTGGCATAACATTTTTATTTGTAAATCGATTTTCAAAATTTTTGTGACACTTCCTAAGACTTTTGGAATGCAAAATGGCGACATGGTAATTATTTTCTTGAGGTTATTTTTTGGCAGAAAAGTGACATGTTTGAAAAATGCAGTTTCTAGAAGATGGTGTATAGACAATAGATACTTTCTCTTGGATACTCAGTATAGAGAAATTCCGCTTGTAATAACTTAAATGTCAACGGGTCAATCAGTAGGTGGGCGAAAACGGGAGAACCCCGAGAAAAAACACCTGACACACCCGCAAGCAGAACTTGGCTTGTCTCACATGTGGCCAGATCGGGGCTCGAACCCACACCAGACACAGCGGTGAGATGATCAACAGCGCTCTTAACCTCTCGGCCACGGGGGCCGCTACCAGCAACGATACCAATGAATACAGAACCAAAGGAAGTTATAGACATTAGTTAATATATAGGTATACAGTTCTTTACTTTCGCGTCTGGTGTTTTGGTTTTGATGCACTAATTCTTGGACATTTCTTTTCCCTATTTTTTTAATTTACAAATTATTGTAACCAAAATACTATTCTTGCACATATACAAGCCAGCCGGCACACCCGCCACTTTCATTTGATCCATTTTCTTCAAAAATAAATAGAAAAAATGCCTTGAGTGGCACGTATACCTCCGGCCCACTGCCGCGACACATTCTTGTCATCGTACTTGTGTTGGGAAAGTCCTCTTAGATTATGCTCAGTAGTTTTGTGGTAACCTGTAGGGATATGTTGGTGTATTAAATGAAACAAAAATAATTTCATATACTCTTCTTGGTTTCGACAAAAATCGATAAACATTCTGTGTGGCCAATTTGAATTTTTGACCACTATGGTCTGTTAGACAGAGACGGCTCAGTTTCCCCAAGACAGGGCTGATATAAAGGAAGTTAAGTACGTTCGTTCCGCAGTCTACCACATAATTTTAAAGCATTTTAAGACGGACATTAATTACATGATGCATTTTCCATGACTAAATGTTTTCTACGATCAAATATAGCCATGGAAATTGGAAACGCTGTCTAACGTCGGGTTAGGTAACAGGTTTATATTTTCTGAGGAAACCAAATTTCAGAAATTCAGAAATAACTCGATTTTTTCGAAACTCGTAACGACCTTGAGATTGGAATTTTCTTTTGATATACATGTTTATAGTTGAGACTTTCACAAAAAACTATTATAGATAAATAATAACTAGTCCATTTAGACTTTATTCATTAAAGTTTAGAGGACTTTTACAAACTGGACTTTGCATGGCATTTTGAAGCAAGGGTTAAATAAGGGGTACTTGATTTTGATGGCATATTTTCACGATCAGGTATCCGATTTAACACCTCTTTGCTTATGGTTATCCATATACATCCAAATAAAAGTCTGGCATTGTTATTAATCACTTTTGACGAATTAAAAGAAAGCAATCAGGAAAGAAATTTTTGTGCGGAAAAGAACATTGGTAACATCCTTTAGTTGCGACTATCACCCTCTTGAATCTATCTTCGAGTAACTGAACGTCGAAAATAAAGAGAGTAAACCATCAAGGATATTAATTCTGACATATAATGGAACTTTCGCAGATGCATCAGCACATGCAGATAATAAAACAAAATGCAATAATAGAGTTTAACGTCAGTCAGGCTATGCAATAGCAGTTGAATAAATATAAAACCAGGCGGCTTTGAAGTCTGCCAGAGATTTCAAGATATTTGTAGTGATGCTTTGAGTGACGTCTCCAGCAAATACGTCTTATAGGAATAGAATTTCGACATTTTCAGCACAAGCGTTCAGCTAAAGCTTGATGTGTCTTGCAACCAGGGATTGAACAAGCTATACATTCTGTAGTAAACCACAATGAGAATTATTAGCGGGTGCAGACATTTTAAGCACAAATAGGTTATCTGTTGTTGTAAAAATGCAGAGCTGCCCTTTTTGCAGTTACCACACACAGGGGAATAAAGGAAATTAATGCAGTTCTATGAACATTATTGTTTTCATATCATAACATAGCTTTAATAATGATAAAACTGCTTGAAATTCCATAATAAATCTGGTGATCATGTTTTTCAACCTTTCTTTTTTTGTTTGGTAAGTATTTGCATCTTTTAGTATTTTACATGCAACTGCATGTATGAAACGAATCATGAGACGATTCTTGTCTGCGAATCAACAATTTAAAGTGAATAATAATAATAATAATAATAATAATAATAATAATAATAATAATAATGATAATAATCATTATTATTATTATTATTATTATTATTATTGTTATCAACGGACAAAATAATGTCCCTTTTACTTAATCCACTAACCCTAACCCAACTAAGACAGAAATATATATAAAAAAACAACTATACAAATATCAAAAACCTTGACATTTATATAAACGTGAACATTAGTCTTGATGCTATTTTGTGTATACCATTTTGATTAAATAAGATCAAGGCACTTGTATTCTCAGGACTCTAGACAAGTATTTGGTAATTATTGTATGCACATAACAGTTGGTCTAATGCTGCACATAATATGCAAACGTAAATGATAAATGATTCTCTGGAGCACTGAAACAGCAAAAACAGGAAATAACATACATAAGCAATTTATGACTTAATGCCATGGACAAGATGCATTATTGTTTTGCAATACGTAATTATTTAAAGTATGGGTTGCGTCAAGCAGAAATATAAATTTCCATATTTCCGACCATTTCCACATAAACCGAGCTACCGAGTATTTGTTACAGGAGATGACTATAAGTGAAAGGATCATGACAAAAAGGCTTGGAAAGTAATTTGATTCTTAAAAGCAGTTTTAACTTACACGTATATGTTTCCAAATAATGCAAATTTATTCAATGATCCAAAAGCAACCAGACAATATAGTTGTTTCAAAATAATGCAAAATTATGCAATGATCCAAAAGAAAACAGAAAATAAAATTTATTTTAATTGTATAGCGGGAGGAGACTTCGAAACGGCTGAAAAAAAGAAAAAAGAGACATGTATGAATGTTCAGAAAACGATATGCAATGTATTGATTTCTTTTCGGTTTGAATAAATATGATTAACTGGAAGGTAGAGTACAAGCCAAAACACTTGACTTATATGTTTTAGAATAATGCAAATTCATCCAATGGTCCAAAAGCGACCACACAATACAGTTTTTTTTTTTTTTTTTTTTTTTTTTTTTTTCAAAATAATGCAATGATCGAAAAGGGAAAATAAAATACAATTTACTTTAATTGTGAAGGAAGAAGCGTTTAGAAACGGCTGCAAAAAGAAAAGAGACAATTATAATGAGCTATTTCCTGTTCGGTTTGAATAAATATGAGTTATTGGATCATAGAGTACAAGCCAAAATATATATCAGTATAACACTTGTGTGTCTCAGGTGTTTTCAAGAATGAATGAAATAAGAATAAGAAAAAATATCTTTTACAAATCCGAATTTTAGACGCAGACGCAAGATGCGCACGACAGATTTTAAAATGTTTTCATTATCAAGGGACATTGTGTACAAGCCGTAAACCATTTTAACCGCATTTTTAACGTTTAACCAATCAATGTCCCTGCAGTTTCAGATTAATTACGAAAAAAAAAAGAAACAACACAAACGACGAATTTTCTCCCGGAGTGGCTCAAACTTAAGCAATGCCAGGAATGTAACCTTCATGCCAGTGTTATTGGCTATTATTTCATTGTAGGGCCATTCGTTTGTAGAGCAGTAAATATGAAGCACTAAGGTTGAAGTGTAAATTGTTTAATACCGAGAAAAATACCTTTAAGTAACAATTTGTCAGGCTTAGAATAATTGATTGTTTACTAAGAAAACATTAAAGAATGTAAGAGATAAAACGGAACCGTGATAGCTTAGGAATGGACGTCTCGAGTTTGAGGAACTCAAGGTACCGGCATACATTTTTAAAGTAAAAAGACTTCATGAATAATATAATAAATTATAGTATTCTCGCTTTGCATAAAAACCGTTAGGGCCAGTAGTGGCTTCAAAAATGTACCCAAAATGAATTTTTATTATCAGCGTTATCATACGTTCAATAAAACTTTGAACACCCATACACATCTGGATTATAAGCCCTATCTATAGTAGCAAACACACGTGTGTTTGCTTAACGATAAACGCACGTAAGAAATTTAGAATAAAAAATCGACATACCTTACCGAACAAAACCGACGGTTACGCGGCCATGCTTTTGTTGCAATGTGGGGGCAGACATTTTTGTTGGTATCACGATTTACCGGAGCCACAAAAAGGTCGTTTCGTCCGGTCCGTGGAAACACCCCAAACCACCCCATAATAAACATTCCGATCGTTTCAGCGAATAGATCGCAATGATTGTTTCAGTCGATACGTTTGTTAGCAAACGAACTATGGTTTCGGTCGAAGGCGATTGTTGGTATAGTTGTCAGGTCGAATGCGACCAGATGCACGGACTTTGCATGGGCAAATAGCGATAACGTGGATCAGTTTTCTAGGCGACTTGGAAGCACTCACATCATCTTATACGTTTTCTTTATTTTACAGAGAGCTTGTATGAATTTCCTCAGCCATGGAGAGGGACAAGGTTGCTGACTTGGTCCAAGACAGCGTGAGTTCCGCCGTTAGCCAGAGTAAGAATGACATTCTTACTGGTGTTCAACAGCTGATTACGTCCGATCCGACAACCAGAAGGCCTTGTCAGAAATGCAAATCAACAAAATTTCGGATTTGTCATCTTCATCAGAGTACAAGTTTAAGAGACGCTCGAACGAAGAACAATTCACGGTAAATAAGAAGTGATGAGAAAGCTGGGCGACTGTGAACGAAATTTCGAGCAAGACGAAATGGACAAGGCAAAAGAAAGTTTGGCTGAAGGTATTTATTCAGTGTTCATAATTTCGTCATATTGCCGACCGGTTAACGAACCAGTAAAATTGTTAAACAGTAAAATTCAGTTTCGGTAGTATCAGGTCTGCATCTTTAAAAATAAATAAATAAATAAATAAATAAATAAATAAATAAATATAATTGAATAAGTCACACGTTAAATTCAGTCGTACGGCATTGTTTTAAACTAGGTTATTGAATGTGTGCATGCAAATAGAATAGTTTTTTTTTACAGTTTTATACTGAGCAGTAGAAGACACACGAGGACTAGAGTCACGGTAAGATTCAGGGAGTATAAAAAAAAAAAAAAAAAAAAAAAAAAAAATCAACGATTGAAAGAAAATTTATTCTGTAAAAATTGAAACTACGCATTCGAAGTTGCACATATACATTGATTTACAAAACGGCAGGCACATGAAACACGCGAGAAGAAAACACAATGGTTAATAGAAAATATAAACGGTAAACATTGACACATTGATACACGTGCGTTATTTACAAATGGAAAGTACGAGAAGCATGCGAGAGGAAAACGCAATCGCACGGTTTACACATGTTGAAATTCTACACTGTAAAAATTGAAAATAGAATCACACATGAACACAAATACATTGATTCACAAAACGGATGGCTCATGATATACGCTTAAAACAATGATTTGTCGGACATTTAAAATTGTTTCTTTAATAAAAAATGTTTAAATGATACCGTTTTGGTATACATGTATTATTTATAACGCCACATGTTTATGTTTAATTTACACTGCTTGGCACACAGTTTATTTATTTTAAGCAAACAGTATACTCAAGCAGAGGCAAAAGATCATCAGGTTGGCTGATGAATCTGAGCTCGGATGGAAGGTGGTTGATCAGTACCTTCAGTTGGAGATAGCTAGCGATGAGGAGGACTAGAAGAAAATCCACAGGGCACAGGCGCGAGCACGAGCTAAGGTGCGATCAGAACGGGGTAGACGGAGCAACAGGTTTAATTCACTGAGGCGTAGAATGGTACAACCACCGGCTGAGACTATGAGTTTCCAGGCCTGGCAGAGATCTCAGCAGACACAGCAACAACAGCAGCAGCAGCAGCAGCAACAGCCACACAGAGCGGGTCTGTGTTTTGCTTGCGGACAGCCGGGGCATTGGAAATCAGATTGTCCCACGAACAAGAAAAACTTTAAGTTAAGTAATAATTTGTTTAACAATGAAAGTGTTTTGAGCTTAAAAGAAACGAATTGTTTAGGGTCAGATGCTCAGTCGAGCATAGATTGCTATTCAGAGGTCAGTTCTCATACAGTAGGTTCGCTGAATAAGGTATCAGAACCACACAGTAAGTCAGAATTATCTCCATACAATAGATTAAAGATGGCGTCTAAGACCTGGCAAGAAGCAGGAGCAGGCAGGTATATTTTGAGTGTCGTTGAAGAAGGTTATAAGATACCATTTAAAGAAGTGCCTGATGTACAAAAATCTAGAAACAATAAATCGGCACGTGACAATCCCGAATTTGTTAGTAAGGAAATAAAGAATTTATTGAAAAAAGGTTGTATATCAGAGGTTAATAGCTTGCCTCACGTGGTTAATCCGCTGTCGGTAGCTTACAATAAGAAAGGGAAACCCAGGCTTGTTTTAGACTGCAGAAACATTAACAAATGCGTACACACGTTTAAATTTAAATTCGAGGACATAAACACAGCCCGTCAAATGTTTGAAAAGGGGACATACATGTATAGCTTTGACATAAAAGGGACTTACAATCACATAGACATTTTCAGCAGTCACAGAACGTTCTTGGGATTTGCATGGTGCGATGAAGACGGAATAGAAAGGTGGTATGTATACAATTCTTTACCTTTCGGGCTTTGCAGTGCTGGACATATATTTTCCAAGGTGGTTAGAGTCATGGTGACATTTTGGAGATCAAAAGGGCTAAAGGTAATCACTTTCTTAGACGACGGTTTAGGCGGTGATAATAGCTTTGAAGGTGCAATGACGTCTAGCAAGTACATACGCGAGAGTATTCAGAGATTTGGGTTTTCGTTAGCCGAAGAAAAATGTTGCTGGTTGCCAAGTCTACAGATCTCTTGGTTAGGATATTTCATATGCATGAAAAGCTGTAAATTTTTCATTTCCGACGAGAGAATAGGTATGTTAGAAGTATCCATCAAGTCTATGCTGTATCAGTTAGCTAGTCAGAAACTGAGAATTGTACCAGCCAGATTCGCGGCTTCAGTTACAGGTCGTATTATATCATTGCAGATGTTTTTCGGGAAACTCGTTAGATTACGGTCGAGAGAGTTGTACAAATGTATAGATAGCGGATTAAGTTGGGATTCGCCAGTATATATTTCTGAAAAGGCAGAACAAGAGTTGAGATTCTGGTTTGAGAATGCAAGAACGCTGAACGCCAAAGGTAGGGATTTTTCAGAGAATTTAGACTTTGAGTCAGTTCTGTTTTGTGACGCAAGTTATGAGGGATACGGAGGTTTCTTAGATAGTACGGAAAGTGTGATTGACGTGTCAAGGTCATCAGGTATGCGTTCGGTAAGTTCAGACGCACAGATAGTTTATGCATTATGTGCCCCGGAGGTGGCAAAGTTATGTGCCGAGTATGTGGCAAGTTCAGATGCCTCGGATGTGGCAAGAAAGTCATGTGCCCCGTATGTGGCAAGTTGTGATGCCTCGGATGTGGCAAGGTCATGTTCTTCGGATATAGTACATTCACGTGCCCCGGATTTGGCACGGTTGATTGCACCGGATAGTGCAAGTTTAGATTGCCGGCAAGCGGCAAAATCAGGTGCCCCGGAAGTGGCAATATCAGACACCGCGGAAGTAGTAAGGTCACGTGCCCCGGAAGCGGCAAATCATTGTTCCCCGGATGTGGTGAAGCCAGGTGCCCGGGATGAGGTAACATTTGACGATACAAATCGTCATCACAAGGGTGAGGTCATTGGAGTTTGGAATGTACAGGAAAGGGTCAAATCTTCCACCTGGAGAGAAACAGAGGCCGTGAGAAGGGTTTTGCTTAGTAATGTCAATCAGCTAAGAGGTAAGAATGTGAAGGTTTTTTCAGACAATAAGAATGTTCAGTCTGTTTTAGAGGCCGGTAGTACAAAGGAAGATGTGCAAATTATTGCAACGGAAGTGAATTCCTTTTGTGTTGAAAATCAGATCAGTTTATCTGTTGGTTGGATACAACAATCTCTGAATGAAAAAGCAGATCATTTATCTAGGTGCAAAGACAGTGATGATTGGGAAATTTCAGGTTATGTTTTTAAAGAATTAGACATCAGGTGGGGACCACATACGGTAGACAGGTTTGCTTGTACTTACAATAGCAAGTGTATAAGATTCAATACAAGATGGTGGATGCCCGGTACAGAAGGGATTAACGCATTCAGTCAGAGATGGTCAGAGCCAGAAAACAATTGGTTAGTTCCGCCTCCAAGGTTGGTATTATTGACTCTACAGAAGATGCAAACAGACAAAGCAAAGGGTATTTTGATTATACCGAGCTGGCCGTCGGCTCCGTTTTATCCGGTACTTATGAACGGTGCATTTAGAAGAAGTGTGCGAGAAATAGTTCAGTTGCCAAGATCAGATATAATAAGCGAAGGCTTAGGCAACAACGGAATATTCATACACAATCCTTTAGCGTTTGATATGTTAGCCATGAGGCTTGAGTTTACTTAGCTGTGATTAAAATACTGTTGTAAAACTGTTGTATTACAGGAATTCCCACTGAGGAGATGTACAGTCGGAACAAACATTCAGTAAAATTTTATTTACAGGTAGCACGAGAAGCAGTCACGTGACGACTATCCAGTAATCATAATGATAGTGTATAGTTAAGTTTTTTTATGATACGTACAATTTTTGCAGGTATTGGTTTAACTGCAAACATACGGGAACAACTAGAGACGGCAAGTGTATCAGAGGATGGTTTAGCAGAGCGCATTTCCACATATCTACTTTCATCTAGAGCCGACAACACAAACATTAAATATAAAGCTGCTTTCAAGAAATACAAGGACTTCTGTGCGACCAAGAACTATCAGTGTTTACCGGCGGATCCTATACACGTAACGATTTTCTTTTCGAATCTATTGGATCAAAATTGTTCCTATAGCATTATTTCCTCTGTATTCTATGCTATCAAATGGGTGCATAAAATCAATAATTTCGTGGATCCGACAGAAAATGGTTTCGTGAAAGGTATGCTGGACGCCACCAAAAGGTTAAGGTCGCAACCAATTAAGCGAAAGGACGTTGTTAATTCCTAGATGCTTATTTCTTTATGTGATCAATAGTGACAATACGGTGGACATAAGAGATTTAGCCATAATTTTAACTTGCTATACAGGATTTCTGAGATTCGACGAGGTCAGCAGATTGAGATGTAATGACGTTGTTTTTGAAGACGATCATTTTAATCTAAGTATTCGAAGTAGCAAGACTGATCAGTTTACGTCTGGTAACACAGTTGTTGTTGCCAAAGGTCAAACTTCTGCATGTGCATACTCAATGCTATCTAGATATATAAGTATGGCAAATATTAACATATTATCAAATGATTTTTTATTTAAACCTTTGGTCAAGTCAAAAGGAAAATGTAAACTTATAACGAAAGAGAAAGGTTTAAGTTACACACGTACTATGGAATGTGTTTTGTCAAAGCTCAAGCAAGTGGCTCCAGATCTTAATTTAGGGACTCATTCTTTAAGGGCCGGGGGCATGACCCAAGCCGCCAACTCGGATACCGTGAACGAGAGGTGTCTGATGAGACACGGGCGGTGGCGTTGTGAAACTTGCAAAGACATGTACGTCGAAGATTCTTTGAGCAAAAAGTTGAAAGTCACTAAATCATTGAATTTATAGATTATACAAATTTTGGTAATCACCTTAACTATCATTTGCAACCTATAAAGTGCACCAAAATGCATAATGTGTTTGGTTTTTTATTTGTGACCAAGTATTGAGTAGACTAAACATTCCGATCGTTTCAGCGAATAGATTGGAATGATTGTCTAGTCGATACGTTTGTTAACAAACGAACTATGGTTTCGGTCGAAGGCGATTGTTAGTATAGTTGTCAGGTCGAATGCGACCAGATGCACGGACTTTGCATGGGCAAATAGCGATAACGTGGATCAGTTTTCTAGGCGACTTGGAAGCACTCACATCGTCTTACCAAAATTTGTATAACGCCATGAATATTAAGTCTGTGAACAAAAGTGCCCCAAAAAGGGTGTTTGACTGCCATCCTACCCATAGAGGTATCTTGCACTGCATGTAGTCTACAGCTTCTTTGTCCAAAAAGCACTAAAAAAGATAAGAAAATAAGTGCGGTTTTTTGCTGGGCGGCAAATATCTTGTACGGGGTGAAATCAAAAACGTAGGGCCAGTTTTGTCGATATCGTATTGTCAGTCTTCAAAATTATTCACATCAGTTTTCGACTTTCGTTCACACATGTACATACTAAGCTCTCTGTTCACAGAAATGCTTCCTATAAAGTGCGCCAAAATGCTATAAAGTGCGCCAAAATGCATAATGTGATTGGTTTTTTATTTGTGACCAAGTATAGAGTAGACGGTACTCGCGCCCGAGTCAACTCTCACCCGGGTCAACTCGTCCCGGGTCAACTCTCACTCGCCCCTGTGTCAACTCGTCCCCCGAGTCAACTCGTCCCCGAGTCAACTCGTCCCCGAGTCAACTCGTCCCGGGTCAATTCGAACCCGGGTCAACTCGAACCCGGGTCAACTCGAACCCGGGTCAACTCGTCCCCGAGTCAACTCGTCCCCGTGTCAACTCGCCCCGAGTCAACTCGTCCCCGAGTCAACTCGTCCCCGTGTCACACTTCGTCCCCGAGTCAACCCGTCCCCGAGAACTCGCCCCCGAGTCAACTCGTCCTCTAGTCAACTCGTCCCCGGGTCAACTCGTCCCCGAGTAAACTCGCGATTGCACCTGTCCCTGGTCAACTTGCACCCACGTCAACTTGCACCCACGTCAACACGCACCAGAGTCATCCCGCAACCGAGTCAACTCGCACCCAGGTCAACTCGCACCCAGGTACCTGCGTATCACACTACCCACCTTTCATTCCTCCCTCCCTACAAACTTGCATTCCTACCTTGCCTACACTACATACCCCTCCCTGCCTCCTTCTCTACCTACCTACCCATTTCCTACACTACCTAACTTCCCACTCCCTCCCTCCCTACCTCCACACAGTACCACCTTAATCACCCCCTCCCGCCACTATCTATCTGTCTACTGACTACACACCTACCTTTCTACCTTACTCCCTACACTAACTCCCTCCCTACTTACCTACCTACCTACCTCCACCCCTACTTACCTTCCTACCTCCCACTACCTACCTCTACTCTACCTCCCTCCCTCCCTACTCTACCTAACTACCTCCCTACCTAGCCCTATTCCTACACTACCTTCCTCCTTACACTATCTAACTACCCCTCGCTACACTTCTTACCTACCTCTTTCCCTCCGTATATCTCTCTCCTCACACTACCCCATAGCTCGATCCCTCCCTACCTACATACACTACATAACTCCCTACACTACCTTCCTCTCTCCCTACCCTACCTAACTACCTCCCTCCCTAAACTTCCTACCTCCTTCCCTCCATCCACTACCTACCTATCTCCCTCCTTACACTACTCCATAGCTCCCCCTCCCTCGCTCCCAATCTCATACTACTTCCCCTCGCACTGGACAGCTGGATACACTCGACGGTAATGATTATGTTAATTTTCTAGCGTAAAGTTTACCGTGTGTTTGCAGATAAGGCAGCGTGCCTTTATTTCATATATCACGTTCATTCGGATCATATGTGCGATCACATTTGACAGAATTTTCATTCGTATCAGACTATGATGATCGATAATTTATGAAATTTATTATAGCAGGAGTACACGAACCTGAAAATCTATATGTACATGTCCATCCTATCCATGACTTGGCGACCTGATAAATAATCTTGACGTAAAACATTTACGTCGTCTTAGAACTAGAGCGCTGAACTGTTCATTTTCACATGCGTTACTCCAAACTAAGACACCAAGACACTGATTTGAAGAAAAAGTTTTTGCACTTGTTGAAAGAAGTGCAAGAGAGCCGATTTCATTAAAAAGTAACGCTCATTCTTTTTCTACAACAAATTCTCAATAATAATAAAGTTGTTTGCCTCTTGACGTGCAGTGGAATGCAAACATAATGGCAATAACAGAGGAAACTTAAGACAAAATGAGTACAAAAAGGAAATTCAATTCATAAGGTTGAACATGCAAACTAAGCAAAAACCAAAAACGTCCATGTATGGCACAATGTTTGCAGGCTTACAGGAGTGAAAGGTTGCTTCAGACAACAGACGATAGTGATAGTATGGCCGAAATATATCAACTTTGATATTCATGCAATACAGAACATTTTGCATCCATTAGATGCGCTATTTAAAATGAAGCTGAAAGTGTTAACGTTATGTCTGCTTTATCCCAATGAGCAAGCATGAACGGCCTTGTTTACATTTGATTTCCGTCCCACCAGCTGATCACTTTTATTGTTCTGAATAAGTAATGCAGACTCTTACACCATGCTCAAACATACTGTCTACAATTTGCTTTCATGTTAATTGTTACTATACCGCAGGCGACCACAAATTGCTATTTTTGGTTCAATACATGATTTTTTTTTTCATGCAACTATTAAGCAAACAATTATCCACTTCCACAACCCATGGATCACAGTATATGTTATACCAGGTTATGAAACTGAAAGTCTTTTACAATGGAGTGGACAAGGAAAGACGAATACGTGCGTGAATAAATATTGAATATAAAATCTCTGTTGTTTATGTTAATGCTTCAGATTCAGTACTCTAACAATTGAAGCCAGACTGATGACCTCTTTATTAAGAAAGAGCTAGTTCTCTAGATCTAAAGACATATTGTTTTAAATATTGTAGCTTACGATGTCTATTATTGTCATTTGGCTTTTTCCCCAAATGGTTTTCGCGTTGGGATTTAAAATTTGAATAATTCAATACCTTGACTTTCTATTCATGCTTTATGGTGGTATCAGTGTTGAACATATGTGTTAGTGCTGTGACTCCACAGACATTCACTAAACCCATTTTTTTTGGCTTTTTAAACATATTTTAACCCTTTAACTTATTGTTTTTTTTAGTTTTAAATCAAATAAAGTAAAATTAATATACCTATCTTCTATAGTATCAGCAAAGGGCGTCGACCTTATTACTGCACAACAAATCTCTTTCATTTTAAACTGGAAATGAATTATCAGATACAGATTAGTTACGCAATATTTATGAAGTTTTAATGACGAATTTATTACAGATCAGACGTCTATCTCATCTAAGTTTAAAGTTTAATGAAGAGTTCCACCAGTTGAGTAATAAAATCAGACTTATTACATTGATTACAAATTGTAATAAAATATGAATATTATACGTGTATATTTTACAGAATAAGAGTTACCAGACATTTATATATTTTGTAATGAAAGCGCTGAAAAACTACAGGCTAAATATGGTTGTGCTAATTGCCAAAACTATGATCCGTTATGAAAACGCCATCTAGTATAAGTCTGACGGGCAAACGCCAGTAGATGACAATAAAGAATAACACATTATTTCAGCACGTGCAGCTTCAAAAGCTACAAAACATCACAACAGAAACATATATACGTACAACCATAATTAAGTTTAGTTATGTGTTTCCGTCCTTGTTTTCAACAATTTTCCAGTCGAGACGGAGCCAACGCTTCATAACTATAAACCAGTACTATGAAAAGCTTAAAATAATTATCTTGCTCAATGACGCTACATGGCGGCGGTATGTATCGAGCCAAGGACCGCTTGCTCCGGAGACATATACAGGACCCCTACGCCATCACGTTTCCCCCATACTTATGTAAAAGCAAACTATGCCCATGATCTGACTGCTACAAACAAAAACATACACATGGCAATGATACAAAGTTAAGAATAACATAAATATGTTTCTAGAATCATGTATTGAAATGAATAAGATTTAAATCACAGATTGGGTAAACGTGAATTTAAACTTAACGTACTTCACTATCTGAATGGCACGAACAAGTTTTTTTTTCGCAAAACAAAAATGCCAACGCACTTCTGTCAGCGGCTCTTCCTATGAGTTAAAATCTGCGTGCACCGAACTCTGAATTCATGATGTTCACCGAACTGGAAATGACAAAGTTGAAGCAGCAGAAACGCAGTAAATACGAGTAATTACATGCAAATGATGTAACCGGTTCATGCATAGACAGCATTTCTACAACCTGTTTACAGTTTTCTATTTGTACGTTGTGTACCTTAAATGTGTTACAGTCAATTACATAACATTTAGTTGACCGACTGGAGCTACACATTATATGCGGGGACAAGGTGGGACAACTTGAAGCTACCCCAACTTGAAGCCGTTTAATATGTCTCAGTCACCATTTCATGATCATTGCGTCTATTATCGTTGTATCTTTAGTTGTAGAAACAATGTCATGGTGCAGTTTATTTAGCACAATACATGAAGTGTTAAAGATTCATGTACAATGTACTATGACCTTTCTATACGTACGACCTGTAAATAAAATATTCGAAAAGTAGTCATCAGTAATATTTCCTGCCTATTGATGTAACGAAATGGAAATGTATTTTGCACTTAAGTTATACAACTCATATCCAGACTCATATCTTTTTTCATAGTCAATTGTAAGCGTTTTTGTTTAACCGCACATAACACAGATTGATCATTTAACAATACATTAAATGAGTACTTACACTAACCATACATTTGCGCTTACATGTCTTCAACATGACTTAAAGGCTTCCTGTTAACTAACGATCTGGGAGTGGTACATATACGAGATATTGCATTGTACAATCTATATTGGCTGAGACGTTCAATGGTAATTTTGTTAACAATGAATCAGAACTAGAAGAGCTAATGACAAACTATACTTTACAAAATAAAGAAATCGCTCTTATAAAGATTTCTGAAAAAGGCCAATTTTATTTATCAAAGGTCGATTAATACTTTGCTTTTACTTTTTTATCTACAGCCAGTGAGTGGCATGGTATTGGAGCGAGCCTCCTTTAAATGTCTGTAATCGTCATACTTAAATACTTACATTTATTTTAAGGAAAAGTATAGAAAATTATAGAAAATGGTTTCTTTAATTTATCGTAGAACATGGGACATTCACTATTTTGGTGAACAAAAAGAGCTCAGAACTTAAAACGTTGCTTAGGAAATCATTACTCCATACAAAATCAAAATTCTTTCGCTGAGTAAATGTCTGAAAAGGGCTTGTAACTTGTGTTTCAGTATTTGCATGCAATTTTTCATTAACCGCTGACGACTATTTAGTACCGATGTCCCACAGACACCTCAGACGATTCTCGTTGTTAAGCGGTTTGTAGCTCTTGTAGAGCCACCATTTCCAAAACAGCATTCGTCAAACATGTTCAGTGGCCATACACTAACACTTTGAATGACACGTTGCGTTTCTTATTTGTCTATCCAGATGCAATAGTTAGGTTAGTTTTGTTTCAGTAGTCGAAAGTCAGTCTAACGACTCGTATCTTAATACGGATAAGATGGATTCCGTATAAATTACTTATGATACTAATAATCGGTTTTACATTAGATCAAATCCTTTGCAATTAAAGTTTATCAAGTAATGCATTTTATGACTTCAAATCCTAGGGAGACGAAAATTGAATTGATGTTGAAATTTTACAGTTGGATTAGATTTTTCTGTTTTATATGCCATAAAGCATACTGGCATTTGTGTCATAATTTTTTTTATTTTCATGCACCGAAAGGTTCTCAATAAAATTATAGCACCCGTAATAACTTGATAAGATATCTTTAAGCAAGTAGATTCAGTATTAGAATTATAGCTAGCGCATATAGTTCATGATCGAGTTTTTCAACACACATCCGCAGATAATGTCGCTTGGCGAATGTTCAAATGCCATAAAACACTAAATTTAAAGCAGTTCAACTTTTGTCATCGTACAGGAGCAGTTGCAATTCATGTCCAAGTCTGTAAGTCTAAATGGTTACACAAGACAAGTTGGTTCAGTGTACATGACGTGAGGAAGATGTATCATGCGATAGCATGATACATCAATATTCCACATCTATAAGCAGAAAGAAAAATCATAAAGTCTGTGACAACCGCAAAGGCATTTCGTTTGAAATTCTGATTAACCACGGCCAGTCTGATCCTGTACCAAAGTTGTGTTTTCAGGGGGGACACAAGGGGACAGTGAACCGAAAGAAAAAAAAACATGAACCCAATAGACTTCGATTATCAGTCCTTTATATTTTCTTGATTTGAAGACCAGCGAGCTGGTTTGTATATGGCTTCTTATTTGTTTTTCACAACCGCACTTCGGTCTTGTGTTACTCAAGCTGTTGTGAGCCTCAAAATGTTTTGTTTGAAACTTGTCGACCATTGCCTGGCTATCACTACAAAGATGCAACAATTGATGAATCCGCAAGTTCAGAAGGAAACTGAAGGAATGAATAGTATGTAACCATCATAACAGACTGGTTGGCTATTATTGTGCTGTTAGACCATCGGTTTGTAGCTTAAGGAGATATATGTTAATTAGTTTATGCCAGAGAAGAATTCCATTAACTATATAACTGTCAGAAACAAAATGATTATGTTTACAATTTGCGGAAGCGTCCGCAAGGTATTCCCAATGACGTCTGTCTGTTCCTTTCCGTCCTTGTGCTTATATCATACTTTGCAATCCTGCCACGCAAAAGAACATGATTTTCTTATAATGTACATGGACACAATTATTTGCCACCTTTGGAAAACTCACTTCAATATATTTTCATATTTAGAAGAAAATTTATCCTGCCTTTTCTGGTCAACATATATCTATGATTTTGGTGTCATATGAAAGTTAAATGAGTAATAGAATAAACAAAGGTTTTTTGGTAAAGTGTCCACGTTGCATTTTTCATCTTTTGAAATTTTGAAAATTCCGCTTTCCCATTGACACCAATGGTGACGTTGCCTGAAAAAGTGGCCGAAAAATTCTAAGCAGTTTTTAAAAGATTGTTGCTGTAAAATGCATGCACAGAATTAAATGACATTTTCTTGTTCATTTCTTTATTCATTTACATTTCAAACGACACCATAGTATGACATTCGTATAACATTCGTACGAATGTCGTGAAATTGTCGCATTGTAATTTTGTTAAAATTTTGCGGCGAAAAGTTCACGACACTCGCAAGAACGTTGTACGACTGTCGCGCGACAGTCTTGCGACGTGTTGGCGAATATTTTGGCGAAAAAAAAAAATGCACTTTTGGACATGTTCAAAACCTTCGCGACTATATTGCGACACACGAAAATTCTCACGACACTCGCACGAGTGTCGTGTGTAAGTTCCACGACTAAATTGGAGAAACAGTCGCGAGGAATTCGCATGCCAGTGAGATACTAGCAAAAGCGAAATACCTGCGGTCCAAAAGTACCCTAGTGTCAGTCACATGATTAATGAAATTTCTTCAAGACTCTTGTGTCGATAACCCTTCATTCCGCTGGGCAATGTTATTATAATCTCCCATATCAGTGTTCCACTTTTTTTGCCATTTCATGACATCCGAAGTGCTTTTGTTTACTTAACATAGTTCTATTCATTCACAACTGGTAATGAGGAAGATATGGCAAGAGATCAAAACGGTTTCCCGAGACGAAAACATAATAAATTTTCTATGGTATGTGCTTCTAATCCAGCACCTGATAAAATTATGCAAACCGTTGCATGTTAAATACAGGTGTGCTTACAGGCAATACATCTTAATTAAGGAATGATTTTATAGATATTTGAGAAATAGTATCGTTAACTGAATAACACTTTAAAGAATTCCTTTTGAACTAAAACACACTAAACGTGCAGAGTGCAAAACGGTCACAATTTTGCACTTTTGGGTAAATAAACAGATTCGGTATAATATAGGTAATACTAAGAAAAATATTGGTCTTCCATTTGGTATAAATTGTCCTCCTCCAGTACGGGTTTGCCCAGATCAACTTGCTAAACTTCACTCACCTTCACTTCGATATACCGTTGTTTACTTCTATGAGACAAATTGATAGTGTTTTCAGACACAAGTCACAGTCCTTATATATACTTGAAATATACTTTATCACTTTGAAATAAGTTGTAATCAACAAGCTCGATAACATCAAGTTTGATTTTGAATTTTGACGGTGACGCACTATGACATGCAACTTATGGAACGTTCAGCAGGATGCCTTAGTCTATCGTGGTTAAACAATATTTTGCAAATGTTTAAATGTGTAAATTGTGGAGCTGCTTACTTCAGTGGCTTGTTGTCGGTTGTTGTGTGCGCTAAGTGGGAAGATATATTATTATTCTCGGGTCGTTCTTATTGTTTTATGTTTTTGGTGTTGAATTTTGTGCATTTTGCACCTTATGTACGTTTTCGGAGCGGGAATTTCTTTCTGATTGCGCCTTTTCCTGATCATTCACTACTTTTACCTTTATTGTCATTTTAAAGGCAATTTTAAAACTTAAATACGGTATTTCAATAGTATTATTATGACTATAACATTACTCAGTAAAAACCAACCTTAGAGGAGCTATGGCGTAGGTGTATAGCCGAATCGCGATGTCCTGGATTCGACCTCCACTGGCATCCCCGTTTTGTATTTTCGAGCAAATGAAAAGTAAAACAGAGATCCTTTAAAAGCAGTTAACATATTAATGAGATAGTGGATGGGCCATGCCATGGTTTCGGCTACTTTAGAATCGTCAATGACCATTTAGATATGGCAACATGGAGCCAAAGAGACATATTTTCAACAGGTAGCCGATATAAATAAAATTTATGAGTTTGATCCTTTGGAAGCAGTTAAAACATTCAATGGGAGGTAGTATGGGCCATAAAGACTAGTATTATCCAAATGGGACCAAATAATATAAAATCTTGGTAAGAAAAATTTATATCAACCGATAATAGTTTTCTGATTTCTCAGAATACCCACGCTGATTTCTAAGGGCACATTAACTCTCCAGACTACGTTCCAGGATTCTAAGGCTTCGTCCCGTCATAACTGAAAAATTGTTGACTGGGACGTTAAACATCAAGCCAAACCAAAACGAAAACCAACCCTAAGAGCTTAATGCAATAGTCACATGATTGTTTTGGACATTTTCAAAACGTAAATAAAATATCAGTAACACTGCTGTACATAGTGCAAATGTTTGTCCTTCTGATGAAAACTTTGGCAAGTCAAGTAGTTCAAATGCCACAAGTATTAACATGCATCTTTATGTATGATATATTTGGGTGGATGTTTCACTGGTGTAAAATAGGGACAAATAATAGTAAATTTTAAAACTGGTACAAAAAAAAAAAAAAAAAAAAAAAACAAATGCCATATAGTATCAGGAAAAGCCAAAATCAGAAGTTTAAATGCGACAAAAATGTTGCTGGATATTTTTATTTTTAAATACACTCTGGCGTCTGATAAAACACAAAATATTCTCACAAACAAAATCGTACCCTTCTGCAAGCAATAAGTATCCTTGTCAGGGCACCAAGAAAGCGTTATTTAGCAGTTGTAACATACTGGACACTAATGGACGTCGAATATAACGTCATGGCTTCTTGAGATCCATTAATATGCATTGTATTAAAACATCAGACACATTCTTTCAGGTTCGACCACAAATCTCAATTAACCGGTTTACCTTGAACTAGAAAGAAAGGAAAGAAAAAAAAACACACACAATTTTATAATGGATTTTAATGATGATCAATCGCCAGGTTGTCTCTGTGGAGCGAAATAGATATCAAATAAACAACACTTTTAAAGACTCTCACAATATCTATGGAATTTCCTGCAAGCCGGGCATCCAGCCAAATTGTGATAAACAACCTAGGTCACTTCGACCTCAATTTTCTAATGAATTGGGGTTATTATTTTTTCTTATGGTTGTCAAGAGTTTTGGCAGATTGCACACCGTCTTCTTCAAAAAGACAGTTGGCATTTTCCAGGTACTTACAGCAGCTATGTCCTTTACAACTCAGGTACGAGATAAATAGTGACGATCAACACCAATTGCCTAAAGGAATTGAATCGGATATATTCGCGTTCATTTCAAATGATGGTGGTCAAAGAGACAAACAATTTGCAACGAATTTTACAACATTATGATCCAGCGGCTTTGTTGATATGGCGATACGTGTATTTACGTTTTACAATGACGGACAATGGTGGTCGCCAATTTGTTCACACGGATTTATTGCATTTCGCTCATTTTTTTTCTCTTGAAAATTTAAGAAGTTCCTTCTACAGAATGAAACCTTGGTGCCCGATTTGAGCTTCTGACAAGTATATATGATCTCTATGGTCTGGTAAATTGGGATCGAGCTCATGTTTGTCCGAGACAGGGCTAATAAGTTGCGACTATCACCCTCTTAAATCTATATTCGAGTGATTGAACGTCGAAAAAAGAGAGTAAGCAATCAAGGATATGGATTCTGACATATAATGGAACTTTCGCAGATGCATCAGCACATGCAGTTAATAAAACAGCATGGAATATTAGAGTTTAACGTCAGTCAGACTATGCAATAGCAGTTGAATAAATATAAAACCAGGCGGCTTTGAAATCTGCCAGAGATTTCAAGATCTTTGTAACTTGGTTTGTCAGTGATGCTTATAGAGACGTCTCCAGCGAAACCGTCTTACTTTGAATAGAATTTTGACATTTCCAGCCTTAGCGTCAAGCTGACGCTAGCTGTGTCTTGCGATCAGTTGCACAAATACACAGTCATTGTAGTGAGAGACAATGATGATCATTTGTGGATGCAGATGTTTAGCACAAAATGGCATATGTTGTGGTAAAAATGCAGAGCTTTTCTGAGATCTTTTGCAGTTACCACACACAGGCGAATAAAGGATATTCATTTAAGCAATTTCTATGTAATTTATTTTGATATCTAAACAGAGTTTTTATGATCAACTGCTTGAAATTCCATAATAAGGCCGATGATCATGTTTAGTGCACGAAAATTGGTTCAACTTTTTTTTGGTACGTTTTTGCATATTCAGGTGTTCATTTATATGTATTAATTGCATGTATGAAACAAATCATGATGCACTGCGCAAAAAGATTCATGCTTGCGAACATTCAACAAAATTGCAGTAATGATGATGATGATGATGATGATGATGATGATGATGATGATATTTTCATTTCTGTATGGTTGCTGGTATACATCTTCTCTCATAGTGCATCATGATTCGTGTACTAAACATGATCGCCGGCTTTATTAACCCATATTTGACGAAATGATTTTCCCATCTTTATCAATTGGGTGAGTCCACTTTCATTTTTAGGGGTGTTAGGAGTGATTTTTATTTTTTTTATCTCATTTTTCGATGAAATATCTCCGTGCAAACAGAATAGCCCCAGATGGGACGCCGCGTTCTGCGGCGTCACATCTGGGGCTATACTGTTTGCCTATGTCCCATAAAAGAGACGCCAGGCTTAAATGAGTTAATAAAACCGTTTTTGTTTATCATAATAATTAATACCCCTTTAACTTTATCAAACCCCACTGAGACAGAAACATAAAAAACAAATTATTCAAATATTTATAACCTTGACATCTGTATAAACTATGAAACTTAAATACGTGAAAGTTAGTCTTGATGCTATTTTGCAAATACCATTTTGATTAAATAAGATCAAGGCACTTGTATTCTCATGATTCTTGAAGTATTTGTTAATTATTGTATGCACATAACAGTTGGTCTAATGTTGCACATATGCAAAAGTCAATGATAAATGAGTCTCCTGAGCAGCACTGAAACAGCAAAAATAGGAAATAACATACATAAGCAATTTATGACTTGGTGCTATGGACAAGATGCATTATTGTTCTGCAATACATAATTAATTGAAGTATGGGTTCTGTCATGCAGAAATCTATTTTCCATGTGTCCTACCAGATCCACATAAACCGTGCTACCGAATTACTGTAGATTACTAGAAGTGAACGGATCATGACCAAAATTGCTTCTGCTTGCGGGTGTGTCAGGTGGTTTTTCTCGGGGTTCTCCCATTGACGCCCACCTACTGATTGGCCCGTCTCATATGAGCTGAAACGATCTTGAAAGACACTATGACGATAGCATCAGTCGTCTGGTGACATGACATCTAAATCAGTATAAAACATATTACAATTTTAGGGAGTTGACATCCCAGCAGGCACCTCCCAGCAGGCACATGACGTCATAATGACGTCAGATTGACGTTGATGCGACGTCATGACGTAGCATCGACTTGATATGACGTCATTATGACGTCATGTGTCGGCTGGGCTGACGCCAACGTGACGTCGGATTTTAGTTGTATTATGGTCACGACGACATACATCTTATAACCAACGTCCACCTGACGTCCAGTACTAACGTCAGTGGACGTTTTGATAAGACGTCAAACTGACGCCAGATTCAACGTCAGTCTAACGCCATATGTCAACAGAGTTAGCTGCCCTTGAACTGACATAATTTCTTACGCATACCATGTAACAAAATCAAATTCAAATAATAATTTCAACATTGTCACTTAAAAGTCATATATGGGTCTCGTAAAGGAAATCCCATATTTTGCCCATCATGCTTAATTAATTTAGAAAAAATAATTATTTATTAATCAAAATAAAGTCTTTCACTAAATTATTAAACTTTTAATTAAGATGAAAATAAAATTTGTATATTTTAATATTCATTTCACCATTATAAATTATTGATGGTTCAGAATAATCTTATTTCTTTTACTAATGTCTTATTGGTTTTAGCACCATATAGCAATAACATTTCGCTTAAATAAGATGTACCAACATCAGGGTGATTGAAATATTTAACATTTGTTTTTACCGAATAACTCTTTCAAAGGAGTGAAAGGAAATTACAATAGTGCATCACTGCACTTCTCAATCCACTTCAGAATTTCAGAATATTAATTAAAAATGCGAATAAATATTCACGATAAACTTTTGCTATGACATGGGTTCCAACGTCGGTTTTTAGGACGTCAGATTGACGTCAGCTTTCAGACGTTAAACCAACGTTGGTTTTAGCACGTCAGATTGACGTCTGTTTTTGACGTCAAACAAACTTTCAAAATCAAACTAACTCCAACGTTATTATTACGTTGACGTCAATATGACGTCCTATGGACGTCAAATGTCTGCTGGGATGCCATTTGTGACCAAACACTTCTGGCAGATGGCATTACTTTGCCTACTTGTTTTTAAAATCGCCCTTCAGTTGTGGGACTACAATAAAATGTAGACAGTAAGGAAGAACTGACACAAACATAAACAATATAACTATATAACACCTGTCAGACTATGAATCCAAAATAGTATAGTCATATTTTAAGTTTTTTTAAAGACTTGCTGTACTGCTGAAGAAGCTAAAAGTGGTACCACTGTTTATTCGGTTAATGACCCCTAATGGTGCAATATGGTCCTTAGATCAAAGGACTGTCATAATGAGGTGATTATCACATCTCTGCAGGGGTCATAAATAGGCCCTTAAAGGATAATACCTGTAGTTCCACTGTTTATTGATTTTATGATCCCTGATACCTGTGCAATAAAACTGCCTCCCTCTGCAATCAATATTGATTTTTCTGCTTTGACCCTACTTGTATTCTGAGTCATTGTCAGGGCACTAGGTTTTCTAATGCCCTGTCCCTTATCTGATGACCCTCAATAGACATGGAAATAATTATTTAATTTCCAATGTCTGTTAAGTGTCACTGTTAAGGGTTTATAACCCGAAATTGCGCAATATGGTTCATACAATATCCCTTTGAATGTTTTCTATGCTTCCAAAGGATCTAAATTCTATATTTTATTTGTTATTACTAAAGCTAGTGTTGTGCTGTGTGCTTGAGTAAATTCTCGAAATGGCAACCAGGCTTTCTTTGCCGTACCATAAGGGTCACTGATGAGGTCTCACTAACCGAATCTTCGCAATGCGTCTCTAACAATCTCCCGTTTAACGTTTTCACTGCTACCAAAGGATCTAAATTGTTTATTTTATTTATGGCTACCACCGAGGTTCAACTGGTGTTTTCTTTTGCTCCGGATTTCAGTTAGTTATTCGGCGTCAAGGGATCTCTATCGTCGGGCAGCTAAATAAGTCTGTGTGATTCCTCGTTTTTGATTCATCTTGGTGGTTATCATGATTTATTTGTTTGTCCATGTTGATTCATTTACTAGTTAGAAATTCACCACGAGGACCGAACATATAACCAAATGTTATGAACCACTGCAGAAGATTAGGGTGAGGTTAGGGCCCTGTAAAACCGGTTTAAGCCCACAGTAATTTTATAATACTGATCGTTCCAAGGGGATACTTCTGCTGTGGTTATATTTATTTAGTGTTTTGGAGTCGAATTTTTGTGCTGTTGGCGCATTATGTACGTTTGCATAGTTTTAGTTAAGTTCGGGTAACTGAGTGGCGGCCTATTGGGAAATAGCTGCTCACTCGGCTTACGATATGTTCTATAAGTATAAGTACCTAATCGTCCATTTGGTTTTTTTCCCACCTCGGTTTTTGGAGTGGGAATTTCATTCTGATTGCGTCTTTTCTTGATCATTGCCTATTTTAACGTTTTAATGTGTGTCATTTTGGAACAATTTGATGCATTTATCCCATCGTGAATTCTCAATTTGATTCTTTTAAGCAGGTTATATGTTTTAGAATAATGGAAATTTATGCAATGGTCCAAAAGCGACCAGACAATACAGTTGTTTCAAAGTAATGCAATGATCCAAAAGGGGAAAATAAAATACAATTTACTTAAATCGTTTTGGAAGACGCGTTTAGAAACGGCTGCAAAAAAGAAAAGAGACAATTATAAAACGTTAATTAAACCTTATGCAATGAGCTATTTACTGTTCGATTTGAATAAATATGATTTATTGGATCATAGAGTACAAGCCATCTCAGGTGTTTTCAAGAATGAATGAAATAAGAGTAAGAAAAATGTTTTTTACACATGCGAATTGAAGACGTAGACGCCAGATGCGCACGACAGATTAATATCCATGTTTTCATTATCAAGGGACATTGTGTAGAAGCCGTCTTCCATTTTAACCGCATTTTAGCCTTCAACAAATAAATGTCCCTCACATTCAGCTTAAATCCAAACAAAGAAATACAAAAGACGAATTTGCTCGCGGAGTGGCTTAAACTAACTAAATGTTATGAACCACTGCAGAAGCTGAGGGTGAGGTTATGGCCATGTAAAACCGGTTTAAGCCCGCCAGTAACTTTGTGTTACTGATCGTTCCAAGTCGATACTTCTGTGGTGGTTCTTTTTGTTTTATGTCTTGGTGTTTAAAACATTTTTTGTGCTGTTGGCGCCTTATGTATGTTTTCATATTTTTAGTTAAGTTAAGGTAACTGAGTGGCCACCTATTGGGAAAATAGCTGCTCATTCGGCTTACGATATGTTTCATGGTATAAGTACCTGATTGTTAGTTTGGTTTTTTCCCACCTCGGTTTTTGGAGTGGGAATCTTTTTCTGATTGCGCCTTTTCCTGATCTTTGCCTACCTGTACCTTTTTAAGCAATGCCAGGAATGTAACCTTCATGCCAGAGTTATAGGCTATTATTTCATTGTAGGGCCGTTCGTTTGTAGAGCAGTAAATATGAAGCACAAAAGTTGAAGTGTTAATTGTTTAATACCGAGTAACAACTTGTCAGGCTTAGAATAAATGATAGTTTACTAAGAAAACAAAACGAATGTAAGAGATGGACCGGAACGGTGATAGTTATGGAATGGATGTCTCACGTTTGAGGAGCAGAAGGAACGGTTGAGCATTTTTTAAATAAAAAGAACTTCATGAATAACATAATAAATTACAGTATTCTCGCTTCGCATACAGGCCGTTAGGACCAGTAGTGGCTTCAAAAAAGTACCCCAAAAGACAGCTGATTTTTTATTATCAGTTTATCATATGTTCAGTAAAATTTTGAACACCCATACACATCTCCTGGTTTATAAGCCATATTTATAGTGCGCGTTTAGACTAAACATGTTCATTCGGATCATGTGTGCGGACCCATTTGAGAGAATTTTCATAGAGATAACAAGTGTATACACAAATGTAATAATATAACACATATACACATATATAAGAATATAACACATATATTAGCCGTACCAACTTATACCAGATTACATTTTGCGATCACACTAAACAAAAGTTTAATCCGGATCAGACTGGTCCGCATCACATAGGAATAATTGATGCTACTAACTGCTAACAAAGTTTGCCTCGAATCTGACTAAAGCCCGTATCTCACTGGAATGCGACAACTGGAGACTAGTTCGCGACTAGTTCGCGAACTATTCGCGACAAGTTTCGCGAATTTATTACAAAATTTAAATTGCTATCTCATTGAAAAACGTATACGCGACTATCCTACAAATGTCGCGCGAGTGTCGCGCGACACTCGCGCGAGTGTCTCGCGAATTTCTAGCGAAATTTGGGCTGAATTCGCCAAAATTTCGCGAACATGTCGCGCGAATGTCGTTCGCGAGACACTGGCACGATGTTCGCGCGAATTTTTAACTTGATGAAATGTTCTCGCGAGTGTCGCGCGAACGTCGCAAGACGGTCGTACGAGTGTTGTGCGATATTCTGGAGATAAAAGTCGATAAATCGAAAAATCATAAATAAATGTTTAAACTTTTATTATAATAAGATGGATGTTGATGAAAATGAAGGTGATATTCTTAAAGCTGCAGCATGTTTATTTGCTGCAGCGGCTGTTAAAAAGCACGGAATTGGAGGATGCGAATTGGTAGGGAACGAAAGAGTGTATGGGTAAGAGATTGGCTGCTAAAAAGAAAGAAGTACGGAATGTATGAGAAACTTATGAAACATTTGATGGACGGCGATGTTCGGTCTTTCAAAAATTTTGTGCGAATGGACCCAGAAATGTTTCAGCAGATGGTGGCTGATCTGACACCGAGGCTTCAGAGGAAATCAACCAACTTTAGAGAGCCCCTGTCTGTTGGACTGAGGCTTGCCATAACCCTGAGGTACCTGGCCACTGGTGATTCCTACAAATCATTGGCCTATGGATTTTGGGTGGCTCCAAACACCATTGTTAGTATTGTACCCGAGGTTTGCCAAGCTATTCATTGCCATGATACGGCCTTCAAATGTCCCACAACAGAAGATGAGTGGAAGGACGTTGCGAGGGGAATCTCAGAAAAATGGGATTTCCATCACTGCTGTGGCTGCATAAATGTAAAGCATGTGAGAATAAAAGCGCCTCCGCATTCTGGAAGCCAGTACTACAACAAAAAAGGCTATTACTCCATCATTATGCTCGCCGTAGTGGATGCAAATTATAAGTTTATGTATGTGGACGTTGGTTCTTATGGTGCCGATTCTGATGCAGGAATATTCAGGCATTGTGGACTGTTCAATGCCCTGGAACAAGACAAAGTGGGGCTTCCACCACGTGACCGACTACCAGCTGGCGAGATTGATGTCCCCTATTTCCTGGTAGGTGACGATGCGTTCGCTCTTAGACCCTGGATGATGAAGCCCTACTCCAAGAGGGAGATGACCATTTCAATTACCGTCTCTCAAGAGCAAAGAGAATAGTGGAAAACGCGTTTGGAATATTAGCTAACAGGTATATTATTTTGTCATTTCGCAGTCAGAACGTGTTATAAGAACCACCATTATGTACCGTTACCACTAAACACATTTTTGTCACCACCGCTTCTTGGTTACATAACAAGTTATTTTGGAATTTATGTAGTGTATTGCTCAAGTAAACCGTTTTCGGTGCCGGTGGAGTTCGAAACTTTTTCTGTTGGCTTCTTGTCCACAGCTCTACCACTAGACCGTCGCGCTCCTCTATGCAAAGTGAGGATAATTGTATACAGGTCATTCTCTTAAATCAGTAAGCCTTCACAATATGTTTCATTTATGACCTGTTGATCTTCATACACTTAATATATTTGCAGGTTCAGATGCCTTCACTCCTGTATGATGCAGAAGCCACAGACCGTCACGACATTATTTTTGGCAGCGTGTACCCTGCACAATGTGTTGGATGACGAGAACCCTACCGGGATGAGACGAGCTGCAGACAGAGAAGATCCAGTGACCTATGATCAACAGCCCGGAGAATCCAAGAAGAAGCACTTCAGGGAATTCGAAGGCACAGGAAACAGAGGTACTCTAGACGGGAAACAAGTAAGAGAGTACCTAGCTGGATATTACAGTGGTGTGGGAGCTGCGCCTTGGCAAAATAGGATTTTGGGATTATAGACAATAATAAGCAGGGTTCAGTACAAGAACGTTCGACCTCGTTGCTTCGTATTCACTTATAAACGAGACCACACTTATCTTGTTTTCGACCTAGCAAGCTACATGCAGTGCTGAGCACTTTCAAGAGACCTACACAAATGATTCTAAAACTTTAATTGAAATAAATAAAACGAAAGACAGGTTTACCTTAAAACAAAATGAACTGGCCAGGTTTGAGGCACTTCTTTTCATGTACACCTATACAAGTCTCAAGTCGCCTTAATACTGATTGTACTGACTTTCTAAAGACAGGATCATACATGTTTATTGTATTCAAAACTGTTCTGTTTCACTTGTCATCAGTTGCTGAGCTCTTTAGTCAAATGAGAAACCCGTTCTTCGGGGTTTACGACCAGGTCTGACAAAAACTAAGCTGTACCCTCAAAGAGGCAGGCTGGAAGTTTATAATTTCGGATTTAAGAACAAGAACAGACATAGTATTATCCGTGTAGCGAAAACAAAGGTGTGATCAGCTTTGCTGATCTGCGCCTTTGCTTTCGCATAAGAAAAATTCCGTTTTTCTCACGATGCGGCTCAAATACTTCGAAGCCACCATCAGTTTAAATCTATTCGCCCCATCAACAATATTATACTGTTTCCTACAACATAGTAAAATGAATATACACTCATCTCGAAATAATGTTTTCTCGCATCCAAATGTGAAGCAACTATTTGGTTGAAATAATTCTATAACGCAAAATTAAGTTTTCTGTATGTGTTTGACTGAGGCTTTTATGTATATCTTTCAAAACTATCTCCTGGATAATGATAATAAAATCATCGTCTTTTTGTTCTGATGGACATTTCTTTCTTTTTCAAATCCATAATATGGTTTTCTACCACATGGTCAACTGATAAAATTATTAAAACTGTGAACATCCAGTCTCATGAACGATTCCGTAAAGTCACTCAACTCCTGGATCTATCAAACCCTCGTCCTCCTTGTCTAGTGGTCTGAGAGTAAGCCGGTTGTACAGCCCCCCACTACCACCCTGCTGTGATAAAGCATCCGATTCCCTTTGTGGTTGTTGTAAAGCACACGACTGCTGTTGAACGTTTCCAAACTGTTGCAAGGTATTAGATTGTTGGAGGGCAACAGGATTGTGGAATGCACTGCTGGTAGACTGCTGCAAAAGACCAACCGGTTGTATATTACCCAATGACGGCTGGAAGCTCCCAGGTGGTTGGCTGAGCAGTATTAAACGTTTGTGTTAGATATCCTGCCTGTTGCTCCTGGGTCTGTAAAACAATAAGGATTATTAATATAAAAGACGAGTATTTGATAAGTTTGTCTAAGTGATATACGTAACATAAACGTCTAATTTGAACTACAAGTCTGATGATTCATAAAATGCAGAGAGTAAAGTTCACATTAATGTTGTATTCAGTTATGTAGGCTACGTGTTCCAGAACATGGGATACCATTTCTCAGTGAAAGCGAAGAAGAAAAATGAATCAAATCTGCAAACTTTCAGGAGCGACAACATTGTGTGCACATGACCGGTCCCTGCATTGAACTGCAGATTTTAACAATCTAAAATACAATACCTGTTGGTATACCGATGGCTGAGAAATATTAACAACATGGCCGGCACCTAGATGCTGACTTGTCACGGTCATTATGGTGGAGCTACATTCATCCCACGATGCCTCCGGTATTCGCAGCATCTCGGACTCCATATACCTGCTAAAATCTCTGACCCGCCTCTCATGGTCACTTTTTTGCGGTTGCCGGATGCTGGAAATCAGGTTCTGGGCTTGCTGTAAGATCTGTAGGCACATTAATGGTAACAATATAAGACAAACATTAGAGCGAAACAGACATCTCCTTTTTAATATGATAGCTACATTACTAGGTTCGATCCCGAGCTTCATGGATGAAACTATATAAAACAAGGTCTCGTGTCCGTATAACCGTAGCTGTTGATACATTTGCAAGACGTTAACAAACTCAACCCAGTTTATATACGCGGTCCTTTTGTGGACGTCCTTGATGCCGATACTGTATAAAAATGTTAAGATTTAACACGAATGCTCATATCAAGTGTTACTGTATTTCAACACCATTTGTTAAAACATGGGGTTACTATAATATACGAACGTGTCAAGTTTGCATGTTATAGATCCCGGACAATCATAGTAGACTTACGTCACAGGTTTAATGAATCAAATGAATATATTTGACCAAGAGAAACAGGCTTGTCATTCATGTTTATTATGGTAAATCTGTGACGAAAGTCTACGACGATCTTCCGGGGTCTATGAACATCGAACTTTATTGTGTAACACTCATGAACATTCTGGTTTGAAATAATTGGATGGCAAACTTTCATTGCAATGACCACATTCTACACCTCAAGTTTTATGCATGTATGTTGATGAACGATATACATGCATGCTTGTTTCCATTTACATTTCCTGCTTACCTGATTCTCAGGTAGGTCTGGACTTTCTGGTAAAGGTGATGGAGTGGGTCGTTTCCTTTTACGTTTCGCTTTCCCTGTCGGCTTGGCCTGTGAAATGGGTGTCGGTTCAATCCTGTCGCCAGTGGTCCTTGTCGAGGTCTGCGATGCATAATTCTCTATGCTCTGATCATCATCAATATCATCACTATCGTCATCATCATCATCATCGTCAGATCACCACCATTTCCAAACTGTACGCCAGAAAACTGAAATTACATGTTAGAATAAGTGTCCAAGCTTAAGTTTATGTTCAAAACTGAAATTACATGTTAGACTTAGTATCTAAGCTTAAGTTGATGTTCAAGACTGCAAGAATGAAAAGCAGATCCTAAATTGCAGAAATTATGATCTTAACGTTAGTTTTGTAACCAATTATGTGCTTGAATTATGACGTGTTCTTTATGTGAGGACCACACGATGGAATAGTTTGAACTACATGTACATAACGTATGCGTACTCTTTGTCTTGTTGCGAGCAATGTGTGGCCGCAGAAACATGTATCAATCCATAATCTGTTGGTCTGTGAATGATAGGACTACAGCAGGTGAACCCGACTTGCGGGTTATCAACTTCCCAAACCTTGTTCTTATGTTTCGAAGATGAGCCTCAACTTGAGAAACTGAATCATAATGAGAAAAGAAAGAACAGTTTGATTTTTGTTTGTTTGAATTGGTGCTTTACGTCCAAGTCGATAGCTTTGGCCATGCCGGGACGCTGCTTCCATTGTATGGGACTTTAACCCGACATTGGGATGTCATAACAACAAAAATGTGCTTGAAAATAAGCCAAAATAATTTATATATTTATGGTTGGTTTGACTCGGGCCTTTCAGTAGTTTATAGGCTTTGCAGACCATCTATTTCTCTTGATCTCCAATGGGCGGGGCCCGAAGAAAGAACATTAAAAAGACGTGCACTACAGGATAATTATCCTATCCGGTTAAGATTAAACCAGAGGAATGCATGATATTTTACACTTTTATTGACATACATGTATATTATTCTGCAGTATGAGTGATTTGAACTCACCAGTTGGCAGTGGTTTGTAGAGCTCCTCCCACTCATTGTGATGCTGCTCTATGAGATCTCGGATAAGCTGACATTTCATTTGGCTGTTCTTATAGTGTTACTGCGTCTTGTCGTAGAATATCGGATGGTTCAGCCAAAATTCAGCAAGAGTTTCTTGGTGTCCATCCTTCCGTGGATACTTCCTTTCTCTGTCTAAAATCTCCTTCTTTGTTTCAGTGTTAGATGTCTGGGACGTGTCTGATGTTTCATCGTCATTTAAGTCTACTGGTTGAGAGGCTCCCCTGCCCCTACCTCTGCCTTTTTTTCTTGGTGGCTTTTTACTTATAAACACAAAGTCTCCCTCGTTGCATGTACACGTTTTTTGCAAATGACTGTTGGCGGGAAAAATATATTTCCGGGTCACGTGGAATGAACTTGTCATGAAACACACGCGATAACTTCGCGACTATTTCGCGACACTCGCACGACAGTCTTGAGACATTCGTGCGACACTCGCTCGACAGTCTTGAAACAGTCGCGCGAGCGTCGTGCGACGTTCGCGCGAATTTTCTAATTTGGAAAAACAAAAATTCATGGTGAGTCGCGGCGACAAACCACGACGGGTTCGCGACAGTCTTGAGATCATCATCAATATCATCATTCGTACGGCACTCGCACGACACTCGCGCGACTACTTCGCGACGGGTTCGCGAATTTTTTGTCGCATAAAATTTTTCAACATGTTGAAAACCTTCGCGACAAGTTCGCGACTAGTTCGCGACACGTGAAAGTTCTCACGACACTCGCACAAATGTCGTGCGAAACTGTCGCGACTAAATTCGCGAAACAGTCGCGAGGAATTCGCATGCCAGTGAGATACTAGCTTTAGGAGTACAAGAATATGATTAACTACATATACTTGTACACCCTATCCATGAATTGGCTACCTAACAAATAATCTAGACGTAAAACTTTTACGTCGTCTTAGAACTAGAGCGCCTAACTGTTCATTTTTACATGCGTTACTCCAAACCAAAGACACCAAGACACTGTTTTGAAGAAAGAGTTTTTGCGCTTGTTGAAAGAAGTGCTAAAGAGCCGCGTTCATTAAAAGGTTACCCTTATTATTTTTCTTCAACAAACTATTCAATTAAATGAACCCTAGTTGTTTGCCTTTTGATGTGCAGTGGAATGCAAACATAATGACAATAACAGTGGAAACTTGAGACAAAATGAGTACAAAAGGAAATTCAATTCAAAGGGTTGAGCATGCAAATTAACCAAAATTTTATGTTTGGCACAATGTTTGCAGGCTTACAGCAAAGAGAGGTTGCTTCCGACAACAGCCGATAGTAAGGCCAAAGTATATTTGATATTCATGCAATATTCAGGTGCTTCACAATTTTTTTATGGGTAGCGATTTTGCTCATAATTATTTATATACCCCAATGTGATAAACGGCGTAGACATCCGCTCAATGTCGCAGATATCAAGAGTTTTATTGCATGGTATGATGAACCGATCGCCATTCTTACACGCAGGAAAAAAATCAAATTGGCCAGTTGCCCAAAAATATTTTATGAATCGTGATAAACATTGGACAATATAATTGTATAAAACAAACGGCAAGTTCTGAATTCAAAGTCAGGTCACGTGATAGTGTGTCCAATATTCCTTTTAAAATGCACATGTTCCTGTTGTCCTGGGACTCTACTCTTGGTTTCATGCAGTGTCTGGACCAAGTTTCTGGAATATCCCCTGGGGGTTGAACATGAAGGGGGTAGGCATGCAGATGGCAGAATACCATTTTTTGATGTCAACTAAAGTGTGAATTGATGAAATCAAGTTCTAATGCACTGGATGCTACTCTTGGTTTCATGCAGAATCTGGAACACTTCCACCTTGGGGTTGAACATGAAAAAGGGAGGAATACAGATGGCAGAAGATCAATTTTTGATGTCATCTAAAGTATAAATGTGCGCATTAATATATAGAATCAAAGTTTTTAAAGCACTGTCAACAGATCATGATATAATATGCATAAGATCTTAGCAAAATACAAAAAAAATAATTTAAAAACATTTGTGGGGTTAATTTAAAAAAAAAAATGTTGCACAGTCAACGTCCCGCATTGAACTCTTTAATATCGAATATTCAAGGCGTAATGGACATTTGGCTGAAACTGCCTTTCACATGTACATTACAAGGTCAAATTATATAACGTTTATGTTTTACCAAAGAATAATGTTAGTGGCCCTCGAAAACAGTGCAAAAGAACTCGATTACGTTAATTCACACATTTATTTGTATACACATGTGACATCAAAATTTGATTTTCTGCAATTTGCATTTCTACCCTAAAGTTTTCATTTTCAACCCCCAGGAAATATTCCACAAACTTGAGGTGTTCCAGATACAGCATGAAACCAAAAATAGGACTTAGTGCATTAGAGCTAGATTTCTTTAATTCACACATTTATTTTCATACTACAGATGCCATCAAAAATTGATCTTCTTTCATTTGCATTCCTACCCCCTCATGTTCACCCCCAGGAGATATACCAGAAACTTAAGGTGGTCCAGGTACGGCATGAAACAAAGAGTAGGATCACAGGATAACATAAACCTGTGAATTTAAAAAAGGAATTTTGGACACCATATCACGTGACAAGACTTTGACTTGTTGTTTCTATTATACAATTATACTGTTAATTTTTTTTTATAATGGTTTATAAAATATTTTGACGCAACTGGCAAATCTGAATTTTTCCTCCGTTTAAGCATGGTAATCATTTAACCATGTCATGCAATTAAACTTTTGATATCTGCAAAATTAAGCGGATGGCTGCCCTGTTTATCACACTGGGGTATGTAAATAATTATGAAAACATCGCTACCCATAAACATTTTGTGAAGCACCTGTAGAACATTTTGCACTGTGTGTTCATTTCCCTTATACTATTTAAAAACGAGGTAAACGTGTTCAGTTTGCCGAAGCCTCTTGTCTGTTGCTTGGCCCACCGGGGTTAAACTGGTGTTTTTCTTTTGCCCTGTAGTTAGTAAGTTATTTGGCGCCCAGGGATCTCCGTCGTCGGGCAGCTTACTCAATCTGTGAGTCCTCATTTTTTATTTCAGCATGGCATTTATCATGATTTATTTGCTTGTCCATGATGATTCATTGGCTAGCTAGAGATTCATTACGAGGACCGAACAGCTAACTAAATGTTATGAACCACTACAGAAGCTGAGTGTGAGGTTAGGTACCTGTAATATCGATTTAAGCCCCCCAGTTACTTATAACTGACCGTTCCAAGGCGGTACTACTGTTGTGGTTCACACTTATCTAAGTTATTCCAATGTCGAGTTTCATGTTGCATGACTTTGTGGCCACCGGAGTATAAATTGACTGTTCACTTAGACCTCCGAATTTTACTTGTTCTGTCCAAGCTAGTCCTGTCACCTACTTCTCGCTCACAATGCTTTCCGTTATTCATGTTAAACGTTGGTATATATGTTTAGTATTTTCTTAATATGATTTTTCTTATTTCTTGTATATCACTGAACCACTGCAGAAGCTGAGGGTGAGGTTAGGTACCTGTAAAATCGATTTAAGCCCGCCAGTAATTTTATATTACTGATCGATCCAAGGCGATACTTCTGTGGTGGTTCTTATTGTTTTATGTTTTGGTGTTAAAAATTTTTGTGCTGTTGGCGCCTTATGTATGTTATCATATTTTTAGTTACGTGTAGGTAACTGAGTGGCCACCTATAGGGAAAATATCTGCTCATTCGGCTTACGGTATGTGTTCATGCTTGTTAATTTAGTTTTTTTCCCACCTCGGTTTTTGGAGTGGGAAACTTTTTCTGATTGCGCCTTTTCTTGATCTTTGCCTACTTGTACCTTTTTATCCTAATGAGCAAGCATGAACATTTGATTTCCGGCCTACCAGCAGTTTAATTGTTCTGAATAAGTCATGCAGAATCTTACACCATCCTCTAACTTATCGTCTACATTTCACTTTCATGTTAATTGTTAATACGCTGCAGGCGACCACAAATTGCTATTTGTGTTCCATACATAATTCTTTTTTCGTGCATCTATTTAGCACACAATTAACCACTTTCACAATCCATGGATCACAGTTTATGTTAATACCAGTTTATGTAACTGAGAGTCTTTAACTCTGGAGTGGACGTTGAGAGCTTGCGCGTATGTTTATATACACTATCTTTGCTTCTATAAGGTATGATACGCCCTCCATCAACAAACACATAATGTTGAATCTTATATTTGTTTTCTGTGTTAAGGTTGATAACGTCTTGCATTTAGTACTGTACATGGGCTGTACTTTTTCGCTCTGTTGTTTCCACAGTCTTAGTTTCAGTTTGAAGCTAGCCTGGTGTCCACATTGTTGGGAAAGAGCTAATTCTCTAGATCTCAAGACGCATTACCTTATGATGTCCAGCATTGTCGTTTGGCTTTCCCGCCAGGTGTTATAGTGGGAATCTTTCAATTCATTGAGTTTCTACTCTTATTTTATACTGGTATCAATATTGGTCTACTTTAATGCTATGATTCCGTATACATGGTGTGTTGACTAAGCTCATTGTATATATTTATCTTAAAAGTAAAATTAGGCAATGATTCGAAAATGGCGCAATCAGAAAGGAATTCCCATAACAAAAACCGAGAATTTAATTAATACTAAGGTACTATACTGAGAAAATATATAGTAAGCCGAGTGAGCAGCTATTTCCCAATAGCCGGCCACTCAGTTACCCAAACTTAACTAAAAATATGAAAACGCACGTAAGGTGCAAATAGCACAAAAAGTCAACACAAAAACATAAAGCTGTTAGAAGTACCGCAGAAGTATCGCCTTGGAAGGATCAGTAATAAAACTTAATGGGGGCTTAAACTAGTTTTGCAGGCGCCTATCCTCATGCATTTAGCTAATGGATCGGCCCTCGTGTCGATCTCTAACTAGTCAATAAATCATGATGGAAAATATGATAACCACAAAGATGAACCAGAGGACCAATGGTCCTGTAAACGCTCACCTGAGATCTGCAGCATATACCAATAAACATGTTTGAATATTATGGTATTTAATCCCAGTGCAGGGGCAGATGAAGCCCTTGGGCCATTTTCTTTTTCAGAATAATCAATATTTTGTCCATTTGCCAATTTCCTGCTGGCTTTTTCCTTCAAAAGACATTTTAACAGTTATTCCCATTCAAATGCATTGGCAACCCATGTTGACCTTGCCATAAACTGGGTCAAGGTCATCACAGGGTCATGATTTATATATACATTGTAGTACTTGAGCCATCGATGCTTCAAGCCAAGTTTCCTTGAAATCTGTCCACTGGTTCCGGAGAAGAAGATTTTTGAGAGATTTTTACCATATATGGGCCTGGCGGCCATCTTGGTCATGTGACCTGGATTATTTATATACACATTGATTACCCCATCTTTTAGATGCTTCACATAAAATTTGGCTTTGATTGGCCGAGTGGTTTCAGAGGAGCACATGTTTGAATATTATGGAGATATACAAGTATATTGCCCCGGGGTGGGGGCATATGAGCCCCTGTGGTCCATTTGTTTGTCAGAATCATTAATAGTCAGTCCTTTAGCCCATTTCCTGCAAGACTTTCACTTTAAATGACATTTTAAAAGTTTTCCCCATTCAAATGCATTGGTGACCTATGTTGACCTTGCCATAAAATAGGTCAAGGTCATCACAGGGTCATGATTTATATACACATTGTAGTGCTTTAGCCATCGATGTTTCATGCCAAGTTTCATTGAAATTAGTCCAACGGTTTCAGAGAAAATGATTTTTGAAGGGGTTTTACCATATTTGGGCATGGCGGCCATCTTGGTCATGTGACCTGGATTATTTATATACACGTTGGTTATCCCTTCCTATTGATGCATTACATAAAATTTGGCTTTGATTGGTCAAGTGGTTTCAGAGGAGCAGACGTTTGAATACAGTGAAGATATACATGTATATTGCCCCGGGGTGGGGGCACATGAGCCCCTGGGGTCCATTTTTTTTTTCAGAATCATTAATATTCACTCCTACTGCCCATTTCCTGCAAGACTTTCACTTTAAGTGTCATTTTAAAAGTTTTCCCCATTCAAATGCATTGGCGACCTATGTTGACCTTGCCGTAAAATAGGTCAAGGTCATCACAGGGTCATGATTTATGTATACATTGATGCTTCATGCCAAGTTTCATTGAAATTGGTCCACCGGTTCCAGAGAAAAAGATTTTTGAAGGGTTTTTACCATATATGGACATGGCGGCCATCTTGGTCATGTGACCTGGATTATTTATATACACATTGGTTCCCCCTTCCCATAGATGCTTCATGTAAAATTTGGCTTTGATTGGCCAAGCGGTTTCAGAGAAGAAGATGTTTGAATATTATGATAATATACATGTATATTGCCCCGGGGTGGGGGCGGATGAGCCCCTGGGGCCCAATTTTTTTCAGAATCATTAATATTCGGTCCTACTGCTCATTTTCTGCAAGATTTTTCCTTTAAATGACAATTTAACAATTTTTCCCATTCAAATGCAAAGGCGACCTATGTTGACCTTGCCGTAAAATAGGTCAAGGTCACCGCAAGGTCATGATTTATATACACATTGTAGTACTTGAGTCATCAATGCTTCATGCCAAGTTTGGTTGAAATCGGTCCACTGGTTCCGGAGAAGAAGATTTTTGAAGGGTTTTTACCATATATGGGCATGGCGGCCATCTTGGTCATGTGACCTGGATTATTTATATACACATTGGTTCCCCCTTCCCATAGATGCTTCATGTAAAATTTGGCTTTGATTGGCCAAGCGGTTTCAGAGAAGAAGATCTTTGAAAATGGTGGACGACGGACGGACGGACGACGGACGACGGACGGACGACGGACGGACGGACGCCGGATCATGGCCATCCTATAAGCTCACCTTGTGAGCCTGACGGCTCAGGTGAGCTAATAAAAACAAGGACTCACAAAAACAAAAAGTTGTCTGATGATGGAGATCGCTGGACGCCAAACAACTTATTGGAATCCGGAGCAAAAGAAAAAAAACAACAACTTTAACCCCGGTGGGCCAAGCAACAGACAAGAAGCCCCCAGCAATTAATGTGAATAATTTTAAGTCAGGGCCATCATAGAGTCTGATGCCCGATCCACCGGCGTGCAATTTAAGAAGGTAGCATAGATATCAACCATGGGTTAAAAACTACGAACGCAGACTCTCGCATCATATTAATTTTATGTTATACATAATCCTCTGACCAAAGTCGGTATACCCTTTGGTCATGTCAGAATGTGTGCGACGCCTTATCCTATCTCCTTGATAATATTTATATTAGATTTGGGACCAAGTTATACAGACAAATTGTTGGAATTCCGATGGGTACAAATTGCGCACCTCTCGTAGCTGATTTATTTTTATACTGCTACGAAAGAGATTTCATGGATTCTCTTAACCATGATAATCAAGCTGATGTTATCGAGGCTTTTAATTCCACATCTAGGTACCTCGATGACCTTTTGAACATTGACAACCCTTATTTTGAAGGTATGGTCAATCAAATTTATCCACCTGAACTTCAGTTGAACAAAGCTAATATCTCAGATACCGAAGCCCCCTTTTTAGATCTACATCTTTCTGTTGCAAATGGATTTGTTTCTTCTAAAATTTATGATAAGCGCGATGACTTTGATTTTGATATAGTAAATTTTCCTTTTTTGGATGGTGACGTTCCTCGTCGTGCTTCTTATGGTGTATACATTTCGCAACTTATTAGGTTTGCTAGAGTCTGCAATCATGTTACAGACTTCAACGCTCGAAATAAATGTTTAACGGCAAAACTTCTCCAACAGGGCTATCGGTATCATAAACTTCGAAAAACCTTTTCTAAATTTTATCGTAGACACTATGAATTGATTTCCAAATATAATGTTGGGTTAAAGACACTTTTAAGTGAGGGCCTTTCGGAACCTGAATTTTATGGTGACTTGGTTTACAAATTAAAGAAACTTAAAGGAATAAATGATTTTTCTCTTCAGTTCGGAAAAATCATAACACGTTACAGACGTATAGGTTATAACTTGAATGTTATGCGACAGTCTGCATGCTTAGTTTTTAACCCAATCATGGTTGATAACTATGCTGCCTTCTTTAATTGCACGCCGGTGGGTCGGGCGTCAGACTCTATGATGGCCCCGACTTAAAGCTATTCGTTTTAGTTGGTTGGGGCCGGAGCTTCTTGTCTGTTGCTTGGCCCACCGGGGTCCAACTGGTGTTTTTCTTTTGCTCCGGAGTTAGTAGGTTATTCGGCGCCCAGGGATCTCCATCGTCGGGCAGCTTACTCAATCTGTGAGTCCTGGTTTTTGATTCATCAGGATGTTTATCATGATTTATTTGTTTGTTCTTGATGATTCATTGACTAGTTAGAGATTCACCACGAGGACCGAAGAACTAACTAAATGTTGTGAACCACTGCGGAAGCTGAGGGTGAGGTTAGGTACCTGTAAAACCGGTTTAAGCCCGCCAGTAACTTTGTGTTACTGATCGTTCCAAGTCGATACTTCTGTAGTGGTTCTTTTTGTTTTATGTCTTGGTGTTTAAAATTTTTTGTGCTGTTGGCGCCTTATGTATGTTTTCATATTTTTAGTTAAGTTAAGGTAACTGAGTGGCCACCTATTGGGAAAATAGCTGCTCATTCGGCTTACGATATGTTTCATGGTATAAGTACCTGATTGTTAGTTTGGTTTTTTCCCACCTAGGTTTTTGGAGTGGGAATCTTTTTCTGATTGCGCCTTTTCCTGATCTTTGCCTACTTGTACCTTCCTATACGTTTGTATCGTAAAATGTTTTTTTCTAAATTAAAAAAAAAAATCATTCCTTCCTATAAGTTTCTTATATGTGTACTATAAAATTCTGGTTCCGAAAGGCACTCACATGAACGCGTCTTTAATTTTTTTTTTTTTTTTTTATTATTTACTGGTCGTTCCGAGGCGATACTTATGTTGTAGCTCTATTTGTTTTGTGTTTGGGGGTCGAATTTGTGTGCTGTTTGATTCGTGTGTACGTTTTCATATTTGAAGTTAAGTTCGAGTAAGTGAGTGACCACCTATCAGTAAATAGCTGCTCTTTCGGCTTTCTTTTTGATTGCGGCTTTTCCTGATCATTGCCTACTTGAACTTTTAACCCAACATTAAATTTGGAAATCAATTCATAATGTCTGCGATAAAATGCTTAAAAAACTGTTTTTCGAAGTTTATGATTCCGATATTTTTTTAAAACTCATTTAAACGTTTTGTAACTCGTTTGTGTTTACATTAAAGAGTACATAAAATAAAACATATTATTTTATACTTTACAGTGAAAACCAATATATATCAAAACTTGATAAAATTGGTATTTTCATTGATATGAAATTTCACTGATATCAAATCTCACTGATATCAAAAGTCACTAGTGACTGATATCAGCCTATATCTTCACTGTAGATTTTGGATTACTTCTGACGTTTCCATTTACTTGACGTCATTAAATGTGTATCACTTCAGAAATTCAAACGGATATAACTCCGTTATTTATGAACGAAAACATAAAGTGTGAGCATTTATTTTCTTAGTTAGAACGTAAGAACAATGTGGTACCAAAAGTATTTATGTTTTCAAAAATTTTTGGTTTTTGCATTTTCACCGCCTGCCTTGCGAATTGGAAAATGCCCGTGTATTGTATAAAATAAAAAGAAAATTTGCTTTTTTTCGTCAGTTGAAAACATATTAAAACTTTTCGCTCGTGCTGCGCACTCGTGAAAATTCTAATGTTTTCAACTCACTCGATGAAATATATTTGGTATTCACCTCAAAAAAGCAAATATCCTCGATGTATCACTGTAGGGCGCCGACCTCATTACTGCACATCAAATCTCTTTCATATTGAACTGGAAACGAGTTATCGACTACAGATTAGTTAGCGATGTTTATGATGTTATAATGACGTATTTATCATACAATCAGACGTCTATCTCATCTAAGTTTAAAGCTTAATGAAGATTTCCACCGGTTAGGCAATAATGTCAACGTTTTACATTGATTATAACGTGTAATAAATATTAATATAATACATCTGCTATTTCACAGATTAAGAGCAACCAGACTTTGTTCATATTTTATAATGAATACATTGATTTGCTAAATATGATAATTTTATTGTTTTCAACGCAAAAAAAAAAAAAAAAAAAAAAAAAAAAAAGACAGTTGTATAAACATATCACAATTCAGCATGTGCAACTTCCAAGGCTACAAAACATCACGGCAGAACAGAAACATTATACCTGCATACTAGAAGTAAACTATTTACAATAACCAGGTACTGTCACAACTATAAGCAAACACGCCCACAAATAAAAAAAAGTGATATTACTACAACACTAGAATCGATTGAAATGATATACATCACATTGGTATTGATCAGCTGGGATAAAAGTGTACCTTACCTTAATGCACTTCAACATCTGAATGACGCGAGTAAGTTGCTTTACGCAAAATAATACGAGTACACTTCTTTCAACATCTCTTCCTAAACGTGAATCAAAATTTGTGTGCACCGCGCTCTGCATTCATGACGCTCATTGAATTGGAAATTACAAAGTTAAAGGAGCAGTAAAAAGTAGTTAACGAAAGATCACATGCAAATGTCGAAACCAGTTATTGCATAAACCACTTTTACATCGGAACGGTTACTAACATCTAAATTCACACATCACATTTTCTTTACGTTTGGGCTTAGCGGCCGGAGCGACTCTTATTTCGGAAAAAATATGCGAGGAGGGCTATGAAGTAAAACGACGTTAAACCTACTTTCACAGTATGTTAACTTATTACGTAATCAATGTACAACAATCGGATGTCGATCGTGTGTAAACAATGATTACACATATTCGTGTATATCTAGTTGTCGTTTGTTACACGTTTGTCAAAGCGTTTCGCACCTGGAAATTAAAAATTATACTTGATTGGCGTCTGGAGAATCAGCCCAGGTAAAGTTGACGTCTCTTTCACATTTTTGAATCTTAAAACAGCATAAAATTGTAAAACTCGTTCCAAAAACATTGTTTAACAGACAGAACTTGCGCTAAAACAGACCCGCTTTGTGAGAACAGTGTGTTTTTCCAAAGATGTATGGTTTAAATGTAATCCATAAATACCCTATTTCATCAATTTTTAATTGATACGGTTGTGGTATCTTACATAATAGGGAAAACTTCCGACAAATAGACGGCCTGCTGTATTTTCGAGTGTTCCATTTTCCGTTATTCCTAATGGAAAGAGTGTACCATTACATGATGAGTCGATGTACCATTTTCAGTGATGAAAAATTCTTTTAGCTGCAGTAGATGCGTTTAGATCAAAGTATTTTACAATAAATAAACTTGTCTTTGGTCTCTACCGTGCAGTTTTCAAAACTTTATGCTGACCACAGATATCAGTTTATTGATTCACGGAATTAATATACAGAAAAAAACAAGCACTAAATTGCTGTTTTAGCTCACTTGAGGTGAAAGATAAAACGCTAGGGTAAAGAATCAGACTCTTTTCGGCATCCCCGAGTGCGCTCGTCCGTCCAGGTGTCAACATTTTCAAACATGGATAAACACATTTTTCACGCTTGTTGAAATAACCTGTTTATTTTCGGCTTATACAATGTAGCAGTGTCAAAGGTAGTTCAGTCACGGCCGTGGTGCCGCTTATAAAATTGCAGTTCTAAGCGAAGAACTGTATATGTAAGTAAGTCGTCTGTACTGACTATGAGAATGCGTAACCGGGGCAATGATATGCGATTAAAATTAGTGGACAATACTACTATTAAAATAACATTGACCAACGTGTTTTTGTCAGCATATCATGTGTAGTCTGCTCTGTGTGATCTTCGAATGGAAAGCCCCTGCAGGGTTTCTCAAGCAAAGCAAATATATTTGTGCTGTTTGCACATTCTGTGCGTTTTGTGTTTTTGGTTAAGTTTGGTAAATGAGTGGCCACCTACTGGGCAAATAGCTGTTCACTCTGCGTATGATATGTTTTCTTAGTATAAGTACCTGATTGATTATTCAAGTCTTTTGCAACATCGGTTTTTGGATTGGGAATTCCTTTCTGATTGCGCCATTTCCTGATCATTGCCTACTTTTACATTTTTCTAGCCTTCATCTGTGGCTGTACAGACTGATGTTGGACCTGCTCAGAATGATAGAAAACCGAGTTTCATACGGCATGGATAAATTACAATGATTACTTCATACCATATAAATGGGGTCGTAAATTTCGTTTTGTGCAGAGATAAGCAACTTAGTATATAATTAAATGTGCTGTAAATATCATTCGACGTTTCTCATAATCTGCAGTTAGCACCGCATTATACATGCACAATATCCTTTCTATACAATTCTCACTTACAATTATATATAAAGATTATTTGTTTGAGGTGAATACTAAATATGTTTCATCGAGTAGAATTTTCACGATTGCGCAGCACAATTGAAAAACGATCGAGGTTGTCAACACACAAGATGAAATAGTTTTGCTATTTGCTGAAATAAAAGTACTTTTGTATATTTGAAACAATAATGGCTTGTACAATACCTATAACACGGATAGACGGTGAAAATGCAAAATCAAAAATCAATTATATTTTGTAACCAAATAATGACAATGTTACGTTTTCACGCAGGCAACCCACCATCCTAATCATGTCTCATATAAAAGTTTATTGCCTTTGGCTAACATGTCTCAAGAATACCCATTTGTAAAACTGTTGACAGCCGCACGGATTCCCTGGCGCACGGATTCCCTAGCGCACGGACGGGAACCCCCTATAAGCTCACCTTGTAACCTTCGGTTCACTTTCGATAAGCCGGGATGAACCGTGACAGAACCGTAGCGCTACCGTGGCAAACTGGGGTAAAGGCCTGTTTACACATTCACGATTTTTAGCTACGGTGGCAATACGAGTCGCCACGATTTGTAAAATCATCTTGTACCGTGGTGGTTCGTAGTAGAACCGTGGTGAATCGTGGCGCTACGGAAGTTTTAAACTGTTTAAAACATTCGTGGCGTATCGTGGCGAATCGTGGTGGTTATTGGGCGTTGCCTAATTCGTAGCGCAATCGTAGCGGAATCGTGCTTATCCCTACTGACACCGTAGCTATATTCGCGGCTAATCGTGAGAGATCGTAGCCAATCGTGGAGCTCCGAAGCAAAAACCGTGGGTTTCACCGGAACACCATCGGCGGAACTGGTGCAAACTGTCTTTAATAGCTCTGTCACACAATCACGTATCAGCGGCCTATCGATCGCGTATCTATGAGATTTTCGATACGACGAGGTCTGAGCCGTATTTTGTTCGAGCGACGTATGTTGCACGTACGTCTGACGTTCTTACTACGTTCCCGCGTCGTATCAGTGACGTATCAGTATTCCTATGAAATTTCACTTTCGTATGTACGGCGCATCAAGGCGAATGTTTTACTTACGTATGCCGTATATATGGCGTATAAAATATACGCGTGACGTATCTGCGACGTATGTACTACGTTCCATTCCTATCTGCGGTGTATCTGTTCTGTACCAATTGCTTTTTAATACCTAGGCGAAAACAAACGGTTGTGTTCACTTTCTTCAGGCAATTCGTCGCACATTACAGAGGTGGAAGATGCCACCGGCAAAATCTACATAATCTAGATTAACACCGAAGAAAAAAAAACGAGGTGAGGGGGGGGGGGGGGAATCTCCAAGCTCCCCATCCTGGGCGATATCTGCACACTTACTTGATATTGCACACGAAAAATTCTTTTTATGAATCATTGCCAAATTCTTGATTTGAGGATCATCGTGCAAAACTGTAAAGTTGGGACGTCAACTCTAATGACGTCATCTTCATCTAACGTCGCGTGGAAAATGACGTCATACCGGACCAAAACGTCAGATGAAATTTGTCACTTTCAGATTCAATTTTAAACAATTTAAGCCGAAAAAAAAGAAAATGTCAGCAATATTGATTCAATTGCAAAATGTGCAAAAATGATATCACTTATGGATATTATCCCGACCTTCGTGTAGATATTTATTTTTTTTTTACGCTAACTCTCAACAAAATATCAAATATGAGAAGCAGATATTTATATCGCAAGCTCGCGTCCTTCGATATCCCAACTCGGGACAATATTCACCGATATGAGTGCAATGACTCTATTATATTATCTCATTGTTTCCTAGAATGCTTTTGTTTGTTGGAATTGATGTCAGTCAACAGCAAAAGTCATGCCGGGACGTTGCCTCCATTTTATGAGACTTTAACCCAAAATGAGGATGTGATGACATCCAACACGTACTTAAAATATAACCACCCAAGTTAGCCACAAAGGCTTATAATATGCATGGATGGTTTGACTTTAACCACTTTTCCTGGGCAGGCTCAAACCAAAATAGTTTAACAGTAATCAGATGGTCTTCTTAGAAAGAGTTCATAAATAGGTCATATATAATATTTTCCAAATCATACCTTTACTCAGGTTTGGTTTAACATAAAATGAAAATCTTATTTTAATGGTCAACGAAACTCGTGCATGTATGAAGAAAGGTAACGAAAGAGTGCGTAAAAGTTGTAGTGGCTACCAAAGTTATTATTAGTGGTTCAGTAAGTAGTATCAGACATAGTGACCGAAATAACGGGTACATAAACTGCAATAAAAGGATGCATTTACTGCAAGAACGGATGCATTAACTGCAGGAAATGGTACATTACTGCATCATATAAAATCATTAAGTCGTACACCTTGCAGTCAAAAAATGGGAAAACTTTAGGTTTGTAGTGGGTGTCTTTTAGAATCAATTTAGAACCTTTTCTCGGAGGAATCTGATAGAATCCTTTGAACAACCTCTAGATAACTAAAATACCTATTTCATTCACTAGTATAAAGATAGATATATGGCCTTTTACATTTAAAAACGCGACATGTAAGCGATCAGTCGGCCACGAGACGTTTGCCTGGGCAGTGAGTTTATCATTGAACAAAAGAATTAAAACACAAAAACATACGAAAATACTTCTAACTTACCCTATTCAGGCGACCGTAGCTAAACCATATTATGTCACACAGTTTTTCCGAGATGAAACCTCAAATTATAAAGATTTCCATAAACATGTAACAAACGAATATGTGTAATCATTGTTTACACACGATCGACATCCGATTGTTGTACATTGATTACGTAATAAGTTAACATACTGTGACTTTAGGTCGTAATACGGTATTGCTGTTCTCGACATATCTACATTTGTTAAGACAATACCTTTCAACGCAGTGCGTTTAACATATTAAAATGGTTAAAAATGAACTGCATTTTGTCCTTTCTTTATGTACACCCTCTACAGCATTGCAAAAAATGCAAAGATACATTGGCTTTGCCATTATCGATTCATTAGTCTATAATGTATGAAAGTGCAATTTGTATTTTGGTAAAGTAATTTGCACTTAAGTCGTACACCTCTTATTCAGACACTTATCCTTTTAACTTTTGCCATTGAAAGCGATTTTGTTCCGCCGCTAATTGGCAGCTTAATCACGACCACTTCAACAAATGAGTAAAATACATGTATAAATATGCTCTTACTTGTCTACAACAACGTGTAGATTTGTATGCAAATGATCTAGGAGGGGTGCGACTGAAACCTTTGTATGGTAGCAAAAAGTACCTGTATATATCATGTACAGACAATGTACTGATAATGTACACGCCTAACTTGAATATGAACTGTTAAATAACAAAGAGAAAATATTCTATTTAAATAATTAAAAGTTGATGACCTGCTAACACAAGAAGTCAAAAGATAACAAAGGTTTCATTTTACAAAACAAGTAATAAGAGAAAAATCTGAACATGTTACTTTGAATTTAGTCACACGAGTTATTTGCCCCCATAACTGTGTATTCTGTATGCGCACTAATTAATAATCCGTAATTTATTCCAAAATAAATTATATTGCATGTAATTGTTAGTTAAACTTTTTTCAAGGGGTCTCATGATGGTTTACTATCAGATTACAGACTTGTGCTGTTGGCGCCTTATGTGTGTTTTCATAATTTTATTAAGTTTAGGTGAGTGGCCACCTATTGGGAAAATAGCTGCCCATTCGGCTTACGATATGTTTTCATGGTGTAAGTACCTGATTGTTAATTTAGTTTTTTCCCATCTCGGTTTTTGGAGTGGTAATCTTTTTCTAATTGCGCCTTTTCTTGATCTTTGACTACTTGTACCTTTTAATTTTTAAACTACCTTTCAGCGTTTTTACATGATCAAATCCCATTGCAATTAAGGCTTATCATGCAATGCATTTTATGACTTCAAATCTTAAGTAGAAGAAAATTGAATTGATGTTGAAATTCTACTTTTGGATAATGTTTAACTGTTTTTATTTATTATAATGTTATATTTTTTGTGCACCAAAATGTTCCCAAGAAAATCGTAGAACCCGTAATAACTTGATAAGGTATCTTAAAGAAATTCAGCAGTTGCAGAATAGCGAGCGCATATAGTTCATGGTCGAGTTATTGACACACATCCATGCATAGTGTGCACTTTGTGAATTTTCAAGTGTTAAAAACACGAAAAGCAGTTCAACCGCCATCATCGGACAGAAGCAAATACAAATCCTGCCGAAGTCTGTAAGGCAGGAGGGTTAACCATGACAATATTTTAACAATTTGGTTTAGTGTATATGGCGTGAGGAGGATATATCAAACGATAAAAGAATTAACCAAATATTCACGTCTACAAGCGGAAGGGAAAGCATCAACTTTGTGGCAGCCACAGAGGCATTTCATTTAAAAGTGGCTGCAAATGCACTAGCAAAATTCTGTTTAACCACAATTGCGGATACAAGGGGAAAATGAAGCGAAAAACACGGACTCAATAAAATGCGGTTATCAGTCATTTATATTTTCTTGATTTGAAGACCGGCAACTGGTTTGTAGATGGCTTCTTATCTATTTTGCACGACCGTACTTCTATCGTCTGTTGCTCAAGCTGTTGTAAGCATCAAACTAGTTTTGTTTTAAACTTGTCGACCTTTACCTGGCTATCACTACAAGGATAACAGCGTATGTTCAGAAAGGAATTGAAGGTATGGATAGTATGCATTCGCCAGGACAAACGTGTTGGCTATTGTTGTTCTGTTTGGCCATCGGTTTATAGCTCAAGGAGATATATGTTAATTAGTTTATGCCATAGAAGAATTCCATTAACTTTATACCTGACAGGAACAAAATAATTATGTTTACAATATCGGGAAGCGGTCGCATTTTTTCCCAAAATGACGCATGTATGGTCATTCCTGTCATTGTGGCTATATCATTTTTTGCACTCCCACGCACAATGATATGGCACAATGATATGTTTAATGCACAATATTATGAGTTACATGCGGAATAGATACAATTTAGGTGTACAATATTGACATTTCGGAATAAGAAAATTTTAGTTATGCATTTGTTTAGATCTATTACATACCGACCGTGAAAAGTACAGGACATTCGGATAGAAACAAAACAATCTAGAAATTGAAATGAGAAGGTACAAGTGGGCAATGATCAGGAAATGGTACAATCAGAAAGAAAATCCCACTTCAAAAACCGAGGTGTGAAGAAACTGAATTAACAATTAGATACTTATATTAAGAAAACATATCGTAAGCCGAGTGAGCAGCTATTTCCCAATAGGCGGCCACTCAGATACCCAAACGGTTCAAACAGCGACCCCAAAATATACAAAAATTGGAACCACAATGGAAGTATTGCCTTGGAACGATCAGTAATATAAAATATGTGTATCATTTCATTAAGTGTAAATTATTATATCACGTGCAGGAAGCATTTTAGCTATTGTTTCAACTGGAGTACAAAATCTTATCTTGTAACCGTTGGTCCTTGCAGCCACAGAAAAAGGAGGGGGTCAAAATGCCACATTATCTTCTATGGTCACGTGATAATTCATTAAGTACCAATTGATTCGATAGTCCATGTCTCCTGTGGTGCGGTATTCTATATTTTCGTATATCATCATCAGGAAAACATGTCCGTGAAATGTATACCCCCTTTAACCCCACTTTTATATAGAAAAACTGGAGTATGCGGGGGTATACCTATTTTTCTTATTTTTGCTCCAAAACATAGATTGTGGGTACTCGTTAGAACCGCCTTGCCGAGGCGGTTCTAACGTGTACCCACAATCTATGTTTTGAGCAAAAATTAGAAAAATAGCAAACATTTTCTACTGAAAATTTTCATTTTTTACAACTTTAAAAATCTCTGTATATTGCATGGGCATGTTTTCGTAATGATTGTTTCTCACTGTTGCCATGTGATGACATCCAAGTACTAAGTCTTATGTTTACTTAACATAGTTACATTCATTCACAACTGGTAATGAGAAAGTTATGGCAAGAGATCAAAACGGTTTCCCGAGACGAAAACATAATATTTTTTCTATGGTATGTGCTTCTAATCTACACGGGGGTGATTCAATTGATACCACCTGTGCTGTCGTCCGAGACGTTACTGCATATATTGCTGTCGTCCGAGTATTCCGGTTTCCGTCCGAGTACTACGGCTGTCGTTACCATCAGTGCCCCTGTTTCAGTGTCCACAGGGCCAAAATTCCGTCGCTATTCAGCGCAATTATCACGGAAAATTGTCAAGAAGGTATTTATCGTTATTTCCAACGTGTTTCCAACTTTCTTAACATATAGATAATCACAAGAACTTATTTTGAGTACAAAACATTGTTTTCTCGCGTGTTTTTCTTACTTTCAACATATGCAAACATTCCTCATAAGCGAAAGTAGCTGGACTATTTCGTTTTCCATTTAGCCTTTGAAAACTATAATCATTTCCCCAACCCGTTGCGTCCTTCAAATTTTATTTGCTGTTTTTAAAAAGCAAGATACGGCTGTCGTTGACCCCTGATACGGCTGGCGGTTGTTTATTGATCAGTACGATACGGCTGTCGATAGTATTTTGAGATAGCATATTGCCCATTGAAATCAAATTCAACGCATTGTATGCATTTTTTTGGTAGTTTCTGAATAGTTTTCATTTGCAACTGATAAAAGGACTGTATAGACTGTCTATTCTCTTGCTTCAAACCAAGCAACTTTACATATAAACACCACACACGCAAGAAAACTGTATCATTTATTAAATTCGAAGTTTCACCATTTATTAAAGCATGCATTAAGCGTGGTAGGACATCTTTCAGTGACACCCGTGTTCATTACTTGCTCCCATCTGCAGTAGCTCCTCACAGCCCCTCTGAAACTAGTGCCTCAGATGACGACTCGACATCGGTTAAAGCGCTATCGTCCTTAAAAATGGCAAAACTCTACTGAACTGTCGTATCAGCTTGAATGACACATGCAGTATTTTACCGCTATAACTACGAGTATGTTAAATAGCACGTGCTACTACCGATTAAACAGGCTGTCCCTACTTTATATGTAAGTTGCTTAAAACGACCACAAGAGAAAGGAAATTTATATCTAATTCACTCTGTTCAAACGACATAAATGATATATAGCTCGAATTTGACCTCAGGTGCGTCAAAAGATCGACGAGTCTACTTAGTAGCACGTGAAAGGATACTTCAGACTGTAACAGTACAAATACTTACTGTGCGGGCAACTGAAGTGTAACAGAAAACTTGAGCCATTTCGTCCCGATTTACCTTTCGCATGGTACTTCATGGACTCGTCGATCTTTTGACGCACCTGAGGTCAATATCGAGCTATAACAATATATAAGCAGATTGCTAGAAAGCATAACAGTAACAAATTCTACAAAACTCTCTTCTGTAATGTCATATGAGATAATTAGTGAAGTCATATAAATGAACAATGAGTATTGTATCTAACGACACACACTTTGCATATCATGTTTTACGATTTATAAGCTTTTTTTTTTTTTAAACGATTTATAAGCTTTTTTTTTTTTTTTTTTTTTTTTTTTTTTTTTACTCCCATCAATCAGTTTCTGATTATTCTTGGGAGGTGTACATTGTACACTCCGGGGTGTCTGCAGGATGAGCCTACATGCATGAGGATAGAACCTGTGTAGGGATCTTTAACCTGCACAGGGGATGACTGTCCCTGCACAGGGGGCCTCCAGTTAACGTCCCGATCCGAAGGACGGCGCACTGTATCATGTCATTCCTGCAAATGACACGAAGGGAAGCAAGTTTGGACCAACAAATTTTCCTCGCCGCCGGCGGGGATCGAACCCGGGACCTCTAGCACAAGAAGCCAGTGCGCTAACCACTCGGCTACCTCGCTTCCTTAAGCTGACATGTGCATGAACGAAACGCAAGTCGTAATCATCAAAAATCTACACCGCGCAACTACCGTTTTCAAAGTAACAAAGTTTACGTTTTAATTCTGTTTTAAATTTTGGATGTCCTGTAAAAATGTCGTAATAACCCAAACATCAGAATGCAACGCTCATTTCCACGGCTATCCCCCGCCCGCCCCGGGGATGGGGGACGGGCGTGGTTACAAATGACTAGTGCATTACACAAAGGATCAATCAGTCACTTTCGCCACAGTTTGTCTTCTTTTGTGACGCTCATCAAAGTTTAAGTTATATACACTACACTTTCGTATTTGGATAATGCATGAGAAAATGATTGAGAAAGTAAGGCAATCGGTCACTACATATATACGACGTTCAATATTCAAAACTTGGTTTGATCAGGGCGGCGGTGTGCCATGTAAATATCTAACCGTTCGTGTAGATACAACCCACTGGTTTATCGTTAGAATTATGAACAGAGTGAAGCAGATGTTGTTTCATTCATATTTCTGAAATCTAGGAGGCCTTAAACTTAGTTTTACCCGTATATTTGGATCTACTACCTGTTCTAAATTGTCGACATCCGTAACGAGTTTAACCGACAGCCGTATCACGCATATTTACAACTGATCGACAGCAGTAACACCAAAAGTTAAACGCCCCTTCAAAACCTTTCTGCTTTGGATTTTTTTAAAACTGTAAAAGGTTTTATCTTTGCAGTTATGTTTTCCACGTTGTTCAATAAATGGTCAGAAATGAGAGATGCTGATTTCTACAGTATTTGCATATTTATGTGATTTTTGCTAATTTACGATTAAACACATGTTTGTATTGAAAACTAGAGACCCAAAAGCCCGTACAAACATATTGCACGATAGACAAATATCTAACAACACATTCTAGCAGAAAAAATATAAATAATACCTTCAGATTCGATTGCGATCCACTTTTACGTGTGTACTGGTTGTGTAACGACAGCCGTAGTACTCGGACGGAAACCGGAATACTCGGACGACAGCAATATATGCAGTAACGTCTCGGACGACAGCACAGGTGGTATCAATTGAATCACCCCCGTGATCTAGCACCTGAACATAAAATTATGCAAATCGATGCATGCTAAATACAGGTGTGCTTACCAGCAATACATCTTAATTAAGGACTGATTTTATAGACATTTGAGAAAAAGTATTAACTGAATAACACTTTGAAGAATTCCTTAAGAATTAAAACAAACTAAACGTGTAGAGTGCAAAACGGTCACAATATTGTACTTTTGGGTAAGTAAACATAAGGTTCGGTACAAAGGTAATACTCAAGCAATTCATTGATCTTTCAATTAGTATAAATTGTGCCCCTCTTCTACGTGTTTGATAAACTTAACTCCGCTTCACTTCGATATTCCGTTAAAATCCTTTTTATATCAGAGTTCTTGTGGTTGTGCCGTGTGGCGGCCTTAAAAAGTCTCCCCGTACATCCATTTAATGCTCTTATTTTTCCAATCCTAAGGGATTGCTTGCAATCAGTTTGTAAATGTTTTCATGGTATTAGTACCTGACTGTTAGTTTGTTTTTTCCCACCTCGGTTTTTGGAGTGGGAATCTTTTTTCTGATTGCGCCTTTTCTTGATCTTTGCCTACTTGTACCTTTCTATGAGACAAATTGATAGTATGTTCAGACACAAAAGTCACAGTTCTTATATATTATACTTAATATACTTTATCACTTTGAAATGTTTTGAAATCAACATCTGTGACAAGCTGGATAATATCAAGTTGGATTTTGAATTTCGATGATGACACACTATGATATGCATCTTATGGAACGTACGTCAGGATGCCTTAGTCTATAATGATTAAGGAAAATTTCACAAAGGAATTCATCACCATTCAAATTGTGGAGCTAATTTGTATTGAGTTCAAATATCATAAATAGATCTATTAACATACTACATCTTAACGTATGATGCATTTGGGTGTTTCACCTGTGTAAAACGGGGGGGGGGGGGGGGGGGGCAAATAATACTGTAAACACGTACCAACTGCCTTATTATATCAGAAAAAGCCAAAATCAGACGTTTAGATCCATTTGGGCCTAAAGAAATAGATGCACTGCTTGTGCCTCCAGGCAAATCTTCAACGCTACTTGCCGATCATCTGGTAAACCGCTCTGGGTTTATCCGGCCCATGACAAGTGGGTCAAGTCGTACAATCCATATGTGACTCGTCACGCCAAAAGGGACCTTCTGGGAAGTTACGTCATAACGTCAGAAACGACGTTCTAAAGTCACGTTTTTAATGGCGACGTAATTAACAATTAGCGAAAACACGCTGGTAATAAATTGACTAGCATTTGCATCGATTTTCTCATTCAATGAAATCTATTTGCGGTACTTTTAAGCTAAAAATAGATTATTTGTTGTACTTTTCTACCATTTTCGAGTTTTGTCCCTTGTTTGAGTGAAAATGGCGGTGAAAGTTTGAATGTAAAAATGTCACAAGTTTCCGCATTTTCTACATCGTCCGTGAGAGACTTGTTACCAGATAGTTGTTGTTTAAACATTCAAGATGACGACGAAGGAACCCTAAATTTAGTGACAAGATTCACAGACTCGTATTTAGTCCATTCAACTTTGGAACAGCCCAACGATCCCGGCAGTGACAGTGATTCTTCTGCGGAGTCGGACTCTGAACCTGAGCCTGCAGAGATCCCCTTCGATGTTCGACCCGAGGATCAAATTCTGGACGATGACATCAGCAGATTTAGAGACAGAGGGTGTGGATGTCATCTTGATGACGGTAAAATAAAGCTTTTCTTTGTTGCTGGCTTCTTTATTTTTTGTTCACGATTGTGGTGCGTGATTTGTGATTTCTGTATTAAAACACTAACAAAACAACTGCAAAAAATCACTTTCGACTAGATCTATGGCATACAGCGCAATGTGTTTTGTATAATAACAAAATAGTTAAAAACATAGTTAAGTTGCGAGATGGGCTGCGTATAATCGAAAAATAAAGTCCCGCTTTCTTATACCCCACCCACTAAGCGACCTTGAAATACTAAAGTACAAGTTATTTTTAGGCTCTCGTGTTGACTTTATCTACGTTCTAAATCTATAACTTTTCTGAATGAATGCTGGTGGCTCAGTGGTAGAGCACTCTCTTAGCATGTGAGAGGCCCCAGGATCGATACCTCGCAATATTTTTTTTTTTTTTTTTTTTTTTTGTGTGTTTACTTTTTTTTAAATTGATGTATATGGTTTTATTTCTTTTTCTTTTTTTTTTCATGATTTCTCGATAGACTATGCATGTTCCTATTATTCCACTGACAATAAGTACATCTGAATGAGAGGGTGTCTGCAAAAAAATCAAAAAAAAAAAAAAATCTAACACTATAACAGTAGCACCCTTTAAACCTGTGCTGCAAACGTTACTATTTCATACAGTGCAGATGAAAGCAACATCACACGATAGATGACAAATATGATTGTGTTGATTTAAAAGGGCTTGACTGATTGATTGATTGGACAATAACCCGCAGTGCAAAGACTCCAATGCCTCAGTCATTTTATGTTGTTGCATATTGCTACCCTGTATATTGTTGCCCAACCAATCAGGCTTCCAATCACTGCTCTTTGACTACCATTTTGTCGTTAGATGTATGAGTCGTTAGATGTTTCATCAAAGTTATAACTCAACATAAAGAATCGCAGGCATAGGGGTGGTAGAGGAAAATAATTGCACATGATGGTGATGATGCTCTACATTCATTTTTTTTTTTTCAGGTAAACCATGTTTTCAAGCTGTTGGTATGCAGGCTCTTGAAGAGATACGACTGAATATGGCCGAGCTGACTAAGGAGAATGTGGACCTTGTAATGTTGGCAAACATGCAACAGAACAGAGTCAACGCTGGTCAGACGAAACAGACTGCTACCCATAAGGAGGGCAAGGAGCGACAGCGGGCGTCAGTGAAGTTTTTTCTTTTCGGCAGACAAGTCTGCCGTTCCACCTACCTATTTGCCCATGGAGTTGGTTTAAAAAGATATAAGAATTTGTGTAAACATTATGATCGTAACGGGTTTGGAACAAGGCGGCATGGAAACGTTGGAAAATCTTCACACAACGCCTTCACAATTTCTGATGAACAAAATGTGATTAAATTTATCTCCAATTATGCTGACTATAATGCTATGCCATTGCCAGGTAGAATGCCTAAAATGAAAGACTACACTGTTATGATGCTGCCTAGTGATGTTACCAAGTCTAACTTGTGGAGGAGGTATTCTAAAGCATGTGCCGAGGCATCTTGTAGAGCTGTGGGACTGACTAAATTCAAAAATCTTTGGAAGTTATACTTACCACATATAGCCATTATGAAAATTGCTTCAGACTTGTGTGATACATGCCAACAAAATAACAACTTGATCATGAAGTCTGTTAACTGTTCTGAAGCTGAGAAAAGTGCTCAACTTATCAAACAAGAACAGCATTTAGCTCTTGCAAAAGAATGTCGGGACTACTACAAACAGCAATGTGAACTTTCTAGCCAGTTTTGGAATTCCTTAACAGATGAACAAAAACAGTCACAAGACCTACTGAATGGAACTTTACACATTTCATTTGATTATGCCCAAAATGTATTGATACCACATAGCCCCCAACAAGTTGGACCAATTTACTTTAAAACACCACGGAAATGTCATATATTTGGAATTTGTTCTGAATCTGTACCGAAGCAGATTAACTATTTGGTAGATGAAGCTGAGTTGACTGGAAAAGGTGCAAATGAAACAATAAGTTATTTACATCATTACCTAACATCAGGCCATTCAGTAAACTGCAAGAATCTTCATTTTCATTGTGATAATTGTCGCGGACAAAACAAAAACAATGCCGTGATACAGTACATGTGTTACAGACTTTTACAAGGGTTCAATTCAAATATTGAAGTGTCATTCATGTTGCCTTATCATACCCGGTTTGGTCCAGATTGGTGTTTTGGCTTAATCAAAATGAAAAGGTACAAGTAGGCAAAGATCAGGAAAAGGCGCAATCAGAAAAAGATTCCCACTCCAAAAACCGAGGTGGGAAAAAACCAAACTAACAATCAGGTACTTATACCATGAAGCATATCGTAAGCCGAATGAGCAGCTATTTTCCCAATAGGTGGCCACTCAGTTACCTTAACTTAACTAAAAATATGAAAACATACATAAGGCGCCAACAGCACAAAAAAATTTAAACACCAAGACATAAAACAAAAAGAACCACTACAGAAGTATCGACTTGGAACGATCAGTAACACAAAGTTACTGGCGGGCTTAAACCGGTTTTACAGGTACCTAACCTCACCCTCAGCTTCTGCAGTGGTTCACAACATTTAGTTAGTTCTTCGGTCCTCGTGGTGAATCTCTAACTAGTCAATGAATCATCAAGAACAAACAAATAAATCATGATAAACATCCTGATGAATCAAAAACCAGGACTCACAGATTGAGTAAGCTGCCCGACGATGGAGATCCCTGGGCGCCGAATAACCTACTAACTCCGGAGCAAAAGAAAAACACCAGTTGGACCCCGGTGGGCCAAGCAACAGACAAGAAGCTCCGGCCCCAACCAACTAAAATGAATAGCTTTAAGTCGGGGCCATCATAGAGTCTGACGCCCGACCCACCGGCGTGCAATTAAAGAAGGCAGCATAGTTATCAACCATGTACAAACATAGCTATATATCTTCAATAGCTGACCTGGCAGAAGTAGTGTTGTTGTCAACAACTAAAGACATTAATGTTCCCCAGCTGATTTCAGAACCTAGCTCGTCTAATACTCTTGTGCCTGTTCGGAAGTGGAAGGCCTTCTTGGAGACCTACTTTAAGAAAATCCCCAGTTTGACCAAGTATCACCACTTTCGGCTTACATCGTCTGAGCCCAGTACAGTGTTTGTCAGGGAATTCCCGTCTTCTCCAGAAACCAGATTGAACATCATGAAGGATCAAACTAAACTCCAAGAGCTGCTTTCTAGTGAACCAGAGCTCATCACACCACCAGGACTGACTGGTATCTGTATGAAAACGTTCGTCAGCACTGTGATGGTGACAACAATAAAGACATCACATGTCCAAAGCCTAGTGTGCCCAAACCCCGTTCTATGAAAGCACACCCTTGTCAGGACCCTTGTTCATCTAAATGTGATTAATCAGTATTACCAAGGGTAAAATGATGTGAGAAATGAATCAGTGCATATCAACAGGTGTCCTTATCAACATTACAAAAACTTGCCCATGCAGTATACTTGATTTTTTTCAGCAGTAAAAATTGAAAATTTGAAAAAAAAAAATGCGCAGAATATAGATCGTGGGTACACGTTAGAACCGCCTCGGTGAGGCGGTTCTAACGAGTACTTACAATCTATGTTTTGGAGCAAAAAAAATAGAAAATTAGATATACCCCTTCAAACCCCAGTTTTGCAAAAGTGGGGTGTAAGGGGATATACATGTATATTACACGGACATGTTTACCTGATGCCAAACAAATTTCATGGCAAATTGTAATTTTGGGAGAACGGTGGCCTAGTGGTTAGCGTGTCTGATTCTGGATCGACATCTATTGCTGGTTCCCTCAAAATTGTTTGAGGCGTAATAATATTGATGCATACCTTCTTTTTAATACCTAAAATATGCCATACATGTACATGCATTAAGCAATACTAATGAGGCGGTAAAATTTTATCTGCTTTTTTGACATTTAAAAATAGTGGTGTCACATATACTTGCACCTCACACTACCAAATCATGTGCATTTCAGTTCTTGATACATGTATTAGACCAAGAGGCTTAGGCAAGAATGGCATAATGGATTAGATTACAGTCTAAGCCATGACTAGTGGTTGTTCAAATTAGATAATTTGTTTTATGACATCCTTAAAAGCCATATGTCACATAATGTGGAAGTATTAGATCTGAGATACAAGTTAGTATTTGTTGTAATCTTTGCAATGTGGTCTGGTTTTCAGGGGAGGGGGATACTCGCCAGTTGTACTATCTATGATGAACAATATCAATATTATATTTATTAAAACACACCACTCTAGTCATGAAACACCTTAGAAATATACCTAGATTGCATTAACATCTGTTATACAATGGTTTTATTTTGACGTCATTTATGACGTCGTCGAGCGATTTTCTGACTTTCAAGCTGTATGGGTAGTATACTTCAAATGTGCATATCTCAAAAAGTATTTGGAATATTTCAGAAATTTAAACGCCAGATTACTTCCTTAATATCATACTTTAACATAGCATTAAAAACTCAATTTCGAAAAATTTTCCCAGAAGGTCCCTTTTGGCGTGACGGGTCACAATTATATATATAAACATTTGTGGCTTACTTGGATGGTTATATTTTATTATAATAATAAATAACAAATGCTTAAACAAGTGCTTATATATATAATTATTATATATATAAGCACTTGTTTAAGCATTTGTTGTATGTCATGACCTCCTCATTTTGGTTAAAAGTCCCATAAGATTGAGGCAACTTCCCAACATGACCTTAGCTGTTGACTGGGATGTTAAGTATCAATTCAAATAAACAAACAAAGATATGCGATAGAAACGTTGCTGGGCACTTGTGTTTTTGAATAAACTTTGGCGCCTGATAAAACACAAAACAGTATCACAAACGATATCGTACACTTGGTTTCCTTGCTTTCTGACAGTTTAAACTTAAAAATGAATCGGTATCTTGGCCAGTGCACCAGGAAAGCGTCATTTAGCAGTTACATTATATATGTTTTATACACCGGGCACTAAAGAGCCAATGATAAAACATGTCATGACCATTTGAGATCCATCACTTTGCATTGTTTAAAAACATGAGATTCATTCTTTCAGAGGCCAACACAAATCTCAATTAACCGGTTTAACTTGATCTATACTTAAGGAATTAAAATACGCAACACACTAAATTTCATTTTTTACGTATGTATTTGACGTTTTGATAACATCCTTTTATGAAATGACCTACTGACTGCTTTTTGCACGTGATGAAATGAGAAAACGTCATTTTATTGACAAAATTAACGAAAAAACGTCAAAAACTATGAAAAAACGCAAATTGTGACGTAAACGTCGGGGCGAAGGGGACGATGACAAATTCTTAGCATGTGGATTACGTGATTTCGACTTGATAATGTGCAATAAAGACTAGGATCATTGTATACTTAGGTGCCGTCCCATGTTGCGTTAAATCTTGTTAACGGAATGCTGAAGTTTACAATAAAGAAAAATGAGTAATTAACGTCATTTAAATTATTCGATTTTGGCTTTTTGTACCTAAACGGTATATATCGAACCAACATATGACACGACGTGCTTTTTAATCAACAGTGACGTCACAGGTACCGTAGAAATGGATCATCGGAGCGTTTGTTTTGACGTTCTTTAGACAGAATATCACGTTATGTAAAGGAGCGAAACGGATTATATGCTTTGAGTAAACACTCGATTTACGCACTGTAATCAAACGTTTGGTAATTAATCATTTTTTAAATCAGAAAATTTGTAAAACATAATGAGACTCTTTTAAATGCTGGATGTTGGATTCTGACGTTATAAAGTACGTTTTATGGACGTCTGAAGTGCAAAGGTCATAATATTTACGTAAATAATCATTTTATTGAATATTACGCATGCCGGTGGAATTTTTCTGGCTTTTGACTCATTGTTTCGATTGACGTTGGTGACGTTAAACGTCCCATAACATACCCAAATGTTACCAAGTGATCAATGGTTACATCTGCAATCACTTTTAGGGGTTTTGGAAACAAAATATTGGTTTTGGTTTCAAATTTGACATTTACTGATCATGGTTACATGGTTTACTACTGTAGGTCAGTGTGGTTACGCGTACGCCATTAAGCATACGTAACCGACATTGAGGCTCAACCGGTTGTAATTTGACGTTTAGATATTGTTTTCATATAAGATGCTCAGTTATACCACAGACTTGCATTACAAAGCATGTTTTAGTAACCCAAAGTATTTGTTGCGTTTCTTTATTCCTTAAGTATAGAAAGAAAAGCACACAATTTTATAATGGCTTTTAATAATTTTGTCTCTGTGGAGCGAAATAGATATCACATAAACAACACTTTAAAGACTCTCACAATATCTTTGGAATTTCCTGTTAGCCGGGAATCCAGCCAAATTTTGATAAACAAGCTAGGTCAGTTCGACCTCATTTTTAAAAAAAAAAGAATTTGGGTTATTATTTTTTTCTTATGGTTGTCAAGAGTTTTGGCACATTGCACACCGTCTTCTTCGAAAAGACAGTTGGCATTTTCCAGCTACTTACACTGTCAGCAGCTATGTTCTTCACAACTCAGTTTCGAGACAAATAGTGACGATCTTGCCTAGCATCAACACCAGTTGCGTTAAGGAATTGGATCGGATATATTCGCGTTCATTTCAGATGATGGTGGTCAAAGAGACAAATATTTTGCAACGAATTTTACAACGTTATGGTCCTGCGGCTTTGTTGATATGGTTATATTGACGTTTTACAATGACGGACAATGGTAGTCACCATTTTGTTTAGCTGAAATGAAGAATACGGATTTATTGCATTTTGCTCATATTTTTTTTTTCACTTGAAAATTTAAAAATTTAAGAAGTTCCTTCTATAGAATGAAAAGAACGTGAAAATACCTGGGTGCCCGACTTAAACTTCTGACAAGTATATACATGTATGATCTCTATGTTCTGGTAGATTTGGGTTGAGCTCAGCTTTGCCGAGACAGGGCTAATGAAATTGCGACCTTCGAGTAATTGAACGAGAGAGTGAACAATCTAGGATATTGATTATGAGACATAATGGAACTTTCGCAGATGCATCAGCACATGCAGATAATAAAACAGCATGCAATAATAGAGTTTAACGTCAGTCAGACTATGCAATAGCATTTGAATAAATATAAAACCAGGCGGCTTTGAAGTCTGCCAAGATTTTTGTAACGTGGGTTGTCGGTGATTCTTTGAGAGACGTTTCCAGCGAAACCGCCTTCTTTTGATAGAATATTGACATTTCCAGTTCCTGCGTCAAGCTAGAGTTTGATGCGCCTTGCAATCAGAGATTGAACAATAACTCATAAACTGTAGTGAGCCACAATGAGGACGTGGGTTGTCAGTGATTCTTTGAGAGACGTTTCCAGCGAAACCGCCTTCTTTTGATAGAATATTGACATTTCCAGCGAAACCGCCTTCTTTTGATAGAATATTGACATTTCCAGTTCCTGCGTCAAGCTAGAGTTTGATGCGCCTTGCAATCAGAGATTGAACAATAACTCATAAACTGTAGTGAGCCACAATGAGGACGTGGGTTGTCAGTGACTCTTTGAGAGACGTTTCCAGCGAAACCATCTTCTTTTGATAGAATATTGACATTTCCAGTTCCTGCGTCAAGCTAGAGTTTGATGCGCCTTGCAATCAGAGATTGAACAATAACTCATAAACTGTAGTGAGCCACAATGAGGACTAGTAGCGGGTGTAGAAGATTTAAGCACAAAAGATCATCTGCTGTTGTAAAATTGCAGGGCTGCTCTAAGATCTTTTGCAGTTACCACACACAGGCGAATAACGGATATTTAAGCAATTTCTATGAAAAACTAAACATAATTTTTTATGATCAACTGCTTGAAATTCCATAATAAGGCCTGTAATCATGTTTTGTGCACGAAAGATAGTTCAATCTTTTTTCTGGTACGTATTTGCATACATGTACAGTATTTAGGTGTTCATTTAATGTATGTAACTGCATGTATGAAACAAATCATGATGCACTGCGCAAAACGATTCATGCCTGCGAACATACAACAAAATAATAATAATAATAATATCATTATTATTATTATTATTATTGTTATTATTATTATTAAATAATAATAATAATAATAATAATAATAATAATAATAATAATAATAATAATAATATTATTATTATTATTATTATTATTATTATTATTATTATTATTAATAATAATAATAATAATAATATTATTATTATTATTATTATTATTATTATTCTGTTGTATGTTCGCAGCTATGCATCTTCTCGCACAGTGCATCATGTTTCGTGCGCTAACCATGGTCACGGGCTTAATTAATAAGACTGTGTATGTTTATTATAATCGTGCAATATTTTTAATGCCCCTTTAACCCAATCAAAACCCGATGACATAGAAACATAAAAGACAAATTATACAAATATCATTTGACCTTTATGTAAACTATCAAAGTTATGTACGTGAACGTTAGTCTTTATGTTATTTTGTGCATACCATTTGATTAAATAAGATCAAGGCACTTGCATTCTCATGATTCAAGAAGTATTTGATAATTAGTGTATGCACATAACAATGGGTCTAATGGTGCACGTATGCAAAAGTAAATGATACACTGAAACAGCAACAACAGGAAATAACATATAGTCATAAGCAATACATGAATTGGTCCCATGGACAAAATGCATTATTGTTTTGCAATACGTAATTAATTAGAGTATGGGTTGCGTCATGCAGAAATCTAATTTCCATGTTTCCGACCAGTTCCGCATAAACCGAGCTACAACAGCAATGCCAGGAATGTAACCTTCATGACAGAGTTATTGGCTATTGTTTCATTGTTGGGCCATTCGTTTGTAGAGCATTTAATATGAATTAGCACCAAAGTTGAAATGCAAATTTTTAATACCGAGAAAAAATACCTTTAAGTAACAACTTGTCAGGCTTAGAATAATTGATAGTTTACTACGAAAACAAAAAGAATGTAAGTGATGAAACGGAACGGTGATAGCTTAGGAATCGATGGCTAACGTTTGAGGAGCAGAAGAAACGAGCGTACATTTTTTAAAAGTAAAAAGAACTTTATGAATAACATAATAAATTATAGTATTCTTGCTTTGAATAAAAGTCGTAAGGACCAGTAGTGGCTTCAAAAATTTACTCAAAATGACAGCTGAATTTTTATTATCAGCGTTATCATACGTTCAATAAAACTTTGAACACCCATACACATCTCGTGTATTATAAGCCCTATCTATAGTGTGCGTTCAGACTAAACGTGTTCATTCGGATCATGTGTGCGATCACATTTGATAGAATTTTTATAGAGATACCTTGATAGAGAGACATTGATGATAGTTATTAGTATATACATATACACTAGGCAAAAATGCCAACGCATCAGTTTTAAGAATTTAATGACTTTGGTTCCATTTAGGATTTTGCTTTTAAATTTTGCATACTGTTCATAGACGAACATCTGCGCATAATGACAAGATTATTTTAAATAAATTAATCAAGTCATTAGAGGATCATGCAAAAACAGTTTTTCTGCACCTCAATTACGTAAAAGATAACAATTCTGGTTCCGGTTGACGAAAAAAAATGTTTATCAATGTACAGAAGAACAGAATAGAACAGAACATTTTACCACGGTTCTACCATAAGAGCGACACTTCGTGTCGCTATAAAATTGGGGGCATACATTACATGGAAATGTTTTCTTGATGCAACCTCTCTATTGAACTCGTTACTTTAGTATTTGATTGAGGCTAGCCGGATGTTGGTAAAGAGCAAGTTATTTTGCTATTCATGCGTGTTGTAATGTTCAAGTGTTGTTTTGTACTGTACTGTTCTTTCTCGCCTGATGTCTGGGCTGGGATTTTAAATGTAATTGTACAATCTATGTGCCTTCTAAAGATCTCGAAACGTGTTATGAATCATATATATATATTCGGCTGTTTTTCATGACCGCTTATCAGAATCATACGGGATGTTCCGGTAACCGAGCATACTAAGGGAAAAGTTGAATTTTATTCCCTTTTTTCTTGAATAAGCATTCTTATGAGTATGTAAGTTGCAATATACTGCAAATGTTCATGCAGAAAAAATGCTAGGCTTGCTGTAAAATATAGCTTTGCTCAAAATTAGAGAACGAAATGTTTTGTCCACGATGTCATGATATAACTCACGATATCTTAAAACATTTGTTTAGCACTTGTGTAAAAACCTCTACCAGTCAGAAGCTGTTGACATTCTGGGAAAATGTGAAATCCATCTTTGGTGACAATGTCTATTTGTTACTATCTAACTTGGAACTCGAAGACTTCATCACATTAATCCTTGGTGGACGACTACCAATAGTAACTGTCGCGTTAACCGAGGACGTATACTATGATCTCATCCTACTAAGTAGCAAACTTTTGCGGGCATTATTTGGATGATATCTACTTGAACATTCATAAACTGTCAAAGAAACAGTCGTTTGCATGGTTGGAAACCTGTCCGACTCAAATGAACATTTTGTCAAGTTTGTAACGAACTTGAGCTCATTGTTTGCCTTTTTGTACATATGTACCATGTCTTGTTCCTTGCTTAACTTGTTTTGATGTTTATTGTCTATATATGAGTGATAATCTTCAAATTTTGGAGGAAATAAAGTTATCATCATCATCATTATTATTATTATTATTATTATTATTATTATTATTATTCTGTTGTATGTTCGCAGCTATGCATCTTCTCGCACAGTGCATCATGTTTCGTGCGCTAACCATGGTCACGGGCTTAATTAATAAGACTGTGTATGTTTATTATAATCGTGCAATATTTTTAATGCCCCTTTAACCCAATCAAAACCCAATGACATAGAAACATAAAAGACAAATTATACAAATATCATTTGACCTTTATGTAAACTATCAAAGTTATGTACGTGAACGTTAGTCTTTATGTTATTTTGTGCATACCATTTGATTAAATAAGATCAAGGCACTTGCATTCTCATGATTCAAGAAGTATTTGATAATTAGTGTATGCACATAACAATGGGTCTAATGGTGCACGTATGCAAAAGTAAATGATACACTGAAACAGCAACAACAGGAAACAACATATAGTCATAAGCAATACATGAATTGGTCCCATGGACAAAATGCATTATTGTTTTGCAATACGTAATTAATTAGAGTATGGGTTGCGTCATGCAGAAATCTAATTTCCATGTTTCCGACCAGTTCCGCATAAACCGAGCTACAACAGCAATGCCAGGAATGTAACCTTCATGACAGAGTTATTGGCTATTCTTTATTGTTGGGCCATTCGTTTGTAGAGCATTTAATATGAATTAGCACCAAAGTTGAAATGCAAATTTTTAATACCGAGAAAAAATACCTTTAAGTAACAACTTGTCAGGCTTAGAATAATTGATAGTTTACTACGAAAACAAAAAGAATGTAAGTGATGAAACGGAACGGTGATAGCTTAGGAATCGATGGCTAACGTTTGAGGAGCAGAAGAAACGAGCGTACATTTTTTAAAAGTAAAAAGAACTTTATGAATAACATAATAAATTATAGTATTCTTGCTTTGAATAAAAGTCGTAAGGACCAGTAGTGGCTTCAAAAATGTACCCAAAATGACAGCTGAATTTTTATTATCAGCGTTATCATACGTTCAATAAAACTTTGAACACCCATACACATCTCGTGTATTATAGGCCCTATCTATAGTGTGCGTTCAGACTAAACGTGTTCATTCGGATCATGTGTGCGATCACATTTGACAGAATTTTTATAGAGATACCTTGATAGAGAGACATTGATGATAGTTATTAGTATATACATATACACTAGGCAAAAATGCCAACGCATCAGTTTTAAGAATTTAATGACTTTGGTTCCATTTAGGATTTTGCTTTGAAATTTTGCATACTGTTCATAGACGAACATCTGCGCATAATGACAAGATTATTTTAAATAAATTAATCAAGTCATTAGAGGATCATGCAAAAACAGTTTTTCTGCACCTCAATTACGTAAAAGATAACAATTCTGGTTCCGGTTGACGAAAAAAAAAATGTTTATCAATGTACAGAAGAACAGAATAGAACAGAACATTTTACCACGGTTCTACCATAAGAGCGACACTTCGTGTCGCTATAAAATTGGGGGCATACATTACATGGAAATGTTTTCTTGATGCAACCTCTCTATTGAACTCGTTACTTTAGTATTTGATTGAGGCTAGCCGGATGTTGGTAAAGAGCAAGTTATTTTGCTATTCATGCGTGTTGTAATGTTCAAGTGTTGTTTTGTACTGTACTGTTCTTTCTCGCCTGATGTCTGGGCTGGGATTTTAAATGTAATTGTACAATCTATGTGCCTTCTAAAGATCTCGAAACGTGTTATGAATCATATATATATTCGGCTGTTTTTCATGACCGCTTATCAGAATCATACGGGATGTTCCGGTAACCGAGCATACTAAGGGAAAAGTTGAATTTTAATTTCAATAAACTTGTTTCTGATCTTGATATCCATGCTAATACTCCTAAGTCTTGAGATTGTAAAAATTCAAAATATGTTTATCAACCAGCTGGACATATAGTTACTGGAAATTTAAAAATAATTTCGGATTCTAGAATTCGCAAAATTGTTTCTAAAGGTCCGAAATATAGATTCCCTTCCTACATTAATTTCGACAAATGTAGAGAGGAGATTGCATCTGCATTAAATGATTTCGGTAATCGATGGTGTAAACGAGAGGGTGTTGAGGATAATGCTCTTAAAGAATGGAAAAGAAGTATCTTCACTATCGTGGATAAACGTATTAAGTTTTATTCACAAAATACTAATCTTTTACCTCCTAAACCCAAATCGTCATTTAGGCATTTGAAGCAGGGTATCCAAGAATTTCATAGAAAGTATGTCTTGGTTCCGGCAGATAAAGCCGCAAACAATGTTGTTGTCGTTTGTAGACTTCACTACGTTAACACCTTAAAACAGGAGCTTGATGGTACCAGGGCTTATCTGGAGACAGATACTGATGAGGTGTCTGTAGTAAATACCCACTTAAACGATTTACCTGTTAAGTTTTCTGTTTGTGTCAATGAAGGCCAAGACAAACTTCCTACGATGTATTGGTTACCTAAGCTTCACAAAAGACCATACAAAGCTAGATTTATTGCAAATTCTAGCTCTTGTACTACCACTGAACTTTCTAAATTATTAACTTCTTGTCTTACTGCTATCAAATCTCATGTTATAAGATACTGTGAGACAGTGTATGAAACTTCAAATAAAAATTGGTTTTGGTCAATAAAAAATTCTGGTGAGGTGCTCAGTAAATTGAAGTGTAGAGGGTTCCGTGCGACAAGCTTGTCCACATATGATTTTTCTACTCTGTATACAACATTACCACATAATCTAATTAAAGAAAAACTTCTGGATTTGATAGAGTGGACCTTCAAAAGGGCATTAAAAAACTATGGTTCACTTTATTTGGCATGTAATGACAGAAAGGCTTTTTTCACTTCCTCTGACCAAAGTCGGTATACCCTTTGGTCATGTCAGAATGTGTGCGACGCCTTATCCTATCTCCTTGATAATATTTATATTAGATTTGGGACCAAGTTATACAGACAAATTGTTGGAATTCCGATGGGTACAAATTGCGCACCTCTCGTAGCTGATTTATTTTTATACTGCTACGAAAGAGATTTCATGGATTCTCTTAACCATGATAATCAAGCTGATATTATCGAGGCTTTTAATTCCACATCTATGTACCTCGATGACCTTTTGAACATTGACAACCCTTATTTTGAAGGTATGGTCAATCAAATTTATCCACCTGAACTTCAGTTGAACAAAGCTAATATCTCAGATACCGAAGCCCCCTTTTTAGATCTACATCTTTCTGTTGCAAATGGATTTGTTTCTTCTAAAATTTATGATAAGCGCGATGACTTTGATTTTGATATAGTAAATTTTCCTTTTTTGGATGGTGACGTTCCTCGTCGTGCTTCTTATGGTGTATACATTTCGCAACTTATTAGGTTTGCTAGAGTCTGCAATCATGTTACAGACTTCAACGCTCGAAATAAATGTTTAACGGCAAAACTTCTCCAACAGGGCTATCGGTATCATAAACTTCGAAAAACCTTTTCTAAATTTTATCGTAGACACTATGAATTGATTTCCAAATATAATGTTGGGTTAAAGACACTTTTAAGTGAGGGCCTTTCGGAACCTGAATTTTATGGTGACTTGGTTTACAAATTAAAGAAACTTAAAGGAATAAATGATTTTTCTCTTCAGTTCGGAAAAATCATATCACGTTACAGACGTATAGGTTATAACTTGAATGTTATGCGACAGTCTGCATGCTTAGTTTTTAACCCAATCATGGTTGATAACTATGCTGCCTTCTTTAATTGCACGCCGGTGGGTCGGGCGTCAGACTCTATGATGGCCCCGACTTAAAGCTATTCATTTTAGTTGGTTGGGGCCGGAGCTTCTTGTCTGTTGCTTGGCCCACCGGGGTCCAACTGGTGTTTTTCTTTTGCTCCGGAGTTAGTAGGTTATTCGGCGCCCAGGGATCTCCATCGTCGGGCAGCTTACTCAATCTGTGAGTCCTGGTTTTTGATTCATCAGGATGTTTATCATGATTTATTTGTTTGTTCTTGATGATTCATTGACTAGTTAGAGATTCACCACGAGGACCGAAGAACTAACTAAATGTTGTGAACCACTGCAGAAGCTGAGGGTGAGGTTAGGTACCTGTAAAACCGGTTTAAGCCCGCCAGTAACTTTGTGTTACTGATCGTTCCAAGTCGATACTTCTGTAGTGGTTCTTTTTGTTTTATGTCTTGGTGTTTAACATTTTTTGTGCTGTTGGCGCCTTATGTATGTTTTCATATTTTTAGTTAAGTTAAGGTAACTGAGTGGCCACCTATTGGGAAAATAGCTGCTCATTCGGCTTACGATATGTTTCATGGTATAAGTACCTGATTGTTAGTTTGTTTTTTTCCCACCTCGGTTTTTGGAGTGGGAATCTTTTTCTGATTGCGCCTTTTCCTGATCTTTGCCTACTTGTACCTTTTTATTCCCTTTTTTCTTGAATAAGCATTCTTATGAGTATGTAAGTTGCAATATACTGCAAATATTCATGCAGAAAAAATGCTAGGCTTGCTGTAAAATATAATTCAGATAACCATTTATTATGGCGTCTTTTAATTGAGACATCAGATGCAAACACAAATCTCCATTAACCAGTTTAACTTTAACTAGAAAGAGAAACACACGTTTTTATAAAGGTTTTAATGATGATCAATCGCCAGGTTGTCTCTACACAGCGAAATTGGTATCACTTAAACAACACTTAAAAGACTTCACAACTCTCACAATATCTATGGAATTTCCTGTTAGGAATCTATCCAGATTGTGATAAACTACTCACTAGGTCATTTCGACCTCAAATGAGTTTGGATTATTTTTGCTTCTTGATATGTTTTTCAAGGGTTTTTAGCAGTTACAATGTATTACACTGCCATCTTTGAAAAGACTATTTTTTATTTTATATTCTAAAACCGACTTTATCAATTGCCAATAAAAGACACAATTCATAGGAATTGGATAAGCCATTACAGTGAGGAATATAAGTCCGATTTCAGAAAATTTGCTCAAAAACGACCACTTCATGGGATTATTTTTCCAACTGTATCTGTATTGCCAAACATTTTCCTGACAAGACTGGTTAAATGTTTATGAAAGCATCTCAAGTACAAGATCATTTATACTCAATGACAAAATTGGACAAACTGATAAAAAGTTGAAGCTAAATGATTATGCTATCTTCATGTATTATAGCGCATACCCATCAAATTCAACAAATTGAAGCATTTTTTGTTTCAGTAACGCTTATAATCCCATTATGTAAACATGTCGTGGCAAAGGTCACTTTGGTTCCGTGTTCCGTTAACTTAACAGGTAAACGGGATAAAGTTGGTCACGGGGAGGTGACAATCAACAATGCAAGGATTATAGACTTTTTTATTTTTTAATTGTCCTAACAAATGTATACCAAGAGAAATGTGCATTTTTTAAATATTCAAAGTAGTCACAAATACACTTTGAAACTTTAACATAGAGAGGCTAAGCTTCTAGTATATACAATGTTTATGTTACTTTGGAACTGTCCGAGAGAACATGTAAACATGACTCTTGCAATGCTGCAGAGATATGTTTTGATAGAGATTAAGAACCAAGATAACCTATGAAGCTGGCTGAACAAATTTTGTTCAATTTCTTGCCTTTATATACCATACTGATTAGTTAATTTAATGCACGCATATAGGTATTGAAAAAGTTTTACTCGACAAGGAACGTATCGTTATCTTTAATATCGAAATTATACGGTTTTTATACCCAAAATACTTGTCTGTAAACATTAATGATCTCTACGGACTTGTTCAAGTTTATTTTTTAGCCAGAAAAGAACCCCTGGCGCACGTTTCTTCAAGACAGAGTTGATAAAGTTGCGACTATCACCCTCTTGAATCTACCTTCGAGTATTTGAATGCAGAAAAAAGAGAGTACACTATCAAGGATATTGATTCTGACATATAATGGTACGCTCACAGATGCATCAGCACATGCAGATAATAAAACAGCATGCAATAATAGAGTTGAACGTCAGTCAGACTATGCAACAGCAGTTGAATAAATACAAAACCAGGCAGCTCTGAAGTCTGCCAGAGATTTCAAGATTTTTGTAATGTGGCTTGTCAGTGATTCTTAGAAAGAGACGTGTCCAGCAAAATCGTCTTGTTTGAATAGAATTCCGACATTTCAAGCTCCTGCTTCAAGCTGAAGCTTGTCAGGGATTGCAAGATCTAAATGTTATGTTAACTGTAGTGAGCCACAATAGGGATTTTTGACGGGTGCATAAGTTTTAAGCACAAAAGGTCATCAATGCAGAGCTGCTCTAAGATATTTTGTAGTTACCACACACAGGTAAATAAAAGAAATTAAAAAGGTACAAGTAGGCAAAGATCAGGAAAAGGCGCAATCAGAAAAAGATTCCCACTCCAAAAACCGAGGTGGGAAAAAACCAAACTAACAATCAGGTACTTATACCATGAAACATATCGTAAGCCGAATGAGCAGCTATTTTCCCAATAGGTGGCCACTCAGTTACCTTAACTTAACTAAAAACACGAAAACATACATAAGGCGCCAACAGCACAAAAAATTTTAAACACCAAGACATAAAACAAAAAGAACCACTACAGAAGTATCGACTTGGAACGATCAGTAACACAAAGTTAAACCAATTTCTAAAAAAATATTGTTTTTGGTATCTAAACATAGTTTTAATGATACAACTACTTGAAATTCCATAATCAATCATGTGTGTCCACGTTTTTCCGGTACGTATTTGCAACTCTTGTTATTCATTTACCTGTGACTGCATGTATGAAACGAATCATAGTGCTCCGCGAACATACACTAAAACGAATAATAATAATAATAATAATAATAATAATAATAATAATAATATTATTATTATTATTATTATTATTATTATTATTATTATTATTATTATTATATAATAATAATAATAATAATAATAATAATAATAATATTATTATTATTATTATTATTATTATTATTATTATTATTATTAATGATGATGATGATGATAATAATAATAATATTATTATTAATTATATTAATAATAATAATAATAATAATAATAATAATAATAATAATAATAATAATTATTATTATTATTATTATTATTAACATTATCATTATTAATAATAATAATAAATATATTTATAATAATAATAATAATAATAATAATAATAATAATATTATTATTATTATTATTATCGGACAATATAAAATCTCTTTAGCCCTATCAAAACACAAAGACAGAAACATAAAAAACAAATCATACAAATACCAAAAAATCCTTGACATCTATATAAACTATAAAAGTTACATACGTGAAAGTTAGTCTCGATGGTATTTTATGTATACCATTTTGATTAAATAAGATCAAGATCCTTGCATTCTTATTATTTTAGAAGTATTTGATAATTATTGAATGCACATAACAGTTGGTCTAATGATGCACATAAAATGCAAAAGTAAATGATAAATGAATCTCTTGAGTACTGCAACAGTATAAACAGGAAATAACATACATAAGTAATTCATAACTTGGTGCCATGCACAAGATGCATTATTGTTTTGCAAAACGCAATTTAAGCATCGGTTGTGTCATACAGAAATCCACTTTTAAAATTCCATATGTCCGACTAGTTTCACATAAACCGAGCAATGACTTGATGACTAGAAGTGAAATGATCATGACAAAATTGGCATGCACACCTTTAACCTTTATCAAATAACCAAAGACACGCTTTGCCCTAAAATAAACGACAGTATGACGATAGCCTCAGTCGTCTGGTGAAAGACATCCAAGTATAACATAGAAGGCGATTTGGCGAAATACCATTGTCATTTGTGACTAATCATTTCCGGCAGACTGAATGACTTTGACTTCTCATTTTACTATCCTTCAGTTGTGGAACTAATAGTAAAAATATGATAAATGATAAGGAAGAACTGACACAATCATAAATTTACACCTGTCAGACTATAAATCCTAAATAGTTTTTCTGGCTATTTTAAGATTATAATTTAAGGCTATTTTCTTCGAGTTCTTATAAAGGACACTGATGAGGGTTCATTACACGAAATTGCACAATGTGGCTCATACAATCTCCGTTTGAATGTTTCACTGCTTTCAACGGATTTGGATTTTATATATTATTTGTTATTAATGCAGCTGGTGCCGTGCCGTGTGGTGGTCCTTAAAGTCTCCCCGTACATCACCAGTAGTGCATATTAAATCATGCACGTTGAGAAACATGTTCTAAGCAAGGTTTTGATTTAACATCTATGAGGCCCTCCCAGGGGTTTTGGGGATTCAGGGAGAAGGGCTATTTATTTTCAGGGATTTGGGGAGAAGGGTCATTTATTTTCAGGGATTTGGGGAGAAAGCATGGTTTTAGGGAGCAGGGAGCAGGGGGCTGAGGAAAAACATTTTAGGGAGCTGGGAAGAAAGGTCAGTTTTCTTTCAGGGAGCAGGGAGCAAAGACCCCCCCCCCTGGAGGGGCCTCATCTATCTATTTGACCTCGTTTATAAATTTGACTTTGATTTAGACTATACGAAGGGCGTTCAAAAAGTTCGCGGAAAAGTGCCATCATATTATTATTTTGAAAATCAGCTGAATTAAACTATTACAGTTATATAGACAAACATGATTTGTACTTATACAGCAAATTTTGCTGCTCTGGCATGAATACAATGTTAACAGTGGTTGCTATGGAAAACGTACATCACGATTACCGGCCCATTTTTAAGTTTGCAAAAAGTCACTGTTTAATGATGGCGTTGCATTTGATAGTTTACCGTGCTTTTTTTCACCAAACTTTGTATGTGCAAAGTTCAATATGTTTGCGGTGAGCACATGACGTCATATAAGTGTGTGACGTCATTTGGGCCTAAAGCGGTCATATTGTTTAGTGGGTATGCCTAAAATGCGAAGGGAAAAACGGTATTCGATAAATTGTGCGTTTGGAACGGACTATAAAAGAAAGAAACACTGCTAAGAGCAGAAAGCGCATATGGCAACAAGGAAATTAAGAACAACAAAATGATCGTCTTGATAGAAAAGAGTAGAATTCGTGAAATACACAAGAGCGCGGATCTGGTAAAAGGTGTCTTCGGGCATTCAAGTACATGTTATGCTATTTAAATTTAAAAACCATATAAATTTGAAATATTTGGCATGTTCTGATATTTATTTCGTACAACTTTAATTTTGTAAAATAATCCAAGACACACACTTTTCTTATGAAACAACGTTATTTGTATCATGTATGTTGCCATGGCAACCGTTGCGCCATAAGGACTACCCTCATTTAATAAATCAGGTACGCCCTTTGTTATGCATGCTTTATCAAACAATTTGTGAATTCGTGCATATTGCATAGTCTGTGCAGTAGTATAGATGTTAAACTACAAGAAAAACATAGAATTTCGAGAATTTTAGTCTTAACTTCTTTTAATTACAGTGATATAAAGACGTTAACGTCATCAACGTCCAAGCGTCATCAACAGTTTTATGACGTCATGTTTAGATAACATCAACTGCACACCTTTCAACGATCATATCTTCGCTATTTATAAAGATAATCTCTTCAAATTTTCAGGAAATACTCAGAGAAACTTGGTTTTTCATATATAATTAATATGTTAATTTTGATTTTTTTCGCCCTAAGACACCTTTTATCAGATCTTGGCCCACAACATATCAAATTTTAGTTTCGTCACAATTCACTGCATTATACACACATAACTGACAATTAGACGCCCGTAAGCTAAGTAGATTCCAAAAATGCTTAAGAGATAGCCAACAGCGGCGTGAATGCGTATAACATGACGTAAGTATGACGTTGGGCCGGTTTTACTGGTGTTATCTTAGAAACGCACGTGATTTAATGCCTAATTTTCATCCAATTTTATTCATATTTTACATGCATTTGTTAACTATATGTTAATTTACAACATGCACATAGAACGTAAATTTCCCATGACAATTACAAATTTGGCAGCACTTTTCCTCGAACTTTTTGACCCCCTCCCCCTCTCGTACTTGTGTAAATTTTCGAAATTGCAGCACAGTTGTCGGGATTTCATAGCCGTCTCATAAGGGTCACCGATGAGGACCCATTACCAAAAATTGCGCAATATGCCTAATACTATCTCCCTTTGAGTGTTTTCACGGCTTCCAAAGGCTCTTAATGTTATATTTAAGACCATTTACTTTTTAAATAGTTTGTTTATTCTAGTTATTATTTAATAGTATTTATTTATTTATCTATCTATATTTTTTTTTTTTGGGGGGGGGGCACTTACATTTTGTCCGTCATTTTGGAACAATTTGATGCATTTATTATATCACTAATTTTCCATTTGATTTTCAAGCAGTTTATATGTTACAAAATAATGCAAATTTAACCGATGATCCAAACGCGACAATACAGTTGTTTCAAACTAATGCAAAACTAAGCAATGATGATCAAGAAGGGACCAGAAAATGTATGTACTATAATGGTGTGTAAAGAGACGTTCAAAAGGTGGACAGAAAACTAAAACGTTTATAAAACGTTATACAATGAGTTGTATTTTGTTTAATTTAAATAGTATGAATTATTGGAATGAATTATTAGAGTACAAGCCACCAGATATGTCAGTTGAATTCTGCCTCAGGTGTTTTCAAGAATGATTAAACTAAGAAATGAGAAAAATGTATTTTACAAATGCGGAAATAGAGACGCAGAAATTGGATTTGCATGATCGATCTGTGCCGGCCTTGTATGCACTACATACTCTTGTTGTTTATTCAAATACAAGCAGTTTCCACTAAAAATGTTTTACTTGACACCACCTAATATTGCTGCAAAGACAAGTCTAGGCCGGAGAAACGAAATACAAGTATTCCCCCGGAGTGGCTCGAATTCAAGCAATGTCAGGAATGTAACCTTCATGCCGGAGTAATTGGCTATTATTTCATTGTAGAGCCATTCGTTTGTAGAGCAGTAAATATGAAACACCAAAGTTGAAGTGTTAATTGCTTAATACAGAGTAAAATACTTTTAAGTAACAACTTGTCAGACTTACAATAATTGATAGTTTACTAGGAAAACAAAAATAATGTAAGTGGTGAAATGGAACAGTGATAGCATAAAGGATCTCAGTTTTACTCTTTATTTGCTATTCCTGCAGTTGATGTTGTGACGTGTGGTGGCCCTAAAACGTATTCCCATGCATCATCCATAGTGCAGATTACATTTTTCGTTTGGTCTTTAGAGATCAGGGAAGATATTTTGAGAATAAAGACAAATATTATCGGTATAGATTCATTTGCTATCACACTAAACAAAATATTAATCCGCATTAGACTGACGTTTAGCCAGTGTGAACGCAAATGTAATCCGGATTAATCTTATTGAGATAAAACTATTTTTCAAGTTTAAACGCGAATGTAATTCTGATCATTTTGAACCATATCATACTGCCCAGGATCAAATGTTTGTCCAGTGTGAATGCGTTGATCCGGATCAAATTAATCGTGATCAGTCTGATCCGGATTAAAATGTCTATTGTGAACCCACAGAAATAATTGATGCAACTGGCTGCTAACAAATGATTACAAACCCCCCTTATTAAAGTTTCCATCGAAACTGACTAAGGAGTACGAGAACTTGATTAATTACATGTACAATGTACATGTACAGCTGTACATATACTTGTACATTCTATCTATGACTTGGAGACCTAAAAGTCATCACGACGTAAAACCTTTACATCGTCTTAGCACTAGAGCGTTGAACTGTTCATTTTCACATGCGTTACAAGATACCAATGCACTGACTCGAAGAACGATTTTTTGCGCTTGTTGAAAGAAGTGCAAAAGAGCCGATTTCATTAAAAAGTTACGCTTATTCTTTTTCTACAACAAATTCTCAATGATGAACCCAAGCTATTTGCCTCTTGGTGTGCAAAGTAATGCAAACATAATGGCAAAAACATTGGAAACTTAAGACAAAATGAGTACAAAAAGGAAATTCAATTCAAAAGGCAAACTAAGCAAAAAGTCTTTGTAGGGCACAATATTTGCAGGCTTTCAGCAGATAAACGTCAACAGTCGATAGAAAGGCCAAAGTATGAGTGATTTCGGTTTCACGACCTATACATGTATATACGATTTCTATTTAGCAACTTAAAAGGATTTTATCAAAAGTTTTTTTTATAGAATTCATAAAAAAAATGCCATTATATTTGTTCTTCATTTTCCTTTAATGACACTATTTTGTAACTTGCTGGATTTGAGAGATCTAACCAAAGCAAAGTGACTGCTACAGAAGGGTGAAGGTTAAAGTTTTTGTTCTTGTCTCAGGTTTACAAACAGTAAACAACTTGTGAAAGTAATAATAATATAATAATAATAACAATAATAATTAAACATATTATAGGCGTAAAACATGACGAGACCGTATAACCCCAGTTAGCTCATTGACCTTTTAAAAGAATATGAAACATAAAACTAAGGCAAGCCAAGTAATACTTATGTAAGGTAAACTGTCGTCAAAATCTTACCGTAAGGAAACCTGTACAATCTGATATTTAAGTAAAGAGGTACAAGTAGGCAACGACCAGGAAAAAAGGTACAAGTAGGCAAAGATCAGGAAAAGGCGCAATCAGAAAAAGATTCCCACTCCAAAAACCGAGGTGGGAAAAAACCAAACTAACAATCAGGTACTTATACCATGAAACATATCGTAAGCCGAATGAGCAGCTATTTTCCCAATAGGTGGCCACTCAGTTACCTTTACTTAACTAAAAATATAAAAACATACATAAGGCGCCAACAGCACAAAAAAAAATTTAAAAAAAAATAAAAATAAACACGACAACATAAAACAAAAAAAAAAACTAACAATAAGGTACTTATGTTACGACCTAGCGTAACTAGACAGGTACAGCGAAAAACAACCAAGTAATTTAAACTTAACAATATTTAATCAAACAAATAAATGCTGCAAATACATAAAAACAAACAAACAGATAAGAAAATAAATAAATAAATAACTTACAAAGTTAATGTCAAATAAGTCCTTGTCCCTCAAATGTAAGTCCAGAATCCAGTAACCAGAATATGAGCACATGTATATTTTAATCCACACAAAACACTAGTGAAACAACCAAAATTATATACTTTAAATCACTTCAAATTTCTGAATACCTACGACTGAATTGGGACCTATATTTATACATCTAAGGAAATTCTCCAGGTTTCTAGAGAATGATATAATAAACTTTTCTCTAGAAAAGAAACGAACTAAACGAAAGTTCTTTTAAATTCTCCAAAGAGAATTTAGAATTCTCCAGAGAGAATTCAAGGCCGCAACGACCATCAAGACTAAACGAGAGTCCACTAGACCCTTCGAGATCTCAGTAATATACATAGTCCAAATATATTTTTAACTTATGGTAAAAAAAACACTCACTCCATTTTCATCTGGAATTATCCACAAAGTGCTCATAGAATTTTCTATACTTCTAAATTTTATAACAGTGATAAAAATAATCAATGACATTCTTCTACAAAGTTCTAGATAATAAATTGTAGAAACATAAAAAGAAATATATATTAATTAATTGGGTTACTCCCCTTTGATTATATATATATAAATTATAAGTAATAGCTTTTAAAAGAATCAATATTATTGAATCAATTATATATAACACTTCCCCTCTTCAACGAAAAGAAAGTTTTGTGAAATAAAACTTTCTTTTGCAATACTCATATGCAAACATACAAGGCAAAACTGTCAAGCTCTTGAAAGGGTGTCTGGAATTATATTATCTCTACCTTTTATGTGTCTAATGTCAAGATTGTGCTCTTGCAACATGAGACTAATGCTCTAGCTAATACTCAGATGGAGTCTCATTTTATTTTTTTATTTGCAGTGCTAATAGAGCTGACACACTTTTAAGTATGGCCCAAATCGAACAAAACTCTGACAAGCCTTATTCCAAACATACCTGACCTTCTTATCATAAAGTAAGTTTGTCAAAGGCTCAGCTAAAACTGAAACATTATTACAGAACTCCCTGTAATATCCAGCCATACCCAAAAAGCGCATCAGTTGCCGTTTTCCTGTAGGAACAGGAAAATCTGATATAGCCTCAACTTTGGCTTCTACAGGTCTGACCTGACCTTGTCCAACAATATGTCCTAGAAATGTCAAACTAGCATGGCAAAATTCACTTTTCGGTAAGTTTATTGTCAGTTTAGCATCACTGAGTCTTTTGAAAAATTCTCTGATGATCTCCAGGTGTTGTTTCCACTCTTCACTGTAGATGATGGCATCGTCGATGTAAGCTTTACACCCATCCAGACCGAAAATCAAACTATTAACCAAGCGAACCAAGCAACATTTCAGCGCTTTCAGTTTATTTCGAAATTGTCTTTCTGTAGTAACACATTCTAAAATCTCCTTTGGACTGTCTGTATATGGAATCTGCCAAAACCTTTTCAAAAGATCGAATTTTGTCACATATTTGGCGTGACCAATGTTGTCGATGCAGTCATCAATTCTTGGTATGGGAAATGTGTCAGTTTTTGTGACAGAATTTACTTTTCTATAGTCTGTGCACATTCGAAATGTCCCATCAGATTTTGGCACAAGTATACAAGGAGAACTCCATTCACTTTGACTAGGTTCTATAAAGTCATTGTCCAGCAAATACTTAACTTCTTTCCTGAGATATTGTTGTCTTTCAGGATGAAGTCTATACGGATGTTGTTTCACCGGTTTTGCTCCTTCAATAATGTCTACATCATGGTAGATTTTATCGGTTCTGGATGGAATGTCCGGAAATAAGTGCTCATATTCAAGAATTAATTGTTTTAGTTCATGTTTCTTGTCCGGATCTAGATGTGACAGTTTCTGATCGAGGTCATGCAGAATGTCAGAATTCTGGAGTTTTGAGGATAATGGTTCACAGTTCACAGAGTTCATTTCTTCAAAGTCTGTCTGATTTTGTTCATGAGGGACAGAATTAACTATGCTTACTGAGGAAATAACTGAACTATCATTATCACTATCCCTATCAATGTACTTTTTAAGCATGTTAATATGACATAATTGTTTTTGCTTGCGCCTCCCAGGAGTGTTAACAATGTAATTTACATCACTTAACCTTTTCTCAACAGTATATGGACCATAATATCTAGCTTGTAATGGCCTGCCAGGAATGGGCAAAAGAGCAATCACCTTGTCTCCAGGGTCAAAATTTCTGTTCTGAGCATTTTCATCAAAATGCAACTTCATTTTGCTCTGAGCTGACTTAAGATTGGACCGAGCAACCTCCCAAGCTTTTGTCAATCTAGTTTTGAAGTCAGACACATACTGAAGTAAGTTCAAAGGACTGTCATTACTTGAAAGAAACTTCTCTTTCATAAGTTTTAAAGGTCCACGAACAGTGTGTCCGAAAACAAGTTCAAACGGACTGAACCCAAGAGACTCTTGTACTGACTCTCTGACAGCAAATAATAGCAAATGTATGCCTTCATCCCAATCTTTTTCGGTGTCAAAACAGTAAGATCTGATCATGTTCTTCAAAGTTTGATGGAATCTTTCCAAAGCACCTTGACTTTCAGGATGATAAGCTGATGACTTGTATTGTTTAATGCCAAGTTCATGCATTACTTGCTGAAATGTTCCTGACATAAAATTGGAACCCTGATCTGATTGGACTGATTTTGGAAGACCTACAAGTGTGAAAAACTTTACAAGGGCCTTAACTATTGTTTTCGTCTTGATATTCCTGAGTGGAATTGCTTCAGGAAAACGTGTTGAAGCACACATTATAGTCAAGAGATATTGGCAACCTGATTTAGTCTTGGGTAACGGACCTACACAGTCAATGATAATCCTACTAAATGGTTCATCAAATGCAAGAATAGGCTGTAAATTAGCTTTTGGAATAGTCTGATTAGGTTTTCCTACCATTTGACAAGTGTGACAGGATTTGCAATGTTGGGAAACATCAGATTTTAATCCTGGCCAGTAGAAATGCTTGAGAATTTTGTGGTAAGTCTTATTTATCCCTAAATGACCTGACATGGGAGTTTCATGGGCCAAGTTTAAGATTTCAGGACGATAAGCCTTAGGAACCACAATTTGGTGATTTATGGTCCATTCGTCTTCCGCTGAAACATCAGGAGGACGCCATTTTCTCATTAAGATGTCATTTTTGACATAAAAACAAACAGGAACCTGAGAAATTTCATTTTCATCTAAAGCCCTTTCAAATAAAGGCGAGATTTCAGGATCACTGTGCTGTTCTTGACAAAGTTGTGACCTTGACATTTGGTCGTGACCTTGGTCAAAAATTGAAGGTGAAAGGTCATTGTCTGACCTTTGATTGTTGAAGTCAGTTTGACTTGGAGAAAGAGATTTTGAAATCTCATCATGAAAAGACTGACCTATAAAAGTGTCAGTTAAGTCAATATCCTGTATCCCATCATTCAATTTGACTTTCTTTGCCATAGCCCTTGTAACGGCACATGAAGGGTAAAGATCAGGAATTTCCTGCTCAATGGGATCAGGCAATTGATCCTCACAAGGTGTATTGGTCAAATGTGGGTTTACCACAACCTTATCTCCGGCTAAGTCATTGCCTAATAGCAAGTGAACACCTTTAAAAGGTAAAGAAGGCCTAATACCTACAGCCACAGGACCAGAAACTAAGTCTGAAGACAAATAAATGTTATGGAGCGGTACATTAACAAATCCACACTCTACTCCCTGAATAAGGACACTTGTCCCAGTTGAAGTCTTCTCGGAAAAAGGCAGGGTATCTGCTAAAATAAGAGACTGAGAAGCTCCGGTATCTCGTAAGATTTTAATAGGGGTAGACTGGGCAGAATCACTAGTAAGTGACACAAAACCTTCTGATAAGAATGGTTCATAAATCTCCATAATACAATCAGTCGCAGACGTTTTGGCCAAAATAGGATTTTCATCCTGAATAATCGACTGTGGTTTTGACCTTAAAGAAGTAAGACCTGTTGGTCTAGAATTATTTTGATTTTGTCTCTCTTTTCTTCTTTTCAAAGTTTCACATTCAGAAATGACGTGACCGTCACCTTTACAATAATTGCAAAACAGCCGGGGTGAGTATGAGGATCTTTGACCTTTGTTTTCACTAGTATCTTTATTTTTAGGATTATGTGAAGGACTGGAACTATCAGCTGTTAGTCCAGCTTGTGGTTGTGGATTAGGTTGAGGAGAATTATTTCTCTGTTGAGGGTTAAATGGTTTTGACTGAGGTGTATTAGGTTTAAATTGAGGGTTAAAAGGTTTCTTGTAAGGCTTATTTACAAAAGACACATTATGAGTCAAAGCATAATCATCAGCTAATCGTGCTGCTACATCTAAAGTTTCTACTTCCCTTTCGTCAAGAAAAGATTTGACATCAGAGTGTATGCATCGTTTGAACTCTTCAACAAGCATGAGCTGTCTTAATTTTGCATGATCAGACTTTACATCCTTTGAAGAACACCACCTATCAAATAATTGCTCCTTAGTTCTAGCAAATTCTACATGGGTTTGATCATGTTCTTTCCTACAATTTCTGAATTTCTGCCTGTAAGCTTCAGGTACTAATTCATAAGCCTTAAGAATCAGATTTTTGACTGTGTCATAATCTGAACTTTGATCAAGTGGAAGCTGAGTGTAAATTTCTCGAGCTTTAACAATAACAACACTCTGTAGAAGCAAGGTCCAATGCTCTTTTGGCCATTTCAAATTTTCTGCTACCTTCTCAAAATGTAAAAAATACTTATCTACCTCTTTTTCTTGAAATGGAGGAACGAGCCTGATATGTTTTGTAACATCAAATACTTTACTAGGATCAAAAGACACAGGAGGCATTGATTTACTGCTTAATTCAAGCTCTTTCATTTTTATCTCATAATGCATTTTCTCTTTTTCAAGTTCTACTCTTTCTAACATTTCTCTGTGTTTTTCCTTCTCTCGTTCTTCCATTTCCCTTTGCTTTGCCTTTTCCCTTTCTTCCATATCTATTTTTTCCTTCGCAAGCCTTTCTTCTAACTCTCTTTGTTTTTCTCTTTCCCTTTCTTCAAATGCTAACTTTTCTTTTTGCATTCTTTCTTCCCTTTCTTCCTTATCTACCCTTCTTTTTTCTTCAAATTCTAATCTTAATTTTTCCAATTCAAGATGCCTTTTTAATTCTAACTCTTTCAGCTGTATGTCGGTTTGTGAGACCATAATTAGAGATGTAGCTGAGGGTTCAAAAAATTCCTCATCAACAAGAAACTGAATGATAACATTCTTAATTTCACGTTTTAACATAGATGTTTTGACATCAGGTATGCTATAATGACTAGCAATGTCTAAAAGATCACTCTTTTTGGCCAAGTTTAACAGCTCTTGAGAAGGCGGAGCAATGAAATCTTCAAGTTTGAATAACATGGTTGCTTTTTGCTGGTATGACAAACAATAGATATCTTTTCAAATTCAGAATAAAATAGGTGTACAAAATGTTCAATCCCGGCTCAGAGCCCCCAAAATCTGTTACGACCTAGCGTAACTAGACAGGTACAGCGAAAAACAACCAAGTAATTTAAACTTAACAATATTTAATCAAACAAATAAATGTTGCAAATACATAAAAACAAACAAACAGATAAGTAAATAAATAAATAAATAACTTACAAAGTTAATGTCAAATAAGTCCTTGTCCCTCAAATGTAAGTCCAGAATCCAGTAACCAGAATATGAGCACATGTATATTTTAATCCACACAAAACACTAGTGAAACAACCAAAATTATATACTTTAAATCACTTCAAATTTCTGAATACCTACGACTGAATTGGGACCTATATTTATACATCTAAGGAAATTCTCCAGGTTTCTAGAGAATGATATAATAAACTTTTCTCTAGAAAAGAAACGAACTAAACGAAAGTTCTTTTAAATTCTCCAAAGAGAATTTAGAATTCTCCAGAGAGAATTCAAGGCCGCAACGACCATCAAGACTAAACGAGAGTCCACTAGACCCTTCGAGATCTCAGTAATATACATAGTCCAAATATATTTTTAACTTATGGTAAAAAAAACACTCACTCCATTTTCATCTGGAATTATCCACAAAGTGCTCATAGAATTTTCTATACTTCTAAATTATATAACAGTGATAAAAATAATCAATGACATTCTTCTACAAAGTTCTAGATAATAAATTGTAGAAACATAAAAAGAAATATATATTAATTAATTGGGTTACTCCCCTTTGATTATATATATATAAATTATAAGTAATAGCTTTTAAAAGAATCAATATTATTGAATCAATTATATATAACACTTATACCATGTATACATTTCGTAAGCCAAATGAGCAGCAAGTTTCTCAATAGGTGGCCACTCAGTTACCTAAACTTCACTAAAAATATGATAACATAGTTACATAAGGCGCCAACGGCACAAAAAAATTAAACACCAAGACATAAAACAATAAGAACCACCACAGAAGTATCGCCTTGGAACGATCGGTAATATAAAATTACTGGCGGGCTTAAACCGGTTTTACAGGATCCTAACCTCACCCTCAGCTTCTGCAGTGGTTCATAACATCTTGTTAGTTGTTCGGTCCTCGTAGTGAATCCCTAACTAGTCAATGAATCATCATGGACAAACAAATAAATTGATAAATCAAAAACGAGGACTCACAGAATGAGCAAGCTGCCCGACGATGGAGATCCCTGGGCGCCTCGTAACTTACTAACTCCGGAGCAAAAGAAAATAACCAGTTGAACCCCGGTGGGCAAGCAACAGACAAGAAGCTCCGGCCCCAACCAACTAAAATCAATAGCTTTATATCGGTACCATCATAGAGTCTGACGCCCGACCCACCGGCGTGCAATTAAAGAAGGCAGCATTGTTATCAACCGTGATTGGGTTAAAAACTAAGCATGCAGATTGTCGCTTAACATTTAAGTTATATCCTATACATGTACGTCTGTAACGCGTAATGATTTTTTCTGAATTGAAAAGGAAAATCATTCCTTCCAATAAGTTTCTTAAATTTGTAAACCAAGTCACCATTAAATTCTGGTTTTGAAAGGCCTTTACGTATTTAGCCCAACATTAAATTTGGAAATCAGTTCATAGTGTCGCCGATGAAATTTAGAAAAGTTTTTTCGAAGTTTATGATACCGTTAGCTCTGCTGAAGAAGTTTGACTGTTAAACATTTATTTCAAGTATTGAAGTCCGCAACATGATTGCAGACTCTAGCAAACCTAATAAGTTGTGAAATATATACGCCATTAGAAGCACGGCGAGGAAAGTCACCATCCAAAAACAGCAAGTATACTATATCAAAATAAAAGTCATCGCGTTTATCATAAATTTTAGAAGAAACGAATCCATTTGCAATTGAAAGATGTAAGTCTAAAAATGGGGCTTCGGTATCTGTGTTGTTTGCTTTATTCAGCTGTAGTTCAGGGAGATAAATTTGTTTGACCATGCCTTCAAAATAAGGATTGTCAATGTTCAAAAGGTCATCGTGGTACCTAGAAATCGAATTTAAGGCCTTGATAACATCAGCTTGATGGTCATGGTTAAGAGAATACATGAAATCTCTTTCGTAGCAGTGTAAAAAATAGATCAGCTACGAGAGGGGCGCAATTAGTACCCATCGGGAATCCAACAATTTGTCTGTATAACTTGGTTCCAAATCTAATTTAAATATTATCCAGAAGATAGAATAAGGCATCGCATACATTCTGACATGACCAAAGTGTATATCGACTTTGGTCAAAGGAAGTGAAAAATGCTTTTCTATCATCATTACAGGCCAAATAAAGTGAGCCATAGTTTTTTTTAATGCTCTTTTGAATGTCCACTGTATCAAATCGAGTAATTTTTCTTTAATCAGATTATGTGGCAACGTGGTATACAGAGTAGACAAATCGTATGTTGACAAGCTCGTCGCACGGAACCCTCTACACTTCAATTTACTTCAGCACCTCGCCAGATATTTTTATTGACCAAAACCAATTTTTATTTGAAGTTTCATACACCGTCTCACAGTATCGTATGACATGAAATTTGATAGCAATAAGACAGGAAGTTAATAATTTAGAAAGTTCAGTGGTAGTACAAGAACTAGAATTAGCAATAAATCTAGCTTTGTACCGTCTTTTGTGAAGCTTAGGTAACCAGTACTTCGTAGGAAGTTTGTCTTAGCCTTCATTGACACAAACAGAAAACTTAACAGGTAATTCATTTAAGTGAGCATTAACTACAGACATTTCATAAAAAACTCAATGTTTTGCACAGGGAATTTATCTTAGGCGTACTATTTCAAATAAAGATACAAGCATGAATTGTCTAGTTTTACATATGATTTCCGGCCCACCAGCAAAACAATTAATTGTTCTGAATAAGTCATGCAGACTCTTACACCATCCTCTAACTTATTGTCTACATTTCACTTTCATGTTAATTGTTACTACGCTACAGGCGACCACAAATTGCTATTTGTGTTCCATACCTAATTCTTTTTCATGCATCTATTAAGCAGACAATTAGCCACTTCCACAACCCATTGATCACAGTTTATGTTATATCAGTTTATGTAACTGAAAGTCTTTAACTGAAAGTCTTTAGCGCTGTAGTGGACGTGGAATTTAAAGTTGAATACATTCATACGTGATTATTATAATTATTATATATTACAATCTTTTCTATAGTGTCATGGTAACGCTTTGTGCATCCAGTACTCTAAGAGTGTGTGGCTTGTTTTTTTTTTTTTGCATTGTTGTACTCACTGTCTTTAATACCAGCCTGGTGGTCACCTTGTTGTGAAAGAGCTAGTTTTCTAGATCTCAAGACATAATTTTATATACTATAGCTTGCGATGTCTAGTATCCCGTCTGGTGTCACAATTGGTATTGAAAACTTGACTAATTATTTTTTCCTGACTTTCTCTTCTTACTTTATGGTGGTATCAATGTTGGCAAGAGGTTTTAGTGCTATGATTCCATAAACATAATTTATTCACTAAACACGTTTCATGTTTTTGTAAATCTCCTTAAACTTTTTGTACTTTGGTTTTAAATTAAGACATAAAATAAAGTAAAATATTTCAGTGATTCTATAGTATCAGTGTAGGGCGTAGACCTTTATGCTGCGCACTAAATCTTTTTCGTATTAAACTGGAAAATAATTATCAGCTACATATTAGTTATGCAATATTTATAATGTTTTAACGACGTATTTATTACATGATCACACGTCTATCTCATCTAAGTTTAAAGTTTAATGAAGATTTCCACCGGTTAGGTAATAACGTCAGACATATTACATTGATTATAAGACGAAGAAAAATATTAACAAAATGCTTCTGTCTGATATTTCACAGAATGAGAGTTACCAGATTATATTTGTTTTCATATTTTTATATAAATAATGACATACTGAACATTGTTGTGCTCAAAGCAGCAAACAATATGACTAATTGTACAAAGGTCATCTAGTACATGTCAGACTGACAAAAAAGTCGTTAAATTGCTTTGGGACATGGCGTTTTTTTTTTTTTTTTTTTTTCTTTTTTTCTTTTTTTCTTTTTTTTTTTTTTTTTTTTTTTTTTTTCAACATGTGCAACTTCCATATTCTACAAAATATCACGACGAAACAGAAATGTATACTATTTCAGTGGCCTCATTGTTTATTGTCATCTCGCTATCACGAACATTGTCCCGTTTTAACTGTTAGGTTAACGGAACATGGAACAAGCATGACCTTTGCCACGACATGTTAACTTTGCAAAATGGCATTATACAACGATATCAAAGTAAAAAAATAAACAATGAGCGGAAACTGTCATGATCACAAACACATGTCCATGAAACAAAATAGAGATAAAAAATAACAATAAACTATAATCCTTGCATTGTTTATTGTCACCTCCCCATGACCGACTGAATGGACATTCAAAAGAGCATTAAAAAACTATGGTTCACTTTATTTGGCCTGTAATGACAGAAAAGCGTTTTTCACTTCCTCTGACCAAAGTCGATATACACTTTTGTCATGTCAGAATGTATGCGATGCCTTATCCTATCTCCTGGATAATATTTATATTAGATTTAGAACCCCTCTCATAGCTGATCTATTTTTATACTGCTAGAGACTTCATAGTCTGGCGGTCGTTGCCGGTTTAAAAAGGGCTACTGATGAGGGTTCATTACCCTAAATTGCACAATATAGTCCAAACTATCTCCCTTTGAATGTTTTACTGCTTCCAAAGGATCAAACCTTTATATTTTATTTGCTATTACTGCAGCAGGTGTTGTGCCGTGTGGCGGCCGTAAAAAGTCTCCCCGTACATCATCCATAGTGCAGATTATATTTTTATGTCGGTCCTTTGAGATCAGTAAAGATGTTCAGAATGTTCAAAACACTCACGTTTAAAAATATAATTTTAAGCAATGTTTAAATTATTTGACCCAATTTAGGAATATGTCTTTGATTTAGACTCCTCGTGTTATTTCTCGAAATTGCAGCACAATAGTCTGGCGTTCGTTGCCGGTTTACAAAGGGCTACTGATGAGGGTTCATTACCCGAAATTACGCAATATAGTCCATACAATCTCCCTTTGAATGTTTTACTGCTTCCAAAGGATCAAACCTTTATATTTTATTCATGGATTCTCTTAACCATGACAATCAAGCTGATGTTATCGAGGCTTTTAATTCGACTTCTAGGTACCTCGATGACCTTTTGAACATTGACAATCCTGATTTTGAAGGCATGGTCAAACAAATTTACCCCCCTTAACTACGGTTGAATAAAGCAAACAACACAGATACCGAAGACCCATTTAAGACTTACATCTTTCTATTGCAAATGGATTCGTTTTTCTAAAATTTATGATAAACGCGATGACTTTGATTTTGATATTATAGTAAACTTTCCGTTTTTGGATGGTGACGCTCTTCGCCGAGCTTCTTATGGCGTATACCTTTCGCAACTTATTAGGTTTGCTAGAGTCTGCAATCACGTTGCGGACTTCAATGTGCTTAATAAATGTTTAACAGCCAAACTTCTTCAGCAGGGCTATCGGTATCAGAAACTTCGAAAAAAAAATCTAAATTTTATCGCAAACACTTTGAACTGATTTCCAAATTTAAGGTTGGGCTAAAGACCCTTTTACGCGAAGGCCTTTCGGAACCAGAATTTTATGGTGACTTGGTTTACAAATTTAAGTAACTTATAGGTAGGAATGATTTTTCTTTTCAATTCAGAAAAATCATTACAATGTCATGTTACAGACGTATAGGATATAACTTACATGTGATGCGACAGTCTGCATGCTTAGTTTTTAACCCAATCACGGTTGATAACTATGCTGCCTTCTTTAATTGCACGCCGGTGGGTCGGGCGTCAGACTCGATGATGGCCCCGACATAAAAGTGAACCACTGCAGAAGCTGAGGGTGAGGTTAGGTACCTGTAAAACCGGTTTAAGCCCGCCAGTAACTTTGTGTTACTGATCGTTCCAAGTCGATACTTCTGTAGTGGTTCTTTTTGTTTTATGTCTTGGTGTTTAAAATTTTTTGTGCTGTTGGCGCCTTATGTATGTTTTCATATTTTTAGTTAAGTTAAGGTAACTGAGTGGCCACCTATTGGGAAAATAGCTGCTCATTCGGCTTACGATATGTTTCATGGTATAAGTACCTGATTGTTAGTTTGGTTTTTTCCCACCTCGGTTTTTGGAGTGGGAATCTTTTTCTGATTGCGCCTTTTCCTGATCTTTGCCTACTTGTACCTTTTTATATCAGAGTTCTTGTGGTTGTGCCGTGTGGCGGCCCTAAAAAGTCTCCCCGTACATCCATTTAATGCTCTTATTTTTCCAATCCTCAGGGATTGCTTGCAATCAGTTTGTATTTTCCTATCTCTAATTTAGTAGGTTATTCGGCGCCCAGGGATCTCCATCGTCGGGCAGCTTACTCAATCTGTGAGTCCTGGTTTTTGATTCATCAGGATGTTTATCATGATTTATTTGTTTGTTCTTGATGATTCATTGACTAGTTAGAGATTCACCACGAGGACCGAAGAACTAACTAAATGTTGTGAACCACTGCAGAAGCTGAGGGTGAGGTTAGGTACCTGTAAAACCGGTTTAAGCCCGCCAGTAACTTTGTGTTACTGATCGTTCCAAGTCGATACTTCTGTAGTGGTTCTTTTTGTTTTATGTCTTGGTGTTTAAAATTTTTTGTGCTGTTGGCGCCTTATGTATGTTTTCATATTTTTAGTTAAGTTAAGGTAACTGAGTGGCCACCTATTGGGAAAATAGCTGCTCATTCGGCTTACGATATGTTTCATGGTATAAGTACCTGATTGTTAGTTTGGTTTTTTCCCACCTCGGTTTTTGGAGTGGGAATCTTTTTCTGATTGCGCCTTTTCCTGATCTTTGCCTACTTGTATCCTTTTAGTTGGTTGGGGCCGGAGCTTCTTGTCTGTTGCTTGGCCCACCGGGGTTCAACTGGTGTTTTTCTTTTGCTCCGGAGTTAGTCAGTTATTGGGCTTACAGGGATCTCCATCGTCGGGCAGCTTACTTTTTGGATAGGTTTGAAAAGAGAATAAAGGACCAGTTTTTGCAGTTATGGAAATCGAAGGTTAACGAAAGTAGTAAATTGTCTTTTTATGCAGATATCAAAACACAGCATTGTTTAGAAAGTTATCTAGATATTTTGAAAATTCCTAAATTTCGTAATGCTTTGTCAAGTTTTAGAATTTCTTGTCATATGTTGGAAATAGAAAAAGATAGACATAGGGATATAGATAGGTTACTCAGAAAATGTCGATTTTGTCCCAATTGCATTGAGGACGAATATCATTTTTGGCTAGTATGTAAACAGTATGAAGATTTAAGGTATGATTATTTACCTAATAAATATTTTGAGAGGCCAAATTTACATAAACTTACTATACTTATGTCATCAAAAAAGGAAACTCTTATAAAGAATATTGCTTTGTATATATACAGGGTGTCCCAAAAAACGTAGCCGTTACAAAAAAGTGCATAGCTTTACCCCCCCCCCCATTTACCCCATTATCTTAAATAATACAGATATAAGCAAGATATTTTACACAGTGGTAGTGCTATTATAATTGATTCTGAATCTGACATCCATTTTGCTAGGTGGTGCTTCATTAGCAAGTGACGTCAAATCAAATCGATGATGTCATTTTCTGCTATCTGCTGCAACTTACATTGCTGGAAATTGAAAAAAAGTAACAAAATACAATATCCAAGCATTTTCAAGCCTTTATTCTCCCTTAAAAATGTTATAAAGAGGAGGAAGTAACAATTATTATCAGAAAATCAAAAGGGTTTGTTAAACAAGGGCAAAATGTGGTGAAAAATAGAAATTTTATTCCAAAATGGGGAGTGAACGACCATAAAACGTGTCGTGTAAAATTTTCATTGCTCCAAAAGGGGTCATTTAAACTAATGGTGGTCATTTTGGATATTAGGCAAAGTGCATAATTGCAATTAATATATATTTAAAGACATTGTTTTTAAGCATACTGTTACTAAGTTTGAATGAGTGTTCTGTAAAAATGTAATAAATAGTAAACATATATTGTAGCGGACACGTTTTTTTGGGACACCCTGTATTATGCAAATTTGAGACGTTCGAATCTATTAGCAAACATGTTGCAATAGAATATGTCATGCATGTACCATATTGTATTTAGTATTATATGTTGTATTTATTGTGTTGTGGGCCGGTGGCCTTTATCACAAAAAAAAAATAAACATAAACTACTCAATCTGTGAGTCCTCGTTTTTGATTCATCATGGATGTCATGATTTATTTGTTTGTCCATGATGATTCATTGACTAGTTAGAGATTCACCATGAGGACCGAACAACTAACTAAATGCAGAAGCTGAGGGCTGTAAAACCGGTTTAAGCCCGCCAGTAATTTTATATTACTGATCGTTCCAAGGCGATACTTTTGTGGTGGTTCTTATTGATTTATGTCTTTGTGTTTAAAACTGTTTATGCTGTTGGCGTCTTATGTATGTTATCATATTTTTAGTTAAGTTAAGGTAACTGAGTGACCACCTATTGTGAAAATAGCTGCTCATTTGGCTTACGAAAAGTTTTCATGGTATAAGTGCCTTATTGTTAGTTTGTTTTTTTCCCGCTTCGGTTTTTGGAGTTGGAATCTTTTTCTGACTGCGCCTTTTCCTGAACGTTGCCTACTTGTTCCTTTTTTAATTGTTGAGTTAACTGAACACAGAACCATTTTTTGACACGACAGGCTTACAAAATGACATTATAGTATTACTAAGTTATAAAAATGTGGTGAAATGAAGATCAGATGGGGTAAAAGTGGATCTAAACTAAATGCACTTCTCAATCTGAATAACAAGAACATGTTTTACGCAAAAAAAAATACAAGTGCACTTCTGTCAGCAGCTTTGCCTTTAGGTGAATCAACATATGTATGCACCTTACTCTGAATTCATGATGTTCAGTGAGTTGGAAATGACAAAACTAAAGCAGCAGAAAAGCAGTTAACGAATAATTACATGCAAATTACGAAAGCGGTTCTTGCATAAACCACAGATCTACATCGAGTATATTAGTGGAATAACTTACATCATACTTGATATTATATTTCTTTGTGTTTTAATTTTAAAACTGACTCGCCGAAGCGACACGTTAGAAATGCGAAAATGTATGCGAGCAAGACCAGTACCTGAAACAACGTTGAACTTCTGCATTGCTGCTTCGTGTTTAACTACACATGTGAAGCCAATACCACTGAGTGCAGTTCATGTACATGTACCAGTAAACTGTACTTTGAGGTTAGAATCCTGTAAAACCGGTTTAAGCCCGCCAGTAACTTTGTGTTAATGATCGTTCCAAGGCGATACTTCTGTGGTGGTTCTTTTTGTTTTATGTCTTGGTGTTTGAATTTTTTTTGTGCTGTTGGCGCCTTATGTATGTTTTCATATTTTTGGTTAAGTTAAGGTAACTGAGTGGCCACCTTTTGGGAAAATAGCTGCTCATTCGGCTTACGATATGTTTCATGGTATAAGTGCCTGATTGTTAGTTTGTTTTTTTCCCACCTCGGTTTTTGGAGTGGGAATCTCTTTCTGATTGCGCCTTTTCCTGATCTTTGCCTACTTGTACCTTTTGACGTTGTTTTTTTTTTTTTTTTTGTACGTACGTATATCCTCAAAGCATCATGGCCATTTAAGATAAGCCATGAATCTTAAAATGTACAATTTACTTTCTGTTCATTGGTACTACTTCTTATTGCAAATCTATAGTCATTAGTCTAAAATGTATGCAATTGTAATTTACATTTTGGAAACGTAATTTGCACTTCAGTCATTTAACTCTTATTCAGACACTTATCCTTTTCTATAAGCCATTGTAAGTTTGTTTTTTTTAAACTGCTGAAAACGCAGATTAATTAATAAACACTAGTATAATCGAGGAGTAAACTATACATTTACACCTACATGTAATCAACGCAACTCGAATCTTGCAGTCTGCTTATAATGATCTGCAATTAGTGGTTAAAATTGAAGGCACTTGAGTGTTGACAACACTAAATATCAGTTTTTCGGACATTTCAAGGAACTCATCCGAGACATTATTGTAGTCCTTGTTCATGTGAAGAATGTTGAAAATCCTATCAAAACTGAAGGCACTAGAGTGTTGACAACACTAAACATCAATTTTTGAGACATTCAAGGGTAGCTAACTCATCAATCATTCATGGGATCTGTTCGAAATTCGCTCCCATCCGAGATCGTATAGTTGTTCTCGTTACTACAAAGAACGATGTAGCTCCAATAAAAAATGAAGGCACTCGAGTGTTGACAACACTTAATATCAAGGGCAGCTAACTCTGCAACCAGTCGTGGGATCTGGTCAAAATTCGATCTCATCAGAGAAATTATTGTTGTGTTTGTTACCTGCAAGTATGAAAAAGATTCGACACAAAATAGCAGAGTACATGTGATGATACCACTTTCCCAATAAAAAGTTCATGGGGATTTTTCAATATGCTCAAGGCCAGAAAACTCAGCAGTCTGTGATTGGATATGACCGAAATTCAAGCTGATCATGATTTTCATCGTTAGCGACAATAATGAACACGGTTTTCGCGATTATATCACTATGCGAGCTATCTGTTGCCATGAAAACCATAGTCCTTCTACTACTTTGCATTGAAACCTTATTCAGGCAATACCCTACCACAATGATTCTTCTTATAAAGTTTCGGATAGCGAATGGCCTGCTCGTCTCCGAGTTATACATGTTTGAAATTATGATCAGAATTACAGACTAACAGACAGACGCCGCTCGAGTTCCATTTTATAAATTCACCTTTTGAGCCTTCTGCACAGGTAAGCTAAAAACTAAACATTTTTACTAATTATGCAAAACATATAAAACAGATAAGTGAAGAAGCAAAGTATGGCTACAGGAGTGGTAAGTTGTTTGTCCACATAAATTGTTTCGTTTATTAGAGATTAGAGCACAAATAAATAATTCATAATTATTTCTTAGATCAGCACAAAAAGATATACGAGGATATCACGTATAATGAAAAATATTGAGTATTGATAAATATAACAATGAAACAACGACTGATGAACCTATTTTGGCGAAGAAGTTCATTGAAAATTGTGAAAATATTGCCGATGATGCCTAAGATGTTCAAAGTTAAGATCATTCAATCTCATGAACATTTCAGAAAATGTCCAATTTGATTTACATGTATCACAGGTCGATGAAAATTTTGTGTAACTTTTTTGTCAACACTAATCTTGTTTAATCAGAATTTCCTGGGTTAGATAGTATTGGAAAAAGACTTCTTAAGGACTTATGTGTGGTCACTGTATATACATGTTTGAAGATTTACCTGTATAAAAAAGCATTGTTTATTTTTGTCAACAATGTTACATTCTTTACGATGCTTTATCATGTGGCTGTTGAATATGTTGCAAATACATGGATTTGTGTATAGATGGTTGTGAAATGAGTGGTCAGCTCAGAGCAAGTGAGTCATTTTTCAGTTACTTCCGGGTTGAAATCGTTGGACCCATTTTTCTTAGCTTTTTGAAAAAAAACTAGCCAGATTTTTCGATGTAGTTATTGACTTCAATCATATAAGAACCTGAAACAAAAGGCATGTCATCTCAGTTTCCACAAACAATAAAGGCACACGAGTTACCCACTTTCAAAATTTTCCAGAAAAAAACATGTTTACACTAACTTTTCTTAGAGAAATACATTTCCATGACCCCAAAATAATCCTTAATTTGTCAGATTATGTATCCTAGACTTTCAAGCTTTGTGCACTCCATTTTCCAGGAAATGGGTCCCACGAAAACCAGTTACATTTCCAATTTTACACCAAGCTATTTAAAATTTTAAAAGAATAACTATACTGAGTCATTCCTTGTATCCGTGACGTCTATAAGCAATAAATGTACATCATCATTTGATTGACAGATTCAAGAAAACAGTAGATTTCTGTTTTACATACCCCACCCACTCATGTCAATAATGATAAATTCTTAATATAGTTATTACTTTATAAATCTTTCAGAATCATGTCTCCAATCAAACGGCAAACGGAATCTTAAGGTGCGTAAATGTCTGAATGTTTTTTTTTTCTTTACTTGTGGTGTGCCACAGGAAGCTACTTTAGGACAGTTATTACTTTTAATGTTAATAAACGACTTGCCGCTTTGCTTTAATGAATGTTTTCCTCATAGCTTCATGCTGACGATACAAATATGTATAGTATACAGAAAAAAAATACAAACTACTCAAACTTTACAACAGGCTCTTGAGTATCTGAAAGAATGGAATAGACTGAATGGTTCATATATGATACAAAATATAAAACAAAAACTAAGATAAGGTTACTAGAAAACGCCAGAAAAGATAACATTTTCAATTTGACGACTGTATTTCATGGAACGATAACAATAACGAATCACTAGTAACATTATCGAAATAATTGAGACATACGCGAAAATTTAAAGTGTGTTTAAAAATGTGTCTTCATAGCGTTTTTTATTATCAATTTTTATCCTTATTTTTTATAATAATTATCATTTTCATGTAGATTTCATTTTAAATATTGGAGACCATCAGTGAGGCTTTCAGGGAATCTTTTTTGCACGTCTTTTAGATATAATTAATCGCGTCCTTTTTGTCAGTCGAACATCATATTATCGAGTATTCATATGTGACCAGTCAGTGTGATGAACGAGTGTATGATTTGAATTCTGGTGTCTGAAATCTTTCGCGACGTTTATCAGTATTTGCATGTAATTTTTCCTTAACTGTTTTCTCAAGGGGTCTGACGACTGTACAGTATACTTGAGGTCTCTCAGGCACAAACATGTTCAATATTCATACACAAACATTTTTATTTATAAATTTATTAGAAATTTCATGATTACATATATATACATACATTCATGCATACAAATAGTATATAAACATGACTCAAGGGATTAGACAGTAGGCTAGGGCTATAATGGTCCTTTCCTTGACTTGGGTACTGCAGACAGCAAACGTATATACATTTTACACAACATTTATGAAGTAATATTTTCAAAGTTTGATCTTCAAAATTTATGAATACAACATTATCGTCAAAACTATAATCAATCATACAAGGCTTAAGAGGAGTGAGAACAAAATTCAGGACATATAGTTATGAATCTTGGATTACAACTGAATCATAAGAAGAATTTCAGTAAATATGAGGAAAAAAATAGGAGGATGAACATTTGACTCTACAGAAACTTACGCTAGGAGCGAGAGCCTCGGAGAGAGAGAGAGAGAGAGAGAGAGAGAGAGAGAGAGAGAGAGAGAGAGAGAGTTCTGAGTTGGGTTTAGGTTTGCTTATAGCTCTTTCACTTTGTAACTTAGATCAAGTTTAGTTCCATGTAAATCATAGTTGTACATTATGCGGTAACTGGGGCCGGATAAAATTCAGTAGGTAACACCGTTGCGTGCTCTTCACCGTAATCAGACGTTTTGCAAAGACATGGTGCGTTTTTTATTTTGTATACAGACGCAGAATTTTGGTAAATATTGTTTAAGTAGACTAAAGTCAGTTTAATGATTCGTATCTTAATACGGATATGATGAATTCTATATAAGTTACTTTTAAGTGTTTTTACATTAGATCAAATCCCTTTGCAATTAAAGTTTATCAAGTAAATGCATTTTATGACTTCGAATCCTAGGTAGAAGAAAATTGCATTGATGTTGAAATTTTACAGTTTGGTTAGATTTTCCTGTTTTCATGTGCCATAAAACACAGTGGCATTTTAATCAAAACTGTTTTATTTATATGCACCGAAACGTTCTCAATAAAAAAGTAGCCTCCGTAATAACTTGATAAGATACCTTTAATGACATTTAGCACAGTTTCAAAATAGCGACTGCTGGTTTCTATGGCATTAGACGGAATATTTTCAGCGGTGTTCCTTTAGACCTCTCTACACTGACGGAAATGGGATATATTGCGCCCTTGGTCGAAAATGAAAATTGAGCCAAACAGCGAGGAAAGGTAAAACTGTGCTATTATTACTTATGTTAGATCTTTTCTGGCATATATGAAATAAATTATAAACATTCTAGTTATTAAAGCATGCAAATCACAAAATACTTTGTTTTTATTTGTGGAAAATTTCAAGGATGTCTATAAATAGACCAGGGGAGACTACTGTAGAATTAGCAACTCAATGTCGAAAATCGTTTGTTTTTCTACGTTAATCTAAACTTTGTAGACAATTTCATGTTTTTACTGAAATATTTTTGCTATTGGTACAAATACCTAACAGAACTAACACGATTATCACAAAAATAACAGAACTAACACGATTATCACAAAAATAACGCAGACACTAGTAACCTACAAAATTCATAATCAGTTCGACATTGGTTTAAAGGCAACCTATGCTAAACTGTCACTGTCACGGAAGTGGAACGAGGTCACGAAGAGTATCGGAGTGCAGGTTAGCCAGCTGATCTACTATGGCACATGATCAAGTTGGTACTGTGTATTCAGGAATGCATGAAGCATATGAACAATTTGCAAAGTTACCCTACAATGCACGCGAAATAAATCTTAGAACACATTTTTGGCAAAAGTTGCTTAACACGTTACAGACGTATAGGTTATGACTTGAACGTTATGCGACAGACTGTATGCTTAGTTTTAAATCCAATCATTGTTGAAAACTATGCTGCCGTCTTTAATTGCACGCCGGTGGGTCGGGCGTCAGACTCTATGATGGCCCCGACATAAAGCTATCCATTTTAGTTGGTTTGGGCCGGAGCTTCTTGTCTGTTGCTTGGCCCATCGGGGTTTATTTTGCCTCAGGTTTCATAAAGTTATTCGGCGCTCAGGGATCTCCATCGTCGGACAGCTTACTGAATCTGTTGAGTCCTCGTTTTTGGATCATCAGGGTGATTATCATGATTTATTTGTTTGTCCTTGATGATTCATTGACTAGTCAGAGATTCACCACGAGGTTAAATGTTGTGAATCACTGCAGAAGATGAGGGTGAGGTTAGACGCCTGTAAAATCGATTTAAGCTCCTCAGTAATTTTATATTACTGCTCGTTCCAAGGCGATACTTCTGTTTTGGTTCCGTTTGTTTTATCTTTTGGAGTCTTTTTTGTGCTGTTTGGGCCTTACGTGCGTTTTTACATTTTTGTTTAAGTTCGGGTAAATGTGTAGTCGCCTGTTGGGAAATAGCTGCTCACTCGGCTTACGATATGTATTCTAAGTATAAGTACATGTACCTAATTGTCAATTAAGTTTTGCCCACCTCGGTTTTTGGAGTGGGAATTTCTTTCTGATTACGCCATTTTCTGATTGTTGCCTACTTGTACCTTTTTTTGTCTCCAAATAGACAGCGACCGACCGTAGCCCTTCACCTTTTTGCTTGTTCGCCACAACAACCTTCATTAATATACTGAGCTATATCAAACTATTTTTGTCACATTTTGTCTTCAGGTTGTCAGTATTTATATAGATTTGGATTCTTCGCTGATTTCAAAATTTATCGTTTATGTTGGTTTTAGAAGTGATGGCATGTCTAGCCAATCTATGCATACCAATTGAGCCGTCATATTAAACATCATATGGGCATAAGCACCCCTCAAAACCTATATCTAGTCCAAGCATTAGTATTGTCAGATCAGTATAGTTGCTGTTCTGTTTTGGAAAGCATTTTTACGTTACCAACGAAAGATCTGAACAGAATTGAAGGAATTAAGGGGTGCTCGCACCACAGCGTATAGCGCCAACGTATGCCGACGTATGAGATATTTTGTCCATACGTTGGTGTACGTTGCATACGTTCGGCATACGTTGTGCATAAGTTAGGGGTACGCTACAATACGCTGGCATACGTTGTCGTACGTCGTGTACGCCCAGAAATTTGTGCATGCACAAAATTTCCAACGTATGCCGACGTACTGATAATACGTTACTCATAAGTTAGGCGTACGCAACGAATACGTTATGCATAAGTTCATGAACGTTACCTGTAAGTTACTCATACGTTCGCATACGTTGTCGTACGCCAAAGCTCACCTGGATTTTTGTTCAGCGTATGAGAAGCGTATGCATAACGCCTTACCAACGTACGAGCAGCGTGCTCGGAACGTACGCAGCGTATGTTAAACGTGCGAAGAACGTACTCAGCGTATGCACAACTTATGCGTAGCGCATTGGTCAGCGTTCGGGATTTTATGTATAAAAATGGAAGGAATATGGACTGTGTTCATGATTAAATAGCCACATGGTGTGGTATTGTCAGTTTGACATTTCACCAGTAAACTATTCTGATTCTGATCAAAATAATATACTCGGCCAACAACAAATTGCACAATAAATTGTATTCACTGTTGTATTATCGCTTGTCCAGAGAATATTTTTTTTGTAAGAACTGGATGCCTTCAAAGCTCATATTCGATGACCTTTTATAAAATTATCGACATATAAAGTATTGAAGATTTGTTGAATTTTAAAGTCACCTTTTCAAAATATGCTTAATACAAAATCGAATACCAAAGGTAACTGAAAATTTAAGCAGGTAGATTCCACAATATGCTGGTTATTTTCAGTACGTGTATATCGAATGATTACATTTTGTAGAAATGAAAAGTTGTTGAGAAATTGTTATGGGAGACTTCGTTAGCTGTGAGAAGTGTTAAGATTGAAACAGAAACAGACGCGAATCTTAAAAACGTTACCCATCATAATATATGTTTCTACTAGGTCTACTCAAGTAAGACAAGAATACAGGCAGTGCCAATTTGTTTGTTTCGATTTTAGTGTGCATGGAAGCTTAGTCACTAAAATACATGTATCGAATACGATGAACTATTGCACAATTAAGTATGAGTTATAGCATGCATGTTTTCAGCTCCAGTCAATTATTTGTCATTATTGATGATTTTGTCACTTTTGTTAAGTGACCCATAAACTCAGTTCGACCTAATTAGGAAATGATTCTTCTGAGAAACGATATAAGAAATCCACAAAATGCACCCGAAGAATCAGGTGTGTAGATTACTTTGGTCATTTTAATTTCCTTTTATTTATTTATTTATTTATTTTTATTTATTTATTTATTTATTTATTTTCCATCTTTACTGGACATATATTTGACTCCCTTTTTTGAAGAACGTCAAGTTCGTTAGAAGCACGCTGTGCATACGTTTTGAATACGTCAGACGTACGTTGTTCATACGCTCCTAATAAGTCACGAACGCTATGCTAACGCTGGGCGCACGCTGTTATAGGCTGTTATAAGTCATGATACGCCAGGGATACGTTATGAATAAGCCCCCTTTTTAGATCTACATCTTTCTGTTGCAAATGGATTTGTTTCTTCTAAAATTTATGATAAGCGCGATGACTTTGATTTTGATATAGTAAATTTTCCTTTTTTGGATGGTGACATTCCTCGTCGTGCTTCTTATGGTGTATACATTTCGCAACTTATTAGGTTTGCTAGAGTCTGCAATCATGTTGCAGACTTCAATGCTCGAAATAAATGTTTAACGGCAAAACTTCTCCAACAGGGCTATCGGTATCATAAACTTCGAAAAACATTTTCTAAATTTTATCGTAGACACTATGAATTGATTTCCAAATATAATGTTGGGTTAAAGACGCTTTTAAATGAGGGCCTTTCGGAACCTGAATTTTATGGTGACTTGGTTTACAAATTTAAGAAACTTAAAGGAATTAATGATTTTTCTTTTCAGTTCAGAAAAATCATAACACGTTACAGACGTATAGGTTATAACTTAAATGTTATGCGACAGTCTGCATGCTTAGTTTTTAACCCAATCATGGTTGATAACTATGCTGCCTTCTTTAATTGCACGCCGGTGGGTCGGGCGTCAAACTCTATGATGGCCCCGACATAAAGCTATTCATTTTAGTTGGTTGGGGCCGGAGCTTCTTGTCTGTTGCTTGGCCCACCGGGGTCCAACTGGTGTTTTTCTTTTGCTCCGGAGTTAGTAGGTTATTCGGCGCCCAGGGATCTCCATCGTCGGGCAGCTTACTCAGTCTGTGAGTCCTGGTTTTTGATTCATCAGGATGTTTATCATGATTTATTTGTTTGTTCTTGATGATTCATTGACTAGTTAGAGATTCACCACGAGGACCGAATAACTAACTAAATGTTATGAACCACTGCATAAGCTGAGGGTGAGGTTATGGCCATGTAAAACCGGTTTAAGCCCGCCAGTAACTTTGTGTTACTGATCGTTCCAAGTCGATACTTCTGTGGTGGTTCTTTTTGTTTTATGTCTTGGTGTATAAAAAATTTTTGTGCTGTTGGCGCCTTATGTATGTTTTCATATTTTAGTTAAGTTAAGGTAACTGAGTGGCCACCTATTGGGAAAATAGCTGCTCATTCGGCTTACGATATGTTTCATGGTATAAGTACCTGATTGTTAGTTTGGTTTTTTCCCACCTCGGTTTTTGGAATGGGAATCTTTTTCTGATTGCGCCTTTTCCTGATCTTTGCCTACTTGTATTTTGTTCATACGTTAGACATACGTTCCGTGCGCTAAGCATACGCTTTGCATACGTTCAGAGAAAGCATTTTCCGGATTTTTAGCATAGAATGAACAGCGTATGACAACGTACAATAACGTACTGGGTGTTTTTTCATACGCTGCTCATACGTTGGCTAATACGTTGTGGTCTGAGCGGGCCTTAACATATGCGTATGGTCACGCTGGTCCGAGTTTGTGCAGGACACACGCCACTTATTCAGTTCACGTGTTGGCTCGTAATCAGTGTGTAGCTGACAAAATGTTCATAACTCCTGTGTGATATATATTCTTGAGGATGATATTAGTTAGACAATGTTTAAGCTGTGGAGCCAAGAGGATTTATTCTGCATACGCAAGAAAGAATAAGAAAACAAACATGATCTAATTTTCATACAAGAATGCTTAGAATATAAACAATTGCAGAAAATAATTGTATTTAACCAGAAATTGTAACCCCCCCCCCACACTAAAACCAGTTCTGTTATTTTAGGAACAAGTGTGTAGAGGGTGGGGTAGCTCATAAGAAGTGTACACTTATGCAGCATAAGACTATACACAATCTATTCCGTGAACATGAAAAGGTACTTTATACTGACAGTTCGAAGGCGATTGTGTTGATGAGATTCTCGGAGAGTGAAGTCAGGTACCTGTAAAACCGATTTAATCCCCCAGTAATTTTATATTACTGATCGTTCCAAGGCAATACGCCTGATATGGTTCTTATGGTTTTATGTTTTGGTGTTGAAATTTTGTACTGTTTGTTCATTATGTACGTTTTTTATATTTTTAAATTAGTTCGGGTAACTGAGAGGCCACCTATTGGGAAATAGCGGCTCTTTTTCAGCTAGGCAGTCATCCGGCTAGCATCAACCAAAACCATGATGACGAGCATCACGGAGATGCAGACAGAACAAACAAACAACGTAGTAAGGGAACGTGTAATGAGCAGCAGAGCCGTTGTAGAACGACCATGAGTGAATTTTCTGCTACATGTACGTAATGCTATTTAGAACGTTTAAAACGTCAGATTAAGGATAAGCTGTAATGGACGGGTTATGTGCAGTTACATAAAAATACGACTTTCGTTTTGCACTGAAATTTAGATAATGCATGTTTAATTCATCTGTAATTTATCCGTCTGTTGAGGAATGCCTCGCAATATCAGCGTGCCGAGATTCACAAGACGGAACGGAAACAACTGAGCGAATACAGAATTACATAGAAAATATTACAAGAATCCATTGTTTAACCCATATTCTTGCATAGATATCTATGCGCATAGCTGTTTGAAGCCGTTTTCGATTGGTCGAAAGCCGTGTTCAAACAGCAAAACCCATGTTCAAATCATGAAATTCACGTGCCGTTTGAACATGGGTTTTGGGCGACGTCATTGGTCAATGCGACGTGACGTCATGTGTTTTGTAGAAACAAAATGGCCGACGTTGAAAAAGCTCCGCGGTTTTCGGTGAGTTTTTACGTTGTTAATGTTATTTTTTAATGAGATTTTAAGTGGATTAGAGTGAAAATGCAAGAATAGCGATCAACCATGGTTTGTTTCAGTGTTCAAACATTCGCTGGATCACTCGGAAGGTGTTTGAACACGCGGCCTGCGGCCTTGTGTTCAAACACCTTCCTCGTGATCCATCGAATGTTTGAACACTGAAAACCATGGTTGATCCCTATATTTGACGAATGGGTTCTCCCATTATTATCAATTGGGCAAGTCCACGTTCATTGTTAGGAGTGATTTTTATTTATTGTTTTTTATCTCATTTTTCGTTGAAATTTCTCTGTGCAAACAGAATAGCCCCAGATGGGACGCCGCGTTCTGCGGCGTCACATCTGGGGCTATGCTGTTTGCCTTCGTCCCACAAAAAGGACGCCAGGCTTAAAAAAGTTAACGTTTTGGATCGTGAATCTGCCGCACGTGCTGATACAGTAACAGACACGCGCAGTTTTGTAATTGTTCGTGCAGGTTTTAAGTATGTTTAAGGTACGATCAGTCTGCAATTCGACATTGCTATGAAAACATGACTACACAGTTGCAGTTGTGAGTGACCATCTGTTTCTACAAACTGTTATTGTTTCACGTGTACATACTGATTATACCTTTTTATACCGTAATTATGGAACTCTCCCCATAAGCTAAGCCGTAATTTTCTTTGAAGGTTAATTTTCTAATGAGACGACTCAGGTGTAATGTATTGCAGAAAAGTGTTATTTCTAAGTTAGACAAACCGTATCACGAACTAATCATTAGGATTTCGCACTCTCTTATGATAGAAAGTCAATGAATTCTGGAAAATTCAGAGAAACACACCTAGGTTTACCTTTTTCGCTGGTTTTCGCTCAAATGTCTTAAACTTCTTTATGATCTGATAGCATGAACTGTAATCTTCAAACGCGAAACGAAGCTGCAAGCCTATTGGTTAAAATATTTAAGTGAATTCCAAGCAGAGTATTTACTTCTAGAATTTTGGAGATTTCATTCAAGTTATTTCATTCATACGATTCAAATAATGTGAGCTGAACGTAAGCTTCTCACTCTAACCAACTTCTTGTTTGAGGATTTTAGATATTTTCTCAACTTGAATATAATACATTAACGGAAAATACAATACGTTGACGGAATAAATGGCGTCACATTCGGATGAAGAGAATGATATTCTTGAAGAAGAGGAGCGAGATACTCTCCCAGACTTGTTTGATAACTTAGACACTACAGACACGCCCGCGACGACTGAGGGGCGATGGACGCCGTGTACGTCAGAGGGTGGTCGATCTGTGACGTCAGAGGAACGTTCCCTGACACCGGAAACAGAAACTGAGGATCTCGACGAGTTCCGAGAAGTACCCAAACCTAAAGTGATCGTCTTTGACTTAGGTAGGTAAAAGTAGAAAATTACACCCCAATACCCCATATTTCCTTCATCCTTAACTAAGTTTTCTGATATATTCTAAGCTGTATTATACTTATATGTTTTACCTTTGTGACAATTTTTCAGAAAATTGCATAAATTACAGGTTATTATACGCTTTTATGTCTTGACACGCATAGGTTACTAGCAAAATGGGTTAAGATTGTTTTGCCATTTTTCAATTCCTTTTTTCTGTTACAAAATAAGTTCGCATTATTGTTAAATTAACCATCCTTCACGGAGCCATACTTCATTCATAAAATTGCATTAAGCTAATGAACGGAATCTGTCTTACTTCTAAATGGGTTCAAGAAAATTGTTAGCCAAAACTGTTAACAACTTGCTACTTCAGTTAATTGAAGATATGTAATCAATGCATCAGTTTTTGTATTCTTGGAATATGAAAATCCCCGACAGTTGTCGACAACACGTAATGAAATGGAAACCCATTAGGGAACGTCGATTGCTTATAATTGGTTTATTGTGCGACCCGCTGATTTTGGTCCCATTTGCATGCCTTGCAGAGGTAGTCGTCCAAGTATTTAGATGAATTTTATGCGAAAACGAAACAAAAATTACGCCAATTGCTTATAATTGGTTTATTGTACGACCCGCTGATTTTGGTCCCATTTGCATGCCTTGCAGAGGTGGTCTACCAGGTATTTAGATGAATGTTAATGTTATGCAAAAACGAAACAGAAACTTCGTCGCAGTAACCGTAGAACATATTCGGCATTGTTACCTCTACTGAATTTGATGAAGCATATGCTGGTGATACGTGTTTAATTTATAGCACAAATTTCATGCAAATCAGTAGATCTGCTATTTTAATTTTATATGTTGTCTGTTTATTCTGTCTCAGTCATATTCGCCTCTTTTGCCTTTGCTAGCTGGACGCTACATTGTTGGGAAAGAGCTATTTATATATGTTGCTCTTTATTCACGTCGTTATAATGTATGTAAAGTATTCTATCCCACCTGCTGGCGGTGTTGGGATTTTTAATGCATTTGTATCATATTCTGAATGCTATGTTCTTACTTTCATTCACGCCTGTGCTATCGGTGTTCGGTCGAGCATCACAAAAATAGAATTTTATGGAAAATTACGCGATTGCTTTCCCTAAATCTTTATTGCCAAGTACACAACATCTCTGTGCCGTCTATTACCATCCCATTGATACAGCAAAAAATATCTTGATAACAGGCTCGTGAAAGTTACACCAACTGCAGATATGGATATTGGAGTCAATAAAAAAGTATGTCTAAAATTCAATTCGACCTTAGACGGATCAGATATCGAACGATTCCATGGTACTGTACTTAAAATCAGGATGAATTCTGTTAATAATCTTATGAAATAACGTCTCATCTTTCATGTGTCACTAAACATACTCGTCCAATTGTTTGCTTATGGCGTTTGGGGTCACATTACATTTTACTTGTAAGTGCCGTACTTTGCATAAGCGCGTTTACGCAATGATTCCATTAAAATAACAGAATTACGTGATACTATTCGATTCTTTAAACACGCCTGAACGTTGTTTCTGATGTTGTTTATAAAGCCACTTGACGATGCACAAATAGAAATGTTTATGACGTATTTTATTGTATCTTGTAACGTTCCAATCAATGGATCAATCGATGCACCTGACGCTGTTTAGTGATTTTATTTTCTATAGAAAACGTTTTCGCATTCTTTGATTTCGTTAGAATCGTAAACCGCCAAATCTTCTGGATTTGGTTGTTTTGAAGTTCTAAAGGGCAATAAAGTACTAATGGTTCTTATAATCGAATAAAATTGTGATATGCAATGGTATCAATCTTGTTTGTGCGCAAAGATTTTATCTATTAATTCTGGCTTTGATTATGCGTTCCTGATTTTATGTTCATCTTTCTTTGTATGTCAAATGAGACAGCTCATCTGACAATGTTACTTATCGCATGCGTAGCCAGAGAACAGCAATGCCACGAAATTTGTATCACAACATAACTCATTGTTCTCTTATATGCCACATGGCACTAAGTGCTTGGTCAGGCCACGTGTCGGACAATCAGTTCCACTAGCTAGCTGCTTGCGCTGGATTCAATAACAAAGATGCCTAGGACGAAAGCGTGATGATGCCGTTGTGCTATGAAATGGCTTGAATAATGTGCATTTATATAGATGAAGCATCCAATTTAGCGGCCTCATTTATCACCAACCATTGTCATAACTGACATTCTTGAGTCTACACCATAGTGTGCATTCATTAAGCAAGACATTCAGACGATCTTGCAGCAGAGTCCCTGTCATTCTTAGAAAAGATTTTTAGAGACTGGATATGTGAAAAAACAAAATGGATAAACGTTTCTCTAGTTCGTTTCCGCGTGGGATACCTTTACAGGCATTATTGGAACAATTTAACAGAAACCGTAAACCAAAACTCATCGTTTTCGATTTAGGTAGGGTTTTTGTTTTTACTATTTTATAAATTTCATATGGTGTGAGCTTTAAGAAATGCATTGATATTTTGAAAGACTTTAAATGTTTGCAGATGCGACACACATGTTGTGGTATTTACTAATTTATTAAACAATGGAATGATATAATTTCTGTTCATTTCGAAGTTTGCGTCATTTTATTGGTTTCAGATATTCAATCATACTTTCACCATCTGAAGACTCTTAAGTTATTGGATCGAATTTATTGTTTTAAGTACGTTTCCATTTGAAATTGCTGTATTAATGAATTTATCAGCCAGTTATCTTAAGTTTTAATAGCCTCAGCCTTAACTCAGCATAAACTTTGTGCATTTTATGTAGAGTTGGGAAACCGCAATGAACTTTTACTGATTCTTTATAACAATTATCTGCTTTAATAGAGCGATTTTATTTTTAAAATTGTTATGGTAATGTGTATTTCTGTATAAAATTGATTTCTTAGTCGCTTTTATTTTAATATACGGCTTTCATAAGTTACGTACCTTTCCTTTCAGTTGATACAGTATTATTCTCTCCAGTATTATAGCATCGATTACCTTTTCACAGGAGCAGAAAACGTTACATTTGGTTTTCAGTATAGTATGCGTTTATAAGTATAAATAAAGATTGTCTTTTATTGCAAAAATCAGACCTGGTGACCGCATTCCTGTGTGTTATGACAGAAGTGTAAAGCCAGTGCGCAGTTATTCGTCGTGATGAAATGAGTCGAAATGGCACCAGGTGTAGAACATAATCATCTGGTATAAATTTCATGAAAACTGATTAGGAGGACATCAATTACTTGATTAGTCGCAAAATTTGAGTAAGTCGTCGTTTTCGGCCTACGTCATTTATCACCTAGTCACATCTTTACTATAACATTCCAACCGCATATTCTAGACCAATTAACGTCCAGTGACTTCAGTCTCACCCCGGTGTAGACATCTCAGGTATTCTACTGTTGTACCAGCCAAATGCTCTTGTTCATCTAACAAAAGGTGCAAAAAGGAATCTCATGAAAAGAACATTATCAAAATACGTCGAATTCGTTTAGATGACGTCTTGGCTCGGGCATGTTGACTTATTTAAGAATTCCGGCTTGCTTTGCACATGCAGCACAATGCTCGAAACGCTCAAAAAGCTTTTAACCGCCACTACGGTGTTTGTTTTGGTGCGACTTATGCTTATTAAAGGTTGTTCATAAAAAAGGACAATTTTCCATTGTCATCTGTTGGCTTGTTCGCAAACTTCGCCCAGGCAATTCTTGCAGTAGAATCTTACGAAAGGAAAACTCAAAGACCGGCTGTATTTAATCCAGCATAAAATCAACTAACAAATGAAATATTTAAGTATATTTCGGCGTCGTTAAAATATTATTCATATTGTATGAGCTAAAGGTGCGATCATGCAATAAACACATATTCGTAACCTTTAGCACAACATGATGACATCAGAATACGAGGTTTTGCCATTTCTGACAGTGGTGACCTTTCAGCACTATAAGATGCGTCGCATGCTGCCTCGGAGCAACTCAATCAATTACGTTATTGGTAGCTGTAAGTGCAGTAGATGATTCCTGAATGTGACGGGAAACATCCTGTACCTTCGTAATTCTCATGTCGCCATAGTAATTACATGTGTTACTCATTATCAACACATATGCTATCAAAAAGGATTATGAAGAATAAGGGGTTGATTGCCAAATGATCAATGTGAAGGAGATTCTAATCCAGAAATAAAACGTTTTGTGTACGCAGATCTTCATATTTACTTTTTGAAACAATTATTTATGCATAGTAATTTAATTTCGTTTTAATGTTTATCGAAATTTTACTAACGGAAAACTTTGAAAACAATTGTAAGTGGGAATACGAAAGGTAAAAGTAGGCAATGATCAGATCATGGCGCAATCAGAAAGAAATTTCCACTCCAAAATCCGAGGTGGGTTCCAAAACTCGAAGACGTACGAATGGATGTGCATTCGAACCAGAAGTAATAAGTTCAAGTCTAAATTATTTTCGAAAAGGACAGGTGGCGTCACATACAAAATACACAACCCTTGTTTATGGAATTTGACTTTCTAAAATGTATATGCACAAGTTTTCAGTTAAAGAAAGCTGGTTACACAATCACTATTTACCCAAAAAGCACATCACAAGGACATTGATAGTCACATTAGGCTTTAATGCCAATAAAAAAGCAGCAGTGACGCCTACAAAATGCAGCTGTATTTACATAAGTCCGTCGTCTTTCAGTCTCAGTCGTTAGCCTAATATTGATGTAAACATGTCGACATTGCTGTAATTCACAACATCAAAGACAAAAGCATATGGCGGCAGTGACTGAAAAGAACATTTGCAGATAACAGTGCTGTAACACAATAACAGATTTCTGTTAAGTCGTTATTGCGTAGAATTTTGCAGTATGGTGACGCGCCTAAGGGTTTATTGAACCAAAATCAAAGCCAGAATTTCTTAATTTAGACTGAAAAAAAAGTTAAGCACAAGTAAATTTCAGCTGCAGTATGGTGACACGCCTAAGGGTTTATTGAACCCAAACAAAGCCAGAAATTCTTAATTTAGACTGAAAAAAGTTAAGCAAAAGTAAATTTCAGCACAAATACAGTTCACAAAGGATCTCACTCGATTATAAATCTGTTTCTATGAGGTTTAAATATAACAAAATGATTTTTTTACATTGCATTCAGAAGGAATGGTAAGCCATGTGAACATCACATCACATTTCAAGCACTCACCATGCTCACCATGTGTTTGTTTATAATATCTAAATCATTCAGAGCGCATTTCTGTTTACCATTTTTGCATCATTTCATATTTCCATTTTAGCTTAAATGCATCACGCTAGCGCCTTAGCAAATCATGGGACATTTTACATATCAATCATGTTTTTAAAGACTAGACTAGACTAGACTAGACTAGACTAGACTAGGTGTTTTTGAAGACTAAACCAGTCTTGTGACTGGTTTGGTTGATGCTTGTTGGATAGCTACCTTGCTAGAAGAGCGCTTATCATCTTAATTTTTTATACATGTTGCCACATTCGTGCCGTGTCTCTTAGTGCCACGTGTCCCGCCTGGCCATCGTCGGGGTTGGGTTTTAAATTTAATTGTACCAGTGCCTGTCCGTTCTATTCTTACTTTAGGTACAACTAGTGGAATCTCAGCAAGCGTTCGACTTTAAGCTTTATGTAATTACCCTACAATGGTTTTGTAATGATACGCATCGGTAAACTGGTTGGCAATAGAAAAAGCCACACTTCAAAGTGAAATACAATAGCTATTAAGCATATCATTTCTAGAAAACGAGATGTTTGTTTGTTAAACCTATATATTGGTGAAATGCTAACGAGAAATGAGAGAATCGACCCAGCAAAGGTCATGGCAACACGAATATTGCTGCCAAACAGGTCAGATACGTATATGTGACGAAACTACGAATGTGTTACCTAGAGAGGTCTTCTCATCGTCATTCGATTTCCTAGAGAATGGGCTTTACTTTACAAGAAATTGTGAAACTGCAACGTTCCCTAAGAAGATCGCACATGTCAAAGGCTAATTGCTGGATTCAAACATGTGCCAGATGCATTTGGTACAAGAGCATATCATTCTCATAAGTTTCTTGCTTCATACTATTTTTCATCAATATTTACAGCTTTAGGTGCTAAACAGAATACTTCACCTGAAAGAATGTAAGGCAAAACATAGGTTTATCTAGAATTATCTAACACATTTGATATCTTATCTTTCTACACATCCGCTGATCAATCTCGATCCAAAAATTGATTTAAAACGCAATTGTTTCGGATTTATAAAATTGCACGTGATACAGTTACGATTGTATCGGCATTTTATCCGTCGGGTTTCTAGATCTGCGTTGCATCAAGAATAAGAATAATGCCATATACAAAGATAAATCCATTACATTTTTTCTTATATACCTACCGAAATGCGTCGTGGGCTACGGCAATATTCTTTGCCTACAGGCGATCATCTTTTAAGTGTTTAAATACAGTCATGTTTTTCATCATATTGACTTGGAATCTGGTAAGACTTTGCTGTTTATGGCAATTTTCGTTGTAAGAATCGTGGTTCTCTTGCTTAGATGGCACTAGTCCTTCCGCACCAATACAAGGTCTACACGCCGATAAAACTGCGTGTCGACGAACCCTACGATTGACTACTGTGACTCCCAACCCAGAACTCGGATATACGTGTAGTTGATACATCCGGGGTCACATGAATACGAAATTTCTTCTGGCAAATGTAGTGGTCGACCTTATCATTGTCCGTAGAGAGAATTATTTCATTAACGCGTGAGCTTGCGTTCAGCCACGTGCTAATACGTTTAAAAATAATAAAATTATTAGCTCTTAGTGTTGGGTTGGATGAGTTTGTACTCGATAAATCTTTACTATGGCTTCCGCTTTGAGGGTTCCAGACTCGGACAATTAGCAGTTAGATAGAAATTTTGAAAACCTACACCTGAACTACTGAAGATAAATAAATCAGAGTAGATTCTAGAGTTTAGCTGCTCCACTGCATAGTCATAAGACAACTCTATTCTATTTTATTGAAGATATGGAATAGTCTAATTCTAGAGTATGATAATAGTAAAAGGTACAGTACTCGGCAATCAACAAAAGAGTGACGTCAGAGATTTACCTTTAGAAATCTGAATGGCATGTCTGTTCCTGTTGGTCAAATGTCTTTATTCCATTCATATTTCTAGCAGTTTGAGAAAATCTTTAACGTCACTCCCATGTCAATTGCCGAGACCAGTAGTTCTAGAAATCAACTAGACTGGGATCAAAAAGCAATATGGTGTTTCAGGTACATGTATACAAATTAAGTATTTGCGTTGTCGCCTTGTCATTTTGCAGTCATTGAATATAATAGCACTGCTCAGACTTCGTGTATACACATGACGATTATTTTCATACTCTTTGTTTTATCAAAATAAGTAGGTTTCCACAGACCAATGTCCGACTTCCCAAAGTTACCAATTATCACAACGTCAGGATAATGCACTCAGACGGAAGGTAGCAGACTAAATGACATGTATAATGGCACGGTAACTAGGGAACAAATAAAGATTGGTTTTCATCGAATCAAATCATTACTTTAATGATTGTATATTTTGTGGTTGTGCTTCATTTTTCACTTGTGCCGTGTTTCTTATACTTGATTTATATAAAATGACGATTGAAGGGGGTTCAAGGGGTTCGATCGAAACTCCTGTGTAGCCAAGTTATTTTATTTTCAAGGTGAAATTCAAGAAATACTTTTTGAAATTAGTCAACGGGTCCTTCTTCAGAAATCCTGGATCCGCCCCATGTTCTAATCGTTTGCAAAGTGCTCGTAAGTGCCCCGTAGCTATACCCTTATCTGCGGTGTCTGCAGTAATAACAGTTAATAATGTCACTCACTGCGGCAGCAGCAGCAGAAAACAACAGCTCTGGTGTTCTACAATGTGCAAATGGTCCCTGTTTTTCTTAATCATTTACCGTAATATAGGCACCATTTTTCTATGAGAGATTATTAACCTCTTCTCTTGCCGAATATTGACATGTCAGCACATCATAATTCACAATCGTCCATGTAATGACGTAACATGTAGCAGACCTGATCATAAACGGTACATTTTCGCTATAGCCACACAATCAGTTTCAAAGCAGATGTAATCACAACACTCTTTTAAGCCCTCAGATCTAACAAATATTTGTGTGAAGTGTTCTATTATCGCAGAACACTTTACTTTTCACCATATGTTCTTGTCGATTTATTTTGTCTCTCCCCAATTTACCCTACTTCTTACGGGTGAATTTATGCCACAGAATGAACTTAAAATGAATACCACACTCAAAATACGAAACTATCAAATTAACTGAAATTGATTACGTGTGCAGATACAGACAGATGCGTTAAATCTAATAAATAAATCTAAAAATTCACATTCATATACTAGATTAGTTCGAAGTTATTTTTCCTTCTTTGCTCTTATCTTGATCTTGCATCTTGTCCCTCACAGAAATCATTTCATCCTTTTTGTCTTTTGTTCAGTTATATCATCAACATAGTTCGGCACCGACTTTATATTTCATAATGCAGCTGTAATAACATAATGCTTCTTGAAGAGTCTGAAAAGACATTATGTCTGCTAAATACTTAGACAAATGTTTATATTTCATAATATGTAAAAGCCAAGAAACCATAAGTTGTGGGTTCGTCTGTACTTCACCATATTTCGATATCATTAAATACTGAGCGTCCCGAACCGTTCAACGCATCAGTCTGTATCTGCACACGTAACCAATTTTCAGTTAATTTGATGGTTCCGCATTTAGTGTGGTATTCAATCCCATTTTTGTTTGGTATTGACATCACGACCGATTGCATTCTTAGACATTTCCATTGTTCTCAGGACTACAATGTATTTTATAGATCAAAGATAACCTGTTGATAGTGTTGGAGGGGCAATTATAATAGAAATACGTGTATTACAAGAAAATGACACACACTCCCAGTAATTGTTTATTAATGATATTTATTGTGTATTACTGATCGTTCCAAAGCGGTGTTTCTGTTGTGCTTCTTATCGCTTTATGTTTTGGTGTTGTTGTGTTGTTTGCATCTTATGTACGTTTACATATTTCAGTCAAGTTCGGGTCACTGGGTGGCCGCCTTTTGGGAAATAACTGCTCACTCGGCTTAATATGTTTTCTTAGTAAAAGTACCAATCCTTATTCTTTCCATAATTTTAAAGTTTCATGTAATTTTTCCAAGAGGATAACATATTCCATGAAATTTTGATGCTTACATAACTCAGTAGGTCGAGGTGCTATACTCATAAGACTCACAGAATGACATTGGTTGGATTAATTCCAAACCAGTTCTGACAACTTATTAATATATTACCATGAAATATGCAATCATGTAAATAACATAACAAGGCTTACACAGGCAGTGATTGTTTGGTGTATAAACACGAATGATAAACTAAACATTAGAGAATAAAGCGTTCTATTCTCAACCAGATATACGTTTCTTGACTATTTGATTCACTGAATATTTGAATCACTGACATATGAATGTGAATATTTGAAATCAATTTCCCATGTAAATACGTAACCTGTATGTCATACAAGATGCCTCGCAAGGCTATCCTGTTGACAAATTATGAGCTATGGAGAACGAAAAAATTGGCGCTATTGCATCAAATATTTCGTCAGATCTTTCCATTTTTTCTCAAGTCTTCGCTTTATTCTGTTAATGCTAAATTGAATTCTCGAACCAGTTCCTTAAGGAGAGAAAAACACACAGCATCAGGAAAACATGTCCGTGCAATGAATACACCATTAAACCCCATGTTTAGTATATAAGAAAACTGGGGTATGCAAGGGTATACATATTTTTTTTATTTTGTTTTATCCAAAACAATGATTGTGGGTACTCGTTGGAACCGCCTCGTCGAAGCGGTTCTAACGTTTACCCACAATCAATGTTTTGAGCAATGATATTAAAAATATAAAAAAAATCCAATGAAATTTTCAATTTTTACTACTGAAAAAAATCTATATATATGTACATTGCATGGGCAAGTTTTTATGATGGCAAAAAGATTTGGCATGCCTTTCCAGCAGATTGTTTTCTATGTAAAGGATATGTGGTGACGGCCATGAAGATCTGTAAATATTTCCTTTTCTTAGAAAAATATACGTTTCTTTGGTAACCCGTCCTTGAATTGTAGAAATATGCTTTGGCTCTCTTCATCAAACAACGCATTTATGAAAACAGTGTTACGGTAAAGATTGCTGATATCTGCTTTGATTATATTTCCAACTGTTGCAACAGGTCAAAACTTCAAGTACCGTGAATCATATCAATGGTGGTTTGTGCGTGTTTGGTGTTCACAGAGGCTACCAATTAAGCAGGGCGATCTGCAAACTTCGTTATAAAATTGACATGTTCTGTGATTTTCTCGTTATGGTTGACAACATAAAAAGTTTTGTCAAGGTCATTTGCGCACGCCAAAAACCAGTAGCCTGTCTTTGGGACCGACATTTTGCGTTTCTTTATTGTTTGTTGCCTGTACAAATTTTTGTTCTAATGGGCGTAGATACTAAGGGCGTCGTTGGTTATCTTCATACAAAACCCTAGCACGGTATGTTTTGTTTGTACGCTCGATTAAAATACGCGTGACTATTTTGACCGTTATCTATTATTGAACAGCCTAGGGTGACGAAGACATATCGTGGGCCAGCTGCGATGACATTTTAAAACGACTCTTCACACTTGACCATGTAGCAGACCTCATCATTCTCTTGGTGTTCAGTTGCATTTGGCTGGTCAAATCACCGCCAAAGGCCTACATGTGCATGTATGTTGTCATAACAAATGCAAGTATACGGTCAACATATGAACATCACGTAAACAGCACTTTCGAAGAAAGTTGTCACTACGGAGTCATTGAATTCTTTATGGATTAACGTTGTCTAAAACATTGATTGGTATATTCTAGAAACTTTCACAGGATGTGCACTTCAAGGCATATCACATGTTTCATCAAGTAATACAGGTTTGTAAAACCATTTTGCATAGACAATTACTATGATAGCACCGATCTGCATTTGATAAAATATTTCTTGTAGCATAAAAATATATTTCGAACTTCTTTGCCATGCATATCTGGTGGCGTATGAATGATAAGGCGACATTTTGTGATATCTGACAACCACAGTGGCATCAGCAGTCTGTCTTTTGCTTCAAAATATTTCGTTTCGGTTATGTTTGGATGAGTCCCTGTTGAGAAAATCAACCTCACTCTGCAACATTATTCAGAATTATCGGAATTATAAATCTTCAAAAGCTCTTTCGGCTCGCTTTGCCAAACTGCACTAATGTTAATTAAGTTTGCAAGCTGTGCATCAGTGTTCTTTGCATACTCCGCATACCGAATCAACTGCGAAACAGCGCGATTTACAGAACATTTACAACGTATATGTTACCTGACAGGAATCAAATTATATAAATTATATAAAAAGAAAGTAATGTTGGTAAAAACTAAGTAACTTAGGATCTTGCAAACTAATCAAGTATAATTGAATTCAGCAAAAACGACGAAAGCTTAAAAATAAAAGTGGAATGCTAACATGGTTTGCAATATAGGAGGCATTTAAGGACATATTGCTTCCTTTAATATGTAAACAGCATTTGTTTTTTGCAATTTGTGACTTAGTGTACGGTTTGAAGGCAATATTTCACTTCATCAAATACGGCTTACACATGGAAATCTTTTTCTGAAATACAAGAGATGTTACGGAAGCTGTATATTGCACTTTTCCGCGCACCTTTCGAATTCAAAACCGGATTTTAAAATGTTATCGAACGTTATCATAAGCAACGTACAGTCTCAAGATCATACACTTGGAGACAACAAGAAACTACAAGAAACCTAAAAAGAAATCTAAAAACACAATTGGTTTCAAAATGTTGGAGAAGATTGCCAAAAATCCCGATGAGGTTGCACCCCCTGTTTTTCAGAGCATACCTAAGATGATATTTTTTATTACATAATTACAGCATAAATCGTTCTCACCGAGGTACTTTTATGCAGATGCAGCATGCCAGCACGACTTTATTCATTACGAAAACTTGCCCATGCAATAAACAGAGATTTTTTGAGCTTTAAATTGATAATTTTCAGCAAAAAAAAAAAAAATGATATTTACTTATGTTTGCTCAAAACATATAGATTGTGGGTACACGTTAAAACCGCCTCGCCGAGGCGGTTCTAATGAGTATCCACAATCTATGTTTTGGAGCAAAAATAAGTAAAATAGGTATACCCCTGCAAACCTAATTTTTTCTACATAAAAGTGGGGTTCATTGGGGTATGCATTACACGGACATGTTTTCCTGATGGGTGCCAAAGCCCTGCTTTGAAATGCTGAATTGCATTACATCGATGATAGTCTGGGTAATTGTCAGACTGATTTGACGTACTGAGTTTTATGTGTTGATGATATGACGACAACTAGGAATGCATAAAGTCAGCCCGGATATTGCTGACTGCAAAGGTAAGAATGTTGACAGAAGCAAAAACTGAGTATATAACATTATGCGAAAAGATCATGTAGATTTCTGCTGTACCATGAAGCAAATTTAAAGTTCAGATTTCATTTTGTGTCCCAAAAAAGAACGAAAGTAGTATCTGCTGTTAGAAAACTGACTAAGAACACTATACTGACAAAGTATCAGTGAGCCACATTTCCTATATAATGAAAATAACAAAATAAGAACAGAAAACCCAGGATCTGTTAGATTTAAAATAAAAAAAAAAAAAAACACTTTCAGAGCGGCTAAACATTTAAGAGGAATGAAATATGGGTATATGGCCGCTTCGAATAAAGTAACCCCAACTGTAGACCTAAGAAATATGCTGTGAACGACACAGAATAATGATCTTTTTAATCTTACATTAGGTCTAAATAACAAACCAACTAAAAGGATAGATCATAACAAAATGTGTGACTGACAGGGATTCTAATGCCAAAAGATACAGTGTCATACTCTTGAAGAGACATGGTGCTGTATATTTGGAAAACCTTTCTATAAATGGTCCAATGGCTCGGAGATATAACTTTTATAGAAAGTATTTGAATAATCAGGATATTTAATTGCCCATTTCAACATTTCTGGAATAAAACCGACAGGCCGCACATGTCTTAAACAGTTGTTGCTACCTTGTAACATATCCCATTAGTTTCTAATCGTTGTATGGCATCAAACAAGATATATGAGCCGCCTCATGGGAAAACCAACAATCTGCATAGGCGAAAACAAAGACGCAGATCAGCTTCGCGATAACAGCGAAGCTGATCAGCGCCTTTGTTTTCGCTACTCGGATAGTACAATTCCTCTTCTACTTAAAACCGAATTTTCAAGCTTCTAGCTCTTTTCTGTGCTTGTACAGGCCGGTTTGTGTCAGACCTGTTCAAAAACCACATTGTTGGTTTTCCCACGAGGCGGCTCAATTATGCTTAATAGCTGATTGTATCAATAGTTGAAGAGCTCGACCAGACACTAGACTGATGTTACTCTCAAGGATTTATCATCTGCGATAACCATCACCTAAATGCATGTTAAAAAAAGTGATTTAAAAGTACATCTCGAAACATTTTACGTTTTGTTGAGTGTGGTTGTGCGTACTTTTATTATCTCAACAGAAACCGCAATGCAACGTAAACGAACGGAGACGGTTTCATACATGGCTGTGTGTCCAAGCTCGCATCTCTTTTGAGAGCCAGGGACTAATTTTCATCCTAGCGCACCCCCTGTTGAAGTATTTAGAAATAGATACAGCAAAAACTAGTATTCAAGTCCCCTGAAACGTATGGTTTAAGTAGCAGGTATGGCATACTGGCAATCATATCATGCTAGAGCTCATGTTGATGTTAAAACGCTGGGAAAGTCAGCTGCCATTGCTGACTCCAAATACATGGACTATTGATAGAATTCATAAAACAACTATCTGATGACAAAGAAGTTATAAGCCACCTTAAACCGTAAAATATTTCTAAGAATTTCTCAAAAATACGTCCTAACCTCATTCTCACAATCCCTTTTTGCAGCGATTGAATAAGAAACATTTACTGGAGATACAAACTACTCGTATTTAGGTGAATGGAATTTTAATTTCCCGCAGCTAACCAGACGTATAAAAACTAATCTTGGTACAGGTGAAGCTTATGTTAGTGGAGAGAAACCACAACAACTGTTAATTGACTTAAAAGACGAAACGAAAATTGCCCTTCTAAACATCGATATGAAATTTTGAATGAAACAAAGCCAGAACCATGTTAATTTCCCGCATCGTTAGAACCAGATGCAACCTAAGTTCAAGGGGCGGTTGAGGTCTGTGTCTGTAGGGCCAAGAATTCCAAAGGTTCTCATGATTTACAGTGTGTATAAGTCATTCCAAATTTAGACTGGGTTTATCAGTTGCAGACTAAAATATCAAAATAGATTTGGTATTTGCGAGTCTGGGTTAAGGTTAAAGCGCCTGTCAACATTTTCCATCAATAAAGAGGATAATCGTCTGTCTCTTTTGAACCCTATTCAATGTAGAAAAAAATGCTTCCTATTCCTTTGTGACACAAGAATCATAAAGTTTCTGCTCCTACTTATTGTTGTCGTTTAGAGCGTACGGTTTTACGTTTTCTAAATTAGACAATAACACCGGTTCCCTTATCATCTTTGAAAAGCTGGCCACCCAACCTGATTGCATTTATAACATTGCAACATCAACAGGATTTTGTGATAGGCAAATTGAGTCTGGGCGCATATCCTACAACTGAATCTGTCTCTTAGCCAAAAGTAATAGTTTGTTTGAAGGTAGTAATGGAATTTTCGTTTGCATTTATACAGTAGCACTGATATAATTCAATTTTGGCTAATTGCAATTGCATTTCAATAAGCAGACAAGCATTGGCTTGTCGGCAGGTTTTTAAGTGTTTCTTAATAGATATTGACATGTACCGGCATACCTTTAATCAAGTTGTAATTATTGAGGCGGAATTCCAAGAATTATTTCTAGCAAAGTTAACATTGCTTCTAGGAATCGTAGAGAACAAATAGCAAACCTTAGTGTTGTTCATTCATACCAAAATAACAAGTACTATCTGTATCTTTGCATGTGACTTATTTTCTGAACCTTCGTTGGACACGGTCGCATTCTCCCCACCGTTCAGCAGAACTCACACTGGAATGCTTTGTTTGATTGAACCTATCCTCGTGCGGTCTGTTTTGCTTATTTCTGTAGTCCAAGACTGTCTGGTTAACTACATTTAGAATCCCTCAAAGCAAGTTGTTATTTCTGTTGTTTTTCCTGTCAACACAAAGGTATTTTGTTGATACCATAATGCATTTGCAATATCAATACGTCTGGTATGCTTCTTTTGGCAATGAAGCTCATCGCCAAATTCTTTCAAATAAAGTGTGTAATTCTATGGAATTGATCAGATTAAAATCAGACTACAATACGTTTGTTCCCTTATTGCTTTTTCTTATGCGCTGTATAATAGAATTGGAATTCGTCTTTGATGCATGCGGTTATACATTTACGCGTAGTTTATTATGGAGTTTAGATTCCAAAATAGTTCGTACATTGCATATGTGGTGTTCCTTGTTACCGTGTTAGCATTTTCAATCTAAACTTTTGTTAAAATAACTCATATTCTATACCAGTCTCAGTATTGTCATACGCTCATGTGGTGCTATCATGTTACTCTTTCTTAGTCAGAATGCTAACTCTGATGCTCACCCTGATGCTGTCATTACCTTTTTCATGTTTTACACTTGATGTCTTAGTTATCTTATCAAAGACTATTTAAAATGCAGCGCCTTCAGATATATCGGAAGCGTATTTTGCTGCGAGTAATTATTTAGAAAGCATCAATGAACTTTGGCATAGTCTGCCAAACCAATTATAGATTAAGAAGCGCTTACATCATGTTATACTTACTGCTATTTAAGCTCTCAACAAATATGATAGTGTTTGCATATCCTTGCTCGCACGAAATTAACCTGAAAAATTTCATTTGCATTTGTAAATTAACATTCTTGTTGCGCAGTCAAGTGTCTCTAGTGCTTCTGGGTCAATGCGCATTTCGTTTGCTCCAGAATAATGATATTGGTCCGAACCACTTACATGCATGTTCGTGCAATTGTTATACAACGCATGTTTTTGCTGATAATTTTTGCTCATAGGTGTAGGCCTGGCCAAGGATCAAGACGTGTATTACATCACGATAACATGTCCGTATAATGTATACCCCTTCATACCCCACTTTTATATAGCAAAACTGGGGTATGCAGGGATATACCTATTTTTCTTATTTTTGATCCAAAACATACATTGTGGGTACTCGTTAGAACCGCCTCGGCGAGGCGGTTCTAACATGTACCCACAATGTATGTTTTGAGTGAAAATAGTTAAAACCAGAGGACCAATGGTCCTGTAAACGCTCACCTGAGATCTGCTGCATATACCAATAAACATGTTTGAATATTATGGTATTTAACTCCAGTGCAGGGGCAGATGAAGCCCTTGGGCCATTTTCTTTTTTCAGAATCTTCAATATTCTGTCCATTTGCCAATTTCCTGCTGGCTTTTCCCTTCAAATGACATTTTAACAATTTTCCCAATTCAAATGCATAGGCAACCCATGTTGACCTTGCCATAAACTTGGTCAAGGTCATCACAGGGTCATGATTTATATATACATTGGAGTACTTTAGCCATCGATGCTTCACGCCAAGTTTCCTTGAAATCAGTCTATTGGTTTCAGAGAAGAAGATTTTTGATGGGTTTTTACCATATATGGGCATGGCGGCCATCTTTGTCATGTGACCTAGATTATTTATATACACATTGATTCCTCAATTCTATAGATGCTTCACATAAAATTTGGCTTTGATTGGCCAAGCGATTTCAGAGGAGAAGAGGTTTGAATATATATTATGGAAATATACATGTATATTGCCCCGGGGTGGGGACACATAAGCCCCTGGGGTCCAATTTTTTTCAGAATCATTAATTTTCAGTCCTACTTCCCATTTCCTGCAAGACTTTCACTTTAAATTACATTTTAAAAGTTTTCCCCATTCAAATGCATTGGCGACCTATGTTGACCTTGCCGTAAAATAGGTCAAGGTCATGAAAAGGTCATGAATTATATACACATTGTAGTGCTTGAGCCATCAATGCTTCATGCCAAGTTTTGTTGAAATCGGTCCACCGGTTCTGGAGAAGAAGATTTTTGAAGGGTTTTTACCATATATGGGCATGGCGGCCATCTTGGTCATGTGACCTGGATTATTTATGTACACATTGGTTCCCCCTTCCCATAGATGCTTCATGTAAAATTTGGCTTTGATTGGCCAAGCGGTTTCAGAGAAGAAGATGTTTGAATATTATGATAATATACATGTATATTGCCCCGGGGTGGGGGCGGATGAGCCCCTGGACTGCCCAATTTTTTTCAGAATCATTACTATTCAGTCCTACTGCTCATTTTCTGCAAGATTTTTCCTTTAAATGACAATTTAACAATTTTCCCATTCAAATGCAAAGGCGACCTATGTTGACCTTGCCGTAAAATAGGTCAAGGTCACCGCAAGGTCATGATTTATATACACATTGTAGTACTTGAGTCATTGATGCTTCATGCCAAGTTTGGTTGAAATCGGTCCAGTGGTTCCGGAGAAGAAGATTTTTGAAGGGTTTTTACCATATATGGGCATGGCGGCCATCTTGGTCATGTGACCTGGATTATTTATATACACATTGGTTCCCCCTTCCCATAGATGCTTCATGTAAAATTTGGCTTTGATTGGCCAAGCGGTTTCAGAGAAGAAGATCTTTGAAAATGGTGGACGACGGACGACGGACGGACGACGGACGGACGGACGCCGGATCATGGCCATCCTATAAGCTCACCTTGTGAGCCTGACGGCTCAGGTGAGCTAAAAATTAAAAAGTTCATTGAATTTTTCAATTTTTGCTTCTAAAAACATCTCTGTATATTACATGGGCTTGTTTTCGTAATGCATTTCATACGACGGCAAAGCCTTATCATATGATGGAATGTGGCAATATTAAAACATTCTTAACCAGCAAGACGTTGTTATATTCCGGCAGCGCGATGTGATATTTGAACAATTCTAAGCACGAGGATCGTATTAGAAATACATTATTTAGAATATTCTATCATAATACAAGATTAGCCTATCTATTTTGACAATTCTGATAAATCATATGAATAAGTGTCATTTCAGTGGGTCTCGTCGATCGTAAAGCTGTCTTAGACTTTGTTAAAGCAGCACACAAAATCATTAGTAGTCAAATAACAGGACATGCATGATACTACATGTACTTTGGCAATACTGACGATGGTGAATTGTTCATTTCAATCTTTTAATAGAATATTTGTTTTTGATAATGATATTCAAACACTTAAAATTAAATTAAGTTAATTGCATCTTGAAAATAGGCAACAGCTGGTATGTAATCAGAGTTTAAACGGTTTGTAATAAGTCTTGACATTTCATGACGAAAACTTGCCCATGCAATATACAGAGATTTTTATCAGAAGAAGAAAATGAAAATATCATTGGATAACTTTTGATTGTTTTAATATTTTCGCCCAAAACATACATTGTGGTTACACGTTAGAACCGCCACAATGTATGGTTTGGATCAAAAGTAAGAAAATTAGGTATACCCCTGCAAACCCCAGTTTTTCTATATGGAAGTGGGGTTTAAGGGGGTATACATTTCAAGGACATGTTTTCATGGTGTAGTTGGATGATACAGACGAAACTATAGAGTGTGTTGGCGTAGGTGGAGAGTCTTGACTGAGCATACCTGCTATGTTCCCGTTTCAGTATTAGCTAAGACAAGTCCGCTATGATTTTATATTACCGGCAGCACCGGTGTTGGCAAAACAACATGAAGGTGGTTGAACGCATTGAAACATTCTTAAGGGCATCAGATGAAAATAATGTGAAAGGAAGTGAGGTGAAATGTTTAACTTGAAGGGGCAATAAAATGCTAGCATGATGCAAGAAGCATCTGTCAAATATGAATGCAAATATTTGTTATCAATCTGATTAGATGCCAAGCGGGTTGGAAATAATTTTATTTCTTCAAATCTTGGAAAAGCATAGGTTATGATGCACATTCGCATAACGCTCTGACAGAGGCATTTATCAAAGTACAAAAAATGATAAAAAAATGCATTTCGTTGCTGACTGTAAAGTCTGTTTATTTCTCGGAACATGAAAACGCACGTGCGCCTGACACGAGCAGAAATTTATAGACAAAAACGAAAGTTATGTTCACGATGATTTATCATTTAGCATTAAATAAGGGTGGCGTGACTGTTTGCAAAGCAGGTAAATGCATCACGACTGTGAGTCGTCTAGGAACGGTACTACAGCACTTTCACCGTAAAATGTTTGCATAATTAGGTTCTGTTCTTTTGGTGCATGTATGTTACACTTGATCTCCCAAGCAAGTCGGTTTCCCTTTTTATATTTTTTTTTTTTTTTTTTTTTTTTTTTTTTTTTTTTTTTTTTTTTTTATAAAAATTAATCGCGTGACGTTAACCGGCACGGTCTAAGTGCTTTACTATACCCCTGTATGGTTTATTATTTGTAAAATTACGAAAACTTGCCCATGCAATAAACAGAGATTTTTTGAGCTTTAAAAATTGAAAATTTTCAGCTAAAAAAAATCATATTTTTCTTATTTTTGCTCAAAACATAGATTGTGAGGCGGTTCTTACGAGTACCCACAATCTATGTTTTGAAGCAAAAATAAGAAAAATAGGTATACCCCTGCATAACCCAGTTTTTTTCTATATAAAAGTGGGGTTCACGGGGGTAAACATTACACGGAAATGTTTTCCTGATGAACAAACCCGCCTTGGTTAAGGTGGTAGGTCTGAACAATATATCGCTTCATGCATCAAATGTGAAACTAGATTTGTCATTACGTGTTACCTTTGTACAGGTAAATTCCTACCCGATTATCTCAATGAGATAAGCTGGATTCTAAACAGGTGTAACTTTCAACCTCTGAGAATCATAATCTCAACACGTTATAGCGGATTAAGTCATTACCAGATAAGCTAGTGCCAGCTGATCTGTTGATTAGGACAGAGAAAGGCAATGACGTGACAAACCCAATTGTTGAATTTAAAGACTCAGAAAACCCTGTGCACTCGTTTGATTTCATAACAGTGGTCGTACCCCCTAAAACGAAGGTGGAAAACGTGTACAATCTAACAAATACGCCTTTGTGTGACTACAATGATGTGGAGGCTAATCCAAACTAATGATATGTGCAAAAGTCAAATTGTTGTTTTTGCCTCAGTATGACAGAAATCATTCTTTGGAATGCAATCAACCTCGTGTTTTGCCGGAACACTTCTGAAGGCTATGAGAAATGATAAACGAAATTTATGTCGGATTATCCACGGTGTAACGACTAAAATTGCTTTGTTATTGGTCAACGTTGCCTAACGTTTTGTGATGATTAGAAACAGTGGCTGCCGTCAGTGTATTGATAACGTAGACATACATGTAAGTGTCGATTAACAGAGCAGAGCGTATCGGTTACTAAACTCAAAGGTCTGTTTTGAATGATTGGTGGTCTTACACATGTATATTTCAAAGCTCATAGAAAATTGTCGACGCTGTTAGATGTATTCTCACAAGTCAATGTTTACAATGATTACTTTTATCATTTATGTATAGATGCAAATGTGTCGTGAGCCTTCGTTTTATTTTATGCTCCCATATGAGTGTGACTCTATAGCTTATATGATGATCAATGATCCCCCATCGTGCCGAGCAAGCGAAGTACGACTGTACTTTCTAGACACGAGTACCTATAAGTTAATGGCATATTTTCCAGCCTTATGGACATTAGAGATGAAAATATAACCATATTGCCTCACAAGTCTGTTACAAATGTTTATGTGATGAAATATTAAGATTACTTCAGACTTCTGTTTTAATTCTGAATTATCTAACACCATTTATTTTCTCCGGAAAATGCCAGGCAGTGAACAAATAATCAAACGAAAACCGTATCAGAACAAAATTTAAATACCGAAATAGCTTTGTAAAATAATTGAATATGTCTGTGTCAGGCAACGCAATATGTCACCAAGAATAATAATTTTTCGCATCTTTTATAAAAAAAGGCCTCTTAAATTTGACGGAATAAAAGCTACTTTGCTTATTTATAGCTATTTCATATATAAGATTTATTTTCTGGAAGTTATCATTTAATGAGTATTTCTAGTCTTTCCAAACGTTTGGCAAATGAACCAGAAACCTACAACATTTTTAAGCATTAAAGGCATTTAAGTGTTTCATCAACTTATCACTCGTGCGTTTTACTTAAGGATGTTCGCTGCCAATGAAAAAGTATTCAAACGGTTTTTCTAACCACACTTTTTTGATTCCAAAATACAACATAAGACATTTGAAAGCAAAATAAATATAGGGTAGTGTGCATTTTTTCAAGCTACAGGCCTCTGAATGAGACCTCTGAGCATCATGTTTTAAATTTTGTAAAATTAATTTAATTTTTAATTCTTTGAAACAAACCTGTCTTGAACAAAAATACACCTAGAATGCTTTCAAAAGTCATAATATTTACGTAACGCAGACTATTTTGGACCAAACGCATAGAAGAATATGCAACTGGAAGTGGATGACAAAATTTCACGAGTATTTTTCCAACCCTACCCCCATACTTGAAAAGTCGAAAAAAAAACAAACAAAAACAATATTTTCAAAAATGCCAAACCCATATTTGTTTATTCAAACTTTTTCTTGTATTTTCACACAACATAGAACTTTGTAATATTGTTCGAATAAAAGAATGAAATATATAGGGTAATGTGCATATAAGAGAGAACCAACAACTTGAAAATCACCATTTTCGGCCTTTTTTCAGCTGTTTTGTTTCTTTAAGCCCATTTCATAAAACCACCTAAAATTTTAAAACCAGCACACCAAAGACACAAAGACTGACTTAGAAGACCATGTACACATATAATGCAGCTAAACTAAACAAAGAAATAGTGCAATTAATTTGAAAATGTGTAATATTCAAGTTTAATCTATCCTACTCCCCTAAATTTTACTGACAACTATTTTTTTCTGAAAAGTTGCAGAAAATGGGGTGAAAAAATGAAATTTCTTAGATTGACGATTTTCATGGCTCGTTCAATGCATATCATCATTATGTATCCAAATATAAAATATTGGGAAAATATCTGCAACCGTTTACGAGATATTCAACAAAAGAAAAACTTGAAGTTCCGAAATGTCAAATGTTAGCAGCGAACATCCTTAAATGCCCTAGAGTAAAATAGAAAGGTACAAGTAGGTAACGATCAGGAAATGACACAATCAGAAAGAATTCCCACTCCATAAACCGAGGGGTGGGAAAAACCTAAAATAACACTCAGGTATTTATACCAAGAAAACATATAGTTTGCTGAGTGAGCAGCTATTCCCCAGTAGGCGGCCACTCAGTTACCTGAACCGAACTATGATATGAAAAAGAACATAAGGCTCAAACAGTACAAAAATCGACTCCAAAACAAAAAACAGTGAGAACCACAACAGAAGTATCGCCTTGGAACGATCAGTAATATAAAATTACTGGGGACTTAAACCGGTATTACAGGGCCCTCACCTCGCCCTCATCTTCTGCAGTGGGTTCACGTGAAAAAAAAAAGAACATTCTCTTAAAAAAATGATGAATTGTACTATTAAAGGTACTTTTACATATATGAGCACATACAAGACAATAAAACACCAAACAACTGGCGAAGTACATGTAAACATGTTCAAAAATGCTTAGAGAAAAACAACATTTTACAAAGGAGTAAATAAATTTATAAATAAATAAATAAATAAATATATATATATATATATATATATATATATATATATATATATATATATATATATATATATATATATATATATATATATATATATATATATATATATATATAAACTGGGGCATTTGAGCAATAAGAAGACAGTATTAGATAAAACAGTGTGCAAAACTTATGCAGTTATGGTGCACGAACCAGAGTATCGTCATAGTGAAATAGGTAAACGTTTTACCAATGCATACAAATCAAATGCTCATGAAGAATTACAGTTTGCTACAGGAATGTACAGATTGCAATACTCCCATTGGGGTAACTTGCAGATTCCTTAGGACTCAAGCGTATTTTTCTCTCTTTTTTATTAGTTTGATTGTGATTCCATCAATAGTGATAAGATCATGGAATGGGGAACGCCTATAGATATTTACAATAAAGGTAATTTATCGCCATTTGATATGGTTCCAAATATTTCTGAGAAATAATAAATAACTAATTTCACCACTGAAATACCAAAATACCAAACAACTACAGAAGTGCACCCGTGTTCAACGTCAGAACAGGCAATTAGTGGACAACTCTCTGGCTTTGCACAACTACGGGTATGTGCGTAAATTCATTTAATTTATTTGTATAACACACATGTCTGAGCTGTAGTTCCTCTGATTTTGAATTCACAGGTACATTATGTCCTGCCCAGGTTTATAGAGAAGCATTATTCGACATTACAGCTGTCAGTGTAATATTAGATTAATTTGTTTCCGGTTTTCAAGCGTTTGAAATATGTTGTCAGTTTTTTTTTATATGAAATCCATCAATGTGTTAGATACAGGTATGAAGAAAACAGATTACTCTACATGTTAGCTGCATTTAATTGCATGTACGAATTCAATTTTTATCAGTTTTCTATTATGAGAAATGGGTAAAAAGTATAGTTAAGCAGGTGCATGTTGATATGCATGCAGGTGTTAAGCCGTGCTATCTTTAAACGTTTTAAACTTTGCTCCTCATAAAAGTTGCGTATGATCGAATGATTATAATAATAATAACAATAATAACTTTATTTAAAGAGGCTAACATATTTGGCAGATATGCCAGTCTACAATATGGTCTTCAACTAACAAATATTGAAATGCTTGACATAATGGTATGTACAATTTGAAGATGCTATGTGCCAGTCAGAGTGCGTGCGAGCTACACAATCCAGCTCCATTGCAGTGTGTTGAAAGTTGGCTTGACAGATAAGCTAGTGCCAGCTGATCTGTTGATTAGGACAGAGAAAGGCAATGACGTGACAAACCCAATTGTTGAATTTAAAGACTCAGAAAACCCTGTGCACTCGTTTGATTTCATAACAGTGGTCGTACCCCCTAAAACGAAGGTGGAAAACGTGTACAATCTAACAAATACGCCTTTGTGTGACTACAATGATGTGGAGGCTAATCCAAACTAATGATATGTGCAAAAGTCAAATTGTTGTTTTTGCCTCAGTATGACAGAAATCATTCTTTGGAATGCAATCAACCTCGTGTTTTGCCGGAACACTTCTGAAGGCTATGAGAAATGATAAACGAAATTTATGTCGGATTATCCACGGTGTAACGACTAAAATTGCTTTGTTATTGGTCAACGTTGCCTAACGTTTTGTGATGATTAGAAACAGTGGCTGCCGTCAGTGTATTGATAACGTAGACATACATGTAAGTGTCGATTAACAGAGCAGAGCGTATCGGTTACTAAACTCAAAGGTCTGTTTTGAATGATTGGTGGTCTTACACATGTATATTTCAAAGCTCATAGAAAATTGTCGACGCTGTTAGATGTATTCTCACAAGTCAATGTTTACAATGATTACTTTTATCATTTATGTATAGATGCAAATGTGTCGTGAGCCTTCGTTTTATTTTATGCTCCCATATGAGTGTGACTCTATAGCTTATATGATGATCAATGATCCCCCATCGTGCCGAGCAAGCGAAGTACGACTGTACTTTCTAGACACGAGTACCTATAAGTTAATGGCATATTTTCCAGCCTTATGGACATTAGAGATGAAAATATAACCATATTGCCTCACAAGTCTGTTACAAATGTTTATGTGATGAAATATTAAGATTACTTCAGACTTCTGTTTTAATTCTGAATTATCTAACACCATTTATTTTCTCCGGAAAATGCCAGGCAGTGAACAAATAATCAAACGAAAACCGTATCAGAACAAAATTTAAATACCGAAATAGCTTTGTAAAATAATTGAATATGTCTGTGTCAGGCAACGCAATATGTCACCAAGAATAATAATTTTTCGCATCTTTTATAAAAAAAGGCCTCTTAAATTTGACGGAATAAAAGCTACTTTGCTTATTTATAGCTATTTCATATATAAGATTTATTTTCTGGAAGTTATCATTTAATGAGTATTTCTAGTCTTTCCAAACGTTTGGCAAATGAACCAGAAACCTACAACATTTTTAAGCATTAAAGGCATTTAAGTGTTTCATCAACTTATCACTCGTGCGTTTTACTTAAGGATGTTCGCTGCCAATGAAAAAGTATTCAAACGGTTTTTCTAACCACACTTTTTTGATTCCAAAATACAACATAAGACATTTGAAAGCAAAATAAATATAGGGTAGTGTGCATTTTTTCAAGCTACAGGCCTCTGAATGAGACCTCTGAGCATCATGTTTTAAATTTTGTAAAATTAATTTAATTTTTAATTCTTTGAAACAAACCTGTCTTGAACAAAAATACACCTAGAATGCTTTCAAAAGTCATAATATTTACGTAACGCAGACTATTTTGGACCAAACGCATAGAAGAATATGCAACTGGAAGTGGATGACAAAATTTCACGAGTATTTTTCCAACCCTACCCCCATACTTGAAAAGTCGAAAAAAAAACAAAAAAAAAACAATATTTTCAAAAATGCCAAACCCATATTTGTTTATTCAAACTTTTTCTTGTATTTTCACACAACATAGAACTTTGTAATATTGTTCGAATAAAAGAATGAAATATATAGGGTAATGTGCATATAAGAGAGAACCAACAACTTGAAAATCACCATTTTCGGCCTTTTTTCAGCTGTTTTGTTTCTTTAAGCCCATTTCATAAAACCACCTAAAATTTTAAAACCAGCACACCAAAGACACAAAGACTGACTTAGAAGACCATGTACACATATAATGCAGCTAAACTAAACAAAGAAATAGTGCAATTAATTTGAAAATGTGTAATATTCAAGTTTAATCTATCCTACTCCCCTAAATTTTACTGACAACTATTTTTTTCTGAAAAGTTGCAGAAAATGGGGTGAAAAAATGAAATTTCTTAGATTGACGATTTTCATGGCTCGTTCAATGCATATCATCATTATGTATCCAAATATAAAATATTGGGAAAATATCTGCAACCGTTTACGAGATATTCAACAAAAGAAAAACTTGAAGTTCCGAAATGTCAAATGTTAGCAGCGAACATCCTTAAATGCCCTAGAGTAAAATAGAAAGGTACAAGTAGGTAACGATCAGGAAATGACACAATCAGAAAGAATTCCCACTCCATAAACCGAGGGGTGGGAAAAACCTAAAATAACACTCAGGTATTTATACCAAGAAAACATATAGTTTGCTGAGTGAGCAGCTATTCCCCAGTAGGCGGCCACTCAGTTACCTGAACCGAACTATGATATGAAAAAGAACATAAGGCTCAAACAGTACAAAAATCGACTCCAAAACAAAAAACAGTGAGAACCACAACAGAAGTATCGCCTTGGAACGATCAGTAATATAAAATTACTGGGGACTTAAACCGGTATTACAGGGCCCTCACCTCGCCCTCATCTTCTGCAGTGGGTTCACGTGAAAAAAAAAAGAACATTCTCTTAAAAAAATGATGAATTGTACTATTAAAGGTACTTTTACATATATGAGCACATACAAGACAATAAAACACCAAACAACTGGCGAAGTACATGTAAACATGTTCAAAAATGCTTAGAGAAAAACAACATTTTACAAAGGAGTAAATAAATTTATAAATAAATAAATAAATAAATATATATATATATATATATATATATATATATATATATATATATATATATATATATATATATATATATATATATATATATATATATATATATATATATATATATATATATATATATAAACTGGGGCATTTGAGCAATAAGAAGACAGTATTAGATAAAACAGTGTGCAAAACTTATGCAGTTATGGTGCACGAACCAGAGTATCGTCATAGTGAAATAGGTAAACGTTTTACCAATGCATACAAATCAAATGCTCATGAAGAATTACAGTTTGCTACAGGAATGTACAGATTGCAATACTCCCATTGGGGTAACTTGCAGATTCCTTAGGACTCAAGCGTATTTTTCTCTCTTTTTTATTAGTTTGATTGTGATTCCATCAATAGTGATAAGATCATGGAATGGGGAACGCCTATAGATATTTACAATAAAGGTAATTTATCGCCATTTGATATGGTTCCAAATATTTCTGAGAAATAATAAATAACTAATTTCACCACTGAAATACCAAAATACCAAACAACTACAGAAGTGCACCCGTGTTCAACGTCAGAACAGGCAATTAGTGGACAACTCTCTGGCTTTGCACAACTACGGGTATGTGCGTAAATTCATTTAATTTATTTGTATAACACACATGTCTGAGCTGTAGTTCCTCTGATTTTGAATTCACAGGTACATTATGTCCTGCCCAGGTTTATAGAGAAGCATTATTCGACATTACAGCTGTCAGTGTAATATTAGATTAATTTGTTTCCGGTTTTCAAGCGTTTGAAATATGTTGTCAGTTTTTTTTTATATGAAATCCATCAATGTGTTAGATACAGGTATGAAGAAAACAGATTACTCTACATGTTAGCTGCATTTAATTGCATGTACGAATTCAATTTTTATCAGTTTTCTATTATGAAAAATGGGTAAAAAGTATAGTTAAGCAGGTGCATGTTGATATGCATGCAGGTGTTAAGCCGTGCTATCTTTAAACGTTTTAAACTTTGCTCCTCATAAAAGTTGCGTATGATCGAATGATTATAATAATAATAACAATAATAACTTTATTTAAAGAGGCTAACATATTTGGCAGATATGCCAGTCTACAATATGGTCTTCAACTAACAAATATTGAAATGCTTGACATAATGGTATGTACAATTTGAAGATGCTATGTGCCAGTCAGAGTGCGTGCGAGCTACACAATCCAGCTCCATTGCAGTGTGTTGAAAGTTGGCTTGACGCCATCGTATCATTCTTTTATTTTTTGTTGACTTAGCGTATCGGTTTCCGCATGACTATGGCCATAGCTGTTGGGGGTCGCAAAACGCTGTCACAACATCAGATTCTCGTTTGTACACACCTAGAAAGTTATTCTGTCAATTTCTTGATCACTTAGACTGTCCTCCGATATGTTGAATCTCTTTACACACGTTATCCACATACATATGATATGCCTTTCAGACCCAGCGTCGAAACAAGAATAGGATTTTCTGAGAACTCCAATATGAGGGAGCAAACATGTGGCGGAAATAATGTCCAGACAGCATGGGTGCTGTCCCAGAGTGGGGAACTAAATGGGCTGTTTGCTGTTGATTTGAATTTCAATTTGATTCAACGCACCCTTTTGCAACGTCCTGACTGATACCTTGTATGTATGGAAGATACTGTAATATGACCGATGCTTTGGAGAGTATATGACTTCCAGATCCAGCGTCGAAACAAGAATAGGATTTTCTGAGAACCCCAGTATAAGGGAGCAAACATGTGGCGGAAACCAATGTCCAGACAGCATGGGTGCTCTCCCAGAGTGGGGAACTACATGGGCTGTTTGCTGTTGATTGATTTGATAATAAAGCAATGCACAGTGTGCAAACACAATATTCTTCCGCGTCGTTTTGTTACCGAAAATCTTTTAGCGATGGGTAACATCCATAACAATCACTATTTTGCATACTTTTTGGACGTTGTAGAGTATAACCAAGGAATATACATGTAACTGTACATGTATTCTGAATTATTATGTTGGACCTCAGTATATCGTGAAATATACAGTCTGACCGTTTATACGACGATATTCCTTTACCTCCGACATTGCGTATTTTAAATTCGACAGTTCCTACTCTAATGTACATTTTGTCCATCGCTTCAGTTTATCAAGACCTTGACCTTTCGTGTTACCGGAAGTAGTAAACACAACGGATTATATGCGCAGTTAAGCAAGTATTTTTGTGAATTTGGTCTTTTCGCTAGCTTCCGGTTGGGACCGGTAATCAGTCGGAAAGAATCCTTTCGGGCTTAAGTAGTTTCAGTCACCAGTCGTTTCGGCCTGGTCGTGCCATTTTGGCTAACAATGATGTTTTTTGTAAGTTCTTATTTTTCTCGAGTTCGTAGTTACAACATAGTAAATAAAAATTTAACTGAGATCTTTTAGGAGCAGTGATCATATTAATGAGAAAGGGATGGACCATACCATGGTTTCGGCTACTTTAGCTTCTTGAGTGACCCTATAGATTTGGCAACATGAAGCCAAATATTATGACTGTAATTTACATCGTGCAAAAGGGTAGTCGATACAAAGACCAGTAAAATCCAAATGGGGTCAAATATTTAAACATTGGTTAGAAAATGACTCTAAACCGATAATAATTTTCTGATTTCTCAGAATACCCTCGCTGATCTCAAAGGACCAAAAGGAAAAACATCTTATTATAACTGATGAAATTATTTCATTGCTGTGCAGGTAGGCTGATGCTTTCAGCATGTATATGCTTGGTATTCGAGTCTATTCGGTGGCAATGTAAGATTCACGAAACAACTATTCTTTGAGCCTGTGCATGATAAAACCAACAATTTGGTGTTCTGAGCAGGTCTGACACAAACCGGGCTGTACAGTCACAGAAGATGGTTAGATGCTGGAAATTTTAGATTTAGAAAGTAGAGGTATCCGTATAGCGAAAACAAAGACGCTGATCAGCTTCGCAGTTACTGCGAAGCTGATCTGCGCCTTTGTTTTCGCCTATGCAAGTTGTTGGTGATCCCATGCGGTGGCTCCTTTCAGATTATGTCAGACAATTCTGACAAATGAGTCAGAAGAAATGCAGCTGCTCTATGATAAAATGTACCCGCATTAAAGAACAGGGTACAGGGAGGGACAACTGTGTAGTGCTACACATAATCAATATGAAATACAACTTACACGTATGCACAGTGTAATGTAACTAAATAAAAACGACGTCATAATTTTTAGCGCAAGGGCTGCTGTATCTGCACTGTCCTTTGATATTTTAGTTTCTAGTCAATACAAAACTTCGAATTATATCTTACAATAAAACATATTAATAAGATTTGCGATTGGCCACACCGCGATTTCAGCTACTAAAGCCTCATCTGCCTGGCAACATGGAGTCAGACAGACATCCTGTCATTACCTACTTTAGCAAGTGTCATTAAGATAGTCGATGCAAAGACTGGTATTATCTAAATGATTTGTTTGTGTCGAGGCTTAACGTCCCAGTCGATGCAAAGACGGGTATTATCTAAATGATTTGTTTGTGTTGAAGCTTAACGTCCCAGTCAACAACTTTTCAGTCATGTCGGGACGGAGCCAACGCTTCCTGGGTTTAACCAGTACTGTAGGGAGGTAATGTGTCTTGCTCAAGGACACAACACGGTGACGCCTATGGGGATCGAACCCAGGACCTCTCGATTCGGAGTCCGACGCTCTACCACTACGCCGCCGCGCTCCCTATTATCTAAATGAGCCAAACATTTTAAATTGTTGAGATGAGGCTAAACCAATGATATTTTTATACCAAGATCTACACGTTAAGGTGAATAGTATGAAATAGTATGAAAAGTTTTAAATATAAAACCTGCCGATTTCGACGAGGTCTCGGCATGGCTTTTATCCACCTGTAAAGACTGATACTATCACAATATTAGCTGCATTATGAACTAATAGAACACACCTGTCGAAAGGATATACGAGCAACTACCTTATTATCTCAACAAGTGGTAAACATTGGTAAGCATTCCATGCCAAGTCGGACACTGAAGAAATTTGGAAGTAAAAAGCTTCTGAATTATACACTTCTGCTGAGTGGTAAATGGGCAGTTGAATTAACTAAATTTAATTATGACTTACTATACAAGGTCGTAAATATTATAGAAATATCGGTTAGGTAAAATGGGGTTATTTCAGGGCTACCAGAATATAATATGAAATTAGGCACAGCCTAAGGGCGAGCTCGCCAATAATTTAATATGGAATGAATAGCGTTTTTCTTATACCGTACATCCTAAAGACACGAAACGAGTATCGTATGGTTATTTTAAGATTTAAAGCTGCCAATAGCTTCAAGGGACAGAGTTTTTACTAATTACTAGCTGCAATCACTGGTTTATTTAATACCAAACCGAACCAACTGAACTGGCGATTCCATTGTAAAATTTTGCTAATTGGCGGCGACATATGATCTTAAGCTCGTGCAATTCTACGTCATTCTCATGAGGTTTGACGTCATTCTTTTCATTTCACACTTGACGTCATATGATGTCATGTGACCTAACGTTACAATGATGTTACAATCATGTGACCTTACGTTACAATTTCCCCCTATGAATTATGGGATTACAGATGTACATTTGTTACGAAGAAAGCAAGGTATTCTGCATATTCTCCCCAATATTCAACGGCAAGGGTCCTGACAACTACAATGTCACATGGGCATAAATTGCCGGATATGGCGTAGCGAGGTCACGCGTGGCCAACGCCATGGAATTTATGGAATTTGTTCTTAACAGTAGCAAAATCACGTGCTTTCTGTCGTAGAGTTTGCTCTTTCGAATCCGCTAAAATAAAGCGACTTTGGATCCAAGCGTATTTTAAGGCTTAATGTCCCAGTCAACTATTTTTCAGTCATGTCGGAACGGAGCCAATGCTTCCTGGGTTTAACCAGTACTGTAGGGACTTAATGTGTCTTGCTCAAGGAAACAACACGGTGACGCCCATGGGGATCGAACCCAGGACCTCTCAGTTCAGAGTCCGATGCTCTACCACTACACCTCCGCGCTTTAGTCGAAAGAAGTAATTTCATCACCATTTGAGATCAACAAAATTAGTACTGCATAACAATGGTACTAAACCTGACCTACTCGTTTTAAAATGCCATACTACATGTACGTGGGTTGGGATTTAAGTTCGTAGACTTTCTTTGTAAAAGATCAGATGTCTGTCACACAGAAATGGAAATGCTATAATCTGAAAATACATTCTTTTACCTACCGTATAAGGCATAAAGCATTGTTCTACTCAAAATGGTATTGGCACAACAATGGATTAAACACAATGACCTTTCATTACCCGGGGCACGTCGTGGAAATTCTGACGTCAAAACTACGTCAAATTTCAATGTGTCAGCATTAAAACGACTTGTTTGGAACCAAACAACAAGCCATACCGTTACTTATTTGCAAGATTTCCTTCAGGGATTTCTTTATTATTGTGGAAAAACTACGATCTTCAGATATAGTTCTTATGCATAATTTTATATGCGTATCATGCATATCGGTGGTGTAAATCAAGAATGTTGGCCGTAGCGTTTGAAGACAAATTGTATACGAGTGCATTTCTCACCGTTAAAATTAAAGTACGTCCATCAAAAATATCACATTCCATTAAAATACCACTGCATGATCTGTTCCACAACTGTACAGCACATCCCTATTATTTTGAAAGTTTCTGTGGGTATTTTGGCTAATCAAACGCAAGATATGATCAATGCTGTTGTTTCGACGTTGCCTGTTCACGCTATTTTTCTTTTCCAAGCAGCGCGACTGGCCATTCATTTTCTCCAATAACAAACCAAGTCGTCGACATAATGCTTTAAAAAAATAAACCGATAATGCAATGCCTTAAACTGATTTAACTGAAGTTTTGGTTTCCAATATGATAATTATTGCTGTGTTCTTCAACGCCACATAACTTCAGAACTGTTAAAAATTCGACGTGCCCTGGGTAGCGAAACCTAGGTTACTATGAAGACCATGTTATGAACACTGCGCAAGATGTCTTGAAAAATATTGTACACACGAAACAAGGAGACTTTGTTTCTTTGTAATAATGCATCACATATTGGATAAATGTTGTAATATTCAAACAGTAGCCAAAGTCTACGAACTTAAATCCCAACCCTCGTATAATACAAACACAGATGTTGAGATGAAAGTTCTTAACCATTACCATCAACGTTTAAACATAAGGCGTTACTAATACATCAACACATCGTCGATATGACGTCAAGTGGACACGGATATGCTGGAATGGAAGCAAGAAACATACAGACAAAATTATTCTGTATTATTTACTTGCCACTAAACTCTCTCCATTTTCAAACATAGATTTATAACATTTAGTGTAACACTGAACTGCCAAAGATTTGCGAGTCTTCCAAGAATCTATATATACAACAGCAAGTTATCATTTGGCTTATTATAAACTTCATCAATTAGTGAATTATTTCTTAAATCTCATCGGAATACTTAACTCTATTTTGGTGCCGACCTTGATGCTAGAATACCATCCTTAGCATTTAAACAGTTCATGATATCTCACAAGGCATAGTTAAAATACCTACCGAGAAAACAATGAAATACATGTTGTGCAAATGTTCTGATCTTGGATGCTTTAGAAACTAATAGCCTTAAGAAGTTTTCGATGAAATATAGGTTATCACCTTCCCGTTGCTGATTCCGGGAGCTGGGTCGATACACATTTGATCAAAAAAATGTTGTTTCCCTCGGTGTTCCGTGGTACCTCTCCACTCCACGGAAGTGGTTGCGTCGTGTGGAGTGAGGTCACACAGTGTAACGGAGTGCGGCTTTAACTTGTCTTTTGGCTCCAGTAGCAATCACGGGAAGCCTCACCGGTTCCTTGTGGTATGATTAAATACAATACAATATCATGCAAAATCTTATTCACACCAAACAACCAACAACAAAACAACTGTGTACCATCAGTCATTATCAAATTACGAATTAATTTGATTCCGTTTGCATCCATGTGGCTTGCTGGATGTAAGATAGACAGAATTAGTACCATGGACAACTGCTAGAAAACAATATTTTCAATATTTTGTCTCGAATAAGACACAACATGCTACAAACTATGTCATTTTCTTTTGTACAGGTTGTTTTCAAGTTTTCATTTGTCTTAATCTACTGTCTGCCATTGTTCTAAATTTATTTACCTTTGTAGTTTAACAGATGCTGAAAAAGTTTAAATTTAGAACCAGATTTGTCTGGAAGATGTGATAGATATTGGATTGACAAGTGAATAATTACGTGTCAAACGGGAAGGTATTCTGACCCAATTTTGGTATTTGAAAAATGAAAATCCTCATCGAGGCTGTTGTTATAACTAAATTGAAACGTTACAGAAAAAATCGGTCGCGACTGTAAAATACATTTTTCTTGTTACACCTTTGTTACACATATGTCAGTTGGTCGTGCAACAATTGAACTGATCTTTAAAACATAGAACAGGCATTTGCAATCATATCTGCTAAGAGAAGTAATGAAGAAAAACTCAGCAACTTATAATGTACATCGTAAAAACTTGGCAAAATGAGTCAGTTAAACACATGCAGAAATTTGCAAAGTGATTTTCTGGGATTAAAGTTTCTTGTAATTAAAATTTGTCTGTTATCCATTCGTCTCACTAATGGACCAATTTTTCAGTACATCTTAGATAACAGTGTGCAAATGAACAAGCATATGTCGCCTATCTGTCAAGCTCATATGTAACCATGCTAACAAACTATCTCATCTATTACAAAACAACGATGCACAGTCATGAAAAACGGTTGTTCACATTGCAAACATTATAAATTGTTCCGTATTTTAACAAAAAGGTACAAGTATGCAAAGATCAGGAAAAGGCGCAAGTCAGCAAGGCGTCAGTTACGATTAGTCTATGTCGAATGGGAATCTCGTGCGATTTTTTTGACGATTTATGACGACCTATATAAAACTTACCTATGGGGTATATGTATAACATTAAACCTGTTCGTCGCACTCACATCCGCGTGCGAGTCGATTTATGACGTCATCAAAATGGCGGCTATCTGCCTATATATGAATTATTCGTATTTCCATCAAAATCAATTGAAAACATCGCATTACAACTTATTTTGCAAAGAAAATGTATGAAATGAATCTGATTATGCCCACGATAGACGAATTAAGTCGATGGGTCAACGGATATTGCTTTATCCGGTCGTCCGTCCGTTCATGCATACGTTGGATATACGTTTTTTCTTCTAAAACCAAGGTACACCGGGAGCTAATTTGACCTACCTTGCACCCTCGAGGGCAATTTTTCATGGGTGCCAAATCATTTATTGGAACCACAGAAATGCAAAGAATTTTGTCCTCAAAGCTATACTCAATTACACTATGAAAAATTGCATGGTTTCCATGGCAACCGTTAACGTGATTCTTAAGCATGTGGGTGCACATACAAAATTGATCATATCTCCACTGTTACCTATCGTATTCTACTGAACATTTCTCATTTTAAAGCATAGACATAGGTTTGTCTTTCGATGGTAAGTAATGCAAATACTTATTTGCATATTCATTAATTTTTCATGAAAAATAGCAAAAAAATCTTTAAAATTCCATAAATGAACTAATTTCAGGCCCAAACTGTCATTTTGACACTTTGTTATTGAACAAGTAATATTATATGATAAATCTATTGATGACCTGGTTCTATATGAAAAATATCTCATTTGCATATTCATGAAAATCAATAAAAATGTCAAAAATTGAGGAAAAATGGGGAAAACTATATCCATTGCAAGGTATTGCATATGTTATAAGACCTATCTTGCATTCCCGGGACAAAGTTTCAAGGCTGTAAGTGTTGTCAGAGGGACCTTCGTAATCCATAAAATATTGCCATCAGCAATAAAAAACAAACAAAAAAACATTTGCATGATGTGAAATTATATAGTTTCCACACCACCCCTCATGCGATTCTAAAGAACAGAATGTACTTACAAAAATACTATCCCACCAATAGATTACTCTAGAATACTATAATTGGTCTGATAATGATGCATGTACTTAACAATTTAACCTTGATGCCTAATGTTTAAATAATTGAATTTACTTATTCATGAAAATTGATATAAAAACATAACAAATGGAGAAGAATTGTAGAATAATAGGGGGTAAACGAACAAAATCGCTTGTATCAGAGCTATTAATCAATCCAGGATGCTGAAAGAGGTATCAAATGTATGCTATGGCAATGTACTATGGTTCTGAAGTATGATATAAGAAAAATCTTATTTTCAATTTCATGAATTTTAATGAAAACCAAAGAAATTTTAGTGAAAAGAAAATGTAAAAAATAATTGAGTAAACCTACAAAATGACTTGTATGTCGGCAATCAAAAGTCATATAGTGCTGATGAAAGCATCAAATGGTGTCCAGGACAATATTATATCACCCTGTACTACAATTTATGAGTCATTTGGTTTTTAGTTTTAAGAATATTAACAAAACCTTTTGAATTTAGAGAAACATATTAAGGGTGTATACGTAGAAAAACGCACGTATCTTGGCTACTGAAAGACCTAGAGTGCTATAATTTTCATCAAATGATTATAAGAACAATGTTCTATAACCATATAATCATCTTTTTTGTTGACATTACTGAGATCTTCATTGTTGAGAGAAAACTCAACGAAAAATGAACGGGTACACCAAACAACATCGTTCAGATCTCAACTGCCAAAATCCTTAGAGTGCTGAAAATGGTACCAACAGAATGATAGGAGAATGCACTACTGCCATGTTGTCTGATAGCATAACCACATGTTATTAAATTTTCTGAACGTTACATATAGTTTCGAAAAAATGTGAATACAACAGAAACTTGAAGGATGTGCTTCACCAAAATTTATTAGAAACCATGATTTATATATCTGAGCACATGGCAATAAAACATTGTCCTAGCAATAAATTAATGCCATTTTGAGTTCTCTTCGGCTATTGGCCTCTGAGATATAAGCGATTTTGTTGGTGGACCTCGTAATTTTTCATTGATTTTGCTCTTATTCATTTTAAAAGATCTCATTAATTTCGAGTAGCCGAAACCGCGGCATGATCCAAATACTTTCTCATCCATGTTCACTGCTCTCAAAGGATCTCAGTTTTACTATTTTTACTTTATATATCTGATTATATGGTTACAGAACATTGTCCTAGCAATCAATCATTAACAATTACAGTTCCTTAGGTCTTTTAGTAGCCAAGATAGGTGCGTTTTTCTACGTATGCCCCTTATTTGTCCGTATTGTTTTCTCTAAATTCAAAGGTTTTGTTAATATTCTTAACCCTTTGAAACAAATGACCCAACAATTGTAGTACAGGATGGTATAATAATGCCCTAAGACACCATTTTCAGCACCATATGACTTTTGATTGCCGAGATACACGTCCTTTTGTAGGTTTACTCATTTATTCATTTATTTTTAATTTTTCTCTCTCTCAAATTTCTTAAGTTTTCATTAAAATTCATGAAATGGAAAATCAGATTATTCTTATACAATACTTCAAGGTCATAGTACAATGACACAGTATTCATTTGATACCTCTTTCAGCATCCTGGCTTGATTAACAGCTCTTGTACAGGCGATTTTGTACATATACCCTCTATTTTTCTACTTATTTTCTCCAATTTTTATGTTTGTTTTATTAATTTTCATGAATATATAAAGTCAGTGATTTAATATTTAACATTTTAATATTTAGTATCAAGGTTAAATCGTTTGATTCATGCATCGTTATCAGACCAATTATAGTATTCTAGAGCGTTTTATTGGTGAGATATAAGTATTTTTGTAAGTACATCATATTCTTTAGAATCGCATGAGGGGCGGTGTGGAAACAATGTAATTTTACATCATGTAAATGTTTTTTATTTTCATTGCTAATGAAAATATTTTATGGCATAAAGGTGGTCTCTCTGACAACACTGACAGTTTTGAGAATTTGTCCCTGGGATGCAAGATAGATTAGCTCTTATAACATATCCAATACCTTACAATGGATATAGTTTTTCCCTCTTTTGTCCTCAATCTTTGACAGTTTTATTAATATTCATGAATATGCAATGAGATAATTTTCATATAGGACCAGGTCATCAACAAATTCGTCATATGATATTACTGACTCAATAACAAAGTGTCACAACGACAGCTTGGGCCTGAAATTAGTTCATTTATGGATTTTTAAAGATTTTTCTGCCATTTTTCATGTTTTCATGTAAATTCACGAATATACTAATTATATAATTGGCATTACTTACCATAGGAAAAAGGGCTATGTCTAAGCTTTGAAATGAGACCATTTTCAATAGTCTAGGATAAGTAATAGTGGATATATGGTCAATTTTGTATGTACACCCCCGATCCTCAAGAATCACGTTAACGGTTGCCATGGAAACCGTGCCATATTCTCATAGTGTAACGAAGTTTATCTTTGGAACAAAATATTTGCATTTCCAGGGTCCCAATAAATGATACGACACCCATGAAAAATTGTCTTGGGGGATGCAAGGTAGGTAAAATTAGCTACTGGTGTACTATGTATGGTTTATCGCTTTGTATGAAGATTTTGTCGTGACGTGGCTCATATTTTCAGTGCTTTTCTCCTTGTGAGAGAGATATTTTTGTGCTAAAATAGCTTTTATAAATACAAATGGTAAAATGCATCTATTTAAAATGAGCGAGAAGCTAGAAATTAAATTTTATCTATCAAGAAGAGTATGAAAACGGTTGTTCAAAACACATATCATGAGTGCGCTGGTCGCCATTTTGTTGACGTCATAGTTCAGCCCATACGCGGGTTTCAGGGCGACGAACTGGTTTAAATTGGTGCATATGCCCCAAAGTTTAATTTAAGGTAGGTCGTCATAAATCGTCACGAAATTCCCACGGGACGACTTTTTTGGCCCATTCGACATTGACTAGATAGGCAAGCGCTCGAAACGGCCGAGACACCCAAACGATGAACTCGGATCTTCTCTTTTATATGCAGTCCACTATGTACAACGAGACAGGGCAGGTGGATGCCAACCCTGAATAAAGATAGCGTTGAGCGCATCTTTAAGCTTTCCAATTTTGTAACTAACTGCATATCTCGTATGTCATATTGTTTCAACATAAGCATCATTCTTGCTATACGAGCAACAAAATGGCGGGTCCACAGAAATTGCTGTACATATTCTTTGCAAACAATAAACTGGTATCCTGATATTTGCTGTTACCCTATACTTAAATGCCTATAGTGGTTTACAGCATAGCCTCGTATCCAACATCTGGAATGTACGGCCAATGACTTGTCACTGGGTAACGACATAAGCAGATTTTGTTACCACCAGCTGATTCTAAGACTGCTAAACCTATCTGCACACTGGGCTAATTAGACAAACCTTTCAGCCTCATTACGTCAATACTGTGATTCAATAGTTTCTGACAAATCATTTTTCTTGTCTAACAAAAATGAGCCTCTTCACGAACAAGTCTACTTTAGACGAGAGCTAAATCCTGTCGCGACATCTGCATTGGGAGCTATTATAAACATTTCTTACTTCGAACATCACGAAGTTCACGATGTTATTATGGGTGCAAGGTAAAGCAATCCGGTAAATTTGACAGGGGAGAATGACCTTCACTGTTATTTTATGGCCGTATTGCAATATTGCACAAAACATATTGCTGATGTCAAAGTTTGAATCATCTCTGTCTGACAAACTAGTAACGTTGCCACTAAACCAACCAGCAAACGATGCCTAACCCATTTATTCGCTGGGAAAAGTCAGATCGTTAACAGATTTGTGGAATATACTCAGCAAGCAAATGTTTTGACGCTTGACCTGAAGGTAGTATAACAGACGGACGCCAAACCAAAATTCTTGTTGCCTCTCTGGGATTTGTGTTGTTACTATGTAGTTTAAGTCTGCATTTGCAAATTCGTGATGATCATGCTCTTTGTTGCACAATATTTACACTAGGTTATTCAAAGCTGCATACTATATAATTATACAACATTTTGCAAAGGCAACATTTTGCTCAACATTTTGCTCAACATTTTGCAAAAGCAAAGCAAATTCCGGAAACCTTGGTCATGCTTACTGATCGATTTTCTTTTTTTTTTATTCTTTTTGTAAGGAGGGGGTGAAAAGATGTTGATAGTCGAGTTTCAATTTCCTTTCCATTGCAGTGAAACTGGAAATTTCGTTGACGTAAAGTATAATAGTTTTTACAAGAATGAAGTATTTGCTATCAAACTTACCAACTTCTAGATAGTTAGCAATGTCAAGCATTTGACGTGTTAATGAGAGTCGCAGACAAACCAGACGTTCAAAGAATATGTTAGACCATAAAATTCCTTTAGATATTATATTTCTGACACATCTTTTTTTAACGTTTCGTACGTTTGTCGGCTTACCATAGACTTATCATGTCTTTACCATTATTACGGATGCAAATTGTCATCGGTTAGAGTTATTTACTTTGTCCTCCAACTCAGACTCAAGCACCAAGAGAGCACCCATCTTGATGGTGCATGCATAAGAGCTCATTTATCATTGCCTTTCATTCACCTGACATTTTGTTCGTACTACCTTCGTATTTGAAAAACGTTAGACCTTCAGATAGAAACCTCTATCAATGAAAAAAAACTATCTGACATGATTGATAGTGGGGCTAACTCTTGATTTCTAAGCAACTTCAGAAGCAATTATTATAACCGTTAACCTCGACTGATCTGGTATGCTGAATCAATCATAGTGCCCAAAATATTACTGAAAGAAAGCCTAATTGTTTTGACCTCGATAAAACACACAATGATCAGGACATTCCAACAAAGAACACCTGGCAAATGATTTCCCCAGAAAAAAAATCAGAACGGATTATAAGTCTATAAATATGACCGATAGCTTAGTGCAAAACAGTTAATGGATGATAACCAGGGAAAGTAAAATCAAAATGAAAGTAAATTTTGTCATCCTTAAGAAACAAAAATGTCACAGGTCACTAACTAGACCGGGTATCATTTTCCATTCATAGAGTGAAGAGGGCTGAAGACGTTCACACAAAGCACGAGTATCACTGGAAGCATCGAAATGCTTAGCACTAAAAGACTTACTATAATTTATGTAAACTATGGTTACAGTGTGGTCGAACGCCTGAGTCAAAACAGAAAATAATAACCTGGCTTTGTGACAGCTTATTCTTTGACTTTCCACAGTTTGTTTTAACAATGACAAGAGATAAACTATGCCTGTACCAGCATATAATGTCAGATGTCAGCCTTTATAGGTGGATATCTATTAAAGATTGTGAAAGGTCTTGACGACTGCGTACTTTTACGTTCATTATCAATATCATTTTATACCTGTATAATTATAGTTGTAATATTATTTGGCTATTAATAATATTTATATATTCTCCTTGTATATTTTATATATACAAGTATATTACTGCGTCGAATCTTAGTCATTATTTCCCCTTACTTTGTTTGTGTATATACAGCTGTATATGGTATAGGGAGTTCTTTCCTGTAGGTCTCTGTAAACTGCATCGTCGCTTTACACTCTCAGTCATAAAACGTATGGGCAAAAGTTAATCAACAAAGTTTTAACCTGTTTAAATATTGGCAGAGTGCTTCTAATAATAAGAGCTGTCGCAGGACAGCGTGCTCGACTGCTTCTGACCTTTGTCAAACATAAGGCCAAACCCGACCAGTAACCCAAAGCATTATGCTCATACATCTTTTTGCCTTGAAGCAATAAGGCAAAATCACTGAACCATGACAGTTAACTATAACTACCTAAGATTTAAAGGTCTCACTCATATTGTGAAAGAAGTGTGTTCATATACCAACTGAGTGCCAAGACACAAGGCAAAATCACTGAACCGTGAAATAAGGTCACACTGACCTATAAGTATTTCAGGGTCAAAGGTCTAGTAATACTTACTCATAATGTGAAATATGATCATATACCCATTCAGTGTTGAGATATAAAGCAAAATCACTGAACCATGAAAGTAGGTCATAGTGACCTATAAGTATGTTTGGGTTAAAGGTCTGGTCATACTCATTCATAATCAGAAAGAAGTATGAAAAAATACCAACTGAGTGTCGAGATATAAGGCAAAATCATTGAACCATGAAATTAGGTCACAGTGACCCAGGAATACTTTCCGGTCAAAGGTCATATCATACTCATACATATCGTGAAAGAAGTATGTTCATATACCAAATGAGTGCCGAGATATAAAGGAAAATCACTGAACCGTGAAATTAGGTCATATTGACCTAGGACTACTTTAGGGTCAAAGGTCTTGTCATACGCAAACATAGTGTGAAAGAAGTTTGTTCATAAACCACTTGAGTGTCGAGATATAAGGCAAAGTCACTGAACCGTGAAATAAGGTCACAGTGACCTATAAGTATGTTGGGGTCAAAGGTCTGGTCATACTCACTCATAATCTGAAAAAAGTATGAAAATATACTAATTGAGTGTCAAGATATAAGGAAAAATCACTGAACCGTGAAATTAGGTCACAGTGACCTAGGACTACTTCAGGGTCAAAGGTCTTGTCATACGCAAACATACTTTGAAACAAGTTTGTTCATAAACCGTTTGAGTACCGAGATATGAGACAAAATCACTGAACCGTGAAATAAGGTCACAGTGACCTATAAGTATATTGGGGTCAAAGGTCTGGTCATACTCACTCATAATCTGAAAAAAGTATGAAAATATACTAATTGAGTGTCAAGATATAAGGCAAAATCAATGAACCGTGAAATTAGGTAACAGTGACCTATAAGTATATTGGGGTCAAAGGCCTGGTCGTACTCACTCATAATCTGAAAGAAGTAAGAAAATATACTAATTGAGTGTCAAGATATAAGGCAAAATCACTGAACCATGGAAAGTAGGTCAACCGACCCTTACCGTCATGACACACAAGTCAGTGTCACAAAGTCAAAAGATGAATGACCAACCATCTTCCTAAGTTGTTTCTATTAAGAAATAAAAAGAAAAAAAATTCGGGGAGTTCTAGATTTTGACCTCTAGCCCCGCCCCCTGACTCCGACCCAGAGGTCCGATGCCATGGGAAGTATGAATGCTTTATGATAAGTTATTGTCAAGATATGGACTCCTTGTAAAAGTTACACAGCGGTACATCTATTTTACAGTGTTCTAGTTTTTAACCTCCAGCCCCACCCCCAGGCATGGACCCAGAGATCCGATGCCTTGAAATGAAACTCAAGCCTACAGGGTACCTATGTCCGAGTATGAATGCCCTCTGATAAAAAGTTTTCAAGATATAGACTTTTAGAATACTATATCACAGAAAAGCCATTATTATTAATGGTGTTCTAGATTTTAACCTCTAGCCCCACCCCCTGGCATGGACCCAGGCATCTGATGCCATGGAATGAAAGCCTACCCTACAGGGTGTCAATGGCCCAAGTATCAATGCTTTCTGGTGAGTGGTTGTCAAGATATGAACTTCTAGAAAACTTTAACACAAGAATTGCCATTTTTGAAGGTGTTCTAGATTTTAACCTCCAGCCCCACCCCTGGCCTCGACCCAGGGGCCCGATGCCATGGAATGAAAGCTATCCCTACAGGGTATCTATGGTTCAAGTATGAATGCTTTCTGATGAGTGGTTGTCAAGATATGGACTTCTAGAAAACTTTAACGCAAGTGTGACTCGCACGGGAACGGGACCGTGGACGACCGGGGTGACTGCAATAGCTCTATGCACTTCGTGCAGTCGAGCTAAAAATACCATGTGTCTTGCGTTTCTGCATAGTAGGGACATAATATAATTTCTGTAAGTTTATACTGCAGGCATATGGGTTACATCTTGAAATGCAACATTGACGTTGTGAATTTTGAATTCATTTTTGAAACGCAACGAACTTAACAATATCCTCCATTTTCGCTAATTATCTCAAATGCGTAAATAAACCTAATGCGGAAAACCCCGATGTTGGCATACAAACATCAGACGGTTTCTTTTCAGGTTTACCATTAACTTTGTCGAACTTCGTGAATATTACGGATTAAATGCGCGTTTTTAAAACTCGATCTAGTGCCTTCAACTATTTTAGTATGATTATTTGTTTCTGCCCTGGTTTAACCCCCTTTAAGCCTGACCTAAAAGTGGGATATTGGTATTGAACTGCTTTATCGCTCAGCTGCAACTCCATTCAAAATTCCAAGAGCGTCTTTGACTTCCAACCGTTTGTTGTTATCTTGGTTATAAACAAAAGCTTATCTTTTCACATTGTTTCGCGATCATTTGTGCAGTAGTATGCGTCGCAAAGTTTATGTTTTCAATGCTTATGTAATATTCGGTTTGATAACTGCTTTTCCATATTCGATTTTCCGCCCTTAGCATTCGTTTCACAGCAAGAAACTGCAGATCAATGCAGTGATAGCAAAGATAAATCTGTGATTCGAATGCACTTGCACAACTTTGATGTCTGGTTATATAACTGAAAGGAACAAGTGTCAATACTCTGATATGAATCGCTGTCGTTGTATACAAGGAAGCCCAAAACTTCTAAAGTCACACAATCAGTTGCCTTTCCAGTCCTGTGCAATCAGATGCAATCAAAAGACAAATAAATACAAACGATAATTTAACAAATAAAATGAGAACGGTATATAAGCATTGCGAAGAAGAGTAAATGTCTAGTTAGTGCTGACAAATATTAAGAATAATATCTTGAAATACTCAGATTTTGTTTTTGAGCGAGGAACAAAAACTAAGTCGCTTAGTGAGGAAAGCCATCTGTTTAGGGTATATGTTGGTTATGCCAAATCATCTTAGCAAACACTCCATCAGCTTCACTCCAATATTTGGTAACTATTTAACAGAGAAATTTCGAGACGCCGCAATAAATAGCATTTTTTCGATTGATCTAGACTGTTACGAATGATGACCGTCTCTCAATTCAAGTACTACCAGACAATGGTGAACTGATTTATATTACGTTTGCTTTCATTGCATGTTGATTGAAGACTTGTCAGTCGAAGAAGTTCTGTACACTTTCCATCAAATGGCATTTTTTTCATATTGAGATGCTCCGCTTTGGCTTGTTTACCTTAATGTTTCTTAATCAGACCTCGTACCACTTGTTTCCAGGAAAGCAAATTGATAACTTTAGACCAGTATATTACCAAGCCTTGGATTGCAGGCTTCCTATCTTTCAAATAAGACTTTTTTCCGGAGTCTCGTCCACAGGTGACCTTGGATGTTGCGTGCAACGAAAATACGTTTTTAACTCATTTCCCTCTTTAGTGCACTAATTCAGGCGACCTGGATCCTTAACGTTGAATTATACCAGCTCCGGGACTTGTTTTTCAGATTACATCCTGGCCTAAGCCAATTCCGACCGAGGAGACTGCATAATAGCGTTTCGATGACATGATTTCATAGTCCAGTTTGACTTTGGGACCAAACTGACGAAACAATTGTAGTCTGTCAAAATGTTCGTCTGAAATTCGACTTTGAGTTCGTGACTTATATTCTAAGTGGATGTTGGTTATCAGGGCTATTGATACGATAATTCTTGTAACCAAACTAGTTTGATAAAGGCAGAACGCAAAGAATGCGGTTATCGTTATTCAAATGTTCATAGATTTGAAATTCTCCATTGTGTGAGGAGAAGAATATAATCCGACCTGATGTGAGCAGTAATCTGGAATTGCAACGACTAACAAGTAGCCCAAGGGCAACGATCGCTCACCTGAGAGTCAACAAATACAGTCACTGGACAAAGTGATTTTTTTCTTTTTGTTTTTACCATAAATGGGTATGACGGCCATCTTGGTAATGTTTCAGGTCTGTGGCTGCAATTTTCCCCATGTTTCCATGTTTGCCTATGTTTCCAAAATTGACCTTGACCTAAATTAATCACATACCTTCATCTACTCTATTACTTGTTTGCATCTTTTCAGGTCTCAGGCTACATTTAGTTTACAAAATATCCATTGTTTTCACTTTTTCCCATGTAAAAGCCTATGTTTCCAAAATTGACCTTGTAAAATAGGCCAAGGTCATCCTAGGGTCATCATTTGATCTAACTATGAGGGCTGGAGTCCCAAATGCTACATACCAAGTTTCGTGAAAATCGGCCTGCCGGTTCTGGAGAAGAAGATTTTTGAGTGTTTTTACCATATGGGCACGGCGGCCATCTTGGTCATGTAACCTAGATTTCGGGATCAAACTTTCGTAACCCCTACCCAGGGATGCTCCACATAAAATTTCAGTTTGATTGTTCATGCGGTTTCAGAGAAGAAGATCTTTGAAAAGTGTGTATAGATGACAGATCGACCAAGGTCAAGAGATGACTTTGACCTAAATTAATCACATACATGTACTTTCATTAGTTGTTTTGCATCTACCTCTTTTCAGGTCTCAGGCTGCAATAGTTTTCAAAAAATCTATATTTTTCACCTTTTCCCATGTAAAAGCCTATGTTTCCAAAATTGACCTTGACGTAAAATAGGTCAAGGTCATCCTAGGGTCATTATTTGATCAAACTACAATGGGCTGGAGTCCCAAATGCTACATACCAAGTTTCGTGAAAATCGACCTGCCCGTTCTGGAAAAGAAGATTTTTGAGTGGTTTTCATCATATATGAACGTGGCGGCCATCTTGGTCATGTGACCCAGATTTCGAGATCAAATTTTCGTCCCAACTACCCAGGGATGCTCCACATAAAATTTCACTTTGATTTGCCTAGCGGTTTCAGAGAAAAAGATCATCGAAAAGTGTGTATGGATGACAGACCCTTCAAGGTCAAGAGATGACCTTGGCCTAAATTAATCACATACCTTCATCTACTCCATTAGTTGTTTGCATCTACCACTTTTCAGGTCTCAGGCTGCAATAGTTTTCAAAAAATTGCAATTTTCCGCTTTTCGTCTTATAAGTCAATGGAAACTTTAAGTTGCCATAGCAACCAAAGTGGTGGGACAAGGTCAATAAAAAACACAAACTTTGTAGAGGGTAATATCATAAGCATGTATGCAAAGTTTCAGCTTCATCCGCCTTACAGCTTCTGAGAAGAAAATTTTTGATTTTTTTTTTCGAAAATTTAGCCTTTACGTTGCTATAGCAACCAAACGAATAAAGCGATTTTGACAAAAATTGCCTAAAACGGGGAGGATTACTCAATAAACATTTATGTAAAAACAAAATTGCAATATCCTCAATGAAACGGCAGAAATTGCAAATTTCTACTTTTTGCCTCATAAGTCAATGGAAACTTCAAGTTACCATAGCAACCAAAGTAGTTGGACAAAGACAATAAACACACAAACTTTGTACAGACTAATGCCATAAGCATGTATGCTAAATTTCAGCTTCATCCCCCATACGGCTTCTGAGAAGAAGATTTTTGAATATTTTTTTTTTCGAAAATTTACCCTTTATGTTGCTATAGCAACAAACGAATAAAGTTATTTTTTACAAAAGTTGCCTTAAACGTGAAGGACTACTCAATATACATTTATTTAAAAACAAAATTCAAATTTCCCCAGCCTGACAACGGAAAATGCCAATTTCCACTTTTTCTCCATACAAGTCAACGGAAACTTCAAGTTGCCATAGCAACCAGAGTTCTTATCCGATCGAAATAAAAAAACACAAATATTCGTTCCCCCCACCTGTAGATGCTATATGTGAAATATGAAAAGATTCGGCCTAGCAGCTTCAAAGGAGAAGTCGTTTGAAAATGTTGACGACGACGGACGACGACGGACGACGCACGGACGCCGGCTCGACTACTATACTATAAGCTCACCTTGTTAGCCTTCGGCTCAGGTGAGCTAAAAATCTGGTCATGATCAAAACCAACATTGGAAACCATTAACCAGGCAAGATGCTAGAGAAATAGGAGAGAACTGCGTGACTGAAGGACAACTATTTTCTTCAAGCACGCTATGTTGTTTTACAAAAAGGACATGCTCGATAATAATCGTTGTATGTTCTTATATGATGAAAAGTAACGGAGTAACAAAGCTTTCACTTATGAACCACAACAGAAAAACTGACTTTCTAAGGTCCTTGATAAACATCAGTTCCATCAACCGAACCAGTCAACCGAAGTGACACAGATTAAGCATAGTAAACGAAACATGAAAAAACATGGAAAAATGGAAAGATGGAACATGGAAACATGGAAAGATGGAACATTGTTTTGTCTTACTGTTTCAGTATAGAAAAAATGGAAAACGTCTGAAATGAGGTGACAAGACTTGCAACAATCTCTTAAGCAATGCAGTTCTAAATCTTTAATGCCAGTAAGACAGATTCACCACTTAATGACATACGATTAATTTTAGTCTCAAACATAGCATGGGGTCCCGAAAAATGAATGTTGTTTACTTCCTAGATCAAAATTTAGATCTTCAAGCAATAAGTCAAGTGAGGAAAACAGTTGAAACCAATTAAAACAGCCAGATACTTATCCCAAACTGGAATGAGCCTTTTTACGACAAAATACAGACCAATGGCTTTATCTCTTAGAATTCAGATCTGACCCGTTTTCAGTGGCAATGCTTAAAACGAATTACGATGCTTTCCAAATAAGGAGTATTTGGACATGATGAATAATCGGATTATTCTGAATTTTCCTTTAGGCATGCGCACAGTGTTTTCAGGCAGCAGACCTAATAGTATTAAGCTCTTTGATCGTAAATTTTCCAAGGTCAGGTTTGTTTCCAAAGATCATTGATAAGGAAACGAGGTCATTAAGTTTTTTATGCCACCGGAATCTTCGGGTCAGGTAATATTGATAGATTATTGAAAGAGGTCAGCTCCATGAGGCTATCTCTTATCTAGAATACTTCCGTGTGTACGTGAGAACTATTACAGAACGTATCGAAGAGGACAACATGATTTTTATGAGTTTAAATTGCGCGTACCTACGTATGCAATTCGAGAAGACTGCCGAGTCTTCGACGGAAATTGATTTGAAGGTCTCAATTTAAATGCTTAAGTATTTGATTAACCGTGTGTGAATCTGCCGATGAGTCACTCCTTTGAGGCTTTTCTCCCCAGCTTCAAAATTCCTTAGCTCGATGCTCCCTGCTCCTCAAAACCCAAAACTTTTTACTTGCTATCCAGCTTTTTGTATACTAACATCTTTTAAATATCAACTCTATCGACATATCTGCTACCAATCGCATGATAATTGTCAACAAACTATATTTCTTGCTTATGGAGAAAACTTTGACCCTGTCCTAGAGAGCTGAATATTGACGACATGTCTTAATTGTGATATTGCATATCTTCATCTCTTGTCCATGCAGCTCTACAGAATAAAATATAAAAAGCTTGATCCTTTGGACGCAGTGAAAACGTTCAAAGGGAACTAGATTTCTTCGTATGGTATGCGTTTGTGGTTTTCTTGTGTCTGATGTCTAGTATTGCCATATAAACAGTAACAAACTATGAAAATGACGTCATTGTATTTCCGAATATAACAATATGTTGGGTATGGTGTTGCACATATCAAGTGTTATATACACTATGTGTATCGATGTTTCAGACTAGAGGGTCCACTGTCATAAATATGGGGCATTGTTAGAAATATGATTTAGGAGAATGAGAGGACAACAACAACAAAAAATAATAAATAAAATAAAAATAAAACAGATCTTTTAAATTGCTTGATGATGAATGTAGGCACGTACTCGACCGGACCATATACTCATAAGCTGGGCATAACGTTGCATACCATGGAATGCTAGAATTCATAGTAAAATACAGGTACTAGATGTTCAGTTAATGGCGGGTCAGAAGAGGTAACTAGTATGTTGATATAATGTTTACCATACACAACAAAGGTGTTGGACGTCAAGCCTGTTTATTAACGTACTTTAGCCATCATTATGTTTGCTATATACGGGTCTGAGGTACATTTATGAGCAATCAATATTCGCCAGCTTTCAAAGACTGAAGGTAATACTGAATTTATCACCCATCAACTCTCATTGCTTATTTGCTCACGTCGACTTTCTGTGTGCTGTTTGCAGATGCAACGCACATGTTGTGGTATTTTCTAATTTATAAAACAATGGAATAGCATATCTGTTTATTTCGATATTTGCGTCATTTTATTGGGTTGAGATATTCAATCATATTTTCACCATCTGAAAATTCTTAAGTGATTTGTATCGAATTTATTGTTATAAGCATTTCTGCATTTAAGATCGCTGTATTATAATTCTTTTGGTTGTGGGCCATTTTACGTTGTAATAGAAGGTGCGAAAGTAAGAAATACAATTTGTATAGTCTGTGTATAGATGAGAATCTGGTTTAAAATAAATGAAAATGTACAAGTAGGCAATGATCAGAAAAAGGCAGAGTCAGAAAGAAATTTCCACTCCAAAACCCGAGGTGGGAAAAACACTGAATTGACAAAAACATATCGTAAGCCGAAAGAGCAGCTATTTCGCAATAGGCGGCCACTCAGATAAATACGTAAACGCACACAAGGTTCAAACAGCACAAAAGTTCGACTCCAAAACATAAAACAAATAGAACCATAACTGTTAAAGAAGTATCGCCTTGGGAATTCGCTTATTCCTTGCATGCATTTGTCTGATCCATATTTTTCATATTGTTTCGTTTTCTAATTTGGTATGATGCTTATGATGATCATTGTCTAAAAATGTTTCGCAGCTTCCTTGTTATTTTAATATGCAGCTTTCATATGTAACCGTCCCTTCGAGTTGATACGTTACCATGTACAGTGTGGTTCTATTCAATAATGTAGCAAACGTACCCTATATGATGAAACGAGAGCATAAAGCGTCCCATTTTGTTTTCAGAATAGCATACGTGCGTGTACGTGTATGTGATAATGAATTGATTTTGTCGTTTATTTCGCACATCAGCATTTGTCCGCATACCTGTGATACGACAATAATGCAAGGCTAATGTGCAGTTGCGCGTCTTGATAAGAAATTGTCAAAATGGCATCATGTCTACACCATCACCATCTTATAATCATATAAATTTTACAAAAAAGTCGCGAATTTTGTAAAGCGTCCTATTTGGCTTACGTCATTTATCACATAGTCACATATTTACTATAACATTCCAACCGCATATTCTAGACCAATTAACGTCCGGTGACTTCAGGCTAACCCCGTTGTAGACATCTCAGGTATTCTACTATTGTACCAGCCAAATGCTCTTGTTCATCTAGCAAACGGTGCAAAAAAGAATCTCATGAAAAGAACATTATCAAAATACGTCGAATTCATTTAGATGACGACTTGGCTTGGGCATAGTGACTTATAAAAGAATGTCGGCGTTACACATGCAGCACAATGCAAAACTTTTAAGCGTCATTTAGATGCAACTTGTGTTTATTAGTAAACAAAGGTTGTCCATGAAGTAGGACAGTCTTTTTATTATTTTGCAAAATCAACCCATGCAGTTCTTACAGCAGTATCTTACGAAAGAAAAAAATCCAAGATCGTTTGTATGAAATCCTCTGTTCAGATAAACTGAAAATTTAGATATTTAAGAATACCTTGTCGTCATTGAAATATCATGATAAAAGTGCAACCATTCAATAAACACACATGCGTTACCTTTTCCAACAAATAAAATGACGTCAGAATACGTTTGCCATTTCTGACATGTGTGACTTTTTCGACACTATTAGATGCATCACATAGCTGTCTAGGGCGGCTGCTCTGTGGCCACTCAATCAATTAGGTTATTGTAAGCTGTGAGTGCAGTTGATGATTCCTGAAAGTGACAGGAAGCATTCTGTTCTTTCGTAATTATCATGTCACCATGTTACAGTGCATGTGTTTCTCATTATCAATACATATGCGCATATTAGTATGAAGGGGAGGTTGATTGCCAGGTGGTCAATATGAATGAGATTCTGACCCAGAAGTTTACACATAGATATCCATATTTTGTCTTTAACCATATATGAGGAATGGTCTTTACCATTGTTATCATTTGGATGAGTCCACTTTCATTTTTAAGGGCGTCAGGAGTGATTTTAATTTTTCATGTAAATTTTCGATGAAAATTCTTTTAGCAAACATAATAGTCCCAGATGGGACGCCGTGTTCTGTGGCGTCACATCTGGGGCTATTTTGTTTGCCTTCGTCCCATAAAAAGGACGCTTGGCTTAAATGAGTTAAATCAATAATTGATAATTATTGTTTAATTTTATCACACATGTATCATATGTTGGAGCTCTACTATGAAGACCTTATGGAAACAAAACGCTTTGAAAACAATTTAAACTGAGAATACTAAGAGGTACGGATAGATATTCATTCGAATCCGAAGTTACTGTAGTGTACGTCTAAACCGTTTAAAGTTGAAGTAATGCACAATTATGTATGAAAATGACAGTCTGGCGTCGCATTCGTAATGCACAACCCATGTTTGTGTACTTTTTCTTTCTTAAAGGTACATGTACAAGTTTTGAGTTAACGAAGGCTGGTTGTACAATCACTGTTTACAAAACCTGCAAAGCTCAAGGTCATTGACATTGTCGCGATAGGGTTTATTGCCAATGGAAAGCTGCGATGACGTCTAGAAAATGCAGTTGTATTTACATAAGCCCATCGTCTTTCATGCAAAGTCGTTAGCCTAATATTGATGCTAACATGTCGACATTACTGTAATGCACAACATCAAAGACATAAGCATATGGCGGCAGTAACTGTAAAGAACATTTGCAGGTAACAGTGCTGTTACAAAATAACAACAATTTCAGAACTCATGTGATAATGTTGTTAAGCTGTCATTGCAGTATGGCGTCGCGCTTAAGGGCTTATTGGGCCAAAACAAAAGCCAAAATGTTTCTTAAACCAAACAAAAACACTATTGGAAAGGATTTGAAAGAATTGGAAGTTGATGTCCAAGTTGTTCGTATAAAACAAAATGAATTTGATACCAGATAAATGCATAACTAGAAGACTCCCTGATCATGTGGATATATTTTGGTTACATTTATAATCAATTTGTTCACAGAGCTTATAATTTCGTTAACATTTCTGTATTATGATGAATTTTATTTTAACCAATGTGTCATACAAACGCTGAAGCAAACCGTTGGTCACATTCGACAACTTTTTTTAAACATCTGCTTGGACAATACAAGTAGGCTATAATGTAACAATCATACACGTGTGCGTGGTGTCTTGTGTTGTCGTTCTCGTGTCTTGGTTCGGAAAATAAAAGTAAGCATTGATCAGGAAATAAATTTATATCATCTTCTGGCCTTTCTATTCTAACTTTAGGTACAACTAGTGGAATCTCGGCGAGCGTTCGATTTTTAGCTTTATGTAATTACCCAACAATGGTTTTGTAATGATACGCATCGGTAAGTTGGTTGGCAATAGAAAAAGCCACACTTCAAAGTAAAATACAATGCTATTAACCATATCATTTCTAGAAAACGAGATGTTTGTTTGTTAAACCTATATATTTGTGAAATGCTAACGAGAAATATGAGAATCGACCCAGCAAAGGTCACGGTGACACGTTGTTGTTGCCAAACAGGTCAGACTAATCTTGAATGTGTTATCAACTGACCAAGAGTAGTCAAATTATTTATCCCTGAAATTGGCAGTAACATAACTAATACACAAATAACAAACATGTTCGTTAGAAAACAAAACTATTTTTTAAAATAATGGTGCCAAACATTGATAGCTCAGACAAGACTTTCGGGATGGTTGGTAGCGCCAAAGTTTGATTATTGGATCATCGTGCATACCACACGCGCATATTCAGAATGTTAAGGGGTGGGTGGGGGCACGGTCTGGACACTTACGTGGCTTATATGAGGTTATGAGGTTTGATATGGTAAAATGCATTGTGTTTTGAAGCTGGGTGAACCTGAGAAGCTATGAGTCCCGCCATAGAAATTGTCTGGATTCACGCTTCTACCAGATAAATATATTTACTATATAACTTTTGTATATACAACACCATTTGGTATACAGAAGAATGTAAGCCAAAACATACGTTGTCTAGAATTATCTAACACATTTGATAACTTATCTTTCTACACATCCGCTGATCAATCTCGATCCAAAGAATTGATTTAAAATGCAATTGTCTAGAATTTGTAAATAAAACTGCAAACGTTAAAGTGAAATTGTATCATCATTTTTCTCCGTTGGGTTTCTGTCCCTACTTCGCATTACTAGACTTTTGTCATATAGTAGTTATAGTATAAACGCATTTAAATCTTCTGTGGTGCGTAGAGAAATGCGTTGCGGACAAAGGCAATATTCTTGGTACGCAGGCGACCATAATGCTTCATCCAAAGCTTCATTTGACATGGGCATTTTTCTTTAGGACAACTATCTTTGTAAAAATCGAACTTCTTTTGTATTGAATGCACTAATCCTCCCCGACCTATGAAAGGCCCACATGCCGAGGAAACACAATCTAGACAAAACTGGCAATTGACTACTGGGACTCCCATAAAAACGAACCCAGAACTCGGATGTATCATAGTTGTTTCACCCGTATCACAGGATTAGGAAATCTTTTTCTGGTAAATGTACTAGTCGACCTTATCAATGACCGTAGATAAAATTATCTCATTAAGGTATGGGTTTGCGTTCAGCCACGTGCTAATACGTTTTAAATAATAAAAGTATTAGCCCTTAATGTTGGGTTGGATGAGTTTGTACTCGATAAATCTTTACTATGGTTTCCGCTTTGAGGGTTCCAGACTCGGACAATTAGCAGTTAGATAGAAATTTTGAAAACCTACACCTGAACTACTGAAGATAAATAAATCAGGATAGATTCTAGAGTAAGGTTATAGCATTTACACGATGGCTTCGTCGTAAAGAGGTAGTTCTAGTTATCACTTTGGGGTGTATATATCACAGTTATATTGATTTTCATGCATACAGATTAGCCTTTGCATCGTCACTTAACTTTCAGCCATTTAATACAAAGGGGCTGCTCAGACTGCAGGTAAACACATGCCGATTATCTACATCTCACTTTGATTATAATGAAATAAGCAAGTTTCCACATACCAGTGTTCACATTTGTCCGATTTCCCAAAGTAACCAATTATCACAACTTGAGGATTTCGAACTCAAACGGGAGGTAGCCGATTGAATGACATACTGACACAGATATTGTAAGAACAAATGAATAAAGTACAAAAGTTTGATCCTTTGGACGCAGTGAAAACGTTCGTTCAAAGGGAGGTAGTATGGGCCATATTGGGCAATTTCGGGTACTGAACCCTCATGAAAAAATGGTTTTCATCAAATAGTTTAAAGTAAGGATTTTTGTGTGGGGAGGATTTGTTTGATCTTTTCCATTTTCATTCTAGTAAATAGAACATATACAATGAGGCGGTATTGTTAGAATCTTAAATGAGTGGTAGGGTAGGAATAGGCAATTCTGTCTCGAGACTGAGTCAGTTTTTCATTACGAGACTCGATTGAGTGATTACAAACTGTGACATTTGGGAACAGTTTTTTTCTTTCCCACTTTCCTTTCCCATTTGAAACAAATTTTTCATGCAAATCTTTCGTTGGCATGGCTTCGTTGCCTACTTGTACCTTTTCATATTCATCAACTTAACCTTGGACATCATTGCAACAGTGTCTGTCATTATCAAATCGAACGTTTTGATGTCGTTGTGACGTGTACGATTCACATCGACATTACGTAACGTCTAATACAACCCGCAACCATTGGGTCAGACAATCTGAGTCAGAAAGAAGTTTCTTTTTGTTCTATGTTCTAGAAGTTCTTTTTGTTTTATGTCTAGGTGTTTAAAATTTTTTGTGCTGTTGGCGCCTCATGTGTGTTTTCATAGTTTTAGTTAAGTTAAGGTAACTGAGTGGTCACCTATTGGGAAAATAGCTGCTCATTCGGCTTACGATATGTTTCATGGTATAAGTACCTGATTGTTAGTTTGGTTTTTTCCCACCTCGGTTTTGGAGTGGGAATCTTTTTCTGAATGCGCCTTTTTCCTGATCTTTGCCTACTTGTACCCTTTTCACCTTGGATCTCATTAGATTTTCGCATCAGTGTGCAAGAAAATTATAGTCCTAATCATATGAAAAGTATTCATAAGTACCCAGTTGGTATACTCTTTGCTGTGGTGTCAGCATTTGTTAAAAATGTGCCGCGACGCGAGAAAAGCGTCTTCGGGGTTTCCGACCTGGTCTGACTCAAATGTGCAGCTACAGAAGATGGTCAGATGCTTGAAATTTCGGATTTAGGAAGAAGAGGGATTGTACTATCCGCCAAGCGAAAACAAAGGCGCTAATCAGCTTCGAAGTTACTGCGAAGCTGATCTGCGCCTTTGTTTTCGCATAGGCAAAAATCCGGTTTCTCATATTGCGGCTCAGATAATAATGCCAATAAGCAGTAGCGTAGAGCAAATCTGATATAATAAAATGTGTAAATGGCCCCTGTTCATTTCTGATCAGTAGCTATTGGACTACACTGTATGAGTAACAGCAAGCCTCTTTTTATATCGAGAAATGGCCAGCCTAAGAGACCTAGTAGTAAGTGTTAATCATCTTTTAGTTCGTGGTGACGTAAAATGTAGCAGACCTGATCATAAACGGCACATTTTCGCTATAGCTACACAATCAGTTTCGAAGCAGATGTAATCACAACAGTCTTTTAAACCCTCAGATCTAACAAATATTTGTGTGAAGTGTTCTATTATCGCAGTGTTCTATTATCGCAGAACACTTTCCTTTTTCCCATATGTTCTTGCCGATCTGTTGTGTCTCTCTTTTTCTCCAAGTTTTTACGGATGCGTTTGTGCCAACAGCATAAAAATTTATCCGCTTTGTTCGAAGTTGATTATGTTCTGTGGATATTTGTTTCGATTCTTGTTCCTCACATAAATCATTCCATCTTTTTTTTCTTGTGTTCAGTTGTATAATCAACATTATTGAGGCACCGATGTTATAATTTATAATGCAGCTGTAATACCATAATGCTCGTTTAAGAGTCTGAAAAGATATTATGTATGCTATATACTTAAACAAATGTTTATATTACATATTATGTAAAAGCTAGGAAAACCATTAGGTTATTTGATTGTCTGTACTTTCCATATTTCGACATAACTAATCACTGGGCACTTTGAATTGTTCAAAAGAATGATATTTTTGCAACAGTTTTATATTGCTTACTGTAAAACAAAGGAATGCCGGTGCCATGATCTCTCAGACAGCTTTGGACCATTACGAAAACTTGCCCACGCAATATATAGAGATTTTTGAGCTTTAAAAATTTAAAATTTTCAGCTGAAAATGTTTTAATAATTTCTTATTTTAGCTTAAAACATAGATTGTGTCTTATATGTTCCAGGATCATAATATATTCTATGGAATATTGATGCTCAAATAACTCACAAGGTGGAAGTGATATACTCTTAGGACTCATGAGACCCATAAAATGGCACTGGTTGGATTGATTCCAAACCGGTTCTGACAACTTATTAATGTTTTATCACAAAATATGCAATCATGTAAATAACATAACAAGTCTTACACAGGCAGTGAGTATTTGCTGTATAAACATGACTGATAATAAGTAAACATGAGCAATAGTATTCGTTCAAGGTTTGAACAGATTGGCGTTTCCTGAATATCTAAATCAATGAAGATTTGAATAAATTGAATCACTGAATATTTGAATATTGTAACAAATGAATATTTGAATTACAAAATATTCGAATATTGTAACAAATGAATATTTGAATCACTGAATATTTGAATAATTTGTGAATATTGAATCCATGGAATCAATGTCCCTAGCAAACACTAGACCTGTATGTCCTCGACATTGTCTCGCAGGGATATCCTGTTGAAAACGTTTGAGCTATGGAGAACGAAGAAAACGCTACCGTTATTGTATCAATTATGGCGTCGGATATTTTTATTATTCTCAATACTTCACTCAAATTCTAGATTGAAATCTCGAACCAGCCATTTAAGAGAACAATCAAACATAATAAAAAGGTATGGTATGTATTACAACAGACGTTTCTTTCTTTGCAAAGACTATGTGTTGAAGGCCTTGATCAAATCTGTAAATATTACTTTTTCCTAGACAAATATACATTTTCTTTGTTAACCCGTCCTTGAATTGTAGAAATATTTTTTGGCTCTCTTCATCAAACAGTCATTTATGAAAATAGTGTTACGGTAATGAATGCTGATACCTGATTTGATTATATTTCCAACTGTTTCAACAGGTCAAAACTTCAAGATCTATCTGTAATTTACCATAGGCCATATCAATGATTTTTTTATATTCTGCGTTCTCAGAGGCTACCAGTTAAGCAGGGCGATCTGTACACTTCTTGATAAATTTATCATATCGTAATTGCTATATTCCTAGCTAAAAACTACAGCCATTGTGGCATACGTTGCCTGTCAGACCCTCGCCCATAAGGACCGTCAGAAATTCTGAGATGGGCTGCTTGTGTTTTCAGACATGTAACGGTATAATACTAATGACATGTGATTGGTCAAATCACTTACCTCTGGCATAGAGAGCATTTTCACAATAGCAATGTCAGAGTTTAACCGGCAAGATGAAAAAAGAAACAATAAGTTATCTGCAAGTAGACATAAAATATGAAATAAAATATAAAAGTTTGATCCTTTGGAAGCAGGGAAAATGTTCAAAGAGGTAGTATGGGCCATATTGTGCAATTTCAGGTATTGAAAAACGCCTCTTACTTAAAATGTTGTCACTGCGCCACCTGAATATGGATTATGATATTTTCGAAAAGAAGAGTCATGGGAACACAGTAGAGTCACAGTTATATTCTGGCACATTCGCACGATGTTTTTATGCATGGCGTATACAGACTGCACTTCGCGCGTTACTTCAAGTAAAACAGGCTAGCAAAACCATCTTACACGATATTAAGATGTTAGCACCGATTTGCATACGATAAAAATTTCTTGAAGTATAAAAAATGTATTTTGAAATTGTAATGCCATACATATCTAGTGACGTATGAATGATAAAGCGACATTTTGTGATATCTAACAACCACAGTGGCAGCAGCGGTTTGTCTTTTGCTTCAAAATATTTCGTTTCGGTTATGTTTGGATGAGTCCCTGTTGAGAAAATCGACCTCACCCTGCAACATTATTCAGAATTATCGGAAAATATAAATCTTCAAAAGCTCTTTCGGCTCGCTTTGCCAAACTGCACTAATGTTAATTAAGTTTGCAAGCTGTGCATATATGTTCTTTGCATACTCCGCATACCGAATCACCTGCGAAACAGCGAGATTACAGAACATTTACAACGTATATGTTACCTAACAGGCATCATATTATATAAATTATATAAAAAGAGAGTAATGTTGGTAAAAACTAAGTAATTTAAGATCTCGCAAACTAATCAAGTATAATTGAATTCAGCAAAAACGGAGAAAGCTTGAAAAAATAAAAGCAGAATGCCAATATAGGTTGCAATATAGGAAGCATTTCGTCCTTTAAGTATATGTAAATAACATGTATGTGCTTTAGTTGTCATAGTGTATGGTCTTAAGGTTATATTTCATTTTCATATAATGCTTAAACACACGAAAAGCTTCTCTGAAATGCGTGTTATTTCCGGGGAGCTGTATATTGCATATTTCTGTGCCCCATTCCTCCTCAAACACGGATTTCCAAATGTTATCGACCGTTATCAAAGGCAGTGTAAGTCTTCCCTTCATTCATTACTTTTCGTTTAAACCCGTTCAGAAAATTACCGTAAATCCCGATGAAGTTGCAACCCCTGGTTTTCAGCATACCATAGATGAGACTTCTTATTATATAATTACAGCATAAAACGTTCTCCACAAGGTACTTTTATTTACTTGCAGCATGCCAACACGACTTTATTGGTGCCAAAGCACTGCTTTGAAACGCTGAATTTAATTCATCGATGATAGTTTGGGTAACTGTCAGATTGATTTGACGTACATAGTTTTAATGTGTTGGTGATATGAGGACAGATATGACAAATGCATCATGACAGGGCAGGTATTGATGACTACAAAAGAAGAACCTTGACAGAAGCAAAAACTGTGTCTATAACATTATGCGACAAGAACATGTAGATTTAGAACAGCTTTAACATACCGTGTATAATTAAATGTCCAGGCTATATATATTGGCCCCATAATAAAACACAAACAATATATGTGGAGGAACAGACTAGCAAATATCAGTGAGAAACTTTTCCTATTTCATGAAAAAAAGTAAGTAAAATGCCCAAACGTTTATAGAATTAAAATATATAAAACTATTAGAAGAAGGTACAAGTAGAGCAGTTAAACATTTAAGAGAAACGGATGTGGATACATCGTTTTTTGAAAAACCGATACTCATCTGCGGACCTAATGAACTGGCAAAGAACGACACAGAATGAACTTAAATTAGGGATAAATAACAAAACATGTATTAGGATAGACGAAGGCTTAAAGCAATATGTGTGGCTTACAGAGATATTAATGCACATAGATATTGTCATAATGTTGAGACGACATGATGCTGCATATTTGGATAGCCCTACTAGAAATGGTCCAAAGTCTCGGAGTTAAAAAGTTCTGAGCGACAGTATTTGAATGATCATGATATTTCATTGCCAAATTCAAATTTTCTGGAATAAAACCGACAGGCACACATGTCTTAAACAGTTGTTGTTACCTTGTAGCATATTCCATTAGGTTCTAATCGTTGTATGGCATCAAACAAGATATATGCTTAATAGCTGATTGTATCAATTATTGAAGAGCTCGACCAGACACTCAACTGATGTTACTCTCAATGATTTATCATCTGCGATAACCATCGCCTAAATGCATATTGAAGTAGTGGTTTTAAAGTACACTTCGTTATATTTTACGTTTTGTTGAGTATGGTTGTGCGTACTTTCATCATCTCAACAGAGACCGTATTGATATTGTTATTGGTATTCCGAATTACCGTAACGGCAAATTTTGAAAATGCTACGTAAACGAATGGAGACGAAATCATATACATATATACGTAGATACAAAAGAAACATCTGGTAAATGTGCCAGTCTACCAGGTTTGATCTCCTGCGCATCGAATCTTCTCATGCGACTTTAAAGTACGAGGTTCATGCTAGGACAAACAGGTGACGGCTCCCAAACATGCATCCATTACGTGAAACGGCTATCTATTAAACGATATAGAAGTAAAACAATACCACGTCAGACAATAAACATTTATAAGAAATTCTCAAAAATATGCCATACCCTCATTCTCAAAATCCGTTCTTGAAGCGATTAATTTAGATACATTGTTAGAAATACAAACTATATTTTAGGTGAATGGAACTTAAATTTCCAGCAGCTAACCAGACGTATAAAACTAATCAAGCTTTAGTTAGTGGAGGGAAACCACAACAACTGTTAATTGACTTAAAAGACGAAACGGAAATTGCCCTTCTAAACATCGATATGAAATCTTGAATGAGACAAACCCAGAACCATGGTGATTTCCCGCATCGTTAGAACCAGATGAAACCTAAGTTCAAGAGGCGGTTGAGGTCTGTGTCTGTAGGACAAAGAATACCAAATGTTCTCATGATTTACAGTGCGCGAAAGTCATTCCAGATATAGACTAGCATTATCAGTTAGAGACTGAAATATCAATATAGAGAAGGCGATTGATTTTTTATTTTACTTTTTGCGTCTAAATTGAGGTTGAAGTCCATGCCAACATTTTCAAGGCAATTCAGGAGAGACAACCGTTTACATGGTATCTTAACAATAACTAAGCAGTCTATCGCCAATCAATGATAAGTCGGTTACAAAACGTACGTTTTGATCGAGTTGTTTAATGTTGACCTTTATTCCCGATGTGTCTAAGGAGATGTTTAGTTGTCGTTAAGTAAACGTCAGTTTTTGCAGACTTTTAACCCGTAACTTTACCTTGGCCCCTTATTACACAATGGATTATGTAAACGTATATAGTGTTTTGCCATTCTTTGGTGTCTCAAAGTCTAAGAATGTCTGTTCGTAGTCACTATGTATTCTGTTGCTGTCCTTCATACTTAATAATAGTGCGACGGATTTGATAATTCATTAGAATACCACCCGATTATGTCTCTGAAGAGTAGGCCACCCAACCTGGTTGCATTTATAACATTGCAACAGCAACAAGATTTTGTGATATGCGAATCAAGTCTGTGTGCATTATTCTACAACTGAATCTTCCTCTAGTCAACAGTAATAGTATGTTTTAAGAGAAGTAAAGGAATTTTCGTTTGCAATTATACAGTAGCACTGATCTAATTCAATTTTGTCTGATTGCATTTCAATAAGCAGACAAGCATTGGCTTGTCGGCAGGTTTTTAAGTGTTTCTTAATAGATATTGACATGTACTGGCATACCTTTAATCATGTTGTAATTATTGAGGCGGAATTCCAAGAATTATTTCTAACAGAGTTAACATTGCTACTAGAAATCGTAGAGAACAAATAGCAAACCTTTATTTTATTATCGAGGAACCAGCACAAACTGTATCTTTGTATGTAACGTTTCTTTTCAACATTTCCTGGACACGGTCAAATCCCGCCAAACAGAAACGCTTCCTTTTAGCAGAACTCACACTAGAATGCTTCGCTTGATTGAACCTATGCCATTGCATTATGTTTGGCTATTTCCGTAGACCAAGACTGTCTGGTTAACTACATTTAGGCCATTGCAATTTTTTCTATAGTTAGCGTCCGCGGGCGGGTTGGTTTTAGGCTTAATTTCGAAAGAAAAAAAAAACAAATATACATGCTTCCTCATTGAAAAATAATGTATTGACCTTTCCAATTTTTGATGTTTTTAAGTTCTGGACAAGTTTTATTTAATTTTGTCTAGTCTGAGGTCATTATAATCCACAGTTTGTTCAAATACAACACTTTATATTGTTTACACAATTATATAAGCGTTGCTTTGTATGCTACTAGACATTTCCAACTTAATCCGATATTGATATGGGAGTTTGAAATGGTAGTTCGGATAATTTTTTTGAGGGACATTGTCAAGGACTACATGTAAGCTAATAGGTGAAGAACATGTTCATGTTTTTACACGGAATCTATCGGTAAATCGCTTATTGATGCACCGTGCTGTCTACCCCCATTTAGTACGCTTCTAGTACGCTTCGACTACGTTCTCACTACGCTAGCGACGTTCTTGTCGCGCTACTACAGCGCTTCTACGGCGCTTTAGGAACCCCCAAGCCACATCAGCTGCGCTTCCACGACGTCAAGAGATTTCTGTCTACGCTTTGACTACGCTTTGCCTACCCTTACTACGTTCCTGCTGCGTCCTTTCTACATTTGAAGCTAAGGCACCGCGTTTCTGTTGCGTTTTGCCCATGAAAACTCAACAAGTTAAGATCTTTTTCAGCGTTTGACAACTAGTCTTCAAAGAAGATAAACCGTATGGTGCCAGTGGCTGTGTTGCAGATTGCGATAATAAACAACCATTTGAGGCTTTCGGAGGCTGTGTGCAGTACTAGTAGCGTTTGCTTTTCTCCCCTTTCGAGGTGGCATTTTCTTTGATGTGGATTGCTTACATAACATTTAACAATGAAGACAATACTAAAACAGGTGACGTATTTATACTCTGGTTGGCACGTGCGTGCTGTAAATCACCATGAACGCAGCGGCAAGAGCGTAGTAGGAGCGTAGTGGTAACGCAGTCAAGACGCCAAGAGCGTAGTGGAAGCGTAGTGGTAATATAGTCAAAACGCCAAGAACGTCCTGGAAGCGTTGAAGAAGCGCGTTGATTGGTGGAATCGTAGTGAACGCGTGAGTAGCGTGACAAGGACGTACAGAGCGTAGATGGAGCGCCCAAAGCGTAGGTGAAGCGTACTGGAATCGCGGACAAATATCGCTATGCTTTTATTGCGATGCTGATACGCTTCTTCTACACTATGCACGCTACGGCTACGATACTGCTACGCTTATACCGTTCTTACTACGCTTTTACTACGCTTCCACTGCATTTTGAGGCCACGGCGTTCTCTCTAAGTAAAAGTTTTAAATTTTTGAGCAGGTTAAAATCTTTCAAATTTGGGTGGCGTTCAAGGCGCTACCAGTACGTTTCTACTACGATCAAGGCGTTTCGACTACGCTTCTGGCGCTTTCTCTACGTTTCACGACATGCACGATGGAGCATGGTTGTACTTTAAGGTCACACTCAGTATCACGACTCAGATGCATTGTTGCCGCCAGGTAGCGCTTCAGAACTTTGTCTCGTCAGATCTCGCGAGAGTGGCTCAGCTGAGCGGCTATAAATCGGACCCCGTCCATCCGGACAAAGAGAAATAGATAGTCTACTTTTGTCGCAATAGCTATTAGATTTAGTTGTTTTGATCTACTTGGGTCGTTAAAGAAATAGTTTAGCTCTGCAGAGCAGTAATCTTTGGAGTAACCATTCACTGTTTTGAGGTCAGTTGTTAGAAAGGTCAAATCACGAGCGCGGAGCGCGAGCAATGTGCATGCCTACAACTGGCAGACAAACAGTGTATAATTACTCGTCCCCCCCCCCCCCGAGCTAATCTATTACAATTCGAATACATAATAAACGGAATAAAAGTTGCTGAAACCGTCTATAATTTTAAGCTTTCCGCTATTGCACTGCGGAAATTTGTAAAAAGCCTGTACAATTCAAAAACTTACATACATCATTACAAGTCCGTTTGTTATGCATTACAACGATATAATGCAGACTTAGAAAGTCAACATTGAACTGTCTGATGAGACGGTTAAAGTCAAAAAATATAGGATGACGTAGAAAGGGTACAAAATAACATTATGCTAATTTGCTTGAGTAAATTGTTCGATAATCATTTTTAGCCATTGACTAAATGAATGTAGGAAAACAAGTCACTGGAAAAAAGTCATGGAAAAACGTTTTCAGTGAATTTTTTCGTGACTTTATTTCCCTGACTTTTTCCCGAGACTTTTTTTCCGGTGAGTTGTGTTGGAATATATTGTTTTACTTATTTCAAGATGAAATAAAAATAAATTGACTCCAATTTTTATCGTTTTCGGTAAATCTCTGATAAAGCCATTGTTGTTGTTCTTGCTTCGTTGAGCTCCGCCGCTGACTGTTCTGCGAACTGGATAACCAAGAATGATTGAGCGAATAAAAGTTGTCACTAAAATTCTAAAAGTTTCGATGCAACTTTACTCATTTGTGTTAACTCCATTAGTGTCAGAATATCATTGTCTACGCATATATGACTAGTATATGACCGCCGCACTGAGAAAAAAATGTTAACATTTGTGTCTCCGGATAGCTCATTCGATCAGTAGCGTCGTAAACTTCTGATTACCTACATAGGGATCGAATCCCTTTGGCAACACCAGTAAAATGTCGATAATTGAAAAACCTATCAAAATGTTCAATCCTGCATCGGCATATTTCAATGGTGTGGTTGTCACCTTCCAGGCACGACGGTTTCACAAGGCATTTTCCAACCAAACATCGAGAACTGCTGTGGCTCCCCCACGACCACCATCACCACTAGGCAGTCGGTGTCTAAGAAGCAGCATTGGTTAGGCAATCATAATTGCTTCACCTGACGTCTGTTTCTTGCAACGAATCAAAAACATACCATGGCCTTAGCATGCATGTGATCGATGCACAAGATTTTAATAAGATCTGTGTACGATTTTTTAAATTGAAAAACTTCAGACACCTTCAGAAAAACTTATAAAACATGGTACGAAAGTTATCAAACACCTTTGATCGTGTAAGGTAGTAGAAATATTTCTCCAACTAAGTTGGACAGTCTTGAGATACCCCCTAGAAATCGATTAAAGTTTCTCGTCTACCGTATATCGTATCTCAGACTAAGTTGGAAATGTCTATTTACCCTTTTTTACATGTAGTTAAATAGAAAATGTTATGTTTTTGTTTTCAAGCTATTTTTATTTTTCGGATAGGTAGGTAGGTTTTGCTAAAAGGGGTGTACGCTAAACATAGAAAAAATGGAATGGCCTAAGAATCGCTCAAAGCAAGTTGGCATTTCTGTTGTTTTTCCTGTCAACACAAAGTTATTTTACATATACCATAATGCATTTACATTATAAATAGATTTTGTCTATTTCATTTGCTCATCGTGAAGCTTTTTCAACTACAGTATATTTTATGTTTTCTATGGAATGCATAGGGTAAAAGCCTTTCGAAATCAGACTGCAATGCGTTGTTATATATGTACGTGTAATTTACATATGGGTTTTAGATTCCAAAACTGTTGTAGACTGTTTCCAGTCCTTAAAACATTTTTTTTTCATAAAGTGTCTTAGTGCTAGTCTATTTCAAGTACTTGAAGCTAATCTACTGATGGCTCAGTTTTAAGAAACAGATAGCATCTGTTGATATATGAAGTAATTTCACTATAAATGAAAAGGTACAAATAGGCAACGATCAGGAAAAGGCGCAATCAGAAAAAAGATTCCCACTCAAAAAACCGAGGCGGAAAAAAGCCAAACTAACAATAAGGTACTTACACCATGAAAACATTTCGTAAGCCGAATGAGCAGCTATTTTCCCAATAGGTGGCCACTCAGTTACCTAAACTTAACTAAAAATATGATAACATACATATGGCGCCAACAGCACAAAAATTTTAAACACCAATACATAAAACAATAAGAACCGCCACAGAAGTATCGCCTTGGAACGATCAGTAATATACAATTATGCATCATTTTCATTATCGTTTTTATTTCTTAAAACAACAACGTTTCAGACTGTTGCCAGTCTAAATGCATTGGTGGTGTTCCTTGTTACCGCGTTAGCATTTTGAATCAAATTTTTATTAGTTAATTAGTTAAGATAACTCATTCCATACGTCTCAGCATTGTCATACACTTATACTTATGTATGTGGTGTTATGATGTTCCTTTCTAGGACAGAATGTTGGCTCTGATGCTGTCAGTACCTTTTCCATGTTTATACTTGATGTCTTAACTATCTTATCAAACGTTATTTAAAGAATGCAGACTCAGATAAATCGGAAGCGTATTTGGCTGCGAGAAAGTATTTAGAAAGCATCAATGAACTTTGGCATAGTCTGCCAAACCAATTATAAATTAAGAAGAGCTTACAGCGTGTTATTCTTACTGCTATTAAAGCTCTCAACAAATATGATATTGTTAGCATATCCTTGCTCGTACGAAATAAAACAGGAAAATTTCATTTGCATTTGCAAATTAACATTCTTCGTGTGTAATCAAGAGTGTCTATAACCAGTGCCTCTAGGCCATTACGTAGTCTGAATCATGTACATGTCCATCTTATTCTTATATACTCTAGCCGTCGGCTCATAACTGTAGGCTTAACCCAGGCAGTGTTTATTTTAGGTCATGTTTATTACATTTCATACTAAAGATAACTAGTTTTCTAGAGACAACTGAACCTGTTTACTCGTACTGACCTACATACTCTAAACTAGCTAGATATTTCTGTAATTAGAGTGACAAGAATGTTCAATCTGATTTTTGTCATAGACTTATTATGATAAGATAATTCATTCGGGAATATCATTGCACCTTAATTTATTGAAAACTCGTGTTATCATTTAGAATGGTGGTATGTGGCAACATTGAAAAATTCCTCAAAATAGCAAGTTGTTATATTCCGACTGCGTAATGTGAAATTTGAACGATTCTAAGCAAGAGGTTCGTATTAAAAATACATTATTAAGAACATTCTTTTATTATAATACAATATAAAGACTATCGATATTGATACTTCTGATACACAGATTTATATAAACAACATGCAATTCAGTGGGTCTCGTAGAACGGAAAGCTGTCTTAGACTTTACAAACGTTTACTTCAGACAAACATACATCTATAGACTAATCGTACATGCCCGGCATCAGGAGTAGAGATTATATGCTCCTGCCCGGCACTAAACTGACCATCTCGAATAAATTTCGAAATGTCTAACTAAAAGCATGCTTGTTTTTGCTAATGTATCATTCAAACGCTTACAGTTCAATTATGTTAATCGCATCTTGATAGTAATAGACAACAACTGGCATACAATCAGAATTTAAATGTTTTGTAATGAGTCTTGACATGTACTGGCATAGCTGTATGAATGCAGATGAAACTATAGGGTGAATTTGTGGAAGCGGAGAGTTGTTAATGATACAGTGACAAACTAACCTGCTTCCTTTCATTTAAATGGTTCAAACGAGTCCGCACTGCAGCGCTGGTACATGCATGGTGGTTGCATAGCATGAAGAAAGTTGAAGAGCATAAAAATAAGAGATGGAATTACGGAACGGGCAATAAAACGCACGCATAATGCAAGACACAACTGTCAAACACGAATACAAATAGTTGTTCTCAATCTGATTAGATAACTAGCAGGATGGAAATACTTTTATTTCTTCAAATTTTGAAAAGCATAAGTTATGATGCACATTCGAATAACCTTCTGACAGAGGCATTTATCAAAATACAAAAAATAATAAGAAAAATGCATTCCTTGCTGACTGTAAAGTCTGTTTATTTCTCGGAACATGAAAACGCACGTGCGCCTGACACGATCAGAAATTTATAGACGCAAAAGAAAGTAATGTTCACGATGATTTATCAGTTAGCATTAAATAAGGGTGGCGTGACTGTTTGTAAAGCAGGCAAGTGCATCACGACTGTAATATGCTATGTCTAAGAACGATGTCATTGTACTTTTCTGTTTTATTATGCACCATAAAGTGCCTGCATATGCAGATTGTGTTCTTTTGTTGCAGGTTATGAATGTCACACTAGCTCTCTCATCCATTTAACAAGCCACTCCCCAAGGTATCATTCGCAATGACTCCAAGGTGGTTCATTTCTATGTCATTCAGAGCATACTGTATTAATATGGCCAATTTGTTCAGTTTCAACAAGGCGAATATAACTCCACGCCTCAACTGATGCAATATATTGGGACATTGCGCACCACATTGCAATACAATGACCGTGTCAATGAAGTATACCGTACACTATAAGAAGTATCTTTATACAAGTGCTCTTCCAAAAACCAAATGGTTTTATACGTACAACTGCTCATCGTTCTGAAGTTGGACTGCACCTTCAAGTTGTAGTTCAGAGATCACTCTGCTGCCGTGCATATCTGTGACGTGCACATCAGAGGTGCACAAGGATGCGACGTTAAGTTCAGACTCCACTGTACACTCATTTGTCGTACCCATGTTTGTTTTGTAGACAAATTCACTGTGGTTAAGGTGGTAGGTCTGAACAATATATCGCTTCATGCATCAAATGTGAAACTAGATTTGTCATTACGTGTTACCTTTATACAGGTAAATGCTTGCCTGATTATCTCAATGAGATATGCTGGATTCTAAACAGGTGTAACTTTCAACCTCTGAGAATCATAATCTCAACACGTTATAGCGGATTAAGTCATTACCAGATAAGCCAGTGCCAGCTGATCTGTTGATTAGAACAGAAAATAGGCCGCTACTTGACAAAGCCACGGGCGGTGATAGAAAGACTCAGACAACCCTTGGCATCCGTTCAGAATGATTTCATTGATCGCAACTTCCAGGACAAAATTCCGAAACCGTACACTATCTAATAAGCGCAAAGCGGTGTGCATATAATGATGTACAGGCGAATCCAAATTAATGATAGGTGCTAATGTCAAATTGGTGGATGTGCCTCGGTATGCCAGACATTATTCTTCGGAATGCAATTAACCTACACTTCTGAAGGCTATGAGAAATTAACAAGATTTATGTCGGATTATCCACGGTTTGACAACTAATAATACTTTGTTATTGGCCAACGTTCTGTCATGGCTAGAAACAGTGGCGGCCGACAGTGTGTTTGATAACGTAGTCAATAATGTGGATATTGACACAGCAAAGCATAACGGTTACTAAACTAAATCGTTTTTATGGGACGATTGGTGGTCCTACACATGCATATTTCAAAGCTCATACTAGACAATGTCTATGCTGCTAGATGTACTCTAACGAGGCAATGTTTACGACGACTACTTCCATTATTTATAAATGCAAATGTGTCATGTTCTATTCGTTTCATTTTATGCCCGCATATAAATGTAATGATCTCCCATAGTGCCGAGCAAGCGGAGTACGACTGTACTTTCTAGACACGAGTACCTATAAGTTAATGGCATATTTTCCAGCTTTATGGACATTACGGGATGAAAATATAACCATATTGCCTCACAAGTTTGTTACAGATGTTTATGTGATGAAATATTAAGATTACTTTAGACTTCTGCTTTAATTCAGAATTATCTAACACCATTTATTTTCTCCAGAAAATGCCAGGCAGTGAACAAATAATCAAACGAAAACCTTATCTGAACAAAGCTTAATACCGAAATAGCTTTATAAATTAAGTGTATCTGTCTGTCAAGCAACGCAATATATCACCAAGAATAACAAATTTTTACACATTTTTATAAAAGCAACCTCTTGAATTTGACGGAATAAAAATTGTTTTGCTTATTTATAGCGTTTCATATCTAAGATTTATCTTCTAGAAGTTATTATTTAATGGGTATTTCCAGTCTTTCCAAACGTTTGGCACATGAGCCAGAAACCTACAACACAGTCATTTAAGTGTTTCATTAACGTATCACTAGTGCGTTTTATTAAAATGCCCTAGAGTAAAATGGAGTGTGGGTTCACGTGGTAAAAGAAATATTTTCTAAACATCATGATGAAGTATACTATTAAAAAAACAAAATCGTTTACCAGAAACTAACACATGCTTAATTCTGAAAATAATATCAAGATAAAAAGTGTATGTACGTGTATATAAAATTTAACCCTGTCTGTTGACCCCAGGTGATAACGTTTTGTAAACATGGATATATACTTGCCGCATACGTTTTCCATTGACATGCAAAGTGTGTGCATGTCAAGTTTACCCAATTAGTTCTCTTAGGCTTATATGACATGTTTGAAACATTTTGATTAACGAATGTATACGTATCAATAAATAAGCGAATGTCAGCTGACGTGGTCGAACGTACTTTTTTTAACAATGCACTTTATGTAGACGCGCATTAATCAAACACCGGTTTTTGTAATACAATGATATCAACCTCGACACAATTCATGATAATACCATCAACCATCTGAATACAAGTGCAAGGTCATGGTGGAGAATGTGTGGACCAAACAGAATGATCATGCAAGTGGTGGGTAATGTAAGACATCGAATATCGATTATTTCATAAAGTTTGGCGTAATGTGGCAAACCAAACATGCTTGAAAAAGCTGTATTCAAAAGCATGTTATAGATTGTTTTATTCATTGCCGCAGTTCGTTTTATTGATACGATATAAAAATATCATTTATATGCCCTAGAATGCTTGCCATACTATTAACTTACATTTACATATATATGGGTGCATACAAAACGATAAAACATCAAACATGTGAAGTAAATAAGTGAATCGTATGTTCAAATGCTTAGAGAAAAAGAACATTTTACACAAAAATAAACTATATAAACTTATTTGAGCAATAAGAATATATTAGATATGACCAAGTATGAGCTTTTGATATGACAGTGTGCAAAAGTAATTAAAGGTTTAATGTACGCTTATTAGATCATGTTTGGTAAATATAACAGTTACACTGTACGGTGCATGAACCTAAGTATCGCTACAGTGAAATGTTTTATATCGATGCATGCAAATCAAATGCATGTAATAATTACAATTTACTACACGAACAGAATAATTTATACAACACATTGTAATATTCCCATTGGGATAACTTGCAGATTCCTTAGGACTCCTTCTTTCTTTTTTAAGTTGTTTTATTAGTTTGATTGTGATTCCGTCGATAGTGATAAGATCGTGGAATGAGGAACGCCTATAGATATTTACAATAAAGGTAATTTATCGCCATTTGATATGGTTCCAAATATTTCTGAGAAATAATAATCAACTAATTTCACCCCTTAAATACCAAAATGCCAAACAGCTATGGAAGTGCATCCGTGTTCGACGTCAGAACAGACAGTAAGTGGACATCTCTCTGACTTAACACAACCACGGCTAGGTGAGTAAAACCATAAAATTTATTTGCATCACACAAAGTGCTATAGCTGTAGTGCCTGTTTTCACAGGTACATTATGTCCTGTCCAGGCTTATAGAGAACCATTATTCTAGTGTAATATTAGATTAATTCGTTTCCGGCTTTCAAGGCGCTGAAAATATATTTTATGTTGTCAGATTTTTTTTTATGAAATCCATCAATGAGTTAGATCCAGGTATGAAGAAAACAGATAACACTGCATGCTAGTTGCATTTTATTGCATGTAAGAATTCGATTTTTAATAGTTTTCATTATGAGAAATGGGGAAAACTTATCATAGAGCAGGTGCATGTTGGGTTCATGCAGGTGTTAAACCGAGTTATCTTTATAAACGTTTTAAACTTTGACCCTCATAAAAGTGGCACCTGAATGGTTTGATGAGAAAAGAAAACAAAATGTGCAAACAAATTGTATTGCGTCCTTTCATTACCAGAAATCTTACAGTGATTTTCGTTTACTTTCACAAGACATAATTTTTGGTTTTATTTAGTAAAAGTATATAAGTTAACTTGTTTGTAGTCGCAGAGCAGAATCAAAGAATATACATGTACATGTAGTTGCATTCCGAATTGTCATTTTGGTAAGCATATCTCATATGATATTAGAACATTTGATTTAAGGGCGGCGTGTCAAAAGCAATCTTACCTTTTATACAATGATATGCCTCTTCCTCCACAATTTATTATTTTGGATACTATATTTCCGATTCATATGTACATTTTGCCCATTGATGCGGATTGTCTAGACCTCGACATTTTGGTATAACCGGAAATAGTAAAACGGAACGCAACGGATTATTATCGCGGTTGTACAAATGTTCTGGTGAAAGACAGGTTCCCCAGACGTACTAGCTATAAAAATGACGATTGAGTGTCGACATTGAACCAGAACCAGTTTATTCTAGTGAATCTGCTCGTTTTGCTACCTTTCCGATTGGATCTGGCATAATAAGTTTCGGTCACGAGTCGCTTCGGCCTAAGTCGTTTCTGTCTCGGGCCATTTTTGATCACTATTGATGGTGTCGTTTCAAATTGTTTATTCTCAAGTTTCTCGAGTGAGTACATGTAGATACCACACATTAGACATCTTAATATAACTGATGAAATTATTTCATTACTGATGTAGTTAGACCGTATACCCTCGTGCATGAATTTGGTTGGTATTCTTACTTCTTACTAAACGCTTGCATTTATCAGGTGGCAATGTAAGATTCATGAAACAACTATTTTCTCGTTTCATGTCAGACAATTCTGACAAATGATTGAGATAAAATTTAGCTGTACCATGATAAAATTTACTTGATGGCATCTGCTGGTAACAAAATATCATTCTAATTGGCGCACACTGCAAATGAAAACAGCAAATAAACTGCCGGAATAATCATGTCAAAATTTTCAATGATGATGTCATTAAAGTGTTCCGTTACAACATAGTATATTGATCGTTTAAGTTAAGATTTAATGCGGTTAATATGGCATTAATATGTGAAATTTGTTTAAAATGCCAATATTCTGGACGGGCAGTGTGTGTTTCGGAAGCGACCAGTTTGGAGCATGTGCGCTAATCAAAACGAATTTGGTGGTTAAAAGAATTTTAGTGAGTTGCGCATATTAAAACAATGAGTAACTCCACATATCTACAATGTCATATAGCTTACCCAGCAAACAGAAAACGTTTTGACAACATTACGGTTTCGATGTATAAAGGTTTGGCTAAACCTAACGTTGGGAAAATGTTACTGAAACGTTTTGGAATGGTTGTAAATTGGCAATGTAAGTATCAACCACTAGCAAACGTTATGAAAACGTTTTTGTTAACATAACAAAAAGGTACAAGTAGGCAAAGATCAGGAAAAGGCGCAATCAGAAAAAGATTCCCACTTAAAGATAGGAAAATACAAACTGATTGCTAGCAATCCCTGAGGATTGGAAAAATAAGAGCATTAAATGGATGTACGGGGAGACTTTTTAGGGCCGCCACACGGCACAACCACAAGAAATTCCGCTTTTCTGTGAATGGCATTTGTCCTAAACAGAGCTATGTGTTGATTAGTATACAGCTGCCAGTTATTTCAAAGCTTTTGTTTCTAATATAATAAGCTCGACAACAAAACGTTTCCAGAACGTTTTTCAGACGTCTGCAACAACATTTATAATGACTGTAAATTTACCGCAGCTTCGTATTATTTTATTTCCTTCACAGGGTATATTTAATTAATACTTTGCGTTAGGAATGGAAAGCGTATTATCAGACGATTTTCTTTTGCATTTTTTGTCTGTTGGTGCATGCATTTTGCGACAACATTCAACCTTTTTTGTTAGAAACAAAATCCTTTAGCTTCGCACCACGTGGATCCTTTGTTCTCGGCCATTTGAATAGCAACAAAAGGAAACGGCATGACAGAGTATAAGTATCAGTTTTATTTATTATTTTGCTCTAAATAATGTTGCAAATAATCGTCAATACATGTTTCTCACATTTTATTGATCATCTAAAATTAAAGTATTGAAATAATGCGCTCTCTTTCGAATACTGTGATTGTTATATGTTTTCGCGACCATGTTTTTTTGTCATCCTCTTTTTACTTGTAACATGTGCATATTTGGCTTCTTCATATACGTATATGATTAGCTCAGCATATATGTCTGGATTTCTGATAATCTAGCTTCCATTTATGTAGAAAAATCTAGGAAATACTTTCGTTTAATCAAAACGTGAAAATGTTCTCTAAACGTTATTACTTAAAAATGTTGTGCAAACGTTTTTTGAACGTTGTGCAGTAGAAACATTACTTATATATTTTATGCTTATTTCAGGTAGCTGTGACACGAGTGGTTGTTTGACATGGAAAGACCTACACTTGGGAATTTCATTGCTGTCGTTGATGTTCATAGATATATCAAATAAAATGACAGAGCATCATAATTAGTCTATGTTGTCTTATAAGTTTCTGGTTTGAATGTTTCCATGCGTCCTACTGAGAGATAAACTGTACCTTCACTGACTGGGTTGTGCTTTTAAGTTTCTTTTCCGTCAGCTCACACATAATGTAAAGGTTAGTGCACTTTGTATGTTGTGTGAATTTGTCGATCCTCATGCAGGTTTGTTTGGGAGAGGTGGCCTATTATTAGCGATCCTCATGACAACAAACTTGAAGAGGTGGTACATATTCCACAGCTGAGAAGTTGCATGACAGCTGCAGTAATGTGTTTGCTGTGTTTGAAAAATCAAACACTACCTATACGCTTTGGAAACATTTAAAACCAATCCATATAATCCCACAAGTTTAAGTGGCTCCCAGGAAAGGTTATAAAAATGTTCTAGAAACGTTATAGAAAGGTTGCATTTGCGTTTTGTAAAGGTTACAAGAAGGTTGTATAAAGGCTTTGGCAACGTTGTAGAAAGGTTTTCTGCAACGTTGAATGAAAACGTTTTGAAAACATTAGGAAAACTTTCCTAGAAAACTCTCCTAAACGTAAAATCAAAACGTTTTCACAACCAAAATAAAACGTTGCGCCAACGTTTATACAACGTTGTTTTGTTAGCTGGGTAATTAACATGTGTAACACTTCGGCCTATGGCGTAAAACGTTGACGTTGAACATGTGTAACACTTCGGCACATGGCGTTAAACGTTGATGTTGTACAAAGGTAAAGACTAACCCCTCGATCATGTATTTTTGTGTTCTTGATTCTCTCTTAGTCTATTTATCAAGGTTATTAGAAGGTCATTTGTGAGGCAAAATATCAAGACACGTTAATGAAGGTGAATGGTATAACTAATTCTAAATATAAAACCCGGCGATCTCGACGTCGTCTCGGCATGGCTTTTATCCACCTGTAAAGACTGATACTATCATAATATTAGCTGCATTATGAACTAATAGAACACACCTGTCGAAAGGATATCCGAGCAACTGCCTTGTTATCTCAACAAGTGGTAAACATTGGTAAGCATTCCATGCCAAGTTCAACATCGTAGAGTTTTGGACATAAAAGCCTCAGAATTATACTTCCGTAGAGAGGAAAATGAGCAACTGAATTAACTTAATTAAATCTTATTTACAAGGTCGTGAATATTAAGTAAAATAATATCTACTTGAAAAAGTAGTACAGGAGCTACCGATTTTATATATATAAGAAGTAAGTTGATTACTCGTTATTGGGAGATCCACAGCAACAGGACTCTATCACGATACTACACTTGAACATACAGAATTTTGAAAAGCTAGACGAAGAACTGTACACGTTTCAATATGTCATGCAACAAAACAAACGCAATTATAAAGGGAAAAGATCTTTACTCTGGTCCTCTGAAGGATAAACTGTTTTCTGAGTTCTCATGGCATACGAGGAAAATTACTCGTTGAAAGTGAAATCAATCGATAAAAATACCGTGACCTAAAGATGTTTGGTCCTTCTATCTGTAGACCTCCTTTAGGCAAATTACGTCCTCCGAAAGGACTGGGATATAGAATCAATGGTACGAAAGTACACATTCGATCTATATTATTTTGTTGTTTTTTTTTCTCTTGCCACTCTCTTCATTTTCAAACATGGATTTAAAAAAACTGAGTGTAACACTGAACTGCTAAAGGTTTGCGAGACTTCCAAGAATCTATACAAAACAGCACCATCACTTGGCTTATTATAAGCTGAATCAATTAGTGAATTATTTCTTAAATCTCATCGGAATACTTAACTCTATATTGGCACCGACCTTGAATCAGGAATATCATCCTGGCATATAAATGATCTCTCTCAAGGCATAGTTAAATACCAACCGAGAAAACAATGAAATGCATTTTGTATAAATATTTTGAAGGCTACGTTAACTACTTAGTATATGTACTAGCCGAGCTTAAGATGTGTTTCTTCAAATTCAAGTAAAGATAGTTTGGTTGAAGCAAATGTGATTAATTTACCGGATGAGTGATTGTTTTGGTACATGTACATTCTTGTACTAATGAATACAATAAAAGTATCATTTTAAATAAGATTACTACCGGCTTTTGTCAAAATAAGAATTTTGATTGCAAACATGTCGCGTACATGTATAAATCGCGGGCGAACTACGTCACAGATTTACCGTTATATAGATCTCGGACGATCATAGTAGACTTACGTCATAGGTTTACCGTTATACATATGAATGAAATGAATGTATTTGACCAACAGGAACAGTCGTGTCATTTATATTTATAACGGTAAATCTGTGACGAAAGTCTGCTACGGTCGTCCCGGATTTATATTTGGTTTATCTTGAACAGAAGTATTATGGCAGTGTGATGTGCTTGGTATTGTCCATGTTGCATGCTTCTCAAAAGTAGTATGTCTGTGTGGGTTAGACTAAAGTATACAATCAATGTGGCGTGCTGGGTATCCCTTAGACACAAGTAAAGCCATACGCATATACTTTATAGTTTCCCAATTAAACTGGTAGAAAATATCATTTTCCAAAGTTTGCCGAATACAGGAGACAGAATGCTATTTTCCCTTTGACGTAATAAATGTTATTGCAAGTGTTCAAATTTTTCATTTGTCTTAATCTATTGTCTGCCACCGTTCTGATTCTGTTAACCTTTGTAGTTTTAACAGATGCTGAAAAAGTTAAAATTAAGAACCAGATTTGTCTGGAAGATGTGATAGATAAATATATTGGATTGACAAGTGAATAATTACGTGTCAAACGTGTAGGTAATTCTGACCCAGTCTTGGTATTTGAAAAATGAAAACGCCCATCGAATCTGATTTTAGAACTAAATTGAAACGTTACAAAATCGGTCGAGTCTGCAAAATACATTTTTCTTGTTACACAGTTTGCGGCAATTAGTTGTGAAGTAATTGAACTCATCTTTAAAACATAGAGCACGCATTTGCAATCATTTCTGCTAAGAGATAATGTGCGTTGAATAACTTTTTTTGACTAAATGAGTCACACGAGACAAAAACAAACACATGCAGATAGTTGCAAAGTCAGTTTGAGAGATTACCATGTCTTGTAATTAAAATTTGTACGTTATCCATTCGTCTTTTTAATGAACCAATTTTTCAGAGCATCTTAGATAACAGTGTGCAAATGAACAAGCATATGTCGCTTATCTGTCAAGCTCATATGTAACCATGCTAACAAACTATCCCATCTATTACAAAACAACGATGCACAGTAATGAAAAACGGTTGTTCACATTGCAAACATTATAAATTGTACCGTATTTTAACAAAATCAGCAATGCGTCAGTTACGCTAGAGAAGGACTCGAAACAACCTAGACACCCAATAAGACAATGTGCGGATAGACTCGGATTTTCTGTTTTATATTCAGTCTCCTATGCACAATGGGACAGGGCATGTGGACGCCAACCCTGATTAAAGATATCGAAGAACGCATCTTCAACAATTGCCAGTTTTGTAACATCTCGCATGTCATATTGTTTCATCATAAACATCATTCTTGTTATACGAGCAACTGCATGGCCGGTCTATAGAAATTGCTGCACGTATTCTTTGCAAGCGCTAAACTGGAATCTTGATCATTGCTGTTATCCTACCCTAAAATGCCTATAGTGGCTTACAGCCTGGCCTCGTATCCAACATCTGGAATGTACGGCCAAAGACTCGTCACTTGGTAAACGACCTAAGCAGATTTTGTTACCACCAGCTGATTCTAAGACTGCTAAACCTATCTGCACACTGGGCTAATTAGACAAACCTTTCAGCCTCAATACGTCACTACTGTGATTCAATAGTTTCTCATAAATCATTTTTCTTGTCTAACAAATGAGGCACTATCTTAAACGGATGCTATCTTTTACATTGGCCGATATGCATTTCTAAGATTTTCATTTAAAGAAAACGTTAATCAGTGCAGGGTCAACCAATGCTTAAAACGAGACAATAGTGACTGGGGCTGACCATGACAGTTTATGACTGTATAACAATACTGCATTAAACCTTTCCTGATGTCAGATCTTGAATTCTCCTTGACTGAACAAACAAAGACAACCACGTGGTGTGTGAGGCCAACCAACGACCATAACCCCAGTTATTTACTGGGGAAACAGCAATCCGATTTGCAGACGGTTTCAATGCTGGCGAAACAAAGAGCTAATATCCAATTAATCATGTTGTATCATGTGTTGTCACTATGGGCATTAAATCTGCTTTTTTCCCACCTCGGTTTCTGGAGTGGGAATTTCATTCTGATTGCGCCTTTTCCTGATCATTGCCTACTTGTACCTTTTTTATATAGTGTCGATGCTCTTTGTTGCACAATATTTTTTTCTGTAACTGACAGCTTGATTACTCGAAGCTGCACACTAATTATACACCTCATTTACGCTTGCAGGCGTCGTAACATATTGTTAAAACTCTTGGCGTTTTCTTAGTAAATACATGAACTGATAAATTTTCATTTTGTAGGTCGGAGGGAGAAGTCTGATATAACTTTGTTCCATTTACTAGAAGCTGCATGCATTCTGCCTCGAATTTTCGTTGTTGGGAATAAAAATGATTTGTACAAGGCTGTAACTCCACAACCATTTGCTATTTCATTACGAAAACATGCCCATGTATTATACAGATTTTCTTTAAGTTGTAAAAATTGAAAATTTTTAGTAGAAAATGTTTGATATTGTTCTTATTTTTGCTCAAAACATAGATTGTGAGTACCCACAATCTATGTTTTGGAGCAAAAATAGGAAAAATAGGTATACCCCTGCATACCCAGGTTTTGCTATATAGACGTGGGGTTTAAGGGGGTATATATTTCACGGACATATTTTCCTGATGCTATTAAGCTTACACCATCTAATACTATTACTTAGCAATGTCAAGCATTTGGCGTGTTAATGAGAGTCGCAGACACGCCAGACGTTCAAAGAATATGTTAGACCATAAAATGCTTTATATATTACATTTCTGACACAATTCTTTTACCTTTTTGCCCACCTTTTGACTTCTTAACATACATGTATATTTCTCTTTTACAAGTTACAATACATGTAAATGGACACAATTCATTTTGTCCCCAACCTCTTATCATTTTGTTGTGATGTCCGTCGAGACGTATGATATTGCAAGAGTTTCAGTCTGGTCTGACAACGACGTAATATTTACAACACAATCAGGCAACAATTGAAGCTGGACCATTCCTTCTAACTGCTTCATTCCTCGACTGCTGATAATAATTCTACAGTCCCGGTAAAAAATCAACAACATATTTCTCTTTTCTCGGAGGACCCTAAGCTATTTTTCTCGGAGAAACAACGCTAAATTTCTCTTTTTATTTAGGTATTTCGCGTTTCGTTCATTTCGATTTCTCGGAGAAACACCGAGAAATTTCACCGCGACCTCAGGTATTTACCGGTGAACACAGGTAAGTCCAGATTTACCTGTTCGCGGAGTTTCTCGGAGAAATATTGTGTACGATTATGAAAATCGATCTTACCTTATTTTTACTAATTAAAGAAGTTTTAAACATTTAAATAATCAGTATAAGTGTTTTTGTATATGACACCTCTAACAGTTTGACACGTTTTAATAAGGCACATTAATTACTGAGCAAACATACCTCAATCTTCTTCACTGGTTTCCGTTACGGTTGGTCAGGCATGACTTGAATCGCATTTGACAAACAAATTAAGTAGTACTTTGTTTTATCTCAATTATGCCTTTCTCCAAGTAAATGACGTGTTACAGTTTCATTTGTTTGAGTTAGGAAACATAAAAGCAATAGGCCATTAACATGTACGAGTATAATAGGTGACCATTTTGCGCATTCTTGAATTCATATTGTAATGAAATAAATGTTTTTTTTGTCCGGGTTGTAGTGTCGAGCTATGGAAACGTGCATGTAGAATGAAATGGCATAATTTTATCACATTGTGACGTCAACTTATATGGAGCATTCTATTTTTGTAAAATTTTATTGACCCGATCAACCTGCAGATAAGGATTTTAAATAATTACTAAATGATCCACTGCATACCACCAAAATTCTTAGGCGAAAACAAAGGCGCAGATCAGCTGTGCGGTAACTGTGCGGTAACTGTGCTGACCAACACCTTTGTTTTCACTACTCGGATAGAACAAGTCATCTTTCATTTCTAGCCAAAATTTCAAGCCTCTATCCTGTTTCTGTGACTGATCAAGATGTATAGATATGAATTTTCTTTCACCGTGTTCGATCTAATAAGTGCACATGTTCCAAAACTCGCACATCCTGATCGTTTCCGAAAAACATGTGCAGCTCGACTAGAACACAGCTCAACTGGCGTATGGATATCTTACATCTTATTTACACGTTAAATCGCATTAAAACTTAACCATTATTAATGTTTTCGTAAAAGGCAGGAACGGATACACTCATTGTACACGAAAACAAATGCATGACCTTATATTTTGGTGTCAGTTTTAAAAATTACCGGGACCGTCTAAGTATAGAAACTATGCATGTGCATGAATAGAAAAATCGGGGTGCAATATTGCTGTTACTAGCGTTCATGTCCTCAGCCACGGTTATGTCGTTACGTTTCCGCCGCTTTATGGTACCGTACAAGCTTGGGATGTCCTGACGTTCTACACAACATTCGTATTTGTAAACCCGTCAGTTACAAAAACTACCGAAACAGCATCCGACACGCTATAAACTGCAGATACTTGAGTATGTATGTTTGATGCATCCACATTCATATCTCGATGTTGTTTCCTAACGCGTAAAGGAAAATTAAAATAAAAATACTATCATAACCGACATTGCCCCCAATTCATGTACATGTAAAGAAAAGTTAGTATATTTCAGCCACTTAATTTGATGCAGTGTGCGACATTTCCAAACAGTTTTTCCTGTACAAAAGTATTTGTTGCACATAATGCATTTTTCGTCTAATGATATCAATCAGATTTAAAGAAGGAGCGAAATAAAAATTTAAGGCAAATAAATTTCTTGACTGTATATACTCGTACATGTACATTTACAATGTTCCACACAACCGCAATTCTAGAAAAAGGTACAAGTAGGCAAAGATCAGGAAAAGGCGCAATCAGAAAAAGATTCCCACTCCAAAAACCGAGGTGGGAAAAAACCAAACTAACAATCAGGTACTTATACCATGAAACATATCGTAAGCCGAATGAGCAGCTATTTTCCCAATAGGTGGCCACTCAGTTACCTTAACTTAACTAAAAATATGAAAACATACATAAGGCGCCAACAGCACAAAAAATTTTAAACACCAAGACATAAAACAAAAAGAACCACTACAGAAGTATCGACTTGGAACGATCAGTAACACAAAGTTACTGGCGGGCTTAAACCGGTTTTACAGGTACCTAACCTCACCCTCAGCTTCTGTAGTGGTTCAGTGATAAACAAGAAATAAGAAATCATATTAAGAAAATAATATATAGACAAGGTATAACAAACATGTAGATGTATATTTTGAAGAATATAATGTGGATTATAAGCCATTTAAACAAATACGTAACATCTACAAGTTGCATACTTGCAAATGCTTATTTCTTTAATTAATTGTTTTATATTTATTCAAAAATTATAGACATGCACTTGTCTTTTAAATTCCTCCGAGAAACTCCGAGAAAAAGAGTTTGATCGATAAATCCAGGTAATTACCTTTCTCGGAGAAACACCGAGAAATTTCATCAAGAAACACCGCGAAATTTCGCGCAGACGATTTCGTGTACCTGGCTTATTTCGCGGTGTTTCTCCGAGAAATAAAAAATTCGCGTTTGCCATGGTTGCGGAGAAACGCGAAATATGTTGTTATTTTTTTACCGGGAGTGTACGTTAAAACATGTCAAACTGTTTTAGTTTTGATTCATGAGGGTGAATATCATGATTTATTTGTTTGTCCTTGATGATTTATTGACTAGCTAGAGATTCACCACGAGTACTTAATGTTGTGAACCACTGCAGAAGATGAGGATGAAGCCACCCAGTAATTTTATATTACTGATCGTTCCAATGCGATACTTCTGTTGTGGTTCCATTTGTTTTATGTTTTGGAGTAGAATTTTTGTGTACTGTTTGAGCCTTATGTACGTTTTCATATTTTGTTAAGTTTGGGTGACTGGGTGGCCGCCTATTGGGCAATAGCTGCTCATTCGGCGTACGATATATTTTCTAAGTATAAGTACCTAATTGTCAATTTAATTTTTCCACCTCGGTTTTTGGAGTGGAAATTTCTTTCTGATTGCGCCTTTTCCTGATAATTGCCTACTTGTGTAGCTTTTTACGTTTGCTAGCATCCCAGACCTAGACACCAAGAGAGCACCCATCTTGATGGTACATGCATAAGAGCTCATTTACATGTAGCATTACCTTTTACTCACAATTTAATTTATTCGCTCTACATTTCTTCGCACTTTCAAATTGTTTGATATAAACCTCACATGAAAAAAACTATTTCTCAACTATCTGACATGATTGATAGAAGGGCTAACACTTGATTTCTTACCAACTTAAATACTTCAGGAGCAATTATTATAACCGTTAACCTCGACTGATCAGGTATGCTGAATCAATCAAAGTGCCCCAAAATATTACTGAAAGAAAGCCTAATTGTTTTGACTCGATAAAACATACGTACAATGATCAGGACATTCCAACAAAGAACACCTGGCAAATGATTTCCTCCAGAAAAAAAATCAGAAAGGATTATGAGTCTATAAATACGACCCAGCATGTTTGTACGATATTTCAGTCCAAAACAGTTAATGGGTGTACGATATTTCAGTCCAAAACAGTTAATGGGAAATAACCAGGGAAAGTACAGTGTACTTAGATAGTTTATGTAATAATGGCAACAGTGTGGTCAAACGCCTGAGTCAAAATAGTAAATAATAACCTGGCTTTGTGACAGCTTTTTTCTTTGGCTTTAACAATGGCAAGAGATAAACTAAGCCGGTACCAGTCAGATGTCAGCTTTTATGGGTGGATATTTATTAATGATTGTGTCAGTTCTTTAACAATACCAATTGAATAGTAAGCTTTGTTTGATACCCGTCCCGTAGTTGCAATATGTTTTGGCTATTCGTATCTTCTCTTTGTATTTCGTATACTCTTAATTGTTTCGAATTAGGTTGAACAGCATCTATATTGTTGTATAGATCTGGTATAAGGGGCTCTTTTTATAGGCCTCTGTTAACTGTATTGTCACTTTACGCTTCCACCCATAAAACATTGTATGCAGTTAATCAAGCTACCTGTTGAAATTGGCAATGTGTTTATTTCTAGTGAGTAAAGACTATGTTTCGGGCGTTTCTGCATAGTAGGGGAATAACATAATTTCTGTAGTTTTACACTGTAGACATATGGGGTACATCTTGAAATGCAATATTGACGTTATAAATTATGAGGGTTTTTTTACGTTATAAATTATAAGTTCATTTTTTTAAATGAACTTAGCAATACAGAATAGCTTCACGTTCGCTAGTCATAAGCAAATATTTACATTTTTATTGCAATCGCCCTAAATGAAAGTATCTTTCTTGATGTTCTTCATTTCCCAATGAAAAACATTAAGTCACGTGATCTAGATGCCACGCCTATGGGCGGGGCGACGTCAAAACCCATCCAGTGACGTTGTTTGTTTACTCTTGATGTCGTGACGTTGGTCGCGTATCGCCATGACGTTAGGCGCGAAAATTTGACGTTTTGGCTGTTCCAAAATTACGTTAAATGGGATTTAATGTCAAATAACATGAAAATGAATGGTGATATGCGCAATTAAAAATCTGATACTTGATTGATAATATAAAATGTAAATATAAGTATTGAAATTCAGATTTTAGCTTTCACTGGATGATGAAAAACATTAGCTGTTTTAATGTCTCCGAGAAGCCCTTCGGGCTCAGTCACAGACATTAAAACAGCCTAATGTTTTTCATCATCCAGTGAAAGCTAAAATCTGAATTTCATTCCTTAAAACAAAATATCAAATGCGCAAATAAACCTAATGCGAAAAAAAACTGATGTTTGCATACAAAATCAGACCGATTCTTCTCAAGTTTGCCTTTACCTTTGTCTAACTTCGTGAATATTACGGATTTAATGAGCGTTTTAAACCCGATCCAGTGCCTTCAACTATATTTTAATATAATTATTTGTATTTGTATTTGTCATGGTTTAATACCCTGAAGATCCCTGACGAAACGTTGTTTGTGTGTCAGGGTAATGTAGGGTAATATAGTATTGAAGTGGTTTATCGCTCAACTGCAACTCCATTCAAAATTCCAAGAGCGTCTTTGACTTCGAACCGTTTGTTGTTATCTTGGTTATAAACAAAAGCTTATCTATTCACATTGTTTCGCGATCATATGTGCAGTTATATGCATCGCAAAGTTTATGTTTTCGTTGCTTATGTAATATTCGGTTTGATAATTGACTTTCCATATTCGATTTTCTGCACTTTGTCATCGCTCCATGGCAAGCAACTGCAGATCAATGCAGTGATAGTAAAGATAAATCTGCGATTTGAATGCACTTGCACAACTCCGATGTCTGGTAGTATAACTGAATGGAACATGCGCCACAACTCTGTTGTAAATCACTGTAAGTGTATCGAAGACATTGTTGTCGCGCTGACTGAAGTAAAAACATATTTACAGAGTTATGCAAGAGTTATGCATCTACAAACGACTTATCATACCTGACTTGAATGGGTACAAACCATGCAACAATCAGTTGTCTTTCAAATAAATGCTACCTAAAATAACAGTAAGCATTGCGAAGACGAGTAAAAATGTCGAGCTAGCGCTGACAAACATTATGATTAATTTTGAAATGCTCTGATTCTGTTTTTGAGCGAGGAACAAAAACTAAATCAGTTAGTGAGGAAAGCCATCTGTTTAGGGTATGTGTTGGTTATGCCAAATCATGTTAGCAAACACTCCATCAGTTTCACTCAACATTCGTTAACTATTCAACAGAGTAATCTCGAGACGCCGCAATACCTAGAATTTTTTCGACTGATCTATATATTTTATTTTTGTTTTGCAATGAGTACGAATGATGTTTAGATAATCACGGACAATGTGTCTGAATACAACACTATCGATGATATGAGACAGGTGAACTTAACGTTGTTTTATACCAACTCCGGGGCCTTCTTTTCTAAAAACACTGTTACTAGTTTTTGCCAAATTCAACCAAGGAGATAGCGTAATAGGATTTCGATGACATGATGATTCCATGATCCAGTTTGGCTTTAAATATCACGAAAGAATTGTTTTCAGTTAACATGTTTTTTCGAAATTTACCTTAAGTTCATGACGTATCTTTTAAGTGGATGTTGGCTATCATGGCTATTGAAAGGATAATCCGTTCGAACCAAAACAGTTTTAGTAGTTTGATAAGGACAGAACCTAGAGAATTCGGTTATCGTTATTCGTTCAAAGGTTCAAAGATTTTAACTTTTTTCTATTGTATGAGGAGAAGAATATAGTCCAACAGGCTGTGAGCCGTGACCTGGAATTGCAACGACTGTAAACAATCTGGTCATCAAAACCAACATTGGAAACCATCAAACGGGCAACATGCTAATAAAATACGTAATAATTGTTTCTTTAAAGCACACTATGTTTTAAAAGATAAGGCCATGTAGCCTAACAACTCGACAACAATCTGTATATATTCTTAAATGAGAAGAAAAGAGCTGTCACTAATGAACCACAACAGAAAAACTGAAAGGCCTAAGGTCACTGTAACATCAGTATCACCAAGAGAATTTATCAACCAAAGTGGAAATGCTTTGTTTGTATAAAATAAAGATGGAACATTGTTTTCTCTTACAGTATGGACAACAGCAAACGAAAAACGTCTGAAATGAGATGGCAAAACGTGCAACAACACCTTATTCTGGAATGCCAGTTAAAACAGATTTACCGCGCTAAGGCATACGATTAATTTTAGTCTCAAACCCTATCATGGCGTCTCGGAAAATGAATGTTGTTTACCTCCTAGATCAAAATTTAGATCTTCAAGCAATAAATCAAGTGAGGAAAACAGTTGAAACCAATTAAAACAGCCAAATGCGCATCCCAAAACGTGGTGTGATCCTATTCACAACAAAATACAGACAAGTACTTCACCTCTTAGTATTCAAATCTGGCCACGATTCTCCAGTGTCTTTCTAAACAAATTACGATGCTATGATTTCCGAATAAGGACTTTGTGGATATGGTGAATTATCAGATTAGGCTGAATCTTATGTTGATTGCTTACACAGTATAACTGTTCTTAGACGGTGGCCATAATAGTGTTAAGCTCTTTGATCGTAAATTTTCCAAGGTCAGATGATTGATAAGGAATCCAGGTTATAAAGTTTTTTATACCACCAGAATCTTCAGGTCAGGTAATATTGATAGATTATTGAAGGAGGTCAGCTCCATGTGGCTATCTCTCAGCTGGACATACTTCCGTGTGTACGTCAGTACTATCAAAAGCCTATGAAGGCGCCTATTCATCTACTTTTGGTACTATAGTTAAAGGTCAAAGATTCTTTTCATACGCTCTTTGCGTATCATTATAAGTTTGAGAACACTACAACTGTACAAACCACAGGAGAATATTGATTTACTCTCCTACAAGTCGATCCTCCGATAGAGGATGACGATGCTAGGTGTTGTGTCTTACGATTTATTTAAATTCCTTACAAAGACGTTCAAAACTAAATACGGAATGACCACTATGGCTCCTTCAAATCAGGCTAATTTCGTATGTTAAAACATCGATAAACAGATACATATTTTATATACAATAATAATGGAAATGTTCAATAAAACAGTATGAAAATAACACCACTATAATTATCACTACTTCGTTTTGGTGACACATGTCGATTAAGTGAGTTTCTATACCGTGTTTTTCAAGAGAGAATTAGTTTTATACCCTCTTCATCCCAACTGGGCAGTTAGCTCATACGATCTGCATAGCTCATAATGATATGATTATTGCATAGCACATAATGGAATGCTGGAATTCCGAGTAAAATACAGGTGAATGTTCAGTTAATGGCGGGTCATGACAGGTAACCAGTATATTGATATAATCATTAGCAGACACAACAAAGAAGTCGGACGTCTAGCCTTTGTCTATACTAGTGTTTATCCATGTACTCTAACACTCATTATCTCTGCTATTTAGACGAATCGTAAAGTATATGAGTGTGCAGTGAGAACTGTAGAAGGATGTTTCAAAAAGATTTGGAATCTGAGTGTGATATTGAATTAATCACCGTACCTCTTCGGGTAGACTGGCTCCCGTCGTATGTTTATTATGTTTTACCTCTATACAGTTTACAAAAATAACCAGAATAAGACTTTTTCTGCCAGAGAGTTATCTTTCTTATCTCTTCAAGAACGTTAAATTCAGCCTTGTCTAGAATATAGCATAAAGAATAACTGATTTTATCATACATGTATTTAGCTTTTCATTTTTGCAAACATTAAATTTAACGACGGTAGCCAGTCTACGCTTCAGGCAACAAATCATTTATTGCTGAACGTTCCATGCTGTGGTTTCTATATATCCCATATTCTCTTACTCAGACTACCAAGTTATCTCATTGTCATCATTTACTGCTCTGTTATTAGCGACCACTACAGATGGAGGCATACCTCATTCAAATTATTACCTACAGCAATTTCTCTGGTAGCTTGATCGCGTTTATCAAGGCGTATTTTATGACATGCACTGTGTCTAACACTTATTTCTTGTATCGTTTCAGATTACACATTGTGGCCTTTCTGGGTGGACAGACAGATAAATATAGAACTACCGTTTAAACAAGTGTAAGTATTTTAACTCTCTTTGAGTTGGTACTAACTGTCTTAAAGTCCCATCCGGAATAATAAGGTGTTTTAACTGCTGAAAACCGAGTGCCACAACATAATTATGAGAGTGTTTATGTAGCTTTGGGTACAATAATAGTATCTAAGAAGAATGTCATTTGACAAACTCAAAAATATCATTTACTACCGACTGACCATCTGATTACTGGTTACTGGCAATGCCCCGGAATAACCATAGCTTTTGGGTGGGACATCAATTCAAACAAACAAACAAACAAACAAACAAAACAAAATTATCCCTAGTTTTCTTGGTTTTACGGGTGGCAAGACGTGATGATTTTATGCATCTGTGTTTCCGGATGGGACTGTTTCTGTTGTTTTCAAACTGTTTGATTGCAGTACCCTTATTTCTAAAACATTAATTGTTACTTTTTCTCTCACTGTTGCTTTCATCATATGTTTCACATTTTTAAAGTTTGAAGTGATTTATTTTGTTGTGTGTGATAGAGTGAGCACTAAATTCTCTTTAACATATACTAAAATGTTAAAATTCGTGCATTCATTTGCCATAGACGTGCCAGACCAGCGCGTTAAACTGTTCGACTGTCGCTTCTTTCTTTTACTTGTAAAGGTGTCAAATAGTATTGGATAACCATATCCATCATTTCATATTTAATTTATGTGTTTCGTTTCATTTGTACTAGCCCGCGTGCCATTAACAGTGTTTTATTTTGAATTTTGTTTATAACAGAGGAAAAACGACAAGGTATGTTAAATGTTTAGAATTCTGATATACATGTATAGCCTTTCATAGTGCAATATACGCATGCGAATCATTGCGTGAAATTTGACTGCGCGTTGAACAACCATGTTGGTCAAAAACCCGCATGTTCAGCTTTAGTCTTGATATTTAAAATATTAGAACCAATTAGCATTGTGGTATGTAGGCAACAAGCAAACGGCGCGTCACGGCTATTTTGTGTGGGTCCAGGCAAGCTGTACTGTAATACTTTAATACACTATATATGCATAGTGCATGCTTTGGGTGCATGTCATTATACAGGTTCCTCAGTTCTGGAAGTTAAGCATAATGGTACTCTGTCATTAGTTTTGTATTCGCTTTTACATGTACCAGTATTCATGAGCATGCACATTGCTAATCATATGACATAAATGATAAATGACATCTATGTTTGTACACAGTTATAGCCATATATCCGTAAGTTTATATAATAATTAGGGGTGCATATCTTTGTTTTATAGATATACCCTCATTAGTTAGCCAGGGCCCAGTTGTTCAAAACTTCGTTAGCTTAACGCTATCGTTAAGCCCTAAAATTGCTAACTGTACCTTGTGCAATGACACAAGTATTATATAGCCAGCATGATTACATCTGATGTTCATTATAAGCCATTAGCTTAACCGGGGTCCGATATTATAAATATATATGCATTTCGAAACTCAACTATCCAACATAGTAATCTCGGAACGTTGTCCTCATTTAATGGGACTTCTACCCAAACTCAGGATGCCATGATTAAAATATAGTCGACCAAGAAAACAGCTAAGCTTTTGATGCACGGATGGTTTGACAAAGACTTTTCCCGGGGAGGCTCAGTAATCAAGGTTCGTAATTAACGTTGCCTGGGGCATATGCATCTGTTTCACACAGACCCAATGGGCGGAAGGCAATAGACAACGTGCAAAAGAAAATAGGTAAAGCAATGTAGTAGAAGAGGCTGGATAACTACCATACCTATAAAAATATATGGCGAACTTATGAAAACCATTTCTGAAACTGGTTGAATTTCTGCTTAAGATTTCCGTGCTCATTCTAGATACATGGATGTGGTGCTCTTGGGTATTTAGCTGATACTAAGTTGCCTTAAAGTAACCAAGGAACCGGTGTAGGAAATGCTACAAAGTCACACCCTTAACACTTAGAATTCTGCTCCATACCACAGTAAGGCGGCGGTAGGCAATACCCCGAACTTTCTCCATAACATGATCAGTAAACATCCAAGGTATACGATGCAGCCTATTAACACTCGGTTGTATTCACTAAGCCTGAGCAAGCACTAATACCTAGCGTCTTTTGGAAGCTGGACATGACCATGTATTAAACTATTTTATGTACATTAACAGGGGAGAGAACAAAGTCTGTGATGCCACAGGTCGAGAAGTGAAGAGTTTTCCAGACATTACAATGTTACTACAGAGACTTAAACACGAAGGTTACAAACTTGGTATCGCTTCAGAGTAAGTATATGAATTCACAAAATATACGATATACTCGTACGTCCCCAACACATCATAAAACGTGTCCCAGTCAGTGCCCAAAATATTGCATTTACTAACCTTTAAGTTATCAATCGTGAAGTGAGTGAAATGATACTTCTAGATTATCAACGGGCATCAGTAGACTAAGATATATTCAAGGGTTAGCTAAGAGTATGGCAGACGGTATTTCCAGGTTACACAATGCATTTGTCTTTGACGAAGAATTCTGGAACTTTCAGGACAACGTTGTCGTCCTACACATAAAATCACACTTAGCCATAACAAATCGTTTTGTAAATACTCGCGTTAGTACAACTATCAATGTTGCATTTGATTCCCCTGTTTTATTGTCCCCCGCCTTTTCGAAGAAAAGCGGAGGGACATAGTTTTTGGCTTTCCGTCATTCCGTCCGTCCGTCTGTCCGTCCGTCCGTCCGTCCGTCCGTCTGTCCGTCCGTCCTTCCGTCCTTCCGTCGCCCTATAGGAGTATGTACCTTGTGCAAGCAACTCCTCCTACAGTTTTATTCCAATTCTTTTTAAACTTTACAGATGTCTTGACCATGCTTTGAAGATGTGCATGTGATTTGGATATAATCCTCGAATTAATTTTGACACTTTTCTCGCAATTTTAACTTAGTCATTTTTAAGTCATTTTTCGGACATTTTGACAATGAAAGTGTATGGACGGTGGGTACCTTGTGCAAGCAACTCCTCCTACAGTTTTATTCTGATTCTTTTGTAACTTTACAGATGTTTTAATCATGCTTTGAAGATGTGCATGTGATTTGGATATAATCCTCAGATGAATTTTGACACTTTTTTCGCAATTTGAACTTAGTCATTTTTTCGGACATTTTGACAATGAAAGCGAATGGACGGTGGGTACCTTGTGCAAGCAACATCTCCTACAGTTATATTCCGATTCTTTTGGAACTTTACAGATGTCTTGACCATGCATTAAAGATATGCATGTGGTTTGGATATAATCCTAACTTCAATTTTTCTCACTTTTTCGAAATTTGAACTTAAGTCGTTTTTCAGGCATTTACACTAAGAAAGTGCAAGTGGTTAGGATATATGTTATTCTAAGATAATATTTGTGTAACTAAACTATCAAGGCGGGGGACATAAATTCTCTGAATTTGCTTGTTGGTCAGAAATTTGACATATTTCAAGGTGGCGTTCTGTTTTATCTGTTTACAGGGCATTTTATAAAGAAGAAGTGGCCAAGTTAGTGAAACTCTTCGGTTGGGAAGATTATATAGATTACCAGGAAATCTACCCCGGTTCAAAGATATTTCATTTTGTCAAGTAAGTACATTGTTGTTTCAAAGTGAGATGCTCTATCATTGACTGGATATGCTTCACACTTAAACAGTAAACATTTTGCACCATATTTCTTTGTTCGTTATCTTGGTACGCTATAGGGAAGTCAGAGCAACATTCGATTGATTTTAAATTGAACGTAAATATCCTCATGCGTTTGGTTTTTAATTTAACGACAGTTTGTTAACCACGTGGCTTCAAACATTACGTTAATATGGGGGAGGTTTTATTTTACTTATGTGTATACATGTCAACATCTTAAATACTTACGATTATATTTCAGAATAAAACGACAGAGTGGAGTCGACTTCCCTGATATGTTATACTTTGACGATGAGAAGGAACATTTATCCGAGGTTGCTGGAACTTGCACAGGTAATTTGGTAATGTTAGTTCGAAACGATTCAACTGTAATTAATGTATACATTTTTCAGTCAACCACTTAAGCTATTACAGAAAGTGACATGAAGGACGGGCGCGTTTATTTCAACATAGTTGCGGACGGACGAAGACTCAATACCTCTAAGACTCCTAATTATATACAGTATACGACGATATGAAACACCTAGCAAGAATGCAAATTAAATCATCGCCATACCACGGTCAGTAGCAAGCTAATATTTGTCTAAGGGAGTAATAAATGTGCAAAACACAGCTGCAAACTGAGCGACTTTCTATTTGTGAGTATTCCACTTTTGGTTTTGAACGCAAGACATTGATTATGCCACTTACAATCTGTTTTCAAGACATAGCATTTGCTCATCTCATGATACGTTTGGTATTCCAGGCATAACGACAGTATGGGCTGATCGTGGTGTTTCAGAGGAACTTGTGGAGGAGGCCTTTCAAACGTTTGCTGAGAACCGACAGAGTAACACATACTATCGGTCCAAACCGGTAACCATCTCACGGCGGAATTCTACGGAACCGTTCGTTAGTTTACGACCACTTATTAATCTAAGACGCCGCAATTCAATCGAAAATGACGTTATGTTGCCGCCACCAAACAGTGTGCTCGGCGGTGCTGGATTATCGGCACTGAGTGGCTCTAATTTACCTGGACTGAGTGGTTCTACCCTGCCCGGACTACCAAATGGCTTTGCACCGGGTCTCCCCACAACCTTACCGAATGGACCTGGAGGACCCGGGAAAGGGAGACAAAGACGGCGATTTAGTATTATGTAATGGTGCGTAAAACGTCACAAGCGTTTGAGACAGCCTCTTATTATACAGTGTGCCAAACACCAACTATTCTGTTGTGAACCTTCGCTTTTTCGAAGGTTAATATGTGCTACATGATGTTCTAATATGTACTACATTATGTTCTACAGAATACTGTTAGATCCATCCAATGGTTGATCAATTCGACGGTTGATTTAAACACTTGCGGAAATTTGCCACTCTCGTCAACAGACGACGATGTACTTGCAAACAGATGGTCTAGTTTGCAAACAAAGAGACACCTAACGACTTTTTGACATGACATCTGCCAAGTGTTTTGGTCAACCCTCAGTCTTTGTTGTTTTCGACACTGTTACAATTGTGTGACAATAGACATTTTGATGTAAATATCATTTCTGTTAACTGTTAACTGTGAGTAAATGTCGATGGAACTCTTCGACAATCCTTTGTTGAAAAAGAACTGCGTTATGAGCACGTCATTTCCAATCGACACAAACCAGGCATTATTACCACCGAAAATGCCTGGTTGCTTGAAACTTATAAGGTTGGTAGAAGGGGTATTACTGTGCATGCAGCAAAAACTAAGGTGCTGGACAGAGGCGTGGCGACACGCATTTTAGATTTGTTTTTGTTTTCGCGTGCCTTAGAGTTATCTGCGGCCTTGAAACAAACGAGTTACTCAAAACGAGGAAAAGAAAGGATTGCAACATAAGAATTCGTTGTTATGCATATTATAGTGCTACATGATCATGTATGTATGATGACCAGTTGGGTTGAGCGCCCTTCTTTTTTTTTTTTTTTTTTAAACAATAGTTTTACCATCTATGTTATATTTTCATTTAAATAAACTATCTAAAGAGTGTTTCTTAAACGAGTGGTACAGGAAGGGAGCTTCCAAAGGGCATACTCGCATTTTGATCGTTGCATGCAATTTGATTCGCATTCAACCATATTATCAGTTACCATACACTCGTGTCAAGACTAACATTTTCTTTTAAAGAATCAATTAATTCAACCACGTATTATAGACAATCTTCCCTCTTGACCTTTAAAGGTCACTGAGTCCATATCGTAGATCTGAACTCCTTTAAAGAAATGTATTACTTACATCTGTAATTTTCGTCTCCCCATACCCGAGTTCTTGGGAAAACACACGGTTTTTCCATTGCGGTCCATTATATAACACAGCGTCAGACAGTAGCTTGGGATGGGGGCATATTTCTGTTCCAAGCAAACCCGGACATAGATTTTTCTAGCCAGTCGTACATCATGGATGTAAGATAATACACGTAATTTCACGTTTTGATCATCATTACGAAAACTTGCCCATGCAATACACAGGAATCTTTTTCAAAAGAAAAAAAATGAAAATTTCATCAGAAAAAAATGTGATATTTTTAATATTGTAGCTCAAAACATACATTGTGGGTACACGTTAGAACCGCCTCGCCGAGGCGGTTCTAACGAGTACCCACAATGTATGTTTTGGATCAAAAACAAGAAAATAAGGTTTACCCCCTCAAACCCCAGTTTTTCTATATAAAAGTGGGGTTTGAGGGGGTATATATTGCACGGACATGTTTTCCTGATGATTTTAATATATCATTCTTCTTTTCATCAATAAACCGCGTAATACATAACATTATATTCCATGGAAAACTCACCTGCCTTCTAAGCCTTTTCATTTATGACAGTGACACAAGTGCAAAATTAAGCACTGTAAACACTTAACGTTACATTAGGTTAGAAGTTTGAAATCTCGAAGTCATGATTTTAAATTACTTCTTTGTTGTCCTAGCATAGCACAGATTGTAGATTGATGGATCAGCTGTGATGTGTGCTCACCAGCACAAATATGGTCTTATCATGTTAACTTGTTATCAATAAAGCATCATACACAATCTTACTTTTATTGTCATCCCATGCTTAATTTCCAAAAACAAAGAGATAAAAAATGGCAATAAATAGGAAATGGCGCAATCAGAGAGAAATTCCCACTCCAAAAGCCAGGTGGAAAAACTAGATTGACAATCAGGTACTTATGCCAAGAGAAAATATCGTAAGCCGAGTGAGCAGCTATTTCACAATAGACGGCCACTCAGTTTCCCGAACGTAACAAAAAATATGAAAACGTACATAATCTGCAAACAGCACAAAGAATCAACACCAGATCATAAAACAATAAGAACCACAACAGAAGTATCGACTTGGCACGAACAGTAATTTGAAATTACCGGGGGTGCTTACACCAGTTTACAGGGCCCTAACCTCACCTTCTGCAGTGGTTCAACACAATTTATCATACCTCATTAATATTCATTGGCTGCGTTTGAATTTTGATTAGTCTAGAGCAGGTCACACAGAGGGTGCTATTCTGCCATGTCGCGTGATCGTATTACCCTCTGACGTCATATCTGCCTAAAATGAGCAGAAGCACTTGAAGTCACATGCGTTTGTTTACAGGTCTCGCGGAGGGTGCTATTATTATGTCGCATAATCATATCACCCTCTGACTTCATATATGCCTAAAGGCGCAGATATGCGCATGTGGCATGTCGCTAATTTATTTCAAAAGTGGCTCGGTATAATAAAACAAGTAATGACCTTGAGTGAGGGTGACATGACGATTTGTTCACCCTCGACAGGCTATATTACCCTCGGGAGTCGCCCTCGGGCAATGTTACCCGCCTCGGGTGAAGAAATCGTCATGTCACCCTCACTGAAGGGCAACAATTGTATATACATGTAGTTAGTCGTTCGGTCCTCGTGGCGAATCTCTAACTAGTCAATGTATCATCACGGACAAACAAATAAATTCTGCCAACCACCATGATCATAAACGAGGATTCACAGACACAATAAGCTGGCCCTATGCACCAAACAACATCACTGAAACCTGGAGCAAAAGGAAACCACCAGTTTAACCTCGGTGAGTCAAGCAACAGACAAGAAACTCCGGCCCCAACCAACTAGAATTAAGCTGTAAGTCAGCACCATCATATAGTCTGACGCCTGACCCACCGGCGTGCAATTAAAGAAGGACATAAAATATAAAAGCTTGATCCTTTGGAAGTAGTGAACATGTAGCTTTGTTATCAACCATGATTGGGTTAAAAATTAAGCATGCGGACTGTCGCATCACATTCTCATCACATCAATGTCTCTTATATTTAGTCAGTAAACGGACACATTTGATATATATTGCTGACAAAATAGTCTTGCTTCTTTCTTCGTTTTGTATTTTCTATTTCAAAGAACATTTCATGGCATGGCATCCCAATGTTTAAAAGATAACTCATAAAATGGTGGCTTTGTCCTGACGTGACCATTGCTGTTGACCGGGGCGTAAAGCAAAAAAAAATCAAACAAATATTTTCTCCAAATTTAAAATTAAAATCAAACGTAGTGGATACGAAATCTCTCTCAATTTGCGCCGGACTGTCACAACATTTAAGGACGTAGAAAGCAAATAATGGGGCCACATCGTGAGCGTGAAATGGCCATTTATATATATATATTCAGGGATGTGAGAAAAAGGGTCATTTATGTCCAGGTGTCTTGGGAGCAAGTAAACATGTTTGGGGTTTTAGGGAAGCATGGAGCATGGATCTCAGGACAAACAATTTCGGGATCTGGGAGGAAATGTCTTTTTTCTTTCAGGGGGCTAAGACCTGGCTTCAATAATATTCCAGTAATATGCCTTTTGAGTACAAGGAATTTTCAATCCCATTTCAAATGTATGACAAGTTTGCAAAGTCTTGACTGACCAAGTTGTTGATGTTCGTTTTACGTTTAACCACCTTGGCAATGTATTAATACGAGGATGGGTCAGTTCTGTCATAGGTGTTATATAGACATGATAGGTTGCTGTATCATACCTTGATTGAAAGGGCTACACTTTTTCGTTATAATGATGCCAAAATAATGCATGAAATAAATTATAGATAGAAATAGACGCCTTAAAAGACACCTGGGGTAAAACCATTGACATGTTTTCTTGAATTTGTGAATATTGTTGTATGCGTTTCATGCGTTATAACTTTATACCTACTGTACAAATCAATTTTTCCATTACGAAAACATGTCCATGCAATATACAGAGATTTTTTAAGTTGTTATAATTTAAAATTTTCAGTAGATTTTTTAAAATATTTTTCTTATTTTTGCTCAAAACATAGATTGTGGGTACACGTTAGAACCGCCTCGGCACATAGATTGTGGGTACACGTTAGAACCGCCTCGCCGAGGCGGTTCTAACGAGTACCCACAATCTATGTTTTGGAACAATAAAAATAGGCATACCCCTGCAAACCCCAGTTTTTCTATATAAAAGTGGGGTTCAAGGGGGTATACATTACACGGACATGTTTTCCTAATGTCTCCGACTTTACAGTGATAAATAATAGTATATTTACAAAAGCAATGCGACAAAAATTACCGTTGTCGATGCGCTTCTGACTTATATATGACGCGATATATATATGACGTCATTAAAACTTACCCCTATAGTATTTGTGGTACCGCTGAACCACTATATTTGCTTGCGTTTTATGAGTTCACTATAGAGCACACTAGGATGAAACAATAAAATGGTTTTAAAAATGCATTTTAAGCTCCCTGGTCTACGTGTAGACGTCAAAATGCCCTTTGAATTTAAACTGTAATTTCAATACTCCATAATGCAATAACTCAATGACTTAATTCAATTACTTTATAAATGGTTTTGATTCTTGCAGGATGTTATCATTTTTGTTTGAAAAATATATGTCATTGATTATATTTTTTTCGAAGTCGTGTTTTCTGTAAAGTATTGCAGTTTTCTTTAAACTATGCCAGTACGATAGAGTCACGTCTTTTAGAGTGATATATTTGATTTCATTGACGAAGAGACACACAAACATTTTGCCACATATTATAGCCAGAAAAATGGTCTTTCAGATATGGTTCTTTAAAAAATATTTTTCTGTGTACGTTACTGAGACATAAAGGGAGTGACAGAACTTTTTGACCGATCCTCGTATCACTCTATTAATGTGTGCAATCAGATATCTACAACTAGCATTGCAACAACTGGATTCGCAACTGTTGGTGAGTGAGCAAAGAAGTGCTAATATGCACGAAAAAGAAAATAGGGGAAATAATTAATAACCTAGTCACGTACTCTTTATAAAAAAAAAAAACATATAAAAGCGAACATTAGCATATTTCTGCAGCATCAAAGGCAGATATTATTATGAAAAATGATCATCCATCATAATAAAAGATTTTTTGTTAATTACCTAAGCGATAGATATAAGCAAAGGTTAGAAATTTACAAGACATCAGAGTCTGGATATGAAATTAAATACCATTAAAACAACATCATTGGTTTGAACCACCGCTTAGATGGGCATACCACATGCCAAATCGAGCGGTTATCTGAACCAAGAATGCCAGTGATCATAATGCAATGAATTCAATCTCTCTCTCTCTCTCTCTCTCTCTCTCTCTCTCTCTCTCTCTCTCTCTCTCTGTTATTTAACTTCAAACTGTAGAGCCGACACCGAGACCGCATTGTTAAAAGCTTAAGTTTAGACATAGAATAGTGTTTATTGTATGTTACAGCCCAGTGTTGAGAACGTTTATCATTTTAGCCTCATAGCCAGTCAAGTAAACCAAAGAAACACATAACCAGTGACAAATACTAATGACAATGGCTAAGTCTGGTTTCCACGGACAATTTTTCTTTGACGAAGATTATTTGTCAAAGAAACTTTGACAATGAGTTTGCATTCACACAGCAAAGATTACTTATATTATTTAGCTCGCTCACTTTTGTCACAGATATTTGACAATGAAACTTCGCCACCGAATTGAATTTACACAAGCATATTTTTCTGCGACAAACCTACTTTGTCACAAAATGTCCGTGGAAACGAGGCCTAACCAAACAACAATGCAGAATTTGCACCAGATATCGACTAAACTCCAAATGGATATGACGCTTCCATTAATTTAAACACTTGAAACATCTTATCAAGCGTTTTTGAGAACAAATTATAAAGAACCCTTTTGTACTAATCAAATTGAATGATTTGCATGCGACTCTGTAAGACTTTCAACGTTCTCCTTTGATACTGAATAGAACAACACAGTTGATAACTTATCGTCTAGAATATCATATGCTTTAGTGGAGAGAAAATTACAAGTGCAGTATTATCGGAAGTAAACATCTACTATTTAAACGTTTGATTCAAGACGGAACGCAAGACCTTTCATCATTTAATTCAATCTAAAATATTTCACAAAGAGGTTTTTCATCTTGACTGAAAAGTGCAATTTCCGGTGCATATCTATTCCACTAGAAAAGGACGAGTGAGCCTCTGAAACAATCCTAGTACCCGATTTCAGAGTTATAATGCCTGGTTTCCATGGACATATTTTTCTTTGACGAATATCATTTGTCACAGAAACTTTGGCAATGAGTTTACCTTCTCACACACTAAAGATTACTTATATTACTTAGCTCGCCCACCTTTGTCACAGATATTTGACAATGAAACTTCGCCACAGAATTGAATTTACACGAGCATATTTTTCTGCAACAAACCTTCTTTGTCAAAGAAAAAATGTCCGTGGAAACGAGGCCCAAGGGAAGAGCTATGTCAGCCTACCTGAGCCACAAAACCTACTATGAGTATAAATATTGGGCTAAGGAATTGATAAGATGCTTTCGGGAATCTGTCAAAGCATAATTCCACTAATGCAGTAATGTAAAGGAATGCAAAATGCTAGTCTAAGGGGAAATATCACGTGTAAACGTTTCCATCCAGAAGTAAGAAATATAGCTGAAACACCACAGTACAAGCGTGCAGCGTTGATAAATTTGATTGGGTTACAACTAGGCATACAGCCTTGCTTGAAAAAAATAATGTTTTGAAACAATTAAAAGCTCGACTATGATAAGATCAGAGAAGTAAAGATTTCCAGTTATTTTCTTGACATAATATAAATGTTTAAAACCCGTAAAACTCACATTCAGAAATATATTGATGCAGAAATAGATGCCTCTTTGGCAAAGCTAAACTTTGCCTGTTTATTTTCTTCTTTAATTTTATAAAAAGAATGATCTTCAGTCAAAATAGTTCAATATTCATACATTGTTATCATCATGCCAAAATCGTGATGAATCCATAAGCAAAGCCAGATTATATGTAATTGTCTAAAAGTTGAAACATTTAAGCAAAATATGAAACGTATGATAAGCTTACATGTATTTTATACTCGTGAACCAAAATGGTAGAAAGTTTTGCAACAGAGAATAAAGATCCATTTTGCGAAATTGATAGGCTTCCGTGTCATTAGTTTAGGGGTCCCCTTTCCAAAATTATAGTTTAAAATTTTGAATCGTTGGAAGATTTGTGGTAGGCCTACATATTGCGCAAGAAAGATTAATAGTTGGAATTCTAAACTGACAATTATCACTGATTAGGCAGGCAATATGTCAAACAATTTGAAGACACTGACTGAAACGGCACTTAATTGATTGATGATTTATTTCAATTGCGTCAAGATGCATAAGCATATCTGTATAAGATACACAATCATGTACATTACACGTGGATCTCATTTACAGAAGAAATCCATACCCAGTTGAATAAGGTTATCACATTGCGTAAAAATGCAGCTTGAAGTAAACACGACATAAAAGTGGCACCTCCGTGGTGTAGTGGTTAAGCCACTCTACTTGTAGACCAGGAGTCGTGGGTTCGATCCCGGGTTTCTCCACTCCTCCGGATAAAACTCTTGCAAGTACTGTGACCACCTTAACCTACCAGATATGCCAGACAAAAATAAAAAAAGTATGAAAATGCCATTATAATAACATTAAACTTGAAGGAACCTTTTTTTTAACTGAAGCGTCTCGAAAACAAATTCTGAAAACCCTTTTGTACTAATCAAATTGAAGATTTTGCATGTGATTCTGCAAGACATTCAAGATTCTCCTTTGATACTGAATAGAGCAACACATTTGATAACTTATCGTCTAGAATATCATATGTTTTAGTGGAGAGAAAATTACCAGTGCAGTATTATCGGAATTAACAATCTTTTTTTCAAGTTGAAACTATTTAACGGTTGATTCAAGATGCAACGCGAGACCTTTCATCATTTAATTTAATCTAAAATATGTTACAAAGAGATTTTTCATCTTGACTGAAAAGTGCACTTCCCTGTGCATATCTAGACATTTTTTTTCTTTGTCACAAAAACTTTTGCAATGAGTTTACCTTCTCACACACAGCAAATGTTCACCTTAGAATTGAATTTACACGAGCATATTAATTTTGTCTGCGACAAACCTACTTTGTCAAAGATTAAATGTCCGTGGCCCAAGCGAAGAGCTATGTCAACCTACCTGAGCCACAATGCCTACTATGTGTATAAACATCGGGCTATTTTACGGAGTGGCTATTACCAGTCAACTGTCACTAGCCAAAAAACGTTAAAATGGCTATTACCAGTCAACTGTCACTAGCCAAAAAACGTTAAAATGGCTATTACCAGTCAACTGTCACTAGCCAAAAAACGTTAAAATGGCTATTTACAGTCAAGTTAAAAATAATTATTTACTTAGTATGTGGTAACATGTTTCTGACAAACTTTGGACTGAAACCGTATATTTCATTAGATCTAAGACCTATTTGTATTTTTAATATTTTATTTAATATATGAACTTATTGGGAATGCATTGATTGACAATGCAATACATTTTTTATATATTAGTTATGATTTTTACGTTGCCCTTGTTCGTTGTTCGCGTGTTTAGGACCATGCAACATTGACTTTCATAATGAGACGTTGGTTTGTTTTTCTTCATCTCATCCGAAACCAATAGCTTATGCAAACTGAATGCTGAAAAAATCAGTGACTTGCCTTCTACAATTTAAAGTGACTATTTTTACTAAAAACTTGATAAAATTATAAAGATTAATGCATAAATTAGTTTTGAAAGAAAGAGCAACATTGTATTTCTCTTTCATTTATAGTTCAAACTAATTGTACATGTTTATATATGTGCATAAGCATTTTGCAATTGTAGACTGAGAAAAAAAAGTTCCTTTAACATGCGAACTTGCTGCAACGTTTATGCATCAAACTTTCTGTAAAAAATTCATAATATGCGCGCACGTGTGCTTGCATGTGTGTTGCCAAATTGAAAAAAATGCCTAGACGGCAAACAGTGTGTACGATTCGACATCGAATCCGAGATCGCGCTCGACCTACCATTTCCGCACTTTACGTAAACTTGTTTATGAACATATTTATACGATCATTCTTCCTCTTCCCCTGATCCAAGATCGGTGGTCTTATGTGCATTGCTTAAATAAACGTTTTGTTTGAATTGATGCTTAAAGTCCCAGTCAACAGCTAAGGTCATGTCGGGACGCTGCCTCTATTTTATGTGACTTTTACCCAACATGATGATGACATACAACAAGTACTTGAAATATAACCATCCTACTAAGCCACAAAAAGTTCATCCGCATGGGTGGTTTGACATGAGCCATTTTTCCTGGGCAGGATCAGACCAGAGCGGTTAACTAGTAATCAGATGGTCAGCCAGTAGTGTATTAGCTTTGCTTGGAGACACAAGCAGTCCATCTATTTCTTTAGGCCCTAATGGGCGGGCACCCATATTCCCACCCGACCACACTTTAGGATCGCTGCGGCATTACATTAGCTGTTTACCAAGGACGTTTCAACATTGCTGTTATTCAGCAAACTAGCTGGTAACTTGTGACTGACTTGGCTGGCTTTTCTGGCTTAAATCTCGAGGTTTTTGATGTTTTAGGTTTTGTCACCAAGGTAGTCCATGCAAATAATGTTATCATTTGAAGCAACATGGTATATCGACCGCCTTCTTTTTGTGAGTCCTTTCCTCACTTTGGTATATCTACACCGGCACTTTGCGTTTCGTCCTTCCACCGGTGTTTCAGTAGACAAAATGCAACCTTTTCTACATTTGTAATCTACGTCTTAAGATGTCCTTTCTGAAGTATGTTCGTGATGAATTTTGACCAACAAGCATATCTGTTTGCCAAAACATGAAATTTTCCAAGTTTTTTGTGCACTAAAACACTTATAAAAACGACAATTTTACAAGTACGGTTTCGTCAGAAATGTACGGTTTTGTCATACGCGGACTTAATTTTTCGACAAAACCGTACAGTTTTGACGAAACCGTACAATTTTGTTTTCGATTTTTAAAAAAATTTGGAGCATTCTTTCACTAAAGCTTCATGCTTTCTGTGTCGAATGATGGTTATTCTTGTTCATGATCAACTAAAGTATAAGAGAAAGCTCAGCATCGCTCATATTTTCCCAAAATTCTAAAATTTGATATTTTTATGTTGACACCGACGGAAAGACGAAACCCAAAAGTGCCTGTGTAGATATACTACAGTGTTCCTGATTCAATGACACCTTTTCTATATGCGATCACATCATCAAATTGTAAAGCCGCGTCATAATAAAAGGCCTTCGGGATTTCTGATTAGCTCTGACGCCGGACAGGACAGATACAGCAATGTATGCCGATTTTAGAATCAGGATTATCAGACAATGCATTGTTAATAAATAACAAAACAGGAGCGTTGGCTAAAAGCTGTATAAAAATGCACTTTTGTTTTGATTAAACGAAAGTTAAATATATTTTCTTGTGGTGCGGCTCAGGTGTCATAAAACACAAGAATACCCCTAAAATGTTTTTACAGTACGCGTGTTAGAGCTCTTTTCACACCTTGAGGCATTTTTATGACAACTTACCTATGAGGTGTATTCGTGTGCGACAATATTTGATAAACCGCGACCAACTTTGACTAAAATACGCATTTTAAAGATTTAAAATCAGGTGCGCATGCCGCGTATAAAACAATAAATGTATTCTAGTTTTGCTTTGCCGATGAACAGCTGGGGCTGACTGACTGAACGCATATCAGGTGCACTTAACCACTTGAAGTCGTTTTAAAATTTCTTTCTGATCTTTTTTTCCTTTCTTTCTTTCATTTTTTTTTCTTTTTCAACATTGCATTTTAGTATTTTTTGTGTGTGTCTTGAACTTTCATCAGGAAAACATGTCCGTGAAATGTATTCCCCCTTAAACCCCACTTTTGTTTAGTAGAACTGGGGTATGCGGTGTATACCATTTTTTTCTTATTTTTGCTTCAAAACATAGATTGTGGGAACTCGTTAGAACCTATGAGGAAAACATGTCCGTGAGATAACTACCCCCTTATACCCCACTTTTATATAGTAGAACTGGGGTATGCAGGGGTATACCTATTTTTTTTTCTTTCTCCAAGACATTGATTGTGGGTACTCGTTAGAACCGCTTCGGTTCTAATCTATGTTTTGAGCAAAAATAAGAAAAAAAAATCAATGTTTTTCTATTGAAAATATTCAATTTTTACAACTCAGGAAAATTATTACATGGGCGTGTTTTCGTAATGCGCATCGGCGAGGCGGTTCTAACGTGTACTCACAATCTATGTTTTTTTAGCAAAAATAAGAAAAATACCAAAATTTTCTGCATTAACTAAGCTTGTGAAATTGAATCAGTGCTGTTTGTCTTTCAAAACTCAATTTTGATCGGACACCATCGTTACAGTACTTTAAAATGACACTGACAAAGGCCTAGGGGATTTAAGGCCTGATTTCGGCCTCATGTGTTGGTAAAAAATGAATTTTGTAATTTTGAGGAGAAAAGTATTGCAAATAGCAGGTATAGGTCCGTGCTTATAAAATCTAGCACAACTATCATATTCAAATTACACATGTTGCCATGGCAACGCTCCAAAAAGCATAGAAATACAACTTTTTGCAATTTTGGGTCTATTTTTCACCATTCAACATCATTTTCAACTACCGGCCCGGCCCACGCGACGAACAATTTCTTAATAATTATGAAATTATTATGAAGTATCATCCAGAGATATTTTATGCTCAGTATCATTTTGTTCGCCGTGTGGGCTGGCACTGAAAAATTTAAAAATGTGTTCAGAAATGGTCAAAAACAGACCAAAAAATGCAAAATGTGCTCTACCTATGGTTCTTCTGGGCGTTGCCATGGCAACGCTTGTAGGATTAATGTAGTACTTGTCCTTGTTTTTAATAGAGGAGACATATGGCTGTTTCAAGGAACAGTTTTCTCTCCTAAATTCCAAAATTTATTTTTTAGCAAAATCTGAGGCCAAAATCAGGCGTTAAATGCCTTGGTCCTTTCAGTTACTCTGGATTGCATGTTGTCGGAGTTATGGCCCTTACAGATGCAAGATAAAGGATTTTGCATAATAAGTTGTGTCCGCTTTGTAACTTGAAAACCCTATTATGTATCATGATGAAACTTTGCAGCAGTTGTAGCATGAGACGATATTGCAGAACTTAAAAACCATAACTCTGGATGGCATTTTGTTTAGTTATGGCCCTTTGGTATGGAAAATTGCAGATTTAGCCCTGTGATTATTATATAATAATACTCACATTAACATAGGCAGTGCATTGAAGTCTATCATTTAAGAGGATGCTAGCAAAATATTTGAAATTCGTATTTTACGTATTCCGTTTTCTTTTGGTGTTGATTATTACAGTTTTGTGGTGTTTACGTAACATATTGTAATTTTAAGTGCTATAGAACACAAACACAATCATGAGACTGTTGAATCTGTATCGTTTGCATACATGTTTTGTCTTGATAAATCTTGTCATTTGTTTTGATGGTGAATGAAATATAACATTGGTTTGCTTCTTTCAAACACATGCTACGCTTAAAATGATTCAAAGATATTCGATCCTATTTTCTAAATTATATGAAGTTCTCCTGGTAAGGAGACACATACATGCTATAAGTAAGTGTCCAATTACGAAATTACGAAAAATGAGAGCAGCGAAGACACTATCGATCTGCATATTTGTGATAACCAAAACAAACCATGCGCGCTTGTTCATATTTTTCAAAACATATATAAATAGCATTAATTGGGAACTGACACTACACATTGCCCTAGATACATGTGCATTAATTAGAGAAACGAACTGCTGATTTCTGCGTTAAGATTTAGTCATGTACACTCTCAAAATTTTAAGTCATTCTTTCTCTCACTCTTTGCAATACGAGCTGATGCCAATTCGTGATCTAATTGCTGGTAATCCCCAAACGGTCTCAGACGGTACAGGGACAGTGTGGTTGGTATAGCAGAACACCCGGACATGAGATCAGCTATTAACCGTGGTTAGCAATGCATGTACTAGTATTCAAATGATAAACATTAATTCGAATTTCAGCCTGGCCGTCATCTGACTTGAGTTTAGCCGAAACCCATGAGGACTGGGTTTCGTCATTGGAGGCTGAATTAATTTGTCAAATTATTAATGGTGAAAAGGAGCTAAGAACCATAAGACAAAACACTTTTCAAGCAATAATAAAAATTCAAGTCTGACTGTAAATAGCCATTTTAACGTTTTTTGGCTAGTGACAGTTGACTGGTAATAGCCATTTTAACGTTTTTTGGCTACTGCCAGTTGACTGTAAATAGCCATTTTAACGTTTTTTGGCTACTGACAGTTGACTGGTAATAGCCATTTTAACGTTTTTTGGCTACTGACAGTTGACTGTAAATAGACTCTTCCGCTATTTTAAGAAATTGTTTAGATGCTATTTGGGATATATTGAAGCATTTACGTACAGCTTTATCCTCTGATGAAGTAATGTAAAGGAATACAAAATGCTAGCCTAAGGGGAATTATCACATGAAAACGTTTCCATCCCACGAGTAAGAAATATAGCTGAAACACCACAGTATAAGTGTGCAGCATAGATAAATGTGATTGGGTACAGTCTCACGCACAGCTTTACGCTCGAAAAAATAAACTTTTTGAAACAATTAAAATCTTGAAAAGATTAGAGAAGTTACGATTTAGAATGATTTTCTTGAAATATATATAAATGCTTTAATAAAACTTATAAAATTCAGATTCAGAAATACATTGATGCAGAAATAGATGTCTTTTTGGCAACGCTAATCTTTGTGTTTATGTTTTTCTTCAACTTTATAAAAAGAAAGATCTTCAGTTAAAATAGTTCAATATTCATGCATTGTTATTAACATGCCAAAATCGTGATGAATCCATAAGCAAAGCCAGATGCGATAAGGTGTTATATGTAATATTCTAAAAGTTGAAAAATTCCGGAAAGTTATGATATTATTTACATGTATTTCATGCTGGTGAACCAATACGGAGAACATTAGTTTTGCAACACACACGTGCACGCCATTTGCGAAATTGGTAGGCTTCTGTGTCATTGGTTTGGGGTTTCCCACTTTGACTTTAGAAATTTTAAAGGCAGAACTGTTGGTAGATTTGTGGTAGGCCTTTTGCGCAAGAAAGATTAATAGTTGGAATTCTAAACTGTCAATTATCACTGATTAGGCAGGCAATATGTCAAACAATTTGAAGATACTAACTGAAACTGCTCTTAATTGATTGACGATTTATTTTGATTGCGTTAAGATGCATAAACTTATCTGTATAAAATGCACATGTATATTACACGTTAAGCTCACTTGTTTAGAAAAGTGAAGATATCAGAGAGACCAGTCGAAAATTATCTCGAAAACGTTAACAGTTTGAAACTCATTATCCATGTCACCCCAGTTGAAAAGGGTTATCACATTGCATAAAAATGCAGCTTAAAAGGTATGAATGTTCCATTATATTACTGTTCGTTCAAAGGCGATACTTCTGCGGTGGTTCTTAATGTTTTATGTCTTGGTGTTTAAAATGTTTGTGCTGTTGGCGCCTTATGTATGTTTTCATATTTTAGTTAAGTTTAGGTAAATGAGTGGTCACCTATTGTGAAAATAGCTGCTCATTCGGCTTACGATATGTTTTCATGGTATAAGTACCTGATTGTTAATTTAGTTTTTCCCACCTCGGTTTTTGGAGTGGGAATCTTTTTCTGATTGCGCATTTTCCTGATCGTTGCATACTTGTACATGTACCTAAAGTAAACACGACATAAAAATGGCAATTCCGTGGTGTATAGGTTAATTAAGTCACTCTGCTTGTAAACCAGGAGTTGTGGTTTTGATCTCCAGTCCTTCGGATGAAAGTCTTGCAAATGATATGACCGTTACCTACCAAATATACCAGAGAAAAATTAAAAAGTCATGAAAGTTCCATTATCATAAACAATTCTCTTGAATGCAACTTTTTAACTGAAGCGTCTCGAGAACAAATTATGAAAACCGTTTTGTACTAATCAATCTTGCAAGACTTTCAAGAGTATCCTTTGATACTGAATAGAGCAACTAATTTGATAACTTATCGTCTAAAACATCATATTTTAAGTGGAGAAAACTGCCAGTGCAGTATTATCAGAAGTAAAAATCTTTTATCAATTTAAAATTATTAAACGTTTGATTCAAGATGCAACGTGAGACATTTCATCATTTAATTCAATCTAAAATATTTTACAAAGATGGTTTTCATCTTGACTGAAAAGTGCAATTCCCGGGGCATAATCATTCCACTAGAAAAGAACGAGTGAGCCACTGACAAAATCTCAGAGTCATAAGCGAAGTGCTATGTCAACCTACGTGAGCCACAAATTCTATTACTCCTCCTCAAAACAATCCGGTCACCCAAAGTCATAAGAATTGAAAATCGTTTTCGCATTCTGTATATTTTGTTATAAACTTGTTTGGTGTGCTCATACCATTCACTATCCTATTCCCAACCCAAAACTGTGATTAATTTTGTTTTTACATCCTATCAATATGCTATGTCATATGGAGAAAACGTATGCTGAAAATGTTATCCGAATGGATGTAGGGGCCCTTAATCGAAACCACGACCCCTGAGCTAGAAGCTTTACTATTAGACACCACAGAGGCTTCTACACTATTTGTGTCATGAGGAAGCGGAGTGACCCTCCAGATTCCCCACCCGTTTGTACCCTATAACTACCATGTAACATCTAGTTTTTAAACTGAGCATACTTAATAGGCATCAACTGCATGCATACACTCGATTTTGTCGAGTATTTTTAATTTACTAGCAATGGAACACAATTTTCGTTTATTTGTTGGTTTAAACAATATTTATTTTTTTCCATTAATACATATATATGTTACAAGCATATTATATTGAGCATTTGGATTGGAAAGCAAGCTGTAAAAGCTTATATATATCCTCGTTTATTTGTTGAGTGGTTGCAACACAATTGGGTGACCGGATTCTTTTTTGAGGAGGATTATATTTGTATAAACATCGGGCTATTTAAAGGAAATGATAAAATGCTTTCTATGATCTCATGAAGCATAATACAGTCAAAGCAATTCTTCATTAAAATATAAATAACTTTTTTGTGGTTTCAGTCGATTCATTTGAAATTCCGCGTATATGTAGCCCAATCACTTTTAAAGACGATCTGTGAATATCAACCGTCAAACGTGTTTCGTGTGCCTACAATTGCGTAAAAACTGACGAAGGGGTCAGTTTGAAAAATGAAGGCAATCAGCGATTTTGACGAATTTCTTGCTAAACTGTGAAAACCACCCTATTCTTAAGCAGCGAAACGCATTGAAAAACAAATTTGCCATAACTGCAATACACTTTATTCGCTAAGGCTAGGTTGCCACTACAAAATAAAACATATGGCAGTGACGTCGACCACGTGACTAAGTGGCGTTGGACGCGTAGAAACAAACAATTTTGAGGTACTCAAAATCTATGCGATTTCTGGCGTTCAGCCGTATGTTACAACATTAAAATTGCTACTCACTCATCGGACGACATTCGAAGATTTGAATTGGTTGCATTTTTTTGAAAAAAGTTTGAGCCCGCGCGCGCGAGGTACGGAAAATGCATTATTGTACCCTGAGGCATGTTCACGCGCATGCGCACTAAAACCTTGGCTTTGATTTTGGAGTCATTTTGGTGCTGATTGGGCACAAAAGTTTTCAAAAGGGCCAATTGAATGATGAGATGAAAACATAAAGTTGCGTTGGCTGTGGAACTCAGTATACGTTCGGCTCTATCCACTAATGCAGGAATGCAAAATGCTAGTCTAAAGGGAAATATATCACACGTAAACGTTTCAATACAGAAGTTAGAACTGAAACATCACAGTATTAGAGTGCAGCATATATGAATATGATAAGGTAACAACTAGGCATACAGTCTTGCGCACAGCTTTATTCTAGGAAATAATATTTTTTAAAACGATTAAAATCTTTCAATGATTTTCTTGAAATAAAAATAATTAAAACCCAAAACAACTCAGGCTCAGAAATACATTGTTGCAAAAATAGATGCCTTTTTGGCATTTGAAAGCTACATGTAAGCTTTTTCTGTTTAATATTTTCTTCTTCAACTTAAAAAAAATCTTCAATCAAAACAGTTCAATCTTCACGTATTGTTATCAACATGCCAAATTCGTGATGAATCCATGAGGAAAGCCAGAAGTGATCAGGTGTTATAGGAAATTTTCTAAAAGTTGAAACGTCTGAGCGAAAAAATATGAAACGTATGATATTATTTACATGTATTTTATACTTGTGAATCAAAATGCTAAACAATAGTTTTGCGACAGACGCCCCTTTTGCGAAATTGGTAGGCTTCTGTGTCAGTAATTTGGTGTTCCCCCTTTCGAAATTATAGTTATAAAGTTAGAACTGTTGGATGGTTTGTGGTAGGCCTACGTATTGCGCAAGAAAGATTAATAGTTGGAATTCTAAACTGTCAATTATCACTGATTAGGCAGGCAATATGTCAAACGATTTTAGAGAAACTGCCTGAAACTGCACTGGTATGATTGATAACTTATTTCAACCGAGTAAAATGCATTAATTAACTTATCTGCTGTATAAATATATATATATAATACACGTGGTTCTCACTTTTTAGCCCCGTCTCCATATGACCTTAGCTGTTGGTGGGACGTTAAACCCCAATCAATCAATCAATCAATCAATCACTTTTTAGCAAAGTGAAAATATCAGAGTTTGATAACCTCTTTGTACTGGATACTCATTATCCATGTAAGAAAGCAATCCATACCCCAGTTGGATAAAGTTATCACATTGCGTAAAAAAGCAGCTAAATGTAAACACAACATAAAAGTGCCACCTGAATGTTATCATATAAAGGTTCGATAATAAAGTATGCACACAAACAGCTACACACTGTGTCCACGAATATGTTATCTTTGTTTGCATATGTATGATTTATCCATACTGCACAATGTCGACACACTTTTCCTTACTCCGTCCGTTCCTACGCAGACCTGGATTGGTGTTGAAGGTATGTAAACATTTTTCTATCCTCTTGTACATGTACATGTACTTAGTCTCCTTTAACTGCAATGTCTCTTGCATTTGTTCTTTCATCAAAGTAATGCCTGGAACGTGAATCCCTTTATCCATATCATGAAACAGTTATGTTCCGAATTTCTCTCTCTTCTGGTTTCCAAACTGAAGCTGACGGGTAAAAACTGACCTAAACAAAACTAGTGTCTACGTTGACCGAGTACACATGCTTGTTTTGAGGACTTTTGGCCTCAGCCAGTCAAGAGATGCATCTTAATGTTTTGTTTTGTTTTTGTTTTTTTATCTTATTTAAATAAGTGTACACAATATTTGACAAATGTTTTCAATATGAGATAAATTGCTTATCAGAAAGAGTGACCAAGTAACACTGACATATGACGAATACTAGGCCCGCACCGCAAACCACGGTTATTATATTGTCTAAAAGTTAACCTTTGAATACAAAGTACCAAATGATTTACATGTTACTTTCTGAAAGTGATACAAGCCTTATTTCAGCAAGCAAGAAGTCAACTACTCCCCTCACAGTATAGCTACTCAACAAGCCCAAACGATCAGAAACTATACGAACTACGAACCTACACAGTTAAACCTGCTAGCTTCAAGCAGTTTCTGGACCTGAGTACAGAATGGATGCACCTGAGGACAAGTCATTCCAAGTTGGTGGGGTACTGGATAACAGAGATTGGCGGAGGAATACATGACGTCGTTCATATCTGGGAGTATGGTAGAGTCATCTTTCAAATATTATCCGGTCTACACTTTCATTTCAGTCCGTATAGCGCCGGAGTGCATTGTTAATCTTACGTATGCTAAGAGCAAATTTTCAATTAATGTGACAAACGTTTGTTTGTTTGTATTGAGGCTTAACGTCCCAGTCAACAATTTTTCAGTCATGTCGGGACGGAGTCAACTCTTCCTGGGTTTAACCAATACTGTAGGGAGTTAATGTGTCTTGCTCAATGACACAACACGGTGACGCCCGTGGGGATCGAACCCAGGACCTCTCGATTCGATTTGGCATTTCATGGAAAAATGTAAAAATAAAGCAAGGCGAGTCAAACACTTTCTTCTGTTAAACTAATAATTAGGACTGAACAAAGATGTTTATAGCAAACACACATGAGTGTTTGCTTTAGGATAAACGTACGTAAGAAATTTAGAATAAAAAATCTACATACCTTACCGAACAAAACCGACGGTTAGGCGGCCATTAATGTTGGGCGCAGACATTTTTGTCGGCATGCGCAGACAATGTGTCGTTCAGATGTCGGGAAATTTGTACTTTCTTTTTCTTTTTTCGGCTGAACATTTTTCTTTGTCAAACATATTTCCATATATCCTATTTCAGATCATATTTGTTTCCAAAATGTAAAAATACAAGTATAAGCTTTTACAAAAAGCTTGGTCTACGCTTCGCATATATAAACTTGAATGTCAAAGAATCTGACCGTACTCCCATTTCATCGTGGTTCATGTGACTGAACAGAAATAAAACGCTGCACGGTCAAAACATTCATACCTGACAATCGACCGTCACAGTACTGTCGGTTCATTTCATTCCGTTATGGCTTGGATAGAATGTAATTGGCTTCACGGCAGGTGGGGTGCGGTCAAAGGTTTCAGGCCTGACCATATAGCGTCACAATACCGTCGGTTCATTTCATTCCGTTGTTGCTTAGATAGAATGCAGTCATGCACCAGTTCCACGAATTTAACAATTTGCCCCATTTTTGATACATACTGCACCATTGGTACAAATGTTACCAACCAAAGGGAGGTTTGCCAGTGTGTTTACACGGTCCTTGGCGAAACGACCCGGAATCCTACTAACACGATGGTCAAGCCACTAGACTCAAACGTGCAGTTGCAGTTGTAGAGAGGTGTACGAATTGTCTTGTAATTTAATTAAAAGTAGGTCAATCTCAAACATTAGAGTAGTCTACGCGCTGGCGCGTAGACAATAAGATAAATACACAATTTACAAATGCAGACGACGATGAAGATTGGTTTTTCGAAATTACACCGTTAAAATCCTCGTATTATAGCAAACCAGTCAACAAGGCAATATAAACGCTCGAAAAAACAAGCGTCTGCGAGGTGTACCTAAAGCAGGTAACCGGCAAAATTATCGAGACGTTTCGAACAGACGGAAATTACGCCGTGAATAGCGTGCCTGGTTATTTTTGGGGGACAATATTTGAGGTTTGAAGGAATAGAAGGAAAACATTTAAGGGAGCTACCTACCTAGGTCTACCTAAAAACCTAACTAGGTCTACCTAACTACCAAGGTCTACCTGCCTACCAAGGTCTACCTACCTAACTAGGTCTACCAACCTAGGTCTACCTACCTAGGTCTACTTTCCAAGGTTTACCTACCTAAGTCTACTAACCAAGGTTTATCTACCTGGGTCTACTTACCAAGGTTCCCTTTCCTAGGTTTACTTACCTATGTCTTAGTCTACCTATATAGGTCTACCTTCCAAGGTCTACTTATCTAGGTCTACTTACCAAGGTCAAGTTACCAAGGTCAAGTTACCAAGGTCTACATACATAGGTCTACTTCCAATGTCTACATACCTAGGTCTACTTACCAAGGTTTATCTACCTAGGTCTACTTACCTTAGTCTATCGAACTAGGTCTACTTACCAAGGTCTCACTTCCGGGGTCTACTTACCAAGGTCTGTTTACCAAGGTCTACCTTCTATGGTCTACTTACCAAGTCTACTTACCAAGGTCTACCCACCTAGGTCGACTTACCAAAGTCTACCTACTAGGTCTATTAACCAATATCTACCTACCAAGGTCTACCTACCAAGGTCTACCTACCAAAACCTACATACTAAGTCTACTTCCAATGTCTACTAACCTATTTCTACCTACCAAGGTCTAACTATCTACGTCTGCTTACCAAGGTTTACTTACCTAGGTCTACCTACCTAGGTCTACTTACCAAGGTATACATACCTATCTATGTCTACTTACCAAAGTCTACTTACCTAGGTCTACCTACCTAGGTCTACTTCCCAAGGTCTACCTACCTAGGTCTACTTACCTGGGTCTACCTACTATGTCTACTTACCAAGGTCTACGTCCGGGGTCTACTTACCTAGGTCTACTTACCTAGGTCTACGTACCAAGGTCTACTTACCAAGATCTACCTACCTAGGTTTACCTACAAGGTCTACTTACTCAGGTCTACTAAAATGGATAGCTGGATACACTTATTGACAAAAAAATCCCAGCATACGGTTTTCCGTGTGTGTTTGCAGATAAGGCAGCGTGCCTTTATTTCATATTAATTAAAGGTAAGAAAACCCCAAGAGAAATATCGCGTGTTACATCATTGTCTACGCGCACTACTCTAAAGTTTGAGATTGACCTACTTACAAGACAACTCATACACCTCGCTACAACTGCAACTGCACGTTTGAGTCTAGTGGCTTGACCATCGTGTTAGTAGGATTCCGGGTCGTTTCGCCAAGGACCGTGTAAACACCCAAAACACCTATGCAAACCTCCCTTTGGTTGGTAACAGTTGTACCAATGGTGCAGTAGGTACCAAAATGGGGCAAATTGTTAAATTCGTGGAACTGGTGCATGATTGCATTCTATCTAAGCAACAACGGAATGAAATGAACCGACGGTATTGTGACGCTATATGGTCAGGTATGAAAGCTTTGACCGCGCCCCACCTGCCGTGTAGCCAATTACATTCTATCCAAGCCACAATGGAATGAAATGAACTGACAGTATTGTGACGGTCGATTGTCAGGTATGAATGCTTTGACCGCGCAGCGTTTTATTTCTGTTCAGTCACATGAACCACGATGAAATGGGAGTACGGTCAGATTCTTTGACATTCTAGTTTATATATGCAAAGCGCAGACCAATATTTTTGTTAAAGCTTATACTTGTATATAAAATGATTGAGACGAGACTGAACTTTGTTCTCTTCGTTCCAGACAGTTTGAGTCACCGCGCATCTGTGAGGCAGGCCTTGGCGAAAGACGAAACCTGGATCAGCAGTTACTTCAGCAAACTGATGGCAATGTTACAAAGACAAGAAAATAGCCTTCTACGTCTGTTTCCTGGTTCAAAACTAGTCGATCCTCCGAATCCTGGTACTGGTAATTTCTTCATAAAATTGAAGAAAAAGTAAGAACCGGTGCAATCAGAACCAGTCCCTCCCTAAAAACCGAGGTGGGCAAACTACAATTAGCTACTGATAAAAGGAGAACATATCGTAAGCCGAGTGAATAGCTATTTTCCGTAAGGTGGGCACTTAACTTACCTTGACATCATTAAATATGCTCACCGGCAAAAGTTTAGGCAGTGAAAATACAAGTAAAATCCCATTGGGACAGTTTAAATCGCTATAGCTTCAAAAAATAGTTTGGGATTAAAATTACCAGTCATAAAACTGTGAATAAAACCTAACATTTCCAATGAATAAAAACGATTGAAATATCGCATGTGTTTTACACCAATTTTCGTTCTTAATTTAAATGAAAGAGAAGTAATCTAAAATAATAAATATTTGACTTGTTATTTCTCGAGACTGTGGCTAAATTTTGAAAAAATGTTCTCGGATTTTTGTCACTGGCAACAACCTTCATCAGAAAGCGCTATTAATCAACGCACCGATTTGATCATTTATCGGGTAATTGCAAAAATGATGTTTTACGAAAAAGGCCAATAACTCTGTCGAAACTGATGACTGGTTGAGTTTCTTTCCAGAATTAGAAAGATACTGACTTTGCAAATTCAATAAAGGGGAACATCTTAGGCAAGCGGATGTGCATTTTAGTAATCGGGCTAGTCAAAGTTAATGACTAAACTTTTTCCTCTGAGTATATATGAATACGCGAGTTAAATACACAAACATCACAAAATTATCGACTCCACGCGTGCAATAAATAGACCCACAACAGACGTGCCGCATTGGAACGACCAGTAATATAAACCTACTGAGAGGGTGGTGGCTAAATCCGATTTTGTGTTTTGCAGCGTTTTACTGTTCTGGTATTTTTGTTTATAATAATAAAAAAGTGTTTCCTTTGTTCTGATGCTCGCTGTTGACTGTGCCGTTTTTGTCGTTAAATTTTTGCAGGTGTCTACGAGTTGGAAACATTTTCCATCAACCCAGCGAAATTGGAGGAAACGGGCAACTATATTATTGGTCGACAGAAACATAATGGCGTCCAGTTAGGCACCTTCTATACCACCATAGGAATGAACTATTTTGGTAAGCAGGCATTAAGAAACCTATGATATAGAAATAGAGCTTTCTGGATTACACTCGCATCGTCTGAAGCTTACGTTTTCATATTTTCATGATGGAAGTGACTCTCAGCTTACAATTCAAACAAACAAACAAAGTAAACCATATCATTTTTGTCAACAATGTCATGATTGCAATATTGGGAGATGAAACTATTGGCCACTATTCGAAGGCTATATATATACTGACCAAAATAAGTTTATTCCTACTTTATAATTGTCGATTATTCTTAGACGTGTGGGATATTACTCAATTTGTGGTATTAATGTGACTCTAGCTTACCATCTAGTGTCGCCTCATGCCCCGGACATCTGCTGACAGTATGTCGTTGAGCTGTTGAGGCTTTGGAATCTGGAACTAGAATGACAGTTTGCCCGAGGTCACATGGTTTCGTCTTTCCGGTAGTTCTGCTTGTCGTTGTTGTTGTATGGTCCTCCTTTGAAGGCACTCCTCTCGATGGTTACCAAGTCACTGCTGGCACTTCACTCTCCCCCTACCAAAGTTTTTTAAATAACCAACCACAATAAACTGAATTTTAAGGCAGATATCTAAGCTATATGGTGAATTATACAGTTACTTGAGAATGCTTTATAGAGGATAACAGTTGATGAGGTATTCATATGCAAAAATTGAGATTGAATTAGTGACATTTTATATATAATGCTGTTGCATTAAAGTGATTCTCATTAGAATTCAGTTACTACTTAAGTTCTGGTTGTTTAAAACTGAAAACAGCATTTCATGTATATGAAGATGGTTCTGATCAGTTACCTAATGAAATGTTTGCTTTTCTTTGAGAGATCTAGTAAGAGCTGAACAGATAAGCAGAATGTGCAACTGGAGTAAATATATACATACATTACCAAGGGTGTTTGCTTCCTGCAGACAACAACAATACATCTATTTACAAATGTAACAAATAGCAGATCCTTAGTGCAACACAGTAATATGCTAAATGTAACAAATTGCAGATCCTTAGTGCAACACAGTAATATGCTTGTCTATTACTCAATAAATGAATGAAATATCTGCTGTTAATGCAGTAAAGCAACATAACATCACTGCAATATAGATGCACATGTATTTAATACATCAGAGTATTGTTGAGTTATGCTTAATATTCCAGCCAATAATTTGAAGTCATTTTGGAAAAGAAGTCACACTGAAGTCATCTACTGATTATTGATATGGCAAATACATACAGACTTCATTGTACAGCCCAAGATGAGTACATTTGGACATTTAGAATTCTTAAATGATGCAATGTGTGATATTCTGAAAATTTTGAGTTTAAATCAAACTTTAAATTCAATGTTGTGACCTTTATTACCAAATAGAAGCACATGCTGCATAACCTACAATTAAGCTCCTCATCTGTGCAAATGTTTTGAACAGCATACAGTCATGTTTTAAGTATGAATGGTCTGCACAAACTTGGGCAGCAAAAACAGATGAAAATATAACAAAACTACTTACTTTAGTAGTCGAAGGCAAATTACATATATAATATCTAATAGTATGCCACATAGCCACTGCAAACTTGCTGTCAAGGGTCTAGTTAATGGTTGATGGAGTGTTTCATGAAGCAATGTGAGCTCTGGATACTCGACCAACTTGGTGATCAACTAAAATCTTCAACTAAATGGAAAATATGAAAATAACTAAGTAAAATCAAATGAACTAAAGAGAAACAAAGAGTAAACAGGTTCCAAATATCACTGCAATGTGTATGCTTTACAAACTGAATAAGAGACAAGTAATTGCTGTATAACAGTTTTACATTTAAATTTCTTGAATTCCTCTAGTTCTTACCTGTCTATCATTTTATTTTAATCCCTTCAGAACACAACCAATAGCAAAAATGGTATACACGGCTATAAGAATATGTGCATCACAGCATCCTGCTAATCAGGTCTGATTGGCAATTATAAACCTCATCAAAATATGAATACAATACAAAGTCATAAATAACCATCCCAAATCAGCAAGATCTCATGATGCAAGAATAAATATCACACATGTGCATACCCTTGTTATGCACCTGCATGACAAAATATCACTCTGGTACTTTGAATGTACCAGCCTGACAGAATTATATCATACAAGAAAGTAAGCAGAAAATATGTAAACATAAGTTTATGGTAGAGTCTTTTTCCAACTTTATGTATATTAAATGATCAAATTTCCAAAACAAATTAAACAAGTCCTTTAATTTCTTTTTAGCCTTGTTTTCATGTACATGTACATGTATAGACAGATATTGATAGAATTTGTTTTTCATTGTTAGCCATTCTTCCCCTTTTTACAATATTTAGAATCTATATAGATCTATATGGTTTAATTTCAGCATACACATCTTGGTAATATCTGGATACTCAGAAAACTAATTAAAATAAAAATTTATTTCGTCTTATACTTACTAGTTCTGTAGCCTCTCCTGAAACTAAGTATAACATACAGCAATTTAGAAAGCATGTTTTGAATGAGTTTTTATTAAATGAGAAGAGACAAAGGAGAGTCAGAAGTCAAAATTTCTCCAAGTTTATAGGCCTCCAGATCTGACAATGAGCTTTTTGGTTTCTTTTTATGCAAATATGCCATTTAAAGTTAAAAAGGTACTAAATCCTGGGATGTTAGACAGTGCAAGTATGCAGTGGAAAGGTTCAAAATTGAACCTTAAATGTATGTGCATACAAATATTTATATCTACAACTATTTACAAACCCTGGTATGAAAATGAAACATCAAACATGTACACTGGATCCACAGATACCATGCAGAATCACTGCCTGACAGGACCCAGGGTACACTGCTCTATACTACATGCTGATTCATAATAAATTAATATAAACCAACATGCAGTTATATTCACTTATATTCCAGAGACCATTCTCATGAATTATTAATAGCAGCACCAGACTGGAGATCTGACAATCCAAGGGACTAGTCAAAGAGTTCCAGAGGTACTCCTACCAACAAGACATAAAATAATGATATATGAAATCCCATGATGCCAGGGCTGTCAGTACCCATGCAGTTACAAAGAGCTAGCAATGAGCACCAACAAAACTCACATCAAATGAAATGATAAACGAAACTTTTTTTTTTTTTAATGATGCCAGAGTTGCCAACACTCATGCAGCTACAAGGAGCTAGCACTGAGCACTAACAACACTCACACCAAATAAATGATGAATGATTGGATATGTAAATTATAATGCCAGGGCCGTCAATACCCATGCAGTTTCAAAGAGCTAGCTGTGGGTACCAACACCACTCACATCAAATAAATGAATGATTGCATGGATGTGTGAATTTTCATGATGCCAGGGTTGTCAACACCCATGCAGTTTCAAAGAGCTAGCTGTGGGTATCAACAACACTCACTTCATATTTTAGATAATGGATGATTTGGTAGACCTGGTGCTATCTAGGGAGACCCATAGCACAGCTGAACAGCAAGACAAAAACTATGACCTAATGTTGTCATGGCAACAAAGTTGATGTTTGACTTGATATTTCAAATGAAAAGCAAATACCCAAATTATCTAATATGTGATTATCTTAGTATTTGCTAGACTTAAACTTCTAACTTTATTTTGTATTTTGCTTAAATAAAGATCAGGTTTAGTGAAATGTAGCAAATATATGGATTCAAAGATTCTTCTTATTACCCTTCTATAAGTCAGAATAAGCTTTATAGATTTGAGTTGAAATTTTAACTTTACCCACCTCCAAACAGAAGGTTCAGTATTTCATAAAATCAAAAGTGAAACAATTTTACCGTGTACCAATCATGGCTTAATACAGTAAAACAATACCAATGTGCCATACTAAAATTGTTGAAATGATATTGAAAAAGATGTGTGTTTAATTTAGTCAACATTAACACACAGAAAATGTACAGGCTATGGACACCACAGAAAAATGAAATGCATTTTTTTCTCTCTTTTTTTTTCACAATGAAGCCAGTTTTAAGAAATGTGCCTGTGATGATTTAATGAGCATGTAGAATTGATGATTTCACGAGTATGGGAAATGATTATAATGTCCATACAAACTCAAGGAGTACATGTCTTTGTACATTTGAACTTTAGGCAACTGCAGAAAATAATGAATGAATGAACATTTCAGAATGCCATATTTCTATTGAATATTTATATATGTAGATCTAATAAAAGAGCTTGAATGCTGTGTATCATTTGTAAAAATGTTTTTATGAATAATTCACAAGTTTACACATTTGGAAATCTCTGATTTTCCTTAGGAAATTTAATTTGTCCAAAGGAAAGTAAATGAAACTGAAAGACTGACATAAATTCTAGTTCAAAATAAATATCTGGTTTACTTGATGCCCAGATATTGGTTAATGTTTTTATTTCAACTTAAAAATTATATTTTTCAATGGTTATTTAGTTATAACAGGGTACTTCTGCGAGTATAACTATTTAGGTGGTACATTGTATATGGCATGAAAAGAGTGAACAAAATGAGACAATGTTCTGATATTTCAAGAAAAGCAACATGAAGGTGAAAATGTAATTTGATTGGTGATAAGGAGCTGATTCTTTTCATTTATTTATTTATTTTATTCATTTTTTTTTATTTTATTATTTTTTTTTTAATGAGATGACATGAACAAATGGCTCTGTGGCTCTGTAAAATTTCTCTATTTGAATGGTTTGAGCCACCGCAATGTGAGATATAGTAATTGCCAAGGTCTTCTGACTGGATGCAGTTTGCCATACTCTTTGTGGCCTTCTGACTGCATCACCTCATCAAACAATTTCATGGGGGAGACAGCAAGTTGATTCATGCTCTTGTAAGGGATATTGTCTGTCAAGGATTTGCTTGCCTCCCCACATATTTCAGATGTGGCCTCTGTTGTTACTGATCTGAAATTTGATGGACTGGGTGAAGTTAGACCTGCAGTAAGTATGGGTGTGGCATTTTTGCCACTACTTTCTGTAGTGTTTATCAATGAAGACTTGGATGAAGAAGTGCTAATCTCTCTTCCACACTCTTCCCCTGCTTTTGTTTGAAAAAACTCTGATATGGAGGAGTTTAGAAGAAGAGTTTGATTTGTGCTACAACCGGTTTTATCAGATAAGCTGTCCATGGTTTTGATAGGGGAGGACAGCTGACAGGTTTGGTCCAACTGGGACACAATCCCACTATCACAGTAACTGTCAAAAGACTGACATGTATGAGACACATCTGGGTTAGACCGAGGTGTGTCGTCTGATCGGTTTGTGGTACATGGCATTTTTGACTCTGATAACTGCAGGGAAATTTTATTTGATACAGTGGAGTCTTCTGTTGTAACTGAGTGAGTGGGGCTAACTGTAATCGACTTGGATGTAGCTGCAGAAACCGGAGGTAAATCTATAGTTCCATCCCTGTCAGTATGAGAAACCGGCGTCTCTGGGCCCAATTCTGTGTTACCAACACTATTGAAAGGAGGTGAAATTTCACCAGATGTCATAATGTCAAACTGTGTTGACTGGTCAGTGGTATATGAATGTGGCATGAAAACATTTTCAAACCCAGGAGGTGTTCTCGGCATGAAAAATTGGGTATTTGAAATGTTCCTGTGGAATATACCCGGAGGAGGCTTGGGTGTTGAATGCGAGATAAGCTGGGTGGAATTATCCTGAAATTTTGTGACATCATTTGTCAAACTGTCAATGCTGCATTGCTGGGTTTTGTAATTTGACAGTAATATTGAAGAGTAGTTATGTAGATCATCTACACTTCCACAGATCTCTGATACCTTTTTGGTCAAATTTACAGTGGTTTGATGTGAACCACTGATTTCTGATTTAGCATTTTGTAGTCTATTTGAGATACCTTTTATGTTATTTTGCATCTTAGAGTTGCTGGCTTCCAACTGGTCAATTTTTTCAAAAAGCATTGTGATGTTTTGTTTATTCATCTTTTCTGTATTTTCAACCCTATCTGACAATTGTTTTAAGCTATATATGACTTTGATATTGTTTGAGTACATACTGGTGATTTTTTCTGAGATGTTAGAATAATTGGTTTGTAAAATTTCTGTGGTTTCTTCAAGACTGTCTAGTTTGTTTGAAAGAGTCTGTATTCCAGAATTAAATTTCCAAGACAGCTGGTTGACACTTTGAACCAGTTCTATGATGTTGTTGGCAAATGATGCCATACAAGTCTGAAACAGGTCTTTAGAGACATATTGATCTGTTGGGTTTGTGGTAGAAATGGTTTCAACCACTGACTGAAAAGATTGTGTGATTTCAAATACATTCATGATGGGTTTGACTATGATGAAATACAATGAACAAGAACAGTCATGCAATGCAAGAATTCAACATACAAATATCATGCAGTGCAAAACGTCAAAATACAAACATGCAATGAAACATACCATTCAATATACAAATTTCAACTATCATACGCGGCGCTAAAATGCTGTAGTACTACGTACGACAAAGCGACGCAAAACTATAGGGTCATGACACATAAAACTGGGGGAATCATGTCAAAATACAATTCAACAAACAACTATATCAAGGCCAAGGGGAGTCACGGCGCTACAGGTTAAAGCGACGCGAAAAATATGACAAAATAAGACTTTACAATACATCACACTAGGACACATATATCAAACAATAAAGTACAAGATCTGGGACATTGGGTGCATTGAAACTACTCAAACAAATATGGTTTTGACTTTTTATTTGAGCAAAATCTGAAAATGAAAGTAGAAGTTCATGCATAGATTTTTCCATAGATTTTGGATTAAAGTGACCTTTGTAATTTGTGTCAAGCACGTGTTTTCTCTCCCTGTTATGAATGAAATTGAAAGGAAACACTTAATTTTGGTCTTGAAAAGTTATGAAGTTGAAAACTAACCTGTTTACTTTACACAAATTTTGACAGTTCTACACGTGGTTTGTTTTTAACGGAAATGGAATGTTCTATTTTTTAATGGGGATTTGAACTTTTTTTGACTTCCGCCGCACATATGAACTAGAAATGCGTGTTTGTAAAACACTATGCCCCCAACTGTATGCTTGTCCCTAAACTGGCAGCTTGTATGATTCATTATTTCATTCGAATTAAGTGAAATTTAATTTCCTAAAAAAGCTGTTCGGTTGCCTTTTTTGCCTCCATCCAGAAACAGAATGTAAGCCTTTGCATACAAGTTAGAAATGGAGTAAAAATTTCAAAATGGAGTTATTTTGTCAAAATTTGATGGAAAGTCCTCAAAAAGTAATCAGGTGATCTTCTTCTCAGCACCAACCAGTATACCAAATATGAAGGCTCTAACTTAAATACTTTTTCAGATATCTTGCACACAAGATTTTCAAATTTTATTTTAAAAGGGCCATAACTCCAAAAAATGCATACCTTGAACATGAAAAAAAAATGCCTGTCAACTATTTTTTCATGAGGAATTTGTATATGAAATTTCAAAACCCTAACATTCACTGTTCAAAAGTTTCAAATTTCACCGATAAGTGGAAAAATCAATCAAAATTTCAAAATTCTGTATTTTAGTAAAAATTTGACGGAAAATTCTCAAAAGTTAATCAGGTCATCTACTCCTCAGCCCCAACAACTGTACCAAATATGAAGGCTCTAGCTTAAATACTTTTTGAGATATCTTGCACACAAGATTTTCAAATTTTGTTTTCAAAGGGACATAACTCAAAAAAGGGGCATAACTTGGCCATACAAAAAAAACGGGTCAACTATTTTATCATGAGGAATGTGTATATGAAATTTCAAAACCCTAGCATTCACCGTTCAAACGTTTCAAATTTCACCAAAAAGTGGAAAAATCAATCAAAATTTCAAAATTCCGTATTTTTGTAAAAATTTGACAGAAAGTTCTCAAAAATAATCAGGTCATCTACTTCTCAGCCCCAACAAGTGTGCCAAATATGAAGGCTCTAGCTCAAATACTTTTTGAGATATCTTGCACACAATATTTTCAAATTTTGTTTTCAAAGGGACATTACTCAGAAAAGGGGCATAACTTGGCCATACAAAAAAATACGGGTCAACTATTTTATCATGAGGAATGTGTATATGAAATTTCAAAACCCTAGCATTCACCTTTCAAAAGTTTCAAATTTCACCGAAAAGTGGAAAAATCAATCAAAATTTCAAAATTCCGTATTTTTGTCAAAATTTGACGGAAAGTTCTCAAAAGTTGATCAGGTCATCTACTTCTCAGCCCCAACAAGTGTACCAAATATGAAGGCTCTAGCTCAAATACTTTTTGAGATATCTTGCACACAATATTTTCAAATTTTGTTTTCAAAGGGACATAACTCAGAAAAGGGGCATAACTTGGCCATACAAAAAAATACGGGTCAACTATTTTATCATGAGGAATGTGTATATGAAATTTCAAAACCCTACCATTCACCTTTCAAAAGTTTCAAATTTCACCGAAAAGTGGAAAAATCAATCAAAATTTCAAAATTCCGTATTTTTGTCAAAATTTGACGGAAAGTTCTCAAAAGTTGATCAGGTAATCTACTCATCATCCCCAACCAGTATACCAAATATGAAGGCTCTAGCTTAAATACTTTTGGAGATATCTTGCACACAAGATTTTCAAATTTTGTTTTCAAAGGGAAATAACTCAGAAAAGGGGCAAAACTCGGACAAGAAAAAAAATACGGGTCAACTATTTTTTCATGAGGAATACACACATGAAATTTCAAATCCCTAACATTCACCATTAAAAAAAAAGGTGTTACACACGCACACACAGACAGACAGACAGACAAGCCCAAACCAATATGCCCTTCCAACTTTTTCAAAGTTGGGGGCATAAAAATATAAAAATACTGTAGAAAATTATAAATACGCGAATTTTATTGACAAATCAATTTAGAATAGCACTCCAAAAGAAGGCAGAAGCAATACTTTTCAGAAATTAGACGGACATTTGACACGTGGACACCCGACCGGAAATGGAGAAGTCCTTTCAAAACGAAAGTAGAAGCGGCCGAGAAAAGCTGCTTAAATTAATAAACCCCTACCATTCTTCACCTCGTCGCCAATTAATGTGACTCTAGCTTACCATTTAGTGTCGCCTCATGCCCCGGACATCTGCTGACAGTATGTCGTTGAGCTGTTGAGGCTTTGGAATCTGGAACTAGAATGACAGTTTGCCCGAGGTCACATGGTTTCGTCTTTCCGGTAGTTCTGCTTGTCGTTGTTGTTGTATGGTCCTCCTTTGAAGGCACTCCTCTCGATGGTTACCAAGTCACTGCTGGCACTTCAGTATGTAGTTATTGAGAAACACATGCAAGAAAAGGTTCATGGCAAAAATTGACTTAAAATTGTTTTGACGTCATTTTACGTCATTTTATCCATATTTATACCATTCAAGTACCCACATTTTTATGTGCTTTCACATTCGACAAAACTTGCTTTAAAACATTTGTTTGGTGTCAAGGAAGCAGGAATCCGCTCAAAGGTTTGCAATTTGTTTCTTCAGACACGCGTGAGAGACTGCGTTATTCTGACGTTAATTTGCCTTATTTTTCAATGTTCCCAAAAACGTTCAAAACTTTTCAATTTAGAAAATTTCTTTCTGAATGATTGTTCTCTGTATCTAGAGCTTCTGATTATGACAAAGATTTTGTCTGTACATTTCTGGATAGTCTACTGAATAAGAAAATCGTGCATAACTTTGCGCGACTGACGTTCGTTTACGTTGAAATGAATCAAATCCAATTACTGCTTTTCAAAAGATACACAATAGATTATTAAAGAGATGTTTAAATCACAAAATGACGTTCTCAGTAAAGAACACGACGAATTTACTTTTAACGTCAGCTTTGACGTTTCAGTCACGTAATGCGGAATTCAGTCTTTGGTCGCTAGCTTAATCCAATGTTTAGACAGCTTTCAATGATTCAAATGGTCAATGAGAATAAAAAATGTTTTTATCGGTGACCTAAACCCAAATGATCTCCAACCTCTGTTTTAAAGCGAAATGATGACCTTTTCTGTCACTACCATTTGACGTCACTTGTTTAGCGTTCACGCATTAATACACACCAAATTCCAAGCGGAAATGAAACTTTGACATGTGCTCATTTGTGCTTAATATAGAGATGAAATTTTGTCCGCGTAAATGCCGATCGATGCTAGCTGAAAAGTCTTGCTTTTTCAGCAGCTTCATGTGTGAATTTTCATATTGACCCCTACTTGGAACCAGGGTCAATAGGTGTCATCTCTGCTTATCTTTTGCCATTATGTTTGTGTAACAATCATCTAGAGGGATGAAATTAACTTTCTGAGAAAGAGAATCTGCTCAAATCGCTTAATATCTCACAAAATTTTCAAAACATTATAGTGGGAATAAACTTATTTTGATCAGTATATATATATGCAAATGCACAGTCATTGAGTAAAGCATTACTAGTACATGTAGTTTCGCTATGATACAGACTATATTAATACAGACAACACCACGTCCATAATGAGACCCTCTAACCTGGTTCCAGAAGGCGATCTGTCAAATCTCGCCAAGTAACATCTTTAACAAAACACAAGTGATCAGTACTACTAGTAGCAATTTTGATACATGTTAAAAGTAAGCAAAGATCAGAAGTACAGCGCAATCAGAACCGACGTCCCACTCTAACAAAATCAGAAGGTAATAAACACAATTTTGAAATAACAAGGAGATGCTAGTTTAATTAAATTAAAGAGTATATTATACGGTACGCCGAGCCTGCACGCTACTCACTTACCTAAATTTAACTAAATAATATGACCATGTACATAAAAGGTGCAAACAGTTCACAAATCAACACCAGAAACATTAAGTTAGAGTTAAAGTACCGAGTAGAAAAATAAGTAAAATAAAGCGAGTCGAAGACGAGCTGTTTTACTTATTTTTTCTACGAGGTCTTTAACTAACTTGTGTAGTATGACTTTCTGTTTTTCCTTTGAAGTTTTTGTAACATTAAATCCAATACAAATAAATATCAAAGGAGGCGGTCCTATATATTAATACTAAGCAAGAAGGCGGAACCAAAACCGTTCATTAACTTCCGGATATTGGAAGTTACAGTACGGATCTGTCAAATTATGTCGTACTACGTTAGAGTTAAAGTACCGAGTAGAAAAAATGAGTAAAATAAAGCGAGCCGAACACGAGCTGTTTTTACTTATTTTTTTCTACGAAGTCTTTAACTAACAGCCCACTAGCTGACAGATCCGTACTTTAACTTCCAACATCAAGAAGTTACATATAGTTTTAATTCCTCTCTTCCTGTGTGTTAATATGTAGGCCTGCCTCCTTCAATATTCACTTGTATTGGATTTAATGTTACAAAAATTTCAAAGGAAAAACAGAAAGTCATAATTATTACAATAATCATTTCAATATTTTATCGCAGGCTATCAGCTATGGCACCACCCTACCGTAGACAATGTTCTCCAGCTTTCTGAACAGGCTAGCCAACCACATGGCGACCACGAGAAGGCAAAAGGTGAGCTCAAGTCTGTTTTGGTCTGGTTAAAAGCAGGTGTCCTTCAAAACAGGTCCCACTATTTTCAAGTCAGTTTCTCTTGCCATACATTTTGTTTGCCATACCAGCGGTATTTTGCGATGCAAGGCATTTCGTCGAAAAAATGTTTTGTCGTAAATTTTCGACAAATGTAATGTTCGACGAAATGTCGCGGATTCGGTATTTTGTATCACTCTTTGTATATTGGTCGCTGTGTAAATACACACTATGCTCATACAAAAGGTAATGAAATAAAATAGGACAACTGCCGTCAAATGCCAGTTCAACCAAGTATTCTAAACGAAGAGTTTGTCGGTATAAATCTAATTATAATTGTTTCTTTTTTTTTTTTTTTATCTATTTCACCAGATCTGGGAGTGGTTGTGTTCCAATCAAGAATGTTGTTACCAACGCCCTGGTCAACGATGAAGTAATCAAACTAAATCTGGAACTAGACAATGATATTTCAAAACTGCACACTGCATGCGTTGAAGCTTTGTGTTTCAATATTTAACACCATCATTTGCAATGTTGATGTAGCCTAGGCCATTGTTACGTTTGTAAATCAGGTGTAAGCTAGAACTACCTGTATATGAGTGCTTTTTCGAATGTGCTATCTCTTGGTCATCATACATTTTTGTGTCTCGGTAAATGGCTCTCCCTTTTTCATTTATGCTAAACTTATTCATGTTTTACGATTGTTTAAATGATAACAGCCGGCGAACGCAAAAAGGTAAACAATGACGATGAACTTCGGGAAAAGGTCGCTTCTATGCTACCTAGATGTACACTTGACTATATTAATTACCTAATGTACATGATACAAACAGCACAGAAACTGTTAGAAGAATGAAAACATAGAGATCCGCAGTTTGAATGTAACCGCATTTGCCGCCCGGAAACAGAATGAAGCACCCTGACCCAAAATTAATTTTGCAATTTGAAATATAAATTAATACAAATGAGAATCTTCTCTCCAACATAAGAAACATGGGAAATAAAGATGTACAGTACATACATATAAATAAAGATATAACTACTCTTACGTTAATAATTTTAGCCATTGCGCAAGTGGCATCACAACGGGCTTGACCAAAAAGACCGGAAACTATGATATTAGTGTTTTGTACTATGACTTTTCCGTTCGGATTATTTGGGATAATAAGTCATCTCATGACAAGACAAGCTAAACGATAACAAAGTTTATTTTATGGACAATAATACACATTTAATCAGAGCTTAGATATTCAACCCAGGGCAGTTCCATCCACAATGCTGCACACAGTTTCTAACAAGTGTGGTGTTCGTACTGCACACGATTTCGGGATGGAATTTCGCACACAAAGAACAGTCGGCATGCGTAGCTGAAATATTGCAAGAAATAGAAAATGCAAACTTTATGGCATCACTTTCATGACAGCACATAGAAATGCCAGAGGATACTGGTCTTGACTTGGAAGTTCAGAGAAATAAAACTCATCAATTCTTGATAAAATCTTCAATAATTTGGTCACCAGTTAAGAGTATATTAATAGTTGAGTCAATGAAAAACTTATTTGACATACATGCACATGTTCAAGATTATTTTGTACAAATAACTCGGGTTTTGTGGTTAGTAATATAAAATATGAGAATTTACCAGTCGTTGCTTTCGCTGCACAGTTCCATCCACAATACTTTTCACAGTTTCTAACAAACGAAGTGTTAGTACTGCACACGACTTCTGGGTGGAATTTTGCACACTCTGAACAGTCGACATGCGTGGTTAAAATATTTAAAGAGATAAAAAAAACATGCCACATTTAATGCATCGTTTTGCTGACAACACATAGAAAAGTCAAACGGGCTGCCCCGACCTGAGGCTTCAACGAATTTTTCTTCAGTACTTTAGTGGCTAGAGAAAATAAGAAAACCTTTACATTTACAAAATACATCTATAATATATTATTAATGTAAATGTATGAGAATTTACCAGAAGTTGTTTTCACTGTTGTTTGTGTAGAAGTAGCTGATGAAGTCAAGGTTGATGACAGGCTTGTAGGTGTCCTAACAGCTGTCGTTGACGTGCTTACTGGTGAGGAGGTAAATCTTGTACCTAACGGCGGTGTTGACGTCAACGTGTTCAGTTGGTATTTACACACGTCGTCACTGGTGTTGAACGAATTGCACAGCGACTGGTTGCAGCACACAGAGCAGGCATACGCCCCTCCACCTAATTGGAGTTGTACTGATGCACACGACTGTAAAAGTTTAAAATAATAAGCGGAGCATACTCTGAGGGAGCATATTGACTTACATTTCGTTTATGTATCGATTGGCGAAAAACAAATGCAATTGAACCCTGGACTGGTTTAAATAAACCCCGGCCTGCTTCTGAATCCGAAATTACAGATCTCTTCCCGCTAATCGTGATGCACTTGGTCTAAACCGTTCATTTGAAAAAAAACATGAAAACACACACACTGTTCATAGAGTAAGCTCTAGAGGCCACACTTTGCACCGATGTGAAACAATTAAAGTGTGTGCTATAAATAGATAGGCAAATTTGAAACTAGTGTAGAGAATACCACCCTTGGTGGGTAAGCATGCTTTTCCACTGACGGGGCTGACGGGGTTTGTAGTGGCTTGGCTCGGCTTTCGTTACATTTGGTGGCAGCGGTGGGATAATGACAACTGCCAGAACGGAGTTACCTTACCCATGTAGTTCGGAACGAGTCTTCGCGGAGGGAAAAGTAATGTAACGGTGTGCTATAAATAGATATGCAAATTTCAAACTCGAAACTAAGTGAAGCGAGTAAGTGTAGACTATATAGCACAGTAATCCACCCTTAGTGGATGAGCATGCTTTTCCATTTAAAAGGTGTAAGCTGTTGCTTGTTCTGATGTTGGTTACAAAAGTAAGCAATTATCAGGAAATGGGGCAATCAGAAAGAAATCGCAACTCCTAAGGCCTAGGTGGGAAAAACAAATTGACAATTAGGTACTAACTCAAAGAGAACATGTCGTAAGCTTTTCGCAATAGGCGGCCACTCAGATACACGGATATTAAGCCCGTCAGTAATTTTATATTACTGGTCGATTTAATAATTAATAAAAATAATTGTTAGATCCTTTGGAAGCAGTAAAACATTCAAAGCGAGGAGATGGGCCATATTGTACAATTTCGGGTAATGAACCTTCATCAGTGACCCTTTACAAAACTGGCAGTGAAAGCCAGACATTTTTGATGCAATTTCAATAATTTACATCTGTGTAGTCTAAATCAAAGACTCATAATCCCAAAGGGGCCAAATAATCAAAGTACAGTTAAGAAGATGATTCTTAACGAACAATACATTTGAAATACTCCAAATATATTCACTGATCCCAAAGGATCAAAAGAAAAATATAATCTGCACTATGGATGATGTACGGCGAGACTTTTTAGGGCCGCCACACGGCACAACACCAGCTGCAGTAATAGCAAATAAAAATAATTGTTAGATCCTTTGGAAGCAGTAAAACATTCAAAGCGAGGAGATGGGCCATATTGTACAATTTCAGGTAATGAACCTTCATCAGTGACCCTTTACAAAACTGGCAGTGAAAGCCAGACATTTTTTATGCAATTTCAATAATTTACATCTGTGTAGTCTAAATCAAAGACTCATAATCCCAAAGGGGCCAAATAATCAAAGTACAGTTAAGAAGATGATTCTTAACGAACAATATATTTGAAATACTCCAAATATATTCACTGATCCCAAAGGATCAAAAGAAAAATATAATCTGCACTATGGATGATGTACGGGGAGACTTTTTAGGGCCGCCACACGGCACAACACCAGCTGCAGTAATAGCAAATAAAAATAATTGTTAGATCCTTTGGAAGTAATTTTATATTACTGATCGTTCCAAGGCGATACTTCTGTGGTCGTCCTTATTGTTTTATGTCTTGGTGTTGAGTTTTTGTGTTGTTAGCACCATATGTGTGTTTTCATATCTTTAGTTAAGTTTGGGTATTACTAACTGAGTGGCCACCTATTAGGGAAATAGTTGCCCATTCGGCATACAATATGTTTTCTTAGTATAAATACCTAATTGTCAATTTAGATTTTTCCCACCTCGGTTTTGGAGTGGGAATTTCTTTCTGACTGCGCCATTTCCTGATCATGGCCTACTTTTATTTTTCATCATGAAAATTAAATAAAAATCAAACTCAACCATAACACCTCTAAAATGGAAAGTGGAATTACCCAAACGATGAAGATGTGCGAGTTCAGTCGCCATAAATGTGTTAATCTACGCACCTGTGGGTATTCACAAGAAAACGTGTACGAATCTTTGACGCCGGGCACAATAACAGGGTTGATCTGGCATATCTGCGGATAATAACAGCAATAATTACTTGAAGAACAACATTAATGTTACAATTATTTCACATTTTTGTAACCAGGGGGTAATAATTCCTGATTCTGTCCGTGTTTCGGTCATTCTTCAAGAATTTTGTAGGTTTCTAGATTTTTTTTCATGTGAATAAAAAATCGCACAATTTTTAGGCATTATTTTTTGTTTCTAATATTATTTAGTCCGATGTTAATAATTGGTCTCAGAAGCAGCAATTGATGTTAGATGCACAGAATGCATGCCCGTTTTGACTTGGGTGTTTATATTCTAAAACACATTTTGAGTGCCATGTTGGCTAGAAGTCCCATAAAATGGCGGCAACGTCCCGACAAAACAATAGCTGTTGACTGGTTCGTAAAGCATCAATTTCAAATGCACGCCCGTGAAATGTATACCCAAAATAAGCGAAGGCGTAATGTGGACCAGGCTATACCTTATCTCTCCCACACTGTTGTATATGTCTGCAGCCTGCAGGTCCGACCTCAGAAGGACATGAGTAGCACAAAGGCCCAAGACTGGTGTCATAGCCTGAAAAGCCAATATTGAATGTTTTAGCTCAAATAAACTGACCGATCCGCGTATTAAAATTCTTGAAGTTTAGTTGATTTTCTGTAGAAAAGATTATAAAAAGGTACAAGTAGGCAAAGATCAGGAAATGGCGCAATCAGCAAAAGATTCCCACTCCAAAAACCCGAGTTGGGAAAAAACCAAACTAACAATCAGGTACCTATACCATGAAAACATTTCGTGAATTTATCATGTGTTTGCGGATGAGACAGGCTCGGTGAGCCTCGTGATCCTAAACGGCGACCCTTGAGACAGAATTGTCAAGGCACTGCAATTTCCCGGCGACATCACATTTATAATATGAAATATAATCACATGCCTCGGTACATCGTAAACAACATTAGCTTCGGCTATATTACCCTGATTTCACATCAAGAAAATATGTCCCTGAAATAAACACATTCTATTACATACCACTTTTATGGATGTAGTGAAAGTGGGATGCACATGGGTATACAATGATACATTAATTTCTAATTTTGTTCCAAAACATAGATTGTAGAAACTCGTTAGATCCGCCTGTGCAAGGCGGCTCTAACGTATACTCACAATCTAATTTGGAGTAATTATAAAATGGATATCAATTTTTCTTTCCACTGAAAGTTGTTGTATATTGCATAGGCCTGTTTTTGTAGTGACCTTTGTTTCCGCAGCCTCCTGCATTGCACAGATCTCCTTCGCAACATTCTGAACAAAACTGAGTCTCCCTCTCGTCTCGTTGAACTGAAGAATTGGAAAACTTATGTACTCTGACACCATGTATGATATCTCTCTTGCCAACAGTGGGAGTTGTGATACAGAACTGAAATAAGACGAAGAAAATAACCAGTGGCTTGTTTCGAAACTATGACAGTATTTTATTTTTATTTTGGCAATGGCAGTTGGTCCATTCGCTTTTTAGAAATAGAATAATTAGAGTTTTAAATAGTGTTTTGTTAATAGACGAGTTCATGGTACGGTTATAAAGTTGTCTATTTTTTTTTTTTTTATTTCTCTCGAATCGATACTGACGGCAAACCTGTGCGCGTTCTTAATAAATAAAATATAAAAGTTTGATCCTTAATAAAGCTGTGAATGTTCAACGTATCAACACGCAACTAAATAAACTTAAAAAAAAAAAAAAAAAAGGCTATATACGCAATACCAGCGCAAATACTTTCTGACATTAATTACGTCATCGGATTACAACTGTCCTAAGCCGCATATAAACTTATGTGGTTGTGATATATAATCAAAAACATACCATCCTGTCGACGCATCCAATCTTATATTTCACACCAGATGGGGTGATAAACCCCTCTGTAAGGCATACCTACAAAATAATATGATGATATTATGTGAAAACATTGCCAGCCTTTGTCACGTTACATGAACTCTTTGAACTTAAGTTCTATGAGCATCGACGAATGGTCGTATACTGGTATACGTCAGTGTGGTAACCAGCTGTGTCAACTCCGTCAGACATCCTCCATCGACAGCAAGGGCGGTTGTTGCAATATAATATGTTCAAATTGCGATCATATATCTAGTAAATAATAGTTGCATTTCCTGTGAATTGGTTATCACATAAGCTCTATCGACTTAGAAGTGACATATAATCTGTACCCCCTTACTCCCTACGTTTATATAGTAAACTGAGGAGTATAGAGTATACATTTCTTCTCATTTTTGCTCCAAAACATAGATTGGGGGAACTCGATTGAACCGTCACAATGTTTGATGCAAAACTAAAAAACTAAAAAAAAAAATCCAAATTTTTCTTCTGATTTTTTCATGTTTAACAGCTTTAAAAATCTCTGTTTAGAATGTTTAAGAGTGTTTTCGTAAGGCTTCTTCTATGATACCTCATGTGGGCCACAATGTTCTACGTCATGGCATACTATTGGTTTGACAGTTGTGTCACATTTCAGACATACAAGACACTCGACATCTGGAAATAAGGTAACTGAAAATTATAACACGAACAAGAACTATCATACAGGCATTAGCAATAAATAAAAAAATGACAAGGTTCCATGCAGCATAAAATAGGGGCATACAATATCAATTTATTGTGGGATCAGGCGATAGAAAACATTAAACTAGGATCATAAAGGACAAATAAGGCGCGTCTGTCCGTTTTACTATAGAGTTTATATTGTCTTCTTTTTATTTAGAATGTGGGATGGTTTGTGTATGTTTGGAAAATGTATATTTTGATCAATGACAACCAGTCACGATTCCCTACAATCCGGGTTTACCACTACCAGTCATTGAGTCTTGGCATTCAAATCCTATTGTAAAATGAACGAATATAGGATCACAAATTCCGTGCTTCAGCTCCACTAAGCTTCTTGATTTGGAGTCCATGTCAGTCTTGCATTGACGCAGTGCAATTAAAGTATGTCAGTGTGTGTACTTACAATGTATGCAATAAAGTATCAGAAGCCAAGCCACCACCCAGATAGCAAATATCATTGGGCCAACATTGCATATTGATTGGGTAATTGGCGTTTGGTTGCGGTCGCATGTACATGATTGGGCCAATGTTGGCGTAGTAGTGCATTTACATGCAATATTTGCCGACGTTGGCCCAATTTTGGCAAATGATCTGTTACTGCAACGGATCATGAAAGTGATTTTCTTTCACAGAAACAAGAGTGGCCGAATATTTGTTAGCCATTTTAATAAACGATGTACTTATACCCAGCAGGCACACAACGTTCGTTGATATTGTGTGCCTGCTGGGATAGAAATATTATTTTTATATTATTTTTAGTTTAGTAGTTTAGATGGCATTAATGCTTAAGACTTTAAGTTCGAATTGACATGTGTTAACTGAAGTGACCGTGTATGGCAAGGCGCATTCAAAGGGGCCTGAGAAAATAAATAAAAACTTGTCGTGTACACTTTCCGTTGGCCGATGGTTGGCATATCATTGGCCGATTCGTATATGATTAAATACTGACCGGTGTTAATCGATACATTAATTGTCTTTAACTTTTATTCAATAAAGAGACTTAATAAACAGTCTGGTTTCCCCATAGTTTCAATTTATATATCAATCATAAATAATTATTATGATTTATATATAAATCAACATCAATGATTTTAAAACCATTATCTTAATTAGCAGTTACTTCCTTGACCAGGCCATTTAAATTTACTGTATATCTATTCTGTAAATATTTGGTAAGCAATGGGAGCAAAATTGAAGTTAACATCTTTTTCACTGTAACACCATAACATTGTGGTTTATTATTTGCTTCGCTGCTCCAGCCAGAGTACAAGAGTACATCAGTTGTCATAGCAACGAGAAAATTTCTCAGGCATTTGAGAATGATGAACAAGTGTTTCGCATGAAGTTTTAGAGAAGTCAGTTTTGCATGTTAAGAAACAGACACTCTGAGGTTTAGAAGGTAAGTTTTATAAAATTTATCATTTTACATTAATTATTAATTAAGCTCCTTTCTCCATCTTGTTAAAGGCAGATGCGAAAATATAATTGATTTCATATTGTATATTTCGTTGTTTTATATTCTTCATTACAACAAAGAGGTTTTAGTTTTAACATGTATTTCTTTAACAGCTATTCCTTAATGAGCTAAATACATGCGTTAATTTGTTGCATAAATGAGGTTAGTTTATGTTTTTGTCATTGTGCTGTATTTATTCGTTTGTTTTCAGAAGACCAGATGTCAAAGTAATCCAGCACAGAGAAAACGAAAAATGAAGAGTTTACCTTCTCCAAAGACAAGAGACCAAGCTCGACTGTCACCATGGTGCTGCAGATCAAGAAACTGTACCGAGTGGACATATGCGATAGAAATACATCGTCGATAGCTTGTAATGAGCACATTCAAACAGTGATGGGCCAACAAAATGCAAAACCTCAGCCATGATTGGCCCAATGTCGAACCAATGTTATGGGCCTTGAATGGGCCGATGAGCAAACGCTACGTTGGCCCATTCAAGATTTACAACCATGGGCCAATCGTGCGGCGTCCGATGGGCCAATGAAGGGCCAATGTATACGTGCTATCTGGGCAGCTCTCCTAAAATGTAAATTACATGTATTTCTTTAGAATTAAATGTTCATCTTTTCTATCTCCTTTTTTGTACTAAGGAACTGGTCGCTCCCTCGTAAACGCGGATCGCATTTGCATAAGCAAATACCAGGAAGATGCAATATAGTGGGCAGACATGTCGCAGTAAAATCGCCTCATATACTTTGAAAATAAGAGAAGTAGCCAGATCATAATTGAATAGCTTTCCTTCCTCTATGTGATTCATGAACGAAGCTGGCTTATGATTAAAAGTGAAATGAAAATGTTTATAATGTTCTTTCTTTCTTCAACTGTCTCGAATTATATCAAATATAGCACTAAAGATAATATATGTAGACCTCACTTGTTGGCACTATGTGTCGTATATATTGTGGTTCATCCTACTGCGTTTTAGTTTGTCTTTCTTATTTTTCAATGTTTATTCTCTATTTGATCAACTCATTTCGTGAAATCCTTTTGGCAGTTACTCAACAAGGCTAAAATCAAGAATCTGAAAAGTCTAAATGAACTTACGTTGACATATCATCTTGGCGGTCACAAAGTCAAAGGAATGTTGCCTTATCTTTCAATGATGTAAATAAAAGATTTCGACTTTCCAATAGTAAAGGGTTATCAATCTATAGGACGCTTATTGTACTTTTATTCGCTCAAGTATTACAGGCAGACGGTTCACAATGTGGTCTTAGAGTATTAGATTGTGCCTGCTCCTGTCTGTCTGTCATGGCGCTTGTTGACACTTTCTATCATTAATATTTTTTTGATCTGCTGGTCAATCTCAAACAAATTTCATCTGATTATTCGGGTGAGGAAATGCCTGTGTGAGAGGGTTTGCTTTCGAAAGCAACAGATTGTTATAGATTACTGCCGTATACTCTGATTTTTTTTTTTTTTTTTATTTTATTTTTTTTTTTTTTTTTCAAAATTACGTTTTTCGGCTGGGGTGTTGCCAGTTTGTACAATGTCACTATATGATAAGTGTGTGTCATTGTCCAGAAGTGTGCAATTTTCTTTTTTTTTCCGGCGATACTGATTTTTTTTATCAAATACACAGGTGCGTTCAGTTATTATTCGATTGATAACTCTTAATTCTTGTTTCTGAACAATCGTCAGTGGCAAGAAATGGACAACTGGGAGAATCTTTTGATTAAAGAATCTATTTTTCACACTTTAGTTATAATCATCCTTCAGAAGTCGGTGTCAATAATTAATGACATTAATTCTGCGCATTATTATCCCGTAAGTTTTTCACACCTTCACTTTAATACCACACCAAACCATCTATCTATCTATCTATCTATCTATCTATCTATCTATCTATCTATCTATCTATCTATCTATCTATCTATCTATCTATCTATCTATCTATCTATCTATCTATCTATCTATCTATCTATCTATCTATCTATCTATCTATCTATCTATCTATCTATCTATCTATCTATCTATCTATCTATCTATCTATCTATCTATCTATCTATCTATCTATCTATCTATCTATCTATCTATCTATCTATCTATCTATCTATCTATCTATCTATCTATCTATCTATCTATCTATCTATCTATCTATCTATCTATCTATCTATCTATCTATCTATCTATCTATCTATCTATCTATCTATCTATCTATCTATCTATCTATCTATCTATCTATCTATCTATCTATCTATCTATCTATCTATCTATCTATCTATCTATCTATCTATCTATCTATCTATCTATCTATCTATCTATCTATCTATCTATCTATCTATCTATCTATCTATCTATCTATCTATCTATCTATCTATCTATCTATCTATCTATCTATCTATCTATCTATCTATCTATCTATCTATCTATCTATCTATCTATCTATCTATCTATCTATCTATCTATCTATCTATCTATCTATCTATCTATCTATCTATCTATCTATTCGTTTTGTCTATCCTAATAAGCTTTGACCTTAATAAATAAATAAAAATTTGGGGCGAAACGACTAGGGGGGAAATGGCATTGGGGGCGAAATATCTAGGGTATTGGGGGCTATCTATCTTCTGATACTGAGTCGATCAATTTCTGATCATCACCTCAGGGCGAAACGATTAGGGTGGAAAATAGAGGCGAAACGACTAGGGGGGGAAACGACTAGGGGGGAAACGTGCGGGAAACGTCTTGGGGGCGAAACGTCTTGTGACCGGCGAAACGACTTGAGGCCGAAACGACACGATACCAATCAAGGGAAGTAACTTTTTGTCGATGATTTAAGCGACTCATTTCATTGGCATGGATGTGAATCATAACAAACTGACAGTTTGTGCAATTCTTTCTAAATTGCGATGATTTAAGGCTAAGCACTATGGGCTAGTGAATCTTGGATGATCAGAAATATTGCCATAATGACCTCTGTCAAATGTGAAAGCGGTAGGTTGTCAGTGAATGTGGAAAATTATATATTTTTATTCCTCTAAAATATAGTGCCCCTCCCATTTCAAATTTTCATGCACTTTTATGCTTCTATTTACATTCTTGCTGAAGCCCTATCTAAGCTTTGTGGTCTCTGATCTCCTCTGCACTCTCAGATGATTGTGTGTCTAAATTTATTTCTCCTGAATTACATCGTTTATTCAGGAATCGGCAGATAAACACACGGTAGGTAACCAAAACGGATCCTTTCAGAGGAAATGTGCGTTGCCGGTTCCTTTCGGATGAAGGGACGGTTCCTTTCAGAGGAAATCGTCAATATCTTCATCGTTGTGTTTAGAGAAACGATTTTTTGAGGTTTTATCGTGAACAATAAGTGCAAAACGTGTGTGCACGTAATGACGTTGTAATCAAGGTACAATCTCAGCGCTTTCTTTATGTGCACAACCATTTCGTAATTGTTTTCGAGATAAAAATGTTGGCCGAGAACTGCTTTTTGTGACGACAGGCAGGCGAAAACCCTTAAATATTTGGGAAAATGTCATTGATCAAAACGTTTTATCACTTCTTGTCCCTAGATATTGTATTTGCCAATTGATCTGAAATTAAATGAATAAAGTGGTAATATACTTGTACTTGATAAATAAACGTCAAAAACAACTTCTGTTGGTGGTAACGGTTCCTCAAGGAGACAGACACAGGATCCTTTCGGAGCTGAGGCTATGTATCCTTCAGGAGGAAATGTGCTTACATGCATTACCTTCACATGACGATACCACTTCAGACGGTTACTATTCTTTCAATCACCGAAAATGATGACGGGTAACAAAATGTTTGGTACTACAACTATGTACTGTAAATAACTTAGACGTGTAAAATTAAGAGTGTTTCTACTAGTTTGTCAAAAATAAGGTCGGAAAAAAGAACACTTTATGATATTTTCATTACTCCAAATTCTTTTTAATACGTAAGCATTCCGCATTGTAACAAACAAGTTTTTATTTGTAAACTTTAAGGACAAGAAGTAAATAAATAAGGTCCAGGAACTGCATATGTCTATAAATAGATCAGGGGAAACAATAGTAGAATTAGCGACTCAAAGTCGAAAATCGTTTGATTTTACTAGTTTTGTAGGCTATTTAAGACTAATTCCACCTAAGCACCAAAAAATTTACATAGGGGTCCGGCACGCATAGTCTCAGATTTTTCTGAAACTTTGTGTGTGGAATACCTTTGACCCAAAACTGCAAAAAATAAAGTCTGTTCGTTGACTGAAGTAACGGTTGCCATGGTAACCGGGTTAAGGCTAATTTCAGGAAAATGGCATGATCTGAAAACGGAAAATGTTGAAAATATGCCATTTTTACAACATTTCCATTTGTAGGAAACTGGGAAGTTGAAAAATTCACCCATGATTAATGTTTGTACATCATCAACTTAGTTTAATAGCATGTTAAGAGAATGTGTACTTCGCACGTGCTTGCCACAAATTCAAAAAGAAAATGGCCGCCAACAGCAAAATATCAAAAACTGAAAAAACTCATTTTTAGCATATTTCAATGCAATATAATTCAAAAAGGCAGGGCTACTGGAATATTTCACATGGGTTTTCAGAGAAAGACTTCTTAGGTTGTTAGATTTATTAAATAAAATTCGTGGGCCTCCTAAAACTTTTCTCAGAAAATTGAACCAAAATGGACAAAGTCTCGCATTTCTGAAAAATGCCATTTTCTCTTAAAACAGGAGGTAAGTCACTTTCCTGATCAATAAACCAATTTTATATTTCATTCAACTCAAAAGATTGTCTTGTATTATCAATATATTTCTTTGTCTTTTACATGGCACTTGCATTTTAAAAACAAAAGGGAATTCAGGTTATATTACAAGAGAACTAGTATTCGGACAGGACTAATTTTTGGTAATATTAGTACCAAGTGCAAATAATTGAAATGAGTGTCTGTAACTTAACTTTTAATTGAAGTACACTCAAAATTAATGCAGATAAATGTAAATATGCATGCAGCTTCTATAAAAATTAAAAATTTACAATTTCTTGAGTGAACTAGTAATCGGACAGCACTAATTTTCGTAATTTAAGAACCAAGTGCTAATGATTAAAATTTGCGTCTTTAACTATTCTTAATATTCATATATACTGATAAGATTAATACGAATAAATAAAATGTGTGTAAAACTAAGATTAAGAAAGTTCAGAGTTTCGATTATTTAACAAGGGAGCTAGTTATCGGACAGTACTAATTTCCGTAATACTAGAACCAAGTGCATTTAGAGCCCCAAGCATCCTTTATATTCATCTATATTCACACAATTAATACAAATAAATGAGACTGTGCTTACAACTTTGTAAAGTTTACAGAATTTTTTTACATTTTTCAAGGTAACTTGTAACCGAACAGTACTAGTTTTCGTAATATTAATGCCATGGACACATATTTGATACTACAATGAACTAGACAATGGAGAATCATCGAAAATGGCGAATCACTCGTAGAGATATTGCTGAAATTCTTGAAACTCAAGTAAGACAAAATATTATTTATTATAAACCTCTGTCATTTATTTTCATCTATGCCTTGAGGTTTGGTAAAAGAATGGTGTCAAAATTCCACCGGACAATAATATCAGGGTTGCTGAAACGCTTGACCCCTCAACTAAGGTACCTAGTTTATTGTTCCGCAAAAAGTGACGTTCAGATAAAATGTGTTTCTTCCCTCGTTTTTAAGCATTTGATTATGCCATTTTTGCATTACTTTTATGTCTAATATCCCTAGTTTTGCAGTATGCCTGTTTTTGATAAAAGTTTTTACATTGAAGGTGGAAATGAGCGTGGAAAAATGTACAGGTAAATTTGACGATAGCAAATCATACCTTGTTTGGTGAAAAGAATGTGGAAAATGTACTGTTAATCTACCTTTGGAAGGCTTGTTCAGTTTCAATTTGGTTTGGTCAATGACGTAAGTAATATTGATGCAAGTCGTGGTTTAACCCTCTTGCGTTTAGGCTTAATTGATTCGTTAATGCAATAAGACATGCTTAAATCAGTATGATATACCTTTTCGATATTACATTTGCTGTCGACAGTGAACGTAAAGTACCGAAGCAAATTAACATTCGCATTAGGATGGCACATTTTGTGTGCATATAATCTGATTCGCCATTGTCGAATTTGGTTTGCCATTGTCTAATGCGGGAGGTATCATATCAACAGAGTTATCTTCCATTAGGAAATTGAATAAATCAAAAGTATTATTTTCCTGTTAAGCTGAGATGTGTTAGATCACTTAGATGTCCTTAGTACCAAATAGAAAAGAAAAAAAAAAAAAAAACATTTCTCATGGTCGTGTTTTTTTTTTTTTTTTTTTTCATCATGAGGATATTGCTGTCATTGTACCAACGGATAAACAAAGGTAGGTGTCGGTGGTTCTTTTGATTTTTTTTTTCTAAGTTTCTAGCGAAAAATGGATAATTATGGCAATGCTGTGTCGTGTAAAGATGACTTATCGATGCATACGGCCCAAAACTGCGCTTGAAACCAAAATAATCTCCGCTGGGTCGTTTTTAAAAGGTCGAACACGATGTTGCTTTTTCATAACAGTTTGTCAACAACTGACACCTTTTTGCAAAATTTGTGGTTTTCCACGAATACAGCCCCGGTACGCTCGCCCTGGGGGTATCGAACACTCTGTATTACATATCCTGTTAACATGGCAACGGGGCGCATAATTTAAACAAATGATTGAGAAAATTTCAGTAGAGATTGTTCCAATAAGTCGGGGCTTGTTCCAATTTGAATGAGACCGTTCCCAGATGACATCCACAGAAAAGCTCTTATCTGAATTGTCTATTCTCTTGTCCACCATTTTGGTTCACTTGAAAAAAAATCGTCAAATAATGTCAGGGAAGATCATCTTTTAATTTTAGGTAAAAGGTAAAAATATGACCTTGACCTTAATCACACACCTTCATAAACTATATTAGTTTTCTGCATCTACCATGTTTCAGGTGTATGGCTGCAATAAATTCCATGGAACCATTGGTCCTGTAAACGCTTACCTGAGCCTAGTTGTCACTTTTTCCCATGTAAAAGTCTATGTTTCTAAAATTGACCTTGTCGTAAAATAGGTCAAGGTCATCCTAGGGTCATTATTTGAACAAACTATGATGGGCTGGAGTCCAAAACGCTACATACCAAGTTTCTCGAAAATCAGCCCTCTGGTTCTGGAGAAGATTTTTGAGTGGTTTTACCATATATATGGGCATGGTGGCCATCTTCGTCATGTGACCCTGATTTCGGGATCAAACTTCCGTCCCATCTACCCATGGATGCTCCACATAACATTTCACTTTGATTGGCCAAGCGGTTTCAGAGTAGATCTTTGAAAAAAGTGTATGGACCACAGACCTGCCAAGGTCAAGAGATGACCTTGACCTAAGTTAATCACATACCTTCATCAACTCTATTAGTTGTTTGCATCTACCACTTTTCATGTCTCAGGCTGCAATAGTTCTAAAAAATCCACAGTTTTCACTTTTCCCCATGTAAAAGCCTATTTTTCCAAAATAGACCTTGGCGTAAAATAGGTCAAGGTCATTCAAGTGTCATCATTTGATCAAACTATGATGGACTTGAGTCCGAAATGCTACTTTGATTGGCCAAGTGGTTTCAGAGAAGGTATTTGAAATTGTGGACGACGGACAGACGGACGACGGGTGGACAAGGGACTGATTGGTATACTACATGCTCACCTTGTGAGCCTTCGGCTCAGGTGAGCTAAAATGTATAAAAGCTTTCGTTGCCACTCCCCTGACAATGGACGCCGGACGAATGCCAGACATTGGGTAAGCTATAGTCTCACCTGGTGACTTTGCAGCTCTGGTGAGGTAATATGTATAAATGATTGTACATTTTTCAAACGGAATTTGACTGTGTAACATGCTCTTGAGAAATCATGTTTTAATACCCAAGCTTTATGGACTTCATTTTATGTTATCCAACTTTGTTCGAACTATGGCTAAACGTGTAACCAAAGTGATGTCGCTTATGATGTGACAGACAAAATACCAGACCAGATGGCTGCAAGATCTCAGAGTATGTTGCTGTTGGCCGAGTGATGTGACATACCGAAGGACAGATCCCCGGACAGATCTCAAGATATATTTTCTGCTGGCTGATCATTGTGAGACTGACTGACAGGTGATCGTGCGGCATTGCCACATGGATACAGAATCTCAATAGACTGTGCGGTTGGCAAAGTGTCCAGGCTCTGCCTGGTCACTTGATATAAGAGTCTCAGGACATGAAAGGTCTTGGACCAGACACAAAACTTGTACCCTGGGTGCGAGTGTGACTCAGACATTAACCATGCAATGATCAAGGAGTAAAGCTCAGCAGAAAGGAGCTGCTACTCTCCTCCACTGGGTTCTTACAAAATTCAATAAGTGAAAGACAAGCTGAAATTCAAATAAATTTAATTATGAGAAGTGGAATTTATTTCATAATAAATAAGTGAAATATTTCTATATAAATTTATTAGAGTGTATTTTGCGTGCGAGTTTAACATGCTGAGATTGTTGTTACACTTAGTTCCCAGCTGTAAGGAACTGCTAATCAAAGAGCCCATCCTTGCATCTGACCAGTAGTACAAGGTTGTTTGTTGTCCTGGATGCACCCGAAAGCACAACCGGTTAGGATGTAGATTTTTTATGATATTTGTTGTTATTGGAGATCAAACCTCTGTCAATCCTCCTGGTTCCATATTAGTGAATTCTCCATAATATAATAAAATATGGTGCACTTTCTTTATTTATTCAACATATTTCAAGTGTCTAGAGAAATTTAAAATAGATTAAAATGCAGCAAAATGAAAATTGTTTTCAAAGAATTTTATGGCTATCCCAGCTCAAGGGAAATAAATCTGGAAAAATAAGTACTAAATTTTATGAAAACCCTGTACACATTCTTGATGAAAATTTGAATTAGCTAAACTGTATGTTTAAAGTTTGGATCTCTAGACAGCTCAAATATGACTACATCTGCATTCAAGAAGTTTATACACATTGAAATCCTGAATTTTCTCTGCATTCAAACCAGGTTGTTGACTGTATCATGAAAGATTTCACCACCTGCATGGTTCTGGAAGATAATGAAAATCAAACATGTTAGAAAGTCATAATGTTAGCATGTTATTTTTATGATAAATCTGGAAATATCTGCAACTTTGAATCATAAAGAATAATAATACAGATAAAATGTATTTGTCTAAATATTAGAATGCAACAGTAATCAGTGTCCCAGTAAACGTGATTTATCTTCATGATATGATCTTTTGTCTATAGTGTCTGCCTCTCTGTAGTGCTCAATGCCTTAATGTTTGGAAAGAGCTAGTCATCCTGCTTTTTGAGTGTCTTGTCAGAAAAAAAAGTTTCATGTTTTGTGATGTTTTTTTCCCGCCTGGTCCCTTTATTCTAACTTTATCACAGTGAACCACAAACACCCATCCAGCCCCAACTGGCAGGGACACAGCTTTGAAAATGTGTGAAAACCAAGGTGGGAAATAACCATAACAGTGAGGCCGCATTTAATTATTTCTGTTTGCCTTTCCCTACCTTGTCTAGAAAAGTTGGGTAGGTATGTAGGCCTTTTTTTTCTTATACATTAATAGAAATACAGATTTTTTTTATGATTTTCAGGGGTAGCGTTTTATTTCCTCACCTAAACAATTTCTCTCGTGCAAAAGAAAAAAAAATGAAAAAATAAGAAAGGGCATTGAGTAGGTACAATTTTGATGATTAGGTACTGTAGGGAGAGGGCAAACAAACATATTTTTATTTTTGGCCAAAGTACTAACTTGAAGCCAATTTAAGTTACATACCTAGCAAATGATATGTTCTCCGCAACAAATTGAATCATTAGACATGAACTGTACCGAGTACAACATCAGTGTGACCAGCCCCTCTGTAAAGTGCATCTTCCACATGTAGGCTAGAAGCCGTCACTATGCTGAAATATTATGACCAAGGAAACATGTTTCAAATGAGCTTCATCATGCTAAAACATGTCTCATTCAAGCTGATTCCATTCACAGGGTTTAACATTTGACATTTTGCAACTTCCGTTTTTTCTTTTGTTGAATATCTAGTAAACGGTTGCAGATGATTTCCTAATATTTTATATTTGGATACATATTGATGATATGCATTGAATGAGCCATGAAAATTGTCAATCTAAGGAACTTCATTTTTTCACCCCATTTTCTGCAACTTTGCAGAAAATTTTAGTTATCAGTAAAATTTAGGGGATAGGGTAGATTATAATTGAATATTACACATTTTCAAATTAATTGCACTAGTATTTTTAAAAATTTTTGCTGCACTTTTTACTACTTTTGGGTTGCAAGACATAGTCATTTTTTTCTTGTAGTGTTTCACAAAAGTGAGATTTGGGAAAATGCAGTTTCTAAAAGATGGTGTCCAGACAGTAGTCAGTGTTTATATTTGACGCCAAGCGTGGCATGAAATACCTTAGGTGCGCAATATTATGGGACTGCACCGAATGTACATTTTACCACATGATATTTAAGACAGTTTTAAGAAGGTTATGACCGATTTGCTTACTGGTTTTGTCCGAATACTAGTACAAAATATACAATACAATATTTGTCATGACTGTGATTGTCCAACTTGAAGACTATTTGCTCATGAGCAGAACCTAAAAATGGATAAAACTTGATACTCACAGCTATTTAATGTGTTTTCACAGTTTTGTATTGTCCAACAGTCTCGGGAACAGTCTACTTTCAGTTTCACTTTCACCGGTGTTTTTGTTGGGGGAAGAAATCACTTCCTGCTCGGTTATAGTCCCTGATTTCAGCGTAAATATACTAAGACAGCTTTCTATTTTAAGTTTTCCATGTTGAAATTAATCTAATCACTTAAATTTATGTTAAAAATGAGAAAATGTTCGACTTCTCAAGAAAATACACTTCATTTCCTGATTTCAGTTGTACCTTCTTTTTGAAGAGCTTCAAGGGGAAGTAACTCTCAGTGTTAATGTTGTTGCTAAGGAAATCCCCCTATAAAGGGTCTCCCTCAAGCCCAATTCATTAACTGATTGGTATTAGCGCATTTTTTACAATTAACACATTATGAAATTTAATATATTTTTGCAAAAACTCTCTTCTAAGCCTTAACAGAGTAATAATAATGCCTTTTTCAATGATTATATCAGGCCATTAAAATCCAATCTTCAATGTCATATTTCTGTCTGGGTTCAAAGAGGCCCACAGATGTTTTTTCATAAATCATGATTTTGATGCGTGTTCTATAGAAAATTAATACTGCCTATACTAGGAATGCCTGCCTTTTAGAAAAATATTCAATCAAAATAAGCACCCAAAACCAAGATTTTTCACCCAAAAATCATATTTAAATGTCAATAAATCTACCAATCCTGTGTATATCTTTAATTGGGGTCATCTGATCAACTAAAAATTATATATTCTACAATTCTGGTAAGAAAAAAATGAAATGATAATGTTTGGATATCATAAAAATCCAACTAAAGACCAATACCTCTTAAACACAATTTTATTCAGATTTTCCAATGTTTGATCCCGGTTGCCATGGTAACAGAAGCATATTTTTAAAAATTATAATCAATTCCCTTCATTGTTTAAGCATCCTAACATAACTAAAACAATTAAACTGGAATCCCTGACTATGCGTGGCCAAAATATTTTGGTGGTTAGGTGGAATTAGTCTTAATGTTTTTACTGGAAGTTTTTTGCTGCTGCTAAAATAATAATAAAAAAAACACACGATTAACACGAAAATAATGCAGCTACAAGTAAAGTTACAAAATCCACAATCGGTTCGACTTTTGTTTAAATGCAACTAAAGGAGCGAGGTAACGAAGTGCAGGTTTGCTAGACAGTGCAACTAGAAAATATGACAATAAGACTAAACACACAGCCCCTTAAATGTTTACTTTTCGGTACACAAGGAAGTAATTCTACCATTTCATGGTTTTGATCAAGCCTTTCGTGGAGCATGCCTTAGGGACCCACTGGACGGTATTGCTGGATTGTAGGTGTCTACACAGAAATCACACAAATGATTTGTTTTCTCCTTGATTGGCGCATTTAGGATTTTGCGGCAACTTGAATGGAATGATGGTATCAGTGGCTATAAAAGATCTTACAGAAAAGAATAGCTAGTCAATATGCCATCAAGATATGCTTTAGTGGTAAAATTTCTCCCAAAGGATCCGGTGCCAGATACTCTGATCACAGCCGGTGCCCAAAAAATACAACTTCAGGTGTGCTCCGAAAGGATCTGTTTCTACATGACTTTCTGGTGATAGTAAGTTAATATTTTACTTTTTGTGAGCGAATTAGTGTATTTTGATTAAGTTTTACTGTGTGGTAGTACAAAAAATATATTTCATATTGTTTTTCGAAGACATTTCGTTGCAAATATCTTCATTTGCGATTAAAAAAGCGGTTTTGAGTGCAGCCTGTACTGTCGCATTGTTAAAGAATGGTACTTATTTCATTTAAAACGGCGAAAACAAAGAAGCACATTGCGAATTTTCGCTTCAGCTACCAAATTCATTTTGTTGTGCATTACGTGGACTTTTTATCTGAGGATATCACCCAACGGTTGATTATGTTTCTAGCGCCTAAAAGTCTTCGTCTACCAATTTCCTCTGAAAGGAACCGTCCCTTCCTCCGAAAGGAACGGGAAACGCATATTTCCTCTGAAAGGATCCGTTTTGGTTACCTACCGTGAAACATATCCCCTCAAAAACTAGTCGCTCAGTTTCCTCTGTCCCTTGGATAACACCTGAAATAAGAAGGAAGATTTGCAGAAAAAATGCAACTCATGCAAAAGCTAAAAAGACTGGTAGTGCAAAATTTAGATCTAAATTTGAATCTTTACGGAAAGAGATCAAAGCTGATATCAGGAAGCAGCATGATCTTTATGTGAACAACTTGGTAGGAGATGTTAAGGCTAATCCTAGAGATTTTTACAGGTACATAAACAGTCAGAAAAAAGATACCCAAGGTATTCCCCCGTTGAAAAAGAGAAATGGAAGTGGAATAGCTCAATCCGAATTTGAGAAGGCGGAAGAATTTAATGGTCAGTTCTCGGATGTTTTCACTAAAAGTGAATACAAACAGGTCCCTCTTATGGATAGATCTGCCCCATTCATGCATGATACATGTATTGTGGTCACAAAGGAAGGGGTGACCAAACTTCTCAAAGGTCTAAACCCGTCTAAAGCCTTAGGGCCTGATGAGCTTCATCCCAGAGTCCTAAAGGAACTGGCTATGGAATTAGGGCCGGTATTCGCCCATCTCTTCCAGCAGTCAATTGATACAGGCGAAATTCCTAAAGAATGTGTAACGGGATAGTCTCCCTTGTAGAATACGTTGGTGCGACGTATTAGCGGCATATTAGCGGGTAGTAATATGCAAATTAGAAACTCGAAACTTTGTGATTAGAGTAACGGTTAGGTATTTAGCGCAGTAAACCACCCTTGGTGGATGAGCATGCTTTTCCATCGACGGGGTTGCTGTGGCTTGGCTCGGCCGTTCGTTACATTTGGTGGCAGCGGTGGGATGATGACAACTGCCAGAACGGAGTTGCCTTACCCATGTAGTCCCCAGGCCAAGACTCGGGGCGAGTCTTCTCGGAGGGGGAAGTAATGTAACGGGATAGTCTCCCTTGTAGAATACGTTGGTGCAACGTATTAGCTAGTAATATGCAAATTAGAAACTCGAAACTTTGTGATTAGAGTAAGTGTTAGGTATATAGCGCAGTAAACCACCCTTGGTGGATGAGCATGCTTTTCCACCGACGGGGTTTCTGTGGCTCGGCTCGGCTGTTCGTTACAAATGGTCTTTTGCTAATATTTGCCCCCTGTTTAAGAAGGGCGACAGGTCACTTGCCCGCAATTACCGCCCTGTTTCTTTGACATCCATTCCTTGTAAGCTTCTTGAACATATTGTATGCTCTAATATTATGGCCCATCTTGATGAACATGAACTCCTGTCAGACAGGCAACACACGTTTAGGAAATGGCATAGCTGTGAAACTCAGTTGACTACAGTGATAAATGACTGGGCCAAAATCTTAGACAAAAAAGGCCAGGTCGACACTTTTATACTCGATTTTGAAAAGGCTTTCGATACTCCTCCCCATGAACTCCTTAAAAGCAAATTGTTCAGCTATGGAATAGGTGGAACAACACTGAATTGGATAAATGCTTTCCTTTGTTTCAGACAACAAAGGGTAGTGGTTAATGGTATTAAATCGGATTGGGCTCCAGTTGTGTCGGGTGTCCCTCAGGGCACCGTTCTCGGCTCCTTGCTGTTTCTTGTATATGAATGACATCTCAGCAGACATCGAGTCTGAAATAAGACTCTTTGCTGATGATTGTGTTTGCTATCGTGAAATCAAGAATGAAGAGGATACATTGAAACTTCAAAGAGACATTGATCGCTTAGGCAGTTGGGCTAGAAAATGGGGAATGAGATTTCAACCCGTCAAATGCAACATGATGCAGCTGACAAATAAACGGTCTAGTAAGATACAGGCTAACTACACCCTTGAGGGCACTTCACTGGAAAACGTTGAAAGCATAAAATACCTGGGTGTAACTATCACCAATGATTTGAAATGGAATACTCATATTTCCAATGTTTGTACAAAGGCTAATAGAACTCTCGGATTCTTGAGGAGAAATTTGTATTCTTGTCCCCCAGACGTGAAAGAAGCAGCTTATAAAGGACTGGTGTGGCCCGTCTTGGAATATGGAAGCTCAGTTGGGGACCCTCACACTCATGGCCTCCAGGAAGAACTGGAAAAGGTCCAAAATCGTGTGGCAAGGTTTGTGACGGGAAATTATGTTTTTGAAACTGGGAGCATGACTCAGTCTGGCATTTTAGGTCAACTGAAATGGGAATCTCTTAAGAAAAGGAGGAAGGTTCTATACAAAGGTCTAAAGGGTAAAGCCAGAATACCCACAGATGACCTTATCCCAAAGAATAGGCGTTGTAGAAATCAACACTCTTTGGCTTTTCAGATACCTTCAGCTAGCAAAGAAGCGTACAAAAGTAGTTTCTTTCCACAGACTATCAGGGACTGGAATGACCTCCCTGATTCACTTGTCTCCTCTGCTGAAATGTCTGATGACTGTGTGTCCAAGTTCGCTTCACTCGTGCGTTCAAGGGACTAATTTCTCCCCCATCCGAACCCCCTGGTGAAATAATGTCATTTGGCGTGTCACCAGTAAACTATTCAGATTCAGATTCAGATTGTGAGAGCTCGGGACTAATCTTCTCCGGTCAAGCCCCATCCCCCTGGTGTGGTATTGTCAGTTTGACGTTTCACCAGTAAACTATTCTGCCTCTGATGATTCTGATTGGAATTATATCACAAGATATACATTGCACAGTCATCAAAAGTGAGTGCATGAAGATAGGCAGTGTTGCATACATTGCACATCAAAAGTGATTGCAGGCATGAGTTGCAGTATATATGTGAATGCTTTGTTGTAGTTTTTTTTGTTCTTTCTGTGCAATGATTCATTATGTAAGAGCACTTTTTCAGAATGGTGCCGCCTATCAACAGATGTACAGTACCAAAAAATGTAAACCTCCGTTCAGAAGGACAGAAATTTTTTTTATGGACTGATTATGATTACTGTCATTTTAAAGTAGAATGTTCTCCTGGACAGGGTTCAGCAGTCAAGATTTCATGAGATTGAAATATTGATGATGCCATTTTGATTTTCTTTGTTCTTTAGCAATGGCAGGCTGCTATCTGAGAGGCAGCTCCAAGGAACTTTAGGCCTAAAAATGTGATCCTGGTTTCCTGACAGACCTAGGGTGAACTCTAGCTTTTCTTTGAACCCAAGAAAAAAAATATAAAAAAAGTTCACAACCGATTCCAGTTTTTAGCTGGACTGCATGAAATGCATAGAGCTATTGTAGTCATCCAGGTCGTCCACGTTCCCATGCGCGTGCATGTCACACATGCGGTATAGTTTTCTAGAAGGCCATATCTTGACATCCACTCACAGAAAACATTCATACTTGGACCATAGATACCCTGTAGGGTTAGCTTTCATTCCATGGCAGGGGGTGGTACTGGAGGTTAAAATCTAGAACTGTTCCGGATGTACTGCTGTGTAACTTTTACAAAGAGTCCATATCTTGACAACAACTTATCATAAAGCGTTCATACGTCATACACTTCAGGTTCCATGACATCGGACCTCTGGCTTGGAGTCACTGGGGTGGGGCTAGAGGTCAAAATCTAGAACTCCTGAAATATTTTTTTTTTTGTTTAAATAGAAACAACTTAGAAAGATGGTTGGTCATTCATCTTTTAACTTTGTGACACTGACTTGTGTGTCATGATGGTAAGATTGGGTTGACCTACTTTTCATGGTCCAGTGATTTTGTCTTATATTATCTTGACACTCAATTAGTATATTCTCATACTTCTTTCAGATTTTGAGTGAGTATAACCAGATCATTGACCCCAATATACATGTACTTACAGGTCATGGTGACCTAATTTCACAGTTCAGTGATTTTGTCTTATATCTCGGCACTCAATTGGTTCAGGGTTTGCGCTAGGATTTTATTTTCTTTCGCCACCACTTTCGCCAAACTGATATTTTTTGTGCCATTTTCTTGAACTTTGTGCCAAATGTTGGCCTTTTTTTTCGCTGTAAATGCTAATTGGTGACAACACAAGAGAACTCCATATTATGGGTATGGAACAGTAGTGGCTTAGTCCTATTTGTAGCACCAAAATGCAACCAAATGTATGCTAAAATGAAGTTGCATTTCATTATAACCTCCAGACAGGACTCTCAAAGTGTTTCCAGTAAGGAGGAGAATTTTGCCCTGTATACATTTAGTTTAACTGAATATGTTTGTTGCAGCAATGCACAAAAATAAACAGCTCAGACGCTGGTAGTCTGGCACTGACCAGTAACTATTCATTTTTATCCTTTTAGAAAAAAAAAAATGAGGTTGTTTTTTCAAAGGTTGTACTTGTACATTATCAGCAAGGGAGGCAACTTATGAAATATTTAAAATCATGATGTTTGCAAAAACAAATAAATTAACAGCGTTGAACATGAAATAAAACATAAAAAGTATACATAAATAAGTTAGCAAAATAAAGATGAGTCAAGAAATCTGGAAGCATGATAATTATGAAGAGCTGAACAAGTTATTTTTTGTTAATAATAGACTATAAAACACTATTTTTACTTCAAAATTAGAAGTTATATATATATATAAAGCCTCTTGTCGATCCTTTTACATATTGTACACACTAGCGGTGTGTAAAATCAACCATGCGCTAATCACATGCTAATAGCGTGTCATCTTTTGTTGCACTGCATGATTGAATAAACAAAGCTGAGGTGACAGCTTGTTGTCTATTCAATTCTCTAATTACACGCATCAGTTGACTGAGTTTGTTTTGACAAAGGATTATACTGACACTGGCTCAATTTTACAGATAAATCAGTGGCGATTTTCACTAGTTTTTGGTTGAATAAGATGGCCTATTTTATCGCCAGTTATTTTTCGCCAATGTCTTATTTTTAGCGCCAAAGTCTTTGATCTGTCGCCATTTGGCGCCGTTGGCGACCGCTAGCGCGAACCCTGTGGTTTATGAAAATATTTCTTTCACACTATGTTTGCGCATGACAAGAACTTTGACCCTAAGGTAGTCCTAGACCACTGTGATCTTATTTTCCGGTTCAGTGATTTCGCCATATATCTCGGCACTCAGTTGGTATATGAACATATTTCTTTCACAGTATGTTTGTGTATGACAAGTCCTTTCACCCTAAAGTAGTCCTAGGTCACTGTGACCTAATTTCATGGTTCAGTGAATTTGCCTTGTATCTTGACACTCAGTATATTTTCATAACTCTTTCAGATTATGAATGAGTATGACCAGACCTTTGACCCTAAAGTACTTATAGGTCTCTGTGACCTAATTTCATGGTTCAGTGATTTTTGCCTTATATCGCGGCACTCAATTGGTATGTGAATATGCTTCTTTCACTATATGTTTGTGTATGACAAGACATTTTACCCTAAAGTATTCCTAGGTCACTGTGACCTAATATCTCGACACTCGGTATTTTTTTCATACTTCTTTCAGATTATGAATGAGTATGACCAGACCTTTAACCCAAACATACTTATAGGTCACTTTGACCTAATTTCATGGTTCAGTGTTTTTGATTTATATCTCAACACTCAATGGGTATGATCATGTTTCTTACACATTATAAGTAAAAATAACTAGACCTTTGACCCTAAAGTAATTATAGGTGAGTGTGACCTTATTTCATGGTTCAGTGATTTTTGCCTTGTATCTCGGCACTCAAATGGTATGTGAACATACATGTACCTCTTTCACAATATGAGTGAACCTTAGGTACATGTAGTTATAGTTAACTGTCATGGTTCAGTGATTTTGCCTTATAGCATCAATCATTCAATGCAGAAAGTTGTATGAGCATAATGCTTTGGGTTACAGGTCGAGTTTGTTCTTATTTTGTCAAAGGTCAGAAGCCGTCGCGCGCTGTCCTGCGAAAGCTCTTATTATACATTATCATCAAGGTTGACAATCACGTGACAAAAATCAATTATTCATAATTGTATACTAGTATTCTGACAGAACCTGTAAACAAATCGGCCATACGTTTCTTAACACTGAATGAAATTTCACGGGGTAAAGTATGCATACCCCGGAACCGTTCGCTCTAACCTGCTATCAACTGTCAGTTTAATGTGCTCTATAATTTACTAGATTTCCCCCGCACCCCAAGCAGCTGGATTTATATTTTAACACTGAGGTTGCTCGGGGGTAATTCTAGGAAACAAAAGCATGCATTATACTGACTGTTGTACAGCAGTTTAGTGTGTACCACGCCGGGGTATGTGCACTTTACCCCATGGAAATTCATTCAGTTTTAAGAAAAATGCAGCTGATTTGCTAAATGGTTATGTCCGAATACTAGTACACAAAAATCAATTTTAGTCACGTGATTGTCCACCTTGATCATTACGGTTCCTTTCACTTTTAGGTGAGACTGTTACATTTGGACTGTCTGGATCCAATTTGATGACTGTAAATCATTTCTGTGGCGTATTTCAACATAATTTTCATGCGAAAAGGCGCATTATGCGGCATATCATTCAGAAACTGCTCAAGTCAATTGCATCACCCTTGTATTTTTGGTACTCAAAAACGGCAATATGGCCTGCAAATTTTTTTTCCATATGGGATTAAACTCGCGGTAAGTCTTACATGACATGGAAAAAAATCCAACCTACCAACCCTATAAATACTGGCGATACAACCGGAATCACAACATTATTTTTTTAGGCCTGATATTGTCTGCAAATGTGCCGTATGGGATTAAACTCACGGTAAGTCTTACATGACATGGGGAAAAAAATTTGGACCTACCGACCCTATGAAAACTGGTGATGAAACCGGAATCGCAACATTAATTTTTAGGCCTTACGGAACGCTTGCTGACGCTTTTTTGTAACACTGTTGCATGTAAAATAGAAAATTGAGTTGTGCAATGCACCCCTGGTCACAATTCTTGCCTTCTTGTTCAGTCACGGACATAATAGGTAATATTAAAAAAAGAAGGAGAAAAAAATCAAGTTTTAAAATTATGTAAGTTTTGCTTAAAAAAACTTATTCACCTGTTTTCACCTTCCTATTGTTACTAAGCACAATTTTCATGGGCAAGTTGAATTTGTTCATTTTTTTTCTTGATGACATATTTTTCTAAGCATTGTGTTGTCATATATACTGCAATGGAAAAGAAATGCATCTGTGAACAAGTTTTGTTAATTTAACAAATGATTTTATATGCTTGGTCAGTTTGTCTTCTCTAGTTTAAGTTAGTGTAAATCAGAATTGATAAACAATAATTTGCTGTATTCGTTTTTAGCCTTACACTTGAAATCACATTTTTTCATGCTGATTGTAGAATAGTGGGTTTAAAAGTAAAGAATCTTTTCAAACATTGTCACTGTGAAATTTTGGCATATTTAAAACACAGAGAATTCGCAAATTTTGGCATATTTAAAACACAGAGAATTTGCAACATTCACGCGAATGTGGTACAACAAAGGTTTCCCACAGTGGAAACAGCTGAATTTTAGTTCAGCATACAGGGTGTTAAGAAAGTTCGAAGACATTGTAATATTCCTTATAACTTCATAATGAATAATAACACAATCTCAAAAATCAACACAATTAAAACCCATTTTGATATCAGTTTGCACAGTATAAAAGAACTTCTACAACTTCTGTTTTGACTGGTTTATATTACAATTTCTAAGTCAGGGTGCCACAGCTTGCCGTATTCTCTATAATGAGATTTGTGTAAAAACGGGTGGCATATTAAACATAATTAAAACTATTCACAATATAAACCAGGGAGCATAAAATAACTTTAAGTGATAGTCACTGTCCTTAACATCACCATGAACATAACAGTTATTTTAAGCTAGTTCAGAACATTTTTTTTTTTTCATCAGATGAAAAAGCATGATTTTCGATCAGAAAAGCTGTGGGTGTTTTGATAGGGGGTAGGGGTAATCAAGACTTAATGGAATCAAAGAATGAAGCAAATAACTTACATAAAATATTTCATATTATGTATTAAGTGTCGGGATAGTGAACAGAATTGTTAAAATGTTCATTTTCTGGATTATGTGGTTAAGATTTATCATACATTAAGGTTGACCCCAAAAAGTTGCAAAAATAGCCTAGGGTAAAATGACGAAAAATTGAGAATTTTATTAACAATATAACTTTTTTACTGGCATGGGCACCGTAAACCACAACAATACACACCCCTGTATCAAATATTACCACGCAAATCTAAATAAACTACTGTATGTTTACGTTATATTCAAAATAATAAGGTTTTTAACGCAAAATTTCATGTTGACGAAAGTGAGGGACAGGCTTAGGTATAACATGTTTTTCAATAAGTTTTATTCAAAAATAAGGAAGGGGCGTCATCAAAAATTAGTTTCCATTATGCCACAACATATCTAATAGCATTATATTAGAAAAAGAAATGACAATAACTACGCAGTTTCAAATGTTCATAAAATATTTACCTATACCCCCTACTATTTGTGGCCTATTTCAAGAATGGGGGTACCCTAAGACTTTGCTGAGCAATTCCATAAACTTTACTAGACAACAGAAAATGATGACTCACATTTGCATAAAACACTCTTGACAATATTTGTAATCAATGTTTTCATTGTGAATCCTTTAAACAGTTTTTTGGACAAGCACTGGTTAAACCCACATTTTGCATTTTATGACACTCAATTCAGAAGAGGGGTCGCTTATTTTCCACATGTATTTTTCCTATCAGTTTGCTATAAAGCAAAGTTTTGTCCATAATATCATGTATGACATATTTTCAAGATTAAAATATATACTGTGTAATAATATCTAAATGCTTTATTTAACACTCAGTATCCTTTTGAATGATGTCTTCGAACTTTCTTATCACCCTGTACTTCAATTCTGGGCTGTTTTTCTTAGGACATTATGCTGGTAATTTTTACAATTTGAGAATTATGACAGTTTTTCTATGGGCATGAGAGAAGGAAAAAATGGCTGAATGTGGACAATATGTAACTATTGCTCAAAACCAGATCCAACACAAACCGGTCTGTACAGTCACAGAAGATGGTTAGAGGCAGGAAATTTTGGATGTAGAAAGAAGAGGAATTATACTATCCATGTAGCGAAAACAAAGGGGCTGACCAGCTTCGCGGTTACCGCGAAGCTGATCTGCGCCTTTGTTTTCGCCTATGCAGATTGTTGGTTTTCCAATGCAGCGGCTCAAATTTTTTATTGCCACAAACTTTCACTCATAAATAGGGGTGGATGAGTGTATTTTTTAGCACTGATAGTGATAGGGTGTCACATTTTGCTAGGATGTTGGCTAAAGCTCATTTACCTTAAAGCTTTGACCTGGTCTTTGACCACTCAGGGCATGATGGTAGATAACATATACAATGTACATGTATTGTAACAGGTTTTTATTTCCTTACTAATATAAAGGTATTGTGACATAATCTTTTATCTTGATTACCAGTACATATGAGCCAAGACACTAGAAAAACGATCTGCGGGTTTCTGACTAGGTCGGACGCAAACCGGCCTTTACAATCACAGTTACAGGCTAAAAGCTTGAAATGTTGGATATAAGTAGAAGAGGGATTGTACTGTTGATGTAGCAAAAACAAAGGCGCTTATCAGCTGTTCATTTAATGCACAGCTGATCTTGGCTTTTGTTTTCACATATTCACAAATCCAGTTTTCTCATGACATGGCTCATATACAATTTATACATGATACAGTTGTGAGATAAAGTTTGCCTGCATCCCATTTACCTTGTTTCACAGTATGTAGATATTGATATTCTCTGTATGGTTGCTAGATCTATATAGATACTCGGTAGCCAGTATAAACTAGTTAGACATTGGACTGTTAAAAGTCAGCTATTAGTAATACATCAAATATTAATCTGTGACACTTTCCTTGGGGTGATTCAATTAGAGACCAGTTATAGGATTTGTTTAAGTGAAGGTACTTGATATGTTTGTTTGTTCTTTTCTAAGATTTTATCATTTTCGGGGGCAAACATTATCTTAAAAAACAAAAATAACTATTTAAGCATGCATGCAGTGGCACTGACCATTCAAAGATGCATGTAGTTATAAGGCTTTACCATTTTCAGATGAACAGGAAGTTATCACTACAGAATACTCATAGACCATTGCATGACATTAAGTTCAAACATTGCCCATAATAATTGAAATTAACAGTAATATTTCAAACTTTATAGGAAATAATGTATACCTATACAAATTCAAAACACCCCAAAATGCTGGTAATTGCATATTTGATTATTTTGAATGGTTCACGTCTTATTAGAAACTGACAGTACCTGATGTAGCTCTTTAGCTCACAGGTCTGAGCCCATCAGGACAACATGTCTGTGTAAAATATACACCCTTATACCCCACTTTTATATAGCAAAACTGGGGTCTGCAGGGGTAAACCTATATTTCTTATTTTGGCTCCAAAACATAGATTGTGGGTACTCGCTAGAACTGCCTCACTGAGTACCAAAATCTATGTTTTGAGCAAATATAAGAAAAATGTAAAAAAAAATTCTACTGAAAATTTTCACTCTTTACAATTTAGAAAAATTCTGTATATTACATGGGCGTGTTTTTGTAATGCTAGGGCCGACAGTTGAGCTTGCAAGATAGGCATGCACCCGCAGTTGAGCTTGCAAGATAGGCATGCACCCGGCATCCATTGCCAATCAAAGCCAAATTTTTCATGAAGCATCTGTATGAAGGGGAAACCAATATGCTTATAAAAATTGCGGTCACATGATTAAGATGGCTGCCAAGCCTATATATATAGTAAAACCCTACAAGACTCCGGAATGGGTGCAAAGATTCTAGGGAAACTTGTCATGTAACATCAGGGACTAGAGAACTGCAATGTGTCTATAAATCATGACGCTGGGATTACCTTGACCTAAGGGCAAGTCAACTAAGGTCGCCTATGCATTTGAATGGGAAAAACTGTTAAAATGTCATCTGAAGGGAAAAACTTTCATGAAATGCGTAACTGGACAGAGGGTCTAGGAATCTTTAAAAAATGGCCCCAGGGAATAGTCTGCCCCCACCGTGAGGCTTTATACATGTATAAAACCATATTTATGTTCAAACAGTTTCTCTTTTGAAACCACTTGGCCAATCGAAGCCAAATTTTATGGGAAGCATCTTAAGGAATGGAGAATCATTATGTTTATATAAATAATCCAGTTGACATGACCAAGATGGCTCCATGCCCATTTATGGTAATTTAAAAACCCTTCTCTGGAATCTGTGGACCGATTTCAATGGAACTTGGCAAATTGGCCTACACATAGCAATGGGAGTTTAAGAATGTGTTTATAAATCATGATCTTGTGATGAACATGACTAATAACTTTGCCCATGCATTAGAATGGAGAAAATGGAATATATCATATGAAGGAAAAAAATTGCAGTATATGAACATAATATTCAAACATGAATTTATTGGTATGTATAAATGTATACAAAATCATCTCAGGTGAGCGTTTACAAGATAATTGGGTCTCTGGTTTGAGTTATCATGTCCATGCAGTTATTAAGAAATTACCTACAAGTTGTTAGTTTTTTTGCCAGTGAGTAGAACAGCTAATTGCACGCCCATTTCTGATTGGTTACATGAAGAAAATAAAGGACAATACATGTAGGTAAAAGCAAACAACATATAAGGAGAGCAACTTTTGAAATCATTCAGTTCTTTTTGCTTGTTATCAAAATCATTCTTTTTGCTTGTTATCAAAATTAGTACTTCCTATTACAAACACTCATGTTCTCTGTGCTTTAAGAGGTTTCTAATTAGTCCACATCTTGTCTTCCTGCTTTCTGAATTGTGTGTTAATTCAATTGAGCTCATTCCAGGTTCTATCCCTGTTTTCATATACCTTAATTTATGAAATTATGATATTTGATTACTTGTAGGTGAAAGTGCCATAATGCCCAAGTCTTCCTGTGGGTGATAAAACATATACCTCCAGAATGACAAAGTGGTCAGAAAGAATCCATAATCTGGATGCCGCCGAGGCCAAGGAGTTTTTACTCGGCCAGTCATCGACAGTGGAGGAGGTGTTTCTGTCCCATCAACACCCCCAGCAGGATGTCGCCGAGTATCAGCTTGATGTGTGTAACAACACAGTCCCAAAATCACCTACCTCACCAAAAGGTGCTACAGAAGTATTCGACTTTAAGTCGGACAAAGACGGGCCGAACTGTTACCAAGTTTGTCTCTCTTCCATTGTGATCATAGGAGTGACCTGCTTTCTGGTTGTGTTATGTCGGGATTTGATCAAGGACCTGTTAATATGGCTGGCCAGTGTTCATATAGCGGTCAGCGTAGTGATATTTTTGCTACTGTTCATTATCGTCTCATATCCCATGGCTTGGGGTGTGATATTATTAATGATTGCATGTGGATATTTATACGGTTACATTTACGGGCCATTAGTTGTCTTACTGTGCAGTGCATGTGGCATCGCCGTAGCTCAAGTGACCATGAAAACCTTCTGTCGTTCATTTATAATCAGGAAATTTTATAATGAAAAGATGACTGCGGTGATTAATGTTGTTGGAGGAAAACATGGTTTTAAAGTGGTAGCCTTGACGAGATTAACTCCCATTCCATTTGGTCTTCAGAACAGTCTATTTTCAGTAAGTATTCAACACATGATTTTTTCAGTAAGTACACATAATATTCATCACATGATATTTTCAGCAAGTATTCATCACATGATCTAGGCCACAACAATACAAAAACAGTTGTGGTGGGGTTGTTCCACACCAGGTCAAACAGACTGGGCTCAACAGCCAAAGAAGATGGCTAGGAGCTGCTTGGAATCCTTAATAAAGAGCCTATACTTCATGTGTGATCTATGTAGCAGAAAAGAAGGTGATCAGCTGTATGATAACTGCTTAGCTAGCTGATGTAGCTAATTAGCTTTGCTGAGGGGGGGGGGGGGCTTTTGCTGATGTAGCTAACTAGCTTAGCTTAGCTGATGTAGCTAACTAGCCCAGCTTAGCTGATGTAGCTAACTAGCTCAGCTTAGCTGATGTAGCTAGCTAGCTTAGCTGATGTAGCTAGCTAGCTCAGCTTAGCTGATGTAGCTAACTAGCTCAGCTTAGCTGATGTAGCTAGCTAGCTTAGCTGATGTAGCTAACTAGCTAAGCTTAGCTGATGTAGCTAGCTAGCTTAGCTGATGTAGCTAACTAGCTCAGCTTAGCTGATGTAGCTAGCTAGCTTAGCTGATGTAGCTAACTAGCTGACGACATATGATTTTTCACATTCTAATAAACTATCAATTATTGACATTTTGCTCCAATGAACTTTTTCTGTAATGAGAGTTTGACATTAATATTGAAGTTGGAGTTTCACCTTTGACCGACTTTCACTGTATATGATGTTGGTCAGTATGTGATACACAAGATAAAAATATTATCATATTTCATATCAAGATAGTTACTATCAAGATATCATTATGACTTGTAATACTAAGACCATCAAAAGTAAATTATCAAAAATGCAGGGATCAGACAGGTCAGATTAGGCAGTTTTTGAAAGCAAAGATCAGGGTCTACAAACACTCAATATGTACATGTATTTTGTTAACACTTAATGCTTTTAAAGTACACACAGTTTAATTGGCGTCAAATTGCAGGGAAAAAACTTGTCTGAAGCCTTTTTAAAAACCGGGAGTGAGGGTACACATCAGCAATTAATGTATAGGTAATAATCTGCTCCATATTCAGTGTCAACAAATCTTGATTAGCAGGTTTTTACTTTGTTCACATAACTCATAAGATCAGTGACAGATAGTAGTTAAATGTCATAAAGTTCTTCGATGTGCAAGTTTAGTCTAAAATGGATGTTAGACTTTTGTGTGAAAACTTTTGTTTTTCCAAGCAGTCATTTATCAATATCAATATCTGTCAATGCATCATATCATTCATATGATGGTCATGTATGTTTCATCAATGGTTTTAAGATCTACAAATAATCAGGTGCCTATTAGCTTTTGAAAACATCATACCTGCAAAATTTGACCATATTATTATTGATGGGTCATTTTACTGTTTGAACGATTCCAACATAGACTGGTTTTAGTTATAATGGACCTGGTTCAATCCAGTCTAAACAGAATAATATTGTTTTTTTATTTTCATGCGCTTAAGTCACACGGTAATGAGGCACAATAAAAATAAAAACAATAAAATCATATCAAACATCAAGACTGAAATGAGCCGCCCCATGGGAAAACCAACAATCTGCATAGGCGAAAACAAAGGCGCGGATCAGCTTCGCAGTAACTGCGAAGCTGATCAGCGCCTTTGTTTTCGCTACTCGGATAGTACAGTTCCTCTTCTACTTAACTCCAAAATTTCAAGATTCTAGCTCTTTTCTGTGACTGTACAGGCTTGTTTGTGTCAGACCTGGTCGGAAACCACATTGTTGGTTTTCCCACGAGGCGGCTCTAACTGGCAGCTGTTACAAAGCATTATTTCAATGTTTGAGTCACATCACAAGAAAATCTGGTCCCAAGTAAAAGTTATAAAACTTTTTTCATGCTCAACTCAGCTGAGACTAAAATTTATCCTGCTCATAAATGTTAAAATGCCAACAATTGAGCATTGAATTTTTTTTTCTGATGAAGCCTTGAAAAGGCCAAAATGTTAGGAGAGAAAGAGTGCTTGCAGTTTGGAATGAAATCAAGTGAACACTTGACATATTACTTGTCCCACAGCAGGTCCAATGTTCAGAAGCAGTAAACAAGTTTGATCTGATAACGAGCGTAACATATGTTTTAGAATCAATGATTAATCGCGTATTATGAAATACGGTGTGACAAAACCATGGTCTGCCCATGTTGAACAGTTGAAGTGACTATTACCTTAGGTATTGAGTTCAATTACTATTTTGCGGTGTTCTTTATAGACATACAAATTTTTAGGACCTTTTTGGCCTATATCAAAGAGAAATACTGCATTGCAGCATCTGAAATGTTTCTTTAATAGATGGACAGACATATCAAAAATGCCCCCATGCAATATACAGTTTTTTTTAGCTCACCTGAGCCGAAGGCTTATAGTATAGTAGTCAAGCCGGCGTCCGTCCGTGCGTCTGTGCGTCCGTCCACATTTTCAAACTTCAAATTCTCCAAGACAACAAGGCCAATCCTGACCAAATTTTATCTAAAGCATCATTGAGGAGGGGGAAAGGTGGTATTAGGTTTTGGGCCAGGTCGGATCAGAACTCTGGTTTCCATGGCAACGGATAGCGCCCATAGACTTACAATGGGAAAAACATATAAAAATCTTCTTCTCTGAAACCACAAGGCCAAGAGCTTTCATTTTTTGTGTGTAGCAATGTCTAGTGGTCCTCTTCATAAATCCTGCCATATGTGCCCCTGGGGTCCATATGGGCCCCGCCCCGGGGGCGTCATGATGAAAATATAAAAAAATCTTCTTCTCTGAAACCACAAGGCCCAGAGCTTTCATATTTTGTGTGTAGCAATGTTCATTGGTCCTCTATATAAATCCTGCCAATCATGCCCCTGGGGTCAGAAATGGCCCCGCCCCAGGGGTCATTAGCTCCCATAGACTTACAATGGGAAAAACATAAAAAAATCTTCTTCTCCGAAACCACAAGGCCCAGAGCTTTCATATTTTGTAAGTAGCAATGTATAGTGGTCCTCTTTATAAATCCTGCCAACCGTGCCCCTGGGGTCCATACGGGCCCCGCCCCAGGGGGGGGGGTCATGGGTAAAACATAAAAAAATCTTCTTCTCCAAAACCACAAGGCCCAGAGCTTTCATATTTTGTTTGTAGCAATATATATAGTGTTCCTCTTTATAAATCCTGCCAACCGTGCCCCTGTGGTCCACACGGGCCCCGCCCCGGGGGCATCATGATGAAAATATAAAAAAATCTTCTTCACCCAGAGCTTTCATATTTTGTGTGTAGCAATGTTTAGTGGTCCTCTATATAAATCCTGCCAATCATGTCCCTGGGGTCAAAAATGGCCCTGCCCCGGGGATGACATTAGCTCCTATAGACTTACAATGGGAAAAACATAAAAAAATCTTCTTCTTCGAAACCAAGAGGCCCAGAGCTTTCATATTTTGTGTGTTGCAATGTATAATGGTCCTCTTTATAAATCCTGCCTACCGTGCCCCTGGGGTCCATTCGGGCCCTGCTCCGGTGGTGTCATGGGAAAAACATAAAAAAATCTTCTTCTCCAAAACCACAAGGCCCAAAACTTTCATATTTTGTATGTAGCAATGTTTAGTGGTCCTCTATATAAATCCTGCCAATCATGCCCCTGGGGTCAAAAATGGCCCCGCCCAGGGGGTCATTAGCTCCCATAGACTTACAATGGGAAAAACATAAAAAATCTTCTTCTCTAAAACCACAAGGCCCAGAGCTTTCATATTTTGTCAGTAGCAATGTATAGTGGTCCTCTTTATAAATCCTGCCAACCGTGCCCCTGGGGTCCATACGGGCCCCACCCCGGGTGGGGGGGGGGTGGTCATGGGTAAAACATAAAAAAATCTTCTTCTCCGAAACCACAAGGCCCAGAGCTTTCATATTTTGTTTGTAGCAATATATAGTGATCCTCTTTATAAATCCTGCCAACCGTGCCCCTGTGGTCCACACGGGCCCCGCCCCGGGGGCATCATGGGAAAAACATAAAAAAATCTTCTTCTCTGAAACCACAAGGCTCAGAGCTTTCATATTTTGTTTGTAGCAATGTATAGTGTTCCTCTTTATAAATCCTGCCAACGGTGCCCCTGGGGTCCATACAGGCCACGCCCAAGGCATGTCATTATCTACCATAGACTTATAATGGAAATATATGAAAAAATCTTCTCTGCAACAGCATGACACAAAGCTTGTGTATTTGATATATAACATTGTCATGTGGAGCTCTACATAAATCCTGCCAATCTTGCCCCTGGGGTCAAATTTGGCCCAAACCCGGGGGTCATTATAGGACCCTGACCTTGTTAGATGATTTTTTCAAGTGAACCAAAATGGCAGAAAAGAGGATACACAATCCAGACAAGAGCTCTTCTGCTGATGTAAGTAGGGTTTCAAGGTCACATGACCAAGATGGCCATCATACCCATATATGGTAAAAACCCCAACTACTTTGTCCAGTGACTGTACTTGTTGGCTCTCAGGTGAGCGATCATTGCCCCTGGGCTACTTGTTTTGTTTTGTTTTGTTTTTGTTTGTTTGTTTTGATGTTTATATTTTTGGTTGAAAATTTGGGAAAATTTTATTTTGTTTACTGAAAACATTAATTGTGGATGCGTGCCTTGCAGAGACAGTTCCAACAAGTATGGTACCTACAATCTATGTTTTGTACAAAAAGTAAGAAAAAAATGTATACCCTATACACACCGTTTTAAGTGGGTATATATTTCACAAACAAGATATCCAAATTGATGAACCATTTTCTCCTGCTCTGGCTTACATGGCATCAGTCTCCAGCTGTATTTATGGATTGAGATTCATTTAAGACATTGTCACTAAAATTTGAACTTTGGGTAACAATATGTACCAATTAATTAGAAAATACTAGGCAAAAAAATAGTCCGCTGAGACTTATCATTAATGATGCTATTGACTATAAGCCAATCAGGGCCCAGTTGTTCAAAACTTTGTTATCTTAAGGTCATCGTTAAAACCTCGTTGAGTAAATGCCGACTAAATAAGCAAATACACTGTTATTTTTTGTTGATAAAATGTGAGAATCCTTTGCAGTGCAAAGGATTCTCGCATTTTATCAACAAAAAATAACAGTGTATTTGTAATATTCAAGTTTGAAATTTTGACGAATCGTTAACTAACAACATTGTTAATTTTGAACAACTGGGCCCAGGGTGGTAAGCCAATCAGGGTGGCATTGATCACAGGGACAATCAACGCTACTGAGAACAACCAACACAGATAGAGTATACCCAATAAGCAACAATATGGAGTAAATACCTGTCAGGGTTCAAACTAGACAAGAAATTAAGGGAGAAGTTTTGTCTCTCCCTAAGAAAATTTGGGAGAAGTTTAGACCTGAATTTCAGGTTTGCCTATGTATTCTATACATTTTCAATTCGCCCTGAGCTGAAAATGAGAAGTTTGTTCATTTAGGGAGACTATTTCTCCCTAGTTCGCCCTTTAGGCTATTCCCTGCCTGTCCGGGAACAACTTGCCTGTGAGAGAAGCCTTGTGGTCTGGTGGTAGAGTACTTGTTCACAAAATAAGAGGTCTTGGGATCAAAATCTACCTCCATCACGTAGTGTCTTTGAGCAAGACACTACGTCTCAGCTACGATCAGAAGCAAATTTTTGTTTCACCTGTTTTCAGAGGTGTTTTGTAAAAGTTGTACCCTTGGCTTTGTTTCACTTTTTCCGAAATCTGTAAGTTAAACAGTTTCGGAAAATATATACCTTTTTATCATTCTGTGCCACAGAATTCCGTTATATCCAAAACTCTATTTCATCTTCGAAATCATGAAAAATTAAGAAAGGGGAGCTAACTTCTTACTTAGGAATCGGATTTGGCCGAAACTTAATATACTTAAAGCTGGTGTGTATATCCTGGTTATGAATAAGTTTGAACAGAATCAGATTAATAGCTAGCTAGAAAATAAGAAAACATTGTTTTCACCATTATAACCCTATGGGACCTATCCGTTGCCATGGTAACCAGAGTTTTGATCCATTCCACCCTATATTGTAATAAAAGTTGTGTTCTGATGAACAGATGTGTCATGTGAAATTTGATGGTTCTGGGTTCATTGGTTTTAGAAATTTTGCACTTCTTGTTGTAGATTTTTTCTCTACGGACAGGACATTTTTGACCAAAATATAATTTCTATAATTCTACATTGTCATTGGCGTTTGTATAATATTTTTCTCATGACAATTATCAGTTCATAAGACTCCATTTCCCAATATAATTTAAACTTCCAGAAGTATGTGACGTCATAGAGAAATGACATCTTACGGACAGGACACTTTTTTGTTGCATTGTCCTCAGTAATTTGGGATATAAATATCTATCTAGTGATAAAAGTAAGTCACGCGACTGGTTATTTTTATCGATAAGGTATGTCCAAATATTGTTTATAACACATTGGAAGTAGTATTGGATGTAACAGTCTGACTTATCTGGCAGGTCACTTTTCTCACTTTAAAATACCTCATTTTGGCACATGTCATCAGCTTTAGTAATCATGGCATAACTCAAAAACAAATAGCCGTAGCCCATTCAAATAAACGGCAGAATAAAGGGGATATGGCCACTTACTAGCCACAGAATATTTTATATGCAAATAAAGTGTCAGTTCCAATCCTCTTACACATAAAAAGAAGCAATTTTCAAGTGAGACAGTATAACACCTGTTTTGGGGGTATTTTTGGCTATTTAAACTTATACTGTGAAAAAATGGCTTGTCCAATCAACATGATTTGTTTAGGCCAGTGAGAATTAATTGATCTTGACATCCTGCAATTCAATTTAAGTAAGTTAGTGTCGAAGAAATTGTTACACAACCGCATAACACTTGGTAAATTTAAAATTGTCATCTGATCTTAGCTGACCCGACTAGTCTTGAAGCTTCCCATATCACTGCAGGTTAATGCCCAGGAAGCTGTGGCTTCAGGTCCCAAGGTTCATGCTCAGCTCAACTAAATTTTATCCTGCTCATAAATGTTAAAATGCCAACAACAATTGTTGGCATGCTAACATTTATGAGCAGGATAAATTACTAGTTTTTGAGTTTTGAACCTGAATTTTCCACTACTTTTTATTATTTCAACATTTATGAGCAGTTGAAATTTCATGCTCAGCTGAGCTGAGCTTGAAAAAAGTTTTATTACCTTGGGGCCAGGTCTCGACATGACTGAACTATAGCTGACTGATGCATTAAGTAATAGCTGAACTAAAAGCTTATCACATGGGTTGACTTGATAAAAGAGAGTCCATAAACGACGCCATGACGAGTTAAGAGTCATATTTGTGCATGGTTCAAGTATGTAATTGCTATTTTCTTTCAGTTGACAGACATTTCCTTGCTCAACTATGTTACTGCCTCAACAGTCGGGCTGATGCCGACAGCCATACTCAACTGTTATATGGGTACGACATTACGACGTATGGAGGACGTGTTCACAGATGAGAAGAATCAAGCTACGGGCTGGATTGTCTTAATAGTGCAAGTAAGTTATGTTTTCAGGAACAGCCTAGCTAGGTTGCATATTGGCAAAGCCACTCACTTTGTAAACGAGGGTAGGGATTTGATTGCAGACTTCTCCAGTTTTTTGGGTGAGAATTAAAACCAAGTTCCCGTCTCCACATCGTCACCTTAGCGCAAAAACAGTGTAACTGACATTTTGGCCAAAATCACTTTTATGCATAAATGGATGCCTACTATCAAGATACAATACCTGGAGAAGTATTACGACTGGATTCAATCTATATCTGAAGTTATTAAAGTTTTTGGAAAAATTCCCATGTAAAATTTTATTTTTGAATTTTAGCGCAAAAACCTTGTAAGTGCACTTACAAGGTTTTTGCGCTAAGAAAATAATTCAGCGCTAAAATGTTGTAACTGCAATTTTTGAAATAAAATCATCAAAAATATTTGTTTTTGGTATTTTCATATGGTCAACTTGTAAAATACTCTAAAAGCAATATAATTAAGGCAAAAAAGAAGAAAAATAAGTTCTGCATTGCAATTTTTTCACTGTCCAAAAATTCTCAAATACCTTAGCGCAAAAACAGTGTAAGTGCACTTACAAGGTTTTTGCGCAAACTTTTTCAGTGCTAAAATGTTGTATCTGAAAATAAAAATGCTATAAATTTTTTCAGTGACCATTCTTTAACAAACTTACTTAACTCATAGATGACAACAATTAATAAGATGTTTTCAAACTGCTTTTTGATGTGTCTATATGTGAAATACTAAAATTAAAAAGTTTTTTGTCTCTCCTGAAAAGTTAGCATTTGGCAGTTACACTGTTTTTGCGCTAAGGTGACGACATTACCTTAGCTGTTGAGTATGAAGTAAAACCTGCACACAACCATTCAAACCATGTTTGCATTTTGAGAAGTGGACTGATGCAGTGTCAAAGCCCAGGACTTTGGGCAGAGGGTCTCTGGTAGTAGCCTCAGCTGGACTTAAGGGATGAGCTTATTTGTAGATTTGCTGGAAAGGAGAAAAAGTTAAATTTTCATTGCCATATTATCTCATTTCAGATTTTACTGACAATAGCTTTAAGCTTCTTTGTCGTACGTAAAGCTCGACAAGAGTTAAAGAAAACAGTCGAGACAGATGAAGAAACAGATTTGATAGACATAACAGTCGACAATGATACAGAAAATGGTTTTGCTGACAAGACACATATGAATGGTCAGAATGGGTTTACCGTGAACAATGGGAACAGAACTAGGATAAAATCTGATCCTGTATAGTGATAGGTTATATGTTACGTAGGTGCTGTGTAGCAAGAATCACTGTTTTGGTGTTTCTGGTCGCATTTGACACAAACTGGCACAAACATCCAAGCATGGACACTGACGGGTTGAAATTTCTTTTTCAGTTAATGAATGTATATTATGTATTCTGCAGAAACTAGGGTATTGTTACCATGCAGCTGATGCATCACGAAAACATGTCCGTGACATGTATACCCCATTGAACCCCACTTTTATCTAGTAAAAATGGGGTTTGTAGGGGTATACCTATATTTATTATTTTTGCTCCAAAACATAGATTGTGGGTACTTGTTAGAACCGCCTCCGCCGAGGCGGTTCTAACAAGTACCCACAATCTATGTTTTGAGCAAAAATAAGAAAAATAACAAAAATTTTCTACGGATTTTTTTTTATTTTTACAACTTAAAAATCTCTGTATATTACATGGGCGTGTTTTCGTAATGGTGCCTAAAGTTGTATTTTACATTTGCCAAATAGCAGATTCTAATGACTCAGGTCATACATAGTAAGGGCATTGTAGTGAAAATTGGCCTTGAACTAATACAAACATTAAAAATGAACATGTAACACATTTCAGACCCCCTTCTTTGTGTTTATGCAAATGAGCATTAATAGAGTGATCGGAAATCCTTAAAACAGTTCTCTATCTCTTGGTCAAAATTTGAGGCATTTTTGAGATTTAAGCAGGACTTTGTACATGTTATATGTGTGTGTGTTTTTTTTTCCCATATGTATGCATTTCTGTGATATCTCTAAATTTTTCACTCACTTATATAATATTTTGGTATTTTGTCTTTTCTTTTCTGCAATGGTTTGATGTGTTCTTGTTTGATACATGCACTTTGTGTCATAGTGCTTTATGAATATTTCCATTTGCTTTCTTCTGTTATTATCTGTTTGATGAATGCCAAAACGTACAAGGGCACTGGTCAATTTGATTATTTTTACACTGAATGCCATAGATTAAGAAGTGCTTTATTATGGTACTGTTTAAAAGTTGTTGTTCTTTCACTGTTGGCTGTGCTATAATTCCATTCTTTAGTTCTGAGTCATGGTGTGTAAGTATCTTTATTTGATTTTAGCTGCATTTTGACAAATTGAAGAAGTACCTCTTATAAATTGAGCCTGTGTGTGAGAAAACCAACAATTTGGGTTCTGACCAGGTCCGACACAAACCGGGCTGTACAGTCACAGAAGATGGTTAGAGGCTGGAAATTTTGGATTTAGAAAGTAGAAGAATTGTACTATCCGTGTAGCGAAAACAAAGGCGCTGATCAGCTGTGCAGTTACTGCACAGCTGATCTGCGCCTTTGTTTTCGCCTAAGCATTTTGTTGGTTTTCTCATGCAGTGGCTCATATACAGGAAGACCCAGAACACCCTGGGGGAGTGTGGTGGCCTGGTGGTAGAATGTAGGACTCGAGAGGTCCCGGATTTGAACCCCATTCTTGCCATGTTGTGTCCTTTAGCAAGATACAGTTACCCTTCATAGTTCTTGGTACTACCTATGAATCATTGGGTTCATCCCTATTTGACTGAAAACTTATAGGATATGAAGAATGAAAGAAAATCCAAAACAGATCAGCTTGCATTTTGTCACCTTGCATCTCTGACGGGGAGCACTGTGGCGTAGTTGTGGAGCATTAGACACCAAATCAGGAGGTCCTAGGCTGGATTCCCACTGGCATAACCGTGTCGTGTCCTTGAGCACGCCCGGTAAAGTGCAAATTGACTGCCATCGGTGGTCAGAGTAAAAAAAGTTTACTGGGCATGTTGAGGAACACATATTACTTCCTCAAAATACTGGTAACTTAATACCTAGGAGGTAGTGGCTCTTTACCTTTGTCCCGACATGACTGAAAAATTGTTGACTGGGAAGTTAAATCTCAATACAAACAAACAACACTGTTCACCAGGTACAAGCAAGTAGCTTATGCTCTTGGTACAAGCTATTTCCATTCAGACAGAAATGACTGTCCGAGAGGAAATGTTGATTTCATAATGGTGCAGCTCAATAGCCTAATCAAGATAGCCCCATCTCTTTAAGTTTGTATAAGGGTTTGCCATTTAAAAGAGGTCGTGTGTGCACTTCATGTTCTGAAACATGGTCTTTACTATTTAATCACATACTCTTTATTTCCTATATTCTGTATATTTAGTTTTCCTTTTGATATTAGATAGGGCATGCTATGTGTATATTAGGTAGAGATATGAGCGGCCTCATGGGAAAACCAACAATCTGCATAGGCGAAAACAAAGGCGCAGATCAGCTTCGCGGCAACCGCGAAGCTGATCAGCGCCTTTGTTTTCGCTACATGGATAGTGCACTTCCTCTTCTTCTTAAATCCGAAATTTCAAGCTTCCAGCCTGTTTCTGTGACTGTACAGGTTGGTTTGTGTCGGACCTGTTCGAAAAACCACATTGTTGGTTTTCCCACTAGGCGGCTCATATGTTAATGCCAATGCAATAAGCTCCATTGTTTTCTGCAGTAAAAAAGATGATTTTCAGATCATTGACAATGGATACTATTTATTTTACATCTCCTTCACTTCAAATTCATGGGTACAATGGATTTATTAAACTCTTTTTAGTGAACTGTATATAAAAATATGTATGTAAAATTTCATAAAAGTGGGACTCTTATTGTTCTTTATGTAGTTTTGAGTGTAGTGACCAGTTTGATATGCCATACCTCATGTTTACATGTTACATTCTACCAAAGTACTCCTATTGAAATAGGCATATTGTTTACAAATCATGCAATGTATCAGTATAAAATTGAAGTTAGTGTTATAATCATGTTATATGTTTACACATCAATGCAATTGTACTTAAACATTGACAGCATATGTTTTCTTTTAAATGAAGATCTCAGATTTCATTTTGAGACATGTACGACTTATGTTACAGCTAAATAGGTTAGTTATCAGCCATTATGGTCGGTAAACAGACAATGCAGCCAAAGTAATTAGTGTAATAGCCATTGTGGTTAGCCAAGGTAGTAAGAAACAATCAAAGTGGTTAGTTAATAGCCTAGCTGATTAGTTATCAGCACGTTACGAAAACAGGTCCATGTAATATGCAGACTTTTCATTAGTCATGTTAGTTGTAAAAATTGAAAATTTTCAGGAGAATGTTGTTGACATTTTTCTTATTTTTGCTCAAAACATAGATTGCGGATACGCGTTAGAACTGCCTCGCCATTTATATAATACCCCATTTTGCTGTACAAAAGTGGGGTTCAAGTGGGTATACATTACATGGACATGTTTTCCTGATGATAGGTTCTTATTTAACAGCTAAGGGGGAGGTATATAATTCTGTATTTATTAGTAACAGCGGGAGATATATAATTCTGTATTTATTAGTAACAGCGAACAAATTTTAGATGAATATATTTATTGTCTTTATTTCATGTTTTTCTGTCCATGTCATTAGTAATGGAATCATGTCAAAATGAATTATGAAAAGTACTATGATAGTCGTAAATTTTCATTGAAAATGTGCAATCTTTGTTTTTTTGTTTGACCAGGAGCCAGTTGTTCAAAGCATCGTTAGCTTAACGATATCGTTAAGACATAAATTTGTTAAGCAAATATCAGCTAAAGTAACAAATACACTGCTATTTTTTGTTGAAAAAAATTCTCACATTTTTTCAACAAAAAATATCAGTGTATTTGTAATATTTATGTTTGAAATTTTAACGAAACGTTAACTAACGACGTCGTTAGTTTTGAACAACTGGGCCCTGGTTATACACTGCATCTATAAGGATAATCCAATTTTAGCCATGAAGCGAGAAAATGGTCTTCAGGGTTTCCGACCAGGTCCGACACAAACTGGTCTGTGCAGCAACAGAAGGTGGCTAGAAACTTGAAATTTCAGATTTAGGCAGAAGAGGAATTGTACTATCCATATAGTGAAAACAAAGGCGCTGATATCTGCGAAGCTTATCTGTGCCTTTGTTTTCGCATAGGCAAAAGTCCAATTTTCTTATGATGCGGCTCATTTCTTGTAGTGGACAAGTCGACAGTTTTCTTATGAAATATTGCGAAATTTGCTAGCAGTAACTCTTGCTTTGGACTTACACTTTGGTTACAAATTTGGAAAACCTTGTATTGTGACAGCAGTTTTCAAGACATAAAACTGTAAAGGCCTCCTCACACATAAGCAACAGTAACTTTACGTAGACACGTTAGATTGCAAAAAGGAATTCTTGTCCATTGGATTTATTGCTTTATGACCATAGCTGTTGACTGGGATGTTAATCAATAAATCAAACTTTTCACAATTAAACGCAATTCTACTTCGAGGGACTTTCGCTTATGTGTGACGAAGTCGTAAAGAAGAAAATACTCGGTCTTAAAGTAGAAAATACTTGGTAAGACTGTAAAGTGAAAACACTAATTATAATTTCTTTAAAGACAGTTGGCCAAAGACAAGAAAACAGTGCAAAAGAGGGCAATTAGATATTATGTTTTGGTTACAGAAAGGATGCAAACCATTTTTTTGTTGTTGTTTTACATGGATTTTGAATGATATTCAATTATTGCATAAACTAAAATTGTACATCTTATTAAATATTATTTATTAATTTTATATAGTTTTCATAATCACCATATTTAGTTAGTTTTATGAAATCCATTTATATTTATTAGTTCCCTTTTTTCAAGTTCAAGCCAGTGTTCTGTTTACCATTTGAGCCGCCTCATGGGAAAACCAACAATCTGCATAGGCGAAAACAAAGGCGCAGATCAGCTTCGCGGTAACTGCGAAGCTGATCAGCGCCTTTGTTTTCGCTACTCGGATAGTACAGTTCCTCTTCTACTTAAATCCAAAATTTCAAGCTTCTAGCTCTTTTCTGTAGCTGCATATGCCGGTTTGTGTCGGACCTGTTCGGAAACCACATTGTTGGTTTTCCCACGAGGCGGCCTTGCCAGTGTTCTGTTTACCATTTATTTGTACATGGGGATGAATCATGGTTCCTTGAAAAATTGTATGTGACAGAGGGAACTGTAGCCATATACATTCACACAAACTTGCCTAAATATTTTTTTTTCCAAAATTGATTGTAATTGTTTTTATTCATGACAGGGCAATGAACTTGGTAAATTGAAAGGAGCAACAAAATGGCAATGTGCACATCATGTTGTTTTCAAAGAAGAAAATAGAACTTCAGACTACTTTTTAGCTCACCTGAGCCGAAGGCTCACAAGGTGAGCTTATAGTATGGTACTCGAGCCGGCGTCCGTGGGTGGGTCCGTGCGTTCACACTTTCAATCTTGAATATCTCTAAGACAACAAGGCCAATCACAATCAAATTTTATCTGAAGCATCATTGAGGAGGGGGAAAGGTTGCATTAGATTTTGGGCCAGGTTGGATCAGAACCTGGTTTCCCTGGCAACAGATAGCTCCCATTGAGTTATAATGGGGAAAATGTTGTGGCCACACTTGCAACTTCATTCTTCTTTCTTGGGAATAACAAGGACAACCATAACATCTCGGATAAGTTCAAATTTTGGCTAGGTTTGACTTCAGATTGCGGAGTTAGCTGCCCTTGAGCGTCTGGAAAAATCCCCATAGACTTATAATGGGAAAAATGTTGTGGCCACTCTAGCGCCATTATTTTTCATAGGATCTTCTTCATTCTTGCAGGTAACAAGGACAACTATAACTTGTTGGATGGGTTCGAATTTCAGCTAGATCCGACCTCTGACTGGAGCTAGCTGACCTTGAGTGTTTGAAAAATCATTATATTGTGTTGTGGCTACTCTAGCTCCTTCAATTTTGATCGGATCTTCTTCATACTTGGAAGTAACAAGGATAGCCATAACATCTCGGATGTGTTCAGCCAGATCCGACCCTTGACTACAGAGTTATCTGCCCTTGACTGTGTGAAAAATCAATATTTAGTGTTGTGGCCACTCTAGCGCCTTCATTTTTATTCGGATCTTCTTTAATCTTGGAAGTAACAAGGACATTCATAACATCTCGGATGAGTTCAAATTTCAACCAGATCTGACCTCTGACTGCGGAGTTATCTGCCCTTGAGTGTTTGAAAAAAATCAATATTTTGTGTTGTGTGGCCACTCTAGTATCTTTGTTTTTCAGTGGATCTTCATCATTCTTGCAGGTAACAAGGATAACTACAATATCTCGGATGAGTTCAAATTTCGACCAGATCCGACCTCTGACTGCGGAGTTATCTGCCCTTGAGTGTTTAAAAAATCAATATTTTGTGTTGTTTGCCACTCTAGCATCTTCGTTTTTCAGTGGATCTTCTTCATTCTTGCAGGTAACAAGGATAACTACAATATCTCAGATGAGTTCGAATTTCGGCCAGATCCAACCTCTGGCTGCGTTGTCTGCACTTTAGTGTTTGAAAAATCAATATTTTGTATTGTGGCCACTCTAGCGCCTTCAATTTTGATCGGATCTTCTTCATTCTTGGAAGTAACAAGGATAACCATAACATCTTGGAGTTCGAATTTGAGCCAGATTCGACCCTGGACTGCAGAGTTAGCTGCCCTTGAATGTTTGAAAAATCAATTTATAGTGTTGTGGCCACTCAAGCGTCTTCAATTTTGATCAGATCCTCAAAAAAAAAAAAAAAAAGAAATCCCAACAACACTTTGTCCAGTGACTGTACTTGTTTGTTGACTCTCAGGTGAGCCATCGTTGCCCTTGGGCTATTTGTTATGTATTGCTAAGACTTTTCTACTTAGTGCAAAAATATAAGAAGTAAAGCTTGTTTCTAATGCATTATATCCATTTTTATGACGTTATTAAGTCAATCATACATTGACGGTTGACCAAAGATGTTCTTTGGTGTGAGACTTATTGGCCCTCATGAGCCATCTTAGTCTAAAGCAGATTTTCTAAGGATATGAGGGAAAGTATGCAATACATATTTAACATATCAACTTAGATTGCCAGAAAGCCCTTTCATAACCAGTGAGCTTCACCTGTGATCTATTCTTGTGTACAAGCAACTAGGCAACTTGGTTTAACAACAGCTAGTATATATCACTGGTGACATTGAATGTTGTATGGATAAAAATCACACAACTGTCTATTCACCATCTTCCAGAAACTACATTTTCAAAATCTCACTTTTCTGAAAGACGTCAAGAAAAATATTACCATGTCATCATTTTGCACTCCAAAAGTCTTAAAAAGTGTCACAAAAAAAATTTGAAAATTGGTTAACAAATAAAAATTTCAGCAATGGAAGTAACTATTTTCCAGGAAAAAATCTGAATTGGTTATTTTTCATTTAAAATGCACCAAACCAAATCATATTGTATGCATAGCTGAGTGCCAAACTCTTAAAAAAATTTCCACAGATTAGCTTGATTTTCAATTTTAAGATGTTTGGGTCACCTCCCTTGCACATGCAAAATGCCTAATATTCAAAATATTTTTTTTTTTTACATAATTTATTAATACAGAACCAATTTTCAAAATTTTTGCAGCACTTTTTATGAATTTTGGTTGCAAAAAGATGACATGGTCATTTTTTATGCCCCCAACTTTGAAAAAGTTGGAAGGGCATATTGCTTTCGGCTTGTCTGTCTGTCTGTCTGTCTGTCTGTCTGTGCGTCTGTTAACTTTTGAACCGTGAATGCTACGGTTTTGAAATTTCATATGCACATTCCTTATGAAAAAATAGTTGACCCATATTTTTTTTCATGTCCGAGTTACGCCCCTTTTCTGAGTTATGTCCCTTTGAAAACAAAATTTGAAAATCTTGTGTGCAAGATATCTCAAAAAGTATTTAAGCTAGAGCCTTCATATTTGGTACACTTGTTTGGGCTGAGGAGTAGATGACCTGATTAACTTTTGAGAACTTTCCGTCAATTTTTTACAAAAATACGGAATTTTGAAATTTTTATTGATTTTTCCACTTTTCGGTGAAATTTGAAACTTTTAAATGGTGAATGCTAGGGTTTTGAAATTTCATATGCACATTCCTCATGAAAAAATAGTTGACCCATATTTTTTTTCATGTCCGAGTTACGCCCCTTTTCTGAGTTATGTCCCTTTGAAAACAAAATTTGAAAATCTTGTGTGCAAGATATCTCAAAAAGTATTTAAGCTAGAGCCTTCATATTTGGTACACTTGTTTGGGCTGAGGAGTAGATGACCTGATTAACTTTTGAGAACTTTCCGTCAATTTTTTACAAAAATACGGAATTTTGAAATTTTGATTGATTTTTCCACTTTTCGGTGAAATTTGAAACTTTTAAATGGTGAATGCTAGGGTTTTGAAATTTCATATACACATTCCTCATGAAAAAAATAGTTGACCTGTATTTTTTTGTATGGCCAAGTTATACCCCTTTTTTGAGTTATGTCCCTTTGAAAACAAAATTCGAAAATCTTGTGTGCAAGATATCTCCAAAAGTGTTAGAGCTAGAGCCTTCATATTTGGTACACTTGTTGGGGCTGAGAATTAGATGACCTGATTAACTTTTGAGAACTTTCCGTCAAATTTTGACAAAAATACAGAATTTTGAAATTTTTATTGATTTTTCCATTTTTTGGTGAAATTTGAGACCTTTGAATGGTGGATGATAGGGTTTTGAAATTTCATATACAGATTCTTCATGAAAAAAATAGTTGGCCTGTAGTTTTTTCATGTACGTGTTATGCCCCTTGTTGAAATAATGTCCCTTTGAAAACAAATTTTGAAAATCTTGTGTGCAAGATATTTCAAAACGTATTTGAGCTAGAGTCTTCATATTTGGTATGCTGGTTGGGGCTGAGAAGAAGATCACCTGATTAACTTTTGGGGACTCTCTGTCAAATTTTGACAAAATTACTCCATTTTTATGTCCCCCCAACCGAAGGTGGGGGACATATTGTTTTTGGTGCGGTTCCCGTCGGCGTCGGCGTCGGCGTCGGCGTCGGCGTCCGCGTCGGCGTCCGCGTCCGCGTAGCTTCTTTCTTACGCGATATCTTTTGAACCAGTGGATGGATTTTGACCAAACTTGCATAGATACATGGTTGGGAGGGGGGAAAGAGTTGATTAGATTTTGGTGACCTTGACCTCATTTTCAAGGTCACCAGCCCATGAAAACTGATCAAATTAGGTTTTCTGACGCGATATCTTCTGAACAAATGAATGGATTTTGAGCAAACTTGCACAAGAGCATTGTTGGGAGGAGGCTCAGAGTTGATTAGATTTTGGTGACCTTGACCTAATTTTCAAGGTCACCAGCCTATGAAAACTGATCAAATTAGGTTTTCCGACGCGATATCTTCTGAACAAATGAATGGATTTTGACTAAACTTGCACAAGGGCATTGTTGGGAGGAGGCTCAGAGTTGATTAGATTTCGGTGACCTTGACCTAATTTTCAAGGTCACGAGTCCATAAAAACTGTTGAAATTAGTCTTTCCAATGCAATATCTTGTAAACCTATTGATGGATTTTGACCAAACTTGCACAGAAGCATTGTTGGGAGGAGGCTCAGAGTTGATTAGATTTTGGTGACCTTGACCGAATTTTCAAGGTCACGAGTCCATAAAAAATGTTGAAATTAGTCTTTCCAACGCGATAACTTGTAAACCAATAGATGGATTTTGACCAAACTTGCACAGAAGCATTGTTGCAAGAAGGCTCAGAGTTGATTAGATTTTGGTGACCTTGATCTAATTTTCAAGGTCACGAGTCCATAAAAAATGTTGAAATTAGTCTTTCCAATGCAGTATCTTGTAAACCAATCAATGGATTTTGACCAAACTTGCACAGAAGCATTGTTGGGAGGAGGCTCAGAGTTGATTATATTTTGGTGACCTTGACCTAATAATCAAGGTCACAAGTCCATAAAAAATGTTAAAATTAGTCTTTCCAACGCGATAACTTGTAAACGAATGGATGGATTTTGACCAAACTTGTACAGAAGCATTGTTGCGAGAAGGCGCAGAGTCGGCTAGATTTTGGTGACCTTGACCTAATTTTCAAGGTCACAAGTCCATAAAAAATGTTGAAATTAGTCTTTCCAACGCAGTATCTTGTAAATCAATTGACGGATTTTGACCAAACTTGCACAGAAGCATTGTTGGGAGGAGGCTCAGAGTTGATTAGATTTTGGTGATCTTGACCTAATTTTCAAGGTCACGAGTCCATAAAAAATGTTGAAATTAATCTTTCCAACTCGATAACTTGTAAACCAATTGATGGATTTTGACCAAACTTGCACAGAAGCATTGTTGCGAGAAGGCTCAGAGTTGATTAGATTTCGGTGACCTTGACCTAATTTTCAAGGTCACGAGTCCATAAAAAAATGTTGAAATTAGTCTTTTCACTGCAATATCTTGTAAACCAGTTGATGGATTTTGACCAAACTTGCACAGAAGCATTGTTTGGAGGAGGCTCAAAGTTGATTAGATTTTGATGACCTTGACCTAATTTCCAAGGTCACGGGTCCATAAAAACTGTTGAAATTAGTTTTTCCGATACGATATCTTGTAAACTAATTGATGGATTTTGACCAAACTTGCTCAGAAGCATTGTTGTGAGGAGGTTCAGAGTTTATAAGAATTTGGTGATTGTGACCCAATTTTAGACAGGGTCCAAAACAAGTTTAAACTATCACACCTTACATGGTGTCTTCCCTAGAAAAACTTCATATCACAAGGTAACTACACTTCAATTACTAAACGGTTGGGGGGACATAGTTTTCCTCAGAAAACATTGTTTTAATTAAATTTTTACTTCATTTCTAACTTGCCTGCAAAAAAGCTTACATTCTGTTTCTGGATCGAGGTCAAAACAATCACAACCGAATAGCTTCTTCAGGAAATTAAATTTGACTGCATTCCAATGAAATAAATGAATCATACAAACTGCCAGTTTAGGGACAAGCATACAGTTGGGGGCATAGTGTTTTACAAACACGCATTTCTAGTTTCTTGTGGTGTTTCAGAAAAGTGAGATTTTGAAAAAATGCAGTTTCTGAAAGATAGTGTACAGACAGTAGTTTTCCAGTGAGAGACAACCAATGTTACTGAGAACTAATACACTTATTGATATCATGTGTTGGTTGTTCTACGCTGCATTGGTTGTCTCAGAAAAACCTGTGTGTAAATGTACTGTAGGCTTTTGTACTCTCTGTTGAACAGTTCACACAAATCTTATGACAATGGCAAATTATGTTACATCCAAGTGTAATCTAATTCTTTTACCACTCGGGTGATTACATCAAGTGAGATACTTGATATTTAGATTGATTCACTCAGCCAGGTTGTCGCTGAATATTAGACATACACAGACATGCTACATTATTTTTCGAAACAGTAATGTTAAAGTATAGCAGAACTTGTGTGACCCAATATTTTGTTTTTTTGCAAGGTCAAGAAAACCAGCCTACTTTGTGAACTCTTCAAATGTTTTACCTGAGAAAAAAAAAAAAGAGAGCTGTACTTGAAATATCAACTGATTAAGTTTATCAAATGTTAAAACTACTGTCTGAACGCCATCTTTCAGAAACTGCATTTTTTGAAATTTCACTTTTCTGAAAGACCTGAAGAAAAATATTTGCCTGTCACCATTTTGCATTCTAAAAGTCTTAAAAAGTGCCACAAAAATTTTGAAAATTGGTTAACAAACCAGAGGACCAATGGTCCTGTAAACGCTCACCTGAGACCTGAGATATATATATGTACCAATAAACTTGTTAGACTAGAATGGTACAATGCATGTGTATAACCCTAGGGCAGGATCAGAATAACTCCTGGAGTCAATGTCTTTTTCAAACCATAAAAATTCAGTCCATTTGCCAATTAACTGCAAGTTTTGTCCTTCAAATGACATTTTAACAATTTTCTCCATTCAAATGGATGGGCCATCTAAGTTGACCTTGCCGTGAAATAGGTCAAGGTCATCCCAGTGTCATGATTTATACAAATTTTGTAGACCTCCATTCCTTAATGCTTCATGCCAAGTTTCAAAATCATTGGCCTTCTGGTTCTGAAGAAGAAGATTTTTAAAAATTTTTGCTATTTATAGCCATGGCGGCCATCTTGGTCATGTGACCTTGACCATTTATATAAACTTTCATTTCTAAGGATGCTCAACATAAAGTTTGACTTTGATTGACTAAGCAGTTTCTGAGAAAAAGCTGTTTGAATATTATGGTCTTCTCCATGTATATAGCTCCAGGGCAGGGGCAGACAACCCTCGGGCCCAAAAAATTTTCATAAGCATTATTCTTCTGTCCATTTGCTCATTCCTAGCAAGTTTTCTGCCATTACATGACATTTTCCTATTTTTTCCCATTCAAATGCATGGGCGACCTAAGTTGACCATGCCGTAAAATAGGTCAAGGTCATCCCAGGGTCATGATGTATATAAACTTTGTAGAGCTCCATTCCCAGATGCTTCATACCAAGTTTCAAAATCATAGGCCTTCTGGTTCTGAAGAAGAAGATTTTTAAACGTTTTTGCTATTTATAGTCATGGCGGCCATCTTGGTCATGTGACCTTGACCATTTATACACACTTTCATTCCCTCTTCCTAAGGATGTTCCACACAAAGTTTGGCTTTGATTGGCCAAGTGGTTTCAGAGAAGAAGATGTTTCAATATTATGGTCATATACATGTATATAGCCCCGGGGCAGGGGCAGAAAACCCCCTGGGCCCAAAATATTTTCTTAAACATAAATCTTCTGTCCATTTGCTCATTTCTAGCAAGTTTTCTGCCATTTAATTACATTTTCCTATTTTTTCCCATTACAATGCATGGGAGACCTAAGTTGACCTTGCGGTAAAATAGGTCAAGGTCATCCCAGGGACATGATTTATATAAATTTTGTAGAGCTCCATTCCCAGATGCTTCACACCAAGTTTCAAAGTCATAGGCCTTCCGGTTCTGAAGAAGAAGATTTTTAAACGTTTTTACTATTTATAGCCATGGCGGCCATCTTGGTCATGTGGCCTTGACCACTTATATAAACTTTCATTCTCCCTTCCCAAGGATGCTCTACACGAAGTTTGGCTTTGATTGGCAAAGCGGTTTCAGAGAAGAAGATGTTTGAATAATATGGTCATATACATGTATAAAGCCCCGGGGCAGGGGCAGACAACCCCCCAGGGGCTAAAATTTTCCATTAACATTAATCTTCTGTCCATTTACCTATTCCCAGTTAGTTTTACCCATTAAATAGCATTTTACCATATTTTCCCATTCAAATGCATTGGCGACCTAAGTTGACCTTGCCGTAAAATAGGTCAAGGTCATCCTAGGGTCATGATTTATATAAACTATGATGGGTCCACGTCCCCGATGCTACATACCAAGTTTCGTGGAAATCGGCCCACTGGTTCTGGAGAAGAAGATTTTTAAAGATTTTTTGCTATTTATAGCCATGGCGGCCATCTTGGTCATGTGACCTGGACCATTTATATAAACTTTCGTTCCCCCTTCCTAATGATGCTCCACATGAAGTTTGGCTTTGATTGGCCAAGCGGTTTCAGAGCAGAAGATCTTTGAAATTGTGGACGACGGACGACGACGGACGGACGCCGGAGCATGGGTATACTATAAGCTCACCTGTGAGCCTTCGGCTCAGGTGAGCTAATAAAAATTTTATGCAAGAAAATATTTTTGAAAAGGGCTTTTTCCATTGTAAAATTGCCAGCAAGGGAAGTAACTATTTTCCCGGAAAAAAATCTAAATTGATTATTTTTCATCTACAATGCACCAAACCAAACCAAAATTGTTTTGTATGCATACCTGAGCGCCAAACTCTTCAAATTATTCCACAGATAAGCTTGATTTTCAGTTTAAAGGTGTTTGGATTACCTCCCTTGCACATGCAAAATGCCTATTCAAAAAGATTTTTGGGCATAATTATTTTATTAGTGAACCGATTTTCAAACTTTTTGTGGCACTTTTTAGGACTCTTCAATTGCAAAAAGATGGCATGGTTTTATTTTTCTTGTGGTGTTTCAGAAAAATGAGATTTTGAAAAATGCAGTTTCTAAAAGATGGTAATCAGACAGTAGCATTGTTGTTAGACATTGAACAAATTGGTCTACCGGAATAATCCAGTTTTCCCTGGTCTTCCTCAGTTCAAGTATTAATAATAAATCATGTGCCATTAAACCTATTAGTTGTGTTGTTTTATTTTATGACCAGTTCAGTCTCATTGTACGTTTGATTATTGGGATCAATCATGGTTTTTAGTGCCGAAGACCGCATGTTCAAACCCCTTCAGAGTGATCCAGCATATGTTTGAATACTGAAACAAAACTTAGTTGATTGCTATTCTCGCATTTTCACACTAAATCTCTTGAAAATAGCATCAACAGCATAAAAACTCACCATCAACAGCATAAAAACTCACCAAAAACCATGAAGCTTCTTCAAAGTCGGCCATTCTGTTTAAACGGAACACAGTGCAGTCACATCGCATTGACCAATGACGTCGGCCAAAACGGCATGTGAATTTCATGATTTGAACATGGGTTTTGCTGTTTGAAAACAGCTTTCGACCAATTGAAAATGGCTACAAACATATGCGCATAGATATCTATGCAAGAATGTTCGTTTGTACTGAGATTTAACATCCCAGTTAACAATTTTTCAGTCATGTAGGGATGGAGCCACCTCTTCCTGGGTTTTAACCAGTACTCTTGCTCAAGGACACAACATGGTGCCCCCTCTAGGGATTTAACTCAGAACCTTTCAATTTGGAGTCTGATGGTCTTACACTATGCCACCTTGCTCCCCAATCTCAGTGTTACTTATGCAACAACAAAATGCTACATACGTATTGCACCTACTACTGAAAAACAAGAACACCCCTTAGGTCAGTTTTGCACTTGCATCGGACATAATAACTTAGAAGGTCAAGGGCAAACAGTGAATTTGCATGATTGAAGAGTATGTCAAGGACAATAAAAATGCAAGGTTTCATGCTCGCAGTTACCACTACTACAAAAAATAAGTTTATGAAATATAGGTTAAGCTATAATGAAATAGAAATTTCACGAAATAAAAGTCAAGCAAAAATTTCTGAATTCACAGTATGCCAAGGACAATTTCTATGCAGTTTATGAATACAGCTATCCTTCTACAGAGAAATACACTAAAGTAGTAGGCTCAGTACAACAAGGCATAATTTAAAAAAAAAAAAGTCACTGAACTGTGAAATGAATATAGGTCAAGGTCACACGGTCAAGGTGCATGGTTGAAGTGTATGTCAAGGACAATTACATGTACTATGCAGTTTCATATAGCTGTCACTGAAAAACTAGACTTGCCACAGCTAGGCATATATTGTTGACTGATGGATGTACAAACAAATTGATGGAAAGTTGAACTGCTGTATCGAACCCTGCTATAAGCAGGTGTGATAGTAATTTGGAAACTAAGTATATGATAATCAGAGGGACTTTCCAATCACCGTCCAAACTTTCCTCTCTTCATGGAGTGCTCATTTTACCCAAAGTAGGCAAGCCCAATGACACAATTATTAATAGATATGGCACAGGCTGACCCATTCTCATAAGAAGAAAGAGTGCAGTCATGTGTATTGCCATCATGCACAGCAGGGTTTATTCTGGCCCAAAAAATCTATGAGAGAAAAAATCCCATTTGGCCAGATTTGGCGAGAAATTTTCAATTTTGATGAGATTTTTTTCTCTCACTTTGGCAAAACTAATGAGATTTTCTGGTAAATGGGAAAAAAAGAACATATTTAGCAAGGTCTTGATTTTTTCTTTCTCCGAACAAGAAAATTTAACTGTACAGCTAATTAGCTGCGCCTTTGTTTTCGCTACACGGATAGTACAATACCCCCTTCTTCTTAGATCCAAAATATCAAGCTTCTAGCCTTCTTCTGAGACTGTACAGGCCAATTTGTGTCCGTACTCAGACAGTAAACAGAAGTTATTTTAAATGATTTGTGGCAGTAAATTGTCTGATGAACGTCATCTTTTGAAGAAAACCAGTGGAATATAGGAGGTCCTTTAAATAGGATTTTGGCTGGCAAACAACATGATTACAAGCATAATTATTTATAGTTTAGAAAAATGGGAAAAGCTCTGGGATATGAGTTTTAACCCCTCGAAATGCCAGGTCATTCATGTGACCCGAAGTAAATCACCCTCCCAGACTATTTATTACCTCCATGGCTGTGCTCTAGAAAGTGTATCTTCTGCAAAGTACCTTGGGGTCACTGTTTCGGAAGACCTCAGTTGGTCAGACCATATCAATAACATTACCAAGAAGGCAAATCAGACCCTCGGCTTCATCAAACGCAATATCCGGGTCCATAACAGAGACCTGAAGTCCACAGCTTATAAGACATTAGTGCGCCCACAGCTAGAATACGCCTCTACTGTGTGGTCTCCTCATACAGATCAAGATATTGGTAAACTTGAATCTGTACAACGAAGGGCCGCTAGGTGGGTAACACGAGATTACCGACAAACATCAAGTGTGTCCACAATGCTTCAGGATCTCAACTGGCGCACCCTTGACCAACGACGTATTGACAGTCGGTTGGTCCTCCTATATAAGGTCACATATGACCTTGTAGCCATCCCTGCCTCTGACTACCTGATCCGAAATACCCGTCCATCATCTAGAAACCATTCCTATGCATACCGACAGTTCACAACTCTGAGAGACTACTACAAGTACACATTCTTCCCACGGACAATAATACACTGGAATGCCCTACCTCCACATATTCCTGTCCTACCTACTCTGGCGCAGTTTAGTTTAGCTGTCTGCCAGATAGCTCACAAAACTCCTTAAATACCAGCATATCTGTTTTTACCTTTTAACTATACTAACACCTTTGTTCGCACTGTATAAATTCTTATCACCCACTTTCCTTTGCTTTTATTTCAACTAACCCCCTTCAGCATTTGGTATACCGGAACACCATCTGAAGTCCTCTCCGGAGGTTAAGATGTACAGGAAGATAGATTTCACATTAACTTCAGTCTAATGTTTTACCTGTAAAGCCCATTTAACAAAATAAATAAAACAGGTGAACTAAAATTAAATCAGAAAAGAAAGAAAGGCAGGGTGCAACAACCTTGTAGCTTTATCACTATTGAAAACTATGATAATGCCAACATGATATTCTGACACAAGTAATGAGCTGTTGCAGGACAGCATAGCTCGCTTGACTTACATGTGCTTTGCCACTAAAACTTAAAACCTACTTTCCAAGTCCATGACCTTGACCTCAAAGTCACTCAGATGGGTCACAATGGTAAAACATTAAACTTCAGACTAATATCTAACAGCAGGCAAAATATCAACTAGATCCATTCACAATGTCATTTTCAAGAGATATAGTGCTAAAACTTGAACCAAAAACTTTAACACCAAATTTCTAAGTCTGTGACCTTGACCTCAAGTTACTCAGGTGAGTCATGATGGTACAGCATAAAACTTTGACCCATGTATACCTTCATGAAAAGTATCAACTAGATCCATCTAGAGCTTCAAGAGATATTGAATCCTAAAAACTTTAACCAAAAACTTTAATTTCTAAGTATGTGACCTTGTCCTCAAGGTCACCCTGGTGGGTCGTGATGGTACAGCATAAAACCTCAGACCAATATCTACCAACATGCAAAGTATCAACTTGATCCATCCACATGTTCAACAGATATAGACTCCTAAAAACTTTAAGCAAAAACTTTAACATTTGAGCAACGCCGACGCAAACCCCGACACCAGGGGGACTGCAATAGCTCTTCCAGTACTTTTGTATGGGCCAGCTAAAACAATGTTGATATCAAAAGCACGTTACATATTACAATATAAAATTTATCACATGATTCTGTTTATATACTAACAACAACAAGCATGGACATACATCCATTCACTTTTCATATAAAATTGTAAAAGTCCTGTTATTCAACAAGTTATTAAAGTTCGTAATCAGTTTGAATTGTATTCTCTGTTTAAAAAAATCTCTACTATAATGGCAGTTTCATAATTTTATGAGCTTAAAGAAGCTCAACGTTTCAAGAACAAATCATGGCAATGATTGGAGTTACTCAAATACTCGGGACAAGAATGTCAAATGGCTTTGAACAGCAAATGTTCATTGTAAAAACCGTGGAAATTAAAATGTGAGATATGAGCCGCCTCATGGGAAAACCAACAATCTGCAAAGGCGAAAACAAAGACGCAGATAGGCTTCGCGGTAACCGCGAAGCTGATCAGCGCCTTTGTTTTCGCTACTCCGATAGTACAATTCCTCCTCTACTTAACTCAAAAATGTCAAGCTTCTAGCCATCTTCTGTAGCTGGACAGGCAGGTTTGTGTCAGACCTGTTCGGAAACCACATTGTTGTTTTTTCCACGAGGCGGCTCATATTGTAAGAACACACTGAACTTTGAGATAAAATACAATGGATATTGATAATACATCACAAAAACATGTCTGGTTGATGTATACCCCCATTGAACACCACTTTTATATAGAAAAAACTGGGGTTTGCAGGGGTATACCTACTTTTCTTATTTTTGCTCTAAAAATAGATTGTGGGTACTCACAATCTATGTACTCACAATCTATGTTTTGAGCAAAAATAAGAACAAGTAGCCCAGTGGCAACAATTGCTCACCTGAGAGTCAACAAGTACAGTCACTGGACAAAGTAATTGGAGTTTTTACCATATATGGGTATGGTGGCCATCTTGGTCATGTGACCTTGAAACCCTACTTAATCAGCAGAAGAGCTCTTGTCTGGATTGTGTATCCTCTTTTCTGCCATTTTGGTTCACTTGAAAAAATCATCTAACAAGGTCAGGGTCCTATAATGACCCCCGTGGTGGGGCCATATTTGACCCAAGGGGCAAAATTGGCAGGATTTATGTAGAGCTCCACATGACAATGTTGTATATCAAATATACAAGCTTTGTGTCATGCTGTTGCAGAGAAGATTTCCATTATAAGTCTATGGTAGATAATGACATGCCTGGGGTGTGGCCTGTATGGACCCCAGGGGCACCATTGGCAGCATTTATAAAGGAGAGTATTATACATTGGTCCAAACAACATATGAAAGCTCTGGGCCATATGGTTTTGGAGAAGAAGATTTTTTTTCGTTTTTCCCATGACGCCCCGGGGTGGGGCCCGTATGGACCCCAGGGGCACAGTTGGCAGGATTTATAAAGAGGACCACTATACATTGCTAAAAACAAAATATGAAAGCTTTGGGCCTTGTGGTTTCAGAGAAGAAAGATTTTTTAAAGTTTTTCCCATGACGCCCCCGGGGCGGGGCCCGTATGGACCCCAGGGGCACGGTTGGCAGGATTTATAAAGAGGACCACTATACATTGCTACTGACAAAATATGAAAGCTCTGGGCCTTGTGGTTTTGGAGAAGAAGATTTTTTTATGTTTTTTCCATTGTAAGTCTATGGGAGCTAATGACCCCCGGGGCGCGGCCATTTTTGACTCCAGGGGCATGATTGGCCCCCCCCCCCCCGCCCCCCAGGCGGGCCCGTATGGACCCCAGGGGCACGGCTGGCAGGATTTATAAAGACGACCACTATACACTGCTACACACAAAATATGAAAGCTCTGGGCCTTGTGGTTTCCGAGAAGATTTTTTTATATTTTCCCATTGACACCCCCGGGGCGGGGCCCGTATGGACCCCAGGGGCACGGTTGGCAGGATTTATGAAGAGGACCACTAGACATTGCTACACACAAAATATGACAGCTCTGGGCTTTCTGGTTTCGGAGAAGAAGATTTTTTTATGTTTTTCCCATTGTAAGTCTATGGGAGCTAATGACCCCCGGGGCGGGGTCATTTTTGACCCCAGGGCCATGGTTGGCAGGATTTATAAAGAGGACCACTAAACACTGCTACACACAAAATATGGCTTTGTGGTTTCAGAGAAGAAGATTTTTTTATATTTTCCCAAAGACGCCCCCGGGGCGGGGCCCCTATGGACCCCAGGGGCACGGTTGGCAGGATTTATGAAGAGGACCACTAGACATTGCTACACACAAAATATGAGAGCTCTTGGCCTTGTGGTTTCAGAGAAGAAGATTTTTATATGTTTTTCCCATTGTAAGTCTATGGGAGCTATCTGTTGCCATGGAAACCAGAGTTCTGATCCGACCTGGCCCAAAACCTAACACAACTTTTCCCCCTCCTCAATGATGCTTTAGATAAAATTTGGTCACGTTTGGCCTTGTTGTCTTAGAGATATTCAAGTTTGAAAATGTGGACGGACGCACGGACGGACGCCGGCTCAACTACCATACTATAAGCTCACCTTGTGAGCCTTCGGCTCAGGTGAGCTAAAAATGTCAAAATTTTTCTACTGAAAATTTTCCTTTTTTACAACTTTAAAAATCTCTGTATATTGCATGGGCATGTTTTCGTAATGGTGAGGCTAACTTTGTGTAACTGCCATAGAATTCAAAGCGGTGGAATAACAATTTGTGGAATATAAATTCATGGAGAAAAGCAATCTAAATTATTCTCCATAGAGGGTCCTTAAGCAACAAGTAACGGTACATCATCGGAATCAGCTGTGGAGTTGGAATGAAGAGAGTTAAGAGATTCTTGGGAATTTCTCCGACGACTCGGCCCCACCCCCACCCCTCCTGCACTGACCCCTATCACATCTCCACTACCCTCTTTTGGCTCAACACTACGCCTCATATTTTCCATATTCTCAACATCACAATTTTCTATTTTGTCAGGATCGTCAATTTCACCATTTCCATCAATATCCACATTTGTCTCTTCTGAGATTTCCATAAGTTCTAGATTTATCGAGGCACTTGCTGTTTCCATGCTTATATCATCCAGTGATATGCTTTGGTTATCAAGATTTTGGCTGGTCTCATCGCCGTCCGAGTGATGGTTCAGTATACAAGACTCGTCCGACGATTCCTCTTGCTCCTCTACATTTCCCACTCTAGATGAAAGACCTGTAGCCTGCATTTCAATACCATCCAGTGATATCACAGGCTCATTAACAACATTGTCCTCCTGATCATCAGAACTGTCCGAATCTGTGTCTGAATCACTATTTTGGTCTTCCCTTGCTTCTGTAGATCTATTTATAGTAACAGGGGATTCCCCTGTTGTGTCCTGCACAACACCTTGATCAGCAATGTTCTCACTAACTTCAACTTCGTTAACAAAACTTAGATTATCTCTTTCACCAGTATCAGCTGAATCTGTTGGATTCTCAGAATCCTGGTTACTTTCAGTTGCAGCAGTGTTCTGAGTATTATTCTCCTGCCTGCTATTACGTGCTGCACGTCTCTCAGAACGTGCTCTCTCACGACGTTCCTGTTGAACCTCATCAAAATTCCTAGATGTCAGCATTGCCTCGTGGTAAGGCGGCGGAGCTGTGCGGCGTAGGAACTCGGCATACAACCTGCTCATTGGACTGTGGTGTCTGATACCTCCATGTCGCTCTATGGTTCTCAAGGAGTATAGTTTGCATGAGCAGCCTATCAGGATGGTAAGTAGTAAGGCACAAATAACAGAACCAGATATAGCAGCTATTATCACACGCTTGGAGCTACCTGTAATACACAATGGAAAAAAAGTTCACTATCTATTTAGTAAGAGAAACATATTAAATGGTGTTATAATATTGTACTATCATTTGGCTTCTTCATTTGCAGTCTTTGGCTGATTGTATCAAAGTCATCAGCTGTGTGAATATTTAAGGATTTTTCTGTTACTCATTTTCGAACTTTGGTTATGTTTTCATGTCCATGTCAACATGTTCAGTCATGTTCAGGAAGGAGCCATTGCTTCTAGCGCATTCACCAGTACTATGGGAAGAGTAAGTGAATTACTCAATGATACTTCACAACAGAGGCCAGTATCCAACCCAGGACCACTTGCTCTGGAGTCCTGTCTGTCCTGTACAACACTAGACCATCACACTACCATGGCCAGTAATTTACTGTTCACTTTAATCACTTACGGAAGCAGTGAACTTCATCGCTAAAGTCTCCACAGTCATCCCGCTGATCACATGTCCATTCCTCATAGATACACCGCTTGTTGTCACACAGGAATGTACCGTTGTGAGATCCACACTGAGTTGCATCTAGAACGCAAGTGAAGTGACATGGTGAGAAAACTGGAAGTATGCATATGTGAAAACAAAGGCGCAGATCAGCTGCACAGTAACTGTGCAGCTGATCAGCGTCTTTGTTTTCGCTACATTGACAATTCTATCTCCTCGTAGATACAAGATTCAGCGCTTACTGCCATACAGGAATTTATTATATACCTACCAAAAATAATCATTGATACTATCCTTTTTCCGACACAAAAATATGGAATCTTGTATCACGCTACTAACCTGATACGATTCCGTATCACCATCCTACATTTTTTACCCAACAATATAAAATCCAGCACCTAAAAGCCGGAATCTAAATCTGGATGACAACCAGAGCTATTTTTGTTTAATTTTGTAAAACAACAACTGTTTCAGAAGTGTCGGTGGTTTGCTTGTCATCAAAGAAACAAAATTTAACTACTCTGACTCTAGCTCTGACGTAAAAATTGGTACAATGTTACATCATCAAAATTTTGGACCAACGTCATATGGTACGCCGATTTTACGATTTTATATAATTGTAAATTCTTAGTGCCATTGCTGATTGTAGGTATATAATAAACGCGTGATTACGTCAGTAACTTTATCTGATAGGTCGGATCACGTCTCGTAGCTGCGCCAGGAAATGCCCGATCAAGCTGGTCTTCGACTCGCATGATTCGGTCTTTCCTGGTGCAGCTACTTGACGTGATCCGACCCATCTGATCAAGTTACTGAAAAAATAATGTGTATGTATCATCATGAGAACAGTACTATGCTGCAACTAGAATATACAACAAGCAACTTGAGAACACTTAATTTTTCTTCAGCAAAACTGAATTTTCTCAAGTACCATGCCCTCTTTACCATCCCAATGCCTGCATTTTGAAAAAAAAAAAATCTGTGTTGTGTAAGTTCTTAAAACATTATCAAATTTGAGGCAAAATAAGGAAGTTATATACGTTGGTTGATATTAGAGCCACATCATGAGAAAACCTGATTTTTGCCAATGCGAAAACAAAAGTGCAGATCAGCTGTGTAGTAACTGCTCAGCGCCTCTGTTTTCACTACACTATGGTACAATTCCTCTTCTTCTTAAATCTGAATTCTCAAGCTTCTAGCCTTCTTCTGTAGCTGCACATAACGGTTTGTGTCAGACCTGGGAGGAAACCCTGAAGACCTGTTTTCTCACGTCGCGGCTCAATTGATATATGCCTACCACAGTCTTCCTCATCAGCATTGTTAGAGCATTTCAAATAGCCATTACATCTCTCCTTCCAATCATAACATTGCATAGTTCCTGGTCCGCAGGTGTAGAATCCAGCCATACAATTATCTAAAATCACAATAATATCTTCCAATGTATTTCAAATGCTTAACTCATATAAGCCTGGTGTCCCTTTTATGGAACATAGGCAAACAGTATAGCCCCAGATGTGACGCTGCAGAACGTGGCGTCTCACCTGGGGCTCTTCTGATAGCTTAGCAGAATTTCATCCAAAAATGAAATAAAAAATTAAAATCACTCCTGATGACCCTAAATATGAAAGTAGACTCATCCAATCGATAACGATGAAAAAGTCCAATCGTCTCTTATGGCTTAACAGCATATCCATGATTTATGTTTTCAAATACGCTACCTGGGAATGACATATTTGTATAATTCACCTTTTTCTTCACATATGCCCCAAACTAAGCATATTCATACAAACTGCGTAATTCTTTCAGATGTATATCAAGGTGAACAATCACATGATTAAAATTGATTTTTATGAACTAGTCTTCATACAAATCCAGTTAGCAAATCTGCCATAATTGTTTGTTTGTATAGAGGTTTAACGTCCCAGCCAACAATAATTCAGTCATGTCGCAACGGAGCCATTGCTTTACTCTAGGGAGTTAATGTGTCTTGCTCAAGGACACAACACGGTGACCCTTGTTGGGATCAAACCCATGACCTCTCAATTCGGAGTCCGATGCTGTACCACTAGGCCACAGCACTCGCCAAAAATCGGCAATAATTATCTTTAAATTGAATTAAATTTCTTGGTATAAAGTGTACATACCCCGGAATGCTACACTCTAAACTGTTATAAAAGGGCAGTTTAATGCATGCGATAGTTTAATAGATTACCCTGAGCAACCTCAGTGATAAGATATAAATTCAATTGCTCATGGTAATCTATTAAACTAAAACACACATTAAACTGACTTTTGTTTAACAGTTTAGCGTGTATCCAGTAGGGTAGCCTCAGTGATGGTGTGGTGGGTTTCTTGGTGGTCTTGACATTTGTGCACTTTATATCGTGAAATTTCATTCAGTTTTAAGAAAACTATAGCTAATCTGTCAGAGCACTTGTACACAACAATTGATTTGATTGTCCACCGTGTATATAAAATGATTCGTATCATACTAGAGATTTGTTTGAATAATCAATTATATTTTCAACAACATTGCCATCACCAGTGTAATGCATAACCAGTAGTATTTGAAATTTAAAGTTTCTTGCTCTAGAACACTCCCATAGTCATACTTACGGCAGGTACTTTCATCCCCACCATTTTTACAATCCCAATGTCCATCGCAATTCTTTGACTTCTCAAAACACTCCTCCCCAAAACCACAGGACAGCTGATCTGGTAGACAGTAACCTATAGAAAAAACATGCTATATTGAAACAATCCTGATTAAAATCACAATACACAGTCAAGTAAATACTGTAAATTCGGAAATTTTCACATGACTTTTATTTTGCGAATTTACTATTTCCGAATTATTAGAGAGTTCTTGAATTCGCGAGTGAGTGTTCATGCATACTATAAAGTTTGTAGTGACTCTTTATTAGCGAGAAATGTGAATTCGAAAGGTAACCAATTCGCGAACATTAGCGAATATTAAGTTCTCGCGAATATTTCCGGATCTACAGTAATGATGAGATATCTTAAAATATTCCTCTGACCATAAATTACAAATACATGTATTAGACAAGAATCCCACAAAAATTAAGTCAAGTTGAATATGTTTGCTTTGTTTTCTTGTACTGAGGTTCAATGTTCAAGTCAACAGTTTTTCCATCATGTCGGGATGTAGCCACAACTTCCTGGATATCTTTTGTTTTGTTTTGTTTTGTTTTTGTATTGAGGCTTAACGTCCCAACAATTTTTCAGTCATGTCAGGACGGAGCCAACACTCCCTGGGTTTAACCAGTACTGTAGGGAGTTAATGCGCCTTGCTCAAGGACACAAAATGGTGCCGCTTGTGGGGATCGAACCCAGGACTTCTCAATTCCCAGTCTGGCGCTCTACCACTACACCACCACGCCCGCCCTGGATATGTACCAGCACTGTGGGGAGTTAATGTGTCTTGCTCAAGGACACTGAGCCCCATGTGAGGATTGAACCCAGGACCTCTCAATTCAAAATCTGTTGCTCCATACCAGGCTCCTACATGCCCAAAAGCAAAGTAGGTGGTCTCACTGGCATGCTACAGTGTGTGACTGTTTTCCGTTATTTAGGTGGTGCTTAACCAATATCTGACGAATGGATTTTCCCATCATTATCAAGTGGGTGTGTCCACTTTCATTTTTTGGGGTGTTAGGAGTGATTTTTAATTTGTATCTTATTTTTCGATGAAATTCCTCTAAGCAAACAGAATAGCCCCAGATGGGACGCCGCGTTCTGCGGCGTCACATCTGGGGCTATGCTGTTTGCCTATGTCCCACAAAAAGGATGCCAGGCTTAAATTGGTTAACTAGTTCTAAATGGCTTGTGGTATAATGATGTTTACCTCGTAAGTAGCCTAAAGCCCAAGTTTCTATTACCTTTCAGCTGATATGTTGCATTGAAACCAGTGTAGGTTACGTATCCATCGGAGACAAACTCCACATACATCCAACCCTGCGTACTAGTTATCATAGCCGGAATGTGGCTACTGCCATCGTAACGACCCAGCAACGGATTATTTTTATCTATACCATCATACACGGCAACGTAATCCGTGTTTGAATCCCGCTGCAGGATAAAGGTGACAAAGCGTAGCTGTATCTGTGAGTCCGGTTTCCCCAGGGCGTGTATTACCCAGGAGCACTGCACATTGTCAGGGTAGTGGTGCGGATAGTTAGGGGAGGCAAACCAGCCGGTGACATCGTCAAGTCGTCGGTTACAAGAGCCACCATCTAAAATAGGACATATAAATAAATAGTTAACCCATATTTGACAAATAGATTCTCCCATTATTATCAATTGGGTGAGTCAATTCAATTTTAGGGGTGTGAGGAGTGATTTTTCGATGAATTTCTCTGCGCAAACAGAATAGCCCCAGATGGGACGCCGCGTTCTGCGGCGTCACATCTAGGGCTATGCTGTTTGCCTATGTCCCACAAAAAGGACGCCAGGCTTAAATGAGTTAATGGAAGTGGCTTAACTTGTTAACTTATTAGATGCCAATGTATATCAACTATACAGTAAGCTCATTACCTCATAAAAGCCATTGTTGTGCATACACAGTAAGATGAAGAGGTGATTTTAAGGCCCTTTTAAAGGGATCTCACCAATATGTTATGGAGAAGTGACAAAATTTATAATCAATAGTCAGGAAATACATGTACCCAGTTGAAATGAGCTGGAACATGATATATCATTTTGCATGTCAAAGAGTAACAGCAAAGCTAGGCAGCACCTTGTTTTCATATCTAAAATGCTATGATCCTTTTATTTTGTTGTTCACTGGGACTATCATCTGGAAAACATGTCTGTGCAATATATACCTACTTTAATATAGAAAAACTGGGGTTTGAGGGGGTATATTTAATTTTCTTATTTTTGATACAAAACATGCATTGTGGGTACTCGTTAGAACCGCCTTGGCAAGGCAGTTCTAATGTGTACCCACTATCCACAATGTATGTTTTGAGCTAAAATATTTAAAATATCCAAGTTTTCCCAACGAAATTTTCAACTTTAACAGCTGAAAAAATTCTCTGTATATTGCATGAGCGTGTCTTCGTAATGTTAAAACTGTTGCCTCACCCCCACAGAGACGTGGGTCCTCATCCTCCCCCTGATCACACTGTCTTTGTCCATCACATTTATAATGGCTCGGGAGGCACATATAGTTCCCTTGGAACCAACACGACACCTGGTCATAGCTGCACTGTGGCATGTCTCTGTCTGGGTTTGATACTGCACTACTATGACTCTGCTGGGAGCGCTTATATGCTGTAAACAAAAAATGAGCCGCCTCGTGGGAAAATCAACAATGCGGTTTCTGAACAGATTCGACACAAACTGAGCTGTACAAGCACAGAAGCTGGCTAGAAGCTTGGAATTTGGATTTAGAAAGTAGAGTAATTGTACTATCCGTGTAGCGAAAACAAAGGCGCTGATTAGCTTCGCGGTTTCCGCGAAGCTGATCTGCGTCTTTGTTTTCGCATATGCAGATTGTTGGTTTTCCCATAATGTGGCTCAGATAATAGTTATAATGGCTTGGGCGGACACACATACTCCCGAACCTACGTGACACCTTGATATACCCACCATGGTGATATACATGTGTGGGTTTGATACAGCACTACCATGCCTACGCTGCTGTAAACAGCTACACATTTTGCCTTTATCACTGATTTTCCAATGCTTTATAGGCTGTTGCATATCATAATACACACATATCCAAACACTGGCAAAACAGGCTTTATAGTATTTAAATATCTTAAAAAATGAGCCGCCTCGTGAGAAAACCAACAATCTGCATAGGCGAAAACAAAGGCGCAGATCAGCTTCGCAGTAACCGCGAAGCTGATCAGCGCCTTTGTTTTCGCTCTTCTGATAGTACAATTCCTCTTCTACTGAAATCCGAAATTTCAAGCTTCTAGCTCTTTTCTGTGCTTCTACAGACCGGTTTGTGTCAGACCTGTTCGGAAACCACATTGTTGGTTTTTCCACGAGGCGACTCAAATATAACTAGAATGAGAATGTGTCATGCATATTGTAAACACCGTCTTTTTAGCTTCAAAGTAAGTACCGGTTATGATATTCTCTACTTTTTGCATCGGAAACTTTCATCTTTTAGTAATCTTTTAACATCTTACACCAAGTGCTGAAATTGCCTGGAAACCTAAACCATGTTGACATGTGCACTCTGTCTCAAGTCATATCCTACTAATCAGGGGCCAGTTGTTCAAAATTAACGATGTCGTCAGTTAACGATTTGTTAAAATTTCAAATGGCAATATTACAAATACACTGTTATTTTTTGCTGAAAAAATGTGAGAATCCTTTGCAATGCAAAGGATTCTCACATTTTTTTCAACAAAAAATAACAGTGTATTTGCTTTTGAAGTCGATGTATAGTTGACAAATTGAGGGCTTAACGCCAGTGTTAAACAACTGGGCCCAGAACTCATACCATCACAAGTGATCTGGTTCTCATCCACGCCATTATCGCACTCCGTGATGCCGTTGCACAGGTCCATCTTATCTAGACAAACGTAGCCGAGGGTTGAAACAAAGCAGTACACTGTCTCACATCTACTCTGTTCGGTTGATGTTGGCTTTGGTCTGGGAGTCCAGTAGGGTGGTCTCGGTGATGGTGTGGTGGGTTGCCTGGTGGTCCTGGCTGTAAGAATGGATTCGCAAAATTTTCACACTTTGAGACCCTAAAATGAGCATAGTATCATTGTGTTCTTTTCTATTTAAATAAAGGGGAAAAATCTGCAAAAAAAAAAAGTCATTAGAAATCATAAAATTCTGTATAAACTGGTTTATACATTGTTAGCAAATTTCTAAGCCTGCAACTCACATTTAACCCATTAGAGGGGAATTAGTCATTTTTTTAAGGTATCATATACCTTTCCCCCTAAAACCTTAAAAAATGAAGATACAGGTCCCTGACGATAGGGCCTGTAGATAGTCCCCCTAAAACCTTAAAAAATGAAGATACAGGCCCCTGTGGATAGTCACATAAGTTTTTGAAATTAAAATATTGTGAATAATGGCGTTTACCTGCACAGAGCTCAGGTGATTCGTCCTCCCCATTGCTACACTGTCGGGTACCATCACATACATGATAGGAGTATAAACACATCCAGGAATCATACATGGTCACATAACAAAACACGGTCTCACAGTTTTGGCCATCATCAAGAACTTTGTGATATTTGTACAATGGCTTGGGAGTCGGAGCCGGTGTGGTGGTGGATTTTTGGGCTAGAAGAAAAAAGTTTAGCTTAACACATTTTGGAGGAATGGACTCATTATCACCATCAGTTGGATGAGTCCATCTTTAGGGGCATCAGGAGTGAATTTGAATTTTTGTTTCATTTTTTCATTGAAATTCCTTTAAGGAAAGAGAAACATTATTTTCATTTGGGAAACAAACAGTTCTGATAAGATGCACCCTTTAAACATCAGCAACACAGTTTATGGTATAAAGATAGTACAATCCCTTTTTCTCATCCAAATCAAGCCTCTTCTATCTTCTGTAGGACCATTACGGAAACTTGCCCATGCAATATACATATTTTTTTTTTACCAGAAAAAAAACTAAAAAAAAATCATTGGAAAAAATGTTATTTTTGGTAAAAGTTTTGCTCAAAACATACATTGTGGGTACTCGTTAGAACAGCCTCACTAAGGGCTAGAAGAGGCGGTTTTAAGCAGTACCCACAATGTATGTTTGGGATCAAGAATAAGAAAATTAGATATACCCCTGCATACCCCAGTTTTGCTATATAAACGTGGGGTTTAAGTGGGTGTACATTTCACGGACATTTTTTCCTGATGTATAGCCAAATGTAAGATGAACTTAATTGGTATATGTAAGATACTAATGAATTGTGTATATCTTTTGCTCAAGTAAGTGCTTTGACCTTTGCATCCACAGCTCAGGCCATGTTGGAAGTTCAGTTTTCCTAGCCACACTATTCCTGGGCAAACCTTCTAGAGGCAGATTACCACTTCTTAGTGCACATTTCTTTCACTATATGAGCCGCCTCATGGGAAAACCAACAATCTGCATAGGCGAAAACAAAGGCGCAGATCAGCTTCGCGGTAACCGCAAAGCTGATCAGCGCCTTTGTTTTCGCTACTCGGATAGTATAATTCCTCTTCTACTTAAATCCGAAATTTCAAGCTTCTAGCTCTTTTCTGAGCTTGTACAAGCCGGTTTGTGTCAGACCTGTTCGGAAACCACATTGTTGGTTTTCCCACGAGGTAGCTCATTATATTGTAAATGATCTCCTTGAATTAGTATAAGAGGAAGGATGGTAATAGAGATATTTTCATCTTACCTTTTAAAGGTGCATAATGAGTTATAGAATAGAACAGAACAGAACAGAATAGAATAGAATAGAATAGAATAGAATAGAATAGAATAGAATAGAATAGAATAGAATAGAATAGAATAGAATAGAATAGAATCCAATAGAATAGATAGAAGACAGCATGTACAAAACAAACCTGTGCAAAGAACATTGGTGTTCACCATAGCATTTTCTAGCATCCACTGTCCATTTTTGCCACAGGTCAGGGAATCTGTGTTAAGCGCAGACTTGTAGTTCGGTGCATTACATCTAAACCAGCAGGTTGCTCCATATTCCCCAGTGCATGCATTAGAGAACATTCCATTTGTTATGGAGACTTTGCAGGGAATGGCTGAAATACCAGGAATAAAGTAAGCCACATTAGGAGAAAACTTGTCTTTGGTACAGTAGAAGGATAGGAACTTGGAATTTTTGAAGAGAGATAGTATTAGATGAGCCGCATCGTGAGAAAACCGGAATTTAGCCTATGCGAAAACAAAGGCGCAGATCAGCTTTGCAGTACCTTCGCAGTTACTGCAAAGCTGATCAGCACCTTTGTTTTCGCCATTCGGATAGTACAATTTCTCTTCTTCCTAAATCCGAAATTTCAAGCTTCTAACCATTTTCTGAGACTGCACAGACCGGTTTATGACGGACCTAGTCGGAAACCCCGAAGACCGGTTTTCTCGCGTCATGGCTCAGATTGTAACATGAGCTGCTGCATGAGAAAACCAACCATTTAAGATTCCGACCAGATTCAACACAAACCGGCCTGTACAGTGTCAGAGGGAGGCTAGAAGCTTGAAGTTTCGAATTTAAGAAGAAGGATTGTTCTATCTGAGCAGCCATCACAAAGGCACTGATCAGCTGTGCAGTTACTGCACAGATGATCTGCGCCTTTGTTTTTGCCATTGCATATTCTTGGTTTTATTATGCGGTGGCTCATATTGGTGAAAAAAGAAAGAGGTTTAAAGCAACAGAAAACTTACTGTTGTCAAGCTGTGCAGTGCAGTTCTGTTCATCACTGGCGTCTGCACATTCTGATAGACCATTACATCTCCAGTTGCCATAGATACATTGTCCATTTTTACAATGGAAATCATCCTCTCGACAACGTGAATCAGATGCTGAAAATAAAGCAAGCCCTAGAATTAAGGAACATACTTAATTAAGCCCATATGTTAGGACTAAATTTCAAAACTAAATGCGACTTTTCAGTGCTGTAGCTTTGCATGATTATGTAGAGTAATGAAATAATCAAGACTTCAATGTATTTGGCAATAAAATATCAGAGCTATTATTCTTAAACTACCAGCACTTCATGAAAGGTGGTTGTCAAAAGAATGTTCTCTATCTGACTTTTGGACAAGGATTTTTTATTCAGTTTTACATCCCTTTCAAGATTATTTCAGCTCATATGAGACGGGGGAAATCAGTAGGTGGGGCTAAAACGGTAGAACCCCAAGAAAAAACACCCGGCACACCCCAAAGCAGAGCTTGGCTTGTCTGGCATGTGCTCCCTGTGGGGCTAGAACCCATAACAGACACAAATTGAGTGACTCGACAAGGTATGTCACAATCTTTGTTTGACAGTGTGTTTTTATGTCCTGTGTTTTTAATTTCTCTTGTGTCCTAGTCAGTCAAGTCAGGATGAAGTCTCTTCCTCGGTATTAATCAGTACTAGTACTATGGGCAGTTTATCCCAGCAGGCACATGACGTCAGATGTGACGCCATGACGTCGATCTGACGTCATTCTGACGTCATAAGCCTGCTGGGATGTGTCTTGCTCAGCAGCTCAAATGAAACAACACAGCACCCGTGGGATTCACACCCAGGGCCTCTTAATCTGCAGTCCACTAGGCCACTGGTCCTACAAATAATCATCATGCTTGACTGAATGACAAAGAAATGACACTCACTTATGTAGCTAAGTGAAAAATAAGCTCCGTTGTTAAGGGTAATCTCATCATCTCGGACAAATTTTATCCACACATGATTCTTCTCTGAGGTGTAGACGAGGTTTTGTTCGTTTTCCTCCAATGTTCCACAAACCATCTTCTCTGGCAGTGGGCCTAGTTCAAGGTGGTTTCGGTGTCCACAGTTATAGCTACCAATATCAAAGCTGTCCAGCTTCAGTGCTGTCAATCTGAAAATGGGCAGAAAATATGAGCCTTCACATTAGAATTAAGAAAAACAACAATTTGGGTTTCCGACCAGGTCTGAAACAAACTGGCCTGTACAGTCACATAAGCAGGCTAGAAGCTTGAAATTTTGGATTTAAGAAGAGGAAGAATCGTACTATCTGTGTAGTGAAAACAAAAACGCTGATCAGCTGTGTCAATTTTTGCTTCTGATAAAATTCTCTATATATAACATGGAAAAGTTTACATAATTGAAATGAAAACTTCAATGTACCTGATAGTTATGGTTGATAATGGTGGTCCACTAATGAACCATTCCACGCACGACGCTGAGGGGTAGTTTTGGCTGTTCAATTCACCTCGATCTCCATTCAATGAATAAGAATGCTGGGACTTGCAAAGTGCTGAAATTTATTCAAAATACAAAATGATGGAACAGTGGCAATAGCATTTGAGCCTGTGCATGAGAAAACCAACAATGTGGTTTCCGACCAGGTCAGACACAAACCAGGCTGTACAGTCACAGAAGCAGGCTAGAAGCTTGAAATTGGGTATCTAAGTAGAAGAGGGATTGTACTATCTATGTAGCGAAAACAAAGGCGCTGATCAGCTTTGCGGTTACCGCGAAGCTGATCTGCGCCTTTGTTTTTGCCCAAGCATTTTGTTGGTTTTCTTATGCAGCGGCTCATTTCTTTTAATACATTTTCAGACCCCCTACACACTTAATTTTTTTATTATCCAAATTTGCATTTTTATTCAGTTTTACTTCCATATCAAGATTATTTCAGCTCATATGAGACAAGCCAATCATGGTCAGAAGGTGGAGCAAAAATGGGATAACCGTGAGGAAAAGAACAAAAAATGACACAGTAAGCAGAATGGCTTGTCTCAGATGTGCACTATGCAGGGCTCAAACTTACATAACGGGACAGAGAGGTGAGGTGATGGATGGATTCAGAGCAGTAATCCACTCCATCGCAGCAGCCACCTTGAAACTTAGCTGCCTGGGCCCAGTTGTTCAAAACTTTGTTAGCTTAACGATGTCATTAAGACCTCAACTTGTTAAGTAAATGCTGACTACGTAAGCAAATACACTGTTACTTTTTGTTGATAAAATGTGAGAATCCTTTGCATTGCAAAGGATTCTCACATTTTATCAACAAACCAGAGGACCAATGGTCCTGTAAACGCTCACCTGAGATCTGCTTCATTATACCAATAAACATATTTGAATATTATGGTATTTAACCCCAGTGCAGGGGCAGATGAAGCCCTTGGACCATTTTCTTTTTTCAGAATAATCAATATTCTGTCCATTTGCCAATTTCCTGCTGATTTTCCCCTTCAAATAACATTTTAAAAGCAGATGAGCCCCTGGGGTCCATTTTTTTCAGAATCATTGAATTTCAGTCCTACTGCCCATTTCCTGCAAGACTTTCACTTAAAATGACATTTTAAGAGTTTTCCCCATTCAAATGCATTGACGACCTATGTTGACCTTGCCATAAAATAGGTCAAGGTCACCACAGGGTCATGATTTATATATACATTGTAGTACTTGAGTCATCCATACTTCATGCAAATTTTCGTTGAAATCGGTTCACTGGTATGGAGAAGAAGATATTTTAAGGGTTTTTACCATATATGGGCATGGCGGCCATCTTGGTCATGTGACCTGGATTACTTATATACACATTGGTTCCCACTTCCTATAGATGCTTCATATAAAATTTGGCTTTGATTGGCCAAGTGGTTTCAGAGAAAAAATCTTCGAAAAGTGTGTATGGATGACAGACCGGCCAAGGTCAAGAGATGACCTTGACCTAAATTAATCATATACCTTCATCTAATCCATTAGTTGTTTGCATCTACCACTTTTCAGATCCCAGGCTGCAATAGTTTTCAAAAAATAGCTAATTTCCACTTTTCCCATTATAAGTCTATGGAAACTTAAAGTTACCATAGCAACCAGAGTTCTTATCCGACTGTAATAAAAAACACAAATTATGTAGAGGCTACTGTCAGGAACATGTATACAAAGTACAGGATTCATCCACTTGACAGTTTCTGAGGAGAAGATTTTTGAATGTTTTTTTTTTTTTTTTTCAAAATTTTGCCCTTTATGGGGCCCCAGCAACCAATCAAAATAAAGGATTAGGACAAAACTCACAAGAAACGTCAAACACTACTCAATAAACATTTCTGCAAAAACAAAATTCAAATGTCTGCAGTTTTAGCGGAAAAATAGCCGATTTCCACTTTTCCCATTATAAGTCTATGGAAACTTTAAGTTGCCATAGCAACCAGAGTTCTTATCCGCCTGGAATAAAAAACACAAATTATGTACAGGCCACTGTCAGGAACATGTATACAAAGTACAGGCTTCATCCCCTTGACAGTTTCTGAGAAGAAGATTTTTGAATGTTTTTCGAAATTTTGCCCTATATGGGGCCCCTGCAACCAATCAAAATGAAGGATTAGGACAAAAGTCACAAGAAACGTAGAGGACTACTCAATAAACATTTCTGCAAAAACAAAATTCAAATATCTCCAACAAGACAGCAAAAACTGGCAATTTTCACTTTTTTCCATTATAAGTCTATGGGAAGCATAAGTTGCCATAGCAACCAGAGTCCTTATCCCATCAAAACAAAAAACACAATTATTCTTTCCCCCTACCTGTTAGATAGTGTATGTGTAATATGAGAACAATCGGCCCAGCAGTTTCAGAGAAGAAGATCTTTGAAATTGTGGACGACGGACGGACGGACGCCGGAGCATGGGTATTCCGATTATCGGAAAAGATGGCGTGACGTCATCAGCCAGCATCCGGGTCACTCTCACGGGTACAGATCAGTAATGGCGGCTTTATTAAAAGCCAATGTATGTATGGTTTATTTGCACAAATGACCCAAAACGCCCAAAATCTTTAAAAGTTTTGCTGTGTAATAAGGAAAGATTGTTTCCAGAAAGCATATATTTTGAATTTGGAAAGAAAATACCTTGCATAGCGCATTATTTCCGCGTTAATTTATTGTTAAATATTTAGATTTTTTGGCAAGAGTGGGTGGATTTGATCTTGAGTTATATGTATTTAATATGCACACAATTTCAGGCACTTCAGTCTTAAATTACATTGAAATTTTATGACTATTTTACGCCGTATATTTCTGCTGTCGTTTTGTAGCATCTGATTTTGGAGGAGACATATTCAGGATTTTAAATAACATACCACACATGCTTGGATATTTAAAACTCCAACAACGTGAACGGCATGTCTATTGCACATTGCTATCTATTATTCTATCAAATTGTCATAATTACAAAATAAAATCGTGCAATATAAGCTGCCGTCAGATAAAAACAAATCTAGAAAAAATTGAACTGAAAATAATAAGTGAATAAATAAGACAAAGTTATCCAATTACTTGTAACTCTGTCTCAGAAGCTCATTCAGTTGACTTTGTACCCGTGAGTTCACAGGTAATGTTATCGATGACGTCATCACCATCTTTTCCGATAAGCGGAATACTATAAGCTCACCTATGAGCCTTCGGCTCAGGTGAGCTAAAAATAACAGTGTATTTGTAATATTCATGTTTGAAATTTCAATGAATCGTTCACTGACGACATTGTTTATTTTGAACAACCGGCCCCTGGTGGCTCAGTGCACAAGCTGATGTGTCATTGTAGAGCACAAAAATATATGATAATATGAGCCCAGATGCAAGAAATCCAGTCTTCAGGATATCAGACCAGGCCTGACACAAACCAGACTGTACATCCAAAGGCCAAGGCTAGAAGATTAACATTTCAGATTTAAGAAGAAGAGATTGTACTATCAGAGATGCGAAAACAAAGGCCTGATCAGCTGTGCAGTTACTGCACAGCTGATCTGCGCCTTTGTTTTTCACTTAGGCAAAATCTACTTTTCTCATGACCCAGCTCATATATTTCGCTTTATCACAGAAACACATTAATTGCTGTATATTACCTGATTTCACAAAGACATGAACCAGTGATGACGAATATTTCCCCACCGAGTCTGTGACGGTCAGTTTGAATGTGTAATCTCCAAGTTGTAGGTTAGACAGCTTTAACACTGGGGCCCTTGTGCCCTAACAAATACAAGAGACATATATAAGGAAATTGTACATGATTGAGTCTGTGGGTGAGAAAAACAACAATTCGGGTGCCGACTAGGTCTGACACAAACCGGCCTGTACAGTCACAGAAGTAGGCTAGAAGCTTGAAATTTCGGATTCAAGAAGAAAAAGGATTGCACTATCCGTGTAGCGAAAACAAAGGCGCTGATCAGCTTCGTGGTTACCGCGAAGCTGATCTGCACCTTTGTTTTCGCCTAAGCATTTTGTTGGTTTTCTTATGCAGTGGCTCAAATTGTGTTTTGCATGTGTGGAAAACGTGGTGTCAATCAGCTGTGCTGTAATTTAAAGTACACATATTTGTTTGACTAGATAGAATTGCTATTCAACAGATTTGTTATATATTATGGGAATAATGCTTTGCATTACCGCTATTTGATCATCTATATTTGGCTATGGCTACATACAAAGAAAGCAAGCATATCCCTATGATTTTCCCAGATCCCATGTTTAGAGCCACAGTAATGCACTACTCATTTGTAACCGCACAGCATCCCAAGCCACGGGGAATAGCGGGGATTTTGACTTTTGGTCCAGCAAATCCCCGCTAAAAGCCCCACCATGCTGGGACTGCTCGTTGGTAAAACCACTGCTGTTTTCTCCTTAGCCTGCTATCTTTTCATTTTATCGCCCTATATAAAGCAACCCTGGGTATTTCCCCGCACGACAGTGGCAAAACTTTTGTCAAAGCCCCGCTCATTTCTATGGCTATCCCCCGCCCTCCCCCTTGTGTTGGGGGGCCGTGGTTACAACTGACATGTGCATAAGTGTATAACAGAGCGCTACCTGACTGTGACAATGTGTCTATGACAGGGTATACAAACCTGCATGTCAGCAAATAGGTCATCTGTCAGTTTGGTCCATTGGTATGTCAAGGTTCGGCCATAATCACTGTAGCTTAGACTGCCGTTGAGGGTGGCTGAGTTCTGAGGGAGGTGGACCACTACACTGGCGCCAGCATAAGCTACGGGTGCAGTATCATAACCTGAAATATATTTGAGCCACGTCATGAGAAAACTGGAGTTTTGCCTATGCGAAAACAAAGATGCAGATCAGCTGTGCAGTAACTGCATAGTTGATCAGCATCTTTGTATTCACTAATTGGATAGTACAATCCGGATTATCCCTCCTCTTTTTAAATCTGAAATATCAAGCTTCCAGCCTTCTTCTGTGAATGTACAGGCCAATTTGCGTCAGGCCTGGTCGGAAACCCCCTTAACCACAAAGACCAGTTTTCTCGAGTCGCTGCTCATTTCATTTATACCAAATATTGAAGCCAAAGACATTTGAACATTTAACTCTGATTGCTCTAATTAGCTATGAAATATGAATGGAACAAACCACATAGTGTTTCTACAAAGATTTTTCAAAATGCGTACGGCAAACAAAGAACATGTAGCAGGGATCTCACTAGGATTTTGAAAACAGGAGTCCGGGACTCCTCCAAAAGAAAAATTAGGAGTCCCAGACAAAATTTAGGAGTCCCACTATAGAAACTCAATTACAATCCTATTTTTTTCGACCAAAAAAAATCATAATTATTTTACCTCTTTATAAACAGGGTTTGGGGCTTCAATTTCTTAAGACAATAATATTGACCACGGCATTTGTCAAAACCTTATTCTCACCTGATGGTATAAAATGACATGCTATCAATTGTAGAATTGGTTAAATTAAACGTTCTTAGTAATGTGGTTACACTGGTTAGGTACATGGGGGGGGTGGGGGTCTACTCTATTAGGTAAGACCAAGAAATGTGCGTAAAGCACTCCAAAATTAGCTCCTTTTGTAGACAAAGCCTTTCTGTGACATCTGTCTATCATATAATGTTAGGTGTATATCATTTACTTTCGCCTGTTCAGTAATGAGTTTGGGGTCAATGAGGGGTGACCCCTCAAAGGCTGGATTTCCTACTGTCAATTTGGTAAGAATGATAAGATTGGCTTGCATTCTTCATTACTAAAATATGGACACTGAACCTCTTTTGAACACTTAAAACAAAGTTTTACCAACGAATTATGATTAAGAGGCAACAAGAACAAACAAATAATCACGATTTTCCCATTAATTCTAAAGTCGCGAAAACTAATGACATTTCAAAAATCGGTCCAAAAGTATAAAAGTTTTGCTTTTTTTAATTGTTTATGTAATTCAATTGATCTTTAAATGAAAATCGCTAGGGTTTCACAAGATTTTATGACTGTTTAAGACTTAATTGTTTTATTGTATCTGACCGATCAACCGTAACATGTTTAGACAAAGACACGTGTTTTGAACGTCACATTGAACAGACGTCGGAGGCGTGAAACTTTATAGCATGTCTAATTTGCATTGGGACAACACCGTTAATTTGAGTAATCCTTATCTTGATTGGACATAAATGATTCTTGGAGCTAATAAACAACAAAGCCAAGGTAAAGATGGGAATTTTGGGACGTCTCACGGCGAAAAATTCTTGCGTCCCGGGAATCATCTCTTGGCAGAATTATACGTCCGAGCACGAGTTTTCTCGTCCCAGGACGCCGAATCTGGCGTCCTCGAGACCTCTGTGTAGACCCTGATCAAAATGCTTCTCTAGCAGAAGGCAACCGATCTACCACTGCACAGCTTTTTAGGCCTTCCTGTTTGCCAGTCTTTCCGAAACAGAAAATTCACGAAATACAAGTTTTGCTAACATCTGCAACTACAGTGTTTGTCTAAGGCATTACCATCATCTACTGAAGCATTAAATTCTATAATCAATGCTATATGAATACAGAAAATTCAATGGTGTTCGCTAATTTACTAAATTAAGGCATTTACAAAACAAGCTATTCTTACCGAAAGCCACATCTTGACACAGAACTAGAAGAATGCCTGAAAGAATAATGAAAATACACTTTGCATCATGTTAAGGAAAGAAAAGAAAACAACAACAACAACAACAAAAAAAATCTTGATCAGGCTGAGTACTTGTTTTATTTCTTGATTAGGCTGAGTATTTGTTTTTGTCCCTAGTTAAATGGTACTTTTTCATTCGTAAACTTGTACTGACGTCAACTAGAACCCAAAGTCAACCGGTATTTTTTTCTGGGTCATCTAACATTCTTATGTTAATAATATATTTTTATGAATATATCAACTAGAACATGTTCTAATCAGAGATATAATCACATGCATGACATTTTAATGTTAGCTAAATCATCACTTGAAATGAGCAGAATTTAGTTCATATTAATTAAAGACAACTGAATGAATTGTTATTCTTTTATCATGCTGCATGGGTCATTGTGCATGTTGGTCCAAGTTCATTCGGTCCTGGGTCATTTCAATCTGAGTTTGTTTTGGACCAAATTGCTTTGGTCAGAGTCATCTGGGTCCTGATTCATTTTGTAAGTCCTTTCAGTCCAGGGTCACTGCTGCCCGAGTCATTTGAGCCTGATTTTCTAATTTACCCATACTAGAATTCTTACAGGTTAAAGTCTATTTAATGATAGTTATCTGTATCTGTTGTGCGGATAGCCAGAGTCATATTATGCATATATTGATAAGTATATTGTCATAGTGTTTCACCCAGTCCCAAAAAAGGGCATAGTAAGAAGGCACAAGCAGGCAAAGATCAGGAAAAGGCGCAATCAGAAAAAGATTCCCACTCCAAAAACCGAGGTGGGAAAAAACCAAACTAACAATCAGGTACTTATACCATGAAACATATCGTAAGCCGAATGAGCAGCTATTTTCCCAATAGGTGGCCACTCAGTTACCTTAACTTAACTAAAAATATGAAAACATACATAAGGCGCCAACAGCACAAAAAATTTTAAACACCAAGACATAAAACAAAAAGAACCACTACAGAAGTATCGACTTGGAACGATCAGTAACACAAAGTTACTGGCGGGCTTAAACCGGTTTTACAGGTACCTAACCTCACCCTCAGCTTCTGCAGTGGTTCACAACATTTAGTTAGTTCTTCGGTCCTCGTGGTGAATCTCTAACTAGTCAATGAATCATCAAGAACAAACAAATAAATCATGATAAACATCCTGATGAATCAAAAACCAGGACTCACAGATTGAGTAAGCTGCCCGACGATGGAGATCCCTGGGCGCCGAATAACCTACTAACTCCGGAGCAAAAGAAAAACACCAGTTGGACCCCGGTGGGCCAAGCAACAGACAAGAAGCTCCGGCCCCAACCAACTAAAATGAATAGCTTTAAGTCGGGGCCATCATAGAGTCTGACGCCCGACCCACCGGGCACTTTTTAATGCGCAGTAATAATGTCAAAAGGGCATTTTCAGCGCGCGACAGCGAGCAAATGTGCACTTTTAAGTGCCCCATGGCATGCTAGGAGAGCTTATGCACTGTCATTAAATTTAACACTTATGTGTATACTGTAATTATTTTCTCTGTAATTTCAAATTTGCTTTTCAGCTGAAATTGTTCTTTCCTCAATTTCCATATATTTAATTTCAAGATTCACTTTTACCAGAGACAAAAAAATTTCTTTTCCCTCTGCCTCACATTACTTTAATACTGAATTAACCAAAAGAGATAACCTCACTCATGATTTGTTTTGGAAAATAAACTATTGACAATTGAAACTAATTAAATGGCACACTTATATCATCAGGTAGGACATTCAATTTTCACCATTTCTGATTAACAGCTCATTTGGCATGTTTGGTGTCAAATTGAGTACTTATCAACATTTGCCACTGCAATTATATGACATAGTTCGTCTCTCACTAATGAGAAAGACCATCATTATTTCTTGAATAGTGCTGATGTGTGTTGGTGAGTTCTTTGATGGCTGACTAGGCCAATTCTGGCTCTAAACTGTCGGTTGCAAGTAGAGCAAGTCAATGTCATAGAGTCTGCTGGTGGCACATTTGTTTTGGCTTTGCGCTCTCTTCGCTTTCTTTCAGTTTCACAGATTCTCTTCTTTTCATAGAGAGCTGCTCCTCTGCTCCTCGCCACTTTGATCGCTCCTGTGCAGTCTGTTCCCAGGACCCCATTGGTATTTCGAAATCCTTCAGAGAGGCTTTGAGGGTGTCTTTGTAGCGTTTCTTCTGGCCACCTTGAGAGCGCTTTCCCTCCTGTAGTTCTCCATAGAAAACTTTCTTTGGAAGTCGCGCATCAGGCATTCTTATAACATGGCCAGTCCATCTTAGCTGTGCTAGCTTTAAGACTGTATGCATGCTTTGCATCCCTGCTTTCCTCAGGACCTCTGTGTCTGGAATCTTGTCCTGCCACTTGATTTTTAACAACTTTCTCAAACAGCTTAAGTGGAAATGGTTAAGTCTCTTTGCATGGCGTTGGTATACTGTCCAGGTCTCACATGCATACAAGAAGGTTGGCAGTACCACAGCCTTGTAGACTTTCAGCTTGGAGTCAAGCTTGATTCCATTTCGCTCCCAGACATTTGCACGGAGTCTTCCAAATGCCACACTAGCTTTTGCAATTCTGGCAGTGATCCCATCATCAATATGCACTGCTCTGGAGAGAGTGCTTCCCAGGTAGGTGAACTTGTCAACAACTTTCAGTTTTTGCCCATTCACAGTGATGGTTGGTTCATTATATGGTTTTCCGGGGGCTGGTTGGTGTACAACCTCTGTCTTTTTTTGTGCTGATTGTGAGATCATAGTTATCACATGACTGTGAGACTTGATCCATGGCTCTTTGCATTTTTGCCTCTGTGTTGGCATTCTTATCCATATCATCTGCATAGAGGAGCTCATCTAGCACATCAGTCTGGACCTTAATTTTGGCTTGCAACCTTCTGAGGTTGAATATGTTGCCATCAAAACGGTACCTGATTGGAAAACCAGTGTCACTGTCCTGAAAAGCATCCATAAGCATGGCAGAAAACATCATGCTGAACAGTGTTGGTGCCAGAACACAGCCTTGTTTGACCCCATTTGTTACTTCAAATGGTTCAGAGAACTCTCCATCATTCTGCACACGTGCCTGCATGCCATCATGAAACTGCCGCACCATAGCTATGAATCTGGGTGGACAGCCAAACTTGGCCATGATTTTCCAGAGTCCATCACGACTAACAGTGTCAAAAGCTTTGGTGAGGTCAACAAATGTCATGTATAGATCTACATTCTGTTCTTGGCATTTCTCCTGAAGCTGTCTTGCTGTGAAGATCATGTCTATTGTCCCTCTGTCTTTTCTGAATCCACATTGACTTTCAGGGATAAGTCCCGTCTGATCAAGATGAGCATTCAGACGATTCAACAGAATTTTTGCAAGTATCTTCCCAGCAATTGATAGGAGGGAGATGCCTCTGTGATTGTCACAGACTTGAGGATTTCCTTTCCGCTTGTATAGGTGGATTATGGATGCATCCTTAAATTCTTGTGGGATAGCCTCCTTCCTCCACATACAGTGAAACAACTCTGTCAGTTTCTCTGCCATGGGTAGCCCCCCAGCCTTGTAAACTTCGGCAGGAATTGCATCTGCACCTGGGGCTTTGCCAGATGATAGTTGTTGAACTGCTTTTCTTGTTTCCGTAACGGTAGGAAATTCATCTAACAGAACATTGCACTCTATCTGTGGAAGTCTGTCGATTGCATCCTGATTGATGCTTGATGGTCGATTAAGCACACTATTGAAGTGTTCTGCCCACCTTTCCAAGATAGCTACTTTATCTGTGAGAAGAGTGTTTCCATCTGCACTGAGCAATGTGGTGGCTCCAGAACTCTTTGGACCATAAATGGTTTTCAGTGCATCATGAAATTTCTTCATGTCCTTTCTATCCGCAAAAGACTGAATTTCTTCTGTTTTCTTCCTCAGCCAGGAATCTTGCATGTCCCTAAGCTTGGTCTGGACTGTCTTACAAATGTTGCTGTAGGCTGCTTTCTTTGATACTGAGCTAGTATCATCTTGATGTGCCTTGTGCAATCGGTGCTTTTCTTCAAGAAGCCTCTGAATTTCATCATCATTCTCATCAAACCAGTCTTGATGTTTGCGAGATGGATGGCCTAAGGTGCTTGCAGCTGAAGAAAGAACTGTTTTATGGAAAACTGTCCAGTTTTCTTCGGGGTCCTCTGAACTGAGATTCATTGCATCCAGTTGGTTGCAAATGTCTGTTAAGAAATCTTGTCTCATGCTGTCTTTATTCAGCTTTGAGACATCCAGTCTCTTAGGAGCTTTCTTGCCTTGAGGTCGCCTCGCAGGCTGTATTCTTAGGTTGAGTTTGCTGACAACCAGTCTATGATCTGTCCAGCAGTCTGCACCACACATAGTCTTTGTCACTTTAACATCCTGCCTGTCTGTTCTCCGCACTATGACATAGTCTATGAGATGCCAGTGTTTGGAACGGGGATGCATCCAGGATGTTTTGTTCCTATTAGGTAGACGGAAGACTGTGTTGGTGATTAGAAGATCATGTTCAGCACACTCAGGGATCTCACTAGGATTTTGAAAACAGGAGTCCGGGACTCCTCCAAAAGAAAAAGTAGGAGTCCCAGACAAAATTTGGGAGTCCCACTATAGAAACTCAATTACCATCCTAATTTTTTCGACCAAAAAAATCATAATTATTTTACCTCTTTATAAACTTTTAATTAAACAGGGTTTGTGGCTTCTATTTCTTAAGACAATAATATTGACCACGGCATTTGTCAAAACCTTACTCTCACCTGATGGTATAAAATGACATGCTATCAATTGTAGAATTGGTTAAATTAAACATTCTTAGTAGTGTGGTTACACTGGTTAGGTACATGTACATGGGGTGGGGGGTCTACTCTACCTAAGGTAAGACCAAGAAATGTGTGTAATGCACTCCAAAATTAGCTCCTTTTGTAGACAAAGCCTTTCTGTGACATCTGTCTATCATATAATATTAGGTGAATATCATTTACTTTCGCCTGTTCAGTAATGAGTTTGGGGTCAATGAGGGGTGACCCCTCAAAGGCTGGATTTCCTACTGTCAATTTGGTAAGAATGATAAGATTGGCTTGCATTCTTCATTACTAAAATATGGACACTAAACCTCTTTTGAACACTTTAAACAAAGTTTTACCAACAAATTATGATTGAGAGGCAACAAGAACAAACAAATAATCACGATTTTTCCATTAACTCTAAAGTCGCGAAAACTAATGACATTTCAAAAATCGGTCCAAAAGTATAAAAGTTTTGCTTTTTTTAATAGTTTATATAATTCAATTGATCTTTAAATGAAAATCGCTAGGGTTTCACAAGATTTTATGACTGTTTTAAGACTTAATTGTTTTATTGTAGCTGACCGATCAACCGTAACATGTTTAGACAAAGACACGTGTTTTGAACGCGACCGTCACATTGATCAGACGCCGGAGGCGTGAAATTTTATAGCATGTCTAATTTGCATTTGGACAACACCGTTAATTTGAGTAATCCTTATCTTGATTGGAGATAATAATTGATTCTTGGAGCTAATAAACAACAAAGCCAAGGTAAAGATGGGAATCTTGGGACGTCTCACGGCGAAAAAATCTTGCGTCCCGGGAATCATCTCTTGGCAGAATTATGCGTCCGAGCACGAGTTTTCTCGTCCCAGGACGCTGAATCTGGCGTCCTCGAGATCTCTGACACTTCCTGAGAAGCAAGAGAAGCAAAAGGTCCTGTAACTTCCTTATTTTTTTTTTTTTTTTTTTTTTTTTTGATTCAGTTTTATGTCCCTTTCAAGATTATTTCAGCTCATATGAGACGGACCAATCAGTAGGTGTTGCGAAAACGGGTGAACCCCGAGAAAAACCACCTGGCACACCCGCAAGCAGAACTTGGCTTGTCTCACATGTGGCCAGACTGGGGCTCAAACCCACACCAGACACAGCAGTGAGATGAACGAGTCATTAAGAAACAGCGCTCTTAACCACTCGAACACAGGGGCCGCCTTCTTATTTTTGTCTGATTTTGACAAACTTTTTACCAAAATGTAGGGAACAGAATGTAGATTCAGAAAAGGGGCATAGCGGGGCACCATCTATAGTGAAAGTGGCCAGGGGCCAGGGGGAACACTATGTCATTTTTACGTTAAATTATGTGTTATTGAAGTTGATCAAAACAAACTGATCTATTGATAATGCCACTAATAACAATAATCAGCACAATGGTAGTGCGGATAAGTGGCACTACTGACACGACCATTGTGGGGATAACCAGTCTAAACTATCCTGATTCAGAGGCAGATAAGCTCATATTATTGGGGCGCCACAAGAAAGGTAGCAACTTAATTACATATAGTGCATATATTTGCGATAACAACTGGTACGTCTAATCTTTTTTATCATGACATAAGACTCACCTAACAAAGCAAAATACATGTAGTAAGACATCACTGCCCAAATTTTAGAAATCCACTTCCTGTTTCGGTGGTTTGCTTCTAGAACCTTTTGGGAAATCAGATCATGTTGAAATCGGTTTATGGGTAAGCCTAAAGACTGTCATTTCGGAATAACACAGTATTATAGATGTATGTATTTTAACATTTGTTTATTTGTTTATTTTTCCTAACCCAGTTTTTCACAAAATCTGTCATTTTTTTTTAAGATCTGCTCGATTAAACCTTCTGCAAAGTGAAACTAAACACCGAAATAAGCGTATAGTAAAATCCGGTACCAAATATCTTACCGGTACCAGGTCACCCATACGCTTGGTGAATAATCTGTTCTGTATTGGAAGAAAAAATCCGTGACCGATTCTCCATCAATCTGATCAAGTGTAACAGAATTCATAAAAGATGTATCCCAACCCGGACGAACCAGGGTGTCTTATTACGTCCACTCTGTTCTACATACACTCATCCATGTGGAAAGGCACAAGTAGGCAAAGATCAGGAAAAGGCGCAATCAGAAAAAGATTCCCACTCCAAAAACCGAGATGGGAAAAAACTAAATTAACAATCAAGTACTTATACCATGAAAACATATCGTAAGCCGAATGGGCAGCTATTTTCCAATAGGTGGCCACTCAGTTACCTAAACTTAACTAAAAATATGAAAAAAATACATAAGGTGCCAACAGCACAAGGAATTTTAAAAACACCAAGACATAAAAACGAAAGAACCACCACAGAAGTATTGCATGAAACGATCAGTAATATAAAATTATGGCTATCCCAGATAGCATTACAACGTTGGCCCAACGTAGGATTTCGGTAGTGTGCTACGTTGGCCCAACGTCGGTAGCTTACGTTGGCCCAACGTCATTTTGCTCATCGGGCCTCCGTTGGGCCAACGTGTTTGGCCAACGTTGGGCCAACGTATGTCAAAGTGTACTGTAAAACGTCGATTCAACGTTGATTCAACGTTTGGCCAACGTTACATTTAAGTTGGCTTAATGTTAGTTAGCCTATCAAATGCCAACCTTAGTACCTGTGCCTTAGTGCACTAAATGTTGAAGTATGCTTGCATTTAACTGAAATAGACAAAAAAGACTGCACATATACGGTATCTTATTAGAAATACATATATCAAACAAACATATATTCAAGTAGATCTGTTCCTTTGTCAGGCTGCGCGGATGAGTCCGTTGTTCTCTTTGGTAGCCGTCGTCATTGTTAAGGCTGTTCCTTTTCCGATTGTGCGGTGACTGCGCATAGATGTACAGGCCGATCTGTTTGTTTCTTCAGCCTGATCTGTTTCCTTGTAAGTCTGTGTGGATGAGCTTACATGAACGCACTGACTCGTCTGTTCATTCGCAGGTCTAGTGAATTCACAGGACTGTCTTTTCCTACTATAGACTGTGCAGGATGATTCTACTTTGATAGACTGCATAGATGTGCAGAAAGATCCATTCCTGTGTTTGACTGTTCGACTGTGCAGACCGATCTGCTCCGTTTTTAGAGGTTTCCATTTCTTTGTTAGAATGTGTACATGCTGATCTGGTTTGGGATGCGCAAACTGATCTTTTCGGTTTTAGTAGCAGTATCTTCATCACAGCACATCTCATACAAATCTGAAAATAAATCAATAAATAAAATGCATGATTTATTTTTAAATGACATATTTATCTAATTTTCAAAACATGATAATAATGATGATGATGATAATTTTAAAACATGGTTTATTAACTGTTAAACAGCAAAAATGAACAGTATCAGAAAAAAATAGAATAAAATGGAGAGAGAAAATAATTTACCATCTCTTTATTCTGCAACATTTTCTTTGGCTCTTCAAACTGCAATAAGTATCTGCTGCTAATTTAGCCGCCGCGCGAGAAAATTGGTTTTGGGGATTTTCGACCAGGTCTGACACAAACCGGCCTGCACACACTCAAACAACGCTACAGACTTGAAGTATTGGCTATAAGCAGAAGAGGAATAGTGCTATCCATGTAGCGACAACAAAGATGCTGATCAGCTGTGCTGTTACTGCACAGCTGATCTACGCCTGAACTTTTGTTTTCGCGTAAACAAAAGTCTGGTTATCTCATGACGCGGCTCAATTATCCATAGATAATTGTGGCCACATATTCTGTTCTTCTGGGTATCATGTTTCAGATTAATCTGTGGTGAAAGCAGTAGGTGATCTGTTTGTTTTATGATAACAATTAATTTGATTATACCTAATGTGTTTCTTATCTAAGCATGTGCATCAAAAAAGCTAGAAAAAAATAGAAAAAAAAATAATTATTTATCAATGCAAACAAAATTATATGAAAATTAAATCTACTCTTTATTGCACCAAAAATAGTTATACATAAATACTTATGACAAAATTTGGGTTTCACATCAGGAATACATTACGTGTGCGATCGACGTGTGCATCTACACAGTCAATTATTATCTGAGCCTATGCATGAGAAAACCATCAATCTCGGTCTCTGACCAGGTCCGACACAAACAAGACTGTAGAGCCGAAGACGAAAGAAATTTCAGATTTAGAAAGAATAGGCAAATGTACTTTCTCTGGAGCGAAAACAAAGGCGCTGATCAGCTGTGCAGTTACTGCACAGGCGATAAGCGGCTTATCTGTGCAGTAACTGCACAGCTGCGCCTTTGTTTTCGTGTCTTTGTTTTCGCAATACAGATGGTTCTGATGCAGCGGCTCACCTAGTATAAAGGTGATGTCGTGAAAAAGTTTGCCTTTCGCGAATTTCACCATATGACAAGAAACAGGACAGTACACAGGTCCTTTAAATATTAGATTTAGGATGAGACGGGTTTAACATTTAGGCAGCAATAAGAAAAGGGCTGATCATCTGTGGGTTGACTGTGCAGCTGCTCATTAACTTTGATTCTGCATGAGAAAGATGTGTGTTTTCTGATTATGCAGAACAAAGATTGGTCAAATTTGGGATTACGTTGGATTGAAACTGGAATGTCCTGGTCTACCTGCAACTTGCGCCTGATCAGATTATGTGACAACTTACGCCTGGTCAGATAATGTAAAGGCTTTTCTATTGTTGATTTTGACCATTTAAGAGTTTGAATTGTCACTTTTTCGGGTTTGATGTGCCAACGTTGGCACAACGTTGGGCCAACAGTATACACATGTATGAACGTTTATGAAACCTACGATGTTGGGCCAACGTTGGGCCAACGTTACACATATGTATGTTTATTTGGAGAAATTTACGATGTTGGGCCAACGTTGGACCAACGTTACAATAATTGAAAGGAAAAGTTTTATTTTTTCAATAAAAGGAAAACGTTTTCCCATCACAATGTCAACTTAAGTATTATTTGACTGTCTAAATTAAATTAATAAGATTTTATGTCTCAAATGGGTCAACGTAGATCCAACGTAGGCCCAACGTTACACTGCCAACGGCTAACCATTTACCAACGATGCGATTCAATGCCAACGTTGGGTCAACGTTGTCATGCTATCTGGGATGTCGATATCTTGTAAGCTCCGTTGAAGCAGGTAATAGATGTATGAAGCGTACCCATGCAATCTGTCATCAAATGAAACATCTACTCAGTCCAAACCAAAGCATTCTATGTCGATCCAAGTAAATAAAATATAAGGGTTTGATCCTTTGGAAGCAATAAAAACATTCAAAGGGAGATAGTATGGACTCTACTGCACAATTTCGGACAACGAACCCTCGTCATTAGCCCTTTTTAAACCGGCAACGAAAGCCAGACTATTGTACTGCAATTTCAAAAACTTACATGAGAAGTCTAAATCAAAGACACAATTCCTAAACAGGGTAAAATAATTTAAACATTGCTTAGAAAGGTACAAGTAAAGATCAGGAAAAGGTGCAATCAGAAAAAGATTTCCACTCCAAAAACGAGGTGGGAAAAAAAAACAACAATCAGGTACTGATACCAAGAAAACATATCGTAAGCCGAATGAGCAGCTATTTTCCCAATAGGTGGCCACTCAGTCACCTTAACTTAACTAAAAATATGAAAACACACATGAGGCGCCAACAGCACATAAATTTCAAACACCAAGACATAAAACAAAAAGAATCACCACAGAAGTATCGACTTGGAACGATCAGTAACACCAGTTACTGGCGGGCTCAAATCGATTTTACATGGCCATAACCTCACCCTCAGCTTCTAAACATGAGTGTTTTGAACACTCTGAATATCTTTACTGATCACAAAGGACCTAGATAAAATGAGCCGCGACGCGAGAAAACCGGTCTTCGGGGTTTCCGACCAGGTCCGACACAAACCGGCCTGTACAAGCTCAGAAAAAAGCTAGAAGCTTGAAATTTCGGATTTAAGTAGAAGAGGAATTGTACTATCCGAGAAGCGAAAACAAAGGCGCTGATCAGCTTCGCGGTTACCGCGAAGCTGATCTGCGCCTTTGTTTTCGCATAGGCAATAATCCCGTTTTCTCACGATGCGGCTCAAATATAATATGCACTATGGATGATGTACGGGTAGACTTTTTACGGCCGCCACACGGTAAGCCTTGTTGGCACAAATAAGTATGGAAGCTTACTACATATATTTATAAACTGGATCAAGCCTGCCTTTTAGAACCATTACAAGTCCCTTTGCCTGGTCAAAATTCAAAATACCACATAAGGCTCTGGAGAGATTTCCAAGGTCTCTACTTGCTATGCAGCATATTGCATTTGCTAAGTCCTCGATTTTGTATCATCATGGCGTATATTTATAATATAGCATAGTACAGAGCCTTTGGAGACAAAACTGTGATTAAATCAGTTAACGTAATTTATACGTACGTACAATACTGTTTGATTATATACGTTCAGTTGACCGACACTTTTTAGACCAATCAATGGTGATCTCATTAAAATACATGTATGTCTCTTTTCTTGTCTTCAATACGCTTGTACTATTCATAAGTTCCATGACACAACGAAGCCTATCTTCGCGTAAACACAAAAAAAATGTCACATGTTGTTTTTTGTGTTCTGTTCCCGTCGCTCATGTTCGAAAGCTCCCGTAAGGTGTCTGTTTGCATAACATATGATTGCCCTTAACGACATTACCAGCCTTGTACTTGCACAGAGTATCTTACAGGAGTTGCATGACCCTTGTTATAAACTTTTGGCCCCTAAAATGCCCGATATTTAACTTCACGGTTTTTCTAAAAGTCAAAGTGGAGTCGCTCAAAAGGCCAAAGTACCCCTTCAAGTTTCTAGTTCCACATACATGAAATTGTATGTGTAAATTTATCCATCAAGTAACTGCTTCCAAGTACTTGAAGGATCTAGAGTACTTAATATAGGTAGGCTATTCTGAGATTAAATTGAGTTTTCTTCGGCACACTTTGGCACTTGCACCTCGGTATACAAAGGAAGCTGCGTACTCTTGGTTCGTCCCCAACACGACTATGCAGCCACCTATATTTTTGGCATCCCCATATTGACACCGTGACAAAATTGGTGGAGAAAAGTCAGAGAGACCTGTTTGCGATGGAGAAACAAGAGTAACGTTGGCGATATGCTGGCAAACTCGAGTGGTCGTCCGTAGAGGATCGCTAGGGCATCTCATGATTCACCATACACAAGATACATAGACTATGTACAGTGTTGCTCTGAAGAAAGGTACAAGTAGGCAAAGATCAGGAAAAGGCGCAATCAGAAAGAGACCCCCTCTCCAAAAACCGAGGTGGGAAAAAAAACAAACTAACAATCAGGCACCCACACCATGAAACATATCGTAAGCCGAATGAGCAGCTATTTTCCCAATAGGTGGCCACTCAGTTATCTTAACTTAATTAAAAAATATGAAAACATACATAAGGCGCCAACAGCACAAAAAATTTTAAACACCAAGACATAAAACAAAAAGAACCACCACAGAAGTATCGCCTTGGAACGATCAGTAACACAAAGTTACTGGCGGGCTTAAACCCGTTTTACAGGATCCTAACCTCACCCTCAGCTTCTGCAGTGGTTCATAACATTTAGTAAGTTCTTCGGTCCTCGTGGTGAATCTCTAACTAGTCAATGAATCATCAAGAACAAACAAATAAATTATGATAAACATCCTGATGAATCAAAAACAAGGACTCACAGATTGAGTAAGCTGTCCGACGATGGAGATCCCTGGGCGCCGAATAACCTACTAACTCCAGAGCAAAAGATAAACACCAGTTGGACCCCGGTGGGCCAAGCAACAGACAAGAAGCTCCGGCCCCAACCAACTAAAATGAATAGCTTTAAGTCGGGGCCATCACAGAGTCTGACGCCCGACCCACCGGCGTGCAATTAAAGAAGGCAGCATAGTTATCAACCATGACTGGGTTAAAAACTAAGCATGCAGACTGTCGCATAACATTCAAGTTATAACCTATACGTCTGTAACGTGTTATGATTTTTCTGAACTGAAAAGAAAAATCATTAATTCCTATAAGTTTCTTAAATTTGTAAACTAAGTCACCATAAAATTCAGGTTCCGAAAGGCCCTCACTTAAAAGCGTCTTTAATCCAACATTATATTTGGAAATCAATTCATAGTGTCTACGATAAAATTTAGAAAAGGTTTTTCGAAGTTTATGATACCGATAGCCCTGTTGGAGAAGTTTTGCCGTTAAACATTTATTTCGAGCGTTGAAGTCTGTAACATGATTGCAGACTCTAGCAAACCTAATAAGTTGCGAAATGTACACACCATAAGAAGCACGACGAGGAACGTCACAATCCAAAAAAGGAAAATTTACTATATCAAAATCAAAGTCATCGCGCTTATCATAAATTTTAGAAGAAACAAATCCATTTGCAACAGAAAGATGTAGATCTAAAAAGGGGGCTTCGGTATCTGAGATGTTGGCTTTGTTCAACTGAAGTTCAGGTGGATAAATTTGATTGACCATACCATAGAATTCTTTTTATCAATGACTATCCCATTAATAGACTGTTTTCTTCTCAAAGACTGCTGAAAAATTCTAGGCTCTTACATTTACAGCTGTATTTAGTTCACGGTTTCAGAGGTATGCGTTTTAGTATACTCCAGGATTGAAGGAAGGCCAACAGACTGATGTTCTTCTTCCAGGTGGTGAGGGGCTGGTGCCGGCAATGCAGTCTCATGACTTTTTGACTCCTGTTCGGGGGAAACGGCTTGTTAAAGCCAAGAAATTTACTATCTGTGTCACTAAAAACATCAATGACAGCCAATCCACAAACAATAGTAAATGTTTTAGAACTGTGCAGTGCAATTCTGGTATCTATAAAAACTCAATCTTTCCAAAGACAATTATAGACTGGAACCATTTGGAAGAGGATCTAGTGCGCGCTGAGACAGTTGACAGCTTCAGGAAAGCTGTTCATCATTGGGACTAAATTCTTTCCCAGCTCTCTCCGTTGCATCAACGCTGAAAGGCCCTGCAACGTATCTCATCAGAATCAGTATGCTCAATTTTAGCTTCTTTTAAACAGTTTTAATGGCCCACCCCGAATGTTTTCCCTATTTTGCTAAATTCAAAATTTAGCCACCCACTCCACGCCTGACATGATGATCAGAAATAGATCGACTCAGTAAACGAAGATAGATAGGTAGATGAAATTGAGCTGTTGCGGAGCACACTACCACGTGTATCCAAGACTCGTTTGTACATGTATATTTTGCTACCAGAGACAGCATAGTGAAGTGAAGGTTTGCGAACTGATATGACACGATCCGGTCCTTCTTGTTAACCTTCTACCATCGACCGTTTGACAAAGGGTGAAATGGCATGGTTTTTAGGCTACAGGTGAAACGACTCTGTATCGTTCCAGCAAATGTACCGGATTGTATGCAAAGTTTTCCTAAACAAAGCGATCATTATAAAAAAAACTTTTTTGGTGTCGGGTGTGATGAAATTTATTTATGAAAAGGGGTTGAAATGCACGCGCGAAGGAAAGTTGTTTATTTTGAAAGCGGACGTAAACAAACTGAAAAATCAGTGTATTAAATCAAAAAACAGTGTGATTCTTAAAGATTTATACTGGAATCGATTCAGAATTATTTTTTCTACATGACCTGATAGTTTGGATTGCCGACAATTCCGTTTGTTGAAGAAATTTGACGTGAAAATATTTTGACAGTTGTGACGTCACGACCGGATGTAAACAACTTCGTAGTGACCTGATTCAAAAATAGACTTGGAAAACCTAAGTTTGAAGTTGTTTGAAGACGGATTGATGTTGTGAATGTTTCTTTTGCTAGATTTTTCATCAGTTTAGGTAGGATCCATCCAAATTACATCAAATAGCATAGTAAATGGACAATCATCAACATGATATTCAAGTATGTAAGTGAGAGTTACCCCAATCTAGACCAATTTTAAGTGTTTTTTTAGGCAAGACTTTTTCATTTAATCATAAACTTTACAATGCTTTAATTTATCATGCCAAAAGTAAGAAGGAGTAATCGAGTAAAATCCAAAAAGGAACCGAATGATAATAAAAGTAGCCCTTGCCCCTCTCCTGCCAAACTCAATGTGAAATCAAAGCTAAAAGAAGAACAAAAAACTGAAAGTGACCCGGGTTTATGCTTTGCATGTAAGCAGAAACATCCCCCTGTTAGAAGATTTAAAGTTGTAGAGTGGGCTCAGTGTGATAACTGTGATCAATGGTGGCATGCAGAGTGTGCTTGTATAACGGCTGAAGATTGTGTTAAATTTGCTTTTTATGACATTTCATTCACCTGTGCACTGTGCTGTCTGAAAGGATCCCCGTGGATTGCGAAAAATCACAAAATTACTGACATAAACCCAGTTGACACTGATAGTAAAGAGTCCTGTGAGGAAAGCGATAGAAAAAAGGTGCAGAAAAAGAAAGCGGTTAAGCAAGAGAAAGTTCTGGTGAAAGAAAATTCTGAAAGAGGTGAAAAGGCAGGAAATATCATTGTTATTGACAATATTGGTGATGCCCAACACTGGAAATCATCAAAAACCATTACAGAAAGACTGAAGCAGGTACCAGAGTTGAAAAATACTGAGTTCGCATACAGCCTTCCTAGAGGAGGTATTGCGTTGCACTATAAAACAGAGGAAGAAGCTGCAAGTGTTTTAAATAGTTGGCCTGAGAAGGTGTTTGATGAACAAGAAAAACCACACTTTCCAAAAGAAAACACTGAATCTTCTGTGGGTTACCTAAAGAATATTGACATTAAGATAAGTGATCAACAGTTAAAAGATTTCTTGGAAAGTAAAGATTGCCAAGTGCAGCAGGTAAAGAGAGTGTTTCACAGAAACAGTGGGAAACCTATGCCCATACGTAAAGTGGAATTTTCTAGGGGTAAAGATTTAGTCAAAGCCTGCAATTTGGTATTGCCATATTTGTTAAATGGAAAACAAGCTTTTTGTGAAAGGGAAAACGGTGTTAAGGTCGTACGCTGCTTCAATTGCCATCGTTTTAATCACATTGTTGCTCATTGCCCAAACAGGACTACATGCGAAAATTGTGGATCAGAAGATCATTCAGACTCTAGTGGCTGTCAATTACAGAGTAAATGTACCAATTGTCAGGGAAATCACAAAAGTTCATCTAAGTTATGTCCAAAATACATTGAGTTATTGGAAAAAATCAGAAAAAGGAATATATGTTAACAAAATGAAGCTATTTTCTATTAATTGCCAGTCTTACAGAACTGCTAAATCAAATTTCAGTGAAATTGTTGATAATTATGGAATTGATGTTTTATGTTTAACAGAGACTTTCGAAAATGAAAGAGAGCCTGTTCAATTTAGGCAGTGGTCTAAATTAAGTAAGCCTAGGAAAGATGGTTATGGAGGAGTGGCAGTGCTGTATAAGGATGATGAAGATGGAGTGATTATGGAAAGAAAAGAGGATTTGGAAAAGGAGGGCGTAGAAGCCATATGTGCCAAAGTTACTACCAGTAAGAATACATTTCTATTGGTTGTAGCCTATGTACCACCAGAGAAAAAGGAGCAACTTGAAGGATTACTCTCAATTCTAGACCACTGCAAAGATTACCAACACATAATAATCACTGGGGACTTAAATTCCAAAAGCATGGAATGGGGAAACAAGAAGACAAATGTAAATGGTACCCTAGTTGAAGAATATTTACACAGAAATGCCCTTTTATGTATTAATGATGGTCAGCCAACAAGGCGTCTTAGTGACAGTGTAATTGATTTGTTTATTGTCAGTCCTCGAGTAGTGCCTGAAGTAGCAGTGTGTGAAACTATGTCACATGAAGCAGTTAGATCTGATCACATTGGTGTTTTATTAGAAGTTTATCCTCAGACCAGACAGGACAATTCAATATTTGAGAAATATATAGTCAGTAAAGCAGACTACAGTCGTTGGCAGGAGTGCACAGAAGAAAGGTTCAGTCAGTGGAATAAGTCAGGAGTAAAGTATAAGTCAGTAGATGAAATGGCAGAATCATTTATGCAGGTTTATACTGAATGCATGATTGAAGCTGTTCCAAAGAAGGAAGTCAAGAAGGCAAACAGAAGAAAGAAACCACCATGGTGGAACGATACAGTATCTGCATCCAAACAGGAGTTAAATAAGGCAAAGAAAGATTTCAGAAGACGTCGTACTCCAGCCAACTTTCAGAAACTCAAAGCTTCGGAAGATACACTAGATTCAGTGATTGCTGAAGCAAAAACCGAATGGACACAAGAGCTGTGTGATAAGATAACGTATGCGGGTTCTTCGAAAGAGATGTGGGAACACTTCAACTCTCTAACTACATACCAGGACCATAGTGGGGGAGGAGTGTTACCACTGATAGATAGAAATGGAAAGCCAGTATTTGACAGACAAGAGAAATGTAAAGTACTAGAAGATGTGTTCTTTGGCGGTGGACATTTAAAGGAGTGTGACTTTGATGACAAATTCAAACAAGAGGTTGAGAAGACAGTATCGGATATAGAGAAGGGAGTTTCAAATGATGATATAAACCAAACCAAAGAAAAGGAAAAAAATTCTAATGAATACCTGAACTATGACATTTCAGTAGGAGAAGTTGAAGCTGTGCTTCAACAATTACAGAACAACAAATCACCCGGACCTGACAACGTGTTCACAGAGCTGCTTAGACATGCTGGCGATGAACTCACAAAAGCAATCCACAGAGTGTTCCAGAGGTCTTGGAAGGAAGGTGCAGTCCCAGAACAGTGGAAACTTGCGCATGTTAAATTTCTTCGAAAGCGGGGAAAGAAGAGCTATCACGATGCAAGTTCCTACAGACCGATCAGTCTGACCAGCTACCTCTGTAAAAGCTTGGAGAGAATTATTAACCGTCGGCTTTATGGTTTCTGTGAACATTTCAACATTTTAGACCAAGAACAAGAAGGGTTCAGAAGATTCCGAGGTACAACAGATGCCCTACTTAGGATTACACAAGACATCTACAATGGGTTCAACAATAAAGAACACACTGCAGCCCTCTTCATCGACATAGAAAAGGCATATGATAGTGTATGGCGTGATGGTCTGATGTTCAAGCTTCACAGTTTAGGTATCAGAGGAAGGATATGGGATTGGATTAAGAGCTTTCTTGATGACAGACGGGCAGTTATATATTTAGGTGGAGAAAATGGTCAGGAATTCCATACCTCCATAGGACTTCCTCAGGGATCTGTTATATCTCCCTTGCTATTTTCATTGTACATAGTGGACTGTTATGAAAATGTTAAATCTGAGAAGGTGAAATTTGCTGATGATGGGACTATCTGGAGAACAGGAAAGGTTTGGCGGGATTTAGTGAAAGGACTAGAGGAAGATTTTGTATGGATTATCAAGTGGGCAAGGAAATGGAGATTGAAACTAAGTATTGCCAAGACAGAGTTTTGCATTTTCTCGCAGATCAGCCAAATATTAGAAGAGGCTCGGACATATTGTATGACAGTTGAAAAGCAAATGGTGAAGTATAACCCCCTGCCCAAAATACTCGGAATCACGCTAGATGAGAAACTCAAGTTTGATATTCACACCCAGCAAGTTGAGAGGAAGGCTTTGAGATCCCTGGATCTGTTGAGAAGAGTCAAAGAGACAGAAACTGTTAGTGTAAGGTGTATGTTGCAGCTCTACAAGGCCCTTATCACCCCTCAGCTAGAGTATGCTGCAGCAGTATGGCAGGTTGGCGATTGTGGTGCTCTGGAGAAAGTGCAAAGAAAAGGATTAGCTATGTGCCTTGGTGTTCCTGGGACTGCAGGTGTAGAAGCATTGGAGGTGGAGGCTGGGGTTAAGCCACTTTGCATCAGGAGAGAGGAGTTAGCTGTACGACAAGCTGCAAGAATAATGATGAAACCGGACGACGCATATCTGAAGGTTAGGTGGGACAGTTTCTTGGATAGTGATGCAACAGAGAGGAAGATCTCTCCATTTGGAAAAATGAATGTTCAGCTTGCAGACATGTCATCTAACACAGGAATTTCCTTACATTGTTTGGAGAAAGAGTGCACCTATCTTGAGTCCCTGCAGCCCTCTAAACGCCCACCAGAATATTGGCAAAATTTGGGGTCATCCAAGTCCAGGTCTTCAGAACAGGAACAATTGTCAAGAGATTTGATTGGTGGTGTGATTGAGAAATGTGATGCTGAGACTGCAGTGATATTCACTGATGGATCATGTATGGGCAACCCTGGGCCATGTGGTGCTGGAGCTTGCCTTTTTGTACCTGGAACAAGTGACCCAGTTTTATTGAAGCAGCCTGTGAGCAGTATGGGGTCCATATTACTAGGAGAGTTGGTGGCAATCAAGATAGCACTACAGTATATATACAGATGTAATACCAATAGACAGAGAGAAAACAGTATTAAGAAGGCTCATATCTTTTCAGACAGTCAGGGTGCTGTGGGACAGTTAACATTAGGATGGGAGGCAAGAGCGCAAAAGTCAACAGTGAAGGAAGTTAAATCAGAAATAGAAAGGTTGGAGAAATCTGGTGTCTCAGTAGAGCTATCATGGACTCCTGGACATGCAGATATCAAGGGAAACGAGCAAGCAGACAGATTGGCTAAAGAAGCGGCTAAAGAGGCGAAGGAGAAAGAGGAGTTACCCCCGGTTATTTCTCTGGGAGATGTGAAGGAAGCAGCAAAGAAATCTGGATTTGTTAAATGGCAGGAGATGTGGGATAACTCAGAGAAGGGCAGACATTTGTTTCAGTTTAGGCCAAAAGTAGGATATAAAGTTAAAAATACATTCGAGACAACATCTGGAGAAAGGATCATCTCTCAGTTAAGGACAGGATACGTTGCATTGAATGAGTACCTCCACAAAGTTAATATCAAAGACCATGACAGCTGTGAGTGTGGAGAAATAGAATCAGTGGGTCATTTTCTACTACATTGTCAGAAGTATGAAACGGAAAGAGAATTAATGAGGAAGAGGATTTTTGATTTATGTGGAATATCAGTTTTTGATCTGAACATGCTGTTGGACATGAAACCTGAAGACGAGTTCAAAGACTGGAGAGATACTATTCTGTCACAGCTAGAGCTCTATGTGGCTGAAACACGACGTTTCGGTCCACGGAAATCAAAGTAATAGCACCGTTCCGCGCACCCACAATACCGCGAGTTAATAAATACGTCACTACCGAGAATCAAAGAAAATACCAGTGTGAATATTTGGCCTTGTGGCTATAAATACGGAATACGGAATATTTACTGTTAAACTCAACTGCACACGTTATCGGCTTTTATCAAGTACTTTTTTTCTATAGAAACTGTTGGCCAGATTCATTTACCTGGGAACAAAGGCAATATTTCATATTGTTTTAAGTTTTCTCTTCAGTTTTATGGCTAGGTCTAGTGGCACTCTTCCAAAACCAAAGTTGATTGTTTTTGATCTTGGTAAGTACAGTCTGGGAATTTGTCAAATACTGCTATCTTGAATCGTAAATTATGCTTGTAGATATCCATCTGCTGCTGACAATGGCTTACATTTCAAAACTGGATAAGGGAGAGTGTGGCTGTGTAGTGGTCAGAATTGAGAGGTCCTGGGTTTAATCCCCACTGCTCACTGGTGGCACCATTTTGTGTTCTTGAGGAAGTCAGTTTAACTCACCAGAGTACTGCATAATACCCAGGAAGCAGTGGCTTTTTCTGGACATGTCACTGAAAAATTGTAGACTTAAATTTAATTGACAAAATGAAACTAAATAGTTGCTTTCTCTTCAAATACTTGCCAAGGTTCCTCAGCACTTTTTGGCATATTTTGACATTTTATTTTACATCTAATGCCAAAGAAACCAGGAGACATTTACGATTCTTTATACCCCCCGCAAAACGAAGTTTTAGGGGGGTATACTGTTTTCAGCCTGTCCGTCATTCCGTCATTCCGTGATTCCGTGACTCCGTGATTCCGTCATTCCGTCAACATTTGGACATCTTTGCTGAATAACTTGAGTAGCTTTTGCCTGATTTGTTTCAAAATTTCACCACACTTGCGCCATCAGACAATACATGTGTGGTATGAATTTAGGGGCCAAAGGGTCAGTATTGCAAGAGTTATGGGACTTTTTAAGTCTTCCTATAACATGTTTGCCATAGTACTGAAAGTACATACTTTGTGAAATCAACTCCTGTTACAGCTTTCAATGTTTCCTTTTAATATTTTGCTGATATGTTTCAGATATATTGCAGATGTGCATGAACAATTGTCACGCTGAAAAAATCATTTTTGACAAATTTACAGCATTTTTAACTTAGCAAATTTTCTATAATTGCTTAATATATTCAATAGTGGTTGGTAGTGCATACTTTGTGAAATCAACTCCTCCTAGGGCTTTCATTGTTTCTTTTCAGTACTTTGCAGACATGTTACAGACATATTGAAGATGTGCATGAAGAATTATAATGCTGAAAAAATAATTTTTGACAAATTTACAGCATTTTTTAACTTTGCCATTTTTCGACTATTGCTTACATACATACTTTGTGAAATCAACTCCTCCTAGGGCTTTCAGTATTTCTTTTCAGTACTTTGCAGACATGTTACAGACATATTGAAGATGTGCATGAAGAATTATAATGATGAAAAAATAATTTTTGACAAATTTACAGCATTTTTTAACTTTGCCATTTTTGACAATTGCTTACATACATACTTTGTGAAATCAACTCCTCCTAGGGCTTTCAGTATTTCTTTTCAGTACTTTGCAGACATGTTACAGACATATTGAATATGTGCATGAAGAATTATAATGCTGAAAAAATAGTTTTTGACAAATTTACAACATTTTTTAACTTAGCCATTTTTCGACTATTGCTTACATACAATAATGGTTGGAAGTGCATACTTTGTGAAATCAACTCCTCCTAGGGCTTTCATTGTTTCTTTTTAATTCTTTGCAGATTTGTTCCAGATATGTTGAAGATGTGCATGAAGAATTGTTATGCTGAAAATTTTACTTTTGACAAATTTACAGCTTTTTAAACTTAGCCAATTTTGACCATTTCTGCTTATATTCAATTATGGTTGATAGTACATACTTTGTGAAATCCAACTCCTCCTGGGGCTTTCAGTAATTCTTTTCAATTCTTTGCAGACATGTTACAGACATATTGAAGATGTGCATAAAGAATTTTATTGGTGAAAAAATAATTTTTGACAAATTTACAGCATTTTTCAACTTAGACATTTTTCAACCATCGCTAATATACAATACGGCTGGTAGAGCATACTTTATGAAATCAAGTCCTCCTAGTGCTTTCATAGTTTCATTTGAATTCTTTGCACACTTGTTCCAGATATATTTCAGATGTGCATGAATAATTCTTATGCTGAATAATTTATTTTTGACAAATTTACAGCTTTTTTTTAGCATAGCCAATTTTTGACCATTTCTCATGATAAATAATGATCAACAGTGTACAGTGAAATCAACAATAATTGTACTCCCTGAACTTTCAGTATATTTATGTCCCCCCAACCGAAGGTGGGGGACATATTGTTTTTGGTGCGGTTCCCGTCGGCGTCGGCGTCGGCGTCGGCGTCGGCGTCGGCGTCCGCGTCGGCGTCCGCGTCCGCGTAGCTTCTTTCTTACGCGATATCTTTTGAACCAGTGGATGGATTTTGACCAAACTTGCATAGATACATGGTTGGGAGGGGGGAAAGAGTTGATTAGATTTTGGTGACCTTGACCTCATTTTCAAGGTCACCAGCCCATGAAAACTGATCAAATTAGGTTTTCTGACGCGATATCTTCTGAACAAATGAATGGATTTTGAGCAAACTTGCACAAGAGCATTGTTGGGAGGAGGCTCAGAGTTGATTAGATTTTGGTGACCTTGACCTAATTTTCAAGGTCACGAGTCCATAAAAACTGTTGAAATTAGTCTTTCCAACTCAATATCTTGAAAACCAATTGATGGATTTTGACCAAACTTGCACAGAAGCATTGTTGGGAGGAGGCTCAGAGTTGATAAGATTTTGGTGACCTTGACCTAATTTTCAAGGTCACAAGTCCATAAAGAATGTTGAAATTAGTCTTTCCAATGCAATATCTTGTAAACCGATTGATGGATTTTGACTAAACTTGCACAGAAGCATTGTTGCGAGAAGGCTCAGAGTTGATTAGATTTTGGTGACCTTGACCTAATTTTCAAGGTCACGAGTCCATAAAAAATGTTGAAATTAGTCTTTCCAACGCAATATCTTATAAACCAATTGATGGATTTTGACCAAACTTGCACAGAAGCATTGTTGGGAGAAGGCTCAGAGTTGGTTAGATTTTGATGACCTTGACCTAATTCTGAAGGTCACGAGTCTATAAAACTGTTGAAATTAGTTTTTCCGATACGATATCTTGTAAACTAATTGATGGACTTTGACCAAACTTGCACAAAAGCATTGTTGGGAGGAGGCTCAGAGTTGATTAGATTTTGGTGACCTTGACCTAATTTTCAAGGTCACGAGTCCATAAAAACTGTTGAAATTAGTCTTTCCAATGCAATATCTTGTGAACCAAATGATGGTTTTTGACCAAACTTGCACAGAAGCATTGTTGGGAGGAGGCTCAGAGTTGATTAGATTTTGGTGACCTTGACAGAATTTTCAAGGTCACGAGTCCATAAAAACTGTTGAAATTAGTCTTTCCAACTCAATATCTTGAAAACCAATAGATGGATTTTGACTAAACTTGCACAGAAGCATTGTTGCAAGAAGGCTCAGAGTTGATTAGATTTTGGTGACCTTGATCTAATTTTCAAGGTCACGAGTCCATAAAAAATGTTGAAATTAGTCTTTCCAATGCAGTATCTTGTAAACCAATCGATGGATTTTGACCAAACTTGCACAGAAGCATTGTTGGGAGGAGGCTCAGAGTTGATTATATTTTGGTGACCTTGACCTAATAATCAAGGTCACGAGTCCATAAAAAATGTTAAAATTAGTCTTTCCAACGCGATAACTTGTAAACGAATGGATGGATTTTGACCAAACTTGTACAGAAGCATTGTTGCGAGAAGGCGCAGAGTCGGCTAGATTTTGGTGACCTTGACCTAATTTTCAAGGTCACAAGTCCATAAAAAATGTTGAAATTAGTCTTTCCAACGCAGTATCTTGTAAATCAATTGACAGATTTTGACCAAACTTGCACAGAAGCATTGTTGGGAGGAGGCTCAGAGTTGATTAGATTTTGGTGATCTTGACCTAATTTTCAAGGTCACGAGTCCATAAAAAATGTTGAAATTAATCTTTCCAACTCGATAACTTGTAAACCAATTGATGGATTTTGACCAAACTTGCACAGAAGCATTGTTGCGAGAAGGCTCAGAGTTTATTAGATTTCGGTGACCTTGACCTAATTTTCAAGGTCACGAGTCCATAAAAAAATGTTGAAATTAGTCTTTTCACTGCAATATCTTGTAAACCAGTTGATGGATTTTGACCAAACTTGCACAGAAGCATTGTTTGGAGGAGGCTCAAAGTTGATTAGATTTTGATGACCTTGACCTAATTTCCAAGGTCACGGGTCCATAAAAACTGTTGAAATTAGTTTTTCCGATACGATATCTTGTAAACTAATTGATGGATTTTGACCAAACTTGCTCAGAAGCATTGTTGTGAGGAGGTTCAGAGTTTATAAGAATTTGGTGATTGTGACCCAATTTTAGACAGGGTCCAAAACAAGTTTAAACTATCACACCTTACATGGTGTCTTCCCTAGAAAAACTTCATATCACAAGGTAACTACACTTCAATTACTAAACGGTTGGGGGGACATAGTTTTCCTCAGAAAACATTGTTTTAATATTTAATACCTTACAGACATGAGTCAGACATACGGAGGATTTTCATGAAGGATTATAATGCTGAAAAGATATTTTTGACAAATGTTTTGCATGTTTGACTTAAAAGAAGTTATTGGCCTTAGATAATTTTGCGGGGGGTATACTGAAAGCCTTGCTTGCAGCCAATTTCTAGTTTTTAGTAGGAAGGGATAGACATAGGTGGAGTGTTTGTATGGATGCCAAAACAATTTACATAAATACTGACAGATTTAGTGAAATAATATTTATATTATTTGTGAAATATTTGTGGCACTCAGTTATGCATGTCACATGTACATGTATCTATACACTCCTACCAAATAGGAATCGGAAATGACTGTGTTTCTTTGAAATCAGATGTAGAAAACATGTTGAAATGTAGCAAAGTGTGCTGAGGAACCATAACAAGATGGAAGATAGATTTAAGATTTTCAAACCTGAGGATAACTTAATAATCTAGGAAATTATATGCTTTCTCTTTGTACAGGGTCCATGTCCCGCATACATGTGATATCTCCCGATCTCGGCGTATTTTAGGGATTTCAAGGGCCTACTCCCGACGGTCTCCCGATCTGCCGAAGTCCCCTAATTGAACTGTTTGCAGTTGTTTTTTTATCCAACAGTCCAATTTTTAACTTATAGGATGGTAAATACTGTAGTTGACTTGAAGACGCTGCGTGATATCTTGACCCAGATTATTTGTATATTACCTGAGGCTATTTTTGGATACTGTGTCATAATGTGTGAATAATTGGATTATCAATACTTGGTGTTTTTACAAGAGGGATTAAATCTGATTAATTGGTTTAACAAGTCTGGTGTCAGCTATTTAATTGCTCATCAACATGTGCGTTCAAGTGTAATGAAAATAGACCATGTACTAAATAAAATGATTGTAATCAGCCAATCAATAACGGAATGACCAAAAACTATCAAGGAGTGTGTGTGTACCGCAGTGAGTCCAAAGAAAATCCCATTGTAGTACTGACATTGGATTTTTAAAAGCACTTTGAACAGTATTTGGATGTTTGTATGTACAATGTTTAATTTGTTATAATAATATGGTATGAATTTACAAGCTATTCATTTTTATTCTTCATTCTTTGGCTTCAAAAGCATGTACAAAAAAAAAGAGAATAAACTTGATCAGCCTCAGTACAACTTGACGATGTAATATCGGTCATGACCACAAGAAAATAAACCTCCCGATATGAGAGCAAATAATACGATTTCAAACTGAAAATCTCCCGACCGTGGAGAAAGAAAATATCATATGTATGATGTCCCGGGATCATAAAAAAGCTTGAAAAAAAATCAGAGATTACCTAAGTTTTATGACTTTTATCCAGGCATTATAATCTCTGCAAGATAATCATGATAATGCTACACCAATATCTAATTAAGATGGCAGTTTTTTTGACAAGCTTCCCTAGGCTAACTGAGTAGGACATAAAATGCAGGTCAGCAGGGTACACTTTTGTGAAAGGAAATAGATGTTGGTCAAAATTTCTGCACTATAATCATTTAGAACAATGTTGATCCAAAGAAATACAGACACAGATTTGATTGTCCAACCCAGCTGCATTATATAATATAAAACCTGGAATGGTATAAAGAAATATATTTTGCTTAATTTTTTGACTTTTTTTTTTTTCAGATTATACACTCTGGCCATTTTGGGTTGACACACATGTAGATCCGCCTTTCAAGATGAAAAGGTAAAAATGCAATGCAAAGGATTCTCAAACTTTATCTACAAAACATAACAGTGTATTCGCTTATGTAGTCTGCATTTACTTAACCAGTTGAGGTCTTAACGATGATGTTCAGCTATAATAAACGAAATTTTGAACAACTGGGCACAGGAATACATGTCAATTCAATACACACACTTTTTATATAGAGAAACTGGGGGTTTGCAGGGAAATACAATTTTTCTTATAGCAAAACATAGATTCTAGGTACTCGTTAGAACAACCTCAGTGAGGCAGATCTAATGTGTACCCACAATCAATGTTTTGAACACTAAATTTTCAATGGAAAATTATCGTTTTTCAGGTTGAAAAATTCCTATGTGTTTTCATAACATCACGAAAACATGTTCGCGTAATGTATACCCCCTTGAACCCCACTTTTATATAGCAAAACTCAAGGGGTATGCAGGGGTATACCTATTTTTCTTAATTTTGCTCCAAAACATAGATTGTGGGTACTCGTTAGAACCGCCTCGACGAGGCGGTTCTAACGTGTACCCACAATCTATGTTTTGAGCAAAAATAAGAAAAATGTCAAATTTTTTTCTGATGAAATTTTCATTTTTACAACTGAAAAAAAATTTCTTTGTATTGCATGGGTAAGTTTTCGTAATGACAAAATGCCATTTCAGTGATGGCCAAGTGTATGACTGCCATGGTCACCATGTAAAGTATTACAAAGAGATACCAGGCATACTGAAGAGACTGCACTCAGAGGGATACAAACTAGCAGTGGCATCTAGGTAATAATCTTTGGCCAGTTGTTTTTGTATCATAAGTTGAAAACCAGCCTTTCAGTACATAAAGCATGCTAAGCAGTAAGCAATCATAGGAAATGGCTATCGTCTTAAAATTTCAAATTCATGCACTAGAAGTGATTGTCAGCACAGCTATCTGCATGTGAAAAGCAAGGTTTGTTATAACATGGAAGTACATACATATGCAAAGTTTTTCACCGAATCAATTCTAAGGGGTCGTTTTTCTTATAAGACTGTTTGCAGCTATACAGCTGAAACATGAGCCACATCATGAGAAAACCAACAGTGTGGTTTCTGAACAGGTCCGACACAAATTGAGCTGTACAAGCACAGAAGATGGCTAGAGGCTGGAAATTTGGATTTAGAAAGCGGAGGAATTGTACTATCTGTAGCAAAAACAAAGGCGCTGATCAGCTTTACAGTTACTGCGAAGCTGATCTGCGCCTTTGGTTTCACATACGCAGATTGTTGGTTTTATCATGAATTCATGATGCAGCTCAATTATTTGTGTCTAAGATAATGAATTATGATGTTAGAAATTCTTTGGAAACCTATAACACCCCTACCATTTGCAAACACTTTATACAAGTTAATTGATCTATTGAATTTTTAATTTTCATATTCAAAATTACAATCTCCAGTTTTTAGCTCACCTGAGCCGTTAGGCTCACAAGGTGAGCTTATAGGATGGCCATGATCCGGCGTCCGTCCTTCGTCGTCGTCGTCCACCATTTTCAAAGATCTTCTTCTCAAAAACCGCTTGGCCAGTTAATACAGCCAAATTTTATATGAAGCATCTATGGGAAAAGGGAACCAATGTGTTTATAAATAATCCAGGTCACATGACCAAGATGGCCGCCATGCCCATATATGTTAAAAACCCTTCAAAATTCTTCTTCTCCGGAACCACTGTACCGATTTCAACGAAACTTGGCATGAAGCATCATGGACTGGAGTACTACAATGTGTTTATAAATTATGACCTTTGGATGACCTTGACCTATTTTACGGCAAGGTCAACATAGGTCGCCCATGCATTTGAATGGGGAAAATTGTTAAAATGTTATTTGAAAGGCAAAACTTGCAGGAAATGGGCAAATGGACTGAAGGTAGGTAATTCTGAAAAAAAAAAATGGATCACAGGGGTTGGTCTGCCCCCACCCCGGGGTAATATACATGTATATTACAAAAATATTCAAAGATCTTCTTCTCTGAAACCACTTGGCCAATCAAAGCCAAATTTTATAGGAAGCATCTATGGGAAGGGGGAATCAATGTGTTTATAAATAATCCAGGTCACATGATCAAGATGGCCGCCATGCCCATATATGGTAAAACCCCTTCAAAAATCTTCTTCTCCTGAACCAATGGACCGATTTCAACGAAACTTCGCATGAAGCATCGGGGACGGAAGTACTACATTGTGTTTATAAATTATGACCTTTGGATGATCTTGACCTATTTTACAGCAAGGTCAACGTAGGTCGCCAGTGCATTTGAATGGGGAAAACCTTTAAAATGTCATTTAAAGTGAAAGTCTTGCAGGAAATGGGCAGTAGGACTGAATATTAATGATTCTGAAAAAAATTGGACCCCAGGGGCATATTTGCCCCAATCCCGGGGCATTATACATGTATATTACCATACTATTTAAACATCTTCTCCGAAACTGCTAGGCCAATCAAAGCCAAATTTCATGTGAAGCATCTATAGAATGGGGGAATCAATGTATATATAAATAATCAAGGTCACATGACGAAGATGGCCGCCATGCCCATATATGGTAAAAACCCTTCAAAAATCTTCTTCTCCGGAACCGGTGGACCTATTTCAAAGAAACTTGGTGTGAAGCATCTATGGCTTAAGTACTACAATGTATACATGAATCATGACCCTGTGATGACCTTGACCCAGTTTATGGCAAGGTCAACATGGGTTGACCATGCATTTAAATGGGGAAAATTGTTAAAATGTCATTTGAAGGGAAAAGCCAGCAGGAAATTGGCAAATGGACAGAATAATGATTATTCTGAAAAAAGAAGAAAATGGCCCAAGGGCTTCATCTGCCCCTGCACTGGGGTTAAATACCATAATATTCTAACATGTTTATTGGTATATGCAGCAGATCTCAGGTGAGCGTTTACAGGACCATTGGTCCTCCTGTTTGTAGCTGTGCAGTCTATGTTTAGTGTAGCCTAATGATAAAAAGGTACAAGTAGGCAATGATCAGGTAAAAGAAATTCCCACTCCAAAAACCGAGGTGGGAAAAATCTAAATTGACAATTAGGTACTTATACTTAGAAAACACATCGTAAGCCTAGTGAGCAGCTACATGTATTTCCCAATAGGCTGCCACTCAGTTAACCAAACTAATCTAAAATATGAAAACATACATGAGGTTCAAACAGCAGAAAAATTCGACTCAAAATATAAAACAAATAGAACCACAGCAGAAGTATGGCCTTGGAATGATCAGTAAAATCCACTGAGACTTCTATTCTTAGACATCAGGAAAACATGTACATGCAATATACCCACTTATAACCCTTATTTATATAGTAAAACTGGCTGGGGTATGTAGGGGTATACCTATTTATACCCCCCGCAAAACGAAGTTTTAGGGGGGTATACTGTTTTCAGCCTGTCCGTAATTCCGTGATTCCGTGATTCCGTCAACATTTTGACATCTTTGCTGAATAACTTAAGTAGTTTTTGCTCTATGTTCTTCAAATTTTCAACACACCTGCACCATTAGACAACACATGTGTGATATGAATTTAGGGGCCAAAGGGTCAGTTTTGCAAGAGTTATGGGACTTTTTAAACCTATACATAGAATGTTTGCAATAGTGCTAATAGTGAATACTTTGTGAAATCAACTCCTCCTACAGCTTTCAATATTCTCTTTTGATACTTTGCAGATATGTGCCAGAGATATTGAAGATATGCATGAAGAAGTATTATGCTGAAAAAATGAATTTTGACAAATTTACAGCATTTTGAACTTAGCCAATTTTCGATAATTGCCATATTCAACAATGGTTGGTAGTGCATAGTTTGTGAAATCAACTCCTCCTAGGGCTTTCAGTATTTCTTTTCAATACTTTGCAGACATGTTCCACACATATTGAAGATGTGCATGAAGAATTATAATGCTGAAAAAATAATTTTTGACAAATTTACAGCATTTTTCAAAATAGCCATTTTTTGACCATTGCTTATATACAATAATGGTTGGTAGTTCATAGTTTGTGAAATCAAGTTCTCCTAAGGCTTTCAGTATTTCTTTTCAATACTTTGCTGACATGTTCCACACATATTGAAGATGTGCATGAAGAATTATAATGATGAAAAAATAATTTTTGACAAATTTACAGCATTTTTCAACATAGTCATTTTTGACCATTGCTTATACACAATAATGGTTGGTAGTGCATACTTTGTGAAATCAACTCCTACAAGGGCTTTCAGTATTTCTTTTCAATAATTTGCAGACATGTTCCACACATATTGAAGATGTGCATGAAGAATTATAATACTGAAAAATTAATTTCTGACAAATTTACAGCATTTTTTAACATAGCCATTTTTTGACCATTGCTTATATACAATAATGGTTGATAGTGCATACTTTGTGAAATCAACTCCTCCTAGGGCTTTCAGTATTTCTTTTCAATACTTTGCAGACATGTTCCACACATATTGAAGATGTGCATGAATAATTATAATACTGAAAAAGTGATTTTAGACAAATTTACATCATTTTTCAACATAGTTATTTCTTGACCATTGTATGTATACAATAATGATGGATAGTGCATACTTTGTGAAATCAACTCCTCTTAGGGCTTTCAGCGTTTCTTTTAAATTCTTTGTAGATTTGTTCCAGATATATTTTAGATGTGCATGAATAATTTTCATGCTGAAAAGTTAATTTTTGACAAATTTACAGCTTTATTTAACTTAGTCAATTTTTTACCATTTCTCATGATAAACAATGATCATAGTGCATACAGTGAAATCAACCTCAAGCTTTACTATATACTTTTAATATCATATAGATGTGACTGGAATGCTGAGGATGTACATGAAGAATTATAATGCTGAAAAAATATCTTTGGCAAATTTTCTGCATGTTTGACTTAGGAAGTTATTGGCCAGCTTCAGATAATTTTGCGGGGGGTATACTGAAAGCCTTGCTTGCAGCCAATTTCTAGTTTTCTTAATTTTGCTCCAAAACATTGATTGTGACTATCATGTGAGTACACATTAGAACCGCCTCGCCGAGGCGGTTGTAACAAGTACCCATAATCTATGTTTTGAGCAAAACTAAGAAAAATATCAAAAATTTTTCTACAGAAAATTTTGTGTTTTTCAACCTACAAAATCTCTGTATATTGCATGAGAAAGTTACAGTAATGAAGTTTTCACAATTATTTGAATTCACAGGACATCCTGTCCAAAGGAAGCAGAGTCATTACTACAACTTTTTGATTGGAACCAATATTTTACATACAAGGAAATATATCCTGGAATGAAAACAAATCATTTCAAAAGGTAATCTCTTTTTTTCTTTCTGTAGGCTTTTGGCGAGTAATGTATCCAAACACTTTTGAAAACAAATAAGCTGTCGCGAAGCTCGCGATGATTTGTATCACTTAATTGATGTTTATGTCTGTTTATATTTGCTTTGCTCCGTTTGCTCCGACGGAGCCTCCACGTGCCACATGCATTCACGTGCTGGATGTAGTCACGAAGACTTCATGCAGACCGTGAAGTGCATGTGGCGGAGCTTCGTGACATATAAAAACTGGAATATGTTTTATTTGTTTAATGCAGAAAGCAAAGAGGAATGAAATAGCATGTCGGAAAAAATATAAAATAAAAAATTGTGTGTTTGTTACATCGAATTGTGTTATTATTTTGGATAAATTACAATTGTGGCTGTAAAATAAGCCAGAAGGCCAAAAACGTGGATTGCCGCCACATTGTTTGGTGCCGGAACCCGGGAAAGAAGAAAAAAAATAACAAGGTAAATTATTTTACTTTTCTTCGCTTGACCTGTTCATGCGCTAACCGTGCAAATATTCCAAAATGTCAAATGTGCCTTATCTGAAGGGTGTGCGGACCAGATACGTTAACATTCTGAAGAAAGAAACAAAGGTTGCTTTAGATCTGTTAGCAATAGACGAACACTTTGTCGATGAAACAGAGCTGATTTTGAAAATAAATAATTGTGTAGAAAGATTACAATTATACAATGATAAAGTTGAGTATCAAACAGAGAAATTTGCAGATGCTATTGGAGATTCTGACACTGAACTGACTGCGCTACTCGTTGCTGAAAATGAAACAGTATGTGACAAGGCAGTAGAATGTGTGATGAATTTGAAACAATTTAAAGATGAGATCGGTGTGGCAAAGGAAAAAAAGGCAGTAACAAAAGAAAAGTATGGGCTTGACCAAATAGTAGATTTACAAAAGCAAATGAATTGTATTGTAACCAATCAAATGAAACAGCAAAGTGAGTTCATTGAAAAGCAAGAATTAAAAGAAAAAGAATTGGCCACGACAGTCAAATTACCCAAACTTGATATGATAAGTTACTCCGGTGACAAACTCAAGTGGGCTGAATTCTGGGATGCGTTTGAGAATGCAGTTCACAGTAATAAGAAGTTGTCAAATATAGAAAAATTTAATTACCTGAAAAGCAAATTGACTGGTGAGGCTCATAGAGCTATCCTTGGGCTAACCCTATCAAATGAAAATTACGGTGTTGCCATAGATATTTTGAAGGAAAGATTTGGTAATGAACAGGTGATAATTGACCTTCACTACAACCAATTGATCAATCTCAGTCCAGCTAGTAACAAAACAAGTAGCCTCAGAAGCTTATTGGATCAAGTAGAAAAACATCTTCGCAGTCTTGAGGTTCTAAAACAAAATGTAAATCAAGACGTCTTCGTATCCATGATACGATCAAAATTACCTGAAGACGTCCTCTTGCAACTAGAGATGCTCAAAGGAGCCAAAAGAAAATGGACGGTCTTTTCATTACGTGACAAGGTTCTTGAGTATATAGTAGCCAGGGAACACTCGGAAAGGAAAGGTAATCCATCTGAAAGTTTGGTCAAACGAAACACACCAAATTTACACTAATCCAGAAATAGGCCCCTGCCTGCTGTAAGTGATAGCAGAAGAAACTTCCCAAGTCGCCCAGGCGGAAGGGTGTTTCATCCCATGTCGAATGCAAAACGGGAACCAAATAAACAATTACTTGGATCAGCGGAGGCATTAGTCGTCAATACCAAACAGCAGACCAAAACAAGATACTATGACCAGTGTAGGTACTGCGAGGAAAGACATTGGAGCGATGAATGCCCAAAGTATCGCACTGTAGCTGAAAGAAAGAGACAACTCAAGGATAGCTGTTATAAGTGTTTAAAATCAGGGCATATGGCTAAAGACTGCAAAAAGGGTAAGGCTTGTGTTCATTGTGGTGAAACAAATGATCACCATAGGAGCCTGTGTAAGAAGAAATTTGCTACGAATGTTTCAAATGTTCATTTAACGGAAGAAATAGAAGAGTTTTGCCTGTGCGGGCGAAGAAGCTCTGGTATCATCTGGAGAGATGGTACTTATGCAAACCGCTAAGGCAGTGATAAAAAGTCCAAACAATTCTGAAGTTGAAAATGTGCGCATTCTCTTCGATTCAGGTTCTCAAAGGACATATGTGACGGAAAGTTTAGCTCACAAATTAAAACTCAAAAGGGGAAGTGAAGAAGAAATTAAGCTAATTACCTTTGGCAGTGATAAACCTAAAACAGTGAAAACCACTCAGACACAACTGAGTATTAAACTTAACAATGGAGAGTATCTTCAGGTCAGTGCTAACATTGTGCCAATCATAAGTGGTACTGTTCAAAGAAAGGCAATCAAATTCCATTCCTCTCAAAATCTGGACCATCTTGTGCGAAGTTTGGACATGGCTGACTCAATTCCTTCCGAGACAGAATCATCCACAGTTGAGTTACTGATAGGTAACGACTATTACCTTGACGTAATTCTTTCACAAAAGATTGAAGTTCAGCCCGGTCTATATCTTCTAGCATCAAAATTAGGTTGGATATTAACTGGTCGGACAAGTGAAGCTGAATCAGAAGCCAGTCAAACCAACATGATGACTCTTACTTATGGGACGACCATTACAAACACAAACGTTTTCACAAGTATGGATGAAGTTGCTCCGTCAAAACCAGATCTCGAAGACTTTTGGAATATTGAGTCTATCGGGGTCTATGATGATCCAGAAACAACAAATGATGAAATAGTAATGAGGAATTTTAAGGAGACAGTTAAGTTTGAAAACGGAAGATATCAAGTGACATGGCCGTGGAAGGACAAGCCTCCAGATTTACCAGTAAACCGTGAGTTAGCAATGGGTCGGTTAAGATCAACTGTAACAAGAATGAGAGGCAAGCCAGAATTAATGAAACAGTATGATGCAATAATTCAGGACCAGTATGACAAAGAGATTATAGAAAGAGTGAACAGTACATTCGCTGATGGAACAACACATTATCTGCCACATCATGCAGTCATCAATCCGCTGAAACCAACCACAAAGCTGCGAATAGTGTATGATGCTTCAGCAAGATCAAGAAAAGAGAATAAGAGCCTAAATGAGTGTTTGTATAGAGGTCCGGTGATGTTGAATGATTTGTGTGGTCTGTTGATGAGGTTTCGTCTAAACAACATTGCTGTTGTTGCAGACATTGAGAAAGCCTTTCTGCAGATAGGTTTACAACCGGATCAAAGGGATGTAACCCGTTTTATTTGGTTGAAGGACTATACAAATGCTTCAGTAGACAGTGCTAACATTCAAGAGTATAGGTTCTGTCGAGTTCCGTTTGGTGTGATATCCAGTCCGTTCCTGCTTGGGGCAACTATTCATAACCACTTAGAACAATATGAACATGAGTTGGCTGCTAAGCTCAAAGATGACATATATGTAGACAACCTTATAACCGGAACAGACAGTGTTGAGGAGACTGTAAAACTGTACCACACAGCTAAAACCATTTTCAAGGACGCGTCTATGAATCTCCGAGAGTGGTCAACGAATAGTCAACAAGTAAATCAAATCATTGACTTCAAAGACAGAGCAAGTTGTGATAATGTGAAAGTTCTAGGTTATACATGGAATGTTGAAAATGACTGCATTGGCTTGAAAGGGCCAACCAGTGTCTTGGAGTCAGCTAGTACGACGAAACGAAACGTTTTAAGAGAGTTAGCATCGGTATTTGACCCAATGGGATTAGTTTCACCTGTTGTACTCAAAGGCAAACTGTTTATTCAATCACTATGGGATAAGGATAAACATCTGGACTGGGATGATACAATTAGCAATGAACAAGTGGCTACATGGTCAACAATACGGTCAGAGTTCTCAAAACTCTCAGACTATCAAATCAGCCGGTCAGTAGCTATGAATGTATCAGAAAATGTCAAATATCGTCTCATGTGTTTCTCAGACGCGTCAGCGCGTGCATATGCTGCAGCAGTATATCTGTTTCAAAGAAATGGAAATTCTGAGTCACGATCTGACCTCCTGTTTTCCAAATCAAGACTTGCTCCTCTGAAAGAAATGACCATTCCAAGACTAGAACTCATGGCCGTTCTTATTGGTATAAGGTGTGTAAAATTCGTTGAGAAACAACTAAAAATCTCAATTGAATACACAGATTTATGGACTGATTCACAATGCGTACTTAAGTGGTTACAGTCAGAAAAGGATTTGTCAGTGTTTGTACGAAATAGGGTTAAGGAAATCAAAAGTCATAGTGATGTAAAATTTCATCATATCTCTTCGAAGGATAATCCTGCAGACATTGCGACCCGTGGAGCTGACATACAGAGTCTATACTGCAATCAGTTGTGGTGGCATGGCCCGAAATGGTTGCAGAGACCAGATGAAGAATGGCCGCTTTCAGGCATAGATGACGACGAGCGGACAAATCTAGAATATGAAAAGGAAGTGAAGAAATTGAGACCTGCTAAACAAACAGATGCTCTGAATGCAACAGAAATTGAGCCAGAGATGCGAACATACAGTTCGGGATTGTGTGCGCCGTTTGGAATTGAGTGCGAAAAATTCTCATCAGTGACCAAATTGATAAGGGTAACGGCGCTTGCTCTTCGTTTCATTAAGAGACTTAAAGGCTCAAAGGGTCAAGGAAGAGCAATATCAAGCTGTGAACTAAATGAAGCTGAAAAAATGTGGATCGTATACATTCAGAGAAAGAATTTCGCTGATGTATTTGAATCAATATCTTGTGACAAACGAAACAATCTACAGAAACAACTGGGACTGTATGTTGACATCGGTATTCTTCGTTGCAAAGGAAGAATTGACCAAGCCAGTGTCAGTGAAGGTGCGCGTAGACCCGTGTTACTTCCAAAAAAGGAACGATTCACACACCTGTTAATAGAAAAGGTTCATAAGCAAGGGTTTCACTGTGGGGTATCGCAGTGTCTAAGCCAAATAAGGTACAATTTCTGGATACCACAAGGTCGAGCAACAATACGATCAGTGTTGAAAAAGTGTTTAGTATGCCGTAGACACGAAGGTGGCCCATATAAAATGCCAGCAATGGCACCATTACCTGGAACACGCATAACAGAGGCAACTGCTTTCACAAGGACGGGCTTAGATTACCTCGGTCCAATGGCTACCAAAACAGTAGATGGTCAAATGAAAGTGTGGGTATGTTTATTCACATGCATGGTTACACGTGCAATTCACCTTGAATTGTTACAGGACATGACAGCAGAGGAATTTCTCCTTGCGATTCGAAGGTTCGTTGCACAAAGAGGTTCTCCGATTGAGGTCATAAGTGACAATGCGTTAACGTTCAAAACATCGAGTCAAGCGTTGGATTTGCTCTGGAAAAAGGTAACAAAGTGTGACGATGTACAAAGTTATGTATCAAATATCGGAGTAACGTGGAAATTCATTGTGGAGTTGGCTCCCTGGATGGGAGGGTTCTACGAAAGATTGGTGAGCCTTGTGAAACGTGCATTACGTAAATCAATAAATCGACAGTTACTGACGTACGTTCAACTGCACACAGTTCTGAAAGAAGTCGAGTCTATTATCAATTCAAGGCCTCTTGTTTACGTAGGTGAAGATATTGACTCTACTATAACACTGACACCAGGCCATTTCTTATCACTGAACCCTGCTACAGGGATCCCAGTCTTGGAAAATGATGTCAACGACGTTGATTACAACCAGTACGAAAGTACTGCTGAAAGATTGCTGCAAACCTGGAAAAAAGGACAAAAATTATTAGACATGTTCTGGAAAATGTGGCGTGAAGACTACCTAAACATTGAGCTTGCGTGAAAGAACCCAAAGTACATTGAAGTCTGGAAGAGTACAATCACATTTCACGCCAAATGTTGGTGATGTGGTGTTACTGAAAGAAAATGTTCCACGCGGTTGCTGGAAAATTGGAAAGGTTGTCAATCTGGTCCCAAGTAGTGACGGATTCGTTCGGTCAGCAAAAGTGCGACTGTCTTCCGGGCAAATCCTTGGACGGCCTCTAAATCTACTGTGTCCTTTAGAGGTATCTGAAAAATGTAACAAACAAGATGTTAGCAGTGAACAAAAACAGTCAACATCAACCAACCGGGAGTTGTGTCGACCGGCTAAGCGGATTGCTGCAGAGCAGGCAAGGGTTAAAATAAAACAGTCCTTGTCAGACATGGAAAAAGAAATAATGTGATGGAAAAGAAACAAAATGTGTAAATAGTGTAATAAAAAAATGTGTCAATGTCCAGTGTTATATAAACAACGTGTAAATATAAAAAGAAAAAGTTACCTAGTGTCTTTCCATGGATAAATTTAGTAAGTGATGTCATAATCTTAACCCTAAAGTATAAAACGTTGTGCAAATAGCCCTGTGTTTTGTAGTCTGACGGAGCAAAATTGTAAAAAAAAAAGCCCTACATTATATAGCAAAGTTGTGAATGCTTCGGGCTTTTTTCATTGTGTGTATACGAGTCATACATCCATACCTATCTATCAGTGCGTATATCGGAAGTAGCGGAGCAAACAGCTATATTGGTGTCTACCGTTCGATGTTTTTAGCACGTGTTAGTTGTGAAGTGTATATTACCAGCGGAGCAATGTTATCGTTGCAGTAGGGTCGACTAAGTACCATTTATTGCACGTGCACTATACACATATAGTATAATTGTTTATCTCGTTGAAGCTTATTGTGTCCATAAACTTATTGAATCATTCTGTTACAGGAAAATGTACGATTGTGATCTATGTTCTCATTCTTATCGCTATAAACGGAACCTTAAACGACATAGAAGTGAAAAACATAAAAATGTTGAATACTGGAATTGTATAGAGGTAAATTGTAGAAGGAAATTTATCAGGCGGTCATACCTTTCCAAACACCTAATCAAAAATCATGGCTATACATCCCTCAGAGGACGTGAGATGGCCTGTAGGGCCCCTCGGGGTGACTGTATCCAGGATATGTCCAAGTATTACGAGGACATAAGCGACGATGATAGCGTTTTTGACTTAATAGATGACATAAATAGAATTAGAGGTTTCGATGAGCGAATTATGGATTTCGATTTAGATTACCTGGATGACATAACTGTAAATGATGTGAGTAACACTGCTGTTGATATTTCTTCGAAAGGTGAAGATTCAGAGCATGGTGAAACTTACGTGTTGAGTGGCAGTACAGTGGATTGTGGGGATACTGTAAAGGGTAACTCCGTGAGCAGTGAAGATGCTGAGGTGAATGATTCGCGTGATGGTTATTCGTAGGATGATGATTCGCGTAATGATGATTCGCGTGATGGTTATTCGAAGGATGATGATTCGCGTGATGGTGATTCACGTGATGGTGATTCGCGTGATGGTGATTCGAAGGATGGTGATTCGCGTGATGATTCGCGTGATGGTGATTCACGTGATGGTAATTCGCATGATGGTGATTCACGTGATGGTGATTCGCGTGATGGTGATTCGAAGGATGGTGATTCGCGTGATGATTCGTGTGATGGTGATTCACGTGATGGTAATTCGCATGATGGTGATTCGCGTGATGGTGATTCGCATGATGGTGATTCCGGTGATGGTGATTCGCATGATGGTGATTCCGGTGATGGTGATTCTGGCGATGATGATTGTTACAGGCCAGGAAGCTATCATAGCGATGGTGATGGCTTCACATCAGATGATTCGTGGGGCATAAACAACAACGACGTTCATAGCGTTATTTATATTAGCAGCGACGACGAGATGGCGGTTGTGCCATCCTTAATGCAGACCCGTACACAAACTTTTGTGGTGACATTAAGACGACAAACAAGATTTCTTGGCAATCGTGAGCTGAACACGATCGCCTCTGTGGAAAGAGACTATTTTGAAAACTGGAATTGATGTTTAAATCACATTTGCGGGGGAGTGTCGCGAAGCTCGCGATGATTTGTATCACTTAATTGATGTTTATGTCTGTTTATATTTGCTTTGCTCCGTTTGCTCCGACGGAGCCTCCACGTGCCACATGCATTCACGTGCTGGATGTAGTCACGAAGACTTCATGCAGACCGTGAAGTGCATGTGGCGGAGCTTCGTGACATATAAAAACTGGAATATGTTTTATTTGTTTAATGCAGAAAGCAAAGAGGAATGAAATAGCATGTCGGAAAAAATATAAAATAAAAAATTGTGTGTTTGTTACATCGAATTGTGTTATTATTTTGGATAAATTACAATTGTGGCTGTAAAATAAGCCAGAAGGCCAAAAACGTGGATTGCCGCCACATAAGCCACATCTTGAGAAAACCAAGAATGTGGTTTTTGAACAGGTATGACAAAAACCGAGCTGTACAAGCACAGAATATGGTTATTATTTCCCAGAGAATGGAAATTTTGGTTTTAGAAAGAAGAGGAATTTTACTATCCATGTAGTGAAAACAAAGGCGCTGATCATCTTCGCAGTTACTGAAAAGCTGATCTGCGCCTTCGTTTTCGCATATGCAGTATGCTGGTTTTCTCAAATATGATATTCTACCTATTTCTAGGGAGTTCACAGCATACATGTACTTTTGTGTTTCATTGCTACATGTAGGTGAACATGTGGTGGCTTATTGCAATTGGTGGTTTCTGGATAGAGTGTCATTCAATTGAATCGACACATTTATTTAAAGAAATATTGATTGACACTTTACCGGTGAAACAAACATGTTTATAAATATTACAAAACATTTTATATGAAAGCATTTGCTGCCAAAGTCCCATATTTAGTAAACATTACAAAATTATATGAGCTGCAAAGCAAGAAAACCGGTCTTCCAGGTTTCCAACCAGGTTCAACACAAACCGGCTTGTACAGTCTCCGAGAAGCTTGAAATTCAGGATTAAGAAGAAAAGGGATTCTACTATCCGTGTAGCGAAAACAAATCAGCTGTGCAGTTACCGCACAGCTGATCTGCACCTTTATGTTCGCATAGGCAAAAATCCTGTTTTCTAGCTTATCAGGCTCATATCAATGTCTTTTTACATACTGGTAATTTCTCTGATTTACTTTCAGGTTCAAGGAGCAGAGCAGTATACCGTACCATGAAATGTTATTTTTTGATGACGAGTATAGAAATATAGCAGATCTCAAAACATTTGGTGAGTTACCATACAAGAAATGAGATTCGGTGCAAGAAAACCGGTCTTCGGGGTTTCCGACCAGCTCCCCTACATACAGGTCTGTACAGTCACAGAAGAAAGCCAAAGGCTAGAAATTTCAGACTTAAGAAGGTGAATTGTACTATCCGTGAAGCGAAAACAAAGACGCTGATCAGCTGTGCAGTTACTGCACAGCTGATCTGCGTCTTTGTTTTCGCATAGGCAAAAATCCGGTTTTCTTGAGATGCGGCTCAAATAAAATGTGTCATCAGGTTTGCCTGCCAGGTTTGACACAATATTGGCTGTTCACCCACAGATGGCTAAAAGCTTGAAATTGCAGATTTCTGATGTTTGGATTTTACTGGATATGTATTCCCAGCAAAGATGCTGATCTGCTGAGCATTATAGATCTTAGTTACTACCCCAAGGCAGAAGTGTCTGGCAAAACACCAGGGCCCAGTCGTTCAAAATTAATGACATCTTTAGTTAACGATTCGTTAAAGTTTCAAATGGCAATATTACAAATACACTGTTATTTTTGTTGAAAAAATGTGAGAATCCTTTGCATTGCAAAGGATTCTCACATTTTTTAACAAAAAATTGTTGAAAAAATGTGAGAATCCTTTGCATTGTAAAGGATATCACATTTTTTAACAAAAAATAACAGTGTCAAGCTAACAAAGTTTTGAACATCTGGGCCCTGGATTGATAGTGGCAAAACATCTGGACAGGAATAGAGCCAAAGCTCCTGAGATTGACAGGTCATTGTCAGTAAAGGCAATCTTTGAGCTTGCCTATAAGATAAATGTTACCGCAGATACTTTCACAGAAACAATTGACATTTTTGAAGAGAAAAGTTTATAAAACTGAACTAGACCATTATTATCATCATACTTATCAAACATTATCATTATCATTATCAACATTATCAACAACATCATAATTTTGAACATTATCAACAACATTATCAACAACATCATAATTTTCACAACAGATTTCATTACTTTTCACCTATTTTGTAAAGATTCCTCCTTAAATAGTCAATACTTTCTTTAACAGCGTTTATGTTAAGATCAAATACTACATTTACTGTTATGTTTTGATCATCTAACTTTGTCTTAAATGATAATGATCGACAAATCAATTCATACCACAAATGGGTTAATGACATTTTCTATTTTTCAGGTGTGACCAGTATTCTAGTAGACGATCATGGAGTTACAGAGAAAGTTATAAGTGAAGGACTGAAACAGTTTAGTGACAATACACAGGCACGACATAGAACTGAATTATGATGTTGGCTTTGTGTTAGGTCACTATAGTCTGTGATAGTTCGGAATTCCAATGTGTTAATGCATGACAATCATACAATTTGGGCTTTTTTTACCCAGGGTTCTCCATCAGCTTTGTGTTCCAGGAGTCCTCATGAGTTTGAATTTTGAGGGTCCTGATACTAACTCTAAGAGTCCTCTAACCCATAAGACAAAATTATTGACTATTTACCAACCAATAAGATAGAAATAAACAATGAACATTCAGGTTTCTAACAATCAGATTAAAAACAAAACCTCTCCAGCAGCTCTATTAAATAGACAAATTAAACATCGAAATTTGCTTTCAAACTTTTTTGGGGTCCCTAAAGACTCTTGGCAATTCACTTAGAGAGTCCCTGACAGGTTTTTGGGAGTCTGGGACTCAATGTCCTGCGTGAGGGAAAACCCTGTTTACCTATGTCATTCTTGGCCAGGGACTAATTTCTCTTCTAACGCACCCCCTGGTGAAGTATTGTCAGTTTGGTGTGTCACCAGTAAATTTGTCCGATTCAGATTCTTTGCATTTGCCACAGGAACACTGAAGATTGATGTTTGCCAAGGCTGATTTGAGTTGTTGCAGAATAAACAGCCCAAATTGATTGTTCTATGATAAATGAGCCTGTGTGTGAGAAAACCAAAAATTTGAGTTCCAACCAGGTCGAACACAAACCAGGCTGTACAGTCACAGAAGCACGCTAGAAGCTTGGGATTTGGGATTTAGAAAGTAGATGTATTGTTCTATCTGTATAGCGAAAACAAAGGCGCTGACCAGCTTTGCAGCTACTGTGAAGCTGATTTGCGCCTTTGTTTTCGCATAGGCAAAAATCTGGTTTTCTCACGATGCGGCTCATAGAATTTGGGCTTTTTTGTTACACAGGTCAGTCTTGTCCAGGGACTAATTTCCCGTCTAACACACCCCCTCGTAAAGTATTGTCAGTTTGGTGTGTCACTAGTAAATTTGTCCGATTCAGATTCTTTGCATTTGGCAAAGGAACATTGAAGATTGATGTTTGCCAAGGCTGATTTGAGTTGTTGCAGAATAAACAGCCCAAATTAATGAATCTATGATAAATGAGCCTGAGTGTGAGAAAACCAACAATTTGGGTTCCGACCAGGTCCGACACAAACCAGGCTGTATAGTCGGAGAAGCACGCTAGAAGCTTGGGATTTGGGATTTAGAAAGTAGAGGAATTGTACTATCTGTATAGCGAAAACAAAGGCGCTGACCAGCTTTGCAGCTACTGTGAAGCTGATTTGCGCCTTTGTTTTCGCATAGGCAAAAATCTGGTTTTCTCACGATGCGGCTCATAGAATTTGGGCTTTTTTGTTACACAGGTCAGTCTTGTCCAGGGACTAATTTCTCTTCTAACGCACCCCCTGGTGAAGTATTGTCAGTTTGGTGTGTCACTAGTAAATTTGTCCGATTCAGATTCTTTGCATTTGGCAAAGGAACATTGAAGATTGATGTTTGCCAAGGCTGATTTGAGTTGTTGCAGAATAAACAGCCCAAATTAATGAATCTATGATAAATGAGCCTGTGGGTGAGAAAACCAACAATTTGGGTTCCGACCAGGTCCGACACAAACCAGGCTGTACAGTCACAGAAGCACGCTAGAAGCTTGGGATTTGGGATTTAGAAAGTAGAGGAATTGTACTATCTGTATAGCGAAAACAAAGGCGCTGATCAGCTTTGCAGCTACTGTGAAGTTGATTTGCGCCTTTGTTTTCGCATAGGCAAAAATCTGGTTTTTCTCACGATGCGGCTCATAGAATTTGGGCTTTTTTGTTACACAGGTCAGTCTTGTCCAGGGACTAATTTCCCGTCTAACACACCCCCTCGTAAAGTATTGTCAGTTTGGCGTGTCACCAGTAAATTATTCTGATTCAGATTCTTTGCATTTGGCAAAGGAACACTGAAGATTGATGTTTGCCAAGGCTGATTTGAGTTGCTGCAGAATAAACAGCCCAAATTGATGAATCTATGATAAATGAGCCTGTGGGTGAGAAAACCAACAATTTGGGTTCCGACCAGGTCCGACACAAACCGGGCTGTACAGTCACAGAAGCAGGCTAGAAGTTTGGAATTTCGGATTTAGAGAGGAATTGTACGATCCGTATAGCGAAAACAAAGGCACTGATCAGCTTCGCAGTTTACTGCGAAGCTGATCTGCGCCTTTGTTTTCGCCTATGCAGATTGTTGGCTTTCGGCAGCTCAAATTCAAAATATCTTCTTGTAATTGTTCCAGGATAATTAATGATGTGAACTTTTTAAATGAATCTTAACCCATATTTGATGAATGGATTTTCCCATCATTATCATTTGGGCGAGTCCACTTCAGTTCTTAGGGGTATCAGGTGTGATTTTTAAATGTTATTCAATTTTTCGATGAAAATTCTATTAGCAAACAGAATAGCCCCAGATGGGATGCCGCGATCTGCGGCGTCACATCTGGGGCTATTCTCTTTGCCTGTGTCCCATAAAAGGGACGGCAGGCTTAAATGAGTTAAAACTGTGTGTGCAGACATACAAACAGATGTTATACATATTGTTGACTGGTCTCAACTCATTCAAGATTTGCCTAACATGTCCAATTCTTATTTAAGAGTAAATTTAAGGAGAAAAAATGTTTTGTTTTCATTTAATGCCACTTCCTGATAATTCATTTTTAGCTCGCCTGTACGAAAGTACAGGAAGAGCTATTGCAATCACCCCAGCGCCGGCGTCTTCGTCGGCGTTAGCGTTGCTCAAATGTTTAAATTTTTGGTTAAAGTTTTTATAAGTCTATATCTCTTGAACATGCTGATGGATCAAGTTGATACTTTGCATGTTAGTAGATATTGGTCTTAAGTTTTATGCAGTACCATCATGACCCACCCTGGGTGACCTCAAGGTCAGGGTCACGGACTTAGAAATTTTGTATTAAAGTTTTTGGTTAAAGTTTTTATAAGTCTATATCTCTTGAACATGAAGATGGATCAAGTTGATACTTTGCATGTGAGTAGATAGTGGTCTGAAGTTTTATGCAGTACTATCATGACCCACCCTGGGTGACCTTGAGGTCAAGGTCACAGACTTAAAGATTTTGTGTTAAAAGTACTGTTTTTGGTTAAAGTTTTTATAAGTGTATAGCTGTTGAACATGAAGATGGATCAAGTTGATACTTTGCATGTGAGTAGATAGTGGTCTGAAGTTTTATGCAGTACTATCATGACCCACCCTGGGTGACCTTGAGGTCAAGGTCACGGACTTAGAAATTTTGTGTTAAAGGTTTTGGTTAAAGTTTTTATAAGTCTATAGCTCTTGAACATGGCAATGGATCAAGTTGATACTTTGCATGTTTGTAGATATTGGTCTAAAGTTTTATGCTATATCACCAGGACTTGCCTAAAGTGACCCTGCTGTCAAAGGTCATTGGTGATAGATTTAGTGGCAAAGCACAAGTCGGGCGAGCTACGCTGTCCTGCGATAGCTCTTATTTGCTCTGTACTCTATTAAACACAAGCCGCAACAGTAGAAAATCAGTATGCGGGGTATCTAACCAGGTCCGACACAAGCCAGCTGATCTGCACCTTTGTTTTTGCATTTAAGCAAAACTCTGTTTTTCTCATGATATGGTCAAATGACAGACAAGGAAAGTTTTTCAATGTCAACAAATTGTTTTATTAAAACATTATTAAGATGACGATAAACAAAAGTTTTTAATGCCACCAAATATTTTATTAAAACATGATAAAGAATAAAATACCAAGACATAACAAGGCTTAGTTAATAGTATAAAATCATCAATAATACATGGGATGAAGCCCATTACCCTTTTCTGCAGTTTTTCAATAACCCAAGATTATGAACAGACTGCAGACATAAATGTGAATGGGCCACTTTTAAAAACATAATCACTTTGTGGTAATAACAACTATTATAGGTTACATTGTACATAATCAATTACATGTGTCTAAATAATTTGTGCATTCAGCTATTAACAAGGTCACAGACTTAAAGATTTTGTGTTAAAAGTACTGTTTTTGGTTAAAGTTTTTATAAGTGTATAGCTGTTGAACATGAAGATGGATCAAGTTGATACTTTGCATGTGAGTAGATAGTGGTCTGAAGTTTTATGCAGTACTATCATGACCCACCCTGGGTGACCTTGAGGTCAAGGTCACGGACTTAGAAATTTTGTGTTAAAGGTTAAATAAGCTCAGACATTTGTCTTTGTTACATTACCGGTAATTGTAGCTTATCTAGCTTCCCAACATGCACAATATAAGCCTGTGCATGGGAAAACCAACAATTTGCATATCCGAAAACAAAGGCGCAGATAAGCTTCGCAGTAACTGCGAAGTCTCTGCGAAGCTGATCAGCGCCTTTGTTTTCGCTACATGTTTAGTACAATTCCTCTACTTTCTAAATGCAAAATTTCCAACCTCTAACCAGCTTCTGTGACTGTACAGCCCGGTTTGTGTCAGACCTGGTCGGACACTCCGAAGACCAGTTTTCTCATGCTCATATAACAACTGGTAAAAGTAGGCGAATACCGAGGGTGACAAGTGTCTGAAGGACACAATACATAACCAATCTTTAGGTTTTAGCTTTTAAATATAATGTTAAGTTTGTAAATTTTCACCTGACTTATTTCACGATTTTTCTATTTCCAAATTATTAGTGAGTTAAATTTGCCAATGAGTACTCTCTGCAGTCATTAAAACATAATAATTCTTAATTAGCAAGCACTTTGAATGCTCGAGGCAACAAATTCTTGAATATTAGCGAATATTAAGTTCTCACGAACATTTCTAAATTTACTGTAATGATTATAACTAATATCACAGTAAGCAATTGAGCAACTCGAACACCGGAACCCACTTACATCTATGAATCTATCAAAGAACTAGAAATGTGTGTTTCTAAAACACTATGCCCCCATCTGTACGTTTACCCTTAGTCTGGCGTAGTCTAGTACAATGCATTTATTTCATTGAAGATTTCATTTCCTGGTGTAGCTGTTAGGTTGCCTCTTTTTTGACCCATTAAGAAACAGAATGTAGGTTTTTTTGCTGAAAAGTTCAAAATGGAGGAAAAAATTCAAAGTTCTGTAATTCTGTTATAAATTAAGAGCAACTTCTCAAAAGTTAATCAGGAGATCTAATGCTCAGCCCCAATCAGTTTACCAAGTATGAAGGCTGTTGCTAATATATGTTTTGAGATATCTTGCACACAAGATTTTCAAACTTTGTTTTCAAAGGGACATAACTAAGAAAAGGGGCATAACTCAGACATGAGAAAATATATGGGTCAACTATTTTTTTCATGAGGAATATGTATATGAAATTTCAAAACCCTAGCACCCACCATTAAAAAGTTTCAAATTTCACCGAAAAGTGGAATAATCAATCACAATTTCAACATTCTGTAATTTTGTCAAAATTTTAGGTAAAGTTCTCAAAAGTTAATCAGATGATCTACTATTCAGCCCCAACCAGTGTGCCAAATATGAAGGCTCTAGCTCAAATACTTCTTGAGATATCACACAAGATTTCCAAATTTTGTTTACAAATGGACATAACTCAGAAAAAGGGCATAACTCGGAAATTAAAAAGAATATGGGTCAACTATTTTTTCACGAGGAATATGTGTATAAAATTTCAAAACCCTAGCATGCACCATTCAAAAGTTTCAAAAAAGTGTAACAGACGTACGTACGTATGTACAGACAAGCCGAAAGCAATATGCCCTTTCAACTTTTCCAAAATTAGGGGCATAATAAAAACAGACTTTTTTGTGTATTTTCTGTGTCTAATGAAGGTTGCTACCAGGTCTGCAGACATTTTTTGAGTCTTATAACCACTATGGATAACCCGAATGAGGAAACCTTTTACATTTTTCATATCAAATGATGTGCATCAACTGTGCCTTAACAGTGCAGACTGACCATATGCTGTAGCTTTATAACTCTATTCATTTTCATTGTTAAATGTATTTAGCATTATCTTTATAACGACTACCCCTTTTGAAAGTTTCAAAATTGCAACGATTCTCTTTGATTCCATGTTGCCAGGTCTCAGGGGTAGCTGGCACGGCTTAAGTAGCTAAGGCCACGGTATAGCCCAATGTTCACTGCTCTTAAAGGATCTCAGTTCTATCAAACCTCAGGGTTTTCCCTGGTGCACAAAAATGTTCATTTTGACCCCTTTTGGTCTCCAATGACCCTTAAAAGTGTCCACATAGAGGAGAGTTAAACTCTCAATTATCTCTGTTTTCTGAAGTAAATGTCCCCCAAATTCTAAATAATGATGTCAAAATGTTCCTCAGAAGTTGCCACTGTTTAAAAAACTATATTGGACCCCTGTTTAAAAAACTCGGAGGGAACACCCTGCTAAACCTGGTAGGAGAACCAGTTTTCTTGGCAAGTTTTCCCACAGAACACGCCTACTAAACACTCGGATGCTCAACTGATGTTAAAGTAATGGAAAATAACAGCCCTAGAATTCCTACTCTTATGGTATAAATATCAGGTCATTGTTTTCTCATTTTTAAGTTTACATTTAGTGTGATGAAGGTGCAGGAGTCTGACATGACTTGAGTTCACTGCACTAAAACTAAATCTGACACAATGAAAAAAATCTTTCTGACCTGATATTTAATACGCAAAGGCAGGAATCCATAAAGCTATTGCATGACATTCTCTGATTTTTTTATTCTCTTCCTACAGAAATTATTGTTCATATTTGACTACTGGTTGAGCATCAGAGCTTTTGGTAGGTATGCATGAATTAAATGTTAAAAAATTCATCAAATTCAAAGATAGCACCAGCATCTGACTAAACAAAATTTGAGCCTGTGCGTGAGAAAACCAACAATTTGGGTTCCGACCAGGTCCGACACAAACCAGGCTGTACAGTCACAGAAGATGGTTAGAGGCTGGAAATTTTGGATTTAGAAAGTAGAGGAATTGTACTATCTGTGTAGGGAAAACAAAGGGGCTGATCAGCTTTGCGGTTACTGCGAAGCTGATCTGCGCCTTTGTTTTCACCTATGCAAATTGTTGGTTTTCCCATGCAGCGGCTCATTTGATTCAATGAACTGCATGATTGTCAAGCAACCCTATAGTCTGGAAATGTGACAATCCTCAGCTATCATAGATCTACGTCAGTAAGTCTCCATCTTCCTGAGTATAGTTAGTGACATCATTTCTAATAATAGGCTGTGTCTCTTCTCTATCACCATCTCTGTAATACTGATCATTGCTGGAAGACTGTGGGGTGGCCTTCTGAAACAAATTAAACAATTACTGTTTAAAATTTCAATTTGTGATGTATACCATCAAATATAGTCTAAAATTTTATCAGACCGATTTCTGACCAAATATTAATTTTGAACAATATGGTTATCTCCATTGAACTTTTAAGCATCACAAACACAGTGTTTTCTAGAAAAAAGTCTTAACCTCATCACTGACGTAAAACCCAAACCTTCATCAACCACAGGCTATATTACTCATGACATCAGGTTTTCGATGATAGATTGCAGGACATCCCTTCACAATGTTTTGATGTTATCAATTCAGATGATGTCATATGTTCATATTTCAACTACAATTCTAAGCCACATCAGGCATGAATTCAAAATACTCTACAATTTTTTCAGTTGTTTTATGACAACCACTGCTACCAGTCCTTTAGGGAGTTAATGTGTTTTGCTCACAAGCCAGTACCAGTGGGTGTAAACCCCACAGCTTGATCCATAGTCTGACCTACTTACCGTTAGGCCACCATGCTCCCCCTATATCATTCTGTTTAAGCAATTTGCACAAAGTTCACCTGAACCTCTTTATTACACGGTTTATAACAGCACAGTTTTGGATACAACACTGATGATTGTTGGACTCCAACCAGAGGACCAATGGTCCTGTAAACGCTCACCTGAGATCAGCTGCATATATCAATAAACATGTTTGAATATTATGGTATTTAACTCCAGTGCAGGGGCAGATGAAGCCCTTGGGCCATTTTCTTTTTTCAGAATCTTCAATATTCTGTCCATTTGCCAATTTCCTGTTGGCTTTTTCCTTCAAATGACATTTTAACAGTTTTCCCAATTCAGATGCAAAGGCAACCCATGTTGACCTTGCCATAAACTTGGTCAAGGTCATCACAGGGTCATGATTTATATATACATTGGAGTACTTTAGCCATCGATGCCTCACGCCAAGTTTCCTTGAAATCAGTCTATTGGTTTCAGAGAAGATGATTTTTGATGGGTTTTTACCATATATGGGCATGGCGGTCATCTTGGTCATGTGACCTAGATTATTCATATACACATTGATTCCCCCATTCTATAGATGCTTCACATAAAATTTGGCTTTGTTTGGCCAAGCGGTTTCAGAGGAGAAGACGTTTGAATATTATGGAAATATACATGTATATTGCCCGGGGTGGGGGCACATGAGCCCCTGGGGTCCAATTTTTTTCAGAATCATTAATATCCAGTCCTACTGCCCATTTCCTGCAAGACTTTCACTTTAAATAACATTTTAAAAGTTTTCCCCCTTCAAATGGATTGGCGACCTATGTTGACCTTAGTGTAAAATAGGTCAAGGTCATCAGAGGGTCATGATTTATATACACATTGTAGTGCTTGAGCCATCGATGCTTCGTGCCAAGTTTCATTGAAATCGGTCAACCGGTTCTGGAGAAGAAGTTTTTTGAAGGGTTTTTACCATATATGGGCATGGCGGCCATCTTGGTCATGTGACCTGGATTTTTTATATACATATTTGTTACCCCTTCCTATTGATCCTTCACATAAAATTTCGCTTTGATTGGCCAAGTGGTTTCAGAGGAGAAGATGTTTGAATATTATGGAGATATACATGTATATTGCCCCGGGGTGGGGGCACATGAGCCCCTGGGGTCCAATTTTTTTCAGAATCATTAATATTCAGTCCTACTGCCCATTTCCTGCAAGATTTTCACTTTAAATCACATTTTAAAAGTTTTCCCCATTCAAATGCATTCACAACCTATGTTGACCTTGCCGTAAAATAGGTCAAGGTCATCACAGGGTCATGATTTATATACACATTGAAGTGCTTGAGCCATTAATGCTTCATGCCAAGTTTCATTGAAATCAGTCAACCGGTTCTGGAGAAGAAGATTTTTGAAGAGTTTTTACCATATATGGGCATGGCGGCCATCTTGGTCATGTGACCTGGATTTCTTATATACACATTGGTTCCCCCTTCCTATTGATGCTTCATATAAAATTTGGCTTTGATTGGCCAAGCGGTTTCAGAGGAGAAGATCTTTGAAATTGTGGACGGACGGACGCCGGACGGACGGACGCCGGATCATGGCCATCCTATAAGCTCACCTTGTGAGCCTAACGGCTCAGGTGAGCTAATAATTGGACTATCTTTACTATATGTCTAAACATTTAACTCTCGTTATAACATGGATTGGATAGCTAACACAGACGTTGTTTTGGATCCCAGAAATTGTTGGTTGGTTGGTTGATTGGGGTTTTACGTCCCACCAACAACTAAGGTCATATGGAGACGGGACCTCGGTTTATAGTCCCATCCGACGGACTGGAGAAGCCCGGGATCAAACCTGCGATCCCTGGTTTACAAGGCGAGTGACATTACCACTGCACCACTGTTATAAAGTGGTTGAGGTGTAACAACTAAGTGTCTGAAAATTCTGACAGTATTAATTTACTTACTCTGTTATTTCTAATCCTATGAACTATTCCCGCTATCAATGTTGCCAGAATAATAGTTACTCCAATACTGATCACAATTATCTCCCCTATATGGATGATCTTCAGTGGTGTGAATAATAAACTCTTCAACTTGTCGGCATTAGGGTCATCAATACTCACACTCTGACGAAATAGAAATTGGCAAAAATAACAAAGGATTGAAAATATGTGAAAAATGTCTGCAATATAATTCATGATTTGAGCCGCATCATGAGAAAACCAACAATCTGCATATGCGAAAAACAAAGATGCAGATCAGCCTCGGGGTAACCGTGAAGCTGATCAGCGCCTTTATTTTCGCTACAGGGATAGTACAATTCTTCTACTTTCTAAATCTGAAATTTCCAGCTTCTAGCCATCTTCTGTGTTTGTAAAGCTTGGTTTGTGTTAGACCTGTTCAAAAACACATAGTTGGTTTTCTCACGGGGCGGCACATTTCAGCTTTTTGACAAATCAGAAAAATAATTTTGTCCAACATTAGTACCAAAAGTGCAGATTTTTTTTGTTAACAATAGGCAAAACAGAATACACACATTGGAATTTTATTCCCACAGATATCACATCATCATTCAACTGAGATTACTAACCACCCAACAAAGTCCATTTGTTAAAGCTTAAAGGAAAGTACTTGCACCATGAGAGTATTTAGTAATTTACCTCATTTAGCCAAAACACTGGCAGGAATACTGGGGTTATATTTCTCGTCTCACTGAAACAAATACATTTTAATACATTATATAGTGTTCACGGAAAAACCAAAATACCATTGCCTGCAATATAAGTCGTTTGAAACATAACAAGGGAACTCTTTGAGCTACAGCACAACAAAAATCAGCCCATTAAACACCTGTCATACAGAAATGGCAAATATGCCCCAACTACAAGAGTATGCTAAATTGGAAGAAAATAAAGACACTTTTTGACTTTTTTTTTCACATTATTCATGTACAGATCAGTTCCAAAATCCATTTGGCAAAAATGCCACCAAAATGCCTTTTTGAGACAAAATCACAAAATAAAATAGAGACAAAAATAAATAAGTTAAAGTAATCCATGGGTTGGCCCATCAGGATAACATGTCTGTGAAATTCATACCCCCTTACACACCACATTTAAGTAGTATAACTTGGGTTTACAGGGGTATTCAATTTTCTTATTTTTGATCTAAACATAGATTGTGGGTACTCGTTAGAGCTGCCTTGGTGAGGTGGTTTTAACTTGTACCCACAATCAATGTTTTGAGCAATAAAAATTCAGCTGAAAATTTTCAATTTTACAAATTCAGAAAAATCTATATTGCAGGGTGTGTTTTCCTGATGTGTAGGTCTCAGGGCTAATCTCAGAGCTGATTGGGATGTTTTCTTACCTGACATTAGCAACAGGGTGTATGTATATATTGCCTTGTAGTCTTTTAGCTGCCTGCAGCACCAGACCTGTATACTGAGAGAAAGAGACACATGTAATCTGTATTCAAAATTTTCATTTGAGGAAGAACACCACCAGAATACTTTCAAAAATTTGTTTTACAGCTTATCAGCACCTCTTTTTTTTGTATCATTGAGATTTAAAGTCCAAGTCAACAATTTTTCAGTCATGTAGGAATGGTACCATCACTTGCCGGGTATTAACCAGAACTCTGAGGACTTACTTTTGTAACATTATTGTAGATTATTATATGATCCATCGTTTTCTAAATCTAACATTTAGCTGGCCAATCTGGTTATTTTTTGTATGACATTTTAAAATACCAATACAACAGACTGTCTTATAAAAGAACTCAAAGTATAGCGCCTTACTGGCTCTAAATCAATGTAGGTTTCATGTTCCTCCTTGACTGGGTGTAGACCCTGTACACTGTCTATATACCGCTGATCAGCCTCATAGAAATGGGGAAATGAGAAGGCCACTGGTACATTGAAGAAATCGACTGTAAGGAAAGGAATCATATTCAGTGTAATGTAATGAATGCTTTTACATAGCTAGTCTTGGTTGATAATTGTAGATAGCATTAGAATGTTCCTTTCTGAATCTAAAATCTGAAGTCTTAACAAGTTGGTTTGAACTTTGTGTGTTTCCGTTTAACATTGACTGTATAGACATAACAATACATTGGTGTTAAGTGCACATCACAACAATATCAAAACTGCTCAATTTCAAAATTGCAGATGCAATGGAACAGTGTTTTCCAAGGTAAAGTTGGAAATCAAGCCTTGCCACCAAATAGTTGGAAAGAAAAAGCAGCTATTATTATTACTGTAAGGTACAAATAGATCAATATCACACTGGTAAACGTAAACGCACTGGCTAAGGCACGAACGCATAGGCTAAGGCAATTTCAACGCTATGTCTAAGGAAGAAAATGGCGGATAGAGAGACACATGTGCGGGTTTGTTGTTGTTTTACAGTTTCATTTTCCGATTATCAATGATGACAGCTACTGGCTTGGCGGCGCGGGACCCACAAATGAGTCACAAACTTACGTTCGATGGTCCGATGTCGCCAGCTGCAGCCAGTAAAAGTGTAACCTCTGCAAAGTGGAGGCACTGAACCACGAAATCTCATGATTTTTCATGAAATACTGTTTTTCTATGATATCGTACGCTGTCTTGTAGTTTATACATATGCAAATGATAAATTGTACGCCTTTGAGCACGATTCATGAAAAAAGTGAAATTGAAGGGCCCCCAGCGTGTGACAATACTTGAAGATTCATTACAACGCTATTGGCTAAGGAACTGGAAACAACGTAGTGGCTAAGACCCCAGAGTTTCTCGGTGGGAAAATGTTATAATATGGTCGTCAGACTCGTAAGTGTCTTTCTCAAAGTAGGTTTTGAGGTCTAAATTATTGTTCAAACATGGTTTAGAGCTTCGTTAGTGAAATTAAAAAACAAATATATCGTATTTATGAACCTATCAATGTATTTCTTCGGGGGGGGGGGGGGGGGGGGGGGGGGGGGGGGGGGGGGGAGCGGGGGAAGGGGGGGGGGGCGGGAAGAGGGGTTACAGGGGGAATTAGACAACAAATTTATTCCAATCACTGGGAATTAGACAGCGTACCCATGATGGCCCAGGGATGGTAAATTAGATGCTTTACTAAGACATTGTACATGAAAATATACAGCGAAATTGATGATCCACCAGGGGATTTAGGACATCACAATGCGACCAATGATTGGGGAATTAGACCCCTTGTTTTCAAAATTGTTTAATTCCCACTGGAAATCCCGGCGCACCCTCCCCTCTCGGAGAAAACATCCGTCGCAAACAGTGTCAGTGATTTACCGTTATTGGCGTAAAATGCTATAAACAGAAGGAGCAGGGAATCGTAATCATTAACTATTTAATTCCAAAATGCATGTAATTGAAAAATGAAGCAGCAAGTGCACGGCCAAAGCATCTAGTCAGATAAACATAAACTCAGTATTGTGATGTCCTAAATCCGCTGATGGTTCATCAATTTCGCTGTATATTTTCATCATACAATTTTCATCAGGAAAACATGGCCGTGAAATAAATACCCCCTTATACCCCACTTTTATATACAAGTAAAACTGGGGTTTGCAGGGGTATACCTATTTTTCTTATTTTTGCTCCAAAACATAGATTGTGGGTACTCGTTAGAAGCGCCTCATCGAGGCAGTTCTAGCATGTAACCACAATCTATGTTTTGAGAAAAACAAAATAAGAAAAATTTAAGAAAAAATCAGCTGAATTTTTTCAATTTTAAAAGCTCAAAACATCTCTGTTTATTGCATGGGCAAGTTTTCGTAATGCTAGTAAAGCATCTAATTTACCATCCCTGGGTCATGGTCTAATTCCCAGGGATGGGATAAATTTGTTGCCTGATTCCCCCTGTAATCACCCCCCTCCCCCCGCTCGAAGAAAAACATTGATAGGTGCATAAATACGATATATTTGTTTTTTAATTTCACTAACGAAGCTCTAAACCATGTTTGAACAATAATTTAGACCTCAAAACCTACTTTGAGAAAGACACTTACGAGTCTGACGACCATATTATAACATTTTCCCACCGAGAAACTCTGGGGTCTTAGCCACTACGTTGTTTCCAGTTCCTTAGCCAATAGCGTTGTAATGAATCTTCAAGTATTGTCACACGCTGGGGGCCCTTCAATTTCACTTTTTTTCATGAATCGTGCTCAAAGGCGTACAATTTATCATTTGCATATGTATAAACTACAAGACAGCGTACGATATCATAGAAAAACAGTATTTCATGAAAAATCATAAGATTTCGTGGTTCAGTTCCTCCACTTTGCAGAGGTTACACTTTTACTGGCTGCAGCTGGCGACATCGGACCATCGAACGTAAGTTTGTGGCTCATTTGTGGGTCCCGCGCCGCCAAGCCAGTAGCTGTCATCATTGATAATCGGAAAATGAAACTGTAAAACAACAACAAACCTGCACATGTGTCTCTCTATCCGCCATTTTCTTCCTTAGCCATAGCGTTGAAATTGCCTTAGCCTATACATTCGTGCCTTAGCCAGTGCGTTTACGTTTACCAGTGTGAATATGTCCCTCAGGTCAGAGTCTGGCATCACCCAGCAGAGCCACAAGATGACAAACAGTGATCCTTGTGATGAATTTGCCTATCCATACCTGGCACTCATGCAAGATTTTAATTTTCATGACTTATATGAGCTGCATCATGAGAAAACCAGATTTTTGCCTAAGCACTGCACAGCTGATTTGCACCTTTGTTTTCGCTACTCGGATAATACAATCCCGCTGCTTCTTAAATCTAAAATTCCAAGCTTCTGGCTTGCTTCTGTGTCTGCCCAGACAGGATTTTGTCAGACCTGGATGGAACCCGAAGACCAGTTTTCTCATGCTGTGGCTTATATTACCTTGTTGACAGATAGTTGCATTATATATCCCTGCCCCAAGACAATTAGTTTGTGGCGTACAGTAGCCTATATTATCTGGGTTTTCTGTAGCATTGGCCATGTAGCTTTTCGAGGCTTGATACCGCCACAGTGGAATACCCTGCTTGGTTTTCACATCCCCTACAACATTTCCACTAACACTCCTGTAAAGTATATTGAGCCGCCTCATGGGAAAACCAACAATCTGTATAGGCGAAAACAAAGACGCAGATCAGCTTCGCGGTAACTGCGAAGCTGATCAGTGCCTTTGTTTTTGCTATGCGGATAGTACAATGCCTCCTCTACTTAACTCCAAAATTTTAAGCTTCTAGCCTGCTTCTGTAGCTGTACAGGCTGGTTTGTGTCAGACCTGTTCGGAAACCACATTGTTGGTTTTTCCATGAGGTGGCTCAATTACCATATTGGTTCTAATTTGCACACATGCAACAATAGGCACAGTCAGTTTTTTTTCTGGTATAATCAGAAAAGCATTCAAATAAGCACACATATATTTGCTAGGAAAAAATATGTTTATTTCAATTACCTAGACCACTTCAAAATCAAATGAGCCACCGCATAAGAAAACCAACAAAATGCTTGGGCGAAAACAAAGGCGCAGATCAGCTTTGCAGTAACCACGAAGCTGATCAGCGCCATTGTTTTCGCTACATGGTTAATACAATCCCTCTTCTTCTTAAATCCGTAATTTCAAGCTTCTTGCCAGCTTCTGTGATTGTACAGCCCGGTTTGTGTCGGACCTGGTTGGAAACAAAATTGTTGGTTTTCTCACGCACAGGCTCAAATTATTTCATAGGGAAAGCCAGGTGATTATTTGTTTCATTTCCCTGTTTACATTTCTAGTTTAACAACTTGAACAAGGCATTTTTAATTTAGAACTGGGTTAAGATAGCACATAAATTAATTGCATTCCCATGATTTAGATCAAAGAATATGCATTTTCTTTCTAATTATTTTCAATCTTACCTGCACACATCTGAGACAAATGAATATAGTGTCATAGATCTGGGAATGTATGGAGGACCAAGTGTGCCATCTAAAAAATACCAGAGGACCAATGGTCCTGTAAACGCTCACCTGAGTCTGCTGCATATACCAATAAACATGTTTGAATATTATGGTATTTAACCCCAGTGCAGGGGCAGATGAAGCCCTTGGGCCGTTTTCTTTTTTCAGAATAATCAATATTCTGTCCATGGATGCTTCACGCCAAGTTTCATTAAAATCAATCTATTGGTTTCAGAGAAGAAGATATTTGAAGGGTTTTTACCATATATGGGCATGGTGGCCATCTTGGTCATGTGACTTAGATTATTAATACACACATTGGTTCCCCCATCCTATAGATGCTTCACATAAAATTTGGCTTCAATTGGCCAAGTGGTTTTAGAGGAGAAGATGTTTGAATATTATGGTAATATACATGTATATTGCCCCGGGGTGTGGACATATGAGCCCTTAGGTCCATTTTTTTTTCAGAATCATTAATATTTAGTCCTACTACCCATTTCCTGCAAGATTTTCACCTCAAATGACTTTTTAAAAGTTTTCCCCATTCCAATGCATTGGCGACCTATGTTGACCTTGTCGTAAAATAGGTCAAGGTCACCACAGAGTCATGATTTATATATACATTGTAGTACTTCAGCCATTGGTGCTTCATACCAAGTTTCTTTGAAATCAGTCCTCAAAATTCGGAGAAGAAGATTTTTGAAGGGTTTTTACCATATATGGGCATGGCAGCCATCTTGGTTATGTGAACTAGATAATTTATATATACATTAGCCCCATTCCATAGATGCTTCACATACAATTTGGCTTTGATTCGCCAAGCGGTTTCAGAGGAGATGTTTGAATATTATGGTAATATACATGTATATTGCCCCGGGGTGGGGGCAGATGAGCCCCTGGGGTCCAATTTTTTTCAGAATCATTAATATTCAGTCCTACTGCCCATTTCCTGCAAGACTTTCACTTTAAATGACATTTTAAAAGTTTTCCCCATTCAAATGCATTGGCGACCTATGTTGACCTTGCCGTAAAAAAAGTTCAAGGTCATCACAGGGTCATGATTTATATGCACATTGTAGTACTTCAGCCATCAATGCTTCATGCCAAGTTTCTTTGAAATCGATCCACCTGTTCTGGAGAAGAAGATTTTTGAAGGGTTTTTACCATATATGGGCATCGCGGCCATCTTGGTCATGTGACCTGGATTATTTATATACACATTGATTACCCCTTCCTATTGATGCTTCACATAAAATTTGGCTTTGATTTGCCAAGCATTTCAGAGGAGATGATGTTTGAATATTATGGTAATATACATGTATATTGCCCCGGGGTGGGGGCATATGAGCCCCTGGGGACAAAATTTTTTCAGAATCATTAATATTCAGTCCTACTGCCCATTTCCTGCAAGACTTTCACTTTAAATGACTTTAAATGACATTTTAAAAGTTTTCCCCATTCAAATGCATTGGCGACCTATGTTGACCTTGCCGTAAAATAAGTCAAGGTCATCACAGGGTCATGATTAATATACACGTTGTAGTGCTTGAGCCATCAATGCTTCATGCCAAGTTTCGCTGAAATCGATCCACCTGTTCTGGAGAAGAAGATTTTTGAAGGGTTTTTACCATATATGGGCATCGCGCCATCTTGGTCATGTGACCTGGATTATTTATATACACATTGATTACCCCTTCCTATTAATGCTTCACATAAAATTTGGCTTTGATTGGCCAAGCGGTTTCAGAGGAGATGATGTTTGAATATTATGGTAATATACATGTATATTGCCCCGGGGTGGGGGCATATGAGCCCCTGGGGTCCAATTTTTTTCAGAATCATAAATATTCAGTCCTACTGCCCATTTCCTGCAAGACTTTCACTTTAAATGACTTTAAATGACATTTTAAAAGTTTTCCCCATTCAAATGCATTGGCGACCTATGTTGACCTTGCCGTAAAATAAGTCAAGGTCATCACAGGGTCATGATTTATATATACATTGTAGTGCTTGAGCCATCAATGCTTCATGCCAAGTTTCGTTGAAATCAGTCCACCGGTTCTGGAGAAGAAGATTTTTGAAGGGTTTTTACCATATATGGGCATGGCGGCCATCTTAGTCATGTGACCTGGATTTCTTATATACACATTGATTCCCCCTTCCTATAGATGCTTCATATAAAATTTGGCTTTGGTTGGCCAAGCGGTTTCAGAGAAGAAGATCTTTGAAATTGTGGACAGACGTGCGAACCAACGAGGAGGTACTTAGGTGGCTGTGCACTATGTGGCAAAAATCATTAAGTGGCTACCAATTTTAAGTGGCTTTTATTTTCTAACCCTAACCCTAGCCACTTAAATTCTAGGCACATTGTGTATACATAAAACACAGCCACATGGTGCTTGGACACAAAATTGCCACTTAAAGCCTAGGCACATAGTGTATAGACACCCAGTAGCCACATAATTCCAAGCCACATAATGTATGTACACCCAGTAGCCACATAATACCAAGCCACATGGTGCATGGAAAAGTCCATGAGTAATGTGGCTAGACAAATTAAATTTGTCCATGGTGTTGGACGTCTATATGGTCTGGACATTTTTCTATCCACTTTTAAGAGCCTTGAACACCAAATGTTTAGGGGTTACCCCCCTTAGTTGTTTGGAACAGTCCATTTAAATCTCTTAGGTGGATAGCCACATAATAGCTATTTGCCACTCAAGTATCAAAAATGCTGATTCCAAGCCACGTAAGTACCTCCTCATTGGAACGGACGGACGGACGGACGGACGACGGATCATGGCCATCCTATAAGCTCACCTTGTGAGCCTAACGGCTCAGGTGAGCTAAAAATCAATACAACATTTATTTAGGAGCCAGTAATATAGTAGACCTGCATGTGTGTGTAGAAATCTGGTAAAGGTTTAGAAATGCTTAGAATTTTCCCACAATGTATATATATCTTACAGCTCTGTATAAGTTAAACCTTTTTTTTTTTTTTTTTTGATTCAGTTTTATGTCCCTTTCAAGATTATTTCAGCTTATATGAGACGGGCCAATCAGTAGGTGGGGCGAAAACGGGAGAACCCCCGAGAAAAAAACACCTGACACACCGTCAAGCAGAACTTGGCTTGTCTCACATGTGGCCAGAGTGGGGCTCGATCCCACACCAGACACAGCGGTGAGATGATCGAGTGATTAAGAAACAGCGCTCTTAACTGCTCAGCCACCATAAGTAGAACTGAAAAGTATTTGTTTGTTTTGAGGTTCATCATCCCCGTAAACAATAATTTAGTCATGTCTCGATGGAGCCATGGCTTCTGGGTAACCAGTACTATGGGGCGTATATTAATGAAGACAAAAGCTATGTATAAATAATCAGGCAATTCACGTGCGCATGTTATTAATGTGCAGTTTTTATGTATGCCTTTTACCTGGCGCCATGCAAAACATGATAATAATGAGTAACTGAAGAATGCCCAGAATGAGCATAGAAATGATAGTTTTGACATGTGTGAAAATGTGACGAGGCTTTTGAATATAGTGTGCCATTAATTATTTTGTTTTCAGTTAAAACATACCTGATCCATTAATCATGTTGGTGTAATTTGTTGTCCAAAAATTCAAATAACTGAAACAAAAGAAAAATTTTGACTGTCATTTCATCTTATGACTGTCTTATATGGTCACATCTCTTTGCATCACACAGACAAAAGGTTTAGGAATTTCCACCAAAGACTTAAAAGTTTGTGCAGATTGTCTTGATTTGATAATTAGGACTGTTGGGTAGAGTGCTTTCAGGAAGAGTTGTACACTGATGTGCAAGACGTGATACTATGATATATATTTTTTTTCAGTCAATTCCAACTCATTCGACAAACATTATTTTGGTTTTGATTGTAATGGTATCTGGCTTATTTTTCACTTTTATAAACTACTTATTTCACTGAGAAATCTAAATAAATGAAAAAAGAGACAATAAGCAATGCTTATTAAATACCCCCCGCAGGATAACTGTTTACCACAAAAATTATTTTGGCAATAAAATTTCTTCATGCAAATGTCCAATGGATGGGTGTACATCATGAAAGCATGATATCAAATTGTTCCATCAAAGAAAGTTCTCATAGCTGTCATTTTATCAAAAATTATTTTTTCACAATAACAATTCTTCATGCAAATGTCCAATGGAAGTACATCATGTAGGCATGATATCAAAGTGTTCCATCAAAAACTGTGGTAGGAGTTGATCGGCCCATGAAAGCCCTTACCTGTAAAAAAACTAAGAAAAATTGTCTAAGTTCTCATTGCTGTAATTTTAGCAAAAATTATTTTTTCACAATAACCTTTCTTCATGCAAATGTCCAGTGGGTGTACATTATGTAGGCATGATATCAAATTGTTCCATCAAAAACTGTGGTAGGAGTTGATTGGCCCGTGAAAGCCCTTACCTGTAAAAAAAGTAAGAAAATTGCCTAAGTTCTCATAGCTGTCATTTTGTCAAAAATTATTTTTTCGCAGTAACCTTTCTTCATGCAAATGTCCAATGGGTGTACATCATGTAGGCATGATATCAAATTGTTCCATCAAAAACTGTGGTAGGAGTTGATCGGCCCGTGAAAGCCCTTACCTGTATAAAAAAGTAAGAAAATTGCCTAAGTTCTCATAGCTGTCATTTTGTCAAAAATTATTTTTTCGCGATAACATTTCTTCATGCAAATGTCCAATGGGCCTACATCATTTAGGCATAATATCAAAAAGTTCCAACAAAAACTGTTGTAGGATAAAAAAAGTAAGAAAATTGCCTAAGTTCTCATAGCTGTCATTTTGTCAAAAAATATTTTTTCGCAATAACATTTCTTCATGCAAATGTCCAATGGGTGTACATCATGTAGGCATGATATCAAATTGTTCCATCAAAAACTGTGGTAGGAGTTGATCGGCCCGTGAAAGCCCTGACCTGTATAAAAAAGTAAGAAAATTGCCTAAGTTCTCATAGCTGTCATTTTGTCAAAAATTATTTTTTCGCGATAACATTTCTTCATGCAAATGTCCAATGGGCCTACATCATTTAGGCATAATATCAAAAAGTTCCAACAAAAACTGTTGTAGGAGTTGATCGGCCCGTAAATGCACTATCTTCACTGTATACAAAAGCCATCAAGAACTATAAAGGGAAGTAACTCAAAAGGGAATGGCCCCTAGCCCTTAATTTTTGCATGTACATATCTGCCCCATAGATATACAGATGTCTGCAAAGTTTCATGAAATTCCATCAATGGGTCCTCAAGATATTAAAGAAACAAAACGTTACGGACGGACGGACGCACACACGGACGGACGGACAACGTGAAAACAGTATACCCCCCTTAAAACTTCGTTTTGGCGGGGGGTATAACAATACTTGTTGAGGAATATTATCGACTATGCATGTCAAATTTGTAATGAAGCTCAGAAATGAACCACAACATCATTTATATTTTTGATATGTGATTTTCAGCATTATATTACATGTAGTTGTTGTATAGTCAAGCACACTCACCTTGTCCCATTATATTTATCAATAACCCCCAGTTTCATGAGGTCTGTTTCACCAGTATACACAGTATAGACACCATCATCTGTTTCATTTTTCTGAAGAACATTAACAGATACCCTTATTTATAATTAAGGATTGAAATTCAGATTTTAGCTTTCACTGGATGATGAAAAACATTAGGCTGTTTAATGTCTGTAAAGCCCGAAGGGCTTCTCGGAGACATTAAAACAGCTAATGTTTTTCATCATCCAGTGAAAGCTAAAATCTGAATTTCAATACTTATAAATATTTACATTTTATATTATCAATCAAGTATCAGATGTTTAATTGCACATATCACCGCTCTTTTTCATGTTATTAGACATTAAATCCGACTTAATGTAATTTTGGAACAACCAAAACGTCAAATTTTTGCGCCTAACATCATGGCAATACGCGACAAACATCACGACAACAAGAGTAAACAAATGACGTCACTGGATGGATTTTGACGTCGCCCCGATCATGTGACTTAATGTTTTTCATTGGGAAATGAAGAACATCAAGAAAGATACTTTCATCTAGGATTGCAATAAAAATGTAAATACCTGTAAATATGAGAGGCTGACAGCCTACAGTCCATTATGCATGAAATTTGATCCAAGCCTGATGGAGATTATTCGAGCCACGACGCAAGAAAACCGGTCTTCGGGGTTTCCGACCAGGTCCAACACAAACCGGCCTGTGCAGCTACAGAAGATGGCCAAAGGTCTTGAAATTTTGGATTTAACTAAAGGAAAATTTGTACTTTCCGTGTTGCGAAAACAAAGACGCTGATCAGCTTCGCAGTTACTGCGAAGCTGATCTGCGCTTTTTTTCCCATAGGCAAAATTCCCGTTTTCTCACGATACGGCTCATTTAAAAGTTGATGGTAGGTGGTGTGTGATTTCTGTTGTCTGTGAAACCCACCCCATTACATTCGTGGTCGTTAGCTGGTGACAATTTGCCTTGCAGTGATAAGACAGACATGAGTATTATTTTCAGTAAGCTGAGTACTAAGCCAGAACTTCAGCTCCATGACATGTGGCAGGGGATCTGTATTGGGTGCAAGATGTGAATGCCGACCATGAATCTGACTGAACAAACAAAAAATAAATGAATGTGAATGACTGTTGATTCATGTCAGTTCTTCTTCAGTCATGCTCATAGTGGTTGAATTTGAGTTTTCTTTTGCACCTTCTACACTAGTTAGTTTCTTTTCTAATTGAAAATTGAACCCAATCCTGGGGGTCTAAAATTTTGACATTTTACATACCCTTTAATTTGGAGGCCAGAAAACCACATTTTTTCATGCTCAACTCAGCTAAGCATGAAATTTAAACTGCTCATAAATGCCAAAATAGCCCTTATAAATTGAAATTTCAGGTTTATATCAACAAACCTGTAATTTATCCTGCTCATAAATGTTAAAATGCCAACAACAATTGTTGGCATTTTTACATTTATAAGCAGTATAAATTTTAGACTCAGTTGAGCATGAAAAAAAAAGTTTTATAACCTCAGGGCCTGTCCTCTTCTTTGCTTATGCCCGTGAATTGCGGAAAATCCAATTACCAGCCCTTGGAAGCCTTGAGAATTGGTTTTTGCAAGAAAAGCTAGTATATAAAAACAGTGTTTTCAATATTCTGGTATTTTTCACATTCAAACAAGAACTACTGATCGAGTTCTATCTTGTAACAGTGTGTAAAACACAAACAATCTCTTACGTTCATGAAGTATCCTATAGTATCAGTATAGAACCAGTCTGGATCCACAGTCTTTGTAATGTTGAGCAGTATATCCCTGTAGCCCCAGATAATTTCCTTCATACTGCGAGTCATAAACACATGCTCGTCAAACAAGGCAGCTGCATCGGCCAATAATTTCCTGAGAATAGGATCCTCGTACTTCATGCCATTGAACAGGGTCTGAAAATATATCATTAGAAATATTGGTCAATCCCGAGTGTCAATTCCTTAAGGCCGTCTCACACAGAACACGGTTGGGCACACGGTTCCAAAACGGTTTACTCGGTTATACACGGATTGACAGGTACGAGTATTGAGCTCCAACCGTACCGTTGGTACGATTTAGACTCGAATGTAGCAAGAGTGAGTACGAACAAAGCACGGATATACTCGATCAAGCAATGTTTGTCACGGTTTGAACACGATTTGCAAACGATTTTCATACGATTGTTTTACGGTTCCAAGTACCGTCTAGTTCGGACTGTTACGGCCTAGTACGATTAAACACGACGTTTACACGATTTACTGGACATTTATTCCATACGATTTATATACGATTTTGACACGCTTGAGCTTACTCGTGCTTTGTGCTTCATGTGCGGTCTCGTACGGGCTCACACGGTCTCTCACGGTCTTGTACGATCGATTATACGATTATACACGGACGTCACACCCGTGCCAGTTTTTTAAAAGTTTTAAAAATCATACACGGCTTACACGGATACACTCGAATGGCCCGAGTGTAAGTCGGATAAGGCCACGGTTTATTCGGTTGTATGTACGGTTTACACGGGTGGCCAACCGTGTAAACCGTGTGTTCTGTGTGAGACGGGCTTTAATTGTAGCAATCTGCAGATGTAACTTTACATGCTGAAAAGTGAGGGATAGGTCAAACTATTATGTGAACAGCCTAAAAACTGGATCATTAGAAAGTAGCAAAAGTAACAACATTGATAGCCATAACTATGATGACATAAACAAAGGTGTAGATCTCCAATGGCTTTAAAACCTTGTTTTCTCAAAAACAAGGCACTGTTAAACCTACCCAATACACAGGATTTGGTGTTAAGAACATGTCTGACTCTTTTCCTTGTGACATGTCGGGCAGGAAGTGGAAGATACGTTTCTGTCTGTATGTCACAGTGCCATTCTTGTTCCATGTAATGTTGAATTTTACTCTCTTCTCACTGTAAAGAGCAGAGCCTTCATAAAAATCTGATATTAGTAATTACGTACTATACTAGTCAAAGTACTGTCAGACCTGTCACTCACATTTGATCAAAGTTCTCCAAAACCTTTCACTTAGAATGAATGGAGAAAAAATAAAAGATTTTCCTCATACCATGCAGGATTACTCGCAAAGAGCAGTACTCCATAATTCAAAATTCACAATTTCAATATTTGAGAAATATGACACTTTTGAAAGTCCATATTTCCATAATTTAAACAGATTTACTTCTAGAATATTAAAACTGTCATGGGGTTGCTAGACAAGGCTTCTGTTGAATAGCACAGACAAAGAACTAACCTGTAAGTATAAGGCCCGTATTGCGCCAGTGATGGTCTCTCCCCCTTCTGCAGAACTTCATCTGGGTTGGTCACATTGAACATATAGAACTGCATATAGATGGGAACTGGTGGATTTAGCCAGTAATCATACACTTCCCCTCCCTCTTTGATTATCACAGTCTACAGAAACAAAGACACTAAAGCTTAAAATGCTACAAGACCAGCTTCTGAATTCAAGAACTCACAAGTAATCCACAAACAGAAAATTTGCAAAATTAAGATCATGCCAAAAATTCCACATTTACAGTACTACATACATGTACATACAGGTAGCCTGCCACAATGAAGATGCTGATCTGCATAGTCACCCTGCATGTCTGCTCTTTTGGTTTTTGCTTTTATTTTTCTCATGTAGGCTGATGTAGCTCAAAAAAGGTTAACTAACTTTAAATTAAATGCTAAAATGAGGTCTTTAAAAAGAAAATTCTAAATGAAGTTTCTGAGACAAAATGGTTTTGACTCATTAATACATTATCAAAAATGTAATTACATGTACTTACTTTTTCAACAATTTTTCGGACCACCCATTGTAACAGTGGAATCATAACAGCCCCTATAATAGTAAGGGTCCAACCAATCACTGAGCTCACAATGATCTTCTTCTTCCATGACCATTTCATTCTCAACAGTAATCACATCTCACTGAATCTGTAAATATATACCCATCAAAATAAACTAAGGTTCACAGTACCATTTTCCATATATCGACTGTAATCTTAAAACTCAGCATTTAATGCAACCCAAAAAGATCTAGAATGCATGCATCTTTTCATTTATACGAAAACACGCCTATGTTATATCGTGGGCTCAGCGCGAAAGGGTTGTAACTGTGTTTTTCATAATTTTTCAGGAAAGACAAAAAACATTCTCATTTTTCTTCAAAGCGAATCCAAGGGATGTAAACTAGATGTAAGATGTAAAATGTCATTAAAAAACATTGGAAAATTTAAGTTTGCAAAAAAATTAATTTTTAAAAGAGTTATTTGATATTATTTGAGTTACAACCGTTTCACCGCTGAAATGTTGTATAAATCCATTGCATTCTCAGCGCGAAACGGTTGTAAGTTGAGTTACAACTGTTTCGCACTGAATATGCATACAAAATCATGGTTGTAACTCGAGTTAATGTAACAACAGCCAAATCGTGGGCTCTGCGCGAAAGGGTTGTAACTACATTTTTTGGTGAAAATCACTTTTTTGCATGGTTTGTCATATTTTTTATGTATACAAGTACTGTAAAAATAATTTAGCTGGAAACCCATTCCTGACCCCTAAAAACCAATAATTGTCCTAAGGTTGTAACTAAAATCCATAGTTTGTTCAGTGCGAAAGGGTTGTAAGTTGAGTTACAACCCTTTCGCACTGAGCCGACTGAGAACAATAATAAGGCAAATATAGTGCGAAACAGTTGTAACTCAAGATGCAACCTTTTCGCACTGAAAATCCAGTATGTATGAAGGGAAGCAACTCATCATTAACCATATTATGGCAAGCCAAATGCACACTAATTCGGGAAACTTAGGATATGTCCGTAAAACCTGGTTTATCTATTACATAAACCAGGTTTAACAGACATAAACCAGGTTTAACGGACATATACTAGGTTTCTCGATCGTTATCCTAAGTTTCATTACATAAACCAGGTTTAACGGACATAAACCAGGTTTAACGGACATATACGAGGTTTCTCGATCGTTATCCTAGGTTTCCTTCCCTAAACCTATGTTTCCGATCGTTATACCAGGTTTCTCTTTGTGAAACCTAGTATATGTCCGTTAAACCTGGTTTATGTAATGAAACTTAGGATAACAATCGAGAAACCTAGTATAAGGCCGTTAAACCTGGTTTATGTCCGTTAAACCTGGTTTATGTAATGAAACTTAGGATAACGACCCATAAACCTAGTATATGTCCGTTAAACCTGGTTTATGTCCGTTAAACCTGGTTTATGTGCGTTAAACCTGGTTTATGTGCGTTAAACCTTGTTTATGGACTGTTATCATAGGTTTTACTTAAAACTTGCGATATCACAGGTAAAAAAGTGTTAAACCTGGTTTAACAACCCTTTCGTAAAATCTCTAGTTAGGCTGCAAGCCAAATGCACACTAATTCCGTTAAACCTGTCCTCCGGATAGGTTTCCTTCCCTAAACCTGTGCGGAGGATAGGTTTCCTTCCCTAAACCTGTGCGGAGGATAGGTTTCCATAAACCTATCCCGAGCATAGGTTTTTCTCCCAGGTCACGTGTTTTCATATCACAAGTTTCTCGGTATTCCATTGGCCCAAATGCACACTAATTCTATTGAACCTGTCCTCCGGATAGGTTACCTTCCCTAAACCTGTGCGGAGGATAGGTTTCCATAAACCTATCCCGAGCATAGGTTTTTCTCCAAGGTCACGTGTTTTCATATCACAAGTTTCTCGGTATTCCATTGGTCGGATCGTTCATCCAGGTAAATATGTCACGTGTTTCGTTAAACCAGGTTTCTCACAATCTGATTGGTCAATATGCTTGTCCCTGCGAATTCTTTACAAAATATATCAATGAACTCTTTGAAATAAATAAATAAATGAATAAATAAATAAATAAATAAGTTTCGATACGGTGTAAATTACGCGGCTTCTGTAAAAAAAGATGCTACGTCGGTTAGAGTCCGAGGTTCCAGATTTTATTTTTAGTTGAAAACAGTAGGTCATAATAAATAGGAAAGCATGATAGAGCGCAAAGGAAATAAAAATTAACAGGAGCCGCAAAATTTACACCGCATTCAAAATATATACGGTATATTGAAAAATAAAGCTGTGATCTGCTTTGATGCGGTCATATTTAACAAATGTCATAGTTGGCAATTACTAATGTGTCATTATACATTCACACCTTCGCGCCTTATGGGAATATGGGGATATGATTAATCAATGCCCATTGTTTTGCCAACATGTCGTAAAGATCGATCTGTTTGGCAACTATACTGTATATATACATGTAGTTGGGACCGAAACACTATCTTCACTTGAAACACTAACTTCGTTTCATCAAGTCTCTTCATGCCCTAACCCCATATTAACCGGAAACCCACAGTTTGAAGCATCATATGAGCCATCCCCGTGTTAAAGTTTGATAGTTTAATAGTTTATTTGAGTGACACATATCAAATACATACAATATATACATTTTAAGACATAATAACAACATTGATCACATACTTATTATACCCCCGGCATTTATGCCGACGGGTATATAGCTTTTGCTTTTCCGTTTGTCCGTTCATATGTTCGATAGTTAGTTAGTTCGTTCGTAATTCCGGAACGTTCGTAGAATTTACGTCAAAGTTTTGGTTAAAGTTTCTCTAGTGGTGTATATCTCATGAACTAGTGGTCAGAAACCATTCATATTTGGACCATAGGTACCCTATAGGGTTTGCTTTGTTTCCATGAGTTCGGACCCCAGGGTCCATGCCCAGGGGTGGGGCTGGAGGTCAAAATCTAGGTCACCTTTAAAATTTGCTGTTTACAATGTTAATGTTTCTTCTTTTAGTCCATATCTTAAAACTCAATCATAGGGATGTGCTCTTATTTAGTTCATAGGTACCCGATAGGGTTTGCTTTCATATTCCATGTCACCATCCCAAGGGGTGGGGCTAGAGGTCAAAATCTAGGACACATTTGTAATATGATAGATACCATGATAAATTTTCTGTAAGTCTATTTTCTTGACATCTAGGATCACAAAGTCTTGTCAGAAAGCATTCATACTTAGAACATAGGCACCATATATGTAAGGTTCAGACTCTAGGGTCCATGTGTGGGGGTGGGGCTAAAGGTCAAAATCTAGAACTTCTTTAAATATTATATTTTTGGTACTTTTCTTCACCACCATGTTTAGAAATCATTCATACTTGCACCATAGGTACTCTATAAGGTTTGCCTTGTGCCTAATGACATAAGACTTTAGGGTCAGTGCCCAGGGTGGGGCTAGAGGTCAAAATCTAGGACATCTCTTTTTTTTTTTTTTTTTTTTTTTTTAATTAATTAATATTATTGAAGAACGACATTCTATTTTCCATCTAGGACTGAGGACCTGACCCTCAATGTCTGCGATCAAGTCCTAGATTGAGTATACAAGTCAGCTCTGTATACTGTTATGAAATAGATCTGTCATTCTACTACACTCCTCCTCCCCATGGTTTTAGACAGTGCTTTTGCAAATACAAATTTATAAGTAGTACTTGTTGAGGTTGCTCTCTTTTATTTGGGAATGCAGGTTCATTGTATTAGCATCAGTGAGCATATATGGGTTGGGGGCTGTGGGCCTAGGGGTGTAGGGGAGCTACCAGCCGGGGGTATACGTGCCTCTCAAGGCACTTTTTCTAGTTTTTTAGCGATAACCGGCCCATGTTTTTTTTTTTTTTGTTTTGTTTTTTTTTCCGCTTTTCGCGTGTTTCTATAAAATAATGAAATATTTGCTCTTTAATATAAAAAAAATCTTGGATAAATACAGAGTGCTGTATGCGAAGAAAGAAAGAAAGAAAGAAAGAGCATAGACGCAACCATTGAATTACGACTTTATGCTAATTTTAAATGTGAACATTATGGTGCACATTAGCACTGGGGATCTCAAAATTGAACTAAACTAAAATAGCAGTCATACTGTAGCGTATGACACAAACGCGCGCCGGGCATATGAAAAATCTCAACACGCTGAAGATTTTGGACGTATAAAAATTAATTTGTTCCTTTTACTCGCTTTAGCAGTCACACAGTAGCAAGTGACTGAGGCGTGTGTGCCTGACGTATTAAAAATCTCAAAGTTTTGGAGTACGTTTTTGTGTATGTCCTAAACACGATATGCACGTGCTACATGCCGCACAACAAACGTCCATTGCGCGTCTTACACACGCTGGGGACACGCTACTGGAGCACTATCTCATAAAATCGGAACACGCATGAAGCGTACACTGGCGTGCCTAAAACCTGCACCGAACGCGTTCGAAGCGTATTCATCGCGCCTGGTAACGCGTGTGTGTAAAACTTATTCGAAACATATAAAACACACGCCCGGGACACGCTGAGCTTGTAGAATTTTTTTAAGCATGTTCAAAAAAATGGGCCCAAAATGCGCCTGGAGCGCACAGCGACGTATACATATCAATGTGCATCAAGCGTAAACCAAGCGTTCAAAACGCGGAGTAATGCGTTTCTAACGTGTCTCCGACGTGCGCCTGGCGTATCTTGAATTTAACTGTTTTTGTCAACACGCCCGGCACGCGTTTGGCTTATATGCTAATGTGTGATTGCTGTTTAAGAGAGAGAGAGTCAGAGACAGAGACAGAGAGAGAAGGAAGGAGAGAGAAAGAAAAGGTCACGTATAAAGAAAGAGCATAGTCGCAAACATTGATTTACGACTTAATGCTAATTCTAAATGCGAACATTATGATGCAGATTGGCACCGGGTGTCTTAAAATTGAAAAAAAAAGACAAAAAATAACAAAGAGAGAGAGAGAGAGAGAAAGAAAAAGAGAGGATTATATACGCATTGTTAAACAAGAATCGGCATTGTGCATATTTTGTGCTTAGCCCTGATATAACCACCAAGTACATGTAGCAGCGTCCTTGGTTTTGTTACAAACATTTTCCAAAACTACTTTGTTAATTTATAGTTTCATTGCAGTCAAATCGCGGGAACCTACATTCTATGTTACAATTAAACAATTAACATCTTCAAAATACTAAATCGCAGTGAAAGCCATAAAAATGTTGATTACATCCTTATAAAAACACTAGAGATAAATGGATTAAAGTCATCATCGGGAATTCTCGTGAAAGTCTCGTAAAATTACCGGAGATAGTATGCTTATAATTACCTGGGCTAGCTCAGGTAAGGCCTGTATGGGACAAAAACAGATATGACGCAGATTTCCCGAACAGATAGCTAGCCAATCGGATTCATAGAAACCAGGTTTAACGTTTTCGGCGATACCTAGGCTAGAACCACTGAAAAATCGAGAAACCTGGTATATGTAATCACGTGACGAAGGATAGGTTTCCTTCCTTAAACCTAGGCGGAGGATAGGTTTCTCGAATTATTGTGCATTTGGCTTGCCTACTATATTAAAGAATATGACAAAGTTTGTAAAACCTGGTTTATCTCCACATTTACTAGATAAACCTGGTATATGTGCGTTAAACCAGGTTTATGGACTGATATCATAGGTTTTGGCAGAAAAGCCTACGATAACGGACATAAACCAGGTTTAACGGACATAAACCAGGTTTAACGGACATATACTAGGTTTCTCGATCGTTTTCCTAAGTTTCCTCACTTGAACCAGGTTTTACGGACATATACTAGGTTTTACTGGCAAACCTATGATAACAGTTGTTAAACCAGGTTTATCGCACATAAACCAGGTTTAACGGACATATACCAGGTTTATCAATCGTTATCCTAGGTTTCATCACATAAACCAGGTTTAACAACTGTTATCATAGGTTTTGTAGTTAAACCTAGTATATGTCCGTTAAACCTGGTTTATGTAATGAAACTTAGGATAACGATCGAGAAACCTAGTATATGTCCGTTAAACCTGGTATATGTCCGTTAAACCTGGTTTATGTAATAGATAAACCAGGTTTAACGGACATAATCCTAGGTTTCTCGAATTAGTGTGCATTTGGCTTGCCATACCTGTTTAATGTATACACACTCCACATAATTAATTATGACCTGTTAACCACTTTGAAAATAACATGAAAAGGGTCAAATGGATACTTTCTATGAGCAAGAAAAATCCTGCACTTTTAGTTTCATAGAGAATTTCCAGGCTCCAGGTATTTTGATACCTAACTGGAGAATAACTGAATAAAATTTTCCTTAAATTAAGTAGTATCCCGGCTCGCATATTTGCAGAAATATGCATCAGTCTTATCTGTTTCAGCACTAATTGCTATCTTTTTTAAAACATGAAACTGTTGTTTTTTAATCACATTAAACATGATCGATAGAAACAGTTTTCAATCATAGATCTAAATCATTAGGAGCTTTACTGTATTGCATTGTATATTAGCCTCAACGCAGAAAGTCCCTTCAGAAGCTCTGAAATGACCCCTTCCAGGGGTTCAGGCCTCATTCTGTTATTGGGGCAATAGCTTCCATTTGGTCCACAGATTACCTCAGAGAAAAGCAATGATTCTGATGAGATTATGGATGCATAGGCTCACCTGAACCATTGCATTTTGCATGCCGAAAGGGGTATTTTCTGAGACTAATATTTATTCTTATGTTGTTTTAAAATGAAATACTTATGACTCCTGAATTCACTTTTGCTTATCTAATGTTCATGTTGAATAAAGTTAAACTCTGACAGAAATTATGTGGTCATTTAGTTTCCAGGCAACTGTTGTAAGTTTCTAGATGGACATGGTGCTATAATTATACCATGTATCAATTATAAAAATGCAAAATGTATTGAATTTATAAAATAATGAAGATACAATAGCTATCCACTCAAAGACATTAGTATGTTTTATGGTATTATACAGATTTTTCCCAAGTTGTAAAATCTGAAAATCTTCTGTAGAAAATGTTTGATATTTTTCTTCTTTTTGCTCAAAACATTGATTGTGGGTACACGTTAGAACCGCCTCTCCGAGCCCCCATGCATACCCCAATTTTTATGTATGCACTAATTTTGGTGCATTACCTTTAATATAACAACTGTAGTCTCCTTACACGAAGTATATAGACACTAAAAGTATTTTCATTCTATCCAAACATTACAAAAATAAATCATCTGACAGCAGTAGGAGCTGGATTTTCAACTCAAGCTCATTTTAGCCTTGAGACATTTGATATTTGCACAGATGAACTGTTTACAAACACAATTTTCTACATTGTAATACATTGATAACATGGAATGGACTTTGAATTGATCTTGAAGCTGATCAGGGTTATGCAGTCAACAAAAACGACCCCATTAGTCATGACACACATCTATCAAGCTGCTTGCACATACATATTATATATATATATACATTATACTGTACTTGTTGCAAAATGAGGAAAAAAGATTCAAAACTTGTTTTAATTCTGCTGGGCTTCACAGTACACTAAGAACTGCCCACACAACTACACAGACAAAAAAAAAAATTTTACATCAGGCCCTGAGGTTATAAAATATTTTAATGCTCAGCTCAGCTGAGATTAAAATTCATCCTGCTCATAAATGTTAAAATGCCAAATTGTTGGCATTTTAACATTTATAAGCAGGATAAATTACTGTCTTATGGGATTTATGACAAAGTTTTAACTGGTTTTGGCTATTTAAGTATTTATGAGCTATTGAAATTTCATGCTGAGCTGAGTTGAGCATGAAAAAAGATTTATAACCTTGGGGCCAGGAATCATAACGTCCATAAAAGGTATACTCCCTTAAACCCCACTTTACATAGTGAAACTGGGGTATACAGGGGTATACATTTTTTCTTATTCCTGATCCAAAACATAGATAGTGTGACTTTATAGAACCACCTCCCCAAGGACCGCCTTGCCAAGGTGGTTCTAAAATGTATACACAATCTATGTTTTTAGTAAAAACAAGACAAACATCAAACTTTTTTTAACTGAAAACTTTCAAATTTTACAACTTATGAAAAATCTGTAATGAGAAAGATAAGGGGATCCAAATGCAGAGGTCAGTTTTGTGCCATCACCTACAAGTATGTCATTCCAGACCATGTCAAAATATGGAGACATTTTTTTTTTAACTTCATTGTACTACATTACATGTACATGTAATAAGATCTGGAAATATTTTCTGATATTTTTTAAGTCTAGAAAAAAAAACAAAAAAACACAGACTATTCTCTAGCTCCATATAAATATAATATGTGGACAACTGACAATTATGTTTCTGGTTCTCACTTATGTACGCAAACTTAAACACTTCCTTAGTGGATAAGGCCTGTACCAGCTTTGATCAGTTCTAGGTTATCAATTGTACTAATTGATAGATTATACACATGACTATACATAGCCTGAATTGATAAATGAGCGGCGTCATGAGAAAACCAGATTTTTGCCTATGCGAAAACAAAGGCGCTGATCAGCTTCGCAGTCACTGCGAAGCTGATCAGCGCCTTTGTTTTCGCTACTCGGATAGTACAATTCCTCCTCTACATATAGCCAAAATTTCATGATTCTAGCTTTCTTCCTTGGTGTATAGTCCGGTTTGTGTCAGACCTGGTCAGAAATCCCGAAGACCAGTTTTCTCGCGTTGTGGCTCAAACAGGATTAGATATGAATGTTTTAATTGGGTCTATTTGAGCCACACAATAGGAAATCTGCTCTTTACACATTAACCTATTAAAAGTCAAGCACCGAGTTTACGGACTCATATTCCTCTAGAAGCCATAAGGCACAAAATACAGGTCAAAATGAACTAGTCAATTATTTTCTGGTTAAAATTCTGTACTGGCACAATGGTAAAATACCGGTATCTTGTTTATATGCCACTGTTGTTCAGAAAGTTTGTAGAATTGTGTTGTACATATGATACATGTACATTTTTTTCGATCCTCGGCGGGCAAATTTAACCTGTTACAAGAGTGTCGTAGGACTGCACTGCAAAAGTCATGAGAGAATCGTAAAAACTGTCATGAGACATTCTCATTACGAAAACTTGCCCATGCTATGTACAGAATTTTTTTTTCACCTTTAAAAATTAAAACTTTCAATGGAAAAAAAAATTTAACATTTTTATTTTTTTTTTTGTTCAAAAGATCAATTGTGGGTACACGTTTAATGGTTCTAATAGAACCACCTCAGTGAGGCAGTTCTAACAAGTACCTACAATCTAGGTTTTGGAGCAAAAATATGAAAAAAACAATTATACCCTGTAAACCCCAGTTTTTCTATATAGAAGTTAAAACTTTCACGGACATGTTTTCTTGATGATCGAAACAGTCTTGTGATGCTAAAGTTTATTTTTAAAATTTATCAAAACAAAGCCCAAAAATTTATCAAAACAAAAACAAAGTAAAAAGTAATATGTAAAAAAGTAAAAAGAAATATGTATCTTCCATCAGTCATCACACATCTTCATTTTAAGGTTTTCATAGTTAATGTTTGTGTGCTTGAATACATTGTATGCATGGCAAATATCAACAATTTATTGTTTAGTATTTCTCAATATAAGTCTAGTCTAAAGGTTTTTCACATGTTTTTATATAAGCATGCTATAAGCATTGATCTGTGATAAAGAGCAAATATTGTGATATTCATCTCCTTGCGATGTTTGTTGTTTTCTGCATTCTAACTTTAAATCAATTGTGATAAAGACTTACATTTTAAGTCTGAGTCAACACCAGTGTTCAGTGTTTATACAAGGAGCATTTGGAATTGAACTCTGCATAGTGAGCTGCAAATGGGTGTCTTAGTAGGCTGATACAATTACAAGTGGTTACTGTGGATTGTTTGACAATTTCAGATAAAAGGGGCTCTGGTGAAATAACATTCAAAGAGTGGCATTGATTGGAAAATAGACTTTACTTCTATCTCAACAAGACAGTAGTGCACCACCTACACTAGTTGCGAGATCTCACTCCACTATATTACACATATGTTCCATATCTCTTCGTTGCGATCCCAGTTGGTTGTTCAATGGTGAAACGTAGTGTCAATAATTCAACCTTTTCAAGATAAATCAAGAAGAATACACTTCACCGATGCGTTACTTACATGTTTATTGTGCTTCTAAAGAAATCCAACCTATTTTTGTCCGTTTTTAGCGGTTGTATTCTCTTTTAAAAACGTCTGGCTGTCATTCTTTCAGTGCACTAAATCGTCCGTATATATTCGTAGGTTTACGCCGAGAATTGACTTCCGACCATTTCCTTATATGGAAAGTTAATTGTTCAATGAATATTTAATTGATCAATTAGTATAAAGCAGCGCGTGTGCAACGTCACAATGACGTCAAACGCCGCGCGCCGTAATCAAAATGGCTGACCTGATTGACGTCATTTGTAGAAATACATGCATATCATTGGACAAGGCCAAATCATGACCTTTCAACTGGAATAAATTAATGTTCGACGTCAGTTTCCGAAACGTCGGCATACGTGTTCGGTTCATTCCGGAAACGGCCCCACACGAGTGAAAACGATTGACAAACAGCTGAAAAATGAATCTGTTAAAAAAGAAGATGCAGAATTTTGTGGAGAAAACTTGATTGTTAGAAAGTTAAATGTGTGTTTCATGCAATGGCCAAGTGTCGGTGAGCATTTCTTTTTATTAACGATGGAATTCTAGGTGAAACAATTGATGTGTAAAAACGGCTTATTCTCGCCATCTTGATTTACGGATGGACGCGAGGCTGAAAGTACATTCGGAATGGTGAAGAGACGTTTCGCTCCATGGAGATTGTACTCATCAGCTGAGTGCGCGTGTCTACACCTACACAGGATTACTTGTGTGACAGTTATACTTAGAGAAAATACAGAGAGTCACTTCACCGAGAGAACACTACGGCCAATTAGGGCTTAGCCAAAGGATTTATGGTGGATTCGCGACCTTCCTGTTCGCACCCTATACCTGTTCCCTACCTGACCTGTTCGCTACCAACACTTTCGCCACCTCACGCCTACCAAACGATCAAATACTTCTCCACCGGTGCATATAGTAAAATCGATTCGATTGTTACATGGTGAAGGATTAGATGACGCATAAAGGTAGACATATTTTACATACTCTTATCTTTTTTGCACAAAATACATTTTTAAGGAAAAAAGTGAAAAATCGGGGAATACAATTCCCCGTAATATTCACTTCTACGCTTGTGGTGTCAAGCTGAGGTCATATACTTCACGCATTTTGGTTTAATTCATCAAAAACTACACACGAGTAGCTAGAAGATATTGAAAACTCGCGAAAACTGATGATAAATAGGAAGCTAATTTAATTCTGAAGCCGGTCACAAGTTCTTACGACCATCACGCACACACGGCATGCACATTCAGGTATATTTTTGGAGGAAATTTCAGCTGACAATGTAGCAGGGCCGAGAAAACCCCGAGGGAACTGCCGAAAATTGTTGGTCAACAATTCGATCTATAAAAATGATAGTGAAATTGTTTGTCATAACAAAATCTTTAACTCGTCTCAAAAAGTCTTGAAATGCATAAATGTTCTTTAATTCGTGCTTGTCTGATCATATAGCACCGGCGATACACATGGGTTTCATAATTAGTCGTTCTTGCAGTGAAAATTTATACCAACTCCAAATTTGCAGCTGCAAAGGCTTTCTCTACAAATAGTATGCTTTCTAACTATTTCTATGGCCTCGTACATGTCCAAAATATCATTTTCAGTGTTTTGGATTTTTTTTTTTCATATTTGGAATGCACTCCTGGTCGATTTTCTCCGGTGAAGCATTAGATCGTCTGGTGAAAAATTCGATCGGGGATTGTGTATGTCTGTTAAACGCATGTTCTTAGTGTTGTCTCACGCATTGTAGTAATAATAGACATAACTCTGATTTTAATAGACAATGTCTCGCTGCATTGTCTCACTATATCTTTAATCCATGAGCGGACTGGCGCAGTTGGTAGCGCATCGGACTTTGGGCCGAAGGGTCCCCGGTACGATCCTCGTCAGGGGCGTCGTCTGTTGTGGCCTTGAGCGAGTCACATTTCCACAGCTCAATATGTATATATGTATTATTTAAGAAATAGATCAGCTCTAGCAGTGAATTGTTGAGTAATAATTCACTGTTTGGAGGTCAGTTGTAAGGAAGATCAAATCACGAGCGCGTAGCGCGAGTGATTTATCTTCTTACAACTGACCGACAAACAGTGAATTATTACTCAACAATTCACGCACTTGAGCTGATCTATTTCGATTCTACAACACAATAAACGGAATGAATGTTGCTGAAACCGTCGATATCGTTCAGCTTTCCGCCATTGCATTGCAGATATCCCGCCAAATATTTGACTGTAATGCTGGTATTTACACACACTTATTACGTTTGTTTAAGAAATAGATCAGCTCTAGCAGTGAATTGTCATTATGAAAACATGCCCATGCAATATACAGAGATTTTTATAGTCGTAAAAAATGAAAATTTTCAGTAGAAAATATTTGCTATTTTTCTTATTTTTGCTCAAAACATAGATTGTGGATACACGTTAGAACCGCCTCGGCGAGGCGGTTCTAACGAGTACCCACAATCTATGTTTTGGAGCAAAAATAAGAAAAATAGGTATACCCCTGCATACCCCAGTTTTGCTATATAAAAGTGGGGTTCAAGGGGGTATACATTTCACGGACATGTTTTCCTGATGTTGAGTAATAATTCACTGTTTGGAGGTCAGTTGTAAAGAAGATCAAATCACGAGCGCGTAGCGCGAGTGATTTATCTTCTTACAACTGACCGACAAACAGTGAATTATTACTCAACAATTCACGCACTTGAGCTGATCTATTTCGATTCTAACACACAATAAACGGAATAAATGTTGCTGAAACCGTCGATATCGTTCAGCTTTCCGCCATTGCATTGCAGATATCCCGCCAAATATTTGACTGTAATGCTGGTATTTACACACACTTATTACGTTTGTTGTGCGCTAAAACGACGTTTCACCGTCTAACGCTGCTTTGTGGGATAGCTGACGTCACAAATGCCGCAAAGTAACGTCACGCTTATTCGCCCAGTGAAATTGTTGCACAATATAACACGTTTTTTTACCATTGGCTATATAGGCGAGGTGTGTTAGAATGTGCGCTAAAACGACGTTTCACCGTCTAACGCTGCTTTGTGGGATAGCTGACGTCACAAATGCCGCAAGGTAACGTCACGCTTATTCGCCAAGTGAAATTGTTGCACAATATAACACGTTTTTTACCATTGGCTATACAGGCGAGGTGTGTTAGAAATGTTCTTATGTATATATTGTAGCACATCTTCCTTTTGGCGTACGATGTAACTTTTTTGTACGATAATTTGATCCCATGTTTTCGCTTTCCTTTCCAAATCCCCATCTGCTCTCACGTTTTACTCAAAATCTGTAATAAACGAATAACTTGAAGGGAGATAAGTCATAGAAAACAAAAAGTAATGACTCATAAGAAGTCTATTCGATTTACAGTTTTCAAAAACATGCTCGTCTAAATAAGGTCGGCGATTTTGAGTTGCAAGATTCTTGTCCATCACGGTTAATTTTTCAACAGCAAATGTTACTTCAATGTTTAAAAATCAGTGCAATCAAATGCGAAATTCCGATGTTCTTTCATCGAATCCTTCATCCTTGTTTAATAGTGCCAGGTTAATATAGAAAAGGTAAAAGTAGGCAACAATCAGGAAAAGGCGCAATCAGAAAGTAAGTCCCACCCCAAAAATCCGAGGTGGGAAAAAAATAAATTTCCGAGGTTGGAAAAACCTGAATTTAAAATTGGTTCCTGCAAGGAGCTCCATTTCGCACTTTTTTGTTTTCTTGACATGACATGATTATATACATAAGAACATATAATACATATATACATATTGAGCTGTGGAAATGTGACTTGCTAAAGGCCACAACAGACGACGCCCCTGACGAGGATCGTACCGGGGACCCTTCGGCCCAAAGTCCGATGCGCTACCAACTGCGCCAGTCCGCTCATGGATTAAAGATATAGTGAGACAATGCAGCGAGACATTGTCTATTAAAATCAGAGTTATGTCTAGTATTACTACAATGCGTGAGACAACACTAAGAACATGCGTTTAACAGACATACACACTCCCCGATCGAATCTTTCACCAGACGATCTAATGCTTCACCGGAGAAAATCGACCAGGAGTGCATTCCAAATATGAAAAAAAAAAAAATCCAAAACACTGAAAATGATATTTTGGACATGTACGAGGTCATAGAAATAGTTAGAAAGCATACTATTTGTAGAGAAAGCCTTTGCAGCTGCAAATTTGGAGTTGGTATAAATTTTCACTGCAAGAACGACTAATTATGAAACCCATGTGTATCGCCGGTGCTATATGATCAGACAAGCACGAATTAAAGAACATTTATGCATTTCAAGACTTTTTGAGACGAGTTAAAGATTTTGTTATGACAAACATTTTCACTATCATTTTTATAGATCGAATTGTTGACCAACAATTTTCGGCAGTTCCCTCGGGGTTTTCTCGGCCCTGCTACATTGTCAGCTGAAATTTCCTTCAAAAATATACCTGAATGTGCATGCCGTGTGTGCGTGATGGTCGTAAGAACTTGTGACCGGCTTCAGAATTAAATTAGCTTCCTATTTATCATCAGTTTTCGCGAGTTTTCAATATCTTCTAGCTACTCGTGTGTAGTTTTTGATGAATTAAACCAAAATGCGTGAAGTATATGACCTCAGCTTGACACCACAAGCGTAGAAGTGAATATTACGGGGAATTGTATTCCCCGATTTTTCACGTTTTTCCTTAAAAATGTATTTTGTGCAAAAAAGATAAGAGTATGTAAAATATGTCTACTTTTATGCGTCATCTAATCCTTCACCATGTAACAATCGAATCGATTTTACTATATACACCGGTGGAGAAGTATTTGATCGTTTGGTAGGCGTGACCTGTACATGTTCGCTTAGCGGCTACCTGACATTTTCGCTACTTGACATTTTCGCTACCTGATTTTCTAAAATGTAAATAGTAGGTAATAGAAGTGATAGTGAAGTCATATCTAAAGATCTATATTGTATTTCATTTTGTTTTATGCAAATACGTACAACAGAAAACATCTTAAAAAGGGAAGAAATCTAATCTAGCATATATTTACTATAAATATATAGGGAATCAAATGAATGAATGAATGAATGAATGAATGAATGAATGAATGAATGAACAAATGAACGAACGAACAAAAGAACGAAATAAATAAATAAATAAATAAATAAATCAATAAATCAATAAATAAATAAAAAGAAACACTAAGATATATACATGACATTAAAAATAAAATCCACGACATTATCAATAAAATCCAGTGTGCAAAGATTTACCTTATTATAAAAAAGGGAAGAAATGTAATTAAGCATATATTTACTATAAATATATAGTATAAAATATAGGGAATGAATGAATGGAATGACATAAATAAATAAATAAAAATACTAAGATATATACATGACATTAAAAATAAAATCAGTGACATTAAAAGAAAATCCAGTGTGCAAAGACTAGTGATGGGCCGATGATCCATTATAATCGAAAGTCAGTTGGTTTGGCCTTCCGATTAAGATAATCGATAGTAAAATGCAGCAATTGATTGTAATCGGTTGCAATATTCATAATGCAGAAATAATAATTTAAAGGGTTTATATCTGAAAAAGGTGTACCATTTAGGTGTTAAAGTAGATCTAACATGGATATCCCAAAGTTACAATGTAACTGAAGCTGTTCTGGTCAATATATATGTAACCTGAGCATCAATATGTCTTTTTCATTTACCTAGAATACCAGGACAGAAAGGTAGAAATTCCTAAATCAGTGATCAATGTGTTCTACAGATAAGGCAATTAAAAGCTCTTTTATTGACCCACTCATTGGGCAATGAAACTGTCACCATGGTTATGACAATGCATGAAAGGCAAATGCAAAGTATAGCTAGTTTAACCGATTACACAATCGATAGCTAGTTGGTTTAGTCCATCCGATTATAAACCGATAATCGATTGTAATTTCAAACCGATTGCCCAACACTAGCAAAGACACAGATCAGCATATTCCTGTATGGTTAATTATTCAGTCCAAATTATTTAGTTCTGTTTCCCCATTATTTTAAAATATATCAAAGATTAAGCATTAATATTTAAACATTCGAAAATGAAATTATTTAAAAAACATCATTTAAAAATTTAAAAGTCCTGCTTTTGTGTACAGGCTACGAAGTAGCAATAGTGAAGTTTGGTAGTGAGTGAATAATTAACGGTCATAATTGGCGGAAGCTGTGAGGTTCAATAGTGAGTGAATAATTAACGGTTATAATAGGGCGGGAAGCCGTGAAAAACATCGTGGTAGCGAACCGACTAGGGTCAATAAGGTGCGAAAAGGTGTGAAAAATACATCGTGGTAGCGAACCGACTAGGGTCAATAAGGTGCGAAAAGGTGTGAAAAATACAGAGTAGCGAACAGACAAATGGGAGGTCGCGAACGGACTAAGTGGGAACGAACCAGGTAGCGAAACATCCAGACACCTAGCCAAAGCCCAGGCCAGATACTCCAATTTTTTGAGTTTGCATTCATTTTTTCTTCATCGGATATTGTCAGTATGAATGTCACAATTCAGCCAGATAACATAAACATAAATATAAAAAGAAAATGACCAATGAAAACGTAAAATAAAAATGTGAATGATAATAATTGAATTGTGAAGTCTCATTTAATGGGACTACAGGCCAGACTACAGTTAGGTTTCCCTTATAGAAAAGTTGCCATTAGAGAAAAATCTTGAATGTTTGATGAATTTTCTCGGAACTGGATAGTTTCAAAATAATTTTGATTTCGGTGTCATACTGACCAATCCATGCAGATTATCAAAGCATACACCATTATATTTCAGCCTTGTTGCATTTTGACTGAGATCTGCTTGAAAAAATTATTAGCAGTTTGCTGACCTTCTTTATTTGGCTTTATTTTGAAACACATTTTTTGTACATATGCGTCACTTTTTCTTTTCTTTGAAACAAGGTACTTAAAAATGGTATACACATAATACTGAAGTATTTTTACTCCTGAATAGATGTATACCTCTGCATAAGACAGCCACCTCCACAAGACAACCAGCAGCCAGTAAAATCAATCCCAAAATGCTTATAACTCTCTATAAGACAGCCACATCATACTTGCCTAAAGTCAAATTTCCCATTTACAAGCTGTTAATTGGACAATTATTATTCATTATTGTATTTAGAACAGTTAATTAGCAGAAAAAACCAATTAAGTTAATACCCATGAGGCTTTGTATATATTTTTGTGTAACGAAGCATGAAATGATGTCAACTTATGAAACACATACAGGTAGTCCTTCCTTAGAAAGGATTTTTCTTGTGACAGTAAGAATATTTTCTACATGACAACTGCTCTGACTGAACCTTGATAAGACAGCCACCTGTGTATAACAGCCAGCTTAGCTCACTCCCAAAGGTGGCGCTTTTATAGAGGTTTTATAGAGGTTTGACTGTAATACTGAAGTATTTTTACTCCTGAATAGATGTATACCAAGATCTGCTAATTGCTAATTCACATACTGGATTTATAGACAAAAATGTAATGCATGGTAAGGTTGCCATTAGGGGTTAATGAATTCATATGTTGGAAGTATGTCACCCAGGCTCATCCTGAAAAGTGATTTTAGCTGATCAAGTTGGCTCATTTATCACATCAAGGTGTCTTAGACCTCCAAGGTACAAAAAAATGTAAAGGTTTTCAGAATTATAGGCAAAAAATTAGTAAAACACAAGGGCGTGTTATATTTACATAAAATCTTTGCTTACACATTATAGTGCAGAAAAGTAACAAAATTGTAAATTTTCCTGGAAGATGACAAAAAGTGTTTAGGTTGCCAGCTGTCTGGTGACTGGTTCTGAGGTTTCAGAGTGATTTTAGCTTTTTTCAGGCGGACAAATTTCACCAAATGTAGGTGATTCTATAAGGGGGAAAATGGTTCTCTATAGGAGACTGAATGGGCATAAGAGAAAACAATGAAGCATTTTCAGCACAAAATTATTTCAAGGAACAGACATATCTTTTATTAGATGCATTGATAGTCTTCCTATACACAGGTACAAGCAATACGTCACAAACCACGTGGTCTATAAAATACAGGTAAGTCATGTGACTATCACATGACCTTTTTTCACTTCCGGGTGGCAAAAAAGCGACCTCAAGCCAATGAATGTGTAATGAACTGTAATGTTTCGATGTATAAAAGTGCAAAATAATGTCGAAATATTACTTAATCATAACAAATTAATTTCCAAATATGTTGGTTCATTAATTGATGCTTGTTTCTAATTTAGTATGATAAGTATTTAGCATTTCTTCCCATGCAGAATTAGAAAATATGAATTAAAAAGGTTTGCATCTCAGTCAAAAGATGAAATATTCCCACGGTATAAATCAAAATCAACGTTCAATAATTTCCGTGCCGCCGGGGCGGTGTAATGGACAGCGTTTTCGCTTAGCAATCAAGAGGTTGCGGGTTCAAAACCCCACTGGTACATATGCCTGTCATGTTGATGACAAATGTACACTCTGACGTAATAAATGCAAACCACCCATAGAATGTAACATTTAAAAGATAATAATAATAATTTCCGTGTTTGAATCAATTTTTAAGTTTTATAAAATAATTACAAAAAGAAACGGGAATATCTTTAAGCCGTCATTTGCTCTCTCTCTCTCTCCCTCTCTCTCTCTCTCTGAAGAGCTCTCTCTCTCTCTCTCTCTCTAAAGAGCACATGCTTTAAATTTGTTTTGCATGCGGTGAAAAAAAAACAACAACAAAAAAAACATTATGTTCATTCCGTGAAATAAATCTAATTTATTCACAATTTTTAAATTACTTTATGTGTTGTGTATCCATTTTTATCTATGACACTGGAATCATAATCATCAGCGATGTCAACACATGTAATGATAATTAATCGACTGACTGAACACACAAGCCGGCTGCCCCGGGGGGCTTCAAGTTCATTAATCCCTTATCATTCATATTGGCTCCGGGACGTTTCGCGCAAAAACCAGTTCCTCCCGGGACGGTTCGCGCAAAAAATATTTTTCGAACGGGACGTTTCCTCCCGGGACGGTTCGCGCATTTTTCAAAAAATGATTTCAAGGTTTTGGTTATCAAAATTAATCAAGTAAATGCAATGTGTATGTTAAACTAATTATGGACTTAATGGAAATGTATTTTTTATCTTTGATTTTTCTGAGAAAAATGTTTTGTTCTTATTTTTTCTTAAATTAAGGGGACGATTCACCCACGGGACTGTTCGCGCAAATGTATTTTTCAGTGATAATGCAAACTTTTTTCTTAAAAAGGAAGGAATAAAAAGTCCATATTATTAAAGAAATATCTTTTATTCAATATTTAAATGATATTCCACATGTGGGTTAATTTATCAAGGCTAGCCATGAAACATTGAACAAAATATAGCACCTGAATAAAAAATAACAAGTCGTTGCTTTGCTGTTTTGAAATTTGAAAATAGGTAATAAATACGACATAAATTTACAATTAGAAATAAAATGGAGTGATTTGTATCTTCATTGTCCTCTGTTTATACTTGCTCGTTGTCGGCGTTACATTGTATCTATCCCATATGGTTCTGGAATTTGCAGTGAGGTCTGCGGGACGGCACTTATTCTCAGCCAACGTATTGCATCAATCATACACAAACTGTTTTTGTTTTCTTCTTATTTTCATTTTTCATCACAATCACAAATTCAATCCAGGGCCTGGATAAATAAATAAATAAATAAATAAATAAATATTTGTTAAAATGGGTGTTATGACAACAATTGCAGTAATTATAACGTCGTTAATTTTGAATTGGCCACTAAAGTTGTTTGTAATCAAACGGGTAAACAAAATAAGATGATAACGCATATCACCATAATGAGCCAAACAATCTAATTTAACCAAGGGTTCATCAAACATCTGAAATATTTGTTTTTAATGATGCCAATGATTTAATTATCAATGACTTAAAGCTCACATTATGACATTTAGCGTCAAATTAAAGTAATCAATAATCACGCCGGACCCGGCAAAATAGTCCCTAGGAGCTATTTTGCCGGACCCGGTAAAATAGCTATATTGGTCTTATAGGCTATTTTGCCGGACCAAATACTTATTAAAAATTTTATTTAATGTTTTGTAAGGTATTCTAATCTACATTTTTGTTTTATCTAAATATTTATTTATTTGAGATATTTCTCAATCAGTAGGTTGCTTTTTGTGACTTTTTTATGACACAACTTTGGTAAAGTTGGAAGGGCATGTTACCTCTGGCTGGGTCTGTGTCTGTTGGTCACTTTTTTAGATCTTCGAATGGTGAATGCTAGAGTTTTGAAATTTTAAATAGACTTAGCTGATCATGGCTAGTTCCAGGAAACATGAGCGCAGACCCCGCTACCCTGGATTACCAGGTGTTCTTTTAATCTTCAGACCTTTTTATTACAATTTTCCTCCTTTTCTTAAGAGATTCTCTTTTAAAGTGTCCCAGAATGCCAGCCATACTTCCATTTGTATCTGAATAAAGTCTTTTATCAACATTTTCAGTATGTGCATTTTTTTAAAAACATAATTATCTCAAATAAATAGGTATTAAATAAAAGAAAATGAAGTTAAAAAAATAATAAGAGCTGTCGCAGGACAGCGTAGCTCGCCTGACTTAAGCTTCACCACTAAATTTATCAAAATCTATGTCCCATGACCTTGACCTCAAGGTCGCTCAGGTGGGTCATAAAAGCATAAAATTTCAGACCAATATCTACAAACATGCAAAGTATCAACTTGATCCATCAACATGTTCAAGAGATATAGACTTCTAACAACTTTAACGAAAAACTTCAACAAAAAAATTCTAAATCTGTGACCTTGACCTCACGGTCACCCAGGGTGGGTCATGATGGTACTCCATAAAACTTCAGACCAATATCTTCAAACATACAAAGTATCAACTTGATCCATCAACATGTTCAAGAGATATAGACTTTTTAAATCTTTAATGAAAAACTTTAACATAAAATTTCTAAGTCCATGACCTTGACCTCAAGGTCACCCAGGGTGGACCACTATGGTACTGCATAAAACTTCAGACCAATATCTACCGACATGCAAAGTATCAACTGGATCCATCAACATGTTCAAGAGATATAGACTTCTAAAAACTTTAATGAAAAACTTTAACATAAAATTTCTAAGTCTGTGACCTTGACCTCAAGGTCACCCAGGATGGGTCATGATGGTACTGCATAAAACATCAGACCAATATCTACCAATATGCAAAGTATATGCACGTAAATGAGGACGACCGAGGTGACAACAATAGCTCTGTGCACTTCGTGCAGGCGAGCTAAAAATATGAAATAAAAATTTTACTAAGTTTTTGGTCCGGCAAAATAGCCCATATGTATATTATAGCTATTTTGCCGGGTCCGGCAAAATAGCCTACAGACTATTTTGCCTTATTTTGCCGGGTCCGGCAAAATAGCCCCTAGGAGCTATTTTGCCGGGTCCGGCAAAATAGCCACTGCCTTTTTGTTTACGTCACATCCCAGTCAGCATTTCAAATGTTATTTGCTTGCTCAAAGACACAACACGGCTATTCAGCGGGTTCGACCCCCCCCCACACACACACACACCTATAGTCGAAAATAAAAAAAAAATGAGCATACCCGTATTCCCGCATCCACGGTGTTGATTACCCAGCCTACCCCCGCCCCACCCACCACCCCACCACACACACGAATCACAATTCAGGACCTGCTGTGGTCTTTTGCATCTTCACATGAATTTAATGTCGACATGCAGACAGTATATAATAAAATTAAAATATATACTTAAAGATAAATCTTAAAAATTTAACTCCCAATGCGACAGAAACTAGCCACTACATGTATAAAAATAGCCTATACTATTTATTTTGCAGGTTGTAACAGTAAAAACGGATTTACCCGTGTACATGCATGTTTTTCGCTCACGCATCGAAAACAACGACCTTTCATAACAAGTTTATGAAAAATGTGGCAGAGTGTTGAAATCGCTTCCCACATTCACAAGCTTAGAGAGAGACTGGAATCATGCTCATTTGCAAAGCAAAACACTTATTGTATCAATCAATTTATTTATTACAAAAAATGGGTGAATCGACCTCTAAATTTGATTTTGAGCGAATCGTCCCAGTTTTTTTGCGCGAACCGTCCCGTTCGGTTTTTTGCGCGAATCGTCCCGGTCGAATCGTCCCAGGGAGGAACTCGTTTTTGCGCGAAACGTCCCGTAACCATTCATATTGTACCCCAAGAATGTGTCGTTTCTTTGAAGAAGGTGTCAGATATAATAAAAAAAAGCCGATTATCATGATTATGGGCATCGTAATTTGAGATAGTATGTCATAAAACTGACTTCAATAGCTGAAACCGCCCTTCTTTCCGGCAAATTGATTATTATCATTGTATAACCATGATAACCTTTGAATAGTTTGTCATGTATTTAAACTGGACCAAGTTATATTTCATTGGGATTATTTAAATTAAAATGTAAAACATGGATAAAAAGAAGAAGAAACTTTCATTCATAAAAAGCGCTAAGATGAATGCACTTTTATTTCTAGTTTCGGTACAGATAAGGTTGGAAATAAAGAACAAAGAACTATTTATTTATTTAATTGTTTATTACCTTTTTTTTTTTTTCATTATGAATGATTTTTAGTCTGATTGGCCTCGTGGGGTTTGCGCAAATTGTTAATTTATTATAAAGAATATAAGTAGGCCTAATACATATTTTTGTTTGCGCAGTTCTGAGATAAAGATGGTACCTGTATATGTCTCTGCGCGGTTCAAACATCATTTAGGATACTTGAGACGCTCAAGAAGGTGTGCAAATGAAATTATTTATAAAAGAGCAAACAAATCAATGAATTGAAATGTCAAAAATTATCAGTAATTTTGTATTTAGAGGTCATTATCGTTCAATGATTGAAATTGCACCACACACATTTCACGTTTATTCTGACTAATGTATGTAAACAACATTGAACCGGGAACGGTTTTGCCACCCGGAAGTGAAAGTTTCAACCACAATGCAATGCGCACTACGTCATCGAGGTCAAGGTCAAATAATGTAAACAATAACACTGTATGTGTCTATACCAACCATTACTGGCATTAGAAAAATCCAGAAATGTTCTGTAAAAGAAAAAAATCCATATTTTGAATTAGTGATTCTATAAAGGAAACCTCACTGTATTGTGTGATTCATGTGAGCGTTTGCATTGCACTGTGACTGAATTCTGATGGGTTTGTAATATGAGGGTCTGGATGGGGGGTCCTGGTATTCACTAATCACTAAAAATTTAGCCATTTATTCACTGTCATTAAAATTTTGGCTTATTCATTAAAATTAGCTCGATTATTCATTAAAATATGATAATTACTAGAACCGCCTTCTTCACCCAGCTAATTTCTAATAGCAAATATAGGTATTCCCCACCTAAGGCATCCCTTATCTAAAGCCACAAAGACTAGTTCTATGATACTTAATTGTAGACTGCTGAGTGTAACCTTGATTTTAACATCTTGAGAGAAGCATATCTGCTAGACCACAAAGCCACATAGAAACTTTCCAAAATAGTTAACTGATTTTTTAGCAAATCCTCTTTTAAATCTGTTGGGAATATAATCCCCTCCAAACTGTATACTGAATATGCCCTGAGTTTCACCCTGAATCTTTCTCTTCAATTTCTCTTCAAAGGTTAATTTAAGAAAAATTGTAACTTCAGGGGTAAAAGTTATAATAAAAAGCTGTTGTTTTTATTTAGTTAACTAGTAAGCATAGGAGTACTATGTGAAGTATGATTTTGTGCTTGTGCCTGATTGTACAAAACATTTTATAAATGTCTTAAATACCCAGCGAGCGAAGCGAGCGAGGAAAAAATTATTTAGCGCCATAAAAAACTGCCAGTTAGATTTGCATTAACGTTCTCAGTACTGGCTTGTTTCTGATTGCAAAAGTCATCATAATTATGCTCTGTCATATAAAAAAGCAAAGTGATGTCCATCCACAGAAAAGATTATCATTATAGGATTGGAACATACATAATAAGGACAAAGTGGGGTAACAGAATAAAAAGAAAATACATATGAGCAGCCGCATGGGAAAACCAACAATCTGCATAGGCGAAAACAAAGGCGCAGATCAGCTTTGCAGTAACTGTGAAGCTGATCAGCGCCTTTGTTTTTGCTACACAGGTAGTACAACTCCTCTACTTTCTAAATCCAAAATTTCCAGCCTCTAACCATCTTCTGTGACTGTACAGCCTGGTTTGTAACGGACCTGGTCAGAACCCAAATTGTTGATTTTCTCACGCACTGGCTCATATACATAAGCAAACAAAGTATCTGGCTCAGGAAATGACACATTTTTTTAAAAGATTCATGAAGTGAGTCCCTACATGCTATGTCTTTCCAAACATTCAAAGATTTCAGAAATATGACTATAACATTTGAGCTAAATCGGGTCTGGGGGCGAAAAAAATGAAATTCTGGATTGTCAGAGAGGCCATCTAAGACAATTCCATAGCCAAATTTAGCATATTCATTATTCTTTAAAATGTTATTATTCACTATTCATTATATTATTCTGCTATTCATTAAAATTTTTCATTTATTCATTATTTTTTAGGACCTACTTATTCACAAATCATTAAATTTTTGGCTCTTTATTCACTCTCATTAAAATTTTTAGGCCATTATTCTTTAATCATTATACCCCATCCAGACCCTCTAATATGTGTGATGACTTTGCAATGGGTATATTATGCAAATATTTTTGTCACTGAAAAAAGTTTACCTGAAATCTCAATTTTGTCAAATGTAAACATTCTACAGTGTTGGGTATTATTCATGGCACGAAACCACATCATAAATAATCGTTCTAGATTTACGTTGGAAAATGTGAGAGATGATAAACCCCGGTACCTGGAAGACTTCCTTTTGAAATTTAAAAAGCTTGACCCAGTCAGGATACAAATTCTCGACTGTATTACTCAGTCAGCACTAGAATACGAATGTAGGAAAAAAGTAACAGGAAAAAAAAAGTCACGGAAAAAAAATCCTCAGATTTGGGTAGGAAAAAAGTCACAGGAAAAATGTCACAAGCATAATAATTTCTTTTTTTTCTACTTTATGTCAGAAATAAACATTATTATTTATATTTTAACAAATACATTACATGCATAATTAAAATATTTCTGTTTGGGTTGATGTTTTACGTCCTAATTATCAATTTTCAGTCATGCCGGGATGGAGCTAATGCTTCCTGCATTATCTGGGAGCTTATTAGAGGCTTGTTCAAGTGCAGAACATGTATATATTGCAATATTAGGTTTCCATCCCTTTACTCTAGCTCCATGGTATACCATTGTATAACTGTGCCCCATATACTGGGGTGGTTCCCATTTTTTATTTGTTTCAGTTATTTCCGATTTCTAGAGCAGATATTGAATTTTAGAAGCTGAGGGTGAGGTTATGGCCATGTAAAACTGCCCTCCAGCAGGGACAGTTGTATTATAGATCACTGCCTCCAGTAATTTTATATTACTGATCGTTCCAAGGCGATACTTCTGCTGTGGTTCTAATTGTTTTATGTTTTGGTGTTGGATTTTTGTGCTGTTTTCGTATTTTTAGTTAGGCTTCTACTTCTACTTCTATACTTCTACGAGGGGGGTTCAAAAAGTTCGAGGAAAAGTGCTGCCAAATTTGTAATTGTCTTCGGAAATTTACCTTCTCTGTGCATTTTGTAAATTAACATATAGTTAACATATGCACAAAATTTGAATAAAATCGGATGAAAATTAGGCATTAAATCACGTGCGTTTCTAAGGTAACAACAGTAAAACCGGCCCAACGTCACAACAACGTCATGCTACACGCATTCATGCCGCTGTTGGCTAGCTCTTAAGCATTTTCGGAATCAACCTTGCATACGGGCGTCTAATTGTCAGTTCTGTGTGTGTAGTGTGGTAAATGTGCCGAAGCTACAATTCAATATGTTGTGTATTTCACGAATTCTACTCTTTTCTATCACGACGATCATTTTCGACAGTATGACGTATTTGACGTTACGCTGCGCGAGTCGACATGGACGCTTTTCTGGTCGTGTAGAACTCATGCTTACTACTTGTTGATTGCCGTTTTCTTAATTTTCTTGCTGCCATATGCGCTTTCTGCTCTTAGCAGTGTTTCTTTCATTTATAGTCCGTTCCAAACACACAATTTATCGAATAATGTTGTTCCCTTCGCATTTTAGGCATACCCACCAAACAATATGGGCGCTTAACGCCCAAATGACATCACACACTTATATGACGCAACGGGCTCATCGCAAACATATTGAACTTTGCTCATACAAAGTTTGGTGAAAAAAGCACGGTTAATTATCAAATGCAACCTCATCATTAAACATCGACTTTTTGCAAAAATGAACAAAAGTAGGCCGGTAATCGTGATGTACGGTTTCCATAGCAACCACTGTTAACATTGTGTTCATGCCAGAGCAGCAAAATTTGCTGTATACATACAAATCATGTTGGTCTATATAACTGTATTAGTTTAATTCAGCTGATTTACAAAATAAGAATATGACGGCTCTTTTCCGCGAACTTTTTGAAACCCCCTCGTACTTCTATACTCCCAACAATCAATTGCTGATTATTACTGGGAGGTGCTATCGGGAACAGCTGGAAAATGATGAAAATGGGTGATGTTAAGGCATTGATGAAATGAATGATCATGAAACTAAAAGAGCTACATTTACTACAGTTAAAAACATAAAATGATGTGATGATTAGAATGTGACAGTGGCCAGCCAAGACGTGAAAACACCTAGGCTGGGACTGGCCTTTACACTGTATGGGAGACTGTTCCAGTGTCTGATTGTTCTGGAAAAAAATGAGTTCATATGGTACAAAGTCCGGAAATATGGTACAAAGAAATTTAAGTTTTTTGTTTCAGTTAGATGATGATGATCTACGGCAACTAGATTGTATTTGATTTTATATAACAGGATAAGTGAATTTTGCATTCTTCTGTATTCAAGTGTTTGCCAGTTTAGAACTTTAAGCATTTCAGTGACACTGCTAGTGAAGATGTAATCATTTAGACAGTATCTAGCTGCTGCTCTCTGAACTCTATTTATCTTATAAATACGTTTTCCTGCAATGGATGCCATACTGGAGCACAGTACTCAAGCTGAGGACGAACATAAGTGTTGTATGCTGTTTCTTTTATTTTCTGATTATTTGTCTGTACATTTCTTTTAATGAATTTAAGGGTGTTAAAAGCTTTGGAGGCCATATTTTCAATGTGGGGTTTCCAGAAGAATTCTTCATTAATTGTGATTCCGAGATACTTTGCATTTTCAGTGACTTTCAGTTCAATGTTGTGAAGTTTATATGGAAAGATGATTGGTTTTTGCTTTTTTGTTACACGAATCACTTCACATTTATCCGGATTAAATTCCATGGACCAGTCTGATTCCCATTGTTCCAATTTAAGTAAGCCATTCTGCAAGGTTTGAGCATCTGATTCTGAAGTTATTGTTAAATAGACTATTGTGTCGTCAGCAAATAGGGAGTCAGGTAAGTCATTTATATATGCCAGGAATAGGCAGGGCCCAGGACAGAGCCCTGGGGGACGCCTGACATGACAGGTACTGTAGAGGATTGTTTGCCTTCAACGACAACAGATTGTGATCTATTTTGGAGGAATGATTTAAACCATGACACTATATTGAGATTTACACCTAGGTTGAATAGTTTATATATCAGTAAGTTATGGTCTACTTTGTCAAATGCTTTACTAAAATCCATTATGATAAGGTCAGTTTGTTTGTAATTTTCACGGTTGTCAAAAATTTCCTGAGTAAAGCTTACAAGTTGAGTTTCACAGCTATGTTTAGAGCGAAAACCGTGTTGGAAAGAATTTAGGAGGTTGTTTGAATCAAAGTGAGTCATGATATTAGAAACAAGGATGTGTTCAATCAATTTGGAGGCTATACAGGTCAATGAAATAGGCCTATAATTACTGGGTTTGCATTTGGGGCCTTTTTTGTATACAGGGGCTACGAGAGCGGTTTTCCAATCATCAGGTACAATACCTGTGGATAGGGAGCTTCTGTAGATTTTCGTGAGAATAGGTGCTATTTCTGCATGCAGCTCTTTCAGGTAGTACTACTATAAAAAAAAATCCCATTGCTACTAATGCAAAATCAGGTCATTTCACCAAACCTGTCAAATTTTGTCTGGGCTAAAGTCACTATTATGAACTGTAACATTCAGCGGACAAGAACATTACTTACCAGTAGCAGTAAAAAAAATATGGGGTTATGCGGCATTTTTTTGAGCAAACTGTCATCCAATGTAAACAATGCTGGTCCGCAGTAAATTCCGAGCTGAGATTTTAGTGGGCCATATGCAATATATTTTTCTCACTGGAGAGGTTGAAAATGGTGTTAGAAAATAATTTTATTTATTTTATTAAATACTTTGAATAGCTTTCCCAAAAATATTTCACTTTTACCAATAACAATAATCAGCAGCCAGAAAAGTTTCATTGTGTGACAGAATGCTCTCCCCAAAAGAGGCGGCGCTTGCATAATGAGTAAATATTTATAGTAGTGCAACCTATAGGTAGTACTACTATAAAAAAAAATCCCATTGCTACTAATGCAAAATCAGGTCATTTCACCAAACCTGTCAAATTTTGTCTGGGCTAAAGTCACTATTATGAACTGTAACATTCAGCGGACAAGAACATTACTTACCAGTAGCAGTAAAAAAAATATGGGGTTATGCGGCATTTTTTTGAGCAAACTGTCATCCAATGTAAACAATGCTGGTCCGCAGTAAATTCCGAGCTGAGATTTTAGTGGGCCATATGCAATATATTTTTCTCACTGGAGAGGTTGAAAATGGTGTTAGAAAATAATTTTATTTATTTTATTAAATACTTTGAATAGCTTTCCCAAAAATATTTCACTTTTACCAATAACAATAATCAGCAGCCAGAAAAGTTTCATTGTGTGACAGAATGCTCTCCCCAAAAGAGGCGGCGCTTGCATAATGAGTAAATATTTATAGTAGTGCAACCTTCAGGAGTCAAGGTGATATTTCATCGGAACCGGAAGCTGTATTCGGATTGAGGCCTTTGAGGAGGCCTTCAACTCCTTTGTCAGTAATGGTGATTTCAGGCATACTGTTAATGTTTTTGGGTTTTTGACCTTGAAACCAGAGTGCTAGCTCCGCCAGAAACTTAAGTCTTAGAGTTTTTGGTCTCGAGAAGACAGACTCAAACTGCTGATTGAGTACTTAGGTAACTGAGTGGTCGCCTATTGGGAAATAGCCGCTCACTCGGCCTACAATATGTTTTCTTAGTACAAGTATCTAATTGTCAATTTAGTTTTTTCCCACTTCGATTTTTGGAGTGGGAATTTCTTTCTGATTGTTCGTTTTCCTGGTCATTGCCCACTTGTACCTTTTAATAGGGACAGTTCTTCATCATTTCTTACTTTAAACAGGAAATTTTATCCTACTTCATGTATGTACAGCTTATACATATTTTCTTTTAGTCTTTTATTTTTGTGACTTTTTCGCATGGACGATTAATCCCTTAGAAAACATGAGTCACCGATATTTCCAACGTCAAAGCGACGTAACGTATATATTAGCAGACGTCTATCTTCATGCAAAAGATTTCTTACATTGCAGAAATTGATACCGTTTCACCATTTTTAAATAAGAAAATTTTATGAAGAATATTCTCTAGCATGGAAAAGTAGCAGAAATACGTAATGGTTACGTTAATGACGTTTATTTGAAAACACCGTAAGGACCTTATGTGTGAGTTTGAGGCACGAGGATATCAGTGGACAGCTTTTTTAGCCTGAAGTGAATTGGGACATGAATTATACAGATTTATGCTTCATTACATAATCATACAACCAGCCACCTGATTTAGTAAATGATCTTCAACACTCTTTCACAAGAGCTTGCCGTTTCAGCATTTATGACAATCAAGTTTTCATGTAAATCAGGTAACTTTTTTTTAATTCTATTTTAGAACTGAAACAGTGTGCCAGAAGGTCTTAAAATTTATTCAGCGTTTATCTTTAGGTAATGATGTCACCTCCTCTGATAAAAACATTGTAATTGTTTGGTTAAAACTAGGGATGTCAACCGGAGTCCGAATGTTCGAACTTCGGATCCCGTACCGAAGTTCGGATCCAAATTTTAGCATCCGGACGTTCGCTAAAGAAAGTCAATGTATCCAATATTTAGGTAAATTCCCATTAATATATCACTTAGCAGAATAAGAAACAGGGTACTTAATACGATTTGCTAAATATGTAGTGTCAAAGGTCACTAAGGTGTAACAGATTAACGGGACAATACAGGTCAAGGGGAAGCGACAATAAACAATGAAAGGATTAAAGATGATAATTGGCCTCTTTTGTTTCGTTTTGAAAACGATATAATTCACACTTATCAAGTTTTAAAAATAATAATTATACAGAGCGTCGCCCAGCGAAACAAACATGTGTTTTAGGATTAAACAAAAGTATGCTTACTATGATCTTGATTTGACAAATCAAATAGGTGGATTCTTAAGCTGACCCGTTTTTATGCAAAGAAGAAACAAATTCAGAATACCATAAGATTTTCTACATGTATAATGTGACTAAATTGAATTTGTTTGCTGACGCACCAGATCGACAAAATGGGAAATTGGGTAAATGTTCGTGGATTTTTGATTATGGCATAATTTAACTTTGCATTAAAGAGTTAGTTTTGAGTAATGCTGTTTTAGCGTGATGTTTGTTACTTTTGTGAATGTAAATGAATTTTCCTAAATTGCATGGCGTTTCGTTTCTGCGTCACATCAACGAAAACAACGCCAAGCTTAGTGAATCTTGATTATGAATGTTCTTTCAAGGGAACACTCGATTAACATACATGTAAATGTACATGTAATATTATGACCTGATCCGAAAAAAAATGCGAACGTTCGAACCATCCGGATGTTTGTTTCCGAACGTCCGAACCTTAAATCTGACACCAAATGACATCCCTAGTTAAAACACATTTTTATTTCAAAATTCTTTGCACAACATATACAATGCATATTAGGTACACAGTCATTTTAAATAGGATAGGAACTTGACAAAAGCAGAATTGATCACTTTAAGCAGTTGCCTAATGGTTTCTACATGGCCAAATTTCCACACAGTATTAAAGATAAAAAGATCATTTGTGCATATCCTTTTAAAGGTCTTTTAGTTTAAAACTGTCACTCAAATCAGCAGATCAATCAATCCAGATGTCTTTGTGGACAACATAAAAAGAAACTCAGATATTCAAAACACATGGTCTTTGTGTGTAAAACAAATGCTTAAACGGCAAGCTCGAGTGAAAGGGACTGTATGTTGACCATGACATCGAAATACTGACCCTAGACAGTCCCCTGGGTAGACGGAATATTTCCATCGGATTTCCGTTACACCTCTCCACACCGACGGATATATTTAACCCTTGGTCGAAAATGAAAGTTAGCAAAGAAACGAAAAATTGTGCCTTGTTAGATCTTTTCCGACACATATGACTCAAATGATAATATTCTAGTTGTAAAAGTGTTGAGATTTATAAAATGCTTCGTGTTTACTGTCGAAAATTCAAAGATGTCTATAAATAGATTATGGGAGACTACTGTAGAATAAGCCGCAGAGTTATTTTTCCATATTTATTATAACTCTGCGGGCAATGCATGTGTTTATTAGAAGATTTATGATATTGCTATATATAAATACGTAACATAAGCAACATGCTACATGTACTTACGAAATCCATTTATAATCTGTTCGACATAATCTAAAGGCAACTAATGCTAAGCTGTCGCGGAAGTTGAGTGAGGTCACGAAATATATTGGAGTGCAGGTTAGCCAGCTGATCTATTCCTATCTCCTTGGCAAATTGTTTCAATTGATCAACCAGTGTTGTAATAGCGATGCAAAGCGTCGCTCTTATGGTAGGAGGTGGTAAAATGTTCTGTTCTATTCTGACCTCGTCTACATTGACAGTAAAAACTTCCGTCAACCGGAACCGGAATTCGCTCAGTTAAGTCTCCAGGAAATGTTATTGATTAGTCAGTACCAATGATGTGCACGCATTTTACAAATGACGTCAATGTCAGCCATTTTGTTAGTTTGACGTCACCATGACGTCATCCTGACACCATCCTGACGTCTCAACGCGCGTTGCAGTATGCTAACTGATCAATTAACGTTCCATATAGTTTGACGCATCGTGACGTTTCAACACACGCTGCATCATACTAATCAGCTAATTGATCAATTAACTTTCCACACATGGAAATGGTCGGAAATCAGTTGTCAGTAAACGTACGAAGAATAATGGAAGATTAAGTTAACCTTTGTTTATTGGTAGAATGGTAGCTAGAAGTTTTTAAACGAGAATAAAACCGCTACTACGGACAAACCGGTTGGATTTTTTTCTAAAAGCATAATAAACATGTTAGTAACGCATCAGTGAAGTGTCTTCTGGCTTTATTTGAAAAATTTTGAATTTTTGGCTGGTCTTTTCACTTTAGATCAACCAACTAGGCTCGCAACGAAGCAGTAGAGAACATATGTGTAATATAGCGAAGTGGGGGTTCTCAACTATCTTATCTCCAGATCCCAGAAAATAAACTATCCACTCCAGATCCCTCAAACCCCTGGAAGGACCCCAGGGTGAGGAAGCTGTCACATTTGTAACTTATTTCAAAATTTTCTGCGCAATGGGAGTAGAGCGTCGCGACAACGGTAGTACCTTATTTCATATTAGAAAAGCTATTGTAATAAACTATGGTAAAATGAAATAAGTTTTTCTTATTGGTTCAAATCAGGGGCTTTCTTAATACAAGACTTATGTTTCAGTTTCCTCTCAGAATATAAGTCATTTGATATTTGTTTTTATGAATATTAATAAAACCTTTAGAAATTCGGGGAGTTAAAACATCGGAAAAATAAGGGGGTATACGAGGATGATCCAATAATGATTGAGACTTTTCTCTTGTTTTATAAACCCTTTTGACTGGCTCATGTTTACTACTTTCGTTTACTAGATACACATTTGACCTCTCTATGGAGCGTGTTTTATCAAATTTGGTGAACAACTTTGGTTGCTATGGTTATTTAAGTACTACTCGTGCAGTACCTATGGCCACCATCTGCCCTTTGAATAAACATAATCTATATAAATCTAGCTGTGTCACAAATTTTAAAAGCGGTATCTTATAATAATTGAGTATTGTCTGTGTTAACATTCATCTCTGAAATATTTTGCTTTGGTCGATTCAAGTCTTGCGCTAGTGATCGAGAGATGGTTGCCTAGCAACCATTTTCCTCTATGAATTCCGGCTTATAGCATTTTCCAAATTCTATTGTTGCTAGGCAACATAAAACGAAAGGGACATGTGTTCCTTTTGAAATTCTTTTGATATATATACCCCATAATTGATCATTTCAAGGTTTAAAACAATTTATTGTGTCATGTATACTCAAGTTATAAGATATTTCTCACCCCTACCCCCAAAATCACTGAATATTTTCGCAACTAAAACCCAACTTTTCTCGCAAAAATGTTCAGCCTACTTGAATTATAAGCTGTATGTAAGTGATATTTGCAGAGCATAAAACTATTTATAAACGCTATAAATAACTGTGTGCCATGATTGGAAATTTTATCACCAGTTGCCATGGCAACCCATTTTATATGCATAAGTACCACGTGGCCAAGGACATTTAACTAACATTCTCTCGTTGCTAAGCAACAGAAGGTAGTTGTCTACATGTGGATTTTAACCAGTGTACCGTGTGCGCATTACATTGAGCAATGTTAACAAGATATTCATAATAAGCCAAGTTTATTTACTTAGGAATAACTCAAAAAGTCTCAATCATTATTGGATCATCCTCGTATATGTAAAATGCATGTATCTTAGCTACTGATAGACCTAGAGAACTGAAATTCGTATTGCTAGGACAAGGTTCTATATGACCATGTAATACGATATATAAATCAGAGTATAAGAGGCCGGATAAGTTGTCTTTCTCAGACACCAAAGTTAACCTGCCAAATCTCTCAGAGCTCTCCAATAAACATCACTAGCAATTCATAATACCGCACTTCCGGTTCGCCCTTTATACCTTACCTTAGCAACGCTTAGCCGCTATGAAAACAAATAATCAATATGACTGCGATACAATACGTTCGCTCAGTTACCTTCGGTTATTTATTTGCTAAAAGTGTTTTATAGCAATAAATAAATCTTAAAATCAATGACTTATTTACATCTTTCAGATAATATACCAAATTATTTATATAGAAAGTTTTTATATCCTTTTATTTTCTTTTTATCCCAGTGCGAGTCTATTCATGATATTTTTTTTTTATTTTATCTCTTTGTTTTGTTCCGCCTACTGAATTAAAAGGCTATCAACTATACACAGTGTCACTGTGATATCCAACATTACTGACGATTTTATTATGGTATTCTTAGTTCAGTTGTTCAGAGATAATTAGATTTTTGCAAATTACCATATTTATACAGTCAGTGGACATAATTATTTACCACCTTCGAAAAACCCCAAAGACTTCCATGTATTTTCATGTTTGCAAGAAAAAATATTCTGCTTCTCCTGGTGAACATATTTTCATGTTTTGGGTGTCATTTGACAGGTAAATTGATAAAGCAATAAACAAGATTCATGTAGTTTTAATTTAATCAAATGCATACATTGCAAAGCTACAATTTAAAAAAAAAAACTTGTGATTTTTATGGACACTTTTTGGCGTCAATGGATAAGTTTTTTTTTTTTTTTTTTTTTTTTTTTTTTTTTTTTCAATTTTTTTTTTTTTTTTTCAATTTTTTTTTTCTAAAATTTTAAACGGCTGTATTATGAAAAATGCAATGTTGAAACATCACCAAATAAACTTTGTTTATTGCTTTATTTATTTAACTTTCAAATGACACCTAAATCATGAATATATGTTGACCAGAAATTCTTGCAAACATGAAAATACATGGAAGACTATGGAGTTTTCCAAAGGTGGCGAATAATTACCAGCAGAGTTGGTTTTGTATGAATAACCAGAAAGAACGTTCATCGGCTTCAAATTTTCATACCTAGAATATGTTGGTCTCTCTTACTAACCAGAAAAGACGGTTTAGTTTGATTGACCAGATAGACTCTTCATCGGCATCAATTATTTAGAACTAGAATATGTCGGTCTCTCTTACTAACCAGAAAAGACGGTTTAGTTTGATTGACCAGATAGACTCTTCATCGGCATCAATTATTAAGAACTTGAATATGTCGGTCTCTCCTTCTAACCAGAAAAGGTGGTTTAGTTTGATTGACCAGATAGACTCTTCATCGGCATCAATTATTTAGAACTAGAATATGTCGGTCTCTCTAACTAACCAGAAAAGACGGTTTAGTTTGATTGACCAGATAGACTCTTCATCGGCATCAATTATTTAGAACTTGAATATGTCGGTCTCTCTTACTAATGAGAAAAGATGGTTTAGTTTGATCGATAGACCCTTCATCAGCATCAATTATTTAGAACTTGAATATGTCGGTCTCTCTCTCTAACCAGGAGAGATAATTAAGTTTAATTGACCAGTAAGAATATTCATCAGCATCAATTATTCATACCTAGAATATGTCGGTGTCTCTTACTTGCCAGAAAAGACGGTTTGGTTTGATTGGCCAGATAGAAATTTACCGGCTTCAATTATTTACTTATACAATGTTGGTGTCTCTTACCAACCAGAAGAGACGGTTTAGTTTAATTGACCAGATAGAATGTTCATCGGCTTCAATTATTCATACCAAGAATATATTGGTCTCTCTTACTAACAAGAAGAGTCGCCTAAGTTTGATTGACTAGGTAGGATGTTCACCGGCTTTATTTATTTACACCTTACACATGTCGGTCTCTCTTACTAACCAGAAAAGACGGTTTAGTTTCATTGACTTGATAGAAAGTTCGATGGCTTCAATTAATTACAGATAGAATTTGTCGGTCTCTTTTATTATTTCTTTCGGTCTGTCTTACTGGGGTCAGCAACAACTATATTCTATTTCTTTTAACACTGACAGGGATTGAAAGTTTTAGAGAAAGGTTCTTAACTTTTTTGTGAGTTGATTGGGAGTAAAGTAAGAATAGAAGGCCCATGCAGGCATACAGTTTAATAAATAAAAAAAAAAAAAAAAAAAAAAAAAAAAAAAACATAGACACCTGGCGATGTCTTCTTTCTTCTTATAGATCTGTATCTGCAATGAAAAAAAAAAAAAAAAAAAAAAAAAAAAAAAAAAAAAAAAAAAAAAAAAAAAAAAATTTGTGTTATGTATAATGAACTTTTTCATTTCGGTTGGTAGATCTAGATGTATTTTCAAAACAAAAATCTAGTGCAAAAATACAATGGAAATGCCGCTACATCATAAGAATTACCAACCACCAACCTCGCTTGAATTATTATTTGTTTTGTTTAAAATTATAGTTACTTTGGTAAAAGATCAAGTTCACAATGCAAGGAATAACATACTTCTACGTAATGATTGTAATTATGAAGGAAAAATATGAGAAAATGAACTATTGTGTGCTTTTTTCATCATTTTTTATTACACAATAATGCAAATATATGGTCTGTTTTCATAGCGACGCCATATTGTTTTGATAATTTCCAATAGCAACCAACGCTGTGACGTCACAACATTTCGCCGAATAGTTAAATCTGATTGGATATTGCTTCAGGGAGGAATGTTAGCTGTGGAATTTCTGACAGCTCGTGTTAGCAGATTCAGTATTACAGTTATTTTGATAGGCTTACAGGGGCACCTGGAGTATAAAAAGATACAAGTAGGTAATGATCAGAAAAAGGCACAATAAAAAAAAAATTCCCAATCCAAAACCGAAGTGGAAAAAATAAATTGACAATTAGACACCTGTTCTAAGAAATGATATTGTAAGCCGAGTGAGCAGCTATTTCCTGAAAGGCCGCCACTCAGTTACCTAAACCTAACTAAAATATGAAAACGCACATAGGGTGCAAACAGCACAATACTTCCCTCAGGGGGGTTCTGGTTACCTGTTTTTCAAATATTGATTTTTCGTCAGCAGGAGACCAGCCGATAATGCAAAAATGGTGAATTTCCGCTAACATACCGAAGACGGTATAGGATCGATATGTCAGCAATTCGTACACGGTATCGACAAGCATCATTACAAATCAGATGACTTACTACGATGTCGATTATGGTGAATAATGGTGAGTTAAATCATTTTACTTTAGTATGTATTTTTTCTTTGATAAAAATTGTAAAAAAGGCAAATCTTTAGATCTGCACTAAAATTAATCATTAGAGCTAGAAGTAGGCATTCAGTGAAGTTAAAAGCAATTAAGAAGCTCAAGACAGCGAATTTGAATATTATTGTTGCAGTTGCATGTACCGTAATTTCATTCATTGTCTTTTTTCCTATAAAAAGTTGAGGATATGTCGGCATGCAAATACTTTTATTTTATTTCAAACGGCAATAACAAATGCAGGGTCGGCACAAAATGTCACAGTCGGTGGAGTTAATGGAAATATAGCTATTTTCTAGAAAACATGGTTGCTGGGTGTGTGTGGAGGCATTCCATCGGACAATGTCCAGTTAAATGGTATTTCCAGATTCTTGCCCAAGGCCATACTTATCAAAGTTCTACATAAATGAACACGTGACCACATGTTTTTGTCAAATCTCACAAATATCGTAGAAGCATTTGGTTCTTTTTGTTTTATGTCTTGGTGTTTAAAATATTTTTGTGCTGTTGGCGCCTTATGTATGTTTTCGTATTTTTAGTTCAGTTAAGGTAACTGAGTGGCCACCTATTGGGAAAATAGCTGCTCATTCGGCTTACGAAATGTTTTCATGGTATAAGTACCTGATTGTTAGTTTGGTTTTTTCCCACCTCGGTTTTTGGAGTGGGAATCTTTTTCTGATTGCGCCTTTACCTGATCTTTGCCTACTTGTACCTTTTTGTAAAAAGACCTATGCATAATGCATTTCTTTTTATTAAATCGTTTGCATGTCAAGGGCTATCATTTTTAATTCCATAAACATAATGTACGGGATTTTGGTGACGGACGCAGGTTCCGGGATTTATTACTTTCTCGTTTTCCGCTTTTTCGTTCGCGTCAATATCTACATACCGCAAAATATGTCCTCTCTTGGACTTGGAGTCTGTTTTTCTGCAGGAATAATCCTACGTTTAGCCCTTTTTAGGTCTTCAGTACCATCTTGGTTATCTCTCCGACCCGAAATATCAAACCCCTTAACGTCATGGGAAAGAGGTATCGAATTTTATATAATTGTCATTAGATTTCGAGACCATTTTGGGATTGATTTTTTTTTTTTAGGCAGTGGCTAGGGATACGGTACCGTATCTTTAGCCTGTGGCCTGGCGGCTAGAGATACGGTACCGTATCTGTAGCCGGTGACCGCTCGAGTCCGAAGGCCCTTTAGTCCGAAGGCCCACCGGTCCGAAGGCCCACCGGTCCAAAGGTCCGCTAGTCCGAAGGCCCGCTAGTCCGAAGGTCCGCCAGTCCGAAGGCCCGCTAGTCCGAAAAACTATTTTTTATTCCAATTATATCATCATTGCAGATATGAAATAGGTTTTGGTCTGCCAATAGTGTTAGCAGGATTTTATTACACATACGAACATTTATTTAAAAAAAAAAACACAAAAAAACATGCATGCATTTTATGTGAAAATCGTGCGAATTTCGCGCTTATTCTATTCACGCGTCACGGACGGTACTTTTCCGTCCTTGTAAAATCGTTACCACGCCGACCCAACAGTTAACCGTGATTATTGATGCGACGTGGAATGTTAATGCATGCTATTATGAAGGTTCGTATGCGTCGGCGAGATTGTTACGAATGCGACGTTCCACATCCTCTGCCCTTGGACGGTAAGTACCACATGTTTTGCTCTCGTGAAAATAAACAAAGCCGAGTTTACAAAATCGGCGTCCATTATGATCTGCAAAATTCTTCTATGTTCCCACTTGAAGTCAACTGGAATACTTACGGCACTTGTGTTTTTCAGCTAATGGTTTATAAAGTTGACCTGTAGATACAAAGATGCCACGGAAACTCATTACATTCTTCATGCCCTTTTTTTCGTTGTCTTGGTCGTAAACTAAGAAGTATGGCACAGTCCTGTGGTTGTCTTTATTGAAATATGTATCCAAACTGCTTTGTACATGCACATTTATCTACTGAGCGTGAAAAACTGTAAGATAAGCATTTTTGTATACATCGAAGACGAAGGTACGCACTACTAGAATGAGTCCTGGAAGAATTAGCATTTTGTTGTGCTCTTTCAAAAGTTATTTACGTCAATGCAGAAGCATAACGAGTGCCTTTATCTAGCGTAATATTGCATGACATGTTTTCTTTGAACTACATGTACTTCGTTGAGCGAGCTTCAAAGCACATGTTACTTTTATTTTGAATGAGGTCACATAGTTGGGCTTCTGATTCAGCTTTGTCAACATTCAAATGACACAACTACAAAACCAGCAATGAAGGTTTACGGGAAGCGATGGCTTTGACGCAAGCTGGAACTCCTACCATATCGTTACATTTGCTATTTTATTTTACTGATTTATCGGTCTCATTCTTCCACGATGCATTTCTGTGTCGCATATTAATTTTTTTTTAATTCAGTTTTACGTACCTTTCAAGATTATTTCAGCTCATATGAGACGGGCCAATCAGTAGGTGGGGCGAAAACGGGAGAACCCCGAGAAAAACCACCTGACACACCCGCAAGCAGAACTTGGCTTGTCTCACATGTGGCCAGAGCGGGGTTCGAATATTAAATATTAGCAACCGTCTTCGATGCATACAAAAGATGCTTATCTCACTGTTTTTCATGCTCAGTAGATAAATGTGCAATTTACAAAGCCGTTTGGATACATATTTCAATAAAGACAACCACAGGACTGTGTTATACTTCTTAGTTTACGACCAATACAATGAAAAACAAAATGACTTTAAGAAATGTAATGTGCTGGTTACAGTTTCGTGTAAGATTGATCATTTAAATTCAAGTGGTAGATTTACCGGAGGAAAAAATCAAGATATGTTACGCCATTGACGAAGTTTAATAATAAATTCTTTTAGTTCTACATAGTTCGAGTTTTCATGTTGCCGTACATCAAAGATCACTGTTTGAAAGAAATTCCATTTCAGATTGATCAACCAAGAGTAAATAGGTAAAACTAGACAGTGATCAGGAAATGGCGCCATCAGAAAGAAATTCCCACTCCAAAAACCAAGGTGGGAAGTAACTAAATTAGCAATTAGGTACATTTATACCAAGACAACATATCGAAAGCCGAGTGAGCAGCTTTTTCCCAATAGGCCGTCACTCAGTTACCCGAACTAAAAATATGAAGACATACATATGGCACAAACAGCACAAAAATTCAAAACCAAGACATAAAACAATTAGGACCACAACAGAAGTACCCCCATTGGAACGATCAGTAATATAAAGATACTGGGGGGCTTAAACCGGTTTTACAGGCGCCTAACCTCACCCTCATCTTCTGCAATTGTTCACAGCTCGGTTCTCGTGGCGAATCTCTAACTAGTCAATGAATGATAGCAGACTTATCAAATAAATAGTGATAATCGCCACCACCACGATGAATTACAAACAAGGACTCGAACATACAATTAGCTGCTCGACGATGGATTCCACTCGGCGCCAAGCAACTGAAAAGTGCGTTGAGTTTGATCTACGTATCCACTGAAAATCCGGAGCAAAAGAAAAACACCATTTTAACCCCGGTGGGCAACAGACAAGAAGCTCCGGTCCCAACCAACTAAAATGAATAGCTTAACGTCGGGGCCAATATAGAGTCTGACGCCCGAGCCGCCGGCGTGCAATTAAAGAAGGCAACATAGCAGTAGCATTGTAGATATTTTAAAAGTTTTGATTTGTACTTGATCCTTCACAGTAACGGCGCCACGAAGTGTCTCCCTTCAGTCTACATTGTATTTGTTTTGAAGCAGCGAACGTCATTTCTTCTGCTAAAAAGAAGAGAAATCTGCGCCTACTCATCATGTTAATGTCTCGCATTCTCGCAAATGATTTGTTGATTTTGTTGCTGCGATCTTTACATTTTAAACTGGAACAAACGCAAGAAAATTCAAGTAATCTCTCTGTATCCTGATCAATGTTGTATATTTCTACATGGATTACCGTATGGGCGGCACCTACAGTAGATACTAAATACTGAAGGGATGTACCAGTATCCCGTATCCCTCTATTAAAGTTTCCGAAAAATGTTCCCTAAATTTTAGTAAGTATCTCCAAAATTGGCATCCTAATATCCCCAAATATGCTTGCAGGACATCTTCAGTATCCCATATCCCTTTTGACAAAAATATACCTTATGCATTTAATTGTGCCGATATCCCTATATCTCAAAATACCCTTCCATGACTTCAATATTAGGCTTAAGCCATGTTCATGTGCAACATTTGTACTTGGGTGTATTTTTGCACCTCTGATTTTATGCCAAGTGAACAGCGTATTCAAAAAAATAAAAACCCGGGTGCAAATTTAACCTAGGTTCGAAAACTATAATGATGCAGCACGCGAAATTTATGTCTGGATAAATTAGCTGACGTCGGTTATAGCAGGGACAGCAAACTCAAACCATTTAACGTGCTTGACTCGTTTCTTGCGTAACAGAACCTACCGTGTATGGATGTTGTCGATATTAATTTGGAGACGTATTGCGTCGGATATGCAGTCATTGATAAAAAGTATTGTCACAACGCCATACATTTCATAGACGTATATTTTCATGTCTACAATATTACACATAGTTTACACATTCTTGTGCTCTTGATCTCATTTGAAAGGGATAGATTAGGAACTAAACAAACTATTTTCCTTAAATCACCCCCGCAACGTACGTCAGAGTGACGTCCCAAGAAGTGATGTCGGGCGGTCGTTGTTTTGAGATTGTTTTCTAAAATTTTCATGAAAATATTTAATCCACCATATAATACGACGTCTTATGCACCAGTCATGTGTATCCCCAAACCAATAGCGGGATGTTTAGCTTTAAGGTTTTAAAGCCCTGCTAAAAGAACGGCACTGCAGGGTCAGGTTTGTGGTGAAGTCCCTGCTAAAAGTCCCGGCTCCTCGGAGACGAGTGACAACAATGTGGAAGAACAGCTGAGAATTAATCAATATGAGAGAGGGGCTTAAATTTCTGCATATAAAAGTACAGATACATTTGCAAATTAAATAAGGGCCATAAAGTAATCAAATGTTTCAAAACATTACAGCTAATATCTGATTTGAATTAATGTGACCGTCTATTTCGGCGGGAAATTAAAAGCCCTGGGGTTTGTTTTGGAATTAATGCTACATTGTTTTGTGGCAACCTTTTCAGTATGTTGGAGTATTCAATGAAGCAAAAACAACATTTTAGTGGTCTTTGGCAGCGACGAGAATCGACAAAATCCATTGTGGCCGTGTAGAACTTTTGACTAATATATGAAGTGGCGTTCGACCGTTTGACACTGTCGGAAATTTGTTTTACGTGGCTCGAAGCGTAGCCGTAAAACATCTCCGACCGTACATGCATATAAAACTTTGCATGTAAATTTGCATTTTACCGTTTATTTTCACTACATGTAGTATCGATCTTCGTTGACGCAATGCAGGCTCCACGCTTCATGCGTGAGAAATCGTCGTGTGAATTATACAATACATGTGGGCTGCGGGAAGCACTTAAGGATTTTCACGATTTTCGCGTGATTTTTACATGCGTGATTTTTACATGCGTGATTTTTACATGAATTTTAATCTCTTTTCCGCTGTTCCTCGCGACACGCGTGTAGGAATTTTTTCAAATCATTGCGGCATTCATACAACAGCTGCAATAATGATATAATAGGGATTAAAATTAGTTTTTCGGACTAGCAGGCCTTCGGACTGGCGGACCTTCGGACTAGCGGGCCTTCGGACCAGCGGAGCTTCGGACTAGTGGGCCTTCGGACTAGCGGGCCTTCGGACTAGCGGACCTTCGGACCAGTGGGCCTTCGGACTAACTGGCCTTCGGACTAGCGGGCTGTAACCTCTGTAGCCTATATATCGGAAATGGCTAAAGGTACGGTATAAATTAAAAATCGATGACATAATATTTTCAGGTGAGTTTTAAGTTGAATCATTGCACCTATCCTAAATGGCTAAAGGTACGGAAGACTAGAGACACAGACTTAAGAAAACAATGTTAATGTATAAAGTTGAAAGATTTCAATTATATTTCTAACCCGGTGGAACGAAATTTTCAATTGTTATATTTGGGTGTGTGTTTGTGCAATATTTGACCGACATCAGAGGATATAAAGCCAACTTGCAGTATGAAAGTTTCTAACGATGCGTGAAGATAATAACAAGATAATATTAGCCTCAGTTTGTTGCTTAACCATCAATACGATGTCCGCGCCTCAATGTGCGAACAACAAGCAAAACAGTAATGAAGTGTTGATTTATTTTGTCCTACCGCTAAACCACTGAAGTAAGACATTGGCATTGTTTAATTTGCCAATTATTATTCGGCGAATGCTTTTAACTTTTGTTATGGTTAAGTATGTAACTACAGTATAAAACAATTAATTGCCGTACAATTTTAAAAATGCATGCAAATCTTGATTCATACCGTCAGAATGGCTCGTATACTTCACATCGGACAAAAAGTTGAAAACTTTCAAGCATTTGAAAGTGCTATGCTTGAAAGTGCTATTGAGCGCTATCAGAATGCCGAAAGCGTTCAGTTCTATGTTAAAGAGAGATAGAAGTGTAGAAAAGGCGACAGTGCGTATTTTGTATAAGTTGAACGAAAGACTAAAATACTATGATGAGGTTACATTCAGGTGTATTCACGGCGGCAAGAACTTTAAGGAACAGGAAAGAGAGAATCTGCCTGCCTGCCTGCCTGCCTGCCTGCCTGCCCGCCCGCCCGCCTACCTACCTACCTACCTACCTACCTACCTACCTACCTGGGTTTACATGTAAAGCAGGTATTTATCAAAGCGCTGCAGATAAAGACACGACGTAATTTGAATTGCGTCAGTGCATTTACTTGAAAATTTAAAACAGTAATTTGACATTCTCTAAGACTTGCGCTTTCTAAGTTAGAATTTCCGTGATTTATGATATAATTTCACGCTTGGTTTACACGTTTTCTTGTTCTCGTGATTGTTCTTTATGCGATTATTTTATCATGTTGTGATACTTTAGCAATTACTGTGTAACTTAAGATTCGATCAATTTTTTTTCTTTTTGCGTCAAAATGATTGAGATACATGTATGTTCCTTTATCTAAGGAGCTTTTTTTTATTTAAAAGTTTACAAGCGATTTTCCATTAAAATCAAGTAATAAATTGCCTAAAATGCAATCGAAATATAACATTTTTGACCAAGACTAGCCAAACTGATACTCCAAAAATATGTTTGAAAAACATGCAAACCGCCTTCGTCTCGAACGTGTTTTAGTTTATATATATATATATATATATATATATATGCATAATTTCCCAAGCAATTAAAAATAATTAACGCTACTACTGCTAAGATTATTGTGCATGTGTAGAGCTTGCACAAACCATGAAACTGTGAGATAGGTAAGACACCCGTTAATGTTTATTTTTATGATTCATTAGGAAACTAAGCTTGCAATGCTTCAACTTAAAACTCACCTGAAAATATTATATTATCGATTTTTGATCTATACCGTACCTTTAGCCATTTCCGACATATAGGCTACAGATACGGTACCGTATCTCTAGCCGCCAGGCTAGGGATACGGTACCGTATCCCTAGCCCACAGACTAAAGATACGGTACCGTATCCCTAGCCACTGCCTTTTTTTTAAATAAATGTGTGGTCAGTCGATCAATTTCTTACCATCACCATTAGATCTGTGGAAGTGTTACTTGCCTGAGGTTTCAATGACTGGCTGAGGCACAAACCAGGTAGGATCGGGCCTGAATGGCTATTTTCAAACTGGGAGCACCTTTCTTTCTACTCATTGACCATATCTACAATAATTGCTGGTTTCCAGCTTACAAACAATCAATATTGGTATGAACAGGTGACCGGCTGTGTATAAAACCTGTAACCAAACCGAACCGAACCTACGGAAATTACCGAACATATCCGGCCGAACCTACGGAAATTATCGAACATCCGGACCGGACCTATGGCAATTATGATCTGTCGATACCGGGAATTAACTGCATTACCTGTCAAAATGACCAATATTTTGAAGATCAAGCACCTATTTCACTATTTACAAAGGATTTTATGTAATTTTACCGCTAAGTTAAGCTAAATGAAGGATCATAAAGGTTTGTTGTTTGTTTATTTATTTGTTTGTTTTATGATCTTTTATACGCGTACGTTTCTATATTAAAATGGCGTTATAGTATTTTCTTTTCCTTTCCTATTGTAATGGTGCGGTTGTATTTAATACTTCAAAGATTACTTAGAGCAAAGTCTTTCTATATCAAAGTGAACCCCTGCTGTGATGCATGACCACCTTCACTGAATAGCTGGTGATAATCCTTCTTCATCCAATTACTGTTAATAAACGCAGGTGTCACTTTCATAATCATGTCTTTATTACGATAAAGACTGTCTTTCACGCCCTCGTCAAACATAGCTGATTATCAGGGCCCAGTTGTTCAAAACTTTGTTAGCTTAATCTTATCGTTAAGACCTCAACTGGTTAAGTAAATGCTGGCTATATAAGCAAATACACTGTTATTTTTTGTTGAAAAAATGTGAGAATCCTTTGCCATGCAAAGGATTCTCACATTTTTTCAACAAAAAAATAACAGTGTATTAGTAATCAGTGGTAATATTTATGTTTGAAATTTTAACGAATTGTTAACTAGCGACATTATATATTTGAACAACTGGGCCCAGATTGATAAAGCGTTTATTATTCTTTTAATTTATACCAGATGTCAATTAACTTTAACAAATAATCCAAATAATTAAATCATACAAGTTTTGATTAAAAAAAAAAAAAAGATGTAAACGAAAAATGAAAAATTCATTGAACCTGTAAACCCCCAGTTCGGCTAACAGGTTCGGCCCCAGTTCGGTTAACAGGTTCGGTTCCAGTTCGGCCTCAGTTCGGCTAACAGGTTCGGTCACAGTTCGGTTAACAGGCTCGGTCCCAGTTCGGTTTACAAGTTCGGCCCCAGTTTGGCTAACAGGTTCGGCCCCAGTTCGGTTTACATGTTCGGTGCCAGTTAAGCTAACAGGTTCGGCCCTCGGTAAACATGTTCGGCCCAAGTTCGGTTAACAGGTTCGGTCCCAGTTCGGCCTCAGTTCGGCTAATAGGTTCGGTTTACACGTTCGGGCCCATTTCGGCTATCCGGTTCGGTTAGCAGGTTCGGCCACAGTTCGGTAAGCAGGTTTGGCCACAGTTCGGTTAATATGTTCGGCCTAAGTTCGGCTAACGGGTTCGGTGCCAGTTTGGTTTACATGTTTGGATCCAGTTCGGCCACAGTTCGGTTAGCAGGTTCGGCCACAGTTCGGTTAGCAGGTTCGGCCACAGTTCGGTTAGCAGGTTCGGCCACAGTTCAGTAAGCAGGTTCGGTCACAGTTCGGTTAGCAGGTTCGGCCACAGTTCGGTTAGCAGGTTCGGTGCAAGTTCAGTTTAAGTGTTTGTCCCAAGATCGGCTAATAGGTTCGGCCCCAGTACGGCTAACAGGTTCGGTTTACATGTTCGCACTCAGTTCGGTTTACATGTTCGGTTAACAGGTTCGGTCACAGTTCGGTTTATATGTTCGGACTTAGTTATCTATTTATTTGCTTTGATGATTTTATTTATTTATTTATTGTCGTATATAGCCGTATACAGTTTGAATTTCCGAGCTGTCCACGTTTTTCACATGAGAATATTACAAATAAGAAACTAGCTGCATGAAAATTTGTCTAATGACCCGGAAAATCTACTCACTTATGGTCCGTCATTCATTAATTACAGAACATATTTTGTATTTTGATTTTCTTACTTTGTGTTGATAGGTTTCGTATCAAGTACTCCTTGCGTTTATATATAAGAATCGTTCTTCCATACATCTACCTTTTATTTTTCCAAATTAAACCGGTATTGATGCTAAATCCCAGTATCGATTTATCGGCATTTTCCGTAGGTTCGGTCCGGAACGTTCGGTAATTCCCGTAGGTTCGGCCAGGTAAGTTCGGTAATTTCCGTAGGTTCGGTTTGGTCTGGTTCGGTTACAGGTTTTATACATAACCCAGGTGACCAGTAAAATCCCCTCAGCTAGTCATTGGTCAATATTTGAAGGTGTGTTCAATATTGACCAATGGGTAACTGAGGGGGTTTTACTGTTACCTGGATTTCCAATATTGATTATTGGAAAACTGGGAACCAGCAAACTAATGTGGATTTGGTGAATTCTATGCAACACTTTGTTATGTTAGAGCACTATTATTTTATGGTGGTGTTTATCATTGTTACTAGAATATTTTAACAAAATAATGTAATGTGCCTTTCAGAAAGCAGGTGGAGTTTTTTTCTGGTCTTTACCATGTTTACATGGGTCATGGGACCTGTTCACATTCAGTCGGGGAAACTCGTTGAATATCGCAATTTTGCAAGATCACTTTGTTGTTGTTCAATCTATCTTCATATACTGAGTCAATCAATTTCTGATCATCATCTTAGGTGTGGGTTGGGTGCTAAATTTTGAATTTAGCAAGTTGGGGAGTACACTCTGGATGGGCCATTAAAACCATTTACGAGAAGCTAGATGGAGGCATACTAAAATGTATACCTCTGAACCCCTGATCTAAAGTAAGAGCCTTGTATTCTTCAGCAGTCTTTGAAGAGACCACTGAAGCAGGAAGACTATTCCATAAAGGGATAGTCCTAGGGAAAAATGAATTCTTCAGGGCATCACTATAGGCCATATATCTTGTGTATTGTGAATCATGGGATGTACTTCTTTAAGTTGGGTGCTGGGGTCAGATCTTTATCAACAAATTATTGCTTTGTTATTCATTTGAAGTCCAGCCCTTTAAGATGGTATTAGGTGTTAAAAGTTTATTTAAAAAAGATCTATACAAAACATTATTTTAAAATGAGAAAAATATTAACTGGTGCAAAACTTCTTTTGATGAGTATAGTATGACAAGCACTGATGAAACCTTCATTTTGTTGTTCTGTATAAAATTGCGTAAATTTATAAAGTTCTATTAACATGGGGTAATTTTTAGTTTATCATTATGATCTGACTAAATTCAAAGCACAATTTATGAAAACATGATAAAGTTTTCATCAGGTCATTGAATATTAATTTGGATTTATATCTTTGCTTTCATCCGAGGTATGATATTTGCATAGGGCCCTAGGACTCTGTACAATAGAAAATCATGTTTGATCTCTTTGTTAATTCATTGATTGATTTCAGCAATGGAAGGAGTAGCCTTGTCAGAAGACATGATATCACCTTACTCTGGGGACTTATTCCATGAGGTAGGGACACTCATCAGGATAAGATGCAATGCAAGAAAACCAGCCTTTAGGTTTCCAACCAGGTCTGACACAATAACATGCAATGCAATAAAACCAGCCTTTGGGGTTTCTGACCAGGTCTGACACAAACCGGCCTGTGCAGCTACAGAAGATGGCTAGACATGAAAATTTGGATTTAGGAAGCCAAGAAATTACAGTCTTCACAAAATCTTTTTTTTCGGTTGCAGGACAGCTGTCTGGCAGACAGCAATATATTGCAGGACGAAAACCAATTTTGTAGTGCAGTTCTATACGTTATCATTGTAATTTTGGTTATTTATGCCGTACATTTGTCAAAGACAGAATGAAATGTTGCTGGTTTTGACCGACAGACCGGCATTTTTCGTGAAGACTAAAATTATACTATCTGAGTAGCAAAAAGAAAGGCGCTGATCAATGCAGTTACTGCACAGCTGATCTGCAACTTTGATTTTGCATAGGCCTTTGGTTTTGATTTTCACGTGAAGCGGCTCATATGTCAATGACATTTTCCACTATAAACAGGTTTACAGAGGTGTACATTATTTTTTTCTTACTTTTGCTCCAAAACATAGATTGTGGGTACTTGTTGATGTTAAAGTAAGGATAAATGTTTTGAGCACAGACAAGAATAATATAAAAGATTCAACGAAAGTTTATTTTTACATTAAGAAAACTCGGTATATACAGTGAATTTTTTCAGATGTAAAAATTGAAAATTTCATAAAAAATGGTTCTTTTAATGGTATTGCTCAAAACATAGATTGTGGGTACATGTTAGAACCAGTTCTAGAGAGTACCCACAATCTGTGTTTTGGACCAAAAATAAGCAAAATAGGTACATACCCCTGCATACCCCAGTTTTACTAAATAAAAGTGGGGTGTGAGATGTATACATTTCACGGACATGTTTTCCTGATGAAAACACACACACACACACACACACACACACACACAAAACAAAACAAACTCTTACACAATTTTCTTTAATAATTCCACAACTCATTTCTTCTGTTTACAGACACCGCTGATGTTAAGGCTGCTGGGTTTTATAACAAAGGTTTGTCCGAGTTACATCAACTACATATTTGTGGTAAGTGTTTTTCGTGCCTTTGTTGATAAAATATGATCTAATTGTATCTCTTATTTGGATGTTTCTCTTCAAAGTACATGTACTATGTAAATATTTTGGGACTTTGTTTTCATCACAAGCACATAATGGTAGCTTTGGAGCTTCATCCTTAATGCTTGTTCGTGAAAATGGAGATTTTTCATTCTGATTGGAGTGAAAAATAAAAATAAAACTGGGATCCTTTAAGAGCAGCGAACATATTCATTGAGAAAAAGGATGGGCCATACCGCGGTTTGGGCTACTCAAGCCTCTTCAGTACCCTTCAGATTTGGCAACATGAAGCCAAAAAGAATAACTGTAATTTTACATCTTTCAACAGAGTACATGTAGTCGATAAAAAGACTAGTATAATCAAAATGGGACCAAATATGTTACACTTTGAATAGAAAATGAATCTAAACCGATAATAATTTTCTGATTTCTCAGAATACCCTCGCTGTATATGGGGATAATGGATAATTTGTATATGGGGATAATGGATACATTGCTTGTTTCTCTTGCTTGAAGATGTAGAATGTATCTGTATTTTCAGCTGATTGATATACTCAGTGGGTTGGTGTTGGTGAAAATAGGCTCCTATTTCAGCAGATACCTGGTAAGATCCTAAAAGAAAAAGAGAGAAGAAAAAGAACAATAGAAAAACTGGATGTTACAAACTGGTGGCTGGTTGGCAATAAAGATTTTCTACTTAATGACAATGTCTACATTGTGGTCTCAATAGATAGACACTTCTGCAACTAATTTGTGATTTTCTGCCAGTGTTCACATATACCGTATTTCTCATGACACTCTCAGTCTTCGAGAAATCTTTTTTTTTCTGCTGCTTAACAGCTGTCTGGCAGATTTAAATTTTGTGCTGGACAAAAGCTTATTTTGCAAGACAGTGCCTTTATATTAACATGGTAATCTTTTAAATTTTGCCGGACATTTAGCTGACAGAATGAAATTTTCTGCTTGACATAATGAAATTTTGCTGGTTTTGTCTGGCAGACTGACAGTTTTCACAAAGACTGCACTATTATGATGCTCGCATGATAGTTTTGAGACACTAACACTGTTGAATGTCTCACCGATGTTGCTGAATTTCACCTATTCACACAAATGTTGTTCAGTTTTATCATCTCGCAGTTTTACTCACTACCTAATTTCAGCTTCAGAGGCAGCTAGATGATGTAAAAGAATATAAAGTAGGAGTAGAGAAACTGTTACTGTTCAGGGGAGATGTAGCCAAGATACAAGTTATGCTGGTGGCAATGTAAGTTTAAAATGAGATTGGTTAAAAGAATATAAAGTAGGAGTAGAGAAACTATTACTGTTCAGGGGAGATGTAGCCAAGATACAAGTTATGCTGGTGGCAATATAAGTTTAAAATGAGATTGGTTAAAAGAATATAAAGTAGGAGTAGAGAAACTGTTACTGTTCAGGGGAGATGTAGCCAAGATACAAGTTATGCTGGTGGCAATGTAAGTTTCACAGTATGAGAAAATATCATATTACAAATATCTTGGGACAAAATTGTTTCTGTACATGTGGGGTAGACTAGTGGTTAGTGTGGCTGACACACAATTGAGACGTTAGGGGTTTGAACCACACTTGGGCATGGTTATGACATAGAGCAACCTCACATAGTTCTGGCAAATATCCGGAAAGCATTGGCTTTTTCCTGACACACCGGAAAAATTATTGCACTTACATAATTTGGAAAAAATACTGTTATACCAAAAATGACAATAAAAAATGCTGTGAAGGTATTAATCTAAAATTTCAAGCCTCTGGCAGCTAGACAGCTTGGAGTGTATATGACTATGGGGCCAGTTGTTCAAAACTTTGTTAGCTTAACATTGCAAAGGGTTCTCATTTTATCAACAAAAAATTACAGTGCATTTGTAATATTCATTTTTGAAAGGACCGTTGACTATATGCCCTGTATATGCCTATACTTTAGCGGCCCTGAAAACTTATCAAGCTCCCGATGCTGATCCTTCATACTGAAGACAATAGTTCCATGTCTTATGAAGAGATACATGTTCAGATATTTACATATTCTGTCATCATTTGGTAGAAATTGAAGTTTCAGTGGGGTTGGGGTCAAAATTTCATGAATACTAAAAGGTAGAAAATTTGTATTTTTCTTGCGTGGTGGCAATTGTTGTTACTAATGTTTGTATTTTAGAGCATTCAGTCGACAGACACATGCAAGAATCATGTAAAACTGCACCGAAAATGTTTAAATATATGCAGTATGAAATATTGTTAGGAAAACTATTAGGAGGTACCTGTATAGCATTTCTGCCTATATAAGATTACCATATATGCCCTATAAATAATAGTTGCAAAAAGTGCCGAGATTCCAGTCTTGAATCAGTAAAAACTCTTTAAGAAGCCAAACTATATGTTGCTTGATAAGTATGTTCTTGCAACAAATTTGTTTGATATTCATAATGTATAATTGAATTATTGTGGCCAAATATGTATGATAAATTCTACCTAGTTTGTCATGGCCAATGTAGCATAACAGACATATACACCGGCTACACTAGCACGGCTACCTATCTCCATAATTCAACAATGAAACGAATCTGCAAAAAAAAAACAAGTATCAAAGTCAACAGAAGTAGATAAGCTGGACTGCACTTACCATATGCCAGCCAAACCCATTTATTGAGCAAAAACCAGAAACTAGTATTATCAGATCTGAAAACCTGTCCTCACAGTATGGAAATAATAAAACAGAGATAGATGTTTTATAGATTAGAGGCCGTGCAAAAACAAGGGAATATTTGTACAGTGTGTCTCCAAAATTTTGTGACACAAAATGATGGGCACCATTAATGCCCGTGGCCCAAACGATGAAAGTTGATTCTGCAGCATCCAGTTTCAAGTTAATAACATTCCTTATAATGCACATTATGACCAAGTTAAACTATTTCATTTTCCATTACTTTATATATGTCAATTTTGCCTGAATGAGTAGCTATAACCATTTTTCATATTTGGGCTCTGGTTTTTGGGCTCTGTAGTATCGTTCCCCCGAAAGAACCAACACGCCACTTTCATATATTGTGCAATACATTGCAACACATATACATGCTAAAGCTTTTGTTGGTTCTCAGGGGGGAACAATACTCTATAAAACATTTTCATAATTACTATATATTTCATACAAAAATTGACAGTTTTAGCCCCAAATTCGGATTCTGTGGCACAAAACATCGAAAACAAATTCTGTTATCCAATAGTGCATAATTCAGTGAAGTTAACCTGTACATAAGAAGACAGATGGCTAGCTTTTTGTTTTTCCAAAAATCATAGGCATTTGTAAATAGAAATGGTCAACGCTTCTTTTAATGAATCATTAACTAACAATATCATTAATTTTGAACAACTGGGCCCAGAAGTAAGGTGGTTTCTCATGGTGTAAGGCAAAGCCCATCTCCAATATCACTATATTTCTTACAGGCATTTCCTGAACCCATACAGTGTTGCTATATGTCTGGGAAAATCTACAGCAGTATTCAACAACCTGTTTGTACTACTAGTCTTCATGTATATGCTTCAAGGTAAGATCAACCTAGAGGCCAGCAGAAAATAATGTAATTTATGAACTTTGGGAGAATCTTTCCATAATTTTATTTTGCAAGAAAAATCTTTCCATAATTATATTTTGCCATTCTTTTGCTGCCTGGGTTAAAAGCCCTGTTGATTCTCAGTAGTATTAAAGCAAAAACATTTGACAATATGGGGTTATTTCTCTTACCAATATCAGGAAATATTATGCAAAGTTTAAACATTGAAGGACACTTGTTATTATCATTTGTGGATTTCCCAATAATGGGTACCATTCTCCAATAATGGGGAGTGGCTTATTGTCATGCACCAGAGTTTAGATGGAGAGGTCGCGGGTTCAAACTACATGTACTCTGTGGTTGTGTCCTTGAGCAAGACACATTAATTCCCCATAGTTTCTGTCAATGCCCATCTCAACATGACTTACAAATTTCTATTTTCAGGAAGTCAATTGAAGTGTTTATTGTGTGTTGCTATAGCATCCTATCAGTCACTGTATCCACTCATGTTGGTGGTGCCTGTCGCCCTGCATTTTTACATTGTAAGTGCATGTACATGCAGTTTCAATTTCTTTTGTTGAAATGGTCATTAACATCTTGAGATAGTTGTTATTGCATAATAGAAAAAAATGCATTTAACACAAACTGAATTTGAAAGGTGTTTCCAGCTTGTAATGATAAAACACATTAATGCAAAAAAAAAAAGTCCAACCTGACATGGCCATTGTCTTTATGGAATATTTTATGACATTGCAATGTACATGTAAAAGAGTTTTAAGTGGTAAAATGCACAGGTTTAGTAATATTTTACTCAATGGCAATAACAGCAAAGCTGCTTCAGAGAAAAAAGAAAATTGTCATTTCATTAATTTAGATGGTCAGGGTTCAACCTAGCCAAGAATTTTAGGGGGAAGTTTCTTCTCAAAGAAAATTTGAAAGAAGTTTGGACCTGAATTTCAGGTTTTCCTATATAATCTATACATTTTCACTTCACCCTCAGCTCGAAATAGGGAGAAGTTTGTTCATTTAGGGGACTATTTCTCCCTAGTCGCCCTGTAGGTTATTCCCTGGATGGTTCATTATCTCGATATGAGCCGCGACGCGAGAAAACCGGTCTTCGGGATTTCCGACCAGGTCCGACATAAACCGGGCTGTACAAGCTCAGAAGCAGGCTAGAAGCTTGCAATTTCGGATTTAAGAAGAAGAGGAAATATACTACCCGTGTAGCGAAAACAAAGGCGCTGATCAGCTTCGCGGTAACCGCGAAGCTGATCTGCGCCTTTGTTTTCGCCTAGGCAAAAATCCGGTTTTCTCACGATGCGGCTCATATATTGTGTAGGTAGAAAACAGGAAATTAATTTTTTTCTTGTCGAAAAATAACACACACTTCCTCTATTTGCAGACACAAAATCCAAAGAAAACATTCTCACCACCAGAATGGATTAAAAGTTTTAGTCAGTCATTTGCTGTAGGTGGTGTTCTGTTGGGGGGTCTCTTCATCGCATCATATCTTCTAGAAGGCTCAGCAAAGTTCATATTCTCAACCTGGGGGTTTATGTAAGTTGAGCCGCAATATGAGAAAACCAACAATCTGCATATTTGAAAACAAATGGCAGATCAGCTTTGCAGTAACAGTGAAGCTGATCAGTGCCTTTAATTTGTTTTAGCTATACGGATAGTACAATTCCTCTTCTTTCTAAATCCAAAGTTTCCAGCCTCTAGCCATCTTTTGTGCTTGTACAGCTCGGTTTGTGTCAAACCTGTTTGGAAAGCACATTGTAGGTTTTCTAATGATGCAGCCCAGTTATCTTGACAGAAAACTTTTGACACACACTGAAGAACCATGCATTGAAAAAACTGCTCCTCTGACAGTGATACCAGTCTTTTAGGTTAGACTAAACCAAGCCTGTCTCTATATGACTTTAGCTGTTGTGGGATGCAAAGCATGAAATTGTCTTACCAACCTTTGTGGTTTTGACACAGTGTGACTGAAACTAGGTTGTACTGGCCCCCTGAAGATGGCTAGAAGGCGTAGATAGGGCTTAATTTTATATTCTGTATGGTGTGAATTTCGACAAAGAATTTCTCAAAGTATGTACATGTATTGCTAAAAGTGATGCTGACATGTTTTAAGCTGATATGAGCCACGACGCGAAAAAAACGGTCTTCGGGGTTTCCGACCAGGTCTGACACAAATTGACCTATACAGTCACAGAAGCAGGCTAGAAGCTTGAAATTTCGAATATAAGAAGAGGAATTCTACTCTCTGTGTAGTGAAAACAAAGGTGCTGATCAGCTTCGCAGTAAATGCGAAGCTGATCTGCGCCTTTGTTTTCGCAGAGGCAAAAATCCAGTTTTCTCACGATGCGGCTCATATGGTTTATTAAATTAGTTGCAAAACATGTTTTAGAAACTGTAAGTACATGAAGCTTGAACACAAATTTCTCACATATAACGTATAAAAGATAGCATTCACATGTTCAGACACTTTAATATAATTGATTCTAACATACCCTGCCTATAAAAGCCAATGGTAAAGTGCAGTGATATATTGAGTGATATATCACTGGGCGGATTAGCGTGATGTTACTTTGCGCCGTTTTGACGCCATTTTGATTAAATTATGACATCAGCTATCCCGAAAGTCATGTTACCTTGACGTTAGTGTAACGCCATTTCAACGCGTTCAAAATGTGACAAACATATGTAAACATTTGCGGTGCAGTCAAAAGTTTTTCGGGATTACTTCAGTGCAATGGTGGAAAAGTTAAAGAAACTGAAGGTTTAAAATGCTTTTATTCCATTTATTGTGTGTTAGAATCGAAATAGATCAGCTCTAGTGCATGAATTGTTGAGTAATATATCACTGTTTGTCGGTCAGTTGTATGCAGATAAATCACTCGCGCTGTGCGCTCGTGATCTGCTCTGCTTTACAACTGACCTCCAAACAGTGATATATTACTCAACTATTCACTGCTAGAGCTGATCTATTTCTTAAATATATTCGTATCTTCATTAGCTCACCTGAGCCGAAGGCTCACAGGTGAGCTTATAGGATAGGCAGGCATCCGTCGTCCGTCGTCGTCGTCCGTCGTCGTCCGTCCACAATTTCAAAGAAGAATATTTCTGAAGCTAGTAGGCCGATCTTGATCAAATTTAATGTAAACCATAATTGGGTTGGGGGATTGATGGCATTAGGTTTTGGAGCAGATTGTATCAAAATTGTGGTTTCCATGGCAACAGATAGGTCCCATAGACTTACAATTGGAAAAACTAAAAAAATCTTCTTCTCTGAAACCACTAGGCCCACAGCTTTGATATTTGGCATGTAGCAATGGCTAATGGTCCTCTACATAAATTGTGCCATTCATGCCCCTGGGGTCAAATTTGGCCACGCCCCGCGGGTCGATAGTCTCCATACACTTACTATGGGAAAAAAATTCAAAAATCTTCTTCTCTGAAACCACAGGGCCCACAGCTTTGATATTTGGTATGTGGCAATGGCTAATGGTCCTCTACATAAATTGTGCCAGCCATGCCCCTGGGGTCAAATTTGGCCACGCCCCGGGGGTGGATAGTCTCCATAGACTTACAATTGGAAAAACTAAAAAAATCTTCTTCTCTGAAACCACTAGGCCCACAGCTTTGATATTTGGTATGTAGCAATGGCTAATGGTCCTCTACATAAATTGTGCCATTCATGCCCCTGGGGTCAAATTTGGCCACGCCCCGGGGGTTGATAGTCTCCATAGACTTACTATGGGAAAAAAATTAAAAAATCTTCTTCTCTGAAACCACAGAACCCACAGCTTTGATATTTTGTACGTGGCAATTGCTAATGGTCCTCTACATAAATTGTGCCATTCATGCCCCTGGGGTCAAATTTGGCCATGCCCCGGGGGTCGATAGTCTCCATAGACCTACAATAGGAAAAAAACTAAAAAAATCTTCTTCTCTGAAACCACTAGGCCAACAGCTTTGATATTTGGTATGTAGCAATGGCTAATGGTCCTCTACATAAATTGTGCCATTCATGCCCCTGGGGTCAAATTTGGCCACACCCCGGGGGTTGATAGTCTCCATAGACTTACTATGGGAAAAAAATTCAAAAATCTTCTTCTCTGAAACCACAGGGCCCACAAGGCACATCTACTCCCTACAGTACTGGTTAAACCCAGGAAGCGTTGGCTCCGTCCCGACATGACTGAAAAATTGTTGACTGGGACGTTAAGCCTCAACACAAACAAACAAACAAACAGCTTTGATATTTTGTACAGGTCAACCTCATTATAACGCTATCTTTGGGGTCCATGAAAACAGACCGTGTTACAAGTGAACCGTGTTATAACAAGGTTATTTATAATAGACATATAACAAAATAATCAATTTGGGAGCCATGACATGGCCGTGTTATATTGAAAACCGCATTATAGCGAGGCGTGTTAAAATGAGGTTGAAAAATCTTCTTCTCTGAAACCACAGGGCCCACAGCTTTGATATTTTGTATGTGGCAATGGCTAATGGTCCTCTACATAAATTGTGGCAATCATGTCCCCGGGGTCAAATTTGGCCACGCCCCGGGGGTCGATAGTCTCCATAGACCTACAATAGGAAAAACTAAAAAAATCTTCTTCTCTGAAACCACTAGGCCCACAGCTTTGATATTTTGTATGTAGCAATGGCTAATGGTCCTCTACATAAATTGTGCCATTCATGCCCCTGGGGTCAAATTTGGCCAGGTCCCGGAGGTTGATAGTCTCAATAAACTTGCTATGGGAAAAAAATTCAAAAATCTTCTTCTCTGAAACCACAGGGCACACAGCTTTGATATTTTGTATGTGGCAATTGCTAATGGTCCTCTACATAAATTGTGCCAGCCATGCCCCTGGGGTCAAATTTGGCCACGCCCTGGGAGTAGATAGTCTCCATAGACTTACAATGGGAAAAACTAAAAAAAAACTTCTTCTCTGAAACCAAAAGGCCCAGAGCTTCTATATTTTGTATGTAGCAATGTTTGGTAGTCCCCATTATAAATTGTGCCAGTCATGCCCCTGGGTCAAATTTGGCCATGCCCCGGGGGTCAATAGTGTCCATGCATAGACTTTCATTGGTCGACTCTCAATTAATTTAAATCTCATGAGCTTACAATGTGATAATCTCTCAGGTGAGCTACAGGACCAATGGTCCTCTAGTTGAAAATGCATCTTAATACATGCACCTCTGGTTTCAGACTGAGTGTTCCTGACCTGAGCCCTAACCTTGGTGTATTCTGGTATTTCTTCACAGAGATGTTTGAACATTTCCGAGTTTTCTTCATATGCGTGTTCCAGATCAATGCATTTCTCTACACAGTACCGTTAGCAGTAAAACTTAGGTATGTACACATTTTTGCTAAACCGCTCATAATTTTCTGAAGGATTGCATGAATGTAGAGACTGTCGTGACCTTTTAGTTTGCTTGTGCATTAAATTTAAAGTGCATTTACTCATGGCCTCTGGCTCTGTCATACATGTATAAAGATATTCAAATATTATTTTAATAAGATAAAGCTGAATAAACATTGAACACATCTTTTGTCTTTTATTTATTACAACAGGGATCAGCCATTATCTGATCTATTTCCAGGGATCAACCAGTATTTCAGATGTACATGTACTGTTAGCTTTGAGGTCTCTATTTAAATCATATTCCATATGTGTTCATGAAGTATTATTTTTTTTGGCTAAATCAAGGGATCAGCCATTATCTTCTCTATTTCCAGGGATCAACCAGTATTTCTGATGTATGTTCTGGTAGCACTGATGTCTATATTTAAATCCTATCCCAGCTATGCTGATGTTGCCCTGTGTCTTACACTACTCCCCATGTGGAGACATGTTTTTGCTCGTAAGTGATTTGTAATTATCACTTTTTAAATTAAAAATATAAATAAATGCATATGAGGTGTTTTGAAATTGATTTTATTTCAGCCGAAGTAAATATTTTAAAACTTGTGACTTTGAATTTCAGACATGCGGAACACCTTCATAGTGAGCAACATGTTTATATGTTGTACCGTACTATCCCCCATACTCTGGCACCTGTGGATATACGCTGGCAGTGCCAATGCTAACTTCTACTTTGCCATTGCACTGGCATTCTCTACTGCACAGGTGAGTTGAGTTTAATTAACTATACAAAACTGAAAGCTGTAAATGACATTTTCAATATGTAATTGAATCTCTAATTGTAATATTTTACACAAAAGTTTCCTACCTGAGTCATGTCAAACACAACCAAAGATAATGACTATCTCAGATTGTCGCACTGCAGAGGATGACTGAAGGCTTGAAATTCTAGATTTTGATGTAAAGAGATTGTCCTATTCATGTAAGGAAAATGAAGTGATGATTAGTTGCACTGTTAATTTAAAGCTGCTCTGCCCTTTGGTTTTCAACACATCATCAGGAAAGCATGTCCACATAGTGCATACCCCGTTACACCCCTCTTTTTGTAGCAAAACTGGTGTTTACAGGGTTATATATGAGCCGCGGCGCGAGAAAACCGGTCTTCGGGGTTTCCGACCAGGTGTGACACAAATCGGCCTGTAAAGTCACAGAATCGAAGCAGGCTAGAGGCTTGATATTTCGGCTATAAGTAGAAGAGATATTGTACTATCTGAGTAGCGAAAACAAAGGCGCTGATCAGCTGTGCAGTTACTGCACAGCTGATCTGCGCCTTTGTTTTCGCATAGGCAAAAATCCGGTTTTCTCATGACGCGGCTCATATGTACCTGCAATGTTTGAGCAAACCTGAAAATTTTCAATTTTGACAGTGGTAATTTTTTTTTTTTATATTGTACGGGTGCATTTTAATGTGGGAATAAATTTATTTCTTTCAGATATTTTTGATAACAGATCTGATATTTGCTTACCTGCGACGAGAGTATGAGTTACGACACGGACAAAAACAGCTGCTAGAAAATGGAAAAGAAGCTCAAGTTATCCTGGACTAAATTCAGAGCTCAAGACATTCATAAATTGAAAGGGTAGAGTACTGCTCATTCAGAGCTAATCAAAAGCAAGTTAGTTACTTGAGAAGAGTATTGGAATGAAGTGGTATCAGGTGAATTGTCTTGGACTCAGTACCACACTAAAGTAGCTCTCTTACAGGAGCAGTGTTCTTCAGTCACTGCGCATTAGGAGGGTGGCTGAAATTGCTGAGAATGATGAAAATGACAACAAGCCGAAAGAAAATGAGCCATCCCGTGAGAAAACCAACAAAGTGGTTTCCGAACAGGTCCAACACAAACCACGCTGTACAAGAAAAGAAGATGGCTAAAGACTGGAAAGTTTGGATGTAGAAAGTAGAGGAATTGGACTATCCATGTAGCGAAAACAAAGGCGCTGATCAGCTTCGCGGTTACCGCGAAGCTGATCTGCGTCTTTGTTTTCGCATATGCAGATTGTTGGTTTTCTCATGAGGAGGCTCACATGTTATTGCCAGACAATGAAGGCAGTAATCATACTGCTTTTACTTGCAGACTTGTAAGTCTTGTAAGCAGGCTGGCATTTACACTGCTCTTTTATAGCAGTTTCAATGTTTATGCAAGCAAATATTATTTTCAGCCTAAGCCATGTTTGGTAATGGAGGAGTGGAGTGGCTCAGTGGTAAAGTGTCAGACTTTGAACAAAAGGTTAGGGTTTGAAAGTTACTACATGTACTGTCATATATAAAGCTTGAGAAACATATACTCACTGCCAAAAGCTCTATCGTGGCAGGACTGGGTTGCTAAACAAGAATACAGTTTTTTTATTGCTGTAAATGTTGGATTCCTTAGTAGAACAAATAAAACACACCTATGTACTGTAAATCCGGAAATTTTTGTGAGAACTTAATTTTCGCTAACATTTGTGAATTCGTTGCCTCGCGAAAATAAAGTTCTTGCTAATAAAGAATTACTATAAGCTTTATAGACTACACGAGTACTCGCTCGCGAATTCAAGAACTCGCTAATAAGTCAGAAATCGAAAATTCGCAAAATAAAAGTCTCGCGAAAATTTCCGAATTTACAGTATTTATTGTTGTGCAATATGTTTTGTAATGTATTTGCTTCCACTATGTTTTGTAATTTTTCTAAGTATGAAGTGCTTGTAATTTACTTTGAAAATTTTCATTTGTTAGCTTAAGTTGTACCAGGACCATAAGAACCCTCTTGAAGGACATAAAAGTCCACAAAGGATCTAAATGTACAAACCACATACCATTTCAAGTTTATATTATATTTTGTGCCATATTTACACAGTAGTTTAAATTCCTGTAAGGTTTTGAATTACATTATAGAAGTCTCTGTCACAACTAGATCTAACTTCTTCAGTGTTTTTAAAGAAGTATGTACAAGTAAATTGAGCCTTTGCACGAGAAAAATAACAATTTGGGTTTCAGAGCAGGTCCGACACAAACCAGCCTGTACAGTCACAGAAAACCTAGAAGCTTGAAATTTTGGGTTTAAGAAGAAGAGGCTGCTTATACTTTCTGTGTAGCGAAAAACAAAGACGCTGATCAGCTGTGCAGTTACTGCACAGCTGATCTGCGTCTTTGTTTTCGCATATGCAGTATGTTGGTTTTCTCATGCAAGGGCTCATTTATTATTTGATGATTTAATGGCAAGATTAAGTCGTTTTTCGTTTAAACTCTAGTTTATTCATAAATTTATAAAGATTAGTTTAATTAGTGTAATAACAATGAATCAATTAAAGGATAAAAAAAACAAGCTTATAAGAAGATATTTTTTTTTAGGTTTATATTGTCATGAAAATATCTCATTGGACCCATGATGTTGCATTTCACAAAATGTGGCTAAGCATAGGAAACAATTTAATTTCAAGTCCACTAAAATTACATACATATACTCAGAGGAAAAAGTTTAGTCAGTAACTTTGACAAGCCCTATCATACCCTGCTGCTTGCCTTAGATGTTCCCCATTATTAAATTCTTTCTTATTTTGAAACGAAACTTCAGCAGTTGTCCATTTCTACAGGGTTATTGGCCTTTGTCGTAAAACATCATTTTTGTAATTACCCGATAAATGATAAAATCGGCATTTTCATTAATAGCGTTTTATAATAGAAGTTGTTGCTAGTAACAAAAATCGGAAAAAAAATCTTTTCAAAATTCAACCACAGTCTTGAGAAATAACATATCAAATATTCTTCATTTTGAGATTACATCCCTTTCATTTAAAATAAGAGCGAAAATCAGAGTATGCACTCTGACAATTTTTTTTTGTTGGAAATGTTAGGTTTTATTCACAGCTTTACGAATGGTAATTTTAATCCCAAACAATCAAAGTGCTTTGGAGCTATTGCCAATTAAACAGTCCCAATGGGGTTTTACTTGTATTTTCACTGACTAAACTTTTGACGGTGAGCATATAATGTAATCATTTACTGAATAAGTTCCTCTTTTTATATATTTTCTCAAATATTCCACTGTTTGTATTTGTTATTGATATGATTTGGTAATAAAAATGAACCAGTTTTTTGCTGGTTAAGTGAAACAAATCGTTTGCTTTGGATCCAACCATACTGGACCATGGAATGAGGAAGCAGTTTCTCCATCCCAACATGGCTGAATACATTTACATGTTACCTGGAACAGTTTATAACAACAGCTACCACAAAAGTCTATCCAAAATTTCAAAGGTGAAGATTATTTCAGCCATGAAGCAGGCTGGTTCAAGCCTATATACCCAGGAAGCAGTGGCTTCTTCAATACATTTCTGAAAACATGACGAACAGCAACAACACAACAATCTCAAAATGCAAAGATCAAGTCAGTCTAAGCAACATTGAGCTCGCTCATTTTCTTCAACTTTGGGAATCATTCCACTGATGTGTATGGGACTGTTTTTTTTTTTTTGTTTTGTTTTTTTTTTCATTTTTAGCTCGATTGCACGAATTGTAGTCACCTTGGTCGTCCTCTTTCCTGTGTGTGTGCTCGTCACACTGCGTTTTAGTTATCTAAAAGTCCATATCTTGACAAACACTCATCAGAAAGCTTTCATACTTGAGCCATAGATACCTTGTAGAGTTAGCTTTCATTCCATGGCATCTGATCTCTGTGTCCATGCCACGGGGTGGGATTGGAGGTTAAAATCTAGAACACCTTCAAAAAAGGCTATTCTGTGGCATAATTTTCTAGAATGCCATACCTTGACAACCACTAAGCAGAAAGCATTTATACGCGGCCCATAAATACCCTGTAGCGTTGGAATCAGATCCCTTGGTTGGGCCATGCCAGGTGGTGGGGCTAGAGGTTAGAATCTAGAACATCTTCAATAAATTGTTTTTTCTGTGGTATAGTATTTTAGACGTCTATATCTTGACAATCTCTTATCAGAGGGCATTCATTCTTGGACCATAGGTACCCTGTAGGGTCGGGTTTCACTTCATGGCATCCGATCCCTGGGTCCATGCCTGGGTGGGGGTAGAGATTAAATAGTGTCAAAACTGACTTGCAGTGAAACAGGGGTAGGTGTATTCCTTGGACCAAATCCACTTGGACCTCTGGACTTGGACCAGTCCAAGTAAATATCAGATGGACCAAACAGGATATTCCTTGGACCAGGTAATCCTTGGACCCGTCATTTGGAAGTAATATACATGTTAAAATCAGATGGACCAAACAGGGTATTCCTTGGACCAGGTAATCCTTGGACTAGATATACCTTTTGGACCAGTCATTATCTATTGGATTTAGATCAATAGGTATTGAATTATAAATACTGAATTTGAACAGATTATAATTTTATTTGATATTTATTGAATCAGTATGAACAAGTATAAAAAAAAATAGTTGATTAGTTGATGCTGAATTTAAAACATAATTCAACAGTTTTTGGTTATTATCTAAAATCAAATCAAATGATCAATAAATCTTTTGTTTTCAATCTCTGTGGCTAGTTGATTAATATTTGACAAGTTTAAATTCATATTTTTCCACATTACCCAAATTTAAGGATATACACATATAATGGGTCTTTAAAGATCATCTTTAAATATACAGTGGTGTCAAAGGTGTCAAAATAAGTTGAAACAACATACACACAGGGATATTTATATAAGGTGTTAGAAGTGTCATGTTGCATGTCCATCAGAAAGTTACTTTGGGATAATCAGGACATGAAGATGGATGAAAACTAACACTTTTCTGAAGAGATAAAGAAACACAGAAATGAAAAAAAATCTAGATTCAGGAAATTTTTTGTTATAAATTCAAATGATACTTTTTTTCCTCAAAAAATATTTAAGGAAACTGAGACCCACAACATATTTTGGATCCACTTTCAGATAAGGCTTTATAATTCAAGTATGTATTTTAACAGCATATCTTAACATGTAGATTACTTCCAAATAACTGGTCCAATGATTACCTGGTCCAAGGAATACCCTGTTTTGTCCATCTGATATTCACTTGGACTGGTCCAAGTACAGCGGTCCAAGTGGATTTGGTCCAAGGAATACACTTACCCATGAAACAGCAGGGGATACAGAAGTTAGTCTTTTCATATCGTATCTGACTATAGATACATGTAGCCACAATGCCTGTAAATGGCCAGTTTAATGTTTTCTGGCTAGTTGACTGGAAATATTCAATTTAACATTTCTGACCACTAACAGGTGACTATTAAAATAGCCCTTCCGTTTGTTTTAACGTGATGTATGTACATTTAGTTATATCTTTTTTGAAATTAGAACATGGCACTTAATAAGTTAATATGCATAAAACTCTTCTCACATGGGTCCAACTGGTTTGTAATCTGGGTAGGTCGCTATAGGTTTGTACTCTACTTCATCCGGGTACCCAAACGCTTGTGGACCTACATGTTTCAGCGCTTTACAAGTTGTCATCAAGGGAGCAGCAGGCATTGCGACAACACTGACATGCATTCCACACTGAAGTTCATCAGCAGGGATTGGCTGGGCAGTATCAATGTCAAGGACTGTTATCAGATCTGGAGCACATGCAACAACTTCTCCCGGGAGGCTATCTTCATCTTTCCTTGCTACCAGAAACTCGTTTTGAATGTCGATGGTGATTCCTTGACCAGTATAATCCTCAATACCCACGACTTTAACGGTTCCCCGAGAGAAACCACAAGTTACTTCTCGTCTGGCTCCAATAAGCTTCCCATTTATTAGTAATTTGCCGTTGGTTAGTTTGATAGTTTCATCCACAGGAGATCTGTTATCTCTTCTAGCTTCCATTACTGCATTGCCTATTCTCCAGGCATAGCTGGTGCTGTGTTTTACTGTAAACTTCATGATTTGATCATGCGTAAAATGTGAGGGAACAACACAGGCTACGTAGCCCATGCCTACGGTGGATTGGCGAAAACAGTCCTCCAATCGTTTAGGATTACTAGCATACAAAGCAACACTTCTCCGTCCCTTGTCATCAGCTAGTGCAGATGGGTAACAAGGACAGTCATAAATGAAAGGTGCAAACATCTGGAGCTCTGGAAACGCGCGCCCCATACCATCACAGTCAAGCACGGGCAAGTCGAGCTCCGCACCAACAAGGAGTGGTTCAATGGAGTTCATTCCGCCAATCTCTGCGCTCATAACAGCCGCTATTTTCTTTCCTCCCACCGTTCTAGATTTGTACTCCGCTGTTGGTTTGTAGTCATCTACATAGGCAAGACCTTCTTCCTCCTTAATTTCAACGCCTTCCTTATTATTTAGTTGCCCATTTTCATAGTGCCCTATGTTGTACAGATCCTGCATTGCGTAAACTGCTTCTTTTCCCTCCGTCCCGGACAGTAACTTCTCATGAAACACTGTAGGTGCACCCATAACTGCTACCACAATTGTTAGGTCGTTTTCCTTATCTGCAGTCTTGAAAAATTTTGATGGCGTTATGACCCTCGGTCGATTGCCAGCCCGCAGTGCTATGAGGGCTTCAATTTTCCCGAGGTTTGGACTGCCTCCTCCCCCAGAGCCAAGGATCCCTGCACCGATGCTTATACATTCTATATCATATTCACTGATTAACCATTCTCCAGTTGTCTCATCAATGCAAGGCGACTGGATCCTAATGTCGATATTAGCATCTTCATCAAGGAGTTTGCCAGTTGTTGTGGTAGTCTGTTTCTCTTTGGCCTCGACCTTCTTTGATTGTTTGTCCTTCAGTGATGCTAATAGCACTTTACATGTTTCTGCGTCCGTTGCCTCTAATTCTGCAACAACTTTTACTATAACTCTAGTATGGCCAGGTATATGAGAGATAGGAACAACTTTCTTGTTCAAGAGTTTAACAGACTCTAACTTTCCTCCAAGCCCAACAACTTTTGTTTCAGATAGCTTTATACATTCATGTATAGCCATATATGTAGCGTTGGACATAGCTTCATACTTGACTTTCTCAGTGACCGAATCCTCCGTTGCCTCAGAACTATGTCCAATATTCGAAATCGCATTCTTGATCTTTTCATCAAGCTCGGTTTTATTCACAAACTCTTCCAAATTAAGAGTGTCATCCACGGTGGCTGTGACCTGACTCAATGCTGCCCCTACAGCGCTTGCCACTTCAAAGTGCTCCGGTCTGATTATCGAAGAAACGCCAGAGAATTTGTGCTTTTTATCAATAAGTATACTACCGCCGCCAACCAAAATCAGAGGAAGGTCCTGACCATAAAATCTCATTCGGTCCAGACAGTCTGTAACCATCTGGTACAAAGCTACAATGCCATCTTCTACTGTCGCTTTGGGTATCGAGTTAACATTTTCTATATTTCCAACTTGCACAATGCCCGCTGCTACAGCAATATCAATGGCTGTAATTGATCGGTCGTCTATTTTCATTCCTTGATCGGCAAATACAAGTGCCTCATTTGCTATATTATTACCAGAACTTGCCGGACCTATTTTGACTTTATTTCCCTTGTGCGTTACATACGACCCGCCTCCCAGGCCAATGCTGATGACATCTGGCATTCTGAAATTTGTTCTGATTCCGCAAATCTTAACTTCGGAAGATGCGCGTCTTGGAAAGGCTTTCATCAACACACCGACATCCGTACTTGTGCCTCCTGGAATTATATAAATAATCCACGGATATTAAAGAGTAAAATAGGGTGTTGAGGATAGTGCTTTTAAAGCATGGAAAAACAAGTATCTGCATTATTGTGGATAAACGTATAAAGTTTTATTCACAAAATACTTATCTTTTACCTCCTAAACACAAATCGTCCGTTGGGCATTTGAAGCAGAGTATCCAAGAATTTCATAGAAAGTATGTCTTGGTTCCAGCAGACAAGGCCGCAAACAATGTTGTTGTTGTTTGTAGGCTTCACTACATTGACACCTTAAAACAAGAGAGTGATGGTACCAGGGCTTATAAGGAGACAGATAATGATAAAATATCTGTAGTTAATACTCACATAAACGAATTACCTATTAAGTTTTCTGTATGTGTCAATGAAGGCCAAGACAAACTTCCTACGATGTATTGGTTACCTAAGCTTCACAATAGACCGTATAAAGCTGAGATTTACATGTATTGCAAATTCTAGTTCTTGTACTACCACTGAACTTTCTAAATTATTAACTTCCTGTCTTACTGCTATCAAATCTCATGTCAAAAGATACTGTGAGACGGTGTACGAAACTTAGAATAAAAATTGGTTTTGGTCAATAAAAATTCTGGCGAGGTGCTCAGTAAACTGAAGTGTAGAGGATTCCGTGGAACGAGCGTGTCCACATACGATTTTTCTACTCTGTATACCACATTGCCACATAATCTGATAAAAGAAAAACTGCTCGATTTGATAGAGTGGACCTTCAAACTATGGTTCACTTTATTTGGCCTGTAATGACAGAAAGGCTTTTTCACTCCGTGACTTCCTCTAACCAAAGTCGAATATACCATTTGGTCATGTCACAATGGATAATATTTAAATGAGATTTGGAACCAAGTTATACAGACAAATTGTTGGAATTCCGATGGGTACCAATTGCGCCCCTCTCGTAGCTGTTTTATTTTATACTGCTACGAAAGAGATTTCATGGATTCTCTTAACCATAACAACCAAGCTGGAGTTATCGAGGCTTTTTGTGTCGGGCGTCAGACTCTATGATGGCCTCGACTTTAAGCTACATGTATTCATTTTAGTTGGTTGGGGCTGGAGCTTCTTGTCTGTTGCTTGGCCCACTGGTGTTCAACTGGTGTTTCTCTTTTGCTTGGACGCCCAGGGATCTCCATCGTCGGGCAGCTTACTGAATCTGTGAGTCCTCGTTTTTGATTCATCATGGTGGTTATCATGATTTATTTGTTTGTCCTTGATGATTCACTGACTAGTTAGAGATTCACCAAGAGGACGGAAAAACTATGTGTTGTGAACCACAGCAGAAGCTGTAACCTCACCCTCAGCTTCTGCTAAGGTTCATAACACATAGTTAGTTGTTCGGTCCTCGCGGTGAATCTCTAACTAGTCAATTAATCATCAAGGACAAATAAATCATGATAACCATGTAAAACTAGTTAAAGCCCGCCAGTAATTTTGTATTACTGATCGTTCCAAGGCGATACTTCTGTTGTGGTTCTTGTTGTTTTATGTCTTGGTGTTGAATTTGTGTGCTGTTTGCGCCTTATGTGCATTTTCATATTTAAGTGAGGTCTAGGTAACTGAGAGGCCGCCTATTTGGAAATGGCTGCTCACTCGGCTTACAATGTATTTTCTTAGTACACATATCTAATTGTCAATTTAGTTTTTTTCCCACTTCGGTTTTTGGAGTGGGAATTTCTTTCTGATTGCGCCTTTTCCTGGTCATTGCCTACTTGCACCTTTTAATGACTTCAAACATAATTTCTGATTAGAATGTTTCAATTTCTCGATAGCTAGCTGAACTGTGACAGTTGACCGTAATCAACACTGAAATATATGTTTCAGCAGATGAAAACTGAATGTAAATGTTACTCAGAAGCATGTATCAAACCACATGAAAGCATTCTTACATGAATTCAAAATCATGGTCCTCAGAAGGACTGAACCTTTCAAGTGATTCAAGTCAAACTATCCATACTCAAACTATCCATACATACAAGTTTTTCGGTTTACTTTGGTGGTTATATCTTCAAACACATTTTGGGTTGCACATATGACATCTTAACGTTAGTTAGACGTCCAATGCAATATCCCGGCATGACCATAGCTGTTGACTAGACGAAAACATAATTAAAAAAAAAAAAAAAAAAAAAAAAAAAAAAAAAAATAAGGAAAGAAAAGGATCATGCGAAGAATATGAAGATGAGCAAGTACATACCTATATCAACAACTAGAGCATCGTCTACGCCAGACAAGAACGCAGCACCTCGCATACTGTTGGTAGCTCCAGACGCGAAAGTATTCACTGGAAATTTCATCATCAAATCTTCGTGCATGATCGTCCCGTCGTTTTGTGTCAGGAACAGTGGACAGTCTAATCCCAGTTCTCCGAGCGCTTCCCGGAATCCAGTTATAACCTCGGCACATAACGGTTTGATGCATTCATTGAGAATTGCAGCATTTTCCCGCTGTAGCAGCCCAAGTCCCCCTATGGATTTACTTGCTGTTACACTAGCCTCCGGATAGTGGGTTTCGATCAATTCCACGACCTCATCTTCTTGATCCGGTCGGACTGGGGAATATATCCCCGACACAACGATATGACGCTCCCCACGACTTTTCAATGTTTCAATCACAGACAAAAGTTCAGTCTTGTCAAGTTTAGTGATGTCTTGTCCATCGAACTGATAACCTCCATTAACCAGAAAAATAGACCCCTTTATGGTATCCACTATGTTTGAGGAAAAATCAGAGAACGGCGGTAGCCTCTTTGATGCCGTTCCACATAGGCGTATAACCGACACTTTGGCGAGCCTTTTCCCCTTGACAACTGCGTTTATAAAGTGGGTAGTTCCAATGTTCACTTGCTGCACCGCGACACTCGTTAATCTATCTTCAAGTTTTAATAGGGCTAGTCGAATCGCCTCTTTCACTCCAGAAGTGATATCCGCAGTGGTTAGTGTCTTTGCCGTGGACAGTACCCGCGCTTTCCCCTTCGCTCTGTCGACGACCACAGCGTCCGTATTAGTCCCTCCCACGTCTACACCTATTAAAACAACAGGAGTCTCCATTTTTGATGTTTGAAACTTTGATTGTCTACTCCACCGAATGTTGCTATAAATTACTAGTATATCAATTAACCCATATTTGACGAATGGATTCTCCCATCATAATCAATTAGATGAGTCCACTTTCATTTCTAGGGGTGTTAGGAGATATTTTTAATTTTTGTCTCGATTTTCGACGAAATTTCTTTTAGCAAACAGAATAGCCCCCGCGTTCTGTGGCGTCACGTCTGGGGCTATGCTGTTTGCCTAAGTCCCATAAAAAGGACGTCAGGCTTATATGAGTTAACGCTTTGTCTTTTCTTGTCTATAGTCACTTCTCCTGCATTGACAATTGTCTTCATTTGTATTTACTGGTTCGATAGTGTGTGGTATCACGTTACCACGTGCTCCTGCATGATCTGCGTTATACTATATCATGTATTCAGCTCACCTGAGCCGAAGGATCATCAGGCGTGAATTGTATAAAGCTAGCGCTAGGACTTACATGATTATTTCACTGAAACCGAAAGGGCTAAAATGTACAAGTAGGCAATGATCAGGAAAAGGCACAATCAGAAAGAAATTCCCACTCCAAAAACCGAGGCCGCGGAGAAACACAAAATTGACAATTAGGTACTTATACTTAGAAATCATATCGCAAGCCAAGGGAGCAGCTATTTCCAAATAGGCGGCCACTCAGTTACCCGAACTTAAATAAAAATATGAAAACGTACATAAGGTTCGAACAGTACGAAAATTCGACCCCGGAACAACATAAAACAACTTGAACCACAACACAAGCCGATTTTAATACTACTAGTTTTGTATTGACTGCCATTTTGAAAGTTTCACAAATTTACTGTAATTCACTTTGGTTCCATGTTGCCAAATCTAAAGGACCACTGAAGAGGCTTGAGTAGCCGAAACCGCGGTATGGCCCATCGCTTTTCTCATCAATATGCTCAATGCTCTTAAAGGATCTCAGTTTTATTTTCATTTATAGGCACCTAACCTCACCCTCATCTTCTGCAGTGGTTCACAACATTAAGGTAGTTGTTCGGTCCTCTTGCTGAATCTCTAACTAGTCAATGAATCATCAAGGATAAACAAATAAATCATGATAAGCACCCTGATGAATCAGAAACGAGAACTCAACAGATTTCAGTAATCTGTCCGACGATGGAGATCCCTGGGCGCCGAATAACTTACTGAAACCCGGAGCAAAATAAAAACACTAGTTGAACCCCGGTGGGCCAAGCAACAGACAAGAAGCTTCGGCCCAAACCAACTAAAATGAATAGCTTTATGTCGGGGCCATCATAGAGTCTGACGCCCGATCCACCGGCGTGCAATTAAAGAAGATAGCACAGTTATCAACCATGACTGGGTTAAAAACTGAACATGCAGACAGTCACATAACATTCAAGTTATAACATACACGTCTGTAACGTGTTATGATTTTCCTGAACTGAAAAGAAAAATCATTCCGTCCTTTAAGTTTCTTAAATTTGTAAACCAAGTCACCATAAAATTCTGGTTCCGAAAGGCCCTCACGTAAAAGCGTCTTTGACCCAGCATTAAATTTGGAAATCATCTCATAGTGTCTGCGATAAAGTTTAGCAAATGTTTTTCGAAGTTTATTAAACCGATAGCTCTGCTGGAGACGTTTGGCTGTTGAACATTCATTTCGCGCGTTGAAGTCCGCTACATGATTGCAGACTCTAGCAAACCTAATAAGTTGCGAAATGTGTACACCATAAGAAGCCTGGCGAGGAACGTCACCATCTAAAAAACGGAAAATGTACTATATCAAAATCATAGTCATCGCGTTTTTCATAATTTTTAGAAGAAACAAATCCATTTGCAATGGAAAGATGTAAATCCAAAAAGGGTTCTTCGGTATCTGTGGTGTAGGCTTTATTCAACTGTAGTTCTGGTAGATAAATTTGATTGACAATGCCTTAAAACTAAGGCTTGTCAATGTTCTAAAGGTCATCGAGGTACCTAGAAGTCGAATTAAAAAACAGGAAAGCTTTTTTCATTTCCCCCGACCAAAGTCGATATACAGATATTATACACTTTGGTCAAGTCAGACTTATCTATCTCCTGGATAATATTTATGTTAGATTCGGAACCAAGTTATACAGACAAACTCTTGGAATTCCGACGGGTACAAATTGCGCCCCTCTCGTTGCTGATTTATTTTTATACTGCTACGAACAATGGTTTTGAATGTTAATTTTCAAATTATAAAAGGTTATAGAATAGTTTGGATTCTTAAAGCCTTGTAGTTCGGTGGTAAGAGCACATGTCACAACTCCTTACTTGGCACGTCATTGTAGCGGGTTCGAAACCCGTGTTTTTATTTTAGATGCAACATTTTTGATGCTGAAATTCGCCACTAACTTTAAGGGGCTATTGTAATTCTGGGCGCTGATCAGTTGTTATATACGACCATCATGCCTTGTAGATGCTCGTCCCAAGATGGACGCAATAAATTATAGGAGACAGCTTTCTATTGGTCAGAGTTTGGACGTCCAGGGACTGGCTTGCCCCTCCTCTGCCACAGTAAGGTCTGGAAATTGCTTTGGCATCATTCTAGGGGGTTCAGAGCCTGGGTCACACCGGTATTTAGTGAAGTCTGTGACGCCTTCAGATCGCAGATAGTCCTCGTCTATAAGACTGGCACCGTTCAACCTGCAAATTGTTTTATGTTTAATGAAGCATTTACAAAATTAACACTAACAAGTGTTTGTGGTCTGTGGTTAAGCCAGTGTAAACGAGGTATTGTTGGATTGATCCCGTTTCTCAAGTCTTTCGGAAAAAAACACAATGCCAATGTCTCCATACGACGCGAAGCTAGCTGTTGAGTGGGGCGTAAAACATGAAATAATAATAATAATAATAATAATATAATAATAATAAAACATAATAATAATAAAACATAATAAATGTCTCACCGCGATGGAAGACTTTAAAGTTAAAGGCTAAACTTCATGTATATGCACATGTATCTGAATTTTTTTAATCACTGCAGAAACGTCTGAACCTTTTCACTATTTTAAAAAAGTTAAAAAGGCCATTCTGAGGAGGCAATACTGATCTTTGACATTAATTGTTTGTTTGTGTTGGCGCCTAACATCCACGAACAACAGCATAGGTCATATCAGAACAGTCAATTATAATACTGGTCTAGCCTTCCAGAGCCGATTACCAGTATCCCACCCCACCCCACACACTAAACTGCCAACCGCTCTTCATGAATCAGTGGAAGAGGAAAATTGGCCATTTCATTTAAGAAATGTGCCCGATGTGAAGCTTAATCGTAAGTCCACCGCCACTTCTCTACGAATCGAACATGCTACCGACACTAACTGGCCTTTCGGGATAAGTTTTGAAAAAAAAAAAAAAAAAAAAAAAAAAAAAACTTGACATACTTGTCACTTGGTTCATTGGCAATTCCTAGTACAGCGTCCGCAAATATATGTGGTGTTCTCATGTGGCTATCTGGAACGTTGGCGACGTCAGTCACGTGACTTTTGATCGCTGTTGCTGGCCATAGAGTGCTGATACTCACGCCTACATGTGGAACAGAAACCTCACTGGCCATTACGAAAACACGCCCATGTAATATACAGATTTTTCTTAAGTTGTAAAAATTGAAAATTTTCAGAACTTTTTTTTTTTTTTTTTTTAATATTTTTCTTAATTTTGCTCAAAACATAGATTGTGGGTACACGTTAGAACCGCCTCGCCAGAAAACATGTAGGATTTGTTACAGGGAAAATTTTTGACTTTGAGGTGATACCCATGTTAATTTTATTGGCACGCATTGTGTAATTTAATTTAATTGAAAAGGGAAATTCAGGATCAAATGGTGATGGATACCAATTGAAATTGAATTGTTCAACTCAAGTCTCATAGTATATTACGACAAAGCTACCTGTATCTTTGAGTTCATTTGCCAGACCTTTGGCCAACACTGTCATTCCAACCTTGGTGATACTGTATGGAGTTTTACCTTTGAAAAATCTGCAAGGAAACGTGAACACATAAATTTTCTGTTTAATGTCAGAGGTAGACTAGCTACTAATCTGTAAAACATATTACTGTCATATGATTATTGTTTTCATTTGTATTATTTTCTCTATATTGAAATTTCTCGAGTCTCTAAGCCTGTAAGCTAGTCTATCAATGAATTTTTCTTCAATGTCTTGGCTGAGTTTTAAAAATCGAGCCCCATCTATAGACTAGATTAAAAAATGAAAATTACGAAAGGCGTTTTCTTTATTTCTAAGCCTTGGGCAAGGCTATGCCAGAGGCTTTGGTAAATTATATAATGGACATAAATCTATTTCTTGTGAACTGGGATTTTTGTTAACAAACCATGTGGTGGATATTTCTATTTTCAGTACAAATTATTACAATCAGTCAAATAAATGCACAGCATGCTCGGAAGAGCTACATTTATATTAAAAAAAAAAACTGTGCTGACGACGAATTTTCAGTATTTTTCTTTTGTAAAAAAAAAAAAAAAAAAAAAAAAAAAAAAACGATTTTATCTATTCATTTCTTTCTTTAAATTCGTCCGAGTACACTATGTATGCATGTTGATGCTACATATAGTGGAACAAACCTGTTGTAAATGGGCGGCGCCACAAGCACTATTTTTCCTGTCTTTTTACTCAAAAAGTGCGGAAGGACTTCCTGTACCATGGCGTAGGCACCTCGGACATTCACCGCCATCATAAGGTCAAACCTCTTCATTGGCGTCTCTATCACCGGCTTCCAGAGGATTGCACCAGCGTTATACACAGCGACGTCCAGGCGCTGGAACCTAGTTTGATTATAATCATTGAATCACGTTGAATGCTCAAACAAACAATTTCATGAACCAGTTGTGAGAAAATAGTTCAGATAGTTACAAGTTGGCTTTCATGTAGGTTACAGCAGCTGACTGTACGTGTGAAGAAAACATAGGCAGGTGGTCAAGGGCTATTTTACAGGGAGTTTATTTCTTGTATTCAGGGTGTACAATCGCTAAGGTGTCGGTTATACGCCTTTGTGGAACTGCACCTAAGAGGCTAGTACCACCGTTTTCTGACATCTTATTTTCTCCAGTCATCGTTCGCATTTATGATTTACTGGATAACGTAACTTTTACTTTATCCAAAGCAGATCATACCTTTCTAACGTCTGTTTGACCACGTTCTGAATATCAGCTTCGTTCCTACAGTCACATCTGACAGGCAACGCCACCCCACCACCTGTCGCTATCTCCTGTGCCACTGTACAGACAGACCCCGGTAACTTGTCTGTCGAATCGACAGTCTTGGACGCCACCGTCACTGCATAGTTGTTCTGGGCCAACGCGATGGCAATCTGACGTCCAATACCACGTGATGCGCCTATGACCAGTGCGGACTTCATCATCTAGACGTCAAACATTTTCAGATAGACCCAAGATCATCTGGAGAATACAAAACGAGACAAATACGCTTTAAAGGAATCTCTAAATTTATGAGAGTTGAAAGGGACTTGCTAGAGCTGTATACTAGTATTAAAACAGCGATGCTGAGATAATGGCATACATATGTCATGTATATGTTGCACCATGAACGGCTCCGTATTGGGACAAAGACCTGGCGCTTATTTGGAATAACCTGTACCAGAGATATATTCATCTCAGAGATATATACTATTCATCTTTATCTCAGCCTGTACTTCATTGTTGTGGAACGTTTAAAATGCCCCGATTGACAACAGCATAAATCACAAATATTACCTGCTAAAACCAAATGGAATCGACGATAGCGCACATTACTTGAAAAGAGGGTAGGCCTGTACGATGTAGTTTCACCCTAACATCCATACATGTACATTTTCAATGAGATAAATCTGGTCGTGGCGACTGTAATATTATAGTCAAATTTGTAAGTATACCAAAAAACATTTCGTGTTTTTCATGTATAAAGACCTAGATCGATAGAAAAAGAAATAAAAATACATACCCGATATAATACAAGGCAGACCATATGATATACCGGATAGCATAATTACAACATGCTCTATCGAACCAGTAAATAGGTCAGCTGGCTACCCTTTTGCTAATTGTCAATAGAGAAGAAGTGAATGAGACGGGAAACACATAAAGTTAAAGTACGTGTAGATCTAGGAGATATATAGCTTCAGATATTAAGAGAGAATGGATGCTCCGGTTGTTGTAATAGGGATAGACGTGGGAGGGACGAATACGGACGCTGTGGTCGTCGACAGAGTTAGGGGGAAAGCGCGGGTATTGTCGGCGGCAAAGACACTGACTACTGCAGATATCACTTCCGGGGTGAAAGAGGCGATTAGATTAGCACTTTTGAAACTCGAAAATCGATTCACGAGTGTCGCGGTGCAACAAGTGAACATTGGAACTACTCACTTTATAAACGCAGTAGTTGAGGGGAAACGGCTCGCTAAGGTATCGGTTATACGCCTATGTGGAACGGCATCAAAGAGACTACCGCCGTTCTCCGATTTTCCTTCAAACATAGCAGATGCTATCAAGGGATCTGTTTTTCTGGTAAACGGAGGATATCAGTTCGATGGACAAGATATCACTAAACTTGACAAGACTGAACTTTTATCCGTGGTCGAAACATTGAAGAGCCGCGGGGAGCGGCATATCGTTGTGTCAGGTATATTCTCCCCAGTACGTCCTGATCAAGAAGATGAGGTCGTGGAACTGATCAAAACCCACTATCCGGAGGCAAGTGTTACAGCGAGTAAATCTACAGGAAGGCTTGGGCTACTGGAGAGAGAGAACGCTGCGATTTTGAATGAATGCATCAGGCCACTGTGTGTTGAGGTTATAAATGGGTTTCGAACATCGCTTGGGGAACTGGGGTTAGACTGTCCGATGTTTCTCACACAAAACGACGGGACGATCATTCATGAGGATCTGGCACTGAAGTTTCCAGTGAACACATTTGCTTCTGGAGCTACCAACAGCATGCGGGGAGCCGCATTCTTGTCAGGTGTACACGATGCTCTAGTTGTTGATATAGGTATGTACATCTTCTGTGTTTACATGCACCTGAGTACTCCTATCATTTACTTTCAATTCTTCGGCAAACATCTATATATAATTCAATGTTGCTTAAGGGAGTGCGGTGGTCCAGTGGTTAGTATGTTGGATTCTGGATCGAGAGTTTGGGATTCGAACCTTACTGTCAGTCTGTCACCGCGTTGTTTCATTAAATAGGGAACATTAACTCCCAAAAAGTACACAAAGCCTGTAGGCACTGTTGCATAGACTTAAGCTGCCATTAAACCTTAAGCTGCCATAAAATTCATGATCTCTATTAAGATAACATAACTTTTCCGCTGCATAAAAAATTGTAAAGTACCTCTGGAGCTATTAGCTTATGTCAGCTTAAAGTATGCGCTATTGTCGACTTACATAAACATGTATGCAACAAGGGTATATACTAATCGAGTGACGACAGTTTCCAGCTTAATAGGGGTAAAGCTGCCATTAGGTTAACTGGAACTTTAACCTGCCATTAAGAATAAATAGAATTTTATTCAACACCCATGAAGTGTTGAACAATACAGATTTATTTATTATTCTATTTTAATTCAGTTTTACGTCCCTTTCAAGATTATTTCAGCTCATATGAGACGGGCCAATCAGTAGGTGGGCGAAAACGGGAGAATCCCGAGAAAAACACCTGGCACACCCGCAAGCAGAACATGGATTGTCTCACATTTGGCCTGTGCGGGATTCGAACCCACACCAGACACAACGGTGTCGATGATCGAGTGATTAAAAGAAACAGCGCTCTCTTAACCGCTTGGCCACGGGGCCGCAAATGCAGATTTAGGGAAGCCAACTAACGTGAAAACACTAGATGATTTAAAACTATACTTTGGAAATACATACATTTCTATTTTTTCTATGTACTTAATATTTATGGTTAGTATTATAATTCCAGGTGGTACGAGTACGGATGTCGGTGTGTTGATGAAAGCCTTTCCAAGACATGCATCTTCCGAAGTTAAAATAGGTGGAATCAGAACGAATTTTAGAATGCCAGATGTCATCAGCATTGGCCTGGGAGGCGGCTCGTACGTAACGCACAAAGGGAATAAAGTTAAGATAGGTCCGACCAGTGCTGGTTACAATATTGTTAAAGAAGCTATGGTTTTTGCAGATAAAGGAACGGAAATGGGTGACAGATCAATTACTGCAACCGATATCGCTGTAGCAGCGGGTTTAGCACAAGTAGGAAACAAAGAAAACGTAAACTCAATTCCCAAAACGACAGTTGAAGATGGGATTCAAGTTCTGCATCAAATGGTCACAGACTGTTTGGACCAAATGCGGTTTAATGATCGGGATCTACCTCTGATTTTGGTGGGCGGAGGGAGTATTCTTATTGATGAAAAGCACAAATTCTCTGGCGTATCTTCAATAATCAAACCGGAACATTTCGACGTGGCAAACGCTGTTGGGGCAGCATTGAGTCAGGTCTCCGCTACCGTTGATGACACACTTAATTTGGAAAAGTTTGTGAATAAAACTGAGCTTGACGAAAAGATCATGCAGGCGATTTCAAGTCTGGGACAAGGGTCTGAGGAAACGGAAGAATCGGCCAGAGAAAAGGTCAAGAATGAATTGATGACCAAGGCAAGAGACAGGGCTATAAATGAATGCGTAAAGCATGCTCAATCAAAAGTTCTTAAGCTTGGAGGAAAGAAAGAATCAATCGATCTCTTGGACAAAGAAGATATTCCTATCTCCTATATCCCTGGCCACACCAGAATTAAAGTAAAAGTCGTTGCAGAATTACAGGCATCGAAAGAAAGCACGTGTAACGTTCCATTAGCGTCACTGAAGGATAAACATCAAAAGCAAGCGGAGGTGAAAGAGAAACAGACTGTTTCTGCAACTGGAAAAATTCTTGATGAGAGTGATAAGTTTAAGGTTCAATCGCCCACCATTGATGAGAAAACTGGAGAATGGCTGATCAGTGAATATGATATAGAGTGTATCAGTATCGGAGCTGGGGTCTTAGGCTCCGGTGGAGGAGGAAATCCGCACCTCGGGAAAGTCGCGGCACTCTTAGCACTGCGAGCCGGCAAACAACCAAGGGTCATAACACCATCTAAATTTTTCAAGACTGCTGACAAGAAAAACGATCTGACGGTTTTGGTAGCGGCTATGGGTGCACCTACAGTGCTGTACGAGAAGCTACAGTCGGGAACGGAAACGAAAGCTGCTCTTGACGCATTGCAAGATCTTTATAACATAGGGAAATATAAGAATGGTCAACTTAACGTTAAAGAAGGCGTTGAAATTAAGGAGGAAGAAGGGCTTGCTTACGTGGATGACTACAAACCAACGGGGGCCTATAAATCTGGAGCGATAGATGGAAAGAAAATAGCGGCTATCATGAGCGCGGAGATTGGCGGAATGAACTCCATTGAACCACTCCTTGTTGGTGCGGAGCTTGACTTGCCCGTGCTTGACTGTGATGGTATGGGTCGCGCGTTTCCAGAGCTCCAGATGTTTGCACCTTTCATTTATGACTGTCCTTGCTACCCATCTGCAATAGCTGATGACAAGGGACGCAAAAGTGTTGCTTTGTATGCCAGTAACCCTAAACGACTGGAGGACTGTTTTCGCCAAGCCGTCATAAGCATGGGCTGTACAGCTGGAATCGTTCTCACGCACTTTACACAAGAACAGATTATGAAGTATACCGTACAACACAGCACGAGCTATGCCTGGAGGATAGGCAATGCAGTGATTGAAGCTAGAAGAGATAACATATCTCCTGTAGACGCACTGATCAAGCTAACCAACGGCAAACTACTCATCAATGGGAAGCTTAGCGACGTCAGGCGTGAAGTAACAGGTGGGTTCTCTCGAGGAACCGTTAAGGTCGTCGGTATTGAGGATTGTACTGGTCAAGGAATCACCATCGATATTCAGAATGAATTTCTGTTAGCAAGGAAAGATAAAGCTAGCGGTCCAGGGGAAGTTGTTGCCTGTGTTCCAGATCTGATTACTGTTCTTGACATTGATACTGCACAGCCGATCTCCACAGATGAGCTGCAGTACGGACTGCGCGTCAGTGTCGTCGCGTTGCCGGTTGCTCCTCTAATGGCTACCGAAAAAGCGCTGAAAAATGTAGGTCCAAAAGCGTTTGGCTATCCCGATGATGTGCAATACAAGCCTGTTGCGACATATCCAGATTACAAACCAGTTGGACTCTTATGATGTGAAAATGAAATAGTTAATTTATGCTTATAAAAGTGCCATGATTTCGAATTGTGTAACTTTTCAATTTATACAAATGCTCATCGAGTACATTATCTCAAGCACGTCAATATAATAATTATTATACGTTTTCACGACATATAATACTCCTTATGGATACATGGAACAATACTGTATCAGCACAGCAAAGGCACAGTGCATGTACACGCCGCAGGCAGTGCTGCTATTTCATCAACAAATTACGATATGAAAATTATCTTCTGTATGAAGAAAGAAAAAACAATTCACACTAATAATTACCTGTAAAAAGTTTAAAGATTTTAAGATGTTCCAGTGGATAATACTACTTTAAGGTGGTGAAAGTGTCAAAGTGGTCATTCTACTGTACCATTGAATACTTGTGGTTGTCTTGTTCGTGTCCACGAAAAAAAATCTATCTAATCGCTGATTATTTGCTTGTTGTCCTTCCCAAATTCTACATGTTACCTTTTTAAACAATTAAATTTTTAATCAGATCTAGTCTACATTTCATCTTGTTTTAAATAGACATTCTTTAATGTCCTAAGCATCAGGAAAACATATCTATGAAAAGTATACCCACTTGAACCCCACTTTTATAGAGAAAAAAAAAGGGGGGGGGTTGCAGGGGTATACCTATTTTTCTTATTTGTGCTGCAAAACTTAGATTGTGGGTGCACATTAGAGCTGCCTCGCCGAGGCGGCGCTAATGTGTACCCACAATCTATGTTTTGGCAATAATAATAATAATAATAATAATAATAATAATAATAATATAAAAAAACTCTACTTAAATTTTAAATTTTTGCAACTTAAAAATCCCTGTATTATAATTATATGTGCATGGGCGTGTTTTCGTAATGTACTTACAAAAAGAAGTTTTACTTCCCATTTTCTCTTGGATTTGCCGTTATTTAGGTAAAACAAAAAATTCCGGTGTACGGCAGGCTGTTCAAGTTTCACATAAAAGTATAGCCTAAAGCAGGTCTGAGGATTTACAGGTAAAGTTGTTAAGCAAGCATAGTTTAAGTCATGTACTTGGATGGTCATTAATTTCGCACATGCCATTGCATCCCAATGCTGGGTACAGTCCAATAAAATAGAGTAGGTCCCGACATGACCATAGATGTTGAGTGGCACGCGAAGCAACAATAAAACAAACAAAGCATGACATTGCCCTCGACTGAAAAATCGCTATATCCGGTGTACGTACGCTATATCCGGTATACACGATGAATTACACTTGATAAAATCTGACCACACACCGGTTCAAGTGTAGGACATGATAGAGTTTGGACCCTTTCACAAAATCATAGCCGATAGTATTTAGCCATTCATGTGTGGCGAAAAAATAATTAGAGATCTGCAGTTTTATATAAGAGTGAAATTAATTGAGAAATCACGAAAGAGAACTCACCTGGACAGTGTCAATACTAAACCGAAAGTAGACAGGTCTCGGTGACGGGTCAGAATTTAGAACGTTAAGACCGGTGTTGAAGCTCTATTCTTGCAATGGCAGAAGGTCTGGCGTTAGATTTTGACGGTGAATTCGCCGTGATACGAATGAACGATGGTGAAAACCGCTTCCGCCTCTCGACCATAAACGCTTGGAACAGACTTTTAGATGATGTTTTGAGGTAAGATTTTGTTTAATAAATAATTTGTTGAGTTGGTCCTTTTCCTTGCCTATAAAGAGAGGGGTTACTTTTAATAAGCCTACTTCTCTCCTTGTTCGACTAAGTAACTTTCTACACCATCTACAATTATTTCTGTGAAAATAGATCTAGAGAGCCCGAGGAACGAACATTCTGTTGCTTATTCGAACAACAATCATGCGGATTTCGTCATTTCGATCAAATGTATTCTCATTGAAGTCTTGAAGACCTATGAATCTCGGGTCCCGCCTCAGGTATATGCTGTCTTGCTGAGTTGTACAGATGAAAAACATTCTATGATTATTTTATTGTAGCAAGGACAACATAAAAGCCTTGTTAATCACTGGTAGCGGGCGGTTCTTCAGCAACGGTATTGACCTGGCCTGGCTGGGCCAACAGAAAGGGGACATAGCCAGGAAATATCTGCCTGCCCTCACAGATCTTATGAAGCGGATTCTAGTTCTGCCCATACCAACTGCTGCAATCTTGAACGGTAGGTCATTGTATTCTGGCTAGACATGTTGTTACTGACCGTTCCATGGCGGCTGTACTGGCTGTGATTCTTATAATATACTAAGTTATCTGAGAAACAGTATGTCAGTTTTCTCATTGCATATATCGTTACTGTTGCCTCTAGTATGGGGTGCCGTTTTACTATAAAATCCCGATTTTTTGATATCAGAAATTCGATTTTTTGATATCAAAAATTCGATTTTCTGATATCAAAAATACTGATTTTATAGTAAAACGGCGCCTCATACTCTAGCGATGTATGAATGATTCCTGCTTGCTATACCAAGGAAAATAAGTATTTTTTAATATCTATACTGAACAAATGTGAAAAGGCCAAATTCTTATTCTAACTTGAATTTCCGTTTCTCATTTCATTTCATTGCACATAACATTACACATAAGAATGTCATTCTTTGGCTATAACCTGCACTTTTATTCGATTCTGTGAATGCAAACAGAGCCGTGCTACATCCACTTTAGCAAGTAAGGGGTCGAAAAATGACCATAAAATTTCTATAGCTCGTGAAACCGAACTTAACAAATTTAGCGCTCGACATTGGCAGTACATGGTGCCAACCACAGACGACTTCATCGCGACTTCTGTTACACATGATACTGAATTGACATACTGACCTCCTACTTCTTAGCACCCCGTATTTTGCTTCATCAGAAACGAAATTGGAATCAAGGTGCAAGTTTAGCCAAAGAGAATGCAATTCTTATGTGTGAAAAATGTTTGCAATACAATAAAATATGGGGTAAATATTCGTGTTAGAATAATAACGTGTAGCGTTTACACCTTTGTTTAGTATAGAACTAAATGCAGAATGTTTTGGTTTAGGTCATGCATTTGGAGGCGGAGCATTCCTGGCATTGGCCTGTGATTTCCGAGTGATGAGACCAGACAAGGGCTGGCTAAACTGGCCAGAGACAGCCCTTGGAATGAGATTTGGCGACGAATTGCTGAGTATAGCAAGGTTATACGAATTCAAGTCACTTTTAACTAATTCGGTTAACAAACTTTCTTCGCATTAATCTGATTTTTTTCGAGTAACAGTGTCTGACATTAGCCCAAGCTTAAGACAACAATGGGAATGAGATTTGGAGATAAGTTGCTTGAAACGAAATTTTCAGTTTTACACCTGAAACAAACTGACAAATCTCTGTATAATGCATGGGCATGTTTTCGTAATGCACATACGCCTACCAACAGTGAAAACAGTGGTATATGTTAAACAAATTTTATATCATTCTCTCGCTCATTTCTTGGAGGTAACACATGTATGTAAAGCATTGGTGTCATAGTTTGGTCGCTTCTAAGAATATTGCGTATTCTTACTCATTGGCTACTCATTAGCTATTTAAACAGTGTCATTAAATGATTGACTGATCATTCACGAATATTGTAAATTAAAGGTACCTAGCAACAGATAGTTGCGTATGAGACAGTAAACAGTTCCGATCTGATGATAGTGTTTCATGTCTGTTTCGGTGATTTCTGATTGTAGAACCAAGATACCACCTGGTATTGTTCAAAGAGAGGCATTATTGCTGGCCAAGCGGCTGACAGGGAATGAAGCTAAAGATCTTGGGCTGGTGGACAGTGTCGTGGAAGAAAGTCGGATGATGGACGAAGCTAAGAAACTTGTAAAAATGGCCCTGGGGAGAAATGGACTTGATCGGAAAGCTCTGGGAATGATGAAGAAAGATATTTACGGACTGCATTTAGATTTCTCTAAATTATGACGAATGCTGCCAGAGCCAGTTGTACGCATATTCACGGGTGGGCATCAGGGGAGCTACCTCGAAAATGTGTTAACGCAAATTTGTTCCCACGCCACATCCGGGAACTGTCGAGGTAGTGGAAATCCCCATAATTGGAAGTACACGCAAAGGTGAGCTCTCGCTTTTTTTGCTTTTTTTCTTTCAAGGGGCGCTTTACTCAGAAATCGGGCGATGCAATCCCATGTAAATATGGTTTAACAATGCATGAAGACCGAAAACCCCATTAAATAGTGGAAAATATGAGCAGGACGACCTAAACATCAGGACTGTCGAACTGCATTTTCGCCGTGTCTTGACATATCGGCGGGCATCTCAGACAGATTTTGTAGCTCAGATTCAGTTTTGGACCGCTGTCATATGTTTTGGTGCAAAACATGATCAAATTGACTACAATGACGCAAAAATTTCAGATCCCCTGTTCTCCTGAATAGATTACCTGCCCAAAAATGCATTCGTGTTGTTCCCAGACCAGCGAGGTAGCGGTAATCTAGCGAGGTAGTTCCAACGCGTTTCAAACATCTAGCCATTCGGTTGATATAAAACGGAATGGATTAACTGTATAAAATGTAAACTCAGTGCTTTTTGCCTCTTTTCTTTATTTTTCACTCACGGATATAATATTCAGCGTCAAAGAAAAGTTACCGGAAATTGATAGTAGATATTTTGGAAATTATTTCACATATCTTCATGTGTTGATATATTTTCATGATTCAGGACAGCGACCTAATGGTTTATTGGCGAAATTCAGTTCCGCTAGTCTCGGAGCTGTGACGCACGTGCGATTTCTGATTTTTGCAGTTTTTTGAGAACTTATAAGTTAAAGTGAAACAATGATCAGTAACTGGCGCAATTACAACATAAATCCCAACCAAAAACCCAAGTGGAAAACTATGGGGTGCCGTTTTACTATAAAATCCCGATTTTTTGATATCAGAAATTCGATTTTTTGATATCAAAATTATTTTTTGATATCAGAAATTCGATTTTTTGATATCAAAAAATATTATTTGATATCAGAAAATATTTATTGATATCAAAAAATCGATTTTTTGATATCAGAAAATCGAATTTCTGATATCAAAAAATCGAATTTGTGATATCAAAAAATCAGGCTTATTTTTTGATATCAGAAAATCGAATTTTTGATATCAGAAATTCGATTTTTTGATATCAGAAATTCGATTTTCTGATATCAAAAAATAAGCCTGATTTTTTGATATCACAAATTCGATTATTTGATATCAAAAATTCGAATTTTTGATATCACAAAATCGAATTTGTGATATCAAAAAATCAGGCTTATTGTTTGATATCAGAAAATCGAATTTCTGATATCAAAAAATCGAATTTCTGATATCAAAAAATGGAGAGTATTTTTTGATATCAAAAATTCGATTTTGTGATATCAAAAATTCCTTTAGGCCTTCCTTTGCTGAGAAAAAATGATAGATCCCTCAAATTATTTATAGGCTTGCATGGGCTGAGTTCAGGTGTTTAACTATGGTCACTATAGTTTTCGCGAAAATCTACTTGAAATCCGCTGTGTATGTTCAGTAAAATTACCGATAAATTGCGCGGCATGGTCAGACTTGAAACATGCGCAGCAGAATATACACGGTTTCCCATGCGTTTCTTTATTGAAATGGGCCGGAATGTGCCTATAATTATTGGACACTCGTATGTATCGTGGGGTACTTTTCTTTTCTTTCGTGAAGGAAGAACAGAATAAGAGCCGCCGCATGAGGAAACTAACAGAAAACAAAGGCGCAGGATCAGCTTCGCAGTAACCGCGTATCTGATCAGCGCCTTTGTTTTCGCTACACGGATAGTACATCATCAGTTTCAATACTTTCTAGATCTGACATTCCAAGTTTCTAGCATGCTTCTTTGGCTGTACAGGACTTGGTCGGAACTGAAGTTGTTGTTTTTCTCACGCACAGACTCATATGTTTAATATTATATAGATAAAGATAATTATTGTTATTATTAGCCTGATATAAGTACCATACAAGTGTGTGCTGCGGCGTACGATGGAGGTCTAGCTGACATCAATTGCCTATGCTTGGGTCCCTGAAGACTACCGTCACGTTGACAACCCCTGATATGAGGTCTGGCCATGTAGTTTTGATCGAAGAAACGTTGAATCAGCGTTAACATTCTAACACTTATTCCCCCTCCACCTTCTTCTGTCATCCGTAACCCAATGCGCAACTGCAGGAGGTTAATTTTATTATGTTTAAATGAAACACATCTGATACTTGTATTTTTATGCATATGAAATACTACACATTTACACAGCAGTACGGCCATTCCGATAATTAGGTCCATCCGGTAAAGGAACCACGTGGATGCCACGAGGTGCGACTGGTACATCTAGCGTTTCGCGAAACGGTCAAACAGTCAAACTATGGGACAGGTAGTTGAGCGAGTTGCCTTTCATTAGTGAGGATGAACATTTATCACCGACATAAAATGCCTTTACGGCCGATCGGGAATCGAACAGCCAACCTCTCGGTTGCAAAGCGAAAAAGCTATCTACTTGACTAGCGTGACAATAGCTACCACCCGAACTAACCCATAAACTGTTTATTTTACATGGGAAACTACTCTAATTGTTTCTTGTTAGGGAGCCATCATTTCTTAGATGGAAAATTTTCCAGATTTTTTGATATCAAAAAATCGAATTTTTGATATCAAATAATCGCTTTGATTTTTTGATATCAGAAAATCGAATTTTTGATATCAGAAAATCGAATTTTTGATATCAAGAAATCGCTTTGATTTTTTGATATCAGAAATTCGATTTTTTGATATCAGAAAATCGAATTTTTGATATCAGAAAATCGAATTTTTGATATCAAGAAATCGCTTTGATTTTTTGATATCAGAAATTCGATTTTTTGATATCAGAAAATCGAATTTTTGATATCAGAAAATCGAATTTTTGATATCAAGAAATCGCTTTGATTTTTTGATATCAGAAATTCGATTTTTTGATATCAGAAATTCGATTTTTTGATATCAAAAATTCGATTTTGTGATATCAAAAATACTGATTTTATAGTAAAACGGCGCCTCATAGAAAACAACCAAAATTGATCATGTGTTAGACCTACCAGATTTACTGGTAACTTTTCACTGACGCTGAGTACTCGTATATACCGTTATATTGCCGAGAATGGAACAGCATGGTGGCAAAGGTTTTGCATGTTGTTTTTAAACTTAGTGAACTTTGCTTCATAAAATACTGTTTGATTAATTTTAGTGTTTTTTTTTTTTTTTTTTTTTTTTCAGATGGGTGTCTTCAAAGACAGAAAGAAAAAAAAGGACTCTCGTTATCGTACAAAAAGAGATACAACCATTTAAGATTATATAGGGCTGCAAAGAAATCCTTTAAACATTCCAAACCGTTAAAGAGCAGTACACCTTGTCTACACAAAACTGGTGGAAACACGCCGTCTAAACATAGGATTAAACGAAAAATATACAGTACAACAAAAGCAAGGACTCCATTTAAATCACCATTGTTAAAGAAAGCCAGGACTGTGTCTCCAGCGAAAAGACTCAATGTGTCTATGTTGTCACCTATATCAACGCTTGATTGTAAAACGAGAACACCACGAAAATCTAAAAGAACGTTAAATTACAATGAAACGCCTGTTTCCAAGCCTATGACAAATGAATTTCTCAGTAACACAGATTCGTTGATCAACGAAAATAAAGTGGATGAAACTATCCTGTACAGTGATGGTGAAATGAGTGACAGAAGTTTCGATACAGACGATAGTAGCCATGATTTAGAGACAATAAAGCAAATGTCTGATGATGATATATCCGTTTTTTATGAAGCTATTGAAAGATTGCGCGAGCACAATTTAAACAAAGAACTTGTAACATTTCTGACTTTAGTAGCACGAGGACAATTTCCATTAGACAATGTGGCATTTCTGTCATTCATTGACGTAGTTAAGTGGTTCAGCTGTGAGGACGTGCGTTCCCAACCAGAAAAATTTCATGGTGGTGTCATTGTAACGCATTGAACGCACGTCCTCACAGCTGAACCACTTAACTACGTCAATGAATGACAGAAATGCCACATTGTCTAATGGAAATTGTCCTCGTGCTACTAAAGTCAGAAATGATACAAGTTCTTTGTTTAAATTGTGCTCGCGCAATCTTTCAATAGCTTCATAAAAAACGGATATATCATCATCAGACATTTTTGTCATAGGCTTGGAAACAGGCGTTTCATTGTAATTTAACGTTCTTTTAGATTTTCGTGGTGTTCTTGTTTTACAATCAAGCGTTGATATAGGTGACAACATAGACACATTGAGTCTTTTCGCTGGAGATACAGTCCTGGCTTTCTTTAACAATGGTGATTTAAATGGAGTCCTAGCTTTTGTTGTACTGTATATTTTTCGTTTAATCCTATGTTTAGACGGTGTGTTTCCACCAGTTTTGTGTAGACAAGGTGTACTGCTCTTTAACGGTTTGGAATGTTTAAAGGATTTCTTTGCAGCCCTATATAATTTTAAATGGTTGTATCTCTTTTTGTACGATAACGAGAGTCTTTTTTTTTCTTTCTGCCTTTGAAGACACCCATCTGAAGAAAAAAAAAACACTAAAATTAATCAAACAGTATTTTTATGAAGCAAAGTTCACTAAGTTTAAAAACAACATGCAAAACCTTTGCCACTATGCTGTTCCATTCTCGGCAATATAATGGTATATACGAGTACTCAGCGTCAGTGAAAAGTTACCAGTAAATCTGGTAGGTCTAACACATGATCAATTTTGGTTGTTTTCCACTTGGGTTTTTGGTTGGGATTTATGTTGTAATTGCGCCAGTTACTGATCATTGTTTCACTTTAACTTATAAGTTCTCAAAAAACAGCAAAAATCAGAAATCGCACGTGCGTCACAGCTCCGAGACTAGCGGAACTGAATTTCGCCAGTAAACCATTAGGTCGCTGTCCTGAATCATGAAAATATATCAACACATGAAGATATGTGAAATAATTTCCAAAATATCTACTATCAATTTCCGGTAACTTTTCTTTGACGCTGAATATTATATCCGTGAGTGAAAAATAAAAAAAAGAGGCAAAAAGCACTGAGTTTACATTTTATACAGTTAATCCATTCCGTTTTATATCAACCGAATGGCTAGATGTTTGAAACGCGTTGGAACTACCTCGCTAGATTACCGCTACCTCGCTGGTCTGGGAACAACACGAATGCATTTTTGGGCAGGTAATCTATTCAGGAGAACAGGGGATCTGAAATTTTTGCGTCATTGTAGTCAATTTGATCATGTTTTGCACCAAAACATGTGACAGCGGTCCAAAACTGAATCTGAGCTACAAAATCTGTCTGAGATGCCCGCCGATATGTCAAGACACGGCGAAAATGCAGTCCGACAGTCCTGATGTTTAGGTCGCCCTGCTCATATTTTCCACTATTTAATGGGGTTTTCGGTCTTCATGCATTGTTAAACCATATTTACATGGGATTGCATCGCCCGATTTCTAAGTAATGCGCCCCTTGAAAGAAAAAAAGCAAAAAAAGCGAGAGCTCACCTTTGCGTGTACTCCCAATTATGGGGATTTCCACTACCTCGACAGTTCCCGGATGTGGCGTGGGAACAAATTTGCGTTAACACATTTTCGAGGTAGCTCCCCTGATGCCCACCCGTGATATTTAACGTTCATAATTTATGCGATTTACATTAATTTGATAAATTTATGTATAATATAATAACTCAGGAAAGCGGAACAATGCAATTTGTTAAGATTATGTCTACAGTTGTACATTTTCAAATGAATCGAATATAAAATAAATTTTCCTTGTTAAAAGGAACGCTTGGCTAGTCTGTATATACCATTATTTGTCCGTGTGTTGTGGTTTTTCGTAGGTTTTTGGAGTTTTTCGGTGACTCGATGGATCGCATCGGTCATGAACACTTCCTCGCTACGGTGGATTTCAAGCTTTCGTACTTGGTCGGACCTAGGACAAAGTTCCGGGTTTTAGCATTATCCGTCCAGAACGCCAACTAAATGTTTAACGTTAGATCCAAGTACGTCATTCTTCCCACAAGTCCTAATAAAAACGGCGAAGAGCAAGTCTGGTTTCCGTCTTCAATTGGTTTATTATGCAAGAAGTGTAGCAAAACATTGCGATTGGAACCAGGCCCCTGGATGTCAAAGGGAAACCCCACAGATTGAAGGAAAAACCCCACAGATTTAGGAGAAATCCTCATTCCGTTTCAATTGCTTGACGCTGTCGCGCCAAGCAATGATCCAAGGAACAAAGGCTGTTTGTTTAGTGTTAAATGTTCAGGAAAACTAACAAACGGCAATGAGAAAGTATGCCTCATTAAATATCCGCCTTACAATAAGAAAACCTGATTTTCTAGGTCGATTTTCGCACATATGAAACCAACTGCGCAAATCAGCTGTCACGCGCGCGGTAAATATGCGTTTTTGGATAACCTTGCACACGATCCGTCACGCATAAACATAATGCCCATTGGCGTTCTGAAAGACAAACAGTCGAACATTACAGCTCAATTTCTTTTTCTTCCTGAACCTAATAACGTAGTGGGTCTACAGCGACCATAGCACCGTATAATTCGAAAAGACAGTTTGCTACATGCTTGAATAGAGCACATCCATTATTCACTGCCGCGAGTCAGAAACTGCATAACACCACAACACCTGTATCCGAGCGCTGGGCTATATCTACCCGACATTCACATGTATGAATCAATTGTCCCATGGAAATGATCGACCGATCAGATCATACAATTTTTGATTGTGTGGTTTGAAAAACTTCTTCAGTGTCTTTCTGGTGCTATTCAGCATCACAGGATGGGGCCGACCTTTTCCTTTCTGCATACACCCATCATCTCCCCACTTTAGCTTCATGCAATAAAATCCCCTCTCTTTGTTATAATAAAATCTCGATTCATCTAATATATTCTCCAGACCAATGAATGATTCTGCTACCCTGAGTTGCCTGGAAGGATTTATTGCAAAGTCATCACCATCCAATACCAATATGTTGTCACGTCCAAAAACATCAACCCAAGTTTTTAAACGGTTATAATATATGGAACTTCCATTTAAGCCCCGAGAAGGATCCAAGGACATCATTTTATCCAAGTCTGTTGGTCTTTTACACTTACACACCTTTTCAGCATAGGTTTCGAAATCTTTTATTCCCGATGGGAGCCACCCAGTGGCCTTTCTGTGTAGATAAACAGACAAAACCCTCTCAGAAGGTTCTTTCACGATGGCGATCAACTTAACATCGGGAATATATTCAAGCACTTTCTCGGGTAATCCATTCACTGCAAGTTTCTCAATAAGTAATTTCCCCTTAGGTACACATGGCCTACCTTTCGCGAATTCCTTTAGGGATTTATGGTTGTCGGGACTGAAAAATGTATCCATACCGGATCTTTCGACCATCCAGACACCTGGATGTTTACCCAAGAATCGCCTCAGAGTTCCTGTACCGCATTTCTCGAATCCGATTATCAAAATATCAGGGAGAACTCTGCACTTTAGTTGCTTTATTTCACGTTGATGTGTCCCGGATTTCCATCTCGCACCGTTGGGTGTTCCCAATGTCTTCAACGATTCCGTCGCAGCTTTTATGTGTAGACTTTTACTGGAATTGTCCATCTCTTTGGAATAAAGAAAGTGATGTAACCATCTCGTGTAAAATGGGCTACAAGTAAAAGACAAGATAATTAAACATAAAATTAGTAAAAGGAGTCCGGTTTTATGACTTCCTTTCATGGTGGCAGTTCGCCTTAGAAATAAAGAATTTGTATCGGCAATACAGGAAATTCTAATTGATTGTGCAAACTTACAGAACAACGGATAGACTGGTAAACATCAGGAAAAAATTTCCGTGCAATAAATACCCCCTCATACCCCACTTTTATATAGTGAAAATCGGGTTTGCAGGGGTATACCTATTTTTCTTATTTTTGATCCAAAACATAGATTGTGGGTACTCGTTAGAGCCGCCTCGCTGAGGCGGCTCTAACGTGTACCCACAATCAATGTTTTGAGCATAAATATTAAAAACATCAGAATTCTTCCATTGAAAATTTTCAATTTTTCCAGGTGTAAAAATCTCAGTATTTTGCATGGACGTGTTTTCGTAATGAATCAAATATAGCATTCTTGCTGCAACGAAACATTGGCATGGCTTGGAATAGATCTTAGTAGGCACCATTTGTTTGCTATGAAATGGTGTACAGAGCACAAACAATATGCCTTGCTATTTGTTCTAATGATCAATAAAATCGAATGAACAGGACCGGTGTATTTGTGAACCATCTACAAGTAGCATGAGTAGAGAGAATGGTAGCATACAATACCCACTATCTGGAGAACAACCAAGTCTCTACGCTCATTGATTACCTTTTCATAGACACCAGGAAAACATGTCCGTGTAATATATACCCCCTTGAATCCCACTACGTATAGCAAAAATGGGGTATGCAGGGGTATACCTATTTTTCTTATTTTTGCTCCAAAACATAGACTGTGGGTACTCGTTAGAACCGCCTCGGCGAGGCGGTTCTAACGTGTACCCACAATCTATGTTTTGAGCAAAAATAAGAAAAATATAATTTAAGATAAATATAATTTAAGATAAATATAATTGGCGAATTTTTCAATTTTTACAGTAAAAAAAAATCTCTGTATATTGCATGGGCAAGTTTTCGTAATGCTTAGGAATGATACAAAGATTAAAGATAAATAGTTTCACTGAAATTTCTTTACCCTTGGTATTGTTGTCGTCTTCTTTACTTACGCTGTTGTCCTCACCTTCGATGCAGTGTCTTAGTGTGCATACTTAATAAACCAAAGTATAACATAAATGCTGGATTGAAGATGGGTCAAGCAAAGGTTAAAATCTAGACTTTTGATAATTTGTATTCACACATAAATATAACTTGTAATATCGTATTCAAATGAAAGCAAGTTTATATCTAATTTGGAAGATATTTGGTGTTTCTTTTGGGATCGTAGACCAGCCTGACACTTTATAATCTTGATCATGTGACGAAAAACAGGAGCACTGGCGTAGTAGTTATAGAGAATGATATAGAAACGACACAACATTTACGATGGCACCTGTATAATAAACGAGAAACATTCTCAGTATGACAGAGCACATTAGACTTGAGATTACTGATGAAAAGGTTGCCATAGCAACGATGGTGAACGGTGAGAACAGGTTTCGTCGAAGCTTCACTCAGGAGCTGGACAAAATACTGGATAAAGTAGAAAGGTAAAACAATACGATTGCTATTTGCACAACATAGAATATGTCGTTGTAGCATTATCCATAGTATTATCTCTTATTTAATGGAGAGGAAAACTTGAAGAAGGTATCACTTTAATGATCTAATTGTTTGTTTGGTATTTTGGTACTCTTATAAGCATTGACTTATAGTGTATTAAAGTCAACAATACGATAAACCATACCTTTGTACTCAAAATTCATAAATAATGTGAACATTGGGCAACGACTAAAGAGCAGATATTTCCCAAAAGTTGGCCACTCGGCTTCCTTAATCGAATAAAATATGTACTTATAAACAAGCATCGCCGAAACTTACCGTCATGCAAAAGCAGAACGAGAAAAAGTCACAACAGAACTAACGCTTTTGAACGGTCATTTATAAATGCCTGCGTGGGGGATAAACCGGCTTCACAGTGAAAGAACTATTGAGTCTGTCTTCCTTTTCAGTGATGCTTCAGTTCGGGCATTCATAATAAGAGGAGAAGGAAAATTCTTCAGTACTGGTTTAGATGTTGACTTTCTCGCCACACAAACAGGAGACTATATACAGTCGTTCCGAGATGCCAACGCAGCCCTGGATCGGCGATTATGTACTTTCCCGATCGTAACTGTAGCTATTCTTAATGGTAAGGCAGTTACAATTACATGTTATCATCAAAAGTCAATGAAATCCCCACATAGGGCGCCAACAAGACACATTAACTCCCTGCAGTACTGGTTCGTCCCGACATGACTAACAATCGTTCACTGGGACGTTAATACTCGATACATACAAACAAAAGTCAATTTAGATTTAAAAGAACAATGTTAATGGCTGCGTGCGTTCTTGGGAGCTTCAGAAAGATACAAACGTGTGTATGTATATGTTAATGGGATAAAACCAATATGATGAATCCAGCTAATCTTGTGGTTGTATATTGATGAATGTGCGTACACTACATGTAAATATTTTTCCATTGACGCCATTGCCTGCTTAACACTGCAATTTCTTACATACCTCTATCATAAAGATAGAAAAATTCCGGTATTTTGGTGGTGGAAGATAAATCGATCTTACACTGCTGGCTTGGTAAGAAAAGCACGCGACAAAATTCGATCGTTTCTAGCCCAAAGCAGCTGCTTGCAGCAATAATGTTCAACAAAACTAGACTAAATTGGTGTGAATTCATTGGGTATAATCTTGATTCACGCTCGTTTTCAACGAAAAACAAATCAAAACTGCATCTCTTTTGACTTTGACAACGATTTATTTACATTTGACGTCATATCCGTGATAAACACTACGTCATCAGAGTTAAAGCACGGTACCAGGTTACTTTACCGGTAAAATGAATTTATGCCTAATCTGCTAATCGGGATATGTAAGAAAAAGAATCCATCAGCGGTGTTCAGTGGAGAAAGGAAAGTCTCAACCCTCGGGTCCATCGTTCCAGTGGGAAACTCGGCGAGCCTCGTTTCCCTCTTGAACGGATGGACCCTCGGGTTGAGATTTTCCTATCTCCACTGACCACCCATGATGGATTCTATTTGTCTTACTGATATTCAGCCTTACTGATAGACAATTCAGCGCTACTTGATGTGAGAATATTGACATTCATGCCAGTAGCTGTATGTTGTTTCATTCTTTGACCACCCTTTTACGTTCTGGGTATCTGAACAGCCTATAGGATATCAGTCATGAAAACTTTGAAATAGCATTTTAATTCATATCTTCCGTAGGTCATACGTTTGGAGCTGGTGCTTTTCTCGCCTTGTCATGTGACTATCGGGTCATGAGATCAGATCGAGGCTGGCTTTGTTGGCCTGAGACAGAACTTAACATGAAATTCCAAGAACCGAGTCTCGAACTGATCAGGTCAGTAAGCCCAACGTATAATAAATTTTGTTCTTTTTTAAAACTAACGACAGTCTCTGTATCAATGGTTTCAACAATGGCACTACATTTATTAAATCAAAGCGTTAAAATCAACATATAAAATAAATGTTTGTGTTCTGTAGTGACTTCATGTACGTTACTACATGTATAAATGGGGAATACATTTACCATGTAGATCCATTTTTTGGTCGAGGCTAGATGAAAATACATGTATTATGAAATAATTATGTACGAGTACATGCATTATGAAGTAATTAACTAAAATGTCCTTTTGATAAACAAGTTCGTATATTAACTGCCTCTTGGTCATGCGTGTATAAGAATGCTGCAAACATTTTCAGAGCAAAGATACCAGCTGGCCGTGCTCAGAGAGACGCTATCCTATTCTCCAAAAGATTCAGAGCGACAGAGGCAAAAACTTTAGGGCTAGTCGACAGAGTTACCTCAGAAGACAATTTATACCAGTGTGCATTAGAGGTTATCAAAACGGCGCTAGGAGCACGTGGTTTGGACAGAAAATCAGTTTCTAGAATGAAAAGGGAGATATATGGAAAATACATCAGTTTGTCGAAAATATAAATTAAGTGAAAGATTGTGTGTGATATTCACTTGTAGATAACGACATGCTGCACATTCGTATCGTTTTCCATTACACATTCAACATATTCAGTTTTAATTTTTAAAAGTCTTGTTTTAGTTTAATATATACATGTGCATGTACATGTACCTTATTCCATGTGTTCAGTTCTCTGATTTACGTACAATGCAGATTCGCCTTCACCATTGATTCTTGCACACCAGACAGAAATTGCCACACTTTTTGCCTGGGTGATAAAATTGCATCTCACCCAGGTGTTCTCACCCAGTCTAAAAAAATACGCAAAACCTTGAAATAAACCAGATTTTTGGGGTTGTTGTGCAAGAAAAAGAATCTAATATGGTGTTCTGTTCTAGATGGAAGTTTCCAACCCTCGGGATGACCGTGCTAAGCGGAACCTCGGCGGAGCCTCGGTTCCGCTCTGCACGGTCATCCCTTGGGTTAGAAACTTCCATCTAGAACAGAACCCCATATAAGATTCTTATATTCTTGCACACCAGACAGAAATTGCCACACTTTTTGCCTGGGTGATAAAATTGCATCTCACCCAGGTGTTCTCACCCAGGCTAAAAATAATACGCAAAACCTTGAAATAAACCAGATTTTGGGGGTTATTGTGCAAGAAAAAGAATCTAATATGGTGTTCTGTTCTAGATGGAAGTTTCCAACCCTCGGGATGACCGTGCTAAGCGGAACCTCGGCGGAGCCTCGGTTCCGCTCAGCACGGTCATCCCTTGTGTTGGAAACTTCCATCTAGAACAGAACCCCATATAAGATTCTTATAATCTGCAATCTAGGATTTAGATCTATGCTCAGTACAAAAAGAAACGCAAAATTTTAATTTTCATTTTTTCGCGTAAATATAAAATACTTTCAAAATCTAAAAGTTTCTAAGGATTCGCCATTTATATGAGCGTTTCACAATTGAGTTTCGTTGCGATTTAAAAATGGTGCAATGTTTTAGGAGAAAACTTGTGAAAATCAACATTTTTCCCAAAAAATCACAGTTTGGAGAAAAATTAAACAAAATTTTGCTTTAGTAAGATCATTGTGGGCCAGCAAATCAGACCAACACAAGTTAATTTAATTTCATTAACAGAATTTTTTTCTGGGATTTTTTTAAAAATGCGTTTAACAAAAAATACAAAGCATTTTGGAAATTCGACATTTTGATCAAATTTGTGGAAATCGATAAAATAACATTAATTTACATAAATGTGACTCTCTTAATGGTTACCCTTACTTAAAATTTCAAGTCGTTTTTTCGAACTTCCGGTTTATTGAAAAACGTTTCTCTTTGTGATACAATCCAGGTTAAGGCAAACATTTAGAAGATGACAGCCTAAAACTTGACCATAGTTCACGGCGTCAATATAACGTAATTTGCAATTTGCTGCTACCCCGAATTTATTTTTTGGATATTCTTGAAGTTTTGCCAATTTTTGGCAAAAACTAAGGTGCCTTACATTTTATGGACAGTATACAATAATATTGCTTGTTTAGACAGTATTATTCTTTTGGAATAGGGTTTTACAGATTTCATGGGCAGCCAAGCCCGAAATTTTACATATGAAATTTCTTTAGTGTGCCAGATTGGTCACCTTTTTGAGCATTTTGGCCACTTATTCATGTTGTTGACTATAGAAGTCCCAGTTAGTCTGAGAGACTCACAAACTCAATTCTGATTCACGTGAATCAATCAGAAAATGATTTAATATCGTTTTAAGAAAACAAAGTAACCATATGGAGTTTGTTTAAAGGAGTAAAAAGGAGCTTACATCACCACATAATTTTGCGACTTTTTGTTTATGGGTACTCTTGATTGACACAGAAAAACCTTACGTTTACGGGTTTGGAAAGTTATGGATTTCAGTCTGCGGGTGGAGACATGTCAGTCTTTGATCCCTGAAATTTGAAACGGTTATCATTAAAATCATGATACAAGTTATAGCTGAAAATATACGTTTTGCGTTTCTTTATGTACTGAGTTTACATACTCATGAAACCATTATTCTTCACAGTAAATAATGGCATTGTTAGTTGCTGTTGTGCCTGTACCACCGTTTGTCCATGACGCCAAATGGCAGTACGTGCTGTCTCATTCTAGAAGAATTCGACTTATACCTAACCCGCAACAATAGAAAAAGGGGAAAAATTTGGTTATGTTTTTTAATGTTTTCTAAGGTTTGACTGTTTATCAACATGGTCAAACTTGTTTGACTATATTAGTATTATAGGTGTCTGTGCTGTATCGACTGTATGCAATCTCTAAACACATGTCAAATATTAGAACGTTTGAAATTTTGTGTAGATAATGATAACCCATGCATATATCTTGTGTTATAATTGTGATAACCTTTGAAAGTTGTTATCCTTCAATGAAAGGAAACATGAGGACAAAAACTAAACGCCAGATTCGCGAAATATATATGTGAGCATACCGGAAACCGACAGGCAAATAGCGTATGCGCTGATTTGTCCATCTTGACTATAGGCATATGGTACATGTACCAACTCTAAAACATACAGTATGAGTTCCAGTGGTATTCGCCTCGAATTCATTAAAGATGGTATCGCCTTGGTAACCATGTGTAACGGTGAAAACAAATTCAACCCAGACTACATTCAACGATGGCACGAAATCTTGGAGGCTATTGAAAGGTTTGCTACAATGTATCTACTTTATGTATTTATTCCATTATTTTCCTTTATGATATATAGACGAATAAGGACTCTTTACAGAAACAAACAAAATGCACATCTTTTCGCGCTTATGTGTCTTTAAAGTTTCCTAATGCTGCAATAAATTACAATGTATTTTGCTCTAATGATTACATTGTCAGTGATTTCTACGTTTTTCTTATGTTTTAAATTGAAATATGTTCATCTGAAATAGTGCGCAAACTTTCCAAACAACCCTTGTTAATATACGTGTGCATTTTATTTTACTTTCCTTCCACATCTTATTATTCAGCAAGGACGACGTCCGGGGTATGATCACCACAGGGGGCGATAGATATTTCAGTACGGGTATGGATGTGGACTGGATGAGACAGAGCAGTCCCGCGGTCCTAGATGGCTACCACGACGAACTACACCGGCTGTATAACAGAATATTGACACTAGGTGTCCCCACTGTGGCCGTTGTAAACGGTAAACGATTTGTACATTATTGTTTAGATATATTAATTATGCAGGGGGGGGGGGGGGGTCTCATAGTAGATACATGAGATAGGTTGTATAGGCTAAATGTGATTCGCCACATAAACATCATGTAAAGAAAATAAATTGAGCCACAGATCAGCTGCTCAATTAATAAAACGCGTGTTGGTTACATAAATAATTCTAGCATATGTTGAAAATCTTGGAGAATAAAAATGGGGCTATAGATTGTACGAGTCGGTTTTAAAAAGCGTAACAATGAATGTATGACAGACAACCACCAAAAACATGCTTTGTGTTTTTCGTCAACAGGTCATGCAATTGCAGAGGGTGCCTTCATTGCTTTAGTACATGATTTCCGGGTCATGCGCAGTGACAAGGGTTGGCTCAATTGGCCGGAGGTACACATGAAACTACCCATGACAAACGTTATGTTAGACATAATAAGGTAAAATGATGTTACGATTACTTTAAGAATATATCGTGAGGTGCCTTTCCATTCTTTCATCATGCTGTATATATTTCTTAACTAATGTTTTATGGTGGGACTTGATATAATTATATTCATATTATGATTGATATTAATACCTTTTCGATTCTCTTGTGCCTTCAGGCAATATTTATTTCGATATAATAAATGCACATTTACAGATTTTGGGAAAAAGCCGTTCCTGTTTTATTCACACGTTTTTTTCTTTTATTCTGTTATTTGTGACCGATCATTTCATGCCCGTTTCACTTTTAACAATGAAAATGTTCTTAATTTTTCAGAGCAAAGGTTCCGCCTGGAACAGCCCAGAGGGACGCATTCGTGTTTGGTAAACGTCTAGATGCAAAGACAGCACAGACCCTAGGCATGATAGACAAGGCTGTAACAGCTGATCAAATGATGTCAGAAGCCAAAGACATTATTAAACTTGCTCACGGAAAGAAGGGTCTTGCGAAAGATGCGATAATTGCTATGAAGAAAGATATCTATATCACAGACTCAAACAGATCAGAATCGCGGACGAAGTCAAATTTGTGAAGGACCTTGGATGTAGTGAGTTAAGACTTTATGTCGGTACAGAATATATAACGAGTTTAGTGATTAAAGTTATAAGTTAATAAACTTCTGACTAGTTCTTTTTAATATCGGATTGCTAATCTTGCATGCACAAAACCTGGTTCAGACCTTTTGTTAATCCAACACATAACACATACTACACATTTGAGTAACGGTTATTATATTATAAAATATGAGTAAAATGAATATATACTTATTCGCAAAAGAAACGCGCAAATAACTAAAACATTTGTTTTTTCTTTCTATATGGCCAGAATTTATTAAAGTGATATAGATATCGATAGTCCCGTTAATTCTCTTTCACACAATTAGAAAATCATGACGTTAAGACTTACGTTTGTCGCGTTGCAGCGAAAAAAAAAGTTATCGCCCATTTCCATAGCTACAGGGTTAGGATACCTTTAATTACCTTGCAAAAGCTTCGGAACCGATACCAATATTCGAATGTCATGGTTGAAACAAAATCAAGTCGGAATTTTATGGGGGGTTTTCGACGCTTTTTTCATGTACGTGGCGTCGTTTTTACTTTTTGTCGTAAATTGACGCTTTCTATCAAGCGAATAGACGTACTCGAAATCTTTCAGTGCCATAAGATAGCTGTTGACACGCTGAATAGACACCTACAGAACCACAATTTGAAAGCCCATAGTGTGTCTGTAGTGAACAATAATGACGACCTCAAAACAACAGACTGACGTAAACAGAAAAACGCGACCCTTGGGAGCGTTGACAAGTGGTACTTTCCCAAACTTTTTGTACGATTTCTTTAGATTAGACACCCGGCTACTACTTCACGCCATCAGTTTTTAAATCGCATTAATCGTGAATGTTTTAGATTCAATTTCGTAATAAACGAGATCGGACAGTAACGTCATTGTAACGTTTGAATAAAGTATGCTACAAAAGTTTAATTTTGGTTGATTATTGCTCACTGAAAAGTTATATCACTGAAAATTCCATCACAATGATTCTTTTCAAGAAAATGGTGTTTTAATATTTTCGCGTTTCTTTTGCTGATAAGTATATTTGTTCAACACTGGAATAGACTCGTCAATGATAGATATGTGACGAATAAGAATTTGTTAAGCTACAGTCACACTGTCACGTTTCGAGGCCTACGTTTTACTACGTTTCTGAAACGTAGCAATACGGCAATATACGTAGTAAAACGTATTACAACGTAGTGGAACGTATTACATACGGCTATATACGGCTATATACCTGGCCCATGCCACGTTCGAACTAAAAAAACAGTTCGAACGTGGCACTCTGATTTACGTAGCTTATACCTAGTAAAACGTAGCAAAGCCTAGTCGAATCTAAAACGTAGTACATACGTAATAAATACGTACTAAAACGTAAATTACAACCCGGTGGAACTCTACGTATCAATACGCAGGGACTACGCTTCAATACGTTTTACTACGACTTGCTACGTTTTACCCTACGTTTTGATAGGTTTCAGTAGGTTTCAGCAGGTATTACTAGGTTTCACTTCGTATTGACACGCTCTACTACGATTTAACTAAGTATTACTACGTTTGATTACGCATACGGGCCTTCATGATTGTGTGTATACATCGATTGTCATTTCATATCTACTTTGCATGTACATATTCGTCCATAAAAACACGTGTAAGATGCAATAAATCGAGTCACAAAATATAGAGAAAAAAGGTAACCTCTTCTGTGTCATCTTGCAGTGCACTTAACAACCCCGGTGCACGCGCAGATTTGCCACCCCTGGAGCTTTTCTTGGATCCTCTCTTGGTGGTCACCATGCAACTAATTAATTTTGGTGCGATAATTCCAATAAATACGTCACGGGTACGATTGAACTATCCGGATGCTACGTAGTAATAACCTGATAAAACCTACTGAATCGTAGGAAAACGTATCGGCACGTAGTAAATACGTGACTATACGTACCAATCCCTAGTGAAACTGTGGCCCTAAGCCGTTGGATAACCGGACAATACGTAGCGATACGGAGTAAAACGTCGCAAAACGTAGCTATAAACGTACTGAAACCTAACAACTCTCAAAACCGGACAAATTTAGGGCAAAACGTGGGACTTGGAAACGTAGTAAAACGTAGGCCTCGAAACGCGACAGTGTGACTGTAGCTTAATAAGTTGTCCAAATCACGTACAGAGGCGCTGTTGCTATTTATGAGCGTGTATCACGTGTTTTACCACGTGATAACAGACTTTAAGGTAATTCTAATTTCCATCCACAACAACTATAAAATTTGTCAGAAATCAGGAAAACATGTCCTTGAAATGTATACCCACTTAAACCCCACTTTTATATAACAAAACTGGGGGGTAAGCAGGGGTATACCTATTTTTCTTATTTTTGCACCAAAACAAAGATCGTGGGTACACGTTAGAACCGCCGCTCGGTGGTTCTAACGTGTACCCACAATCTATGTTTTGAGCAAAAATAAGAAAAATATCAAAATGTTTCAGATGAAAATTTTCAATTTTTGGCAAGTTTTCGTAATTAATAATTAACAAATAATGTGATTAGTACATGTATATATAGAGAGATATATAGAGAAACAAGAACAGAGTCATAATACAAAACAGTCTTATCGTTTAATACAAAAGCAAACAGCAATATGATTACAAAACGTACAACGATGTACGAGCGTATGTTTTAAGCAACGGTAGCGGGACAATTTGATTGGTCCGTCGGTTTGAAATTGGAAGTGTCGACCCCGTAGCCCGCCAATTTCTTGTAGAGCATGTCTTTTATTTCTGGGTCAAGCTGTCTCTCTCGTGTGAGTATCCAGGCTAGCTCAAGATGTGTGATGCTGAGAACACCAGTGCAGGAGTAGATCAGCGTGTACGTCTTGTAGTCCGTGTCCACTATCCAGTAGTTACCGTATGGGGCAACTGAAAAAATAATGGTTCCTGGTTCTTTAAAATGAATACACACGGGGGATTCAGAGAACCAGATGACGGAAGTATTCTATTTTACTTTGGCTTAGCAGTGAAACCATTTTGTATATCAAAAATGAATACAAGATGAGTGATATTTCATGAATCACATTCACTCGGGTATTTTCACTAGTGATTGATATCAGCCGATAATTTCACATAGGTTTTGGATTGCTTCTGACGTTTCCATTCACTTGACGTCATTAATATTTAAATGTGCATCACTTCAAAAATTCAAACGTCCATAACTCTGTCATTATTTATGAACGAAAACATTTTTAGTGTGGGTATTCAGGATCTTTGTTAGAAAGTAAGAAATATAGAGGATATTTGCTTTTTTGAGGTGAATACCAAATATATTTCATCGAGTGAGTTGAAAACATCAGAATTTTCACGAGTGCGCAGCACGAGTGAAAATTATTATGTTTTCAAATCACGAGATGAAATATATTTGGTATTCACCGAAAAAAAAAGCAAATTTTCTTTTTATTTTATACAATGCACAGGCATTTTCCAATGCACAAGGTATGCGGTGAAAATGCAAAAACAAAAAGTTTTTGAAAACACGAATAATTTTGGTACCACAGTGTTCCTTATGTTCTAACTAAGAAAATGAATACCCACACTTTATGTTTTCGTTTATAAATAACGGAGTTATAGGCGTTTGAATTTCTGAAGTGAGACTTTATAATGACGTCAAGTAAATGGAAACGTCAGAAGTAATCCAAAAAATCTGACGTCATTACAGTGACGATATAGGCTGATATCAGTCACTTGTGACTTTTGATATCAGTGAGATTTGATATCAGTGAAATTTCATATCAATGAAAATACCAATTTATCAAGTTTTGATATACATTGGGTTTCACTGTAAAGTATAAAATAAAATGTGATATCAAAATTATTTGTGCTTTCATTTTGTTGCTGTTTTTGCATTTTCACCAACTGCCTGTTCAATTGGAAATTGTCCATGTAAATGTATTAATTTGTAATTCCCTTTGGTTCAAGGTCGGTCACTATTTTTCCCCGGGATTTCTTGCGACGCGGTTAATGCTGACGGTGTATCTGTGTGTGACAGATGTGAATATAAATCATATTCAAATAAATTATTTGAACTAAACGATATTGATTAATAGAATCTTAAATAAAAATAATCTAAAATCTCTTTTCAATGAATATGTGAAAGATGCATACAAAATAATCCAGATTAAAATTGGGCGCCAGTCTTACTGCGTACTTGTTGCGATGTATGCTTACATTATTTCGTATACAAAATGATTTGAACCGATATGAGCCGCTGCATGGGAAAACCAACAATCTGCTTATGCGAAAACAAAGACGTAGATCAGCTTCGCGGCAACCGCGAAGCTGATCAGCGCCTTTGTTTTCGCTACACGGATAGTACACTTCCTCTTTTTCTAATATCCAAACTTTCAAGCTTCTGGCCTGCTTCTGTGACTGTACAGGCCGGTTTGTGACGGACCTGGTCGGAACCCAACTTGTTGGTTTTCTCACGCACAGGCTCATATGTTAAATTGTACTCACAGTCTGAAAATCTAAGTTTCAGTTTTCCTGGGTCACTTTTATCAGCGATATAGGCATCACCTTCAGCTTTAACCACGTTACCCTGCCTGTAATGGTAATAAACAACTAAACCACCTCGTGGAAAAAACAACAATGTTATTTCCGAACAGGTCAGACACAAACCGGCCTGTACAGCTTCAGAAGCAGGCTAGAAGCTTGAAATTTTGGAGTTAAGTACAGGAGGCATTGTACTATCCGAGTAGCGAAAACAAAGGCACTGATCAGCTTCGCAGTTACTGCGAAGCTGATCTGCGCCTTTGTTTTCGCCTATGCAGATTGTTGGTATTCCCATGGGGCGGCTCAATTTTATGTTAGGTTTTATCCTCTTCCATCTGGTGATTACAAATTGTACATGTAGAAATGGGTCTCGGGACGTGAGTTACGAAAAAATCTCCCCGTAAATCATCCATAGTGCAGATTATATTTTCCTTTTGGTCCTTTGTAATAAGCGAGGGTATTTTGAGAAGGATCTCTATTTTATTTTTATTAACCAACCGCCAACAAGGCACATTGTATAACATTAGTTGTTCTTTACGCCTCTACTCTCAACCATTTTCTGATGAAATTTTCAATTTTTACTACTGAAAAAATTCTCTATATATTGCATGGGCATGTTTTCGTATTAAATGGTTACGAGCGTAAGTTCTCAATCGAATTCGGTTTTGTGTAGTCATTTCTACGAATATATATTGTAACTTGCACATTTCCTCCACAGCTCTACAGTTTATATAGATTGCCACCAATCCGCTAAGTGTATATTTTATAAAAGTATATATATAAAGCAATTATTAATATTAAGAACATTTTACAAAATTATTTCCTCTCTAATAGTAAGATTTGAGCCACCTCATGGAAAAACCAACAATCTGCATAGGCGAAAACAAAGATGCAGATCAGCTTCGCGGTAATCGGATAGTACAATTCCTCTTCTACTTAAATCCGAAATTTCAAGCTTCTAGCTCTTTTCTGTGCTTGTACAGGCCAGTTTGTGTCGGACCTGTTCGGAAACCAAATTGTTGGTTTTCCCACGAGACGGCTCATTTAGTAGCCTCTAATGTCCAAGAACAAAATAACAAGGCGTAAAACTCTTCAATTACTATCTGAGAGATCAGTAGCTCTTAAATTTACCTAAAGATAATTTTCCTATTCTTTTCGACATTAGAGACAAAGCCCAGTCTACATAGGTTTGTACAACAGACTCTTGAGTATCATGCCACTGAACCACTAACGCTATATATACGAGAACATCGTCATGTTAAATACAAAGATGTAAAAAACATTTTTGGATATTTCTTACTTGTCAAATCCAGAGTTAACAATTTTGATGTGTCCATTATCTTTAAGACTGTAATTGGCACTGGCACATGTTTGGTCGGCTTCAAAGGCAGCATAGAACTTCTCTTGTTCGTACCAGTGGCCCAAATACTGGAATATTAAATCGAATACTGGCATTTAAATGAAATACTGGAATATTTATTCAGATACTGGTAGCGCAGAAGCCAGCTCAAAATATCCAGCTAGAAATGCAATTTCGTTCCACCCCCTCCACATAAAAGGTTTGATAGTTTCATGTTGGAGACCATTAAATGAGCATCATTTTAGGCCTGGGTGCCAAGTCCGGATGTGGATTCTTCATACCAAAATTCAAGATGGCGTCCAAAATGGCCGCCAAAAAGATGAATTTTCTAATTTCTCACATGTAGGAATTAAAGACCTACACAAATATACATATTTTTATGTTGTTTTACTCAGAAGTGACTTAAAAACATAATAAGCCTTTAAAATCCTGATAGCAATAGATTTCTTCTCAGGGAGCCCCAAACTATCACAATAAATGGTACATTTTAAACAGATTTTCTATGGAATTTAAATCGAAATCAAAATCTAGTAAATTAAATCAAATACTGGAATTCGAAAGTTAAAGATTATTTTTTGTTGCAAAACGTTATACATGAACGATGCCACTTTTGCAACATCGCTGTTTTGTTCTAGTTTTGTAAATGAAACTTTATATGCAAATACAAATAATGATTACAAATAATTTTATTCAGCATTAAGATACACATGCCTATAGCCTACAATAACATACATACAGCAAATGGTTTGTCTACTCATGCCTGCAGATTATATCAAATAAATAAATAAATAAATAAATAAATAAATAAATAAATAAATAAATAAATAAATAAATAAATATATAACGTAAGACAAACAACAACGGCAAAAACTGGACTATAATGTACAAAATAACAAAACGGAACTCTCTCACCTGATTTAAGTCAAACTCTTTGACTGTATCGACAGTGGGACACCCTCCCCTAGACGGCACCTGTCCGGAAACCGAGTATAAAACACCAATAAACACAACTATACAGAGAGGGGAGTCCATCTTCATGGCCGCAGTTCAAAAATAATGGCTAAAGGGACTTGTTCCATAGTTAATGTACTTCTTTCGATCACTACGTGAACACCTGTATACTCATGAAGCACTTCAAAAAACAAGCTTCAAAAGAGCGTTCGATATTAATGCCCCTCACAAGTGCTCATCTCCAAATGTGTCTGGTTTTATTGTGTTATACTTGCAAAAGTGCCAAAATCGGACACATACATGAACGTTTGAAGCAATCTGTTATGATAAGACACGTAAATGTATTTCGCACCAAGAGATAGGTATAAACAAAGTGATAAATCTTTCACCCGTTTTAACGTTTTCGCGGAAATGAAAAATCTCTTTATTAAATTGCCTTGTTTTATTTTTTTGTTTTAAATCTTAACCCGCCATCAAATGCAAATTTTTGTATTCTAGGATTCTAGGATACTTGAATTCGTCGAATCTCTCATCATACACTTTCTTAAAAATGTATTTACATTCTGCTGTTTGTTTAAGTTGACTTACATGCTAGCCTTCATCGAAACGCAAAACTGCAAGAGTGTTCATGTTTTTCGAGAGAAAAAAAAGAGATAAAAAAACGTGGTCAGGGGCTACTAATTAATGTGCTACATACAAGCATAGGTAAATAAATTTAAGGAGCTGGCCTGGTGTTACATTTGTACAGGAAGGTTTCTGTATTGTGGCTCTTCATTGGAATGTGACCTCGGGGCATGTAAACAAAATATGATAACGTCTTGTTGACCACTAGTTTGAACTTTTGGAATGGAATTGTGAATTATCATACATTACGAAAACACGCCCATGCAATATACAGAGATTTTTAAAGTTGTCAAAAATGAAAATTTTCAATAGAAAAATTCTGATATTTTTCTTATTTTTGCTCAAAACATAGATTGTGGGTACACGTTAGCGAGGCGGTTCTAACGAGTACCCACAAACTATGTTTTAGAGCAAAAATAAGAAAAATAGGTATACCTCTGCAAACCCCAGTTTTGCTATATAAAAGTGGGGTTCAAGGGGGTATACATTACACGGACATGTTTTCGTGATGATATGAGTTATCGTTTAATTTTAAACTAACCAAAATAAACCAATAGTCACTATATGATTTACATCAGGTTAGAATGAGACAGTTTACCGAGCCCCGTCTCCATATGACATAAGCTGTTGAGTGGGACATAAAACACGAATTCGAACTCAACCAACAAAATAAGATGAATGAGACTATGTGCATACGAGCCCGTATATGTTTAATACTAATACTGTTTAATACAGCATGGGTGTCTTCCATGACCGTGTGATACAAGCAGTGCCCTTTACAAATATGTTTTATAGCAGACTAACTACCTGTATGATATTTGCATATATCCAGTGACTTCGAGGTTTAATAATGTTCATAATTATTCTTTAGTTGTCATTGAGTTCGGGTCTTTAACTCATATAAGCCTGGCGTCCCTATTGTGGGACATAGGCAAACAGAATAGCCCCAGATGTGACGCCGCAGAACGCGGCGTCCCATCTGGGGCTATTCTGTTTGCACAGAGAAATTTCATCGAAAAATCCGACAAAAATTAAAAATCACTTCTTACACCCCTAAAAATGAAAGTGGACTCACCCAATTGATAATGATGGGAAAATCCATTCGTCAAATATGGGTTAACCACCAAATACATGCATATATCAAGTATTGTCTGCATTCTAGTTATTACATAGTTTGATACATAAAATATCTTGAAGCCACTACCCTCTGCATGTAAATTAATGGACTGCTAACTCGCAAGGAAACATATGAAGCAAAACATTGTCTAAACATAGGAGTCAGTGTTTAAATCACTAACAGATATAGATTTTCTTTGCTCACATCCTTTGATAATCCAGTACTTTCCTATAAGTATCATTGCGACAAAAAGGAAAACTAAACCTAAATATAGTTTAATAAAAGGCATGGTAATGGATGGATTAACACTATACCAGTTTATATTTGAACTTTCCAAATCATGCCAATAGAATCCTCCAGTTCTGTTCAAGTATTCACGAATGTGTTCATTGGTCAGTGTGTTTATATCAACCATCTTGTCAAAATCATATCGCTTAATCAAGCTATCCTTCACTGACGCGTTCCATAGTGTATAATAGTACACCGGATAATATTTGATCCGCGATCCTTTATTTCCCTGTACATAGCGTGTTGTCAATAATAAAAATGAACACCTGATGGAAATTCTTCGGAATTATGGTAGAGTGTTTCGTCACCTGGCTCCGTCCATTTTTGTCCATGCAGAAAAAGCACTTCGAGAAAAAGTTACACACTAGCTGGCATAGAAAAATAGGTATAATCAGAAAACTAACTCCGAAACATTTTAAAGTCATTTTTGTCGATTTGTCGAAGAACACTTTTTATATTTGTCATGTTGTTTCAATCTGTTGCCACTTAACATGTCACTCCATCAGAAAATAATGCAACAGACTGTGTAACATTTACACTTTTAACAACGTTTATTTTATTATTGAATATGTGCATTCGATGTCTCTTATATCCATGGATACTGCTTTGACGTCTCTGTAGCATGCCTTCGTATTTGACAAAAGTAGTTGCCCAAAATTATTCCAGGGTTAATAAAACAGTCAGGCTAGCTATTCGAACAAAACTTGCTAATGTTTATTTAGACAAATAAGTTACATCAAAATTGAGCCACCTCGTGAGAAAACCAACAATCTGCATATGCGAAAACAAAGACGCAGATCAGCTTCGCGGTAACAGCGGTTCAGCGCCTCTGTTTTCGCTACACGGATCTTACACTTCCTCTTCTTCTTAAATCCGTAATTTCAAGCTTCTAGCCTACTTCAGTGACTGTGCAGCCTGATTTGTGTCAGACGTGTTCGGAAACCACATTGTTGGTTTTCCCACGAGGCGGCTCAAATCAATACTTATAGCTTTTTTACATCTAAAATCCAACTTTTCTTTTAGCCCTTGCATTTTGATATTTTAACTTGCGTATACATACGACAAGGTATTATGTCAAATGAATCGAAATGCATGATTTATCAATATTTCAAATACAGGTTTCACGCTCGCTTAGTGTCTGATTAAATGACTACAGTACAGATACCCATATGCTTCCTCCTTATTTGTTAAGCTCGGAGTCAGACTGTTTGATTGTACCTCCTTACCTAATCTTTTGGATGCACCCACTTTCATTTTAGCGGCATCAGGTTTAATTTTAAGTTTTATTTATTTATGTTTTTTTTTTTTTTTGATAAATTCCCTTATGAAAACAGAATAGTCCCAGATGAGACACCGCGTATTCCATAAAATTGCAACCAGGCCCCGAGGTTATAAAACTTTTTTCGTGCTCAGCTCAGCTGAGACTAAAATTTATCCTGCTCATAAATGTTAAAATGCCAACAATTGTTGGCATTTTAACATTTATCATCAGGATAAATTACCAGTTTTTGAGGTTTGAACCTGAATTTTTCACTAATTTTGACTATTTCAGCATTTATGAGCAGTTGAAATTTCATGCTCAGCTGAGCTGAGCTTGAAAAAAGTTTTATAACCTCGGGGCCAGGCTTATGTGTGTTACAGCTATTCATTTTAGTCAGTTGGTACCGGAGCTTTGTCTTGTTGGCACATGGCTTACCGGAGTGCACCAACTGATTATCAGCAATGCTGTTTTCCATGGGACCTCCATGACTCACTTTCTGTCTAGATATTTTATGAGTTTATATCTGTTTGATTGTCGATCTGATCTGATGATTCTCTGACAAATGGATGGAGATTCACATTTACAGTTATGTCCGAACAAATAATTTAAACTTTGAAATCATTGCAGAAGCTAATTAGGGCGAGTTTGGAAACATGATTCTCCATTCTAATTTTCTATATACATATTACTGATCGTTGCCAGGCGGTCCTTTTTGTTTTGGATCTCTTTTGTTATGTATGACAGTTACTTGTCGAAAGATGTGCATTCAGTACTGGTAAACTTCCCAAGGGAGTATGCCCAGGAAAGTATGATGTTATACATATGACGTTTACTTGTTGTCCTTAGCAATTATTTACTTTTAGTGTCCCAGATATTGGACATTAACAGGTTGTTTACTTCAGAAATTTCAAATTGTTCTTTGACGGAAAAGTCCGGAAAAATCTGGAAGAACCTGGAAAGATGTAGAATCTTCTAGAAAAATCTTTTTTATGTCAAAAGAATATTGTGGAATTTTCTGGAAGGATAATGACCTCTCTAGAATATTCCAGAACATTAAATTTTGGTAAACAACTTGTTATTTTTAGTATATGATATCATAGAATTTGCTGGAAGAATCCTGAATGTTCCTCAGTGCTATATAAGGGCTACAAATTTTCATAAGGAAAATCTTTGGGTACTGTTACTATTAAGAAGTCAAATTCTATCTTACTGGAATTTAAACTTATTCTTGAATTACTTTGTGATATTCAATTCTGGATTGGGACACAGTGCTATTTTGAAACAAACTTTAATTCTTGGGATCAGAAACTGATACAGACTTGTGTTAAAAATTCTGAGGGACATTCAGACATTCTTTAAGGGAATTAACATCTTGAAAGGTATTGTACATTCATTTTTGTTTGATTGTATATATGCTTTTGATTGTTTCACATGTAATTACTGGTTAAATCACTTCTAAATAGATTTGTTAAATTTTAAACAAAGCTTGTTGCTGGCTAACCAACTTGTTGGTTTCCTTAATCTTCTAGTTACGCCTGGCACGTATCAGAATTGGGGGCTCGAGTCCTGGATTGAAATTTCTTGTGCACCAAATTTATTTAAAATTCTAAAGTATCTTCACTGTTTGCTGTTTAAATAGCTAAAGCCAGCAAAGAAGCAACCATGTCATTCAAACTAAGTGACTTTATTGCTGCGCCTTCTCAGGAGCTGTTAGATAAGGCCAAAAAGAGTGACCTCTTAGACATAGCTGATCATTATGGGTTGTCAAATATCAAGACTTCCATGTTAAAACATGAAATTAAGAACATTTTGATTCAGTTTTTTGTTGACGAGGAAATTTTTGATTCCTCGGCTACTTCTCAGATTCTAGTCACTCAGACTGACTTGCAGTTGAGGGAACTAGAAATCAAAAGACAAATTGAGATGGAAAAACTAAAATTTGAGTATGAAGAAAGAATAAGGTTGGAAACTTTAGAGCGGGATGAAAGAATAAGGGCAGAAAAGGCCGAAAGGGAAGAAAGAATAAGATTGGAAACTTTAGAACGGGAAGAAAGAATGCATAAACAAAAGTTAGAAATGGAAGAACGAGAGAAGGAAAAACAAAGAGAATTAGAACGAGAAAAAATTGAGTTAGAAAAAGAAAAATTAGAAAGAGAAGAAAGGCTTGAAATTGAAAAAGAAAAATTTAAATTTGAAATTGAAGAAAAAGAAAGAGAAAGGCAATTTCAGTTAAGAATGAAGGAAATTGAACTTAATGACAAATCAAAATCAAAATCTTTGCCTTTGGCTACTAGTACAGTATTTGATGTCACAAAACACATTCGTCTCGTTCCTCCATTTCAAGAAAAAGAGGTTGACAAATATTTCTTACATTTTGAGAAGGTGGCAGAAAACTTGAAATGGCCAAGAGAGCACTGGACCTTGCTTTTGCAAAGTGTTGTAATTGGTAAAGCTCGAGAAATTTACACTCAGCTTTCTCTTGAGCAAAGCTCAGATTATGATACAGTAAAGGAATTTATTCTTAAGGCTTATGAGTTGGTCCCTGAGGCATACAGGCAGAAATTTAGAGACTGTAGAAAAGATAATGACCAGACTCATGTTGAGTTTGCTAGAACAAAAGAGCAACTATTTGATAGATGGTGTTCTTCAACGAAAGTAGGTTCTGATCATGCAAAGCTAAGGCAGCTCATGCTTGTTGAAGAATTCAAACGGTGCATAAATTCTGATGTTAAGGCTTTCTTGAACGAAAGAGAAGTTGAAAACTTGGAAACAGCAGCACGTTTAGCTGATGATTATGCTTTGACTCATAAGGCTTCATTTGTCAACAAGCCATATCCTAGGAAACCATATAACCCTCAATCAAAGCAAATTACCCCTCAGTCAAAACCATATTCCCCTCAGTCCGGTCCCAAAGCCAATCCCAGTAATCCAACTGACAATTCCAGTCCAAAACCCAAATTTTCTAGTGAAAACAAAGGACAAAATCCCTTATCCCAGCCAATTTGTAATTATTGTAAGAAAACTGGCCACATTATTTCTGAATGTTTGGCACTGAAACGAAAGAAAGAAAGAGAAAATCTAGATAGTGCTAAACCGACAGGCCTCACCTCCTTAAAGGCTAAACCACAGTCTTGTATCCAGGAAGAAAACCCTATACTGACCAGAACTTGTAAAGAGTCAGTCTCTGAGGATTCTATTATGGAGATTTATGAACCATTCTTATCAGATGGTTTTGTGTCACTTAACAGTGACTCTGCCCAGTCTACCCCTATCAAAATCTTACGAGATACCGGAGCTTCTCAATCCCTTATCTTGGCAGATACCTTGCCATTTTCCGAGAAGTCTTCTTCTGGGACAAGTGTCCTTATCCAGGGCGTAGAGTGTGGATTTGTTAACGTACCCCTCCATAATATCTATTTGTCCTCTGACTTAGTAACAGGTCCCGTGGCTGTAGGTATTAGACCTTATCTACCTTTTAAAGGTGTTCACTTGCTGTTAGGCAATGATTTGGCAGGAGATAAGGTTGTGGTAAACCCACTTTTGACCAGCACACCATGTGTTGATCAACCGCCTGATCCCATTGAGCAGGAAATTCCTGACCTTTACCCTTCTTGTGCTGTTACTAGGGCAATGGCTAAGAAAGCCAAATTATATGATGGGATGCAGGACATAAATTTAACTGACACTTTGATAGGTCAGTCCTTTAATAAAGAGATTTCAACATCTCTTTCCCCTAGTCAGTCTGATATTCAGACTGACCCTAGCAATCCAAGGTCGGGGTCAGAAAATGACCTTTCACCCTCAACGTCAAACGATCAAGGTCATGACCAGATGTCAAGGTCACAGCTTTGTAAAGAACAACACAGTGATTCTGAGATCTTGCCTTTATTTGAAAGGGCTTTAAATAAAAAAGAAATACCCCAGGTCCCTGTTTGCTATTATGTCAAAAATGGCATATTAATGCGAAAATGGCGTCCTCCAGATGTCTCAGCAGAAGATGAGTGGACTGTTAACCACCAAATTGTGATCCCTAGGGTTTATCGCCCTGAAATCTTAAACTTGGCCCATGAAACTCCAATGTCAGGCCATTTAGGTGTAAATAAGACCTATCACAAGATTCTAAATCATTTCTACTGGCCAGGACTAAAATCTGATGTTTCACAGCATTGCAAATCCTGCCACACTTGTCAAATGGTAGGAAAGCCCAATCAGACCATTCCAAAAGCTCAATTGCAGCCCATTCCTGCCTCGCTTTCCTGAAGCTATCCCACTCAGAAATATCAAGGCTAAAACAATAGTTAATGCACTTGTGAAGTTCTTCACATTTGTAGGCCTCCCAAAATCTATCCAGTCAGACCAGGGCTCAAATTTTATGTCAGGAATTTTTCAGCAAGTCATGTACGAACTTGGAATTAAGCAATACAAGTCATCCGCTTACCACCCTGAAAGCCAAGGTGCCTTAGAAAGATTCCATCAAACTTTGAAAAACATGATCAGATCTTACTGCTTTGACACTGAAAAAGATTGGGATGAAGGCATACACTTGCTTCTATTTGCTGTAAGAGAATCTGTTCAAGGGTTCAGCCCATTTGAGCTTGTTTTTGGGCACACTGTACGAGGACCGTTAAAACTTCTAAAAGAGAAATTTCTCTCAGATGATGACAGTTCTTTGAACTTACTTCAGTATGTGTCTGATTTCAAAAACAGACTATCAAAGGCCTGTGATGCAGCTCGGTCCAATCTCAAGTCAGCTCAAAACAAAATGAAGGTTCGTTATGATGAAAATGCTCAAGACAGAAATTTTGAACCTGGAGACAAGGTACTTGCTCTCTTGCCCATTCCTGGCAGACCTTTACAAGCTAGATATTATGGCCCGTATACTGTTGATAAAAAGTTAAGTGACGTGAATTACATTGTTAACACTCCTGGGAGGCGCAAGCAAAACCAGCTATGTCACATTAATATGCTCAAGAAGTATATTGATAGGGATAGTTCTGTTATTTCATCAGTAAATATAGTTAATTCTGTCCCTCATGAACACAATCAAATGGACTCTGAGGACTTCAACTTGGAGAAATCTGATCCCTCGTCATCGAAACTCCAGAATTCTGACATACTACAGAATCTTGATCAGAAACTGTCTCACCTTGATTCAGACAAAAGACTTGAACTGAAACAGTTAGTTCTCGAATATGAGCACTTATTTCCGGACATTCCATCCAGAACTGACAAAATCTATCATGATGTTGACATTATTGAAGGTTCAAAACCTGTAAATCAACATCCTTACAGAATGAACCCTGTAAAACAGCAATATCTCAGGGAAGAAGTTCAATATTTGCTGGACAATGATTTTATTGAACCCAGCCAAAGTGAATGGAGTTCTCCTTGTATTCTTGTACCAAAGCCAGACGGGACATTTAGAATGTGCACAGACTATCGAAAAGTCAATTCTGTCACTAAAACAGACACTTTTCCCATCCCACGAATCGATGACTGCATTGATAATATTGGACATGCCAAGTATGTTACAAAGTTAGATCTGCTAAAGGGATTTTGGCAGATATCCCTCACGGACAGAGCAAAGGAGATCTCGGCATTTGTTACACCAGATGGACTGTACCAGTATAAAGTCATGCCATTTGGAATGAAGAACTCGCCTGCGACTTTTCAGCGGCTGGTCAACAGTTTGATTTCCAATCTGGATGGCTGTAAAGCCTATATCGACGACGCTATTATCTTCAGTGAGGAGTGGCAACAACACTTGCAGACAATCAGAACATTCTTTGACCGGCTAAGTGATGCTAAACTAACTGTGAACTTGGCAAAAAGTGAATTTTGCCATGCAAACTTGACATTTCTTGGACACATTGTAGGACAAGGTCAGGTAAAACCTGTAGAAGCTAAAGTTGAGGCTATCTCAGATTTTCCTGTACCTACTAGCAAAAGACAACTGATGCGCTTTCTGGGTATGGCTGGATATTACAGGAAATTCTGCAACAACTTCTCGGCTATAGCTGAGCCTCTGACAAACTTGCTTGGTAAGAAGGTCAAGTATGTTTGGACAGATGACTGCCAGAAGTCATTTGATAAGCTCAAGGCCATACTTAGAAGTGCTCCGGTTCTCTTAGCACCAAGTTTTGACAAAGAGTTCAGGTTGGCTGTAAATGCCAGTGATGTTGGTGCAGGCAGTGTATTGTTGCAAGAAGATGACAATGGTGTTGATCATCCTGTTTGTTATTTTAAAAAGTTTAACAAGCATCAGAGAAATTACTCTACCATAGAGAAAGAATGCCTATCTCTAATCCTTGCGCTTCAGCACTTTGAAGTTTACTTAGCTTCTTCACATGCACCAATTGTTGTCTTCAGTGACCACAATCCACTGACTTTCATACATAAAATGAAAAACAAGAATCAGCGTTTACTCAGGTGGAGTCTCATGTTGCAAGAGCACAATCTTGACATCAGACATATCCGAGGAAGAGATAATATCATTCCAGACACCCTAAGCAGAGCTTAAGTGCCTCTACAATGCTGATGTCCAGCTTTGTGCTGTTGTATTTGATTAGTTTTGCACAATTTTTTCTAAACATATTGTATACAATTATCCAGTATTGCAAAAGAAAGCTTTATTTTATAAAACTTTCTTTTCTTTGAAGAGGGGAAGTGTTATGTATGACAGTTACTTGTCGAAAGATGTGCATTCAGTACTGGTAAACTTCCCAAGGGATTATGCCCAGGAAAGTATGATGTTATACATATGACGTTTACTTGTTGTCCTTAGCAATTATTTACTTTTAGTGTCCCAGATATTGGACATAAACAGGTTGTTTACTTCAGAAATTTCAAATTGTTCTTTGACGGAAAAGTCCGGAAAAATCTGGAAGAACCTGGAAAGATGTAGAATCTTCTAGAAAAATCTTTTTTTATGTCAAAAGAATATTGTGAAATTTCTGGAAGGATAATGACCTCTCTAGAATATTCCAGAACATTAAATTTTGGTAAACAACTTGTTATTTTTAGTATATGATATCATAGAATTTGCTGGAAGAATCCTGAATGTTCCTCAGTGCTATATAAGGGCTACAAATTTTCATAAGGAAAATCTTTGGGTACTGTTACTATTAAGAAGTCAAAATATATCTTACTGGAATTTAAACTTATTCTTGGATTACTTTGTGATATTCGATTCTGGATTGGGACATAGTGCTATTTTGAAACAAACTTTAATTCTTGGGATCAGAAACTGATACAGACTTGTGTTAAAAAATTCTGAGGGACATTCAGACATTCTTTAAGGGAATTAACATCTTGAAAGGTATTGTACATTCATTTTTGTTTGATTGTATATATGCTTTTGAATGTTTCACATGTAATTACTGGTTAAATCACTTCTAAATTGATTTGTTAAATTTTAAACAAAGCTTGTTGCTGGCTAACCAACTTGTTGGTTTCCTTAATCTTCTAGTTACGCCTGGCACGTAACACTTTGTATATAGCTTTTGTTTCAACACTGCTCAAAATCTTTAAAATAACTCTGTAATATTATTTTCATTTCAAAAGCAGCTCTCAATATTTTTACTGCTGAAGTACTAGTGTTACAGCCGAAAGAAACAAAATCGAAAGGATTTATTCAATACTTAAAACAATTTTCTTAAAAATCTCGTTTTATATCCCAAAAACATTATTGCGTATGAAGAATCTAATGGTGAATTAGATCAGCCATTAAACCAGAGGAGCCCCACTCCCAATAATTTATGACCGACCGGACTGAGGTAGTAGTTCTGTTGTGGCACGTTCTGTATATTTTCTATGTCAGTTATCACATCAGGAAAACATGTCCGTGAAATGTTTACCCCCTCATACCCCGCTTTTATATAGTAAAAGGTATACCTATTTTTCTTATTTTTGCTTCAAAACATAGATTGTGGGTACTCGTTAGAACCGCCTCGCCGAGGCGGTTCTAACGTGTACCCACAATGTATGTTTTGAGCAAAAATAAGAAAAATATTATAATTTTTCAGCTGAAATTTTTCAATTTTTAAAGCTCAAAAAATCTCTGTTTATTGCATGGGCAAGTTTTCGTAACGAAAGTTCATATTGTATTTCACTAGATGAAAAGTAGACTCTTCTTGGGTTACCATATACATGTGTAGTTTTAGTATGTCGTAAACTTTGGTAATGTGACTCGGATATTTTTCAAAAATTTCATTCTTCTTTTAAACTCCACGAAATTTAGCTTTCAAATTGGTTGACAACGCAGCATGATAAAAACGACAAGAATTTCCATTATTAACTTACTTATAGTTCTACAAAATTTATTGGAAGTATAGTTAAGATATGATAGACGCGTATGGAATAGTCCATGCAATATTTTATCATTGAAGTGTTCAGATTGTCGTGCTGACATGTTTACTCATTAAGAAAACTTGCCCATGCAATATATGAGAATTTTTTCAGTCACAAAAATTGAAAATTTCATCAGAAAAAAAATGGATATTTTTCTTATTTCTGCTCAAAACATAGATAGTGGGTACACGTTAGAACCGCCTCGTCAAGGCGGTTCTAACGAGTACCCACAATCTATGTTTTGGAGCAAAAATAAGAAAAATAGGTAAACCCCTGCATACCCCAGTTTTACTATATAAAAGTGGGGATTAAGGGGTATACATTACACGGACATGTTTTCCTGATGACTAGGGTACATGCATCGGTCACGATATATCATGCAACTTGAACGACAGCCATGTTGGTAAATTTACTACTTGTGAAATTTATGTCTCCTTAAGGACACAATAAAATAATATACGATGAACTATTAACAATAAACGGCTATGTTGTTTAAATAGTAAATAAGCTCAGCCTTTCGAAGCTTCATTTTGCGAGTTGATTCAAAACATGTCGTTTATTGTATCAATGACCCTAATTTTCTTCTGTAGACTAAAGTATAAATTTTGTAATTTTGCATGTGCAAATTAGATGATTGGCATAAGTTTGCACATGCTGAAAGGGTTATATCCAAGCTCGTAAATGAGACCAGGCTGGTACAGCCGAATCAGTCTAGAGAATAGCATTAACGGTGGCCATGAAAATCATGCGTTTTGAAGTGCAAAAGCATTATCATCATACTATTTTTGCATTTCTGGGTTCAGATCGGAACGATTTGGCAAACATTGTCCTGTATGGGTTGCATCCAAAAAGCTACGAAAATACAAAAGATCAATTGTGCAAATACATGTACATCAAAGTCCAGATGCTATATTAAAAGATTACCGCGTTCCTCCGTTTTAGCATTGAGTTTAAGGACACACATGTAGTACCTGTTGACTATGCTGCGGTCATTGCTTAAAACTACAAAGCTTACCTATGAGAATCAAAAGGACAAAAATGAATATGAAACCTAGAAAAACTTTAGTAAGAGGCACTGTTACCGACCAGTTGTCATTGTACCACTTGATTGTTGCACTGTCCCAATCGTGCCAGTTAAACCCCCCAGTTCTGTGGAAGTAATCGCGCATATATTCCCTGGTCAAGATGTTAATATCATCTTTCTGGTCAAAATTATAATATCGTCCAGTTAAGTACGTCGGACCGGTCGAAAGCATCGTCTGAGCGTGAGGGAAGATGTACCAACGATTAGAAAATGAAAGTCCTTGAATGACATATGCAAAGAAAGGATGGCGAGCTTCCGTTACCAAAAAGTCATTTGTTACACCAAAAGGGGTTGTTTCATACATGACAATGCCTTTGTTCTCGAAGTGATTTAGCAAGTGTGAAATAGGTTGTTTACATTTTAGATCCATGTCTACATACACTCCACCAAATTGGTGAAGTACAAGATATCTGGCCACATCTGCCCGTCGAATCCAATGACCATAACTGTGGTAAAGCTCTGAAATTTCTGGATATTTATCTTGAATTAATTGTTCTATCATTGTCACATTCCATAATGTATAATGGTACTCCGGGTTTTGTTTGATCCACGATTCTTGGTTTTCGGCATACTTTCTTGGTAGCTCGTTATCAGTAATGAAAAAAGAACACCTGATGTAAATTCCTGGGAATGGTAGAGTGTGGTTGTCGTTCACCAATTAACGTCTTGCTCTGTCCACCTCTGTGAGTGCAGAATACGAATTCCGAGAAAAGATAAAACAGGAGCTGACATAGGAAAATAAGTACAATCAGTAAAATAATCCCAAAACATTTCAGTCCCCATCTCACTTTGAAGGGTGATGGGCAGCCTTTCATAGTTCTTACGTTGTCTTATTCCGTTGCCAAATAATCGAAGAAAATGCAACACAAACGTCTACGTGACTGCTTTGTTCTTGCCCATGTCATTTGCATAAGGATGCACTCAAATATCAGTTAAGAAAATTAACCACTTTTACATCTAGTGTTAGTTTCTTAACATCCGCCGTGGTATTAGTAACCCATTACGAAAACTTGCCCATGCAATATACAGAGATTTTTTTCCGTTCTAAAAATGAAAATTTCATCAGAAAAATTTTGATATTTTTCTTATTTTTGCTCAAAACATAGATTGTGGGTACACGTTAGAACCGCCTCGACGAGGCGGTTCTAACGAGTACCCACAATCCATGTTTTGGAGCAAAAATAAGAAAAATAGGTATACCCCTGCATACCCCAGTTTTGCTATATAAAAGTGGGGTTTAAGGGGGTATACATTTCACGGACATGTTTTTCTGATGACTTGCAACACTATACGTCTTTTCATGAATAACACCTTACTAATGTAGAAAGTATATTTTTTTGTTTACAGTCAGTCTGAAAGTTGACCGTTTAACGTCATTATCATCATTATGAGTGTTTATCGACATGCCACTGCATTTGAGAAAATATGAGCAGTAAGTAGTAAGTAAGTAAATACTTTATTTTACGAGGGTAGCCCAATTAGCAGAGCCAATCTTCCTTGGGGCCCTCAAAAACATGGTTATAACATACATGCATTATACATTCAATACAATTTGTTTAGATAAAAAGTGAAAACAAAACAATGACATGTACGCAAAGTAAAGAAAGAAAGATAGATAAACAGACAGATAGAAAGACAGACAGATATGCAGACAGACAGACAGACAGACAGACAGACAGACAGACAGACAGAGAAATAGACATACATGTAAATGATATGACTTATTATTTTATACTTGACAGTGAAAACCAATGTAGCATCAGCGAGGCGGTTCTAACGGGTACCCACAATCTATGTTTTGGAGCAACAATAAGAAAATTAGGTGTACCCCTGCAGACCCGAGTTTTTCTATATAAAAGTGGGGTTTAAAGGGGTATACATTTCACGGACATGTTTTACTGATGTATCAGCAGCTTTTATTATAATTGCATTTGTTTCCCACCTAGAATTTTGGGATGAGGTTTTGACCATGAATACAACGGTTCATGATCACCGTTTACCCATTAGAGACCTTACATAATTCTCAATTTCAATTTCAATATTACATTATCACTTTTAGTTATTAAAATGCTGCCTCGCTCTGAGCTAAGTAGTTCTAGTCAGAATTCAGTGAAAGCCCTGACATGCCTAAAACCCACCTCAGTTTTTGGGGTGGGAATTTGTTTTCGGTTGTGCCATTTCCTGATCATTGCCTACTTTTACTTTCTTGAATGGCACGATTGATGTCTTGCATGCGTCTGAGTTTTCCCGACAAAGTTCTTCAGTATGTTTGTAAGTAAACTTTGACCCTAAATACACCGGTTCATGATCAATGTTTACCCATTAGAGAACTAACATTATTCTCAATTTCAATTGCATTATTACATATATCACTTTTAGTTAAAATGCTGCCTCGCTCTGAGCTGAGTAGTTCTACGTAGTCAGAATTCAGTGAAAACCCTGACAGGCTTGAGTATGAATCTGGAGTGGGAATCTCATTTTCCTGATCGTTGCCTACTTGTACCTTTTTGAATGGCACAATTGATGTCTTGCATGCGTCTGAGTTTTCCCGACCAAGAGCTTCAGTATGTTTGTAAGTAAGCCTTTGACAAAATGTAAGGACAACCGACCAGGAAATTGCTCAATGGCATTAGACATGCCTGACTATAAAATGATTATACCATAGCAAAGTCTCCGTGCTTACATTAATACATCGAAACATGTATGTGACACTCGTATAGGCAAAATGAAAAGGATTATACATCACTTCTAGAAGAAGAAGGGGTGAATTTAGTATGCATTTTTACACATATCTCAATATTTTACCATACATTACCATGTGCTGAGGACAATTTATTTATCTAAAATCCATTTAAAAATGGAGCAAAAACGTACTATCAATAAAAATTCAATTGGGATTGTGTTTATTAAATCTTATTTTACAATTGTGGACAATTGGTCTGTGACAATAAACCCAGATGTATTAACTTTAAAACTTGCTAACTTCTGCTTCGATCTTTCGACAGTAGCATCGTCCAATGTCCGCTTTCTCGACAATATCCAGGCGTACTCCAAGTTGGCTAGGAGGACATCAGTGCATGACCAGACCAGACTGTAGTTATCATAGTCGGTGTCGACAACCCAGTATGGCGCAGTAGGAGCTCCTGAAATGTATATTATAGAAATCATAGATTTATGTCAGAAGAAATTAAACTCAGTGACAAACCATAGAATATGACATCCATTGCTGACTATTCTGTTTAGATCGTGCTACTATGATTTAGTCGCGACGCGTGAAAACCTGTCTTCGGGGTTTCCGACCAGGTCTGACACAAACCGACCTGTACAGTCACAGAAGCAGGCTACGGCTTGAAATTTCGGATTTAAGAAGAACAGAGATTGTTATATCCGTCTAGCGAAAACAAAGGCGCTGATCAGCTTCGTAGTTGCTGCGAAGATTACCTGCGCCTTTGTTTTGGCATAGGCAAAAATCCGGTTTTCTCACGATGCGGCTCATTAAGTCGCACTTTCAGTAACGGCCCTCTTGGCCTGTCGCCGCATACTCAGTGTCCTATTCTTTCATATTTTACCATGTCCTTTTAGGGCTCGGGGACGCACTATAGTAATAAATGCGCAATGGAGCATCAAACTGCATAAAAACCCAGATGACGCGTTTCATATTGAACAAAACTAGTTACATGTACATGTAACACACACTCTCTTTCAACTAGACTACCTTACCTGGGAACTGTACAGCTGGCTTAGCCGGGTTGTTCGGATCTGGAATTTCGGCGTCCCCAACAGTTTCCTCCATAGAGCCATCTGGCCTGTTCAAATTAAGTAGATCGTAAAGGGTGTTAAGAAAGTTCGTTCCGCTGTTTACCACATGGTTTGAAAGCATTTTATATAAATTAACTAATTAAATGCTGCATTTTTCAAGATTGTGTTGTTTTCTCTGATAAAGTATAGTAGTAGAAACGCTGTCTAACGTCGAGTTTTTTCACAGATGTATATTTTCTAAGGATACTATAATTCACAATTTCGTGAAAAATTCGGTTTTCTGAAAAATTTCTAAAATTTTTGACATTTGATTTTTCTAAACAGGTTAATAATTGAAGACATCACAAAACTATTACAAATGGCGAATACGTAGTCCATTTAGGCTTTATTCATTAAACTATCGAGGATTTTTACGCATTTGTCTTGGCATGGCAAAGATATTTTCTACTATACCCCCATTTTTGTGTAAAAATTCAAGGGTTAGAAAATGGGTGCCAGTGTTTGATGGCCATGTTGGTCATGACCAAGTACCTGATTCAAAAGATCTTTGGTTTTAGCTTTTCATATTCATCCAAATTTAAGTCTGATTATTTCGTCATTTTTTTTTAGTTTTAAAGCATTAGGAAAGCAAATTTTACGCGGAACGAACTTTCTTAACACCCTTTACTATTCATAACTTATGTTGCCTGTTTGTTCCGTAATCAGTAGGCTTGTCAGCTGTGCTCATCGCTTTTGTTTCTGGTTGGTTTCAGCCGGATAGTTACCTATCTTCTGAAACTGAATTTATCAATTTCTCATCATCACCTTGTTGGGAATTAGTTAGTTATCTTGCCCTGTTGTCCGTTTCTTCTCGTCGGGACGTTAAATTAAATTGTATTTATAAACATTCTATTCTTACTTTTAAAGAATAAAAATGAATTTACAATTTATTAGCTGATAGTATGTGTTTACTTTCAAGTTCATTTTTAAACATCTTTTAGACATAGACCGTTGCCCGAAATACTTATCAGGGACTTCCACAAGTCTTCATGACAGAATAAAGGCAGGTACTTCATACTCCCGGTTAATGCCTGTAAAATTGAATTAATGGTCAATTTCCCCCTACCTTCGTGAAATGTTGCACATCAGCTACTGTTTGTTATATTAAATGCAACTATAACAACTTATCCTACTCAACTTACATCTTTGATCATCCCGTACGGTAAAAGAATCTTCAATATATACGGTAAGCTGTAAGCTGAGCTAGATGAGTTAAGCTAAGCTGAGAATTCGTTGCGTTTTCGCCTCTAGAAAGACCCGAACTATCAGCCAGAATGTGCATACTTTTTGTCCCTATGTGCTGAGCATGATGAGCTGAGTAAGTTGAGCTGAGTTGAGATGTGACACTGCACCTTTCCATTGTGTAGATATTCGGGACCGGGAGTATGAAGTATAAGCCTTTATTAAAAAATTGGCTTATACTTCATACTCCCGGTCCCGAATATCTACACAATGGAAAGGTGCAGTGTCACATCTCAACTCAGCTCAACTTACTCAGCTCATCATGCTCAGCACATAGGGACAAAAAGTATGCACATTCTGGCTGATAGTTCGGGTCTTTCTAGAGGCGAAAACGCAACGAATTCTCAGCTTAGCTTAACTCATCTAGCTCAGCTTACAGCTTACCGTATATATTGAAGATACTTTTACCGTACGGGATGATCAAAGATGTAAGTTGAGTAGGATAAGTTGTTATAGTTGCATTTAATATAACAAACAGTAGCTGATGTGTAGAACGAACTATTCATGGATACTAAACAATGTAAGTTGAGTTGGATGAGTTATAATAGTTAGCATATAGGTTGGGGAACATAGGATATCATACTTTATAATATGTCTTAATATTTAAGCTAAGTTCGAAGAGTTCAGTAAGTTGAGTAACCTAAGTTGAATGTTAAGTTCGATAAGTTGGGTAAGTTGCATGTTGAGTTCGCTGAGTTGGATAAGTTAAAGAATAAGTTCGATGAGTTGGATAAGTTGAACAGTAAGTTCGATGAGTTCGATGAGTTGGATAAGTTATACGCTGAGTTTGATGAGTTGGATAAGTTGCATGCTGAGTTCGATGACTTGCATAAGTTATACGCTGAGTTCGGTAAGCTGCATAAGTTGAACAGTAAGTTCGATGAGTTGGATGAGTTGGAAAAGCTAAACGAAATGTTCGATGAGTTGTATAAGTTGCATGCTGAGTTGGATAAGTTGCATAAGTTGAACTATAAGTACGTTAAGTTCGATAAGTTGAACAGTAAGTTGGATGAGTTCGATAAGTTGTAAGCTGAGTTGGGTAAGTTGCATAAGTCGAACAGTAAGTTGGATGAGTTCAATAAGTTGAATAGTAAGTTGGATGAGTTGGATAAGTTGTAAGCTGAGTTCGATGAGTTGGATAAGTTGAACAGTAAGTTGGATGAGTTGGATAAGTTGTAAGCTGAGTTCGATGAGTTGGATAAGTTGCATGCTGAGTTGGATGAGTTGCATAAGTTGAACTATAAGATCGTTAAGTTCGATAAGTTGAACAGTAAGTTATTTAATAGTGAGCTCGCGAAGCCGCTTGGATTCAATAGTGGCTTTGAAAGAGCAAACTCTATCATAATGCTAGAAAGCACGTGATTTTGCTACCGTTAAGAACAAAAAATACGACGCTGGCTACGCCAAGCAAATAGGCCTACGCCACCTTGTGCGCATGAGCCATTGTTGTTGTCAGGAAACAAAAACGACGTCATTTTTGTTCGAAAAGAATTTGCGGTGCTGGCAGTCACCAGAAACATACTGTTCAAGAGTGAGCGAAGTCTTTTAACGTACAAATACATACAGATCTATACAGAGCTGTTGTTGGTATTAAAAGCTCTCAGAGAAACCCATCATCTAACAAAGCTGACAATGAAATGTACCTAAAACACGAGAATGCTGGCGCTGAATCGTAATGCTGTGGCAAGGCAAGGACACAACATTGAACGACGATGGCAACCACTTGTCCCCGGGCTTGTCCCTAATGTGAAGCACTGTTTGTTTCCCTTTTCCGTGAACCTTGTTTCTGTCCTCTGCATAACTTAATGGACTGCAGCATATGAAGCGAAACATCGTCTAAACATAGGAGTCAGTGTTTAAAGCACTAACAGATATAGACTTTCGTTGCTCAAATCCTTTGATAATCCAGTACTTTCCTGTAAGTATCATTGCGACAAAAAGGAAAACTAAACCTAAACATAAGTGAATAAAAGGCACAGTTATGGATGGATTAACATTGTACCAGTTTATATTTGAACTTTCCAAATCATGCCAATAGAATCCTCCAGTTCTGTTCAAGTATTCACGAATGCGTTCATTGGTCAGTGTGTTTATATCTACCATCTTCTCAAAATCATATCGCTTAATCAAACTATCCTTCACTGTCGCGTTCCATAGTGTATAATAGTACACCGGATTATGTTTGATCCGCGATCCTTCGTTTCAATGTGGTGTGTTGTCTTTAATGAAAATGAACACCTGATGGAAATTCTTCGGAATTATGGTAGAGCATTTCGTCACCTGGCTCTGTCCTTTTTTGTCCTTGCAGAAAAAGAAATTCGAGAAAAAGTTACACAGCAGCTGGCATAGAAAAATAAGTATAATCAGAAAACTAAGTCCGAAGCATTTTAAAGTCAGCTTGTGTCGCAGGAACGAGGAATACCTTGCATATTTGTCATGTTGTTTCAATCTGTTACCAGTTAGCATGTCATTCAATAAGAAGAAAATAGTGCAGCAGAAAGTGTAACATTTACAGCTTTAACAACGTTCATTTTATTATTGAATATGTGCATTCTATGTCTCTTATATCCATGAATACTGCTTTTGACGTCTCTGTAGCACGCCTTCGTATTTGACCAAAGTAGTTGCCTATTCCAGCTCTCCCAAAATTATTCCAGGGTTAATAAAACAGTAAGGCTAGCTATTCGAACAAAACTTGCTAGTGCTTATTAGACAAATATTTAAATTACGTCAAAATTGAGCCACCTCGTGAGAAAACCAACAATCTGCATATGCGAAAACAAAGACGCAGATCAGCTTCGCGGTAACCGCGAAGCTGATCAGCGCCTTTGTTTTCGCTACACGGATCGTACACTTCCTCTTCTTCTTAAATCCGAAATTTCAAGCTTCTAGCCTGCTTCAGTGACTGTGCAGCCTGATTTGTGTCAGACGTGTTCGGAAACCACATTGTTGGTTTTCCCACGAGGCGGCTCAAATCAATACTTATAGCTTTTTTACATCTAAAATTCAACTTTTCTTTGAGCCCTTGCATTTTGATATTTTAACTTGCGTATATAGTTCGGCAAATGGGTCACTGTATGGGCGGCAACTTTAATATTCATATCTGGGCGTGTTCGGCTAGTCCATCTGTTCAAGCAGGGAGATAAATTATAGAAAAGTCGAATTCAGTCAGCCTAGAGCGCTGTCACATATTTTACCGTTAAAGATCAGCTACCTATTTTGTCCAATCCAGTACACTAGACAAACTCGGATTTTCATTCTAACGGACAACATGTGAGTTGAGTCTTTCAACTGTATACCTTTGGCTTTTACCTAGGTCAAAAGTAGACCATACCCAATAACGTATTCATAAGGTAACGCCCATACAGTGACCTATTTGCCGAGCTATACATACGACAAGGTATTATGTCAAATGAATCAAACTGTATGATTTATCAATATTTCAAATACAGGTTTCACGCTCGCTTTGTGTCTGACTAAATCACTACAGTACTGATAACCATATGCTTCCTCCTTAATTGTGAAGCTCGGATTGCACCTCCTTAATCCATTTGCGACGAATGGACTTGCCATCTTAATCTTTTTGCTGAACCCACTTTCATTTTAGCGGTATCAGGTTTAATTTTAAGTTTTATTTATTCATTTATTTATTTATTTATTTTTTGTTAAATTCCCTCATGAAAACAGAATAGTCCCAGATGAGACACCGCTTATCCCATAAAATTGCAACCAGGCTTATGTGTGTTACAGCTATTCATTTTAGTCAGTTTGTACCAGAGCTTTATCCTGTTGGCACATGGCTTACCGGAATGCACCGACTGATTTATACATGTATCAGCAATGCTGTTTTCCATGGGACCGCCATGATACTAAGTCAAGATAAGACAAGTTAAAATTGCTCTGGGACAGAGTAAATGAGAAAGCGCGGTTATGCACTTTTCATTTCACTTTTCATTTGCAAAGCAAGATGGTTATGCACGGAGATGGTTATGCACTTTTCATTTGTAACCGCCCCCCCCCCATCCCCGGTGAATAGCGGGGACTTTGACTTTTGGTCCAGCGAATCCCCGCGGGGACTGCTCGTTGGTAAAAAATCACTGCTTTTTCCCGGCAGCCTGCTATTTTTCATTTCATGGCCCTCTTTGACAATACAAAGCAAACCCCAGATATTTCCCCCGCACTGCCGTGGCAAACTTTGGCCAAAGCCCCGATCATTTTTACGGCTACCCCCGCCCTCTCCCGGGGTGGGGACGTGGTTACAAATGATTAGTGCGTTATGATGATACTCAGCACACATTTTGAATCGTGTCTATAACCAACATTTATATACTTTAATGGCAGAACGGTGGACATCTTCGGTTTCAAAACAAATCATTTCTTCCCTACTTATACATAATTAAAACATAAGTTTCGCGGATGAAGCAAATACACACTACAAGGAATTGAAAAATGAAAACTTTCTGGTGTATAGATGCACTTAAAATAAACATTGACATGTGAGCAAAATAAGTTCTAAATTTCTTACGTGAAATAAAGTAAGTATTTTTACGTCGACCATACATGTATCTATTGAATAAATTCTAAAATTGCAAAACAAATACTCATTTGATTTGTTGTTCAATGCCCGATCCAAAGACATAGGACATTTAGGGACGGAATCTTGATTTAAAATCTCCGAAGAAATGGAAAATCCTGGGATCGAACCATTGCCCCCTGTTTTACAAAATTAATTATAATGAGTTCAACACGTACAGTACCCATTATTGTTTCGTTTGATAACACATTTTTCTCAGACAGTCTTGGACCGAAGGACTGGAAAAGCCCGAGACTTTACCCATGACCCCTATTTTCACACTCTGCATACCAATATCGATATTTGATCAACGCCCGGAGTGAGATAGCCAACTCCGAGGATAACGTCTACGCCTGAGGAAAATAGAGAGTGTTCTTCTTCTAAAAATGTCAAAATAAATTGGAAAACACGCTGTTTACTCAGTTTCGTTAATTCTGTATCAGCCCATGCCAATGAGTTTGTTGTTCAAAGCAATTTTAGGCGCAAAGATATTCGTATACTTGATAAATTTATGAAAGATGTACGCTATTACAACAACCTAATTTAAACAGCTACACGTGTGTTTCTGTACGAAGATAGTGGTTGAAATTGTGCATATGGAAGAAACAATCTATATCTGACATTAACAGAACCAAAACACGCTTGTATTTGGTATATTTTGAACATTTTCAAGCATTTAATTAACAGACCCTCTTTAGTGAGGAAATGAGGGTAACGTTAACGCCGGAGTAAGATACGACTGCAGCCGGAGGAAATAGTAGAGAGAAGACAAGACCAACTACGACGCCCGACTTTGTTCTCAAGATATGATGGTCTTTTTACCAAGAAATCATATTTACTTTCACCCTATAATGGTCTGTAATGCCTATAATCCCCTACAAGATGTTTACCTTGTGGCGTGGGATCGCGCGCACACGTTTCTGTAATACTGCTCTCCCATATACCGAATTTCCCTTGCGAATGCCCTTCCGAATGCAATTTTGAGCAAATTCGCATTAATCGCTAGAAATTCGGAAGCATTCGGTAGCATTTGCAAGCATTCGGTGAAAATTTCGAGATGTTGCGAAAATTAGGAACATGCTCCTACAATTCGCAAGGAAATCATATTCTTAACATATTCGTAAAGAATTCGTAAACAATTTGGATTGATTGCAAGACATTTGTAACACTCGCAAGCCATTTGCAAGGATTCGGTAGCATTAAATTATATTGAGGTTTGATGTCCGTAAAGAAACGCTAGTGAATCGCAACATTTTCACATTCAAGACTCAGTTTTTAGCATAGTTTATTTATTCTGGTCCTATCCTTCAAGTAAAGGCCATTATTTATGGTGTTTAGCTTTAAGCTATCCATTAATGTATGACAGCCAAACGAAAGACCCGTGAAATTTTTGTTTGCCCTGTAAAATTGTCTTTTTTTATTGTGTAAATCGCAATTTGAGAGAAACAACAAAGTGGTGTGTGTTTCAAGAGAAGACTTGGATCAATAATGACATATTTTTCCATGCCCTTTAGCATTGTGTGTGATTTCGCTTTACATTGATATTTTTCGCTACAAAGTTTGCAAATAAGTTAAAAGTGAAAAGAATTCGGTAAGCATTCGCAACACATTCGCTTCATTTGTAAGGCGTTTGCAAGACGTTCGTATTATTTGTAACGGCATTTGTAAGCGTTCGGAACATTCGTTAAGCATTTTTAAGAATTCGGTAGTGTGGATGGCAATCAATCGCAACATTCTTAAGAAATTTGTAAGGATCCGCAAGCATTCTTAACGCTTTCGCAAAGACATCGTTTTGTACAAGCCCCGCCCCGTCCATTCGCATCATATTCGGTAATTTCAGCGCGAATTTCAAATTTTAGCATTCGCAAGGGATATTCGGTATATGGGAGAGCAGCATTACACATAGAATTGAGGACATATTGCTACACTTATTGTCTCAAATTCGTAGTTTATCCATAGTACAAATATTTCTGTACACGAAGATACAATCGAGCAATAATTGAAACAAAATCATGGCTTGCTTGATTCGCCACAGACATGCAATGCAATATGCACTAAAAGAGCACAGTTTTACTTTCTTTTGCAGGCATATAGATTGTACTGTTTCACTCGGTCGAGTCATTCATATTGATTTAGAAAACCTTTTGTTATAATGCTTAACTTAAATGTTCATGTCATGCTTTTTAAATACGAAAAGTAATAATTTTATTAAAACACGGTAATGGATAGTCGTATGTGCTTAAAACGGGAAGAAAATGCATCGCGGTAAGTTTCGATAACCGTGCACGTGCGTGCACGTATGTATCATTATACAGGTAAAGCTGCCAAATACTGTTGCTACCACTCTATTGAGTAAAAGTCGAGTAAAAATAAATTTTTGTTTTGAATCAGCATTCTGTGCAAACGTTATCATCCTCAGGCGTTGGTCATGTCCATATGTAACCTTCCTCCGGCGTAGGCGATCCCATTCTTTTTCCCACAAGGGGTCTTTGATGGCGAATAATGTCTAAATGCTTTGTCAGAAACGAGTTTTAAGTAAAATAGTTTGTACAGCGAGTATGCGTTATAAGTTATAGCGTGAATAAAGAATGAAAAGTTTAGACCTTAAAGAATTGTTGACTTCTAAATCAATCTTGACAGTCAAAACCACAAAATCGTACATGTTTTCTTGTATTTTATATGTTCTAGTCAAAGTATTGTAACATTACATAAATGTTATTTGGAAGCAAGACCATCTTACAACATTAACTTATCATTACAAATACATTATCCCCTTGCTCTTTAAAATATTTCATAGTTTTCAATTTTCAATGCGCTCTCAAATTAAATAGAAAATAAACTGTGTAGAAGATATATCGCGAGAAAAACATCAGGGGAAAGAAGAAAACTGTGTGAAAAAAGACTCTTTATAATTCTAGCTATGTGTTTATTCATTCTTTGGACGAATTTCGAGGAAAATTGAGGTAACATTTTAACCGCTCAGCAAATATTAACGACATTGTGTAACAAAACTATTCCCTGTGTAAATTAAAACGGAAATATCAAGTTTCTGAGATGAATCTTCGTCTATAAACAATCAACTTCTCTTGATATAATATTTGTGGTGTCGTATTGTGAATTAAACCGGCAAAATGAGCAACATGTCCGAGGGTGAATCGTTTTGTAACAATATAAACCATGACAGAGTCACTATAAGAGCAGATAAAAGTGTTGAAAGTTGAAACTAGGGATGTCATTCGGCGTCAGATTTAAGGTTCGGACGTTCGGAAACAAACATCCGGATGGTTCGAACGTTCGTATTTTTTTCGGATCAGGTCATAATGTTACATGTACATTTACATGTGTGTTAATCGAGTACTCACTTGAAAGAACATTCATAATCAAGAGTTACTGAGCTTGGCGTTGTTTTCGCTGACGTGACGCAGAAACGAAACGCCATGTGCACTTTACATTCACAAAAGCAACAAACATCACGCTAAAACAGCATTACTCAAAATTAACTCTAGAATGCAAAATTAAATTATGCCATTATCAAAAATTAACGAACATTCACCGAGTTCATATTTAGTCGAGCTGGCGCGTCAGCAAATAAATTCAATTTAGTCACATTGTACATGTAGAAAATCTTATAGTATTCTGAATTTGTTTCTTTGCATTAACGGGGCAGCTTAAGAATCTGCATATTTGATTTGTCAAAAGCATACTTGTTTTGTTTAATCCCAAAATATATCTGTCAATCAGGTCTGTATAATTATATTTTTGAAACTTGATAAGTGTGAATCATATCGTTTTCAAAAGGAAACAAAAGAGGCCAATTATCATCTTTAATCCTTTCTTTGTTTATTATCGCTTGACCTGCATTGTCCCATTAATATGTTACACCTTAGTGACCTTTGACACTAGAACCGCATCGTGAGAAAACCGGATTTTTGCCTAGGCGAAAACAAAGGCGCAGATCAGCTTCGCGGTAACCGCGAAGCTGATCAGCACCTTTGTTTTCGCTACACGGATAGTACACTTCTTCTTAAATCCGAAATTTCAAGCTTCTAGCCTGCTTCTGAGCTTGTACAGCCCGGTTTGTGTCGGACCTGGTCGGAAATCCCGAAGACCGGTTTTCTCGCGTCGCGGCTCACTATATGTTTAGACATACTTAAATTACATACCCCTTGCATACATACATACATACCCCTTGTTTCCGATATTGTGTATTTTTGTCATTTATTAATGGAAAATTTACCTAAATATTGGACATGTTGATTTTTTAGCGAACGTCCGGATGCTAAAATTTGGATCCGAACTTCGGTACGGAATCCGAAGTCCGAACGTTCGGACTCCGGTTGACATCCCTAGTTGAAACTGACTCATCATTTAACAGTTTCTCAACATGGAGCTCCAAATCTGATACATCAGGCGATATTTCACCTTACAATAGTGATCAGCTTGAAGGGACTCTATATAGGACAGATTCGTCGGAGACGAAACTCACCATTTCTTTTGTTTCTCATGTCTTTTTTGAATCGTTCAAGAACAAAATACATGCAGATTTCATGAGCATCGTAGAAATTGATGAAACCAGTTTTGTTTCTCGGTGCACAACGCATGTACGGGGCGCTAAATGCGAAATAAGGCTTGACAGACATTTCAAAACCGTGGAACTTAGCGGGATTGGTTTCAAAGCATGGAGAGAGAAGCGTTTTCCCAGTATTGCGAAATCATTGTTCGGGCGTATATTGCTGGGATTGGACAGCCTTCTAGAGGACCCTAGCCAGAACTCGTCGGGCGCAGACCAATCATACGATCTACCACGACAACAGGAATTTCAAAGTTGTGAGGAAGCAACGACGAAGTTTGAAAATGACGTCAACGACAACGTTCCGCAAATTGACGTCGTGCAACTGCCGCCAAATGATAGCGTCGCCCAACAGCCGCCAAATGACAGCGTCGCCCAACAGCCACCAAATGATAGTGTCGCGCAACTGGACGTCGTTGAAAAAGATGAAGGTTTACCTTTAATAGCACAACAGAATTTTGCGGGCCCAAATGAAATACTTACAGCTGAAAATATCACAGCCCAATATTTGCGCAGCCTTAACTTAGCCAGGAGTTTTGGGGATAACATAAGTCATGCAACGGACAATCAAGTCGGAACGCAACGTAATTCAACGGAAGGATATCAGGACCAGTTCTTATCCAATGCAAAGACGCCCGCGTTCACATCGACGCCTATTGTACAGCGCCCAAACGGCAACGTAGATCTTGATATAACTAGCGAGAAAATATCTTTAATGATGAGTAAAATAGAACAGCTGGAAAACGGTATAAGAGCTATAAAAAGAGATGTCATACAACACATGGAGGATAATATTAATGCACTGAAATCTTCTCTCATCAGTTCTATTGAGAGATTGGACCATAAATCAACATATGCAAACGCCGTTGGAAGCCCAAGATATACGAATCAAATGGCCCCGCCGTCAGTAGAAATCAGTCAAAGTCACCAGGAATCGTGCTTCATCGATGAAGGCTACGATGATCACTCGAGAACCAGTACCAGTGTGCATAGACCATCATCACAAACGCGACCAAAAACTTTGTTTATATCCGACAATGATCGCGTTGATCATGAGCCAACTGTGATGCAGCATACACAACATGTTACAACAGCACAACCAGTTCCGGTACGAGTCACGAATAGAACTCAGCCACAGCAACGTCAATACGTAGAAGATCGTGGGCGCATCACTTCAAGAATGAACAATGCTAATTCTTCAAGGAACCAGAGGAGAACTTTACTGATTGGCGACTCTATACTCAAGGGAATAAACTACCGAGGATTGAAACCGGACGTCAAGATTTGCTCGAGAAGCGGCGCGTCTATCAACGACATTCTGAATGAGATATCAATATACGATATGAACTCCTTTGCCAATATAATCGTTTGTATCGGGGGAGATGACTGTTCCCGTGCCATGGATGCTAAGTTGTTTGAGGACAAATACGACCAGCTCATCAGTATAATCAGGAGTTCAAACAGGGACTGCAACATCTATATCAGTAAAATAGTTCCTCGAGGAGATATCGACGCTTCAGCTTTCAACAGCTCGATTACTTACGTTGCAGACCACTGGGCAGCACATCGAGTGAAGTGTATTGATGGCTCCTATGACTTGTTCTTTGGGCATAATCAAATGCCATCGACCCGGTATTTCAACGAGGACGGGATACATCTTTCTTACTCGGGTACAAAGAGACTGTTAGACGCTTGGAACAGACACGTGACCGTCGTTGAAGATTTCAGTTTATGTGTGTTTAAGAAGAAATCTTCGAAGTTGGGAGGCAATATCCGCTCTCATTATGATCGGAACAGATCACCTTCGTATAGACGCTCTCGTCCATCCGGTTACCAGGGACAACGACGGGGCACCACTCGACGGTGCTATGGGTGCTCTATGACAGGACATATTTTAGAAGAATGCTGGCTTGCGAAATAGGACACTGGCACAATAGCCATTTGTGAACAGAATGGTATTAGTGTGTTTAATGATATTAATCAGTTTGAACTTTTAAATCATTTATGTAGTTTTTGCAGTTTAAATCAGTGTTTTTGTTCTGAAAATAATTTAGAGACTGGAAGAGTAAATCAAGACTGTGAATGTGCAAGTAATACTGAAATGCACAGCACTGTATGTGAATCTGTCACTGTACAGAATATCTTAGAAAATGAGCAAGGTTTACAGGCAAACTCTAATGACCTATTGCGTCCATGTACGGTACACACTGCTTCAACAGATTTAACTCATAATGAACATTGTCATCATGTGAACTTGCATTTAAGTAGTAAGGGGATAAATATGGGTCATCTTAATATTCAAGGTATTTGTGGCGAGAAACTTGGTAAATTTTCTGAATTACAAGCTTTGTTAACCTCGCCGGAAAATTATAATTTACATGTTTTTGGATTAAGTGAGACGAAATTGAAGGCTCATAAACTTACCAATGTTTTTCAAATTAATGGTTTTCAAACTCCGTTTCGTAAGGATAATTGTAGTAATGGCGGCGGAGGTTTAATTGTTTATGTACGAAATGGTATAAATGCCAGACGAAGAGAAGACCTAGAAACTAATGATATTCCATGTTTAATGTTAGAAATTTCATCAACAAATACTAGGTCATTTTTGGTTGGAAATATGTATAGGCCACCGAACGCAACCGTTGATTTTAATGATCGATTTGAAGATTTCATTGATTCCATTAACAAAGAAGATAAAGAATTATTTCTGCTTGGCGATTTTAATAAAAATTTATTAAATGAAGACATTGATAGGAACTGGGGTAATTTTACGACCTCTCTTGGTCTATCCCAGCTTGTTACTGAACCTACAAGAGTAACAAAAGATTCAGCGACTTTAATCGATCATATTTACACTAATTATGAGGAAAATATCCAATGTGTTAATGTAAAAAAACCTTGCTTAAGTGATCATTATGCTGTTTTTTGTAATAGAAAATGTAATTCCGTTGTTGGCAAAAATGCGCATCAAGTCATAAATTACAGATCTTTCAAACATTTCGATGAAGCAAAATTTCTGATTGATTTAAGCCTTGTTCCTTGGGAAATAATTCAAAATTTTGACACAGTGGATGATATGGTCTCGGTTTGGAATTCCCTGTTTTTAGAAACGCTCAATAAGCATGCCCCTTTGAAAAGTCACAGAATAAAAAAGAAATACCAACCTGATTGGTTAACGCCAGAAATATTAGATGTCATGAAAGAACGAAATAGATATAAACTAAATGGTAACATTGAGATGTATAAAGTTTTAAGAAACAAAGTTTCATGTTTAATTGAAAAATCTAAAAAAGAATCGTATCAATCAAAGATTGAAGACGGGCAAACAGACCCTAGAACTATATGGAAGCTTTTTAAGGAACTAGGAGCCAATCGTAAGGGGGGTAATGATGACACAAATGTAAACATAAATGTAGGTGACCGTGTGATAACGGACGAAAATGATTTAACAGACGATTTTAACTCGTATTTTGTAAATGTTGCCTCAAATCTAAAGGAACCAATTGTCCCATCAAATTTCGAACTTCTAACTGAATACGTCAAATCAAAAATCCCCATTGACATGGAATTCATAATATCCCCGACAAATGAGACTTTTGTAAGGAAGTTTCTTTCCCTGTTAAATCCAACAAATCCACTGGAATTGACAATATTGGCCCAAAAATCCTCAAAATTTCAGCTAATGTTATAACACCAAGCCTTACCATTATAGTAAATAAAAGTATAACATCTGGTGAATTTCCCGATTCCTGGAAGGAAGCGAAAGTAAAGCCACTTTTCAAATCCGGCACAAAAAGTGATGTAAATAATTATCGACCCATCTCTATTCTACCAACAATATCAAAACTTATTGAAAAGTGGGTAAACAATCAGTTTTTAGAGTTCTTAAACACCTTTGATCTTTTACATAAATCTCAGAGCGGTTTCCGACCAAAGTATTCAACTGAATCTGCCCTGGTCCAAATGGTTGATTCTTGGTTAGAGGCAATAAATTCTGGAAAGCTTATAGGCTGCGTTTTAGTGGATTTTAGAAAGGCGTTTGATTTAGTCGATCATAAAATACTTTTGAAAAAACTGCAATATTACAAGTGTAACGAAACATGCCTTAAGTGGTTTGAATCATATTTAACAAATAGAACACAGCGTGTTTCATTGGGTAGCCATTTGTCCGATCCTGCACACGTTACATGTGGCGTGCCTCAGGGCTCAATACTTGGTCCATTATTGTTTTTGGTTTTTATTAATGATTTGCCATTAGCGCTGAAAGAGTCAGCTGCTGTTGATCTTTATGCAGATGATACTATATTCTATGACTTTCAAACTAGCATCGATCAACTTGAATCTAAACTTCAACTGACATTGAATTCACTTAAAGATTGGTGTCGACAAAATGGGATGGTAATTAATACAGAAAAAACCAAGGTTATGCTGGTAACTACCAGGCAAAAGAGGCAACATTTACAAAAATCAGTTCTGTCTTTACGATACAGTGATATTGATATAAAAATGTCAACCTGTGATAAAATACTAGGCGTTTTTGTAGATGAAAATTTACTGTGGAATGATCAGTTTCACCATATATCAAAAAACTCTCATCAAACTTATGGCTTTTAAGCAAGATACGGTCCTATTTGTCAACAAATCACCGACTTTTGTTCTATAATGCTTATATAAAACCACACATTGAGTACTGCAGCATTGTGTGGAGTAACGCATCAAATATTAATATAAATAAGATAAACAAATTACAAAGACGAGCATGCAAGCTCATTTTGTCACAAGATTATAGTGGGCTTGAAGATTCTTTGAAACGACTTGACATTTTATCTTTTGATCAGTCTGTTTTTCTCAACAAGGCTAAGGTTATGTATAAAGTTCATAACAATATAGCACCCAGTTATTTACAGGAATTATTTCATATGAGAGATGTCAATCTAAATAACACCGCCTCGAATTTGAGATCAGTTGCGCAACATAATTACATTGTGCCTCAAGCAAAATGTAACTTATTTAAGGGTAGTCTTACTTTCTCTGGTGTAATCGTTTGGAACAGTATTCCAACAGATATAAAATTGTCACCGTCATTAAACGTATTTGTAAAGAGCTGCATTAAATGGCTGAAAGATTAAAAGCTACTCTGCTATATATGAAGTATTTCAAATTTTTATATGTTAAGATCATCTTCTTAACAGTATTTTGATTATTTGGCCCCTTTGGGAATTTGAGTCTTTGATTTAGACTACACACGTAAATTCTTGAAATTGCAGCAAAATGTCTGGCTTTCGCTGCCAGTTTTATAAAGGGTCACTGATAAAGGTTCGTTACCCGAAATTGTACAATATGGCCCATCTTCTAGCTTTGTATTTTTACTGCTTCCAAAGGATCTAACAATTATTTTTATTTTATCTGAAGAATTTGAACGAGTTACCTCGCCGCCATTAATGGTATCTCTCTCTCTCTCTCTCTCTCTCTCTCTCTCTCTGTTTGTCTGTCTGTATGTCTGTCTCCACATTAATATGTTGTTGATTATTATATGCTTCATCACTATGTAAACATGACATTTTGTATGTTTGTTGATTGTATGTATTATGTTTTGAGGGCCCCAAGGAAGATTGCTGCAAAACCAATTGGGTTACCCTCTCTAAATAAAGTATTTACTTACTTACTTACTTACTTGCTGACAACCCTTAACACACTGTTCCTCAGGCGTTGGCTATTGCCTCGGAGTTAGCTATTTCACTCCGGCGTTGGTCGAATATCGATAATTGGCATGCAGAGTGTGATTTTACAAGTGGAGTGGTTTAAAACTTAATAATGACTCAAGCACGTACCTACCATTATTGCGTTTTGTTACACATTTTTCTCATGTACAGTAATATTGCCCCCGGTAACCGGTCGAAATTGATCGACGTAATTCCGCACTTAACGTCGGGTCATTCTTTGTTGACCGATAGCTATACGTCGGCCTGTCATCATGAGAATCGAACAACAAACAAGGGCGCGGTTATACCAGTTTAAGCCCCCAGAATTTTTATATTACTGTCCGTTCCAAGGGGATACTTCTGTTGTGGTTCCAATTAAGCTTTGTCCTTGTGTTTATTGTTTGTGTTGTTTTGCACCTTTATGTATGTTTTAACGTATTTAGTTAGGTCCGGATAGTAGACTGTCCACATAAGCTGCTCACTCGCTATACGATATGTTTTCTTTGTGTAAGAATTGATTTGACACGGGTACACAGATAAACAATTTATTTTTGCAAAACGCATTTGGTATAGATAGTTCCTGCATGACAAATATCAAGATTTTGCCACACAAAATGGCCGATTTTGTTTGCATACATTGGGTTAACTGTATTTCTGAATACAGTAAGGTTAAGCTTGAACGAAATTATGTGCAACTATTCTATTGTCAACCTCTTACTAGTTTGAGACCAACTCACTTGATCAGATAATCATAACTGTACATAACTGGTTTACCCTGGAAAATCAGCCATCTTATGTGTCAAACATCATGCAGGAACTATCTATATAACTCCCAGTCTTTACAAGGCAAAGTATACATACATGTAGATCTACTAATGTTAAGCGTGTTGGAGGAAATGTGGTGTAGAGTTACCTGATCTTTGATCCCCATATCTAGTCGCTCGAAAAACACACAAAAATGAATCTATGCCATCTATATTTAAGTGACTGAAATAAAATGCCAAGTCCTGTTAACACTGCAAAAAAAAAAAGAATTCCACTTTCACCGAGTTCTTAATGAAACATCCAGAATTTGCATATGTCATGTACAGATACATTCAAAAATAGCCCCCGAAATTCCACAAACCATGATTTATAATCTAGGTTTCGCTCCAACACGGCCATCTAATTGTTTTTGTTTTCTTGTTACTCCCATCAATCAATTTCTGATATTCTTGGGAGGTGTACATTGTACACTCCGGTGTGTTTGCAGGATGAGCCTACATGCATCAGGATAGAACCTGTGTAGGGATCTTTAACCTGCGCAGGGGATGACTGTCCCTGCACAGGGGGCCTCCAGTTAACTTCCCGATCCGAAGGATGGCGCACTGTATCATGTCATTCCCTAATTATAGATTATAGCAGACGATTTTGCTATGGAATCGGGGTCAGAATTGTCATATGTATACATAAGTGCGCGAATATTGAGAAATCGAAAGGATTATCTGCGAGGGTTTTCACACAAACAAAGAAAAGAAATGTAAAAAAGGAAAAACAGCGCGGTAGCATAAAAGAACATTAATTCATATTTATCGTATTTACAAAAATAAGTTACATGAAATTCTACAAACATTTGTATCGTAGTTTTATAAGAAAATTTATTGATTCTTTCGAAGCCGACCACCCTTTCGATGTCTTCTTAATGAAAAAATAGTTTCTTACCTTTTATGACCAAATTTGATAAAAGTCAGTTATTTTAATACAAAAAATATGTTTCGATGCAGTTTAATATATATGTGATATTCTGATCAAATGATTTCGCATGCAGTGATCCAGAAATGGAAGTAGCCGCTCAAATCAAAGCCGCTTATAGCAATGAAGAATCAATTAATTGTGCCCCATAACCCTTGCTCAAACCAACCACAAATAGCACTGGCTTGGGAGCCGGCGCAATCACTACTGAGAATCATGTGGTATTGTATACAAACAAACCGATCAACGATCGGTGACATACAATGCAATTCTGCCCGAAGTTGAGGCGATAAATTCCAGTTTTGTCCTCTAGCGTTTACTCTACTGTACTGACTGATACGAGCGTAACTAAGTGCAGTCCATGCAGAAATTGAACATATATTGAATGAAAGTAACATATTAAGGAATCCCGGTTATTTCGTTTTTGCAAACACTTCAGTGTTATTGTGATGGACGTAATACATGTATATGTTCACGGGGCGGAAGTGTTTGCGAAAACGAAATAACCTGGGCAGAATTGCATTGTGTGTCACCGATTGTGTGTCACCGATCATTGATCGGTTTGTATGTATACAATACCACGTGATACTCAGTAGTGAAGATAAAAGGGTTGAACTTATATTAGGCTCGTAAATGAGTCCAAGTTGGTACAGCCGAATCAGTCTAGAGAATAGCATTATTTTTATTTATTTATTTTTTTTTTTTACTAATAAATTTTGTTTATGCTGTTTGTCCTTCCTGTGCACGTGTGAACTGCCCGTACAGCAGGGTTTTCACGTTTTTGTCCATGTAAATCTGTGTTCTAAACTTGCTTGTTTTATTTGCTTTACATGCTAACTAAATGCTTGTGTGATATATGTATGTTTGCTTTAATTTATTTTATGCTTTTGCATGTGCTTTAAATTCTGCTTTAGTTGACATAATGTATGTGCTAATTAATCTCTTAATCATTGCAGCCTTTTATATATTTGTTGTTCTACTTATGTTTGTCGGAAAATAGCTCTAAGAGCTAATGTTGTTTGTTATACGAAAACCGACGTAAAATAAAATTTCTTGTACCTTGTATCTTGTAACGATGGCCATGAAAACCATGCGTTTTGAAGTGCAAAAGCATTATCATCAGAACTAGAATACTATTGTTGCATTTCTGGGTTCAGATCGGAACGATTTGGCAAACATTGTCATGTAGGGTTGCATTTTTAAAAAGTGTGAATACAACTACATATGAAAGACAAACAAATCCAAAAAGCTACGAAAATACAAAAGTTCAATTGTGCAAATACATCAAAGTCTAGATGCTATATTAAACAAGTATAAGCTTTTACAAAAAGCTTGGTCTACGCTTCGCATATATAAACTTGAATGTCAAAGAATCTGACCGTACTCCCATTTCATCGTGGTTCATGTGACTGAACAGAAATAAAATGCTGCGCGGTCAAAGCACTCATACCTAACAATTGACCGTCACAGTTCTGTCGGTTCATTTCATTCCGTTGTGGCTTGGATAGAACGTAATTGGCTACACGGCAGGTGGGGTGCGGTCAAAGCTTTCAGGCCTGACCATATAGCGTCACAATACCGTCGGTTCATTTCATTCCGTTGTTGCTTAGATAGAATGCAGTCATGCACCAGTTCCACGAATTTAACAATTTGCCCCATTTTGATACCTACTGCACCATTGGTACAAATGTTACCAACCAAAGGTGTTTACACGGTCCTTGGCGAAACGACCCGGAATCCTACTAACACGATGGTCAAGCCACTAGACTCAAACGTGCAGTTGCAGTTGTAGAGAGGTGTACTTGTAATTTAATTAAAAGTAGGTCAATCTCAAACTTTGGAGTAGTCTTCGCGCTGGCGCGTAGACAAAGACTACCGCCTTCCTCAGTTTAGCACTGAGTTTAAGGACACACATGTAGTATCTGTAGGCTATGTGGAGTTATATTGCTGTCATTGCTTAGAACTACAAAGCTTACCTACGAGAATCAAAAGGACAAACATGAAAATAAAACCTAAAAATAATTTAGTAAGTGGTACCGTTACCGACCAATTGTCATTGTACCACTTGATTGTTGCACTGTCCCAATCATGCCAGTTAAAACCTCCAGTTCTGATAAAATAATCACGCATATATTCCCTGGTCAAGACGTTGATATCATCTTTCTGGTCAAAATTATAATATCGCCCAGTTAAGTACGTCGGACCGGTCGAAAGCATCGTCTGAGCATGTGGGAATATGTACCAACGATTAGAAAATGAAAGTCCTTGAATGACATATGCAAAGAAAGGATGACGGGCTTCCGCTACCAGAAAATCATTTGTGACACCAAAAGGGGTCGTTTCATACATGACAATGCCTTTATTCTCGAAGTGTTTAAGCAAGTGTGAAATAGGCTGTCTACATTTTAGATCCATGTCTACATATACTCCACCAAACTGGTGAAGTACAAGATATCTGGCGACGTCTGCCCGTCGAATCCAATGACCATAACTGTGGTAAAGCTCTGAAATTTCTGGGTAGGAATCCTGAATCAATTGTTCTATCATTGTCGCATTCCACAATGTATAATGGTACTCCGGGTTTTGTTTGATCCACGATTCTTGGTTTTCGGCATATTTTCTTGGTAGTTCGTTATCAGTGATGAAAAAGAACACCTGATGTAAATTCCTGGGAATCGTAGAGTTTGGTTGTCGTTCACCAATTAGCGTCTTGCTCTGTCCATCCCTGTGAGTGCAGAATACGAATTCCGAGAAAAGATAAAACAGGAGCTGACATAGGAAAATTAGTACAATCAGTAAAATAATCCCAAAACATTTTAGTCCCCATCTCACTTTGAAAGGTGATGAACAGCCTTTCATATTTCTGACGTTATTTTCAGTTTTTTGCTAAATAATTGAAGAAAATGCAGCTCACACGTCTACGTTTTTTGCCCATATTATTTGCATATAATTAATCACAGTTAAGAAAATTAACCACTGTTACAGCTGGTGTAGTTTTATTTGAAAAACTCCTTTTAAGTTGTTATATCATCAAGCAGTAGTATGAAGAAGGTATCCCAGACTTGTATAGCCATATCCAAATCCACCATGCCATTAGAAATCGGAGTAAAGTGGCACAATACTTGCAAATATACGTCTTTTCATGAATACCACCTTACTAATGCAGACGAAAGTATATTTGTGTGTTTACAGTCAGTCTGAAAGTTGATTGTTTAACGTCATTATCATTATCTTGAGTGTTTGTCGACATGCCATTGCATTTGAGAAAATATGAGCAATAAATTATGTGCACTTATAGATAGGTATTGTTTAGTTACATATATGAGATATTTATGAAGTATATAAATGAAATTTGAAGTGGCTCTTAGAGTCACATCATAATCTTTACTATTTATAACGTTTATCAGGAAGAAGATATTAAATGATGGACACGTATTGTTCTTGTTAGAATATGGTTCTCTAGAAGTTTGCAGCATCGAGAATGACAACATAAGCTCAGTCTCCTCCTTCTTTGATAGTCTGGCTTTCGTAGCCGGTTTTACAAGGTCTACTGATGAGGGTTCATTACCCGAAATTGCGCGATGTAGTCCATACTATCTCCCTTTGTTTTACTGCTTCCAAAGGATCAAACCATTATATTTTATCTGGCTTACGGCATGTTCTCTTTTTATCAGGTGCTTTCTATAATTTCATTTGTTTCCCACCTAGAATTTTGGGTTGAGGCTTTGATTCTTAATGCGCCGGTTCATGATCATTGTTTACCCATTAGGGAACAAATATTATTCACAATTTCAATTTCATATATTACATTTATCACTTTAGTAAAAATGCTTCCTCGCTCTGAGCTGAGTAGTCTAGTCAGAATTCAGTGAAAACCCTGACAGGCTTAATGGCACAGTTGATGGCTTGTATGCGTCTAGGTTTTCCGGACAAAGAGCTTCAATACGTTCGTAAGTAAGCCTTTGACAATATTCAAGGACATCCGACCAGGAAATTGCTCAATGACATTAGATATGCCTGACTATAAATGACCATAACATAGCAATGTCTACGTGCTTACATTAATACGGCAATACATGCACGTGGCATATTCGCAAAATGATTAGGAATAAGACACTTTTAGATGAAAAAGAGACGAATTTATTATGTATTTTTATACATTTAAATATTTTACCTTACATAACTATATGCTTGTCTAAAATCCAAAATATGACGACACAAAATAGTACTTTAAGTGACAACAGAATTCGCATCATGTTCATTGTGTTTTATTTTACAATTGTGGACAATTAGTTTGGTCTGTGACCAAAAACCCAGATGTCTTCACTCCAAAACTTGCTAACTTCTGCTTCAATCTTTCTACAGTAGCATCGTCCAATGTCCGCTTTCTTGACAGTATCCAGGCGAATTCCAAGTTGGCGAGGAGGACATCAGTGCATGACCAGACCAGAGTGTAATTATCATAATCAGTGTCTACAACCCAGTATGGTGCACGAACTGGAGCGCCTGAAATGAACACAGACATCATGCAATTCATGTAATGAAATATACAACTCTGTGATGAAATACACTGCAGATTACTATTAATTTTAGGACTTTAAAGCTTTCCATTTTATTGCTCTTTTGTTGCAGCTCAATGAAACTTCATTTTGTCGGGATTGAGAATTTATGACGTCAAAGTTCGTATATCTTATTTTAAGGCACATTTTATTATTATCAAAACAAATATAGACTGACAAGAGGAAAGTGTATGTTGTATATGTATGCCACGTCAAACTGCCCCTTTGGCTAGTCGCGGGACGAACTTAAGTGTCGTCAAAGTATGTCGCAGCGTGCCCAATGCTCTTTTCTTGCTTCTTTACTGTTTATGGCGGGGATACATACTAGTAAATGTGCAATAGAGCATCAAACTGCGCAAAAGCCTACATGAATGATTCAGCACGATATACGACTGGAATGCATTGCTTCTTGCTTGTTTAATGTGTATACGTAATAAATGAACAGGACCTGCATACAAAAGTCGTTTGACTAGTCTAATCATACCTGGGAACTGTACAGCTAGCTTAGCTGGGTTGCTAGGATCTGGAATTTCGGCGTCACCTACAGCTTCATCCATTGAGCCATCTGACCTGTTCAAATTAATAGGATTTTTCTATTCAAACTCCAGATTTTGCACTTGCAGTGATTTAAGTTTATGTTGTCTGTTTATTCCGCTCGTAATCTGTATGCTTGTTAAATTATTTGTATTTGTATTTGTTTGCTGCGCTCGTCATTTTTGTTTCTGGTTGGTTCCAGACGAATGGTTACCTTGCTGGGAATGAGCTAATCACCTTGCTCTTATTGCCCGTTTCTTCCCGTTGGAACTTTAATTTAGATTGTATCACATGAACCTTCTGTTTGTATTTTTCAAGAATGAAAATGAATATTTATAAGCTTATATCAGTTGATGTATACTTTCGAGATCATTTTAAACTTCTTTTCGGCATAGACAAACTACTTATCATGGACTGCCTCAAGTCTTTATGGTGGTTTGTTCAAAATTGTCCTTAAAAATTGTCTAAAAAAGAAACTGACATTTGGCTTAATACTAGAGTCATTTATTTCATGAGCCGTGTCATCAGCGCCTTTGATTTTGCTACTCGGATATAACAATTCTTTTCGCTCTATTTAAATCCATAATTTCAAGCTTCTAGCCTTCTTGTGCACAGACCCCGAAGACTGGGTTTTTCTCGCGTCACGGCTCATATATAAACTAAGGTAGATCAAAGTCGTTACTTACTTTACGGCCCTGTTAAGAACTTTTACATGCCCATCGTCCTTCAGACTGTAGTTGGCCCGGATACATTTCTCTCCTCTTTCAATACCGAAGAAAAACTTGGTGATTTCATACCAGTCGCCCAAATACTGTAAAAAAGTGATGCTTTAGATGCAATACTAAGAACAAAATGTTATCGACAAAAAGTGCGGCAGTACATTTTATAGTCACTTCTTACATGTAAAAATGAATAATTGGTCTTTCCTGAAACAAATGTAGATGAACAAGAATTTGAATCTGGACCCATGAAAAAGATACGATGTCTGCTAATATATTCAATGAATCTACAGGGTGATCCACATTTAACATATACTTATGGCTGACTGTGCAAATGTAGTCAACATTTTAAATTATGATTTTATAATGCATCGCAAAAAGTTATAAACTTTGTAATAAAAAATTGTAAATCTTACCCTGCTGACATTAAAGTTTTGTACGGTTGTTACTTTAGGGCATCTCCCGAAGTGGAATTCTTGTGCCAAAGTGTTTGTGGCGAAACAAGCCACCACTGCTATCGTTAAAATAATCTTCATGGTTGTACCGTACACCCAAAATGTCCGTAATACAAAATGCCCTTTTCAATATACACCTACACAAGAGCCTCGAAATGAGAATTCCAGCTTTGGCAAGTTGTCAATATATCGAGACTTGGTGACTGATACAATGTTCACAACATAAAATCTCATATGTTTGTAAGACTGCAAGGGATAATCGGTAACCGGCGCACAGGCCGCTAGCTCGGTCATACATCATGCTTGAAAATGATTCAGTATGAGGACTTTGTCGAAAAGAGGCTCACATACAAGATGCTCCATACTAAAGGACAAACAAACCTGAAGAGATAAAGGTCAAATATTTAGTTCACCGATGGTCAGATGGTATTTACATAGTACGGTGCTAGATAACAAACAGGAACGCATTGCTCTACATGAAACGAAAACCTTTAGTACATTGTTACTTTAAATCATAGATGGTACAATCACATCAGTACAATGATACTCTGGAAATACTTAATTACTCCCTCTTCAACTCGTAGAAAAATATTTGACGTAACTAATGCATTTTTCTCACCACCCTGATTTAAAGCGGGATGCCAAAGATCAGTAAGGAGTAAGTATAATGATTGCAACACTTTCACCAGTGATTCATAATTAAAATATACAAGAATGATCCTTTGGAAGCAGTAAAAACGTTCAAAGGGAGGTAGTATGGACCATATTGCGCAATTTCGGGTACTGAACCCTCATCAGTGACCCTTTATAAACTGGCGACGATAGCCAGATAAATATACTGCAATTTCAAAAATTTACACAAGGGTTGTCTAAATCAAAGACACCTGCCATTGAAACAATGTTTAAAAGATGGCTCTGAACGTAAAATATTTTGATACTCTTCTTACAGATCTTAAAGGACCCGTGTATTAAATGTATATAATTCGGCAAATAGGTTACTGTATAGGCGGCAACTTTAATATTCATATTTGGGCGTGGTCGGCTAGTCCATCTGTTCAAGTAGGCAGACTATAGAATAGTCGAACTCAGTCAGCCTGGACCGATGGCACATATTTATCGTTAGAAATCAGCTATACCTGTATTTTGTCCAATCCAGTGAATTAGACAAACTCATATTTTATTCTTATTATGTGACTTGAATCTTTTAACTGTATACCTTTAGCTTTAGCCTGAGTCAAATGTAAGCCATACCCAATAACGGATTCATGAGGTAACGCCCATACAGTATCCTTTTTGCCGAATTATACCCACCCCATCATATCCTACTTTTATACAGTAAAACTGGGGTTTACAGGGGTATGCCTATTTTCCTTATTTTTGACCCAATACATAGATTGTAGGTACTCGTTATAACCGCCTCGCCGAGTACCCGTAATCAATGTTTTGAGTATATATATAATATATATATATTTTTTTCTTGATTTTCTTTTGCAGAACAAAGTTCTGTGTATTGCATGGGCAAGTCTTCGTAATGTCACTATTTTTTTCCGTCTCACGAATTATAATACGGATTTTTGTGTTTTAGTTTTACGTTTTATGATTTGTTTTACATCTTAGTGCTCAATGTTTTCTTCTACTATTACATTAACAAATAAAATGTTGACTTAATTTTCTTCTCTTTATTATGTGCTCTGTATGCTTATTTTCCGCCACCGTTGTATGTCTGTGTACAGTGCATAGGCTGTGACAATGCAGACGAACCCAAATTAACCCAAATGTGTGCTAAACAAAGATGACCAGAGGACCATTGGTCCTGAGAACGCTCACCTTAAGCCTGATCTTGGAGTATTAAGTCATCATGAAATGACCTTGACCTTGAATGCTCACTAACCTTTATTGACTTCATAAGTTGTCTGCATCTGCAAAGTTTCAGGTCTCAGGCTGCAATAGTTTCCAAACCCAGTGATTTCTGAGAAAACCATAATTTTAATTTTGATATTTAAATGACCTTGGGTCAAGGTCAAGACATAACCTTGGCCTTAATTAATTACTTATCTTCATTGACTCCATTAGTTGTCTGCATCTAGCAACTTTCAGGTCTCAGGCTGCAACAGTTTCCAAAATATCCATTGTTTTCGCCTTTTCCCATGTAAAAACCTATGTTTCCAAAATTGACCTTGCTGTAAAATAGGACAAGGTCATCCTAGGGTCATCATTTTATCAAACTATGATGGACTGGAGTCCCAAATAATACATACGAAGTTTCATGAAAATCGGCCTGCCAGTTCTGGAGAAGAAGATTTTTGAGTGGTTTTTACCATATATGGGCTTGGTGGCCATCTTGGTCATGTGACCTGGATTTCGCTATCAAACTTTGATATTTATCTCTACCCATGGATGCACCACATAAAATTTCAGTTTGATTGACCATGCAGTTTCAGAGAGGAAGATCTTTGAACAGTGTGTATGGACAACAGACCGGTCAATCGTTTTCAAAAAATCCATAATTTTTACTTTTTCCCATGTAAAAGCCTATGTTTACAAAATTGACCTTGCCGTAAAATAGGTCAAGGTCATGCTAGGGTCATCATTTGATCAAACTATGATGGGCTGTAGTCCCTAATGCTACATACCAAGTTTCGTGAAAATCGGCTTTCCGGTTCATGAGAAGAAGATTTTTGAGTGGTTTTATTATATATGGGCTTGGCGGCCATCTTGGTCATATGACCTGGATTTCTCGATCAAACTTTCGTCACCCTTACCCATGGATGCTTCGCATAAAATTTCATTTTGATTGGCCAAGCGGTTTCAGAAGAGAAGATCTTTGAATAGTGTGTATGGACGACAGACTGGCCAAGGTCAAGAGATGACCTTGACCTAAATTAATCACATACCTTCATCTACTCCATTAGTTGTTTTCATCTACCACTTTTCAGGCCTCAGGCTGCAATAGTTTTCAAAAAAGCCATAGTTTTCACTTTTTCCCATGTAAAAGCCTATGTTTCCAAATTTGACCTTGTCGTAAAATAAGTCAAGGTCATCCAAGGGGCATCATTTTATCAAACTATTATTGGTTAAAGTCTCCGATGCTACATACCAAGTTTCGTAGAAATCGGCCCACCGGTTCTGGAGGAGAAGACTTTTGAGTGGTTTTTACCATATATGGGCGTGGCGGCCATCAAAATTAAGATTTTGTTTTTTTTTAGTCATGGGAAACGCATTAATTAACCAACGCCTCCGATTTAAATAATTTTATTGGAGCCGAGCTCACTATCTGCTATCACCCACCAGACGAGATTCTCGCAATAGGCGAGATTCTCGTCCTCATTGTTCAGGTAAAGTACAGGTAAATAAAAGATCGGTTAAAATGTCGATAAATTTCAGGTATATCGGTTTCCGCGGCCTACAGGGACATACCTTCTTTTATCGGATTAGGCTTATTTGACGGAAATTCTGTGTTATTTCCCTTGGTAGTTGACAGCAAAAAGCTTTACATGCGAAAGAAATAATGTAATCTGCACTATGGATGATGTACGGGGAGACTTTTTAGGGACGTCACACGGCACAACGCCAGCTGCAGTAATTGCAAATAAAATATAAAAATTTGATCCTTTGGAAGTAGTAAAAACGTTCAAAGGGAGGTAGTAAGGGGTCTATGGGGCCATAGTGCGCAATTTCGGGCACTGAACCCTCATCAGTGACCCTTTATAAACTGGCGACGAAAGCCAGATAGATATACTGCAATTTCAAAAATTTACACAAGGGTTGCCTAAATCAAAGATATCGATCTTTCAATGACAAACTTCTGCTTTCTATAACTCGGTGGCAGAGGGATAGGCTCTGCGTAAAAAACGGATTTGCATGCAGAGATAGCTCAAAATTATACTGATTTAAATTGTAGTTATTTTATTGAGGTTGTGGACAATTGGTTTGATCTGTCACCACAAAGCTACTAATGTCTATGTCAAAACTAGCAAGTTTCTCCTTCAACTCTGTCACTATGGCATCATCTAGTGTCGGTTTCCTGGACAATATCCAGGCAAACTCCAGACTGGCGACTTTGTAGTCGGCACAGGACCACACCAGGGAGTAGTTGTCATAGTCTGTGTCTACCACCCAGTAGTTGGCATGCGGATCATCTGGAATGAAGCGCGATTTGGTGGAATTAATATGTCTTTGTAACATACATGTTATCACAGTGAGTTATCTATGACACCGTATATGTTAGTGATACTATGAAGTTTCCAGCTGGGTTTAGAACTTCCCAGTAGTTAAAGTAACGCGTTTGCGATCATATACCTTTGTTTCAACAGAAAGTTGTCATCGTTTATCGCTGACTCTGGTACTGCAATTATTTTTGATAGTCAGGTAAAACAATGAATATTTTTTGTTCTTGAAAACTTATCTTCCTCATTTCGTTTAATGGCAGGAAGGCATTGTGTTCACTGTTCACTTGTTCAGTACTGGCTAATATTGGTATGAGGGTATGAGGGTGAACTGAGGAATACTTGTTTCCTACGTGTTCCACACGAAATGAAATTATTGTATAATGCGTTAAATAGTCCCACTAGTTTACCTGCAAACGTTACGACAAGTTTTGATTTGACTTCGGAATCTGTAACAGCATCTCCGGTTGACTGATCGATGGAACCGTCAGCCCTGAAATCCACAGCAACTAGCAACGAGCGGTAATATTAAGCTGACGATATCTTATGACTGACAATACATAAATTATTTGATGATGATTGAGGAACAAATAATTTCAGAATTATTCGTGAATAGGTGAAATAAAATGGCGTAGTGTTTTTGAACACACTGAAGACGATGACCATCAGGATAACATGTCTATGAAATTTAACCCCTTAAACCCCACTTTTACATAGTAAAACTGGGGTTTGCAGGGGTATACTTTTTTTCTTATTTTTGATCCAAAACATTTATTGTGGGTACTCGTTAGAACCGCCTCGCCCAGGCAATTATAACGTGTACCAACGATCAATGTTTTGATTTAAGTATTAAATATACCTAATATAATTTTTTCCAATGAAATTTTCAATTTTTATAGCTGAAAAAATCTCTGTGTATTGCATGGGCAAGTCCACCAACACAAATTATCCACAGAATAAGTTAGTATTAGACCTCTTCATTGTGTTTTGAATGACATGATGTCTAATGTTCTCCTTTAACAACTTGTGGATATTCTCATTGTATGGCAAAATACAGTAGAATGTGCAAATGATTTCTGACACACATTAAGCAAACCTACTTGACGCCCCAGTTTAGAACACCGACATGTCCATTAGGCTTCAGGGTATAATTTGCACGTAAACATCTCTCTCCTTCTATAGCCACAAAATTGAACTTTGTAATTTCATACCACTGGCCCATATACTGAAACCAGAAATGGTTCAGAATATGCATAATCATTAAAACAAATCATTTTCTAAAATGCCTCTATTTTTGTTTTATGCTTTCGTGTTCCATTTGTGTGCTGTTTGCACTTGTTATGTACGTTTTCATACATTGGGTAAGTCCGAGAAACTGAGTGGCCACATATAGGGAAATAGCTGCACATTCCGCTTACGACATGATCTCTTTGTTAGCTCACCTGAGCCGAAGGCTCACAAGGTGAGCTTATAGGATGGCCATGATCCGGCGTCCGTCCGTCCGTCCGTCGTCCGTCCGTCGTCAACAATTTCAAAGATCTTCTTCTCTGAAACCGCATGGCCGATCTAGTTGAAATTTTATGTGGAGCCTCCTTGGGTAGTGGCATTTCAAGTTTGATCCAGGTCACATGACCAAGATGGCCGCCACGCCCATATATGGTAAAAACCCTTCAAAAATCTTCTTCTCCAGAACCGGTGGGCCGATTTCCACGAAACTTGGTATGTAGCATTGAGGACTTCAGCCCATCATAGTTTGATAAAATGATGACCCTTGGATTACCTTGACCTATTTTACGGCAAGGTCAAATTTTGAAACACAGGCTTTTACATGGGAAAAAGTGAAAACTATGGATTTTGTTTTTGAAACTATTGCAGCCTGAGGCCTGAAAAGTGGTAGATGCAAACAACTAATGAAGTAGATGAAGGTATGTAATTAATATAGTTCAAGGTCATCTCTTGACCTTGGCCAGTCTGTCGTCCATACACACTTTTCAAAGATCTTCTTATCTAAAACTACTTGGCCAATCAAAGTGAAATTTTATGTGGAGCATCCATGGGTAGGGGAGACGAAAGTTTGATCGCGAAATCTCGGTCACATGACCAAGATGGCCACCACGCCCATATATGGTAAAAACCACTCAAAAAATCTTCTTCTCCAGAACCGGCAGGCCGATTTTCTTGAAACTTGGTATGTAGCATTTGCGACTCCAGCCCATCATAGTTTGATCAAATGATGACCATAGGATGACCTTGACCTATTTTACGGCAAAGTCAATTTTGGAAACATAGGCTTTTACATGGGAAAAAGTGAAAACTATGGCTTTTTTGAAAACTATTGCAGCCTGAGGCCTGAAAAGTGGTAGATGCAAACAACCAATGGAGTAAATGAAGGTATGTGATTAATTTAGGTCACGGTCATCTCTTGACCTTGGCCTATCTGTCGTCCATACACACTTTTCAAAGATCTTCTTCTCTGAAACTGCTTGGCCAATCAAAGTGAAATTTTATGTGGAGCATCCATGGGTAGGGGAGACGAAAGTGTGATCGCGAAATCCAGGTCACATGACCAAGATGGCCGCCACGCCCATATATGGTAAAAACCACTCAAAAATCTTCTTCTCCAGAACCGGCAGGCCGATTTTCATGAAACTTGGTATGTAGCATTTGGAAGTCCAGCCCATCATAATTTGATCAAATGATGACCCTAGGATGACCTTGACCTATTTTACGGCAATTTCAATTTTGGAAACATAGGCCTTTACATGGGAAAAGTGAAAACTATGGATTTTTTGAAAACTGTTGCAGCCTGACACCTGCAAACAACTAATGGAGTAGATGAAGGTATGTGATTAATTTAGGTCAAGGTCATCTCTTGACCATGGCCAGTCTGTCGTCCATACACACTTTTCAAAGATCTTCTTCTCTGAAACTGCTTGGCCAGTCAAAGTGAAATTTTATGTGGAGTGTCCATGGGTAGGGGGAACGAAAGTGTGATCGCGAAATTTGGGTCACATGACCAAGATGGCCGCCATGCCCAACTATTATAAAAACCACTCAAAAATCTTCTTCTCCAGAACCGGCTGGCCGATTTACGCGAAACTTGGTATGTAGCATTTGGGACTCCAGCCCACCATATTTTGTTGAAATGATGACCCTAGGATGACCTTGACCTATTTTACGGCAAGGTCAATTTTGGAAACATAGGCTTTTACATGGGAAAAGGCGAAAACAATGGATATTTTGGAAACTGTTGCAGCCTGAGACCTGAAAGTTGCTAGATGCAGACAACTAATAGAGTCAATGAAGGTAAGTAATTAATGAAGGCCAAGGTCATTTGTTGACCTTGACCCAAGGTCATTTAAATATCAAAATTAAAATTATGGTTTTCTCAGAAATCACTGGGTTTGTAAACTATTGCAGCCTGAGACCTGAAACTTTGCAGATGCAGACAACTTGTGAAGTCAATAAACATGATAAAGGTGTGTGAGTATTCAAGGTCATTGTCATTTCATGATGACTTAATACTCCAAGATCAGGCTTCAGGTGAGCGTTCTCAGGACCAATGGTCCTCTGGTATTATTACCTGCTTTATTTATTTTCCCTACCTCGGTTTTACAGTGGGTATTTCGTTCTGATTGTGCTATTTTACTTTCGCCTTTTAAGGACAGAAAATATCCTTTAGAACGCATCTGACGAGTAGGCTTACTTGTTTTTTTGACATTTCATCCTACCACCAGGAAGAAATCCTTTGACTTGTTTTCAACAACTGTGTCCATGCATTAATACATGAGCCGCTGCACAAGGCACCAACAATTTGCATATGCAAAAACAAAGACGCACATCAGCTGTGCAGTAACTGCACAGCAGATCAGCGTCTTTGTTTTTGCTACACAGATAGTACAAGCCCTCTTATACTTAAATCCGACATTCAAGCTTCTAGCCTGCTTCTGTGACTGTACATCCCGGTTTGTGTCATACCTGGTGGGAATCCCAGATTGTTGGTTTTCTCATGCACAGGCTCATGTTAGAGTATGCCAGGTTCACAAGCTCTATAAAGCTTATTTTCGTTGTTATGTATCTTGCCGACTCAAAATAAATCTTGTCTTGAAATCTAAACATAAAATCACAGGTTATAATACGAATGTGAAGTTGTGTGTGAATAAATACATGTACCTTAGCTACGTCAAAGTCTGGTACAGTTGTTACATTAGGACAGCCTCCAAGATGAATCTTCTGGGCAGTGATGCCATAGGTAAAACATATCGCGGCTATCGTCGCGAAAACTAATGACATGATGCTCAGTTGTCCGAAATTGAGTTGTTGTCTAATTCTATTGGCCTTGGTGCAATGGCCAGATTTCGAGTTTGGGAAATCTTGTGATAAAATCAAGTTCATCGGACAAGATAAGGTAGGTCCAGGTTGTCCGTACTGTGAATGTATTTAATGCGATAGCCTAAGTTAGAGAGCTCTTGTACAATTTAATGATTGCTTCGCATGTTCAAATAATGTGGTACAATGGTCCCTCTGATAAAATGATTTCACTAATCTGTTAATTTCTCATAAGTTTTGAAAAAACATGTATTTATTTATTTATATACATTATTTTGAGAGGGTAAACACATTTAGCTTTACTGCTATTCTACCATGTGGCCCTCTTATAACAAATATATACACAAATATATACATATGTATGTTGAACAAAAATGATTTAATTAAAAAATCTAAGAATCAACATAAAGTCACTTAGTTAAAAATGGTATTAACGGTATTTGACAATTTAAAAGTTCAGACAAGCGGCGTACATGTGGCGGAAACCAATGTCCAGACAGCATGCACCGCTATCCGAGCCCGGGTCTGGGTAGAAATGACAAGTCAAAGGTGAGACTAAGCTATATATGAGTATTTAAAAACCTAAAATATAAAAGGGCGTATAAAACTTGTAACATCGAGACTAGTTGGAACATAGTTGATAAAAGTTAAGATACATTAATTTGTTAAAACTTGCGTTTAAAATCATTTAAAGTAGATGAATTTCGCACTTCGTTTGGTATTGAGTTCCATAGCTTTGGAACTGTGTACGAACATAAGACGATCGTGACCTTGGTACCGCCAATGTGCCATTTGCCGAAGATCTGAGGGTGCGATCATGTGTTTCTGATACAGGTTTTAAGACATGTATTACTGTACCAACCCATTGGCATTTGAAAAGTCAAATATTAAAAAGCACGTCGTGGATCTTCAGTTTTTGAAAATACAAGAGTATAATTGTTTTAATCAGCAAACTGAGTACTATACTGTAAGTTGCATACACATACGAAAATTAAGGTCAATAAATAGAAAACAGCTGATCAAAACGTTATGTTTTCGCACATTCCAATCTTATTCGACGTTGCTACAATAATATGGGACTTGCGAAATTTGGAACGATTTTGAACCATAGTGGAGGTCATACTCTAAAATCTTACATAAAATTACAGATAAGAGCGTTTTGTCAGGCGGCTAAGAACGTGTTTTGCCATTTATAAGTAACGTCGGTTGTTACCAAAATGTTGTTTGCCTTGGGTGTTGATTCAGACCATGTTAGCCAAGGTTGCTATATCTTTGGTGGTTGTTTTGGTGGGTGGGGCTTGGGCCCAGGTGTTCTCCGGCTCCGGGTGCCCTGATGTACAGACCCAAAAGACGTTTGACCTCAACAGGGTAAGCGATTTTATTGTCACAGAAAATAAACCTTTTTAAAGTTGATATTTACCAAACTTCCTTACCAGTATGTCCATGTCAGATTTTTTCCTCCCACAAAATGCCTAAGTCCGACTGTATGTTCTTTCGAATTTGAATCCGAAGACCCACGACAAGAAATGAACATTTTCGGAATCGAGCCCATGTTGTCTTATCTTTCTGTCCAAATCCAAATGAGTGAGTTACCATCGTATATTTCCGTATTTTCAGTATCTCGGTGACTGGTATGAGATATACAAGTTCTATGCTGCGTTCGAGTCCGGACAGGATTGTGCTCGGGCCAACTACACTTTGATGTCAAACGGACACATCAAGGTCACCAATACTGGGTCAAAGTAAGTTATATTGTATAGTTTCTCCTCAAATCGGTGGCATGATTGGCGCAAAGATAATTCACTATGTCACACTATTGTGTTCAGTATACTCCTTTCAACGTTACTTCGAATCTGCATTGTTATCTGTAGTTTCTTCGTGACTTTCTGCATCGTAAGTACTTCCTAAACAATTGTCTTTCCATGTACCAAATTTCAAATTCCATGTACCAGATTTCAATACAGGCGTTAACCCAGCGGGCGTCGTCATGACGTCGCATCGACGTTGACATGACGTCGTTATGACACCATGTGACTGCTGGGCGTTGTTCAAGCAAGACGGTCGCGTGGGTCATTTTGCCGCTCGCTGCATTACAATGTGCCAGAACTTGTGCGCAGCAAATTTTGATTTTGGCACGTGTATACACTAGCCTAAACTTTGATTGCGAAAGTTTACTTCTTATCAGGAAAACATGTCCGTGCAATATATACCCCCTTAAACCCCACTTTTATACAGCAAAAACTGGGGTATGCGAGGGTATACCTATTTTTCTTATTTTTGCTCCAAAGCATAGATTGTGGGTACTCGTTAGAGCCGCCTCGCCGAGGCGGTTCTAACTTGTACCCACAATCTATGTTTGGAGCAAAAATAAGAAAAATATATAAATAAAATCTAATGAAAATTTAGATTTTTTACGAACAAAAGGATTTTTATATATTGCATGGGCATGTTTTCGTATATGTAATTCTAACACCACACGCATTGCAAAATGATGAAAAAATAAACACTGCTGTAGATACTACATGAAACAACTGAGAAATGCCACTTTGTTTCAGAGATGGCAAACCAATCCAGGCCGTGGGGGAAGCATTTATCCCAGACCCGATAAATGAGCCAGCAAAACTCAAACTCAGATTCTCTAGTTGTAAGTACTTGTTTCAATACTTTAAACTGTTGAATACTGTCAAATTTCGATTACTGCAGAATGATGCTTTAAGCTTAATTAATTTTAGAAAAAGGTCATTTTATGCATTAGAGCAGGCAGTTTTTCCTGTAGACTGTGCTCTGGGAAGACACATAAGGAAAACATAGCTAGTGATCAGTCTATTGCCCGATGCAATCCCACTTAACCTCACTCTTATATAGTTAAACCGGGGTTTATAGGGGGTACGTGTACTCGTATACTTATTTTTGCGCCAAAACATAGATTTCGCGTGTACACTCGTCAGAACAGTCTTGGCGCGGTGGTTCTAACGTAACTTGTACCCGCAATTAATGGTTGTTTTTTTTTTGTTTGTATTGAGTAACATCCCAGTCAATATTTTTCAGTCATGTCGGGACGGAGCCACCGCATTCTGGGCATTAACCATTGCCAAAAGTAGATGTATCTTGTCATTACTTATTCTTTACCTTTATGGCAACGCTTACTTAAAAATTGCATTGTTTTATGAAACTGATACAGTATCATACATTGTGCTGCTGACTAACTTTAATTGTATCTATCGATATACTTATTTCAGTCGCCCCCTGGGGCAAGTACTGGGTCCTGGACACGGACTACACCAACTACACCTTAATCTACTCATGTAGCGGAATCCTGGGGGTCACCCATTACGAGTTTGCCTGGATCCTGTCACGACAGAAGACAATCAGTGATACACTGAAGAACAAATTGTTTGGCGAGCTCCAGGCTTACGGCATCAAAACATCCAACTTTAACTTCATGGACCAGTCTAACTGTCCTGATGCATAATACTCATATTTGTCTTAGCACCTTTAGTGCTACTCCTGCAAAAAGACATTTTACCATAGTTGTTCTCCATTGATTACATTTTCATCACAATCACTCATATACGTGTACATCTAACGTATTTTGTAAATAAAACATTTTAAACAAAATGGTATTTTTTTTAATATTATTATTATTATTTGACGTAATACAGATCAGTGCAAGAATTTATCGACACTTTCGAGGCAGCATATTCCAAAATTAAAGGATGCTGAATTCGTATCTTAAAGAAACAATTGAGCCTGTGCGTGAGAAAACCAAACATTTGGGTTCCGACCAGGTCCGACACAAACCGGTCTGTACAGTCACAGAAGATGGTTAACAGTTTGAAATTTTGGATTTTAGAAGAAGAGGGATTGTACTAACTGTGTGGCGAAAACAAAGGCGCTGCTGATCTGCGCCTTTGTTTTCGCACATGCAAAATGTTTTTTTTTCTCATGCCCATATATCAAACAATGATAAACTGTGATAGGATACAGTCTACTTTATTTCCGGTACATGTTGAAGTTGTCTATCATGCTGCTTGCCGTGTTAACATCGTCGCTTCTCGCACTAGGAAAACATATCCATGTACATGTAAAAAATACACCATTTAACCCCACATTTGCATAGTAATACTAGGGTGTGAAGGGCTTTACAATTTGCTTAATTTTAATCCAAAACATAGATTTTGGGTACTCGTTAGAACCTCCTCTGCAAGGCGGTTCTAACGTGTATCCATCTAACCGCCTCGGCAAGGCGGTTCTAACGTGTACCAGTAATATAGTCTGAGCAAAAATATTAAAAATAAAAAAATAAAAAGTCCAATGCAATTTTCAAATATGAAAAAAAAATTATTGCATGGACGAGTTTTCGTAATGGTAAACTGCCTAGACGATGTCGGCATTATTCGGAAATTATTGCTCACTCGCTATTTGCATTCTGTTCTACAAAATTTTGGTCGATTCAGCGTTTAGTTTGGAGGGTGGTATGCTCTGATTTTACGTTTAGCAATCTGCAATGGCGGCTACAAAACAGCTCATCGTTTCCAGATCATTTCAGTTGGAAATATGTGATATAAAGCTCGTGGAAAGAAAAATTGGTTTGAAAGAACAGTTTCAACAACAATTATTCAATGAATCTTTGACGAATTCATTATGAAAATACAACAATTATCATGATTAAAAATGAGCCACCGCATGAGAAAAAACAACAACAATTTACATAGGCGAAAAATCCGCAGATCAGCTGTGCAGTAACTGCACAGCTGGTCAGCGCCTCTATTTTCGCTACACGGATAGTACAATTCCTCTTCTTCCCAAATCAGAAACTTCAAGCTTCTAGCCTGCCTCTGTGACTGTACATGCCGGTTTGTATCAGGCCTGATTGGATCACAAATTGTTTGTTTTCTCATGCACAGGCTCAAATGTAAGTATGAGCAAGCAGATAACAAAGCGGCACGTGTCCCATGAGTGCGATTCGGAGTCCTTTGTTGTTTGCATGCGCCACTTTGTAGACTTTACCATATGTACACGAGTTTCAAGCCAATGTAACGTTAGCACTCCTGTTACACGTGAGCAACATCATGTTTTATTCATTCGACCAACAAAGATGCAGATCAGAAGTGAAGCATCCACACCGTTGATTAGCGCCTTTGTTTTCGCTTCACAGATATGCAATCCCCCTCCCCCCTATTTAGATTTGAAATTTCCAGGTTCTAGTCTTCTTGTGTGACTAAGCAGGCCGATTTGTGTCGGACCTGCTCAAAAACCGTACAAAATGTTCAAGTATAAAAGCACACATGCTTAGTGTAATGAGGGTCATGTAAAGAGCGACCGTTTAACGCAGTCATGAAACATTTTGCCGTAAGAATTTATGTTACAAAATAAAGAGCACATTTCCAGCCAACAGCTGATAACCAATAATATGAGTGGTTAATAAAATGCAAGGTACTGTAGTTCGAACACTCGACCTGTCGATCCGGAAATGTCGGACGTTCTGCCACTAAGCCACCGCGCTCACCCAGTGTATGAGCCCTAAATATGTGGGGGCTACCGTGACCAATTTTGTCAAGCAATGTTTCCAAAGAGCTTCCTAAATCATAGCACAAGCAATCATTTAACACGGCGCATTTAAGAATATAAATTATCGTGATTATGTTCGATGATCCGAAGCCGTTTCCTATTCACTGCATAGCTAGAAAAGACAGATTGTTGTTTTTCGAGCCTTCCTTGACAGGATTAATAATAATTCGTCTATTGCGTTATGAATTATAGCTGTTGGTATCTATAGTCAAGTTAGAAGCTTTAGCGTTAGTCCAAAGCTTAGATTAGTTTCCTTATTGCATATTTCAAGTCACAAAGTCATAAGAAGACAAAGGAGCATGGATAATGGATATCAACATTATTAGATCTCTCTTCTGTCTAAGGTCGGTACATGTTTTACGATAGGACATACGTGATAGCTCTAGTATTATCCAGCCAACTGGAAGAAACGCTCCAAAACGAATTCACTCTTGGAATAACCGGCTTATTTTTACCAGCTGAATGTAGAATGACTCTTCGAATATAAAGGCTGCAGTTTCATTCACGTACCGTGCAGAGAACCCTAAACCACGGTTTGTTAACGGTCCTTTTTTATTATGTCAGTCGTCTTTCTGTTACACACATTTGAGATTCTGTGAATTTATGATTAACAACTAAGCATCATGTTAAAAATGAAACCTGACATGAATACAATGTATAATAACCAGACAAAGTCTCTACTTTCTCTCAGATCCGCCTTTTCCGGACATCTTTCGAAAAAGCCTCACGAAAAAGTCCATAGGTCCTTTACTAACTTTCTTCACCTCACATGCTTGTTCTGGCGCCAAAGGAAACACATCCGGGGCCAACTTATGACGTATCTGTTTCAAGATGGCGACGAGCAGCTCATCCACGTGGTGATTAAGGGCTGCTGACGTCTCGTAATGAAGGCAGTCGTAGGTTTTGGAAATCGATAACACTTCTGAAACAGACAGAAAATGGAGCATTTTAAATCAGCATTCGCATGAGAAAACCGTCAGTTTGGGTTTCCGACCACGTCCGACACAAATCAGCCTGTACAGTCGCAGAAGCAGGCTAGAAGCTTGAAATTTCGGATGTAAAAAGACAGGGTTTGTACTATCTGTGTAGCGAAAAGAAAAGCGCTAATAAGCTGTGCAGTTACTGCACATCTGATCTGCGACTTTGGTTTCGCACATGCATGTTGTGGATTTTCTTTATTATGCTGAGGCTCAAAAATTGTTCTAGACGTTCTACACTTATCACGACCAACTTTTGAAAAGGAAATGAGCCGCCTCGTGGGAAAACCAACAATGTGGTTTCCGAACAGGTCCGACACAAACCGGACTGCACAAGCACAGAAAAGAGCTAGAAGCTTGAAAATTCGGATTTAGGAAGAAGAGGAAGTGTACTACCTGACGCGAAGCTGATCTGCGTCTTTGTTTTCGCCAATGCAGATTGTTGGTTATCCCACGAGGTGTCTCAAATAATATAAGATTTTAATATGATAAGCGCGCAAGAAAATACCTTTTCTACCACTAGTTTTCGGAAAACGTAAGTTCAAATTGCGACCTACATCCGTTGCAGTTCTATTTGTGGTACGTTTTGGTTTCGATTTTTGTGCCGTTTGAGCCTTTTATAGTAAGGTAATTGACAGACTAGCCACTAGTCTCCATATCATTGCTTTTTTACTTTTATTTATCTTTAATACAATTGTAAAATTCATTTAATTTTCATTATTTGCCTAGACATACATGTATTTCTGACTGGCTGGAGATATGGATGTCAAGACAAGGGATAGCACTAGCAGGATTGCATCAAAATGAAGAAAACAATATATACATGTAATGCAAGGATATACAAATACATGTACATCAAGGTCTAGGAGCTAGACTAGGTAATAGAGTGATCATCTTTGCGAAAATAGCTGTTCTGTCGGCTTACCGTTTCCTCTATTTTGTTTACAGTGCTTATTTGCATGTTTGGTTCAACGGTTTCATAGAAGCGTCTTTGGTTCTGACTTTACCAGTTCATGAAAAGATAACACTGATGCAAAACATCAATTCTCCGGAACATATGATACACAAGGAAACTATAAATAAATCATCATCGGCATGTGCACTTTTAAAGCTGTAAAATCACTCAACGATAATTCATCAGTGCTTCTCTATTGAGACTTTTTTTATTCTTGATTCTTAATTTTAAGAGTCTTGAAAGCTCGTTGGAGATTGTATACTGTCTCTAAACTTTTCTCTAACCGACTTCGCGTTTCCGGTTCCTGTATTAGGTTAAGATAGTCCTTTTCCTACCACTTCATTCGAGGATAGTGGGGATCCTTTTCAGGGTTCCCAGTGTTTTACTGAGTTACGAACTTATTGGTCTTAGATAATCAATGTACATGGTCCTGTTTTGCTATTCAGATTGAAATTAAATCAGTATTTTGTCACAATTTGTCGCTTAAACTTAGCTTTTCACTCTGGAATATCACTTAAAATTTCTCGAATATCACTTAAGTGCGACCCGATTTCGCAATTGCATTTGATTTCGCGAAACAAAAAATGGTGGAGTATGAAAGCCCATGCCAAGCACGAGCTGCCGAGCTCGTATGTCGTGCCAGTTTTTTTGACTACTTAAAGCTCGATTATTTCATGGAATATAATATACATAATAATGTTTTATAGCATTTTCAAGAAACGATTTTGAATTATTGGAAACCGTTTACGTATCCTCAATTATTCTAACTTGTCAAATATGTTGAAATTGATAGAACATCTCAGCTTTGTACCAGTCAAATAAAAAAATGCCATCAAAGTTCGTTTTCAAAGTAAACATGACGAAATATATTTTTGAAGCTGCATGTTCGATTTGATGTGTTTCAATATATGAAACCATTTATTTTTTGGTATTTTAACTTAAATTCGCGTTTATAAGTCATAAGCCTGGCTCCGCATACGAAGAGGGCGGCGGCTCAGGCTCGGCATGGGCTTTCATATACCACCACAAAATTGCCGCTTGTATTCGGTAAATCGTAATACCGCGTCCAGTCACATGGTCATGCAGGCGTCCATGGAAGTAGGTCAAAAACCACAACTAATAAAAATAATTGTACATTTAAATGTTTCTTTGCATTTCTGACAACTTGTGGTAAAATATTAAAGTAACACAGTGACTATAGTACATAAGTAAAACATGAACGTCCAAAGTATACCCCCATAAACCCCTCTTTTATACAGCAAAACTGGGGTATGTAGAAGTACATGTATACCTATTTTTCCTATTTTTGATCTAAAACATAAAGTGTGGGTAGAACCGCAATCTATGTTTTGAGCAAAAATAAGAAAAATATCAAATTTTTTCTTCTGCAGATTTTCAATTTTTAAAACTTTAAAAATCACCATATATTGCATGGGCGAGTTTTCTAAATGAGGACGTGCAATATGCATAAAGCAAAACAACAAAGGAAACCCAGCATACAGTGATGTAAACATCCGGCTACAAAACAAGGTGCGCTGTCATTTATTTACCATCTGCCGAAGAAACATTTGAACACAGGCCAATACTGCTGAAATTTAACCCATATTCGACGAATGGATTCTCCCATCATTATCAATTGGATGAGTCCACTTTCATTTTTAGGTGTTTTAGGAGTGTTTTTTAATCTCATTTTTCGATGAAATTTCTCTGTGCAAACAGAATAGCCCCAGATGTGACGCCGCGTTCTGCGACGTCACATCTGGGACTATAAGTTGTTTGCCTCTGTCTCACAAAAGGGACGTCAGGCTTATATGAGTTAACAGAGCAAAGAAAAAAATAACAAACTTTGTAGATGGAGCTATATTTTAATAGCAAACTCTGATCCCTACATTGTATTGTTAAACAGGCTCTTGACACATGGGACTCTTCAGTTCTATGTTGTATATAACTTGCGGAAAACAAGGATTCTGGTCTAATATTGTAGCATAATTTGTCTGTGCCTTTGTTATTCACAAAGACTCGGTTTCCTATGGATCTGCTAAAATGTCAGAGGGTAAGTTCTTTCTAATTTCGTCTTAGAAAGATGCATCCCCCGCGACATATATACGCTGACTCACGCTAAGTTTGCTTAATTTAAATAATTTAATTTCCAGTCAGTACTGGTAAAGCTGGAGAAAAAAGAAAGTATGTCATCATGAAATAGACTAGCTACTAGTCTGATAAAAAGTTCTTGGCCTTTTTTTTGTAAATTTAAATTTTCTTTGCTTGAAAGTCAGAGCACCAGATATTTTCTGATGTACATATCTTGGCTAGATTTATATCGTTAAATTCGAGACAGAGGAGTGGACCCATATTATGTCCAAATGATGTACATTTTATATAAAAAGATTTTTACTTTTGTAGATTTGTCATTTTAACACCTAGTGGCTAGGCTAGTCATGAAGTGAACAAGAGAATATTTCCTTTTTGGGCGATTAAAAAGATTTGGCCTGAAGTTGGAGTAACTCTAAATTTGTATCAGTTTATTCACTTACGTCAGATATCAAATCAACGAAAAAGAAACATTGTAGACCCCCCACCAGAAATCAGTTGCACGTCATTAAAACAAAAGTGTAGTCAAATAGTTCAGCGCGCAGACTATGGTGTGTATTGTTATACTATTTAGAAAACATATAATCATAGTGTAGACATTTGGTATTGTAATTTATCAAACATACATACATATATACATGTATATATATATATGTATGTAAAACTGAAATGTCTTGTTGACGTATAGACTGGTTCTGGTTCAATTTCGATACTTTCATTTTGCTAGCAAGTACGTCTGGGAACCCGTCTAGTTGATGTATTGAAATGGTTCTGACGTTTCCGATGATGAGGTCACTTTGTCTGTTCCAGGCATGTTTGCTGAACAGTCAAAATTGCGAACCTGGCTGATAATACAATGCGAAATTGATGCTATTCCCTGAAATAAGGGTTTTGAGTTATTTACCTTCTTTTTTCACTTTTCTCTTTCTGACAAGGTCCGCTTTATTCCCCACAAGGACAATGGGTCTGTCGGAATCCATGCAGTGTCGAAGTCGATAGAGGATCTGGACGGCGGTGTCGAAAGAGTTCTTGTCCGTGATTGAGTAGACGACGACGTACGAGTCGGCATTAACCTCGATATTGTCTTCGTCGTCGGGATCCTGTAGGATAATAATAATAATATCTATAATAATAATAATAATAATAATAATAATAATAATAATAATAATAATAATAATAAACATTGTCCTTTAGAATTTTTTCCTGGGCTAGACCAGTACTATAGGAGGTATGTTTACCTGAGAGTCCGTATAAATGCCACTTGACACATATATGCCCTTATATTGCCATGAGCAGGAGCAAAGAAACATCGGGCTAAAATGAGCCGCGACGAGAGAAAACCGGTATTCGGGGTTTCCGACCAGGTGGAACACAAATCGGCCTGTATAGTCACAGAAGCGACTAGAGGCTTAAAATTTTGGCTATAAGTAGAAGAGGAATTGTACTATCCGAGTCGCGAAAACAAAGGCGCTGATCAGCTTTGCAGTTACGCCTTAGTTTTCGCATATGCAAAAATCCCGTTTTCTCATTATGCGGCTCAAATATTTCTCCATTTTATCGCTGTGACAGTTTCCTAGTAGACATTTCTTGTCTAACCCGAGATAGAGATGTACACCATACACTGAGATACAAACGTCTTTTTAATGGGGATGTCTCAAAATTAGATACCAATCTTTCATACATGTGTATCCGTTTTGAGTTGCTGGTCAGGCTGATGCTAACCAGGAGCTGCATAGTCACAGGTTGATAGATGTTTAAATATTTTGTATTCAGGAAGTCTATCCGATACAATGTTCATGTACATGAGCGATAATCGGCTAAGCGATCACACCAGTGCTGATCTGTGCATTGATGGAAAGAGCGGGGTTTCTCATGACATTTCTTGTCTACGCTCAGTATTGTACATCGTATCCGTAAATTACCACTGGCCGCGGTGCAAGAAACTTTCTTTTGTCAGGTTGCATCAATACTTTAAAAAAGTTAAGGCCTTTAAGATGACCACATCGTTTCCGGGCAAGTCTCCCAGAACCTGACTCTCGGTCTCCCAGAACCTGAGTATCGGTGCTCTGTGACGTTACGCAAGATGCTGTCGACACTTTGTGAAAACGCTTGCTTTGCTTGCTTGTAAAACTGATAAAACGTTATTATGTGTTGACGTAGATTCAACTATTTTATACTAAAATTTTCGGTGAATTATTTTCTAAAAGAAGGTTTAGAAATTATCGTTATATCTCTGATCCATTTAAGAACATTTTATTCATAATTGTCGAAAACTATGAAAAAAGGCGTGTCCCGTGTTTCATTTAATTGTTTGTCGAGGTTATTGCATCGGCGTTAAGGTTTACCTGAAGGTAAAAATCTAAAAAGAGTTTGACAAATGTTGGTGAAATTATTCCAATGAAGTCAAAACAATTAAGAAATGACGGGTGTCTAACTAAAGACAAAGGCGATGTCCCATCTGAGTGCAAAAACAAGTAGAAGCGCTTAATTGTAAAAGCAGTATCTTCGTTAGTCAAGCCATCGCAACAGTTTTGCTGCTGAAAATACGTTTTCTTCGTAGATTCGATATTTGTAATTATATTTAGGGTTTGATGTCAAGTAAACAAGAGAAGTGAAAAAGCAATTGTCCCCCAAAATGTCCCAGTGCCGAAAATTGACGTTGTATTATAACAAAACGGTATTTTGGAGACACCTATGAACATGTTACATCGTGAAAACATTATATAAAAATACGTTTTCCTTGCTGATTACGGCTATGAAAGTTTTGTTATTGTAAGCCGTAACATTCTTTTTTAATGTTTAGAAATGCAATTGTCTCCCAAAATGTCCCACTCACGTTTTTAACCATTGTGACGTCATATCTAATCAGAGTGTCTATTGACAGACGTCTATCAGCTAATATTCGGTAAATGTGCTTTTAACAGACGTCTGGCAATAGCAGAATGTCGGTAAATTTGCTATTGCCAGACGCCTTGCAATAGTAAATTTACGAAATGTTCGATAATGACAGAAATATCCAGGCACATCTTATACAATTCCACCCTCGCCCATTAAAACATTAATTAGCCTTGTCCAGTTTATTCGAGATTATTTAATTATATTTGTCACTCATGTTGGGCTATTGTCCTTTAAAGTTTTTAAAAGTTCTTTTCTTCGATTCCTTTTTAATACTGGGCAAACATTCCCTTTAAATGATGTTTTGTTTTATTTTAATAGCTTACTAGAACGCGTTCACATTGGTTTCGATTTTCAAGTTTAGTCACGTTTGTTATAGTCATAATAATATCATATGACTGTAAGAGAATTTCTATTGCCATTTGACCGATGAAATATTTGTGCAGTTGAAACATTATACATGTACAATGGTCTACGTCTTGACCTCACATTCCTTTGAGAAGTCAGCAGAAAGATAATACTCTAAAGTTTTTTGACAAATAAAGACACATGTATGTCATTTGCACATTATTCTGCCCAGATTCTCTATTTTCTCTATTTCAGATCATAGGGTACTGCATATTTCAAATTATTTTAGAGCATCATACTGTCCATGTTAAGGTTTGGCATGTTTGCCGTAAGGATGACGTCAACGGTATTATTCCAATTACTTAAAAACTTTCTAACGTCTTTGTAACGTTAGGGGTTACCAAAATTGTGCGTAACGTCTGTGCACATTTCTTTCTCCATAGGTTTAATACCCTGGAAACGACGGTTCTGCCCCGGTATGACTAAACTTGTTGACAGGGATGTTAAACCACAACACAACCCGCTGAAAAAGAAAAAAATATTTTAAATCAGTGAAAGACGGCGTATGAACGTGCCGAACGTGGCCATCACTCTTGGGTCTGCATCAATACGTATTCCATTGTAAATAAAATGTTTGTTCGTGTGTTCGTTCGTCCATTTGTTTGTTTTCTTGCTTTACAACCACGGCCAATGACCATATCAGACCTATCAGTTATTTTGCCTCTAATAAATAAAACTTTAGAATCAGCGAAAGGGGAAGGATGACTATACAAATATATATAATGACGGAATTATTCAACGCTACTACAAAACATTCCGTTCGGTAGACGGCTAAAGCACACACAAATGATCGAATATTTTACACACAAGACTCAATGCCTCCTTACCGAAAGCCTTGTGCGTCCCGTGCTTACATGTAAGTGTTTTGATACATGTGCCAGTTGAAAACGATTCATTTATATCAGCTTGTCTGACAGTAAAGTTTGCTGCCGTACGCCACGCCCAGGTGCGTCACTTGTAACTACCTTGTGTCAATTGGAGGCAGTTTACCAGTTGTAAGTGGTCTTTGCTATATCTGCCAGTATTTGTTTCTCTGACAGTTTTTGTTTCAAACTCCGACAAATCAATAAAAAAAATCAAGAAGTCCATAAAAAGATAGTTGGTGATATTGTATATTTTTGTGAGGAGATTTCAGTAGCTCAATTGTAGAGCATTGGGGTTTCGAACCCTGGCTCTTGTACAATTCCCTAAATAAAACTAAAATAACTGATTAAACACGCAGGTGGGGTTCTCTCTCGACATTACAGAAAATGTTAACTAAGAGGTTAAACATCAGTTTAATCTAGCAACTGACTGACTGCGGTTAAAATAGCGGTCACACAAAAGCGTATAAGTGAAACGCGCACCGGGCACCGGGCGTGTTGAAAAAAAAATGCAAAATTCCACACGCGTTACGAGTACGTTGGGTACGCTTGGTGTACGTCCGGTGCTCGTCGCTGTACTTCGCTAAATATCTTCGCGCGTTTCGTGCGCGTTTGGGATCAAAAGATTTTTTATATACATGCTTAAAAATTTTCTAGAAGCTCGTCGTGTCCCGGACGTGTGAGTTATACGTTTCGAATAAGTTCCACTCGCGTTACAGGCGCGTTAAATACGCGTTAAATGGCGCAAGTTTTAGGCACGTCAGTGTTCGCGAGTACATGCGCGTTCCGATTTTATGAGATATTGCTTCAGTAGCGTGCCACGAGCGTGTGTGAGACTCGCGTTGAACGCTTGCTGCGCGTCTACAGCACGTGCTTAGCGTGTCTGGGACGTAACACAAACATGTGTACTCTAAAACTTTGGGATTTGTATACGTCCTGCACACGCCTCAGTCACGCGCTAATGTGTGACTGCTAAAGCGAGTTAAAGGTACAAATTAATTTGCATACGTCTAAAATCTTCAGCGTGTTGCGGTTTTCCATTTTTCATACGACCGGCGCGTTTGGGCTATACGCTAATGTGTGACTCTGTTTAAGCAACTTATTATTTAAGTCCAAAACCGGGTACGGTAGCTCGGTCGGTCGAATATCTGGTAGTTGGATAACTAAAATTGTTATGAAAGTGCGTCGATGTAATGAAATATCTTGAGATAATCCCTGACATTATGTCAATGTATGGTGTATTTACAACTCAAAATACATCTCAGATTAGGCAAGAAATGTCTAGTATGACTGCATCATGTGCACAGACATTCAATATTGACCTAAAAGTAAACTAGGTCAAGGTCAGACCAAGTTTATCATCAAGACGAACTATCTCGAGATTGAGTCTCTAATGCTTCATGCCAAGATTTAAAACGCCAAAGACTTGCGGTTTTTAAAGAAGATTGTAATGATTTTACCATATGTGGAAATGACCAGCATCTTGATTCTGTGACCTAAAGATCTAAACGTATTTTCCTATCCTTTTTACGATAAGGCTTACATTTGAAATTTAGCATTGGTTTATGGGTCAGTTTGTTTCACGAACACCAATCTCAGTTTCCCCAATTCAAATGGACAGGTGGCCAAATTTGAACACAATTTGATCAGATCTTTGACCTTGATACGTTGATTTTTTTTTTACAGAACGAGACCTTCAATATGACAGCAGAATATTCATGTACAAGAGGGGTAATCTCAAAAGTAGCATTTTACTTCATGACCAGTAACTCTCGTGGAGTTGTTTAATTTTGATCACTGTTTCACGTAATTAAATTAAACAAATTAACAGTTACAATGATTGTACCGTGTGTTTAAATTGTGTGCGCTAGTTAGGAAGGGACCAAACTTGACATGTCATATATAACAGATTAAAATGGGAAGTTTTAAAATCAGCTGCGGGATTAACACTGGAAGTTAACGCCTCGCGGTATTAAAGCTTTCCTGGATCACATATTACAATAACTAGACTGGGCCCGATTGCCAATAACTCTGTGAATATATTTTAAACATTGTATAAAACATGAACAGAAATTTTTGACAACGGGAGCCAGTCTAAACACACCTGTAAATGATCAAAAAGATATTGAACTAGGGTGTGACAAAGCATTTACTCTATGCATGAACTAATAAAACAACATGCCGAAATTGCAAAAGGAATCTAGCCTACGGATGAAAGATAATTTGATTTCGTGAGGGCTAAAAGCCATATTGTATGTAAATGAATAATCGTTAAATATTCATCATAACTGCCAACTGATATGATCTTTGGCGCGTGCAACTTCTTTTGAAACGAAATAGTGAAACACGGCAAGCATCTTGCATGTAGTACGTTGCTCGTAGGAACACCATTGTCTATATATGTTGTTTGTACGAACAGAAAGGCACATCCGATTAAACGTGATATTGTATGGCATTTTGAATATAATATCTAAATCGGATAACATATTTTTTTATTATATTCTGAATCGAGAAATAAAAATAAACTACTTGAATTTAGATATTATCATCTTCTTCGAGGCCCGATTGTGTGGGGAAACTGATTTTTGATTGATAATGATAATAAACATAAAAATTGTAAATATGAGAATTCAAATCACAATTTCAAGGCTGTACATTTACTTAAAAATGCGGCACATGTGAGTCAAGTCAAGTTCGGCTTGCGGGTGTACCAGGTGGTTTTTCTTTTTTTATTTTTCATTTTTGCCACTTCTACTGATTGGCTCGTCTCACATGAGCGAAAATGATCTTGAAAGGGATGTTAAACTGAATAAAAGTGCCGTTTCAATCTTTAACCTTGTGCATGGGCAAGACCTCTGTCTAGAGCAAGCTAGACCACACTAGCGCTTCAAAGCTATCAGGAATAAACATGAAAAAGTGGTAAGCTAACGCTTGTCATCAGGTAATGTATCCCCCATGAACCCCAACGTCAAATTGGGGTAAAATTGGGGTATAAATGGGTATACAATTTTCTTGATCCAAAACATAGATTGTCGGTATTTGTCGAGACGGTTTGTTCTAACATGTACCCACAATCTATGTGTTGGATCAACAATAAGAAAAATAAGTAGATACATATATATGTGTACCCGTGTAAACTCCATTTGTACTATATAAAAGTTTGGTTTAAAGGCGTACTTATTTACGTTATCCTGATGTACAATGCAGACCACACTAGCGCTTCAAAGCCTTCAGGAGGAATAAACAAGAAAAAGTGGTTAGCTAACGCTTGGATAATAAATCAATCTGCCATAGAGCAGTTAATTGCCAATTTCAGGTAAGAAAGAAAACTCGCTTTCTTTTTAAAAGTTAACATTCGCAAAACAGGTGCGATGTTATTCCGTTTTAATGATCTAACGCAAGAATATAGGATAAACAATAAAGTTTATGGTTTGTCTAGATTCGAAAATAGAGAAAGGTCTCTCTAAATCAAACGTTTTTCGAGATAAAAGTGGTATAAAGTGAAATTCAATTATTTTCAATAGAACATGAGATAGAATAGGCGCCAGAACTTAAGCAGAGATATTTCGGCTTCAAAGCACTGCAGATGCAGTGTGTGATCCAAGGACAAAAACACTTTTTCTTGGCTTTAAGTTCGATGTTTACTTGTGCAAATTGGTTAATTATCCGTATCATGTCACTGCAATTTCCGTATACTGTACTGATAAGCTGCACTAAACCTCAATTGAACCTTAAGAGACCAAGTTTGTATAAATAGAAGCGGCGTAGTACCCCTGGTTCTCAGAAAACTTTACTAATCAGGCACTGTCATGATACAGACGTTGGCCCTACCTAAGTCAAGATTATTCCTGCGGCATTAAGAAAGAAAGGGAACAAAAATGCCCATGGATGCAATATACATTTTGATCTTTTTGAACTGTCAAACTATGATTGAAAATTGCAGTTGAAATGTTTGATAGTTTTCTTATTTTTGCTCAAAACATAGATTGTGGGTACATGTTAGAACCACCTCGTCAATAGGAATACCCTGCATACCCCAGTTTTGCTTTATAAAAGGGGTATACAATACATAGACATGTTGTCCTGATGGCATCAGGAAAGCATGTCCGTGCAATAAATACCCCCTTAAACCCCACTTTTATACATTAAAACTGGGCTATGCAGGGGTATACCTATTTTTCTTATTTTTGCTTCAAAACACAGATTGTGGGTACTCGTTAGAACTGCCTCGCAGAGGCGGTTCTAACGTGTATCCAAAATCTATGTTTTGAGCAACAGTAAAAAAATATCAAAACTTTTCTAAAGAAATTTTAATTTTTTACAACTTGAAAATTTTATGTATATTGCATGGGCAAGTTTTCGTACTGGTACCAAAATTTATACTGCACACATACACTGTATATCATGCACCATTAAAATTCCTCTACTACAGTACTGTTTTTGATTCTGCTCACGTTTATGCACAATCAAGGTAAAAGTAAAACGCATACTGAAATGGGAACTCAAGACTTTTATATCTGTTTCAACATCGTTATGATGATTTGTTCGTTATTTCTGAACGTATACATGTATCTAAGACTTGCATGTTAGAAACTGTTTCTTTGGCCCAGTGTTATGACTCTTAATGTTTTAATTTGCACAAGATGCGATATACATGTATAAAGCTACGTGGTCGAAGAAAATCACTCGTGCTTTTTGACATCCCTTGTGTAACTTTCCAAAAAGCTGCTTATCCTTATGTAAGAATACTAACACCAAATAATATCAGTACAGTGTCTTATTTCATTTCAAAGGTACGTTTGAGGACACAGTTTGCAGGCGAGTTATAAAATAAAAAATACAACTGAGATCCTTTAAGAGCAGTGAACATATTAATGAGAAGGGGGATGGGCCATACCGCAATGTCGGCTACTTAAGCCACTTCAGTGACCCTATAGGTTTGGCAACATGAAGCCAATGAGAATTACTGTAATTTTGCATCTTTCAACAAAGACTAGTAAATTCCAAATTGGGGCTAAACATATTAAAAATCTTGTTTTGAAAATGAATCTAAACCGATAGTATTTTTTTGATTTCTCAGAATACCCTCGCTGATCTCAAAGGACCAAAAAGTAAATATAACCTGCACTATGGATGATGTACGGGGAGACTTTTTAGGGCCGCCACACGGCACAATACCAGCAGTAATATGCAATAAAAATAAAACTGAGATCCTTTAAGAGCAGTGAACATATTAATGAGAAGGGGGATGGGCCATACCGCGGTTTCGGCTACTTAAGCCTCATCAGTGACTCTATAGGGTTGACAACATGGAGCCAGTGAGAATTATTGTAATTTTGCATCTATCAACAGCGTAGTCTATACAAAGACTAGTAAAATTCAAATGGGGCTAAACATATTAAAGCCTTGTTTAGAAAATGAATATAAACCGATAATATTTTTTTTGATTTCTCAGAATATCCTCGCTGATCTCAAAGGACCCCAAGGAAAATAATCTGCGCTATGGATGATGGATGACTTTTAATGGCCGCCACGCGGCACAACACTAGCTGTAGTTATAGGAAATAAAAATTAAAACCTTTTTGGGAAAGTACTATTCTCTTTAATGTTATCGCTGCTCTTAAACATGTTTAAAGAACTTTATTATTATTATTATAATTATTTGCTATTACTGCAGCTGGTGTTATCCCGTGTGGTGGCCCTAAATAGTCTTTCCGTACATAACCCATAATGCAGATTTTGCTTTCCTTTATGGCCTTCGAGACCAGCTAGTGTATTCTGAGAAATCTGAAATTTATTATCAGTTTAGATACATTTATTTGAACAATTTTTATCCTTTGGTTCTATTCGGATTAACCATCACTGTAATGATTTCCCAGTTGAAATTCGTAAAATTGCAGTAATTTTCTCTGGCTTCCGGATGGTCACTGATGAGGCTTGAGTAGCTCAAACCGCAGTATTTCCAAACCCATTTCTCTATTTATAATGTTTTGCTCTTGAATATTGCTTGGTTGTTTAGAAGGTTTACAGTTTTTACCTGCATACATGTAGCACTGGAATGCAAAGGTTTTGCTGAACGTGGATTGTTAATGTAATTCATTTAATGAGGTAATGAGGTTCAGATGTGCGGAACAGCTTGGATAGAACCGAGTCATTAAACTCTTAGAGAGAATTTCGAAATAAATAAATGCCTACAGGTAGGCTGGCTAACAGTGTCTCGCAATAAGAGCAAACAAGGCTGTGGACATAAAAAGGTACAAGTAGGCAAAGATCAGGTAAGGCGCAATCAGAAAAAGATTCCCACTCCAAAACCCGCGATGGGAAAAAAACTAAATTAACAATTTAGCTATTTTCCCAATAGGTGGCCAATCAGTTACCTAAACTTGACTTAAAATATGAAAACATACATAAGGCGCCAACAGCACACAAAGCATTAAACACCAAGACATAAAACAAAAAGAACCACCACAGACGTACCGCCTTGGAACGATCTGTAATATACAATTACTGGCGGGTTTAAATCGATTTTAAAGCATAGTTAAAGAATACATGTACATGTACGTACATGTAACATTGGCTTAAACTGGGGCTAAAACGTAGTTATTTTCAACATCCTTGTGCTTACAACATCTGTGGTGATCAAATGTATACAAACATTGATAAGCACAGCATTGTAAGCAAACACTACTTTGAACAAATGAACGAAGAGGGCTCAATCGAGTGTAGTTTAACTGCCTAATCAAGTAGCTTATGAGGTGTCATTAGCTCTTGGTCTAGTATGATGTTGGTCAAACAAAGACTCATAAGCTACTTGGTCAAACAGATTATAACCCTAGGTACATGTAGGTCTTGTGGGCATATTTTAATCAGGTTGACTCTGATTTATTCATATTTGACGGTTATGTACATAAGGATAACATGTACGTGTAATATATACACCATTATACCCCAATTCTATATAGCAAAACTGGGTAATACTGGGGTAATCCTATTTGTCTTATTTTTGCTCGAAAACATTAAGTGTGGGTACTCGTTAGAAGCGCCTTGTCGAGGCGGTTCTAACTTGTACCCACAAACTATGTTTTGAGCAACAACATTTAAAATATCGTTTTTTTTTTGTTTTTGTTTTTGTATTGAAAATATTCAATTTTTACGACATACAAAAATCTGTATATTACATAGACATGTTTTCGTAAAGCTTTACCTCGTCTTCTGGCGCATCCAGGAATTCCATAGTGAACTCGTCCCCGTCTAGTTGTATAGTTACCGTTCTTTCTACGTCGTCAACTGAAACATACAGCAGTAACGTTACGTCGCCATTTATTCATCTTTAAATTGATGTTTTTTACGAGGACGAAAACATTACGTAAATTTGTCCATACAATAAACATAATATTTTTAGCTTTAAAAATGGAAAACATTTTCAGCGAAAAAAAAATGATAATTTTCTTTTTTTGCTCAAAACATAGATTGTGGGTACACGTTAGAACCGCCTTGTGGGTACACGTTAGAACCGCCTCGCCGAGGCGGTTCTAACGAGTACCCACAATAGAACCGCCTCGCCGAGGCCGCCTCGCCGAGGCGGTTCTAACGACTACCCACAATCTGTGTTTTGGAACAGAAATAATACAAATAGGTATACCCCTGCATACCCCAGATTTACTACATAAAAGTTGGGTTTAAGGGGGTATACATTACATGGACATGTTGATGTTTTTTACGAGGACGAAAAATACGACATTTTTCGATGACCAAAAGGCATTGCTTCACATGACAAACCAACATAGCTTTTCACCAAAATGACACTTTTGTAGATGACAAAAGGACAGAGATACGTGTAGCTTTAGCGAGGTTTGTATTCAGACTTGCTGACTGAAGGAAAAACAACAACGAATGAAGTTGGACTTCATTCTATTCAATAAGGAGTTGTACATCAGTACATGCACGAGCTGAACAAACCCTTGATATTTTTACTACAGTACAGAGGTCGACAGACGCACTGGACACAATTGCTTTCGTAAACATCAACAAAGTCGTTTAGAAGAACAGTTATATGCACTTACAAATGCCATTAGGTAAGCAAAGTAAACACAAGTTAATGACGATTTTATTTCATTGCATGTCTTCAGAATTATGAGATAATAGCTAGAAAAGCAAAGAAAATAATGAATCGTGCTAATATGTGTCTTCTTAATTGCAAATCGACTGCCAAATATAATAGATATGTAGAGCCCATAGCCTATGATTTTTTGTGGATATAGATCAGAGAAGGTACTAGGTAATTGTGGGTATGGATCAGAGAATGTGTGATACAGATCAGAGAGTGGGTAAATAAAACATGAGCCTGTGCGTGAGGAAACCAACACTTTGCATATGCGAAAACATAGACGCAGATCAGCTTCGCGGTAACCGCGAATCTGATCAGCGCCTTTGTTTTCGCTACACAGATAGTACACTTCCTCTTCTTCTTAAATCTGATAATGTATTCATATTCATGTTTTGAGCTGAAAATAATGGTAATATGACTGTTCCCCCAATTGTTTTGAGGCCAGGGGCAGATGTTTTGCTTAGCAATTGGTAAAACAATGATCAGGAAATTGCGCAACCAGAACGAAATCCCCAATCAAAAAACAACCGAGGTGGTAAAAACTATATTCACGGACAATCACCCAACATACTATATAAAGAGAAATAAAACATTTCAGGCTGTTTTTTAAACAATTTTAGTTAAACCCAGTTTAAACCAGTTTCAATAAACTGTTTCGTGTCATGTGACGAACTGTTTCATGTGCAACAGTTTTTACTGTTTCCCAGTCAAGTGACATGCTTTGCATGCTTTTATACTGCATGCTTTTATACTGCCTGTATACCTGCAAATATTGTCAAACAAAAAGTAATCAAAAGCAAACAAACAAATAAATCAAACAAACAAACAAAACATATGACCAAACAAACAAAAACAAGCAAACAAACAAACATAAAACAAACAATTCAAACCAAGCATTAATTACAAATAAGCACATGAAATAATCTAAGAAAACAGAAACAAAAAAACTAACAAAACAAACAAAAACAAACAAGCGAAACAAACAAAAATGGAATAAAACACATTAAACAAACAATCATACAAACAAAAAATGAACCAAAGAAACAAACAGAAACAGTAAAATAAGCAAACAAGTAAATCAGAATCAAACAAGCAAACATGATCTGTACAACAAAACCGGGATATGAGCATGTTTCAACCTTATTTTCACTTTTAACATTTAATGTTACAACCAGTCTTGTCATAATATAGTATGCGTATGGTATTAAGTTTGAGTTGGGTAATAAAACAACTATTTCAAACCTTCATGTGTGACAGTCATAACTATCACCCCTCGGAGCTGTGGATGACCCGATGATCTATTGCCCTAGGCCTTCGGCCTCGGGCAACAGTTCATCGGGTCATCCACAGCACCTCGTGGTGATAGTTTTGACTGTTACACGGGAAGGTATGAAATAGTTGTATACTAATACACTGAAAGAGAATAATTATATGGCAAGCTGAGTGAGCAGCTTTTCACCTATTGGTGGCCACTCAGTAAAAGCCGACATATCATTAGTTTTCTATTAGACAACCTGAAAGACTACTATGAACAACAACAACAACAACAACAACAACAACAACAACAACAACAGGTTAAGCAACAACAACACAAAACTGAATGTTGGTATAAAATCGACGCATTTACCAAACCACAGACATAAACAAGGTTATCTTAACAATAATTGAGCCGCCACATGGGAAAACCAACAATCTGCATAGGCGAAAACAAAGGCGCAGATCAGCTTCGCGGTAACCGCGAAGCTGATCAGCGCCATTGTTTTCGCTACTCGCATAGTACTATTCCTCTTCTACTTAAATCCAAAATTTCAAGCTTCTAGCTCTTTTCTGTGCTTGTACAGGTCGGTTTGTGTCAGACCTGTTCGGAAACTACATTGTTGTTTTTCCCACGAGGTGGCTCGATAATTGTAGGAGGAATCATTTAGATAATAAGACTCGCTTGTAGTTATTATTTTTATCCAAACTATTAAGACCGCCTGATGAAAAGCAAATTTAGTATACGTTACCGTAGTTACAGTTCAGATTATACCCAATACTGTGTGTATTCGGGGTTCTCCAGTGGTACCATTGGTTGGTAACAATTTTACCATTTATACCAATTTAATTATCAATGGTACCATTGGTAAAGAAATTGGTGCAAATGTTAAAAACTGAAAATGTTTATTCCATTGGTGCAAATGACACAAATGTTACCAACCAATGATGCCACTGGGAGAACCCCATACACATGCACTGTCTTGTATTGTATCCGGAAATACATCAGATGGTAACCAATTCCATGTCCATGATGTTTGTTTCATATGCTCTCCATAAACATGTCCAAGTCAAACCCAAAACCCACCTTAAAGAGCCAGAGAAACAAACGTTGAAGAGATTTTAAAAATCATCACGAAGACGTGTCCATGTAATTCATACCCCATTGATCCCCACTTTTATATTTTAAAACTGGGGTATGCAGGGGTATAACTAGTTTTCTTATTTTGATCCAAGACATAGAAAGTGGGTACTTTTTTATACACACAATCTATGTTTTGAGCAAATATAAGAAAAATTCTACTGAAGATTTTTAATTTTTGCAACTTTAGTAAAATCTTGTAATGATGTTGATGCCTGTTCTGTTACTAGATGACGCAACAGAAATGATGTTATGTGGTGAGGTGGTGAGGGATTTTGTTCGGAAACGAGCATTGGAACCAAAATGATCAAATACATTACAAATGCATACTTTATCTATGGCAAAACAAAAAAAACAACAAAAAAAAAAAAAAAAAAAAAAAAAAAAAAAAAATGAGAGATCTCATATAGGTTTTAAATCTTATACGGTAGTATGTCCCTAACAATTACTCTTATGTACTGCTGTGTTTCGTATTATTTCAAAATGCCAAAACCATCATCACACAGCAGTAACCAGGTAACAGTTTCCAAGGAAAAAAAACCGTCAAGCAAAGAAGGGGTTACGTTCAAATCAGTGGCAATTCGAAAAGCTTACGACTTAGCCTCTCCCCACGCACAGTGTTTTATGCATATCTCATGAGACATGACAAAATGACATATTTAGGAATTCATGTCGGAATGCTTTCTATAATTAACCAGTAAATATATGTATATTTTCCCTGAACCTTACGGAAATGAGCATTTTCGGAATACAAGGTATCCGATTTGAGTAAGCATAGCTTGAATGCTTATTTCATTATTATTTCTCAGCAGAGAAAAAGTTCAAAGATAGGTCAGTCTGATTAAGCTCTGTTTTTCGAAGATCAAAACCAACAGTTATTGTTTCAGAAGGAATGTGCGAACATGCAAAAATAATAATTACTGTAGGCATGCTACCTCAAATAGAACTGTAAGCATATTCAAAGAAACAACAGAATGATGAATCATAAAATGGAGCTTTAAGAAGAATTTACAAACAATTCTGCAAAGTTAATTATATTTACACATGTACATGTAATTCTAACACACCCTGCCTATAGAAGCCAATGGCAAAGTGCAGTGATGTATTGAGTGATATATCACTGACGTTACTTTGCGCCGTTTGACGCCATTTTGATTAAATTATGTATCCCAAAAGTCACGTTACCTTGACGTTAGACGGTGCAACGTCATTTCAACGCGTCCAAAGCGTAACAAACAGATGTAAACATTTGGGGTGCAGTCAAAAGTTCGGCGGGATTACTTCAGTGCAATGGTGGACAAGTAAAAGAAACTGAAGGTTTAATATGATTTTATTCCGTTTATTGTGTGTTAGAATCGAAATAGATCAGCTCTAGTGCGTGAATTGTTGAGTAATATATCACTGTTTGTCGGTCAGTTGTACGCAGATAAATCACTCGCGCTGCGCGCTCGTGATTTGCTCTGCTTTACGACTGACCTCCAAACAGTGATATATTACTCAACAATTCACTGCTAGAGCTGATCTATTTCTTAAATAAAGTTCCGCTAGCTGAAGAAAATTATAATGAGCTTCATCACTGTGACAAATCCAGAATGTTGTGTCCATGCTTGTCAAGTGTTGCCACGTGGATATGCGGGTTTCAGACGAGTAAGCGACCTAACCAAAGAAGTGTAGAAAAATGTTCGCACATTCCTTCTTCCCCAATCCCTTTCAAGTTTGGGTAGTTTGGACTCTTCTCTTTCTTTAATGTAACTACTCACTTCCATAAGAACATCTGGTTAAAAAGAAAATGTTGAATTAAAAGAACATGTGATGTGCCTAATGTTAGTGCAAACAATGCAGCATCAATTGTTGCAGTAGCTGCGTATAATCCTTTGGAATGTTTAAGTATAGCAATTCTGCTGCAGCTGGTATTCCTTGACATTTATGTACTAGCTTTCATCTTCATTAAATTAAATGCAGCGATTGGTAATGCAGCAAACAGACGGAATTGCATACAGAAAAGATATTCCAATTGAGAAAAACAAAAACGAAACAAAAACAAAGATAAAGTTAAGCACGTTTGCCTTTTAATATGAGCAAGGCACGTGGAAACTTCTTAGCCCAGACGCAAACACTCTGCGTTGTAACGGTATGAGTCTTTGATTGTTTTTTGTCTATAAGCAAAAAGGAAAATGATATAAAATATCCTTGTGCATGTACGTAACCATGCTTGAAAAATAAAATGAGGCGCCGTATGAGAAAAACACCAATCTGCATATGCGAAGCTGATCAGCGCCTTTGTTTTCGCAACACGGATAGTACAATTCTTCCTTCTACTTTCTAAATCCAAAATTTCCAGTCTCTAGCCATCTTCTGTGCTTGTACAGCTCGGTGTATGTCGGACCAGATCGGAAACCCAAATTGTTGGTTTTCTCATGCAAAGGCTCAAATGATGTTCAACGTGTCATGGTTAGTTTACAGTATGTTTTGTAAATGTAAAACCGGAAGAAATAATGCAGAAATAACTGACGTTTCAAAGAAGCGCACCTCATGCCGTGCAGGGCATACGAGATGCAAGATGATACGAACGCAACCTACTACAATACATATATATACGTCTATGGTATTCTAGGAACTTCGGGGTCATGTAAGACTCTTGGCTGAGAGAGAAAACAAACGAGATCCAGTCTTACCATGATAACAATTTATATCATACACCCATTTGAATAATATGAAGAATAACATGGCATTGACGGATATGATACAAACACACGGATTCAGATGACAGTTTAGAAATTATACAGAGCACGTCTTTAGAATGCTCAATTGCGCATTAAGTACCAGTGCCGATGGTATCGACTGACTTCTGCTAAATATGGTTTTCAAATCGAAATTGAACGAATAAAGTTACAATTTAAAAGAAGTTTATAGGTTGTCTTTGACAACCACAGAGATACCAGTTACTTATATATACTAGATACTAGCCCGGATACTAGATACTAACCCGAATGTACAGTTTTGATCACAGAGATATGGTGGTACATGTACACCAGACTCAGCACGGAAATTATTATTATTATCATTATTAATATTAATATAATAAAGAAAAATAACGATTGGGGCATCCATAGACATAGTTGTGTTTGGAATATGTAATGTACTGAAGCCGCATTGTCGCATTTATGAATACCTTACAGAAGTCCCTAACTCTTCCAAATTGTTCGATTCCCTGTTACTTACAAATACACCGGACCTGCCGTCCAGTAGCAACTAATCAAAAAAAAATCGGATGATGTAAAGAGATACACTCCAATTACCTGACTATGCTTGGTAAAATTGGTAGATTGACTTATTGTAGATGCTTCCGAAAGGCAGATGTGCAAAATTACTGATTTTTGTTCGAAAAGTGGGACATATTTTTATACCTTTCTCATAATAGAGCATTACTCATCAATGCATCGAAACAGCACATGTGCAAAACGTGATTTTACAGTTACATTGGAACAAAATGTGTATTCAATATATTCTAAAGCAGATTCTGAATATGATGCGATATGGCAAAGCAATCTTGTCTGTTCTTAGCACACAGCTCCATGGGAAACAGTCGATTTCTTTTCATTGTCTATGTTATAACAATCATTACTTTTTCAACCTTCGTTTATCGGTTCCTCTGATCGAACGGCTCATATCCCATTTTACAGATAATAAATGGAAGATTTATTTATAAAAAACCGCAAATCTGTTCAGGTAATTATAGACAAATGCAAAACATGCAGTCGACGAAAAACCTCATCATTCACTTAAAATAGCATTGTACATGTATCAGAACAGTAGGATTTAGGAATTTTAAACTACTTCATGCGCAAGGAACATGTTAGATTCTCACTTTGTCCAGAGTCTTAATTTGCGCATGTACCATTCTTGAAGAAATTGAACAGTTTCAGACTAACTTAAAATTCCTAATTTGCCCAGGACAATCTCTGATTTTTTTTCCAATTCCATCCCTGTGCAGAAATCAATAATTTGTTATTTTCGACCTACCCGGTCACGGTGTGCTATTTGTTGCTGTTAATTCTGTTCTATTTTGTTTGACCTCTGGCGCATCAAACGTCATACGATTCCATTATGTAGCACGTGAAAGGAAATCAGGACAAAATGCCGTGTTCCGTTACACTTAGGGTGTCACTCAAAGCTTACGTATTTGTACTGTTACAATCTTACTACCCTTTCATGTGCTACTTCATGGACTCTCCTGACCATTGACGCACCAGAGGACAAAATCGAGCTATAGCGCATACACTCTAGTCCAAGATTCCAATCAAATACTACCATCGAACCTGCCAATCTATGAATTGTTCACTGTCAATTTTAAGTTCTTGATTGAAGTCAACGTCGACATTAGGTGAACGGGAATGTATTATAATGGACAACACGCATGCTGCGACTAGCTCTTTCCAAGTGATGTAGTAATCCGACTAGACTGGCTCCCGTCGTCAAACTTTTGTTTTTATCAGAAAAACCGGCACAAAATCTTCTGATGGCTGAGTTTGAGTCTAAGAAGAGGGGTAACTCATACAAGAAAATATTTATGGAGGTTATAGAACATGGTATGATAGGATGATAGTGAACATAGGACGGGGGCCAGTCTATAATCCGACCAGCAACAGCCATTGCTCTAGTACAATAGAGAAACATCTCTGCGAAAGCATGGTGCAACATGATGCAACTGAATCATAGGAATTGTTTATGTTATTCTGGTGAAGACGATCTTACACGGCTGGAATGCAAACAGCTGTTGCAATAATATCTATCTGGCAGGCGTACTAGACCTGTCATAAGTCAGTTTATGCTGAGCTATCTTCTTGATATACATGTATTTAGAGACGGTCTCCGACCATGCACAATAATAATAATAATAATAATAATAATAATAATAATAATAATAATAATAGAAGAAGAAGAAGAAGAAGAAGAAGAAGAAGAAGAAGAAGACGACGAAGAATGATAAAAACCATAGGTTTTTGGTACTCGTTAGAACGCCTCGGAGCAAAATAAGAATAATAAGTATACCCCTACATACCCCAGTTTTACTATATAAAACTGGGATTAAAGGGGGTATCCCATTCACGGACATGTTATCCTGATGGATCAGATTGTACGCACATACACATTAGCCACTAAGCATTAACGACAGGTATGTCTTGTACAGGAGAACTACATGTATGCATTAGATTGGGATACTCCCTAATTGACAAATATGTCACGAAAATGCCTAGTTCTTTATCATTATTGTGTTCTGGCATATTTTGATTGTCAATGACATAATTTATGTCAATTTTAACATTAGTTTGGGAATTCAAAGCAATACGCATAGATTGAAAGTAAATTTACTTTTGAACCTGTACTGTATCTCTATAAATACCTTCCGCCATTCAAATTCAGTAAAAGAGGTGCATAAAAGGTATTATTTTATACTTAGCAGTGAAATTAATGTATAACAAAAATGGATAAAAGTGATATTTTCACTGCAGAATTGATATTGATATTTTCACTAGTGATGATATCAGCCGATATTTTCACTGTAGAGTTTGGATTACTTCTGACGTTTCCATTCACTTGACGTCATTAAATGTGCCTCACTTCAGAAATTCAAATGCCTATAACTCCGTTATTTACGAACGAAAACATAAAGTGTGGTTATTCATTTTCCTAGTTAGAACGTTAGGAACAATGTGGTACCAAAATTATTTGTGTTTTCATTTTTTTTTTTAATTTCACCGCCTGCTTTGTGAAAATGCCCGTGTATTGTATAAAATAAAAAGAAAATTTACTTTTTATCGGTAAATACCAAATATATTTCATCTCGTGACTTGAAAACATCTAAATTTTCACTCGTGCTACGCACTCGTGAAAATTTTGATGTTTTCAACTCACTCGATGAAATATATTTGGTATTCACCTCAAAAAAGTAAATATCCTATATCAATTTTATGTACAACTTGTAAAATGTGCATGCTTGATTAGGTCAGTGTATGCGTACCCGGCGCAACCGAAACAAACACATTGAAATAAGCTTCTGTGTAAATTAATATTTTTCAGCCATTTCAGTGTTTAGTGTCACAACGAGCTGTCTGCTCATAGCAACATTCTTTTAACATCACCAGAGAAAATTTCGAATGATACATATCATCTGTTTTAAAATGGCACACATTTAAATGTAGTCTGTTAAACCTACAACCTAATGAGAAGAAGAGAAAGTGCGACGAACGACAATCCAGTTCTGTACACACCGTTATGACCTCAAATGATTCATTCAAGCATCAGAAAAGCTATACTATACAGTGGTATTTCGATGAGCCTTGTTTTTAAATGGCATGGTCGATTAAGAGTTGGGTGGACAGAAAGTACACAGCATGGACGGAAACCATTCATGAATAAACGTACTTTCCGAAGATGAAATCGCATCTTCAGTGACAGAGAGAAATTAATGTAAGCGATTCAACAGGTCGTTTAACGGTTACATAGTGTATGATTTCAAAAGTTGGTACAAACATCGCTTGTATATCGCACACAACGGAGCGTACCACTGTACAGAGTAAACGGTTAGTAAATGTAGTACATAAAGTTGACGCATAACAGTATACGACGTCGTCAGCGTGCGCCGGGTCTGCATGACTTGTAGTTTTTATTATGTACTGAGATTTTATTCTAAGGTGTATTTTTCTGAAATTTTGTATGTATACCCAGAACATGTGTATGCAATACTGAAAACTGGAAGCCTTTTTATACTGTCAGCAAGCACAGTCAACGATTTACTGGGCCAGCCTTCGTACATCTACAGAACTACCTAATATACTCACCCTGACACAGGTTTGACAAGAAATACGATCATGAATGTTTACAATTCTACAGTTGATGACTTTAAATTTGTCCATAGCAACTGTGCTTATTTTAATTCATGAAAACATTCCGGAAATTATATATTTTCGGATGCCACTTTGATAAACTGACGAAAGGGCATGCTGGGTTCCGCGCGGGGGGGGGGGGGGGCACACCTAGAAATAAACTATAAGATTGTAAATTAAAGATCTTATGCACAAAGCTAACATTTCTTTCAAAGTAAACTTAAAATTACAAAACAATATTTGTTTGCTCGAAAAGTGCCGTTGACAAACAAATGTATATCATTCCAAAGTCTAATGGTTCATTTTTGCCAATGATGGGGTGGGCTGTCAAAATGTTTAGTTGCATTGTCTGGATTCTGAAAACATTCCGGAAATTATACATTTTCGGATGCCACTTTGATATGATATGTGAATGTGAAAAACACATAAATTGACAAAAGGGCATGCTGGGTTCCGCGAGGGGGTGGGGGAAGGGGCACACCTAGAAATAAACTATAAGATTGTAAATTAAGACCATATGCACAAAGCTAACATTTCTTTCAAAGTAAACTTAAAATTACAAAACAATAAACAATCAATGTGTGGATATTGTTCAGCATTCATATGACAAAAAAGCCCATACATTTGTTTGCTTGAAAAGTGCCGTTGACAAACAAATGTAATCATTCCAAAGTCTAATGGTTCATTTTTGCCAAAGATGGGGTGGGCTGTCAAAATATTTAGTTGCATTGTCTGGATTCTGTTAAATCAGCTAAACTGTTTTGTAAACGAAAGTGTACATATTTCTTCTCCTATAAATGCTAAATTCAGCCACATAGTCATAACATGAAAGTAGATGTAGGGACGTTTTACATTTTAGGCATAGATCTTCTTTGCCCTTTCCTTCCCACCTTGTGAGTGTAGGGATTTTAAAAATCGTGTCAATTTCTGGATCATTCGATTCTTACATATACATGTATTTGTTGACTGTAGTTTTGTTTGTTGGCTCTACCATAGACTTCTACTGTCAAGTTTCGGTCTGGTACATGTATCACCAGCGTTCAAAATCGTGACGTGTTGTATGCCAGATGATTCATAGATCTACTAGAAGGTCAACGTTTGAACCGATCCTGGCAAAACATTGGAAATACATTCCGACAAACAATTAGCAATTGGATCGGGGCAATGAACGCTTCGGACTAATAACATCACTTTCGTAATAGACTTAATAACAAAAACATTCTTTACAAACTGGCAAAGTATACGTACCATTCATACTTTCAAAGGCATTAGCGAAATCCGATGACATGAACTGGTTGGCAATACTGGTTTTTCCACATCCGAGCGCTCCCAGAATCTGCACCTTGAAATATGATGGCAATGACGCATCCCTGTGGTGAGACACCTGTAGGTCCGGGACTGACACACCACCCTGTTCAAGTCTCGGAGTTTCTTGTCCTTTTTCCACAGTTGAACCCGATGCTAGGTTACGATTTGAACTTTTCTTTCGAAAAGAATCCCCACGGTTTAAAATTGTACCCTTTGATGATGTTTTGAACGATCTAACACGCCTAAGGGGGGCATCTCCGCCCTGCCCAGCATCAACTTGCAAATCATCCTTCGGAAAAAGAAGATTTGGTGAGCTTGAGTAATTTCCGTCCGAGTCGCGCCGTTTCTTCACGACAGGTTTTGGTTTATCGTCTCTGAATGACGAAGCTCGTACCGGCTTGTCTGGGGGACTCAGAGCTGCAGCAGCCAAAAAATGTTGTTCAAAAGGATCGTTGGCACTTAAAGGATCAATCGGTGTCGGGGGCTCGACCGGATGGATGGCCGGCGGAGCGTGGACGATAGCCGGTACTGCCGGCTGTGGCTTTTCATACTGTTGCTTTTGATATAAGCGACGATGATGCTGGTGGTGTGGATGGTGAACGTAACCGGACCGAGGTTTCCCGGACGTGCGGTTCGGTTTACTCGTTTCCGCCGGGATATGAAGTTGATTGTCACTAAGTGCTCTAAAATCTACTTGATCGACTTGCAGCATTGCTGCTTTTGTCATTCTCCGTTTCTCAAACCAAACCCTACCTTTTCACATTCACTAATGTATAAATCACTATCCCATTAACAATACATCCGTGAAATAAGAAAATTCCGAAAAATACGAAACAAGAAAAAATTCGAAAATACACTTTTCTCTCTCTAACTACGTCGTAATAGTATAACCATCACTAAGCATTTGCAGCATCAGTTAAATCCTTCAATCAAAGTACACGATAATGTTTGAAACGCTTCGGAAAATTCACGAACTAGCATATGACAGACAATACAAGTGCAGTGCGAATAGATGCCTTGGTGTCTAAGATCATTCTAAGATATGCAGGTACTTCTTACTCTAAGAGCTTTTTCAGTAGGTAAACACAGTCGATCGAAGAAAATTACTCATTCAGACAAGAAAGTGATTATGATTACGCAGTGATAACGTTTCAAGTTGCCTTTAGGTCGATATAATCGTAAGTTGCCATGTAACGTTACGTAAAAGAACGCATGTTCGGGTGATAATTCGTTAAAGATGGGAAGTGCAAGGTGGTCCCGTGGCGAAACTGTAATTAGCGGTGGAAGATACATGGACTTTGCACTTTAGATTAGATAAATTATATTAAGTAAGTGTTTAGTCCAGAAAAATTGAATTGGTTTATGTGTGTGACTCTGTGTAAAAGTATGTTGCAATTTGAAGCATCATGTCGTTAACAACTATTTGCTCAATTGATTCTACTTTGGGATTTGCAGTCTTAGATTTCGACTTCCCGGAGTAAAATATGCGAAAGATTCTTTACTGTAATATTATTATCTTGTTTTCACTGTCTGTTTGTATAACTATTTCGGATTTAATACCCATAGTTTCACAATATACATAGCACACCATATTTCTTTTCAATGTTTTGCTGCTTTAAAAGAAATTACCTTCCTTTTTACATTCACAATACACTTTAAGACGCTAATACATGGTAGTTTACATGCAGACATTTGAATACCCAGTAACACGTCTATAACATTAATGTTTAAAAGATGCATCTTACAAACGTGAATTTTAATCCAAGTTTAAATATATTTCAGTAGCGTTTCTCTCTCGCAATTTCTAGCCTTTCATGGAGAAGGGGGCTTAGTCAGGCTGCTTAAAAGCTATGAATGTTCAATAAATTCTCCGTGATGAAAAGATCTGCATTCGTTCGGACTGATAAAAAGTTTTAACATCACTACATACTTAACAAATACAGAACACTTTCCAAATATTATGCGATAACGCTGCGACATATGGACCATTTCTGTGATGTTCGTGCAATTTTGTTTACAGTTTCTTTTTATTTCGACGAATTTTTATGCATTTTCCCAGGTCTGTTTTCCGCTTTATTTTTGTAAACTCGCTGTTAACTTCCAGATTGTGCTTCATGGAAAATTAATGATAAACATTATTTCCGAAAATGTACGTACCTATCAAGTTGACCACTGGAGTTGTGATCGATCACTGGTTCACCTAACCCTGATTCACACTATACGATGATGGGTGTGTTTAAACGACGTCACTGAGAATGTGACGCAAAAGTGGCATATTGTGAAACATATTGAAGGCTCGGTATTCAGCAATACATGTATGCAGCAATACATGCTCAAATGCATGCCTGATCTGAAATTTTATCAAACATGCGTGTTTTTGATCAATCATTGCCCCCTTTACGCTACATCAAATACATAAAATACGTGACGATAGACTCTGGCAATCTATATATTTAAATGAATTATATATTTTTGCTTTTCAACGTCGAAGACGCAATTTTATTCCGTGTTTTTTTTTTTTTTTTTTTTTTTTCAGTTTTAATTACCGCTGAACACGGTCTACTCACGTAAGGATGCGACTACATGGCAAAGCAATCATGATGTACATTACGTATTTAATACAATAACGAATACGTTTTGAATCGCTTTATTGCAGATCATCAGTAATCTTTCATCGGTTCTTATTTGATTAATTATTATTATAAAATTTTAATTGCAACTTTTGAGAATGCAAAGAGTAGATCCAAACCTGAATATTTTCTCTGTGTGTGTGTGTTTGTTTACGAACATTGGTAACCTTTAAGTTTGGAACTCTCTGCCAAACCGCTCTGTATTTACATGAATTCAAGACTGCAGGGAACCTGTTCTTCACGCCGATAAGTAAACAGGCTAATAATTAGAACACATAAGGATAATGAAAATAGTGTAACCAATTCCAGTCAACTAAAAAGAAATATATTCAATTCTGCATTAACGTAATTTGAAACTCATTTGGATATGTTGGATAACTGATCTTTGAAGGAACATTGACCATTATCAATACTGAGATTTCTCTTACACTGAATTTAGACATGTTAGAAAAACAAAGGTCCGAACTATTAGAACATTGTAAAACACAGTACTGAGTGACATATGGTGTCACTGAGGGCAAACAAAATAATCGATTGGGTAAATAACAGGAACATGGTAAAAATGTGTCACCGAAAGCACCGGTTTTAGCAATTATCGAGCGGCACTCATTGAAAACCTTCTAAACAAACAAACTCAACATAAGGAGAATGGAAATGGCAATTCGAATTGTCACTGCGATTAGCGCCACTCTTTCTTGTTGTACAGAAGTCTAAAATTGTGAAGTTAACACAACTGTTTTGAATGCAATTTTACACGAGAACAATTTTCTTCTGATCAGGGAACTGCTATACCGAGATGCCTACAAGCCCCACTCGATCATGCATCATGCAATGTTCAAAACCAAGTGGGATGCCCCTAAAAAGTATCACCGTACATCATCCAGAGATTATATTCTCCTGCACTTGACTCATTAAAGGGTCCCTGTTCAAATAAGTGGCTAATACCGACCATACTGTTTGGTGTACCAACGACAAATGCACTAAACGCATAAAACACAGTGGTTCTCGGCAACTGAATCTGTTCGCCCATCCCCTCCTCCAAAAAAAAAAAAAAAAGGAAAATGAATAGAAAAAAAAAATAAAAACGTCTTAAGGTTGCACATCTATACCAGATCTGTGCTTATGCTATACTTGACATCGTTTGTGTAAATTCCTGGCCGGTAAGCCTACACTGCTACTTTCCTCGCGTCGAGAACATTAACTTGATTGTCAGGGTTGAAGTGACGTTCATGATGTACACTGAACAGTCAGTGACATAATAGTTATTCATATAAGTAGATAGGTACGAATAAAGAAGCATGCTTTGGTAATAATTAAGTTTCTATAATTCTGCGTATATTTCATTATTGCAAGAACAGTTCACTTAATAAAACAATATCACTTGATAAATGCTGGAAGTAAGGGAAATGTACATAAAATTCAGAATCAGTGTCTTATTTCATGTATTTCAGATAATGGGGAAGTAACAAAGTACCATGGTCATGGCACTTCACTGGTTATGTTCCTTTTAGTAAAAGGATATCTGGTAGAATCAAATGTCAAATACAAGACATGAATGCCACGTCATCCATATACGAGGGTGGGTCAGAAAGTTCTGTCATAGGTGTTATATCTTTGTTAAAAGACATGATAGATTGCTGTATTATATCTTGATTGAAAGGGCTACATTTCTCCTTAATATTGATGCCAAAAGAATGCCCAAAAGAAATAAATACTTTGAAATAGACGCCTTGAAAGGCACCTGGGGTAAAACCAATGGCACTTTTTCTTGAATTTGTTAATATTATTCTAAGAAAAACGACTTCGAAAAAATATAATCCATGCAATATATTGTTCAAACATAGATGAGTATATCCTGCAAAAATCAAAATTATTCAATCAAATTTAATTGAGTTATTGCAAAATGAAATATTGATATTGGCTTGTTATGCATACATTAAAATTACAGTTTAAATTCAAAGGGCATTTATTGACATCTACACGTAGACCAGGGACCTAAAACTGCATTTAACCATTTTAGTGTTTCATCCTAGTGTGCCCTGTAGTAAACTCATGAAAAAGCAAGCAAATATAATGGTTCAGCGGTGCCAGAAATATTATAGGGGTACGTATTTTAATGACGTCATATATGTCAGTGTATTATAAAGTCAACATAGCATCGATAACGGTAACTTTTGTCACATTGCTTTTCTAAATATACTATTATTTATCACTGTAAAGTTGGAGAAACTTTGATCGGTAGTTATGAAGATATGACGCATGAAACGCACACAATACTAGTCACAAATTCTAGAAAACGTGCCATTGGTTTTACCCCAGGTGTCTTTCAAGGCGACTGTTTCTAAGTATTTATTTCTTTCGGGCATTCTTTTGGCATCATTATAAAGAAGAAATGTAGCCCTTTCAATCAAGGTATAATACAGCAATCTATCATGTCTATTAACAAAGTTATAACACCTATGACAGAACTTTCTGACCCACCCTCGTATGTATAATTATCCTTATCATGTAAAACGTAATTAGTGCGCTTAAATTTTTCTTGCGTCGAAGGTGATTTTCAATACCCTCCGTTATAGGGTAAAAGTGGTGTTCTGAGACCCGAAAACAATCGATGCCGACCTGAAACAATTGTGATAAAACATAAGCCTGTCGAATTATGCAAAATTGGGCGTTAGTACAAGAAGCTGTTTATGCTGCAGATGGGAGTCTCACAGTAAACTTCTCGTGGCAGTTCTATTTCAAACGAATCCACAAAAACTTTGGAGAATACTGAGTGGTAAAACAAGTGTATGCTTTATCACACCATCTCTCTATCTGATCGACAGGATAAAAATCTGGAGTTAAAATTAATATGAATATATTAATGAGAAAGTGAGTGGGCCACACCGCGGTTTCGGTTACTTAAAAAAGGTACAAGTAGGCAAAGATCAGGAAAAGGCGCAATCAGAAAAAGATTCCCACTCCAAAGACCGAGGTGGGAAAAAACTAAACTAACAATCAGGTACATATACCATGAAAACATTTCGTAAGCCGAATGAGCGGCTATTTTCCCAATAGGTGACCACTCAGTTACCTTAACTTAACTAAAAATATGAAAACAAACATAAGGCGCCAACAGCACAAAAATATTTTAAACACCAAAACATAAAACAAAAAGAAACACCACCGAAGTATCGACTTGGAACGATCAGTAACACAAAGTTACTGGCGGGTTTAAACCGATTTTACATGGCCATAACCTCAACCTCAGCTTCCGCAGTGGTTCAGTGATATACAAGAAATAAGAAAAACCATATAAAGAAAATACTAAACAGAAATACCAACGTTTAACATGAATAACGGAAAGCAGGGTGAGCAGCTATTGAAGGTATTAGGTGGTCACAGTGCTAGCTTGGACAGAACAAGTAAAATGCAGAGGGCTAAGTGAACAGCCAAATTATAATCAGGTGGTCACAAAGCCATGCAACATTAAGCCTATTCATCAATGACCCTTTACATTTTGGCAACATGGAGCAAAAGAAAATTACTGTAATTCCAACGGGGCCGTTTTAACGAGTACACTAAACCATTGTTTTGAACAAAATGAGAAAATACAAAGAAAAAAAATCAACTGAAAACTTTTACGACCGAAAAATCAGAGTTCATTGCAATATGCGTGGTTTCGTAATATAAATAATGACTATGCTGTAACATGTGACATAATAGAATTATCACAATCAACATAATGATAAGATGCATTACGAAAAGCCAAGGCGCTTCTAACGAGTACCCACAATCTATGTTTTGGAGCAAAAATAAGAAAAATAAGTATACCCCTGCATACCCCAGTTTTGCTATATTAAAGTGGGGTATAAGGGGGTATACATTATACGGACATGTTTTCGTGATGTGAGCAAACAATAAACAACATATGAGAGAAAACCAGCAATTTGGGTTTCCTACCAGGACCGACACAATCCGGCCTGTACAGTCACAGGAGCAGGCTAGAGGCTTGAATTATGGGATTTAAGAAGAACAGGAATTGTACTATCTATGTAGATAATTACTGCACAACTGATTTGCGCCTTTGTTTTCTCCTATGCATTTTTATGCGGAGGCTCATATAAGACAAGCCTTCCACAGGGCCATAGCTCTTATAATAGACTAACTATACTCTTCGTCAAATGTTTAGCATAATTATATGTCTAAAATGAAGGAAACACGTCTGGTAAAAACTTATCTCAGTGAATAAATATGTTGACGCAATCGCCCTAGACTGGCATCAGTCTCAGAGATAAAGAAATCCCACTACTATAAGCAATGTCAGATGCTTGAACCTATTTATTGAATCTCACAGATAAACCCTGCTAAAATCTCTGAATCTCTCAAGAAATTTTAGCTTTAGAGATTTTTGTTATCACTATCAGTAAGCTAAATTTCATACTTCATATTAAAAACTTTTTATTATTATTATTATTTTTTGGACGTTTGCTAGTCTACAATCGCCCCTATTCGATGCCATGGTTACAGCGGAAACAATCAGTGCCTTTTCGGATTCAAAATCGGCAGTTATTTAGATACTGAATGACAAAAGAAAAATGCTACTGTTTTGAAAGTGCGATTTTCGACACATTTTTAAAACCTTCTTAAAAAGCACTCAAATTCAACCTTATAAAACGAAACTTAGTAAAATCATTAGTCCACAGACAGAATAATAATGTTGTATAGACGCCATTATCCTCAATATCCTGTCATTTGAGATGTAGACATTAGACATCTTAAGCGACAAACTTATTTTCAAAATGTTTAACATTGCAATTTTGCTATACATTCTATACATTTTTGTTCTTTCCAGAAATTCCAGAGTTTGACTTTCAGCTCTCATTTTTGTATGTAACAGGTTGTTCCAACATACGCTTCCTTGATCTGGGTGTGAATTTTGTACAGACGTGTCATATGGGGTGCAGAATTCAGGTTTTAGAAATACGGCTTATTATCAAAATAATGCATATTGTAGCACATAAATTTTAAAAATCTGAGACAATTTTTTCATTTGTTCTTTGCTACGACATGCTACGACATGCTTCCTTTCTAAATCCGTGAATTGCGAATCTGTTTTATGTTTTTGAAATATTTTGCTGGCCTTTAACTTTTGCACTTTAAAACTAGAATATGCTAAACTTTTGTCGAGGTGTATATTTTCTATCAATCTTTAGACAAATTGATTTCGTATCATTATTATGTTCATTACGAAAACACGCCCATGTAATATACAGATTTTTCTTAATTTGTAAAAATTGAAAATATTCATTAGAAAATGTTCGATATTTTTCTTATTTTTGCTCAAAACATAGATTGTGGGTTCACGTTAGAACCGCCTCGCCGAGTCAAAATAGGTATACCCCTGCAAAGCCCAGTTTTTTTTTTTATATAAAAGTTGGGTTCAGGGGGGTTTACAATACACGGACATGTTTTCGTGATGACTGACCATTTGTTCATTTATTAGAAATCCCATGATCACATATATAGTATAATACATACACTCACAAATACAGAGCATAAGGATTAGACAGTAGGCTAGGCCTATAATGGTCTCCTCTTTTATTTGGGTACTGGCAACAAGTAACATATATACAATTTACAAAAACATACATGAAGTAACATTTTCAAAGTTTGATCTTTAAATTTTATGAATACAACATATCTATCAAACACATTTAATGAGATTGAGAAGTATGTCTCTATTCAATCGTACATGAATCTTAAAGAAATACATGGGAATATGATTCTAATATAGGGATCAAACATTATTATTTTCAGTGTTCAAACATTCGCTGGATAACGAGGAAGGTGTTTGAACACAAGGCCGAAGGCCGCGTACTCAAACCATTTGCGAGTGATCCAGCGAACTTCTCAATCTCATTAAATGTGTTTGACAAAACCTGGTCGATCGGCATTCTTGCATTTTCACACGAATTTACTTGAAAATAACATTTAAAACGTAAAAAAACACCGAAAACCGCGAAGCTTCTTCAACGTTGGCCATTTTGTTTCGCATTGACTTCGACGGATTTTAGCAAAAACCGATGTACAAACGATAAGTGAATTACATGATTTAAACAAGGATTTTGCGGTTTAAACACGGCTTTCGGCCCAGTTGAAAACGGCTTCAACATAGCTATGCAATAATATTGAAGCAGAAATATGGATATACAGTTTTTGAACTCTTGATTATATCACATGAAAATGATCATGAAATATGTATTAAACATTTTGTTCATGCACTCACACAACTTTATTGTGTGTATATCACCTTGTAAACTCTGTAGTGGCTTGAGTCAATTTTTTGCATAATCGTCATGGTTGGTTTTCCTGTGACACGAGAATGTTTGTCCAACCTCAGAATTCTGTCGCCGGCTTGCCCATACACTCTATCATTCATATAGTAAATCTTCGGGCCAAAGGGAAATCTCTTGTGTCCATCTGACACAGGGATCGGTTTCGTCGATTTAAAATCGTTCAGAGCTGTTTTCAAGTTGCCGGTTTTCTGAAACATTAGGGTTGAGCGGTCGTCCGAAGAGAGCTGAACGGCTCCTTTTAGAATTTTCTTCATAGCTTCATTGCCTTTTAGAAGCAGCGCTGTAACTGACGTGCCTCTTCGATGCCTAATAGCGATGTTATGTTGCGTAATAGTGTTCTCGTCGGCGTGGATATTAGCAGTCATGTGCTTGTGAAAATCTGCCGTCGATCCAAAGCTGACGATGTTGTCACACAGCGACAATAACGCCAGGAGGAGTAATATGACCGCCATTCCTGAAATCAGAGATTGCATTGCATTGTACGACCTTATGGTATGTTCCCCGGTATCTGATGGTTTTGTTTCGGTTTCAGTAATGTCAAAAAAGTACAAGTAGGCAAAGATCAGAAAAAGGCGCAATCAGAAAAAGACTCCCACTCCAAAAACCAAGGTGGGAAAAAACCAAACTAACAATCAGGTACTTATACCATGAAAACATTTCGTAAGCCGAATGAGCAGCTATTTTCCCAATAGGTGACCACTCAGTTACCTTAACTTAACTAAAAATATGCAAACATACAATGTACATAAGGCGCCAACCCGTATATACGTCTCAATATATTGATTCGAGTTTTGGTAACGGAATAACCATCCTTACAAAAGAGCTGCTCACTCAGATGTTCTATTTGTGTAAGTACTTGAGCCGCCTCATGAGAAAACCAACAATCTGTATATGCGAAACCAAAGGCGCAGATCAGCTTCGCGGTAACCGCGAAGCTGATCAGCGCCTTTGTTTTCGCTACTCGGATAGTACAGTTCCTCTACTACTTAAATCCGAAATTTCAAGCTTCTAGCTCTTTTCTGTGCTTGTACAGGCCGGTTTGTGTCGCACCTGGTCGGAAACCATATTGTTGGTTTTCCCACGAGGCGGCTCAATTATACTGCAGCCTTGTGTATTTTAACTTTTGCTTTGCTTGCACCGGTTTTGTTTTGAAGACTGATCAATCTTCGGTCTATTATTAGAGAAAAGCGACTTATTTTTCATTTATTTTTTGTCTACATTGTTTCAAAAGTAGCTCATCAGCTACATGTAGTGTGCAAATATACGCAGGTTCAAACATCAAAATCAATCTTATTCCGGAAAGGATATAATGCTTAATAATTCTTTCTAAGAATGAGCGACAAATGATTGACAATGTTCTATTTGTACATATAACCAAACATAGGATGTTCCATTAGCAAATTATAACGATAAGCAAAGTAAGCAGTTTTTTTCTAAAAGGTGTCCACTTACATGTATATTATCTTTATTAAATATATGAATACGCACAAAACGACGCAAACGTAAACTGCACATAAACTGACATTAAAGCATGAAGCAAAGGAGCCCACAACAGACAACAGATTGATACTGTCAGTAAAAAGTTAATTTGGGCTACATGTAAAACTAGTTTCAAGAAGAATCTTACACACCGAGTTGCAGGTGAATTGGAACCCTTATAACAGCTCCTCTAAACGCATATCCAAATATAAAAACAACGAACCAATTACCTTCACATTCTTCACCTAACTATATATGTCAACTAAAATGAGAAAAAAATTTCCCCTTATAGTGGATAATATATCGTACATTGCCCTTGTAAAGTTATATGATACAATTTAAAAATGCAGCGTCTTCAAATGTAGACGATAGTTGACCATATACGAGTACATGTTTGCATCGAACTTTAACCGACATGTATGGATTACAGTTTTGCTTTACTATAAAAAAGAACTATTTTATGTAATGTAATATGCATGTAGGTCCATGAGTGTTATGAAGTAACAACTTATTGTAATAAACCCCATTATGTTGACATACTTTAAGTTTTAAGTCCATTTCATGATAATTTCAGCTCATATTACGGTCAAATTAGAAGGTAGGACGAAAACAGGAGAAATTCAAAAAGAACCATCTCATCTGGTACTCCTGCAAGCAGAACTTGGTTTGTCTCACAAGTGCTCCGTATAGGGAGACAGATTAGACTTAGGAAGCAAGAGTTACAGGTCCTTAGTTTGTAAAGACAATGAAATTAGGAAAGTGTTTTAGATCCGAGTGATTTTATTTACCGACCCTAGGTCATTGCATAAACATATATCTATATAGTCTGATTTTTTTCAATGTGCAGGGCGGAGCCTGTCAATTTTTGATTGACAATGACAAAGTTGACCATTACATTTAAAAATAGGTAGTTCTCACTTGGACTGTTACTTTGACCCACTTGTTATTGTTGAACCAATCAGTGTCAAAATTTAATCTCATGCACTGAAAATGATGGGTAAACACATACTGTCATAGAAAAATATTCTATACTACATGACTGTATTTATGTATGACCATATTGAAAATTCCCTTAGTAAATGCCTGGTAAACATTCTTGTTGTATGACTCTCTGTTTTTCCTTTAAAGTTTAAAACTTTAATCCTGATACAATTAAATATAAATGATGCAGGCTTTAAATTACTAATTTACTAATGAAAGCAGCAGAAAAAATTGCAATAACTTCTACTGGAAGTCACCGTACGGATCTGTAAAGTGTTACTGACAGCTCAGTCAAGTTAGCAGCGAATCTGTTGCAACAGTAGCAGCAGCAAAAAAAAAAAAAAAAAAAAAAAAAAAAAAAAAAAAAAAAAATGAAAAATAAAGAAAAATGAATAAATAAATAAATAAACGGTCAAGTTAGCTGCAGCGAAACTTTTTGCCACCTATTGTCTATTGTTCATACAGACAAGGCTCCAGAGTATCATCGTATATATCTTGAAGCTTACAATGATAAGCAAATCTGACACTAAGGTGAACTATGGCACAATTCGGTCTCTCCTTTTCGTTTAAGTCTGTCTATGAGCGCTATGACGGCAACTTCTGACGCAACGTCTATAAGAAACGATGATGAATGTCATCACAAACAGACTTTTATATCCCACCTATTACCCTGCAGTCTATGGACACTTTTACTGTTGGCAGGGAACTTTTGTCCTTAAGCTATGTTATGGGTGGGATAGAAAAGTCTTGTTTGCGGCATAAGTATTCGTTTCCAATAGCACTCACATTCAGACGAAACTGTAAAAATCGGCAACATTTTCCATAACGTTGGTAATATGTGGTCTAGAAAAGTTCTGCTGCAGCATTCATCATCATTTTCTGCATAGCGATCACAGCCAAACGAAAAAGAAAAAAAAATAACAATAAGATAATAAAAAAATGGCGACAAACATTTCCACTTAGTACATGGAACTTTTTTCGTAGGTGACGTCGAAAAGATGTGATTGTGGCATTAAATGTCATTTTCTTATGCGCTTTCACCCAGATTAAAGCCAAATCAATCTGCGACAAAAATGTTCACTGCAAGCAATATTGCTGCTTACTTGACTGTTTTTCGCTGTAGCAAAATAGCTGCTTACTTGACTAATTTCGCTGCAGCAAAATTGCCGCTAACTTGACTGTATTTTGCTGCAGCAAATTTAATTCTAACGCTGCAAGCAAAGTTGCCATTAACTTGACTGCTTTTGCTGTAGCAAAATTGCTGCTACATGTAACATGACCGATTTTGCTGCAGAAAAATTGCTGCTAACTTGACCGTTTTTGATGCAGCAAATTTGCTGCTTATTTGACCGAGCTGACCTTGTTGGAAAATAAGTGAAATCAGCTGGTTCTCCGAATCGCTTTATTTTTTTGAATGGTACTTTAGTGACCTTCTACTGCCGTCATGTACCATCAGTAAAGCAAAGAGTTGTTGACAAAAAATAGAGGTATTGGCTAACTTGAAATATTTGAGTGTAGCTGTATGGTTATATTTTAGAAACAAAATGTTTATGTTTTTGTGTGTCTACCATACACTTCACCTATTTTGAAATCATTCAGGTGAAACACAGGTATAGCACAAAGACAACAAGCATAGTCACCTTTACTTCAATTATACATTGTCAGCTCTGGGACCCTTTCTCAACAATGAAATCATCCAAGGCTGGGCTTAGCTAAGCCCTGCCCTGCACATTGAAAAAAATCCAAGTATACCTCCTACGTAGCAAACATGATGCATGTATCTAGACATGTCGATCGTGCTTCGTTCTAAGTAATTTGAATTGGCAAGTATGTTTATTGCGTACAAAATAAGTCCTGCAATTAAACTAGAAAGCGAACATTCTAAATTAATTTTGTTTCTATTCCAGTAAAAAAAGTGGAATTTGTTTGTATATTTCCAGTTAATTTAAAATAAAGCACAAATAAGTCACCGCATGGGAAAACCAACAATTTGCATACTATTAGGCGAAAACAAAAGGCACAGATCAGCGCCTCTGTTTTCGCTACATGGATATTGCAATTTCTCTACTGTCTAAATCCAAAATTTCCAGCCTCTAACCATCTTCTGTGACTGTACAGCCCTGTTTGTGTTGGACCTGGTCGGAACCCAAATTGTTGGTTTTCTCACGCACAGGCACAAGTGCAGTACGATATTTTTGACCGTGGTAGTTTATCCCTGACCTTCGTATAGCATATACACCATTACGAAAACGCGCCCATGCAATATACAGAGATTTCCTTTTCAGCTGTAAAAAATTAAATTTCAATGGAAAAAAAAATATTTTCAGGAGGGAAGTGTTTAACCGTAGTATTGACCTCTCCTTATGTTTTCAGTATTCTGTCAATCATTTGACGTAATAAGGCTCCTTATGGGTTTATGAAGGTGCATTTTTCATAACTGTTTCAATGCACGATATTGAATTCCCTTTCTTGGGCCCCATGCACTTCGAGGCTAGACTAGGCTAGAGTTTGTTTTGTCGGCCATTTTTGTCACTTTTCATCACTTCGATAAATAAATCTACTTTCTTCACGCTTACGAGATCAGTAAATACGATGCTTATGATAAAATTAAACTGGAGATGTATTGTTTAATGATATTAAGTAGTGTTACTTAGTTTCAAATGTTTTTAAATTATAAAATTTGGACGAATTCTCTCGATCGTTGACCTATTTATCGGAAAACGATCCATATGAAATTATGTTGTTTCCAATACAGTGTTCTCGTTCACGTCCGCTTTCATAGATGATTGACATGCGGTTTCACGATCTACCGATTTGGACCGAAACTGTCCGAAACAAACCGATATTGTCCGAAACGGACATACATGTAGATTGTGATAACAAGAAAATTATAGCATGTTACTAAAAAAGTTATAGCTTTTGCTAGAGCCAATCTGAATAATACTACCACAGAATCAAGCAATAATGGAAGGACAAGGTGAATCCAGTATGGTTCGATTTTTTCACCACATAGTAGCATGTGAAGCATTTTATGTGCACATCAATATTGTGATTTACTTAGAACGCAGGAAAACCGTACCCGAAGAGTTATTGCATCATGCATACATGTATCCGTCATGTAACCAGATTTCTTATAGTACGGATTTATTCTACATCACACGACGCCAGAAAAATTTAGTTTAACCTCACTTTTAAGAATATACCATTTAAGTCACGTGATAGCAGATTTTGGCTTATGCCACATAACCTTAGATTTAAATTATATTTGTAGCACAGCTTTGAAACTGGATTCACCTTATCCTTCCATTATTGCTTGATTCTGTGGTAGTATTATTCTGATTGGCTCTAGCAAAATCAAACTTTCGTCATGTATTTAAAGTCTTTGTTTGGAGACTCAGAGAATCTAATCAAGTTAGGCACAAGCACGCTATACAACTTTGGGTCACTCAGATAGCAAGAATATATGTTTGGAATTTTGAATAAAATCTTCTTTTGCTGGTGGAATTTTACATATGTGTGTTTGTTTCTTTTAAGTTTTAAAGGTCAAGTCAACAATTTTTTCAGACGTGGTGATGAAACCCTTACGGTTTAACACAGTATCTGTTTTATGTATTTAGTATCAAAATGCACTTAACGTTACTAATTAAAAGGAATAATTGTTCTTGTCGGTGTACGTAGATTAATATCACAATCTCATATCATTTTAAACTTCCAAATTTCTATGAACCCCTCCGTATAGCATGTTACTAAGAACATGCTATAATTTTCTTGTTCATATTAATGCTCAAAACGTAGATTGTGGGTATGCGTTAGAACCGCCTCGCAGAGTACCCACAATCTATATTCTGGAGTAAAAACAAGAAAAAAATAGGTACATGTATACCCCCGCATACCCCAGGTTTGCTATATAAAACTGGGGTTCAATGGGGTATTCATTACACGGACATATTTTCGTGATAATATATAGAGGTAAAGCGACACGGTACATGGACACAATCATGTAAAGGTAAAGTAGGCAATGCTCAGGAAATAGCGCAATCAGAAAGAAACTCCCACTCCAAAAACCGAGGTGGGAAAATCTAGATTAACAATCAAGAACGTATTCTAAATAATCATATCGTAAGGCGAGTAAGCAGCTATTTCCCAATAGGCGACCACTTAGTTACCCAAACCTAACTAAAATACGAAAACGTACAGTACATATTAAAGTCGCAAACAACACAAAAATTCAACACCAAAAACATTTGGAACCACAACAGAAGTATCTCCTTGGGACCAGTAATCAAACCCATCCGATAGACAGTTCAACATAATAAACGATGTATAGGTAGGTGACTTAAATTCTACTACATGTATTTTTGCTCCATATATAGTACAAACATTTTGAACAAAACGTCGAAAACGTTTCAGGTACGGGTAATTAACAAAATAAGCAGCGGTTTATAGGTTTCAAATATTTTTTATTAGATTGTTTAAGATAAGATAATATTCATCTTTAAAAAAGTTACGTGATTCAGTTTGTGCCAGGGTGGCATGATTTAAAGGCTTAGCTCCTGGAGTAGACTGATTACAGCCGTAGATGTTGAAATATATTCCCAAAGTGCCATGCCTTATTTTATATTATGCTGATATGCCATACCATACTTTACATTAAGCTGACTCAAACATCTACGAGATAGTCAGAGAAGCAAAATCATGACCAAGAAGAATAGAGTCTTTGGAGTGGAGTGGACTATAGTATCATATATGTGATTTTAAGATTATATAGAAAAAGACATCATCTCATCAGACTTTATAAGTCTACTCCTGGAGGAGCTGTATTGGTACCAGTAACTGCACAGTTGATCAGCGCCTTAATTTGTTGTCGCTACACGGATAATGCAATTCCTCCTCTACATATAAAACCCAAAACGTCAAGATTCCAGCTTTCTTCTTTGCCTGCTCAGACCGGTTTATGACATACCTGGTCGGAAACCCTGGACACCGGTTTTCTCGTGTTGCGGCTAATATCACAGCAGACTAAGAACAAGGATTAGGGTCCCATAGAATCAATGAAAGACCTACAATTATTCCTCTACTGACCGTTCCGATGCGGCGTTGCTTTTATTTTTTTATGTTTCCTGTTTGTTCTACTGGGTGACCTCTGCTGTGCTAGTTATTATATTTGAGCCGCCTCGTGGGAAAACCAACAATGTGGTTTCCAAACAGGTCCGACACAAACCGGCCTGTACAAGCACAGAAAATAGCTAGAAGCGTGAAATTTCGGATTTAAGTAGAAGAGGAATTGTGCTATCCGAGAAGCGAAAACAAAGGCGCTGATCAGCTTCGCGGTTACCGCGAAGCTGATCTGCGCCTTTGTTTTCGCATATGCAGATTGTTGGTTTTCCCATGGGGCGGCTCATTTGTTATTGGTTTATTTGTTTGTTGTTTGAATTGATGCTTAACTTCCCAGTCAACAGCTAATGGTCATGTCGGAACGCTGCCTCCATTTTATGGGACTTTTACCCAAAATTAAGGACGTCATGACATCCAAAAAGTGCTTCGAATATAACCACCTAACTTATACCAACAAGGCTTATATGTATGGATAATTTGACATGAACCACTTTTCCTGGGCAGGCTCAGACCTGAACGGTTAACCAGTAATTATATCGTCATTCAGTAGCGCAGAAGCTTTGCCTGGAGGCACAAGCAGCCCATCTATTCCTTTGGGCCCCAATGGGCGGGGCCCGTTTCGGTTTATGCTAGCCGGATGGCCATCACGAAAACATGTCCGTGTAATGTATACCCCCTTGAACCCCACTTTTATATAGCAAAACTGGGGTATGCAGGGGTATACCTATTTTTCTTATTTTTGCTCCAAAACATAGATTGTGGGTATTCGTTAGAACCGCCTCGGCGAGGCGGTTCTAACGTGTACTCACAATCTATGTTTTGAGCAAAAATAAGAAAAATATCAAAATTTTTCACCTGAAATTTTTTAATTTTTAAAGCTAAAAAAATCTCTGTTTATTGCATGGGCAAGTTTTCATAACGGCAACTTTGCTGGGAAAGAGCTGGTCATGCGTATGTGTATTCGGTGATGTAGTATATGGCCATTTCTTTCCCGACCGGCGCCTGGTCCAGGATTTTTACTAAATTTTATCAGTTTGTGGACCTTCTAGTTTTACTTTCAACATGTGGTGTAGAGTGAAAATAGTCATGGGATTTAGATGTATAGTCTGTCAACATTATCAGGTCGAATTTGTCGCGTTTTGACGTCATCGGAAATTTCAAAGTCATGTTTTCTCACGTGGAATTTTGAGATTTATTCGTGTGCCAAAAATGAGTACAAAATAGTTATTCGGATGAAAGTCTGACTGAGATTGGAAGCATTTGAATAGCAATTGAAGATGCATTATCAAAGCATTGCGAAATAATCCATAAATTAATAGTTAGCGCGTCATTCCACATACATCAAAGGAAAATGTGAAAATGTTTCGCTTAGAACTACATGTATGTGTACTGACTTTCTATCTAAAGTGAATCAGCTAGAGTTTAAGTAATGGTTCATTTCCGTGCATCTTACTAGATGCGTTTTACCTTCAGGAGGCGAAACTATGAAAAGGTACAAGTAGGCAAAGATCAGGAAAAGGCGCAACCAGAAAAAGATTCCCACTCCAAAATCCGAGGTGGGAAAAAACCAAGCATGAAATACGTCAAAAATATTGTTCCCTTACCTAATTCGGACAACAGGATCAATACATTGTGTATCATACTGAAACACTTTAGAAACGCACCTCTGTAGTTTCCGGGATTTTTTCTCAAATGCTAGGTTTAAGGATATGATGTTGACTCAGTATCATACCCTGGCACAGACCTCTAAATATAACGTTGCACGCGATTGGCCCAAAGTTTGGACAGAGTTACCACAATTAATTCAAGATATAAGGCTACCTACGGTTGGTCATAATATTAATGAATACATTGTATCTATCAATCGTCTTTATCATATGACAGCTTATAGTCATCTAGCTACCCATACAATTGAACTTGGTCTCATTTTTATGCTTAGACATAGCTCTTTTATCTTATGTGTTATATATATGATATATTTTATTTAATCCATTACTTTTTGTTAATATGTAATCAAAGGAGAGTAACTTTGATAAATATATATTTTATTTTTATTCTTCTAGAATTTATTGTCTAGAACTTTACAGAATTGTGTCATTGATTATTTTTATAACTATTATTATAATTAAGACGTTATTAGAGTACAAGTAGGCAAAGATCAGGAAAAGGCGCAATCAGAAAAAGACTCCCACTCCAAAAACCGAGGTGGGAAAAAACAAACTAACAATCAGGTACTTATACCATGAAAACATTTCGTAAGCCGAATGAGCAGCTATTTTCCCAATAGGTGGCCACTCAGTTACCTTAACTTAACTAAAAATATGAAAACATACATAAGGCGCCAACAGCACAAAAATATTTTAAACACCAAGACATAAAACAAAAAGAACCACCACAGAAGTATCGACTTGGAACGATCAGTAACACAAAGTTACTGGCGGGTTTAAATCGATTTAACACGGCCGTAACCTCACCCTCAGCTTCTGCAGTGGTTCATAACATTTAGTAAGTTCTTCGGTCCTCGTGGTGAATCTCTAACTAGTAAATGAATCATCAAGAACAAACAAATAAATCATGATAAACATCCTGATGAATCAAAAACCAGGACCCACAGATTCAGTAAGCTGCCCGACGATGGGCGCCAAATAACTTACTAACTCCGGAGCTAAAGAAAAACATCAGTTGGACCCCGGTGGGCCAAGCAACAGACAAGAAGCTCCGGCCCCAACCAACTAAAATGAATAGCTTTAAGTCGGGGCCATCATAGAATCTGACGCCCGACCCACCGGCGTGCAATTAAAGAAGGCAGCATAGTTATCAACCGTAATTGGGTTAAAAACTAAGCATGCAGACTGTCGCATAACATTCAAGTTATAACCTATACGTCTGTAACGTGTTATGATTTTTCTAAACTGAAAAGAAAAATCATTACTTCCTATAAGTTTCTTAAAAATTCATGACCTTTTGTCAATGGCACCTGACTATTTGACATTGACAGAACAAAACAGAACTGTCTGTACTGTCTGTACTGTTCTCGAACAGTTTATTATATAATTTTCTAGAAGGTAGTTGATTCTTCCTCAATTGTATATAGATAGGTCCCAATCCAGTCTTAAGCATTCAAAAATTTGAAGTGATTTTAAGATTATAGTTTTGGTTGTTTCACTAGTGTTTTGGATTAGAATAATATTGTGGATTAAATATACATGTGCTCATATTCTGGATACTGGATTGAGGATACCTGTGGACTTTCATTTGAGGGACAAGGATTTATTTGAACTTTATTTAATTTGTAAGTTATTTATTTATTTATTTACTTATTTGTTCATTTGATTGTATGTATTTACTGCATTTATTTGTTTATTTGTTTGATTAAACTTGTTAAGTTTAAATTACGTGGTTGTTTTTCGCTGTACCTGTGTTGTCTGGTTACGCTTGCTCTTAACAGATTTTGGGGGCTCCTCCGGGATTGAACATTTTGTGCACCGAAATTATTTTGAATTTGAAGAGATATTTACTGTTTGTCATACCAGCAAAAAGCAACCATGTCATTCAAACTTGAAGATTTCATTGCTGTGCCTTCTCAAGAGCTGTTAAAAAATGATCTTCTAGAAATTGCTAGTCATTATAGCATACCTAGTGTTAAAACATCTATGTTGAAACATGAAAACAAGAATATTGTTATTCAGTTCTTTGTTGATGATGAAGTTTTTGAACCCTCAGCAACATCTCATATTATGTTCTCACAAACCGACCTACAGTTGAGAGAGCTAGAAAATAAGAGGCAGTTAGAGTTAGAAAAAATGAAATTAGAATTTGAAGAAAGAAGAAGGGCAGATAAGGCTGAAAGGGAAGAAAGAATGCAAAAAGAAGTCATTTGAAGACAGAGAGAAAGAAAAACAAAGAGTTTGAAAGAGAAAAAATAGAAAAACAAAGAGAGTTAGAAGAGAGGCTTTTAAAGGAAAAATTAGATATGGAAGAAAGAGAAAAAGCAAAAGAAAGAGAAAAAGCAAAACAAAGAGAAATGGAAGAACGAGAGAAGGAAAAACACAAACAAATGTTAAAAGAAATAGAACTTGCAAAAGAAAAAAATGCATTATGATATAAAAATGAAAGAACTTGAATTAAGCAGTAAATCTATGCCTCCTGTGTCTTTTGATATTTTGAAAATATAGAGGTTTCACAAAGATACCAGCATTTTAGTAGGTTGTGCGCTTATAAATTGTTTCAGTAGACCTGTTTGTTTAAAAGTGAAAGGTACATGCAAGCAATTTTGCAGCCCTGCGACCAGTAGACCTTCTCCCAGATCTAGCACAGATCTAGCACACCACGAAAATACAACGAAACGAACAACGATTTTTCAGCTGTTCAAAAGAAACATTTCATCGTATGTATCATTCATTTCTCACTCAGCAACAGATTGTGGGTATACGTTAGAACCGCCAAGGAGTCATTCTGTCAGAATATTGGACATGCAAAAATTGCCACTGTATGATTTGGATTGACATCTGTCAAGTTTTATATATATATATATATATATATATATATATATATATATATATATATATATATATATATATATATATATATAATATGAGATTTAGGTAATATACATCAAACAATCAAACCCTGTCGGTAGCACTGGATCCAATTTGGATGCTAAAATGATATGCGGTAAGTATATATGGAGATTTTATCATTAACAGTGCAAAATCCTATTTGTGCCTGAGCGCGCTTTCGCCTTTCGGCTTCTTCAGAGGCTTACTAAATACTACATAATAAGAGTGTGATATCTACATCTGCCTGTCATAGGCAGTCCAAAACTAGGAGACAAAATGTAATCTAAAAATTCTACATACTACTCATAACATTGTAAAACCTTATATAACTACATAAGAAATAAACACACCGCTACAAACTTGAAAAATGTAAATACAGCAAAATGGCTACGGAATTTTGAAAATGAAGAAATTCGGAAAATTAAACAGAAATTTAACAAAATTATGATTTTTGTGGGCTAATACATCTTGGAGATGTTGGAAACAGTGTTAGAACTGTCAAAGTTGAAAATAAAAAGTACTAAATGGCGTAAAATCGTATAACTGAAATTGAGAGAATTTCGTGACCGTTCACCTGTAGGATTATCGGAAATCTGAAGCGTCACCTGTAAGATTATCGGATTTCTATAGCGTCAGTCGTTAACACACCGCTACAAATGTAAATTATAAGAACAGCTCATAAGTAAGGTACGGGTGAAGGCGGAGTCTCTATGTGCAAAATGAAGGAGTAAAGCCTATCAGGATATGGATAGACAATGTGTAAAGGGGGATGAAGTCCAAAATGGGACATCAAATCAGATCAAATATCCATGTTAGGCTAACTATACATGCTGGCCTATTGCACTATGCTGTAACACTACTGTGTTTAATCACCTTTATTGATACCATGTGGTTGGAGTGTGTTCAGGCGTCTGATCCAATACGTTTCACGAGCTTTTCTTGCCGAATCAGACCAGTTGATGTCATGGTCAAGACAGCATAGAGCAACGTGGCTGTTAAAGTCATGTCCAGGTAAAGTGAAGTGTTCCGCTACCGGTGCCCTTTGAAACCTCCGGTGTTTCCAATCAGAGCGGTGACCATTGATACGCTTATGGAGGGGTTGTCCAGTCTCACCTATATACTGCTTGTTACACTTTGTGCAGGTGATCAGATAAACCACATTCTTGGATTTGCAGTTTGTATGATGTTTGAGTTTCACTGGCGCGCCGTTGGACGACTTGGCAACCTGAGTAGGTGTCATGACCTTGCAACAAGAACACGCCCTTCCCCCACAAGGCTTCGACTCCCCAGGTGGGGTGTTGTCCATAGGGTCTTGTGGTAGTCTAGCTTTGACTAGAAGGTCCCTGAGACTCTTAGGGCGTCTATATGCCATCACGGGCTTCTTTTGGACGAAGCGGGTCCGGTCTCCCAAGAAACTCTCCTAGTATCCCTTGACGTTACAGCCCTGTATACGAACATACCTCACCAAGACGGCATTCAAGCCTGTGAGGAGGCATGGGATAGGAGACATGTCAAAGACCCTCCAACTAAAACACTGGTAGAGCTTCTCACAATAATCTTGAAGTGTAATAACTTCGAATTCAATGGTAGACATTACCTTCAAGTACAAGGGACTGCAATGGGAACAAAAATGGCACCAGCCTATGCAAATATATTCATGGGAAAGTTAGAAGGCCAGCTTCTCCGGACAGTACAACTAAAACCCTTTTCATGGCTCCGGTTCATCGACGACATCGACATGAAATGGGGTCATGGTCGGGACAATCTCCAGACCTTCTTGGAGGAGGCCAACAACTTTCACCCAACCATTAAGTTCACGGCCGAAACCTCCAATGACAACCATGTGTTCCTAGACACCAACTCTACCCTGGTAGGTGATAGCATCCAGGTGGACTTGTATACCAAACCCACTGACACTCACCAATACCTCCTTCCCACCAGTTGTCATCCCAAACACATATGCCGTAACATTCCGTACAGCCTTGCCTTGCGCATCAGACGCATATGCTCTACAACGGATGCATTTGAGAACAGGGTCAAGGAATTGACCAGCCATCTGAAAAGACGGGGTTACAGCTTACAGGAAATAAGCACTGCTATCGCCAAAGCCAGATCACACAAACGAGGGGATCTACTATCTTACAGACCCAAAGAGGAGTCGACAGATACGGCCACCCCTTTTGTTATGACATATCATCCTGAACTACCCAAAGTTAAGGAAATCGTCAACAAACACTGGTCTATCATTGATTCCTCAGAACGCCTGAAGAAGGTATTTCCTAAGAAGCCCGTGATGGCATATAGACGCCCTAAGAGTCTCAGGGACCTTCTAGTCAAAGCTAGACTACCACAAGACCCTATGGACAACACCCCACCTGGGGAGTCGAAGCCTTGTGGGGGAAGGGCGTGTTCTTGTTGCAAGGTCATGACACCTACTCAGGTTGCCAAGTCGTCCAACGGCGCGCCAGTGAAACTCAAACATCATACAAACTGCAAATCCAAGAATGTGGTTTATCTGATCACCTGCACAAAGTGTAACAAGCAGTATATAGGTGAGACTGGACAACCCCTCCATAAGCGTATCAATGGTCACCGCTCTGATTGGAAACACCGGAGGTTTCAAAGGGCACCGGTAGCGGAACACTTCACTTTACCTGGACATGACTTTAACAGCCACGTTGCTCTATGCTGTCTTGACCATGACATCAACTGGTCTGATTCGGCAAGAAAAGCTCGTGAAACGTATTGGATCAGACGCCTGAACACACTCCAACCACATGGTATCAATAAAGGTGATTAAACACAGTAGTGTTACAGCATAGTGCAATAGGCCAGCATGTATAGTTAGCCTAACATGGATATTTGATCTGATTTGATGTCCCATTTTGGACTTCATCCCCCTTTACACATTGTCTATCCATATCCTGATAGGCTTTACTCCTTCATTTTGCACATAGAGACTCCGCCTTCACCCGTACCTTACTTATGAGCTGTTCTTATAATTTACATTTGTAGCGGTGTGTTAACGACTGACGCTATAGAAATCCGATAATCTTACAGGTGACGCTTCAGATTTCCGATAATCCTACAGGTGAACGGTCACGAAATTCTCTCAATTTCAGTTATACGATTTTACGCCATTTAGTACTTTTTATTTTCAACTTTGACAGTTCTAACACTGTTTCCAACATCTCCAAGATGTATTAGCCCACAAAAATCATAATTTTGTTAAATTTCTGTTTAATTTTCCGAATTTCTTCATTTTCAAAATTCCGTAGCCATTTTGCTGTATTTACATTTTTCAAGTTTGTAGCGGTGTGTTTATTTCTTATGTAGTTATATAAGGTTTTACAATGTTATGAGTAGTATGTAGAATTTTTAGATTACATTTTGTCTCCTAGTTTTGGACTGCCTATGACAGGCAGATGTAGATATCACACTCTTATTATGTAGTATTTAGTAAGCCTCTGAAGAAGCCGAAAGGCGAAAGCGCGCTCAGGCACAAATAGGATTTTGCACTGTTAATGATAAAATCTCCATATATATATATATATATATATATATATATATATATATATATATATATATATATATATATATATATATATATATATATATATATATATATATATATATATATATATATAATATATATATATATATATATATATATATATATATATATATATATATATATATCCAAATTGGATGCATAAATGATATGCGGTAAGTATATGTGGAGATTTTATCATCAACAGTGCAAAATCCTATTTGTGCCTGAGCGCGCTTTCGCCTTTCGGCTTCTTCAGAGGCGTACTAAATACTACATATTAAGATTGTGATATCTACATATGCCTATCATAGGCAGTTAAACAGAACCATAGAGCAATCTAAAAATTCTACATTCTACTCTAACATGGTAAAACCTTAGACATGGATCTGAGATGTTGGCTTCGGTTATACCTTTTTCTTTCATTCGAAAGATTTTGCATTACGATTAAGTGCATTATTTACTGAATTTTATGGTGACTTAGTTTACAAATTTAAGAAACTTATAGGAATTAATGATTTTTCTTTTCAGTTCAGAAAAATCATTACACGTTACAGACGTATAGGTTATAACTTGAATGTTATGCGACAGTCTGCATGCTTAGTTTTTAACCCAATCATGGTTGATAACTATGCTGCCTTCTTTAACTGCACGCCGGTGGGTCGGGCGTCAGATTCTATGATGGCCCCGACTTAAAGCTATTCATTTTAGTTGGTTGGGGCCGGAGCTTCTTGTCTGTTGCTTGGCCCACCGGGGTCCAACTGGTGTTTTTCTTTAGCTCCGGAGTTAGTAGGTTATTCGGCACCCAGGGATCTCCATCGTCGGGCAGCTTACTCAATCTGTGAGTCCTTGGTTTTGATTCATCAGGATGTTTATCATGATTTATTTGTTTGTTCTTGATGATTCATTGACTAGTTAGAGATTCATCACGAGGACCGAAGAACTTACTAAATGTTATGAACCACTGCAGAAGCTGAGGGTGAGGTTAGGATCCTGTAAAACCGGTTAAAGCCCGCCAGTAATTTTGTGTTACTGATCGTTCCAAGGCGATACTTCTGTGGTGGTTCTTTTTGTTTTATGTATTGGTGATTAATTTTTTTTGTGCTGTTGGGGCCTTGTGTATGTTTTCATATTTTTAATTAAGTTAAGGTAACTGAGTGGCCACCTATTGGGAAAATAGCTGCTCATTCGGCTTACGATATGTTTCATGGTATAAGTGCCTGATTGTTAGTTTGGTTTTTCCCACCTCGGTTTTTGGAGTGGGAGTCTCTTTCTGATTGCTCCTTTTCCTGATCTTTGCCTACTTGTACCTTCTTATATAACTCTATAGAAATAAACACACCGCTACAAACTAGAAACATTAGACTACAGTAAAAATGGCTACGAAATTTTGAAAATATAAGAAATTTGGGAAATTGAAGAAATTTCGAAAACAATATATAAACAAATGTATAAATATGATTCTTTGAGGCTTATAACTCTAGAAGAGGTTTGTCAAATATTAGATCCGTAAAAGCCGAGAAACTAAAGCACTATATTGCGTAAAATCGTGTAACTGGAGATTAAGCGAATCACGTGACCGCTTACCTGTAAGATTATCGGTCTTCTGAAGCGTCACTTTGGTAAACACACCGCTACAAATGTAAGTTTTAAGAACCGCCAATTTGAGTAAGATGGTGTCTGTATCCGTAAAGTGAAGGAGAAAAGTCTATCAGGATATGAATAGACAGTGTGTAGAAACAAAAGAGGTCCAAAAAAGGATCGTCCCGACGGACCAAATATCAATATTGGCTAGCTTGCTTGCCCATTGCGCTCTGCTGTGACACCACTGCGTTTAATTATCTTTATTGATACCATGTGGCTGTAGTGTGTTCAGGCGTCTAATCCAGTACGTTTCACGGATTTTTCTTGCAGAATCGGACCAGTTGGGGTCATGGTCAAGACAGCAGAGAACAGCGTGACTGTTAAAGTCATGTCCAGGTAAACTGAAATGTTCCGCTACCGGTGCCCTTTGAAACCTCCGGTGTTTCCAATCAGAGCGGTGACCATTGACGCGCTTATGGAGAGGTTGTCCAGTCTCACCTACATACTGCTTGTTGCATTTTGTGCATGTGATTAGATAAACCACATTCTTGGATTTGCAGTTTGTCTGGTGTTTGAGTTTGACTGGCGCGCCGTTGGACGACTTGGCGTCCTGGGTAGGTGTCATGACCTTGCAACAAGAGCATGCCCTTCCCCCACAAGGCTTCGACTCCCCAGGTACATGTAGAGTATTGTCCATAGGGTCTTGTGGTAGTCTAGCTTTAACTAGAAGATCCCTGAGGCTCTTAGGGCGTCTGTTTGCCATCACAGGCTTCTTGGGAAATACCTTCCTCAGACGGCCACCCCATTTGTCATGACGTACCATCCCGAACTACCCAAAGTTAAGGAAATCGTCAACAGACATTGGTCTATCATTGATTCCTCGGAACGTCTGAGGAAGGTATTTTCCAAGAAGCCTGTGATGGCATACAGACGCCCTAAGAGCCTCAGGGATCTTCTAGTTAAACCTAGACTACCACAAGACCCTATGGACAATACTCTACCTGGGGAGTCGAAGCCTTGTGGGGGAAGGGCATGCTCTTGTTGCAAGGTCATGACACCTACCCAGGTCGCCAAGTCGTCAAACGGCGCGCCAGTCAAACTCAAACACCAGACAAACTGCAAATCCAAGAATGTGGTTTATCCGATCTCATGCACAAAATGCAACAAGCAGTATGTAGGTGAGACTGGACAACCTCTCCATAAGCGCGTCAATGGCCACCGCTCTGATTGGAAACACCGGAGGTTTCAAAGGGCACCGGTAGCGGAACATTTCAGTTTACCTGGACATGACTTTAACAGTCACGCTGTTCTCTGCTGTCTTGACCATGACCCCAACTGGTCCGATTCTGCAAGAAAAATCCGTGAAACGTATTGGATTAGACACCTGAACACACTACAGCCACATGGTATCAATAAAGGTGATTAAACGCAGTGGTGTCACAGCAGAGCGCAATGGGCCAGCAAGCTAGCCAATATTGATATTTGGTCCGTCGGGACGATCCTTTTTTGGACCTCTTTTGTTTCTACACACTGTCTATTCATATCCTGAAAGACTTTTCTCCTTCACTTTGGTTCCATTCACAGTTTCGTACTTTTGAGGTGGCCAAAAATTTCAATATTAAGGGGTAGGGCATGAAATTGGGCTGTAAATTATCCTCTTTCAATAATTTGCCGACATCTTTGCCCAAATAGGATCAATTATGCCTCAAACATGTGAAAAATACTTATTTTCTATTTTTAGACTGGTAAAACCCGGGATTATATAAGGATCTCGGATCGTTCGCCGGTCATAGCCGGTGACGCTCTTCACTGTCGACTTTGCAGGGGTTATCTTTGTTCACAAATAGCGAAAAAAGTAGATGAATGGCACATATTTGTGCACTGCTCATTATGATCCTGGGTCGATTCTCTAAGTATTTGCATGAGATCTATGGGGCTTCCTTTTGCACAGAATATGCATGGGGGCCCAGACTTCAGGCATATTTTACGAAAATTCACTGGTCTGAAAGAGGGGGTAGGGGAAAATATCCCCAATACAGGTAAGGTGATAGTCAGTGCTAGGCAATTTAAATGATGTTATTTTGTTGTTAGACATTTGATTTAATGATTTTATGGGAGAAATCGGATTGTTCACCAGATTGGACAGAGCTATTATCAATTTTGGCGGATCTAGCAAAATTAACTGAAAAATGCTCTAAAAACTGTGGATTGCTACCTTTACGGATACAGACACCATCTTACTCAAATTGGCGGTTCTTAAAACTTACATTTGTAGCGGTGTGTTTACCAAAGTGACGCTTCAGAAGACCGATAATCTTACAGGTAAGCGGTCACATGATTCGCTTAATCTCCAGTTACACGATTTTACGCAATATAGTGCTTTAGTTTCTCAGCTTTTACGGATCTAATATTTGACAAACCTCTTCTAGAGTTATAAGCCTCAAAGAATCATATTTATACATTTGTTTATATATTGTTTTCGAAATTTCTTCAATTTCCCAAATTTCTTATATTTTCAAAATTTCGTAGCCATTTTTACTGTAGTCTAATGTTTCTAGTTTGTAGCGGTGTGTTTATTTCTATAGAGTTATATAAGGTTTTACCATGTTAGAGTAGAATGTAGAATTTTTAGATTGCTCTATTTTTCTGTCTAACTGCCTATGATAGGCATATGTAGATATCACAATCTTAATTAATTTGTAGTATTTAGTACGCCTCTGAAGAAGCCGAAAGGCGAAAGCGCGCTCAGGCACGAATAGGATTTTGCACTGTTGATGATAAAATCTCCACACACACACACACACACACACATACACACACATACACACACACACACACATATATATATATATATATATATATATATATATATATATATATATATATATATATATATATATATATATATATATATATATATATATATATTAGTATTATTTTTCAAAACATAGATTGTAGGTAGAACTGCCTTGTTTAGGATAAAAAATCAGAAAAATAGGTATACCCCTGCATACCCAATTTTTTTATATAATAGTGGGATATAAGGGGGTATATATTACGCGGACATGTTGTCCTGGTGACTTCATTGGTTGAACTCGATGCGTTTCGCTTGAAAATAGTTCAGTGACCCTTAACATTTTTGCTGCGAATATATTACATTAAACTATTATATCTGTTGGGCTGTATATCATTGAGAGTAATCATGTTTTGTTTCAGTCTTCAAGTCAAAAATCTTTGATTTAGCATGAATGCAGCACCACTGTCGAAACAGAGAAAAAGAAACGCAGAGCTGCCTTCGATGTATGTAAGGTAACGCGAATATGTAAAATAATAGTATTGGCTTTCGAGTTGTTCACCTTGTATTAACATCAAAAGGAAAAGGAACAAATAGAAGGTGAACATGATGTCACAGACAATAATTGTTTGGGAATCCTTTGCCTTGCTTGCTGGTTTTGTTCGTTCGGGGTTTCAGTGTGGACATTTCTGTTGTGTTCTTTAGCAGTGATTATATACTTAGAAAAAGAATTATATGATATTTGACTTTCATCAGATTTCTTACATTTAATGCAAATTGATTTCATGTGAAAATACTTGCAGTCGAAAGTTCCATATTAGTGCTTCAAGATACAGTACAGTCCCAAATGGCATAACCCTCCTACCATAAATTCGCAAACATTTAAAAATGATAAACCCCATTTTCGGACAGTTAAAATGAGTTTGTGTGCAAACTCACGATTGCCTCTCGCAGTCAAATTTTACACCCAATTTCCTCGCCAGTGTCAATATATTGCTGCCATTTTTCGTAATATTGCCTGAGGGGTGCCAAGTGAGTGCATTTTTGTCTGGCATTGTATAGTATTTGTTTTAACTAGTGAGTGATACAGGGTCATGGAATCTTTTTCATTGCCTGTTTAAAAAGATAGGCAGTAGACTGAAAAGGGCTGCAGCAAACTGAATCCAGTAGAATAAAAGTGCCTGAGACTTTTGATCATGTGTTATCGTGTTTTTATTCAGTCCTTAAGTCAAAAAACTTTAATTTAGAATAAATACAACACACCTTTCTAAACAGAAAATGAGAAACGCAGAGCTGCGCTCCATCTAGTCATAGCCATGAATGTAAGGTAACGCGGATATGTAAAAGAATAGTACCGGTTCTCGAGTTGTTCACCGTGTGTTATAATCTGAAACATAACACCAAACGTGGTGTCACAGTCATGGTTTTTAGCCCAAATTCATGTGGAAAAAAGGTACAAGTAGGCAAAGATCAGGAAAAGGCGCAATCAGAGAAAGATTCCCACTCCAAAAACCGGGGTGGGAAAAAACCAAACTAACAATCAGATACTTATACCATGAAAACATTTCGTAAGCCGAATGAGCAGCTATTTTCCCAATAGGTGGCCACTCAGTTATCTTAACTTAACTAAAAATATGAAAACATACATAAGGCGCCAACAGCACAAAAAATATTCTAAACACCAAGACATAAAACAAAAAGAACCACCACAGAAGTATCGACTTGGAACGATCAGTAACACAAAGTTACTGGCGGGTTTAAATCGATTTTACATGGCCATAACCTCACCCTCAGCTTCTGCAGTGGTTCATAACATTTAGTTAGTTCTTCGGTCCTCGTGGTGAATCTCTAACTAGTCAATGAATCATCAAGAACAAACAAATAAATCATGATAAACATCCCGCATCCTTAGGAAGGGGGAACGAAAGTTTATATAAATGGTCCAGGTCACATGTCCAAGATGGCCGTGATGGCTATAAATAGCAAAAACCTTTAAAAATCTTCTTCTCCAAAACCAGTGGGCAGATTTCCACGAAACTTGGTATGTAGCATCGGGGAAGAGGGGTCAATCATAGTTTATATAAATCATGACCCTATGATGACCTTGACCTATTTTACGGCAAGGTCAACTTAGGTCGCCAATGCATTTGAATGGGAAAAATTGTAAAATGCTATTTAATGGGTAAAACTTACTGGGAATAGGCAAATGGACAGAAGATTAATGTAAATGAAAAATTTTAGCCCCTGGGGGTTGTCTGCCCCTGCCCCGGGGATATATACATGTATATTTCCATAATAATGAAACATCTTCTCCCCCTAAACCGCTTGGCCAATCGAGGCCAAACTTCATATGGAGCATCCTTGGGAAGGGGGAAAGAAAGTTTATATAAATGGTCAAGGTCACATGACCAAGATGGCCGCCATGGCTATAAATCGAAAAAACCTTTAAAATCTTCTTCTCCAGAACCAGAAGGCCAATGATTTTGAAACTCGGTGTGAAGCATCAGTGACTGGAGCTCTACAAAGTTTATATAAATCATGACCCTGGGATGACCTTGACCTATTTTATGGCAAGGTCAACATAGGTCGCTCATGCATTTGAATGGGGAAAAGTGTTAAAATGTCATTTGTAGGGAAAAAAACTTGCAGGAAATGGGCAAATGAACTTAATATTTATGATTCTGAAAGCATTTAGACCCCGGGGGTCTGTCTGCCCCCACCCCGGGGCAATATACATGTATATTACAGTGATATTCATAGATCTTCTTCTCTGAAACTGCTTCGCCAATCAAAGCCAAACTTTATGAGGAGCACTGTTAGGAAGTGGGAATGAAAGTGTATATAAATTGTCAAGGTCACATGACCAAGATGGCTGCCATGGCTATAAATAGCAAAAACCTTTAAAAATCTTTTTCTCCAGAACCAGAAGACCTTTGATTTTGAAGCTTGGCATGAAGCATCAGGCAATGAAGCTCTACAAAGTTTATATAAATTGTGACCCTTGGATGACCTTGAACTATTTTACGGCAAGGTCAACTTAGGTCGCCCATACATTTGAATGGGGAAAATTGTTTAAATGTCATTTGATGGGCAAAACTTGCAGTAAATTGGCAAATGGACTGAAGTTTTATGTTTACAAAAAGAAATTGACTCCAGGGGTTGCTTTGACCCGGCCCTGGGGTTATATACATGTATATTACCATTCTAGTCAAACAAGTTTATTGGTATATATCTCGGGTTTCAGGTGAGCGTTTATAGGGCCATTGGTCCTCTGGTATGGGAATGGGCTTCACAATATCCTTATTAGACGGAATATTTCAATCGGTGATCAATAAGACCTCTCCACACCTGTCACGGACGTAGAGCGAGGTCAAGAAGTGTATCAGAGTGCAGGTTAGCCATCTGATCTAACTTATCCTTTGCTTTGTTCACTGGTTTTGTTCGTTCGGTATTTCGAAATATAGTACAATAGTCTGGCTTTCGTTGCCGGTTTCAACAGTGCTACTGACGAGGGTTCATTACCCGAAATTGCGCAATATAGTCCATACTATCTCCCTTTGAATGTTTTTACTGCTTCCAAAGGATCAAATCTTTATATTTTATTTTCTATTACTGCAGCTGGTGTTGTGCCGTGTGGCGGCCCTAAAAAGTCTCCCCGTACATCATCCATAGTGCAGATTATATTTTTATTTAGGTCCTTTGAGATCAGTAAAGATATTCAGAGTGTTCAAAACACTCGCGTTTAGAAACATACTTCTAAACAATGTTTAAATTATTTGACCCCGTTTAGGAATGTGTCTTTGATTTAGACTTCTCGTGTAAACTTTCGAAATTACAGTACAATAGTCTGGCTTTCGTTGCCGGTTTCAACAGGGCTACTGACGAGGGTTCATTACCCGAAATTGCGCAATATAGTCCATACTATCTCCCTTTGAATGTTTTTACTGCTTCCAAAGGATCAAACCTTTATATTTTATTTCAGTGTCGACATGTCTGTTGAAGTTCTTGGCAGTTATTTGTATTCACTGTGATGCTTACGTTATTAGCTAGAAAGCTCGAGTGGTCCAGAAGGTTTTTTTATCGATAATATGTACACACTTGCTTTAATGAAGTGTCCAAATTGTCTGTAGTAGTGTGCATTTCTGAAGAGTGACGTTAATCCATTTCAGTTTTCAAAATATGCACGATCTTACACCATCAGCCTTCCAAGCCATTACTCATCTTCTCAATGCACCGTTTCGTTAACACATTCATACCACGCACCATGCATATCTGAAATAATCTTGTTTCCGGCTTTGTTTTCTTTTTTTTTTTTCTTTTTTTTTTTTTTTTTTTTTTTTTTTTTTGATAAGTGCATATTAAGTTTAATTTGGAAAAGCGCAACTCAATTACAAATCAGGGACACAGGTCAGTCTACATACATGTAGCTGCATATGACTGAGCTGCGTCATGAGAAAACCTACAATGTGGTTTCCGAATAGGTCCGTCACACAAATCGAGCTGTACAAGCACATAAGTTGACAAGAGGCTGGACATGTTAGATTCAGAAATGAGAGGAATTGTATGATCCGCACGGCGAAAACAAAGGCACTGATCAGCTTCGCAGTTACTGCACAGCTGATCTGCGCCTTTGTTATCGCAAAAGTAAATTACTGGTTTTCTCATGACGCGGTCCGGACAGTTGCTAGCTCACACTGCCTGGTTACTACGATTATTTGGATCCTAAACCAACTTTACTATCTATACTTATTCGCAAAAGAAACGCGAAAAAATAAATCTTAAATAATTTTACCTAGTAAGTGGTATAAATTTCGATAGTCCCGTTTATTTTGTATCACACAATTTGAAAATGACGACGTTAAGACTTACGCTTGTCGCATTACCGCAAAAAATAGTTACATGTACCCCCTCTTTCCAAAGCCAAAGGGTTATTATAATACCTTTAATTATCTTGCATAAAGTTTCCAAACTGACTCTAGTATTCGAAAGTGATGTGGAGACAAAATCAAATCAGAAACATTTATGCCTCCTTCGACGCTTATTTCTTGTACGTGACGTCGTTTTGATTTTTGACGTAAACTGCAGTTTTCTATAAAGTGAATAGACGTACCCGAAATCTGTTAGTGCCATAAGATAGCTGTTTACACACTGGAATCGCGATATGAAAGACTATAGTGTGTCCGTAAAGAACAATAATGACGATTTGAAAACAACAGGCTGACGTCAACAGATACACACGACCACTGGGAGCGTTGACAAGCGGTATTTTTCAATCTTTTTTTTTTAACGATTTCTTTAGTTTAGACCTCTGGCCACTACCTGCTGCCATCTGAGTTCAAATCGCATTATTATGAATGTTTTAGATGCAACTTTGTAATACACGAGCTCGTACACGAACGCCATTGCAACGTCATAATGAAACATGCTACAAAACTCTAGCTTTGGTCGATTGTTACTAATTGTAATTACTCATTAGCCATATCACTTAAAACTCCATTAAATGATCCTTTCCAAGAAAATTGGCTTCATTTTTTTTTTCGCGTTTCTTCTGCGGATAAGTATATTTCTGAACTTGGACTGATTACCTTTGTTTTCTTAAACCAAAAACAGGTTCAGCCGATGGCGTCATGTAACTGTCGGGAGAGACGGAGGGAAAATTCTCGAATTGCATGAGCCGCCGCATGGGAACACCAACAATTTGCTTAGACGAAAACGAAGGCGCAGATCAGCTTCGCAGTAACTGCGAAGCTGATCAGCGCCTTTGTTTTCGCTACACGGATAGTTCAAATCCTCTACTTTCTAAATCCAAAATTTCCAGCCTCTAACCATCTTCTGTGACTGTGCAGCCCGATTTGTGTCGGACCTGGTCAGATCCTAAATTGTTGGTTTTCTCACGCACAGGCTCGTATCATTAACGTTTCTATATATTGACACAGATCATTATTAGAATATACTAGACGTTATATCTCTTAAACGGAGATGAAAAACTACCTTAAATTGGAACATAAGCTATAAAGTATCATATTCTTATAGATAATGTATATACATTTTCCAGACAAACTGAGCGACACAAAAAACAATAACGACCTTTTGCAAATCATACACATAGAGCGCTAACGTAAATTCACGATTTTTGTGCATTCGACGTAAATATATATTTCTAGAACAGAAAAAAGTTTTAGAACAGAAAAATCATTTAGACCAAATTAGCTACACTGAGACTTAAATAGATAACAGTGTCATCGAAATGCAAAATCTTTCAGTTTCAAAATACAACTTGGACCAAATACTCCGTAAAGAAAACATGAAATAAGAGACTTAAACTATTTCCACTTGAAAGTAAAATGCGTCGCGTCACGAGAAAACCGGATTTTTCAGCGCCTTTGTTTTCGCTACACGGATAGTACAGTTTCTCCGCTACTTGTATACGAAATTTCAAGCATCTAGCCTTTATCTGAGACTCTACAGTCCGGTTTGCGTCGGGTCTGGTCGGAAACCCAGAAGACCGGGTTTCTCGCGACGCGGCTCAAATGGTTGATAAATCTCTGCAGCTGAAAGCTTGCGACTGTTGCTGTGTCAAGCGCATTACTGTTCGCCTAAACTACACTAAACTCGACTTCACAAGTGTTTTCTATATAATAAGTCTGAGTATCAAAGTTGCTCTTCAGAATTGGACTACTTATATGCCGACAGATATCATTGTGTGTCCTCATTTTCGATTCACCATGGTGTTTATCATAATTTATGTGTTTGTCCGTGATGATACATTGACTAGCTAGAGATTCACCACGAGGACCGAACAACTTAATATTGTGAACCACTGCACCTTAGTTAAAAGGCGGTAATTCTGTTGTTGTTCTATATGTTTCATATTTTGCTTTCAATTTTGCGTGCTGTTTGCGCCTTCTTAGCGTATTCATATATGTTTGTACTTAGTTTAGTTTGGGTAACTGCGTTATCATCTTAACGGAAATAACTGCTCGTCTTACAATATATTTCCTTGTTATAGTACAGATCTGTTACAAATGCGACAATGATAGTACCACCCATTTCTATTAACGTCAAAATTCACCGCAAAAGGCATTTTCTCTCTGCTGCCTATCTGCTTCTTATAAGCCATTTAGTCACAGAACATAATCTGATTATAAAACTAATGCGATATCTTCCTAATGTATACTAATTTTGAACTTGAACTAAACATATAAGCTAATTATTATTAATGATTGACACGTTGACGTAAGTGGTTAAACGTGCATTGTACTTTAATCGACTATCTGAACAGTATGAGGCAGCCAAACTAACTGTACATTTACGTGACAAATACTATGTCGCTAAAATACCATGAACACTACATAAAAACTGTTATATCGACACCCTGTATCCTCAAGCTAATGTTATTGTTTACTACTGGAAGTGTTGACGAATTCGTACGTAAAATGACAATTAGCAGGCGATTCTGCGAATAAAATGTCATTTTTCGCCTATTTCTCACTCTTACCTTTATCCTATTGCACGTACCTTTTCTCTGATTTACCGTTTTAAAAGACACGATAAAGGAAAACAAGAAGTAGACGCTGTAAGTAAATGTTCTGTGTTTTTCTTTTATTTACGTTTTATGATAGTATACAGGCAATATTTCCAACCGAAAAGACGGTAGAATATTACCTTTTAAGTCGTGAATCGAAGCCAAAAAATGCCATATAAAAAGCGTTGTTATTGTTTTCCACTGCTTATTTATTGCCAGTGTTATTATTTCTCCCAGCTAAGATAAGGTTTCTTACTGTTGACGTCATAGTATCCTCACGTTGATGTGTTGATGTAAAAGATCACGTTCATTATGTTGAGTGACTATGAATACATATAAAGAGTGTCTATGGGTATGTGTGACTGTGATTGCATTGAAATGTAATCTGTTATGCAAAAGAGGTGTTATGCACATAGGAACAGTACAGATACACGGCAGTCAACCTGTTATATCGGCACCGTGTAATCTCAAGCTAATAGTATGGTTAGAATGTTGAAGATTCCGTATGTAAAATGACAATTAGCAGACGATTCTGAGAATAAAATATCGTTTGTCGCTTGTTTCTGGACGATCTGTCCTTTTAAGAATACTTGAGGACTCACACTTTGACCTTGATCGTATTGCACATGCATTGTTCCCGATTTACCGTTTTAGAAGACATAAAAACGGAAAACAAGCTGTAGACGCTGTAAGTAATTTCTCTGTGATTTTCCTTTATTTACGTTTTATGATAGTGTACAGGCAATAATTGTGACCAGAAAGACAGTAAAATATTACCTTTTAGTCGTGAATCAAAGCCAAAATGCCATATTTAAAAACGCGTTGCTATGGTTTTCCACTTCTTATTTATTGCCAGTGTTATGTGTGATTGTGAAAGCCTTGAAAATGTAATCTGCCATGCAAAAGAGGTTATATGTACTGTAGTTCCCTTTTTGAATATAATGAGTACCGTTGTGAAAACACAAACGTTTTGCATATGCGAAAACAAAGGCGCAGATCAGCATCGCAGTATCTGGCAAGCTGATCATCGCCTTTTTTCGGCTCTACAAAGTTTGTATAAATTATGACCCCGTGATGACCCTGACCTATTTTATGGCAAGGTCAGCTTAGGTCGCATATCCCTGATCTCAGGTGAGTATTTATAGGACCATTGGTCCCATATGAGTACCGTCGTGAAAACATCAACGTTTTGTATATGCGAAAACAAAGGCGCAGATCAGCATCGCGGTATCTGCGAAGCTGATCAGCGCCTTTGTTTTTGCTGTACAGAAGTTGCCATCATACGGAAAAGTCATCATAACAATTCTGAATGTACGTGTAGCATGTTTATTCGTTGTGGGATTATGCCAAATTTTATCACATACTCGTTTTGAAAAGCGCAATTTGATCGATGTTGAATGTCTATTTCAATACAAACAAACATACAAACAAAGGATGTATTAAAGAATAAAAAGTAGCAAAACAGACATGAAAAAATTGACACTAGCAGGTTTCGAACTTATGACCAATGTAACACGTTGTAAACCACTGCACCACGGAGTCTAACGCGGATAAGTTACTAAACCAATGCTTATAATCAAACTATTGTCACTATGTATGGTATATTATACCGCTTACGCGACATATTTTTTTTTTAAATTTCCGTGTTGCTCCGGTAAGGTTTTCGACTGTTCCCGGAACGGTCCCGTTAGTTTTTACGGAAACTAAACCTTAGTAAATGGCGATCAAAAAGTGTATTACAAATACACTTTTTAAGGAAAATCCTAGCTAAGGTATAAACTTAACTTAAACCGCTAAGTAGGCCTTAACTTAAGCTTGGATTAGTATTTTTCGACTTAAGGAACGATTGTCATTCTGGGCCCAGCTTGTAAACTTGTAACAACGGTCTGCACTAACAAACATTCCAATGCCCATAGCTCTATAATTATTCTGTCAAATCTAACGTTGAAGCGCCGTGCGTTTTCACAAGTGGTTCTGGATTTGGCGTATGTTTGCATTCTTAAATGCGTTGACTAGAACGACTTCAGGTAAAGCTTTCAAAGTATATTGTAGTCTTTTAAATTCGCGTATAGGTAGGGGCCAAAAAGAGGAAGAATCAATATCGATTGCGGAGGGAGGCGGTTTTATTGCACAGGTTAATAGGGGCCATAAAACCAATAAACAGTGGAACCTAAGGTATTATTCTTTGGGGGTCTCTTTATTGTTCCCTGTAGAAATGTGAGAAATACCTCATTACGAGGTCCTTTGATCTAAGGACCATTAGGAGTCATTAACCGAATTAACAATGATACCAATATAGCTCCTTCAGGAGCTGCTTCAGGAGCTGAAGGAGCTAAGTCTTTAAAGACATTATGTATTCTTCCGAACAAAACATTTAGTTATTCACCTTCAAATTAAACAATGCCCTAATTTACGTTGATTTTGACATTATAAATATGAAGGCAATTCCTGACGCGACGTCCCCATGGATAGTACAATTCGTCGATTTTCTAAATCTTAAATTTCCAGTATCTAGCCATCATTTATGTTTGTACAGTTCGGTTTGTGTCGGGCCTGTTCGAAAATCACACAGTTAGTTTTAAAAAATAAACACATATATAGGTTCATAACAATAGAAATAAAACATTCCCAATATACAGCTAAAATGAAAATAAATGCAAAGTCAATCTACTTTCATCAATTTCCTGCAAGAAAGTCGAGATTTATTCTCACCCATTTTTTTTAATATAGAAAGACATCACTATCAACAGTAGGAAACCTTATCATTTGTTTTTTTTTACATGAAGAAGTAATAACTTAGCAGGGAAATGTAATAACACCTACTCGCGAAAACAATAACATGAAAACTGGAAAACGGCCTTTTGAAGTACAATCAAAGCTTTGAGTTTGGTAGTTTATGTTCCCTGGGTATATCCTTTTGAAGTACAATCAAAGCTTTGAGTTTGGTAGTTTATGTTCCCTGGGTATATTTACATAACGTAGAACTAATTAGGACTGAACTGAACTTGGGGCGCCTGCTTACAGCGCCCGCGTCTTGTTTCCCTGTATTATGTCTTCTAAAAAGGTAAATCGGGGGAAAAAGTACGTGCAATAGTATAAAGATAAGAGTGAGATTCCTCAAGTATTCTTAAAGGGACAGATCATGTAGAAATAAGCCAAAAATGACATTTTATTCTCAGAATCGTCTTCTAATTGTCATTTTACGTACGAATTCATCAACATTTTCAGTAGTATACAATAACATTAGCTTGAGGATACAGGCAGGTTGTATGTAGTAATGAATGTTGCGAACTATTTTATTTTGTTTAGAAATATAGAAGGGTCCAAACAGCAATGCTTAGAACTTTGTAAACTTTATTTGAAGTTCGGCAGTGAAAAATCATTTGAACATCGAGGCCGGTCGAGGCAATGACAATGCCAAAAGCGGTCCCGGCGAGACAAACTTATGGCTGTAAGGTACTACAACTAATATACTGAATATACTGAATATAGGTAGGTAGGTATGTATGTACAATGTAGGTAAGTGGGTAGGTAGGCAGGCAGGTTTTGGGTAGGTAGGTAGGTAGGTAGGTAGGTAGGCAGGCAGGCAGGTAGGTAGGTATATGTAGGTAGGCAGGCAGGTAGGTAGGTTGGTAGGTAGGCGGGTGGGCGTGTGGGCGGCCGTGTAACTAGGCAGGCAGGCAGGCAGGCAGGCATATAGGTAGATAGGTAGGTAGGTAGGTAGGTAGACAGGCAGGCAGGTGGGTGGGCAGGTGGGCGGGCGGGTGGCTGGGCGGATAGGCAGGTAGGTAGGTAGGTAGACTGAGACGTAGGTACGTATTGCAAGAGCTCATTTATGGCAGTGGTTTTGTTTCGTATAACACACTTCTTGTCATATAAGAATTTCCTGTCAAATAAGAATGTGTCTATAGCATGCAAGCATTATTGGTAGGTAGGTAGGTTGGTAGGTAGGTAGTAGGGTAGGCAGGTAGGTAGATTGGTAGGTAGGTAGGTAGGTATGCATGTAGGTAGGTGAGTGGATGAGTATGTATGTATGTATGTATGTATGTATGTATGTATGTATGTATGTAGGTAGGTAGGTAGGTAGGTAGGTAGGAGGGTAGGCCTTCGAGCTACATGTAAGAGCTCATTTATGGCAGTGGTTGTGTTTCATATAACACAGATCTTGTCGTTTAAGAATTTCATGTCAAATAATAATTATAATGATAAAATTTGCGAACTGGTTTTATTACATGTTTCTAGAACACGCAAACATTGTTTACCAGTTTTTCTGTTTGCTGAACTATGATACAATTATCGTCATTACTTATTGCAAGTTACTTTAAGCATTCATTAAACCATAATATTACCTTAATAGAAAAATAATTTGATTGCAAAATGACCTTAGGGTAATGAAGGCTAACTGATGGTATATGGCGAGTAACCGACTTGTTTTGTAATCTGATTATGTTCGTAGCATACCTAGTGTCATTAAATGGAACATGTTTTGAGTAGCTGTCACGGACATGGACAGACAACAACTAGCTTGCCCAGCCTTTATACATGTAGATTCGCGAAGTTATCCACTCATTACAAGAGATATACTTTATTACAATTATATTCTTTTCCAAATACGTTGGTCTGTGCCTTCGTCGTTTCTGTTAACATAAAACACGATTTGTTTTATATCCTGTGCGACCCATCACGAACACATGTCTGTATAATGTATACCCCTTTGAACACCACTTTTATAGGCAAAACTGGGGTATGCAGGGGTATACCTATTTTTCTTATTTTTGCTCAAAACATAGATTGTGGGTACACGTTAGAACCGCCTCACCGAGATGAAAATTTTCAAATTTTAAAGCTAAAAAATATCTGTTTATTGCATGGGCAAGTGTTCTTAATGGATCTTTGGCTTGCACTTACATGATATGATTCCATGACAGGTAAGACGAAAACCTGCAGAAATATTATTAATATTTTTTAATATCTAATTAATATCTGATTAAATACTGAACTTGAACTCCAAGCATAATCATAAAACATGACCGTCTCTGGATGACAACAGTATGTTGTATACATGTATATATTAATGTAAGTTAAATGACATTCGCACAAGCAACACTAGTATTGCATGTATTGCATATACATGTACATTTGTATGTCAGTAAGAATGGAGCGACACTGCGTATTATAATCTTCATGTGGATGTAAAGCTGATATTTCTTGATCGTAGCTATTTATCAAAAGCTGGTCATTCAGTTACCTGAGGTTAATTGAATACTCAAATTTAACCTAATATAGAAATGCACCGAAAAGACTATAACACTCTGCTGGAGAACTGTCACAAAAGTGTGATGTCAGTGTGACATATGTTTTAAATCAAGGTTTTCTTTGTTCATGTTTGTAATACTAAGGAACATTTTTTTTCATTTACAAATTCTACTACCTACCTTAAAGCAAATGGATACTCAATGAAAAGGTACAAGTAGGCAATGATCACGAAATTGAGGGATCAGAAAGAAATTCCCACTCCACAAACAATTTCTGTGTGGTTTTCTGTTTTAAATGCTGTCTAGTTTTATTTTAATCACTTTAACATTGATTGTTCACTCTCATGCACATTGAGAATGCCAATGTATAATTCTGGCAACGTCATTTATCCCTATTAAAATGTTAATTAAAATGATATTATAAAATTCAATATTTAATATTATTAAATTTAGAAGAAACTGATTTAATTGCGGAATGACCTTTTGGTTTGAAACATGCCCTATAGTTGAAGACAGTGATAAGTATCCGTGTTTCAAAGGTAAACTGATCATGTAATGTTACGCATTTTAGCATCATACCCTGGAACACCCACTTAAAGGGCCACATTAAATGTACTCTTACAATACATTCTTCGCGTATTCCATGTTTGTTGCACTCTCAAATATTACGTAAATAACTGAATTGATCTGTGCCCAAGGACATCTATGCCTTAGATTGTGTTACTCCCTAATTGACAAATATGTCACATTCAAAGACGAAAATGCCTAGTTCTTTATTATTATTGTGTTCTTGCATATTTTGATTGTCGATGGCATAATTTATGTCAATTTTAACATTAGTTTGGGAACTCACATTTCTAAGCATTAATGCAATACGCATAGATTGAAAACAAATTTACTTTTGAACCTGTACTGTATCTCTATAAATACATCTACATAACTTAAATATACTCACCCTGACACCGGTTTGGCAAGAAATACGACCATGAATGTTTAAAATTCTACAGTTGATGTCTTTAAAATTGTCCATAACAACTGTGCTTATTTTAGTTCATGGAAAATTTCAGGAAATTATACATTTTCGCCTTGCTGACCCTGTCCCCCCTAGACCCAGGATGCCACTTTGATATGATGTGTGAATGTGAAAAACACATAAACAGACGAAAGGGCATGCTGGGTCTAGGGGGAACACACCTAGAAATTAACTATAAAATGTAAATTAAAGATCTTTTGCACTCAGCTAACATTTCTTTCAAAAGAAACTGAAAATTACAAAACAATAAACAATCAATGTGTGGATATTGTTCAGCATTCATATGACAAACAAGCCCATATGTGTTTGCTTGAAAAGTGCTGTTGACAAACAAATGCGAATCAGTTCAAAGTCTAATGGTTCATTTTTGCAAAAGATGGGGTGGGTTGTAAAAATATTTAGTTGCATTGTCTGGATTCTGTTAAATCAGCCAAACTGTTTTGTAAACGAAAGTGTATAATATTTCTGCTCATATAAATGCTAAATTCAGCCCAATAGTCATAACATGAAAATTTCGTCCTCCAAATTCTGAGATTTAGGGACTTTTTACATCTAAGGCATAGATGTCCTTAGCATAGGCGGGGTATTTCGTGTCGCAGCCGATGTACTAATTGATATGTGTTATTGAGACAAAAACGACAGGATACGAGGATTATACTTCTAATTAAATACTGAACTTGAACTCAAAGTACCATAAACATTAATGCTCTGACGTCAAACCTACAAATATATGTATAATACTTATACTTTAAAGGTAATTGAGGAAAACGATAAAATATGAAAGTACCATTATTAAATTTACAGAATAAAGCTATACTTAGGGAATAAAGAAACGCAACAATTACTTAAGATCACTGCGAGATGATCTTGTAATACAAACAGATGGCCATGGTAGTATAAAATACTTATTGTTTTTGATCTGACAGTGTTCGAATTAAATATTCAAAGTTGCATTCAAAAGGTTTTATGTTTCCATTTTTAAAATCTTGATCTCAATTATTCCTCGGCCGATTTGAACAAAAGTTGCATTAACATGTTTGCTTTGATTTTATTGTTTTATTAAAATGTATTGCTGTTGAATATTGTGTTCTCCTTTAATAGCAAACATGTTCTTTATCTTCTAAAACAGACTCTGTGTTAATAGTACATGTAGTTCAATTAAATCTATCTAGTCTTTTACACTGCTTCGAAATTTTGAAGTATGCTTGTTGGACGGTCCTATTGTTTTATTTATATATTTTAAATAATCAAACATAGTTCTGTTGTGGCTTTAATTGTTTTGTGTTTTTGAGTCGAATTTTTGTGCTGTTTGAGCCTTATGTACGTTTTCATATTTTGTTTAAGTTCGGGTAACTGTGGGGCCGCCTATTGGGGAATAGCTGCTCACTCTGCTTACGATATGTTTTCTCGGTATAAGAACTTTCCTGATCATTGCCTTGTTGTACCTTTTTTCGTTGCAGCTTGCAACGCTTGAATTTGACAATAAAGTAGCTGAAAAATGTTATTTGAAAACCTAAAAAAGATTTAAATAACTATAAATACTTTAAATTATGTCGGGAAAATCAATAGCTTCCAGTCAGATTCCAATTAGATTTGTTCTTAAAGTCAACAAGCGTTTGATTTAAACGTCAGACGGGGAGTCATTGCATATCGGTACAAAAGAGACTGGCTGGCCAAAACAACGATTTCCAACTAACACCGGTACAATCACACTAAAGAACCAGATATAGAAACTGGAATGTGTAACCTTAAAATGAAAAATAAATCTAATTTCGGCGTATTGCGTATCTAATATCTTATTTGTCGTTTCAAACATGTACACGCAAAATGCCTTCTGCAAGTGAAATTAGCCATGCTTCGGCACTTTGCACTGAATCCATTGCATATTGCAGATAGTGTTATTACGTATTATAAGCGCTAAAAATTATATATATTATGTCTATATGAAAGCATAGAAAAGAAACTAGACAAATAAACGAAGATGTTTTGCTAGAATATTTCGTCTACGATGACATTTGCAGCATTTATTGTCTCTGTATTTAGGTCGTACATTTGTCGTTACATTATTTTTGTAGTCTGAGGGTTTCACTGAATTTCTTGATTTGGTCATTTCATATCTTTGATTCTAAATGCGTCGTTTCATGGCGTAGCTTTGAACGTAAGACGATTTGATCTGATGCTATTATGTCACATTTTAGTCTTGAACTTGAAACGTAAGCTTCTTAAGTCGCATAGAAAACCTCTAAGCGTGGGTAATATCGTATCAAATGAAATGCCATTGCGTGGAATCATACTGAAATAAAATAAAATTAATACATATACGTTGTTAGCTGTAATCAACTGAAGACAAGCAGACTGACTCACAATCATCATTGAATCAAGCCACGGGAAAATCTTTTTCCGAATAAACCGGGCTTTTTGTCACTTACAGTACAGTCAGCGTGATGTTTATATCCCTAACGCTTACGAACGTGGAATTTCGCATGTCACGTGACTTTTTTGCGTGGATTTTGCGTGGAATTAGCGTGGATTTTGCGTGAGTTTTGCGAGGAAGTAGCGTGAGGTTTGCGTGGAGCGTGGAAATGAAACGTGGAACTTCTCAACTGTAGCGTGAAAAGAAACGTGGAAAGGATTAAGAGACTTGCGTGAGATATCAGCGGTCTCACGCTCGCTCACGCTTTCCACGTTCGTTTCACGCTCAGGAAAAAGGGAGATGAAAAATGTGATTCTTTTCACAATTTATATTTATGTATATGTCTCTTGTCAACCTAAATCAAATCAATGAAGTAATTTCCGCCGCTGAAATTCTGGAATTTTGCCGTGTACGTACATGCACATGTACTAATCAGTATGATGTGTCACAATTCCGCGTATTTTTGTTTGTATTTTCATTTGTTTTCGTTTTTTAAGCTATTTTTTTTTCTTAAGTTTTAAATCTCAAAGATCCGCTTGACTTTTATCACTTATCACACAAACACAAACTCATTTGTTTGTTTGCTTGATTAGGATAATTGATAACTTTATGCACCAAATTAGAGTTGCTAATTATAACTAAGAGGTTATGCCGCTTATTAATCATGTGTACAATAATTGTGCCGATACAGGAATAAAAAAGTACAAGTAGGCAAAGATCAGGAAAATGCGCAATCAGAAAAAGACTCCCACTCCAAAAACCAAGGTGGGAAAAAACCAAACTAACAATCAGGTACTTATACCATGAAAACATTTCGTAAGCCGAATGAGCAGCTATTTTCCCAATAGGTGGCCACTCAGTTACCTTAACTTAACTAAGAATACATGTACCTTTTGTTGACTTTTGTAAATGCTTGAAAGATAAATGAACAGGTTAAAGGGGCATTGTACCGACTCTTATGATGAAATTAAGATGAATTGATTGCATTTAAATTTAATTGTAAACCGGAAGATACATGTACATGTAGCAAGGTATTACATGTAAGTCGAGTTTTAATAGATTTGGGGCATCTTAGGGAACACGAAAGACGCATTCATCTGAGAGATGTTCCGCAAAACAACAAACAGTGGTGCTCACCTTCTCTTTTGGCAAAAGTATCAGATTAAAATATACTGTACATCGATGCTCTGCATCTAAAACGCAGTCAAAAAATGCACCACGCTGCCAAATAATATCGAAACGTGCAAATTTTGCCATCACTTAATCTACGATGATAATTTAATCAACAGTGAATATTGCTCAGTCTGCAACTTGTCAAAACATGCGTATGTATTCACGCACAGGCGCTTTGTTGTACAGGTTTACCGTCATCATACTTAGTTGCCGTCCTCGTACTATGGACTAATAAATAAATAAATAAAAATTTATATTTTATTTGGTAACAAAACTTTAACAATTTTACCTGTCCCTTTTTAAACGAGGCGAAACGATAATCCTTTTCTCGCATGTCTTTTAATCCTTTCCACGCTTCTTTTCCTTAATGAACGTGGAAAGCGTGAGCAAGCGTGGGACTGCGGATACCTCACGCAACTCTCACGCTTCTTGCGAGAAACGAACGTGGCCATAGCGTAGAACAAGCGTGGATTTTGCGAGGAACAAGCGAGGGTTTTGCGTGGGTTTTGCGTGGAACTTAATCCTTTTTTCTTTCATGCGTGAACGCGAAGGATATAAACATCACGCTGACTGTACTGTATGCTAACTGTTTATTCCGGCTGTGTCGGTTTCTCTGCTTCACCCACCATGCTTGTTTTACGTTTTACTTTTAATTATATGTATAAGCCGGATGGCCACCTTGCTGGTAAATAGCTGGATACACTGTTCGTCGTACATGTTGGTAGTGTTTTGTTTTAATGTGTTGTCTAATATTGTCCTGATTTTCGACATGGTGGGTTGTGATTCTTAATTGGGTTGTTTCAAATTCAGATCTTTATATTCTTAATTTGCGATATTTTGAGACTATCGTGACGCAAGAAAGACGAAAAATAACTTGCTATAGGTTAAATTCTGTACTTTGACCGTGCCGCTTAAACTCTCGTGACTGGATCGGGCGCATATCGTTATTAGGTGAAGCAGTTATCGTACTTCAGATACATGAGTGTTGTTTTTTTGTTTTTGTTTGATTTGATGCAATAGGTCCCAGCCAACAGCAAGTGTCTTGCCAGGACGTTGCCTCCATTGTATGGGACTTTTACCCAACATTAGGATGTCATGACACTCAAAATGTGCTTCATAGATATAAACCCAAGCAAGCCGATACGGCTTCACCTTAAAGTTTACCTTTCCTTCATGATTTGACCGAAATGCAAACAAACATTCACTTTTCATGTAATAAACTCTATAGTTGGAAATCTGTATCTAGCTGACATTTTGAATGTCATCTTGAATTTTGTCAAAGATTTATTGATTTCATTATTTTGAATCTTCAATAACAATGTTTCATCCACCAGAAGCTGGAATATGTATATATTAGCTTATAGGTCCATCTTTTTTTTCTCATTAAATATGCTCACTGCTCTAAATGGACCTCAATTTAATTTTATTAATTAATTCAGAACTGTAACATTACATTAAAAATCTTAAATGAGTCGTATTTTGGCAGCCATATTGAATGTAATACTTTAGTTTGTAAACAAGTTTACATTATGTTAATACCGACCAGTTGCAAGGCAAAATAGCGTTTTGATTTAATTTGAGGGCAAACAATATAACAGTAGAACATGAATTTCCATTATTTTAAACATATTGGACGCCATCATGAATTTCTAAAAATGTTCAATGATATGATGACAGGCTGTCATCATTCAGAATCTTGAATTGCAATGTCTAACCTGTAAGATCCGTCAAGAAAATAACTTATACCCGATTTCCCGGTCCATCGAGAAAGGCCATTTTATATGCCGGACTAAATCGATTTTTCTAAGCCCTGGATCAGGATGGGGGTAGGGGCGTGGAACGAAGCCTGGTCGGACAGCACAAATATCTTCACGTATTTCATCTTGACAAAATGTCGTTTTCAGAAATCAAAATATAATAGTTATGCTGTGTTGGCCCACAGTCTTCTATTGCGGTAGAATAAGACTACAAGAAAACTACTTGATATTGCTTGTACATGGTAAATGATGAATTTTGGTTGTATCAGGATAACATTTCCATGTACTGCATATCCCCTTCTTAACTCTACAACTATAAAGGGAAAACGGGGTTACAGGTATTAACATTTTCTTTTTATTGTTTGCTCTGATTGTGGGTACTTGTTAGAACCGCCTCCGCGGCGGTTTTAACGTATATCTACACTCAAGTTTTTTAGCAAAAAATATTGAAAAAATATCACATATTTTTTCCAAAGACCTTTTCAGTTTTTGCAGCTCAAAATAAACTCTATTTTTATACTGCTACGAAAGAGATTTCATTAACCATGACAATCAAGCTGATGTTATTGAGGCTTTTACTTCGACTTCTAGGTACCTCATTGACCTTTTGAACATTGACAATCCTTATTTTGAAGGCACGGTCAAACAAATTTATCCCCCTGAATATCAGTTGAATAAAGCAAACAACACAAATACCGAATCCCCATTTTTAGACTTACATCTTTCTATTGCAAAAATGTTCGTTTTTTCTAGAATTTATGATAAACGAGATGACTTTGATTTTGATATAGTAAACTTTGCGTTTTTGGATGGTGACGTTCCTCGCCGTGCTTCTTATGACGTATACATTTCGCAACTTATTAGGCAATCATGTTGCGGACTTCAATGTGCGAAATAAATGTTCAACAGCTAGACTTCTTCAGCAGGGCTATCGGTATCATGAACTTCAAAAAACCTTTTCTAAATTTTATCGCAGACACAATGAACTGATTTCCAAATTAAATGTTGGGCTAAAGACCCTTTTACGCGAGGGCCTTTCGGAACATGAATTTTATGGTGACTTGGTTTACAAATTTAAGAAACTTATATATATATATATATATATATATAGGAAGGAATAATATTTTATTCAGTTCAGAAAAATCATTACGCGTTACAGACGTATAGGATATAACTTAAATGTTATGCGACAGTCTGCATGCTTAGTTTTTAACCTAATCATGGTTGATAACCATGCTGCCTTCTTTAATTGCACGCCGATGGGTTGGGCGTCAGACTCTACGATGACTCCGACATAAAGCTATACATTTAAGGTGGTTGGGGCCGGAGCTTCTTGTCTGTTGTTTGACCCACCGGGGTTCAACTGGTGTTTTTCTTTTGCTCCGGAGTTAGTAATTTATTTGGCGCCCAGGGATCTCCATCGTCGGACAGATTACTCTATCTGTGAGTCCTCGTTGAGTTTATCATGATTTAATCGTTGTCCATGATGATTTATTGACTTGTTAGAGATTCACCACGAGGACCGAACAACTGTCTAAATGTTGTGCTGAGGGTTAGGTTAGGTACCTGTTAAACCGGTTTAAGCCCGCCAGTAATTTTATATAACTGATCGTTCAAAGGCGATACTTCTGTGGTGGTTCCTATTGTTTTGTGTCTTGGTGTTTAAAATTTTTGTGCTGTTGGCGCCTTATGTATGTTATCATATTTTAGTTAAGTTTAGGTAACTGAGTGGCCACCTATTCGGAAAATAGCTGCTCATACGGCTTACGATATGTTTCATGGTATAAGTACCTGACTGTTAATTTAGTTTTTTCCCACCTCGGTTTTTGGAATGGGAATTTTTTACTGATTGCGCCTTTTCCTGATCGTGGCCTACTTGTACCTTTCTGTACATGTATATTGCATGGGCACGTTTTTGTAATGTAAGTGAAATGCAAAATGTGTCCAGACACGTCAAACATACGTGTCAATACAAGGGATTAGAAGTTTCAGTTTATAGGCAGCTCTATTTGGAAGAAAGTCGTAGATCGCCTCATCTAGGCTGACGCCTAGCTGATTGCTGACGTACTTGATATATCTCTCGACTGTCACATTGAAACTTGAAGGTCTTCACTGAGAACTTCACTTATCGATAGTTTCAGTTTTCAGCAAAAAGGCGCGACCACGATTTATTCTAGCTATGAATTTTATATTGAATACAAATAGGTCAAATAAAAATAAACAATAATGAATCATCAAGTTCGTCTGAAAAAGGAGCAAACACGCTTTTAATTTCAGCGTTGACCTTAAAGCGTATCACATTCGAGGCTTCTAGTTTGTAATGTTGGCGCTTTTGATGTCAACCATCGAACTGCTCTTGGAGTTGATGATTTCCACACAGTGGCAGTAGAAGCGCGTGTGATTCCAAAGACAGTGAATTGAAATATGTATTAAGTCTAAAAATTAGAGAATACGTCTTAAAGAGCAATACTGAAACATTTTGTGGTCAATAAACAACAAACAGGTAATGTATATACAAGTTTTAAATAAGCTCCCATGGCAGGTCTATGATACACTTCTACAAACCATGTCATGGAAGTTGAACAAGGTACCGGCGTTTGATGTAGCCAGCCAAACTTCAACTTCACTGCTGGTCTAATAAATAAATAAATAAATAAATAAATAAATAAATAAATAAATAAATAAAAATGAATAAATAAAAAATAAACAATAAATAACGAAATAAATAAATAAATAATAATAATAATGATAATAATAAAAGAATCAAATATGAAAACTTCCGCTACGAGAAAACAACGCTTTGTATTTGTGTGTTTGATTTGCTTTTCTCTTATTTATTATGTTGCTATGTGGAAACATAAAGAATTCATATTTGGATTAGATATAGCAATATAAAATATAATTAGAGGAGAAATTGTGATTTTCTATATATTTCCTTCGTTTCAAAATACCTGGGACCATATAGTGTGAAAATAGCGACATCGGGGACAATAGAAACTTGATTGAGGCCTATTATCCGATTTCGATTATTCGATTATTGTGAGCTATTGTGAGCTACAGTAGTGGTGGATAATAGTGAACTCGAATGGACAAAATGGACGAAGCACAGAAAAACGACTGTTTCGATATTGATAATTCAAAAGACTATGTGGAATCAGTCATGTTATCTCAGCATTCCGCTGTGGTAGAAGGGACACCGGTTTCTAAATCAGGGAAAAGGCGACATCAGTCAGACACAGACATTAGTGCAGCAGAAAACAGTGCAGTAAAGAAGTCAAAGTGTGAACGCCCTACAAATAGGAAGCGCAGGAGCAAGGCTAGTAGGAGACAAATTGGTACGAAGGGTGACTGCTCGGAAGATGGTCGAGATGGGGACGACAAAAGTGGTGACGAGACAAAGTCCCTTGCATTTCGTATGACTAAAGCGGACGTGCACGTTGATGCCGACGTCTCAACAAACCAGCTTATCCTGAAAATGAATAACGACATGCACAGTATGTTTGAAAGTCTGACTAAGAAAATGGACTCTATAGCCACTGAAATTGAAAATAAACTTAGCCGGAAATTTTCGCAAATGTTAGACAAAAAAATAAATAGTGAGATCTCTAAAGTGAAACAAGAGATAGACACAAGAATCACTACTGTGAAGGAGGATTTGTACGATGAGATTAAAGATCTCACTGACAAAGTGGTTGACATTGAGTCGAAGAAGGATGAGAACGAAAACAGCAGAGAACTCAATATTGTATTGAGAAATGTACCGGAGAGGCGGAATGAAAATGAATGTGACGTAGTGAATGGTATTCTGAAAGACGGTCTTCGACTAAGAGACGTCACTGTAACAAAGGCCAGGAGGATTTCGGCACAAAACAGTGAAAATAATGACTCAGGTAGAGACTCTAAACCTGGAGTGATAATTGCGTCACTGCGTAACAAAGTCGACAAAACAAAAGTCATGGAAAATAAAAAGAAATTAAACGAGTCTAGAAACAGACATAAAGGTGTTTTCATTCACAGTGACCAATCAAGAGAAGAACGTCTGCAAAGAACAAATATGAAAACATTAATTGACTGTATCAAGCAGGGCGACAGTGGTTCACTGCAACTGAAAGGATCGCGCGTTGTCCGCGAGAAGAATAATTCAGAAGAGCAATCGGGTTACAGAAATCAAATCAGACCACGAGGTCAAGGACGCAACACATATTCTGGCAGGAACCGTGATTCTCCTGCCAGGGAGCAACCCCCAAGAGACAGGTCGGGTTCTGGTCGAACACTAGAATCCAGAGAATATGACAGAGGTGCGCCAAGAAGAGATTTTCAGCGTGATGGTACACGAAATGGTAGAAGGCAAGAAGATATCCGTAGAGGCAATCCCACCAGCAGAGACAGAAAATAGGTAGAATGTGGATTTGGGAACATTAATAGTTGGAGCACAGACTTAGACTCTGATAATTATAAGTTAAGGTCAATTTGTATAAATAATTTAGGGTTAGACATAATAGGTTTAGCAGAAACACACTTTAGGGACAGAGAACAATTACATTTAATTGGATATAGGTGGTACGGTCAAAATAGGGAAAGCATTCATCGTAATGCTAGATGTGGGTCTGGAGGTATTGGGTTTCTTGTAAAAGAAGAACTTTTAAATGAATTTGATGTGAAGACTCTTGATGATACCATAGAAGGAATTTTATGGCTTAAATTTACACATAAACAAAAACAGTATTCCTTTTTAGCATGTGTTTGCTATTTAGTACCAGCTAATTCGTCATATCAAGTTAATGCCAATGATTTCTTTGATAACCTATTGTGCCAGCCTGCCAGGTTTCACAATATCAAGATATAGGCTCTTTTTACATATGTGGTGATTTTAATGCTCGCTGTGGAGACGCTACTGATTTTATAGAAGGCGTCAATCAGTTACCTCAAAGAACAGTTTTGGATTTTACTAGTAATGCTTACTCTGATATTTTTATAGACTTTCTTATCAATGTTAATTGTTGTATTGTTAATGGTAGAAACTCTGTTAAGGACGATTTTACATATGTGTCAACAAGGGGGTCGTCAGTGGTAGATTATTGTTTAGTACCATACGAAAACTTAAAAAGTATATCGAACTTTTCGGTGAAAAGGGCATCAACTCTTGCGACTGAGACGGGCGCAATAGGGCAAGTGGACCCTGTGTCTAAAATCCCAGATCACTCATTTCTTCAATGGACGTTTTCTCTTGACTTTTCGTTTACAAGTCCTGCAAATGCCCCGTACACAACCTTTAAAACAAAATATGATGTTAGGAATATACCAAATGATTTTTAGCGGATGATAGCTCGAAAGACGCACTTAGACAAACTATCTTTCAGTTAGAATCAAGCATTCAAGATCAGTTATGTATTGATAACGCATATAATGAGTTTTGCAATGTAATCAAAATTAATATGGAAGACAAGCTAGAGAAGAAAACTATTAAAATTGAACACGGAAGTTCAAATAAAAAGCGCAGGTTAAACAAGCCTTGGTGGAATGAAGAACTTACGGCACTTTGGAATGAAACATGTATTATGGAAAGGGAATGGTTAAAATCAAAATGTGTTACAGCAAAGAAAAAACTTAGATTAGATTTTATTGCAAAACGAAAAGAATTTGATCTTGCTGTAAGAAGTAATAAACGAAATTTAAAAAAAACGTAAAGATGATTACCTTATAGCAGCACAAAATTTAGACCAGAGAGAATTTTGGAAGAAAATAGGTTCTATTGGGGTTGTAAATGCTCGTCAATCTACTATTCCGTTGCAAGTTGAGTCTGAAAATGGTTCGATCACCAATGATATCCCAACAGTCTTGCAAAAGTGGAAAAACGATTTTTCTAATTTGTTTAACCCGAATAAAAATGAGATTCTAGACAATGAGGCAAATATTTTACATACTATAGGAGCTGCACAACCTATGATGAACGACCCTGAAATGAATGGTATGTTTACTTGCGATGAACTTAAAAAGTTGTCAAACGCGCAAAATGCAACAAAGCACCGGGATTCGACGAAATTCCAGTTGACGTCTTGAAGAATGAAGCCACGTGTCTTTTCCTAGTTAAGATTTTCAATATATGTTTTTCCGTTGGAAAAATTCCTAAAGAATGGTCTAAATGTGTATTAAACCCAATTCCAAAGTCTTCTAATTTGAACAAACATGATCCATTGTCGTATAGGGGAATAGCACTCGCGCCTGCATCTTATAAGCTGTTTTGTGCATTAATTAACAATAGGTTAACGAAGTGGACAGAGAGTAACAATATCTTAGCAGATGAGCAAAATGGTTTTCGCAGTGGAAGAAGCACTATTGACCACATTTCGTCTTTAACGAACATAATTGAAACACGCAAGTTGAAACGCAAACAAACTTTCACCGCTTTTATAGATTTCAAGAAGGCGTACGATTCCATCAACCGAAATTTGTTATGGTCTAATCTAGAAGACTTAGGCCTGGCTGGGAATATCTTAAATGTCATCAAAGTTATATATATGGATGTTCAATATTGCATCCGTCTAAATGGGCTCCATACTGATTGGTTTAATGTTAGAACCGGCCTGAAACAAGGTTGTTTGCTTTCACCACTCTTGTTTAACTTATTCATTAATAACTTAGTTCAAACAATCAACTCATTGAATGTAGGCGTTGATATTGACGGAGAAAAAGTAGGAATCCTCCTTTACGCTGATGACTTGGTTTTAATAGCTGAAAATGAAACAAACCTACAACTTATGTTAGATACTTTGGGTATATGGTGCAGAAACAACAACATATGTGTTAACGGTGAAAAGTCGAACATTGTCCATTTCAGAACGCCTTCTGTCCAAAGGTCATCTTTCAGTTTTAAATGCGGAGATCTCAGCTTGGGAATTACCCATCAGTATAACTATCTAGGACTTACACTCACAGAATTCTTGAACTATGATATCATGGCATCGAATGTTGCAAAGTCTGCTAGCAGGGCACTCGGTTTAGTTATTCATAAAAGTAAACAAAACGGTGGCTTTCCTTTTGAATGTTTTACTAAGCTGTATGACTCGCTGGTGTGGCCTGTCATTGAATATGGGTCAAGTATTTAGGGGACTAGCAAGAGGTCATGCATAGAGGCCGTTCAAAACAGAGCATGTCGTTATTTTATAGCTGTGGGAAAGTATACGCCAAATATTGCAGTCCAAGGAGATATGGGTTGGACGCCAACGTCGGTCAAAATCTGGAAATCAATGGGAAGCCGGTGGGTTAGATTTAGGGAAATGGACGATAACCGCCTCAACAAACGTACTTCCAAATGGTGCATGAAACATGGTGAAAATAGGTGCAAAAATTGGTTCTATAAATTTCGAAATCATATGTCTTTGCTAGAACTAGATTGTATATTTGACGATAACCAAAACTACACTAAAAATGCCATATTGCGAATGATCCAAGAAAAAGAATTTGAGTTGTTTAAACAGAATTGGACAGAAAATCTTAATAATGTTAACAGAGCAAACGGCGCACAAAGCAAGCTACGTTCATATCGACTCTTTAAGTCAGAATACAAAAGTGAAAGCTATATTACTGCAAACCTTCCAATTCATCACAGAAGCGCGCTCGCAAAATTTCGATGTGGGGTTGCGCCAATAAGAATCAATACGGGTCGATACGAGAGACTGGCATTAGAGGATAGATTATATACTAATTGCAATGTCGTCGAAAGTGAAAAACATGTAATATGTGAATGCCCATTATATGAAGACTTGCGAAATTCGTTATTTGATAAAGCTAAACATGTCATCCAAAGTTTTGATTTCTTAAATTCAGAGGAGAAAATGATTGCTGTGCTCTCAAATTGTCACTTAGTAAGAACTACTGCCAAAATCCTTTATGACATACTTTCACGCAAACGTTCCTTTACGTATAATTAGTACAAATGTATTAACAAACGTATCTTGTTCGCACGTACTTAGTACCCTGTATGCTCCGGGCACAACCGGTTCCTGGAGATACGGGGCTGGATCGTGGAGAAGCTATACGTGACGCTCCGGTTCCAGCAATAGACTACGAGTCCTATAACTCGAGCTTATTCAATTGCGGTACATCCTTATTGTCATTTACTTTATTTCATATTTAAAGTAAGAATATCAACAACGCAGTATTTGTTTAAATAGTTGTCTCTTGCTTAGTCATGTGTTTAAAACAGAATTTATTTTATTATATGTACATGTACAATTGTATATATAACGTTATCTGTAATAGATATGCCTTTAAACAATTCTAGTGATACATGCATAGATGAAAGTGTTTCATCGTCCCACTAATAGCTAACGTCATACGGAAACAGAAAATGGCTGCAAATGGTTTATGCATGAATGACTGTAAAAAGCTTGTACATAGATTTTTTAAATCAACATCGAGCGAGTGAGTCAACACTCCGTTGTTAACAGACGCACGCCGAGACAGGTGCGTCGTCGCCTGTCTCGGTGTGCGTCTGCTAACAACTGACTGATCTGGAGCCTGGATAAATCGTACCTCCCCCTCCACTGGAGTAGGGTTGGGTAGCCCGCTCGCAGTCGGCTCGATGTACGGAGAATTCACAAACTCTGTACATAGTGTAAATACCATGGACAATTAACGTAAATGTCATATTTTAGACTTGCCTTCGTGTTATTTAAAGTTACTAGTAAATTTTACCCGTCTGGACGTAGCAGTAAGATGATTGCGGCGATGAAGACAAATAAGACACACACATACACGCACACACACACAATCTCAAATAAGACATACACAGAGGAAAAGAGAAAAAAATGACAAATCTGACCTTTGAACTCGATGACCTTGACCTTTCAAAAATGAACCCCTCAAGCTAATATCCGGGGCCGCCCTCCACCTTCCCTCCAAGTTTGGTGAAGATCGGCCCAAGGACCGGGGAGGAACAAACAGAAAAACAACATAAATTTGACCTTTGACCCAATTGGACCCATAAATCTTAATCAGGGATCAATCTGTATACACTCACCAAGTTTTATGTAAATCGGACCAAGGACTGCTGAGATATAGAAATTTGACCTTTGACCTCGATGACCTTGCCCTTTAATAAATGAATCCCTCCAGCTAATATCCGGAAGTTCGGTGAAGATCGGCCCAAGGACCTGGGAGAAGTAGGGGAACAAACAGAAAAAAACATGACCAACAGAAAAAAACATAAATTTGACCTTTGACCTTGATGACCTTTGACCCAATTGGACCCATAAATCTTAATCAGGGATCAACCTGTATACACTCAGCAAGTTTCATGCAAATCGGACCAAGGACTGCTGAGATACAAAAATTTGACCTTTGACCTCGATGACCTTGACCTTTTAAATAATTAACCTATCGAGCTAATATCCGGGGCCGCCCTGTATACACTCACCAAGTTTCATGCAAATCGGACCATGGACTGCCGAGATACAGAAATTTGACCTTTGACCTTGATGACCTTGACCTTTGAAAAAATGAACCCCTCCAGCTAATATCTTTGGCCGTCCTCAACCTTCCCACCAAGTTTGGTGAAGATTGGCCAAAGAACCTGGGAGGAACAAACAGAAAAAACAACAAATTTGACATTTGACCTCGATGACCTTGGACCCAATTGGACCCATAAGTCTTAATCAGGGAACAACCTGTTTACACTTACCAAGTTTTATGTAAATCGGACCAAGGACTGCTGAGATAAAGAAATATGACCTTTGACCTCGATGACCTTGACCTTTAATAAATGAATCCCTCGAGCTAATATCCGGAAGTTCGGTGAAGATCGGCCCAAGGACCTGGGTGAAGTAGGGTAACAAACAGAAAAAAAACATTACCAACAGAAAAAAACACACATAAATTTGACCTTTGACCTCGATGACCATTGACCCAATTGGACCCATAAATCTTAATCAGGGATCAACCTGTATACACTCAGCAAGTTTCATGCAAATCGGACCAAGGACTGCTGAGATACAGAAATTTGACCTTTGACCTCGATGACCTTGACTTTTTAAATAATTAACCCATCGAGCTAATATCCGGGGCCGCCCTGTATACACTCACCAAGTTTCATGCAAATCGGACCAAGGACTGCCGAGATACAGAAATTTGACCTTTGACCTCGATGACCTTGACCTTTGGAAAAATGAACCCCTCGAGCTAATATCTGGGGCCGCCCTCAACCTTCCCACCAAGTTTGGTGAAGATCGGCCCAAGGACCTGGGAGAAGTAGGGGAACAAACAGAAAAAAAAACATAAATTTGACCTTTGACCTTGATGACCTTGACCTTTCAAAAAATGAACCCCTCAAGCTAATATCCGGGGCCGCCCTCCACCTTCCCTCCAAGTTTGGTGAAGATCGGCCCAAGGACCTGGGAGGAGTAGGGGAACAAACAAACAAACAAACAGACAAACGTTGCTCAAATTATAGTATGATTATCATCATCATTATGACAGGCAAAATGCCAAATTATAGTGTCTCGTAAGCCTAACAGGCTGGGTATCAAATGTATATTTTGTTGTATTTGTATATGTATCTGTATTTGATATGTGACACTTAAATAAACCATTACTTACTTACTTACTTATGTTGGTCAAACGGTATGACAAATTACCACGTGTACAGGTAGCAAAAAGTACATGTGCGTCGAAATTCTCTACACTGTGATATGACGCATATTATCGCATATTAAAACTAAGTGTTTTGTCAACTCACTCACGCCTTCAATTGTTTGCTTATGATCGAGATTAACATGTGAGCACTATACACAATTGACTATGAAATAAACACCATGTGGACTCAACAAAAATGATAAATACCCACAATGAAATGGGAAGAACAGACCACCATTCATATCCATTTGGATCAATATGTATTGGTCCTGGAGTATTGAAAGAAGTATAGTCTATGCCATGCCGATAGTGCGAAGGGGTTGTTTCAATGATAGTTATGCCACCAACGCTGTTGAAAAAGTTGGAAGGACATATTACTTTCGTCTTGTACATGAATGTCTGTGCGTGTGTGTGTTAGTGTGCGTCTGTTAGTCACCTTTTTAAACTTTTGAATGATGCATGCTAGGGGGGTTGAAATTTCATATACAGATTCATCATGAAAAAATAGCTGACCCGTATTTGACCCGTATTTTTTCATGTGAGATCATAGTTATCACATGACTGTGAGACTTGATCCATGACTCTTTGCATTTTTGTCTCTGAGCTGGCATTTTGATCCATATCGTCTGCATAGAGGGTAATAAAATTTAAAAGGCTTAGCTTGATCCTTTGGAAGCAGTGAAAACGTTCAAAGGGATGTAGTATGGGTCATATTGACCTCATATTGCACATCAGTCTGCATCTTAGTTTTGGCTTGCAACCTTTTAAGGTTGAAGATTTTGCCATAAAACGGTAGCTGATTATAAAACCAGTGTCACTGACCTGAAAAACATCCATGAGCATGGCAGAAAACATCATGCTGAACAGTGTTGGTGAGATAACTCAGCCCTGTTTGACCCTATTCGTAACCTCAAAAAAGTCAGAGAAATGGCCATCATTTTGCACACTTGCCTGCATGACATCATGAAATTGCCGCACCATTGCTTTGAATCTGGGTGGACAGCCAAACTTGGCCATGATTTCCCAGATTCCATCACGACTAACCTTGGAAAATTGATATGAAATGTTCACGGTATCTTGGCATAAATCAATTCAAAAACAGTTTCATGGCTACTAGACTTTACCTGACCTCTCTTAAATGAAAATAAGCGATACAGGAATGACAGAAAACAGCCACGTAATGAAACAGATTAATTATTGTCAATAACTCAGTGGCAGCGAACGGAAATTGCGAGAAAGTGACTCTTTTTGGCTGTAAACGCTTGGTTCGACATATTATTAAACGAAAGAATAGGAGTCTGACAGACAGAGGTCAAGATCAAGTCTATGACGCAAGTAACCATTTTCGCATGCGATATCTAATAGCGCATAAAACTGTTTTAGATTTCATACAGTAACAGGTGCGTTCAGTTATTAATATACCCTGCGATATTCAGAAATAAATTGACACCTCTTCTTGTTTTTGAACCATCGTCACTGGCAAGAAATGGACAGCTGGATGAATTTGTTTATACAATGTGCTAAGTATGCCTATTAATATTTACTCTGTAAATAAAACTTCTAGATCTTGTGATGTTGTATGCCTAAATTGATTACATAACATATACAGCCAATTTTTTTAACAACAGTTTCGCTGATATTCGAATTTCAAAGATTCCACAAGGCACTATCATGGTTTATGATTTTGATTTTATTTGTAAATGATGAAAGAGGAACCATTTTTGTACTACGGCTGAAAATTTGGTGTCTTTATGACCACTATTTACAAAGTTATACCATGATTTTCATTCAGTGTACAATTTAGAATTTCATGGTTAAGCGGTCGTTACAATATAAGACAAAGCATGTCAGTGTTATTTTGTAAGACGACTAATATTCTATCAGGACGGTTTTACGACCAAAGCTTGCTAGTGGGTTCCTTCATGAGGTAAGTATGTCTTATAGCACTGTGGAGTCACCAATGACTTTGTATTCTGCCAAAACGTGGGTTAGCATTTCATCATACAGTTTCATGATTTTTTGCTACCCACCGAGGGGCTACATGTAAGTGGGCTAAATTTATTCTTAGGCAGTGACTCACACCTCCTCTTCCTGATATTCCAAACCTCTTCTATAGTGTTTAAGTCATGGAAATTAACATGCCAATAAAGGATGCAAAAAAATAGTATTTATGCAAGGCAAAGTTCTTTGTATTTATCCTAAATCCGCAAAACACATTATTGATATTTGAGGAATGTCTGTCTGAATGTCCTGGTGATTCCCCTGACTTAAAGCCTATACAAAAGGATTTAAACATCATGCAAATGAGCTGTGAGAGATGTCCTATCAACAAAGTTTCTATGTGAAAGTCCCAGTCCCCTATGGTATACTGTGCCGAGAAAACCACGAATTGTATGATGAAATGCAATCCCACGGTTTGGCAGATAACAAAGCCATAGGTGACTCCACAGTGCTTTAATTTATGCTTACCTCATAAAGGAACTCACTAGCAAGTTTTGTTTGTAAACCCATCCTGATAGAATATTAGTTGTCTTGCAAAATAACACTGACATGCTTTGTTTTATATTGTAACAACCGCTTAACCATGAAATTCTAAAATGTACAATGAATGAAAATCATGGTGTAACTTTGTAAATAGTGGTCATAAAGACACCATTTTCAGCCGTTGTACAAAAATGGTTAGTTTTTGGTAATTTACAAATAAAATTACAAATCATTAACCATGGTTCCTTGTGAAATCTTTGAAACTCGAATATCAGCGAAATTGTTGTCAAAATTGGGCTCCATATGTTATGTAATCAATTTAGGCATACATCATTACAAGATCTGGAAGATTTATATACATAGTAAATATTTATAGACATACTTAACACATTATATAAACAAATTCATCCAGGGGTATATTAATAACTGAACGCACTTGTATATGCAGAAATACCGTGATGATTTCATATTAAATGTAACAAAATTAAGTCAGTTGTGTTAAATTAAGGTTTTTGTTCTGATGATTTATAATTTTTTCGTTCATATCCTTCTTTCTCATCTTACCCATTATCGGTCTACTGTTTCGCAATTATGTTCTGAGAAATTCTCCACTAAAACTGAGTGTGGATGCTTTATATGATTATTACACGGGATGAGGAATCATCAATATTGTGAAATTCTGTCACCATGGACGCCTCGCACGAAACAAGATACATGTAAACAGAAAGTGCAGCACCAGTTTGCATGCAATTGCAAACATTATTGCAGCAAACATATTAAAATTCTCCAATTTTCTCTCAAGACAAGCTCCTTAATCATTAAACTTTAGCTTGACTTAACTATCGCTCTGTTGCAGCGAATCTGCCTTTTGTTCATCAAAAATTGTGAAACCCCTATCTAAATCGGTTGTCAGTGATCATTGCCTTGAGATGACAAAACTATATTATGCCTATTTGACATTACAATACATGTCACATTGTTGTTCCCCTCTTGTTCCACAGCTATGAGTTAATACAAGTACGACGTAATCAATGGCCAGGAATCAGCACTGGTGGAGCACATTTTTCCGCCAAAGGAACAGGTATCAACCAAAGTAAGAAATAAGTACAAACACAAAGAGAAACATTGGGCGAACAAAATCGTGGCTTTTATCAAAAAGGTAGCCATTCAGGTTAACTTAGGTTAACTGAATAATCATATGCAAACTATGGAAACTGTGCACCTGAAAGATCATAACACTTTGGTTGAGAACAGTTATAGTGTAGGCTTCAAGTGTGGCAGACTGTCTTGAAATGCAAGTTTGTTTCAGTTAGTTCACTTTTCTAACACTAGGGTTAGGAAGAGTTTGTTTTATTTTCATTCAACCATTTACTATTATATTTTTTGTAGTATATATAAACCAACTAATCTATTCTATGAATACGCATGGTGTAGTTTTGCAGCCCCATTACTTTTTAAAGACGATGTTTGCCTGTGCTTGCATCTAGTCAGAATAAATAATTCATCATAACGTTCTCTATCTGATTGTATCTCACCGACAACATTATTTCCTGTACGACAAATATTTAGACATCAAAGAAGCCAGACACAGAAAAAGCAAAAGTGCTGTTACAACTAAATGTTTTGTTGTTGGCAATCTAGGTCACGAAGGATACTGGACCTACTTTTTATACCTTCTAATGTATATGTAATTTGGCTAATTGGCATGAACGTACTGGTCAACTCTCTGTTATGACAAAATGTTAATTAATATTATGCCATTTTGCCAGAAATAGTTGAGGCAAATATAAGTCAAACAGGAACACGTTCAGTAACTTCACACATTCATTGGATCATGGGTCCATATAAATATGTCCCATTTAAAATGGTACAAATAGGCAACGACCAGGAAAAGGCGCAATCAGAAAAAGATTCCCACTCCAAAAGCAGAGATGGGAAAAAACTAAATTTACAACCAGGTACTTATACCATGAAAACATATCGTAAGCCGAATGAGCAGCTATTTTGCCAATAGGGGGCCAGTCAGGTACCTAAACTTAACTAAAAATACGAAAACATACATACGGCACCAAAAGCACAAAAATGTTAAACATCAAGACATAAAACAATAAGAACCCCCACAGAAGTATTGCCTTGGAACGATCAGTAATATAAAATTACTGGCGGGCTAGTTCCAGTTGTAAAGCAGTTGTTTTTTTGTCAAACATCACATACATATTCAGGGGATGATCCAGAATAACGTGCCTGGACTTTTGCTGTAGCCATTCAGTTACATGTTCATATACATATATACATTTTTCTAAAAAAATTCTACGTGTCTTGCTGTTACAGCTTCGTACAATATATCAATTAGGCTTAAATATGCCTACAGGGCATCTTCATATTCCATATCTCACTTATGTTTTACAAAAGTTAATTATAATGCCAATGTCCCTAAATGCCTTTTCAGGTCCTTAATACATCTTGATTAGTGACGTCGCATGTGGTGTCTGTACAATACATTATCACATATTATATACTAAAAGTAATTACTTTCTTTCGAACAATGTTGCTGAACTCGAGTTTATCGTTGTTTTATGCAGTATCATATACACTCTTCGATTTTGAAATTCAGTTTCCTTTCTTGATTAAAAGAGCAACAGTTTGCTTTTGATTGTGCCATTCCTGATAATTGCATATTTTTCGACGTATGTTTATTTTGTTAAATGTTACAGATACTAAAATGTCTATTAGTTAAGACAGGAATTGAGAAAAGTTAACAAGTACAGGCATTTTGTGAGGAAAAGGGTTTGACACTTGAACTAGGGGTAATTTGGTGTGCTGAATCCAAAAACCAATGTTGGCAAGTTGAGAAATGACGTCTTCATGTCCTAATTTGCATATTTTCAAAATGGCCGCCAAAATATCTAAAATCTGTTATATAAATGAAACGTTTCATTTGTTTGTCATGATCTGAGCCTAAAATCACTTAAAATATATTGTTAGATGATTGCTTGACTAAATTACATAAATTCAAATGCAAAGAATTTTAGCCCGCAAAGATAAACTCGATTACACTATGAAAATAACGCATGGTTCCCATGGCAACTATTAATGTGTTTCTTGCGGAGGGGTGTAGCTACAAAATTGATCATATCGCCACTGTTGCTCATCCTATGCCGCTGAGCGTGGTCTCGTTGTTAAGCTTAGACATATCCCTTTTCTCCTGTGGTAAGTAATGCAATTTATCTAATTTGCATATTCATGAATTGTAATGAAAACATTTAAAATGGTTTAAAATCCATAAATAAACAATTTTCAGGCCCAAACCATCATTATGACACTGTTATTGCACAAGTAATATATCATGTGACAAATATATTGATGTCATGGACCTATTTGAAAATTTTATCTCATTTGCATATTCATGAATATTAATTACATGTATAATGTTGAAAACTGGGGCCATTTGAAAACCAGGGGAAAACTATTGCCATTAAAGGTTTTGGTAGGTTATAAGATCTTTCTTGCATTTTAGGACAAATTTTCATGGCTGCCAGTTTGGTCAGAGGGACCACTTAAATGCCTTTAAATATTTTCCTCAACAATGAACATATATATTTGCATGATGTAAAAATATTATTTCCACGCTATCCATTGTGTGATTCAATATAATGGGGTGCACTTACAAAAATACCCATATCCTACCAATAGCATGCTCGAGAATACTATGATTGACCTGATAGTAGTGGTGTGACATAACGATTTAATGGTAATCCTAATATTCAAATCATTGAATTTGCATATTCATTAATATTAATGAAAATCGTAAGAAATGGAAGGAAAAAATCATGGAAAAATGTGGGGTGTACATACAAAATCACTTGTACCTGGGCTGTAAATAAACATAGGACGTTGAAAATGGTATCAAATAAATGATAAGGTATCGTATTATCTCTTTGAAGTGTGATTTAAGAAAAAATTATTTTCAATTTCATGTATATCAATGAAAACTTATGAAATTGAGAGAGAAAAAAAAAATAGAAAAAGATTAAACAGATACACCTTCAAATACACATATATCTTAGCAACCAAAAGCCCTAATGTGTTGAAAATGGAATCAAATTGTTGCTAGGGCAATATTATACCATCCATACTGTAATAGATAAGTTATTTGAGTTTCATTTTCATGAATATTAATAAAATCTTTAGGAATTGGGGTAAAATGCAGAAAAATTAGGTGGTATACATCTAACCACATGTGCGTATCTTGGCTACTTAAGGAACTAAAGAGTCGAAGTTGAAATCAAATGACTGCTATGACAATGTTCTATAACCATATGATCTGATATATAAGACATCTAGATATTTTTTGTTGTATGGATTTTAATGAGATCTTTTAAATTAGAGAAATATCACCGAAAAGTAAAGGCGGTATACCCTTAGAGGGACGAAAATGGTATCCATAGAATGTTAGGACAATGCAGTCCGATAGATAAACAGCATCTGATTAAAACCATGTAGTCTGATAGATAAACCATAGCTTATCAAAAGCCATGAATGCTATGAAAAATTGTTTAAAATTACATACATAAAGTTGAAGGTTGTGCTCAAACAAAATTGCTTGTATCTTGGTTGCTAACAAATACATGTATGCTTTATGAATCTGAACATATGGCAATAATAAATTGTACGTGTACTAGCAATAATTTGATGCCACTTTGAACTCTCTAAGTCTATTTTAAGTCCAGATATAAGCAATTTTATTGGTAAACCCCATCATTTTCTGGTCATTTTTCTATTATTTATAAAGATTTTATTAACATTCATACACAAATATTTCAGATAAAGCAAATAGCAGATCATGCGGTTATAGAACAATGTTTAAGCAATTGTTTGATACCAATTTCAGCTCTCTAGGTCTATCGGTAAGCATGATATGCACGTTTTTACGTGTATACCCCCTTATGCTTTCTTCATTTTTACCCCGATTCCTAAAGATGTTATTAATATTCATGAAAATAAAAATCAAATGACTTATAAATTGTAATATAGGATGGCATAATATTGCCTTAACAACCATTTGATCATCATTCAGCACTTTAGGGCTTTGGGTTGCCAAGGTACAAGCCATTTCTTACATTTACCCCTTTCCATTTTTTCTGTCATGTTTTTAAAGATTTCATTAATATACATAAAATTACAAATCCGATTATTCTTATATCATATTTCGGAGTTATAGTACATTGCCACAGCATTCATTTGATATCCCTTTCGGCATCATAGGTTCATTAACAGCCTGAGTACAGGTGCTTTTGTACGTATACCCCCTATTTTTTCCACGATTTTTCTCCCATTATGATTTTTATTAATATTCATGAATATATGTTAATTCAATGATTTCAATATTAGGTATGAAGGTTAAATTGCTATGTCAATGCAATACTACCAGACCAATCATAGTATTCTAAAGTATGCTTTTGGTGGGACATGGGTATTTTTGTAAGTTCATCCCATTCTATAGAATCACACTAGGGGTGGTTGTGGAAACAATATGATGTTTACATCATGCGAATAAGTTCATTGTTGAAGACAACTTTTTATGGCATTTAATTGGCACAACTGACCAAACTGGCAGCCATGAAAATTTTTCTTAAAATGCAAAAACGATCATATAACGCACCAAAAACCTTTCAATGGCAATTGTTTGTCCCTGGTTTTTGCCCCTATGTTTTGATATTTCAATTAATATTCATGAATATGCTAATGAGATGAGTTTCAAATTGACCATTGACATCAATGTATTTGTCATATATGGTATTACTGATGCAATAACAAGTTGTCATAATGATAGCTTCTTTCTGCCTGAAAATTGTTTACTTATGGATTTTAAAGCCGTTTTTAATATTTTCATTAAAATTCATGAATACGCAAATTCGATAATTTGCATTACTTACCAAATGATCAAAAGGCTATATCTATGCTTTACAGTGAGACCAGGTGCAGTGATCTAGGACTTGTTACAGTGGAACTATGATCACTTTTGTAGGTACAAGTACAAAAGCCCACACCCCTGCCCCCTCCGCACCCCCACCTCAGCCTTTTAACTTTTGAGATTTTTTTTATTCATTGAAGACCTTCTAATCATTATAAAATGTTATTTTCATTATTTTGTAGCAGTTAGGAATCCTAAACATATATTAATTTGCAGCAATCGATGTTTTTCTTAATTTTGGTGGCCATCTTGGAAATATGCAAATTAGATGGTGAAGGAGCCATTTCTCAGCTTGCCAACATTGGTTTTTGGATTCAGCATACCCGAATACCCCTAAAAATGATCTCAAACCCTTTTCCTCACAAAATGCCTGTACCTTCATAACGAAGCGTCTTTTCTCATTTTCTGTCTTAACTATATCTGGTTGTCACGTTATTTAGAACTTTTAAGAGACTGAATATATCTTGGCGACATATTTTCTCTTACGTCTCTTACTTGTCATTTCCAAACTCTTGGTTAAAGTGCCGGTCCCACTGAATCATAATCAATTGTACGATTATACGACTGACTGGTCATAAGACGTTTGATAAGACTTTGCATGCAATATTTGTAAAATATTTACCGAGATCGTGTTTCTGCTTTCTTAATTTCCGTATCGGGCTGAAGGAAATGACCCCCAAAATTATATTAAGACAAATCTTAAGCCATTTTAATCGCAGTGGTACCGGGCTTTAACGTATACACGGCAACCATTATTGCAGCATGAATTTGTGACAATGAACATTTTGGTTAGTTTTTAGTTTTCTACAGAAACCAATTTAAGGTTATATGAACCAACATCACCAATGTTATCCGTAATCTTACTAGAACGTTTTGATGATGAAATTTTAAATTAGTCATACTGTACAAATAAATGTTGTATAGTTTATATTTTTATAAATGGTATATTCTCAGGAATCTACAACTTCTTAGTATTTTGGACGAGGGAATAAACAATTGTCACTACTGATTATTTCATCGCTTGTGTTTCTCGCTCACGGTGTAAACAATATTGCCCTTGTGTTTATAAGAAGAAAAACAATTCCTGACATTAACACCTTCAGACCGAATTATACGAACATAAATCTACAAAGCTGATGACTTAATAAACTTTACATTTTTGAGTCTGACCAAAGGCTTCCACAATGGATGATAGTATTTCGCAACACGCTTAGAGTCAATAAACAGCTGACTCCAAATATTGATGTTGAAAACGTCAAAAATGTCAGTTACATAAATGTGTACGACGTAACTGAAGGTTAATGCAATCAATGATCAGGATATGCCACAATCAGAACACAACTTCCACTCTGAAAACAGAAGTGGAAATATTAAATTGAAAATTAAATACTGTTACAAAGAGAACAAATCGTAAGCTGAATGAACAGCTATTTGCTTAAAGATGGCCATCAAGATGTCCAAACTTAACTAAATATTTGAAAACGTACATAAAATGTCCAAGCAGCACAAAAACCAACACCAAAACACACACAATTAGAACGACAACAGAAATACCGCCTCGGAACGGTCATTACATTTCTCAGAAGTGGTGGCCGAAGAAGGGGTTATTAAGATCAACATCAGTACATATTGATTATTATTCTTACATGGTCCAATCCAGATAGAGGCTTATGACCCCTTATCTTAAACCTTTGATGTATGTTTTTTTCCATATATCAGCAAAGACATTTATTACACTGCTGTTCACCTATTGCACACCTTTGAACGTTTACTGTAAATAACACACACATACACGCACAAACACACGCACACCCGCACACGCACGCATTTTCTACTGCTCATGTTAATTTCGTACCATCCACAAATAAAAAGACCTTTCGCATATACTATATGGGGACAAATGCGTGCTCGTACAAATCTGGAATATTTCAGGTACAGCTGTATGCATACTGCCACAAAACAATCATCTTCATAATGCTTAGCTTAAACGTTCAGGTAGATGTGAGTTCCGGTGTCAACCACAATACAATAATGTATCTTATCCGAAGACCAAGTCAAAGCTGTCGGTCTTATATGTATGTTCGATACATGGTTCTACATATTAACATCTCACAGCTACGTGTAACAAAATCCACGAAGACAGGCGTTCATTCCCATCCCCAATGCACTGATCTACACAATAATTGATATAAGTGCACTGATCCACTGAATCTCCTAATCCTGAAATCCTGATAGGAAAGGAGCACTAGAAATTGCTAGATGATTAGCTCCATTGGGAAATCAGCTAGTAGAATCAGGAAATTAACAAATTGGTCATTTCCATTATGACCTTATTTCTCGAAAGCCAAACATAAGTTACAAGAAATTGTTTTTCTGTATGTCAGATTGTTGTGTAATCCACTAGGTTGAAGAAGGCTCATGAATGTTGCTTTTAATGCGACATCAAATTCAAAATTGTTGAATAAAGTATGTGTATTTGGGAGATTGAATCACACGTGGCAAACGATGAATTTTGTGTGTGTGTGTGTGTGTGTGTGTGTGTGTGTGTGTGTGTGTGTGTGTGATGTAAATGTGTCCTGACGCCATGAAATCACATTTGAAGTTTCAGATTTATAGGCAGCTAAAAATAAATATTAAATAAAACAAATAAATAAATAAATAAAAATACAGGTCGATCGCATGTATATGTAGATCGTTTAATCGAGGCTGAGGCCCGGCTTATTGCTGACGTACTTTACAGATCTTCATTGAGCACTACACTTATTGATAGTTTCGGTTTTCAGAAAAAAGATGCGATGTACCTAAGTTCAATATCACATTCTATATTTACATACTAATAGTCCATCTCGAATTAGCAATCAGGGATCATGTTTGCGAGAAAAGATTAAGTGAACGGATTTAGTTTTAGCGGTGACCTTAAAGCGTATCACTGTCAAGGCTTCGAGTTTTGTGATGTTGGCTCTTTTGATGTCGAGCATCGAACTGCTCTTGTAGCTGTTGATTTCAGCACAGTGGCAGTAGACGCATTTGTGATTCCATGGACAGTGCATTGAAATATCTTTTCAGTCTAAAAATCAGAGAATACGTCTTAAAGAACAATAATTATTGATGTTGAATAGCATTAGGAAAATGTGCCCATGAAAGTTATACCACCCTTGAACTCCAACTTTATATTGTAAAACTGGAGTGTTCAGGGCATACATTTTTTCTTATTTTTTATCCAAAACATAGATTGTGGGTACTCACAGTCTACATTTTGAGGAAAAGTATAGAAAATGTCATTTTTTCAGCTTTTTTTTTTTTTTTTTTTTTTTTTTTTTTTTTTTTTTTTTACTCAAAATTTGCATCTATTAAAGTTCCTATATATTGCTTGGGCATGTTTGTTTAATGGCGAAACATGTTGTGTTTTATGAACAACAAACCGGTATATACAAGCTTTAAATGTGAAAGTTGCAATGCCGGCAGTTCCATAATCCATTCTACATACCATTCCATAAAGTTGAACAAAGGTACCGAAGTTTGATGAATGAAGAGTAGCCAGGCGAACTTCAACTTTAATATTGGTATGGAAAAACGTGAATAATCCATCTACAACAATACACCATTTGCGTGATATGATGGGGAAACGGTTGACAACATATCACGTTGACAGGCAATAGAAAATACACATGCGTCGACATTCTGAAACTGTGAAATGACATCAGGAAAACATGTCCGTGAAATGTATACCCCCTTAAACCCCACTTTTATATAGTAAAACTGGGGTATGCGGGGGTATACCTATTTTTCTTATTTTTGCTCCAAAACATAGATTGTGGGTACTCACAATTTATGTTTTGAGCTAAAATAAGAAAAATATCGATTTTTTTCCAGTGAAATTTTTCATTTTTACAACAACAAAAAATCTGTATATTGCATGGGCGTGTGTTCGTAATGACACATATTACTATTGTTTGTCAACTTACTTGTATTCCGACAAACGCTGAGTTCATGAAATGAGACTAACATGGCAGTATTATACTGTATACATTAAACTATGGAATAAACAACAAATGAACTTGGCAACAATGAGACATGAGAAACTCATACAATCAGTCATATCCATTTAGACACAAGGAGTAGATGCCGGTAGATGTGTGAAAAGGGGGCACTCGATAAAAAGAATCGTTCATATTTTGCGTAGCACACGTTTTGGATGATACTGATTGAAAAGGGAAATGAGATCAAATGTAAATGATACTTTTTGACAACAGTGTAACAGTTTAAAATGCAAAACATACAACTTAATAATAATGAATCTAAAACTAGTACTCGTGCGCATTATAAAATGTGATTAATTCGACAAAAGTTTGATTGGCAGCAAAACGTGTTTCAAAACCAGCATATCTACGATTCATCCAGTGGTGATTCTAGAAAAGTGCGACAACTCGATGCAACATGGAAAAGATCAGACTATCGAAACATAACTTACAAATATGCTAATTTCTTATTCCGCTGAACGTTTCATAAATCAATTATCTTAAGCCCATAATTATAACAACTCTCTTTTATTTTCAACAAGTACATGAAACTTAACCAGACCTTGCTGCATTTAGATATCAATTATGAAAGTTTGAAAAGAAAATCATAACGTGCACCATTACATCATTCTTAAGGCGACGGAAAGAATAGTTAGACATTGATACGAAGGGAACGTTTTAACCTTCAGTACGTGATTACTTGCAGTTTGGAAAAAAAAAAAACTTCTATCTGCATAGTTTGCATAAATATTTATTTGCCATTAACGTATTCAGTATGTTGAATATAGCAACAGTTATTTGCCATTAACGTTTTCAGTGTGTTGAATATAGCATTGTTTTATATACAGCTGTATTGAACATATTGCTTGCTAAAACTATTAATAATAAGATAAACTGTACATTCGTATGCATTTGAACAAAATATGCAACAAGTTGGCTTCTTTAAAAAAAAGAAATCGTTGAAAAGGTCAGCAGCAATATGAGCTACCATGGAAGCTTGTTTGTTTTAGATTCTCAGTGCTGATGTTTCCCTAATTCGACATTTATTTCGATTCTCGTATGTTTCAGTTTCGTTTCATATACGCGAATTTCGTTTCACTTTATGAAAGACAGACCAGTATAAATCTTTGAAACCTTATGGTCCCGAAAGGCATTCGTCAAGATTTCTGGTGTTACAAAATCAAAAGGTACAAGTAGGCAAAGATCAGGAAAAGGCGCAATCAGAAAAAGATTCCCACTCCAAAAACCGAGGTGGGAAAAAACCAAACTAACAATCAGGTACTTATACCATGAAACTTATCGTAAGCCGAATGAGCAGCTATTTTCCCAAAAGGTGGCCACTCAGTCACCTTAACTTAACTAAAAAATATGAAAACATACATAAAGCGCCAACAGCACAAAAAATAATAAACACCAAGACATAAAACAAAAAGAACCACCACAGAAGTATCGACTTGGAACGATCAGTAACACAAAGTTACTGGCGGGCTTAAACCGGTTTTACAGGTACCTGACCTCACCCTCAGCTTCTGCAGTGGTTCATAACATTTAGTTAGTTCTTCGGTCCTCGTGGTGAATTTTATAGGGAAAATTATTTTAGTCAATCTGTCGATTTGTAGAAAACTATAATCATTTGCAGTACGGTGAATCTGTTACAGACTTTAAGAGTTTAAGTTTAAGATGCAACCCCACTCTCGGACACAAAACAAATGATTTGATGTGATGAACTTAAAAACAGCCCTATAGAGTACCTATAGTTTCCGTACACCACGCTATGGTCCAAGCTTATGTGCTGTTTGATAAGGTCGTCACGCTCGATACTGCTACATATCAGTAGTCATATACCGCAGTTTGACGGACAGTGTCATCAAAGGATAAATTCAATTGCTTACGGTGAATTGTCTGGTCAGCATAGACTAGTTCACTAGTTTTTATTAAACGCTTTGTTTAAACACTGTGGAAAAGGTAATGAGGGACCTTTTTTAATTAGGTGAAATAGCCTCAAATGGCGGAACCGTCGGGAGATTTGTTTTACAAATTTGGAACTGTCACGTACGCCATGCATACCACTCGAATGGGTTATTATGTAATGTGGTCATATTTTACGCCATAATCAGTTTTTACTATACCTTTTACGTACTTTATTTGTTATATTTGCAATCTCAACCATATATACTGACTGTGCTCTCTCTCTCTGTTTGATTTTAGTATTTTTGTTGCATTTTGTGCTCAAATAATTACAATGTAACTTGGGTCATATCGGAAGAGACAATTGTATAACCCTATTTGGCTTCTAATTTCTGAGACCAGTCTTAAATGCACTTTCTATCGCCAGTAATTGACAGCTTGTGCTTCTTTTTCATTAATAGACCACTCACTCGCCCATTTATTCACTGAATCGCAATTAATGTTTTAAAGAATGCTGTTGAATTTAACATATTACGCTAATTCAATGTCGCTTCTGCATGATTTAATGAGTTATGCAATGCTTCGTTTGATTCGTTTTCAGCAATATTATACTGAATAGGTGCGCATAGACCCACTTCGCCATGATTAAATTTAAGTTATGAAATCGATAAACTAAGTCCTCTCATCAGTATCTCATAGACCATTGTAGATGTTAAGTGATATTACTTAAATTCTTCCTATAACCTTTAAAGGACACTTAGAATTTATCAGTCCAAACGTTTAGCTTTCTGGCGATACGATGCGAATGCAAATGAAAGCCAACAACGATATTATCTGATTTCACGGAGCCATTTAATTGGAAATAAGCGATATATGAATGACAGAAAACAGCCACGTAATGAAATATTCAGCCTAGCAGATCAATTACTGTCAATAACTCAGTGCCAGCGAACGGAAATTGCGAGAAAGTGAATCTTTTGGGCTATAAACGCTTGGTTCCACATATTATTAAACGAAAGAATAAGAGTCTGACAGACAGAGAGATCAAAAAAGATTATGACGTAAATTTTCATTTTCGCAGGCGATATGAAAGAATAAGAGAGAGAGAGAGAGAGAGAGAGAGAGAGAGAGAGAGAGAGAGATGGGTGGGGAGAGTGAAAGGGAGAGAGAGAAAGAGACAGACAGACAGACAGACATACATGTAGTTGTTAACACTAGACAGAATTACAAGAGACTGTTGTATTTGAATATCACGTCTATCTAAAAGGTATACAGCTGATATCATTAGTAAATCATTACAGTTAAACGAATATTTTAAAGCATTGTTCCTAAAATATAGTTTGAACACAACATACATACGATTGCATAAAAAATGTTTCCGCAGTGCGGATGAATCAATTGTCATAAGCACAACCATAATTAGCGAAGTAAGAGGAGTTTTGCTTCCCTGACCAAAGACAGCAATGAACAAAAGTGCCAGTGTATGTAACGTGTTAAGTACATATTATATATATGGAACGCTTATACTGCCTCCGGGTGTCTGAGTTCCTTATGTTGTGGGGACCTATCTTTATGTTGTTTGGACCTATCGTTATGTTGTATCGAACTTTCTTTATGTTGTGTGGAAATGACTTTATGTTGCGTGGACTTATCTTTATGTTCTGTGGACCTGACTTTATGTTCTGTGGACATGTCTTTATGTTGTGTGAAACCGCTTTTATGTTATGTAGAACTGTCTTTATGTTCTGTGGACATGTCTTTATGTTGTGTGAAACCGCTTTTATGTTTTGTAGTACTGTCTTTATGTTGTGTGGAACTGTCTTTATGTTGTGAGAACCTGCCTTTATACAATGTGCTTTCATCATTATGTTGGATACAGTTAATATTATGTTATGAATATACACCATTATACTGGTAGAATATGATGTTATATTATGTATAGATACTATTTTATCGTAGGCAACTGACATTATGTCCTGTTCTATAATCATTATACTGGATGCTATTGCCATTATAGTATGTGAAACTGTCATTATATTGTGTGAAACTGTCTTTATGTTGTGTGACATTGTCTTTATGTTGTGTGAAACTGTCTTTATGTTGTGCGGAACTGTCTTTAAGTGGCGTTGAATTGAATTTATGTTGTATAGAGCTGTCTTTATGTTATGTGCAACTGTCTTTTTGTTCTGTGCAACTGTCTTTATGTTGCGTACAATTGTCTTCATGTTTTGTGCAAGTGTCTTTATGTTATGTGCAACTGTCATTATATTGTGAGGACTTATTGATTTTTTCGTAGTATCACTATTTACCGGAATGCTCCGCATTTTGTCGGAATCCGGGATGTTTCGCCCCCAAACTGTTTCCCTACCTAGTCGTTTTCCCCCTAGTCGTTTCTCCCCCACTAGTCGCTTCGCCCAACTTGTCGTTTCGCCCCCTAGTATATATGAAAGGGAAGAATGCATATACATATAATATAATTACTTAATTTTACATCATTATACGGCATGTAAAGACAAAAACAATGATACAACTAAATACAGTAAAAAGTAGCGCAAAGTGATGTAAAGATGCGTAAAAAGTGCACAACGGCACAAAAAAGACGTAAAGGTGGTGCTTAGTGGTATTGAATAACATTAAAGCGCATTATTTATCAAATATGAAGCAGATTGTAGAATTTTAGTCATTTAAATTCGCATGTAGGGCTTGGGAGATCAAGGGGGTCGGGCGTAACATAATCTGTCAAGCAGATGTTTTTATTTATTTATTTATTTATTTATTTATTTATTTATTTATTTATTTATTTATTTATTTATTTTTGTAATAAGACCATGGTGATGATTGTTAAAGCTCTTTACTCTTCTCAACAGGCATAACAGGTTAGCATTTGCTACATAGAGTGTTGGTTTCAGTTTTACACAAAATGTACATGTAACTGACAGAAGCATTGTACAAAACTTTTGACTGGCATTTAATCTCTGTTACAAAGTGTCAAGCACACAGTGAAATATCAAATATCTCGTCAAATATTTCGTTTTTCTTTCTTGTTATATTTTAGCTCATCTCAAAAGGTGAGCTTATAGGATGGCCATGCTCCGTCGTCCGCTGTTGTCGTCGTCGTTGTTCACACTTTTCAAAGATTTTCTCCTCTGAAATCCCTGTTCCATTCAATGCCAAACTTCATGTGGAGCATCCTTAGGTAGGGGGAACTAAAGTTTGTATAAATGTCAAGATCACATTCCCAAGATGACCGCCATGCCCATATATGGTAAAAACTTCTCTGGAACCGGTGGACCGATTTCATTGAAACTTGGTATGTAGCATTGGGGTCTCTGGCCCATCATAGTTTGTATAAGCCATGAGCTTAGGGTGACCTTGACCTATTTTACGGCAAGGTAAACTTTGTACAAATAGGCTTTGAAATGGAAAAAAGTGAAAACATTGGATTTTTCGGGTAACCTGAAAGTTGGTACATACATACAACTTATTGAGTTAATGAAGTCATAGGAGTATTCAAGGTCAAGGTCATCTCTTGACCTTGGTCAAAGGTCATTTACATATTAGATTTAAAACTTACTTTTCTCAGGAACAATTTCACCAATCGAAGCCAAATTTTATATGTGATATCCTTAGGAAGGAGAAATCAAAGTTTGTATAAATGGTCCAGGTTACATGACCAAGATGGCTGCCATGCCCATATATGGTAAAAACCTTAAACAATCTTCTTCTCTAGAACTGCTGGACCGATTTCAATAAAACTTGGTATGTATCATCGGGAACTCTGTTCCATCATTGTTTGAATAACTCATGACCTTGGGTTGACATTGACCTACTTAATGGCAAGGTCAACATTGGTCACATAGGCTTCTCAAAGGAAAAAAATGGAAAGCATTTGGATTTTTCAGGAAGTTTTGTGGCCTGTGACCTGAAAGTTGGTACATACATACAAGTTATTGAGTTAATGAAATCCTATGAGTATTCAAGGTCAAGGTCATCTCTTGACATTGGCCAAAGGTCATTTACATATTAAATTTAAAACTGAATTTTCTCAGAAACACTTCACCAATCAAAACCAAATTTTATATGTGGTGTCCTTAGGAAGGGGGAACCAAAGTTTATATAAGTGGTCTAGGTCACATGACCAAGATGGCCGTCATGCCCATATATGTGGTAAAATCCTTTAAAAATCAACTTCTCTGGATTCAATGTACCATTGGGGGCTCTGGCCCTTCGTGGTTTATATAAATCATGACCTTGGGTTGACCTTGACCTATTAAACTGTTAACTTAAACAGAAAGGTCAAATATTGCCAGAAAGATCTGAAAGTTAATAGATACAGACGGATTATAGTTTTAATAATTATGTGAGTATTTGAGGTAAAGTTTACATTTACGTCGGCCAACATGGCCTTAGCCAAAGGTCATTCATCAAAGACAAAATCTCAGGTGAGCGATATCAGGACCATTGGTCCCCTGTTTAAATAAGAATGATATAAATGTAAATTAAACGAGAGAAGGAGAAAAAAATAATACAGTGAATTGGAAATCGTGTAAATATTTAGATCTTGTGATTGTTTCCTTTAACTGAATAAAAGGCGTGAAAACGTCTGTCAGGTTACCAGAACGGTAATTGAATTATCAGCTACACGTCTGTTTTAGGGGAAATGTCTTGGGGGCGAAACGAGTACCCACATTCTATGTTTTGGAGCAAAAATAAGAAAAATAGGTATACCCCTGCATATCCCAGTTTTACTGTATAAAAGTGGGGTTTAATGGGGTATACATTTCATGGACATGTTTTCCTGATGATAATTAATGGATGCAGACTTCTATATACAGTACATCATTTTGACAAGCCCCATGGCCCATCCCTATCTCAATATATGCCCATCCCCCCTCTCACATATACTAGGTGGCGAAACGACAAGTGGGGCGAAACGACTAGGGGGAAGACTAGGGAGGAAACGTCTTGGGGACGAAACAACTAGGGGAGGAAATGGTTTGGGGTGAAACATCCCGGATTCCGATAAAATGTGGTGCGTTCCGGTAAACAGTGATACTACGAAAAACAATCAATGAGTCCTTACAATATAATGACAGTTGCACATAACATAAAGACAGTTGCACAAAACATGAAGACAGTTGCACACAACAAAAAGGCAGTTGCACACAAAAATAGACAGTTGCACACAACATAAAGACAGTTCTATACAACATAAATGCTATTCAACATTAAATAAAGACAGTTGCACACAACAAAAAGACAGCTCTATACAACATAAGTTCAATTCAACACCACTTAAAGACAGTCCCGCACAACATAAAGGCAGTTTTACACAACATAAAGACAGTGTCACACAACATAAAGACAGTTCCACATACTATAATGGCAATAGCATCCAGTATAATGATTATATAACAGGACACAATGACAGTTTCCTACGATAAAATAGTATCTATACTTAATATAACATCATCGATAAAGCACATGTTAGAATTGCCTGTGACGTAATGGTGTATATTCATAACATAATATTAACTGTATCCATCATAATGATGAAAGCACGTGGTATAATGGTAGGTTCTCGCAACATAAAGACAGTTCCACACAACATAAAGACAGTACTACAAAACATAAAAGCGGTTCCACACAATATAAAGACTGGTCCACAGAACATAAAGATAGGTCCACAGAACATAAAGACAGGTCCATAGAACATAAAGACAGGTCCATAGAACATAAAGATAGCACCACACAACAAAGATAGTTCTACATAATATAAAGACAGTTCCACACATCATAAAGACAGTTCCACACATCATAAAGACAGTTCCACACATCATAAAGACAGTTCCACACAGCATACAGACATGTCTATGGAATATAAAGCTAGTTCTACAGAGCCTAAGGATAGGTCCACACAGCATAAAGACAGTTGCCCACAACATAAAGATTGTTGCCCACAACATAAAGATGGTTCCACACAACATAAAGATAGGTCCACACAACATTAAGACAGTTCCACACAACATAAAGAAAGTTCGATACAACATAACGATAGGTCCACACAACATAAAGATATGTCCCTACAACATAAGGAACTCAGACATCCGGAGGCAGTAAAGGCGTTCCATATATATATATTTGAAAACGTTTGGCATGTTGAAGGTCCCAAAGGGCAATGTCACTGTATAAAAGTCATGTCAGAAAGCGACAGTTAACACTACAAGCCGAAACAACTTGGAACATTGACTTAAAATCTGCCATATTGTCGGCATACGTCTTTATACGTCTTATACGATATCTTCCTATTCAATCGTACCATAAAATGTATACCATAGCATATTCATATAGTGCAACAGTTTCATTTAAGCAAGCCTAAAGACTGTTCGGCAATGGAACGCATGCAAAGGGGTCAACATTGCACTGAATTAGTAGTTTGAAACGGAGTTGCAATTGACTTGCTCTGATGATTTATAAATTGTCGTTGACATCCTGCTTACTCATCTTACCAATAATCTGTCTACTGTTTCGCAATTATTAATTGAGAAATTCTCCTCTAAAACTGTAGTGTGGTTGCTTAATAGGATTATTACGTGAGATGAGGAATCATCAATATAAAATAATGTCGCCATGGACGCCTCGCATGAAACGAGACACATGTAAACAGATAGTACAAAACCACTTTGCATGCAATTTCAAATTCTTTACGCAGCAAATGTAATGTTAAGTTATCATGTTTTCTTCTTTTTTCTCTTAGAGTCATGAATAGAGTCATACTCATTAAACAAAACCTGACTTTACTATCGGTCTGTTGCAGCGAACGGGCTAACCTGCCTACAGTTCAAACCCTCTCTAAATCGGTTCTCAATGATCATTGCCCTTTGATGGCTGAATTATATTTATGCTATCTCGACATTTCATAATAATATGAGCCGCTGCACAAGAAACCCAGCAATTTGCATATGCGAAAACAAAGACGCAGATCAACTTCGCAGTTACTGCGAAGCTGATCAGCGCCTTTGTTTCGCCACACGGATAGTACAATTCCTCTGCTTCTTAAATCTGAAATCGCAAGCTTCTAACCTTCTTCTGATATTGTGCAGCCCAGTTTGTGTCGGACTTGGTCGGAACCCAAATTGTTGGTTCTCTCACGCACATGCTCATATGTGACACACTTGTTCCAGCAATGAGCTAATGAAGGTACTACGTGATCAATGACCAGGAGTCGGCACAGATGGAACCCAATCACTGCCAAAGGATCGGGAATCAACCATCAGGAAAACATGTCCGTGTAATGTATACCCCCTTATACCCCACTTTTATATAGCAAAACTGGGGTATGCACGGGTATACCTATTTTTCTTATTTTCGCTCGAAAACATAGATTGTGGGTACTCGTTAGAACCGCCTCTAACGTGTACCCACAAGGCGGTTCTAACGTGTACCCACAATCTATGTTTTGAGCAAAAATAAGAAAAATATCAAAATTTTTCAGCTGAAAATTTTCAATTTTTAAAGCTAAAAATAATCTCAGTATATTGCATGGGCAAGTTTTCGTAATGCTACAAAGTAACAACTAAGTACTGACGCAAAGTCATACGAAGGTGAAGCCCTCCCCTAAAAGGTTATCAGGATGACAAGTCCCACAACCCCCACTTTTTTGTAGTTGAAATTTGGATATACAGGGGTATACGTTTTTCGTAAATTTGATCCAAAACATAGATCGTGGGGACTCCTTAGAACCGTCACTAAGGCGGTTCAAACGTGTATCAACAATTAAAGTTTTGAAAACAAATATTAAAATATATTTTTAAAGTGCTATTTTCACAGCTTTCTATATTGTATGGGCACGTTTTCGTGATGGTGGTAATTAAATTACTTCACCTATATTTACATGTCTTGTATATACTGTACGTTTTGACCTATAATTTTCTGATATCTTGATTGAACTTGCGCCTCACCTACAATTCATAATACTTTTGTATATCGTAGCATAGATAAACAGGAAATGACCTTAGGACAAGCCCTTGTCTTACTGTCAGATCCTGGACAACTTGTATTGTTTGTAACTGTATCTTGGATGTTATACAACAAAAAATAAAGTTTAAACCAAGTCACTTAAATTTAACTTAATAGAATCAACTAATATAATCTTAGATTGTCCAGGTATATAGGTGCCCAAGCTAGACTGTGTCAAAGCGAGTCATTTAATTCGATTCACTTTCTATGCATTTGGTTGTTTTCTTTAAAGAATCCCCCATGTCTGAATTTATGAAGCCAGCTTATTATATTATGAAGCAAGACTTTGCTGGGAATTTGTTTTTTCTTCTGTATTTCTGCAGCTCTATTAACCATTCAGACGGGGTCTGTAAAGTCTGGAGCCTAGTCAAAATAAATTATTCATCATAATATATTCTAGCTTATTTTATCTTACAGAACACTTTTCCATGTACAACAAATAATTAAACATCAAAGAGTCCAGACAAAATAAACACCAGTTCTATTACGCATGCCTTTGTTCGTGGCAGTCAAGGACACATACAATCTTCGATTGACCTTATGATCATCAAAAACATTGGCCCATTTGCAAGGAAGGTCTGGTCACCTCTGTATGTGGCATTAATTTTGTCATATACAATATTATAATACTATTGGAATTCTGTCACTAATAGATTTAGACTAAATTTTCAGTAACTGCACATATGATTATTGCATTTACAGATCAGATTAACTGTAAGTTGGCCCCTAGTAAGAAAACTATCTCATACCCTTTTTAGACCTAGTTAATCATCACAAACATTTATATTAACAAAAAGTTAATAAAATCCATCGAGCTTTATTTTCCTTAAAGTTTCTGCACTCGAGTTTTTGTTTGCTTTTTTTTCTGATTGTGACAGTTCCTGATAATTTAACATCTTTCACTTATTCAAAGGCTCAACTTGGGTATTTGAAGTTGTGTATAATGCTGAAAAAGTTGTCTTATCTCATCTTTTTGCAATGGTCAATGTTAATCGGTAATTGCTTCAAGGAAAAAAATATTTTGGAATTTTGACAGCTCTTATCAGCAGATTAAATATAACAGATATTATATTTGGCTTATAATTCCCTGGACAGTAGAGAAGCCACATCCACTAAATCTCCACAGGTAAATTCCAGGTGAGTAAACTCCCACCAAGTGGCGAAAAAGTATACCTGTCATTACGAATAAAAATCAATTGACCACTGTTTCGTGGTGTTTCGCGGCGAAAAAGATGACAGTCACAACCTTTTTTTGTTTAAATTTAATTTTGATTTGGATGTTTTTATATCATTTCAAGTCGTATCAATATTTTGTTTTCGTTTCAGTTGTGTATAATTATCGTTTCGGCCCCGACAGTCACAAAAGTTTAATTTATAAATTTCATTTTAATTTGTATGCATTTATTTCTTTTCAAGTCGTATAAATATTTGTTTTCTTTTCAATTTTGTAAGATAATCGTTTAAGTTACGTGTTATTTTCATGCTTCTTTTTCAGATTAATCAGACTTACGCGATAATATTAGATCCTATTATCTAGTTTAATTAACGGAACAAAAGCTTATAGCCGCGTAACAATTTTCATGGGATGATTGCCCACAAATTTGTTTGTTTGTATTGAGGCTGAACGTCCGAGTCACCAATTTTTCAGTCATGTCTGGACGGAGCTACCGATTCCTGGGTATTAAGTAGTACTGTGTGTACTTAATGTGCCTTACTCAAGGACACAACACGGTGTCGCCAGCGCGAATCAAACTCATTACCTCTCGATTCGGAGACTGATGCATTATAACTATGCCACCGCCATCCCAACTCACAGATGTATAAAAGTCTTTAGATTCAACATGATGAAGCAATCGGCTTCAACTCTTCTGTACACATTTAATTGCCTGTGGTAATGACACTGCTAAAAGCATCAGTGAATTTCCGATTACGTCAAGTGGACGCCGCTTCGTTGAAATCAATTTAGTCGAAACGCCATTTGGTCGCATACGACCTTCACCGGGTCGATACGATATTCGGTCGAATACAAGCAGTACAGCAACGTACATGTACAACACTGTGTCGAAATAGTCAATAATTGTCGAGGTTCTTTTGTTAACCGTTTTGAATTAAACAGCGTGTTGTGTGTCTTCTAAAATCCACATGTACGGATGGCTTGGAACACGTTTATGCATGTCGAATGTCAAAACCTCATCGTATACAATATACAATACACTAGAAAAAAGAGGATATTGTGTTTAAAACAAAGTATTGTAGTTCGTACTTGTACACTTATTTTGTGTAAGCAATGGGTCATATGAAGTTTTCTGTTTATTTCGGAACACATATACACAGTAGGGGCCACGAGTACGCACCTTCGCAATATGAGGGCATGTCGCATATATCGATGGTGAATAGATTAATTATAACAAAGTTGAGCACAGAAGCCTGGTGGTGGATTGTATGAATTAACCGGGAACAAAATGTCCTGTGTTCGATTCCTATATTCGTTGGGTTTCGTACTTTAGCAAAACAGATTAACATGTACTACCCTGAAAGAGTTGTCGCCATGGGAATGAAATACTGTTGACTGTTAAACTGAACTAAGGATGATCTTTGCTAGGTGTACTTCTACAAGGCCATGTTTCAATGTATAAATCGATATGATTGCGATTAGTCTTGTGCTGGTATTCATAGAGGGTGATCAGAGTGGTAACCAGCAAGCCCAAATGTCAAATTTGAATATGTCTCTTTTTATTGTATCGTTTTTACATGGTTGATCTCAAATTAAGTTATCGTAGTTCACACCTTAAACGCTATGAAGTGAAGAAATTGAGGAAATGTTAAAAAGAAAGCAAGGAATCTAACTATTAATTGAGCATACCCTTTAGGCAATGTTTGTGATACAAAACAAGGCACAAAATTAGATGGCCCCTGCCCATTGGGACCTAAAGAAACATATGGGATGTTTGTGCCTCCAGGCAAAGCTTATACGCTATTGACAGATCATCTGATTACTGGTTTACCGCTAAGGTCTGTGCCTGCCAAGGAAAAATGGTTTCAAGTCAAACCATCCAAACATATAAGCAGTATTGGCTTAGATGGATGGTTATATTTCAACACTTATTGGATATCATGACGTCCCATAAAATGGAGGCAGCGTCCCAACATGACCATTGCTGTTGATTAAGACGTAAAGCATCTATTAAAACAAACAAACAAGCTGGCTCATTACGTTATAAATATTTTCGTCTATCTGTGATTTCGCTATCGTATCATGTAATACCAATGAAAAAGTCGCATTATACGTGGGATGGCCCGGTAAATCGTGTACTTTGTTGATTTTTTCACTATGTCCATTAAACTTTTCAAATACCTTCCGCAATTCAAATTCAGTAAAAGGAGGTGCATAAAAGTATAAGTTCATGTACAACTTGTAAAATGTGCATAATTGATTAGGTCGGTGTATGCAAACCCGGCGCAACCCAAACCAAACACATTTTAGATATTCTTCTAAGTGTTCAATAAAGTAATGTTTTTCAGCCATTTCAGTGTTTAGCGCCAAAACCTGCTGTCTGCTCATAACAACATTATTTTAACATCACCAGAGTAAAATTTCGACTGTTCACTTCATCTGTTTGAAAATGGCACACGTTAGAGGAAGAGAAAGAGTGACAACTGGGACAATTTACCTCAGTCAGCTAAGGGACGTTACCAAGGCGTTACCTGGAAAATTACCTGTGCAGATCAAATTTCGATTGTTTCCCATAGATTGCGATGTGCGCGATGTCCTATTTTGACACCTGAGGGACAATTACCAATAAAGACCTGTGTTTTACAGGTAACTTGTGGCTAAGGCCTGGGATAGATTTATGCAATTTGAGTTATATGAAATTGAAAGAAAACGAGCCCATCATAGTAATAGTAATAAGAAATGGATGTTTCAAGGGTTCTGACCAGATTAGACGTATTCCGTCTGTGCAGTCAAAAATGCATCATGAAAACATGTCGATGCAATGAAAACTCCCTTAAATCCCAAAATTATTGAGTTAAACTGGGGTATACAGGGTAACCTATTTTTTCATATTTTTGCTCCAAAGCGGTTCTAACGTGTATCCTTATTCCATGTTTCGAGCAAAAATATGAAAAAATATCAAATATTTCCAGAGAAATGTTTCTATCATTACCGCTGAAAATTGCACGAGGAAGTTTTCCCAATGGGTAAACTATATTTGAATTCTTGAAATTAGAAAAGTTAACAATTATTTTTCATAAAATTTACCACGCATGTGCATGCTCCTTAGAATTGCAGGAGCGGACTTTGCTGTCGGTCTGGGTGCCTTTTGGTAATTAAATTACAGTAGAAGGGAGCTCCATATCGAGCGGTCCTGGGTTCGAAACCCTCATGGGGCACTGTGTTTTGTCCTTGAGCACGACGCATTAATTCCCTAGAGTAACGTTGTATGCATGGGAAGAAAGAAAGAAAACAAAACATGATGCAATTATGCAATCTGTTTTTTATGATCAGGCACGAATCGCACAATAGAGGTACAAATTGCCTGCGGGGATTCAGTGTGCAGGCTAATCTTAAGAGTTCAGGGAGTGAATAGGGACCGGTCCGATGGCCTATTGTCGTTAATTTTAGTTGTGAATTGTCACTTGACAAAACTGAAGCGTCTATCACCCCGATGCAGTTATTGACACATATGTTGATTTGCACAAACACAGTCTCATGTCTTAAAATGAATTGGAATTTAGACGCATTATTTTTCAGACTAAAAATTGTTTGTAATAAAAAAAAAATCTATTTTTGTAGGTGAAAATTAGCTTCCTTCGTTTTGCGCCTAGAAATAATGCTTTGTTATATTGCCAATCTCGGAGACTCGCCAATATGTATGTACGTGTTTATGGAGCAGATATGGTGTGCAGGCTGATCGAAACATGTTTTCTTATCCATATACTCAGATCTATATCCAAAGTCTTGGGTGCATCTAGTTTCTGTACTTGCGTAGAATATATAATGTTGGGCCTAGTCCTCATTCACAGCGATTTTTTTTTTTTTTTTTTTTTTTTTTTTTTTTTTGTTTTTGTTTTCTACATGTAGCTCTAAATACGAAGAAAAACATACGCAAGATGCAATCTCTATTCCAAACGCTGAATTTGTCAAAATCACCTATCGTCAAGGTAATACGGCCGCAGGCCCCAGCTTTTATTGCAGGGAATGTTTATTTAAGACACGCGCCACAAGTTGATTTGAGAATGACAACCTCATTCAATGTGTGAACAATCAGTTTGGCCGCGACATGAAAAAAATCTTGCTTAATGTTTTCACCAGCCTGTCATCAAACCAGGCCGGTTTGTGACTACAGATGATAACGCTCTTACAAAACTCGGAGTTTGGGACAGATATACTATCTACATAGCAAAATCATTCACGCTGATTAAATACATGTTCAATTCTCATGCAGCTTATTTTCATCTATAAAACGGTATCTAACATGTATTTCGCGTTAAAAGTTCTCATTGTGAGGTAATCGTTTTATTAAAAAAGATGCATTTAGTAAGTCAAAATCTTTAAATTCCACAATTCATAAAATAAGTTCTTTAATTAAACATGATTTGAACTTCATATTTTATTATCGTTTCTTTCTTTCTTTCTTTCTTTCTTTCATTCTTTCTTTCTTTCTTTCTTTCTTTCTTTCTTTCTTTTTCATTCTTTCTTTCTTTCTTTCTTTCTTTCTTTCTTTCTTTCTTTTTCATTCTTTCTTTCTTTCTTTCTTTCTTATACTATGCATTCTAACACGCACTGATTAAATATATGTACAATTTCCATGCAGTTGATTTCTACCTGTTAAAAGTTGTCTATCATGGTGTCAACATGTATGTCGCGGTATATTAAATGATTTAAAGTTCTCACTTCCAGCTAAACTGCTGTTGAGTAAAACAAATCACTATAGCGAGTACAAACCTTTAATTTCTGCATTGAATTCGGCTCCTTTCATTAAAATAATTTCTTTAATTAAACATGATCTTTCATTCTTTCTTTATTTCTTTATTGAATAACCGACTCAACTGGTTACAGTGGTAGCGACGCTGCTACTCTTGGTTTGGACTTAGGCATTTCATAGACTAAGTCAGGATGGTAGTTGCGAAACGCGTAATTTTGCATCTTCTGAGTCAAATGGAAGAAATTTTGAAAACACTTATTTTATTATAAAACACATCAGATTAAAGCTTATAAAAATTTCTAAATGGTGATAACTTATAAAAAGTTCGCAAAAAATCCCAAATTTATGAAATTTAAGGCTAAAAATGACTTCTTACACTTTTTCGCAAAATTCCTACTGAGTCTATGAGATTAATATGGACGAACTTTCGAATATGGAAGGATTTTCAATCGCAAAAGGAAGAAACAAGGCAAATACTTATTTTGTATATTTTTATACCACATTTTATGGCATATTATAAACATTATGACCATAACTTATAAAATTTTGTCGTAAAACGGAAAAAGTGTCATTTTTAACATTTTATATGGTTTTCCTATTCAATTCTGTACATCGCTCAACAGTAATTTCACAGGTAAGCGCTCGGGTATTTCCGTAAATCCGATAATAGCCGATGGTGCTAGTGAAGACTATTGTTCCCTATGCGATCGGCAATCCATTTCTGTGTGCAGACCGTTATGACCACAAATGATTCATTCATTATCTGAAAAGCACAAACATATACAGTGGTATTTCGAGGAGCCTTGTTTTTAAATGGCATGGTCGATTTAGAGATGAGTAGACAGAAAGTACACAGCAAGGACGGAAACCATTCATAAATGTCAATAACATACTTTCCGCAGATGAAATCGCAGCTTCAGTGTAAACGTTTTCAGGGCAGAGAGAAGTTCATGTAAGCGATTCAACAGGTCGTTACATAGTCCATGGTTCAGTGATATGTTTTAAAAGTTGGTACAAACAATGCTTTTGCCCCACACACAACGGAGCGTACCTCTATAAAGAGTAAACGGTAAATACATGTAGTACATTAAGTTGACGCATAACAGTTGACGACGTCGTCAGCGTGCGCCGGGTCTGCATGACTTGTAGTTTTGTATTGTGTACTGAACTTTTATGCATATGTGTATTTTTCTAAAATTTTGCATGCATACCAAGAACATGTGTACGTAATGTACTTGTAAATTGGAAGCCTGTGCATTGAACAGTTTTTATACAGCAGTCACAGTCCACGATTAACTGGGCCACCCTTCGTACAGGTTTTTCATTTCGATACATGCATAAATGTACATACAATTAATGTGCACGTAAATCATGATCTATACTAGGAACAGATGAATCATAGTGTGGTCATTAAATTAAAAATAAATTATTTTATGTTAACATTTACAGGTATTTCGCCGTGTTTCGCGGCGAAATAGGAAATTTAAACTTACCTGTTGTAAATTTAAATAAACGAATTTCGCCGCGAAACACGGCGGAATTTCACCGCGAAAAACGGATTTTCGCGGCGAAAAATTAACCGATTAAACGTTTAAATTTTCCCCTGGCCGGTGAAATTTCGCGGTGGTTTCGCCGCGAAAAATCACAAGTGATCAGCGCGAACTGTGCAAAAATGGGTTTTTAGCCATAACACCACTGTATAATCAAAGAATATCTATAGATAAGATGGGAAAAGTCCCTAGAGGCCTAAAATCGAGGGTTCAATATCTATAACGCGTATTTTAAGCAAACGATTAAACTGTATTATTAGGTATATATGTAAATTGTATAAAAATGGATTTGGTAGTAGTCCTAAATGCAAATAGGTGGAGATAACTCTTGGATTTTGCACCCACCCAAAATTAACAATTTTTTACACACTAATGTTTATAGGGCAAAATTATAGTTTCCTATGTAATTTACTGCATTTATTGCTATAAATCAAATCAAAATAGATGTTGTCAACTTAAACCAGTTTTTATTTGGTTGCTGTTGCGCATGCGCTTCATTGGAACCTGCTCTAAGGTCATTTTATTTCCGATTAGAAATTAAAAAATGAGGACCATTTCTTTTTTTGGTTTTGAACTATGTTCCCCCCTAGACCCAATAAATCCTTCCTAATATATATTTACACAATATATGAGTCTAGGGGGGAACGATGTTCACTAGACCGTGGAACATACATATTGAGCGTAGTTGGAAGAAGTATGACCTTAAAACATGTTTCAATGATGCACAAGCGCTATAACAACAAAATATCGTCAACATCCATGTTTAATTTGTTTATAGTAAAAACCTGCAGTCAAATACACAGGAAACTATTGTTCTGCTCTATGAACATAAGCTGTGTTAGAAATGGTAAATATTTGGACAGCTACAAACAATGAAAAATTATCTCTACCTGTTGGCATTGTCAAACCCATTTTTGTACAATTAACAGTTATACCCAAAATTCTGTTTAAAATTTGCTTAAATTACTAGGTGTTTTAGAAATTTACCCATCAATTTTAGGCATTCCCATCTTGTCTCCTTTGATTGAGGGAGCGAAGCTACCTGTGGAATTTCGACAACCCAACTGTGGAATGTTTGACAACCCTTTGCGGCAGATTGAATATTACAGGTATTCCAATAGGCTGATAATTGCCAAGACCAATAGTTAAGCCACACCCACTAAAATCTCAACAATTTCATGCAATAGAACTCTCAGAGGTTGGCAGCAAAGTTGCCTCTTTAAACAGTTGGCTCTTTTGAAGAATGTTCATTTTGTTAAAGCTTTTAAAGTATTGATCTTGTTCACACATTATTAAGACCTTATTAAACATATATGATTTGGCGACATATTTCCTGTTACGTCGATCGTCACTGTCGAATGCTGGTTAGCTTATATACTGCAAACCTAATCACGACAGGAATTTATGATAATAAACATGATGTATTTTTGTGTATATCGACGGAAACCGATGGAAACTTACCAATATCACCATTTACATATGTCAGCAAATTACTGGAGCGTTTCGATCATGAAATGTCAAACGTAAAAACAGGCAAAGATCAGGAATTGGCGCAATTAGAGAGAAATATATTCCCATACTTATACTAAGAAAACACATCGTAAGCCGAGTGGGCAGCTTCTTTTCCAATAGACGGTCACTCAGTTACCCAATCTTTACTAACAATATGAAAACTCACATAAGGCTCAAACAGCACAAAAAATCAACACCAAAACATAAAACAATAAGAACCACCACAGAAGTATCAAATAAGTATGGAATAATAAATATTAAATTACTAGCGGGCTTAAACTAGATTTAGATGACCATTACCTCACCCTCAGCTACAATAAGTCATAATGTACAAATACCAGTTGTATAGTTTATATAAATGGCCTATTCAAAAGAATCTACAAATTCTGTGGTGGTTCTTTTTGTTTTATGTCTTCGTGTTTAAAAATTATTTTGTGTTGTTGGCGCCTTATGTATGTTTTCATATTTTTTTTGTTAAGTTAAGGTAACTGAGTGGCCACCTATTGGGAAAATAGCTGCTCATTCGGCTTACGATATGTTTCATGGTATAAGTACCTGATTGTAAGTTTGGTTTTTTCCCACCTCGGTTTTTTGGAGTGGGAATCTTTTTCTGATTGCGCCTTTTCCTGATCTTTACCTACTTGTACCTTCTTAATATCATTGACGAGGGAATAAACGACTGCCACTACTGTTTCTTTCATTGTTTGTATTTCTCGCTGATGGTGTAACAATATTACCCTTGTGTTTATAAGACGAAAACTGATTCTGACATTAACACCTTCGGACCGAATTATACGAATATAAATCTACAAAGCTGTAAAGTTAATAAAATTTACATAATTATGTGAGTCTGACCAAAGGCTTCACACGATGGATGATAGTGCGTATTTCGTAACACGCTTAGCGTCAATAAACAGCTGCCTACAAATGTTGATGGTGAAAACGTCCAACAATGTCAGTTACATAGATATGTACGACGTATGTGAAGGTTCATATAATCACTGATCGGGAAATGCCACAACCACTCTAAAATCTAGGTGAGAAAAACCAAATTGAAAATGCTATAACAAAGAGAACAAATCGTAAGCTGAATGAACAGCTATTTTCTAAAAGATGGCCATCAAGTCGTCCAAACTTAACTAAATATTTAAAAACGTACATAAAAGTTGTAAACAGCACAAAAAACAACAACAAAACACAAACGATTAGAACAATAACAGAAGTAACGCCTCGGAACGCTCATTATATTTCTCAAACGTGGTGGTCTAAGAAGGGGTTATTAAAATCAGAATCAGTACATATTGATTATAACTCCTTAATGGCCACATCCAGGTAAAGACTAATGACCCCACAATCACTTAGATAAAAAATTAAAACCATTGAAGTAGGGGTCTACTCCAAAGAAGGAACAAGAACATCTAGGTTAGAAGGGCACAGAAGGCATCTGTTATAATAATTTATGCAGCTTTTCATATAATCAGCAAAGACATTTAGTACATTTTTGACCACTTATGGCACACATTTGAACGATAACTATAAATAGCGCACGCAACATTTACTACTCATTTTAATTTCTTATCATCTACAAATAAAATTACCTTTCGCATATAGCATGTGGGCAGTGTGAGGTAGAGCTAATTGCGTGCTCGTACATATCTGACATACTTCAGGTACAGCTGTATGCATACTTCCACAAAACAGTCATCTTCATAATGCTTAGCTAAAACGTTCATGTAGATACACGTAGGTGTTCCAGGGACAAAGACGCAATAAAATAGTTTACCAATGCAAACCTGTAAAACTTATGAGTATGTTGGATACATTGTACATGGTTCCCCACACATTTTAGGTTGCGAGCTGCGACAGTTTACAAACTTAGTGACTAACACGTCACAAAAACTTGTTTTGTAGTCTGCGAAGACAGGCGGATTTATGGCATTGTTCATCCCAATCCACCAATACACTGATCTACAGAATAATTGCTTTAAGTGCACAGGTCTACTGAATCTCCTAATCCTGAAATCCTGATAGGAGAACACTAGCAATTGCTAGTTGATTAGCTCCGTTGGGAAATCAGCTAGTAGAATCAGGAAATAAAACAGTTGATCATTTCCATCAGGACCTCATTTCTTGAAAGTCAAACATAAGTTACAAGTAATTGTTTGTCACTATGTCAGTTTGGTTTAGTAACCTTAATGTTGAAGAAGATTTATGAATGTTGCTCTTATAGGGACATCAAACCTGAATTGTTAAAGACAGTATGTGTATATGGGAGATTCAATCACATGTGACAAATGAATATTTGTGACTGTGTGTGCAATGCGAAATGTGTCCAGACGCCGTGAAATCAAAGCATTTGAAGAAGTTACAGAAGTATAGGCAGCACTATTTTGAAATTGTAGATCGTTTAATCGAGGCTGACGCCCGTTTGATTGCTGATGTATTTGATACATCTCTCCACTGTCACATTGAAACTTGAAGGCCTCCATTGAGCACTCCGATTATTGATAGTTTCAGTTTTCAGAAAAAGGCGCGAACGAGAATACTTTTAGCATTGAACTTGAGTTCAGTATCACATTATATATTATACACAAAAAGGTCATATTGAAATAACAAGAAGGAATCAAGTCCGTCAAAAAAAGGCTTGGACGTATTTTATTTCAGCGATGACCTTAAAGCGTATCACAGTCTAGGCTTAGAGTTTTGTAAAGTCGGCACATTTGGTGTCTGTCATCGAACTGCTCTTGGAGCTGTTGATTACCGTACAGTGGCAGTAAACGCACGCGTGATTCCAAGGACAGTACATTGAATTGTACATTTGAACATATAATTGTTTGATCCTTTGGAAGCAGTAATACCGTTTAAAGGGATTTAGTATGGACCATATTGTGCATTTTTGGGTACTGAACCCTCATCAGTTACCCTTTATAAACCGGCGGCGATAACCATATAAATACACTTCAATTTAAAATAATTACATAAGGGAAGTCTAAATCAAAGACAATGCCTAAAAGGGGATTATATTAATAATACACTGTTTAGAAGACGGCTCTAAACGTACATTGAATACTCGATACTGATCTCAAACGGCCGAAAGAAATGATATAATCTTGTCAGTCAAAATGCCAGAGAACACTTCAACTTTTAAATCACTGTTTGTCTGGAAAAACGTGAAAATCCCTCTTCTACAATATAACATTTTGTGCTATGCTGGTCATACGGTATGACAACATATCACGTTGACAGGCAATAGAAAATACATATGCGTCGACATTCTGTATATTGTGAAATGACTCTTTCTATCATTTAAATTGTTTGTCAACTTACTCGTATTCCGACAAGACCAACGAGTTCATGAAGTGAGACTAACATTTCTTGAGGGTATTATACTGCATACTGTAAACTATGGAATAAACACATACCCTCAATCAAAGGGAATCTCAGACAACCATTAATATCCGGTACTGATCCTGGAGATTTGGACGAAGTACTACGTATGCCGATAGGTGTGTGAAAAGGGGGCAGTGAATAAAAAAATCGTTTCACATTTTACGTAGCACGAGATTTGGATGATATTGATTGAAAAGGGAAATGAGTACGTTTTGACAACAGTAACAGTATAAAAAGCACAGTATATCAACCTAATATTATTGAATCTGAAAATCGCACTCATGCGCATTATAAAATGTGATTGTTTCGACAAAAGTTTGATTGGCTGCAAAACGTGTTTCGACACCAGCAAGCGACAGTCTCCGAACATATCAAGTTAATCCAGTTGTGATTCTAGAAGAGTGCTAGACCTCGATACTTCATGGGAGAAGAATCAGAATATCAAAACATAAACTACAAATAATGCTAAATTTAGAATTCCTATGAACATTTTATATAGCAATTATCTTAAGAATACTGCCAACATTCTGAGGCCTGCAGCTCAAAAAATGCACACTACCCTATAGTTTGATAGTTGTTTAGCTTTCAAATCTCTTGTTTCATATTTTTGAAGCCAAAAAGAGCTGTTAGAAAAATGTTTATACATTTTCATTGACAGCGAACATTCTTAAGCTCATAATGATAAAAACTCTGAGCTTTTCAATACCAGATGTTCATGAAACAAACCAGACCTCGCGGCATCTAAATGTAAATTATGACAGGTTGAAAAGAAAATCATAAGTTGGACCATTACACTATTCTTAAGACTACGGAAAGAATAGTTAGACATTGATACGAAGGATTGCTTTAACATTCAGTTCGTGATTACTTGCAGTTTAGAAAAAAATACTTCTATCTGTTACATAGTTTGCATAAATATTTATTTGCCATTAACGTATTCAGTATGTTGAATATAGCAAGGTACATGTAGGCCAAGATCAGGAAAATGCGCAATCAGAAAAAGATTAGCATTCCAAAAAATGAGATGGGAAAAAACTAAGTTAACAATCAGGTACTTATACCATGAACACACATCGTAAGCCGAACGGGCAGCTATTTTCCCAATAGGTGGCCACTCAGTTACCAAAACTTAACTGAAAATATGAAAACATACATAAGGCGCCAACAGCACAAAAAATTTAAACACCAAGGCAGGCATGAAACGAAAGAACCCCCACAGAAGTATCGCATTGGAACGATCAGTAATATAAAATTACTGGCGGGCTTAAATAGATTTTTCAGGTACCTAGCCTCACCCTCAGCTTATGCAGCGATTCATAGCATTTAGTTAGCTGTTCAGTCCTCGTGGTCAAACTAGTCAATGAATCACCAAGAACAAACTGCTCAATCATGATAAACATCCTGATGAATCAAAAACGAGGACCCAACAGATTCAGTAAGCTATCCGATGATTGAGATCCCTGGGCGCCGAATAACTTATTAACTCCGGAGCAAAAGAAAAACACCAGTTGGACCCCGGTGGGCCAAGCAACAGACAAGAAGCTCCGGCCCAAACCAACTAAAATGAATAGCTTTGAGTCTGACGCCCGACCCACCGGCTTGCAATTAAAGAAGGCGGCATAGTTATTAACCATGATTGGGTTTAAAACTAAGCATTAGACTATCGCATAACATTCAAGTTATAACCTATATGTCTGTAACGTGTAAGGATTTTTCTGAACTGAAAAGAAAAATCGTTCCTTCCTATAAGTTTCTCAAATTTGTAATCCAAGTCACCATAAAATTCTTGTTCCGAAAGGCCCTCACCTAAAAGCGTCTTTAATCCAACATTATATTGAAATTCAATTCATAGAACGTGTCTATGATAAAATTTAAAAGATGGTTTTCGAAGTTTTTGATACCGATAACCCTGTTGGAGAAGTTTGGCCGTCAAACATTTATTTCATGCGTTGAAGTCCATTACATGATTGCAGACTCTAGCAAACCTAATAAGTTGAGAAATGTATTCACCATAAGAAGCACGACAAGGAACGTCACCATCCAAAAACGGAAAATTTACTATTATCAAAATCAAAGTCATCGCGCTTATCATAAATTTTAGAAGAAACAAATCCATTTGCAACAGAAAGATGTAAATCTAAAAAGGGGGCTTCGGTATCTGAGATATTGGCTTTGTTCAATTGTAGTTCAGGTGGATAAAATTGATTGATCATTCCTTCAAAATAAGGGTTGTCAATGTTCAAAAGGTCATCGAGTTACCTAGACGTCGAATTATAAGGCTCGATAACATAAGCTTGATTATCCTGGTTAAGAGAATCCATTAAATCTCTTTCGTAGCAGAATAAAAATAAATCAGCTACGAGAGGTGCGCAATTTGTACCCATCGGAATTCCAACAATTTGTCTGTAAAACTTGGTCCCAAACCTAATATAAATACTATCCAGGAGATAGGATTAGGTGTCGCACACATTCTGACATGACCAAAGTGTATACCGACTTTGGTCACCGGAAGTGAAAAAGGCCTTTCTGTCATTACAGGCCCAATAAAGTACACGATAGTTTTTAATGCCATTTTGAAGGTCCACTCTATCAAATCCAGAAGTTTTTCGTTAATTAGATTACGTGGTAATGTTGTATAAGAGTAGAAAAATCATATGTTTACAAGCTCGTCGCACGGAACCTTCTATACTTCAATTTACTGCGCACCTCGCCAGAATTTTTTATTGACCAAAACCAATTTTAATTTGAAGTTTCATACACTGTCTCAAAGAATCTTATGACATGAGATTTGATAGCAGTTAGACAGGAAGTTAATAATTTAGAGTTCAGTAGTACTACAAGAGCTCGAATTTGCAATAAATCTAGCTTTGTATGGTCTTTTGTGAAGCTTCGGTAACCAATACATCATAGGAAGTTTGTCAATATGTATTTGCCATTAACGTATTCAGTATGTTGAATGTAGCAATGTTTTATATATGTACAGCTGTACTGGATTTTGTTATGAGGCTAAATTCAATTGTGTCAGTTCTGGAGTGATTGTCCAATCGTCTGTTTTCTCTCTCTCTCTCTTTTTTTCTCTCTTTCTCTCTCTCTCTCTCTCTCTCTCTCTCTCTCTCTCTCTCTTTGCTTGATATTAGTATTATTTGTTGCATTAAGGTCCCAAATAACTACAATGTAACTTGGGTCATGTCGGAAGGGACCATTATGTAACCACAATTGGCGCCTACACTTTGATCATGTCAGAATGTATGCGATGCCTTATCCTATTGCCTGTATAATATTTTATCAGATTCGGTACACATTTTTGGAATTCCGATGGGTACAAATTGTGCCCCTCTCATGCTGATTTATTTTTATACTGCTACGAAAGCGATTTCATAGATTCTCTTTACAACGACAATCAAGCTGATGTTATTGAGGCATTTAATTCGACTTCTAGGTACCTTGATGACCTTTTGAATATTGACAATCCTTATTTTGAAGGCATGGTCAATCAAGTTTATCCACCAGAGCTACAGTTGAATAAAGCCAACGCCACAGATGCCAAAGCCCCATTTTTGGATTTACATCTTCCTACTGCAAATGGATTTGTTTCTTCTAAAATTTAAAAACGCGATGACTTTGATTTTGATATAGTAAATTTTCCGTTTTTGGATGGTGACGTTCCTCGCAGTGCTTCGGATGGTGTATACATTTCGCAACTTATTAGGTTTGCTGGAGTCTGCAATCATGTAGCAGACTTCAACGAACGAAATAAATGTTTAACAGCCAAACGTCTCCAGCAGGGCTATCGGTATCATAAACTTCGAAAAACATTTTCTTAATTTTATTGCAGACACTGTGAGTTCATTTCCATTTAGTGTTGGGCTATAGACGCTTTTAGGTAAGGGCCTTTCGAGACCAGAATTTTATGGTGACTTGGTTTACAAATTTAAGAAACTTATAGGAAGGAGTGATTTTTATTTTCAGTTCAGAAAAAAATCATAACACGTTACATACGTATAGGTTATAAATTGACTGTTATGCGACAGTCTGCATGCTTAGTTTTTAACCCAATCATGGTTGATAACTACGCTGCCTTCTTTAATTGCATGCCGGTGGGTCGGGCGTCAGACTTTATGATGGCCCTGACACAAAGCTATTCATTTTAGTCAGTTGGAACTGGAGCTTCTTGTCTGTTGCTTGGATCACCGGGGTTCAACTGGTGTTTTTCTTTTGCCCCGGGTTTTAGCAAGTTATTCGGCGCCCAGGGCTCTCCATCGTCGGAAGCTTACTGAATCTGTTGAGTCCTCGTTTTTGATTCATCGGTGCGGTTAATATCATGATTTATTCGTTTGTCCTATATGATTAATTGACTAGTTAGAGATTCACCACGAGGACATAACAACTAACTAAATGTTGTGACCCTCTGCAGAAGATGAGGGTGTGGTTAGGGTCCTGTAAAAACCCTCAGAATTTTATATTACTGATCGTTCCAAGGCGATACTTCTGTTATGGTTCTAATTGTTTTGTGTTTTGGAGTAGAATTTTTGTGCTGTTGGAGCCTTAATACGTTTTCATATTTCTATTTAAGTTCGGGTAACTGAGTTGCCACCTGTTGGGGAATAGCTGCTCACTCGCCTTACTGTTTCTTGGTATAAGTACCTAAGTATCATTTTATGTTTTTTCCCACCCCTCGGTTTGTGGAGTGGGAAATTCTTTCTGATTGCGTCATTTCCTGATCATTGCCTACTTGTACTTTTTTTCTAATTTCTGAGACCAGTCTATTCTAGCGCCAGTTATTGACAGCTTGCGCTTCTTTTTCTTTATTAGAACACTCACTCTTCCATTTATTCACCGAATAGCTTCATTAATAATGTTTTAAAGAATGCTGTTGAAACATGAAATTAGAATTTTAACATATTAGGCTAATTCATTGGTGCTTCTGCATGATTTAATGAGTTCCACAATGCTTCGTCTGATTCGTTTTCAGCAATATTAGACGTTTAATTGAATAGGTGCTCACAGACCAATGTCGTCACATTGAATCTAAGTTATAAAGTCGATATACTAAACCCTTGCAACAGGATCCCCTAAAATATTTTAGATTTAAAGCGATATATCTTAGATATAGAAACATAAACTCTCCCTATAACCTTTTTAAAATGGGCAGTATATAATTAATTAGTCCAAACGTTAAGCTTTTTTGGCGATACGACGCGAATGCAAATAAAGCTAACAACGATATTATCTGATTTCACGGAGCCATTCAATTGGAAATAAGCGATATATGAATGACAGAAAACAGCCACGTAATGAAATATTCAGCCTAGCAGATCAATTACTGTCAATAACTCAGTGGCTGCGAACGGAAATTGCGAGAAAGTGACTCTTTTGGGCAATAAACGCTTGGTTCGACAAATTATTAAACGAAAGAATACGAGTCTGACAGACGGAAAGATCAAAAGAAGATGATGACGTAAATTTTCATTTTCGCTGGCAAATTAAAAGAATATGAGAGAGAGAGAGAGAGAGAGGGGGTCAGAAAAAGTCTAATAGCGTATGAAACTGTTTTCGAATTGAGAATATATTGTGCCTAGATACCATGAACATGTCATATGAAATGTATAAAAATTAAGTCAGTTGTGTAAAATAAATGTTTTTGTTCTGATGATTTATGATTTTGTCGTTAACATCCTGCTTACTCATCTTACCAATAATCTGTCAACTGTTTCGCAATTATTTATTGAGAAATTCTCCTCTAAAACCGTAGTGTAGCTGTAGCTTTATAGGATTATTACGTGAGATGAGGAATCATCAATATTGTGAAATTCTGACACCATGGACGCCTCGCACGAGACAAGATACATGTTAACAGATAGTGCAGCACAAGTTTGCATGCAATTGCAAACTTTTTACTTTTTAAAATGCTCCAATTTTCTTCTTTCTGTCCATGAGTCAAGACAAGCTCCATAATCATTAAACCTTAGCTTGACTTAACTATCGCTCTGTTGCAGCGAATCTGCCTTTTGTTCATCAAGAATTGTGAAATCCCTATCTAAATCGGTTGTCAATGATCATTGCCTTGAGATGACAAAGTTATATTTATGCCCATTTGACATTACAATGCATGTTACACTGTTGTTCCCCTCTTGTTCCACAGCTATGAGTTAATACAAGTACGGCGTAATCAATGACCAGGAATCAGCACTGGTGGAGCTCAATTTTCCGCCAAAGGAACCGGTATCAACCAAATTATAAATAAGTTCAAACACAAAGAGAAACATTGGGTTAAGTTAACTGAATCATATTCAAACTATGGAAAATGTGCACCTGAAAGACCATAACACTTTGGTTGAGAACTTTTATAGTGTGGGCGTAAAGTAGCAAGGTGTTAGTATGGCACACTGTGTCTTGAAATGCAAGTATGTTTTAGTTAGTTAACTTTTCTAACGCTAGGTTAAGGAAAAGTTTGTTTTATTTTCATTCAACCATTTACTATTTTATAGTATAAAGCAAATTATCTATTCTATGAATATGCATGATGAAGTTTTGCAGCCACATTAATATTTAAGACGATGCTTGCAAGTGCTTGTGTCTAGTCAGAATAAATAATTCATCATAATGTTCTCTATCTGATTTTATCTAACTGAACATTATTTCCAGTACGACAAATATTTAGACATCAAAGAAACCAGTCACAGGAAAAGCAAAAGTGCTGTTACAACTAAATGTTTGTTCTTGGCAATCTAGGTCACGAAGGATACTGGGCCTACTTTTTACACTGAAGAGCTTTAAAAACGCAAAAAAAGAAAATTGGTAATTTTTTGCACCAAGGATATTTTAAGTCTTCCGTAACAGGTGAAAGGGATCAGTAACTGTACTCTGCTTCCATTTTTACACGAAACCGGCATTTGTAAAGTCACTGACCACACACAGGAATAAAAAGCCATTTTATACTTTTTGCCATGTGGCGTCACGTTGAATTAATGAAGAAAAATTTGACCATTTCACACGGAGATATTACATATCTAAAAACACTTTAGTTTTCGTTTTGTTTCATTTTTGACAATTCTACGGGTTTTTTGAAAATGAATTATCCAGCACAATGGAATTTTTACTAACTTTATAACGTATATGTGACGCCACGTGACGTCATAATTACCATTTTTCATCTATACGACACTGCAGCAGTCCCTTCGAGGCTATTGGGACAGTGAAAGGTTGACACCGGTCTGATCAACCGAATTTTTCACGTCAAGGCACTAATGTATCATGAGATTTGACGTAAAAACGCTATATTACGTGGATTACGTCGACAATGACCAATCAGACAAGCTAGCATTATTGTCATGCAATCAAGGCAATTGGCAAAACCTGTGCTTTTAATAAAATAGCAATGCTCTTTGTGCCAAGGAACAAATTGTAGTCGTGCTCAATATTTTTTGCAATTTTGGATTTTAGGGGTATAGCTATAGCAAGGACTGTAACTCTCACATTTCTCATTTTTTGATACGAAATTCACAGCATAGTTTTCAAACATATCAATGTTTATATGTGTCAAATTTCATAAAAATCGAACTACTAGAAGTATGAAAATACAATTGAATTACAACTTTTGCGTTTTTAAAACTTTTTAGTGTATAACTTCCAATGCACAAGTGTATTGGCTAATGGGCAAGGACGTTCTGGTCAACTCTCCGTTATTACAAAATGTTAATATTATGCTTATTTTGTCAGAAATAGTTGAGGCAAATATAAGTCAAACAGGAACACGTTCAGTAACCTCACATATATTCAATGCAAATTTAGATCAGATCATTTATCTGTAAATATGGGTCCATATAAATAAGTCCCATTTAAAATGGTACAAGTAGGCAACGATCAAGAAAAGGCGCAATCAGAAAAAGATTCCCACTCCCAAAAGCGAGGTGGGAAAACACTGAATCAACAATTAGGTACTTATACCATGAAAACATATCGTAAGCCGAATGAGCAGCTATTTTCCCAATAGGTGGCCACTCAGTTACCTAAACTTAACTAAAAATATAAAAACATACATACACGCGTAAGGCGCCAACAGCACAAACATTTTTAACATCAAGACATAAAACAATAAGAACCACCACAGAAGTATCGCCTTGGAACTATCAGTAATTACTGGCGGGCTTGTAACAGTTGTAACAGCACAATTGCTTTTTCTGCCAAACATCACAAACATATTCAGGGGATAATCCAAAATAACGTGCCTGGACTTTTGCTGTAGCCATTCAGTTACATGTTCATATACATATGCTTTTCCATATCTCTTTAGTATCAATGACCCTTAAATTATAATGCCAATGTCCGTAAACGCCCTTTCAGGTCCTTAATACGTCTTCATTAGTGACATCGCATGTGGTGTCTGTACAATACATTATCACATATTATTAAAAGTATTTACTTTTTTCGAACAACGTTGCTGCGCTCGAGTTTATTGTTGTTTTATGCAGTATCATATATACTCTTCGATTTTGAAATTTATTTTCCTTTCTTGCTTAAAAGAAGAAAAAAATGCTTTAGATTGTGCCATTCCTGATAATTGCATATTTTTCGACGTATGTCCTTTTTAGCTCACCTGAGCCGAAGGCTCATGGGGAGCTTAAAGTATGGTAGTCGAGTCGGCGTCCCTCCGTGCTTGCGTGCGTCCGTGTGTGCGTCCGTTCACATTTTCAAAGATCTTCTTCTCTGAAACCGCTTGGCCGATCAAAGCCAAATTTTATGTGGAGCATCCATGGGTAGGGGGAACGAAAGTTTGTGTTTTTTATTTTGATCGGATAAGAACTTTGGTTGCTATGGCAACTAAAGCTTCCCATAGACTTATAATGGAGAAAAGTGAAAATTGCCTATTTTTGCTGTCTTGTTTGAGATATTTGAATTTTGTTTTTGCAGAAATGTTTATTGAGTAGTCCTCTAAGTTTCATGTGACTTTTGTCCTAATCCTTCAATTTGATTGGTTGCAGGGGCCCCATATAGGGCAAAATTTCGAAAAACATTCAAAAATCTTCTTCTCAAAAACTGTCCAGGGGATGAAGCCTATACTTTGTATACACGTTCCTGACAGTTGCCTCTACATAATTTGTGTTTTTTATTCCAGGCGGATAAGAACTCTGGTTGCTATGGCATCTTAAAGTTTCCATAGACTTATAATGGGAAAAGTGGAAATCGGCTATTTTTCCTCTAAAATTGCAGAAACTTGAATTTTGTTTTTGCAGAAATGTGTATTGAGTAGTGTTTGACGTTTCTTGCGAGTTTTGTCCTAATCCTTTATTTTGATTGGTTGCTGGGGCCCCATAAAGGGCAAAATTTAAAAAAAAAATAAATAAAAAAAAACAAAAAAAAAAAAAAAAAACATTCAAAAATCTTCTCCTCAGAAACTGTCAAGTGGATGAATCCTGTACTTTGTATACATGTTCCTGACAGTAGCCTCTACATAATTTGTGTTTTTTTTATTCCAGTCGGATAAGAACTCTGTTGCTATGGTAACTTTAAGTTTCCATAGGCTTACAATGGGAAAAGTGGAAATTAGCTATTTTTTTGAAACTATTGCAGCCTGAGATCTGAAAAGTGGTAGATGCAAACAACTAAAGGATTAGATGAAGGTATATGATTAATAATTTAGGTCAAGGTCATCTCTTGACCTTGGCCGGTCTGTCGTCCATACACACTTTTAAAAGATTTTTTTCTCTGAAACTACTTGATCAATCAAAGCCAAATTTTATATGAAGCATCTATAGGAAAAACTTTTAAAATGTCATTTTAAGTGAAAGTCTTGCAGGAAATGTGCAGTAAGACTGAAATTTAATGATTCTGAAACAAAAATGAACCCCAGGAGCCCATCTGCCTTTAAAATGTTATTTCTTTGAAAACTATTGCAGCCTGAGAACTGAAAAGTGATAGATGCAAACAACTGATAGAGTAGATGAAGGTATGTGATTAATGTAGGTAAAGGTCGATTTTGGAAACATAGGCAAACATGGAAACATGGGAAAAAGTGACAACTAGGTCTCGGGTAAGCAGTTACAGGACCAATGATCCTATGGAAACCATTGCAGCCATAGGCCTGAAACTTGACCAAGATGACCGTCATACCCATATATGGAGAAAAAAACAACACTTTGTCCAGTGACTGTACTTGTTGACTCTCAGGTGAGCGATCGTTGCCCATGGGCTACTTGTTGTTAAATGTTACAGCTGCTAAAATGTCTATCTGGTTGTCACGTTATTTAGAACTTAAGACTGAATATATCTTGGCGACATATTTCCTCTTACGTCGACTCTTGGTTAAACTGAATCATAATCAATCGTACGATTGTACGATTGGCTGGTCATAAGATTTTTGATAAGACTTTGCATGCAATGTTTGTAAAATATTTTCCGAGATCGTGTTTCTGCTTTCTTAATTTCCGTATCGGGGTCAAGGAAATGACCCCCAAGAAAATATTAAGACAAGTCTTAAGCGCCGTTGGACCGGGCCTTAACGTATACTGCAAGCATTATTACAGCATGAATTTGTGATAATAAACATGATATTTACAGAAACCAATTTAAGGTTACATGTACCATCATCACCATTTTCAACCGTCATCTTATAATTACTAGAACGTTTTGATGATGAAATTTTAAATCAGTCATACTGTACAAATATACGTTGTATAGTCCATATAAATGGTAAATTCTCTATTCACAACTATAAACAACCGTTACTACTGTTTCTTTCATCGCTTGTGTTTCTCGCTCATGGTATAAACAATATTGCACTTGTGTTTATAAGAAGAAAAACAATTCCTGACATTAACATCTTCAGACCGAATTATACGAATATAAATCTAGAAAGCTGATAACTTAATAAACTTTACATTTGTGTGACCAAAGGCTTCACGCAATGGATGATAGTATTTTGTAACACGCTTAGCGTCTCCAAACAGTGATGGTGAAAACGTCAAACAATGTCAGTTACACAAATATGTATGACGTATGTGAAGGTTAATATAATCAATGATCAGGAAATGCCACAATCAGAACACAACTTCCACACTGAAATCAGAGGTTGGAAAATTAAATTGAAAATCAAATACTATTACAAAGATAACAAATATTAAGCTGAATAAACAGCGATATCCGTAAAGATGGCCACTTAGTCTTCCAAAATTAACTGAATTAACAAAAACAAACAACAAAACACAAACAATTAAAAAGACAACAGAAATATCGCCTCAGAACGGTCATTATATTTCTCAAAAGTGGTGGCCTAAGAAGGCGTTATTTAAATCAATATCAGTACATATTGATTATTATTCTTGCGTGGTCCAATCCAGGGAGAGGCTTATGACCCCTAATCACTTAGATAAACCTTTAATGTATGGTTTTCTACCTGTTCTACTTCAAAGAAGGAACAAGACAATCATGGTTAGAATGGCACAGATGGCATCTGTTATAATATGTTATCATAAGCTTTGCAACGTTTCATTACATAATTTCACTTCTGACCATTTTTGGCACACCATTGAACTTTTACTGCTCATCTTAATTTCGTACAGACTGCATCCATCCTTCCACCATTACTGTGTGGGCAATGTGGTGTACAGCTAAATGCGTGCTCGTACATATCTCGAATTTTTCAGGTAAAGCTACAGGCATAATGCCACAAAATAAATATCTTCGTAATGGTTAGCTAAAGCTAAAAGTTCAGCTAGATGGGAGTTCCAATGACAACAACAATAGTCTTATCCGAAGACCAAGGCAAAGCTGTCAATTTTATAAGTATGTTGGATAAAATTGTTCTACACACGCCTCAGACTACTACAGTTTACATACTTAGTGTTTAACACGTCACAGATACATGTAATGTAGTCTGCGAAGACAGACGATTTTATGGCACTTTTCACCCCAACTCCTCAATACACTGACCAACAGAATAATTGCTTTAAGTGCACTGGTCTACTGAATCTACTAATCCTGAAATCCTGATAGGAAAGGAACACGATGATTAGCTCCTTTGGGAAATCATCTAGCAGAATCAGGAAATAAACCATTTGGTAATTACCATCACGACCTCATTTCTGGAAAGTCAAACATAAGTTACAAGTAATTCTTTGTCAGTATGTCAGTTTGGTAGAGTAACCTTAATGTCGAAGAAAGTTCGTGAATGTTGCTTTTATAGCGACATCAGATCTGAATTGTTTAACACAGTATGTGTATATGGGAGATTGAATCACACGTGACAAATGAATATTTGTGACTGTGTGTGCAATGCAAAATGTGTCCAAACGTCGTGAAATTAAAGCTTTGAAGCTTCAGAATTATAGGCAGCACTATTTTGAAAATGTAGATCCTTTAATCGAGGTTGACGCCCGTCTGATTGCTGACGTATTTGATACATCTCTCCACTGTCACATTGAAAGTTGAAGGCCTTCATTTAGCACTCCGATTATTGAAGGTTTCAGTTTTCACAAAAAGGCGCGAACGAGAATTCTTGAGTTCAGTATCACATTATATATCATACACAAAAAGGTCATATTGAAATAACAATTAGGGATCAAGTTCGTCAGAAAAAGGCTTGGACGCATTTTATTTTAGCGGTGACTTTCAGGCGTATTACAGTCTAGGCTTCGAGTTTCTGTCATCGAACAGCTCTTGGAGCTGTTGATTTCAGCATAGTGGCAGTAAAAACACACGTGATTCCAAGGACAGTGCACTGAAATACCTTTGCAGTTTAAAAATCAGAGAATACATGTACGTCTTCAAAAGCAAAAAATTCTCGAAGTTAAATAGCATTAGGAAAATGTATCCATGAAAAGTATACCCCCTTGAACCCCAATTTTATATAGTAAATCTGGGGCATACAGATCTAACTTTTTATCCAAACCATACGAGGGGTGATCGGAAAGTACGTATAAAAATGCTGTAAAATAAGTTTGCGTCAACCGATTGATATGAAATTTAGTACGAATAAACATTGTTCATTTTGTAATTAAATGCCATTCTCATTTTAAAACAATGACGTCAGACGTTCATGCACGAGGCAGCGTAATGACGTCACTTCACGTGACCCGGCGCAACTGTACCCCTGGGTTGACTTTGTTAGTGTATTTGATGGGGTTGGGAAAGTTGGTCTACATGTTTTGATGGAAACTAATTTTCCAACATTAATTGACCATTTTTCGAAAATATATGGCATTCTGATGCTTTATCTACTAATACGGTGAAATTGAATGAACAGGTTAGCGTAAAATATGCAAGAACGTCGATTTCATTTTGTAAACTTAAATTCAATACCTTGTTTTCTGGTCGATGTTTAACGAAATGATAAAAGACTGGTATAAACTATAAGTAGTAGAGACAATGTCAAGAATAGATATGCTTCGAGCTTGCAGAAAATATATACTTTTAAAATAATGACTTCCCGAAAATGCAACATTTTCGAAAATCTTAACAGTTTTGTCTATTTGACACAGTCGGTATTTGCAAGACTCTACAGACAAATCCATTCGATAAACAACCTCGTAACTTTACAAATATAAGCCGTGTACGTTGCAGTTAATGAGTATTAAATAAAATGTGGGCTTACGCAATCAAAACGGGTGTTACAATACTTTGAACTAAGAAGTATTTTGAAATAAGAATAAAATTTCGACGTTACGTTGCGCCGCATAAAGTTAGGCGGTGTTTCCATAACGACAGCTGCAACGCACGTGCGCGTTTTATGCATGCGTTATTGCAATGGATTAATTGCATATATATTGCATATATATTTTTCAAAATTCACAGCTATAAAAGATGCTGTTTAGTGCATGGGCGTGTTTTGTAATGGCGAAATATGTTATATGCAATAAACAACAAACAGGAAAATTCAAGCTTTAAAAATGAAAGTTGCCATGGCAGTTCCATGATCCATTCTACATAGTATACCATGTCATAAAGTTGAACAAAGGTACCGAAGGTTGATGTATGAAGAGAAGCCAGCCTAACTTCAATTTTAATGGTGTTCTGAAAGAAAAAAAAAAAAAAAAAAAAAAAAAAAAAAAAAAAAAAAAAAACGTGCGTGAAAAATCCCTCTACAACAAAACAGCATATTTGTGCCAATATATGTTGGTCATACGGTTGACAAGACGTCACGTTGACAGGCAATAGAAAATACATGTGCGTCGATATTGTGTACACTTTGAAATTACGCACATCATCGTTTAAATTGTTTGTCAACTTACTCATATTCTGACAAAAGACTAACATGAGGGGGTATTATACTGTAAACATTACACTATGGAATAAACACCACATGAACTTGGCAACAATGAGACGTACCCTAAATCAAAGAGAAACTCAGGCAACCATTCATATCCGTTTCGACACTATACATACTCACGGAGCCTGGAGTATTGCACGAAGTACTACGTAATGCCGTTAGATGTGTGAAATGGGGGCCTTTTACGTAGCACACGTTTTGGATGTTATTGATTGAAAAGGGAAATGAGATCAAATGTAAATGATACTTTTTGCTGTGTAACAGTTTAAAAGGCCTAATAATAATGAATGTGAAACTAGCACTCGTGCGCATTATAGAATGTGATTAATTCGACAAAAGTTTGATTGGCAGCAAAAACGCGTTTCAAAACCAGCAAGCGACAGTATTTCACAAGTATCTACTGAACATATCTACGATTCATCCAGTGGTGATTCTAGAAAAATGCGACAACTCGATGCAACATGGGAAAAACATAACTCACAAATATGCTAATTTCTTATTCCGCTGAACGTTTCATAAATTAATTATCTTAAGCCCATAATTATAACAACTCTCTTTTATTTTCAACAAGTACATGAAACTAAACCAGACCTCGCTGCATTTAGATATCAATTATGAAAGGTTGAAAAGAAAATCATAACGTGCACCATTACATCATTCTTAAGGCGACGGAAAGAATAGTTAGACACTGATACGAAGGGAACGTTTTAACCGTCAGTACGTGATTACTTGCAGTTTGAAAAAAAAACTTCTATCTGCATAGTTTGCATAAATATTTATTTGCCATAAATGAATTCAGTATGTTGAATATAGCAATAGTTATTTGCCATTAACGTATTCAGTGTGTTGAATATAGCATTGTTTTATATACAGCTGTATTGAACATATTGCTTGCTAAAACTATTAGTAATATTAAGATGAACTGTACGTTCGTATGCATTTGAACAAAATATGTAATAAGTTGGCTTCTTTGAAAAGAAACCGTTGAAAAGGTCAGCAGCAATAAGAGCTACCATGGAAGCTTGTTTTTTTTTTTTAGATTTTCAGTACTGATATTTCCCTAATTCGTCATTTATTTCGAATCTCGTATGTTTCAGTTTCGTTTCATATACGCGAATTTCGTTTCATTTTATGAAAGACAGACCAGTGTAAATCTTTGAAATCTTATGGTCCCGAAAGGCATTCGTCAACTGCTTACGGTGAATTGTCTGCTCAACATAGACTAGTAGTTTTTATTAAACGCTTTGTTTGACATAACGCGTAATAAGCATAGGGTAGTCGGCCATGGGTACACTTTTCTTCACATTCAAAGTTAACACAGTGGAAAAGGTAATGAGGGACCTTTTACAATAAGGTGAAATAGCCTCAAATGGCGGAACCGTCGGGGAATTTTTTTTACAATTTTGGAACTGTCACGTACGCCATGCGTATCACTTGAATGTGTTATTGTGTAATGTGGTCATATTTTACGCCATAATCCCTATTTACTGTACCTTCTACGTACTTTATTTGTTATATTTGCAATCTCAACCATATATACTGCTCTCTCTCTCTCTCTCTCTCTCTCTCTGTGTTTGATTTTAGTATTTTTGTTGCATTTTGGGCTCAAATAATTACAATGTAACTTAGGTCATATCGGAAGAGACAATTATATAACCATATTTGGCTTCTAATTTCTGAGACCAGTCTTAAATGCACTTTCTATCGCCAGTAATTGACAGCTTGCGCTTCTTTTTCATTAATAGACCACTCACTCGCCCATTTATTCACTGAATCGCAATTAATGTTTTAAAGAATGCTGTTGAAACACGAATTAGAATTTTAACATATTAAGCTAATTCAATGTCGCTTCTGCATGATTTAATGAGTTATGCAATGCTTCGTTTGATTCGTTTTCAGCAATATTATACTGAATAGGTGCGCATAGACATAGACCCACTTCGCCATGATTAAATGTAAGTTATGAAATCGATAAACTCATAACTCCTCTCACCAGTATCTCATAGACCATTGTAGATGTTAAGTGATATTACTTAAATTCTTCCTACAACCTTTAAAGTACACTTAGAATTTATCAGTCCAAACGTTTAGCTTTCTGGCGATACGATGCGAATGCAAATGAAAGCCAACAACGATATTATCTAATTTCACGGAGCCATTCAATTGGAAATAAGCGATATATGAATGACAGAAAACAGCCATGTAATGAAATATTCAGCCTAGCAGATCAATTACTGTCAATAACTCAGTGGCAGCGAACGGAAATTGCGAGAAAGTGACACTTTTTGACTATAAACGCTTGGTTCGACATACTATTAAACGAAAGAATAAGAGTCTGACAGACAGAGAGATCAAAAAAAGATTATGACGTAAATCTTTATTTTCGCAAGCGATATGAAAGAATATGAGAGGGGAAGAAAGAGAGAGAGAGAGAGAGAGAGAGAGAGAGAGAGAGATGGTGGAGACTGAGAGAGAGAGAGAGATAGTGGAGAGAGAGAGACAGACAGACAGACAGACAGACATACATGGTTGTTAACACTAGACAGAATTACAAGAGACTGTTATATTTGAATATCACGTCTATCTAAAAGGTATACAGAGTATATCGTTAGTAACTCATATCAGTTAAACGGAAATATTTTAAAGCATTGTTCCTAAAATAATATAGTTTGAATACAACATATTTATGGTAACGTAAAAATGGTTTCCGCAGTGCCGATGAATCAATAATATTATTGTCATAAGCACAACCATAATTAGTGAAGTAAGAGGAGTTTTGCTTCCCTGACCAAAGACAGCAATGAACGAAAGTACCAGTGTATGTAACGTGTAAAGTACGTATTATAATATATATTTGAAAACGTTGGGCGATTTGAAGGTCCCAAAGTCATGTCTACACTACAAGCCGAAACAACTTGGAACATTGACTTAAAAGCTGCCTAAGTATCTGTATACGTCTCCATACGTCTTATGCGATAGCTTACTATTCGATCGTACTATGTAACGTGTAAAGTACGTATTATAATATTTATTTGAAAACGTTGGGCGTTTTGAAGGTCCCAAAGGGCAATGCCACTTTATAAAGTCATGTCTACACTACAAGCCGAAACAACTTGGAACATTGACTTAAAAGCTGCCTAAGTATCTGTATACGTCTCACTACGTCTTATGCGATAGCTTACTATTCGATCGTATAAATGTATACCATAGCATATTCATATAGTGCAAAAGTTTAATTTGAACCTGCCAAAAGACTGTTCGGCAATAATTGATTGAATGCATGCAAATGGGCCAAATTTATTTTGCGACATTGCAGTGAATTAGTAATTTGAAACGGAGCTGTTATTGACTTGCTCTGATAATTTATAAATTGTCGTTAACATCCTGCTTACTCATCTTGACAATAATCTGTCTACTGTTTCGCAATTATTTATTGAGAAATTCTCCTCTAAAACTGTAGTGTGGTTGCTTAATAGGATTATTACGTGAGATGAGGAATCATCAATATTGTAAAATTATGTCGCCATGGACGCCTCGCATGAAACGAGACACATGTAAACAAATAGCACAAAACCAGCTTGCATGCAATTTCAAATTCCTTACGCAGCAAATGTAATGTTAAGTTCTCATGCCAAGTTGTCTTCTTTTTATTTCTCTTAGAGTCAAGAATGGAGTCATACTCATTAAACAATGAGTAAACGTGACTTTACTATCGGTCTGTTGCAGCGAACGGGCTAACCTGCCGACAGTTCATCAAGAATTGCGAAATCCCTTTCTAAATCGGTTCTCAATGTTCGTTGCCCTTTGTTGAGTGAATTATATTTATGCCATCTTGACATTTCAAGAATTGTGAAATCCCTCACTAAATCGGTTTTCAATGTTCGTTACCCTTTGATGACTGAATTATATTTATGTCATCTCGACATTTCAAAATCTGCATAAATTATGCGAAAACAAAGACGCAGATCCGCTTTGCAGTAACTGCGAAGCTGATCAGCGCCTTTGTTTTAGCCACACGGTTAGTACAATTCGTCTTCTTCTTAAATATGAAATTTCAAGTTTCTAACCTTCTTCTGTTATTGTACAGCCCAGTTTGTATCGGACCTGGTCGGAACCCAAATTGTTGGTTCTCTCACGCACAGGCTCGTATGTGACACACTTGTTCCAGCAATGAGCTAATGGAGGTACTACGTAATAAATGACCAGGTCCCGAGGTAATAAAACTTTTTTTCTAGCTCAGCTCAGCTGAGCATGAAATTTCAACTGCTCATAAATGTTGAAATAATAAAAATTAGTGGAAAATTCAGGTTCAAAACTCAAAAACTAGTAATTTATCATGCTCATAAATGTTAAAATGCCAACAATTATTGGCATTTTAACATTTATGAGCAGGATAAATTTTAGACTCAGTTGAGCTGAGCATGAAAAAATCTTTATAATCAAGGGGCCAGGAGTCGGCACAGATGGAACCCAATCACTGCCAAAGGACCGGGAATCAATCTACAAAGTAACAACTAAGTACTGACGCAAAGTCATACGAAGGCGAGTCCTTCCCCTAAAAGGTTATCAGGATGACAAGTCCCACAAACCCCAGTTTTTTGTTGTTGAAATTTGGATACACAGGGGTATACGTTTTTCTTAAATTTGATCCAAAATATAGATTGTGGGGACTCCTTAGAACCGTCGCTAAGGCGGTTCAAACGTGTATCAACAATAAAAGTTTGGTAAACAAATATTAAAAGATATTTTTAAAGTGAAATTTTTAATTTTCACAGCTTTCTATATTGCAGGGGCACGTTTTCGTGATGGTGTTAATTAAATTACTTGACCTATATTTACAGGTCTTGTATATACGTTTTGACCTATAATTTTCTGATATTTTGATTGAACTTGCGCCTTACCTACAATTCATAATACTTTTGTATATCATAGCATCTATAAACAGGAAATGACCTTAGGACAAGCCCCTTAGCTTACTGTCAGATCCTGGAAAACTTGTATTATATGTAATTGTATCCTGGGTGTTCAACAATGAAAATAAAGTTTAAACCAAATTACTTGAATTCAACTAAACAAAATCAACTAGTATACTAATTTTAGAATATCCAGGGTAACTTTAGGTGCCCAAGCTAGACTGTGTCAAAGCAAGCCATTTAATTCGATTCACTTTCCTTGCACTATGTAACATATGGATGTTTTCGTTAAAAAAGTTCCCATGTCGTCATTTTTGAAGCCAGCGTCTTACAATATTATTATAAAGTAAGACTTTGCTGTGAATTTGTTTTTTTTCTGTATTACTGCAGCTCCATTAACCATTAAGACGGGGTCTGTAAAGTCTGGAGCCTAGTCAAAATAAATTATTCATCACAATATACTCTAGCTTATTTTATCTTACAGAATATTATTCCATGTACGACAAAAAATAGACATCAAAGAAACTAGACAAAACAAGCGCCAGTTCTATTACGCATGCCTTTGTTCGTGGCAGTCAAGGACACATACAATCTTCGATTGACCTTATGACCATCAAAAACATTGGCCCATTTGCAAGGAAGGTCTAGTCACCTCTGTATGTGGCATTAATTTCGTCATATACAATATTATAATATTATTGACATTCTGTCACTAATAGATTTAGACTAAATTTGAAGGGAAAAATCATTTTCAGTAACTGCACATATGATTATTGCATATACAGATCAGATTAACTGTAAGTTGGCCCCTAGTAAGGAAAACTATCTCATACCCGTTTTAGACCCAGTTAATCATCACAAACATTTATATTTATATGGGCTTAATAATCCTTCCGTGGCGTCTTCCATATCCTGTGTCTCCCTAATGTTTAACAAAAGTATTCAATGCCAATATCCTAATGTCCCTAAATACCCATTCAGTGTCTCAATATTTATTGTTTTGTGACAATGTATCTGCCACTACTAACAGTTAATAAAGTCCACCGAGCTTTATTTTCCTTGCTTTTTTTTTAGCAAAAAAGTTGTTCTGATTGTGACAGTTCCGGATAATTTAACATCTTTCACTTAATTAAAGGCTAAATTTTATTTGGATTATAATTCACTGGTCAGAAGAGAAGCCACACCCACTAAATCTCCACAGGTAAATTCCAGGTGATTAAACTCCCACCAAGTGGCGCCAAAATTAGGTGTCATTTCTCAATTTTGTCTCAGAAACTAAACTGTCTGTCAAAATATCACTGAGCTCTCCAATTTACAACACAAGCTATATATAATCAAAAAATATCTATGGATAAGATGGGAAAAGTCCCTAGAGGCCTAAAACTGAGGGTTCAATTTTTATAACGCGTATTTTAGTCCTAAATGCAAATAGGTGGAGATAACTCTTGGCTTTTGCATCCACCCATACTTTATAATTTCTTACACTGCTAATGTTTATAGGGCAAAATTATAGTTTCCTATGTAGTTGACTGCAGTTTCTGCTATAAAAATTAGGATTAGGACAAAAGTCACACGAAACGTAGAGGACTACGCAATAAACATTTCTGCAAAACAAAATTCAAATATCTCAAACAAGGCAGCAAAAATAGGCAATTTTCACTTTTCTCCATTATGAGTCTATGGGAAGCATAAGTTGCCATAGCAACCAGAGTTCTTATCCGATCGAAAAACAAACCCACAAATATTCGTTCCCCCACCTGTAGATGCTACATGTATATGTGAAATATGGAAAGATTCGGCCTGGCAGCTTCAGAGGAGAAGTCGTTTGAAAATGTTGACAACGGACGACGGACGACGGACGCCGGCTCGACTACCTTACTATAAGCTCACCTTGTGAGCCTTCGGCTCAGGTGAGCTAAAAGTAGGCAATGAACAGGAATTGGCGCAATTAGAGAGAAATATTTTCCCACTCCAAAAATCCGACATGAGAAAAATACATATTAACAATTAGATACTAATACTAAGAGAACACATCGCAAGCCGAGTGAGCAGCTATTTTTCCAATAGGCGGTCAATCAGTTACCCAATCTTTACTAACAATATGAAAATGCACATAAGGCTCAAACAGCACAAAAATTCAACACCAAAACATAAAACAATAAGAACCACCACAGAAGAATCGTCTTGGAATAATAGATATTTAATTATGACAATTATTGGCAGGCTCAAACTAGATTTAGATGGTCATTTCCTCACCCTCAGCTACAATAAGTCATAATGTGCAAATACCAGTTGTATAGCTTATATCAATGGTCTATTTTCAAGAATCTTCAACTTCGTAATAGTATTGACGAGGGAATAAACGACTGCCACTACTGTTTCTTTCATCGTTTGTATTTCTCGCTGATGGTGTAAACAATATTGCCCTTGTGTTTATAAGACGAAAAGTGATTCTGACATTAACACCTTCAGACCGAATTGTATGAATATAAATCTGCAAAACTGATAACTTAATAAAGTTGACATTTATGATTCTGATCAAAGGCTTCACACAATGTTTTATAGTATTTCGTAACTCTCTTAGCGTCAGTAAACAGCTGACTCTAAATACTGACGATGAAAACGTCAATTAATGTCAGTTTAGCAATGATCGGAAAATGTCGCAATCAGACACTGAAAAACTCAACAACAGAAACGTAAAACATTTAGAACGAAAACAGAAGTATGGCCGTGGAGTGGTCAGTAATACAAAATTACGGGTGAGCGAGTAAATCGATTTTACATGCGCGTATCCAGTTTCTACCGTGGTTCACTCCATTTGATTAGTTGTTATGTCCTCATAGTGAATCTCTAACTAGTGGATGAATCGCCACTGACAAATAAATTATGATAAGCGCCATGATAAATCAGGAAAAAGGTCACAGGAAAAATATGCTGCCAGGCAAGACATCATTTTCAATCTGGAGCAAACGAAAAGCTCAAGTTCAATCGTAGTTGGCCAAGCAACAGACAAGAAGGTCGTGGCACCAACCAAATAAATTGAATAGTCTGAAGTCGGGGCTCGATCCATCGAAAGAAGCACAGTATTCAACCGCGATTGGGACAGAAACTTAGCATACAGACTGACCATTGCAACAGAGCGTCTTAAACACAGTATTAAAGTTTGGAATCAATTAACATTAACCTATGTAGCATTATATATTCTAAATGATACAAATAAAACGTTTGCCAAAAAGATTGTAAACAACGTCTGTTTAAAAAGTGTCCAGTTAATTTATGTTTAAGTCGACAGTAGTATTGTGGCATTAGAATGGTCACAAGCCAGCCCGCGGATCTACGAGATTATATCACAGGTCCGTAGTCCGAGAAAACGTTTGAATACACTACTGAGCGTCACTTACACGTACAACAAATGAATGTATGCGCTACATCGAGCAAGTTTTCTCGCATTACGGTTTACAAACACTATTCCAGGCCAACAATTATCTGTAGACAATAAAAGCCACGGGGACAATATCCCACCCTTCGATAGCTGTTCAGATGGAAATTAGCGGTCTCTTAATGACAGAAAACAGTTCCAATAATGAACTTTCAATCCTGTTATATCAATCAATGTCAATAACCAAGTATCAGCTAATGGCAATTCTGAGAAGATGACAATAGTGATAAAGTGACATTTAGGTCAACCCAAAGAGAGTGAATTAGACAGTGAGTAAGAGAGAGAAAAACGAGACCGATATTTAGTCAGCGTATGAACATGTAAAAGAACAGAGGCCTTTCTTCAAACAAATCAGACGCAAACATTTTTACACTAGTGCTGGTTAGCGGAAGAAGTCCCTCTGAAAATAGAAATGAGATAAATAGTTGCGTAAATATTTGGAAAAAAAGTTCTTCATGACGCAAACATTATGAAACTATTCATTGTACGTGGTTTCACTATCAATGTAGTAATTACCCGCTGAGCGACAGATGGGTATGTCATTTGGGTTCTCGGTGCATGCTTTTGGCTCGACAGGTCAAGAAAATAATATGCCCATCCGTCGCGAGGCGGGTAATTAAGTTAGCTTATGACTCCTCTGAATGCAATTTTAGTTTCTGCCCGACCTACACAACGACAAATCGAACATTGGTTACAAAAGATCTACTCGGAGCTTTTACGGAATATTACAGATGTTGCCCATTAGCTGTTGACCGAACAATGCACATGCAAAACAAGGAAGCTTGTCGACAGTCCTACTTGGCCATTGTCAAAATAAATCAGAATTGAGTATTTTCCCGTGTGCTTTTCAAACCGTTTGAAACATATTTTATTTTGTACTGTTAAGCATTTCATTCTAATTGTTTCTAATCAGCAATAAGAATTATCTTTTATTAAAACAGTTCATAGACTGGACGAACAAAGTATCTTTTCCTTTATATGCAAAAACATAAATTTCAGATACGTGTATATTGTATTGTAGAGTTTGAAACCTATGGACCCAACAGTTACTTTGTAAAATCCCCATAGTTACATGTACACATGTAGTTAGGAGCCATAGTACAAAATGCCCAACTCTATTCAAATGATACAGTTGGCCGTTTATCATAAACATAATCGCAATATAAAATGTGTGAAATTGGTTTCTGTTTCATTGTTCTTGCACATTAACAACAATAACCCTCTTATTATAATGTGAGGACCAGTAACCAACTTCAAACTCGAGAATGTAACGGCTGTGTCCGATAAGTGCTCAGCAATCGATATTCGTGCGCACTGGACAACTCTTTATTTTTATATTTGTTGATGACGTAACTGTTGCCCAACTTCTCAAACGAGGAAATAAAAATCGTTCGCAATTATATTTGGAATGAAGTCTGAGTGCGAATGACATGGCCACGCATTACTGAAGACATGTTTACATTGGAGTTTATGTGAAAAGAAGTTTTCACCACCTGTCTGGGGGTAAGTAAAGTCACTTTCACCACCTGTCTGGGGGTAAGGAAAGTCACTTTCACCATTTGTCTGAGTTCTCAGTCGAGGAAAAAGTGTCTCTCGTGGAAGAGGTATCTGTCAGTTGATCAAGAGGTCTCAGTTGTGGAAGTGGTCTCAATCGTGGAAGAAGTCTAAGTCGAGGAAGAGATTCCCATCGTTGAAGAGGTTTCATTCGAAGAAGAGGTTTCATCAGTCGTCGAAGAGATCCAACTCAAAGAAGAGGAAAAACCTCGGTTTTGGAAGAGGTCTCGATTGAAGAAGAGGTCTCAACTAAAGAAGGGGCATAGACTGTAGAAGATGAGGAGGTCTTGGTTGAGGAAGAGATATCTGTTGTGGAAAGGGTATTGGTCGATAAAGATGTCTCAAATGAAAATGAGGACCGAAACAAGGAAGCAATCCACGTCGCAGATGAGGGCAACGTCGGTGACAGAGTATATGTCGAGAAGGGGTCGAAGAAGAAGGAGTTGAGGAAGAAGGTCTACGTCGATGGAGATGTCTACGTCCTGGAAGTGGTCAGAAATGAGGGAGATATATATTGTTTGAGGAACAATTATAAATCAAAGAGCCCTCTATACAGCAGTCTGTCCTTTATGCCATGTGGAACAAGGTAAAATGAATTCGGATATCAAAGGGGATTATACGTATTTTAAACATTTAGGGCATAAATTGTTTTCAACTTCCCTCTTATAACGCATTTGTCAAAATGTAATATTTTGAGGTGAGGAAAATTGAGAGAAGATAATTAGGGCTAACAACGTTAATTGTAACGTTACGCTATTGCAACGTATGGAACGTCAGTTGCCAAGAAAAAAGAGTTTCGAGACGACGTCATACGATCAATGGGCCTAAGAAAATTTTATATTTAAATAGATTATTGTTAAAATCATATTCAGAGTTGCTTGAATTGCTTTGATTCCATAATCGGGGAATATCGTCGTACTGGTCAACAATATCAAATCATATCTAGTTACAGGGGACATTTAATGCTTCAGTTGTCATAAGACGATTTCAATATTGCAGAATTTATAAAGCAAATAAATTTTCTATGAATATGTATAAGGCATTCTTTTCATCGACCACTTAGACGGTGTCTTTAATGTCTGGCGCCTAGTCACAATAAATTATTCACAATAGCGTTCTCTAGCTGATTCTATCTTCGTGCACAGTATTTCCTTGATGACAAATAATTTAACATCAAAGCAAGCGGACAGAACAAGGATAAGTTTCCAAGTGTTAGGGTTTATGACATATTTTCATTGTGGCTCATTCTGTTTGTTGTTTTGGTGTCTGTTTCAGTAGTGATTCTATGTTATGTATGTTCAAATGGTTTAACTGTATGAAGTTTTTGTTATTGAATGGCAAACTTTCTGGAAACGCTGCTCACTAAGATGAATGATTGTTCACTTTGCAACAATACCAGAAACGGGTACGTCAAAGGGTTCATAATGCCAATCTGAATCTTTAGTATTTTAACCCATATTTGACGAATGGATTCAATCATCATCAATTGGATGACTCCACTTTCATTTTTATGAGAGTTTGGAGTGATTTTCATTTTTTTAAATCTCATTCTCGATGGAATTTCTCTGTGCAAACAGAATAGCACAAGATGGGACGCCGCGTTCTGCTGCATCACATCTGGGGCTATGCTGCTTGCCTATATCCCATAAAAGGGACGCCAGGCTTATAAATGAGTTTATCTGCTAACCTTCGGGTCTAGCGGTATGTCTACAAATTACTCTAAATTGAGTAGCACGGGCACACACCTGTCATCGCAATTGTCGTCTTAAAAATAAAAAAAAGTGTTATACCATTATACCGATGTAATTTATTTATACGAAAATGTTATTTTCGAGGTAGCTTTTCAGCTTTGATCTCGCCTTTTTTGTCTATTTTACGATTCTTTAACATCTTGCAAGTAAAGCAAAGTTAAGATCATAAAATCTAAAAGTAAACGCATAATACGAATTTATGCTCCAACACCAAAATATATGTTATACTTATTGGTTATTTACAAGCATGTACAAGGACTACCTTCGTGTTATTTATGAGAAAACAAAACAAAAGCCAAAAATTTTCTTTCATCGTTTACGTTTCTCGTTCATGAGATAAACATGTAAATGTTGTTATTGTGTCAGTTACCATTAGCGATTGCTTGCATTTACCCTGGTGAAACTATAATGTATAAATATTAACCCATATTTGACAAATGGATTCTCCGATCATTATCATTAGGGTGAGTCCACTTTCATTTTAAGGGGCGTCAGGAGTAATTCTTAAATTTTATTCAAGTTTTCGATGAAAATCCTCTAAGCAAACAGAATAGCCCTAGATGGGACGCCGCGTTTTGCGGCGTCACATCTGGTGCTATTCTGTTTGCCTATGTTCCATAAAAGGGACGCAAGGCTTAAATGAGTTAATATGTTCTATGCGATACGACTGAAAGGAGTAAACTCCACAAAATAAATATTAATCTGCATATCTGATAACCCAATAATGATAGTGACATTTATGACGACTTGCAACATCTTTTAGACTTATTCTTTGTGGTTTTACTTTATAACAGATGCCAATCAACACATGGGCGACGGGTCTAAATCTAAATTCAAAATGAGCCATGATTGGCACAGTACACGGACTGACGTGTATACATTTATTAGCGGACCACTATCACTATAAAATCGGTGAGTAAGAAGCCGAAATGCTTAGTTTGATGTCTATTTTCTGTGAGTCAATACAAATTAAAATTGAGATATTTTAAGAACAGAGACCATATTAATGAAAAAGAAAATGTGCCATACCATGGTTTCGGCTAATTAAGCCTCGCCAGTGACCCTTCAGATTTGACAACGTATAGCCTGGTTTGGAATCCGGCTGTATATGCATTTAGATATTTGAGATGTTGATCGCAGACAGGGCTTTATTTTATCTTAGACTAGCGAAATCACCAAGCGTGAACAATTAAGCAAATGTTAGAAGATGCAATCACAGTGTTGTTAGATACCTGATCAGAAACACATATTATATATCGAGAATCAGACTCGATCAAATTGACTATGCATAAAATACAGAAGTTGTGACATTTTTATTCGCAGAGCTTTCATGTATCGTATAAATTTGGTTTTCCCATTTTACGGCTCTGTTATTCTATTCAATGCCAACAATTATCTGTAGACAATAAAAGCCACGGGGACAATATCCCACCTTCAGATAGTTGTCCAGATGGAAATTAGCGGTCTCTGAATGACTGAAAACAGTTCTAATAATGAACTTTCAGACTTCTTAAATCAATCAATATCAATAACCATGCATCAGCTAATGGCAATTCTGAGAAGATGACAATTGTGATAAAGAGACATTCAGGTCAACAACGACTCGCTCAAAGTGAGAGCGAAAGAAACAGAAAGAAATGCAAGAAGAGAGAAAGAGAGAGAGAGGGAGAGAGAGAGAGATACAGGTTAAAAGGTTTGCCGCCCTTTCAAATAATATCAGGTTGCAAATTCCTCTAAATATGTCGGAGTAAGGATTTTCGTAAGCGATATAACGTTTGTGTGACAAAACGTCTGGCTTCGTTGATGAAATATCAATGAATGTCTATAGCGCTGATCGGATGAAGAGTTGTGAAAACTAAGTTTTGTCGATTCAAAGTTTCGACAAACTGATTTATTCATAGCAGCAGCGATGCATGCTTTTGACGATATACGGTTTTACAGAAAAAAATAACGCTTTTTGTAGTGATCTTGTGTTTGTAAAACAAGAATTTCCTCATTTTAACCGTATTTACATTTTTACTGTATATCAGGACATAATAAAACTTAAGGTAAGACAGTGGGGTGTCATGAGAATGCAGGTTTTGATACTGTTTAAAACATGTCGTCAAGTGTTTATTTAAAATATTCATAATGTCATTTTTATTGCGAAATGATTCTCTAATATTGAATTTTGGTTACGTAATACGATCTGACTACAGGAATTTAGCGTGACAGAACACACTGAAAAGAGATATTCAAATGAAATAGACACGACAAGAGAAATAAAGGACTTATGCCTAGGTAACATTTGCCCCGATCATCATACGATATTTCGGTCTGCGATTTTCCCTACCATTTTTAGACATCGTAGGTGATCGTGGGCTACGACTTTTGTGTTTACAATTCATACGGGCATCGTACGATTTCTTGACACTGCCTTTTGTCGACGTTCCGATACAAAAACACAAGGCGATCGTGTGATAGTCGTAGGTCTCCGAAGATTTTAAGTGGATATCGTAGGAATACCGTGCGATGTCCGTACGGAGTCCCTATACATTCTGATACAAAACGTCGTAGGGTCTTTGCAAACTTTAAGTGGATTTCACACGGAGTCCCTTGGACTTCTGACTGATGCCTAGGTTACATTTGGCCTACGATTTGCTTGCGATGATCGTACGATGCCAATTTTTGCATTTTTGTGCGGTCTCCACAGGGTGATCATACGATGTTCCTACAATTCTACGACTTCTTATGATCTCCGAAGCCTCTACGATTTTGTAAAGTCTGCTATATTACAAATTTTAAATATCGTAAGACCCTAGCCCGTAGACACGTCGTACGTCATCATACGGTCGCCGTACGGTGACTTTGCGATGATCGTGCGGTCACCTCACGATTTTTGTATGATAGTTTGGGGACAAAAATCGTACAGCGATCGTAGGGTGTACGCAAGGGGTCATGCCTAGTAGGTTATATTTGCCCCGATCATTGTACGATTTTTCGGACTGCGATTGTCCCTACCATATTTTAGACATCATAGGTGATAATGGGCTACGACGTAGGTGTTTACAATTCATGCGGGCATCGTAAGATTTCTTGTTCTGGCTTCCTTTGATGTTCTGAGTCAGAACCGTACGGAGATCGTATGGAAATCGGAAATTGTAAGGAGCCCGTGCGATGTCCGTGAGGAGTCCCTAGACGATTTCTGACTGAGCCCTTGCGGTCTCCCTACGATAACCGTGCGATGTTAGGTGTCCGTCCGTCTTTCGATTACTACCAAACGTGTAGAGCCTCACAGTGCATCATAGCTCTCCCGAAAGGAAAAGATAAGCGGTCCTATTGAAACCTTATGTTGAAATGCAACCATATCCCATCAAAATGAATGCACAGCAATCACTTGGCGGCCGCACGATTAACGTGCGGACGCCGTGGTATGTCCGTATAATGACCGCACGATATCTGTACGATTTTAATAACCTTGCGATAAAGCCGTACGGATGTCGTACGATCACCCTAAAGGTGTAAGATTACCTTAAGATTTTAGTCCCAAAACTATCATAAAAACCGTGCGGTGACCGCACGGTCATTACAGGGTTTCCGTACGGCGCCCGTACGATGCTACCTACGACATGTCTACGGGGTTCGGTCATGCGATTGCAGACTACTACAAAATCGTAGAGGCTACGGAGATCGTAGGATGCCGTAGGAAGCCGTAGAATCGTAGGGGCATCGTATGGTCACCCTGCAGAAACCGCGCGAAAATGCAAAAATTGACATCGTACGATCATCGCAAGCTAATCGTAGGCCAAATGTAACCTAGGCTTAAGCGCTATTATCTTATCGCAGCTTTGCTCTATATATCTGTTTATATCTGTTTTGAATGAGACGTCTTTACCCAGTTTGCAATTGGTCTTACCTATCTGTTTTGAATCAAATAATTAAATGAGACAAATACTTGAAGCAGACGCTTACAATGTATGTACTAGCCAAAAATTCTAACCGGCCACCCAGTCATTAATTGAGCAAGCAAATTTGAATACAAACTTAAACTTTATCCTTTTCTCTGCGCTTTATTTACAGCAGTACGACAATGAAATTTTAGCGATTATTTATGACAAGTCCACAACAAATTTGAAATTTTTAAAAATCATTGATAAACTTTGTAAAAGTTTTGTTCCAAATTTGGCATCAAAACCGAAAGTTTACGACAGTCATGACATGTTTGTCCTAACAAATGGACAAAATCGAGTTTTATTGCATTATTTCTACCATGTCCAGATACTTCAGGTGAATCCATCACTTCCAGATACTTTTTGATGTATGCGCGCGTTATGTCGAAGTTACGTGACGGCCAATACAACACTGTTTGCTTCACAGTTAGCAAATTAGCAAATTTAGTTTAAAAAGGGAAACTGCAAAGACATCTTGCAATGTATTAGTCGTTACAGTCGTGAATGTTTTGCAAGAATTTCTTTGTATATTTCAACCTCGGTTTTTGGAGTGGGAATCTTTTTCTGATTGCGCCTTTTCCTGATCTTTGCCTACGTGTACCTTTTTATCAAGATGACGGCACCCACGGCAACATAGCATCATAATATTGGTTAAATACGGATTCCGCACGCAGGGTAAAATAGTTGCCTCTATCCGATGTGCAAGAAAATGTTGATTACCAGAAAGTATTAACCCTGGTAAATATTGCAATATTTCTCACTCTCGCAGCATTTCGTTAAGGCAAAGCAAACGTGCATCGTGAAGGATTATGAAGCATACAAACACATCTTATTGTTAAATTTTATTTTATTTTCATGTAAATGCATAATATCTACATAATGTATCTTCACTGTTAGACAGAACACATGCATGCATTTTATCAAATTAATGTAATGTGTGATGGTACTTTTGATGTCCAAGCTAAGATTGGGAAATTGAGTATATCTTTGAAAGATATAGCGAAAACTGGAAACGATAGACATCGTGTAATGTTAGCTAATAAGTAGCTGATGAAAATAATATGTTAACATAAACTTGAAATTGTGATAAAATAAGTCGAACGTGTCGATTAAAGCTATCATCTGATGGAACATGTCGCTGATGATTGGAAAATATCACTTTCCTTTTCATGTTTCAATGATATCGCATCACATCATTTTGATTCATTTTCAACTTGCATACAGGAATGATATATTTATAACAAATGTACATGCCACATACATCCAATATCAGTTGAAACGATTTGTTTCAAAAATATTGAGCCGACTTTAATCTTTATGGTTATTGTATCACACTTTAACTTAGATCACTAAGACCAACTACAGGACCTGTAGGTACCTTAGTGAACACAAATTATGTCATCTTCTCACTTTACCTCAACAATTAAAATACCGCTCCAAACCACCTTTTACATATTAAATCGACTTGGGTTAACGAGGGTATAATATTAGATATAATCACAAAGGCCTTGCCTTGAGTCCAAGTCACTTCACATCTTTCCCCATATCATTTCTTATAATTTGAACAAATTTTCAATGCTGTTTTTGGCCTCTTTCATTTCATGCTTCTTAAAAATCTTGTTTAAGAGTCTTCTGGGTCCACTTAGATGCTGCTTCTTTGGTGAGAATGTGGGCGGGTTCACCTGTACCCCGGGGGTGACAACCAGTCTAATCTGGCTGAGAATACCCACAAGAAGTTCATCAACGTTATGATTTAAGGCAGCTGACGTCTCAATGTATTTACACTTGTACTGATGAGCGATAGAAAGTCCCTCTGAAAAATAGAAATGATACAAACATCAAGCTTAAAACATAGGGTAAAGACTTTGCATTTAACCATTAAAACGCAAACGTTATGGAGTTTTTTATTGTACCCCGTTCCATTAGCTATGATTCACTGCGACCTTGTGAGAATATTTTACAAAATATCTAAGCCTTCTAATCAGCACTGCGTTAGTAATAGAACTTATTTGTTGTCATTCTGATGCGACCCATTGCGTTTTACTTATTAGTGTATATACTGTATATCTATCACTTTGTAGCATGACTTCCAGATAGTTTCTCGCAGACTATTTCGTCATTAAATAACGGTTGATTTTTGCCTGTAAATCTGCACGTAATTCAAGTATTGATGTCTGTGTAATTTTAATCCTTTGCGCTATAGCTACAAAAAGTAATACCTTCTTTTGAAACTTTCTTCTTCCTTACGAGATCAATTTTATTGGCTATCAATATTGTTGGTCGTTTCGTTTTTTGCTTATTCCGAATGTCGTACAGGTGGTCGACTGCCGTCTGGAAACTCGTTCTGTCCGTTATAGAGAATACAACGATGTAGGCATCAAACCTCGTCTCTATAAGCTCCTGTAAAGCAATATCAAACCATGGTTATCTTATACTATGGGGCATTTAATGCATTAATTTTCATTGGAATTGTTTTCTCACGGAATTTTAACATCGAAAACAAATACATTATGTATGCATACGTAATATGTGCTGTTCCATTACCCATTAAGACGCTGTCTGTAACGTCTGGCGTCTGGTCACAATAAATTATTCATTGCTACTTCTATCTCAATGAAATAAAATATAAAGGTTTGATCCTTTGGAAGCAGTAAAACATTCAAAGGGAGATAGTATGGACTATATTGCGCAATTCCGGGTAATGAACCCTCATTAGCAGCCCTTTTAAAACCGAAAACGAAAGCCAAACTTATTTCCTACATAAAAGGAATCAGACATAAAACACGCCTTAGTTTTCCAAATTATATGGCTAATGAAGCGTTTCTGTTGTGCTTCGTTCTTTTTCTTCTTTTTAGTGTCTGTTTTCGTACGAATTCGACCTAATACACGATATCAAGTTCAGGTAACTGTATAACCACCTTTCGGGATATAACTGCTCAATTGCAGGACGATTGTTTTCTTTACATTAATAGTATCAGACACGGGTACTAATGATTCAAAGGATTCATAATGCCGATCTAGGTCCATTATATTTTATCTGCTTACCTTCGGGTCTAGTGGTCTGTCTATAAATCGTAGTGTTGATTCCTCGGAATTGAGTAGCACAGGCACAAATCTGTCATCACCAGTATCGTCTGAAAATATAAATAGTCTATACGAGGTCTGTCCCGGGAAATCATAAAGATGTCTGATATTTCGTGAACGGTTCGTTGAAATTTAAAGATATGTTTATGCTTTTAAACTACTTTTATACTAAGCAATCTGTGAAAATATTAGTTCAATCGCTTACAAATTGCAAAAGTTATGGAGATTTATATGATGGTGTATCGACGTTTACGGAGCACGTTGAAAATCATTTTGCTTCCTTTTTGTGGAGGGGTGGTTGTATGTTTTGTGTGCAGTCTCTTTATTAGAGCTGTAATGGTGATGAATATTGTTATCTAAGCATTATTTAAGTCTTCTTAGTTAAAATTATAGTCAATAATTTGAGTTATAAATGATAAGTAGAAAAAAATAGCATGATCAGTTTCATTTATATGAGGAAACACTAATTTTATTTTAGACTGAAATAAAACAAAAAGATGCCGCTTGTTTAAAATGACAACAAGAAACGATCATTTAGAATATTTAAAAAAAATGCATACAGAATCATCACAGGATTATTAATGACACAACAGAAGGTTGATTTTATAAATTAATTTTGTTAAATATACTTAACCGGAAAGAAAAGCTTGGGGAAGGTCTAATCTTGCGCCGCAAAACTTACATTACGTCACTATTTTCCAATAAAATAATTGCAGTAGGTTTAAGAAAATTTCTATAAAATCAACGCTGATGGTGGAAATTATTTCAAATTTTCAAAAACTTATCTTACATAATTACTCATGCAACTGATAGTTAGAATTGTGTAATATCACGTCAACTCGCAATTACAGGAACTGGTGAATTTGATCTTGATTAATTTCAAAACAGGGTTTTTGACGTGCGCCGTAGACACCTACCCCTCTTGGAATAAATGTACATAAATCTGTTGTGTAAGGGGTGAATTCATCCATATTTGTACGAAATGTTTATTAGATGTTTGCAAACAGATCATATAAATTTCATGAAATTCTGCAGACACATTACTGTTGAATCACAAATGTCTACGTATTTCTGGGACAGACCCCGTATATATTCATATCTAGTGCAAATCTAGAAAACATGATACGACTGACCATAAATATTATTCTTGATTAACGTCCGTTCCAAAGTCAGTTCATGTGTTGTGTGTACATTATTTACATCTTTGTAGTTTACCCATGTACGAGTATTTTTAGGCTGTCGTATGAATGGCCAGACAAAGTGCTTCACGTTTCGTCCGTTTCGTCAAACCCTGGATTTTTTCCGCACATTTGTCCTGATCTAATTCTGGTCATCGCTAACCTAAATACTGTGTAAGTATTCTTGTGTTAGACTACCTTTTATGCATTCTCTGGCGCATCTTAGTTATGTTGAAGTATAAAATGATTAAAATATGCTAAGAATTCACGACCGTAACGACTAATGCATTGCAAGATGTTTTGGCAGTTTCCCCTTTTAAACTAAATTTGCTAAACCATTAGCTAAAGCACATGCATATATAAGCCTTATATAATGGTCTCTATTTAAAATATGTAATAAACGAAATAAACGCTGCGATAATAAACTCTAAATTTGACAACATTAAACGAATTTATGTTACAATACAAAACGTATGCTATATATAATGTGTTATTTACAAGCACCTACAAAGAGTGGCTTTCTCTTATTTATGCGAAAACAAAACAAATGCCAAAAATGCCTCTTTCATCGTTTGTGTTTTCCGTTCATGAGGTAAACATGCCAATGTTGTTCTTGCGTTGGTAACAATATTAACGATTATTGGCATTAACCCTATTGGACTATAATGTGAAAGCATTAATCTGCATATCTGATAACCTTTTATTGTTAACATTTATGGTCCCTGACATCAGCATTAAAACTTATTCGATGACACCTTTATTCCATAAACGGATTTGTGCCAAGCAACCGATGGGTCCGAATTTAAAATGAGGCATGACAAGCGCATGGCATCTGCTTTGTAGTCCAGACATGTATACAAGCGGAACACCGGCGTCTGAGAAAACAAATGCTGAGCCTGATGTCCAACCTTGGTCGGAGACACATGGGATACTTGCGTTCGTGCTAAATAATTCATCCTCTTAAGATATTATTATTATTATTATTATTATCATTATTATAATTATTATCATTATTAATGTTGCTGTTGTTGTTGTTGTTGTTTTAGTTTTTGTGTTACTGTCTCGCCAATCAGACTGGGCACGCACCAGTTTGTGCTTTTAGGAATTAAGATTGCAGGAGAAAGCATATTTTATTTCATACATGTACCTAGTGAAATTTACAAGCGTTGGCTGAATAATTTAGTAGCGATCAAAGATGCAAGGGTAACTGATCGGAAAGGATATTTGAACGGATCAAACTGACTGTATGCCAAATACAGAACTTAATGCATTTTGTTTGCCTATTTTATATATCGTATAGGTTTTCCAATTATACTGCTCAATAATTCTATTCCAGACCAACACTTATCTGTAGACAATAACGGCCACGGGGACAATATCCCACCTTCAGATAGCTGTTCAGATGGAAATTAGCGGTCTCGGAATGACAGGCAGCATTACTTGTAATGAACTTTCAATCCTATTATATCAATCAATGTCAATAACCAAGCATCAGCTAATGGCAATTCAGAGAAGGTGACAATTGCGATAAAGAGACATTTAGGTCATCAACATCACGAGAAGAGTGAGACAGACATCATAGACAGGGGGAGGGGGCAATTTTAGGTGACAATAAAGTGCATTCAAAACACGCCTCTACAGAAAATTGACTGCTAATGCTGTTGGAATGTATATAAAATTTCGGATTTTGACCTGGGACGATTAAAATGCGAGGCGACTTCAAGTGAAATACAGGGAATATGGATTTTAATACTGTCTTTGACAGTAAGCTGAATCATGCCGCCATTCGTTTTCCTCCAGTTATCGCGTATGTCACTTTTATTGGGAAATATTTCTCAAATATCGGATTGTGGTTATGTAATACAATCTAACGACGGGAATGTAACGTGACATAATATTGATGAAAAGATATGTAAAAGAGAATTGATGTTGTCTAAGAGAAAATCGCAAATACATAATTTCTTTTTGATGCATGGATCTGATTTATTTATAACTCTTCAGGACACAGGTTATACGAGTGTTTGTGCTAATTAACTCATGAAATCGGTTCGATTTTGGCTGTACTGAAACCATCTACGTGAAAAATTGGAGAACAGAATGTGTAACAATAATACTTCTATTTCCAGAAAATGTACTCAGCTGGGGTATATCTTTCTGGAACTTATTAATCTACATTGATCAAAAATAGTATCTGGCCTCTGTTCAAACATATGTTCGACTTCCCCTGAGTATTCTCACCATAAAACCGTGGCTGCACAAGCCGAATATATCAAATACACCTTCTGGAAGCAAATGACGTGCATTTTAGCAAAAAGTAAAGAACAGCCTGTGCATTCATATTCAATTTGGTGTTTTGTTCAATAGACGTACGAGTACATGTAGCTTCTGAATATGGTATTTTATATACACCAATTATAATATGAAGCAAACAAACAAAAAACCCTCAAAACTATTTTTCTTGTGTCAGCGCTGGATGTTCATATTGAATGCACTCATCCTTACATACCATGCATTTTTCTGGTAAGAAGATTACCTAGCGCTTGTCTATGCTTCAAATGTCAAACGAGGATTTCTTCGTCATTGATGAATTCTACAGGATTCCCTGTGTGTGGCTGAACCGAGTTTTTCATTACGAAAACACGCCCATGCAATTAACTGATTTTTCTTACTGCTTGAAAAAATAATTTTTTTTATTAGAAAAAGAAAATGTTATTTTTCTTACTTTTGCTCAAAACATAGATTGTGGGTACACGTTAGAACCGCCTCGGCGAGGCGGCTCTAATGAGTACCAACAATCTATGTTTTAGAGCAAAAATAAGAAAATAGGTATACATCTGCTAATCCTAAGTTATTTCTATATAAAAGTGGGGTTTAATGGGTATTAATTTCACGGACATGTTTTCCTGATAATCGGAACCGAAAACATTTTTGTTTCGTCACGAACGGATGAATTAGCTGTATAACGTATTGCAGCACTTTGAGAAAAACAAAAAAAGCACCAGTTTCGATTACTCATTTTGCTTAGTGTAGCCCATTCCAGAAAATTTATCCTAGAAAATAATGAGTTTTAATAACTGATTTTGATTAATATGCCATTCTAGAAAATTCATCTTAGAAAAAAAAATCAGTTTTAATTACTGATTTTGATCAACATAGGCCATTCCAGAAAATTCATCCTAGAAAAAAAATCAGTTTTAATTGCAATTGCTGATTTTAATTAATATGCCATTCTACAAAATTCATCCTGGAAAAATAAAAATCAGCTTTAATTGCTTGTTTTGCTTAATGTAGGCCAGTATAGCAAATTCATCGAAGAAAAATTTTTAATTGTTGATTTGGATAAATTTAGATCATTCGAACAAATCCGTCTTAGAAAAAAAAACCAGATCAGTTTCAATTTCTTATTTCGAATCATATTTAATATAGGCCATTCTAGCAAAGTCATCACAGAAAAAAAAACAGTTTCAATAGATATATTCTGCTACATGCACATTATATAAAATATTCTAGCGAATGTGGGAGCAGAAGTTATATGAATGGATGAATGAATAGTTGTCCTGAATGGCCTAGGACTAATTATCACGTATCACTCTGTCCTACGTCACTACTTTGAGTGTTAAATGTGCTATTGGGGACAGTACGTGTATTTATTTATCATAATAACTCTAAGCCAGACACCGGCAAAAGCAGGATAAATGACCATTTTTGTCTTACCGGCTGTCTGGTTATACATTGTATGCCTCCATCATCATCACTATTATGTTTTTACTGAATGATGATATTTTTATGCGAATGCGAAAACAAATCAGGACTCAGTCGAGAAGCTTTTGAATGTCATAAAAAGTCCTCAAGGATTGCTGTATCATGTATTTTAATTAAGAACATTTTCCCTAGGTAAAGTTTATGTGTCTTGCTCCAGATTTATGACCGTCGTTGTCATTATAGTTCTGTTGCGGAATCTTTCTTTGTCATGCCATTGTGGTGTTTCTACATTAGGTTCATTCGCCCATTCGCTCTCGGTCAAACACACTTCCATCGGAACTTCATTAATGTTAATGAATTGGAATAGAATAATTATGTGGCCCGGCTATTGACCTTTAAAAGCAAACGCGTCTCACGTGTGGCAAAAACTCTGGCGATATTCTGACAACGACGAACGTTTGAAAACCATTGACCGTTGAAGAGACACATTAGGTTATGTACGTAACAACAATACGAAAGAGAAAACAATGTCCTATTGGTAGAGCGAATGACTCCTGTAGTGAGCGAGAGGTTCTCTGTTCATTACCTACCTCCAGCATGTTGACAAGGACACTAAGCCATTAATGTACCAACAATACTAAAGCAAAATTGGCTTACCGTTGTCATTTTCGAAGGCAATAAACTCTGACGTCATGAACTGGTTAACAAGCGAAGTTTTTCCAACACCGTCTTTTCCAATGACTGCAACTGTGTATACCGACGGCTCGTCTGAGTCTGAGGACGTGCTGGCGGCGGTACCGCTGTCTTTAGACGTGGAACTGCCCAGTCGCTTTCTGTCTAGTGGAACGGAATGTCCGGTATCGTTGGTTCTGTTGCTTCTGTTGCTACCTGTTGATGTGATGCTGTTGCGACTCCGTTTGAACGAATCACCGCGGTTTATTATGCCTCCTTTCGTCGTCGTTTTAAATGATCGGACCCGTTGTAAGGGCTCTGGTTCTTTTGGTCTGTTGACGTCTTCGAATGATACGGAAAGAAGTTGTCTGGAGGGAGACGGAAGGCTGCTTCGTCTTGGGCGTGGAATTTCAACATTCAGAAATTTTGGTCTTGGTCGGTTTCTGAACGAACTGGACCGAAAATGTGGTGTATTGTTTGCCTGTTGGTCGTGAACCTGCCGTCGCCTCTGAATCAGTTTGTTTTCTTTCACCGCCTCATTATCTTCATTCACTTTTATCTCTACGCCATCGTCAGGCAATAGTTCTGTCCTAAGTTGTGGAATGCTGAGTCTGTGTTCGCTTTCGTTTATCGACATTATGGTCATTTCAAATGTTTATAATGTCACAAAAATTCAACTTACACAATTCTCAAAAACGTATATTATACGAGTTTGCTTATTTATATTTTCCTGTCGTTGACAATAAGCATGGGGTCTGCACAAATATCATAATTTTGTGTACAGACAGTTTTCGTTAAGATCCACTTAATTACAAGATTGTCGTTTCTGTCAGTTTCAATTGTTTAAATATTTACCAAGTAATATCCTTAATAGAATTCTGCGAAATTCAATCGAGGAGAATTATCCAATCGATAAGTCTTCCTAAGTTTCTATTATCTGAGAAAACATTTCAATAGTTTGTGTTGTATCAATTTATATTCCTCAGGTAAATCTGATTCAATCTACTATCACTGGACGAACAATGAGAATCAATACGAAAAGCTGCTGCGCTTCAACTGCGAAATTGTATTGTGTTTGGAACCTATCGGCTACAGCAGCTGTTCTTATAGTCAATATATCACGTGGTAGTATTACTAATTTCAGCTCCTCGTGGTGAATAAATCTGTCTTCATGATCTTAAGCTTGATGTTTCTCGGTAAGGTTCGTCTTTAACATATAGTTAGCTTCGCCGCAAAGCTTAAGAATAAGGAAACAAGATTATTACACTACTAGATAACGAATCTAAAGGCATTATGCATGCAGGTTAAGCATTTTGCATTGGTAAGGGTTTTGCATGTCATGGCTCTTACGGAGTGAATTAAGCTATATGTTGTAATTAGCAGGAAAGGTTGCGTGCTCAATGAATATACAGATAAATCACCAAGAAAATGGCTCAAGGGTATTTATGAACTATTTACCGAGAATTGTTCATTTCACTTCGGGCGTTAATGTACGTGAAGACGAATGCATAATGATCATCGTACTCAGACACATAAACACAGAGGGGAAAATACCGGAAAATCAGGAATAATTCACAGCCAGGCATAGTTTGTTTAACCAATATTTGACAAATGGATTCTCCCATCATTATCAATTAGATGATTCCACTTTCATTTCTAGGGGTGTTAGGTGAGATTTTTTAATTATTATCTCAATTTTCGACGAAGTTACTTTTAACAAACAGAATAACCCCAGAAGGGATGCCGCGTCATGCGGTGTCACATCTGGGGCTATGTTGTTTGCCTATGTCCCATAAAAAGGACGCCAGGCTTATATGAGTTAACCGTAGAAGATTTTCTTTGGCATGATGATGTCTATGATGATGTTATGTCGCTGGTCCACCGACACTGACAAGTTTGGAACATTGCGAGAATAAGCCTATGTAATGAACAATGATTTTTTTCTGTTTTAAAAGTGAATTTTAATCGAAAAATCTTCATATTTTGCATAGTTTTACTCAAAACATTGGTCGCGGGTACACGTTAGAACCGCTCCAGCAAAAAAAACAACAAAAACATTGGTACCTGTAGGTCAGCAGAAGTTTGGGGTCAAATATTGATGGGACCTGGAAAATTCGTGAAACATGTGATAAACATCGTACTTTATCTTGTAAGATGTATTTGCCTTCCTAATACTATGCGCGCTAATCTCCTGTATTCTAAACGATGTTCCATAAACCACACAATGTCTGACTTGTGAATTTTCTAATCAACAATTTAGCCGCCTCAATATCCTTTTCATGGAATTAGTTTAAATGAATCTCGTGAGACATTCTAATTAAATCAGAGCGATCGGATTATGTTCCCGAGTTCTGCGGTTCAGAACTCTACCAATATGAAGAAAAAAGTGCTGCGTTAATGCCTCTAGGGAAAGCCATGAGATTAGTTAGGATTAGATGGATATCGTTACATGGCATATTTCGTAACTATGACAAAACTTATGAGTAGTAAACAACAAAGAATTTGAAGTGCATTTGCATATTCTATTCCGACCAGAGAAAGGTACAAGTAGGCAAAGATCAGGAAAAGGCGCAATCAGAAAGGATCTATAAGGAATAATACTCTCATTTCAACCCCGTTCGAAATTTGAGAAAGTGCCTACCCATAATGAAAGGAGCGAACTATCAAATGTACACTGTATAAGAGATTGCACTCTCATATCACCCTCATTCGATATTTGAGAAAGTGCCGACCCAGAAGGAAAAGTAGCGAACACTATCAAATCTGTGAGGAATTATACTCACATATCTTCCTCGTTTGAAATAAGTGCTACCCCGATACAGGACAAGAGATTTTCATGACGTTTGAACCTATGTTATACGCCTGTCCTTAATTGTATTGGCATATCGCACCTCTTTATTTGACGTGTTTTCTTAATTACATGTGATGCCCAAGCTTCTACTGACACAACTGTTTTCTTAGTGCGTAAGTGTATCCTACGCTAGATGTCACAACCAGTGTTTGTGAAATGTCTTTAGGGTTCATTGTATCACTTGATCAATAATGGTATATGGGTTACAACCACTACAACCATCTGTTACAATGATATTATAATAATTATTATTAAGTATAAGGTTTCGAAATATATGTTTTATGCACATTTTCCAACTGATTTACAGTAACAATGTCTTGAGCTACCATATATTGAATGCTCTTGGGATAAACAGATGTTAACGTTGATGAGATCAATCACCTCTTTGGATCTTTGGATTGCAGTAGTCTTTGTACCGACTTCCATGTTGAAAGTTGCAAAATTACAGTAATTATCTTTGGTTCCATGTTGTCAAATCTAGGGGGTCACTGACGCTGCTTAAGTATCAAAAGCATGATATGGCCCATCATCTAAAGTATTGGTTATTCATTTGTTTCTGCAATTTTCTGTACATTTAAATTCATCAATGATACATGTACATGTAACCACCTTCGGGGCGCGGTGGTTTCAAAGGGTATTTCCCAAATGCTTTCACCCAACACTGGACAGTGTGTAAGAAGCGGGCATCAAGAAAACATGTCCGTGTAATGTATACCCCCTTGAACCCCACTTTTATATAACAAAACTGAGGTATGCAGGGTATACTTATTTTTCTTAATTTTGCTCCAAAACATAAATTGTGGGTTCTCGTTAGAATCGCCTCGTCAGAAAAAGGTAAAAAAAATCTAATGAAAATTTTCATTTTTTTTTTTTCAACTTAAAAAATCTCTGTATATTGCATGGGCAAGTTTTCGTTTTCGTAATGGAATTGTCACTGTCTGAGGTCTACCTCCTGAAATAAATAATAAATGAGCCGCCCCATAGGAAAACCAACAATCTGCATATGCGAAAACAAAGACGCAGATCAGCTTCGCGGTAACTGCGAAGCTGATCAGCGCATTTGTTTTCTCTACACGGATAGTACAATTCCTCCTCTACTTAACTCAAAAATTTCAAGCTTCTAGCTCTTTTCTGTGATTGTTAAGGCCGGTTTGTGTCGGACCTGTTCGGAAACCACATTGTTGGTTTTCCAACGAGGTGGCTCAAATAATAAAGGAAACAGTAGACAACTAGGGAGTTCCTATATTACCAAACAAATAAATGTCGTGACATACCACGCTTATCGACAACGCTATAGGTCCAAATCTGATACAAGGCGGGACAAAGCAATATACATTAACGTTATGACTAACAGACCACATGCACGAAGATCAGCTAGCCATAATCAAAAATCAAACTTATCATGCAGAATAAATATCAAAATACCGAGCTAACATCTCTAGACTGGCTTTCTAAACGTAGAAGGGACCCGGGAACAGCTTTGCAACAAATGGTACCAATGGACAAAACATAGCAGGAACCGTCAACAGAACGATAGTGTTATACGCCTGTACATGGGGAAGTCGTTCAATAAAATTATCTAAAGGTCTCTAACGTCTAGCCATCACTAATTGGATTTGTGTGAATGCTTTAAATCATTTTAGCCTGACATCCTTTTTGTGGGACGTAAGCAAACAGCATAGCCCCAGATATGACGCCACACAACGCGGCGTCCCATCAGGGGTTATTCTGTTTGCTTAGAGGGAAAAATCATCGTACAAGTGAATAAAAATCTAAAATCACACCTGGTGTCTCCAAAAATGAAAGTGGACAGACAAATGATTACTATGGGAAAGTTCATTCGTCATATGTGGGTTAAATTGGAAGTATATCTGTTGCGATGTCCCTTGAGCTAGAAGACTGAAATGAACTGCCATACTCGTCTGGAATAATGAGTAGCGGATGGACAGTATAATCCTTACTTGTCGTAAAATGTTTCTAAATGCGCTTTAATGAGGTGCAGCGGAAACAGAGTCATAGATGACGCTTGATTCTTTTGATGCTGGTATCGCATGTTCACTTGTCAACGACCCATAGGGATAGGTCCTTTCATTGATATTTTTGTCGCTGATTGTTGTCTGAATCACCTTAGTCAATGTAGTAATGGGGAAAACACCTTGCAGAATGCTTTGGTTTGTCTTGAAGAACATCTGGTACTGACATGCTATCTGACAATATCAATGAAAATTACAAATCAGTGCAACAGTGCGAAACAAACAACAATTCAGAGTCTGTATTCACGATTAGTCAGAAACAATAGCGCCTCATTTCGAGAAATTCGGTTTATTGTAAAAATTGCTTGGAATAAGTTATGATATACTATCGTGGCGCTTCACGGACATTTGGTTTAGCTATCTGACCAACTGTATTGCATATCGGCTCATATTTTTATTGTCTTAATAGAACATAGTCCCTTGTTTTCGAAACCCAAGCAGTATGTCTAGGCTGAAGCGTTTCTGAACATCCACAGCTATTTTCCCTTTACTAGTCTCAGTGGTTATTTGGTGTACTCATTATCCGGTTAACCAACAAGTACACATCTGTAGGCTACATAATAAAACAATAAGTTGTGTTATGATTATGTGGTAAAATGTTAATTGCTGGCAATAATATGGATAATCACAATCTAATTTTAGACACATTGAGTCATCCGAGCGCTTCCTTTCTGTAAACAGAGTTTCTTATTTCCTAAACATTCAGTCTCCATGCTAAAATTCTTTAGATTAATATTTTTGTGTATATCATAACTTCATAACCTTTCTGCATCTCGAAGCGCAGCTTTCTGGATTACTTGTGTATTATATCTGAGTACAAAACAACGGATCATATGAGAGATATGAACCAAATAAAAACGTCTACCTCATGTGTGCATATCAAATATAGATACCGTATACATTACTTTAAGGTTGGGTAACTGAGTGGCCACCTCTATTTGGGAAGAGCTGTACATGTTCACTCGGATAAACGATTTTTCTTTTTTCATCAGTACTTATGCATTAGTTATTTTTGGGGCGGAATTTGGCTCTAATTGCATCGGTCCTGGTCTTTTCTTGCTAATTTTATTTTTGTATCAATTTTTTTTTAGCAAAACTATTAAAAATACCAAACTTTTTCCAACGAAATTTTCAATTTGTGCATTTTTGCTTTTGAAAAAAAATATATATATATATTGCATGGGTAAGTTTTCGGTAAATTGTACTGAAAAGTAAGTAATTACAACTAAAAGGTGCAATCAGTATGCAAGTCACACCCTAAAATCCGAGGTTGAAAAAAAAAATAAGGACAATCAAGTGGTCGTTTGTCTCTCACTTATGAGAAAGACAATCATTATTTCTTGAATAGGTTCGTGTGTGTTGGTGAGTTCTTTGATGGCTGACTAGGCCATTTTTAGCTCTAAACTGTCGGTTGCAAGTAGAGCAAGTCAATGTCATGGAATCAGCTCAATGTCATGGACAATCAAGTACAAGTACAAAGAAAACAGTTGACTGGGACATTATTCCACAAAACAAACAAAACAGCTTTTGTGTTCCATACACAGGCTCAGCGAGTTCATTATTAATCACGCTTGTGTTATTGGATTTTTCAAATCCGACACATGCGCAGTGGAGCAGTCTAACACAGTGGTAGTTTTGTGAAAAAACAGGGCGTTAAGAGCATGTGTATAACATGTTTATCTTTAATCAACTTAGTATTAATGATTCAATAGAAATTTGCTGCAAAACGAAGTTAAATAGATTTCAGATATCAGTAAAAGCATGGTAAAGTCGAGAAATACGTAATTGAATAAGATAAGACACTATCAGATTGAGCCGCGTTACGAGAAAAACGGATGTTTGCCTATGCGAAAACAAAGGCACAGATCAGCTTCGCAGTAACTGCGAAGCTGATCAGCGCATTTGTTTTCGCTACACTGATAGTACAATTCTTCTACTTTCGAAATCCAAAGTTTCAAGCTTCTAGCCTGCTTCTGTGACTGTACAGTTCGGTTTGTGTCAGACCTGGTTGGAATCCCCGAAACCCGGTTTTCTCGCGTCGCGGCTCATTTGAAAAAGGCGACAACGCGTACTTTGGACAGTACAGTTGATTCGGTACACTATGAATAAAACATGGCTTTCCTCCAGCTGCCGTCGGCTTCTTTGTCAAGTAAATAATGTCAGACAGACTTCTGTACCAGAAAGACAATACGTTATTACATGTACCTCAATATTGCCGTAGTACTGTGGATTTTGATTTCCATTTGGGCCTGATCACGAAAATTGTTAGGTTGTAAAACTGGCTCCAGCTGTTGTTTTCAAACTAAAATAATTCATACAGATTTTAGCATAAAATTACTATAAAGGTCCAACCAATATTTACATGTAAATTATATTCTTAATGTGAGATTTGATTTAAATATCAGAGCACAATAAGTACGTTGTAACATATTTCGGTACCGCATTTAAGACAACTCATCCAAATAACGTTTAGATCTACTCACAAGTAGATAGTAATAATCAACAGCCTGGTTTAAACTTGGTGCATACTCAATGTGTTTCCAAAAGTTCATAAAAATGTTTTATGCCTTCGTCTTTCATCTGTTTATCACCTTTTTATCCTTATCAGTATAATAATGTGTTAGCATATCAATGGTTATTAAATGTTTTAATGAAGGTTTCTTGTTTGGGATTTCAGATACACTAATGAAAAAGCATGGTAAGATTGTACAAGCTGGTCGTGGTGAGCATCCCGACACGAAAAAAAATACTTAGTTTGTTACAGTTAGCGCCCAAACGAGAATGTACATCGACAGGTGCAGGTATTTTGAAGAAACAATTCAATGCGAATTTTAGTATAAAATAAAAAGTAAACTCAGATCCATTAGGAGCAGTGACAATATTAATGAGAAAGGGGTGGGTCGTACCGCGGTTTCGGCTACTCAAGCCTCATCGGTGACCCTTTACTTTTGGCAACATGCAGCCAAAAGGAATTACTGTAAATTTGCAACTTTCAAGAGGGTAGACAGGATGAATATCACAGTGTGTAATTATAATGGAATCATCGGTATATTCTAATGAATTCAAATTTCAGCTAGACGTGACTACAGCCAGCCATGTTATCTCCATAGACGCATATTGGTATTCAGATTGCATTTTGGGTTACATATTGGTTATGCAACCTATTTCGAAAGTACTTGTTTATTATTTTCCTTAAATTTTGTGTGGTATATGTGACTAATTAATTACCAACTTTAATTAGAAATTTCACCTGACCAACACGACAACATAAAACTTATCACCATTTCTGTCGAATTAACAAGAGATAACAGTGATACGACTGTTGCCTATGCCCTTGGTGTTTTGGACTAAGACTCTTATTTTACCCCAGTAGTTGTATATCACTAATTGTTCCAAGGCGATACTTCTGTTGTGGTTCTATTTACTTTGTGTGTTGGCGTTGAATTTCTGTGCTGTTTGCACCGTATGGGGTGACACCAGTCAAAAATTGTCCATAGGCCACAATGCAAATTGTCGCACTTTGTGACACTCCCAGCTGTTACCAAACATTTTATGACCAAAAGGACTCCCCTCGCTTTATAGCTCAGCCATACATCTACCCAACGAGCCTAGTTCAAATGGGGGTTGACCGTTGAGTTTTTCCGGTATTCCGTTTTGCAACCACCCTAGGGTTGGGTTTTACCCTCTAGAATGGTGCAGATTTGAGGAGGGGGTAGTTTACAGACAGAAGCTTCCGACGAGAAATAGTCTCTTCTAAGATCGTGTTTTGATACTTTGCAGTGCATGCTAAATATAAAACAGACACAAATAAATGTGCTCGTAATACAGTGTCAAACTCACCTAGGCAAAATTTTCAAATGCACTATTTTCGTGGGGTATGGCGGAGTGATAAATTTTGAGCGGTGTCGCACCTTGAGGAAAATGTGTTTTTATCGCAAACAAGAAAATCTCTTTGCGATACACTCTTCCCAAAATATAAGATGCTTGATAAGTATTTTGTTGAGAAAGAACACAAAATGAGGATGCATGGGGTCTTTCAATTCTAGGTACCCCCCATGCAAAAACATGCTATTTTGACCAAAATTGCAAATATGGTGGTCAGACATATTGCCCAACAAGCGTTCAAAACAACCAAACCTAAGCATTAAACTGCTATACATTTAATGCTAAGATATTTATGTACCACATTTGACCTTCAAATGACCTTGATCTTTGACCTCTGAACTGTGACCTTGACCCAAAACAGCTACACAAGAAGAAATTTACAACCTAGAAATTGAGCAAAAATGCTCTTTTCGTTAATTTTTGTGGCCTTGACCTTTGACCCTGGGTGACCTTGACCTTTGACATTCACTGTGACCTTGCCCAAGGTAAGTACAAAGGTTTACCACGGTTGTTGCTCATGTCCCAATGTCTTCTAAGTGCTGAGTGACAGCAATAGCACTAGAAAATGGTACCGAAATGACCCTCTGAATAACCCAATTTACAGTCCAAACTTATCAAAATGATGACTATCCGCGTCCAAAATTGTACAAAACACTAACAAACAGCGTAATTCAACATTATAACATGACTTAGGCCAGTTTTAAGTCTACATCTGGCCTAAAATCATATTTTTAATCGAATTTTAATGGATTTTATTTTTTTCAATTTTTCAAAAATTCAAATTTTTGTAAAATTTTACAAAAATTGATAAAAGTTTGAAATTTTTGTCGCCAGATCCGATGAGAATTCCACTAAGCAACGACTGACTATACCAAAAGTAAAAATTTTGACATTCAGCTTCTAGGGGGTGACACCAGTCAAAAATTGTCCATAGGCCACAATGCAAATTGTCGCACTTTGTGACACTCCCAGCTGTTACCAAACATTTTATGACCAAAAGGACTCCCCTCGCCTTATAGCTCAGCCATACATCTACCCAACGAGCCTAGTTCAAAGGGGGGTTGACCGTTGAGTTTTTCCGGTATTCCGTTTTGCAACCACCCTAGGGTTGGGTTTTACCCTCTAGAATGGTGCAGATTTGAGGAGGGGGTAGTTTACAGACAGAAGCTTCCGACGAGAAATAGTCTCTTCTAAGATCGTGTTTTGTACACCCAAATGTCGTACGCTAGTGATACTTTGCAGTGCATACTAAATATAAAACAGACACAAATAAATGTGCTCGTAATACAGTGTCAAACTCACCTAGGCAAAATTTTCAAATGCACTATTTTCGTGGGGTACGGCGGAGTGATAAATTTTGAGCGGTGTCGCACCGTATGTACGCTTTCATATCTTTAGCTAACGGTTCAGGTAACTGAGTGACTGCCTATTGGGAAAAAGCTTCTCAATCGGCTTATGATTATGTTTTCTTAGTTTAGATACCTGATTGGCAATATCGTTTTTTTTTTCCATCTCGGTTTTTGCAGTTGCAATTTTTTTCTGACTGTTTGTCCCATTTCCTGATCATTGCCTATTTGTACCTTTTATTCAGGTTATGGAACCTACATGTATTTCGAAAGTGAATGTTCAGCTGACATGTTTATTATTTACTTACGTTTTGTGTGGTATATGTGACTAATTAGGCCTAATTACTAACTTTAATAACTAAAGACATTTCATCTGACAAAAGGACAACGTAAAACGTAATCACCATTTCTGTCAAATTAACAAGAGTTAACAGTGTTACGACTCATGTCTGTGCCCTTGGTGTTTTGGACTTTAGACACTTATCACTAATTGATGCGGTTTCGGTGAACGACCGGTCTGGGCTAGCGTCGAAAATCGATCGAGATTGTTTTTCTTTGATTTTGGTAAATTTCTTTAGAGTATGTTTGAATGAATGTACAATATTTGCTTTTGAAAAAATCGCTATACATCGCATGGGCAAGTTTTCGTAATAAAATGGTAAAAGTAAGCAATGACAATCAGAATACAAGTTCCACTCTAAAAAGGTACAAGTAGGCAAAGATCAGGAAAAGTCGCAATCAGAAAATGATTCCAACTCCAAAAACCGAGTTGGGAAAAAACCAAACTAACAATCAGGTACTTATACCATGAAACATATCGTAAGCCGAATGAGCAGCTATTTTCCCAATAGGTGGCCACTCAGTTACCTTAACTTAACTAAAAATATGAAAACATACATAAGGCGCCAACAGCACAAAAAAATTTTAAACACCAAGACATAAAACATAAAGAACCACCACAGAAGTATCGACTTGGAACGATCAGTAACACAAAGTTACTGGCGGGCTTAAATCGGTTTTACAGGTACCTAACCTCACCTCAGCTTCTGTAGTGGTTCAGTGATAAACAAGAAATAAGAAACCACATCAAGAAAGTACTAAACATAGATACCAACGTTTAACATGAATGACGGAAAGCAGAGCGAGCAGCTATTGAAGGTATTAGGTGGTCACAGTGCTGGTTTGGACAGAACAAGTAAATGCAGAGGGCTAAGTTAACAGCCATTATATTCGGGTGGTCACAAAGCCATGCAACATGAAACTCGTAATTGGAATAACTTTGATAAGTGTGAACCAGAACAGCAGTACCGCCTTGGTACGGTCAGTTATAAAATAACTGGGGGCTTAAACCGGTTTTACAGGTACCTAACCTCACCCTCAGCTTCTGCAGTGGTTCATAACATTTAGTTAGTTCTTCGGTCCTCGTGGTGAATCTCTAACTAGTCAATGAATCATCAAGAACAAACAAATAAATCATGATGAATCAAAAACCAGGACTCACAGATTGAGTAAGCTGCCCGACGATGGAGATCCCTGGGCGCCGAATAACCTACTAACTCCGGAGCAAAAGAAAAACACCAGTTGAACCCCGGTGAGCCAAGCACCAGACAAGAAGCTCCGGCCCCAACCAACTAAAATGAATAGCTTTAAGTCGGGGTCATCATAGAGTCTGACGCCCGACCCACCGGCGTGCAATTTAAGAAGGCAGCATAGTTATCAACCGTGATTGGGTTAAAAACTAAGCATGCAGACTGTCGCATAACATTCAAGTTATAACCTATACGTCTGTAACGTGTTATGATTTTCTGAACTGAAAATGAAAATCATTTATTCCTTTAAGTTTCTTAAATTTGTAAACCAAGTCACCATAAAATTCAGGTTCCGAAAGGCCCTCACTTAAAAGCCGTGTAAAATCGATTTAAACCCGCCAGTAACTTTGTGTTACTGATCGTTCCAAGTCGATACTTCTGTGGTGGTTCTTTTTGTTTTATGTCTTGGTGTTTAAAATATTTTTGTGCTGTTGGCGCCTTATGTATGTTTGCATATTTTTAGTTAAGTTAAGGTAACTGAGTGGCCACCTATTGGGAAAATAGCTGCTCATTCGGCTTACAAAATGTTCTCATGGTATAAGTACCTGATTGTTAGTTTGGTTTTTTCCCACCTTGGTTTTTGGAGTGGGAGTATTTTTCTGATTGCGCCTTTTCCTGATCTTTGCTTACTTGTACTTTTTTAACTCAACATTATAATTGGAAATCAATTCATAGTGTCTACGATAAAATTTAGAAAAGGTTTTTCGAAGTTTATGATACCGATAGCCCTGTTGGAGGAGTTTTGCCGTTAAACATTTATTTCGAGCGTTGAAGTCTGTAACATGATTGCAGACTCTAGCAAACCTAATAAGTTGCGAAATGTATACACCATGAGAAGCACGACGAGGAACGTCACCATCCAAAAAAGGAAAATTTACTATATCAAAATCAAAGTCATCGCGCTTTTCATAAATTTTAGGAGAAACAAATCCATTTGCAACAGAAAGATGTAGATCTAAAAAGGGGGCTTCGGTATCTGAGATATTAGCTTTGTTCAATTGAAGTTCAATTGAATGTGTGCGACGCCTTATCCTATCTCCTGGATAATATTTATATTAGATTTGGGACCAAGTTATACAGACAAATTGTTGGAATTCCGATGGGTACAAATTGCGCACCTCTCGTAGCTGATTTATTTTTATACTGCTACGAAAGAGATTTCATGGATTCTCTTAACCATGATAACCAAGCTGATGTTATCGAGGCTTTTAATTCCACTTCTAGGTACCTTGATGACCTTTTGAACATTGATAACCCTTATTTTGAAGGTATGGTCAATCAAATTTATCCATCTGAACTACAGTTGAACAAAGCCAATATCTCGGATACCGAAGCCCCCTTTCTAGATCTACATCTTTCTGTTGCAAATGGATTTGTTTCTTCTAAAATTTATGATAAGCGCGATGACTTAGATTTTGATATAGTAAATTTTCAGTTTTTGGATGGTGACGTTCCTCGTCGTGCTTCTTATGGTGTATACATTTCGCAACTTATTAGGTTTGCTAGAGTCTGCAATCATGTTACAGACTTCAACGCTCGAAAAAAATGTTTAACGGCGAAACTTCTCCAACAGGGCTATCGGTATCATACACTTCGAAAAACCTTTTCTAAATTTTATCGTAGACACTATGAATTGATTTCCAAATATAATGTTGGGTTAAAGACGCTTTTAAGTGAGGGCCTTTCGGAACCAGAATTTTATGGTGACTTGGTTTACAAATTTAAGAAACTTATAGGAAGTAATGATTTTTCTTTTCAGTTTAGAAAAATCATAACACGTTACAGACGTATAGGTTATAACTTGAATGTTATGCGACAGTCTGCATGCTTAGTTTTTAACCCAATCACGGTTGATAACTGTGCTGCCTTCTTAAATTGCACGCCGGTGGGTCGGGCGTCAGACTCTATGATGGCCCCGACTTAAAGCTATTCATTTTAGTTGGTTGGGGCCGGAGCTTCTTGTCTGTTGCTTGGCCCACCGGGGTTCAACTGGTGTTTTTCTTTTGCTCCGGAGTTAGTAGGTTATTCGGCGCCCAGGGATCTCCATCGTCGGGCAGCTTACTCAATCTGTGAGTCCTTGTTTTTGATTCATCAGGATGTTTATCATGATTTATTTGTTTGTTCTTGATGATTCATTGACTAGTTAGAGATTCACCACGAGGACCGAAGAACTTACTAAATGTTATGAACCATTGCAGAAGCTTAGGGTGAGGTTAGGATCCTGTAAAACCAGTTTAAGCCCGCCAGTAACTTTGTGTTACTGATCGTTCCAAGGCGATACTTCTGTGGTGGTTCTTTTTGTTTTATGTCTTGGTGTTTAAATTTTTTGTGCTGATGGCGCCTTATGTATGTTTTCATATTTTTAATTAAGTTAAGGTAACTGAGTGGCCACCTATTGGGAAAATAGCTGCTCATTCGGCTTACGATATGTTTCATGGTATAAGTGCCTGATTGTTAGTTTGGTTTTTCCCACTTCGTTTTTTGGAGTGGGAATCTCTTTCTGATTGCGCCTTTTCCTGATCTTTGCCTACTTGTACCTTTTTCTAATTTGATCAGTCTTGACCGCTACAGCTCATAACACTAAGCCTAAAGATTTTAATATTTTATACGGTTTCGTTAAAACATATTTTATTCATATTTAAGAGCAACATACATATACATTGACAAATACAAATAATTTATAGGATTAGAACAAAAGCACAAGCACCTATGGAGTTTTTCTACGGATTATCTCCAGTATGCCGTTATTGTTCAAAATGCGCTTTTAAACAATAGATTCCAGGCCTTAAGAGCCCGTGTTTGAAAACTTTGAGGACAAATTGAAAGAGTAAGTGTCTGGGGTCCTTCAGTCTACTCTTAAGGTTCAAAACATCTAAAGTAAATACCCAAGAAAGGATGAAAAAGGGTGCAATTTTTATGTGACTTTTACATTTGACCCCCATCCGGTTTATTGCCAATTTTGAAGCCATTTTGACCTTTGTTTAAAAGTGTATGCAATGCAAGTCCGAATAGCATATTTTTGAAATTGATAGGTATAAATGGTATTTTGTTAATTCTTATGGGCTTCATGAAACATTGGTCAATGACATCATTGCGTTTCTTATTGTGTCGGACAATTTCGGTACTGCTTTTGAGACAACTTATGCAAATAACGTTTAGATCTACTCACAAGCATAAGTGATAATCAACAGCCTGGTTCACACTTGGTGCATACTCAGTGTGTTTCGACAAGTTCATGAACATGCTTTATGCCTATGTCTTTCGTCAGTGTATCACCTTTTTATCCTTATCAGTATAATGTGTCAGCATCTCAATAGATTTTAAATGTTTTACTGAAGTTTTCTTGTTGGGGATTTCATATTCACTTATGAAGGATAGCATGATAAGATTGTGTACAAGCTGGCCGTGGTGAGCATCCCGACAGGTAAAAGAAAATGCTAGGTTTGTTACAGTTGGTGCCCAAACGAGAATGTACATCGACAGGTGCAGGTATTGTGAAGAAACTTTAGTATAGACAGGATGAATATCACAGTATTAATCATATTTTGGAATCATCAGTGTATTCTTATGAATTCAAATTTCAGCTAGACGTGACTACAGTCAACTATGTTATCACCATAGACGCAGATTGCTTCAGATTGCATTTTGGGCTACTCATTGGTTATGCACTCTATTACGAAAATACATGTTCAACTGAACTTATTTATTATTTCCTTAAGTTTTGTTGTATATGTGACTATTTAATTACCAACTTTAATTAGATATTTCATCTGACTAAAAACAGTGCAAAACTTAATCACCAGTTGTGTCAAATAAACAACAAGAGTTACCAGTGTTACGCCTGTTCTATATGCCCTTGGTGTTTTGGACTAAGACTCTTTACTTTACCCCAGTAATTGTATATTACTGATCGTTCAAAGGCGATACTTCTGTTGAGGTTCTATTTGTTTTATGTGCTGGCGTTGAATTTCTGTGCTGTTTGCACTGCATGTACGCTTTCATATCTTTAGCTAAGTTCAGGTAACTGAGTGACTGCCTTTTGGGAAATAACTGCTCAATCGGCTTACGATATGTTTTCTTAGTTTAGATACCTGATTAGCAATTTAGTTGGTTTCTTTTTTCCATCTCGGTTTTTGGAGTGGGAATTTCTGTCTGATTGTGCCATTTCCTGATTAAAGCCTTTTTGTACCTTTTTATTCAGGTTATGGAACCTACATGTATTTCGAAAGTGAACGTGCAACTGACTTGTTTATTATCTACTTATGTTTTGTGTGGTATATGTGACTAAGTAGGCCTAATTTCTAACTTTAATGTAGTCTGACCAAAAGGACAACGTAAAACGCAATCACCATTTTTGTCAATTAACAGTACTACGACTCTTGTCTATGCCCCTGGACTTTAGACTCTTATTACTAATTGGTGCGGGTTTCGGTGAACGACCGATCTGGGCCAGCGTCGAAATGCGATGCAGATTGTTTTTCTTTGATTTTGGCAAGTTTTGTGGCGGCCCTAGAAAGTCTCCCCGTACATTATCCATAGTGCAGGTTATATTTTCCTTTTGGTCCTTTGAGATCAGCGAGGATAGTCTGAGAAATCAGAAATTTATTATCGGTTAAGATTCATTTTCTTACCAATGTTTGATACATTTGGCCCCATTTAGATAAAATTAGACTTTGTGTCGGCTGCCCTGTTGATGTTGCAAAACTCTAGTAATTCTCTTTGGCTTTGGCTCCATGTTGCCAAATCTAAAGGGTCACTGACGAGATTTAAGTAGTCGAAGCCGCGGTATGGCCCATCACCTTTCTCATTAATGTGTTCACTGCTCTTAAAGGATCTCAGTTTTAATCTTTAATTCCTTAGAGTATGTTTGAATGTATTTACAATATTTGCTTTTGAAAAAAAAAATCTCTATAAATCGCATGGGCAAGTTTTCGTAATAAAATGGTAAAAGTAAGCAATGACAATTAAATGGTGCAATCAGAATGCAAGTTCCACTCTAAAAATCGAGGTTAAAAAACTTTAGGACAATCAAGTACCAGTATAAAGAAAACAGTTGACTGGGACATTATTCGACAAAACGAACAAACCAGCTTTGAAGTTCCATTCAGAGTGGCGTAGTTTTGTGAAAGAATAGGGCGTTCAGAGAATGTGTATAATATGTTTATCTTTAATCAACTTAGTATTTTAGTCTGTCAGATATCTGCTGCAAAACGAACTTAAATAGGTTTCAGATATCAGTAACAGCATGGTAAAATCGAGAAGGACGTAGTTGAATAAGATAAGACACCATTATATTTGAGCCGCGTTACGAGAAAACCGGATTTTTCCTATGCGAAAACAAAGGCGCAGATCAGCTTCGCAGTAACTGCGAAGCTGATCAGCGCCTTTGGTTTCGCTACACGGATAGTTCAATTTTTTGTATTGTCTAAATCTAAAATTTCAAGCTTCTAGCTTGCTTCTGTGACTGTACAGACCGGTTTGTGTCAGTCCTGGTCGGAATCCCCGATGACCGGTTTTTCGCGTCGTGGCTTATTTTATTAAGGCGACAAAGCGTACTTTGGACAGTACAGTTGATTCGGTACACTATGAATAAAACATGGCTTTCTTCCAGTTGCCGTCGGCTTTTCTGTCAAGTAAATAATGTCAGACAGACTTCTGTACCAAAAAGACAATAACTTATTACCCCAATATTGCCGTTACGTAGTATTGTGATTTTCGATTTTGTTTGGTCTGATCATGGAAAATATTAGAGAGTAAAATTGCCTCCAGCTGTTACTGTCAGACTAAAATTATATTTATACATATTTCAGCATATGATTGTCAAAAGCGTGCAATCAATATTTAAGTTGCATTATATTCTCAGTGTGACATTTGATAATTTGTCTCGATTTATGTGAGGCAAGTTTTCCCCACCTCAGCGTTTGATAATTTATCCTGACTTATGTAAGGCAAATTTTCCTCACCTCAGCATTTGTTATTTTATCCCGACTTATGTGAGGCAAGTGTTTCCCCACCTCGGCGTTTGATAATTTATTCCGACTTATGTGAGGCAAGTGTTTTACCCACGTCGGCGTTTGATAATTTATCCCAACTTATGTGAGGCAAGTGTTTTCCCCACCTCGGCGTTTGATAATTTATCCCTACTTATGTGAGGCAAGTTTTCCCTACCTCGGCGTTTGATAATTTATCCCAACTTATGTGAGGCAAGTGTTTCCCCACCTCGGCGTTTGATAATTTATTCCGACTTATGTGAGGCAAGTGTTTTACCCACGTCGGCGTTTGATAATTTATCCCAGCTTATGTGAGGCAAGTGTTTTACCCACGTCGGCGTTTGATAATTTATCCCAACTTATGTGAGGCAAGTGTTTTCCCCACCTCGGCGTTTGATAATTTATCCCTACTTATGTGAGGCAAGTTTTCCCTACCTCGGCGTTTGATAATTTATCTCTACTTCAATATGCGAGGCAAATTTTGCCCTACCTCTGCGTTTGATAATTTATCCGGACTTATGTGAGGCAAGTGTTTCCCCACCTCGGCGTTTGATAATTTGTACCTACATGTACTTATGTTAGGCAAGTTTTCCCACCTCGGCGTTTTGGTGTGGGAATTTCTTACTGATTGCGCCATCTCCTGATCATTGCATACTTTTAACTTTTTATATGGTAGTGTTTGTGGTTGTGATAAGAGGAAGCCCCAACAGGTCTCCTCGCAGTGTTTAAACATATTTCAGACTCATCGGTATCATCTAACAAATTCAAATTTCACCTAGACCGGACTACCGACTGGTCTTCAGGTGACCCTTCCGTGCATTTTGGGCTACTAATTTTGTTATGCAACCTATTTCAAAAGTACATGTTCAGCTGAACTTGTTCATTATTTCCTTAAATTTTGTGTGGTATATGTGACTAATTAATTACTAACATTAATTAGACATTTCATCTGACCAAAAAGACAACGTAAAACGTAATAACCATTTTTGTCACATTTATAAGACTTAACAGTGTCACGTCTGTTGTATATGCCCTTGGTGTTATGGACCCAGCGTCTGAATGTGGAGTAGATTGCTTTTCACCAATGTTCAAGTAAGTCGTTGATTTTGACAAGTTCCCCTATAGTATGTTTAAATTTATTAACATGTATCATGTGTATTTGAAAAGTGGTGGAAAGCAGTGACATCCGCATTTCCAACTCTCGACGAAACCCTGCGTACACTGCTACACGCATCAAGTCAGTCCGAGACACCAGGGCATACACAACTGCCAAATCACAAACAAGACCCATCAGCAGTGAGATTCTTAGCCAGTAGTGAAGGAGAATATCAGTATACATGTAGCTTGTGAGCTACTTTGAGATTCAAATTCATTAATCATAATTAAGCCGTCTCGTGAGAAACCCAACACATGAATGAATGTGGTTTCCGAAAAGGTTCGACACAAATTAGGCTGTACAGTCACAGAAGATGTCCAGATACTTCAAATTTCGGATTTAAGAAGAAGAGGAAGTTTACTATCCGAGTAGTGAAAACAAAGGCGCTGATCAACTTCGCGGTTACTGCGAAGCTGATCTGCGTATTTGTTTTCGCATATGCAGGTTGATGGTTTTCTCATGAGGCGGTCCATATATTTCTATATGTTTGAAACGGACGCAAAACTTTATTGTATGAGTTTCAAAATGCAGTTGGAGTTCTCATAATCCGATATATGCTTTACATCTTTTCATACTTGTTGCAACATGTCATGTTAACAAAACCCGTTTTATTTGATTGCAAACAAAACAAAAGTCTTTGTTTGTTATTAGTTTGATTTATGGTACTATCATTAAAATAAATTAAATGAAAATGAAATGACTCTCGTTAGGTATTTTCATTTCTGAAAAGACAATTTAATTTACACGACGGTACAACAGAATCACACATCTGACATGCATTAAAGGTGTAAAGGTATATTTCAAGCTATACAAAATGAAATTCTATACAAAATGAAAATTTCAGCGTGAATTTTAGTAAGGGTACCAGCCATCAGAAAAATGGTGATCGGTGGTCGGAGAGTAGCAAAAAATTCATTAATACCCTCTGACAGAGGACCTCACTTGACCATTGAAAACCAATGTTTGGTCAATTTTAAGTCTTGCAAAAGTGTTAAAATTAATCGATGTATTAAGCAACACATGAGATCCTAAAACACAGTATACGATGACGGGGGTGTACATACGAAACAGATCATATCGCAATTAATACTTATCATAGACCAATAAATATGCTATCCTTTTACAGCTTAGATACTGTCCTTCCATTCAGTAGTTTAAAATGACAATAAACTAACTTGCGTCATTCATGAATATTCATGGAATTTCTAATATAAGGGATTTCACTAATTTCAACTCCATTATAAACTATTTTCAGTCCCATTCCTTCATTCTGGGCCATAATTTGGCTGATAATATAGCTCGATGAAACAATTTTACCATAATTAATGCAATAGGCTAAATATATATGAAAATCAACACAATTGTATTTTCATGAATATTAATGAAACAATTGTGTCCTTGGTAACCAACAATATAAAAACGAATGAGTGCTTACGTACAAAAATGCTTACATCGAAACAGTCAGTAGTTCTAAAGGTAACTAAAATTGAAACCACAGTAATGCATGGATATAGAGCAGCCTTTCTGGTTGTCAGTTATGCAAATTTTTACTAGTACCTTGTATATCTATTATGAACATATCAAACTTAGTAATTTAAGGGCACCGTACATGTATATCAATAAAATCATAAAAATCATTAAAATCCATAATCAAACTCATTTCAGGCCCAAGCTATCATCTTGACACATTGTTATTGCACCGGTGATGCCATTTGGCAACTTTACAGATATCAGAGACCTGATATTAGAATCATCCTATTTGCATATTTGTGATTATTATTTATAAAAACCTAAGAAAGCTAGAGAATAAACGCTAAAAACTTAAAGAGTAAACTTACTAAACCACTTGTGTCTGACATTAAAATTGACATGGGATGCTAAAAGTGGTATTGAATGAATGCTTAGACTATGAACTAGTGCCTTGAAGTAGATATGAATCATTTGTTTTTCACTTTCAAAAATATTAATGATAAGGTAAGAAGATTGGATAAAAATCACAGAAAAATTAAGAAGATACACCTTCAAAATGATTTGTATCTTCGCCACTGATAGCATAAGAGTACAGAAATTGGTAGTAAAAGGTTGCTTTGACTATGTACCGTAACTGTGTAATCTGACTTGCTGATCTAATGTCTCATGAATATAAATGAAAACTTCAAAAATTAGAGAAAAAAATGACAAATGAAGGGATATACCAATTAAATCACTGATATTTCGGATGCCGATTGCCTTAGTATGTTGAAAATGACATCAAATGATAGCTCATTGGGACAATGTATTATTGCCATATGACCCTTTGAGATTTGGTCTCACTGATATTAAGTTAAACCTCGATACAGATAGAAATTACCAAACTAGTCAAGGGTGTCCTTCTGTTTTGGTTGCTTACTCTGATAACTTGACAATAGAACATTCTCATAGCAATTAGCAAATGCTATTTTGAGCTCTCAAAGGACACTGCCAGCAGAGAAATAAGCGATTTTGTTGGTTTGACCCTACGCATTTCCACACTTTTTTCTCTTATTTCTGAAGTTTTCATTAAAATCATGAAACAAACATTCATATGATTTAATCAAAGGATTGCATGGTTAAACAATAGTTTGTCCTAGCAATCAGTTTATACCAATTTCAGCTCTCTATGACTATCAATAGCCAATATGCATAGTGGTTAAATAGGTATACTCCCACTCTAGTATCTAAAGATTTCATTTATGCTCATGAAATCTAACAAAGTCAAATGACTTGCATCTTACAGTACATACTAATTGAAAATTGCCCTAGCAGTTGTTTGGTACCATTTTCAGGACATTATTTATTTTGGTACTTTAGTTCCATGTCATTTTGCTGGTATACTCGCTTAATTGTTCTGTTGTGTTTTCTCCATTTTTAATTTTCAAAAATAACCATGAAGCTTATATTTCTAGCTAGAGGGCAACAGTACATCGCATGTATCATTTATTTGATACCACTATCAGCAATCTAGGTCCTTTTTTGGTGGCTTTTTCCCCAACTGGCACCTTCACTTTACCTATTTAAACTGCCTCCCGTTTCTAAGCGAGGCGGTTCTTGCGAGTACCACAAACTATGTTTTGGACGAAAACAAAAAACGAAAATAAAATAACAATAAAACACGCCAGTTCCATTAAAGACTAATGGAGCGTGAGAGACTTTGCATTTTACAGACATGTTATCCTGATGTTTATAAATGTCTTTTTTCTGCTAATATTATAGATTTGTATCACTGTTGACGTTTAATTGTTTCTACGTATTTACTGAGGATGAGATGAGACAAATTTAAACAGAAAATTCTATTTTAAACATTGCGTTATTTGTAGACCAAATTGCTCAGTGTCTGTGGTCATTTTTTATCACCTTAAATGTCAGTCGTCTTGGACTTGAATTCAATCTAGTTTAAATATTCGTGTTTTACCAAAGAAGACGTAAGATCAAGCTATTTTAAACTGACTGCATATTAACAACACCTGTATATGTCTTAAAGTAAGATTTCGACTGTCCAAAAATGGTCGTTATAGCCAAAATAGATGACGGAACAGTCTGGAATATACAAATAAAACGCGTTTGTAAACCATAATTAGACGCAAAAATAGGACAAACATTTACGAGAATATAAGAATAAAATATAAAGGTTTGATCCTCTGGAAGCAGTAAAAACATTCAAAGGGAGATAGTATGGACTATATTGCGCAATTTCGGGTAATGAACCCTCATCAGTAGCCCTTTTAAAGCCGGCAACGAAAGCCAGACTATTGTACTGTAATTTCGAAATTTTACACGAGAGGTCTAAATAAAAGACACATTCCCAAACGGGGTCAAATAATTTAAACATTACTTAGAAGTATGTTTCTAAACGTGGGTGTTTTGAACACTCTGAATACCTTTACTGATCTCAAAGGACCTAAATAAAAATATATTCTGCACTATGGATGATGTACGGGGAGACTTTTTAGGGCCGCCACACGGCACAACACCAGCTGCAGTAATAGCCAATAAAATATAAAGGTTTGATCCTCTGGAAGCAATAAAAACATTCAAAGGGAGATAGTATGGACTATATTGCGCAATTTCGGGTAATGAACCTTTTAAAGCCGGCAACGAAAGCCAGACTATTGTACTGTAATTTCGAAATTTTACATGAGAGGTCTAAATAAAAGACACATTCCCAAACGGGGTCAAATAATTTAAACATTGAACACTCTGAATACCTTTACTGATCTCAAAGGACCTAAATAAAAATATAATCTGCACTATGGATGATGTACGGGGAGACTTTTTAGGGTTCCACAAACAGCAGTTGCATTTTAATTATTAAAAAGTGCAAAATCAGTACTCTGGGCGTTGCTCAAGGACACAACACGATGCCGCCAGTAAGGATCGAACCCAGACCTCACGATCCGGAGAAAAATGAGGAAGGGGATAGTTCATATAGCTCTTTCAGCTATTTAAGCATCGTCAGTGACCCTTGCTTATAAACACGTATGTAACAGGACATAGCATTACCGATGATTAATTTCAAATTTCTCAGAATATCCTCGCTGATCTCAATGGACAAAAGAAAAACACGGTCTTATCTGCATTTTACTATAGCTAGATTTTGACCTCAGGTGCGTCAAAAGATCGAGTCTACTAAGTAGCACGAGAAAGGATATTCAGATTGTAGCAGTACAAATACTTACTGTGCGTACAACCGTTTTGTACTGATTTACCTTTCACGTGCTACGCCATGGACTCGTCGATCTTTTGACGCATCTGAGGTCAAATTTGAGCCATATAATAATACCATTTTAAAGAAACAAAGTCATGTGAGTCTGATGTATTTGGACGCCGCATAACAACGTAACTATTTTTTTATTTAAACAGACCACGTTAGCACTGTGCTAGATAGAAATTAAACCTTCAATTAAAAACATTTTCTGGTTTCCGAGAAAACATATCCCTTCTGTTTGAGCCTTCGCATGAAAAAATACAACAACAATTTGTGTTTCCGACAAGGCACAACATAAACCGGCCTGTACAGTCACAGAAGCAGGCTAGAAGCTTGAAATTTTGGGTTGAAGTAGAAGAGATACATGTACTGTACTATCTGTGTAGCGAAAATAAAGGCGCTGATCAGCTGTGCAGTTACTGCACAGCTGATCTGCGCCTTTGTTTTCGCCTAAGCATTTTGTTGGTTTTCTCATGCTGTGGTTCATTTATCGTCACGTTGTTTAACCCGACTGATAACTTTCAATAAGTGATGGAGAAAATGCATGATATGCGACTATATAAGCATATAAATCAGACTATTGTGACAAACACGTTGCCTTTGGATCTCAGCCATCACTTATTGGATTTGTGCTACGATTAACATCTTTTTAATGTTCAAAACATGAGGAGTTAACTGTAAATGAAGAGGGTAAATATTTGTTATAATTAAAATTATGGTCAGGAACTGTCATGCACACAGGGTAGCACGTGATCATTGAAAGCTTTATGGAAGACTGAACACTGTGCGAAAAAAGAAAGAAAAGAATCAATCAACCATGCTGATTATACAAATAGACAATATCTAGACTAGTTTCTGTCAACGAGAAAGACCAAGTCTGCAATGTTAATGCAAATTTAACTCTCCAGTCGAAATAAGTAAGCATTTGATTCACAATGTGTTAAATGATGAAATGCAATAAATACGGAAGAAAAACATTCCTCGGCGCTTAACCTGAAATGTATAATTGTCAATATACTCATAATCCAAAGCCAAATTCAAAGCCGGCGCCTCTGCGATAGACCATTAAGTGATAGCATACCTAAGTTCCTCTGGTACAATATTATTAGTATGACAGAGATGCTGCAAGCGTTTGGAGTAGGGCCATCTATTATTTATCAAGTACTTGTTCAACTGTATTCTCTTTGAGATAATCAAAGTCGAAGTTTTGCGAAGTTTCTCGTACTTTATTGTTCAAGATAACACGTGGCATCTTGTTGGTGCAAAAGGTCACACCTCGATTAGAAGTTAAAAGTAAGCAATGGCAAAGAACCGGTGAATGAGAGACTAAACACACACAAAGTCTCTGGTTGGAAATATCCCACATTTCAATTATTGTACTGAGTACTGATACAACATATAGTGAGCTAAGTGAGCAGAGATTTTCTAGATGTTGCCACTTTGTAATCTGAACATAATTTAATTGTAAACTCTACAACAAGTCGCAAACAGCACAAAAACAAGACCGTTCGAAACATGAAACAAATGGGACCACAACAGAAGAACCATATTATTAGGTGGCGAGAGGGACAAAAGCCGGTTTTACGGTCGACTTCTCAAAGTTAGCTCTTCAGTCCTCGACCATCATGGAAAAAAGAAGCAATTAAATAATCGACTGATGAATCAAAAACGAGGACTTCGCAGATATTATAGTGAAAAGAATTTATGCGATCGTCATTTGCGATCGCGATCGCGTGTTGATGTAAACTGCCGTGATGCTATCACCATGCTTATATTTATATTCATGTTTTCAGTGACAACCGTATGGGAAATAACTGCTTACTTTCATTTTTCGTTTGCTACATTAGGTTTTAGTTCAACTACATGTATGTCCGTCCTGATTTAGGATAATATAACACCCAGACTCCCAGACCTTTCGCCGCATGAACTTATTTCTAAACTGTCATACCATAGTGCTTCATTGCGTGGAATCGCACAAAGAATGCTCTTGCTTCTCTTTCGAAACAAGTAAGGGAAACGAAGATCATACATTTCTTATAGTGTACTATGCCATTTTATCGGGCTTTGACATAATCAGGGGGATTTGAAAGAAATATTATACGCCCTGATGTGTTTTACGCTTGTTTAAGCTTATTAGTCAAGTTCAGTGGTTTGTAATTAAGCTGAAAATGTCTTAGAAAAGAAAAGCAAACACTGTTCAAGGTTCAATGACACCAATGTCCGTTTTGTCTTTTTTGAGGTTAAGAAACTTTCCTACAATATATTTTTGTTCATGACAAGAAGCACCTTGTCTTCTTTTTGAAAGGCAATGTAAACTGTAGTGTACCTGCGATCCTCTTGTAGTATTACATTTGCAATTTCGTCGTGCCAATTAGGCGAAAATGATAATCAGACCGGTCGCGTAAACCTCTCGTTTTCGTCCATATGAAATTGAATTTTACCCATATTTTCTAGTTTTGCAGGCAGAAATGTGTTAAATATGACACGACATTCCAAAGACAGTTCCTTAAGAGGCTCAATTAACTTTATATGGTGGATTGACAACTGTTTGATAAGTACTTATCTGTCATTCTTTACCATTGAATTGTCTCAAATGAAGTCTAGGAGAGATACTCTTCTAAGGGTTTCAAGTTTAGTAAACACACTTTTCTAGTCGACTATGTCTAAATCATTTCGCTTGTCACTCTAAGAAAAAAGTACAAGTAGGCAAAGATCAGGAAAAGGCGCAATTAGAAAAAGACTCCCACTCCAAAAACCAAGATGGGAAAAAACCAAACTAACAATCAGGTACTTATACCATGAAAACATTTCGTAAGCCGAATGAGCAGCTATTTTCCCAATAGGTGGCCACTCAGTTACCATAACTTAACTAAAATATGCAAACATACATAAGGCGCCAACAGCACAAAAATATTTTAAACACCAAGACATAAAACAAAAAGAACCACCACAGAAGTATCGACTTGGAACGATCAGTAACACAAAGTTACTGGCGGGTTTAAATCGATTTTACACGTCCGTAACCTCACCCTCAGCTTCTGCACTGGTTCATAACATTTAGTTAGTTCTTCGGTCCTCGTGGTGAATCTCTAACTAGTAAATGAATCATCAAGAACAAACAAATAAATCATGATAAACATCCTGATGAATCAAAAACCAGGACTCGCAGATTCAGTAAGCTGTCCGACGAAGGAGATCCCTGGGCGCCAAATAACCTACTAAAAAGGTACAAGTAGGCAAAGATCAGGAAAAGGCGCAATCAGAAAAAGACTCCCACTCCAAAAACCGAGGTGGGAAAAAACCAAACCAACAGTCAGGTACCTATACCATGAAACATATCGTAAGCCGAATGAGCAGCTATTTTCCCAATAGGTGGCCACTCAGTTACCTTAACTTAACTAAAAATATGAAAACATACATAAGGCGCCAACAGCACAAAAATAATTTTTAAACACCAAGACATAAAACAAAAAGAACCACCACAGAAGTATCGACTTGGAACGATCAGTAACACAAAGTTACTTGCGGGCTTAAACCGGTTTTACATGGCCATAACCTCACCCTCAGCTTCTGCAGTGGTTCATAACATTTAGTTAGTTATTCGGTCCTCGTGGTGAATCTCTAACCAGTCAATGAATCATCAAGAACAAACAAATAAATCATGATAAACATCCTGATGAATCAAAAACCAGGACTCACAGACTGAGTAAGCTGTCCGACGATGGAGATCCCTGGGCGCCGAATAACCTACTAACTCCGGAGCAAAAGAAAAACACCAGTTGGACCCCGGTGGGCCAAGCAACAGACAAGAAGCTCCGGCCCCAACCAACTAAAATGAATAGCTTTATTTCTTTAACTCCGGAGCTAAAGAAAAACATCAGTTGGACCCCGGTGGGCCAAGCAACAGACAAGAAGCTCCGGCCCCAACCAACTAAAATGAATAGCTTTAAGTCGGGGCCATCATAGAGTCTGACGCCCGACCCACCGGCGTGCAATTAAAGAAGGCAGCATAGTTATCAACCGTGATTGGGTCAAAAACTAAGCATGCAGACTGTCGCATAACATTCAAGTTATAACCTATACGTCTGTAACGTGTTATGATTTTTCTAAACTGAAAAGAAAAATCATTACTTCCTATAAGTTTCTTAAATTTGTAAACCAAGTCACCATAAAATTCTGGTTCCGAAAGACCCTCACTTTAAAGCGTCTTTAACCCAACATTATATTTGGAAATCAATTCATAGTGTCTACGATAAAATTTAGAAAAGGTTTTTCGAAATTTATGATACCGATAGCCCTGTTGGAGAAGTTTGGCCGTTAAAGATTTATTTCGAGCGTTGAAGTCTGTAACATGATTGCAGACTCTAGCAAACCTAATAAGTTGCGAAATGTATACACCATAAGAAGCACGACGAGGAACGTCACCATCCCAAAACGGAAAATTTACTATATCAAAATCAAAGTCATCGCGCTTATCATAAATTTTAGAAGAAACAAATCCATTTGCAACAGAAAGATGTAGATCTAAAAAGGGGGCTTCGGTATCCGAGATATTGGCTTTGTTCAACTGTAGTTCAGATGGATAAATTTGATTGACCATACCTTCAAAATAAGGGTTGTCAATGTTCAAAAGGTCATCGAGGTACCTAGAAGTGGAAATAAAAGCCTCGATAACATCAGCTTGATTATCATGGTTAAGAGAATCCATGAAATTTCTTTCGTAGCAGTATAAAAATAAATCAGCTACGAGAGGTGCGCAATTTGTACCCAACGGAATTCCAACAATTTGTCTGTATAACTTGGTCCCAAATCTAATATAAATATTATCCAGGAGATAGGATAAGGCGTCGCACACATTCTGACATGACCAAAGTGTATACCGACTTTGGTCAGAGGATGTGAAAAAAGCCTTTCTGTCATTACATGCCAAATAAAGTGAACCATAGTTTTTTAATGCCCTTTTGAAGGTGTGATACCAGTTTTTACAGCTATCCTTCGGACATTTTGGACAACACGTTTATCCTACAATCTGTCTGAAAATTGTAAAGACACCTTAAATTTCTTTTTGATAAAAAAAACAATTAGCTCATAAACAACATTGTTAATTTTTGAAGCTCCCTAAAGTTATTAATAGAAAAGGTGCGATTGCAAAAGGGTAAAAGCAAGCAATGATCAGTAAATAATTAGCATTCAAAAAGAAACTCTCACTCCATAAACAGAGGTGGGAAAAAACTAAATTGACATTCAGGTCCTATTAAATACTATGAAAAGTAAGGACCTCAACACAATCCCTTAATACTTGGCTCTTTTACCAAGAAATTGCTTTGCGTACTAAATCAAAACTTCTCTTTACAAAACTGACATATTTATAAAGCTAATAATTTTATGCGTGCTGTGAAACTATTGTCGTCATTGTTATTGCCATTATGTCATAGATGTTCTAAAATCTCATACGATGACATTCAAGTTTTGATGAGCAGCTACATGCCTATTCACCAAGGTATGAAAGCAATGCTAAAAGCATTTAACAGATGAGACTAATCGTCGATATCGCATATACGCATCTGTGACCCATTTATAAGGCAGTAAATTGCAAACACTGGTCTAAGCTTGTACATTGTAACGCAGCTGCGTTAAAAATAGCCCACCACACGACCAAGGCATTTATTTTTCGATACTTAAGAAACTAAATACGAAGACCAGAATGTGGCGGACATTGTCAGTCTGGATTTAAATTGAGATACTAAGAACGTTTTTAGAAAACCAACTTCGATTGATTGTACGTGGTGGCAACGGTTTCGGTCCTATTAAGTACTGAGGCTGTGCTAATTAGTGCACTGAAAACAGTCTAACTGCTATTCTTGGAACACTTCCTATATTCTCATCCAGTTTTGTCCTACATGTACTTTCGTTCGTCTAATTATGATCGAAAATTATTTCTTAGTATCTTCAACTGAGGAATCTTATTTGTCTGTAACAAGCATTGTTTTCGAATGTTAACCCGCATAGCCATCGGATAGTTGACTACATATACATGTATTATTTATACCCTGTGTCAATTATTTATAACTTAAAATGTCAGTTGTCTTAGACTGGAATTTAATGAAGTTCAAATACATTTTTGTCTTCCTGAAATGACGTTAGGCCTAGCTATTTTAAACTAACTGCGTAACAATAGCACCTATAAATGTCTTAAAGTAAGCTTTCCGATGGTAATGCGGGTTTCCAAATGAATACTCATCAATCCGAAATGGAAAATGAAAGAGTCCAGAAAAATATTTTGAATATCGCAATTTCCAACCATAAGTGGGCGCAAAAAATAGAACAAATGCTGAGAATGATATAGGCAGAGTTCCATAAATAGCTAGAATACTTCCAGTACAAGTCCAGACCCATTCCCTCTCTCATTAATATGTCCACTGCTCATAATCCTCAGATTGAATTAACGCATCTCAAACGAGTGTCTGTATATAATCAGCTTATGTGAAGTTCTCATTAAATTCATGAAACAAACATTCATATGATTTAATCATTGGAAAAGGTCCCTCAGGACCTTTTCCACAGTGTTTACTTTGAATATGAAGAAAATTCTACCCGTGATCGACTGCTCTCTCTCAATTACGCGTTTTGTTACATAAAACGCTTAATAAAAACTAGTGAACCCGTCTATACTGACTAGACAGTTAACCGCAATCAATTAAATTTATCCATTTTTGACACTCCCCGTCAAATAGCGGTAAAATCTAGCAAGCAGTCTCGATGGTGGTGACTGCTTATCATAGCGCATCTATGTTTAGATCGTAGATACCCTGACGAGGGGGTACAGAAACTATAGGAACTCATATTATATGACTGACTTTTAGTCCATCACTTAGGTCCCATGGGTCTGTTTCTGGTAGTGTGGCTGCAGGTCAAAATTCAGAACTCTATCACACATTTACTGCACTGCAAAATGGTTTTCTGCACATGGACATATTGATTGTAATCGTGTTCCCTTTAGTATTGGCATTGGTTCCATAACATCAGAAATTTTGGTCAATGCCTTGAGTGACAGATACACACACTGGTCAAGCGTTCATAACAAGAAACGACATTCATGTAAAGGAAACGAAACTGAAACGTATGAGACTCGAAATTAATGACAAACCAGAGAATCAACAACACTAGCTGAAATCTAGAGCAAAAGGAATCTCCTATAACAAAGGGCTGCTGACCTTTTCATTGGTTTCTTTTTAAAGAAGCCAACTTGTTGGATTACATGGTTAAAGAATATTGTGTAGTAGCAATCAGTTTATACCAGTTTCAGCTCCGTATGACTATCAATAGCCAATATACATAGTGGTTAAGTAGGTATAATACTCCCATTCAATTATTCCACATTTTTCTCTAGTATCTAAAGATTTCATTTATGCTCATGAATCTAAAAAAAGTTACATGACTTGCATATTACAGTACATACTAATGGGAAACTGCACTAGCAGTTGTTTGGTACCATTTTCAGGACATTAATGATTATTTTGGTACTTTAGTTCCATGTCATTTTGCTGGTATACTCGCTTAATTGTTCTGTGGTGTTTTCTCCATTTTTAATTTTCAAAAATAATCATGAAGATTATATTTCTATAAAGCTAGAGGGCAACAGTACAATGAATTTGTCATTTTTTGATACAACTATAATCAATCTAGGTCTATAAACAGCCCAGGTACAAAAAGGTACAATTAGACAATGATTAGGAAATGACACAATCAGAAGGATAATCCCGCTCCACATACCGAGGGGTGGGAAAAAACCAAAATGACACTAAAGCTAGTATCTCACTGGCATACGAATTTCTCGCGACTGTTTTGCGAACTGGTCGCGAAGGTTCAAAACATGTTTCAAAATTTTATGCGAATTTTTTCGCCAAAATATTTCGCAAGACTGTCGCGCGACTGTCGTGCGACGGTCGCGCGACGTTCGTGCGAGTGTCGCGAACCTGTCGCCGCGAAATTTTGGCGAATTTACAATGCGAAATTTTCGCGATTTACGCGACACTCGTACGAATCTCGTGCGAGTGTCGCACGACGGTCGCGCGACAGTCTTGAGACAACATGCGAAAACCTCGCGTCTATTTGGCGAGAAAATAAAACTAAGTGAAATTCGTACGAATGTCGTGCGACACTCGCACGAATGTCGCGCGACTGTCGCACGAACCAAAATGAAAATATGCTACATTCGCGGGAAAGTCGTGTAAAACTCACACGAATGTCGCGCGACTGTCGTGCGACAGTCACGCTACTGTCGCGCGACAGTCGTGAGACATATTTTCAAAATTTGACAGAAATTCGCGAATTTGTCGCATAAATGTCTATTCAATGAGGCTGCAACATGTAAGTTGTGTTTATATCGTGAATCTTTGTCGCGAACTATTCGCGAACTATTCGCGAACTAGTCTCCAGTTGTAGCATTCCAGTGAGATAGGGGCTTAAGGTACGTACATGTATACCAAGAAAACATATCGTAAGCCGAGTGTGCAGCTATTCCCGAATAGGCAACCACTCAGTCACCAGAACTGAACCAAAAGCACGAAAACGAAAATAAAGCTCAAACAGCACAAAACTCGACTCCAAAACACAAAACAATAAGAACCACAACATAAGTATCGCCTTGAAACGACCAGTAATATAAAATTACTGGGTGGGTGGAGGGGGGGGGGGCTTAAACAGGTTATAACAAAACTGTTATTTTGTAGGTATATCCCTTATTTTCCATTTTTTCTGTGATTTCTTAAGATTTTATTTGTATTCACGAGTATTAAATGTTGTGCTTATTATGCATTAAGGTAAAAGTGCTGTGCCCATGGATGCCTTTGATGAGGATTAGTTTCGGACTATTAAAATTGATATAATTATTTATTTGTTTTGTTCAAGATGAAGATATCTTCTCTGCTATACGTATTTTAGCACTAGGAAGGCAGTATTTGAATAGCCTTTATTCTTTTCGTAGATTCATAGACATGATTTTAGAAATGAATAAGTAATTACTCATTACTTTTATTCATAACATATAATGTTATATGCGTTACATTTTTCAGTGAGATCTCTGAGACTAGATTCTTGATGACAGTCGTAACAGTTGTTCAGAGCTTTGGTACTCAACTATCAAGGAAGCATCAAAATCATATATAGATATAGCCACCATCCCTAGAATAAACATGTTTTAGGTAACTAGTTATGCATCATTTCGCATGTGAGACTGGGGGTTAGGCTGCTGAATACTTCATTTAAGACAATACATATAAGGAATAAAAAAATGAACCTTTTATGTCATTTGAGCATGGAAATGGAAAAAATATCCTATTTTTGGCAAAATGCATAGAGCACCCGCAAAAGCGAATGATGTTTTGATTTAATATGTACACATTACAGTCAGTGGAGGTCAGAAGTTTGTTCAAACAGCTTTTGCATGTAGCAATTATATGTAATTACTAGAAAACATTGCATGAACATGAAAATAGTGAAAATAGGCAACATTCTTATAGTCTGGGAATTTGCAGGCCGTCCTAGAAATCAAATAAGCTTGAGTGTGTCATTTTCACCCACAATATAAGTACTTTTGCAAGACCGAAAAAAAATTAAAAAATTTGGTTTTCACACTTCCCAAAGACAGTACTAAACAACTATACAAAGTAAATTTCTGCTAAACAGGTGGCCACCTAAAGTGGTTTTGGTGGCTTTTTCCCATCTTGCACCTTCACTTTTAAATTACCTTTTTTTTAACTGCCTCCCGTTTCTAAGTGAGGCGGTTGGTTGCTTACGAGAACTATTTTTTGGACAAAAGCAAAAACGAAAACAAAATAATAATAAAACACGCCAGTTTAAAAAAAGACTAGTGGAGCGTGAGAGAATTTGCATTTTACAGACATGTTGTCCTGATGTTTATAAATGTCTTTGGCTGCTGTCTAATATTATAGATTTGGATCTCTGTTGACGTTTAATTGTTTCTACGTATTTACTGAGGATGAGATAAGACAATTTTAAACGGAAAATTCTATTTTAAACATTGCGTTATTTGTAGATCAAATTGCTCAGTGTCTGTGGTCATTTTTTATAACCTTAAATGTCAGTCTTGGACTTGTATTCAATCTATCTATATAGTTTAAATGGTCGTGAGAAGGCGTAAGATCAAGCTATTTTAAACTGCATGCATATTGATAACACCTGACAAATGCCTTTAAGTAAAACTCAGACTTTCAAATAAAAAATGCTCATTATAGCCAAAATGGATGATGTAGCAGTCTGAAATATACAAATAAAATCGCGTTTGTGAACCATAATTAGACGCAAAAATAGGACAAATGTTTACGAGGATACTTGAAGTGTTCCAAAAAGAGCAGCCGTTCTTCAATTATAAAAAAGACTATTATGCCACCACGTACAACCTGTAGTTTGTTTTCTAACAAGAGGACCAATGGTCCTATAAACGCTCACCTGAGACCTGAGATATATACTAACAAACTTCTTTGGCTACAATGGTAATATGCACGTATATAACCCCAGGGTAGGATAGGAATAACCCCTGGAGTCAATGTCTTTTCAAATCATGAACATTCAGTCCATTTACCAATTTACTGCAAGTTTTGCTCTTCAAATGACATTTAACTTTTTTTCCCATTCAAATGCATGGGCGACCTAAGTTGACCTTGCCGTTAAATAGGTCAAGGTCATCCCAGGGTCATGATTTATATAAATTTTGTTGACCACTATTCCTTGATGGTTCATGCCAAGTTTAAAAATAATAGGCCTCCTGGTTCTGAAGAAGAAGGTTTTTTAAAGATTTTTGTTATTTATAGTCATGGTGGCCATCTTGGTCAAGTGACCTTGAGTATTTATCTTATCTGCATTTAAGTACCATTTTCAAGAAAACAACTCATGTGAGTCTGACGTATTTGGACGCCGAAAAACGACGTTACTACCTCTTCAATTTAAACAGATCACGTTAGCACTGTGCTAGATAGAAATTAAACAATTTAAAACATTATCTGGTTTCCGAGAAATTCTGTGATCCTGGACATATTTATCGTAACGTTGTTTAACCCGACTGATTACTTTCAACAAGTAATGGAGAATGTGTCGCATAAGCATATAAATCAGACTATGGTGACAAACACATTGCCTTTGGTTCTCAGCCATCACTAATAGAATTTGTGCTACGATCAACATCTTTTAAATGTACAAAACATGAGGAGTATTGCTTCTGTAGAGAACTGTAAATGAAGAGGGTAAACATTTGTTATAATTAAAATTATGGTCAGGAACTGTCATGTAGATAGGAAAATACGTGATCTCTGAAAGCTTAATGGAGGACGGAACACTGTGCAAACACCATGCTGATTATACAAATAGACAGTATCTAGACTAGTTTTTGTCAACGAGAAAGACCAAGTCTGCAATTTTAATGCAAGTTTGAATTCTCCAGTCGAAACAAGTAAGCATTTGATTCACAATGCGTTAAATGATGAAATACAATAAATACGGAAGAAAAACGTTCTTTGGCGCTTAACCTGAAATGTATAATTGTCAATATACTCATAATCCAATCAAACCAGGCGCCTCTGCGATAGACCATTAAGTGATAGCATACCTAGGTTCCTCTGGTACAATATTATTAGTATGACAAGGAAGCTGCAAGCATTTGGAGTAAGGCCATGTATTAGTTATCGAGTACTCGTTCAACTGTACTTTCTTTGAGATTGTTATTGGAGCAGATATTAAGTTAATCTAAGCCGACGTTTTGCGAAGTTGTTCGTACTTAAATGTTCAAGATACCACGTGGCATCTTTTTCTCTAATAGACCACGGTGCAAAAGGTCGCACCTCGATTAGAAGTTAAAAGTAAGCAATGGCCAAGAACCGGTGAATCAGAGACAAAACATACACGAAGTCTCTGGTGGGAAAAATCCCAAATTTCAATTATTGTATTACTGACACAACATATAGTGAGCCAATATGAGCAGTGATTTCTCTAGATGTTACCACTTTGTAACCTGAACATAATTTAATTGTAAACTCCACAAAAAGTCGCAAACAGCACAAAACAAGACCGAAACATGAACCAAATGGGACCACAACAGAAGTACCGTATTGGAAGGGTCAGTAATAAAACAATACTAGGTGGCGAGAGGGACACGATTTACGGTCGAAACCTCAAATGTAGCTCTTCGGTCATCGATTGTCATTGACAAATAAGGCAATTAAAATGAATGACTGATGATTCAAATACGAGGTATTTGCAGATACAGTGATAAGAATTTATGCGATCGTCATTTCGCGTGTTGATGTAAATGATTGTGATGCTGTCATCATGCATATGTTCATATTCAACCTTATGGGAAAAACTGCTTACTTTCACTTTTCGTTTGCTACAATAGCTTCAAGTTCAACTATGTCCATTCTGATTTAGGGTAATATAACACCCAGACTCTCAGACCTTTCGCCGCATGAACTTAATTCTAAACTGTCATACCCTAGTGCTTCATTAAATGGGATCGCACAAGGATCGCACAAGGAATGCTCTTGCTTCTCTTTCGAAACGAGTAATGAAAACGAAGATCATACATTATTTCTTATGGTGTATCGGGCTTTGACATAAACAGAGGGATTTTTTAAGATTTATTATACGCCCTGATGTGTTTTACGCCGATTTAAGCTTATTAGTCAAGTTCAGTGGTCTGCAATTAAGCTGAAAATGTCTTAGAAAAGAAAAGCAAACACTGTTTAAGGTTCAGTGACACCAATGTCCGTTTTGTCTTTTTTGAGGTTAAGAAACTTTCCTACAAAATACTTTTGTTCGTGACAATAATTATCTTGTGAACTGGTCTTCTTTTTGCCAGGCAATGTAAATTGTAGTGCACCTGCGATCCTCTGGTAGTATTACATTTGCAATTTCGTCGTTTTAATTAGGCGAAAATGATAATCAAACCGGTCGCGTAGCTGATTGAAACTCTAAACTTCTCGGTTTCGTACAACAACTATCTTTCACCCATATTTTGTAGTTTTGCAGGCAGGAATGCGTTGAATTTGGCACGGCATTCCAAAGACAGTTCCTTTAGAGGCTTAATTAAGAGGTGGATGCACAACTGTTTTATAAGTACATGTACTTCTCTGTCATTCTTTATCAATGAATTGTCTCAAACGAAGTCTAAGATCGGGAGACATACTCTTCCAAGAGTTTCAAGTTTAGTGAATACACTTTTATAGTCGACTGTGTCTAAATCGTTTACTGGTCACTCTAAGAAAGCAATACACTTTTATAGTTGACTGTGTCTAAATCGTTTGCTGGTCACTCTAAGAAAGCAATACACTTTTATAGTCGACTGTGTCTAAATCGTTTGCTGGTCACTCTAAGAAAGCAATACACTTTTATAGTTGACTGTGTCTAAATCGTTTGCTGGTCACTCTAAGAAAGCAATACACTTTTATAGTCGACTGTGTCTAAATCGTTTGCTGGTCACTCTAAGAAAGCAATACACTTTTATAGTCGACTGTGTCTAAATCGTTTGCTGGTCACTCTAAGAAAGCAATACACTTTTATAGTCGACTGTGTCTAAATCGTTTGCTGGTCACTCTAAGAAAGCTGTGATAGCAGTTGTTACAGCTATTCTTCGGAGACTGTGGATTGAAACGTCAACAAGTTTATCCTAAAATCTGAAAGAAAATCTTAAAGGTACCTTAAATGTCTTTTTGATCAAAAGTACAATTAGCCGTGACTCATAAACAATACCGGTAATTAAAGTTATTAATATAATGATTAGAAAATGACGCATTCAAAAAGAAATTCCCACTCCAAAAACAAAGGTGAGAAAAAAAATAAACTAAATTGACAATCAGGTTCTATTAAAATACTATCAAAAGTCGGGACCTAAACACAATCCCTCAATACTTTGCTCTTTTACCAAGAAATGTCTTTGCGTACTGGTTCCAACAGGCCAATCAAATATTCTCTTTGCAAAACTGCCATATTTGTAAAGCTAATCATTTTATGTGTGCTGTGAAACTATTGTCGTCATTTTTGTTGCCATTATGTCATAGATGGTTTGAAATTTTATACGATGACATTTCAGTTCTGATGAGTAGAATATAGCCTAGAAAGCAATGCTAAATTTATCAAATGCATTTAACAGATGAGACCAATCGTCAATCGCAACTGGATACCTATTCCAATATAATATATGCACCTGTGACCCACTTATAAGGCAGTAAATTGCAAACACTGGTCTTAACTTGTACATTGTAAGGCAGCTGCGTTAATACTTTTGATACAAAATAGCCCATCACACGACCAAGGCATATTTTTTCGATACTAAAGAAACTAAATACGAAGACCAGAATGTGGCGGACTTAGTGTCGTTTTAAATTGAGATAGAAACCCAGACACGATTGATTGGTCGTAGTGGGGCCGGTTTGGGTCCTATTAAGTACTGAGGCTGTGCTAATTAGTGCACTGGAAACAGTCAAGCTGCTATTCTTGGAAAACTTCCTATATCCTCCTCAAGATGTGTTCTACATGTAATTTCGTCCGTCTAATTATGATACATCACAAAAACACGCCCATGCAATATACAGAGATTTATTAAGTTGTAAAAACTAAAATAATTCAGAAGAAAATTTGTGATATTTTTCTTATTTTTGCTCAAAACATAGATTGTGGGTACACGTTAGAACCGCCTCGCCGAGGCGGTTCTAACGAGTACCCACAATCTTTGTTTTGGAGCAATAATTAGAAAAATAGGTATACCCCTGCAAACCCCAGTTTTTTTCTATATAAAAGTGGGGTTTAAGGGGGTATTTATTCCATGGACATGTTTCCTGATGGAAAATTGTGTCCTTAGTATCTTCAACTGCTTCGGAATCTTATTTTCTGTAACAAGCACTGTAATCGAATGAGAGCTTACTACAAATACATGTATTATTTATACCCTACGTCAAAAGTAAACACCATCCTCATTTTATTTGGGCATTTTGTGCATGTATATGTAGTTATCTTCAAAGCATCACTCAATTTACACTTATTTTTGTAATTCGTAATTTTCTTTTAACTTTGTCTTTCCTTGCAATTAATGTGAGCTGTGCAACTTTATTGTACCAATGTGTACAACATTGTACCAATGTGTACAACATTAGTGCCGGTTATTACATTTATTAGAAATCTAATCGTTATGCAAAGTCCTTCGAATCTATAAAGGGTATAACGAAACATGTCTGATGCATGTCCATGGACAGAAACGTAAGAATCAGTTATTTAACGAGATATGCATATCGGTCAACTTATTACCTTAACTCATTTAAGCCTGGCGTCCCTTTTGTGGGGCATAGGCGAACAGAATAGCCCCGGATGTGACGCCGCAGAACGCGGCGTCCCATCCGGGACTATTCTGTTTGCTTAGAGAATTTTTATCCAAAATTTGAATAAAATTTAAAAATCACTCCTGACGCCCCTAAAATGAAAGCGGACTCGTCCAATTGATAATGATGGGCGAATACATTCGTCAAATATGGGTTAATGTCGAATATGGTAGTGTTGGGTCACTGTTTTAAAGCGTTTCACAGTTAATTTATTCCAGTATATTTAAAATTAAATTAAAACGAAATTTGCCTGCTAAGCACTGTAATCGTCATCAGGAAAACATGTCCATGCAATGTATACCCCCTTATACCCCACATTCATAAAGCAAAACTGGGGTATGCAGGGGTATAATTATAACTTTTTTTCTTATTTTTTTTTTATCCGAAACATAGATTGTGGGTACTCGTTAGAACCTTCTCACGTGTACCCACAATCAATTCTTTAACAAAAATATTAAAATATTAACATGTATATGAAAAAAATCCAACGAAATTTTCATTTTTTACAGCTGAAAAAATCTCTGTATATTGCATGGGCTAGTTTTCGTAATGGAACGACCAGAGTATGTGGTCAATTATTTATAACTTAAAATGTTAGTTGTCTTAGACTGGAATTTAATGAAGTTCAAATACATTTTTGTCTTCCTGAAATGACGTTAGGACTAGCTATTTTAAACTGACTGCGTATCAATAGCACCTATAAATGTCTTAAAGTAAGCATTCCGATGGTAATGCGGGTTTCCAAATGAATACCCATTACATCCGAAATAGAAAATGGAAGAGTCCAGAAAAAGTATTTTGCATCTTAAAAACATGTCCGTGAAATGAATACCCCTTGAACCACACTTTTATATAGCAAAACTGGGGCATGTGGGGGTGTACCTATTTTTCTTATTTTTGCTCCAAAACATAGATTGTGAGGTTCTAACGTGTACCCACAATCTATGTTTTGAGCAAAAATAAGAAAATTATCCAAAATATCCAGAGAAAATTTTCATTTTTACAACCAAAATAATTTCTGCATATTGCATGGGCGTGTTTTCGTACTGAAAAAATCGCAATTATATCCAACCATAACTGGGCGCAAAAAGTGAAAATGCTGAGGATGATATAGGCAGAGTTCCATAAATAGCTAGACTGCTTCCAGTACAAATCCCGGCCCTTTTCCTCTCTCATTAAAATGTCCACTGCTCTTAATCCTCAGATTGCATTAACGCATCCCATGCGAGTTTCTGTAAATTAGCTTCTGTACTGCAGTTTTCACTCCAGATATTTTATTTAATGAAAACGACGATAGCCCAAAAACTCATTGATAAGGTAAAGGAAAGTTCTAGTACCAGAAATGGCAGCAATATGTACATTTTGGACCTCTCGTAGCTGATTTATTTTTATACTGCTACGAAAGAGATTTCATGGATTCTCTTAACTATGATAATCAAGCTGATGTTATCGAGGCTTTTAATTCCACATCTAGGTACCTCGATGACCTTTAGAACATTGACAACCCTTATTTTGAAGGTATGGTCAATCAAATTTATCCCCTTGAACTTCAGTTAAACAAAGCCAATATCTCAGATACCGAAGCCCCCTTTTTAGATCTTAATCTTTTTGTTTCAAATGGATTTGTTTCTTCTAAAATTTATGATAAGCGCGATGACTTTGATTTTGATATAGTAAATTTTCCTTTTTTGGATGGTGACGTTCCTCGTCGTGCTTCTTATGGTGTATACATTTCGCAACTTATTAGGTTTGCTAGAGTCTGCAATCATGTTACAGACTTCAACGCTCGAAATAAATGTTTAACGGCCAAACTTTTCCAACAGGGCTATCGGTATCATAAACTTCGAAAAACCTTTTCTAAATTTATCGTAGACACTATGAATTGATTTCCAAATATAATGTCGGGTTAAAGACGCTTTTAAGTGAGGGCCTTTCGGAACCAAAATTTTATGGTGACTTGGTTTACAAATTTAAGAAACTTAAAGGAATTAACGATTTTTCTTTTCAGTTCAGAAAAATCATAACACGTTACAGACGTATAGGATATAACTTGAATGTTATGCGACAGTCTGCATGCTTAGTTTTTAACCCAATCATGGTTAATAACCATGGATTTTGATATAAAGTTGATGAAAATTGGCTGGGAAATAAGAAAGTTATGGGCAATTTAACATGCAAAAAAAATGATTTTAAGGGCGCCGCCATTTTGTTTATTCGGTTAGTTTTCATATTTTTATTAAAATCAAAATAACCACTGAACCCAATTATAATAAATACTTCTCCAACAGGGCTATCGGTATCATAAACTTCGAAAAACCTTTTCTAAATTTTATCGTAGACACTATGAATTGATTTCCAAATATAATGTTGGGTTAAAGACGCTTTTAAGTGAGGGCCTTTCGGAACCTGAATTTTATGGTGACTTGGTTTACAAATTTAAGAAACTTAAAGGAATTAACGATTTTTCTTTTCAGTTCAGAAAAATCATAACACGTTACAGACGTATAGGTTATAACTTGAATGTTATGCGACAGTCTGCATGCTTAGTTTATAACCCAATCATGGTTGATAACTATGCTGCCTTCTTTAATTGCACGCCGGTGGGTCGGGCGTCAGACTCTATGATGGCCCCGACTTAAAGCTATTCATTTTAGTTGGTTGAGGCCGGAGCTTCTTTTCTGTTGCTTGGCCAACCGGGGTCCACCTGGTGTTTTTCTTTTGCTCCGGAGTTAGTAGGTTATTCGGCGCCCAGGGATCTCCATCGTCGGGCAGTTCACTCAATCTGTGAGTCCTGGGTTTTGATTCATCAGGATGTTTATCATGATTTGTTTGTTTGTTCTTGGTGATTTATTGACTAGTTAGAGATTCACCACAAGGACCAAATAACTAACTAAATGTTATGAACCACTGCAGAAGCTGAGGGTGAGGTTAGGTACCTGTAAAACCGGTTTAAGCCCGCCATTAACTTTGTGTTACTGATCGTTCCAAGTCGATACTTCTGTAGTGGTTCTTTTTGTTTTATGTCTTGGTGTTTAAAAAATTTTGTGCTGTTGGCGCCTTATGTATGTTTTCATATTTTTAGTTAAGTTAAGGTAACTGAGTGGCCACCTATTGGGAAAATAGCTGCTCATTCGGCTTACGATATGTTTCATGGTATAAAGTACCTCGGTTTTTGGAGTGGGAATCTTTTTCTGATTGCACCTTTTCCTGATCTTTGCCTACTTGTACCTTTTTAAATGATTCTGGAATGATGCGAAAAGAATACGAGAATCATGGTTGACGGACTTTCAATTATCAATCGGAGATAAAATGCCTTGATGCATGCATGCGATGCCCTATTTTACCAATTAAAAGCATTATAAATTAACTTAGACCGGTTTATGCAATTAACAGCTTTGTAAGTGATACACGAATGCAGCGATTTTGAAATAGACGCGGGGATATTGTACGTGTACATTGTCTTCTTATCTAGGTTAATCGGCTATAGCCTACGCGTGTGCATATGATAATGATATGGCAAAACCAAAATACCAAAGTATGAAAACTATAAAATGTATGACATAATGACAACAACTATGACATCGATACGTGAACGCCATATCAAGATCATTGCACAAATATGGCAATTTTGCAGGGAGCACCTGGGAGCCAATGCACATACGCATTTTAAGAATGACTGTGGATACTTTTTTATGAAATTCCTATGGCTGGCGTATCAAGATTTCTTTGAATCCATTTCTCCTAAACAGTGTTGAAAGTGTTGTTCTTTGAGTACAGTCGAAGTAGACTTTTGTCAAAAAGAAACGCATCCTTACCCAGGTTTTAGAGGAATATGCTTGACGTTTGAATCCAAAATTTATACACGATATATCTGTAAATAAATACACACTATGAATAACGAAAAGTACTCTGTTCAAATTGAGGAGAACGAGAAGTAACTTTTCCAATGCTTTTATCGGCTGTGCGCCTGATTATTTGTTCTTATTTTCGCCTATTCAAAATTCAGGTTTTTTAATGACGAGATTGCAAAAAGGCATATATGTTTCCACAGCATCGCAGGTGCATTACAAAAGTATTGAAGAACAGTTGTATACAAAATGTCTCCTGTAACACAATTCTCTTGTACGACAATATAGTTTATAGGGCAGTTTGTTCACCCCAAAGAGAACAAAACGGGCATGGTGTCATTGAACCTCCAATAGCATTTGCTTTACTTTTCTAAGACACTTTCGTTTAAGTACAGACCAACGAACTAGACTAATAAGCTTAAACCAAAGTAAAGCCCATCAAGACGTAGATATAATTCTTGAAACATTTTTGTTCATGTCAAAGTCCGAAAATCTGTCACGGCAGCTGACCATAAGAAATGAGCCGCCTCGTGGGAAAACCAACAATGTGGTTTCCGAACAGGTCCGACACAAACCGGCCTGTACAAGCACAGAATAGAGCTAGAATCTTGAAATTTCGGATTAATGTAGAAGAGGAACTGTACTATCTGAGTAGCGAAAACAAAGGCGCTGATCAGCTTCGCAGTTACTGCGAAGCTGATCTGCGCCTTTGTTTTCGCCTAGGCAGATTGTTGGTTTTCCCATGTGGCGGCTCAAATGTGTGCTTTAGTGAACAATAAGAGTTTTGGTAAACATTCTTTTTCATGTATAATTGACGGAACATAGCTAATACGTTAAGTGTACAAACAAATGCAATATCTATGTGTGCATATGTGACAAAAGTTCTAGATGACATTACTCTTACTATTACATGTATAATCAGAATAGAGAATGGTTGAAATAAGTACTACAAAGGAAAAAGGAAACAGGTTGTCACTTAAACATTGTTTTTCACATAAAATACGTGCGTAACGATCATAGCATCATGAAAGTGTATTCTTTATTCTTCAGAATACTGCATTAAGGATCTTGCACAAGTGGTCATTTCATGTGAAATTTAATTAACAAACCCTCGCCGAGTTTCATACATTTCATATGAAATGACCACGAGTGTAAGATTCGTTTAAAATCATATGACTTTTAAATAAAGATTTTATCGCCTTCATAATGAACATCATATTTTTCTATGTGTTTCCAATATACCAGTAATTGTATCCCTGGCCTCCATGGGACCGGGGATAGCAGGGACACAGTGGGGCTTAAATGTTGAATTTTAACCTTCGATGTGTCCCGCTATTCCCCCTCCAAACAAGGGCCGTGGATACAACGACTGGTGCACAAGGTCTATAAGAATAATATATACAGTTGTATAGTGTACTTATAATTGCGAAATAGAACGTCGTAATAATTGCGAAATAGAACGTCGTCCCTCGTAACACATCGGTTCAGATTATCTTAATGTATGCTTCATAACAATCGCTAAGAGAGTACAGTTGAATTGGTACACCATTAATAATACATGGCCTTACGCCAGTCGCTTGCAGCTTTCCTGTCAAACAAATGAGCCGTCCTATGAGACAACCAACAATCTGCATATGCGAAGACAAAGACGCAGATCAGCTTCGCGGTACCCGCGAAGCTGATCAGCGCCTTTGTTTTTGCTACACGGATAGTACTCTTCCTCTTCTTCTTAAATCCAAAATTTCAAGCTTCTAGCCTGTTTCTGTGACTGTACAGTCTGATTTGTGTCAGACCTGTTCGGAAACCACTTTGTTGGTTTTCTCACGAATTGTACCAGAAAAACTACGCTAACACCTTATGGTCTAATGCAGAGGCGCCGGGTTTGATTGAATTATGAGTATATCTGACGTATAAACACCAGTTCAGGTTAAGAGTTAGCGATGTTTTTTCCTTAACATTATGTCTGGCGTCCTGAAATATGAAACACATTGTGCATAAGTTGCTTTCTTTTCATCCATTTATCTTTCACTGTCATGTACCCGTATTTACTTGCATTTAAGACAACTCTGGTCTTCGTTAATTTGTTTCATTATTGAGATCAAGACAGGGGTACCTGGTGAAATGTTTGAAGTTGGTGAGGTTAGGGTTAAGGTAAGGGTTAATAAAAAATATCGGATTTATACTTATAAGGAACTTGTAATGTGGCTCACGGTTGTAGAAACCGGCTCAAATTACATTATATAAAGTGAAGGTGATTGATTAATTAAGTTCTCCAGCCAGTCTAGAAGTGACAGGTGTTAACTGCGTATAAACATCATAAACCGCTAATTACAAACAATATTTTTGGAACAACTACATGTAAATACTTCCCGGAACTCTGCGTGGTAAGGTTTATCAAAAACAGTTTGAAAGGACATATGTATGCAACTGCTGATAATACCCACATGACGAATTTCACCCATAACAATAGCATTCTGAATCTATCAGGTACTCCATACACCTCAATTTGTAATATAGTCCGCATTGGATAATTTAGCAGGGATGGAGTATCAAGGTTGATGATGATGATGATGATGATGATGATGATGATGATCATGATGATGATGATGATGGTGATGATGTCATAGCAGGTATAAAAGGCCTGTACTATCAATAAACTTAATTTTTGGATCATCTGTTCATTTGGCTTTTTATTGTTTTTCGTGTGTTTCTTAAAGAAATTTTTACATTAATTTTCACATCAAACTCACAATTTCAAACTTATTTCGAGACAAAATTTGTCTCCATCACATTGCACTGGAAGCAAACGTTTCTCTACAGGATCACATTGTGAATAATAAACGACTGTTTGAGAAAAACACGATATCTGGTAATGCAGAAACCCCCTTAGATTTGGTGTATTCCCGACCAGTAAGTAAGCTTAATGTCATTCAACCAATATGAAGAAAAAGACAAATTAAGTTAAAATGATAGTTATATAAAGTAAAACCAGAGCATTGCAAACATTGTTGCAGTGTGGAACATAAACTATCATCACAAAATATCATGTAAGCATTCATCTGTGAGAAACCCGTGGATGTAGTGATGGGTTTCTAACGTGTTTCAGTATGCATATACATAAAGGAGATTATGAAGGACCTCGGTAAAGATTTTGTTCGAATTTCTCTAACTTGTGCGCCATTACGCAACCCATGAAATATATACAGAGACTTTTTCAGCTGTAAAAAGTTATAAATTTCATCAGAAAAAAAATGATATTTTCGAAATGTTTGCTCAAAACATTGATTGTGGGTACATGTTAGAACCGCCTCGTAACAATCTATGTGTTATAACAAAAATGAGAAAAAGAGGTATACTACTGCACACTCTAGTTTTTTTTCTATATAAAAGTGGGGTTTAAGGGGGTATACTTTTCATGGACATGTTTTCCTGATTCTTCACGTCGAACCAGCAACAATAATATTTCATTTATTGCACCAAAAAATGTTAAAACTATAAAAAGAAAATCAACGCTGACGGAAAATAGTGGAGATACATGAAGTTAGCACCAAAGATGTTTTTCATGAACGTATAGCATCTAATCAAAAGAACAAACAAACAAACCCAACTGTGCTACATACCAACAAATGCCATTTTCTAGCACACAAAGAATGCTTCATCATACACCTAAAGAGACAGTTTGATTGAAATGTTCTTTATTTCAGACAGATCCTGATAGGAGCTCATTACTAACGTTAAGCTATTATATCGTTATCACGAGCTAGGTGCATTCTGAAGTAAAATTGTAGATATGGCTTCATTTATGCAGGATGCCTTTGGTTATAGTTGATTGAATCTGTCTCTGATACTTCAGTGATAACTACTCAACATTACAAAAACGTGCCCATGCAATATTACTACTGACAATCACGTGGTATTGTTTACATACAAACCGATATAATCCCATTATGTAAACATGTCGTGGCAATGGTCACTTTAGTTCCGTGTTCTGTAAATTTAACAGGGTAAATGGGACAAAGTTGGTCACGGGGAGGTGACAATCAACAATGCAAGGATTATAAATGATCTGTGACACACACTGCAACTGAGACAGAATTTGAAGTTAAATATTCGAGTTTTCTCCTATAGCGTGTACTCTACTGAAAAATAGATGGATGCAGTCCATGCAGAAATTGAACATTTATTGAAAGAAAGTAACATATGAAATCCCGGTTATTTTGTTTTCGCAAACACTTCAATGTTATTGTGTTGGAAGCACTATATGTTCATGGGGCGGAAGTGATTGCAAAAACGAAATACACAGGATTTCTTATGTTACATTCATTCAATAAATGTTCAATTTCTGCATCTATCAGTCAACAGAGTAAATGGTTTAGGAGAAAACTCGATTTTTATCTCAACTTCGGACCGAATTGCATTGTGCTTCACCCATTGCATACCACGTGGTTATCAGCTGTGAATATATAGACTTTATCAGCTGTAAAAATTGAAAATTTCATTGGTAAAAAGTTGATATTTTTTTAATATTTTGGCTCAAAACATTGATTGTGGGTACACGTCAGAACCGCCTCGCCGAGGCAGTTCTAACGAGTACCCACAATCTAAGTTTTGGACCAAAAATAAGAAACAAATAGGCATACCCGTGCAAACCCCAGTTATACTATATAAAAAGGGGGTTTGAGGGAGTATTCATTGCACGGACATGTTTTCCTGATGAACAATCACAAGCAATCAGCTCCGACACAGAACAATGTTCTACGCCCAGTTTTTAAACAAATCATCGCGCCAGACATTACGCCGTTGTTGTCACGATGCAAAAATATATGACTACTAGATTAGTTACATAAACTAAGGATCATGTCACGACCGGCTGCCTGACAATATGAGCACTTTTGCTGGTGTTCTTGATGTTCTAAATATTTTCAGTGCAGTTTTTTGTAATTTTTTGTATTTGTATAAACAGTGTTTTGTGAAATCATGGCTCACATGCTGTTACTTTCTAAACGTCATGAACTGAATGATGGAGAAATTCTATTAATGTGTTGAACGATAACTAAAATGTTAAGACCACATTGAATTGTTCACTTTATACTTTGTTCACTTTGTATACTCATCCGAGACTACTCTATGTACCGCTTCTTTCAGAAACTACATATTTCAAAATCTCACACCATAAGAAAAATATTACCATGTCATCTGTTTGCAACCCAAAAGTCGTAATAAATGCCGCAAACATTTTGAAAATCGGTCCACTAATAAAACAATTATGCCCAAAATTATTTTGAATATACCTTTTTGCATGTGCAAGGAAGATAATACAAATTATACCTTAAAACTGAAGATCAAGCAATTCTGTCGAATAATTTAAAGAGTTTGACGCTCAGCTTCATGTATGCATACAATACAATTTTGTTTTGGTTTGGTTCATTTTAAACGAAAAATGATCAATTTAGTTTTTTTGTTTTCTGCGAAAACAGTTACTTCCTTTGCTGAAATTACACTGGAAAAACTATTCAAAAGTATTTTCTGGCATAAAACTTTTATTTGTTAACCGATTTGCCCATTTATTTTTGTGGCACCTTTAAGACTTTTGGAATGCAAAATGGTGACATGGTCATATTTGTCTTGAGACATTAGTTTAAAGAAAAGTGAAATAATTTTGAAAAATGCAGTTTCTGGAAGATGGTGTATAGACAGTAGAAATATAACATAGAAATGTAATAGAATGGTGGGATATACGGTTGTAAGTTTAAATTAGGATCTCTAAAATTGTCTCTGCCAAAGCAACATGATAACATGTCCGTGTAACGTATACCCCTTTGAACCCCACTTTTATATAGAAAAACTGGGGTATGCAGGAGTATATCCTTTTTTTCTTATTTTGCTCCAAAACATAGATTGTGGGTACTCGTTAGAACCGCCTCGGCGCGGCGGTTCTAATGTGTACCCACAAACTATGTTTTGAGCAAAAATAAGAAAAATATCAAACTTTTTCAGCTGAAAATTATCAATTTTTAAAGCTCAAAAAATCTCTCTTTATTGCATGGGCAAGGTTTCGTAATGAAATGTATTGTCGTTGATTACTTGTGTCAATTATCGTATGTATAATACTAAACAGGTTATTTCATAATTTGAATGGTTTTGTATCAAAATAGCATGAGAGGATGGCTTGTTAATAGAAATAAAACACGGAGCTAATTGTTTTCAATTAAATCATTGACGATTCCACAGTTGCTTTTGTACAAGACATGTTCGCTGAGAAAACTATCTTTTCGCACATTCAAGGAAATCTACACGTAAGCCCTTTTCTAAAGTTTTATTATCGTATAGAATTGCCTTATAATTATAAAATACCATATATATGTGTGAAATTGTGGGACCATATGTATGAAATATAGGCCAATGAGTGAGTGTACTTTGTGGTATAAATATACGTTTTTAATTTCTTCCATGTATTTCCATAGTGTCGAACATTCCAGTTTTGGATCACTGTTGACGTGTTTTACTGTTAATTAATTCCAGCGTAATGTACAAAGATGAAGGAAAAAACTAATTTAAAGCAGAACGTTCTTTTGTAAGCATTGTAATCCTTATAGGCCGAAGTGTCTATGGTCAATTATTGATAACTATAAATGTCAGTCGCCCAAGACTAGAATTTAATCAAGTTTAAATAAATATTCTCCAGAAAATGACGTCACAAGAAGCTATTTTAATCTGACTGTGTATCTATAAGACTAATTTTGTCTTTACGTAAGCATACGTAAGCATTCCAATTGAAAGGACTACTATGCTTTTTACATTCAAAATAGGAAATGGAATAGTCCAGAAATACCAAATGCGCAATTTTAACTAAAATTGGACGGGAGAAAATAGGGCAAAATAGGAGTATATAGGAAGAGTTACATGAATTGTAATAGCAGCTAGACTGTTGTCAGTACGTTTGGAAGTAAAGCCTGTGACATTATAAGACATTATAAGACTGTTACCTCCACGTACAACCAGGATTGCAAGACACTGGTAACATCGTCAGTTGAACACTGTATTGACCCTTATACGACGAATGGACTTTGCAATCGTTACCAATTGCACGAGTCCACTTCCATTTGTATGCGATTCAGGAGCAATCCTAACATTTTATTTTTCGATGAAATTCCTTAAATGTGTTAAAATGACTGCACAAATATTGCACAAAGAAGCTGCGATTGACCCAAGGGATCCAGTGCACAAACACATTTTCAGAGACTATTATGAAGATATTGCATTGTAACTCCAACGGTACCAATACCCATTTGAATCTACTCATCTCTTATTTAATATCTTGAAGAAACTTCTGTTAAAGTGTTAAACGTCTTGTGCATGAGTCGTGTGGCGTTGTACCTTAATTAGAAACAAAAACGTCTTAAATGTTAACGAATGTCAGTCAGGCTTTATATTTAGATGAATCACTTTGCGTTTGAATCCAGAAGTTCTGAAGTATAAATGCAATAAAAGGAACAGGCATGGTTCTCTTAGTAATTCAGAAAGTCGTGTCACAGTAGACAATCAATATTTGATTGATGACAGTTGAAACTCTAGTATTCACTGTGACATTGCATGGCTTCCGGTATTAAGGTGTGCTTCAAGACATCTGGGGCCAGTTGTTCAAAATGAACGATGTCGTTAGTTAACAATTCGTTAAAATTTCAAATGAGAATACTACAAATACACTGTTGTTTTTTGTTGAAAGCACCGCAATGGATTCTCATATTAATTCAATAAAAATAACAGTATATTTGCTTTTGAAGTCGATATATAGTTAACAAATAGAGGGCTTAACGCCAGCGTTAAGCTAACGAAGTTTTGAACAACTGGGCCCTGGTCGATTATATACTAAGAAAACATATTGTAAGCCGAATGGGCAGCTAATTTCCCAATAGGTGGCCACTCAGTTACCCAAACTTAACAATAAATTATGAAAACATACATGTACATAAGGTGTTTACAGCACAAAAATGCAACACCAAAGTATAAAACAATAAGAAACACCACAGAAGTATCGCCTTGGAACGATCAGTAATATAAAATTACTGGCGGGTTCAAGTTAAATCGATTTTATATGGCCATAACCTCACCATCAGCTTATAAGAAGTATACAATGTGTCTCTTTTAACAATCCAACTAACTTGTAGGACACTATGTTCACCCCAGAAGACAAAGCAGACATAGTGTGGCATTGAGCCTTGAGTATTATTTGCTTTGCATTTCCAAGACATTTTAGCTTAATTACAAACTATTGAACTAGACTAATAAGTTTAAACCTCCTACGTAAAACACATCAGGGCGAAAGAAATCATTCTTAAAAATCTTTTTGTCAATGCCAAAGCCCTAGAGAAAACGTCACAGGACACCATAAGGAATAACTAAATTTTTGTTTTTATTTTATCATTATTGTTATATACTGACAGAACATTGCCTCTGTGAGTTAAGTAAGACAGAATATTGCCTTTGTGAGTTAAATGAATGCAACATCTATGTTTGCATTTTCTGCAAAAGTTCAAATTTGGCATAGCTCTCAATCAGAATGGGTAATAATTGTCGAAACCTACAAAGGAAAAGTTAGAGTAAACACGTATTTTTCAAAAGATTGTCACTGAAAAATGAATATGCACATAGACAATGATAATACCGAACAAGAAAGGCGCACCTTAAACACGCGAAACGATGTTAGCATCATAAATTCATATTCCTCGTAAGATCTGTACTTTATTTTAAACGTCTTTAAGGATGGTACATAGTATATTGTACTTGTAATTACGAATGGGTAATTTGTCCCAAATAATGCATCAGTTTCGATTACTTACTTGCCTGCTCCGATAACAGTCTTAGCGAGTACAGTTGAACTGGTACACCGTTAATAAAACATGGCCTTACTCCAAATGCTTGCAGCTTTCTTGTCAAACAAAAGAAACTTACGCACACTAACACCTAATGACATAATGCAGAGACACCGGTTTTGATTGAATTATGAAAATATATGATAATAAACACTTCAGTTCAGGTTCATCGCTGATCTGTTTTCCTCAGGTCTCTATGTCTAACGTCCTGTAACACATTTGTGCAGCAAATGCTTTGATTTTTTTGTTTCGATTTCCAGTGAAAAAGAAAGTTACCAAATGAAGGGGTTAGTGCAAGAACAAGTCTAAGTTCACTCAACAGTCCACTTATGTAAGTTTCGTGTAAAACACGAAACAAAATATAAAATATTGGCAAAGGTTTGACAACCATTTGAAACATAATACCAAATTTCTAAATAGAGTTAAAAGCTAAATGTCATGGAAGTTTGTTGAACGATACGAGTGGAAATTCGGAATATTTAAGATATTTATGTAATGTGTTAATGAAGGTATGTTTCAAAGTCCAACCCTGCATTTTCCCTATTCCAGTTTTGGCTGGAACTTGGCTAAAATACACCATTTTACATAGATGAAATTGTTCATTTCCCTAATATGGATGTTTTGAGCTCTTAAAACCATATCAGAACAAAATATTTTACAACAGCAGATAGTAACATGTTCTTTTGACTTAGGTCCGTTCTTGCATTAAACACTGTGCAATGTTTGGACTTAAGCATGTTCTTGCACTGACAATGGACTTAGCACACTTTGAAAAGGTTTAACATACAAATTCACAAGAACAAAATGTAAAAGGCAGCACAAATTATATACCAGAATGTAGATTTTTATATATAGAACGCAGTGGCATCAAAAACTCATTTTTTGACAAATGTGGACTTAGACATGTCCTTGCACTAAACCCTTCAATTGTCGATAGAATCAAAATTGCATACATTGTCATTTGCAAAGAGTACATATCTTCCAATATAATTTCTTTAATTATTGTTTACCGTCTGTTTTAGAGATTTTTTAACAGGCGGTGTTTTATGCGTATTTGGAACTTTGGAAAAGATGTTAATTCCAGCACAAATCCAATACCGATGTCTGACTTCCAAAAGTAATGTGCCTGTCACCGTAGACAGATTTATATTCTAAAGCGACCGTCATAGCATGCACAAACCACATTAGTTATTTAAACTAATCAGTCGTTTAAAACGGCGTGACGATAAATATGTCCCTGACAACATCTAGAAGTATCTGTTTTTCGACTTTTTTCACTTTCTTTGAAATACGTTTTTAATCTTTTAATTGTTGGTTGTATGTGTGTGGTCGTTACCAGTTTCGCTACTTGTCAATAGAATTACAAAATTAAAGACTTACTTTCAGTCTAGGCCTCTCTCTGTTAGAACCGTCTATAACTTGTCAATGTGTTTTCGTCTTCATTGTATACTTATTTCATCACTCAGCATCTAAATCAGATTTGTACTTTCAAGGAACTTACAATGTAGCCCAAGGCCACGTAATCCATGTCAAATAATATTACATAAAATGAAGGTGATTAATTAATTAAGTTCTCCAGCAAAGAGTCTAGAAATTACAGGCGTTATCAGAGAATAGTACAGTGTATAAACGACGTGAGCCGCTGATTAGAAACGATATATTTTAGAAACAACTAATTACTTCCGAACCTCTGGGGAGTGCTGGTTATGGCTGTTTGTTAAACTAATTTCAAGCGACTTCAGACACAATTTAAGACTAACTTCAATGCGTTATATTTATGTACATCTTCGTAATCTTGCCCTATCTGTTTACATGCATTCAGTATGAAAATATAAAATGATGACTTCTTATTGTCGAGCTCTGCATACATTCTTGAACAATCCATTGTAAAGGTCACAGAACTTTGAACAACACCTTACATTGTCACAGCTGAGAAACACGTGGTATGGACTGAGTGACGCACAATGCAATTGTGGCCGAAGTTGAGGTGAGAAATTCGACTTTTCTCCTATAGCGTTTACTCTGTTGACTGATAGATAGGTGTAGACAGTGCAGAAATTGAACATTTATTGAATGAAAGTAACATAAGGAATCCAGGTTATTTCGTATGCGCAAACATTTCAGAAAAATGACTATATAGTACTTCAATCACAATAACATTGAAGTGTCTGCGAAACGAAATGACCGGGATTTCCTATATTACTGTTTTTCAATAAATGTTCAATTTCTGCATTGCATGCACCTATCTATCAGTCAGTAGGGCATAAGCTTTAGGAGAAAACCCGAAAATCTAACATCAACTTCGGACTCAATTGCCATGTGTGTCATCGATCATTTATCGGTTTGTATGTAAACAATACCACGTGATTCTCGGTTGTGATTATTTATAAGTATTACAATATTTTCTTAGAATGTCGGTTTTCGAAAGGTAAAGGAAAGGCTAAAATCGTAAGAGGAAGTTTTTAGCATTTTGACACTACAATAAGGTCTGTGTGACGTTTCCACCTTTTGAAAAAAGTTGTTATTTATTCAAAAATGAGATCAAACTATTCCAACTCTAAGTTTTGTCCGCCCCAGAAGATGATCTGGACAACTTTGCACTGGAAACAAAGTTCTTTGACATTACTGCATTCAATGTATTTGTAACGATCGGCTGAAAACACGACACCTTTTAATTCAGCAAGGGTCACTAAAGCCTTTCTGTATATTCTCAGTCACTTTGGAGATATGACTACAAACTTAAACTGTAAACAGAGCAAAATGTCAAACGAACAAACAAACCCTACTGTGCTACATACCAACTGTGATTATTTATAGTATACGACACGAAACACACAAACAATGCTATTTCATGCTCACCTAAAGAGACAATTTGATTGAAATGCTCTATATTTACATACAGATCTCGGTAGGAAGTTCATTACAAACGTTTTGCTATCATCTCGTTATCACAAGCTAAGTGAATTATGTCTGAAGAAAGTGTAGATACGACATTTATGCAGGATTCCAATTGTTTTAGTTGATTGGATCTAGCTGTTTCTGATCCTTCAATGATAACTACGCAACAATCACAAGCAATTAACTCGAAGAATTTCAGGCACCAGGCCCTGTTCTACGAGTCCTCTACGCCTAGTTCAATCTGAATTATACGAACAATTCAAAATGTGACAAACGCTAGCTTTCTGTTTGCAAAAGCTAGCTTATCTACCATGGCCGCCATGATACATATAGATATATTAGTCAAAATACATTATGAGTCACGTTTTCTGCTAAGATCCCGAGTCATCGAAGGGGTCAAACTTGTGTTCTTGATGTCATTTAGGCAGAAACCGTAGAAATTGTTGAATGCTCTCCCATTCAAAAAAAGGTACAAGTAGGCAAAGATCAGGAAAAGGCGCAATCAGAAAAAGATTCCCACTCCAAAAACCGAGGTGGGAAAAAACCAAACCAACAATCAGGTACTGGCACTGGCATTCCACATGCTATGCCAAATTAATGTGTTCAGATAGACAGGACTTGAGAGTGACGAAGAATTTGTGAATTTGAGGCGACATGAAGCAAAGAACGATCTCGTAGTAATAAAAGCCTTCCGAAACTTAACTATATCTGTACATACTACGAGTAGTAAGACATACACATAGCCGACTCAGACAATAATATAATCTTGAAACAGAGAGCCACGGCATTAGAACCGCCTTGTAAGATCGTGTATGATAAATAACCTTAGGGGTGGGGGTGGAGTAACCGATTAAAAAGATACAAACTACGTCAGCAGCAATTGTAGTGTGTTTGTTTTTTTTTTTTTTGTGTGTGTTTTTTTTTTTTTTTTTTTTTTTTTTTTTTTTTTCAAATAATTTAGTTACTTTTTTCGTTTCACATAATATATCTACTGTCTATTTACCAACTTCCAGAAACTGCATTTTTTAAATTCTTACTTTTCTGAAAGACTTCGAGAAAAATATTACCATGTCACCATTTCGCATTCCAAAAGTCTTAAACAGTGCCACAAAAAATTTAAATTGGTTAACAAATGAAAATATTATGCCAGAAAAAATATTAAATAGGGCTTTTTTTCCATTGTAAAAATGTCAGCGAGCGAAGTAACTAAGGTGTTTGGGTTACCTCCCTTGCACATGCAAAATGCCTATTCAAAAGAAATCAGCATAATTATTTCATTAGTCAATAGTGAACCGATTTTAAAAAAAAAAAAATGCAGCACTTCTTACGACATTTGGGTAGCAAAAAGATGACATGATCATATTTTTCTTGTTATGTTTCAGAAAAGAGAGATTTTGAAAAATGCAGTTTCTGAAAGATGATGAATAGACAGTGGTCATCGAATCATAATATTTAATAGTGATTTCAGAAATCATGACTGACATGACTGACAGGAAATGTCACTTACATGTTCCAATAAGTACGAGGGGTGTTCTTTAATACTTGTCATTTGCTTGATTACTTTTCCCGTGGACTAACAATGAGAATGCTGTTTATATGTGGAGAAAGCATAATCTTTTCTGAACAGATTAGTTATATAAGTCTACTATAAGTTTTTTTTGTTTTTTTTTTTTTTGTTTTTTTTTTTTTTTCAAGGGCAGCTCAGGAGCAAGTAACTCGGCAGTGTATGATTGTATATCAAAATTATTGCTCTTTAACGCACGACCCTGTAGTAATCGCATTCTAAAATAGGGTACAGTAATGATACTGCGTTGTTTTCCAGTAAATTTAAAATACTAGGTAATTTCGATCACTAGTATAGAAAATGCTGAAACATACGCAACACTATATACATACCCACTTCTATCTTACACATAAACTTGCCATTCATATGAGCATCAGAAAACACTTTTGTAGAATGTATTCACCTTTACATTATAGAATTATAGACAGTGGTCATCGAATCATAATATTTAATAGTGATTTCAGAAATCATGACTGACATGACTGACAGGAAATGTCACTTACATGTTCCAATAAGTACGAGGGGTGTTCTTTAATACTTGTCATTTGCTTGATTACTTTTCCCGTGGACTAACAATGAGAATGCTGTTTATATGTGGAGAAAGCATAATCTTTTCTGAACAGATTAGTTATATAAGTCTACTAAAAGTTTTTTTTGTTTTTTTTTTTTGTTTTTTTTTTTTCAAGGGCAGCTCAGGAGCAAGTAACTCGGCAGTGTATGATTGTATATCAAAATTATTGCTCTTTAACGCACGACCCTGTAGTAATCGCATTCTAAAATAGGGTACAGTAATGATACTGCGTTGTTTTCCAGTAAATTTAAAATACTAGGTAATTTCGATCACTAGTATAGAAAATGCTGAAACATACGCAACACTATATACATACCCACTTCTATCTTACACATAAACTTGCCATTCATATGAGCATCAGAAAACACTTTTGTAGAATGTATTCACCTTTACATTATAGAATTATTGCCCCTGCTTTGTGACGTCATAATATTTTGAATATACGCCATTTAAAAATCAATGCACAGGCTACGCCTTTCAATTTTTTCAGATTTTTCAAATTGGATTGTATGGTGAATATATCAAATTTATGGTTATCATAATTTTGTCTTAAATGGTCTAAATAGAATTTTTTTTTTTTTTTTTTTTTTTTTTTGATTCAGTTTTACGTCCCTTTCAAGATTATTTCAGCTCATATGAGACTGGCCAATCAGTAGGTGGGGCGAAAACGGGAGAACCCCGAGAAAAACCACCTGACACACCCGCAAGCAGAACTTGGCTTGTCTCACATGTTGCCAGAGCGGGGCTCGAACCAACACCAGACACAGCGGTGAGATGATCGAGTGATTAGGAAACAGCGCTCTTAACCGCTCGGCCACGGGGACCGCCTAAATAGAAATTTGCTGTAAGCTACTAAACTGGCAATTTAACATTTACGTCAGGTTTAAGGTGTAGCAGGCGTACAGTTTCTATGACAGGTGTTCGTCTCTATAATAAAAGAAACAGTGCCACAAAAAATTAAAATTGGTTAACAAATGAAAATATTATGCCAGTAAAAACTAGAATTGTCAGAGAATCTGACTATAGCCCCGCTTCTCAGCTTTTTTGCAGGGTGAAAAAACAATGACAGGTAACTATCCCAAGCTAGATCTCGTCAATATTGATGCACATACAAAATTTGGTCTGATTTTGTCAATTCGTTCTCAAGATATTAAGCGGAAACGAAATTCTGACCTCAATAAAGGGCTATAACTCCGTCAAAATTTTGCAAAAAATGACGGGTAACAATCCCAAGCTAGATCTTGTCAATGATGATGTGCATACAAAATTTGGACGGATTCTGTAAATTCGTTCTCAAGATATTGAGCGGAAATGAAGTTCTGAAGTCAATCAAGGGACGTAACTCCGTCAAAAATTTGCGAAAAATGACGGGTAACAATCCCAAGCTAGATCTTGTCAATGATGACGTGCATACATAATTTGGTCGGATTCTGTCAATTCGTTCTCAAGATATTGAGCGGAAACAAAATTCTGACGTCAATCAAAGGCCGTAACTCCGTCAAAATTTTGCGAAAAATGACGGGTAACAATCCCAAGCTAGATTTTGTCAATGATGACGTGCATACAAAATTTGGTTGGAATCTGTCAATTCTTTCTCAAGATATTGAGCGGAAACGAAATTCTGACGTCAATCAAGGGCCGTAACTCCGTCAAAATTTTGCGAAAAATGACGGGTAACAATCCCAGGCTAGATCTTGTCAATGTTGATGTGCATACAAAATTTGGTCGGATTCTGTCAATTCGTTCTTGTCAAATTTGGTCGGATTCTGTCAATTCGTTCTCAAGATATTGAGTGGAAACGAAATTCTGACGTCAATCAAGGGCCGTAACTCCGTCAAAATTTTGCGAAAAATGACGGGTAACAATTCCAATCTAGATCTTGTCAATGATGATGTGCATACAAAATTTTGCGAAAAATGACGGGTAACAATCCCAGGCTAGATCTTGTCAATGTTGATGTGCATACAAAATTTGGTCAGATTCTGTCAATTCGTTCTCAAGATATTGAGCGGAAACGAAATTCTGACGTCAATCAAGGGCCGTAACTCCGTCAAAATTTTGCGAAAAATGACGGGTAACAATCCCAAGCTAGATCTTGTCAATGTTGATGTCCACACAAAATTTGGTCGGATTCTATCAATTCGTTCTCAAGATATTGAGCGGAAACGAAATTCTGACGTCAATCAAGGGCCGTAACTCCGTCAAAATTTTGCGAAAAATGACGGGTAACGATCCCAAGCTAGATCTTGTCAATGATGATGTGCATACAAAATTTGGTCGGATTCTGTCAATTCGTTCTCAAGATATTGAGCGGAAACGAAATTCTGATGTCAATATAGGGCCAACCAAGGGCAATAACTCTTATGCAAATTTGGGGAAACTGACATGCATTTATACATAAGTTGATATTGTCAATATTGATGCATATGCCAAATTTGGTTAAAGTCTAACGACTGGTTCACAATTTATGACTGGTTACAGATTTATGGCCGGAATAACGGAATAACGGAATATCGGAAGGACAGAACGACGGAAGGACAGTGTGAATCCAGTATAGCCCCACTTTTTCAAAGCGGGGCTATAAATATTAAATAGGGCTTTTTTCCATTGTAAAAATGTCAGCGAGCGAAGTACACGTAACTATACTAACTTTGTCATTTTTCATTTGAAATTTACCAAACCAAAACAAAATTGTATTGTATGCATGGCTGAGCGTCAAACTCTTAAAATTATTCAACAGATTCGCTTAAGGTGTTTGGGTTACCTCCCTTGTACATGCAAAATGCCTATTCAAAAACATTCAGCATAATTATTTTATAAGACAATAGTGAACCGATTCTTAAAAAAAATTGCAGCACTTCTTACGACATTTGGGTCGCAAAAAGAAGACATGATCATATTTTTCTTGTTGTGTTTCAGAAAAGTGAGATTTTGAAAAATGCAGTTTCTGAAAGATGATGAATAGACAGTGGTGAGGCCCTCCCAGGGGTTTTGGAGATTCAGGGAGAAGGGCTATTTATTTTCACTGACAGGAATTTGGAGAGAAGGGTCATTTATTTTCAGGAATTTGGGGAGAAAGCATAACTTTTTGGGGTTTTATGGAGCAGGGAGCAGGGGGCTGAGGAAAAACATTTTAGGGCGCTGGTGAGAAAGGTCATTTTTCTTTCAGGGAGCAGGGAGCAAAACCCCCCTGAGGGGCCTCAGTGGACATCGAAACATAATATTTAGTTGTGATTTCAGAAATCATGACTGTCATGACTGACAGGAAATGTCACTAACATTTTCCAATTATAAACCAACTGGGATCTGTTTTGGTCTAAAATAACCATTGTAGCCTAGAAATAGAATACTAGAATGCCACAGAATGTAACTACATTAACAGATTTACAAAAGTGTTCAAATTAGTATCTCTAAAATAGTCACTGCCGAAGTTAGTGCATTGTCTCTGATTGATAGAAATCATTAACATGTGTCAATTTTCGTATTTACAATTAACGACTTATTCCAGAATATGAATGGTTTTGTATCATTTTAGAACTGAGGATGGCTTGTTAATAGAAATAAATCATGACTTCAATTAAACCATTAACAAAATCCACAATTGCATTTGCACCATTCAAGATCTAGACACAGACTCTTTTATGGATGCAATAATTCCGCGTATTTAATTGATACTAATGTACATGATGTACATAGCATATTTGTGCTGCTCGCATCCCGAGCACGTTCTTTCACTGGGCCACCAAAATCACGGTCGCAGGAGAGGGAGAAAAACGACGGTCTGTCTCTCATCGTGAATACACTGTGTCAGCCTAGCTACCGAGCCACATGGGCGACCGGTTACATGTGAGCCGCGACTCGAGAAAACCCTTATTCGGGGTTTCCGACGAGGTCCGACGCAAACAGGCCTGTACAGTCTCAAAGAAAAGCTTGAAGCTTGAAATTTTGGATTAAACAAAATTTACTATTTGTTTAGCGAAACCAAAAGCGCTGATCAGCTGTGGAGTCACCATGCAGCGGTTCTGCGCCTATGTTTTCGCATAGGCAAAAGTCCGGTTTTCTCATGACGCGAATCATTTAGTACTTTTGGAACATTTTTACGCTTTGGCATAAGCAAATCCGAACTAATGAGTATAACATTTTCCCCGTCAACAATAATTGACGATGTGTTTCATTAGACACACACGTTTAACGCTAGCGTGAATGTGCAATAGATTAGTGACATTAAACACGAATTATGTAATCAGAAATTTCCACATTAGAAACCTTCGACGCTGATCTTCCCCAAAATACTTTTTTATTCTATTGAATGACAGAATCAGAGCTAACTGTGTATATGGTTTGGTAGGTTTTCTCTGTATGTTCTGATATTATTGCTACCCATTCAGTTGCAAGCATTACATTTTCATACCCGACCTTAAACACACATTGTGCTAATACTGAGTTTTCAAGTGCTCTTAGACTACAAGTTCACGTCTGGATACGTCACTGAGTTAATTATGTAACACTTTTTGTAGATAATAAAAGTTCAGCCAAAGAATTTCCTAAATAATGATGGTACTCGTGTCTTTTTTCCAGCAATAGCAATATACATGTTTATCAAAGTAAACGCCATTTACTGGATCAAATACAGGCATATGCCTATTATTTCAACATTAAAACGGTTTTAGTGTTCTAAAATGTGTTTGTTATGCCTAGTTACATTTGCCCCGACCGCCGTGCGATGTTTTGGTCTGCGATTTTCCGTAAATCGTAGGTGACAATGGGCTACGATGTATACGTTTACATCGATGAAAGCCGGTATGACATCATTTTTATACGTATGATCGTAATCATTGCTACAGTAGTAATAATTCATGTTGTAATGTGTTAGTATATACGCACACACATTTTCTTTGGACAGAATTTCTCTAATATATTTTTGTTTAAAAAAAATCTATTTTCAAATGATGCGCTAATCATATTGGCAAAATAGCAAATGCATTTATATGATAAAATTATTCCAAAATGCATAGATTCTGTCATGAGAAATTGATTTATTTGCAGGAGGGAATAAAGTCATACAGATACGTGCATGCAGCAAAAAGGAAAACTGAGCAGGAACATTTAATTCCATACAGTATTGCAAAACTAACAATACATTGCAAAGCTTCACTCTGAAATACTCTGATGATTTCTTCAATTTTGTCCAAGTTCCACTTACCCTTATGTATACTATTCAACGTTCGCTAAGGACCACTTTTTCAGCATTATGCCAGTGGGCCCATGAATAACATATTTTCAAGTCTTACATTTCAAGTCTTTCCTAGTCCCTATATTCTTACTTTACATACAGTACATGTATATGTGCAAGGCATTTATCCATGTTAAGAAAATTGAAAGGCTGGTTATTTTTTCAACGCATGGGTCCAAAACACATGCCCCCTTAAAATTTGCCATAACACAATATCAAGTGTGTGGGTCAAGGAGGTACACATTTTCCCTTACACTGGTTTTAAGGAGCATTTCATCACAAAAAGTTTCTTTATATGTAAAGATTGATATTCAAGCGATAAAATAAAGATTTTTAAAATTACCGAAAGAAAATGTGTATTTTTTTGTCAAAAAAGCATTATTTTCCAAGAAAAAAGAAAAACTGTTTTTAACTGCAAATGATCTCTGAGGACATTCAATCCGAAGCTGGTTGATGAAAACCAAATTCAAATCTGATCATCAGTTAGATAGATATGGGCCTTCAAAATATTCCTGTTTTGGATTTAAATGGGAGTGATCCCTATCAAACTTTTAACAGTCTATATGAACGTCATGCAAAGAAAATGTTTGTTTTAGACTAATGGAAATAAAAGATGATAATTAGATCCTTTGTACGCTTTTCCGGAAAGAAGATAAAATTTGACAAACTGTCAAATGTGGGTTCTTTGTTACTCACAAATTCTTGATGTTTTCAAATTCAGTCACGTTATTGTGAAAGCTGGACATTGCCCCTTAAATCTTGAACTCAATCTCAATATACCATTACGAAAACTTGCCCATGCAAATACAGAGATTTTTTCAGCTGTAAAACTGAAACTTTCATCAGAAGAAAAAAAATATTTCTAATATTTATGCTCAAAACATTGATTGTGGGTACACGTTGCGAGGCGATTGTAACGAGTACTCACAATCTATGTTTTGGATCAAAAGTAACAAAATTGTATACCCCTGTATACCACAGTTTTTCTACAACAAAGTGGGGTATAAGGGGGTATAATTTACATGGACATGTTATCCTGATGTCCAAGTAGACTGTGTTGTATTGTAAAATGATATGCAAACGAAATCCGTTCGAGAACAAAACAGGACGGACAGCAATAGATCACTGTAGATCCCAAAATGTTGTATGATAAACAATTACTCCAAAGTGCTTGTTTGCCTTGTTGCCAAAGCATTAACTGTCAAAATACAAGTAATTGACTATGGAAAGTAATTATTAGTGGCTGCTAACAGATGTACCTGCGGCCTGGGATTCCCCTTGTATACTTGGTGTATGAATACTATGACGTACCTTCAATGAGCCATATTATTTATGTTAATATATGAAATGTACAAAATTCAAGATTAAGCCTAGGTTACATTTGGCCTACGATTAGCTTGCGATGATCGCACGATGCCATTTTTTGCATTTTCGTGCGGTGACCCTACGATGTCCCTACGATTCTACGGCTTCCTACTGCTTCCTACGATTTTATAGTATTGTTTTTCCCGGATTTATGTGGACATGGTTTTTCTTTTTAAGAGCATCTTTAAACGTTTCCGAAATAAAAGAAATTGAGCAAGTGAAATAAGAGTATGACCGGCTAACTAAAAATTATTTTTTCAATTTTCAATCATTTTTTACAAAAGCTGGAATCCTTTGAAATTTTAAACGGACTTGGTCATTTTAAGACGATACTATACCCATTTTTGCCTCACAGAACTAACCTAGCGAGACACACGTGGTTTATTTGCATTTTATTTGGACCATATTTACTCGCCTTCATAATTTATAGTGAAGACACGTTCAGTGGGTCACATTCTATATATGACAATACTCTCGCTCATGGGTGGTCGGGTGGGAATATGGGGGCCTGCCCATCGAGGCTTGAAGAAGTAGATGGGCTGCTTGTGCCTACAGGCAAAGCTTATACTTGACACTACTGACTGGCCATGTGACTATTGGTTAACCGCTCAGTCTGAGCCTGCCCAGGAAAAGTGGTTTCTTGTCAAATTATGCATACATATAAGGCACTTTTTGGATGTCATGACATCCTATGGTTGGGTAAAATTCTCATAAAATGGAGGCAAGGTCCCAACATGGCCCTAACTGTAGCATAATAAACAAAATAATCATCAACAAACATTTTTGTTTATCACATTTGCTTTCATGATTGATTGCATATTTGTATCCACCTCAATCGCGCGCGTTTCCAAATGCGTGTGACACTTTTGGAAGTCTTCTTTCATATGTTGACAAGCACCCAAGAGAAAGCAAATACTTTCTTCATAGATACCATGTAGTGTTTGTTCTCATTCGTGGCCTGGTATCTCCGGGTTCATGCCCGTGGATTGGGATTTGTGTTCAAATATAGAACACCGTCGAATTTTGGTTAAATCAACTTACATTAGAAGGAAGACAGACAAAGCACTTCTGCTTCTTCGACTAGGACGCCAACTGTCTATTTCCAAACAAGGTAGCTATCTGAATAGTTTCAAATAAACACATAGATAATGGACACAACAAGCAAGTATAAACCGACAATCGGCTCTCGATGTATGAATGAACACCACTGGTCTGTTAAATCGATTGAAGGCTCAAATGGGGACTAACTGTGGAAGCAAAATCAAAAACGCCCCAAAATTGCATCTAATTCCAGCCTCTACTACAAACCGTATTCATTTGAAAAAATAACCCCAATTAGGCGGTTTATATCTTAACTAATTTCTATACTTTGATTTCCATTTGAAACGTCCATTAAAGAATTAAACCGTGTCCACATAAATCCTGGAAAAACAATAGTCTACACTTTTACAAATTTCAAAAAATCGTAAGACCGTAGCCCGTAGACAGGTCGTAAGTAGCATCGTACGGGCGCCTTACGGAAACCCTGCGATGATCGTGCGGTCACCTCACGGTTTTCATGATAATATGGGGACTAAAATCGTAGGATAATCGTAGACCTTTAGGGTGATCGTAAGGCATCAGTTCGGCTATATCGCAAGGTTATCAAAATCGTACGGGTATCGTGCGGTCATCATGCGGATAGATCACTGGTACATGTATTTTGCGACAATGACAACCAGTCAAAATAAAACCGTATGGACAAAAATGAACCGAAACTTTCAGTTTTGAGACGTTACGTTTCTAACGAATTTCGTCCAAAAATGACGGCGTTCACCGTGTCTTGCGTTCAGAAATTATTCGTCGCCCAGTGCGGTTTTTATTGGTCATGTCCGATAGCCCGACGAGATTTGGCGAACTTTATACCTTTCTTGGTGAAGCCAAATGGGAGCCGTCAGTTCAGTACGGCAGACTGCCTTTCAACCAGCTACATGCCCCCATCCATGAACATGCGCATGATTCTACAATCTAAACCATACAGCCACTGGACATAATAATTCGCCACAGGAAGTTCTTGTAACCATGAAATTACACCGAAGTCGCTGTAGCTTTTTCCCGAAAGTTGTGAATGATTATGCCCAGTGACAGTACATACATGCAGCTATTTTCAATAAAAATGAAAAGCGGGCTTATAAGCGGGCCTACACTAGAATACGATAATAGTTCATTAAGTTTTTCTTTCAAGGTTTAAAGAGGACACGTGTCCCGAACTTACGTTTCATGCCGATAGTGTACACGGTAGGTAACCAAAACGGATCCTTTCAGAGGAAATATGCGTTTCCCGTTCCTTTCGGAGGAAGGGACGGTTCCTTTCAGAGGAAATTGGTAGACGAAGACTTTTAGACGCTAGAAACATAATCAACCGTTGGGTGATATCCTCAGATAAATAGTCCACGTAATGCACAACAAAATGAATTTGGTAGCTGAAGCGAAAATTCGCAATGTGCTTCTTTGTTTTCGCCGTTTTAAATGAAATAAGTACCATTCTTTAAGAATGCGACAGTACAGGCTGCACTCAAAACCGCTTTTTAATCGCAAATGAAGATATTTGCAACGAAATGTCTTCGAAATACAATATGAAATATATTGTTTGTACTACCACACAGTAAAACCCAATCAAAATACACTAATTCGCTCACAAAAAGTAAAATATTAACTATCACCAGAAAGTCATGTAGAAACGGATCCTTTCGGAGCACACCTGAAGTTGTATTTTTTGGGCACCGGCTGTGATCAGAGTATCTGGCACCGGATCCTTTGGGAGAAATTTTACCACTAAAGCATATCTTGATGGCATATTGACTAGCTATTCTTTTCTGTAAGATCTTTAGCCACTGATACCGTCATTCCATTCAAGTTGCCGCAAAATCCTAAATGCGCCAATCAAGGAGAAAACAAATCATTTGTGTGATTTGTGTGTAGAAAACTACAATCCAGCAATACCGTCCAGTGGGTCCCTAAGGCATGCTCCACGAAAGGCTTGATCAAAACCATGAAATGGTAGAATTACTTCCTTGTGTACCGAAAAATAAACATTTAAGGGGCTGTGCGTTTAGTCTTATTGCCATATTTTCTAGTTGCACTGTCTAGCAAACCTGCACTTCGTGACCTCGCTCCTTTAGTTGCATTTAAACAAAAGTCGAACCGATTGTGGATTTTGTAGCTGTACCTGTAGCTGCATTATTTTCGTGTTAATCGTGTTTTTTTTTTTATTATTATTATTTTAGCAGCAGCAAAAAACTTCCAGTAAAAACATTAAATAGCCTACAAAACTAGTAAAATCAAACGATTTTCGGCTTTGAGTCGCTAATTCTACTATTGTTTCCCCTGATCTATTTATAGACACATGCAGTTCCTGGACCTTATTTATTTACTTCTTGTCCTTAAAGTTTACAAATAAAAACTTTACAATGCGGAATGCTTACGTATTAAAAAGAATTTGGAGTAATGAAAATATCATAGTGTTCTTTTTCCGACCTTATTTTTGACAAACTAGCAGAAACACTCTTAATTTTACACGTCTAAGTTATTTAAAGTACATAGTTGTAGTACCAAACATTTTGTTACCCGTCATCATTTTCGGTGATTGAAAGAATAGTAACCGTCTGAAGTGGTATCATCATGTGAAGGTAATGCATGTAAGCACATTTCCTCCTGAAGGATCCATAGCCTCAGCTCCGAAAGGATCCTGTGTCTGTCTCCTTGAGGAACCGTTACCACCAACAGAAGTTGTTTTTCACGTTTATTTATCAAGTACAAGTATATTACCACTTTATTCATTTAATTTCAGATTGGCAAATACAATATATAGGGACAAGAAGTGCTAAAACGTTTTGATCAATGACATTTTCCCAAATATTTAAGGGTTTTCGCCTGCCTGTCGTCACAAAAAGCAGTTCTCGGCCAACATTTTTATCTCGAAAACAATTACGAAATGGTTGTGCACATAAAGAAAGCGCTGAGATTGTACCTTGATTACAGCGTCATTACGTGCACACACGTTTTGCAATTATTGTTCACGATAAAACCCCAAAAAATCGTTTCTCTAAACACAACGACGACGATATTGACGATTTCCTCTGAAAGGAACCGTCCCTTCCTCCGAAAGGAACGGGAAACGCATATTTCCTCTGAAAGGATCCGTTTTGGTTACCTACCGTGGTGTAGGCAAACTGCTGCAGTTCTGAGTCTTAATTTTTTTGTTCTATTGTTCGTTTGAAATATCACTTCAAAGAACTGCACAATCCTGTCGTTCATTGCGGCTTGCTTCTCCCCTGATTCATCTTCGTCATCTATATAATTCTGTGATGACCGCTTGCTTTTTCCTTTCGGGGGAGCCATGATGCACTGTGAGGTTTTACACGTTCGTTAGAACACGAAAGACGGACGGACACCTAACATCGTACGGTTAACGTAGGGAGACCGCAAGGACTCACTCAGAAATCGTAAGGACTCCTCACGGACATCGCACGGGCCCAAATTATCATACAAAAATCGTGCGGTGACCGCTCGATCATCGCAGGGTCTCCTCACGACGCCCGTAAAATGCCCATACGACGTGTATACGGGCTACGATCTTACAATTTTAAAAATTTGTAATAGTGCAGACTATTACAAAATCGTAGAGGCTACGGAGATCGTAGGAAGTCGTATAATCGTAGGGACATCGTAAGGTCACCCTGCGGAGACCGCACGAAAATGCAAAAATTGGCATCGTACGATCATCGCAGGCTAATCGTAGGCCAAATGTAACCGAGGAATCAGTCAAAAGTCCAAGGGACTCCGTACGATTTTCATTTAAAGTCTGCGGAGACCCTACGACTATCGTACGGCCTCCTTGCGTTTTGTATCAGAACGTATAGGGACTCCGTACGGACATCGCACGGGATCCGTACGATATCCATTTAAAATCTGCGGAGACCTACGACTACCGTACGATCGCCGTGCGTTTTTGCATCAGAACGTCGACAAAAGGCAGATCAAGAAATCGTATGATGCCCGTATGAATTGTAAACACAAACGTCGTAGCCCACGATCACCTGCGATGTCTAAAATCGTAGGGAAAATCGCGGACCGAAAAATCGTACGATGATCGGGACAAATGTAACCTAGGCGTAAGTTCTAGGTTAAAACTCGTGTTGTAGAATAGAACTGTCATTATTATTTTGAAATAAGGGATGTCAGGAGCAATTTTATATTGTTATTTCATTTCTCGATGGTATGCATCGTTCTGTGGCGTCACACATGGGGCTTTACAGCTTGTCTAGACATAAATGTGGGTAAAGTTGATTTTTGTTTTTGCGATGTGACTTAGGCGTACAAATAATTCTTAAAAATTGTTCTGTTTTTGTCTCAACCCGAGAAAATTGCACAGCAGGCTATATGCAATGTGTATTTTCAAATGTTTTTGTTTTCCTTACCGATAATGATCAGATGATATCAAACGAAAAGGAAAATATTACCGAACCATGTTGATGAGAATTTAGTACATAACAAACAGCAAAAGATGTACTCCGTTTGCATATGCGGCAAAACGTTTGAATTGGCATTTCGCTTAAACATAATGTATAATAATGGAAATAAAAACTACTGTTACATCTGAAATGTAAAAGTAAACAATTTGCCAAAACATTACTAGTCAGTGCAAAGCAGGTATTTTGACACTCCAAACCCCACCACCAACACCACCAAATTGCTCAACAAACACGTGCAACCATGATCTCATAAATTCTTGGGGTATGCACTATTATCAAGGTCTATAAGGATGACACTCAAATTGCGTTATGTAATTCGTCCCATGCAAAACATCGATTCAGATTACCTTAATTTCTGCTCGAGTTTAAACTCCCCAGTAATTTTACATTACTGATCGTTCCAAGGCAAAACTTCTGTCGTGGTTCTAATTGTTTTATGTTTTGATGTTGAAGTTTTGTGCTGTTTGCACCTCCTGTATGTTTTCACAGTTTAGTTAAGTTCGGGTAACTGAGTGCCCGCCTATTTGGATAAAGCTTCTCACTCGGCTTACGATGTTTTCTTAGTATAAATTGTCAATTTTGTTTTTCCCCCACCTTTGGGAGAGGGGATGTATTTCTGATTGCGCCGTTTCCTGACCATTGCCTGCTTTTACATTCCGATAACAGCCTCTGAGAGAGAACAGTTGAATTGATACACCATTAATTATAGATGGTCTTACTCCAATCTCTTGCAGCTTTCTTGTCAAACAAATGTTATTATACCAGAAAAAAGTACACTAACACCTTATGGTCTAATGCAGCCAGAGGCACGGGGTCTTGTTGAAATATGTGTATACGATTACAAACTTCAATTCAGGTTATTATATAATAAGAGTTAGCTAAGGTTTTCTTCCAGACCTATTGTTTGTCGTCCTGAAACACCATGTGCATAAGTTGCCTTTTGGTCTCCCATTTAGCTTTCATTGATATGGATGTTCTTGCATTTGTGACACTTCCTGTCCATTGTATTCTTTCTTTATTGAAAATCTTCTTTAACATTATATTTATTCTAAGTTGTACATATATATTGCTCTAAAGACCGGCGTCAAGTTGGATGAAAATTCATCCGGTGAAAATTTCATCTAGCAGAAGAAAAAAAAAGTTGGATGAAAATTTCATCTGGACCTGCCCAGGAAAAGTGGTTCATGTCAAAACAAATCCTGCTCCCGTACTAGCTCTTATTTAGGCAAGCAGCTTATACTGCAATATAGATACATGTTGTATGAAGGTTTGTGGTAAGACTCAATAGTCTAGGCGACAAAAGTCAGAGGGGGGGGGGTAGTCAAAATGTTTCATTCAATATTTCTCGAGATTCTGTTCCGAAACCAGCTCTTCTGCCAGCAAGCCGCTTATACTGCGATATAAATAAATGTTCTATAGAGGTTTGTGGCAAATTTCATCAGGATTGAAAGAGGATCCGAAGGGTAGTCAGGTCGCCAAAAGTCAGAGGGGGCTGTCTAAAATGAGGTTTTTTATATTAATCGGTCTCCTGCTCCCAAACCGGCTCTTGTGCCAGCAAGCCGCTTATGCTTGGATATAGATATATGTTCTATGAAGTTTTGTTGCAAGTCTCATCAGGATTGAAAGAGGATGAGATGGATAGACAGGGCGCCAAATATCAGAGGGGTGTCCATAATGCTGTTTTTTAACTTTTCTCGATCTCCAGCCCCCAAACCAGCTCTTGTGCCACCAAGCCGCATATACTGCAATATAAGCGTATGTTCTAAGAAGGCCTTTAACAAGTCTCATAAGGATAGGAAAATGATGAGAATAATAGCCAGGGCGCCAAAGTTTGTAGAGTGTCCAAAGTGCTGTTTTAAATATTTCTCGATCTCTAGCCCCAAAACCAGCTCTAGTGCCACTAAACCGCTTATACCACCATATAGGTAGATGTTGTATGAAGGTCCGTGGCAAGTCTCATTATGATTGAAAGAGGATGAGAAAGGTAGGCAGGGTGCCAAAATTAGAGGGGTATCCAAATAATGATTTTCAAATTTCACTAACTTCAGACCTCAAGCCAGCTCTTTTGCCAGCATTCGGCTTATACTGTGAACGTGTTGTACAAGATTATTTGTTTGTTTTCAAGTTTAAAATCTTAATTATTGACTTTCTATTTAAAGCAATAAAATTTTGTAAGACATTTTTGAGCGTGTCCCCATAGAAACGTGCTGGCCATCCACGATTTTTAGAACAAGGCAAACCAAACCATCTGGATATTATGGTTTTTGTCTATGATTCTTTAATTGATGATATATGAATGTATGTGGCAAGTCTCATTAGGATTGAAAGAGGATGAGGAGGGTAGCCAGGACCCCAACGGCTCTAGGGTCATATTTTCCTGTACAGAATTGGCTATTTTCGACACTTCTAGGTCTACTGCTCCGAAACTAGCTCTTGTGCCAGAAAGCCGCTAGTACTGTGATAAATGTATATGTTATATAAAAGTATGTGGCAAGTCTCATCAGGATTGAAAGAGGATGAGATGGGTAGCCAGGGCCCCAAATGTCATGGGGGGTGTCAAAAAATTCCATTTTCGATATTTTTCGGTCTCCTGCTCCCAAACTAGCTCTTGTGCCAGGAAGCCGCTAGTACTACGACATAGATGTATAGTATATACAAGTATGTGGCAAGTCTCATTAGGATTGAAAGAGGATGAGATGGGTAGCCAGGGCCCCCAATGTCATGTTGGGGTGTCAAAAATTCCGTTTTCGATAGTTTTCGGTTTCCTGCTCCCAAACTAGCTCATGTGCCAGGAAGCCGCTAGTACTACAACATAGATGTATAGTATATACAAGTATGTGGCAAGTCTCATCAGGATTGAAAGAGGATGAGATGGGTAGCCAGGGCCCCAAATGTCATGGTGGGTGTCAAAAATTCCATTATCGATAGTTTTCGGTTTCCGGCTCCCAAACTAGCTCTTGTGCCAGGAAGCCGCTAGTACTACGACATAGATGTATAGTATATACAAGTATGTGGCAAGTCTCACCAGGATTGAAAGAGGATGAGATGGGTAGCCAGACCCCCACCCATGTCAGAGGGGTGTGCAAAAAATTATTTTCGATCTTTCTCGGTCTCTTGCTCCCAAACTAGCCCTTGTGCCAGGAAGCCGCTTATACTGCAATAAAGGTATATGTTATATAAATGTATGTGGCAAGTCTCATTAGGATTGAAAGAGGATGAGGAGGGTAGCCAGGCCCCCCAACGGCTCTAGGGTCATATTTTCCTGTACAGAATTGGCTATTTTCGACACTTCTAGGTCTACTGCTCCGAAACTAGCTCTTGTGCCAGGAAGACGCTAGTACTGTGATAAATGTATATGTTATATAAAAGTATGTGGCAAGTCTCATTAGGATTGAAAGAGGATGAGATGGGTAGTCAGGGCCCCAAATGTCATGGGGGGTCAAAAAATTCCATTTTCGATATTTTTCGGTCTCCTGCTCCGAAACTAGCTCCGCTAGTACTACGACATAGATGTATAGTATATACAAGTATGTGGCAAGTCTCATTAGGATTGAAAGAGGATGAGATGGGTAGCCAGGGCCCCCAATGTCATGGGGGTGTCAAAAAATTCCATTTTCGATAGTTTTCGGTCTCCTGCTCCCAAACTAGCTCATGTGCCAGGAAGCCGCTAGTACTACGACATAGATATATGGTATATACAAGTATGTGGCAAGTCTCATCAGGATTGAAAGAGGATGAGATGGGTAGCCAGTCCCCCCCCATGTCAGAGGGGGGTGCAAAAAATCTATTTTCGATATTTCTCGGTCTCTTGCTCCCAAACTAGCTCTTGTGCCAGGAAGCCGCTTATACTGTAGTAAAGGTGTATGTTATATGAATGTATGTGGCTAGTCTCATTAGGATTGAAAGAGGATGGAGGGTAGCCAGGACCCCCAACGGCTCTAGGGTCATATTTTCCATTACAGAATTGGCTATTTTTGACACTTCTAGGTCTACTGCTCCGAAACTAGCTCTTGTGCCAGGAAGCCGCTTGTACTGTGATAAATGTATATGCTATATAAAAGTATGTGACATCTCATTAGGATTGAAAGAGGATGAGATGGGTAGCCAGGTTCCCCAATGTCACGGAGGGGGTCAAAAATTCCATTTTCGATATTTTTCGGTCTCCTGCTCCCAAACTAGCTCTTGTGCCAGGAAGCCGTTAGTACTACGACATAGATATATACTAAATGAATGCATGTGGCAAGTCTCATTAGGATTGAAAGGGGATGAGATGGGTAGCCAGGTCCCCCAATGTCAGGAAGGGGTCAAAAATTCCATTTTCGATATTTTTCGGTCTCCTGCTCCCAAACTAGCTCTTGTGCCAGGAAGCCGTAACGTATTTATATAGCCGAGTTTGCCTAACTCATACACGTTTTATAATAATTTTTCACAAGTCTGATGATTTCAACAAACATATATTGTATGGCACTTTACCAGTGTGAAGCTACTTGCTTGATTATTCTTAAAATGATTGGGGTTGATAAATTGAATTAACGATAATCACAGGGAATACTGGTACAACAATTACAATCAAAATCAATTCATTTAAGTTTGAACACACTGTTCTATACCTAGTCTGATACTACCCGTTTCGTACACCTAGTATGAAACGACCTGTTTCACACCTCAGTATGAAACAAACAGGCGAGACGTCTCTGCAATGGTTAGCTTCAGCACAATGATACCGTCTGGACTGGCGAACCCTTAATTCTGAGCTTGCGCTGCAACTTAAAGAGTTCTCAGCCTTGTACCGACAGTACCAAACAGCACTAACCAGTATGAGACCACTAGCTAGTTTACTATTGGGAAATGTATGGAACCCGGTCGGCACTTGTGTGGTTGCTTAGGCCTATCAGATCGGAGGTTGCCCTGCCACTTAGATAGCCTATTTCGCCTTACAATAATCTACCAAAGTCCCAATGCCACCTCTCAATAAATAGCTTTTATTTTCTTCGATGTGCACTCTCCAAAGTCTAGAGCCAGAATCCCTGTATGAGAAACGAACCACACAAAGAATGCTTCATCACACACACCTTAAGAGACAGTTTGATTGAAATGTTCTTTTCTCTATCACGGAAGGAAGTTTATTACAAACGAAAACTTGCCCATGCAATTCACAGAGATTTTTTAGCTTGAATAATTGAAAATTTTCAACTGAAAAAAATTTATATTTTTCTTATTTTTGTTCAAAACATAGATTGTGGGTACACGTTAGAACCGCCTCGCCTCGCCGAGGCGGTTCTAACGGGAACCCACAATCTATGTTTTGGAGCAAAAAAAAATCAAAATGGGTTTACCCCTGCAAACCCCAATTTTACTATATAAAAGTGGGGTATAATGGCGTATACATTTCACGGACATGCTTTCCTGATGATTATATCGATATCACGAACTAAGCGCATTCTGAAATAAAACTGTAGATACATGTATGACTTTATTTACGCAAGTTTCCTATGCTTGTAGTTGATTGAATCTGTCTCCGATACCACAATGATAACTACTCACCAATCACAAGCAATCATTCCGACGAATTGCCAACAGTAGGCACTGCTCTACATCCAGTTCAAACTGAATTGTAAGGAGAAAAGAAAATAAACATGTGCCAAACGCTAGCCTGCCTACGCTAAGTTGTGGTAGATGATTTACTTGCTGGAAAGATCTAGTAGACGTGCACTTTATTTATTTTATTTATACAATATTTTCAGAGGGTAGCACTTTTAGCTATACAACCAGTCTACCAAGTGGCTCTCTATAACACAATAAAACACAGGCATGCAAGTATTTACAAACATGTTCAAAATACATATACCAGAGGACCAACGGTCATGTAAACGCTCACCTGAGATCTGCTATATTAACCAAATATTTATTTTAAAAAAAATGCCCTTTATGGGGCCCCACCAACCAATCAAAATAGAATTAGGACAAAAGTCAACCAAACTGTAGAGGACTACTCTATAAACATTTCTGCAAAAATAGAATTCAAATATCTGCGATTGGACCAGAAAAAAATAGCCAATTTCCACTTTTCCCGTTTTAAGTCTAGCGAAACTTTAAGTTGCCATAGCAACCAGATTTCTTATCCGACTGAAATAAAAAACACAAATTATGTACGAGGTATGGCAGGAATGTTCGTAGACATTTCAGCTATCAGAAAAAGTAACGCGTTGTTGAAGAAGTGTTTTGCATATTTTCAAGCAGCAATATCTTATGAGTATATTTCAGAAAATTTTGTGCAATTTGAAGTAATAACACGCTTGGTATGGCCACTTTTCTGCTTGAGGGTAGGGTCGTGCGGGGCAGGTGTCAAAACGTGATAAAATGTGACGATTTTAACATTCTGTTTTTGCTTCTGAAACAGCACGGAAGTGTGCTGTAACGTTAAAATATTTTGATCCTGAAAGAATGTTCAATCAACAACGTTTTCTGAATGTTTGGGCCTTAGCGGCAGTACAGTTTGATGTCTGTGAATAAAATTTCAGATGCAATCCGAAAAAATTCTTTGAAAAAATGGCGTTATTTTGACGTCGGAGAACAGCCGATAAACATAAAATTGTGTGTTTTTGTTATGGAAATGGCAAGCAAACACGATGGAAATGATATAAACAGCAACATAAAAGCTATCAGTTTGTCTGTAACTAGTTTACATGTGACAGAGTTGATTTTTGGATGCTCGATAGATCATCTAAGATGATAAACGGCGGCGGAAGGGCACTCGTCTTACATTCTCAGCGAATGAAAATGGTTTCGTATGTTCAACCGGTCATCAGAGAACCTGAGGACAGTTGGCACAGCTCTGCATTTGACATCTGGATGCATATAATAAAATTGTACCGATATCCAAGGACCCTATGTGGAATAACTCGGAAACATCGGTTAAACTTGTTACAAATATATAAAGCACTGACAGCAATAAACTTCAAGGAACGTCACTGAGACGTTGACCCTTGTCCCGCTCCCGGTTAGGGAGGTGCACATAAAAGGCTGTAGAAGATGTCGTGTTGGCCAGATTTTCATAAAATTTCGTCTATTTGCTCATGAAATATATTGGCAAACCCAGATATATTCATTTTGACTGAATTTCTTTTCCTGTTGAAAATACTAATGGTGTCTACGAACTGTCCTGCCATACCTCGTAGAGACTACTGTCGGGAACATGTATACAAAGTACAGGCTTCATGCCATAGACAATTTCTGAGGAGAAGATTTTAAAATGTTTTTCGAAATTTTACCCTTTATGTGACCCAGCAACCAATCAAAATAAAGGAGTAGGAAAAAAGTCACATGAAACATAGAGATATACTCAATAAATATTTCTGCAAAGACAAAATCCAAATACCTACAACTGGTCCAGAAAAAATAGCTAATTTCCACTTTTCCCATTATAAGTCTATGGAAACCATAGCAACCAGAGTTTTTATCCGACTGGAATAAAAAACACAAATTATGTAGAGGCCACTGTCAGAAACATGTATACAAAGTACAGGAGTGTTCATCCACTTGACAGTTTCTGAGAAGATTTTTGAATGTTTTTTTTTTTTTTTTTTTTTTTTTTTTTTTTTTTTTTTTCAAAATTTTGCCATTTATGGGGCCCCAGCAACCAATAAAAATAAAGGATTAAGACAAAACTCACAAGAAACGTCAAACACTACTCAATAAACATTTCTGCAAAAGCAAAATTCAAATGTCTGCAATTTTAGCGGAAAAATAGCCGATTTCCACTTTTCCCATTATAAATCTATGGAAACTTTAAGGCTCCAAAGCAACCAGAGTTCTTATCCGCTTGGAATAAAAAACACAAATTATGTAGAGGCCACTGTCAGGAACATGTATACAAAGTACAGGCGTAATCCCCTTGACAGTTTCTGAGAAGAAGATCTTTTAATGATTTTCGAAATTTTGCCCTATATGGGGCCCCTGCAACCAATCAAAAAAAAAAAAAAAAAAAAAAAAAAAAAAAAAAAAAAAAAAAAGGATTAGGACAAAAGTCACATGAAACGTAGAGGACTACTCAATAAACATTTCTGCAAAAACAAAATTCAAATATCTCCAACAAGACAGCAAAAACTGACAATTTTCACTTTTTTCCATTATAAGTCTATGGTAAGCATAAGTTACCATAGTAACCAGAGTCCATATCCCATCAAAACAAAAAACACAATTATTCTTTCCCCTTACCTGTAGATGGTGTATGTGTAATGTGAGAACAATCGGCCCAGCGGTTTCAGAGAAGAAGATCTTGAAATTATGGACGACGACGAACGACGGACGGACGACGGACGGACGCCGGAGCATGGGTATACTATAAGCTCACCTCAGGTGAGCTAATAAGAAAACTTTAGCCCATAGCATGCATGAAATAAACGATAGATAAGATATTAAACTTGGACTATCGTTAAAATGTTAAAACAGAATAAATGCTGTTTACATGATTTAAAATGCAATTAAATATACATTTTAACGTTCATCACATGTCTGCATAATTACTTTACAGTAAGTAAAAGTTACTAAGTAGGGTTGGCACTTCAAGTAAACAAATTTGTAAACAATTTAGAAGATTTCTCATTCATGTAATAATATGAGATATATTATCTTTTATTCCGGTTTTAAATGTAGAAAGGGAGCTAGTTGTTCTTAGAGACTGTGGTAGAAAATTCCACAATTTAGATGCTGAGTATGTAAAGGAGCGATTATATAGCACAGAACTTGATCTAGGCACTGACAAAAGTCCATTTTCAGATGATCTCAATGATCTCGGATGCGATTCTGACATTGGCTTCAACAAATTAGTGATATACGCAGGAGTCTTGTTATTCAATGCCTTAATAGTTAAAATGGCTTTGTAGTACATCAGCCGTTTTGGTACAGATAGCCATCCCATTTCTTCGAACATAAGATCAGATCGTGTTAAATATTCAGCTTGCAAAATTATGCGTGCAGCTCGCTTTTGCAGTTTAGAAATACGTTCTATATTTGAAGTCGACGTAGTGCCCCATGTATTGCATCCATAGTCCATCAGAGGCAGGATATAGCTTTGGTAAAACAGTTTTTGAACGTTTTGCGGTACATATGACGAAATTTGTTTAAGAAGTGATATTTAAGATGCGATTATAGAGCAAAAGTAATCGATGTGAGGTGTCCATCTTAGGTGTTCATGCGTTTTGTAACATTTTTGTGCTGTACTTTGTTTCCTGCCTGCTGTCTAGATTTGGGATATTAGTTTTATTTGTATCGGTTCCTGTGCCTTCTCTCCTTATTTTAACCCATATAAGACGAATGGACTTTCCCATCATTATCATTTGGGCGTGTCCACTTTCGTTTTTAGGGGCTTTAGGTGTGATTTTGAATTTTTATGTCATTTGTCGATGAAATTTCTCAAAGCAAACAGAATAGCCCCAGATGGGACGCCGCGTTTTGCGGCGTCACATCTGGGGCTATACTGTATGCCTATGTCCCACAAAAAGGACGCCAGGTTTATATGAGTTAACAGGATTCAAATTGTGCCCTAAGCTCATTTAGTTGTTCAAAGCATTAAATGGTTAATTGTTCAGATCTCATATTAAAAAAGAAAGTAATTGATGTAGTAAATATATTTATTTGTGATTTCAGAAATCATGACTGAAATTCTACCAGTCTCTATAAAATGCTGACAGGACATGTCACTTACATATTCCAATAAGAAGAAGGCCATATTGAATTATTCACTTACATGTACGAATTATAAACTGAGATCTGTTTGGTCTAAAATAACCATTGAAGCCTAGAAATAGAATACTAGAATGCCATAGAATGTAACTTCATTAACAGATTTACAAAAGTGTTTAAATTAGTATCTCTAAAATAGCCACTGCCGAAGTAAATGCATTGTCTCTGATTGATAGAAATCATTTACATGTGTCAGTTTTCGTATTTACAATTAGCGACTTATTCCAGAATATGAATGGTTTTGTATCATTTTAGAACTGAGGATGACTAAGTCTTGTTATGGCTATTTCACAATAAGGGTTTCCAATATAATTGGCAATTACCTTGTCAAGTTCATGAATACATCAGGTGTCCCTTTCACAACTTGACCTGAGGAGTTGGTAAATCAATTGAATTGGTCAAGAGATAATTCCCCAATAATATATTCCTAGTGTACAAGTTTACAATAGGAGGTGTGAAGAGATCATTGTCAAAGGGGAGAAAGTTGCCTAATATGAATTTTTTTACACCAGGTACTACTTTCCATGATAATAATTTACACCATGTATTGAAAAGCAGCACTTTTTTGTCAATGTAAGCTCACCTGAGCAAATGCTTGTTAGCTCACCTGAGCTGAAGAGGCAAAACATGAGCTTATGAAAGATGGATTATAAGAAAACAAGTCATAATTCTTATGAATTATTTGCTCATAAAGCAAGACATCTGATTAGACAATGTTATGGCAAATTTACCATTTGAATAGCCAACCCTAACCCAATGATACTGTCAACTTGATGAAATACATCAGGTTTCTTTTGCAAATAAGTAATAATCTCACTGATTACACTAGTGATGGGAATCGGCTGAATTTTCATAATGGATCATCAGTTCATAGCAAGTGACTAATTATTGAATCGAAATCGGTTGGTAAAGTATATATACAGTGCATCTCTACAGCCTTTATTCATTATCTTACATCCTTGACTTTAGTTGTTATAGTTTTGCTTTGACATTTTGTTTTTTACTTCTGTAAACAATGATGCAAATAAACTGGCAAAAATGGGTTGTAATCTTAACCATTACTTGTGAATTTGTGATACTTGATCATAAGCTTTGAATGTTAAAATCTGTCAGCCTATTCTGACAGGTGAGAGTCTGCTTGCTTCAGTGTAGACTCATCCTTAATATGGAGAGCAGCAGGTTGCTGTGCTGTCATTCTTTAAAATCTATACAGTTTTGTTTATTCTTGTTAATTACTCTTTAGACTTTTCCTGGGCACAAATTCTATATTTTGGAGTAGTGTTTTGATGCTACTCCTTGTGTTTTTTGCACGCATAATGTGTCATATATTTGATCATTCAGGCACACAGCTATACTTCGTTGTTAATTATTTGTTGGGGGGCCTAGATGGGTATTTGTCAGCCACTGTAAAGGTAACATAAAAATTTAAATATTTTTGTCAAGCTTTATATGATGCTATAAACAGTAACACTTTGTTCAGACACAAAAAAATCACAATTTATTCTTTACTCTGTTACTCCAATCCCATAAATTGACCTTTTGAGGCAGAAAAAACATGATTTTGTAATAAGATTATGGTTTTACGAAAGTGAAAATACTATGGCTAATCTTAGCACTTTCTGTATTTTGATTAATCGAAATTTCTGAGATTCAGATCGATTAATCGAAATCTGGGTAAAATCGATCGATTTTCGATTTCTTTTGATCATCATCCCATCACTATTATACACACAATGTAATGAAACACAAAAATGTTCGATCATTGTCAGCTCACAAGAGCAAAGTCTTGTTAGCTCACTGGAGCTAAGCCTAATATCTTTATCAAATCGCTTTGCCCATGTAAAAAGTAATTTGACGGTTACATTATGAAAAACATGCCCATGCAATATAAAGAGATTTTTTTCAAGAAGCAAAAAGTGCAAGTTTCATTGATTTTTTATATATATATATTTTCGCTCAAAACATACATTGTGGGTACATGTTAGAACCGCCTCGCTGAGGCAGTGCTAACGAGTACCCACAATGTTTTTGGATAAAAAATAAGAAAATTATGTATACCCCTGCAAGGCTGTAACCCCAGTTTTTCTATATAAAAGTGGGGTTTAAGGGGTATACATTTCACGGACATCTTAACATGATGTTTTGTTTTTATTGTATGGAGGTTGTAACGTCCCAGTCAACAATTTCTTGATGTATTCATAGGAGAAAACCACGATGCTTATCTGCATCTTTTGTTTTTGCTACATGGATAGATAAACACCATTATTACAACTAACCAAGAACAAGCTGACCTGTCCTGAAATTTGTCATTCAACATAGCTTATCATCATCTTTGTTTTCGCTTATAGCGCATTCACTTTAGTCTTGACCAGCTCAATTGTCAACATGATTGCCACCTGAGGAAGTTAGAAAAGAAGTTCCTAACCATGATCTCAAATTCATTCATATCAAAATTGCTGCCTTACAAATTGATGGTGTAATCTTTTTTCCTAGTGTAGAGTTAAAGCTGATAATGACCCATAATCAAGGTATTATGAGTCACACCTTGAGAAAACTTGTCTTCAGGTTTTACCATCCATTCAAAAACAAACCTGAATGTGCAAAAACAGGAGAGCTACAGGCATGAAATTTCAGAATTATTAACAAGAGGTCTTGCGCGCTGGTTATCCAGAGACAACCAACGTGACTGAGAATAACCAACGCAGATGGAATCAATTTATGACTAGAGCATTCAAATACCTGTCTGTAGAAAGTTGTTTCCAGACAGGTATTTATTACCTAACGTTTCACATTGATTCCATCTGTGTTTGTTTTTCTCAGTTGCGTTGGTTGTCTCTGGATAATCAGTTTGACTTGTGTAATCTATTAAGCGAAAACAAAGATGATGATAAGCTATGTTGAATTACAAATTTCAGGACAGGTCAGTTTGTTCTTGGTTAGTTAATAATGGCGTTGTTCTATCCATGTAGCAAAAACAAAAGATGCAGATAAGCATCGTGGTTTTCTCATATGAATACATCAAGAAATTGTTGACTGGGACGTTCAACCTCCATACAATAAAAACAAACCATCATGTTAAGATTTCCGTGAAATGTATACCCCTTAAACCCCACTTTTATATAGAAAAAACTGGGGTTACAGCCTTGCAGGGGTATACATAATTTTCTTATTTTTTATCCAAAAACATTGTGGATACTCGTTAGCACTGCCTCAGCGAGGCGGTTCTAACATGTACCCACAATGTATGTTTTGAGCGAAAATATATATATATATATATATAAAAAAAATCAATGAAACTTGCACTTTTTGCTTCTTGAAAAAAAAATCTCTTTATATTGCATGGGCATGTTTTCATAATGTAACCGTCAATACTTTTTACATGAGCAAAGCGATTTGATAAAGATATTAGGCTTAGCTCCGGTGAGCTAACAAGACTTTGCTCTCGTGAGCTGTCAATGATCGAACATTTTTGTGTTTCATTACATTGTGTGTATAATCAGTGAGATTATTACTTATTTGCAAAAGAAACCTGATGTATTTCATCAAGTTGACAGTATCATTGGGTATTATATTGGCTATTCAAATGGTAAATTTGCCATAACATTGTCTAATCAGATGTCTTGCTTTATGAGCAAATTATTCATAAGATTTATGACTTGTATTCTTATAATCCATCTTTCATAATGCTTTGCCTCTTCAGCTCAGGTGAGCTAACAAGCATTTGCTCAGGTGAGCTAACATTGACAAAATTGCTGCTTTTCAATACATGGTGTATATTATTATCATGGAAAGTATTACATGGTGTAATATTTTTGATATTAGGCAATTTTCTCCCCTTTGACAATGATCTCTTCACACCGTCTATTGTAAACTTGTACACTAGGAATATATTACCCGGGATATATTATTGGGGAATTATCTCTAGACCAATTCAATTGATTTACCAACTCCTCAGGTCAAGTTGTGAAAGGGACACCTGATGTATTTCATGAACTTGACAAGGTAATTGCCAATTATATTGGAAACCCTTATTGTGAAATAGCCATAATAGAATACACAAGTCAAACTGATTATCCAGAGACAACCAACTCAACTGAGAAAAACAAACACAGATGAAATCAATGTGCAACATTAGGTAATAAATACCTGTCTGGGAACAACTTTCTACAGACAGGTATTTGAATGCTCTAGTCATAAATTGATTCCATCTGCGTTGGTTATTCTCAGTCACGTTGGTTGTCTCTGGATAACCAGCGCGCAAGACCTCTTGTTAATAATTCTGAAATTTCATGCCTGTAGCTCTCCTGTTGTTGCCCATTCAGGTTTGTTTTTGAATGGATGGTAAAACCTGAAGACAAGTTTTCTCAAGGTGTAACTCATAATACCTTGATTATGGCTCATTATCAGCTTTAACTCTACACTAGGAAAAAAGATTACACCATCAATTTGTAAGGCAGCAATTTAGATATGAATGAATTTGAGATCATGGTTAGGAACTTCTTTTCTAACTTCCTCAGGTGGCAATCATGTTGACAATTGAGCTGGTCAAGACTAAAGTGAAAGCGCTATAATAGAAATAAATCACCGAGTCAACTGACTTCAATTAAACCATTGACTGACAAATCCACAATTGTATTATATTTGTACAGCCCCGGAGACTAGTTCGCGAATAGTTCGCGACTATTACGCGACAAAGATTAACGATATAAACAAAACTTTCATGTTGCAGTCTCATTGAATAGACATTTATGCGACAAAGTCGCGAATTTCGGTCTAATTTTGAAAATATATCTCACGACTGTCGCGCGATAGTCGCGCGACATTCGTGAGAGTGTCTCACGACTTTCCCGCGAATGTATCTTATTTTCATTTTAATTCGTACGACAGTCGCGCGACATTCGTGCGAGTGTCGCACGACATTCGTACGAATGTCGCTAAGTTTTATTTTCTCGCCAGATAGTCGCGAGTTTTTCGCATGTTGTCTCAAGACTGTCGCGCGACTGTCGCGCGACTGTCGTGCGACACTCGCACGACATTCGTACGAGTGTCGCGAAAATTTCGCATTGTAAATTCGCCAAAATGTCGCGGCGACAGGTTCGCGACATTCGCACGAACGTCGCACGACCGTCGCACGACAGTCGCGCGACAGTCTTGCGAAATATTTTGGGAAAAAAATTCGCATCCAATTTTTAAACATGTTTAAAACCTTCGCGACCAGTTCGCGACTAGTTCGCGACACGCGAAAATTCTCACGACACTCGCACGAATGTCGTGCGAAAGTGCCGCGACTAAATTCGCCTAACAGTCGCGAGGAATTCGCGTGCCAGTGAGATACTAGCTTACCCTGCAAGATTTATACACGAACTCTTCAATGAAGGAAGCATGTATTCAATGTATATTTATTGACAAAAAACTGGTTCCATTTGCTTTTCAAGCTCTTCAAGGTTTTGCCATTAAACCAGTCTTTCTCCATTTTGCAAGCATAACTCGAATGCCTAGCTAAGATACTGTGTTGTAAAGTGACAATACTTTTACAATATTTCTGTCCCTGACCCTGCTCGTAATTATGCCGGAAACATTTTAGCCGCGATGCGAGAAAACTTGGCCCGGTGGTCGGGGTTTCCACCAGGTTCGCCGCAAACCGGCATGTACAGTCTCAAAAAAAAAAAAAAAAAAAAAAAAAAAAAAAAAAAAAACAACTTGAAGCCTGAAATTTTGGATTTAAAAAGAGGAGTGATTGTACTATCTGTTTAGCGAAAACAAAGGACAATCACCACACAGCTGTTCTGCGACTATGTTTACACATAGGCAAAAGACCGGTTTTCTCATGACACGGCTCATTTAGTACTTTAGGAATATTTTCACGCTTTGGCATAAGCATAGACGAACAAATTATTATAACATTTTTCCTGTCAAAAATAATTGACAATGTTTTTACACGTTTAAAGCTAACGTGACTGTGCAATGGATAAGCGACATTAAACACTAATTATGTAATAAGAAATTTCCAGTTTAGAACGAGTAATCGGTATTATTAAGATTTACCCTGAAACAATACTTAAGCTTCCACTTCTGTTTGAAAAACAGAGACAGAGCGAATTGTGTATATGGTTGTTCTGGTATTATTGCTATCCATTCAACTACAACCATTACATTTTCATTACCATTCTTAAACACACATGGCGAGCTAATACTGAGTTTTCAAGTTCTCTACAAGTTCAATTCTGGATACGTCGGTGTGTTAGTTATGTTGTTTAATGCAACACTTTTTGGACGTTATGATCATGAACAAGCTATTCAAATTAAGGCAAAACATTTCCTAAATAATAATTGCTATGGATATAGATATCACCGTGTCCATTCGAAACGCATGAAAAGAGGTCGTAACGCATGATCGGCGGCATTTTCACGTATGATTGCGGTAGTTTCCTTCGGATTCGCCGCCATTTTTGGAGGAAACTTGAGCGGTAAGTTTTTACAAACTTTTATTTGAATTATTTAAATAGACCTTTCCAACGAACGATCTAGCCTATCCGGATCTACATACATGCCTCTAACTGCCGAGTGTTCTACTGATGCATAGGCTTCGATAGGACTCGCAAACATTCGAGGAGATTATTGTTTTGCAAGTTCGGCCATACACGAAAATAACATTCGCCCAAAAACGTTTCGTACTTTTCTCATTTTCTTCAAAGTTTTGACTAACTGTTGGATGATTTTGCTTTTTGACATCACACTTTAACTTGAGAAGCCAATTTCTCATGATTTTTTTCCCAAACAACCACGGGTTAAAACAAAATACATCAAAATTAAAGTAACGCACGATAATACGGCAACCTGGTCTTTCGAACTTTGCAAGTATTTACAATGAATAACATATTTTAAGGGGTAAAAGCAAGCCAAACGCTCATTTGTCTCCAGTTTACACGTTTGGTGCTCGTCAATTGTACAAAGCTGAATCCTTGCTGTAAAACAGTAATTTGCTGACCATGTTGCTCGATAGCTCTGTTGGCATAGCTATCAAAGAAGCAGAAGAAGAATGTGGCCCGACCAGGGCACGAACCAAGGGACTCTCTCTTACCGTTTGAGCATATAGTTAGTCCATTACTTTGAGACTGTCAGTAATAAATTACAGAGAGATTAAATGAAATATATGGACAAACCTCCTCCCTTTCTACAATTTATCTATATTCTGATGTTGACCGAGTCATATAAATTACTGGAATGATCCCGAGTGGGTACTCTGACATTTTCGCCATCTCTATACATAGGCATAGCCTAATTTCTTTTGAGTCAACATTTCGAATTTCGCCACCTGCCCTCCTAGAATTCCTATAAACAGGCCCAAAGTCTGCACAGACACACTGTTCCAAATTCAAACTCTTATGTACATGCAGTACTGCTGAAAATGATAGAGAGACACACTCTGGAATGCATTGCTAGCTGTCAGCTACCAAGTATTAGTACACCAGACCTCCAATTTTCCGTACGAAAATCAGACCGACCCTACACAGGTTGCCCCTAATGTGGAGAGTTACTTGCAAACACCTGGACATTCACACCGCCTTATATTTATACAGCAACAGAAGGCAATTTCAAAAGTAGAAAGTAAATGGTGTCACGACTAATATACTTTTCCAGCATTCAGTCTTGAAATTATACCACCTTTTCAAGCACGGCGGTAACAGAGAAATTTAGAGGTGCCGACATGACCTTGAACCGTCCAACAATCTGTGGACCTGCTCTTGAGTTGAGGTACTATATTATAACACTCTACAAACAGGAAAAGACAATAAACAATTATAAGACTTCTTTTTCTAGAGTCAGCAATGCCATTTCCAAGCCAAGTAGTAAAATAGTAGGTAGTAAAATAGTTAAAAAAATCGAAGGGGGTCAAAGTACGAAACTATCTCCTGCTACCTAAACAGCATGACTCTAATATATACCAAGTATAAGCTTTTCAAAAAAGCTTGCGATCTCTCAGCACTTTTTTTTTCAGTGTATGGCCACGTATACCGTGACCAAAAGGACTCTTGCAGCTCGGCTCGGCACTGCTATAAATAGCTCTAAAAATAGTTATGTTCTACGGTGCCGTAGATACTGAAATACCATGATGAATACCAATAATGATCTAAAATTGAGTTCCCTTGAGCTATGCAAAAATTCAAAAGAAGAGGTTGGGCCAGACAGATCTGTTTCGAGTAATAAATTCTCCTCAGTGACCCTGAATAAACTGGCAATGAACAGATAAAATATGTACAGTAATTTCAAGCTTCAGCAGTGCAGTCAATCAAAAGACTGATATAAATCAAATGGTATCCGAATAGTAAAACCTGTAAAAACTCAACTCAAATTAAACCATCAGTCAATCAATTGTACTTGGGAGGGATTCAATCATTGCTCAATATATCAGTATTTCCACAGAAGTGTGCTACTTTCGCTTTCATGAAAATCGTCTTTCTTTCTTACTATATATACTGACTTACTGACTATCGATTGTGAATTCTTTTAATCGATTGCCGCTGTTGACTCGCCGCATAACACTTCTAGATAAGGCTGTAGCATGTATGTATAGGTGGTACCCCCCCCCCCTTATAATACACCATCCTGGCTGCGTGAAAGAAACATTGAAACATATCTGAAACTGTTTTATTATTTGGGCATAAATAGAATACAGTATTCACAACTTGTGGTTAAACGACCACCGACTTCTGGTCATCTTGATTGGACCATGCAATTGCAGTAGGCCATACGCGCATGCCGAGAGATCTGCCCGAGCCTTTCCTGATCTTTGACTATTCTGCTATTGATGATGGTTGACACATGATCATACACTTAAGACAGCGATGTGAGATTGCGAGCATCTCTTGGAAAAGCTTAACTTTTGTTGAATATACATTGTGCAAAGATGATTGAGCGTATATGCGGCGTGACTATTTATGCAATGCGCTCTAGACCAGGGGTCCATAACCAACTCGCACATGCACCTGGCACATGAACACACTATGTTAATATGACCTATGTTTATCTCATCAAGATTGACACAGAGATTGACGAAAAAGAGGACAAACAAAATTTACGCGCATGCCTCTTTCAAAGACTGGCTTTTGTTCTATTGGCTACCGACCTCAGACCTTGCTGCCCTCATAGTCCAGAAGCACATGATACGGTATTTTATTTAAGATTAAACTATGGAATGTTAATTAATGTTAAAATAAATAAGACGTCGCACAGAGTCAACATTCATAAATTGTTGAAGAACTTTTATATGCTGTTTATGGACAAGGGATGGAATGCAACTTCAGTAAGATATTACACCTGGAAATGAAGTAACCTGGACCTTACTTCAAGCTACAACGGGACTTGACAACAAATGAGCATTTGGCTTGCTTTTACCCCTTAAAATATGTTATTCATTGTAAATACTTGCAAAGTTCGAAAGACCAGGTTGCCGTATTATCGTGCGTTACTTTAATTTTGACGTATTTTGTTTTAACCCGTGGTTGTTCGGGAAAAAAATATGAGAAATTGGCTTCTTAAGTTAAAGTGTGATGTCAAAAAGCAAAATCATCCAACAGTTAGTCAAAACTTTGAAGAAAATGAGAAAAGTACGAAACGTTTTTGGGCGAATGTTATTTTCGTGTATGGCCGAACTTGCAAAACAATAATCTCCTCGAATGTTTGCGAGTCCTATCGAAGCCTATGCATCAGTAGAACACTCGGCAATTAGAGGCGTGTATGTAGATCCGGATAGGCTAGATCGTTCGTTGGAAAGGTCTATTTAAATAATTCAAATAAAAGTTTGTAAAAACTTACCGCTAAAGTTTCCTCCAAAAATGGCGGCGAATCCGAAGGAAACTACCGCAATCATACGTGAAAATGCCGCCGATCATGCGTTACGACCTCTTTTCATGCGTTTCGAATGGACACGGTGGATATGGTATTAACCGATTATACACCATTGTAACTATCTAGGGGCGAACAATATGCTTTCTTGACTTCAAGGTAACAATTTGTTTTAGCAATATTTAACCTAGACGGAATATTTCCATCGGTATTCCGTTAGACCTCTCCATATCGACGGAAATGACTTCTATTGAGCCCTTAGTCGAAAATGAAAAATCATCGAAGACTCCAAAGAAATTTTATGTTATGTTATATTTTTCTGACTGATAGGACTTAATTTATATATATGACGCAGATTCATAAAATACTTCGTATTTTCTGTTGAAAATATCACATACGTCTATAAATAGATAAGGGGAGACTACTGTAGAATATGAGACAAAAAGTAGAAAATCGATTGCTTTTTGCAAACTTATTGAAATTCTGCAGACTAACCAGATGTTTACTAAAAGATTTATGCATTTTCTAACAAAACATAACAAAAAATTCTAACAATTATCACCAAATAAAGCAGCTATAAGCTTCTTACGAAATCCATAATCTGGTTAAAGGCAACCTATGCTACGCTGTCACGGGAGAGGAGCGAGGTCACGAAGTGTATCGGAGTGCAGGTTAGCCAGCTGATCTATATTTAACCATTAAAGGCAATAGTACATGTCTTTATTCCCAACAATGCACATGTACATTAACACATTCACTGCCACCGACGACTGTAGTCGTTTTTACCGTTCACTGCCACCGACGACTGTAGTCGTTTTACGGGTCTACCCGTATGTCCCGGGTTATAGAAGGAAAGTTTTAAAGGGAGGTAAATATATTGTATATCAGATTTTTCAGCGTAAAAAGCCCTTTTCAGTGAAATATGATATGCGCATATATCTAAAATATTAAAATTAATAAATAAATTAATAAATCAATAAAAATAATAAAATAAATATATGCTTGGCAGTGAGATATTGATTTTTTGAGAGGCGTGGCAGTGAAAGTGTTAAACGCCGTTTACCGAATCAAATTTACTCGTGGACTTTATTGTTATGCATAGGTTACATTTGGCCCGATCGCCATACGATATTTTGGTCTGTGATCTTCCGTATGAATTTCCGCAAATCGTAGGTGACCACCATGCCCGCCACCATGGTCTACGATGTATATGTTTACAATTTCAGCATGACGGGCATTGTGCTTCTTTTGATCTGGCTTTCGTCGACATTCTGAGACACAACCGTACGGAGATCGTACATGTACGATACAACTGGAATTGTACAGTAGGGTCTCCATAGACTTAAAGTGGAAATCATACAGAGTCCACACCATTGAAACATGTCCGTGAAATGTATACCCCCTCATACCCAACTTTTATTTAGTAAAACTAGGGTTTACAGGGGTATACCCAATTTCCTTATTTTTGATCCAAAACATAGATTGTGGGTACTCGTTAGAACCGCCTCGGCGAGGCGGTTCTAACGTGTAACCACAATCTATGTTTTGAGCAAAAATAAGAAAAATATCAAAAATTTTCAGCTGAAATTTTTCAATTTTTAGAACTTTAAAAATCTCTGTTTATTGCATGGACAAATTTTCGTAATGGTGCGATGCTACACGGCTACGACGTCTACGGGCTACGGTCTAACGATCTTAATAACCGCAGACTATTACAGAATCGTAGAGGTTACAACAATCGTAAGAAGCCGTAGAATCGTAGGGACAGGGACATCGCAGGGTCACCCTGTGGAGACCACACGAAAATGCAAAAAAATGGCATCGTACGGTCTTCGTACGTTAATCGTTCACCAAATGTAAACTAAGCATTACTATGGTGGTCCTTGAATTTGAGGAAATGTTGTATTACTGGGGTCCTTATCATTTGTGAGAACAGTTTGTATTTTTCGGATGTGTCTCTTGTGCCGTGACGTTGAGTATTGAATAATCCGTTGATTGCCATACAATGTGCTTGTGTAACAAGGGCACAAGGATGGGTGATTATAAGCCATAGCTGCCAATGTGTATAAACTTTATCAATTACTCCGACAGAGAAGATTCCATTGCTTTCAAAATTGAAGAAAGGATGGTGGTGTTTGAATACATGTACAGTGTACAGTAACATAAGAAAAGTAAAGCAAACCGTATTTTAGATTTTTTATAATAATCATTGTAGTATTAATGTCATAATCATTGTAGTATTAATGTATGATAGTTCATACATGTACCATTTTGCATGGAGTTAGTATATACGTACGCACACTCATTTTCTTTGGATGTTACTATTGCCACAGAATTTCCCTAATATATTTTTGTTTCCAAAATCTATTTTCAATTGATGCGCTAATCATATTGGCAAAATAACAAATGCATTTATATGATAAAATTATTCCGAAATGCATAGATTCTGTCATGAGAAATTGATTTATTTGCAAAGAGGGAATAAAGTCATACAGATACTTGCATGCAGCAAAAAGCTGAGCAGGAACATTTTCATACCCATATTATAAAACTTGCAAAGCTTCACTTCGGAATGTTCTGATGATTTCTTCATTTTTCTTTGCAGACGTGCCAAGTTTCCACTTTCCCTTATGTATACTACTCAAAGTTCGATAAGGCCCACTTTTTCAGTATTATGCCGGGGTGGGGTTGGGGGGGCATAACCAATACATTTTTACAAGTATTGCATGTATGTGTGCGGCATATTACAGGCTGAGAGGTTGATTAAATATTCTTTCTTCATTTTTCAACACATGGGTCCGAAAACATGCACCCCTAAAATTTGCCATTACTAAATACAAAGTGGATTGGCCTCGGGGGTACACAGTTTCCTTATACTGTTTTTTATATGTAAAGGTTGATATCCTAGGATCAAGTAAAAAAAAAATAAAAACTCCAAAAATGTGAATTTTTATTAAAAATGCATTACCAAAACATGTCACCGAGGCGGTTCTAACGGGTACCCACAATCTATGTTTTGAGGCAAAAATAAGAAAAATATGTATACCCCTATATACCCCAGTTCTGTAATATAAAAATGGGGTTTATAAGGGGACCGCCTCGCCGAGGCGTTCCTAACGAGTACCCACAATATATTTTTCGAAACAAAAATAGGTATACCTCTGTAAGCCCCAATTATGCTATATAAAAGTGGGGTTTATGGGGGTACATATTGCATTGACATGTTTTCATGATGATCTCCATATGTCCTAGTCAGTCATTGCACTGAATGTGTTGTATTGTAACATGATATTAAAAAAAACTCTTGCAATCGAGACAGTCGAAAAACAGGACAAGAGGGAACTCAAAGACTCAAGGCAGCGATAGATCACTGTAGCACCCAAAATGTTGTATGATAAACAATGCTCCAAAGTGCTTGTTTGCCTTGTTGCCAAAGCTATAACTGTCAAAACACAAGTAATTGTCTATGGAAAGTAATTATTAGTGGCGGCTAACAGATGTACCTGCGGCCTGGGATTCCCCTCGCATTCTTGGTGTATGAGTACTATGACGTATGTCCTTCAATGAGTCATATTATATTTGTTCATGTGGCTTGATATGATAAACCGTATTTGTTCTAATTAGCGCACATGCTCCGTATGCACCCTAGCCGTTTGCGAAAAACATGGGCTTACTTAAGCGCACACTGCTCGACTATCTTATTGGTAATTTTACGAAATTTTACAAACAAATACCGTGTTGACCGCATAAACACTTAACCAGAAATGATAAATATATCATTTTCAGCAAAAGGAACACTCAAATGACATAATAATTGATATTTTGACGTGGTTATTCCAGCAGTTGTTGTGTTATTTTTATTTGTAGTGTGCGCTAATTGGAACGTCATTTTGTTGCCCTAACTTTCAATTATTTTGAAAAGTTATGCGCTTATTAGAACGAATACGATATGTACAATTTCAGAGCCCTTTCTAGGTTGAGCAACCTAGTTGTAGAATAGACATGTCAGCTGTACTGAGGTCAAACAGACCTTGAAGGAAGAAAGAATTGTGAGTGCATACATATTCTTAAGTTAGTTTTAAGCTACCAGTGACAGTACGACTACTCTTCGTCTGTTTCTTAACACTTCATGTTATTTAATAACTACAGCCTTTAATAACTCTTCTCCAGTCTGAAATTACAAGCTTCTAGCCTGCTTATGTGACTGTTCAGGCCGGTTTGTGTCGAACCTGATCGAGACACAGTATTGGTTTTCTCATGCAAAGGCCGCAGTCAAAATATAATTGACCATCCTCGTTAGAAAACCGAAATTTTAATATGCAAAAACAGAGACGCGAATAACTGCACTGCTGATCAGCGCCTTTGTTGTTTTCGCTTTCGTGTACATGTATATCCGAAATTACATCCTTTATAGCCTTCTTCTGTGACTTTAAGTTTTATGTCGGACTTGTTCGGACTCGAGAAGACAAGTTTTTATCGTTACATGGCTCATATGGTTTCTAAATTTCAGGAAAAGAGTTTGTCATCTCTACACATTGTAAAGGTGCGTGATAATACAAACAAAAGAACCAGGTTACATAAAAAGTATGATTATAATCATAACGTTTTGTCGCAAAGTTGCAATTCTCTTGATTTGATAGTCACCGTTGTTGTTTTGTGTTGATATTTCCTGTTTAATTTGCTGAATTTTAAAGTCACGTTTACTGGAACTTCCATGAAATATTTGAACATATCAAAAGTACATGCATTGTGTAGGTGTATACATGATCAGAAAGAAAAGAAAAAAAAAAAAAAAAAAAAAGAAGAAGCCGAAAACCAACGACGTTGCTTTTAGAGTAACCCCATTGTGCGCCGATTTTAGATACACACATTAACGAGGTAAAATCCGCTGTGTGTTTTTTTTTTTTTTTTTTTTTTTTTTTGGCTTATGTTTTCTTTTCTTTTTTTATCATCACTATTTGTTCGTTTTAATTATGGTCTGCGCATGCGCTTATTGTGGATATAACAGATGTAGTATTTCCAGTTCGACGCAACCAGCTTCTATTTCTATTCTATACTCCATGGAATACAAATATGCAACGGCTATCAGCCCCAAGTGTTCTTAAAGCTGACTGCTAAATAAATTAGCAAATAAACACTTAAGTTAATTATCGACACTAATGCACAAACCGCAAAAATTGCAGATTATTTTGGAACACATTTTGCAGGAAAAAAATGTCTGAGCTGTGCAAGAGAAAATCTGTTCTTTCCACATTCTGTTCATCGTCCTTGATTTTATTGTAAATGATATGTTTTATATCCAAAATGTCGACGTCGAACCATCATCCGTGGATTTACAGTGACTGCCCAGTTTGTCGAAACAGCTAGACCAGAGGCATTTTTGTCACATGTTTTGGTTTTGTGTGCAAACATCTTGCATTCTTAAAAGTACGGCAGCTACACTTGTCTGACAAATTACTTTAATATTTTGCGCACTACCATAAGTATTTCATGTGCAAGACTAGACAAAAAATCAGGCTAGAATCTGTAATTTCGAAAAGCCGACATGGGTATTCAGCAAGGAAAAGGCGAATTAGATACAAGGAAGCAAAATGTGTGACCAATACTTGAAATAATATAATTTTATTATATCATATATTTTATTTGTAATTACTTTTGTATTTTCAATAAGACAAACTTCATAAAATATAAATTATTTGAGCCGTGTCATACGAAAATCTAGCTGTGTGTGACACACAAAGATGGTTAGAGGCTTGGCATAACAAATTTGGGAAACTATACTTGAAAGCAACTAAGCTGTTTAACTCGAAGTGTAACTACGTAGTTTAACTCGAAGCTGGTATGCTCTCTTTATACCAAATTAGTTTTCGTATTGCACGACTCTATTTTCAATAGGTATTAAAATATACCATATATAACAAAAACACTTGGCAATGTAAAAAATAAACATATTAAAATTCCTTGGAAAGCATTGAAAAAGTCATATTGAGAAAAGTCAAGATATAAAAATAAAGATTACTTTTCCATGTTCAAAGATGGGATCGTAATCACGTTAAGTAAGGCTATAAAGCTAAGTTACTGTACGAATACTTTCTTCGAAGAAAATTCAGAATAAACCCATCACAGTTACTAAGACAGATTTGTAACAATTTTATGTAAAGAAGCAACGCCATGAAAACCAACAATGCGTTACTGATAAGCGTTTATAATTTTGGCATCTGGCCTGTTTCCTCTGTCACATTATACCATACCCCAAGACTGATTCGCAAAGCAACGGCAGCTCTAGAAGTTTGTCGACGACTCGAAGGATGTCAGTGCTGATATGAGGTTGCAAAAAACGCCGATTTGCTTTGGTTAATTATGCATATACTCGCTAAGTCTAGCGGTCTTTATCATTCGATAATGTTTTGGTATAGCAATGATAATGCACACATACAAGTAGAACAAAGCCAAGCACGTGCTTCGTTCAGTTAAGCCTCAGCTGTCAGAGTGCCCTCCCTTGATACCACGACATCCGGTGCTGCCACCTGTATCTCTCCCTGGACCAATGAGATTCGAGATCTGTCGCCGCCATCACCGTGTAGTGAACTGTTGCTATGAGACCTGCTGCTCAGACGTGAGGCTCTGTTGACAAAAGCGAAACGCATTCAGTGAAGACTTATAATAATATAAGCTATATTATGTTAATCAGCGACAGCTTTGATTTAGAATTAAAATAGCCTTATTCAAACACTCTACAGCAAATTATATAGATACAACACTACATCACTGATTGGCTGCAACATTCTCTCCCGTATTTGACTGAAGTCTATTGCTAGGGAGAGTCAAAAATGCTGATAAACATTCGTCGGTCAGAAAAAGGAAATTCTTGCTGAATATATCCTACAACCGGTGTATTATGGAGATTCTATTTAAACAAATTCCAGAAATTTCTATTTTCTATAGAGGCCAAAATCACATACAGGCATTCATATTTACTAAAATAAATAGATAAACAATAACTTATGACCTTTCACACAGATTACTATAAAACATTCATGATCTGTAATTGAAGTCGTGTGTTACCTGGAAGATCCTCTGGTAATCTGGCCATCTTCCAATATATTAGATGATGACGACCGTACATTGACGGTGCTACTGCTGCCATCTATACTCAGGATAGTCACAGGGCGTGGTGGCAGATCGTCTTCTGTGGCTCCAATACCAACAAGGTTGGTACGACCCTCACTGGAATAGGAAATTATGAAAAATTCATCAAATGAAAATGTATTTAATTTATAAGATTAAATGAGCCACGTCGGAGTTTCCGACCAGGCCTAAAACAAACCGGCCTAACACTATACACTAACAAAGTTTGTACGACCCTCACTGGAAAGAAAGATTAATATGCAAAAAATACAGCATACCGCCACATGTCATTTTGTTAAATTTGGCGACAGTTTCGACCTCTCGCGTTCTCCTCGCCCCGACTACGATAGTTTTTCTACAGATGATCAAACGAGTTAAACTATGTAGAGTAATGGAGAACGTTGCTATGTCAATGCAAAAACATAGATTGAAGCTGATTGTTTTGATGGTTCCTATTCTATGGCAGCAATGCCCACAAGGCACATCAGGAAAACATGTCCGTGCGATGAATACAGTACCCCCTTAAACCCCACTTTTATATAGTAAAACTGGGGTATGCAGGGGTATACCCATTTTTCTTATTTTTGCTCCAAAACATAGATTGTGGGTACTCGTTAGAACCGCCTCGGCGAGGCGGTTCTAACGTGTACCCGCAATCTATGTTTTGAGCAAAAATAAGAAAAATATAAAAAAAGATTTCCTCTGAAATTTATTGATTTTTGACCTGAAAAAACATGTGGGCATGTTTTCGTATCCTCCATTTTAGAAGAAAAGAAAACAGCAATCTATACGTCAGCAACCATGCGCATGGTAATTGAGATATGACAGCCAATTACGACAAAACAATCCCACTCAAAATTCTAAAGTACATTATGGTCAAATGACGCCGTTTGTACGCATTTTCCATATGTAAAATGAAAACGTCGTAGGAGTCAGTCAGCTGCATGCCTACAGTTCTTTTAAAGTACACAATATACAGTTCTGATCGGGTTCAAGTTTTCTGTATTCATCCGTCTGAAAATCGCGCTGATTTTGTAGCTAGTATCCAGCGATGATTGTGTTTTCTGTACTCAAAACTGCGTGCGCATTGTTACTGTACAAAAAAGTTTTAACTGAAGAAGCATCCGTCATTCACATTCATCCGACATAGTACATGTAACATTGAATACTATGAGCCTTCGTGTGAGAAAACCAACAATCTTGGTTTCCGACCAGGTCGGACACAAACCAGGTTGTACAGCCACAGGAGAAGGTTAGAAGCTCGAGATTTTGGATTTAAGAAGAAGGATCGTACTAACTGTGTGAAGAAAACAAAAGGCGCTGATCAGTACCGCGAAGCTGGTCTGCGTCTTTGTTTTCGCATGTGCGGCGGCTAGTATGTGAAAGTATCAACAAACATTTCTGTTCATGTCGGCAAAAGGTGTGTGTACGCTAGGACAACATCAGTAGGTGACACTTTGCTTCAATGACATTTAGTGTAAACCTTTTCTGTCAAAACCTTAATGTTTACATTTTGTCAAATGCAGTGCCAATTTTGCGTTCGAATTCACTGCAAACGACTATGAAAAATGTAGAGGATTAGCTACGTTTTGTTCGGGATTGGCATAATGTTTCTTCAGATTTAATTGTTATAAGGAATGATGGAAAATTTTCCACTTATCCCGAACTTAGGAATTTTCCTATTTACTTACGAGATAGGTGGCAGCCCGATTCTCTTGTAATGACGCCAGCCCTCGAGAAATGCTGGAGACACTTTGGTTTTCTTTGTGTAATGAAGCAGAACCTTCATCAGCAGCTGGTCACTGCGACATCTGCAGGAAATAGAACAAGAAAAACATAAACAATAATAACAATGTGGTTTCCGAACAGGTCTGACACAAACCGGCCTGGGCAGTCATAGGAGCAGGCTAGAAGCTTGAAATTTCGGATTTAGAAAGTAGAAAAATTGTACTATCTGTGTAGCGAAAACAAAGGCGCTGATCAGCTTCGCGGTTACCGCGAAGCTGATCTGCGCCTTTGTTTTCGCCTATGCTGATTGTTGGTTTTCCCACGTGGCGGCTCATATTTTGTTTGTGATTTAGATACACACATCAGATTTACTGTTCACATAGACTTGTGAAAGTCTTGATAATCTTTAATCAATTCACCCAATTACATAGACGGAATATTTCCATCGGTATTCCGTTGAACCACTCCATACCGTGTCAGGGAAGTGGAACGAGGTACCGAAGTGGAGCGGAGTGACAGTTAGCCAGCTGATCTACCAATTACAGTGCTCGACACGAAAATAAAAGACTATGCCTAGCGGATACTGTGTCGTTGCCTGAAGTAAGTCAATGGCGACTTAAAGTTATAATGTAAATGTATTTGGAGCCAGGCACTGATACGAACCATAGAAATACTGACAGGGAGTTCACCGTGTCCATTCGAAACGCATGAAAAGAGGTCGTAACGCATGATCGGCGGCATTTTCACGTATGATTGCGGTAGTTTCCTTCGGATTCGCCGCCATTTTTGGAGGAAACTTTAGCGGTAAGTTTTTACAAACTTTTATTTGAATTATTTAAATATACCTTTCCAACGAACGATCTAGCCTATCCGGATCTACATACATCCTCTAATTGCCGAGTAATCTACTGATGCATAGGCTTCGATAGGACTCGCAAACATTCGAGGAGATTATTGTTTTGCAAGTTCGGCCATACACGAAAATAACATTCGCCCAAAAACGTTTCGTACTTTTCTCATTTTCTTCAAAGTTTTGACTAACTGTTGAATGATTTTGCTTTTTGACATCACACGTTAACTTAAGAAGCCAATTTCTCATGATTTTTTTCCCGAACAACCACGGGTTAAAACAAAATACGTCAAAATTAAAGTAACGCACGATAATATACGGCAACCTGGTCTTTCGAACTTTGTAAGTATTTACAATGAATAATATATTTTAAGGGGTATATTGTATATTGGCGGCGAATCCGAAGGAAACTACCGTAATCATACGTGAAAATGCCGCCGATCATGCGTTACGACCTCTTTTCATGCGTTTCGAATGGACACGGTGGAGTTGTGTCTCATTATATAGTATAGTACATGTGTATTGCGAGCACTTTAACAAACTTTATGTTTTGAGAGACACCAGATCGCGCCATAGAAACATTTTTCAGTTATTATGATGTCTGATAAAGTCCCTAAAACGGCAATATGCACTAAGATCTTTATCCGGCTGAGGATACGATTACTTAAGACAAAGAAAAGTACAATTCGTTATTGAACTGATTACATGACATTGTATACTTATGTCTCTACACCCACATATGCACTTAAAAATTGCCACGAACTTTCTGAACGTCAAAGATCAGAGCGGATTCATAACAAAATTAACCTAAAAAGCGACCAAGAAGAATTTATTAGACTGCACTCCGTTTTAACATAATTATTGAATCCATGCAATATGGAAAAAGACAGTAAAAATAAAAACAAAACATTGACAGTTTTAACAAAAATAACGTTAATTGTTTTGAATCTATGAAGAAGCATTTACTGAGAGAGATACGTCTCGTAAATATATACCCGCAAGGCATGGCTAAAGTTGCTACTTAAGTGCAGACATTCTGCGTAAGACATCAACTTAAAACCTCTGGGCCATACGAACTAATAACGTCATTACAAGACGAAACCTACACACAAGTAAAGTGGATGAAGCCAGCGATTAACAGACTAGCATTTTACTAGGATTATCAGCTGCCAAACCCATTGTGTATGCATGTGTATAGGGGGCGGTTACTGCACGTCATTCTAATAAAAAAAAATAACCACCCGACCGAAGTGAAGGATGGCTACAGTTTTCACTTTGCCTTTAGTTCCAATCAAGATAAGTTAAAAAAGTAAGCAACGGTCATCAACTCGTGTAATCAGAAACAGTCCAATCATACATGTTAGTGAGTTGGGAAGTCGGCAGCGATTTCCCTAAAGGTAGCCACTTTGCTACATGTACCTGAACTAAATGCATGAATACGCACTTATCAGTTTATAATGCACAAATAGCACGAAATCGACAACAGAACATAAAACAAAAAGAACCACGAAAGAAATACCGTCTTGGAATGATCAGCAATATAAAAGGGCGGCAACTGACAAGACTTATAGACCGGCTGTATGCCTACGAATATAGAGGCGCTGAAAATCTCGATCATCGCGCAAACTGTAGATGTGCAAGCTCTATCTCCTGGCGTACCGTTTTCTCACCCATCAGACAAGCATATTGCTTTGTGTGGGCGTCAGATTTCTTTATATCCCAGGGCTATAGTACTTTTCAGCTGTCTCGAATTGTCAATACTCGTATTTTACTGTAGATAATGTACACCTCATGCTTACTTCCATAACAGAAAGTGACATTCTAAATGCCAACTGTCAGAGACCAAAATACCCTTGGAAGTGTAGATTTCAGAAAATGATAAACAGTAATTAAGGTTTATTGTTTTATGCAAGCCTTTAACTACTATTTTGCTGATAACTGTATACACAGAACATGCTGCTGAAAGGGCGTGTTACAGGGTATGGCAAAATAACATTGGAGTTTGCCCACGCATGGAATTTTATGAAATTATGTGCATTAATTGTCTTGGTTATGACTGCTATAATAATGGTGTATTCCCTTGTAAATTCAATTCCACTGGCAAATTATGACGTAATATATGACGTCACTACGATAGCTAAGGGCACCCAACTTTAAATGTTTCTATAGTGACCAACGAGTCATGAAGCAAATGTTGAAAGCTTTCCAGAAATAAAGTAGTCATTGTTAAGTTTGCTGATACTATATATAAATGACTTTGCTGGTATCAAGATGGTGGCGGCGCAGTCATTTTCATATATTTACATTTTTATTGCAATCGCCCTAGATGAAAGTATCTTTCTTGATGTTCTTCATTTCCCAATGAAAAACATTAGGTCACGTGATCTAGAGGCCACGCCTATGGGCGGGTCGACGTCAAAACCCATCCAGTGACGTTGTTTGTTTACTCTTGTTGTTGTGACGTTGGTCGCGTATCGCAATGACATTAGGCGCGAAACATTGACGTTATGGCTGTTCCAAAATTACGTTAAGTGGGATTTAATGTCAAATAACATGAAAATGAACGGTGATATACGCAATTAAAAATCTGATACTTGATTGATAATATAAAATGTAAATATAAGTATTGAAATTCAGATTTTAGCTTTCACTGGATGATGAAAAACATTAGCTGTTTTAATGTCTCCGAGAAGCCCTTCGGGCTTCACAGACATTAAAACAGCCTAATGTTTTTCATCATCCAGTGAAAGCTAAAATCTGAATTTCAATCCTTAAGTACATGTAATCCCAATTTTCACCTGCTTATTTTAAAAGAGGTAGAATTTGAATTAAAAATTTTCTGTGTTCCAGTCTTTGTCAAGACACCATTTTAATATAAAAACTGCCCACATGTGCAAGGAATATATTCGTGAAATTTCACGAAAATCGTGGACCGGTAACATGGTGTTTTGTTACGTTCATTACACATGACACTTATTCATCAAAATGTTAACTTTTCACTAATAATTACAAAGTACTATAATAAATGATTTATGACTGTAAGAGTTTTACTGTAGGCTTATTATAAGCAATTTTTATTATTATAGCATGCTTTTAATGAAACCCAACACACAGACCTTATACCCTGTTACATAAGTTACCGTTTGGACAGACTTAAAATAATTTAAAGATTTCAATAAAGTTTTTTGTTTAAACATCACATTAGTATAACTGCAGGGTTTAAAATGCAATATCATTGATCTTCCTGAATTCGGAAATTGGCTGTCAGTACTCCTGCAATTTGTTACATATGTTACATTTAGCTCAAACATGTACTGTGAACAATTTTTATAGATGATACAACCTTAAGAGCTGAACTTTTTCTTCTTATTTTAAAAGGATATTATATGTAACTATTTAATACACATGCTAAATCATGGGGCTGTTCAATTGCATTCATCTTATCCTTATTTAATTAGCATTTTACAAAATTATAAATTAAGAAATAACATTTCCTTGAATATCACAATACATGTAATGCGATATTAATCTCAAGAAAAGATTATAAGCTCATAACCCAATCTGTTTTTCTGACATTTATTCACCATTCAATTCTTTATTTTGATGCAAACCCTACCTTAGTACTTTTGCAGGCTTGTGTAACCGATAAGAACACATATTATGCAAGATTTATGTTTGTATTTGTATAAAAGGAATCTAGTTTGTCTACAAGACGTTTGTCATGATACGACAGAACGTACTTTATTAAATCTAATTTCTACCAAGAAAATATTAACTTTACTATTCAGTTTTGAATGATGTAATGTACGTAACATACAATATACATTTAATAGGCTGAATAAGGTCCATAGGAATGTGAATATAGGAAGTGGACTTGCTTTAACAATAAAACATACTTCATATCAGCCTAAATTTTTATAGGAGATTTTGGTTTGATGTTTATTTTGCAAGCATTTATGTGGGTAACATAATGTAAAGCAGTGATGTTGCATTTGACTGAAGGCTTTAAATGCTTAAAATGCTTATGGCATATGACTTTACAGAATTTATGTCTGTTTTAATCTCATGTAAAGATTAAAATCAGATTGTATGTTGAAAATCAAAGTTGTAAAATTTGGGTACAGTAAGTGATATAGGAGGTACTCTAGCTTTCTCTCTAAAAACAACATGGAATTGGTATGTTAAAGTTATTTACACTGAACATTTGTCTATATTTCCACTTGTTTCTTTTAAAATAAAATACGATTTGTCCAAAAGTAAGAAATAATAATATCAGATCCAGTTTATCACTACGAGACAATTCCACATGGACCTCCCTGTCTCACTCCTATATGAGAAGCATAACATATGATTATCAGTTAAACAAAGTTAAACATCCTCTATTATTTCATCATTAGAATACTTCAGAGCTTTAAGCATTGATTTAAGATCAACTGAAGGCAAACAGTAAGCTATCTGGTCTCACTGCTATTTTAGAATTACTTTATATCGTTCAAACCTAAAGAAAACAGTCAAGTGTGACAAACAGATGGTAGCATGAATAACATCTTTTTGGCAAAAGTAAGCTGCTGCAGTTAGAATCAAGGTTCAACCTAAAATCCCTTTAGGAAAACAAGCGAAATAACAAATAGTTACTTGTACAAAGAGAATGTACAGTTTGCCAAGACAACGGCTATTTCCCAACAGGTGGCCACTCAACTCAGTTACATAAAATGTAACTTCATGTATGCCATTCAGGATTATCTCTGACAGCACAATGTGTATCAGAAATGTGCATTATGGTCATAATCCAAAACCTTTTTGCGATGTTTTGGAGCAATTTCAACATTTTGTTAAAATTATGAAAAGTGACCTACATGTATACAATGTAAAAAATGACAATGCTACCGGCTTTGAATTATCATGAAATTTTGCTCATATCAATAGGATATATATGGCATGCTTTTATGCAAATACGGTATCTTGACAAAGACTGGAACATATTTATCTTTTACGTTGAATTTGGTATTTTTTGTAAATTTTCGAGAAAAAATTGAGAAATTTTATAATTATTAAATCAGGAAATCAATATAATATTTCTGTATTTAATGATTTTACAGTATAAGCATAAGGCCTGGTATGTTCTCGAGCCAACCCACATGACAAATCTTAGAAAATTATAAAACTTAATTGTAGGACACACAAAAATGAGGGCAGGTATCATGTCATTGTGGGAATGAGCCAAGGTTGCCTCCTGAGTCCTATAATTAATAATTTAATTAAATATATACATTTTCGTAGCTCATATATGATGACCTACTTATGTGTAAAATTTAAAGAAAATCCATGCGTGGGCACATTTGTAACACCCCCTTTGTAATGTTAGAATTGAGCCTTTGCGTGAGAAAACCAACAATTTAGAATTCAGTCAGGTCTGACACAAACCGCCCTGTAAAGTCACAGAGGCGGGCTAGAAGCATGAAATCATTTGGATTTAAGAAGAAGAGGGGCTGCTCTATCTGTTTAGCGAAAACAAAGGCGCTGATCAGATGTGCATTTACTGCACAAGTGATCTGCGCCTTTATTTTCGCACTAGGCAAAAAACGGTTTTCTAGCGATGCAGCTCAATTGGGACAGAACATCCCTCCCCGGGACTAGGGATTTGGCTACGAATGAATAGTGCATTACCTGTTTAGCAACTGTCTCTCAGCGGTATGGTTGTAGGACAGATACCCTAGGGCTATGGCGGCACAGCCCCGGACCTGTTCCAGCGGTGACAACAACAGTCGGGACAGCAAGCTCACGGCGCCTATTGATACAATAGCTGCCGGAACACCTAGAATAAAACAATGAGCCACTGCATGAGAAAAATAACAATTTGGGTTTCCGACCAGGTCCGACACAAACCAGCCTTTACAGTCACAGAAGCAGGCTAGACGCTTTAAATTTTGGATTTAAGTAGAAGAGTGATTGTACTATCCGTGTGGCGAAAACAAAGACGCTGATCAGCTGTGCAGTTACAGCAAAACTGATCTGCGTCATTATTTTCGCATATGCAGATTGATGGTTTTCTCATGCAGAGGCTCATATATACCCATCATTTATAATGAAGTCGACTGGCCGAATGTGTACATTTACTTTAGGGAAACAGATGTTCTCATGGATTGTTCTCATCTGTTCTCACAGATGTTCTCATGAATTGTTCTGTTTGTATCCAAATTTATTTGTTATTTTGGTTATTTCCCATCCTGTATTTTCTTGCACATGTTACTTTTCAGAAATCTGGAAGGAATCGTTATCTCATTTTACTTTACAAGTGTTCTGGTGACCTGAAATGAAACTAGATAATGAGCCACCCCGTGGGAAAACCAACAATGTGGTTTCCGACCAGGTCCGACATAAACCGACCTGTACAGCTACAGAAGTAGGCTAGACGCTTGAAATTTTGGAGTTAAGTAGAGGAAGAATTGTACTATCCGAGTAGCGAAAACAAAGGCGCTGATCACCTTCGCGGTCACCGCGAAGCTGATCTGCGCCTTTGTTTTCGCCTAAGCAGATTGTTGGTTTTCCCATGAGGTGGCTCAAAAATTTTATGTATGTTGAACATAACAGGGATGTTTAAATGTTTTCTTAATTAGGGTTGTTACATTTTTGAAGGGATTCGTTTGTGTTGTATTTTTGCTGGGCTCATTTTACAAGGTACGTCAAGTGCTTTCAAGAGCAGGGCAACCTGATATGACATATATCGTCACACACTTGTTGAAAAATAGGGAAAACAAATGTCTTTGAAAGAAAAGCCCCAATAAATCACCGAAATCATTGAAATGTAATCAACCGATTGATCTTTTATGAGCATGTATTTCAAATTTCTTGAACTCAAACAAACTAATGGCATAATGAGTTCTTCTTGTCTTTCTATTTTGGACCCAGCCTATTGTGGTCTAAAGAAATGGATGGGCTGCGTGTGCCTCCAGGCAAAGCTTATAGGCTACTGACTGACCATCTGAATACTGGTAAACCGTTCTTGTTTGAGCCTTTGAGCCTGCCCAGGAAAATTGGCTCAACTCAAACCATTCATACATACATTTATAAGCCTTTGTGCCTTACATGTACTTGGAGGGTTATATTTTAAGCACTTGTGGGATGTCATGACATCTATTTCGGGTAAAAGTCCCATAAAATGGAGGCAACGTACCGACATGACCTTAGCTGTTGACTGGCACGTAAAGCGTCAAATCAAACAAACAAATCTTTCAAACTGAATTTTCATGTACGTAGTTGTACGACTATTTTGTTTCTCCTATAAAATTTGCCAAGTGCATTTCCTTTTGGCGTGATATGTGCAGTGCTTAACCTGCAGTCTGTTTGTTTGTATTGAGGCTTAACATCCCAGTCAACAATTATTCAGTTTGTTTCTGTTTCAATTAATACTTGAAAAGAAAATGGGTTACATCAAATGAGTTACTTCATTTGGTATTTCAGTAGTATCATCAAAAAATACACATTAATTTGGTTTGCACCAATGAAGATCTAGATGGTACGCAACTTTCAGTTACTGTTACAAACTTTTATCTTTATACGACGTAGCTCTGGTGGGCTATTTAGAGTAAGTCCTGCATGGCCGGAGCTATCAGAAACAGTTTTTCGCATGGAGATCTTTGAGATATTATGACAATAATGAAATTGTTCTTTATTTGAAAGGCGAAAAGGAATCAATTTTGGTCCGATAATTATTCTCTCGTTCTCAATTATAACGACTTTTCTAGCAGAAACAATTGAGAACACAATTAACTTTAACGGCAGAGAGCGACACCAAGATTTTATTTTCTTCAAATAATGTCCCGCGAGCATCTTTAACTGCTGTTGTTTTCGTTATAAATGACATTGAAATGGGCTTGAGGTTTGAGATACTATCATTTCTTAGAAGGACGTAGCATATCTGAAGTCTCTGAATATTATTGGTTTATAGTCTCATCCGACAGACTAGAAGTTCGGAGAACAGCCAGGCAGGATGTCAAAGTGACAAAGACTACGTGTGGTGTAGACTGCTTGACAGATCATAGACTGATTGTTAGCAAACTCAACCTAAGAATCCGGCCTAAGAGGCGATCTCAAGGCAAGAAAGCTTCTAAGAGACTGGACGTCTCAAAGCTGAATCAAGACAGCATGAGCCAAGCTTTCTCAAAAAGGTACAGCTAGACAAAGATCAGGAAAAGGCGCAATCAGAAAAAAGGCCGTACTTAAAGGCCATCTCATCTGCAGCCAATCTCAGTTCAGTTGACCCCGAAGAAAACTGGACAGTTTTCCATAAATCGGTTCATTCTTCAGCTGCAACTACTTTAGGACATCCATCTTGCAAACATCAAGACTGGTTTGATGAGAAAAAGGTACAAGTGAATGATGACGGAATTCAGAGGTTTCTTGAAGAAAAGCACCGATTGCACAAGGCACACAAAGATGATACTAGCTCAGTATCCAAGAAATCAGCCTACATATACAACAACATTTGAGACGCCTCGAGGGAAAACCAACGTTGTGGTTTCCGACCAAGTCCGACACAAACCGTATTTAGGAAGAAGAGGAATTGTACTATCCGTGTAGCGAAAACAAAGGCGCTGATCCGCTTCGCGGTTACCGCGAAGCTGATCTGCGCCTTTGTTTTCGCATATGCAAGTTGTTGGTTTTCCCATGAGGCGGCTCATTTGTAAGACAGTCCAGACCAAGATTAGGGGCACTTAAGATTCCTGGTTGATGAAGAAAACAGTAGAAATTCAGACTTTTGCGGACAGAAAGAACATGAAGAAATTTCATGATGCACTGAAAACCATTTATGGCCCAAAGAGTTCTGGAGCCTGCAGATGGCAGCACTCTTCTTACAGATAAGGAGGCTATCTTGGAAAAGTGGACAAAACACTTCAATAGAGCGCTCAATCAAGCATCAAGCATCAATGAGGATGCAGTCGACAGACTTCCACAGATAGAGTGCAATGTTCTGTTAGACGAATGTCCAACCGTCATAGAAACAAGATAAGAAGTTCAACAATTCAACAACTGTCATCTGACAAAGCTCCAGGTTTATATGCAATTCCTGCCGAGGTCAATAAGGCTGGGGGCTACCCATGGTAGAGAAACCGACATGATAGTTGTTTCACTGTATGTGGAGGGAGGAGGCTATCCCACAAGAATTTAAGGATGCATCCATAATCCGCCTATATAAGCCGAAAGGAAATCCTCGAGTCTGTGACAACCACAGAGGCAGCTCCCTCCTATCCATTGCTGGGAAGATACTAGCAAAAATTGAGCTGAATCGCATGAATGTTCATAGTATTTAAGGGAGTAAATGTGGATTCAGAAAAGACACGAAAATATACGAGAAGTTTCCCAGCAAAAGCTGAAAATGCAAATCCCTGACATATGATAATTCCCTGACAATTCCTTGACATCGAAAAAATATTTTCCCTGACTTTTCCTGACCGTGGACACTCTGGATTTAACCTTTGATGCGAGCCAAATTTCAGACGTATACCATCATTTAGTAAATTATTGCAACATATTATTGACGCTCAATTATAATTCCGCCCTGAACTGTTTAAGTTACAGACGCTACAATGGGCAATACCAGCGTTCATTTTAAAAATGACATGATTATATCAAGCAGTAGCTTAAATTAAACTACTTTGGTATTTGATGGGCGTATCAATGTTATTTGTTCTTACCGGCTCTAGTATGGGCAAGCCTAGCTATACAATCAGCGGCAAGACTGAGGATCTGACTGGACTGTGAGTCCTGTAGCAGGTCGACCAGGAGTTTGATCCCCGTAGCGGAAGACAGGGCTTGTTCTTCGTCAGGGATGATCCGAGACAAGACCACCACCTAAACATAGAAATAAAAGTTAATTAATCGGATTTCCATTTTTTTTTTCAAAACGCAGTGAAGATATTAATGGAAAAGGGGATGTGGATACCGCGGTTTCGGCCACTGAAACCTCATCTGTGTTCCGACCCAGTAAACCTGGCAACATGGAGCCATTGATAATTATGCTGTTCAAATGAATAGTGATGGTACAGAAATAAAAATAAAAGACGAAAAATTAATTCTCTGTGGTAAGTGAAAAAAAGATATCTTTAAAGCGCAGCAAATCACCGCCATGCGCCATGTCCAAAACCTTGATGAAATTCGAAACACCCATATCATATACACTCACATGTACAGTGGTGTTATGGCTAAAAACCCAAATTAGCCGTTTTAACGGCTAATTTGTTAACGGCTAATTGTAAAATTTCGCGGCGAAATTGTGTGTAAAAGAAAAGTCAGCGCGGAATTTCGCCGCGAAATTCCAGATTTCGCGGCGAAATAACGCGGCGGAACACGGCGAAAAAAGTTTACCTGTTATTACGCATAAAAATCAATTGACCGGTGTTTCGCGGTGTTTCGCGGCGAAAAAGACGACAGTCACAAAATTTTTTTGTTGTTTAAATAATATTTTAAATTGGATGTTTTTATTTCATTTCAAGTTGTATCAATATTTTGTTTACGCCTCAATTTTGTATAATTATCGTTTAAGTCCCGACAGTCACAACAGTTTTATTGTTTAAATTTCATTTTAATTTGTATGCATTTATTACTTTTCAAGTCGCATAAATATTTTGTTTTCTTTTCAATTTTGTATAATTATCGTGTTTTATTCTTACTTGAAGTTTCTGAGACCCTGATTATTGGCTTTGTGTTTATTTTTATGCTTCTTTTTCAGATAAATCAGACTTACCCGATAATATTAGATCCTATTATGTAGCTTAATTAACGGAAAAAAGCTCAAAGCGGCGTTAGCAATTTTCATGGGATAATTGCCCACAGATTTGTTTGTTTGTATTTAGGCTGGACGTCCCAGTCACCAATTTTTTAGTGGACGGAGCTACCGTTTCCTGGGTATTAAGTAGTAATGTGGGTAATCAATGTGCCTTGCTCAAGGACACAACACGGTTTCGCCAGTGCGGATCGAACTCAGGACCTCTCGATTCGGAGTCTGATGCACTGCAACTATGCCACCACGATCCCAACCCACATATTAATACAAGTCTTTGGATTCAACATGATGAAGCAATCGGCTTCAACTCTGTTTAAGACATTTAATCGCCTATGGTTAATGACATTGCTAAAAGCATCAATGATTTTCGATTACGTCAATTGGATGCCGTTTCGTTGAAATCAATTTAGTCGAATCGACATTTGGTCGCATACGACCTTCACCGGGTCGATACGATATTCGGTCGAATACGAGCAATACAGCAACGTACATGTACAAAATTGTGTCGAAATTGTAGATTTCTACTAACCGTTTTGAGTTAAACAGCGTGTTGTGTTCCTTCCAAAATCCTCATGTACGGATGGCTTGGAACACGTACATGCATATCGAATGACAAAACCTCATTGTATACAAGGCGCAATACACTAGAAAAGGGAAGATACTGTGTTTAAAACAAAGTACTGACGTCAGTATATGAAGTTTTCAGTTTATTTTTGAACACATAAATACAGTAAGGGCTGTGTACGCACCGTGGCAATATGAGCGCATGCCGCATTAGATTAATTAGAACAAAGTTGAGCGCAGAAGCCTAGTGTTGGATTAAAGGAATTGACCGGAATCTAAATGTCCTGTGTTCGATTCCTATATTCGTTGGGTTTCGTACTTGAGCAAAACCGGTATACATGTATTACCCTGAAAGTGTTGTCACCATGGGACTGTTGACTGTTAAACTGATCTTCGCTAGTTGTACTTCTACAAGGCAAGTATAATGTATTAATCGATATGATTGCGATTAGTCTTATGCTGGCATTCATATAGGGTGCCCAAAAGTCAATATGCCTCTTTTTGTATTGTCGTTTTTACATGGTTGAGCTCAAAATAAGTTATCGTAGTTCAGATCAATTTACAAAATAGAAAGTAAGGAATCTAACTATTTATTTAGCATTACCCTTTAGACAATGTTTGTGCTACAAAACAAGGCACAAAGTTAGTTGGCCCCTGCCTTTTAGGACCTAAACAAATATATAGGCTGCTTGTGCCTCCAGGCAAAACTTATAAGCTATTGACTGATCATCTGATTACTGGTTTACCGCTCAGGTCTGTGCCTGCCTAGGAAAAATGGTTTCAAGTAAAACCATCCATACATATAAGCAGTATTGGCTTAGAGGGATCGTTATATTTCAAACACGTCCCATACAATGGAGGCAGCGTCCCGACATGACCATTGCTGTTGATTAGGACGAAAAGCAACTATTCAAACAAACAAACAACAAAGTTAAATTCAACGAGCTGGCGCATTGCGTTATAATTATTTTCGTCTATCCGTGATTACGCTATCGTACCACGTACGAAAAACCATTGCCAAAAGCGCGTTATGCACGTTTTTCATTTCTATACATGTATAATCGTACATATTAATCGTTAATAACGATCTATACATGGAACAGATGAATCATAGTGTTGTCATTAAATTAAAAATTAATTATTTTATGTTAACATTTACAGGTATTTCGCCGTGTTTCGCGGCGAAATAGGAAGTTTTAACTTACCTGTTGTAAACGTTAAAAAACAAATTTCGCCGCGAAACACGTCGGAATTTCACCGCGAAAATCGGATTTTCGCGGCGAAAACATTAACTGATTAAACGTTTAAATTTTCCCTTGGCCGGTGAAATTTCGCGGTGGTTTCGCCGCGAAAAATCACAAGTGATCAGCGCGAACTGTGCAAAAGTGGGTTTTAGCCATAACACCACTGTATGTGTCTTCAGAACAAGACCGTCACGTTTTCTTATGGCAATGAGCTGCAAGTCACCAAAACAACCTTCTGGTTAATGGGTCAACAACTGCCATCAGGAAAACATGTCTGTGCAATGACACAATTTTTATATAGTAAAGGGTATACCTTTTTTTTCTTATCTTTGGTTCAAAACCTAATCGAGGCGATTCTAACGTGTACCCACAATCTACGTTTTCAACAAAAACATTAAAAACATAGATTTTTTTTTTCAATGAAATTTTCAATTTCCACAGCTAAAAAAATCTCTGTATATTGCATTGGCAAATTCTCGTAATAATTAGCCAATCGGCTTAAGTTTGCATACACTCCAGACACCTCGTTACATGTACCTTAAGTACTTACCTGGAATGATGCATTGCATCTGAAATATTCATCCGAAGACTGCAGAAACGGCACAAAACAGTTGAACCGCACCCCTCCCTGCTCGGCTATCTCTTTCTGTTGATTTATATTATTGTAGGCGAAGGCGGCAAGAGCGGACCCAGCCAGGAGTCGGACATCATCGTCCTGGGAGTACATCATCTTTAGGATTCGGACATAGCTGAAATCTACATTGCTGTTGATTTCTTCTAATATATCAGGGTTCCCTGTAAGATAACACATGACGTTATGTTCAACAATCCCAACAATGTTATATGCTCAAAGAGTGTAGTGTTTTCAACTACAGCGGGGGCTTGCAATTTTGAGGTTGAGGTGGTTGCGCTTCTCCATATACGTAAATCCCTGCTTTAAAATGGATTTCAGGTAATTGTACGGGGGTCATTCAAGAATTAATGACAATGGATCCATATCTCAGAAAGTATAATTTAGCTTGGCTTTATTTAATATGTTACATGTGGACACACATATTATGCATCCGTGCTGAAAATTTTGTGCTTTTATCATGTCTAGATTTGACGCTATGCTCATTTGAATATGGCTCCTGAAGTGTCCATGGACGCGAAAAAGTCAATTTTTACTTATTTTTGTATGGGGGTAGGGTAAGTAAAGCGTGTAGGATTGTCGCTTGGACACTGTTATCAGTGATTTTAGATGATTAATGAAAGCACTAGAGGTCAAAAAGGCCAACCATAAGATTTATGTCAATTTCCTGATTTGCAACACGCGTGGTTGCTAAGCAACAGCAGAACAGGACAAAATAAACCCATTCTGAGCCTAACAGTGTGTTTTAAACCAAATAATGAAACAATCAAATAAATTCCAACTGCTAGTGATGTGTTTAATCGTAAAGGTATTCCTATGGCTCTTTAACAAAAACAAAAATTCAAAAATCTGAGACTGTTATGGAACAAGTATTAGATTTTAAAAAGACTAGCTAGATTTGATACAGTTAATTTTGAACTGGAGACGGTGCTGATTCATTTTGAAACTCTGTGTACAGTGTCACTGTGATCAATACCATTGACAGTCATGCTTACAACAACCACATATTTAATCCTCATGAAATGTTGTTGTCATATCCAAGATACTGGTCTTCCATCCATGCAAGTACTAGCTTTTATAAACAACAGTATGTCGCGTCCAAGCTCATTTACCTTGTATTCTTTGGTTGCCTAGCAACCACAGAACTGGTATGTTAGCGAACTTTTGGAGGCACCATTGAATAGCATACATCTTCAAATTTGGTTATTAGTATATGAGAAGCACACAAGTGTTAAGAATAAAGTTTAATGGAATCATTGTCATTAATTCCTGAATGACCCTCGTACGACGTCTTTGTGGTGACAAACATTATTGTTTGATTATACACAGATGAAGTTGAACAGATAAAGACAAAATCAATTTGCTAAATCGGTAATAAGACAAACGGAAGGAGGACATGTCAATTTCTAGCCGCAAAACATCAAACATCGTGCAAGAAGTCTTATCTCCATGATTTATAGCAGTGTCATTTATATAATCGATGAGCCGCCGCATGGGAAATCCAACAATCTGCATAGACGAAAACAAAGACGCAGATCAGCTTCGCGGTAACCGCGAAGATGATCAGCGCCTTTGTTTTCGCTACACAGATAGTACAATTCCTCTTCTTTCTAAATTCAAAATTTCCAGCCTCTAACCATTTTCTATGACTGTATAGCCCGGTTTGTGTCAGACCTGGTTGGAACCCAAATTTTTGGTTTTCTTACCACGGGGGTGATTCAATTGATACCACCTGTGCTGTCGTCCGAGACGTTACTGCATATATTGCTGTCGTCCGAGTATTCCGGTTTCCGTCCGAGTACTACGGCTGTCGTTACCATCAGTGCCCCTGTTTCAGTGTCCACAGGGCCAAAATTTCGTCGCTATTCAGCGCAATTATCACGGAAAATTGTCAAGAAGGTATTTATCGTTATTTCCAACGTGTTTCCAACTTTCTTAACATATAGATAATCACAAGAACTTATTTTGAGTACAAAACATTGTTTTCTCGCGTGTTTTTCTTACTTTCAACATATGCAAACATTCCTCATAAGCGAAAGTAGCTGGACTATTTCGTTTTCCATTTAGCCTTTGAAAACTATAATCATTTCCCCAACCCGTTGCGTCCTTCAAATTTTATTTGCCGTTTTCAAAAAGCGTGATACGGCTGTCGTTGACCCCTGATACGGCTGGCGGTTGTTTATTGATCAGTACGATACGGCTGTCGATAGTATTTTGAGATAGCATATTGCCCATTGAAATCAAATTAAACGCATTTTATGCATTTTTTGTAGTTTCTGAATAGTTTTCATTTGCAACTGATAAAAGGACTGTATAGACTGTCTATTCTCTTGCTTCAAACCAAGCAACTTTACACATAAACACCACACACGCAAGAAAACTGTATCATTTATTAAATTCGAAGTTTCACCATTTATTTTAAAGCATGCGTTAAGCGTGGTAGGACAGCTTTCAGTGACACCCGTGTTCATTACTTGCCCCCATCTGCAGTGGCTCCTCACAGCCCCTCTGAAACTAGTGCCTCAGATGACGACTGGACATCGGTTAAAGTGCTATCGTCCCCAAAAATGGCAAAATCAAAAGGACCAGTCTCCATAAGGGGGTTTTCCTGGTACCTGAATATTTTAATAATATTTTGGTAGCATATAGCCACATAAAGGGGACATGCATTGGTGGAAAGTTTGAGTTAAACGGGCTTTTGGTTTGGTAGTTATGGGAAATTAAAGTGGGTGGGGTAATTCGATACCTGTTTTAACTGAAGAAGAAAATCATCAATTTTCACTACTTGTATAAAATGCAGGCAAACTTTTTTTATCATACAATGAAAGGGCATTAGTCACATGGTATATTGGTAGGAGGATTAATTATGTGCCCTTAAAATGTACAGGGAAATATTACATTGATAACAGGCCTTGAATTTTGAGTATTTTTAATTGACCAACTTTGCCAAAAACATGAACACATCTCTACAAAGCTGCATAATCAGACCATATTTTGAGGGAATATTGGATAATGCTTGGTTATTGCAGAATTATGGGGATTTTTGTGTAGCTTAGTTAATAAGTGAGTTATGTGCCCTTGAATGCCAGAAACTGACAGGAAATGTAAAAATGTATAAGTTTTGGGTCAAAGTTTCACTAGTTGTGTATATCGCATTAATCAACCATCACAAACCATTCATATTTGTACCATAGGTACCCCAAAGGGTTTGCTTTCTTTTCATGAGTTAGGACCCCAGGGTTCATGCCCGGGAATAGGGGCTAAAGATCAAATCTAGGTCACCTTTTAAATGCGTTGTTTCCAATGTTAATGTTTCTTCTCTAAGTCCATATCTTAAAACAAAAATAGGAATTTGTTGTTATTTAGATCATATATGCCCTGTAGGGTTTGCTTTTATTCAATCGCACCATATTCTAGGTACCATTTCCAGGGGTGGGGCTACAGGTCAAAATCTAGGACACCTTTGTAAAATTGAAGTATTAAAAACAATTTCTGTAAGTCTATATCATAACATCCACAGTCTAGTCAAAAAGAATTCATACTTAAGACCATAGATGACCTGTAAAGATCGGACTCGAGGGTCCATGTGTGGGGATGGGGCTAGAGGTCAAAATCTAGAACTTCTTAAAAATTGTATTTTTATACTTTTCCAAACAGATAAAACAGGTTCTTAAGAAGGCAAATATAAAATCTTTGGTTTGATGCGCCTTTACTCATCATGAAATAACATTGACCTTGAATACTAACACACCTTTATTTACTTCATTTCCAATTTTCATGTCTCAGGCTGCAATAGTTCCAAAATAGCCATTGTTTTCAACTTTTCACATGTAAAATCCTATGTTTCCAAAATTGACCATGCCGTAAAATAGGTCAAGGTCATCCCTGGGTCATCATTTGATCAAAATATGATGGGCTGGAGTGCCAAATACTACATACCAAGTTTCGTGGAAATCGGCCCACCAGTTTTGGAGAAGATTGATTTTTGAAGGTTTTTTAATCATATATGAGCGTAGCGGCCATCTTAATCATGTGACCAAAAATATCGCGGCCAAAGTTTCCATGCTCTACCCAAAGACGCTCCGCATAAAATTTCAACTTGATCAGCCAAGCGGTTTCAGAGAAAAAGATCTTTGAAATTGTGACTTAATTTTGATATTTCTGTGACCTATAGTGAAAGTCAAGAAATGACTTTGACCTTAACTAATTGCATACCTTCATTGATTTCATTAGATGTCTGCATCTAGCAACTTTCAAGTCTCAGGCTGCAATAGTTTCCAAAATATCCATTGTTTTGGCCTTTTCCCTATGTTTCCAAAAGTGACCTTGACGTAAAATAGGTCAAGGTCATCCCAGGTTCATAAATTTAGCCAATTATGATGGGCTGGTGTCTCTGATGCTACAAACAAAGTTCCACTGAAATCGTCCCGCTGGTTCTGGAGTAGAAGATTTTTGAAGAGTTTTTACCATATCTGAGCATTGCTGCCATCTTTGTCATGTGACCAAGATATCGCAACTACATTTTTAATTCCACTACCCAAGGAGGCTCTTCATGAAATTCCGACTCGATCGGTCAAGCCGTTGCAGGGAAGAGGATCTTTGAAATTGTGACTTAATTTTGATTATTTTAATGACCCTGGGTCAAGGTCACCTAAATTAATTACATACCATCATTGACTTTATTTGTTGTCTCCATCTAGCAACTTTAAAGTCTCAGGCTGAAATAGTTTCCAAAATATCCATAGTTTTCGCATTTTCCAATGTAATAGCCTATATTTTCAAAAAAAGACCTTGCGGTAAAATATGTCAAGGTCATCCTACGGTCAACATTCGAACAAACTATGATGGGATGGAGTCCCAGATGCTACATACCAAGTTTTGTGCAAATCGGCTCGCCGATTCTGGAGAAGAAGATTTTGAAGGGTTTTTATCATATATGGGCGTGGCAGCCATCTTGGTCATGTGACCAAGATCCTGTGAACAATCTTTCATTGCCCCTACCCATGGAGGTTCCACATAAAATTTCAACTTGAACGGCCAAGCCGTTTCAGAGAAGAAGGTATTTGAACTTGTGGACGACTACGGACAACGGACGGACGACGACCGGCGGACAACGGAGCATGGGTATACTATAAGCTCACCTGTGAGCCTTCGGCTCAGGTGAGGTAAAAAGCAAACCCTACAGGGCATATATGATCTAAATAAGAAAACATTGTAATGTTTGTTTTTAAGATATGGACTTAGAGAAGAAACATTAACATTGTAAACAACACATTTAAAAGGTGACCAAGATTTTGACCTTCAGCCCCAATCCCCGGGCATGGATCCTGGGGTCCAAACTCATAGAAAGAAAGCAAGCCCTTTGGGATACCTATGGTCCAAATATGAATGGTTTGTGATGGTTGAATAATGAGATATACACATTTAGTGAAACTTTGACCCAAAACTTGTACATTGTTACATTTTCCTGTCAGTTTCTGGCATTCAAGGGCACATAACTCATTTTTTAACTAAGCTACACAAAAAAACCATGATTCTGTAATACATGTAACCAAGCATTGGCCAATATTTCCTCTAAATATGGTTGGATTATGTAGCTTTGTAGAGACGTGTTCATGTTTTTGGCAAAGTTGGTCGATTAAAAATACTCAAAATTCAAGACATGTTATCAATGTAATATTTCTCTGTACTATTTAGGGGCACATAATTAATCCTCATACCAAAATACTATGTTACTAATACCCTTTCATTGTATGATAAAATTTTTTGCCTGCACTTTATACAAATAGTGAAAATTGATGATTTACTCCTTCAATTAAAACAGGTAGGGAATTACCCCACCCACTTTAATTTCCCATAACTACCAAAACAAAAGCCCGTTCAACTCAAACTTTCCACCAATGCATGTCCCCTTTATGTGGCTATATGCTACCAAAATATTATTAAAATATTCAGGTACCAGGAAAACCCCTTTATGGAGACTGGTCCTTTAGGTGTCTACTGCACTGTCGTATCAGCTTGAATGACACATGCATTATTTAACCGCTATAACTACGAGTATGTTAAATAGCACGTGCTACTACCGATTAAACAGGCTGTCCCTACTTTATATGTAAAGCATGTGCTACTACCGATTAAACAGGCTGTCCCTACTTTATATGTAAAGTTGCTTAAAGCGACCACAAGAGAAAGGAAATTTATGTCTAATTCACTCTGTTCAAACGACATAAATTATATATAGCTCGAATTTGACCTCAGGTGCGTCAAAAGATCGACGAGTCTTCTTAGTGGCACGTGAAAGGATATTCAGACTGTAACAGTACAAATACTTACTGTGCGGGCAACTGAAGTGTAACAGAAAACTTGCGCTCATTTCCACGGCTATCCCCCGCCCGCCACGGGGATGGGGGACGGGCGTGGTTACAAATAATTAGTGCATTACACAAAGGATCAATCAGTCACTTTCGCCACAGTCTGTCTTCTTTTGTGATGCTCACCAAAGTTTAAGTTATATACACTACACTTTCATATGCGAAAATGATTGAGAAAGTAAGGCAACCGGTCACTACATATATACGACGTTCAATATTCATAACTTGGTTTGATCAGGACGGCGGTGTGCCATGTAAATATCTAACCGTTCGTGTAGATACAACCCACTGGTTTATCGTTAGAATTATGAACAGAGTGAAGCAGATGTTGTTTCATTCATATTTCTGAAATCTAGGAGGCCTTAAACTTAAGTTTTACCCGTATATTTGGATCTACCACCTGTTCTAAATTGTCGACATCCGTAACGAGTTTAACCGACAGCCGTATCACATATATTTACAACTGATCGACAGCAGTAACACCAAAAGTTAAACGCCCCTTCAAAACCTTTCTGCTTTGGATTTTTTTAAAACTGTAAAAGGTTTTATCTTTGCAGTTATGTTTTCCACGTTGTTCAATAAATGGTCAGAAATGAGAGATGCTGATTTTTACAGTATTTGCATATTTATGTGATTTTTGCTATTTTACGATTAAACACATGTTTGTATGAAAACTAGCGACCCAAAAGCCCGTACAAACATATTGCACGATAGACAAATATCTAACAACACATTCTAGCAGAAAAAATATCAATAATACCTTCAGATTCGATTGCGATCCACTTTTACGTGTGTACTGGTTGTGTAACGACAGCCGTAGTACTCGGACGGAAACCGGAATACTCGGACGACAGCAATATATGCAGTAACGTCTCGGACGACAGCACAGGTGGTATCAATTGAATCACCCCCGTGCTTACGCACAGGCTCCGATGACAATAGATTCTAAGTAGAAGCATGAGGATGAGATAAGTGATATCTACAAAGAACAGACAATAAGCGTTTTTATGTGTTTTTCTTACGAGTCGGTCCATGGCAATGTAATATACAGGAAACATGTCTGTTTCAAGTCGATATGTAGGCAAATCATTGCCAAGCCCCACCCCCTCCCTCATCCCAGGAGGCACATGCTTTGCGGATTCAATTTTCCGTTATGTCGGTATGGAGCTACAATTTCCTGGATAATAACTCGTACTATGGGTGGTTACAATGCAATCTGTCTTGCTCAAGGGCACAGCCTAGAACCAAAGTGGGACTCGTATCCCCAGCCTCAGGCTCAATACAGAACTACATCTCAGATTTGGGCTTGACCCTTCAAGCAAATATGTTAAAATTTTCCCTGGTAAACGATTCTTTACTTATGGAGATATTTGAGTGACATACATTTCTTTCAAAGATTGGCGAAATTGCATGTCTCTCCACAGAAAGTTCTTAAATCATTTGCATGGATCAGCAAAATATTAACGATTTGAAGATTGCAGAAAGGAAATTTTATTGCTTTTCTATGTAATCGCATCAGCGATCTAACGAGGCTACTTTAAATGCTGCAATTGTTTAATGAGTTGAATTTCCATTCTTAATTTGAGCCGTGACGCGAGAAAAACGGTCTTAGGGGTTTCCGACCAGGTCCAACTCGAACCGACAAGTACAGTCACAGAAGCAGGCTAGAAGTTTGAAAGTTCGGATTTAAGAAGACGAGAGAATGTACTATCCGTGTAGTGAAAACAAAGGCGCTGATCAGCTTCGCAGTTACTGCGAAGCCGAGCTGCGCATAGGCAAAACTTCGGTTTACTCACCACGAGGCCCATTTGGAAAACGCTAGAAAGACATTACTTCTCAAACACATTAGTTCACACTCATTTGCATGATATATTTGATCTCAGCTTCCAGAACTAATAATTATCTTTATGACCTCAGCGCACAAAATTCCATTCCGAGTTTGAAAATAACTGTACGTGTTTACTAGAAAACCTTAAAAAATGTAATGTTATGCCAAACAAAATGCCGCTGTTAAAGACCTCAAAAATATTATTATATGTTCATCCGTAATTATGAGTGGATTTTACATATGGATTTTACATATAATGTGAGTCGTGCAATCCACATAGCATTTACTTACCAAGGGAGACATAACCTAACGTGAGTGCAGATTCTACTTGTATCATCTCGTCTCGGGAGTGAACCATCAGCCCCACCAGGAACCTCACTCCCCGGGCCTGGGCTATAGTAGTCTGATTCTTCCTGTGGGGGACATACCCCACCCCTACGCACAGATGCCTCAGTGTCCGTATAATGCTCTTCACAATGTACTCCTTGTCGGAGCGGAAAAAACGCACAAGAGGATGAATTCCATTGGCATTAGCAATCTCCGTCTGATAATTCAGCGGTCCTTGTGCTAGCACACCTAATCCTTCAGATCCTATATAGTGTAAGTTTTCGGAAGAACTGTTTAGAAATTCTATCAACTGTGCTACCTCTATCTTTTCCGCCATTTTCCTCTGCTCGTCGATGCTGTCCCCAGCGAGTGACCACAGCGCCATGGCAGTTTTCTCAAGCAGCATCTCACCACGGGTTTTCTTTAAGAGCTGCATTAGGTGGTCATGGGCTCGTTCCTCTACTAAAGCTTTCTGGGCTTTAGGGTTCTCTTCGGCTATTCTTTGAATTGCTTCCACAGAACTGACTTGAAGGTCGCGGTTTTTGGTCCTACATAGCACAACTACGTGGGGAGTAACCCCGAGTTCAATAAAATTGTTTTGGTTATTAGGGTTCTTGGTCGCTATTTTACCAACCGCTTGATTTAACGAGAACAGCAAGTCTTTGTCTTTTTGGTTGTTATACAATGCGGCAATTGTTTGTAGAGATCCTGGTGTGTTACCTATAGTTGACTGGTGAGTTGATGAGGTTTCTGCTATATTACCTAACGCATCAACCACTTCTACTAAAACTTCAGGATCTTTAATTGTTTGTCCAACCTTTAGCAAGCTAGGAATCGCGCTATTCTGAACCGCGTTATCAGCGTACTCTTTAATTTGTACCATTTCCTTTAGAATTTGAGCGGACAGCTGTATTATTTGATTGTTCTGCGATTTTAAAAGCTTAACAAATGCTGTTATTCCACCTGAGCTAAATATTTGTTCTTTCACTTCAGGTTTGTCTATGATATTTAACAAAGAATGTATAGCAGGCGCTTTCGCGTCTTCGCCCAATGTACTTTTTACCACCTTGACGATTGTTGGTACACCGTTATTCTTATAAACTTGTTCCCAATTCGGATTAATTTCATTGTCAGCCGTGCGCTCTGTGAGCGTTCGCAGACAATGACCTGCTGGTTCCGCCTCGAACTCCGACTCTGACGACAGAAACTTGAGCAGGTTCTTCCAGACCGGTAACCTGTCATCATTCAAATTAATAAAGAACTCTAGAAGTTCAACATATTGTTTTAGAGCACAGATTTCCACGGCGCCATGATTTTGAGCATTAATGGCATTAATTTTCGCGCCAAGATGCAAGAGACATTTAATGGATTCCAAAGTTCTACTGGATACCGCTATAAGAAATGGCGTAGAACGAAGTTCATCATTGGTCTCTAGCTCAAGTTGTCTTGGATCAGCTGTGACAAACTTTTCTATGGACCGTGGGTAGCCCTTGGAAGCGGCGTTGTGTATATGCGCCCATCCCTGATCGTCAAAATCGTCGTTCGGTTCCATTGTGTGGGTGTGCCTAGAACATGTGTGGCGTTTTTCGAGTTGTTGCCCTAACTTTTATCCATTGTCTGTAATGAATTATTGAAATTATTGTGAAATACATGTATGCTAATGATATGAACAATTTGATGGATAAAGCCCGGACCCCTGCTGTTCAATGAGTCAAAGTGCATGGTGCTTATTTAGACTGTTTATATTTTTAAATTGTGTTGCAAATGATGTGAATATGTCAACAGCTGTTTCTTCCTATTAGAAAAGTAATATAATGCGACCAGGAATGGAGCAATCAGCCTGAGCCAAAGTTACCGTTCCATTACGAAAACATGCCCATGTGATATACAGATTTTTTCCCAGAGTTGTAAAAAATGAAAATTTTCAGTTGAAAAGTTTTGATATTTTTTCTTATTTTTGCCCAAAACATAGATTGTGGGTACACGTTAGAACTGCCTCGGCGAGGGGGCTCTAACGAGTACCCACAATCTATGTTTTGGTGCAAAAATAAGAAAAAAATAGGTTTATCCCTGCAAACCCCAGTTTTTTTTCTATATAAAAGTGGGGTTTAAGGGGTATACATCACACGGACATGTTTTCCTGATGTAAAACATTCACGACTGTCCTTACAGTCAAAGTCAGGGACTCGTTATCCTAAGGGCTGGGGGAGGGAGTCTTTTTTTTTTAAATACAAATGGCCGGTGCATTACACTTATTGGTTCAGTTGAGATTACCCGCCAATTTCTGGATACTGCTATTATGCAACTTTAATTTTACCTGTCCACAATATAGTAAAATTCCTCTTATCTAAGCCAATAATAAAATCGCATATTTAAAAAGTTACTGTTGAGGCTTGTATAGGGTATTTTTGGATACGGGATTAAGGGATACTGGGATATTTGTGTTTTTCATTTTGGGATATGGGATATTCAGGAAGTTTGGGATATGGGATATTGGAATTTATTTTGGGATACGAGTTAAATTAATTTTGGGATATGGGATATTTTGGACGGTTTATTTAGGGATATGGGATATTGCCTACCCACCTAACCAAGCCTCACGAATATATTTTGTAGTTTTATTTAGGCTTTATTAATTATGGTTCGACATTTAGAAGTTATTTATAATCATCATAATCGCGTTATATCGACTCTCTAAATGATTGACATAACCTTAAGTATCGCCATTTCTTTTAGTACAACGGAAAATCAGTCACATTTGGAGGGTATTTAAAGTCAATGTAGCAAAAGAAATCTTTTGTTCAAAACGATCAATAAATATGTCAGCTGGATTTAAAACGGCCTGAATAAACATATTCAATCTTTTATACCAGATTTAATACATATTTGTGAAATATCTGGTTGTAGGTCCGTTTCGACATTTATAAAAAAAAATCACTTCGTCTTTCAAGTTAAGTTGTCCAAATGGTGTAGATCTGCATGTGCATAGACACAGAGCTTAAACCCGTTCATGTCGATAAACTATGTGCCAATTTTATCTACAAGGACATTATATCTCGTTTGATTAACATCCGTTCCGACGTTACGTCGACTCACGTCGCTAATTTCAAGTTTCACGCGTCTTCGACGATGTTCTTATACTTGAACTGTACCAAAGTGCAGCATTGTTCGGTCGATTAACTTAGATCTTGATTATCGAACATTTGTTCGCGTGGGACCTAAATCAGTGTTTAATTATTCACCATGATTTAAGAGAAGCATCACGCTAATGTTGTTTGGCACGTCTAAAGATGAAACTGAACTCTTACTTACCTAAGTTTATTACATCTAGTCACGAATATTACACCTTAGTTTTTTGTTTGTAAATAGTAGCGAGACATGGCGGTTCGATCAAACAGGAAATTACACCTGAGGTATTCGATAATGTCATTGGTTGCTAAGTACACAATAACTAATGTGACATTGACCGCTAGAAATGTGTCTTCGAGTTTTGTCCCTTTGATTCAATTAGCCCGTTTAGTTGATTTACCTGCTGATTAATCTGGCGTAATATACTCAAGAAAATAAGTTAAGGACCATCGTGCGTATCTCCTGATGTCGCTGCGTAAACCACTCCAACTCTATCCAACAGCCCATCAGATTTTTCAGTTTTCGATTCTTTGCACCGTTTCGAAGTTACTTTTGAGAAGAAATTTTATACAAAGGGAATGCCCTCAGACCCTGTCAAAATCCGTAATGCAATTTTGTAAAATTAAAACAAAACATTCAAAGAAAGATCGTATTAAGAACTGTCTACGTTTGCGACAATGCAATTCAGAGACTTTCACACGAAGATGCCATTTTTTAGGATTTTCGGAAAATGCAACGATGACTTATGTACTTTAACAAGACGTTTTCCGTATCAAATCAAGAGTCAGCATTGTCGAGGCACTTCTCAAGTATTTATATACACAAGTTTAAGCGTTTCCAAAACGCTTGCGATCTCTCAGCACTAATTTCACTGTATGACCACATAATTATAAACCCACGGCGATAACCACAGACCGAAAAGACTAGATGACAGCTCGGTTCAACGTGAGCTTTCATACCCGAGCCGACATGCGCTATTTGGTGTGACCCAATCGAAGCTGACTCGTCCAATCAAGTACGACGGAAGCCCCACGTTCTGATCTTGATCAACTATATATGCGATCTCCCGTTCGCAAATAGAAGCAGAAACTCTGGGGTATTATTTGTTGTCATTAAAGTATTGGTTAAACTTGGGGTGTTTCATTATATATTGAAAAAAGTTCATGATTGGTAAATAACGTATTTTGTTGAGTATAAGCGACTGTGGAATGGAAATGTTGCTTTTTAGTCATCGAAGCGTTACCATAATTCTATGTAGCATCAATAATTCGGTAAAAAGAGTTTTTTAATGACAACGCAGGTTTCTGAAAGCTTTTGAACTATGCAGCGCCTGTAGTATTCATTATGGTGCATTCTGCCAGCTTAAATTTGCAAGAATTGTGTGCACATGTGGGTATGTTCAAAAAGCAACCACCCCATTATTTATACGAAAGTCCGCAACTGAAAACGTCGAATTCATACGTCAAACAGTACATGGGTAGCTCGAAAGCATACGTCGAGATATTGGTGTCATAATTCTTCTATTAACGATCCAAGGCAATGTGCTAGAAACATGGTCGCCAGTATAACGTTTACACGTTAACTTCCCATAGCAGTCGGTTGATACACCAGGAGTAATAGATTCATTCGTCCTGACGTTACTAAAACTTGCGGACTCCGGACTTTAAACCCCAAATTAAACTAAAAGAAAACTTTATGATAAATGGATAAATTATCCATTGTAAAGCATGTATGACTAAATTTGATCTTTCTTTAAATAGATTGTCAACACAAATCATGATTTATATGCGAGTCCCCTTATATACAAAGTCTCGTTGAAATCAGTCTATCGATTGCAGAGAAGATTTTTAGGCTTTTAACATTTTACGAGCATGGCAGTCACTCTGCTCATGTAACCTAGATTACTTATACACACTTTCGGTTTCCCATTTCAAAGAGGTCACCAATTAAAATTTGGCTGATTTCAAAATTGTTTCAAAATGGTGAACCACGAAGGAAGGATGCCCAGGCATGTGTATACTTCAAGATCACGTTTAGTTTTCAGCCTGACTCAGATGGGCTAAAAAAACAACAAATAACCATTTCAAATGTTCTGTATAAAGCAAAGTTACTTGGTATCAAACTTTTTACGTATAATGCTAGACAACCTGATAATAGAAAGCAAAACACATTTTTGTTCATTGTTCATTTATATTCAAAACCTGTCAAGAGTGAGCCGAGTGTGTAGCTGAGTCTGCTGATTGGTATCTAACATGTCATGAGGCCGCAATGAATTTTAAATTCTAACATTCGGTAAATAGCTATTCTGTACACCCCAGTTTTACTGTATGAGCCGCCTCAAGGGAAAACCAACAATCTGCATATGCGAAAACAAAGACGCAGATCAGCTTCGCGGTAACCGCGAAGCTGATCAGCGCCTTTGTTTTCGCTACTCGGATAGTACAATTCCTCTTCTCCTTAAATCTGAAATTTCAATTTTCTAGCTCTATTCTGTGCTTGTACAGGTCGGTTTGTGTCGGACCTGGTCGGAAACCACATTGTTGGTTTTCTCACAAGACGGCTCAATTATAAAAGTAGGGTTTAAGGGGGTTCATATTGCACAACATGTTAGTGTGATGGGTTAACTCACCTAGCCCAGTGACTACGGTGAAACAATATGCCTGATTCATTTGACATTCCAACACACGTAGAGGCAAGCACCTGAATGTAAGAATGTGTGGTCTGACCTTATGTTTCTACAGAGTACAATTACCTATAAGTTCCATTGCCTTTGCTAGTAAACGGCCCTGGAAGTCAATATGTATCTTCAGTTAAATAGTGTAAGGGGATATAATCTAAAATGAAAACGTCAATTATACTGTGCATGAGTTACTTTAAGCATGAGAAAAGAAATTCATTAAGTTTTCCAGTGAATGGCGAAGCAATTTTACAAGAAAATCGTTTACTGGAACAAGATAACACATAAAACATTTTGGAATGCATTCAATAATTTTATTATTATTGACAAACAAACCACTTAGTAGGAGCTTCTAAAAGAACTCAAGCATTCACTAAAACAAATATATCACATTTTGGCAAATCTAAATTCATAAATGAGCCCCCTCATGGGAAAACCAACCATCTGCATAGGCGAAAACAAAGACGCAGATCAGCTTCGCGGTAACCGCGAAGCTGATCAGCACCTTTGTTTTCGCTACTCGGATAGTACAATTCCTCTTCTACTTAAATCCGAAATTTCAAGCTTCTAGCCTGCTTCTGTGACTGTGCAGCCTGGTTTGTGTCAGACCTGTTCGGAAACCACATTGTTGGTTTTCCATCGAGGTGGCTCATATATAGAATTACAACACAGTGGCTACATCCATCACCTCTGCTCACCAGCACAATTGCTTTTATAAAGTGCACTTTCTACTTTCAATATGCACAAAATATTTCTGACTCATCTTCAGTGGACATAAAGTGGCGAGTGGCATCCTTTAATATTATTCTACAGTGGCCTTATTGTTTGTTTTGAGGTACAACGTCCCAGTGAGCAAGTTTTAGTAATGTCCGAACAGACTAACTGTCTCCTGGACATTAGCCAGTACTATGGCGAGTTAATTGCTCAAGACAGCAGACTTCAACCCATCCCATCCCCGACCTCTCAATGCCTTAATCGCCAGGCCATTCAACAATGCCAGACTTATAGTAACTATATCAAACTGTGGCAAACACAATAACTGCCTGTGTAGAATAAGTAGTATTCCATATTAAACAGTATGCGTGGTCTGCACAGTCTAAAATCACTAAATCAGGTCATCAATATTTCCAGCAATCAGTCCTATAAATCTTTGTTGCCAACTTTCCTGAATTACTAGGTTAATTTTTCACTCTATTTCAAATTTTCGGCACTACTGATATAATGCTTCAAAATGGATGCCACCTAGTTGCAGAAATTTAAAGTTACTTTCCTGATGAAGGCCTAGTGCCGAAAATTTGAAATAGAGTGAAAAATTAACCTAGTGTTTATCATCTATTCCCTCTGGAATATTTATTTGAGAATTTCCTGAATTACATTGTAAAAACAGAATGACAGGAAACATATAATCCCTTCATGAGAAAATCTTATTTTTGGGTAAGCAAAGGCACAGATCAGCACAAGCTGTGCAGTAAGTGCCCAGCTGATCAGCATTGTTGTTTTCACTACATGGATAGTGCAATATTATATAATAATATTATATGATATTATTCCTCTTCATCTTAAATGATAAAATCCAAAATTTCAAGCTTCTAGCCATCTGTGGCTGTACAGTCCAGTTTGTGTCAAACCTGGTCGGAACCCCCCAAACAAATTTTCTCTCATTGTGGCTCATATGTGACAGTATCTAAAATTAAGTTTTAGCATTTAACATATTATGTAAATAATACAATACCAAAAGCTTTTATGAATTGTGCCAATGATAATGGAGAAAAATAGAGACAATACGCACCACCTCCAGTTTGCATCTCTGTTTTTTAATTGAAAAAGAAATTAATTGGCCTTTGAAAAACGTTTGTAAAACTGAGTTATAGTGTCATCATTGTCATGTTCTGTTATCTTTAAAAGTAAATGATGGCTAAATATTATAAAATCAGAAATTTCAAAACTCTTGCTAGAAATTTGAAACTTTTTTTTTATTAGACAGCATTTTGAAAAAATTAGTGGCCGCATGCACAAAAATAAAACTAATGTCGCATACAATTTTGTGACGTCAATTTGTGATGTCAACTCCATAAGACCCAAAATCGCAGAGAACATCTCATATGGCAATCAGCCATGGCAACAGACTGGCTGAAAACAGTCTTCCCTGAGAATTCAAGATATTTCACTAGCATAGCTATGATCAAGGTTAGGTTGAGCCTGAGGATGTAGTAGGCAGGTGCTATCTGTTGTTCTTCCTAGTATCTAGACATTGGTTCACAACTTCTAACAGATGACTGTTCTCCAATGCTGCTGCAACTCTCTCCTTGTCTGCTAATTGCTTGTTTACTGGAAACAAAAAATATATATTATACAAGATACATAATTATATGAAAGAAACAAGTATCTCCATCAATATTTTCATGTTCTTGGACTAATAGGCTTTGCCTACCCTGACATCAGGCCAGACTTCTTTCCTTTAAGTGAGAAAGCACTGACCTAGCTTTGTTTTTTTAGGGAAGCATAAGATTTAAAATCTTGTGAAATTGGTCCAAAATAAAATTAAAACTGAGTTCCTTTCAGAGCAGTGAATACATTAATGCTGGTTAAAGAGAAAGGGGATTGGCCAAACAAGATTTTGTAGTTGATTTAAGATACATTTACATGTACTTTGTTGAATGTACCACAATTACAATATCTATATCACAGATTTTCCTCAAAATTTGTCACAAAGCAACTGAAAAACATTCCTAACATCGCAGTTACTCACCTGCATCTTCTGAGGCATGAGTTCCTGGGGATATTTTAACATCCACCTGGAATAGAAGCAGCAATATTTTGAACTTGTCATTGTAGCACACATCATTTGACAATCTGAAAATCTTGAACACAAAATAAGGGAAAGCATATGTTTTAAACTTTATTATTTTTGATTATCTTTTTATATAGAGAGGATAACAAAATTACAAAACAAGGGAGTTCCTTGGGAACCCTCTAAACCCTCTAAACTGTTAAAACTTTGTGGGTGAATAAAAAATGGCATGGTCAGGTGACTTTAAACAAATATTTACCCAGGTGCCAGCTTTATACTGCTTAATGTACATGTATGCTATTACCTTAAATCTAGGTGGCAGTGCTCTAAGCAGCTTCACTCTGATAGACAGTCCTATAAGAGTTGCCATACTACAATGAGGTATTGGGAATGTATACCAATACCTTAAACCTTGGTGGCAGTGCTCTTAGCAGCTTCACTCAGTTGGGCAGCCCTATAAGAGTTGCAATACTAGTAGGGTATTGTGAATGTATACCACCATTACCTTAAATCTAGGTGGCAGTGCTCTAAGCAGTTTCACTCCGATGGACAGTCCTATAAAAGTTGCCATACTACAGTGAGGTATTGTGAATGTATACCATTACCTTAAATCTAGGTGGCAGTGCTCTAAGCAGCTCCACTCTGATAAACAGTCCTATAAGAGTTGCCATACTACAATGAGGTATTGTGAATGTATACCATTACCTTAAACCTAGGAGGCAGTGCTCTAAGCAGCTTCACTCTGATTGACAGACCTATAAGAGTTGCCATACTACAGTGAGGTATTGTGGGGGTGAACTCTACCAAAACCGAGTCATCATCATCATTCACCTAGAATAGACAGTATATTTATAAAGACAGTACATTATCCAGTAGGGAAGCAATTAATCTGAGTATGGTGGTAGAGTGTTGGAATCTGGATCGAGAAGTCCTTGCATCAAGGTCAATTGTTGACTGGGAGTAAAAACCACAAACAAATATTATCAAGCTTAGATGCAATATACTTATTGTATACTTATTGTATACTTATACTTACAATATACTTATACTTTACGATAAGAATCATCTTCTTAACAGTATTATGACTATTTGGCCTCTTTTGGAATATGAGTCTTTGATTTAGACTACACTGATGTAAATTCTTGAAATTGCAGCAAAAAAGTTTGGCTTTCTCTGCCAGTTTTGTAAAGGGTCACTGATGAAGGTTCATTACCCGAAATTGTACAATATGGCCCATCTTCTAGCTTTGAATGTTATACTGCTTCCAAAGGATCTAACAATTATTTTTATTTGCTATTACTGCAGCTGGTGTTGTGCCGTGTGGCAGCCCTAAAAAGTCTCCCCGTACATCATCCATAGTGCAGATTATATTTTTCTTATGATCCTTTGGCATCAGTGAATATATTTGGAGTATTTCAAATAATTGTACGATAAGAATCATCTTCTTAACAGTATTATGACTATTTGGCCTCTTTTGGAATATGAGTCTTTGATTTAGACTACACTGATGTAAATTCTTGAAATTGCAGCAAAAAAGTTTGGCTTTCTCTGCCAGTTTTGTAAAGGGTCACTGATGAAGGTTCATTACCCGAAATTGTACAATATGGCCCATCTTCTGAATGTTTTACTGCTTCCAAAGGATCTAACCATTATTTTTATTTATTATTACTACATATGCATATACAAGTTTGTTTAAGTGGGCATGTATTAAATTCAAAAACTTCTTTTTTCCCCTGTCGATCACAACAAAGATTGTTAACCTGGCTAAAATGGCTAATCTGACATTTTATGGCATGGTTACATTGTCGAATGTTCCACTTCAAGATCATGTGCAAGTAAATTAACATGAAAACTGGATAATTTGAATACTGTTAATGAAAAGTAAAGGCACATATTACAATTACATTTGCAGTAAGCATGCAGTTCATCAGCATGAATATTTACCTGTATGTTTTGTATTTCTAGCACATTCAGCTCCTCCAATGTCAGCGGATGCTCTGGATCATTGATATTTCTCAACAAGTCTAGAAAAAGAGAGAACCAGAGGACCAATGGTCCTGTAAACGCTCACCTGAGATCAGCTGCATATACCAATAAACATGTTTGAATATTATGGTATTTAACTCCAGTGCAGGGGCAGATAAGCCCTTGGGCCATTTTCTTTTTTCAGAATCTTCAATATTCTGTCCATTTGCCAATTTCCTGTTGGCTTTTTCCTTCAAATGACATTTTAACAGTTTTCCCAATTCAGATGCACAGGCAACCCATATTGACCTTGCCATAAACTTGGTCAAGGTCATCACAGGGTCATGATTTATATATACATTGGAGTACTTTAGCCATCGATGCCTCACGCCAAGTTTCCTTGAAATCAGTCTATTGGTTTCAGAGAAGATGATTTTTGATGGGTTTTTACCATATATGGGCATGGCGGCCATCTTGGTCATGTGACCTAGATTATTTATATACACATTGATTCCCACATTCTATAGATGCTTCACTTAAAATTTGGCTTTGTTTGGCCAAGCGGTTTCAGAGGAGAAGACGTTTGAATATTATGGAAATATACATGTATATTGCCCCAGGGTGGGGGCACATGAGCCCCTGGGGTCCAATTTTTTTCAGAATCATTAATATCCAGTCCTACTGCCCATTTCCTGCAAGACTTTCACTTTAAATGACATTTTAAAAGTTTTCTCCATTCAAATGCATTGGTGACCTATGTTGACCTTCCCCTAAAATAGGTCAAGGTCATCACAGGGTCATGATTTATATATACATTGTAGTGCTTGAGCCATCGATGCTTCGTGCCAAGTTTCGTTGAAATCGGTCAACCGGTTCTGGAGAAGAAGATTTTTGAACGGTTTTTACCATATATGGGCATGGCGGCCATCTTGGTCATGTGACCTGGATTTTTTATATATATATTTGTTACCCCTTCCTATTGATGCTTCACATAAAATTTCGCTTTGATTGGCCAAGCGGTTTCAGAGGAGAAGATGTTTGAATATTATGGAGATATACATGTATATTGCCCCGGGGTGGGGGCGGATGAGCCCCTGGTGCCCAATTTTTTTCAGAATCATTAATATTCAGTCCTACTGCTCATTTTCTGCAAGATTTTTCCTTTAAATGACAATTTAACAATTTTTCCCATTCAAATGCATTCGCGACCTATGTTGACCTTGCCGTAAAATAGGTCAAGGTCATCATAGGGTCATGATTTATATATACATTGTAGTGCTTGAGCCATTAATGCTTCATGCCAAGTTTGGTTGAAATCAGTCCAGTGGTTCCGGAGAAGAAGATTTTTGAAGGGTTTTTACCATATATGGGCATGGCGGCCATCTTGGTCATGTGACCTGGATTATTTATATATACATTGGTTCCCCCTTCCCATAGATGCTTCATGTAAAATTTGGCTTTGATTGGCCAAGCGGTTTCAGAGGAGAAGATCTTTGAAAATGGTGGACGACGGACGGACGACGGACGGACGGACGACGGAGCATGGGTATACAATATACCAGAGGACCAATGGTCCTGTAAACGCTCACCTGAGATCTGCTGCATATACCAATAAACATGTTTGAATATTATGGTATTTAACTCCAGTGCAGGGGCAGATGAAGCCCTTGGGCCATTTTCTTTTTTCAGAATCTTCAATATTCTGTCCATTTGCCAATTTCCTGCTGGCTTTTCCCTTCAAATGACATTTTAACAGTTTTCCCAATTCAAATGCATAGGCAATCCATGTTGACCTTGCCATAAACTTGGTCAAGGTCATCACAGGGTCATGATTTATATATACATTGGAGTACTTTAGCCATCGATGCTTCACGCCAAGTTTCCTTGAAATCAGTCTATTGGTTTCAGAGAAGAAGATTGATTTTTGATGGGTTTTTACCATATATGGGCATGGCGGCCATCTTTGTCATGTGACCTAGATTATTTATATACACATTGATTCCTCAGTTCTATAGATGCTTCACATAAAATTTGGCTTTAATTGGCCAAGCGATTTCAGAGGAGAAGAGGTTTGAATATATATTATGGAAATATACATGTATATTGCCCCGGGGTGGGGGCACATGAGCCCCTGGGGTCCAATTTTTTTCAGAATCATTAATTTTCAGTCCTACTTCCCATTTCCTGCAAGACTTTCACTTTAAATTACATTTTAAAAGTTTTCCCCATTCAAATGCATTGGCGACCTATGTTGACCTTGCCGTAAAATAGGTCAAGGTCATGAAAAGGTCATGAATTATATACACATCGTAGTGCTTGAGCCATTGATGCTTCATGCCAAGTTTTGTTGAAATCGGTCCACCGGTTCTGGAGAAGAAGATTTTTGAAGGGTTTTTACCATATATGGGCATGGCGGCCATCTTGGTCATGTGACCTGGATTATTTATATACACATTGGTTCCCCCTTCCCATAGATGCTTCATGTAAAATTTGGCTTTGATTGGCCAAGCGGTTTCAGAGAAGAAGATGTTTGAATATTATGATAATATACATGTATATTGCCCCGGGGTGGGGGCGGATGAGCCCCTGGTGCCCAATTTTTTTCAGAATCATTAATATTCAGTCCTACTGCTCATTTTCTGCAAGATTTTTCCTTTAAATGACAATTTAACAATTTTTCCCATTCAAATGCAAAGGCGACCTATGTTGACCTTGCCGTAAAATAGGTCAAGGTCACCGCAAGGTCATGATTTATATATACATTGTAGTACTTGAGTCATCGATGCTTCATGCCAAGTTTGGTTGAAATCAGTCCAGTGGTTCCGGAGAAGAAGATTTTTGAAGGGTTTTTACCATATATGGGCATGGCGGCCATCTTGGTCATGTGACCTGGATTATTTATATACACATTGGTTCCCCCTTCCCATAGATGCTTCATGTAAAATTTGGCTTTGATTGGCCAAGCGGTTTCAGAGAAGAAGATCTTTGAAAATGGTGGACGACGGACGACGGACGGACGGACGGACGGACGACGGACGGACGGACGCCGGATCATGGCCATCCTATAAGCTCACCTTGTGAGCCTGACGGCTCAGGTGAGCTAATAAGCTCACCTTGTGAGCCTGACGGCTCAGGTGAGCTAAAAATGACAAACTCTTGGTCATGTGACCTGGATTATTTATATACACATTGGTTCCCCCTTCCCATAGATGCTTCATGTAAAATTTGGCTTTGATTGGCCAAGCGGTTTCAGAGAAGAAGATCTTTGAAAATGGTGGACGACGGACGACGGACGGACGGACGGACGGACGACGGACGGACGGACGCCGGATCATGGCCATCCTATAAGCTCACCTTGTGAGCCTGACGGCTCAGGTGAGCTAATAAGCTCACCTTGTGAGCCTGACGGCTCAGGTGAGCTAAAAATGACAAACTCTTACTCAACTGAAATTATAATTAGAATGGCTGGGGTAGACATTTCAAGGACTTTACAAATGAGCTCCAATACTCAAGTAGATGCTGGATTTTAATCAGGTACAAGAGATGAACAATGAAACAGAGAACATGCATGATAGCATCTGAATTTGCCAGGTACTTTAAACACCTCTAAAAGAGTATTACATGGAGTGCATGCACAAATGACGGTTCACAATTTTTCTTTCAACCCCCCATTTTCACACGCATGTGCAAAAAAAAAAAAACACACACACACACACACACAAAAAAAAAAAAAATAACAAAAAAATAAAAAATAACAAAAACAAAATAATGAAGCCCTTACCCAGCCTAGGACTAGACTCAGATTTACCCCAGCCATATGATCTATATTAGCTACCAAAAATACAAAAATATAACCTTTCAGTGTAGTAATGGCTTTTCCGGTAAACCAAATGTACAAAATCGTAACAAGGGAGTATTGTTGTATTAACAGATGTGATAGTCTGAGGTTATAATCAGACATTTATTTATTGGCTCTGTACATCCATCTTCATATCTCAAAGACAGAAGAAAGATTGGGAGGTTGCTGCTGGTTTTTAACCATCAGGAAAACATGTCCGTGAATGTATACCCGCTAAAACCCCACTTTTATATTGTAAAACTGGGGTATGCAGGGGTATACCTATTTTTCTTATTTTTGCTCCAAAACATACACTCAGTGGCCATAAATGAGTTCCCACAGTGGAAAAATGCAAGATTTTTAGTCAATATTTGTCTTCCAAACAATATCAAATTATACATATTACATAAAAGTTCATATTACATATCATCATGTAGGGGAAGCATTTCCAAGCAATGTTAAAATATTTGCATCATTTACAATATACATGTAAAAGGAATTGGTTGCTAAGCAATTTTAGAACACCACTCAAAATTGAACATCAGTCTGCTGTTTGTGGTTGCTATGGTAACAGTGGAGAACATTATCATCTAGTATTTTGTGAAATGAAGGGTAAGATATTAGGTTCTTATGTAAAAGTGACATGAAGGTTTTAAAAAAAAGAAATTCGAAATGGCACCAGTTTAATTGCCGCAGAAATTCTGAGAGCAATGACACTCCCATTGCCTTCAATGTTAATTTTGTCTTTTTTGCTTGTAAAAAACCAACCTTGAAGTTTAAAAGGTTGCAGTTTGTTTGCCTGATTCAACCATGTCCAAACATATTTTTATATAAAGTTTAAAACATAATCTTAACTTTCAGTAGTAAGTCAACCAGGTTTTCACATGTTTGTTACCATGGCAACCATTTAAGTTGAACAGGTATCCATTTTTCAGTTATGTTCTTAAATTGCCTAGCAACCAGCAAAGAATTTAAAACCAAAGTTATGGTCAACAAGAATTTATGCCAAAGCAATTTTGCTTTACAATGGTATGTAACAAGAGAAGATTAGTTTTAAAATACAATTATAATTAATATTTAATTAAACCCCAAAAAATGACTTCAAAAACTTGCATTTTTTCACTTTGGGAACTCATTTATGGCCACTGAGTGTAGATTGTGGGTACTCGTTAGAACCGCCTCGGCCTCGGTTCTAATGTGTACCCACAATCTTTGTTTTGAGCAAAATTAAGAAAAATATCCAGAAATTTCTGCTGAAAATTTTCATTTTTTACAACTTTAAAAATTTCTGTATATTGCAAGGGCAAGTTTATGTAATGAATTAAAAAGATAGTTTAAACTTCCCGGTTCTCTGCCGCGCAAAACATCTAATTAACATAGAACTAATTTTCTAATTCATACATGTGATATCTCCCTATTTCGGAGGGATCTCCCTATTTTTGAGCAAATCTCCCTATTTGGAATTTCAAAATTTCCCTATATAACTTATACATCTCCCTATTTCAAATTTCAGATCTCCCTATTTGAAATCAAGAATTTCCTTCTTTGTTTAATCATTCTCCCTATTTTGAAAAGTAAATCTCCTTATTTGGCTTCTCAGATGTATCACATGTATGCTAATTAAATGATCAGTTGACCAGACTATGATCGCTCTATTCTCAGTATAGAACGTTATTTATGTGCACATTAATTAGTATACTATAAGGTATATATATTATATATAGAGGATCTTACACGAGTGGTCATTTCATATGAAATTTATTAAACGAGCCTTTGGTCATTGTGAAATGACCACGAGTGTAAGATTCGTTTTATCATATGACTTTTAAAATAGGATTTTATCACCTTCGAAGTGGACATATTTTCAATGAAAATTTACATTGTTGTTACGGACGTCGTCAATGACGTTACGTATTCCCGCAAAAGTGTTAATACACGTGTGGTCATACGATTTTTATGACATGACGTTATCCACTGGAGAACAGCAATGTCATATGATAAATATATATAGAATATAGTGAATGAAAAACATGCATAATTATTTTCACTGGTATTTCATGGTATATATCAAAGTGAACATGATGTTATGATTGGTAATATAACAGATAGAGGAACTTGTGGTAAAACATGGTCACATTTGATTTGTCATTGGTGAAAATGACATTCTAAAAATAGTAATGTCAAGCTTCAGTTTGAGCCCTGTCTTGTGACACAAATGATAGTCAAATGGATACAAGGCTGAGTGTACATTTGGAATGCATCCACAGAGATTGTAAACATCAGCCGAGTTGTACAGGTCTCAGAAGAGTGCTGACAAAGAGCAAGCTTTCTTGTATCTTCAGCCGTTACAGGCAGCACTATTCTCACTGTATATTTTCTCTAGGTATGTCTCTTCTCATGTGTGATATTCTCTAGGTATTCTTATTAGACTGTTAGAAAAGCTTTAACTTGTAATTGATGATAAAAAAAATCTGCATACCAAAAACTTCTCTTTCATCTATTTTATCGACAATGTTGTCATCCTCGTCTTCAGGGCTTATTTCTCTTTCTTTGCTACATTCGTAAATAACAGGGTTAGCATTGTCAAGTCGATTGTTCATTTTAAAATTCAAAACATCAAAATTGTGTAAGCCGGATGAAATTTACGTGGCTAAAATTCATAAACACCGCATTTTGCAGAAAGTTGTTTTTGTTTAATAAATTTGAGACAAAAATAAAATCCGGAACTATTTCTACAGGACCGGTACATTCTGCTTCGTACAATGTGGTATTATACGCCGGAACAACTGAAAGTTGTTGACCAATTCACCTACCTGGGAAGCACTCTTTCCAGAGCAGTGCACATTGATGGTGAAGTCATTGCCAGAATGGCAAAAGCCAGTGTGGCATTCGGAAGACTCCGTGCAATATGTCTGGGAGCGAAAAGACACCAAGTTGAAAGTCTACAAGACTGTGGTACTGCCAACCCTCTTGTATGCATGTGAGACCTGGACAATATACCAGCGTCATACAAAGAGACTTAAGCATTTCACTTAAGCTGTTTGAGAAAGCTGTTAAAAATCAAGTGACAAGAGAAGATCCCAGACACAGAGGTCCTGAAGAAAGCAGGGATGCAAAACAGGCATACTGTCTTAAAGCTAGCACAGCTAAGGTGGACTGGCCATGTCTTAAGAATGCCTGATGAGCGAATTCCTAAGAAAGTCTTCTATGGACAACTACAAGAGGGAAAGCGCTCTCAAGGTGGCCAGAAGAAACGCAACAAAGACACCTTCAAAGCCTCTCTGAAGGATTTCGATATACCAATTGGGTCTTGGGAACAGACTGCACAGGAGCGATCAAAGTGGCGAGGTCTTATCAACAAAGGTGAAAAAAAAAGAGAATCTGTGAAGCTAAAAGAAAGCGCAGAGAACGCAAAGCCAATAACAACAGGCCACTAACTGATTCAGTGACATTGATTTGCTCTACTTTCAACCGACAGTTTAGAGCTAGAATTGGCCTAGTCAGCCATCAAAGAACTCACCAACACAGGAACCTATTCAAGAAATAATGATGGTCTTTCTCATTAGTGAGAGACGAACGACCATTATACACCGGATAGGGAGAGCGGCGCTGTCTTGTTTGCTTGTAACACCTTGTTCAGAATCGTGCCGCTGGATTTGTAACTAGGAATTATACTTTCGAGGAAGGAAGTATGACTGGCATTCTTGAATAACTCAAATGGGAATCTTTCAAGAAAAGGAGGACTGATAATCGACTTATATTGCTATACAAAGGTCTGCAGGATAAAGCCAGAATACCCACAGATGACCTTATCCCCAAGACTAGGCGATTTATAAATAGTCACTCAAAGGCATTTCAGCTTCCATCCCTATAAATGTAGTTTCTTTCCACAGACTATCAGGGACTGGAATAACCTCCATGACTGTCTGTTTTCTACTGCTGAAATGTCAGATGATTGTGTGTCCAAGTTCGCTTCACTCGTGCGTTCTAGGGACTATTTCTCCTCTATCCGAACCCCTGGTAAAATAATGTAATTTTGGCGTGTCACCGGTAAACTATTCAGATTCAGATTCAGAGCGCGTCCTTGAAACTCTCCACTGTCTCAGCGTGAACCACCTCTGTATCCAGCTGGTTTCATTCAACAATTGTTTTCACAAAGAATGGCTGTTTTAGCTGCTCAGTAAATTACAAGTTTCTATTACAAAACACATACCTTTGTTTACACTGTGCCTATCGACTAAGTTTTTTTACCTACTTTCTCGGCACGAACCGCAGTAACAGTGTGGGACAACAAAGTCCATGTTCGCTATCATTTAACAAGTGTTACAGTAGATGTCATGCGTTAAAGACTCGGCATGTTCGAAAGACAAATAACTTCGGAAATCTCATAAAAACTGCTTTCATCATGTTAAAGAAGAAGCCCCAGAAATGCAAGGAATTTTTGTCCCCAAAGATAAACTCATTTGCACTATGAAAAAAGGAAGTGTCTCAGCGTCTGGTACCGGACTCCTAGCCCGAAGGTCTTCATGTCCGGCAATGCCGGATTCCGGGCCTACTCGGCCTCACTGGAATGGCTCGGTGTCCGTCACTACATTTTTCTCACCTGTTTCCTGTTTGTAAATGATAACAAAAAAAAATATAAACCAGGTTGATATTGGCTAATGTGTCAAGATAGAAATTCGCTAGATATTATTCATTTTGAACGCCGCCATATTGCATTTTACAGTGACTATTTGTCAAATACAAATTGTTTTCTGATGCGGACTTTGTGAGCCATGATTGCCATATGACAGAGACAGCATAAATTGTTTTAGCATTGCACATCTTAATGGATGGATTGGTTTTTAATTTACGTAGTTATTTTGTTTGTTTGCATTTTCCTGGTGAAATCATATCAATTGGCGTGTCACCTGTAAACTAAACTACGGCCTTTTGTTGTTGGAGAACAATTAGCAGACATCAAAAGGAACAAAAGAGGTGCGCATTTTGCAACGCGGTTTGTTGGCTACCTTAAACAGGAGAAAAGGTTAATTGGCATCATTTAACGCAGGGTTAAATACATGGGCTTAAATCACTTATTTAACTGATAGTACATTATTATATCTGATAAAAATTACAAGGTAATATAATATTTTATTCAACAACCAAAAAAGCAACAGGATACTGAATTCGTAACAGTTTCATCTGAACACATGGCAGAAGGCAAAAACAAATTGAGAGTTACATCCCCTATTCAAAATGGCGGAAAACGAACAAAATATTTATTCTACAAACTTTGTGGATAGTAATCAAATTTCTTGTACTTTAAACTACTTGCAATCAGGAAACACGAGTTGAATTCGGATCAAAATTTGTCCCATATTTTCTTGGCTTAGATTTTCCTGTTTTGCTATTTTTTCAACTAGGTGACACCTGCCTAATAAATTGTCATGTTTCAAAAATGTTAGTAACCCGAATTTTAGTTTTTTATCGCTTCATGAATATCACTAAAATCTAATGTGAACTACGTCACTGTGGTAAAGTACTTTTGAAAACGCAAAAAAAACAAACAATAATAATGTAACGAGGTATGATATTTTCAAACGTTCTGAAACTTGCTTTTCAAACTTGTCTTTTTCTTGCTTAAAAGCAAGTGTTATACGTAACACTAATGACATAATTGCCTTCTCAGCGTAGTTTTAATGTTGGCATCAAACGAAAATTTAAAAGTAGTCGTTATACTAAAATGCAAACATTGTTTTGCTTATTTCCATCCACTTTTGAGCAATATTTAATAATAATGACCTCGTTTTTATTTAGAATAAAGATAATAGATATTGTAACTATATACATTTGAGGCACGTGTAATACCATTTTGTCATTTGCGTGTAGGAAAATGTAACATTAGGTTGGTAACGTAGTTCACAAACCCATTACCAATGCATTCTTTCGTGTGCGGAATCGCACATTTTTTTTACAAACTGTCTGCTTCAGATGTGCCACAGAATGTTTGTTTCACCTCTATTTGCACCTTTAATACAATTCATTGTATATATCTTTGTTGATTTTGTAGAAAGGACCCTTTCAAATGTATAAGATAAAAATTAAGTAAACATTCTTTATATTATTGTTATTCATTAACTTGTAGTAGTTCGCAAGACACTCAACCAATAAAGAATGAATCACCACACACCTTTTCAAAGAGGTTTTATACGACAGGTTAAAGCTTTACATTTTCGAAAAAGGTACAATTTGTCCGAAAATAATGCCATAAAATGTTGAATGTAACGTAATTCACACACAAAATATGTCAGATTTTGTCGAATATATACATTAGATCCTATCGTAGATCTAAAGCAGAAGTATGTAAAAAGTGAATTACGTTACGTGCATGTGAATGACGTTACCTACACTCAATCGCATTCAAATCATAGACGGTATGTAAAACATATTGTAAGTCTTAACTTTTGACTTTTGTTGTTTATATAGGACACCTTGCACATATTGCATCGATATGATGGCTATCTATATAATTTACATAAAAGGAAGAGATGGTGTACCCAGAAAATATAGATTAAAAAGGTACAAGTAGGCAAAGATCAGGAAAAGTCCATGTAGCTACGAAAAAGCAACACTTGTATGGTTGGAATTGATACTTACGAGCAGTGATAGACTTGACTTAACCAAGCAACTAACATAAATTCCAAAGAGACATGAGAATTCAGAGCTATTTCTCTTTAAGTAAAATTGTGGTAACGTGATTCACATTCAGAATTCACAAATTTGAGCATTAACCTATTTTGCCCTATGTTAACAACATAAACGTAAAGTTCTTTGTCTATTTGCTTCATAGTATGGTCAAAGTCCTTCACTGCTGTCACTTGGAATATTTCTACCCCTTATTTAGGAAATGATATGGGTAGGGTAACGTAGTTCACAAAACTGTGCTATTTTTCAGCAGCTTTAGCTTCGACTTCATCTTGGACAAATGAACAATAGCAAGCCCATACGTATTTGTATTTGTTTTCCAAGGATGTATCAATTCTCTTGCCAAAAACATGTAGCATGTAAGCTAAACGTATGTTAATAGTATTTTGTGAGACATAAAAAGTAGCAATGTAATTCACGTAAGAATCTGAGACAACAGTAATTGAAACATCAAAATTTTCATTTTTACTTCAGAACCAAAACCAATGCGTAAAATACAAGGTCTATGTATATGAAATTGACGTATGATAGAAAACCGCGAATCCGAAGAATGTTTTTTCAGTAATACGTTCTGTAATAAGCTTAATATGCTGATGGGACAGCATCTTTGCTGTGTTTTTGTGGTATGTCCTGTGGAAAACGTCTTACAGAGTGACTGTAGACCACTTATCCTGCTTTTTTCACATGACTGTAGGGCTATAACCTTAACCTAGATGAAACCGTTTCAAAGCACTGAAAAACTACCTTTTTACTTGAAAATATATGGATGGGACAGAAAAATCACCGAATTCAATGACTTAAATCGTTTTGGCTCGAGCCATTCCAGTGAGGCTAGGCTCGGGATCCGGCGTTACCGGACACGGAGACCGTCAGGCTAGACGCCCGGTACCGGACGCCGAGACACTTCCATAAAAAACTGCATGATTTCCATGGCAACCGTTAACGGGATTTTTGAGCACAGGGTGTACATACAAAATTGATCATATCTCCGCTTTTAGTTGTCCTAGAACACTGAAGATGTTATAATTTTAAAGCTTAGATGTTTCCCTTTAATCCAATGACAAGCAATACTAGCTATCTTATTTGCATATTCATGAATTTTAATGAAAACATTAAAATGACAGAAAAATCGTTAAAAATCCATATATAAACTAGACGGAATATTTCCATCGGTATTCCATTAGACCTCTCCATACCGACGGAAATGAAATGTAATTGAGCCCTTGGTCGAAAATGAAAAATCATCGAAGACGCCAAATAAATTGAAAATTATGTTATGTTATATCTTTTCTGACTGATAGGACTCAGTTTTTACATATTCTAGATGTAAAGATACGCAGATTCATAAAATACACCATGTTTTCTGTGGAAAATATCACATTCATCTATAAATAGATAAGGGGAGACTACTGTAGAATATGGGACACAAAGTGGAAAATCGATTGCTTTTTGCAAATCTATTGAAATTCTGCAGGATAACCAGATGTTTACAAAAAAAAAAATACATTTTCTAACAAAACATAAGAATAACTCTAATAATTCTCACCAAATAAAGCAGCTACCGTATAAGCTTCTTACGAAATCCATAATCTGTTCGCCCATAGTTTAAAGGCAACTAACGCTAAGCTGTCACGAGAGAGGAGCGAGGTCACGAAGTGTATCGGAGTGCAGGTTAGCCAGCTGATCTATATATAAACTAGTTTCAGGCCCAAACGATCATTGTGACACTTTGTTATTGAACCAGTAATAGCATATGACAAATTTATTGATGTCATGGGCCTTAATGAAAATCGCATTTGCATATTCATGAATTTTAATAAAAATGTCGAAAATCATGGAAAAAAAACAAGGGAAAATCTATAGCCATTGCAAGGTTTTGGATGGGTTATAAGACCTCTCTTGTATCCCGGAAACGGATTCTCATGGCTGCCGGTGTTGTCAGGGGGACCACCTTAATGCCATAAAATATTGTCCTCAACAATGAACACATTTGCATGATGTAAAATTTTCATTAAATTCATAAATAATTATGCAAATGAGATAACTAGTATTGCTCGCCATAGGATAATGGCTTTAAAATGAGACCAGGATCAGTGGTCTAGGATAAGTAACAGCGGAAATATTACCAATCTTGTATGTACACCCCCATGCTCAAGAATCACGTTAACAGTTGCCATGGAAACCATACATGTTTTCATAGTGCAAAAGAATTAATCTTTAAGGACAAAAACTCTTTGCATTTCTGAGGCCCCTATGAACGATTTGGCACCCATGAAAAATTGTCCTGGGGTGCAAGGTAGGTCAAATTAGCTCCCGGGGTAACAAATCAAATTTGTCTGACTGAGACCTTCAAAACTCCGTTTTTGGGGATCAAGCACGGCACATAAGTCTCAACTAATCCATTATCATGTTTTTTTTTTTTTTATATCTTATACCTCTTTATATTCTGTCTTCTTTTTACTCCTTGCTTTTCTACTCATCTTCCATTCCACTGGTCATAATTATTAGCCTTATAATCGAGAGCTTAAATTTCTACTGTACACACCGTAAAAGCCAAAACCCGAAAACTGTTTCTAGCTTTTCAAGTATTCTATTGTCGTACATGTATCTGTTCAAATCTTGGATTAGTATGTTTGATGGATTGGAATCTCTTATATATTTGTCTATAATTTTTGGCTTCTCATTTTCCAGTCAAAATCCAGATATATTAAATATGGTCAGAAAGAAAGTCAATATTAGTAGAAATAACTGGAAATTAGTTGTAAAAATAATCAAATTTTTGTGTTTGAAATACTGAAATAAAGATTTATATTAGTAAATTTTCTACTGTAATTAGCTTCCCAGCAGTGTAAATCTTATTGACACATTGTGTGACAATATTTGAACTTCGCACCAAAATTTTACTCTTTGGGGAGGATATCTATCTATCTTCGAATACTGCCTACGCCCTCGCGAGCATTTTTGGCAGGCACTGCGCGTCAGGGTCATGAAAAGAACAAAGCTAAAAGTATGGTAGTGAGTCTGTGTCAAGATGATAGGTTAAAAACTAGATCGGTGATGAAGGAGAGATCCCCCCACTTCCCCCCCCCCACACTTTTAGTGTTATTCATATCACTATCAAAGGGTTACATTCAATCAAAAGTCGAGATAATGTTATTCTGTAAATTAGTCAAGTGTCATACGCCTGCGGTTCAAATGCAGGTCTATAATGCCTACAGTCATCAATCAATCTGTGTTTTGTGCCGAAATGACCCAGAACGAATTTCGGTATGTAGTTTAACTAACAGTTGAGATTACGCAAACAAGTGTAACCGGTGCATTGTGTGATTTGTTGAAGTAAATTTCACAGAAAAGCAACACATTGTTCAGCTGGTTCAGTTGTTACAGTTCATCAAAGAATCTAGCAGTTACTTGTGTAAGTCACTTTCAGGATTGATATGAATAAAGGCACACTTATCTGCAAACACACACACGGTAAACCTTACGCTAGAAACTTTTTGTTTTTTTTGTTTTCCTGTTACTCCCATCAATCAATTTCTGATTATTCTTGGGAGGTGTACATTGTAAACTCCGGTGTGTTTGCAGGATGAGCCTACATGCATGAGGATAGAACCTGTGTAGGGATCTTTAACCTGCACAGGGGATGACTGTCCCTGCACAGGGGGCCTCCAGTTAACGTCCCGATCCGAAGGACGGCGCACTGTATCATGTCATTCCTGCAAATGACACGAAGGGAAGCAAGTTCGGACCAACAAATTTTCCTCGCCGCCGGCGGGGATCGAACCCGGGACCTCTAGCACAAGAAGCCAGTGCGCTAACCACTCGGCTATCTCGCTTCCCTCAACTTTAGTTGATTAACTGAATTATAATCTTTTTCGTCCAGCGTGTCAAGTGGGGGAATACCAGACTAAGTACCATCTCCTGTAGTTGCGGAACCTCACTCCACTACGTTCCGTTGCGGACCTTAACGGTTCTATTTGATCAAAACTACTTCCTATTGAATAAAACAGGATTACACATGGTTGACACGTGGTCAGTGCATCCGAACTTGACCTTGTTGACGTCACGTGTGTGCCTTGACGTCACGGTGCGCGCTTTGTCACGTGAGCATGGAGAGCTTCTTTTTGATTGGCTTAGCGTCAATAAAAAAAATGAGAGCAAGCGAGCTAGCTGAATGTGTAAATCTCACAGAAATTATGGATTTTAAGCAGGAAATCAGAGACTTTTCTTATGGAACATCACCTGGAGAGAAAATTTAATATCTCTGTGAACAGTATGCGAAGTGAGGGTGAGCGCGATTTAGTTTTTCACAGTGAATTTCGGGTTTCAAAATTTGATGTGTAAAGTAAAACTATTTTTGACCGGTTAGTACACGCTTGGCACTGAGGCTGTATGACACATTCGGAATGCTTTTGTGTAAACATGCATGGAAATTGTAAATAACAGCTGAAGGTCTGAGTCTACATCTCCTGTAGAGGTAGCTAAGTAGGTAAGTAGGTAGCACATAAACAGCCATGATCCGAGACCGAAACGACACGGTCTGAAACGCCCGTTACGAAACGACCCGGGACTGAAATGAATGATGTGGGATTGAAATGACCCGGGACGGAAACGACCAGGGACCGAAACGACCCGGGACCGAAATGACTCGGGGCCGAAACGACTCAGTCCTTAACGTACCGGGTCTAAAAGACCCGAGACCGAAACGACCCGGGACCAAAATGACCCGTAACCGAAACCACCCAAGATCGAAACGACCCTAATCCGAAATGACCCTGGACCGAATTGACCCTGACCGAAAGCACCGGGACTGAAACGACCCCAAACCGAAATGACTGGATCGAAATCAACCGGATCGAAATGACTCGGGACTGAAATGACTAGGGACCGAATTTACCCGAGACCGAAACGACCTGGGAACCAATGACCCGGGACTGAAACAATACCGCCTCCCCTCCCTCCATGATCCTACTACCACCCCTATCCTACCCAACCACCTCCCCTATCCTACCCACCACTACCAAACCACCTCACCTCTTCCCACCTTAACCTCACTTCATACCCCTACTTCATACTGTATCATACCTTACCTCCTACCCTTCCCTATACCTACTCCCTACACTAGTGTTGGGCCATCGGTTTGAAATTACAATCGATGATCGGTTTATAATCGGACGGACTAAACCAACTAGCTATCGATTGTGTAATCGGTTAAACTAGCTATACTTTGCATTTGCCTTTCATGCATGTCATAACCATGGTGACAGTTTCATTGCCCACTGAGTGGGGGGTCAATAAAAGAGCTTTTAATTGCCTTATCTGTTTAGAACACATTCCAATTAGAACAGATCACTGATTTAGGAATTTCTACCGTTCTGTCCTGATATTCTAGGTAAATGAAAAAGACATATTGATGCTCAGGTTACATATATATGGACCAGAACAGCTTCAGTTACATTGTAACTTTGGGATATCCATGTTAGATCTACTTTGAAACCTAAATGGTACACCTTTTTCAGATATAAACCCCTTAAAATATTATTTCTGCATTATGAATATTGCAACCGATTACAATCGATTGCTGCATTTTACTATCGATTATCTTAATCGGAAGGCCAAACCAACTGACTTTCGATTATAATCGATCATCGGCCCATCACTACCCTACACATCAACACCCACCACAAACGTCCTTCTCCCTACACACCCCTACCACCACCACACAACCCCCTACTCACCCCTCCTGCCTTACCGTACTCTCCACCTGCCCTACCCTTCTCTACCCGTTCTCCCCTACACACCCCTATCACTACCACTATTCTCTGCCCTACCTTACCCTCACCTCCTTCCCTACCCTGCCCTACCATCTCCCACTCAGTCACACCCCCATCCCATTCCTACCATCACCACACCCTACACATCGCCACCTACTAATCTATCCTGCCTACCCCCTACCTTACTCCTACATAAGTCTAGTTTGCCATACCCTGCAACTGAAGACAGAATATCCTGCTATGATGAGCGAGTTTATTGCCAATTACACACCAGCCAGCCACAAACTTGTATATTCTTGATTGCCATGGTTTCAGCCATTTGGATTGTGTCATTGGATTTGAGCATGACACATGAGCATGGGAGCGGTCTAAAGACCAAAATGATTCACGCGACCGAAACGACCCTTCTACCGTAATCATCGGGTCCCGGGCGTTGATCCCGGGTTTTACTCCTTCCCGGAATTTCGAACCGAGTGTTCCGAAACGCAGACTGGTTTTCAAATTATTCACATGGACGATCATTATTTGGGATATATACAGTCAGAGATTGTCGTCTGAATTTGTAAATTTTGCTTTTAATATTTTTTTTTCAGAGTTTTGTAACAAATTTGATCTGAAATGGCACATATGGAATTGTGTTTCACAAAGAAAAAATAAATAGTCAACAAAAGAAAAATAAAATACCAATTTCAAGACATCTGAATTGTCTACAAAAATGGCCGTCCACAGCTTTTACCTTCCGGTTTGTGCCTCTCGCTTTGTAACAACAACAACAACAATAACTATATACGTATACCCTTAAGCAATTTATCGTTGAAATGCCTGGTGTGGTATTATCAATTTGATGTTTCACCGGTAAACTATTCTGATCTGACCGAGGCGGTAACAGAACTTCACAGTATCCTACATGTACTTTATACTGCCAGACACTGCCTCACCCCATCTATACTACTCTACTCCTATCCATCTCAACCATATTGTACCTACATACCCTACCTTACATTACTCACTAAACTGATCCAAACAAATTACTTAAATTTCTGTAGTCTATCCCAGTCCTTCCCCATCATTCTGCATCTATTTTTCAATCCCTTCTTCACCCAGCCCATTTCTATACCTACATTTCTATACATACAATACACATACCCTACCGCTAAAACTCCAGCTTTTTCCTTGCAGTTTATCGATTATCAAGCTCAGCTAGGGCACTGCCAATTAATCTCTGTCTGGATGTCTGCCCCTACGAATTATCAATTTTCTGAGTAAGTTAAGGACATTATAGTATCTTTGTTCATGCCTTCATGGTGGTACAGTTTATATTAAATTCCTATATAGATATAAAGAATTCATTATATTGTGTTTTCTATTAATTGTGTCAGTGTATATTTGATATACACTGCCAAACAGTCATAGATTTAGTTTGTCTTTATTTGCTCGTGAAAATTAGTTCCAGCAGTACTTCACCATGGCCGATACAGAGGTTGAGTTAAGATCAAGTCACTCTGGGCGCTACTACATACGTGGTGAGACAGTGCCATTTGAAGAGGACATGTACCACGAGTTCAAAGGACATAGAAATCTGTGTGTTGAAGAGTTACCTCCCTGGACCAAAGAATCTAAGACAGAGCGGGCATCTAGACAAGCCATTTCTAGGTAGCAGTACGAAAACTTGCCCCTGCAATATACAGAAATTTTTTTCAGCTGAAAAATATGAAATTTTAAGTTGAAAAAAAATGATATTTTTCTTATTTCAGTTCAAAACATAGATAGTGGGTACACGTTAGAACCGCCTCAGCGAGGCGGTTCTAACGAATACCCACAATCTATGTTTTGGATCAAAAATAAAAGATAGGTATACCCCTGCATTCTCTAGTTTTACTATATAAAAGTGGGGTTTAAGGGGGCATAGCATGGACATGTTTTCCTGATGGGGAAATGTAAGGTGAAACTTTTAGTGGTACATGTTTTAAAATTTACAAAGTTCAGAATCTAGTGTTTTATTCCATTGACACTATAAACAGTGGTGCCAAATGCAAACCTAACAACAGGTTCTTTTTTTTTTTTTTTTTTTTTAATTCAGTTTTACGTCCCTTTCAAGATTATTTCAGCTCATATGAGACGGGCCAATCAGTAGGTGGGGCGAAAACGGGAGAACCCCGAGAAAAAACACCTGACACACCCGCAAGCAGAACTTGGCTTGTCTCACATGTGGCCAGAGCGGGTCTTGAACCCACACCAGTCACAGCGGTGAGATGATCGAGTGATTAAGAAACAGCGCTTTTAACCGCTCGGCCATGGGGGCCGCCCAACAACAGGTTCAATGTGCCTCATTACATGTACATGTGTATATCACAACCGCAAGTCAATATGTCACAGTTTCCAGCATAACATGCCCATGCCATGGATTCCAAAAAAAGTTTATTTAATATTAGTCCTACAGTTAATTTCATCTTTATATCGTGGTTTCACTCATAACATGGCATGTTTCTTTTTGTACCTTGAAGATAGCATTGTGATGAGGTTGTACTGTACCAGCACATAAAAGCAAGGCTTGTTGTAAACATAAAAAGCAATGCTTGTTCTAAACATAAAAAAAGCACTGCTTGTTCTAAACATAAAAAACACTGCTTGTTGTGAAAATAAAAAACACTACTTGTTGTGAACATAAAAAACACTGCTTCTTGTAAACATAAAAAGCACTGCTTGTTGTAAACATGAAAAGCTCTGCTTGTTGTAACATGAAAAGCACTGCTTGTTGTAAACATAAAAAGCACGGCTTGTTACATACAAAAGCACTGCTTGTTCAGCTATGTTATGGAGGAAGGCCCAAAGATTGATACAAATAAATTTAAAATCTAGAAGGGATAAAAAGGACAACACAATTTTTTAAATACACACAAAGAGCAAAATGAATGACTAGCTCTTTCCTAACAAGATGACAAGTACAACAGACAGGCAGACAGAGTTATTTATAATGTACTGTACGCCAGCTGCAAGATAACTGTGCAGCAGGCCAATTCCTTTTTTTTCAAACTCACTTGTTTGCAAAACATTTATTTAGTTTTATTGTCCTTTTTTAATACTAACTTATCCTATAGGCATAGTACAAAGCTTATGGAGACAAAACTATGATTAAATCAGTTAACAAAAATTAAACAATGTTGTTTTATTTTTTGTTTAAATTGAGTTAAGCCACACTTTTTTAGACCAATCAATCGCCGTGGCTCATGGGGTCATGATGAAAGGTCACTGAAAGTGTGGTTTGATTAACAAAACCCTGAAATTGAAGCAAAAATCAGTTGATTGTCTGAAACTTTAAATGCATTTTCCTTTAAGCTTCCTGTGTGTTGCTTTTGTTTGGAAACACCAAGAATGATTTTTTTTTACATTGTTGCTTATATTTCAGGACCATTAATGGGTTTCTGAACACAGGTAAAGGTGGTGTTGTATACCTGGGGATAATTGACAGTGGTGCTATAAGAGGAATACAACTCACACAATATCAGGTTAGTAATGTAGCGATAAAAAAACAAAAGTTGCCTTTCCCCAAGAGTTTAAGCATTACGAAAACTTGCCCATATACAGAAATTTTTTTCAGTTGTAAAAATGAAAATTTCATCAGAAAAATCTTGATATTTTTCTTATTTTTGCTCAAAAACATAGATTGTGGGTACATTGAGCCGCCTCAAATTAGGTGTACCCCTGCATACCCGATTTTTTTTCTACATAATAGTGGGGTTCAAGGGGTATACTTGTACGTTACACAGACATGTTATACTGATGCAGTTTTGCCTTGGATGCTGGGGAAAATGAACAATCATATATTTGAAAAACAATAGATAATAGTTATTATTGCTACATAGATAATTTGAGTCTCTTTCAAAGGATTCAGATTTTGCCCTGCTGAGTACATGTAAGTTGTAAAGTCAGTACCCAAGTATGTATGGGTACATGTACGGGCTGAAAGTACACTTTCCAGGGTAACACATACATATACAAATTGTACATGTATTTGTTTAGAACTATACTTTTCATCTTTTATACCAGTTTCTCCATGTACTTCAGAAAGATCATGTTGCTCTAAGTCTAGATGATCTTATGAGTCGGTACAACCCTCCAGTGAAGTCTCACAGATATAAAGTCAAATTTGTACCAGTTGTTGACAATGATGCCCAAGGGGAAGCACTCATGCAACAAAAACCTACAGATTCTAGGTAAACGTAGTCGACATTAATTACAATTTGTAATGGTGAATGATTTATTGTTTCAAAATAATTATTCAGAGACACGCCTCAGTGGTGCAGTGGATAAGTCACTCACCGTGTGAACCAGGGGTCGCAGGTTCGATCCCGGGTTTTTCCAAAAAACTTCAAAAACCAATTTCCCCGTTGAGCCTTCGGGTGCTCCCGGGACAACAAAACCCACAAAATGAACAACCTCAGTCATATAGTACTGGCCTCGCCCAGAAAAAAAAAAAAAAAAAAAAAAAACTTGCAGTGCAATATACACAGATTTTTTTTTTTGATTCAAGTTGTAAAATGAAAATTTCATTAGAAAAAAAGATGATATTTTGAATATTTTTTCTCAAAACACTGCTTGAGGGTGCACGTTAGAACTGCCTTGCCGAGGCAGTTCTAACAAGTACATTCACCAAGAATCTATGCTTTAGATCAGACATTGGAAAATACATGTAGGTATGCCCTGGAAACCCCAGTTTTACTATATAAAAGAGGGGTATCTTGGGGGTATACATGTATATAACACAGACATATTAGTGTGATGGTATTGCCGAACTAATGGTATTCACAAGTCATGATATGCCAATAATGTTGTACAAGTGTGCACTGTTTCTGTGTAAGAAGAGTAGTATTTGTGTAGGCAGTATTTTACATTCGCAGAAACGTTTTTAGCCCCATGTATCAGCAAACAGATACAGATCAACCATACACACGTCATTCCAATTTTTTTTTTTTTTCGAGTAAATCATAGTGTCATGACTCACGAGTCTTTATCAGAATTATCTCTTTAGTGCTCATTTGGGATAACACTTGCTTTATGTGGTGTAATCAGAGGGTGTTTGAACCATGTCAGTGTATGTTAAAAGATCTTGACATTCTTGTTTCAGTTCCCTGACAGCCATTAGTGATAGACAGAAACCACATGAATTCCATAGCCATAACTACTGTTGGTGTGATAAAGAAGCTGTAGCGAGATACAATGCGGTAATCTTATTTGAGCCACCTCGTGGGAAAACCAACAATGTGGTTTCCGAACAGGTCCGACACAAACCGACCTGCAAAGTCACAGAAGCAGGCTAGAAGCTTGAAATTTAGGATTTAGAAAGAAGAGGAACTGTACTATCTGAGTAGCGAAAACAAAGGCGCTGATCAGCTTCGCAGTTACCGCGAAGCTGATCTGCGTCTTTGTTTTCGCATATGCAGATTGCTGGTTTTCCCATGTGGCCGCTCATTTTATTTGAGCCTGTGCGTGAGAAAACCAACGATTTGGGTTCAGACCAGGTCTGTTACAAACAAGGCTGTACAGTCACAGAAGATGGTTAGAGGCTTGAAATTTTGTAGTTAAGTAGAAGAGGGATTGTACTATCAATGTAGCGAAAACAAAGGCGCTGATCAGCTTCGCGGTTACTGCGGAGCTGTTCTGTGCCTTTGTTTTTGCCCAAGCATTGTTGGTTTTCTAATGCAGTGGCTCATTTCCAGTTCATTTTATTCCTGCTGATATTTTCCTTTACATGGGTGGGGAGCGCGGTGGCTTAGTGGTACCCCCAGTTCTACCCTCACTTGCGGCACAATGTTGTGTCTTTGAGCAAGACACATTCTCTCCCCAGAGTACTTGTTAAAACCCATGAAGCGATGGCTCTGTACAGACATGACTGAAAAATTGTTGACCGGAACAATAAGCCTCAATTCAAACAAACAAACTTCTCATTGTTAGAAGCCTGTATTTTCTTGTGGTGAAGCCCTCAACTTGTTATTTGGGGGTCGATAGTTCAGTGCCTGGCTTCTTCAGTCTTTCCAACAAGACTTTAAACTTAGGTCTGAACTCCATATGACCTTAGCTGTTGATTAAAATGTAAAAGAGGAACAGCTACAACAGCATCATATGAGCGATGCGAGAAAACCGGTCTTCAGGGTTTCCGAACAGGTCTAATATAATCCGACCTGTACAGTCACAGAAGCAGGCTAGAAGCTTGAAATTTCAGATTTAGGATGAAGAGTTGTTCTATCCATGTAGTGAAAACAAAGGCGCTGATCAGCTTTGCTGTCAACAGCAAAGCTGATCTGCGCCTTTGATTACGCATAAGCAAAAATCCGGTTTTTAGCTCGGCTCACAAGGTGAGCTTATAGGATGGCCATGATCCGGCGTCCGTAGTCCGTCATCGTCCACAATTTCAAAGATCTTCTGAAACTGCTTGGCCAATCAAAGTGAAATTTTATGTAGAGCATCCATGGATAGGGGAGGCGAAAGTTTGGTTGCAAAATCCAGGTCACATGACCAAGATGGCCGCCACGCCCTTATATGGTAAAAACCACTCAAAAATCTTCTTCTCCAGAACCAGCTAGCCGATTTACGCGAAACTTGGTATGTAGCATTTGGGACTCCAGCCCATCATAGTTTATTGAAATGATGACCTTGACCTATTTTACGGCCAGGTCAATTTTGGAAACATAGGCTTTTACATGGGAAAAGGCGAAAACAATGGATATTTTGGAAACTGTTGCAGCCTGAGACCTGAAAGTTGCTAGATGCAGACAACTAATGGAGTCAATGAAGGTAACTAATTAATGAAGGCCAAGGTCATTTGTTGACCTTGACCCAAGGTCATTTAAATATCAAAATTAAAATTATTGTTTTCTCAGAAATCACTGGGTTTGGAAACTATTGCAGCCTGAGACCTGAAACTTTGCAGATGCAGACAACTTGTGAATTCAATAAAGGTGTGTGAGTATTCAAGGTCAAGGTCATTTCATGATGACTTAATACTTCAAGATCAGGCTTCAGGTGAGCGTTCTCAGGACCAATGGTCCTCTGGTCTCATGATGCAGCTCATATAGGTATTTAATGGCTCTCAGGTAAGCAACATTGCTCATTGCATCAGAGATAGGTTTGCTCATCATGTAGCTTTATCTTCAAGGGCATGCTGACCTCAGACTATGTCATCGAGATACACATAAAGAAATGGAAGCCTACAGACCCGAGAAATGATGAAGGTTGTGGATACCATATCAATATACACCCCATACACCAAGACGAGGAAGATAATACATACTTCAGGAGACAGGCCAGTCTGTTGAGGGTAATCTTGATGATGTTACTGTCGCCAATTCATTAAAATTTTAGTTATCGATTCTTTGTATGTTGTATTTGTATAAATGATATATTGTAAAATTATTCTAACAAGTGGTATCCAACAGTGATCTATGTTATATCCAAGACCCTTTTATAAAGAGGTTTGAATGTCTCTTGGCAAATAAACATGCCATTATGAAAACTTGCCCATGCAATATACAGAGATTTTTTAAATTGTAAAAAATGAAAATTTTCAGTGGAAAACAGAGATAATGGGTACACGTTACAGCCGCCTCAGCGAGGCGGTTCTAACAAGTACCCACAATCTATGTTTTGGAGCAAAAATAAGAACTAGAGGACCATTGGTCCTGTAGCTCACCTGAGAGATTATCACATTGTAAGCTCATGAGATTTAAATTAATTGAGAATCGACCGATGAAAGTCTATGCATGGACACTATTGACCCCCGGGGCATGGCCAAATTTGACCCAGGGGCATGACTGGCACAATTTATAATGGGGACTACCAAACATTGCTACATACAAAATATAGAAGCTCTGGGCGTTTTGGTTTCAGAGAAGAAGATTTTTTTAGTTTTTCCCATTGTAAGTCTATGGAGACTATCTACCCCCGGGCGTGGCCAAATTTGACCCCAGGGGCATGGCTGGCACAATTTATGTAGAGGACCATTAGCCATTGCCACATACAAAATATCAAAGCTGTGTGCCCTGTGGTTTCAGAGAAGAAGATTTTTGAATTTTTTCCCCATAGCAAGTCTATTGAGACTATCAACCTCCGGGGCCTGGCCAAATTTGACCCCAGTGGCATGAATGGCACAATTTATGTACAGGACCATTAGCCATTGCTACATACCAAATATCAAAGCTGTGGGCCTAGTGGTTTCAGAGAAGAAGATTTTTTTAGTTTTTCCAATTGTAAGTCTATGGAGACTATCGACCCCCGGGGCATGGCCAAATTTGACCCCAGGGGCATGGCTGGCACAATTTATGTAGAGGACCATTAGCCATTGCCACATACAAAATATCAAAGCTGTGGGCCCTGTGGTTTCAGAGAAGAAGATTTTTGAATTTTTTTCCCATAGTAAGTCTATGGAGACTATCAACCCCCTGGGCGTGGCCAAATTTGACCCCAGGGGCATGAATGCCACAATTTATGTACAGGACCATTAGCCATTGCTACATACCAAATATCAAAGCTGTGGGCCTAGTGGTTTCAGAGAAGAAGATTTTTTTAGTTTTTCCAATTGTAAGTCTATGGAGACTATTGACCCCCAGGGCGTGGCCACATTTGACCCCCAGGGGCATGGCTGGCACAATTTATGTAGAGGACCATTAGCCATTGCCACATACAAAATATCAAAGCTGTGGGCCCTGTGGTTTCAGAGAAGAAGATTTTTTAATTTTTTTTCCCATAGTAAGTCTATGGAGAATATCGACCCCCGGGGCGTGGCCAAATTTGACCCCAGGGGCATGATTGGCACAATTTATGTAGAGGACCATTAGCCATTGCCACATACAAAATATCAAAGCTGTGGGCCCTGTGGTTTCAGAGAAGAAGATTTTTTAATTTTTTTCCCATAGTAAGTCTATGGAGACTATCAACCCCCGGGGCGTGGCCAAATTTGACCCCAGGGGCATGAATGACACAATTTATGTAGAGGACCATTAGCCACTGCTACATACCAAATATCAAAGCTGTTGGCCTAGTGGTTTCAGAGAAGAAGATTTTTGAAATTTTTTTTCCTATTGTAGGTCTATGGAGAATATCCACCCCCGGGGCGTGGCCAAATTTGACCCCAGGGGCATGATTGGCACAATTTATGTAGAGGACCATTAGCCATTGCCACATACAAAATATCAAAGCTGTGGGCCCTGTGGTTTCAGAGAAGAAGATTTTTTAATTTTTTCCCCATAGTAAGTCTATGGAGACTATCAACCCCCGGGGCGTGGCCAAATTTGACCCCAGGGGCATGAATGGCACAATTTATGTAGAGGACCATTAGCCATTGCTACATACCAAATATCAAAGCTGTAGGCCTAGTGGTTTCAGAGAAGAAGATTTTTTTAGTTTTTCCAATTGTAAGTCTATGGAGATTATCGACCCCTGGGGCGTGGCCAAATTTGACCCCAGGGGCATGGCTGGCACAATTTATGTAGAGGACCATTAGCCATTGCCACATACAAAATATCAAAGCTGTGGGCCCTGTGGTTTCAGAGAAGAAGATTTTTGAATTTTTTTCCCATAGTAAGTCTATGGAGACTATCGACCCCGGGGCATGGCCAAATTAGACCCCAGGGCCATGATTGGCACAATTTATAATGGCGACTACCAAACATTGCTACATACAAAATATTGTAGCTCTGGGCCTTGTGGTTTCAGAGAAGAAGATTTTTTAAGTTTTTCCAATTGTAAGTCTATGGAAACTATCCACCCCCGGGGCGTGGCCAAATTTGACCCCAGGGGCATGGCTGGCACAATTTATGTAGAGGACCATTAGTTATTGCCACATACCAAATATCAAAGCTGTGGGCCCTGTGGTTTCAGAGAAGAAGATTTTTGAAATTTTTTCCCATAGTAAGTCTATGGAGACTATCGACCCCGGGGCGTGGCCAAATTTGACCCCAGGGGCATGAATGGCACAATTTATGTAGAGGACCATTAGCCATTGCTACATACCAAATATCAAAGCTGTGGGCCTAGTGGTTTCAGAGAAGAAGATTTTTTTAGTTTTTCCCATTGTAAGTCTATGGGACCTATGTGTTGCCATGGAAACCACAATTTTGATACAATCTGCTCCAAAACCTAATGCCATCAATCCCCCAACCCAATTATGGTTCACATTAAATTTGATCAAGATCGGCCTACTAGCTTCAGAAATATTCTTCTTTGAAATTGTGGACGGACGACGACGGACGGACTACGGATGCCTGCCTATCCTATAAGCTCACCTGTGAGCCTTCGGCTCAGGTGAGCTAAAAATAGGCATACCCCTGCAAACCCCAGTTTTTCTATATAAAAGTGGGGTTTAGGGGGGTAAACATTATACGGACATGTTTTCCTGATGCTATCTGCAGTGGGCAGGTAATGCCTGAGCATATTATCTAATTATCTAGAAAGCAAACTTATTTGAACATTTTTTTGCAAAAGAGTTTTCTATTAAGTAACCAAGTGGGAAGTCACTCTCCAATGGCAGTTTAATGTTGATAAAATGGATATTCTCTCTTTTATAGTTCAACATTGTATTCTGTTTATTCTGTACAGTTTTCTTTGCTATCAATTTCTTTGACTAATGAATAGCTTTCTCAAGCCATATTCACTTGAAGCAAATTATGCATTTAAGATATATTAGATACATGCGCGGATCCAGAAATTTTCGTGAGAGGGGGTCCAACGAAAATGGTAATTTTTAGTCATAGATGAGGGGGGTCCAACCCCCCCAAAAAATCCCGAAATTACCTTTTTTTAGGTAAAATTTTCAAATTCCAGGGGTGTCCGGACCCCTGGTCCCCCCCTCTGGATCCGCGCATGAGATATGATATGAACCTCTATGCCAGAAAACTTGTCTTTGGGGTTTTCGACCAGGCCCAACATAAACCAGCCTGTACAGTCACAGAATATGGCTAGAAGCTTGAAATTTTGGATATAAGTAGAAGAGGGAGAAGCTGTGCAGTTACTGCACAGTTGATCTGCGTCTTTGTTTTCGTATAGGCAAACATCCATTTTTCTCATGACGCGGATCATATTAGAAATGTTGTTATGACCATTTCAGTACTCCATGACTGAGATTGCTCAGTTAACAAGGCAAGAAGCCAAAGAGGAATGTTTAAGACAGATTGAAAAGTAAGTGTAACTTTATAACAGAGATTCATTACGAAAACATGCCCATACAATATAAAGAGATTTTTTTCAGCAGTGAAAATTGAAAATTTCTATAGAAAGATATTTTTAATATATTTGCTCAAAACATACATTGTGAGTACACCTGGGAGGCGGTTCTAACGAGTACCCACTATATATGTTTTGGATCAAAAATAAGAGAAATAGGTATACCCCTGCTAACCCAAGTTTTTCTGAAGTTCTATGCTGTACCACCCAACCTCACCTTAAATCTAAAGAAACATAGAATGTAATAAAATGCCGTAACAGGTACTGATAATCTATGTTTTCACGTAGAAATAAAACATAAAATGAATACCCCTGCATATGCCAGACAACTATTGTCTAAATAAAGAAGGTGTGTTAGTACATGTATATGCATTTTGACTGCCAAATCATTAACAGTTGAGCCGCCTCGTGGGAAAACCAACAATCTGCATATGCGAAAACAAAGGCGCAGATCAGCTTCGCAGTAACTGCGAAGCTGATCATCGCCTTTGTTTTTGCTACTTGGATAGTACAGTTCCTCTTCTACTTAAATCCAAAATTTCAAGCTTCTAGCTCATTTCTGTGCTTGTACAGGCCGGTTTGTGTGGGACCTGTTCGGAAACCACATTGTTGGTTTTCCCACGAGGCGGCTCATTTAGTACACATTGAGCCAAGTATTTTCATAGTGGCTTTTAAATTTCCCAATAAAGTCTAAATTTTTCATTAAAGTTTCTTTTTCCATGCGGCAGAAAAAAGGGGTTGATCAGCTGTGTCATTAGTGCACAGCTATTTACTCATTTGTTCATATGCACAAAGTTGGTATTTCATGACAATATATGAGCCACCTTGTGGGAAAACCAACAATGTGGTTACCGAACAGGTCTGACACAAATCAGGCTGTACAATCACAGAAGCAGGCTAGAAACTTGAAATTTCCGATTTAAGAAGAAGAGGAAGTGTACTATCCGTGTAGCGGAAACAAAGGCGCTGATCAGCTTCGTGGTTACCACGAAGCTGATCTGCGTCTTTGTTTTCGCATATGCAGATTGTCATGAGGCGGCTCATATATTTGCCTTCTGTTTCAGTCTGAAGAAAGAGATTGTTTCTCTGTCAACGTGATTGTATTGGTCCCCAGTGCCAAGGAAGATGACCGAATCATTTAAAGGTGCAGACATCTGACCATCGGGTTACAAGACTGCACATTGTTTCTGTTACAAGAAAGATCAGAGCATGTGACGATGCAGATGTCTGAGAGATCAACTTTCTACAGAGGACTCTTGGGGGTCAAAAATATTCCAGGAAAAGTGCAAGAGATAGTTTTCTTATCAGCCTGATTGAATTGTTCCCAGTGACTACATTTAATGGTCCCACTAACTACTTTGTCTCAGGACTGTACTTTGTATGGAGAACTCTTTGGGTCTGACATGATATTTTCCAGGAAAAGTGCAAGATTATTTTCTTCTCAGCCTGATTTAATTGGTCTAAGAGTTAAGCAAGAACAATGCAGTTTTCTGGCATGAGGATGGAACTTTGTATGGAGGACTTAGGGACAAGGTGTATTCTAGGACAAGTGGATGATAGTAGCCACTCTTGCAACCATCTTATACAAGAGAGAAAATTAATTGGCTCATAAGTGTTGACATGTCTATGAGAATTTACAAGTCGATGCTGACTGTTGTAGAGTCAAGTTTCTAGAAACTATGATTAAAAAGACTGGAGTGACTGTTGTGTTTGCAGTTTTGATAATCGTCTTCGCACAAAAATCTCAGCATGCAGCACCGTTTTCATATTTCACTACACATATTGATTCTACAGGTTGGGGAACGAATAGGAAGTCTGGTAGCTATGGCAACTTACACTCCTCATTAACTTAATAATGGGAAACATGAAAATTGCCAATTTCAAAATTTGAATTTTGTTATTGAAGAAAGGCTAATTGAGTACTCTGCTACGTTTCATATGGCATTTGACCTATCACTTATTAGCTCACCTGAGCCAAAGGCTCATCAGGTGAGCTTATAGTACAGTAGTCGAGCCGGCGTCCGTGCGTCTGTGCGTCCGTTCACATTTTCAAACTCATATATCTCTAAGACAACAAGGCCAGTCGTGATCAAATTTTATCTAAAGCATCAATGAGGAGGGGGAAAGGCTGTGAAAGGTTTTGGGGCAGGTCGGATCTGAACTCTGGTTTCCATGCAAGTTGCAGATAGCACCCATAGACTTACAATGGGAAAAACAAAAAAATCTTTTTCTCAGAAACTACAAGGCCCAGAGCTTTCATATTTTGTGTGTAGCAATGTATAATGGTCCTCTGTATAAATCCTGCCTACCATGCCCCTGGGGTCCATATGGGCCACGCCCCGGGGGTGTCATGGGAAAAACATAAAAAATCTTCTTCTCCAAAACCACAAGGCCCAGAGCTTTCATATTTTGTATGTAGCAATGTTTAGTGGTCCTCTATATAAATCCTACCAATCATGCCCCTGGGGTCAAAAATGGCCCCGCCCTGGCGGTCATGAGCACCCATAGACTTACAATGGGAAAACATAAAAAAAATCTTCTTCTCCGAAACCACAAGGCCCAGAGCTTTCATATTTTGTCAGTAGCAATGTATAGTGGTCCTCTTTATAAATCCTGCCAACCGTGCCCCTGGGGTCCATACGGGCCCCGCCCCAGGGGTCTTATGGGTAAAACATAAAAACATCCTTTCTCCGAAACCACAAGGCCCAGAGCTTTCATATTTTGTCAGTAGCAATGTATAGTGGCCCTCTGTATAAATCTTGCCAATCGTGCCCCTGGGGTCCATACGGGCCCTGCCCCGGGGTTGTCATGGGAAAAACTTTAAAAAATCTTCTTCTCCGAAACCACAAGACCCAAAGCTTTTATATTTTGTGTGTAGCAATGTATAGTGGTCCTCTGTATACATCCTGCCAACCGTGCCCCTGGGGTCCATACGGGCCCCGCCCCGGAGGTGTCATGGTTAAAACATAGAAAAATCTTCTTCTCCTAAACCACAAGGCCCAGAGCTTTCATATTTTGTATACAGCAATGTTTAGTGGTCCTCTATATAAATCCTGCCAATCATGCCCCTGGGGTCAAAAATGGCCCCGCCCCGGCGGTCATTAGCACCCATAGACTGACAATGGGAAAACATAAAAAATCTTCTTCTCCAAAACCACAAGGCCCAGAGCTTTCATATTTTGTCAGTAGCAATGTATAGTGGTCCTCTTTATAACTCCTGCCAACCGTGCCCCTTGGGTCCATATGGGCCCTGCCCCGGGGGTCTCATGTGTAAAACATAAAAACATCCTTTCTCCGAAACCACAAGGCCCAGAGCTTTCATATTTTGTCAGTAGCAATGTATAGCGGTCCTCTTTATAAATCTTGCCAACCGTGTCCCTGGGGTCCATACGGGCCCCGCCCCGGGGGTGTCATGGGAAAAACTTTAAAAAAATCTTCTTCTCCGAAACCACAAGACCCAAAGCTTTCATATTTTGTGTGTAGCTATGTATAGTGGTCCTCTTTATAAATCCTGCCAACTGTGCCCCTGGGGTCCATACGGGCCCCGCCCCGTAGGTGTCATGGTTAAAACATTAAAAATCTTCTTCTCCTAAACCACAAGGCCCAGAGTTTTCATATTTTGTTTGTAGCAATGTATAGTGGTCCTCTTTATAAATCCTGCCAACCATGCCCATGGGGTCCATAGGGGCCCAGCGCCAGGGGCGTCATATGAAAAACTTTAAAAAATCTTAGTCTCCGAAACCACAAGGCCCAAAGCTTTCATATTTTGTTTGAAGCAATGTATTGTAGTCCTCTTTATAGATCCTGCTATAAATCCTGCCAACCGTGCCCCTGGGGTCCATACGGGCCCCGCCCCGGGGGTGTCATGGGAAAAACTTTAAAAAATCTTCTTCTCCGAAACCACAAGACCCAAAGCTTTCATATTTTGTGTGTAGCAATGTATAGTGGTCCTCTTTATAAATCCTGCCAACTGTGCCCCTTGGGTCCATACGGGCCCCGCCCCGTAGGTGTCATGGTTAAAACATTAAAAATCTTCTTCTCCTAAACCACAAGGCCCAGAGTTTTCATATTTTGTTTGTAGCAATGTATAGTGGTCCTCTTTATAAATCCTGCCAACCATGCCCATGGGGTCCATAGGGGCCCAGCGCCAGGGGCGTCATATGAAAAACTTTAAAAAATCTTAGTCTCCGAAACCACAAGGCCCAAAGCTTTCATATTTTGTTTGAAGCAATGTATTGTAGTCCTCTTTATAGATCCTGCTATAAATCCTGCCAACCGTGCCCCTGGGGTCCATACGGGCCCCGCCCCGGGGGTGTCATGGGGAAAACATAAAAAAATCTTCTTCTCCGAAACCATATGGTCCAGAGCTTTCATATGTTATGTGGACCAATGTATAATACTCTCCTTTATAAATGCTGCCAACGGTGTCCCTGGGGTCCATACAGGCCACGCCCCAGGCATGTCATTATCTACCATAGACTTATAATGGAAATATATGAAAAATATGAAAAAAAGCTTGTATATTTGATACAATTTTGCCCCTGGGGTCAAATATGGCCCCACCCTGGGGATCATTATAGGACCCTGACCTTGTTAGATGATTTTTTCAAGTGAACCAAAATGGCAGAAAAGAGGATACACAATCCAGACAAGAGCTCTTCTGCTGATATAAGTAGGGTTTCAAGGTCACATGACCAAGATGGCCACCATACCCATATATGATAAAAACCCCAATTACTTGGTCCAGTGACTGCACTTGTTGACTCTCAGGTGAGCGATCGTTGCCCTTGGGCTACTTGTTTTGATTGTTTGCTTGTGTCAAATAAAGGGCAGATGTTCGACAAAATATTCAAAAATCTTCTCAGAAATTGTTTGGTGGGTGAAGCCTGTACTTGGTATACATGTTCATGACATTTCATCCAAATCATTGGATTTGATAGGTCTACATTTGGACATAAATTTTACATTTAGCAATAGATGTAAACTCAGGTGAGCTTTGTGGTCTATGGGCCTCTGGTTTCTATTTGTGCAGCTATTATTGTTTTTGATGTGCGGTATAAGCTCCCTTTAGGCCAGTAGCATGTAATTGCTCGAAAATAATTCAAATGAGCAAATGTTCTCCCTGCAGGGATATTCATTCTATCTAAAACTGACCAGCTATTACGTATGCACAGACAGCAACAATACCAGACATTATTTATAGATTCCTGAAGACAGAATTAGATGGTGCTAATGTTTTCTGTCAAAAGCAATTTCGCCATTGTGTGTTCAGTGATCATAATGTGTTCACACAGAGCCTCCTTTGGACAAAACCTTTTTTTGTGATTTTTGACCTGGTCCAGCTCTAACTGAGCCGGTACAGAAGCTGAAATTAATGAGACTGACAATATTTTTGTAATTATGATATTAATTTTGCAATAAAGAAAGCGTAGGGTTTGTGCTTGCAAATTAAAGGTGATGATCGCCTGAGTGAAACAGGCTTAAAGCAGGTTTTCTGATGATGTGGCTCATAATGTGTTTGCATCATTGTATTGTTTTATTGACACCATCTTTTACAATTGAGCCTGTGCATGAGAAAACCAACAATTTGTGTCTCCGACCAGGTCCGACACAAACTGGCCCGTACAGTCACAGAAGATGGTTAGAGGCTGGAAATTTCGGATTTAAGTAGAGGAGGAATTGTACTATCCGAGTAGCGAAAACAAAGGCATGATCAGCTTCGCGGTAACCGCGAAGCTGATCTGCGCCTTTGTTTTCGCCTATGCAGATTGTTGGTTTTCCCATGTGGTGGCTCATTTAAAGCATTCCTACAATTGGCTTTACTTTTCTGTGGTAAATTTCTGTATTGGGCATTCACCTGTCCAGTTTCTGGTTGGAAGGTTCAGTGATCATGTAATCGGTGAAAGCCCATTATTGAGAAAGCCTGTCTTTTTGGGATTTGATTGGGTAAAAAAAAGAAGATGAGTTTTACAGCAACAGAAGATAAACATAAATGATTTTATGAATGAAAAAGGAAATAAGAAATTTTGCCAGGTTGCAAAACTAAATATATTGTTCTACGCCTTTGTTTTCTCATGATATGACTTATAGTGTGTTCAATATCCCTTTTGTTTTCATTGACATATTTATGTCCAAAGATTAAAGCATTTCTAGATTATTTTCTTATTCTTTCTTTTTCCTTTCTTTTTGGCAGTAAACTGCCCATATCAGGCAGCCATATGTAGCCAGTGTTAATCCTGATCAGACTGCTCAACTGAAGAAAACAATGAAAGTCAACACACTCCCAAAACAGATGCATGAGGATTTGAACACTTCTTGTCTGCTGATTTTATCACAACGTATAAGTGATGTGCGATAAAGCATTAAGAAAACATGCCTATGCAATATACAGAGAGTTTTTTCATAGATCTGTAAAACTGAAAATTTGATTGGAAAAAAAATATTTTTTAATATTTTTGCCCCAAACATTGATTGTGGGTACATGTTAGAAATGCCATGTTGAGACGGTTCTAAAGAGCACCCAAAATCTATGTTTTGGATCAAACTTGCTCATGCAATACACAGAGGTATGTTTTAGAAACAAAAATTAAAAATTTCATCCGAAAAATTTGATGTATTGAATATTTTTGTTCAAAACATAGATTGTAGGTTCACATTAGAACCGGCTTGCTGAGGCGGTTCTAACGAGTACCCTCTATCTATGTTTTGGATCACAAATAAGAAAAAAGGTATACCCTGTAAACCCCAATTTTACTACATGTAAGTGGGGTATAAGGGGGTAAAGGTTTCACGGACATTATACACACCTATACACCATTACAAAAACTTGCCCATGCAATAAACAGGGATTTTTTGAGGTTTTTCAGCTGAAAAATTTTGATATTTTTCTTATTTTTGCTCAAAACAGATTCTGGGTACACGTTAGAACCGCCTCGCCGAGGCGGTTTTAACGGGTACCCACAATCTATGTTTTGGAGCAAAAATAAGAAAAAATAGGAATACCCCTGCATACCCCAGTTTTGCTATATAAAAGTGGGGTTCAAGGGGGTATACATTACACAGACATGTTTTCGTGATGTCCAGTTGTACTTTATTAAAGTGGTGTTTAAGAGAGTATACAAGTTCCAACTGCCACCTTTCCATCCCTGTATAAACAATCTATGCCAGAGTGGTTTCACTGCCGTTCTCACTCCTTTACCATATTTGTTCTAATTAGCGCACATGCTCCAATAAGTGCACACCCCAGTCTTTTCCGAAAAACATATTCATAAGCGCACACTGCTCGAATAGTATATTGGTATTTTACACCAATTTGTACACATTAATATCGCATTAGAATCATTAAAACTTAACCTTCAATGATCGAAAACTACTTTCCAACAATTTGAATACTTGAATGACATCACCATTGATAGATTTGACTTCTTATTTCAGCATTTTGATGAGTAGTTTTCCTTCATAATTTGCGGTAATTAGAACGATATTTTGTTGCCTTAACTTTTAGTTATTTTGAAAAGTTAAGCGCACTGTGCGCTTATTAGAATGAATACAGTATCTTTTTTTCTAATGAAAATTTTCAATTTTGTACAGTTCAAGAAAAAGCATGGTGTGTTTTCATAATGTCATTGAGGAGTCTTTGACCTATACCTTAGTCTAGTCATTCGTCTTCTCATACTGCCGTACACACGCGTGGACATTTTTGGAGGTGTGCTGTTGATAAGAAGAAGGCTGAAAATTATAAAGACAAGTTTAAAAGCATTCAGTTAGTAGCCGTTCAGAAGGCAAGCTTATAGGATAAGCAGGTATAGTCCGATTTTTTTCAATGTGCAGGGCGGAGCCTGTCAATTTTTGATTGACAATGACAAAGTTGACCATTACATTTAAAAATAGGTAGTTCTCACTTGGACTGTTACTTTGACCCACTTGTTATTGTTGAACCAATCAGTGTCAAAATTTAACCTCATGCACTGAAAATGATGGGTAAACACATACTGTCAAAGAAAAATATTCTGTACTACACGACTGTATTTATGTAGGACCATATTGAAAATTCCCTTAGTAAATGCCTGGTAAACATTCTTGTTGTATGACTCTCTGTTTTTCCTTTCAAGTTTAAAACTTTAATTCTGATACAATTAAATATCAAATGATAAAGGCTTACTTTAAATTACTAATTTACTAATGAAAGCAGCAGAAAGAAAGTGCAATAACTTCTTACTGGAAGTCACAGTACGGATCTGTAAAGTGTTACTGACAGCTCAGTAAAGTTAGCAGCGAATCTGTTGCAGCAGCAGCAGCAGCAGCAAAAAAAAAAAAAAAAAACGGTCAAGTTAGCTGCATATCAAAACTTTTTGCCACCTATTGTCTATTGTTCATACAGACAAGGCTCCAGAGTATCATCGTCTATCTTAAAGCTCACACTGATAAGCAAATCACTAAGGCGAACTACGGCACAATTCGGTCTCTCCTTTTCGTTGAGCGCTATGACGACAACTTCTGACGCAACGTCTATAAGAAACGATGATGATTGTCATCACAAACAGACGTTTTATATCCCACCTAATAACCTGCAGTCTATGGACACTTTTACTGTTGGCAGGGAAGTTTTGTCCTTAAGCTATGTTATGGGTGGGATAGAAAAGTCTTGTTTGCGGCATAATTATTCGTTTCCTATAGCACTCATAGCCAGACGAAACTGTAAAAATCGGCAACATTTTCCACAACGTTGGTAATATGTGGTCTAGAAAAGTTCTTTTGCAGCACACATCATCATTTTCTACATAGCGATCACAGCCAAACGAAAAAGAAAAAAAAAAAAATAAATTTAAGATCATAAAAAATGGCGACAAACGTTTCCACTTACATGGAACTTTTTTCGTAGGTGATGTCGAAAAGATGTGATTGTGGCATAAAATGTCATTTTCTTATGCGCTATCACCTAGATTAAAGCCAAATCAATCTGCGACAAAAATGTTCGCTGCTGCAAGCGATATTGCTGCTTAGTTGACTATTTTTCGCTGTAGCAAAATAGCTGCTTACTTGACCAATTTCGCTGCAGCAAAATTGCCGCTAACTTGACTGTATTTTGCTGCAGCAAATTTAATTCTAACCCTGCAAGCAAAATTGACGTTAACTTGACTGCTTTTGCTGTAGCAAAATTGCTGCTTCATGTAACATGACCGATTTTGCTGCAGAAAAATTGCTGCTAACTTGACCGTTTTTGATGCAGCAAATTTGCTGCTAATTTGACTGAGCTGTTAGACCTTGTAGGAAAAATAAGTAAAATCAGCTGGTTCTCCGAATCACTTTATTTTTCGAATGGTACTTTATTGACCTTCTACTGCGGTCATGTACCATCAGTAAAGCAAAGAGTTGTTGACAAAAATAGAGGCATTGGCTAACTTGATAGGCATATTTGAGTGTAGCCGTATGGTTATATTTTAGAAACAAAATTTTTATGTTTTTGTGTGTCTACCATACACTTCACCTATTTTGAAATCATTCAGGTGAAACACAGGTATAGCACAAAGACAACAAGCATAGTCACCTTTACTTCAATTATACATTGTCAGCTCAGGTACCCTTTCTCAACAATGAAATCATCCAAGGCTGGGCTTAGCTAAGCACTGCCCTGCACATTGAAAAAAATCCAAGTATACGCAGCGTCCATCTGTCATCATACAGTATGTCCCTCCGGTATCAACCTTTTCCAAAGATCTTCTCCAAAACCGCTTGGTCAATCAAAGCAAAATTTTATTTGAAGCATCTATAGGAAAGGGGAACCAATGTGTTTATAACACAGGCGCTCGACGACTGGACTCATTTTTTTTTTTTTTTTTTTTTTTTTTTTTTTTTTTGCATTTTCACCCGTTTGGAGACCCTTACGATATGTTTATGCAATTATTTTACCTTAAAAACCTTTTCTATCAATCCTCAATCAACCCTCGTCTATGGGCTACTATATAGACAAGGTCGGAAACGCGGTGTCCTAGTTTAATTGGGGTCATGGGATTCCCCGCATCTCAAACTCATACTTCACCCTTTACCGTTATTTCAATGCTGGCTGTCAACACACGAGTGTCTTTGTAAAAGGTCTCGCCCATTGCCTTTATTCAAAATAAGCACAACAGCCCGTAAAAACTAACAATTAAAGCATTCTACAGAATTGGAGGACATCCCGAATGAAATCGGCAATCTAGCCGTGACATTACTATAAATACACTGGTCACACGACGTGTTACGCCAGCGCGTGATATATGTTACGTTGGTTTTCATAGGTTGCTTGATTTTATCCAGTCAAAACACTTTGTGATCAAGTGTCATGGCAACAATGCAATACAATTATCCAGTAGGATTGATTCTTTCATACGATATTTACAGTGACCTTCCAGGGCCGTCGCCGCGTTCTGAAAAGTGGTCCGGCGGAAGACTCGAGTGCCGAAGGCACGAGAGGGGGAGAGCACGAGAGGGGGCTATCCCCCTCTCGTACTGAGGGGGTTCGGGGGATCTCCCCCGAGAAAATTTTGATAAATTGGTGCCTCTAAACGCGTTCTGGGTGCGTTTTGGGGTCAGCGTTTCGATCGTTTTTGTTAACAAAAATGACCGAAATTCAGACACTTTAAATTGGAACAGTTTCTTTTTAGCAACTTTTTCGACCCCTTTGCGAGTCTCATCATGCGGTGGCCTACTGTCGAACCAAGACGGATTAAAACATTTCACACCGAATGTACCGGCGTTGTTGGAACCGAAAAGTTTTAGGCTGATTTTCTAACGGACGGCCGCGGTGACTTGCATGTACCATCATGAAAACATGTCCATGTAATGTATACCCCCTTGAACCCCACTTTTATATAGCAAAACTGGGGTATGCAGGGGTATACCTATTTTTCTTATTTTTGCTCCAAAACATAGATTGTGGATACTCGTTAGAACCAGCTCGCCGACGCGGTTCTAACATGTACCCACAATCTATGTTTTGAGCAAAAATTAAAAAAAAAACATCAATTTTCTTCTAGTGAAAATTTTCATTTTTTACAACTTTAAAAATCTCTGTATAATGCATGGGCATGTTTTCGTAATGAGCTGAAAATTTTCAATTTTTAAAGCTCCAAAAATCTCTGTATATTGTATGGGCAAGTTTTCGTAATGATAATCGAAGATTGGATTAAAAGGCAAGAACTTAATTACAACTCTAATCTATTAATCCTAAAATTCAATCACATAGGTGTCATTTTAATGACCCCAATGTTTTGACACGCCTCGTGATCCCTGTGATGTTTGTTTTCACACCTTTGCCTTGATGACACGAGTTTCGGGTGTTGATGATAATTTCATCAATGAGCCGCGACTCGTTTAATCAATAAGCCGCGAGTCGTTTGATGAGACGATTAGAAGAACAAAGACAGGTAAGCACTGCTGCGGCGATCGAAAAAAGTGGTACGGCGGATACCATGGTCGGTCAAAAAAGTGGTCCGGCGCTCGCCGGACCTGCCGCACCGGCGACGACGGCCTTGCCTTCCACTGATTTCTAGAAACGAAAGGTCACCATACAAAAACATTCGGGATCCCATCCAAGTAGACAGGTGGTGGTATAAAATATAAGTTTACGGGCGACTATGCTTATTTTTGACGAAGGCAATGGGTGAGACCTTTTACAAAGTCGCTCATAAGTAGACACTCAGCATTGAAATAACGGTAAAGGGTGAAGTACGAGTTTGAGATGCGGGGAATCCCATGACCCCAATTAAACTAGGACACCGCGTTTCCGACCTTGTCTATATAGTAGCCCATAGACGAGGGTTGATTGAGGATTGATAGAAAAGGTTTTCAAGGTAAAATAATTGCATGAACATATCGTAAGGGTCTCCAAACGGGTGAAAATGAAAAAAAAAAAAAAAAAAAAAATGAGTCCAGTCGTCGAGCGCCTGTGGTTTATAACAAATACAGATGGCCCCATGCCTATAAATGATGAAAACCTTATGAAAGTCTTCTACCTCTGGACCTCAACGAAACTTGTATTGTAGCATCCGGGACTAGAGTAGTAAAATGTGACCCTGTGGTGAACTTGACCTACTATTTGGCAATGTCAACTTAGGTCGCCTATTATTTGAATGGCAAAATTTGTTGTAAATTACATTTATACATGTACATTTAAACAGGAATTGGGCAAATGAACTAATTATTAATGAGACTGAAATATAGAATTGGACACCAGGGGTGAAAAAAAAATAATAAGATATAAAATAAAACACTCGTACCACAGTTGGTTACACAGTTTAATGCTTGGCAGTAAAGATCCTTTGGGCATTAGCATGAAGGAGAGTGATTGTGCAAAATAATCTGTCACAAAATGACAGCGCATTATGCTTTATGTTTTTGGGGGGTGGGGGCATAAGCATTGCTTATTGACTTAGTTTTTAGCTCACCTGAGCCGTTAGGCTCACAAGGTGAGCTTATAGGATGGCCATGATCTGGCGTCCGTCCGTTGTCGTCGTCGTCCACCATTTTCAAAGATCTTCTCGGAAACCGCTTGGCCATTCAAAGACAAATTTTATATGAAGAATCTATAGGAAGGGGGAACCAATGTATATATAAATAATCCAGGTCACATAACCAAGATGGCCGCCATGCCCATATATGGTAAAACCCTTCAAAAATCTTCTACGGAACTGGTTGGCCGATTTCAAGGAAACTTGGCATGAAGCATTGATGACTCAAGTACTACAATGTATATGTAAATCATGACCCTGAGATGACCTTGACCTATTTTAACTGTAACTGAGTGGCCACCTATTGGGAAAATAGCTGCTCATTCGGCTTACGATATGTTTCATGGTATAAGTACCTGATTGTTAGTTTGGTTTTTTCCCACCTCGGTTTTTGGAGTGGGAATCTTTTTCTGATTGCGCCTTTTCCTGATCTTTGCCTACTTGTACCTTTTTACGGCAAGGTCAGCATAGGTCGCCTAAGCATTTGAATGGGGGAAAACTGTTAAAATGTTATTTAAAGGGAAAAACTTGCAAGAAATGAGCAACAGGACTAAATATTAATGATTCTGAAAACAAATTGACCCCAGGAGCTCATATGCCCCCACCCAGGGGCAATATACGCGTATATTACCATAATATTCAAACATCTTCTCCTCTGAAACTGCTTGGCCAATCAAAGCAAAATTTATATGAAGCATCTATAGGAAGCGGGAATCAATGTATATATGAATAATCCAGGTCACATGACCAAGATGGCCGCAATGCCCATATATGGTAAAAACCCTTCAAAAACCTTCTCTGGAACCGGTGGACCGATTTCAATGAAACTTACCATGAAGTATCGATGACTCAAGTACTACAATGTATATATAAATCATGACCCTGCGATGACCCTGACCTATTTTACGGCAAGGTCAACATAGGCCGCCAATGCATTTGAATGGAGAAAACTTTTAAAATGTCATTTAAAGTGAAAGTCTTGCAGGAAATGGGCAGTAGGACTTACTATTAATGATTCTGAAAAGAATTGGTCCCCAGGAGCTCATATGCCTCCACCCCGGGGCAGTATACACGTATATTTACATAATATTCAAACATCTTCTCCTCGGAAACCACTTGGCCAATCAAAGCCAAATTTTATGTGAAGCATTTATAGGTTCAGGTAACCAGTGTATATATAAATAATCCAGGTCACATGACCGAGATGGCTGCTATGCCCATATATAGTAAAAACCCTTTAAAAATCTTCTACTCCGGAACCAGTAGACCAATTTCAAAGAAACTTGGCATGAAGCACTGATGGCTAAAGTACTACAATGTGTATATAAATCATGACCCTGTGGTGACCTTGACCTATTTTACGACAAGGTCAATATAGGTCGCCTATGCCTTTGAATGGGTAAAACTGTTAAAATGTCAGTTCAAGGGAAAGATATGCAGGAATTGGCAAATGGACAGGATATTGATTATTATGAACGAAAAATGGCCCTAGAGCTTCATCTGCCCTTTTACTGGGGCTATTTTCCATAACATTCAAACATGTTTATTGGTATATACAATAGATCTCAGGTGAGCGTTTACAGGACCATTGGTCCTCTGGTTTAGTTATCTGCTGGTTTTGATGTCTTACAACGACAGATATGGAATTCTCGACTGCTAGCTTCGTAGTGTAACAATCTATCACTGAGTCAGTGCACTTCCCTGCCTTTGTACTTTTGAACTGAATGGTTCCTATGGTCATGTTTTTCCCACCAGAGCGTAGTGGGTGTCTGGAAGTAAATTGAAATAAACAAAATATCAGGACTTCAAAGATTCTGTCTAATGGAAAACCAACTGATTTGGTACCGACTCATTATCTTGCTGTGTCATCTTGGATTTTTTCATCTCCAAGTTTATTGGATTCACTGTTATTTACCAAATGCTTCAGAGAACTTGAAATACAGCTGATATATTATTAATTCTCAAGAGATGCATAAATAGGTATTTTTAATTACTTTAGCAAAAACATCATTATGTTATTTACGACAACAGGCAGATTAGAAATTAGATTTTGTGTCACTAAATAAATACATGTAGAAAAACAAATCAGACATCACATCCAGCAGATAACTAAAAACGAAAAGTCAGTAGGCAATGCTTATAAAACACACCCTCCCTTAAAAATACGGCAAAACGAGCTGTCATTTGGTGACAAAATATTTTTTTCAATCACTCTTCTTCATGCTAATGCCCAAAGGATCTTTACTGCCAAGCCATTAAACTGTAACCAACTGTGGTACGAGTGTTTTTTTTTTTTTTTTTTTTTTTTTTTTTTTTTTTTTTTTTGTTGTTGTTGTTGGTTTTCACCGCTGGTGTCCAAATCTATATATTTCAGTCTCACTAATAATTAGTTCATTTGCCTATTTCCTGTTTCAATGTATAAATGTAATCCCATTCGAATAATAGGCGACCTAAGTTGACATTGCCAAATAGTAGGTCTGGTCAAGGTCACCACAGGGTCACATTTTACTACTCTAGTGCCGGATGCTACATACAAGTTTCCTTGAGTCCAGAGGTAGAAGACTTTCAGTTCGGCGAGTACAGTGCGATACGATACGGTAAGATCGATGCGATCAATACGGTGCGATTACTTGTGATACGGTACGATCAGTACAGTGCAATACTGTACGGCAAGTACAGCGGGATATGGTACGGTAAATACGGCGCGACACGGTACGACACTGCATGGTTAGTACGGCGAGATACTATTCGAAACGGTACTATTAGTACGGAGCGACACAGTTCGGTAATTACGGTGCGATACGTAACATACATAAACCGTACCTTATTTACCTTTTCGTGTTTAACATACCGTTTCTGCAGTAGCGAATCTACTTATAGCAAAGTACTTGACGCAAGGTTTTGCACCGTCTTAACCTTACTGTATAGCGTCGCACTTTGTGTGCCGTGACACACCGTACTTACCGTACCGTATCAAACCGAGCTCACCATACTGTAGCTCTAATATCGTATTGTACCATATCGCATCCTTCTCATCGTATAATATGGTACAGTATCGCACCTTAATCGAAACGCATATCGAACTCACAACATTTTCACTCCACCGTATATAACCTACTGCACTGCACCTAACCACCGCATCATAAATACCGCACCGCATCGCCCCTTACCGCACTTAAGCTGCATTACCGTATCGCACCGCACGATACCGTTCCTATTTTGCAATGTACGGCACAAATCGCACTCTTTCTCGACGTACTGTTTTGCACCGTACCGTAGCGATCGTGCCTTTTCGCACCGTGCCGTACCAACCGTATCGTTTTGCAACGTAATGGAGAAAGGAAACAAGATCCACCTTTGACACGACAATAAACATTAACTGAATTACACAATACTAAATCTGAGCAAAGATATCCTACTCGTACACGTTCATTTTTCTCAACCTCTGTAATATTTGAAAGTTCTATCCGTATTTATGAGAACTGGTAAAATCAATTACCTCCAGCATTTTACTGGCCGTTCCAAGTCGGTTCCGCTGTTATTTATTTCCATGCTTTCTGACTCTTACGGTCACCTTTTTGCTGTAGATATACTCGTCACTTCTGTATTTATTTGGTTGAAGCCAGTCGGATGGCTACTTTGTTGGAAAAGAGCCAGTCATCTTGCTGTTCGTGTGTGATGTAACATTGTTGTAAAATTGTGTTCGGTACTTTCCCGCATTAATTGTACGATCTCTGCGTACATTTATTTCTTACTTTGCAACTTAGGCAAGTTGCAATCACTACGTCCTGGTTTCCATGGACTCTTTTTTTCTTTGTCGCAGAAAAATATTCTCGTGTGAACTCAATTCTGTTGCGAAGTTTCATTGTCAAATATCCGTGACATAGGTGAGCGAGCTAAGTAATAGTATATAAGTTATATTTGCTGTGAGTGAACCTATTTACTCATTGCCAAAGTTTCTGTGGCAAATAACCTTCGTCAAGGAAACATTGCATTGTCGTGGAAACCAGGCCTACCATAGCGGTTGACCCAAGTTGCAATTTATCATGTGTATAGTCCGCATCCTTTTGATCATTAGTCGATTGATGGCGGCCATTCTCAGTGTCCCTTGTCACGGATCTTGAACTCGTTCTTATGGAACGGCTTACATGTAATTGAATGAATTGATATATCTTTTTCTCCAGTTTGTGATCCATACGTTATTCCACAACCACTATAACCATTCATAAGCTTGATAAATGAGCAATCAAATGCGAGGTCGGGCAATATTTTCTGATTCATTAGCTTTAGTGGATTTTTCAATTTATCTCCTTATGTAATTCGTCTTTCTTCAGTCTGGGAGGCAACCTTGTTACCATTTACAATCTCGATATGTAGAAAGGTTCCTCTTGTAATTCCGATTGACAAAAAGGTACAAGTAGGCAAAGATCAGGAAAAGGCGCAATCAGAAAAAGATTCCCACTCCAAAAACCGAGGTGGGAAAAAACCAAACTAACAATCAGGTACTTATACCATGAAATATATCGTAAGCCGAATGAGCAGCTATTTTCCCAATAGGTGGCCACTCAGTTACCTTTACTTAATTAAAAATATGAAAACACACATAAGGCGCCAACAGCACAAAAAATGTTAAACACCAAGACATAAAACAAAAAGAACCACCACAGAAGTATCGCCTTGGAACGATCAGTAACACAAAGTTACTGGCGGGCTTAAACCGGTTTTACAGGATCCTAACCTCACCCTCAGCTTCTGCAGTGGTTCATAACATTTAGTTAGTTCTTCGGTCCTCGTGGTGAATCTCTAACTAGTCAATGAATCATCAAGAACAAACAAATAAATCATGATAAACATCCTGATGAATCAAAAACAATGACTCACAGATTGAGTAAGCTGCCCGACGATGGAGATCCCGGGGCGCCGAATAACCCACTAACTCCGGAGCAAAAGAAAAACACCAGTTGGACCCCGGTGGGCCAAGCAACAGACAAGAAGCTCCGGCCCCAACCAACTAAAATGAATAGCTTTAAGTCGAGGCCATCATAGAGTCTGACGCCCGACCCACCGGCGTGCAATTAAAGAAGGCAGCATAGTTATCAACCATGATTGGATTAAAAACTAAGCATGCAGACTGTCGCATAACATTCAAGTTATAACCTATACGTCTGTAACGTGCTATGATTTTTCTGAACTGAAAAGAAAAATCATTAATTCCTATAAGTTTCTTAAATTTGTAAACCAAGTCACCATAAAATTCAGGTTCCGAAAGGCCCTCACTTAAAAGCGTCTTTAACCCAACATTATATTTGGAAATCAATTCATAGTGTCTACGATAAAATTTAGGAAAAGTGTTTCGAAGTTTATGATACCGAAAGCCCTGTTGGAGAAGTTTGGCCGTTAAACATTTATTTCGAGCGTTGAAGTCTATAACATGATTGCAGACTCTAGCAAACCTAATAAGTAGCGAAATGTATACGCCATAAGAAGCACGGCGAGGAACGTCACCATCCAAAAACGGAAAGTTTACTATATCAAAGTCAAAGTCATCGTCACATGTCACACCCGAGAAAAATCTTTTTAACATGACTTCATAATACTTGTCGTTTCTGAACTGTGCATACTCTTGAAAAAGCTTAAGCACGTGCTTATCATCAGTAGATTGTTATAAGCAATGATGTAAGGCTTAAAAGATCTGATACCCTCATAGTAGCTTTTGTGTGGCGGCTAGGCTTTAGTTAGGTGTAGTTATTTAACAATCCGATCCATTCAACACTTTGAGCTTATAAATTCTGGTTGACATCAAAGTGAATTAACTCATATAAGCCTGGCGTCTTTTTTATGGGGCATAGGCAAACAGCATAGCCCCAGATGGGATGCTGCGTTCTGTTCGGGGTTATTCTGTTTGCACAGAGAAATTGCATCGAAAAATGAGACTAAAAAAAAAAAAAAAAAAAAAAAAAAAAAAAAAAATCACTCCTATCACCACTAAACATTAAAGTGGACTCATCCAATTGATAACAATGGGAGAATCCATTCGTCAAATATGGGTTAAACCTTTAAAACGGAAAAACTTTTTGCTCTACTTTATCTGGAATTATAATAGAGCCTTTTCTTCCAGAAAACATCACGTCTCTTGTTTATCATGCATGGATGTATAGTATTAGATTGCTGTTAAAGCTTTGTATTTTTAAAACGTACAGGCTTCAATTTGAGCCGCGTCATGAGAAAACCGGATTTTGCCTATGCGAAAACAAAGACGCAGATCAGCTTCGCAGTAACTGCGAAGCTGATCAGCGCCTTTGTTTCCGCTACTCGGATAGTACAAATCCTTTTGTTCTTTTATCAAAAATTCCAAGCTTCTAGCCATATTCGGTGACTGTACAGGCCGGTTTGTGTCAGACCTGATCGGAAACCCCGAAGACCGGTTTTCTCGCGTCACGGATCATTTCATAATGCGTGGTATCATTGATGGTAGCCGGCCTCATTACGAAAACTTGCCCATGCAATATAAAAAAAAAATTTCAGGAGAAAAACAAAAAGAATATTTCATCGGAAAAAAATATATTTTAACTATTTTCGCTCGAAACATACATTGTGGGTACACGTTGGAACCGCGTCGCCGAGGCGGTTCTAACGAGTACCCACAATGCATGTTTCGGATCAAAAATAAGAAAACATAGGTGCACACACATATCCCAGTTTTGCTGTATAAAAGTGGGGTTCAAGGGGGTACACGTTTTCCTGATGCGATTCAAAACGCTCCGGACCGACAACCCAATATTCTCTTCTTTTTTTTTCTGCGAACAATAAACCTTTATGGCAAAGCGTATATGTACACTAAGAATGGTCGTTCGCGTCTCACTAATTAGAAAGACAATTTGTATTTCTTGACTCTTAAGATTGTTCATGGGTGTGTATGAGTTTTTTAATGTCTGACTAGGCCAATTGTAGCGCTAAACTGTCGGTGACAAATAAAGTAAGTCAACGTTGAAGAGAATGGCGACAGCCAGTTGACTCTGGCTTTGCGCTTTTGTGCTTTCTTTCAGCTTCACAGATTCTCTTTTCGTAATAATGAGTTGTTCTATATTAGAATCAAATAATCTGATAACTAAAAAGAAGGTTCTACATGTAATTACCTTTGCAAAATCGCACCATTTCCTAGAAATATCAGGGAAATAGCCCGGAAGCGCATTCTCTTGTTTCGTTATCATTTTCATGAAGATCCGCTTTACTTATGATTATAAGTATTATATTACAAAATACGGTTTCGCATAATTGCGGTTTCACCGGATATGTATGCGGAAATTTAGATGTCTGCATGTTTCAAGAAAACTTAATCAAACTTTAATAACGTGTTCAAACAAAACAGTATAATAGTCAATATTGCATTACTTATGGAATGACCCACGTATTAATTTGATCCATCTACATATTCAAAAGATACAGACTTACAAAAACTTTAACCAAAAACTTTCACACAAAATGTCCATGACCTTGACCTCAAGGTCACTCAGGTGGGTTGTAATGGCGCAGCATAAAACTTCAGACCAATATCTATCAATATGCAAAGTATCAACTTGATCCGACTACACATTCAAGAGATATAGACTTACAAAATTTAAATAACACAAATCTTTTAAATCCGTGACCTTCATCTCAAGGTCACCCAGGTGGGTCGTGATGGTACAGCATACAACTTGTGGAATCTTTGAAACTAGAATATAAGCTAACATTTTGTAAAAAGAATGTAGGTTTCGTGTATAACGTAGGCATACGTTTAAAATTATACAAACAGTTTAACGAGACCCACCCCCAGCGATTCATGAGGTCATTCATATCACTGACCGTTCAAAGGCAATACGTCTGTTGTGGTTCTAATCTGCTAATTGTACAATGTTTTGGTGTTTATCGTTTGTACTGGTTGCATCTTATTGTCACAGAGACGACCGAAGGCTAGTGCAGTCTGACCATTAACCACTTGGCCATTAACACTTCCAACCCTTTGACTGAAATTTCAGCTATTTACTGTGTCAAAACTAAGCAAAATAAATAGTTATTGACAAATAAGCACTGTATGTAGGTCACCTTGACACTCTGTCTCTAGCCACTGTACCGCAAGCGCTTCCCAAGCTTATATTCACAGACCCGAAATGCAGTTACCATTTCCATGTTTATTCAGAGAACAAAACATATATGATAGTTCGTCTCTCACTTATGAGAAAGACCATCATTATTTCTTGAATAGTGCTGATGTGTGTTGGTGAGTTCTTTGATGGCTGACTAGGCCAATTCTGGCTCTAAACTGTCGGTTGCAAGTAGAGCAAGTCAATGTCATAGAGTCTGCTGGTGGCACATTTGTTTTGGCTTTGCGCTCTCTTCGCTTTCTTTCAATTTCACAGATTCTCTTCTTTTCATAGAGAGCTGCTCCTTTGTTGACGAGACCTCGCCACTTTGATCGCTCCTGTGCAGTCTGTTCCCAGGACCCCATTGGTATTTCGAAATCCTTCAGAGAGGCTTTGAGGGTGTCTTTGTAGCGTTTCTTCTGGCCACCTTGAGAGCGCTTTCCCTCCTGTAGTTCTCCATAGAAAACTTTCTTTGGAAGTCGCGCATCAGGCATTCTTATAACATGGCCAGTCCATCTTAGCTGTGCTAGCTTTAAGACTGTATGCATGCTTTGCATCCCTGCTTTCCTCAGGACCTCTGTGTCTGGAATCTTGTCCTGCCACTTGATTTTTAACAACTTTCTCAAACAGCTTAAGTGGAAATGGTTAAGTCTCTTTGCATGGCGTTGGTATACTGTCCAGTTCTCACATGCATACAAGAGGGTTGGCAGTACCACAGCCTTGTAGACTTTCAGCTTGGTGTCAAGCTTGATTCCATTTCGCTCCCAGACATTTGCACGGAGTCTTCCGAATGCCACACTAGCTTTTGCAATTCTGGCAGTGATCTCATCATCAATATGCACTGCTCTGGAGAGAGTGCTTCCCAGGTAGGTGAACTTGTCAACAACTTTCAGTTTTTGCCCATTCACAGTGATGGTTGGTTCATTATATGGTTTTCCGGGGGCTGGTTGGTGTACAACCTTTGTCTTTTTTGTGCTGATTGTGAGATCATAGTTATCACATGACTGTGAGACTTGATCCATGGCTCTTTGCATTTTTGCCTCTGTGTTGGCATTCTTATCCATATCATCTGCATAGAGGAGCTCATCTAGCACATCAGTCTGGACCTTAGTTTTGGCTTGCAACCTTCTGAGGTTGAATATGTTGCCATCAAAACGGTACCTGATTGGAAAACCAGTGTCACTGTCCTGAAAAGCATACATAAGCATGGCAGAAAACATCATGCTGAACAGTGTTGGTGCCAGAACACAGCCTTGTTTGACCCCATTTGTTACTTCAAATGGTTCAGAGAACTCTCCATCATTCTGCACACGTGCCTGCATGCCATCATGAAACTGCCGCACCATAGCTATGAATCTTGGTGGACAGCCAAACTTGGCCATGATTTTCCAGAGTCCATCACGACTAACAGTGTCAAAAGCTTTGGTGAGGTCAACAAACGCCATGTATAGATCTACATTCTGTTCTTGGCATTTCTCCTGAAGCTGTCTTGCTGTGAAGATCATGTCTATTGTCCCTCTGTCTTTTCTGAATCCACATTGACTTTCAGGGATAAGTCCCGTCTGATCAAGATGAGCATTCAGACGATTCAACAGAATTTTTGCAAGTATCTTCCCAGCAATTGATAGGAGGGAGATGCCTCTGTGATTGTCACAGACTTGAGGATTTCCTTTCCGCTTGTATAGGTGGATTATGAATGCATCCTTAAATTCTTGTGGGATAGCCTCCTTCCTCCACATACAGTGAAACAACTCTGTCAGTTTCTCTGCCATGGGTAGCCCCCCAGCCTTGTAAACTTCGGCAGGAATTGCATCTGCACCTGGGGCTTTGCCAGATGATAGTTGTTGAACTGCTTTTCTTGTTTCCGTAACGGTAGGAAATTCATCTAACAGAACATTGCACTCTATCTGTGGAAGTCTGTCGATTGCATCCTGATTGATGCTTGATGGTCGATTAAGCACACTATTGAAGTGTTCTGCCCACCTTTCCAAGATAGCTTCTTTATCTGTGAGAAGAGTGTTTCCATCTGCACTGAGCAATGTGGTGGCTCCAGAACTCTTTGGACCATAAATGGTTTTCAGTGCATCATGAAATTTCTTCATGTCCTTTCTATCCGCAAAAGACTGAATTTCTTCTGTTTTCTTCCTCAGCCAGGAATCTTGCATGTCCCTAAGCTTGGTCTGGACTGTCTTACAAATGTTGCTGTAGGCTGCTTTCTTTGATACTGAGCTAGTATCATCTTGATGTGCCTTGAGCAAACGGTGCTTTTCTTCAAGAAGCCTCTGAATTTCATCATCATTCTCATCAAACCAGTCTTGATGTTTGCGAGATGGATGGCCTAAGGTGCTTGCAGCTGAAGAAAGAACTGTTTTATGGAAAACTGTCCAGTTTTCTTCGGGGTCCTCTGAACTGAGATTCATTGCATCCAGTTGGTTGCAAATGTCTGTTAAGAAATCTTGTCTCATGCTGTCTTTATTCAGCTTTGAGACATCCAGTCTCTTAGGAGCTTTCTTGCCTTGAGGTCGCCTCGCAGGCTGTATTCTTAGGTTGAGTTTGCTGACAACCAGTCTATGATCTGTCCAGCAGTCTGCACTACACATAGTCTTTGTCACTTTAACATCCTGCCTGTCTGTTCTCCGCACTATGACATAGTCTATGAGATGCCAGTGTTTGGAACGGGGATGCATCCAGGATGTTTTGTTCCTATTAGGTAGACGGAAGACTGTGTTGGTCATTAGGAGATCATGTTCAGCACACTTCCTGAGAAGCAAGAGACCATTGCTGTTGCACTTTCCAACCCCTTCTGGACCTATAACTCCTTCCCAGGTCTGGTGGTCTGTACCCACTCTGGCATTAAAGTCGCCAAGAAGGATAAGCTTGTCTGTGCGGGGTGTTGCAAAAATAACATTGTCTAGGTCATCATAGAACTTGTCCTTGACCTCATCTGGATTGGTCATTGTGGGTGCATAAGCACTGACAATAGTTGCATGTTTATTGCCTGACAGAGGAAGTCTCAATGTCATTAGACGGTCATTAATGCCTTTTGGCAATCCTGACAGCTTACCAACAAGTTCTGTTTTGATGGCAAAGCCAACTCCTGCTTCACGCCTCTCTTCACTTTTGCGTCCACTCCAGAAGAAGGTGTATCCAGCACCAACTTCTTTGATCTCCCCAACATCTGCGAACCGAGTCTCACTCAATGCAGCTATCTGTATATCATACCTCCCAAGTTCTCTGCCCACAAGGGCCGTTCTACGCTGTGGTCTATCTGACCCAGCACTATCCATTAAAGTGCGCACATTCCATGCGCCAATCCGTAAGGGGATTACTCTAGCTTTTTTCTTTGTATTTCGACCGCTTAAGGGGATCCCCGCTGATCGCGGTTAACCAGCCAGGGGGTTTGAAGCAGGCAATTGTTTAGGACACCTTTTCTAGCCCCTTCCCCATGCTACGGGGGTGAGCAGTGCGGTCCTAAATAGGTCTGCTCAGTCACTCAGCCGACTGCCGAATTCTGCTTACTGCTTCTCCTCACAGAAAACGACCATTAGAACTGAGCCGCCTGTGTGCAGGTCTGCAACTACAGCTCCCAGTGTGTCCTACACCTGCTGCTTCGCCACTCGCCCATCGCCACAGGACTTTGTAGGTATGTGGGTGCAAGTGTGATGAAATTGTTGTGTATGCAAGTGCTTGTGTGTTGAGAAATAAGATGACATGCGCTATGAAAATTGGATTATAGTGAGGAAGAGGTGCGCAACGTCAACCTCACTCTCTAGTCCTCGCCCAGCTGCGCCCAGAGGCAAGACACAGGTCAAGACGTCTGGAGTTGGGTTTGGATGCAGTGGATGACCGTAACATCTTTAGTGCCTTGTCACGCTCTGCATGTTCCACAACATGTTGCTGTATCGCTTTCTGAACCGTTGAATCAGATGATTTCTTCCGCTCCATCTACCGAAACAGTCTTTGCATATCTGGACTAGGCATATCCAGACACACAGGTTTGATTTTGGAGTTTCCTTCTCCTAGATGAATTGCTGGCCACAGCTGAAGAGCTCCATCTACCCTTTCTTAGGTTTTGTTTAGAGACCTGTAAACTCCTAGGAGGGCTGTCAACCAAGACTAATGAGTTCCCCCTGCCCAGCTAGATTTTGTGTAGAGAACTAGCTTAACTCCTAGATGAGTTGCCTTCCAAGGCTAACGAGCCCCATCTGCACCGCATGACAACAGGTAGTACTGATTAAATGTTACAGTAGCAGTTAAACTGACCTGACAAAACATATATATAGTGGAGATGGAAACGTCAGGATTTTGAGACAATCCTGCACTTCCGGATATAAGTATGAGACTTTCAGAATATGTTCTTCAAACATTTCTAATAAATATTTTCTCGTTAGCCATCTCGAATTTTTCCATTTTCAAGGTGGCTAACGCAAATTTTCAAGATGGCTGTCAAAGTCAATAGATTTTACGATTAATTGACAAATAATACTTCTTGAATTTGCAAAAGGGTGGATTTAATTGAACTGCTGATGGTCATTGCTTAAACAATTGCCCTGGGACTCGTCACCGGGTCCATGAATGCCATAAAACTGTTTTTGTGAAAATATTTTACCGTAAATTGCCATAATTTCAGCATCACTCAACAAGAACACATTCATATGGATCATTACAGGCCCCTGTGTGAAAAGACACAAGATAAAAGATGATTTAACCAGTACAAATACTTATAATATACTCGACTGTTCTTTAAAAGTTGAACAACTGATATTTTTTTTATTTTAAATCGTAGTAGTATAGGGGTATGTTTAGCTACAGCCAACATGTCGGATGGTCAATATTGTTTTTCTTCCATGTATTTACTGTAAATTCGGAAATTTTCGCGTGACTTTTATTTCGCGATTTTTCTATTTCCGAATTATTAGCGAGTTCTTGAATTCGCGAGTGAGTGTCCATGTATTCTATAAAGTTTATAGTGACTCTTTATTAGCGAGAACCTTGAATTCGCGAGGCAAGCAATTCGCGAATATTAGCGAAAATTAAGTTCTCGCGAATATTTCCGGATCTACAGTAATCATTTTTTTTTCAGTCATGCCTGCACTGAACTTACACTACCTGGGTATGATTCAGTTCTGTGGTGAGTTAATGTGTCTTGCTCAAGGGCATAACACCGCGCCCCCGGGGGTGACCAATCCCAGGATCTCTCGATGCAGATTCAGACGCCATACCACAAGGCTTCGCACTCGCTAGGTCAAAATTGTAGGAAATTTAATATTTAACATGGATTTATGTAAATCACCTTTATTAAGCTATCAATATTGTCTCCCAAATACTGCGATGATAGTGATACCATTAAAGATTGGCAGAGCGATGTAATCCTGGGTCAGCTGGACAACAGCGTAAAACAGTCACTTGTTAGTCACAGTTTAGCTATACTGGGCGAGACTTAGTTTGCAGAGGCTATGGAAAAAGAGTTGGTGCCGGCTGAACCTTATTCTAGTTGGTTGGTTGGTTAGTTGATTGGGGTTTAACGTCCCACCAACAGCTAAGATCATATGGAGACGGGACCTCGGTTTATAGTCCCATCCGACGGACTGGAGAAGCCCGAGATCGAACCTGCGACCCCTGGTTTACAAGGTGAGTGACATAACCACTGCACCACGGAGGCTTCTCCTTATTCTAGTGTGGAGGCAAAAGTGAGAAGAGTCATAAAGAGAAGTGGGCTTTGCCATTGAAACAGAAATTGATTGTAAGCTGTCAGTACTGTCATAAGGCATCAATGACCACCTAATGACTTCGAGATTTCCTCTGACGGGCAATAAATATGTCAATATTGTCCATATTATACACCTACCATGATCAGTCCAGATGAAGTGATATACAAGTTAACACAATGGGTGCATCTGCGATCCAAACACGGGCGTCACATAAACTATGTCATAGTGTTGAGAAAAGATTGACAGGGTGTCAGAGTTACAAATGTAATGTGGAGCAGAGTGCCGGATAGATTATTGACTGGTGTCATCAAACACAAGCCTTGGAGACGTTTAAGGCAAGAAATCTCCTTAGAGACTTGGTGTCTCGAAATTGAATCAAGATAGAATGTTACATTTGCACCCAACTGGGTGCAATCAATCTCAGTTTGAAGGACCCAGAAGAAAACCGGATCATTCTTCAGCTATAGAAGTTTTAGGACATCCATCTCGAAAACTCAAATACTGGTTTGATGAGAATGGTCAAGATATTCGGAGGCTTCTCGAATCTTGAGGAACAACACAAGAATTAAGATGATACTAGCTCGGTATTCAAGAAGGCAAACCAGCAGCAATATTTGTCAGTCAATATAAAAACTTAGAGACATGCAAGATTCTTGACTGAAAAAGAAAGTAAATGAAATTCAGTTGTTTGCTTGATAAATACCAAGCTGTCATAGATGCAAGACAATACAATATAAAAATGATCTTTCGGAAGCAGTAGAAATGATTAAAGGGAGGTAGTATCGGTTATATTGAACAGTATGGGGTACTGAATTGTCATCAGTGATCATTTATAAACAAGCGAAAATATCCTTCAAATTTAAAACAAATACGCAAGGTAAGTTTAAAGGAGTCTCAAGCATTTCAACAAACTCTCAGCTGGCAAAATTCCATGTTCAAATGCAAGTCCTGCTGCAGTCTGGGGGCTATCCATGACAGCGACTGAGAGGGCTGTTTCACCGTGGCTGCGTGGAGGAAGGAAGAATTCCCACAAGACATCTCACACAGAAAGCAAATCCTGAAGTCTTTGTGAGACAGGATTTATTCCGGATAGTCAATGCTGATTCAGAGATGATAGGAAGACAATAGATGATTTTCATATAGCAAGACAACGTGATGAGAAATGTCAAGAACAGAAAGCAGACCTATATAATTATGACGCTTGTCAACTTCACCAAAAATTTAAGCAAAGTTGTGATAGACTTGTGAATATATGGGCTGTAAAATAATCATGGTCAATTGGTCATCGTGTGCGAATGATGATATGCATGCACATGACGATGTGGAATTCTATTAAACTTGTGATATGACAAATGAGGCCAAACAGGGCTGTGTTATGGCGGCAATACTGTTGTGTATGATATTATTTGCAATGCTCATTTTGATGGAAAGTTATTCAACCAACGGAAGTTGAAGAATAAAATTAAGGTGCACATAGATGTGCTGGATGACATACTCTATGCAGATGATATGGATAGGGTAAATGGCTAAGAATTCCAGCTCATAGGCATAAATGCATGGTGCAAAGGATCTGCATGGAATATCCTGTGAACCTTTCAGTCAACAAAAAAGACAAATTATGTGCTCGAATCGGCACCCGGAAAGCTGTACAATGATCCGCTAGTCACTGTGAATTGACAAATGTTTATTTATTTAATAAATTCATCTACCCTGGAAGATGTTTTTCCAGAACAGTGCACATTGATGAGCAGCAAAAGCCAGTGTGGCATTTGGAAGAATATTTGCAAATGTATAAGCGAAATGAATCAAAGATTGATACGAAGCTGAAAGTCTACATGGCTCAGTCAACTCTCCTATATGCACGAGTTGGCTATTATTCCAACATCATCAAAGAGATCACCATGTCTACTTAAGGTGCTTGAGAAAACTGTTAAAATCAAGCGTTAAAATAAGCTAACAGACACAGTGGTCGAGAGAAATCAAGGACTCAAAACATGCAAATGGTATTATGGTTGCACAGCTAAGATGCACCAACTTTATATAGGAATGTCTGATGAGCAACATCTAAAATGTTTTCTACAGAGACTTATAGGATGGAATGCACACTCAATGTGAAAAGAGGAATGCTACAAAGACACCCGCAAAGCCTCATTAAGAATTAAAGACACGGAAAAAGTCTTGCAACCAGGCTGCATGAATCAATCAAACTGGTGCTACTCCTCCGACAGAACAGCAACACATTATGAAGAAAATAGAATCCGTGACGCTGTAAGCACATAAATGAAATCCAGAATGATTGAAACTTCCAAATAGACTTCCTTTACCGTCAATGGAAAGGTAAGAGCCTAAATTGTCATATTCATCCACTATCAAAAATATACTATTAAAGATTAAAAATATGCACAGAAATTTTTATATGATACATTAAAGATGAAAAGTATTAGTAGTGCATGCACTTGTTGTTGTTTCTGTTGTCTCGTTGGTGTAAACAAAAACTATTTGGAAGCATCAGTAGCCAGCATAAGATTATTGCAATCCTAATCCTAAGTAGCACTTTTTGGCTGTATATAGTTCATTTCATGTTAAAATCGTTTATCATGATTTTTATAATAATAATAATAATGATAATAATAATAATAATAAGTTAACGAAGAATTAGAATTGTTTTATCAAAGTGTGCGTGCAGAGCAAAGTGTATTTGCCTTATAAATTTCATATTTCCCATTAAAGGTTAGAAACTTCATGATTCTGCATAAAAGGCCAGTTCTAATCAGTTTCAATTTTGCCCCTCAGGAACCTCATAATTCAAATAGACCTTATTTCCAATACCCATTAAAATTGAAACTATGTTATTCATGACTTGAGTAAAGGCAATAATAACTATTTAATTTAGTTTTGTTTCAATTAAGTATAAGAAGAGTTTTTGTTGCAAAACAGCTATTTCAACATAATTTCCTTACTTTTCCCCATTGTGGGCCCCTTCTAAAATCTCACAAAGGCAATATTGACTCATTTAAATACTTATTTATTTGCAAATATTTCAATTTACTCTGCTGAAGTTCAATTTTAAAGTTAACTATTTCACGTTCAGTTATTTCACTTCATGTTCATTTAATATATGTTCATTCCCGACTCGCCCTGTTGATGTAATGAGTCCAGGTATACTGTTCCACGTTGATGACCACTGCGACTGTCAGATGGAAAGCATGCTTATGATGATATTCGTATTTCCCAAAACAGCAAAGTCTATTTCAAATTCAGTATCTGTATTTCATGACGTCATATTAGCCCTTACACGGTTACAATGTCCCAATATGGACGTGGACCTCCATACTAATGTTCTTTCACACCATGAGTATGTACATCACTGTAGCCGTTTTCTACAGTTTATGAAACACTCTGGAATTTCAGGTCCCCTTTAATGCTGATGGGTTGGATATGGACACTAGTGACAATAAATGTCCTGATCTAGAGCTGATTTCTCCAATCCCATTTTAAAAGGGCTAAAAGAAACAAAATGCTGATTTTAGGATCAAATATTTGGGAATCCATACTTATTTTGAGCAGTATAGTTCATTTCACTTTTCTAAATGTCATTATTTGAATTATGCAGTATTTCAGAGTCACTATAAATTTGCAGATGAAACACACATTCCAGGCAAAAATAAAAAAAATAAAAAATAAAATAAAAACTTATTAGCTAATGAAATCTGCCTCAAAATTTTGATATTGCATGAAAATTGAGTTTAAACCTTGAAGCATTTCACAGCTAGGACACATTGTCTGTAAGGACTTGAAAATTTGGACCAAAGGGACAATTTTGGCATTTCACAGACAACTTGAAATGAAAGTGTTCCATTTCTAATAAATAAAAGCATTAAAATTTAAATGCATGTATATTGGACTCTTTGCACTAAGGAACAAGGCCATTAGCAATTAAAATGGGCAAGGGAAATGAGTATTTCAAACAATTTCAAATATACCTCTGTTCCAGCCCTTTTTCTCTTCAGAGCTCTTTCTCGTTCAACATCTCAGCATAAAATGACACTCACAAAACAGGTTTGCAGTTTTCAAAACGCACGCCTGAGGTTACTGAAGCGTTGAAGCATTTAACAATGGATTACCATATTTAAAGTACCAAATTGGGATAGGTAAAATAACATAGGTTTTTACCTGGATTATTGAATACTTTCCAAAAATTGGTACCCCCAAAAACCCATGTAAAAATGCCTGATTTCAGCAGTCCCCAATAAAATAAAATAATATTATCTTAATTGTGACATTTATGTATATTTTCATTTATTTAGTTTAGTCCGTGTAATTGAGTGGCCACCTTTTGGAAGAAGCTGCTCACTCGGATTTGTTCTATTCGTGTAAGTACCTGATCGTCATTTTTTATACTTATTTTTTTTCTCAACATGGTTTTTCGAGAGGGAATTTCTTTCTCATTGCATCATTTCTTGATAATTGATTACTTTTTGCCTTTTCTAAAGTTGTCCATTTCTAGCCAGTTACGATTGTTCACAAACAAGAGAAGTTGTCAATTTTAATATTTAAGAATAATGCTGGTTTATTCAAGTTAATAAAATTTTACAACTGTATTCCGTGTAAACTGACAAATTGTTGATGAATGGAGCATCCCAAGCAAACGTGTGTTTGTGAATTACCATATATTACAATAACAGTTCCGTCTTGAAGTCGACACTGCTAAAACGTAACAATGTCAATGTCTAAATGCACCATATTTCAGGTCACATTCAACACCAGGATAGATATTTGACCCAACTTAAGGTCAGACGAATATGAGCTACTTCATTAGCTATAGTGTTTTTCACCATTTGTTTTACGGACAATAGCATCTTCCGGTCATAACCTATTTATAAGACTCGTTTATATATCAACTTAATACGAGGTGATAATTAAAAGCTGTAAGAATTCGGTGGTATGTGAAATTCACAGTTCTTAGTGATAATACTCCCACTTAATATATTTATGGGTGTCTTGTACTAAATCAATCACACTGAGCTGGGGGAGGTGGTGAAGCCAAATATGAGCCACACCATGAGAAAACCGGATTTTTGCATTATGCGAAAACAAATGCGCAGATCAGCTCTGCAGTAACTGCACAGCTGATCAGCACCTTTGTTTTCGCTATACGGATATGGATAGGTGCAGTCAATGCATAACATTTATTGAAATAAAGTAACATAAGAAATCCTGATTATTTCGTTTTCGCAAACACTTCAATGTTATTGTAATGGAAGTACTACATGTTCATGGGTCGGAAGTGTTTGCGAAAACAAAATAACCTGGATTCCTTATGCCACTTTCTTTCAATAAATGTTCAATTTCTGCATTGACTGCACATATCTATCAGTCAATAGAGTAAAAGTTATAGGGGAAAACTCAAATTTCTCATCTCAACTTCGGACAAAATTTCATTGTGCGTCACCCATTCCGTACCACGTGTTTCTCAGCTGTGCAAATGAACCTTATTCAAGAAAAAGTGACGGTCTTTCTCACTGGTGAGAGACGAACGACCAATGACAGGGAAATGGTTAACCTCAATCGACCATTCCTTTCCCCTCTGGTGTTTAGAAAAATGCCAATTTCATTTATTTTGGCACTCCATAAACCTGCAATTTCATCAACACGCAATCACGAAAACTTGCCCATGCAATATACAGAGATTTTTTTTTTTTTTTTTTTTTCAGAAGAAAAGGTTGAAAATTTCATTGGATTTTTTAAAATATTTTTAATATTCAATATATCATGCCGAGGCGGTTCCAACGAGTACCCACAATGTATGTTTTGGATCAAAAATAAGAAAATTAGGTATACCCCTGCAAACCCTAGTTTTACTATATAAAAGTGGGGTATAAGGGGGTATACATTACATGGACATGTTATCCTGATGCAATATTTTGCTGATTTGACACGTTTACCTCATTAACGTAAGCCTCTTAAATAGCAAATCTGTTTAGACTGCAAAACAGATGAAACAGAAATCACAAATCAAGATGAAATAGCACAATCCATCACAAAAACTGGCCCATGCAATAAACAGAGAATTTTTAAGTTTTAAAAAGTGAAAATTTTCAGCTGAAAATGTTTGATAATTTTCTTATTTTTTGCTCAAAACATAGATTGTGGATACATGTTAGAACCACCTCTCCAAGTAACCACAATCTATGTTTTGGAGCAAAAATTTGCATACCCCTGCATACCCAAAGTGGGGTTCAAGGGGGTATACGTTTCACTGACATGTTTTCTTGATGTTGCACCATGAATAGGGACTGACGTATCATTATTTTACAACAGAAGTTATAACAAACACATTTTTCTTTAAAAGAATCGAAATACACAATACATGTAGATGTTTTCATTACACACTAGGCGATACGGGGGAGAAATGCTCGATAATTTTTAGGTTTTCTTGTCTAACAATGTCACATCAGGGTAGGGTTTTAAACACTGTAAGACTTCCTTTGAGTGTTCATTTTTACACATCATCGCGTCTGTAACGCAGACAGCGTAATTGACGAGAAACTCTTCTCAGTGTATAGTTAACTGCACTACAGATGACCCTTAGATTGGTGCGTATTGCATGTATGTAAATTTGTCGGTAAATGATAGATGCCTGTACGAGAGTTTTCAGATTGAACATAATTTGGCAAGGTCTGCGACACGTTCTGCTATTTAAACATAGGTATTAATACCTAGTAATCGCTCGGGTGAGACAGTCTGGACTTTGAAATAGAGCGACCTACAGGTTTTGGAGCAGATTGTTTCAAAATTATGGATTCCATGGCAACAGATAGCCCGTAAAGACTTAAAATGGGAAAAATCAAAACAAAAATTTTCTTCAAAATCCACAAGGCCTATATTTTGTGTATAGCAATGTCTAGTGGTCCCTTTATACATCCTACCAACCATTTGTGTCTTACGAAATTTTCTCTTCCACTGGGTGCATGCCTTTGACAATAAGCGGCGCTATGACAATAAGCGGCGCTACAAGGCGTTCTCTATATGAGCATCTCTGAGCACATTAACACTTGTTTATAACAATCTGGAAACATTGTGTCAACGATAAGGTCGACGCGATTTTGCTAATGAACGTGATATGTATGTCACATGTCACATCCGAGAAAAATCTTTTTAACATGACTTCATAACACTTGTCGTTTCTGAACTGTGCATACTCTTGAAAAAGCTTAAGCACGTGCTTAGGGACCGACCATTTGATATCCTGGGGGGGGGGGGGGGCTGGGTTTTTTCTCCTGACACTGGAATTTTTTTTCACTGACACAGGGAAGCATGATTTTTTTTTTCTGTCAGCATTCAAAACCATTTATTTTTTTTCAAGTACCATTGAAACTGACTTTTTAGCTCACCTGAGCCGAAGGCTCACAAGGTGAGCTTATAGTATGGCTATGATCCGGCGTCCGTCCGTCGTCCGTCCGTCCGTCGTCGTCGTCGTCGTCAACAATTTCAAAGATCTTCTTCTCTGAAACCGCTTGGCCGATCTAGTTGAAATTTTATGTGGAGCCTCCTTGGGTAGTGGCATTGTAATTTTGTTCGTGATATCTTGGTCACATGACCAAGATGGCTGCCATGCCCATATATGGTAAAAACCACTCAAAAATCTTCTTCTTCAGAACCGGTGGGCCGATTTCCACGAAACTTGGTTCGGGGATTTCAGCCCATCATAGTTTGATAAAATGATGACCATAGGATGACCTTGACCTATTTTACGGCAAGGTCAATTTTGGAAACATAGGCTTTTACATGGGAAAAAGTGAAAACTATGGATTTTTTGAAAACTATAGCAGCCTGAGGCCTGAAAAGTGGTAGATGCAAACAAATAAAGGAGTAGATGAAGGTATGTGATTAATTTAGGTCAAGGTCATCTCTTGACCTTGGCTAGTCTGTCGTCCATACACACTTTTCAAAGATTTTCTTCTCTAAAACTGCTGGGCCATTCAAGTTGAAATTTTATGTGGAGCATCCATGGGTAGGGGAGACGAAAGTTTGATTGCACAATCCAGGTCACATGACCAAGATGGCCGCCACGCCCATATATGGTAAAAACTACTCAAAAATCTTCTTCTCCAGAACCGGCAGGCCGATTTCCACGAAACTTGGTATGTAGCATCGGGGACTTCAGCCCATCATATTTTGATAAAATGATGACCATAGGATGACCTTGACCTATTTTACGGCAAGGTCAATTTTGGAAACATAGGCTTTTACACGGGAGAAAGTGAAAACTATGGATTTTTTGAAAACTATTGCAGCCTGAGGCCTGAAAAGTGGTAGATGCAAACAACTAATGGAGTAGATGAAGGTATGTGATTGATTTAGGTCAAGGTCATCTCTTGACCTTGGCCAGTCTGTCGTCCATACGCACTTTTCAAAGATCTTCTTCTCTGAAACTGCCAGGTCAATCAAAGTGAAATTTTATGTGGAGCATCCATGGGTAGGGGAGACGAAAGTTTGATCGCGAAATCCAGGTCACATGACCAAGATGGCCACCACGTCCATATATGGTAAAAACTACTCAAAAATCTTCTTCTCTAAAACCGGCAGGCCGATTTACGCGAAACTTGGTATGTAGCATTTGGGACTCCAGCCCATCATAGTTTGTTGAAATGATGACCCTACGATGACCTTGACCTATTTTACGGCAAGGTCAATTTTGGAAACATAGGCTTTTACATGGGAAAAGGCGAAAACAATGAATATTTTGGACACTGTTGCAGTCTGAGACCTGAAAGTTGCTAGATGCAGACAACCAATGGAGTCAATGAAGGTAAGTAATTAATGAAGGCCAAGGTCATTTCTTGATCTTGACCCAAGGTCATTTAAATATCAAAATTAAAATTATGTTTTTCTCAGAAATCACTGGGTTTGGAAACTATTGCAGCATGAGACCTGAAACTTTGCAGATGCAGACAACTTATTTTTTTTTTTTTTTTTTTTTTTTTTTTTGCCGCTCCTCCAACCCCTTACGGCACCAGTTTGCCTGTCGTGTATTTTCAGTTTATAACATTCTTGCGTTATTTTTAGTGAAGCTCTTTGCGTTGCGTTGGCATTTGTGTATGTTCCTAATGTAGTTTAATTGTGTGTTAAGTATTGCTGATGACGGTTTACTGATACAACAATAATAATGATAATAATAATAATAGTATGTACGGTGCAAGAAGGCATTAAAGCGAATAACAATCTAGAGTTACTTGTAAAAAGTTATTGTCGTTAGAGAGTAATAATAATAATAATAATAATAATAATATGTACTGTGCAAGCATTGATGTGGATAAAAAACTCTGAGAGCTGTAGAAAGATAGTATCGTTAGATAATAATAATAATAATATTATTATTATTAATAATAACAATGATAAAACTGATAATAGTCGTGCAGATGATGATGATGATGACGTAAAATAATAATATTAAATAATGATGGTAATAATAACAATAATGATAGTAGCGTATATGCTTCTAAAATACGACGACTATGACAAGGAAACAGAAAAGTTTAGGGGAACAAGAAAGTAGTAGGTACGCCACTTTGGGGGTAGTTATTCAAGATTACGCAACATTACGTAATAATAACGCCGTAGAGGCGTTAATTGGCTATAATTAATTCCAGGAACGAATCAATATTGACTCGGCGCGAAGCGCCGAGAAGGAGCCGCGCCACGGGAAGACGCGCGCGCGAAAAACGTAGGATATGCGAAGTCTGATCAGGCGCAGCCTGATCAGTGCCCCGCTACATTGTTGTCAGCACGTAGCATGTGTCGCGAAAAAAAGGTTCATTACGGAGAAAACTCTCATTTACATAAATGCATAATCACGAATAAGGGGTTCGATCCCCCATTTGAGTCACCGTTCTGCGTCCTCGAGCAAGAAGCATTAACTGCCTCATGAGTACTGACTAAAACCCAGGAAGCGGTGCCCCCCCTTGTCCCGACATGACTGAAAATATGATCGCTGGGACGTTAAACCGCATAACAAACGAATGAACAAACATACGAATAAGAGAATGGACAGACGAGACATCATTTTAGGGTATGTCATTTTAAGCCGATTTGTACAGAAAAAAGACCCCTATTAAAGACCGATACTCAGGCTCTTGCAGCTCATTATATTAGCAGGCGATAATTGTTCATATTTAGCTACGCCGACTTTCACTTGGCGCTTTCACTGCGAAACCAGACAACATGCGCGTCAATCCTAAAAGGAAAAAAACTATCAAACAGAAAAATGTAAGTACGCACCAACAAGAATGACAGGAACAGTTTTTTGCGATATATATATTAATGTACAGTACACGCACGTTTTATACCGGTTACCTAGAGCACCATAGTCGGCGTTTAAGGAAGGCACATTTTGTCTTTGGTCGCTATCTAAGGCACCCTTTTTAACCGCCTGTCATCGTTTGCCCCGGTTGCACAGAATTAGATGCAGAAATTATTTTGCCGAACTTATTAATTATTTAGTAAAAACCGATACTGTATGCAACCAATACGCGATCCTCCGGCTTCGTTTCATAAGGAGGCGATAATTGATAATATTTTGCCAAAATTATATCCAGGATCGAACTATAATTTGGTGCTTTCAATGGTATGCCAGACAATAGCCGCGTCGTACCAAGAAACCGTTTCAGTTAAGAAAACCATCTTATACTGGAAGAAACTGCATTTAATGCGAGACTTTTTCGTATTATCTAAGTAGTGATAAATAAAAGTCGGTAGTGCATGTACCTAAAGATTTCGCACACATCATTTATAGATGCGCTTTAAACGGATAAAAATACATACGAATACGATTGCACATCATCTTTTGATGAGATTAGACCTAATGTTACCATTGTCTTCTTAATATCCAAAGACCCAGTAATGTTATTTGCATTATAACTTACATGTCTCGTCTGAAATAATCCAGTTGGACATTATTTGGTTTATCTATAAATTAAGCGACTTAAAAATTATGCAGAATATGTCTGAAGTGGCGATAATCGCCTTAAATCTGCTTACGATTCCTAATTGGACTATCATAGTTTGCTCATCCCATCAAATATTTCGATGCAAATATTTCAGTGCATCTCTCATTTTTCTGTGATCATAGGATGCCAATTTCATAGACATACGATGTACAATTTTTATAGACTATGATCAGCACGTCTTCATTTTTTTCGTCATTTAGAATTTGTATTTTCTATGAAAAGGGTGCCAATTTCATGAACAAAAATAAACGTACGATGTACGATTTTATAGGACCATGATCAGCACACCTTCAATTTTTACCGCCAAAGTATAGAACCTGTCAATCATTGTCTATGAAAACGGATATTTCAAGGAAGCCACGCCTATCAGAAGAATTATTAGCCAATCAATATCGGGTAGCCTCGTTTTGATTTCTGATGCCAGGTAAGATCGCATATGTCTGTAAACGGCCTTTATTCCCAATAAAGTGATCAACATGGATACATATACCGGAGCGTTGGAAAGTATAATAAATTCTTTCACGGATGTTGATGAATTAAACGCGTTTGCAGTATTTTAGAATTTGCAAGAAACACCAGTGGTACGATTGCGCTTGTTTCAATTAAGAAACCCGCAAAATGACAATGATTTTATTATGGAACAACTTGACAATGTGATGCGGACATTCGACCAGGCGCAAGATGACAGCAATTTGGAGTTAGCGCTCGAGTTTGTCAAAGAGCAAGAAGAGAAAGATGAGATCGAAAAGGCAACCAGGGTATTAGAGTTTGACGACGAAATGGATTCATTGGCTCAAGACTGTATAAATGATGGTGAATGGAATCCATTGACGCAGGTAAAATTCTTCTGACGCCATTTTGTCAATTCTTATTGTACATGTTTTAGATAATTATACAGCTCTAACTATCTCATGATTCTTGTGAAGCATTTAATGCTTTATTATGTTGAAAAACAAATCATATAGTGTAGTAGTTTTAATATTTGCATGATTCAAATTATTATTATTATTATTATTATTATTATTATTATTTGGTTACAGACACAAGATCGAACAGAGAACGACATGTCTACAGCGAATTGCCGAGAGAGTCGGTCGTTACAGGTTAGTAACTCGTAAATACTTTTGTTTGTATGATCCTATGCTTTCGTATTTGCCTTACATTTTTCGTTTTGATTGCGAAGCGGTGAAGTAGTTTCCTATGAATGAAAAATAAAACATAGATCCTTAAAGAGCGGTGAACATGTTTATGGGACAGGAAATACCGCCATACCGCTACCTGACCCTTTCAATTTGGCAACACGAAATAGCATTAATGTAATTCTGCAACTTTCATCTGGATACATAGACTAGCATTATTTTAAATTTAGTTATTAACAGAAGTTTTGTTTAAAGCCCGATCTGCTATATAGCTGTTCTACGAGGCTCTTAATTCTTATAATGAAATTTTACAGGAAGAAAGTAGGAATGAAGAACAGCCGGAACCGTCTCACAGAATGGATACTCTACCGCCTGTACAGGTTAGCTTTTGTTTATTAGCGTTTCATCGTGTTTGGTATGAACTTATAACCAATGAATTCAGTTTTTATACTGACTGGTCACACAGACCACGCATTTTTGTTGTATTGCATATTTACGCTGTATTAAACATAATTTTCTAAATGAAAATAAGAAAAATCTATACTAACGATTAAAAACGTGCATTGTGTTCGCTTTATAGAGTAAAAATCGGTCGGTTTGTCAGTTTACTCGCAATTATATAAAAAAAATATCTATTGCGTTCTCTTTACAGTATGGAAGTGGGGATGAACCTCAGTCTGGACCGTCTCAAATACCGGATACCCCACAAACTGTACAGGTTAGTTTCCCTGCGAAAAGTTAATCTTTTTTTTTTTGTATCAGGCATTATAAATTATTAATTTTCATGATGTAAATAACCAAGAAGATATATATAGACATTCGTGTTACTGAAATTCGAGCATTTTGCATAAGGAAAAAACAATGCATGTATCATTGTATTTGCCATTTAAGTGAACTACTTGTCATTATAAACGATTGTCAAATATTACATTACAGCGAGGAAGAGGGGATGAGCCACGGCCAGGACCGTCTCACAGACCGGATACGCCACCAGCTGCTCCAGGGCTTAATTATACCTGTCGACAGAAGACCAAACGCACATACGCAAAAAATGCTGCAGTAGACACGTGCTATGAGGTCAAGGTAAGAGAACATCCGACATCTTTAAGTTCAGATATGCACAATGTGTTAAAAATATACATTTAACGCCATGAAAATCACCTATACCAACACCAATTTATCGTCTATACATTTCATCCCACGCCTGGTTTGCATTATTACGATTTTTCATCAGTCTACACACGCACGCACACACAAATACACGCATACACACGTGTGCATGCATGCAATTACGCATACAAATACACACATGCATGCGTGCATGCATGCATTTACGCATGCACATACATACATACATACATACATACATGCATACATACATACATACATACATACACACACATGCGTATTAAGCATGCACATTCACACATGCATAAGCGCGTGTATGCACACGTGCATGTTTTAATCAATGTTTCTTTTCTTTAAGTAATTGACTGTGTTACAATTTTTCAGGTGGACGATCAACATCATGGTCAACGTCTCAACGACATTAGAGAAGGACTGCACGACATGTTCGACGACGTTTTGGACCAAGCGAGGGGCAACTTGGCGGGAAACGATTTGGGACGTGTCATCATTCAGCATGACGATTTGCACGACCCAATCGTTGTACCTCTTCAACCTTGGGACCAGCTTAACGCGGACACAGTTATGGAGACGATTGAAAAGGTGTTAAATAGTCACCAAAATCTGTCTGTAGATGAGAGTTTCGACATTACGGTGGGGTCAGTTGACTTGCCAAAAGGTGGAGCCAGACGTCGAATTACCAAACTTAGCGGCAAGAAAAATTCCATAAACTTGAAGAAAAGTATAGTTACAATTGTAAATAACGATAAACTGTGTATGGCCAGGGCGATAAGCGTTAGTTGGGCCAAACTGAACCGGTGTTCTCCTTCCGAGTGGAAAGACATTACAAAGTCAAGAGGATCAAAGTCAAATCTTCAGCTTATCTTAGAGCACCGTAAAGTACCTCTTTCCTGTTACGACGACATTAGAAAATCCGGACGAAAAAAGCAAAGGGACATGGCTGAAGCCATCAGTCGTATGGCGGGTGTTCCCCTCGACAGACCGGCTAGTTTGGGCGACATTCCAGCCTTTGAGGACGTCCTCGGTGTTCGAATCATGGTGGTGAGTGCCAGATTAGGCAACAAGTTCATCACCACTCCGAGCACGGACGAAAGACCGTGTATATACATATATCTCGTGGATGACGAGCACTTCCACAGTTTAACGAGTATTACCGCTTTTTTCAGTGCTCGTTATTTCTGCAGCTCCTGTTTAAAACATTATGACACGAGGGAAAAACACCGGTGTGACACTTCATGCATCATATGCAAACGCCAAGAGTGCCGAAAGACGCAGTCCGTGAAATGCAACGTTTGTAATATGGAGTGCCGGTCAATCGACTGTTACCAAGCCCATAAGAAGGTACCAGTTGCTAAGGCAGGATCCAAGAAAAGTGGCCCTTCGCAATGTCAGAAATGGTGGAAATGTTCCATTTGCTTTAAGGTGGTCAACCGCGTTACCAGGAAGATAGAACAACACAAGTGTGGGGAATACATGTGTTCGAGTTGCGAACAATACGTTTTGCCTGGACACATGTGTTACATGAGAGCAACGCCCTTCAAGTCCTCGCTGAATGCCAATTTTATCTTCTTTGATTTCGAGTGTAGTCAGGACGAGGTCAGCACATGCCAAGACGGTTACGCTCCATCTCAAAAAGAGTGCAAAGACTGTAAATCGGATCACAAATGCGCCAAGTGCAGAAAATGCCAAAATTGCAGAACCGCTTGGTGCGGACGAACAACCCATAGACCGAATTATGTGGTGGCGCAGTCCGTATGCAACAGTTGCATTGATATCCACGTGACTGCGGATTCAAAATGCGACGATTGCGGTCCTCGATGCGACAAATGCCTAAAACCGGGTGGAGACGAAGACGATCAAGGCCCATGTCCTGAGACTTGCGGGTTCAGACAGGTTACCTTCCAAGGAGATGACACTGCCACGAAATTTTGCCAGTGGCTGTTTACGGAACAGCATAAAAATTTCAAGGTGATAGCCCACAATCTAAAGGGTTATGACGGTTATTTTTTGCTGGAACACCTTATAGATAACAGTATGCGCCCTGGCAAAATAATCTACAATGGCAGCAAGATTATGTACATGACTGTTGAAAAGGGGCTACACATTCAAGTCATCGACAGTTTAAACTTCCTTCCCATGAAGTTGGCAGCTCTCCCAGAGGCCTTTGGGTTAAAGGAACTAAAAAAGGGGTGGTTTCCGCATCACTTTAATCGTAAAGAAAACCAAAGTTATGTCGGAAGCTATCCGGCACCAGAGTTCTACGGCTACAACTTTATGACGTCTAAGGAACGCAAGGAGTTTCTGGAATGGTACCAAAACGTCAAAGACCAACGGTTCGATTTCAGAAAAGAGATTAAAGAATATTGTGTCAGCGACGTCGGCATTCTTCGACAAGCTTGCCTCAAGTTCAGACAACTCCTGATCTCCTCTACCACGACCCGTGCATTCGTGAGTACAAAGAAAGGCAACCAAGAGGTGAAAGATGTGGCGATAGATCCTTTTGACTATGTTACCATCGCCAGTGTCTGCATGGGAGTGTATAAAACTAAGTATTTGGAAGAAGAATGGAAGGTCAAATTAAATGGTGGACATACATGGATTAAGGCTAAATACATCGACGGTAACCTGGAGGTATGGCTCAACAACCAGTGGGTTAAAGAGAGCGATTTGAATGATCAAATCACCGAGAGGCAATTCATCCGATCGCCAATTGCGAAAGTACCACCACAGGGGGGACAAGAGGAAACGTACAGCAAGGCATCGATTCAATGGCTTGAGTGGATGGCTTATTCAAACGGCATCGCTATCCAGCACGCCTTGAACGGAGGTGAAAAACGTTTACCGGGTACAAGATACAAGCTAGATGGTTATTGCGAAGCAACCAACACGGCATACGAGTATCACGGTTGCGTTTTTCACGGGTGCGATGTTTGCTTTCCCACGGACAGGGAAAGTACCAAACATCCATGCACAGGCCAGTCGATGTCTGAATTGTATGCTGTCACCTTAAAGAAGAAAACTTACATAGAGAGACTGGGTATGAAGTACGTTTGCATCTGGGAACACGACTTCAAAGAACAAGCCCAGAAAAATCCCGACTTGAACAGCTTCATACAGAACTTGGACATCAGCGACAGATTAGATCCCAGGGACAGCTTTTTCGGCGGACGTACTAATGCCAGCCAGCTTTATTATAAAGCATCAGGAGATGAGCAGATCAAGTACGTCGATTTTACGAGTCTCTATCCCTGGGTTAACAAGTACTGCGAGTATCCGACTGGCCACCCTGAAGTGATCACATCTAATTTCAAACCGATAGATCAGTATTTTGGGATTGCCAAGGTGAAAGTTTTACCCCCTAGAGGACTTTACCACCCGGTCCTCCCATACAGGTCTAACGGGAAACTGAAATTTCCGCTTTGTCGAACGTGTGCTGATCAGGAAAATGAAAACAGCTGTACCTGCTCCGACGAAAATAGATGCCTTGTTGGTACTTGGTGTACCCCAGAATTAAAAACCGCTATTCGATTGGGATACAAAGTTCTCCGTATATACGAGGTTTACCACTGGACCGAGAAAACCGAGTATGATCCCGAGACACAACAAGGCGGTTTATTTTCCTCCTATATCAACACGTTTTTGAAGTTTAAACAGGAAGCCAGTGGAGCACCAGAATGGATTCAGACCGACGAGGATATGGCGAAATACGTGCAAGAATATTTCGCAAAAGAAGGTGTCGCCCTTGACCCGGCGAGCATACAGAAGAATCCGGGTTTAAGGGCGTTGTCTAAGCTTTTGCTTAATTGTTTCTGGGGAAAATTCGGCCAGCGTCTGAATATGAGACAAACGGATTTCTTTCACGAAACCGAGGAAGCCAATTTCTTCAAGGTATTCAGCGACCCGATGAAAGATCCCCAAAACTTCCACATTATCGCGGACGATATGATCCAGGTAGATTGGGTATATAAAAAGGATTGTATACCCGAGGATAACAAGACCAATATCTACCTGGCTACATTTACAACCTGTTGGGCCAGACTTAAACTCTACGATGTGCTTGAACGCCTGGATAGAAGAGTACTATACTACGATACGGATAGCGTAATCTATGTCAGCCGACCCGGTCAATATGATCCACCATTAGGAGATTATCTGGGCGAGCTGACGGACGAAGTCGATGTAAAAGACCACATCGTAGAGTTTGTGTCTGGAGGACCAAAAAACTACGCTTATAGAACGAGCAAAGGAAAAGAAACGTGCAAAGTGCGAGGGTTTTCTTTGAACTTTACAAATAGCAATTTGATTAATTTTGATAGCGTCAAAGAAATTGTCACAAACGCTTCTGAACGCAAAACCATTGAAGTGACTAATTCAATGAAAATTTGTAGAGATCAAAGAAAACGTAAATTGTTTAATCGTGAAGAATGTAAAACATACCAAATGGTTTATACTAAAAGACGAAGATTGGACAATTACGACACTGTGCCGTATGGTTTCTAAAATATATACATGGACGATCATAGATCGATTTGAATATGTAAATATCCACCAATGTTGTCTTATTATTGTTACTGTTATGTATTTGTCCTTTCCCCATTTGTTGCATTGTGTCAAATAAAAACTACAAATGTGTTCTATGCCCAAAACTGTGTTATTATTTTGTTTCTTGTCATGCGTTAACATATGCTATAGCTTTCCATTCGTACCATGGTCACAAATAAATGTAAATGAAGCATTTTATGACAGATATAGTTGATGTTGTAAAACGTTTTGTTAAGTTTGCATGTTGAGGTTGAATTCTGCTGTTGCCATTCCTACATTTGTCATTCATGTAACTAATATCGATATTGGCATTTCGTTATTTGTTAATGCTTTGTACAGTATTTGTTATTGCCGTTTTCAGTTTTTGTAAATGATGATTACATTTTTGCTCATGTATACATAAATTTTCATTAACAATATTTGTATTTTTGCTTTTGTCGTTCGACATTTTGTGATTGGTTTATTTGTTTTTGTATATACCGTTTCAGTTTTTGTAAATGATAATTACGTTTTTGCTCATGTATACATAAATTTTCATTAACAATATTTGTATTTTTGCTTTTGTCGTTCGACATTTTGCGATTGGTTTATTTGTTTTTTGTATATACCGTTTCAGTTTTTGTAAATGACGATTACATTTTTGCTCATGTATACATAAATTTCCATTAACCATATTTGTATTTTTGCTTTTGTCGTTCGACATTTTGTGATTGGTTTATTTGTTTTTTGTATATACCGTTTCAGTTTTTGTAAATGATGATTACATTTTTGCTCATGTATACATAAATTTTCATTAACAATGTTTGTGTTTTTTGTTTTTGTCGTTCGACATTTTGTGATTGGTTTATTTGTTTTTGTATATACCGTTTCAGTTTTTGTAAATGATGATAACATTTTTGCTCATGTATACATTAATTTCTATTAGCAATGTTTGCATTTTTTGTTTTTGCCGTTCAACTTTATGTCATTGGTTTATCTGTTTTTGTATGTACCGTATCAATTTTTGAAAATAACATGCATGGATTCTGTCAACACCATTTTATATTTTGCGACTGATGATATATAGCTTAACATACGCACAAATTAATTGTATTTAGATGTTCGTTAATGTTTACCGTCTCCAGTATCAACGTTTCTGAAACTCCTATGAATGTTGACAGTAATGTTTTATATTCTTGCAACTATGATTTTGTATGTTTGAATGATTGACAACCTTGCCTTATTAAAATTATATGTAAGAATACATCGTTCACGTCTATCTATTATTTCCAACGTAAGAATATGGCTTCCCCTGCGCCCGAAAACGAAACGTTCATTTACGATCACAAATCAGATGACGAAAATCGGTCAAACACTGAAAAATGGCATTTGTTAGGAGCCCGGTTACCGAAAGCTGAAATCGTATACTTTTGTCAGATGATCATTGTGTACGTCATCATAATTACCTCTATTGTAAACCTGTCTTTGCAAAACGGATCTACCGAGCTTTGGATAAGTTTGCTTAGTAGCTGTATCGGTTACGCTTTGCCTAGTCCAAACCTTAAAAAATGAATTGCACCCTACCCTTTCAACCCTGTTCAAGCATGTGGATATGCGGACAGACCGGAAGTGGAAAAAGCCAATGGGTGTATAAGCTTTTGGCCAATGTCAATGACATGTATCCTAAAGACCCTCCGTCCAAAATATTATATTGTTATGGTATACACCAGGACCTCTTTGACGACATGGAACGGACGATACCCAATTTTTATAGTAAACTAGGTCTCCCGTCTGCCGACGAAATAGAAGACTTCACTCGCGACAAAACGCACAAACTCATCGTCATAGATGACCTGATGCATGACGTCATGCGAAATAAAGACATGGAACTACTTTTCACGCAGGGAACGCACCATAGATGTGTCAGTGTATTAGTAATCACGCAGTCCTTGTATCCAGGCGGAAAGCATGCAAGAACCATTGCTTTAAATACGTGGTACATGGTGTTGATGAAAAATTTAAGAGACACATCTCAAGTGTCATTTCTAGGACGACAGTTGTATCCCGGTAAATCAAAGGGTTTCTTACAAGCCTACGAAGACGCGCTCAATAGCGATAAATACGGTTATTTGGTAATAGATATGAGTCCCCACGCTGCCAATAGATACCGTCTTAGGACCCGCATATTCCCAGGCGAAGACCCCGTAGTTTACAGACTGACGTAAGAACCAGATAATGACTCTGTTGTAAGAGTAATTATGGTGCAATTACTCGTACAGGAACGACATTTTTTGGTTTTATTTGTGCAAACAACACCGGCACAACGAAAGGCGCTGCTACATACGATAACGAGACAGCAAGTAAGAGCTATAAGTCAAATAGCTCATAATATTGTCAAATTCAGGATACAGTTGACTACGTCACAGCAAAAGAAGCTTAAACGTGAAAGACGCCTACTACACATTTTGGGGGATAGAAAGCTCGGTTATACACACAAGAAACAGACCATTCGAGATAGGCAACGCTTCGTTTATACTCTGTTGAAAATAGCCATACCTTACTTAGAAACTATCCTTAAGTGATGGAAAAGCTTGTTCTGGTCCCTTACGATAAATACCAGAGGATGTTAAAGCATAAACAGAACCCTACTGTAGTTGAGACAGTACCGTATGCTGAGTATACGACACCAGAGCGAAAATCTAAACCATCACCCGTACCACTCAGGACAGCTAGTAAGAAAAATAAAAATAACGACACCTTTGATGGGACTAACAAGAAAAAAAGAAAAGAAAATGGAATCGATCCGCCACCGCCAGGGAAACGTGACGTTAAAACAAAAATAAAGACTGACGCATTCGCGGACTGGATATCATTTTAAACAACAACAACAACTTTATTATGTTCTGTATTTTATTACAACAAATAAAACATGTTTAAAACTACAATTTTTGTTGCGTTATATTTACAAATGTTCTTACAAATCTATCATTCGCACTCAGATCTCGCACATTAAACACCTTTATAATGTCACTCAGTGCCATACCGGCATATCGACACATTACGAAATATACGCAGTAATATCCGCATGCGTTCGACCCAAACTCTTGCAAACGGTTACAGTTAGTTAAGTAAGGTTTTTGTAATTCTTCCACAAAGTCATAAAACTCCGCTGGTTTACCCAAAGAATCGAAAAACTCGTCAGGTCCACTGTCTGTAAAGAAGAAAGCGACCCAGTGCTTTCCAGGTCCGTCCTTTGAGTCCGTATTTGCGATTACAAATTTATCCTTTTCAATATTATCGGCTGAGCAAATTCTGACGGGATACTCGCCCAGTATACTTTGAAGATCGAGGTTATTCATTTCAAATATACAGATCTGGCCTGGTTGATGTGAAGAATTTCTGGAGACGTGGCATACATTATCAGTGTGACGCTCTCTGGTAAAGGGGTATTGAACTTTAATTCAAGTCGACAATGACCCCTTCTTTTAGTATTAAACGTGTAATAAGGATCAACGTCGAGAACATAGAGGCAATACCCATTCTTGTAGTCATCTCTGCTAATATTGATATCTTTCCTAAATAGCGTAAGCGTTCTGTAACAGTCCACGAACTGATCAGCATCGTAGTTTGGTTGTAAAGGTTGGGCTGGGTAAGACTGACCGTCGACGTATAATCCCACTGAATTGCAGTCGTAGGGTTGAAAGTTTAATGGGTTTCGCGTGTACTCACCATTGTAAGCGGCGCTAGACACTAAACCAACTACGAGTTTGTTCGGAACCAAACCTTGAAATATGTCATCTGCGCTGAACCCGTACTGTCCTGGGGCAATGGAAGTGGTCTTTATTGCCGACCGCAAGTATGGATAGAGAGCCGGTTGATCTTGAAAAAGCTTTTCATGCGCTACTAATACTCCCCCATTTAAACGTTGTACGCATAGTTTGAATCTTACGTCTAGAATTTGAACCTTTTCGTCAGGGGTCGTACTGTTAGACATAAGTCTGAAAGCGTCTAGACTAGGCCACAGTTTGATTCCGATACTCACACCGTTTACCAGTAATCGAGACTGTTGAAACAGGTCTAGGAATAAAGGCCCTTCCAGATCAACTATTTTCCCACCCGATGTAGCAAAGTACCTGTTAAATAGTCCCAGGTTTCCGCTTGCTTTAGCATCTGCTTCGTCTGGTGAATCTCCAGTATCTTTGTAAAATAACTGACTCGTTAATATATTTGTCTGTGTTGCTTGGCTAGTTTTCAAAATGGTATCGATATAACTTTTGTACGCGTAATTTGAACCAATGTTTGACAGAGGTGTCTGCTGAAACGTCACGTCCACTTGTCTAAATATCGTGTGTAAGGGCAAGTTGATCAGGGCGACCGCGACATCGTGTTTTATGGGTAGTCCTTGGGCATCAGTTAAGCGAAGTTTTACGTTTAAGACGCTGTGTTTCAGATCAATGTAGGCGGATGACTGAGGAGGAATATTAAAATCTATCAATGAAGTTGAGGTAACTTGGTTTGAAGGTCGGTATTCGATCCATTCTCTCGCCTGATATGCCGTGTCTGATGGTGGTAATGAAAACAATGATAAGCCTTCTTGATGACAGTTGTCCATTTTTGTTTGATATTTTACACCTGATCTTCTGGACTATAAGCGTAACGTTTAAACCGATTATGCACCGGTTCGTGGGTGGTTGTCTCCTTCTTACGCTTGTTACCCCTCGCATTTTTACTCTCTCGCTCCATTTCTGATTTGGCCATTTCTACAGCCTGGGCCACGGGAGATACCAATTTCACTACGGGTCTTTGATCTTCTTGTAATTTTCTATTTCTTTCTCCTACACCGACCACATACCGGCCAAGGTGATCGGGTTGAACGTAACCGTCGCGCAAGTCTTTAAAGTGCTGGTACCATTTGTCGTAGTCTGGAATGTACGGAACCCATTTTTGCTGCTTAGGGTCGTACACTTCGACAGAGCCCATTTTGTTTGAAATGTATTACGCAATGGAGGTCGTTGGACTCGAAGTTTATTGGCTCTAGATCTTCGCCTAATAGGTACAGTCTAATGGCGTTCAAGTTTGACACGTTAACCGGGAGATAGATGTCGTCATCAAAAGTGACAGTTGTAAGTTTTTTGTATCGGTTTTCTATTTCGATATTTCTCAAGACCGGTACGGCACTGTTTCTTACGTACGATTCACCCACAATATCGCAACAGAGATACAGTCTTTTAGATTTAGGAGTAAAGTTACACGTCAGCGATATCTGCTTGAGAGCGCACACCCAGTGGCCGTCTAAGGCGAAGGGTTTATGAAACTGGATCCAAAAATCGGATGGGCTGTTATTCGTACGCAAATTCAATGAGTCTTTGCTACTAAGATAGGTATAGAATTCCGTCATTATGTTTCGCTTGTCGTCTGTACTTCGTCAAGTATGGTTTGAATCAGGTAAGAGCTTCTCAACATAGATGGCAAGAGCGCAGAATTCCGTTTCACTAATGCCTTTTTTCTCCCGAAGCTTACTGTGTTGGACGCTAATGTTCGTAGTATTAGACGTCTCCTTTCGAAGAGCTGTGCATCCCTTCTTAGAGGATTGATTGTTCCGTTGGCCAATCGTTTGGCTACTTCAGTAATGGATGCCATTTGCAACCGAGTCACATTTTGAAGCATAGTTTTACGGTCGGTGGGTGATGCACCTCTCAGCGTCGACAAATAGTTAATACATCGGTATACTTTAGAATGTTCCATGATTACCTTTTACTTCAGCTACCGATTCTTACGTGTATACAGCTCCAGTTCAATAAGCGTTGGTAAAATCACATTATCCATTTGCCTGGTAAATTTCAAACCCGTGATTACTACTTTGCCCGTATGGAAACAACAAAAGTTTACGTCTTCCACTTTGAAATTGAGTGCGGGGAACAACTCTGGCTCGTACACGGCATTTCTTTCAGCAGCCAACGTCTTCATATCCAGTCCGTCGCTTAGAGTGTGACAGGCAGATGCTGTCAACATTATAACGTTTTCAAGGCGTACCGGATAACCTAACTTTTGAAGTCGTCTTGCATATCTTCGTAAACGTTGACGCCCCTCTCCCAGACTGAAGGCCCCACCATTACAGTTAATGACACCATTGGAAAACACCAGGCAGTTACCCCTTATAGATTTATGTTGCCATATGAGTCCGGGAAATGATTTAGGATCGTACCGAGCGTTGCATAAACGTTGACATAATTCCATGAGATCGATCGGACAACATAACTGAGCGCTATATACCACATTGGTAATACGCATTATTGTTTCTGAGCAAATAATGACTATCCCCTAGCGCGTCCTTGGTTTTTATCAGACATTGTGTCACGTGGTTTACTAAGATAATGAATAATCTTTCACGTCTTCTTCTGGAATCCAGCTGTCGTATTTCTTTGGCCAGTGTAACCAACGAACAAGTACTTCTTTTCGCTTGTTTCGGGCACGTCTTTTTAATATGTCTTGTATGAAATATTCGGTAGAATCGTTAACCTGAATATTTTGAAGTTCTTGCTCGTAAAATGTACCTTCCACGCGTTCTTTATCCCAGGATTCAAGCCTGTATACCGGGATACCCTCTCTTTTAAAACGAGATTTGACTATAAATATTTCGCCGGTCCACTTTTGGGAGTATTCCCGATCAAAAACACTCCTAACGTGCGATATACGTACGGTCTGACCAATATTAAATTTGTACTGTCTATTCGTGTTCTTGCTGCGCGTTTTCTTCGGTTTATTCTGACGCAATAAGTACTGCTGCAACCGACTTTCGTCTTCGTTTTCCTTTGAAACGGAGCCAGGTGCTTCACCGAGACTTCGATGTACGGTTTGATTATAACTTTTTACCATATCTTGAAGAATGTCGATGTAACGTTGGGTTCTGTGTTTCATCATGTACCTAAAGAGTTTGTGTTTGATTGTCTTTATAAGTCGCTCTGCGTAATTGGCTTTTGTTTCAGTATTAAGGGCATAAAAGTGATAAATGTTTTGTGTTTTTAAATATTTATTGACTTCTCTACTTCGAAATTCCATGCCTCTGTCAGTTCTTATTGTTTTGGGCTTCCGTTGCCCCTTGAATATATTCTGTAGGGCTTTCGTGATATCTATCCCTTTTTTACTTTTAATTGGCTGACAGTGAGCGAATCGGGAGAATATATCAATAGCGACCAGCACGAACTGATACCCATCGTTCCGTTTGGCTAGGTCAACCATGTCCATTAGATCGATATCCCATTGCGAGTCGACCCCTGCCACAATCACCCGAGAGCGAGTATATTTGCGTCTGGCGCCTCTTGTGAGTGAATAAGACTCTTGGTCTTGCAACCATTGGCGTATGCGTTTCCTACCGATTTTGTATTTGCCTTGAGATTTCACGATCTGGTACAATTTTTCGGGACCAAGATAACTCGCAGGAGATTTGGGATTGAAATACAAGGAAGACAAATATTGTTTCCAATTACTCATTTTTATTTAACATAGCAAAATTCATAAAAAAGTGTTCTTACAAAGGTATAATACAAAACTGAATATAAATAACAACGTAATACGATGCAATAATACGCGTTACAATACGATTTAAAAAAAACATTGCAAGAGTGATTTACAGCACGATGCTATACAACGGTATAACGTTTTCATTTAGTCTCTCAAACACTTCGATCAAACGTTCTGCGGCTTCCCCGGCTTCTCTCTGTAGTTGACGACATCGCAACCAAAACAAGAGTTCATCTAGCAATGCCACGGCCATGAAAACCGTCCCAAACATGTTTGTCACATTAATTGATCGTTTGCTCTCCAAGTTTGAAAATTGTTCCCGTTAGCTCCCGGTCCTGTCCCGAAACCTCCTAATGCAGCGCTTGATCCGAATGTATACCCAGACTGTTGTTGCGGTACACCGATCATTTTAATGTACTCGCAATTCGGTGACCATTTATGATGTTCTTTGATAGGATCGTCATCTCTTTCCCATGCGTTTAATTTCACGTGGCATCTAAAGCATTGACACGTGTCAGATTTTCCGGTGTAGTAAAGTCCCGCACTCGCGAGTCGGTATTTGTCGGGTAGCATTTGCTTCGGATAGGTGTCAAAAGTATTTAACCTGTTCTGAAAGTAGTCCATGTTCATACCGGTTGATGTACAGTCCATGACGTTCATGACTTGAATGATGTTGTTTCGCAGAGATGTCGTCTTATGTATACCGTTAATCCGTTTGCTGATTGGTTGCTTCACCAGTTTTGGAAATCGTTAGGATTGCACTCTGAGCACTGTAAAGCTCCCAGCTGATTCATGTGATCGCTTTGTAGGAAACATGGAACCACGGCGCTAAGTTCTGGCAATGCGTTTCCTATGTCGGATAAAATCTCTTTTAGACGGTTATATTCCAGTGGTCTCAAACACATTCCCGTTTTCGTTGGCACGACTTCATCCTGTGGTTTCCAGAACTGCCTTATATCTACGCACGTGCTGTTCTCGTCGATCTTACAGAAGACGTTTCCTCCCAAGCGATATCTAAACGACTGTTTATTAACTAATGCTTTATCCACATACTCCATTTGATCAACCCAGTTTTTCCACCGCATCAGGTTAAGGCTAATGCCTTTTTTAGTCGGTTTATCGTCCTTCCACTCCCTTATATCCACTCGAAGATCACCTCGCCATAAGAGAACTTCCACGTAACGTTCGTTCCCGAGACAAAATCTACATCTGCTGTTAGCCATTGTTCAAGTCACTTATGACGCATTCCTACACAGTCCTCATTTATATAGTCACAGTCGTGATCCTATTGGTCAATCTAAGACCGGAATTTGATTGGTTAAGTCTGTCTAAGCGTATCTGATAATTGGTTGTCTGGGAATCGGATAGGCGGTTATGACAATCGTTAACTTTTTGGTTCTTGTACACACGAGTTTAATGGTGTTGCTCGTTCGATTGCTATATCCCAAAACTCCTATTTCGGAAGAAAAAGTTTTGATGAGCTCGTACCGTTTACCACAATCGTTCTTTTTGTCGGGTTTATCCAAACATTTTCTAATACTGTCGTGCATGAGACGTCCATTGAAAAAGATAGAAGCGTCCGTATTATCCGAGTTCAGATGTTTTTCGATCGCGTGGACCGACACTTTATAGGACGGTTTCATTTTGATAACTGATGCCATGATCAGATCTCCTAGACTTAACAATGCGTTTTAACCAATCAGAAGATGGGTAGAGACGGACTAAGCTATTGTAACCGTCCAGTACCATATATGACCACATTTATCCCTTTAAATGAGAGTTTTCTCCGTAATGAACCTTTTTTTTTTCGCGATACATGCTACGTGCTGACAACAATTTAGCGGGGCACTGATCAGGCTGCGCCTGATCAGACTTCGCATATCCTACGTTTTTCGCGCGCGCGTCTTCCCGTGGCGCGGCTCCTTCTCGGCGCTTCGCGCCGAGTCAATATTGATTCGTTCCTGGAATTAATTATAGCCAATTAACGCCTCTACGGCGTTATTATTACGTAATGTTGCGTAATCTTGAATAACTGGCCCCAAAGTGACCCGGGTACTACTCAAGAAGAAGAAGAAGAAGAAGAAGAAGATGATGATGATGATGATGATGATGAATGCTGGCTGCTGATTTGTGAAATTGTTTAAAGATGGCTATTGATAGTAGTCGTTGTGTGTCCGTAGTGGTGATTGTCGGTATATCTTTGTGTGTGTTTGTTAGTAGAATTATGCATTGATCAGTATGTTAAAGCTTCAGTGTACCAAAATAGAAGTTGTGTTAAAAGACTGCATTTGTTCATTTCATTTATTTAAATTTAACCTTAAGGACACGACATGCTTAGGATCCAGACTGTATCATGAGCATCGGTATGGTATATGGGAGACATCGCGTGAGGACACTGAAAGGGGGCCCTGGATTACCCAGTCAAACGGTCATTCTCGCGAATCTCTCCCACTTTTCCACACCGACGATCATGACAATTAGCCCTTTTCCCCCTCTCCTTACATATTAAAGCTGCATTTATTTCTAATTAAAACCGATACACAATTTTGAATATACAAATTTGAGTAATGTCTTAGATTTGATGATGATGATACAGTTGGTGGGTCTTTTAGATTTCTATTCTCGGTAGATAGGTCTGAAACGAGAAGAAAAAAATTAACAAAAGAACATTATAAACATATTGGCAGTATATTACGGTGTGCTATCTAAGGAAGGTGTCTTATACACGGTATCTGGGTAGTTATGCAAATAGACTGTTTCTATTTTAAGGTGTATTGAAAACTAGGTCATAGTTATTTTTGGCCTAGATCATCTTTGCTCGGACGTGTAAAACCAGTTTATCGAGTTTGCAGCGATCAGAGGTCATTTGGTCAGTGTTCCGGTCGCGTGTGCTTAAGTTACTGTGTCATTGACCACGTTAATGGGTTAATAGATTCTGTTTTCGTGATATATTATTGTGAAAAAGATGATAATCTTATCAGTGTCAGAGTGATAGTGAATTCATGTCGTCTTCTTTTTGGATTATTGCCGGTATTCGTCTGCGCCTTTACGAGTCGGTTGGCCGTTGTACGATCATCATCTGAAACAGGATAAAAGTAGCTGTATTATTACGTAGGTTTTGTTGTTTATTTGTTTGTGAATTTACATATCTTATATCTTATGTCTGCAGTGGTGCTGCCTGTCATCAAAACGATAGTCCTGGCGGCAAGCAGCAACACAGCAGAATTTCAAACGCTGTTGAAGAAGCTTCAACAACAACCAGGCTGTATTTATAAAGTTACAGTGGTTTAGATGTTACAAAAGTGCCGTATGTACACAGTGGTCATTCACATTAGTTTGTTTAGGGGCTAAACAGCTGTAGACCCAGGTTGATGTTTGCACAGTATTTATCAAATGCAATGTACATAGTGCACCAAATTAATTTAAGGGTTAATTAATCCCCTACTAAAATAAATAGATGGAAAATGCAATAGAAATTTACCCGGGTATTTGAAAAAGAACAAAAATGGTAAAAATTAAAATAATAGGTTGTTTTGTTTATATTTATGTTCGAAAAACTAAAAAATATATCTTTTTTATTGTGTGTGTGTGTGTGTGTGTGTGTGTGTGTGTGTGTGTTATGTTTGTATTTATGTATGAGAGGAAAAATATATTTATATATACATAAAGCAGTTTTTATTTGTTAATGTTTGTGTGTTTGTTTGTGTGTTTTTAAAGTAATAGGTTGTTTTGTTTATGATTGTGTATAAAGAGTATAAATTTTTATGTGTGTGTGTGTGTTATGTTTGTATTTATGTATTGAGAGGAAAAAGATTAAATATATACAAGTTTCGTTTGTGTGTGTGTGTGTGTGTGTGCATGCATGCGCGTGTGTGTCTATGTGTTTTGTTTGTATTTATGTATGAGAAAAAAAAAAGATATATATAAATAAAGTTTCAATTTAAAGAAAAAAAAAAGTGGTTTTTGTAAAGATTTTTTGTTGATTGTTTGCATTTCTGTGTTTAGATATTTGTTTAAAGTACTTTAATATGAGGTAGGCATTAATTTTCATTTTTCAAATATAGAAGTATAAGAATTTCATATTGGGTTTGGGTCCTGCGGGTCTGAAAAAAAATAAAAACACAACAACAAAAACAGCACCTTATGGTATATTACTAATCATTGTCAGAAAACAGCTTAGATCATTCTGGTAATATTCATGAGCAAAAAGCTCTGATTATATATTTATACATGCATATAGAAATATACAAATGTAAATAATACTGTAGGTCTATTATTTTATTTTCTAGCAATTATGGAAAGATAAAGAGAGAGTCACATTGAAGACACCACAACATATATGCCGAGTAGAAGCTTCACGGCGATGGATTTGTTAGCTGAGGTGATGTATGTTAAAAAATTCTGGCGGCTACTACCAGAGTGATGAAACAACACACATATGGGCCCTGTGTTAGTATATGAAGCAGAAGTACATGTAGCATATACAGGTATAGTATATTCATGTATGTTAATAGTATAATTTTGTTTTATACTTGATGATACAGGTTTTTATCAGCATGATAATTATTATACTTGATGATACAGGTTTTTATCAGCATGATAATTATTATACATGGGATGAAAAAAAAAAAATCATTTATCATCTTTATTTGTTTAAGTTGAGACTTAAACGTCCCAGCCAAAAGATCTTCCTATTATGCCGGGATGGATAAAATAATCTTTGAGAGCCATGGAAAACGCATGATGTAAAAATATACATCTATGGAATAACATGAGGCATTAAAGTATATAACTGGTTACATACATTTAATACCTGAGTCCCTACTGCAGGTGTTCCTGACTCAAAAACAAACCAGATGAAATGTTTTCATGGTACCTTATTGTTAGTTTGTTTTTTTTCCCGCCTCGGTTTTTGGAGTGGGAATCTTTTTCTGATTGTGCCTTTTCCTGATCGTTGCCTACTTGTACCTTCTTTTGTGAAGCTTAGGTAACCAATACATCGTAGGAAGTTTGTCTTGGCCTTCATTAACACAAACAGACAACTTTACAGGTAATCCATTTAAGTGAGCATTAACTAAAGACATTTTTGTCACTATCAGTCTCCTGATAATGCAGACAACTTATGAATTCAATAAAGGTGTGTGAGTATTCAAGGTCAAGGTCATTTCATGATGACTTAATACATGTACTCCAGGATCAGGCTTCAGGTGAGCGTTCTCAGGACCTATGGTCCTCTGGTTTTTTATTACCATAGAAAAAATATTTTAAGTCATATCCCAGTGTGAAAGAAAATTTCTTCTTTTTGCTGACTTTTGTGAATCTTTAAAGTTATTTTTGGCTCGGAGCTACCCTAGTCATTTTTTGTTCTTTTATGCTTGTCAGTCTTTAAATGATTTTTGTGAATCTTTTTTGTTATTTATGACTCGGAGATACCCTAGTCATTTTTGTTCTTTTATGTTAGTCATTCTTTAAATGGCCAAAGACAAGAAAGCCAGAGAATTACAAATACTTTATTTTAAGTAAATTTTGATCACATATACATGTAATTTTGTTTGAGTACATGTACCATGGTATTGTGTTATTTCTGCCTTTAATCATACATAGATGGTTGGTATGCATACTTCATTGAACCAGATTTCACAATCAAAGTTTTGAGAAGAAAACGAAACTCTAGCATTTTAACTTGAAAATGGTCATTTTTACAGCAGTTAAAAGCAGTATATCATGGGCATGTACATGTAAGCATATAAATTCTGGGTGCAGGACATTTCGTCTAAAACCATTTCGTACAGCACACTGACAGAATATGGTTTAGAGGATTGAAAGTTTGGATTTATGAAGTAGAGTGTTTGCCAATTCTATGTAGCAAAAGTGTCCAAGAAGCAGATCTTAGACTTTGTTTAATTGCATTTGCTTTAACCAGGTTTTCTTATCATAGGCCATCATATTAAAGGCTCAACTGATTATAGACAACAAGATGGGAGAAGGTAGCCAAACTTATTCAGTATTATACAATCACCAGGGAATCTGGATGATATTCTATACTGTTTTATTGACATTTTATATTCAGTTTAATTCAAGTGAAACCATTTTTTTTATTCTGGAAGAGCCAGATTATTTTTTTGTCTATAAATGAAAGCCAGATATTTTTTTTTCACTAGCCCAAAGCCAGGATATTTTTTTCTGGCATTTTCAAAGACAGATTATTTTTTTTTAAATAAAAACCCAGCCCCCCCCCCCCCCCCGAAAGTCAAATGGTCGGTCCCTTATCATCACTGAGTAGATTGTTATAAGCAATGATGTTAGGCTTAAAAGATCTGTTAGGCTTAAAAGATCTGATACCCTCATAGTAGCTTTTGTGTGGCGGCTAGGCTTTAGATAGGTGTAGTTATTTAACAATCCGATCCATTCAACACTTTGAGCTTATAATTCTGGTTGACATCAAAACAAGTGAATTAACTCATATAAGCCCGGCGTCCTTTTTATGGAGCATAGGCAAACAGCATAGCCCCAGATGGGACGCCGCGTTCTGTTCGGGGTTATTCTGTTTGCACAGAGAAATTGCATCGAAAAATGAGATTAAAAAAAAATCACTCCTATCACCACTAAACATTAAAGTGGACTCATCCAATCTAATAATGGGAGAATCCATTCGTCAAATATGGGTTAAGCCTCTAAAACGGAAAAGCTTTTTGCTCTACTTTATCTGGAATTATAAAGCCTTTACTTCCAGAAAACATCACGTCTCTTGTTTATCATGCATGGATGTATAGTATTAGATTGCTGTTAAAGCTTTGTATTTTTAAAACGTACAGGTTTCAATTTGAGCCGCGTCATGAGAAAACCGGATTTTTGCCTATGCGATAACAAAGACGCAGATCAGCTTCGCAGTAAGCTGATCAGCGCCTTTGTTACCGCTACTCGGATAGTACAAATCCTTTTCTTCTTTTATCAAAAATTCCAAGCTTCTAGCCATATTCGGTGACTGTACAGGCCGGTTTGTGTCAGACCTGATCGGAAACCACGAAGACCGGTTTTCTCGCGTCACGGCTCATTTCATAATGCGCGGCATCAGGGATGGTAGCCGGCCTCATTACGAAAACTTGCCCATGCAATATAAAGATTTTTTTTTTCAGGAGAAAAACAAAAAGAATATTCCATCGGATTTTTTTTTTTTCATTATTTTCGCTCGAAACATACATCGTGGGTACACGTTGGAACCGCGTCGCCGAGGCGGTTCCAACGAGTACCCACAATGCATGTTTTTGATCAAAAATAAGAAAACATAGGTGCACACACATACCCCAGTTTTGCTGTATAAAAGTGGGGTTCAAGGGGGTACACGTTTTCCTGATGCGATTCAAAACGCTCCGGACCAACAACCCGATATTCTCATTTTTTTTTCTGCGAACAATATACCTTTATGGCAAAGCGTATGTACACTAAGAATGGTCGTTCGCGTCTCACTTATTAGAAAGACAATTTGTATTTCTTGACTCTTAAGATTATTCATGGGTGTGTATGAGTTTTTTAATGTCTGACTAGGCCAATTGTAGCGCTAAACTGCCGGTGGCAAAAAGAGTAAGTCAACGTTGAAGAGAATGGCGACAGCCAGTTGACTCTGGCTTTGCGCTTTTGTGCTTTCTTTCAGCTTCACAGATTCTCTTTTCGTAATAATGAGTTGTCCTATATTAGAATCAAATAATCTGATAACTAAAAAGAAGGTTCTACAAGTAATTACCTTTGTAAAATCGCACCATTTCCTAGAAATATCAGGGAAATAGCTCGGAAGCGCATTCTCTTGTTTCGTTATCATTTTCATGAAGATCCGCTTTACTTATGATTAAAAGTATTATATTACAAACTACGGTTTCGCATAATTGCGGTTTCACCGGATATGCATGCGGAAATTTAGTTGTCTACATGTAGAATACTAGATGCCAATAAGATTCCTCTATATCAGCTTACGAATTCAGACGCATTGACATTTTTATAGAAAAAAAATTAGAAAATATTAGCCGTCCCACGCATTTGAATTTACTTAATGAATGTGATGTCATATGACATATGCGTAGAAATTCATTTTAATAGGACTTTATGAAATAAGCCAAAGGTGGCTCCACAATGTTTTAGGATTAAGCTTACATGTACATTATAAAATAACCCACAAGCAAGGTGGTTTCCTCGTACAAACAACATCCTGCTGGAATAAAATAAGTATGTACGAGGTATAGTCAGAAATTTCCGGACTGATTCATTTCAAAGGCTATTTAACGTCAAATCACTATGAAGTTTTTCAAATAACAAATCACATCCATTTCCTTTATTTTTCGGATAAATTAAGAAAAGAATATGCAAGAATGGTTTTAAAATGTCGATTAACATACGGCATATACGAGGGTACGGAGCACTTTGAAAAACCGCTAAATCGGATTTTTTGGTGTTTTGAATCGCTGTCAATTCCTTTATGAAACGGCATCACAATGGCGTGAATTTTTGCATGATGTCACATCAATACTATTTTGATTCAAATGCAAAGAATCAAGGAGATAACATAACAATTACAATTTTGACAGTGTTTTAAACAGACATGGGTGAATTTTCGAGTGTAAATAACATTGATGTGTTTAGTTGTAATATGCAACGACTGCTTTGCCACGAACTTCCAAGGCGATACTTCTGTTGTGGTTCTATTTGTTTTGGAGTCAATTTGAACCTTATGTACGTTTCCATATTTTTGTTTAAGTTCGGTTAACTGAGTTTTCGCCTATCGGGTTGGCTTACGATATGTTTTCTAAGTAGAAGTACCTAATTGTCGATTTAGTTTTTTTTCCCATCTCGGTATTTGGAGTGGGAATTTCTTTCTGATTGTGCTTTTTCTTGATTATTGCCTACGTGTACCTTTAAATACATATTGAATGAATTTTACGATGTTACTTTGTAAATAGTGTTCAGAAACAAGCCTTTTCGGTTTTAGTTCAAATATTGGTCGACTTTTAGAAATTACAAAAAAAAAATCCATGTTTCCTTGTGGAATCCGTTTGAAACTCAATATAAGGCAACCTTTTGATAAAAAAAAAGCTTCGTGTCTTCGTGTAATTAGGAACCAAATCAGATAACCACCACTTCATCTGCAGACTTGATTTTAATGTTCAAAGTCTTTGTCCTCTTACTCTACAAAGTAAATACTGTATAAAATGGTATTTCGAGCCGGTTACAATTGTTCACAAACAAGAAGAGGTGTCAATTTATTTCAGAATAATGTTGGTCTATTCATAAATAAACGCAGCTGTATTCCATGTAAACTGACGAATCGATATATTTGAGCGAACGTGTGTTTCTGAATTACCATAATAATATAACCATAACAGTTCCGTCGAGAAGCTGACAGTGCTAAAATGTAACAATGTCAATGTCTAAACGAATATTTAAGGTCACAATCGTTTTGATTGTTTCAACACCAAGATAGATATTTGATCCAACTTAAGGTCAGACGAATATGAGATACTTCATTAGCTATAGCGTTTTTCGCCATTTGTTTTATGGACAATCGCATTAATTCTGAGTCCAGCCATAACGCATAAGGTCAACATACGAGGCGATAATTAAAAGCTGTAAGAATTCGGTGAAATTTGAAAAGTTACAGTTCTGAGTGATAATACTCCCACTTGATATATTTATGGGAGTCTTGTGCCAAATCAATCACATTTAGCTGGGGGAGGTGAAGCCATATTATGTCTTGCACTCGTTTTCACAATTATTTTTTACGAGTGAGACACCTTTCTTCAAATAACACCGAATAAAACTAACTAATTAAAAGTAGTAAGAAATAAAAATAAAACGGGTCTTTTAAGAGCAGTGAACTTTATGAGAAAAAATATTAAAGAGATAGGGGATGGGTCATACCGCGATTCCGGCTACTTAAGTCTCTTCAGTGACCCTAAAATTTGGCAACATGGAGTGAAAGGGGATTACTGTTTTGCATCTTTCAACAGGGTAGTCCACACACACACACACACACACACACACACACACACACACACACACAGTATAATCTAAATAGGACCAAATAATTTTCTAATGAAGTATCAATGATGAAAGCACACCATATAAATAATTACATTTGTCCGGTCGGTGCTAGCACAGCTGTACGTCCATATCTAAAACAGTTGCATGTTTGGCATACAGTTAATACAATGCATGGACTTTGGGTAACACCATCACTGTGACCTGTAGCATGTCACCCTCATAACATCCACGTTTTTTAAATTGTGTTCAGTTTATTATTTTTCTTCCTCAGCTCTTTTTCCACTTGTGTTAATGCACTTTAAAAGCTCTTTTTTTGTTAATAAGCGTTTAGCAAGGCTAGTATACTCATGCACTGAACCACTTAAGTTGAAATTTTGCAGTTGACAAAGTTTGATATTAATCTACTTTGATTGTGGGTACACATTAAAACCACCTCAGATGGACTGGCCATGTTATGAGAATGCCTGATGAGCATCTTCCAAAGCAAGTTTTCTATGGAGAACTACAGGAGGGAACGCGCTATCAATGTGACCAGAGGAAATGCTACAACCTCTCTGAAGGATTTCGAGATACCAATGGGGTCTTGGGAAGAGACTGCACAAGAGTGATCAAAGTAGCGAGGTCTCATCAACTAGGAAGAGCTCTCTAAGAAGAAAAGAGAGTCCGTGAAGCCGAAAGAAATAGCCAAGACCAATGTGCCACCAGCTGATTGCATGACATTGACTTGCTCTACTAGCAAACGACGGTTTAGAGCTAGCATTGGCCTAGTCAACTATCAAAAATCTCGCCAACACATATAAATCTTATTCAAGAAAACATGATGGTCTTTCTCATTAGTGAAAGACGAACGACCAATGACCAAAAATAGTTAACATCAGTCGACCATTCCTTTCCCCTATGGCGTTTAGGAAAATGCTAATTTCATTTATTGTGGCACTCCATTGACCTGTAATTTCATCAACAGTTCGTTATCACGCTATTACGAAATCTTGCCCATGCAATATACAGAGAATGTTTTTTCAGAAGAAAAAAAATGAAAATTTTATTGGAAATTTTTTGATACTTTTAATATTTTCGCACAAAACATACACTGTAGGTACACGTTACAACGAGTACCCACAATGGCACAATGCATGTGTTGGAGCAAAAACAAGAACATTAGGTATACCCCTGCAAACCCCAGTTTTACGGAGGCGGCAGGAGGGGGTCTGGTCACAAATTACAGAGATTTCAAACGCAAAATCACAAATCACACAGTTTTTAAATGATGATTTCACACATCAAAGACAATAAATTTTCAAAATCACAGGGAATTGAGCGATTTGGCCAATGTCTTTGCATAGTATTTGCATAGTATTGACAGATTTACATCATGTAACTTCTCAGTCACTGAAAAATAACTATATGTGTCAAAAGAATGTGTCATTTTAACTCATTAGTTTTAAAAGCCTTTTCATGTATGCTAGAGAGATTCATGCCTTTTCAAAGTGGTGCAGAGGAAAATGAAATCATTGTTACTACTTAACGTTACTGCCTGAAAAGTATAGCAAAAAACCCTACCTTAAACTTTAACATGATATGCATCAATATTTTATTCTCAGACTGGTTTTGATCTGTATATTAACACCTGTAAAATATACATATGAAAATATACATAGTCTTAAACCTCATATGAAAATGGTAATTCTTTGATTGCTACCTTTTTATTTCTGTTAGTCACCAGACCTAGTCCGGCATGAACCCAAGATGACCGTGCAATAGCGTCTATAGAAAATGTTTTTGCAGAAATAAGTTGGTATGGGTATCCTGATTTGAAATCCGGATGATGTCAGATTGGCATCCTTGGGCAATTCAAGATGGCCGCCAAAATCCAATATGGCCGACAAAAGAAGGGTGTTTGATAAAATTTCGTACAGATATCTGATGAAATGCTAAATGCTTGCCTTAAAATTTGAGAAATAATAAAATTTAGCCTTTTTCAAAATGCAACAAAATGAAAATAAACAAAATCAAGATGGCCAGCAAAATCCAAGATGGCCGACGAAATAAGGGCTTTAGATAGAAGTTCTGACATGCATGTGATGAAATGTTAAAATATGGCATTTAAAGTGGAGAAAACTTCAAGTTAAGTCATTTTCCATTAATACATGTATGCAACAAAAGCAAAATTAATAAATATGGTCACTAAAATCCAAGATGGTTGACAAAATGTTATTTTTATAGATTTCCATCTATATATGTGATGAAATGTTAAAAATAAGACACTGGAGGCGCAGAAGTCATAAAGCTAAGATTGTTCATGAATATGTGACAAAAGCTAAAATGAAAATAAAAATAGCTGCTAAAATTCAACATGGCCACCAGAAATTAGATAGAATGTGTTTGGGTATATAGAAATGAAATGAAAAATCCATCTCTGTATTTATTTAACAAAACAAAAGATGCAAAAAGCCAATATTACCGCCATGATTTGGATTTTAGTTAACTTTGTTTAATTTTAGAACAACCTGGTACAAATAGAAGATTATACATAAGTAATCTTCTGTCAAGCAATGCTGTCTATTAAAGCATTGTAAATAATTACAATGTTAAGAACAATTTAACTTTCGCCTGACTGCTTCAAAGGTATAGGTAGAACATGTTGGCAGACAGATATTGTAGAAAAAAGTGAGATGGGTAGGATTGCATTTCACGTTGGATGACAATGTGTTAAAAGGCGGTTGGATATGGGTAGAGACTAAAATATGGGTTGATGTGGCCTGCAGTGGGGTTGGATAGGGATTATAATCGATAACGTGGGGATTTAAGACGGTTTAATCTGGTTTGGTTAGAATCCACTCCATAGTCAACACATCTTCAGTCATATTCAGACAGAGCAACTACTCTCTTGGTTCTAATCTCAATAGAGTCATAAGCGGAAATGTGTCTGTTCTCATGTAACAGCTGCGTATGAAGCTAACACTTCCTGTAGAAGTCGGTTTGTATCTCAAATCAGTACAAATATGCAGTATATGCAAATATGCAGTCTCCACTGATTTTAGATTTTAGCTGGTGTTGTGCCGTGTGGCGGCCCTAAAAAGTCTCCCCGTACATCATCCATAGTGCAGATTATATTTTTCTTTTGATCCTTTGGAATCAGTGAATATATTTGGAGTATTTGAAATATATTGAAAGTTAAGAATCATCTTCTTAACAGTATTCTGATTATTTGGCCCCTTTTGGAATATGAGTCTTTGATTTAGACTACACAGATATAAATTCTTGAAATTGCAGCAAAATGTCTGGCTTTCGCTGCCAGTTTTGTAAAGGGTCACTGATGAAGGTTCATTACCCGAGATTGTACAATATTGCCCATCTTCTCGCTTTGAATGTTTACTGTTTCCAAAGGATCTAACAATTATTTTTATTTATTACTGGTCTGTGAGTCCCAAGCCCTTAGCAATCACAAGATCGCAATCTTCTTCTTCTCCTTCCAGTGAGACCAGACACAGTGAAACCAGCACTGTTATTAAAATATAATAAAGCTAAAAGAAGACATCTTGTAATTTAAGGCTGTAAATGTTTATGGGTTATACCAATGCAATGAAGAACCCCAGTCATTTAGCAAGCATCAGTATTTCAAACATCTCATTCCACAGAAAGCTCATTGCTAGTGATATGCTTTCGTAGTAGCACTCAGTAGCTGGAAGTTTGGAGGGACTGACATTTTGTTACTATATATCTAGATCTAGCATTCTGTTTTCTGTTCCGGTTCTCTGTTTTGGAACTTTGCAGGATGGTCTATCGTTGCAGTAGCACTGTTAGTTTGGACAGTTTCTCAGTTGTTGATGTGGTTAGTCGTGTGTAGTTCCACTACGGGCCTTACACAACGTCTGCTATGAATCTTATTTATTTCAAAGTGATGATCTTTCAAAACTACCATAACAGAAAGGCATACAACGAAGATAAAATAAGATTGACATAAACTGGTAACAACTAGTATGTTATCAGCTATATGTATGGGGATTCGTTTACTCCATCCCGACCCACGCAGGTTCTCATATCATAACACAGCAAGCCTGCAATATATTATATAAATATATTGATAATGAATGTAAACAATCATACAAGTAAACGACAATGATTCAATGTACTAGCGTGAATGCATTGAAGCGTTGAGGCGCAGTTCGCTTAAATAGTAGAGCAATCACTGTTTGATACCTAGTACACTACGCTAACTACTTGTATGTTTGAGAGCAAGATGGAAGGTGAAGACTGTGAAGACCGTTGTCCTAAAGAATAAAGGAGTGTAACAAGGGAAATTGATGTGATTTGTTATGGTTACGGGGAAATAAAATATAGATAAACACATATAATGTTTAGTATTTATTTCGCCCTATGACATAGTATTGGCGTGCTTGCAACTGCATATCTAGAAATCGTACTCCGCCAACGAGCGGGATACCATTCTCTCCAGCTTTGTCCGAAAGTGCATTCAAGACCGACAAAATAAACGAATTTCTTTGTGTGGATATTGCGAACTCCGCATTATTTGTACTCCTGGTCAACCCTCACTTAACAAGGTTAATCTATGCTAAATTAAGGCATCTTTTTCCCCAGATACATCATGTTGATGACTATCTGAGGTAGGGGAAAGACATTATATCTTTTTTTCGGGATATGTATACGAAACCACTACAACAACTAAGATGCAACAGCATAATTGAACATGTACCTGAAATGGTATATCTGTAGGTAACTTACGAATCTAGAACAATACCACTGAGCAGTCTCGGCATCCAACAATCGAAAGTTAAACAGCACATTTCTCTCTTATGCATGTCTACCACGTGTTTTGCTAAAATGGCAGTGGCTTGTTTCACAATATGCAAAATTCAGTTACTATAAATTACAAAAATAACACAAATGTTTTTAAAAGTATGATTATCTCCCTTTATTTGTCATTTTTAGGGATACAATAAATTGATATGTACAACTGTAGTATTATTATGTTCAAGGATGTATATTATTTATTTTCCCATTTGTGTGACCTTGAGAGCAATACATAAACAACAGGAGTGTATTTTGGATTACTTTCATTTAAATAAACTATTTTGGCAGCCACCTTGGCCGCCATCTTGTATATAAAAACCTGTCCAATGATGAAATTATGCATATAATTTATTTTCACAATTTATTGACCATAAACAAGCAATTTAGAAATAATACTATTGTTATTATATGGGTCCATTTCATGTAAATAACATGTTTGGCCGCCATCTTGGACGCCATCTTGTATCTAATCAACTGTCAAATGATGAAATGATTCATATAATTTAATTTCACTATTTAATGACCATGAAAGAGCAATTTAGAAATAATACGAGTGTTATATGGGTCCATTTCATCTGTAAATAACATGTTTTGACGCCAACTTGGACGCCATCTTGATTTCAGCGAGTTGTCCAAGGATGCCAGCGTGGCATCACTTGGTTTTGTAATGTACTATGTATCCTCTTTCAAAAAATGCAAAAACATTTTCTATAGACGGTATTGCACGCTTTAGCTGATATTTTAGGTTTCTGTGCCGGACTAACCCGTCGGCCACATAATTTTAAAGTAATTCATGAGTGCCAAGTGGCACTTTTAGACAATTGGTTTTACAATCACATGGAATGATGATGATCACTATTCACAGACTTGAAAATTTCACAGAAAATACCTCTGTCACATGTCCACGGCTGCGGTGTAAACGTGCCCCATTCTGTCGTGCACAACGCTAAATATCGTGGGTTCTAAAGGACTAGAAAGCCTGTAAATATATGATACAACAACATATATTTTCTGATTTACATCATGTCAACAATAAACAGGTGAATGATAATGGCGGATGATAATATGCCAAGTGTCAATTACAATCAAAGACAATCAAATACAACCAAAGCATTAAGACAATCCTAATGCAAAAAGTAAACAAATGTAAACAATACACATGACCCAATTATCGATGCGTCATTCTATCTTGCCTCTGAATATTCCTAATTTAAAGTGATTTAAGCTTCTTCAAAATACATATTAAAGCTATTGTCTAATGTACTAATGACTAAAATGAATAATAGCATCACTAACCTGTAAATATATGATACAACAACATATATTTTCTGATTTACATCATGTCAACAATAAACAGGTGAATGATAATGGCGGATGATAATATGCCAAGTGTACCGAAGCGATACAAGGTAACACCAGATAGTGACAAATAACAAATTAAAGCTATGCCTACCTAAAATGGGTAACACTACATAAGCAAAGGACGGCTATGGGAAGGGAGTTTATAGGAGACTGAAAATGTTGTGGAAAATAAATAACAACAAAGACAGTGGGAAATAAATAGATACAATACATTTATTTCGCCCTATGACATTCTTCCCCGCTTTGTTAAATGGCGTCCCGACATTTACAGAATCACACCTTACTCTTAAGTTGGAACTATTCATAATTCAAAACAGCGCAATCGATGTCTTGAAACACCTGTTTAAATTGAAACGAATGATGCTATAAAAAGAAAACGATGATGATGGTGCTGATGGCAGTGATGATGATGATGATGATGATGATGATGATGAACTTGGATTGGCAATGATGATGATGATGATGATGATGATGATGATGATGATGATGCATAGGCATTTTCTCAAATCTCCGTCGGCAGTCCTTCAAATGCCTAAATCGATGAGCTGAAACATGAATATGATGAACAATGACTAGTCATGCCACACAATATCTGAAAGATTAAGTTTCACCTGTAAAAGTAAAACGAAAAGCGTGTCGACTCATCAGTCTTCATGACACTATCACATCAAATGAGTATAAATTTGACAATGAGTCAATATAGAATGGAATGACAGAATTAATTCGCAATAACATCAATGCGAAATGTCAGTCCATTAATATACTTTTTTGTATGGCCAATCTGAAATGAAAGGTAGTGTGGCATGATGAGGTTAGCATAACATGTTGTTATGATAACTCAGTGTAAAACTATATACATTTTCACTGTGATGTTGCTTTGCCCCAGCTTCAACCAACCATTGTTACAACACGACAACATTCTTACGATCCACACAGAATTCAAAAACAGGTGCCTGTGAAACGACCCAGTTAGGTGACCTTAGTCTTGCCGGTAGCCTGCGTGTGCGTTTCGGCCTTACAGGTGTTTGAGGTTCTGTGTTGATTGAATCCGGCGATGTTGAACGGGGATACAATGCTATTTCCCCACGTTTCCTTCTCATGGGAATTCTATATCTGGGGACTGGAGTGTCACTGTTATTAGCTTGAGATTCATTATCTCTACTCTCAGTGTCTGATTCATCTGCTGGTTCTTGTCCCAGATGATCATTTTGTCCTGGATGACTTAAGTTATCTGGTGTAACCAAATCAGCTGCATCATGGACAGTCTTGGGAGCAACTCTACCACGTGGTAATCCCACGCTAGAAAATGGTAACAAAAGGTTACGGTGTAGAGTCCTCGTTTTCCTGGCCCTTGGATTTTCTGACTGCACCACATAAACAGGAATGTCAGGATTTGGCTGAGACTTGATAATATACGGGGTACGTTCCCAACGATCAGCCAACTTCTGTTTGCCCCGTAGTCCGACATTCTTTACAAGAACCCTGTCGCCTTCATGAAGAGTTGAATGCCGTGCCTTAAGGTCGTAAGTGGCCTTGTGTTTGGCAGCACTCTTCTGCGCAGCTTTCTGTGCTGTGCGGTAAGCAAATTGAAGGCGATCACGGAGCTTTCTTGTGTACTCTGTCTGGTGCTTGGCTGATAATGGATCAGGTGAAAGGCCGAGGAAAGCGTCAATAGCCAAACGGGGATGTCTGCCAAACATTAGGAAGTAGGGTGAGTAACCAGTAGAGTCGTGCATGGTGGCATTGTACGCATGTACCAAAGTTGGTACATGTGCCTTCCAGTCTGACTTCTGGTACTCCTCTAACGTTCCTAACATCTGCAGAAGCGTTTGGTTGAAGCGCTCAACCTGTCCATTGCCCATCGCATGGTATGGCGTTGTGCGGGATTTCTCTACACCGGCAATATCACATAGCTCCTTGATAAGCTTACTCTCGAAGTTTTGACCCTGATCACTGTGCAGTCTGGCTGGAAAGCCATAGTGCACAATGAACTGGTCAAAAAGAATGCGCGCTGTCGTCCGAGCGGTCTGGTTTCGAGTCGGAAATGCCTGGGCGTAGCGGCTGAAATGATCGGTAATTACCAATACATTTTCAATGCCGCCCTTCGATCTTTCCAGTGAGAGAAAATCCACGCAAACGATCTCCATGGGGGCAGTGGACACAATGTTCACCAAATCAGCACTGATACCAGGATTTGACTTTCTCATGATGCATCTGTGACACTGTCTAACTCTTTCAGCTACGAACGAGTCTATACCAGGCCAGAAGAAGCGCTGTTTTATCAAGGACGTCGTTCGATCCCGTCCTTGATGTCCAAGGTCTGAATGTAGGGCCTCAAATATGTCGTCCCGATATGTAAGAGGTACAACCAACTGCTGAAACTCCTGATGGTTTACACTTCCAGTTCTGTACAGAATGCCATTGCGGAGATAAAGTCTGTCCCAGTCCTTCAGATATCTCGTGTCATAAGAAGGGTTTGCTAGAATCTGCGAAGCAGGTTTTCCAGCACCTGACTTGAGATACTGAATAGCAAGATTGAGAGTCGGATCTTGCTGCTGGGCTTTGCGCCAGTCTTTATCTGATAATGCGGACGCCTGAAGTACATTCTCCGCGATTTCCACCTGAGAGTCGATGGGGTCTGTCGTAACTGCGACGCATTCGACTAAAGGACTGTTCTCAGCAGTGACATGCACAGCTTGAGAAACTGCCTTGAGCACCTCAGGGAAAATGACATTCTTTTCTGTTTCCTCTTCTTTCATTCGGGACAGCCCATCGGCATCTGCGTTCTTCTTGCCGCTCCTGTACTTTATGTCGAAATTGTAGTTCGACAAGGCAGCGATCCATCTTTGCCCGGTTGCGTCCAACTTGGCTGTCGTGAGAATGTAGGTCAATGGATTATTATCTGTAATGGCCTCGAACTTAGTTCCATACAGATAATCGTGGAACTTCTCACTGACAGCCCACTTTAAAGCCAGAAATTCCAGCTTATGAGCCGGGTAGTTTTTCTCGGCTGGCTTCAGACTGCGACTGGCATAGGCGATCACCCTGTTTGCACCATCTTGTTGCTGATATAATGCGGCGCCTAGGCCAGTCCCGGATGCGTCTGTGTGTAGCGAGAATGGCAACCGATAATCGGCGTAACCAAGTACAGGAGGGCTGATGAGCTTTGCGATGATGTTATCAAAACTCTGCTGCTGATCTTTACCCCATGTGAATGGGGTAGGCTTCGTAGATGCCTGTAACTTGACCTTGGAGTTGGTCGGATGACCAATTAGCAAGTCGTTCAATGGCCTGGCAATGGCGGCATACCCTTTCACGAACCGGCGGTAATATCCAGTGAATCCCAGGAACTTCCTTACGTCCTTAGTTGACTTAGGAATTGGCCAGTTCCTCACTGCCTCAGTCTTTGCTGGATCAACGTGAATGCCTTCGGCCGAAACTACGTGTCCGAGGTACGTGACGCTTTTTTTGAAAAATTCGCACTTAGTGGGCTTCAGTTTAAGGTTATGCTTCTCGAGGTTCATGAATACAGCCTGAAGACGCTCGAGGTGTTCCTCAAAGGTAGATGAAAAGACGATGATGTCGTCAAGATATATGAGACAATCTCGTAAGTTGAGATCACCCATACATCTTTCCATCAACCTTTGGAACGTGGCTGGCGCATTACATAACCCAAACGGCATTCTATTGCACTCATAGAAGCCTAAGGAGCCCACTTGAAAAGCAGTTTTGGCCTTGTCAGTCTCTCGCAGCTCCACTTGCCAGTATCCACTCTTCAAGTCGAGAGTAGTAAAGTACTTGGATCCGGCAAGTGAATGTAGCGTGTCATCAATGCGTGGGATGGGATAGGCGTCCTTTTCAGTGCGTTGGTTTAGCTTTCTGTAATCAATACAGAAGCGTATGGTCCCATCCTTCTTTCTGACAATGACTACATTCGAGCTGAAGGGACTGGTGGATTCACGTATGACTCCGATCTCCAGCATTTCCTTAAGGTGTTCCCGGACTTCTTCCACTAAGGCAGGTGGGATTTTCCGGAACGGTTCTTTGAAAGGATGCTCGTCCGTAAGGTGAATCTCATGCTCAACTATGTTTGTCCTTCCGATGTCCGTAGGACCTTGGGAGAAGACATGTTTCCATTTAGCGAGGAAATCCAGAACATGCTCCTTTTGCTCAGATGTCAAAGATGCTCCTTCCAGGTTGAAATCCATCTGAGATATTGCAGTCTTAGTTTCATCCTGTTTTTGTTTAGTCTCTGCATCAGCCGCTGTCATCTCCTTTATTGGATCTCGGTTGAGGACCTTAACCTCTTCCAAGTTACAGATGCTTGTCTTTGGCTGAAATGTCAAAATCTTAGCAGACATATTGCAGAGACGAACAGGTATTCTGGCTGTGCTCCCAGGCTTGTCAGTTCTCACAACTCTTGGACAGACTGTGACCCGTGAAACCTTTTCATCATCGACTGGTTCAGTTAATGCTGCCTCCGCATTAAAGTTCTTGCGAACAAGACCAGTAACTGTCCTGGTTTCATACGGCTGCAAAGTAACTTTGGCTGTTGTCTTAACAACACCAACTCTTTTGCTGCATATCGCCTTGAAAGCAGTTTGCCATGCTAATGGCACTGTTTGCGTGTCTGATGATGCCATCTTGCACTCACGGATGATGTTTGTACCGACTATGATCGGAACCTTATGATTATATTCCGTCATAGGGACAACAAGAAACAATTCAGGCACGGTAGTGTCCTTTAGAAAAGGTACACACACATTGGCCTCAATGCAGCCTAAGAAATTCAATGTCTCTCCATTTGCGACATTTACTTGCAGTCCTAGTTCAGTAACATCATGAACAATAGGTTCGGGGTCTAGCAGCTTGACAAACTCCTCCGAAATGGTACTGATGGATGAACCAGTATCTACAAGGCAGTTTGCTTTCACTCCTTCTATGTATATCTCAGAGACATTATCGTTACCGACAAGCCTGTTCAGCAATACAGTATTAGGGCACAATTTAGGTTTGTCCGTGTCCCTCATCTGCCCTTCGATGGGGGCACCTAACGGTTTAAAGGTGACTGCTTTGATGGATTTCTATCCTGTTTATGTTTTGGAGATACATTTTCCTGTTGATCCTTTCCTTGGGATTGAGGCATTGAATTGACAAGAGTTTGTATGGTTTTCTCTAATGACTGCAACCTTTTTGCCAGATCGTCAATGGCCTTTTTATTTGGGTCATGAGTAACAGGTTGGTGTTGAAGCTTAGGGGCTCTCTCATTCACTGTGGGGAGTGTCTTTTTCTCTACTTCAGGACCTATATTCTTTCCTGTGGCTACTTTATCTGTTGCCATTTCTTTCTCCTCCGCTCTAACCTTTGTGCGGAAGGATTCAAATGGCTCATCAGATAAGAAATGCAGTCTCGTTGCATTCTTTAGTTCCACACTGTACAGAGATCTCCAAAATCTCTCTCTCAACATCTTATCTTTCTGACTAGGTGCTGCTGAACCTTTTGCAACAGCCCTTTCAAAAATATCCTCCAGTCTGATACCCCAATCTGCCACACTTTCATCCTTTCTCTGAGTGGCCGTATAAAATTCTTGAATGACACTCTCACCACTTGCTACGTTCCCAAAGACGCTTTCCATTTTATCTATTATGTCCTGAATTGTCGATTCAGGATCCATATTAATGAATACTTTTCTTGCCTGTCCCCTAAATGAATTTCTGATTGCATGTTCAATGCTCGAATCAGGATACTGTTTACCTCTTCTTAATTTCTCTACCTCTTTTTTCCAATCCTCAAAGGAACTTTCATTTTTTGGAAGTGGATCAGCACCTGAAAAAGAATTTACGTACGCCTTCAAAAGGTGCGTGACATCTCCTTTCACTGATTCTGCTTCAGTGCATTGACTTGTAAGCTCTCTGGTTTCTCTGATGTTCTCCTCTTCTATTGTCTGTTCTGATTTCTGTCTGATTCTGTCTTCTCTTTCCTGAATCTCATATTCCAGTCGTTTCAGATATGCTTCCTTTCTATCAAGATCAATAGCTCTTCTGTTAAGTTGGGTTTCTACGTCAGATATTTCTCTCTCTGTATATGGCCTTCTGTTTCTTTCATCTATCTGATTTGAGACTATTTCTCTCTGTTGCAGATCTCTTTCTGTCTTTATGCTGAAGGGTGGATCTGTATGAACATTACGTTCCATCTCCAAAGGTACAGCTTCATTCATATTGGATGAAAGAATGCTGGTAAGTCTATTCTCCTCCTCAATGAGCGCTCTCAACCTCTGTTCAGTTGCTATCCGTTCATGCACCTTTCTCTGCAAGCTTTGCTCTATCTTGCGTTCTTCTTCTTCTAGAGCTAGTACTCTTGCTCTCTGTCTTTCTCTGTTTTGCTCTGCGAGTTTATTCTGCAAAATGATGAGCCTTTCTCGTCGTTGTGCTTCTTCTTCAGCGGCATTTCTATTCTCCTGCTCTATGAGTATATCCTGTTCCTTCAGCCTATCCAGAGTTTCTATTACCTTCTCTTCTTCGACTGTCAAAGCTTCTCTTTCATAGAAGTCATCTTTTGGCTCATCTTCTCGACCCCTCGTCAAGTCTATCCTTTGCTGATTTCTATCAGTATCAGCATTTCTAATACCGAACTCTTGAACTTTCCGATCTGTCGCTGTAGCTACAGCCTGTTCCTTTGGCAACAGTTGTGTTCTAGTTAAGCTATCTCTATCTGTTTTATCTCTATTCTGCACTAGATAAGGTTCCAAGCTGAGAATGTCATCTTCATGCCCTTGTGATCTAGTGTTAGGCTGCTTTGGATCCTTTGCTTTGCTTCCATCTGACCTTGTAGCCATTGCTCCTTGCTCCTCTTTGCCACTTGCTTTCTTTACAGACGAAGCTAGACTTTGTCTCAATGCTGCTATTCTAGAACTGAGGCCTTCCTTTGCCTGAAGTGTCCTGTTCTGTACATTTTCTTTTCTTGCCAAGTTTTCATCTTCTGAGATGCTTTCATCATCCGAGAACACTGGCAAGCTTTTAATACTACCAGGCGATCGAAGAAGCATAGGCGATTCTTGAGTATTTTCATCCTGTGACGAAGTCTTGCTATGCAACCATCTGTATAACTCTGCTTGCAAACTTTCTGGTTTCCTAGGCCTTGTTGGCGATTCAGAAGCTTGCTTTTGTAATCTCTCTGCTCCTTCCGCCTGCTTACTAGCGGCTCCGTTTGCCTCTTGCAAAGGGCATTGAGTCTGCCTAACTGTAGTCTCATTCTTAGATCTATTCTCTTCCTTTTTCTCTAGCGAATCTATTCGCGTCTTCTGTCTTGCCACTCTCTCTAACAGCTCTTTTCTCTCCTGCTCGAGAACAGCTTGCTGCCTCTTCAAAGCTCTGACATCTCTGTCTGACAGTTTGTCCATTTTGTCCATTTTAGACAGTCAATAATTCACTCAGCTCTTCAGTATACACTGTATACTACAATACAGTGTTATAACGTATTGATTTTTCTATGTCCAACACCGTTCACATTCACGTACACTTTTTTTTTTTTTTTTTTTTTTTTTTTTTTTAGGAGAAAAACAAAACTCCAATGTCCAAGTCCGTCAGGTCCTGAAAGATTTTCAAGCGCGCGCAAGAATTGGTCATAGGTTTACGACACTTTCTTGTATAAAAATCTAACTGTGTTGTTTAAACTGCACAGTAGATTTTTTTATACGTTTGCGTGTGTTCTACACACTGAACAGAATTGCGTTATACGAGAAAAAAATAAATAGCGCGTCGGTATTAACGCCAAATGACCGATATCCCGCGGTTCCTTGACCAAAACGCAAGCAAATAGCAAAATGTCGAAAACAAACGAAAATTCGACTAAACAAAACCGCACGAAAATATCTCAAAAGCACACGAAAAATCGCCGAAAATAGCGCGTTCAAAATGCGAAAATCCGTCGCAAATCGCGATTTCAAAAATGTGAAAATTAGCCGCAAATTGCGCGTTCAAAATGTAAAAATCCGAATAGTCAAAACCCGCACGAAGTTATCTGCAAAATACGCAAAATACCGAAAATTTATCGGAAATCCGCTGTCAAAACGCTGCTTTAACGATGTGTATAGTGCACTGAATAAATGCACAACGGTTGACAGATATCATAACTTTGAGACGCCTGAAAAAAAAATCAAAATCGCTTCTAAATATTCTTTTCTTCAAATGTACTGAAGAAAAAGAATAAAAATAAAGACAAAAAAATATCTGCCTCGGTGGAGTCTCGAACACACGACCTACGGATCCATAAGAGCAGAGTACTAAGACAGACACTCTATCAGTTGCGCTATCCGGCTATTTGATAAGCTAAGTGTATATTAAATACTTATTTACTCCATTTCGGCGACGCATGAGCAGCTTCGTTCCGTATCGGTTTTTTTCGAAACTCGGAAAATTTCTAAGTCGGAAATTCACACCGAAACACCCATTTTGTTTCAAAATTCGAGAAATTAAGGAAACTGATTAAGTTCCTATAAGAAATTGGGTTCTCAAATTCCTGGGAAGGGAATTAACGCTTCATTTTGAGAAGTTTCAGGGATTTTCTATGAAAGGGCGGAGAAAGCCGGAAATTGAGGGATATTCACGTGGGCTATTTATAGGATATTGATTATAGGATGCGCGCAAATCTACCGGGTCGGGACTAGGACTTAGGCCTGGGTTTTCTAAGCCGTTCCTACTCTACACTACCCAAACAGAAGAGCAACCACAATTAAAAAGCTGACAAAGCTCAAATGAAAAATGAATGAAGATGAATGACGTATTAAAACACAACATCTTGGCAGTTACACATATGCAGAAAATATGTAAACAAACTCTATGCACAGAAAGTGATTTGTTGCGTAAATAGTCAGTTAACCTAACTAGTCATTGAATCTGCTGAAATGAATAGCAAGCACATTGCTTTAAATATTGGCAAGATAGAAATGACTAAAGGTTACCTCTAAATCCATCGATAATCCAAAAATACATATATCCAAAGCACATGTATAATCACACAACACAAAAACAAAGTATATGATCACGAAAAATGATCACAAGTCACAGTTTAATCCAGTTGAATTGAAACACTCGTTGATGTCCGCTGGCTCACTCTTGAAGTCGATTCCCTGTCGATGATCGCGAGAAGCTTCACAGTCAACGAAAATGTTGGGCCCAAAACACGTGTTCAATGTCAACAAATAGTAGACTTCCGGAAGTTCCGAAAATGGAATTGATCCAATCACAAGAGAGTTGTGACGTCACTAGTGTATAAATAGAGGCGTCCTCCTACACATATGTATGCAACACATGTTATGAATCGATGTATCAATGAAAGGGACGGGGTTTTGAATCCCTTCTCAGCAATCAGGCTTGGTCCATTCGTTACTGGCCACCAATGTCCACGGCTGCGGTGTAAACGTGCCCCATTCTGTCGTGCACAACGCTAAATATCGTGGGTTCTAAAGGACTAGAAAGCCTGTAAATATATGATACAACAACATATATTTTCTGATTTACATCATGTCAACAATAAACAGGTGAATGATAATGGCGGATGATAATATGCCAAGTGTCAATTACAATCAAAGACAATCAAATACAACCAAAGCATTAAGACAATCCTAATGCAAAAAGTAAACAAATGTAAACAATACACATGACCCAATTATCGATGCGTCATTCTATCTTGCCTCTGAATATTCCTAATTTAAAGTGATTTAAGCTTCTTCAAAATACATATTAAAGCTATTGTCTAATGTACTAATGACTAAAATGAATAATAGCATCACTAACCTGTAAATATATGATACAACAACATATATTTTCTGATTTACATCATGTCAACAATAAACAGGTGAATGATAATGGCGGATGATAATATGCCAAGTGTACCGAAGCGATACAAGGTAACACCAGATAGTGACAAATAACAAATTAAAGCTATGCCTACCTAAAATGGGTAACACTACATAAGCAAAGGACGGCTATGGGAAGGGAGTTTATAGGAGACTGAAAATGTTGTGGAAAATAAATAACAACAAAGACAGTGGGAAATAAATAGATACAATACATTTATTTCGCCCTATGACACACAGATCACAGACTTAAATTTTGCTTTTTCAGAAATTACAGACATTCAAACAGGCCAATCACACATCACAGAAAAGGGTCCTGCCCACTCTTTACTATATAAAAGTGGGGTATAAAGGTTATGTAGTAATTACCCGCTGAGCGACAGGTGGGTATGATATTTTCCTGACCTGTCCAGCCAAATGCATGCACCGAGAGCCCGAAGGGCTCGAGGTGCATGTATTTGGATGGACAGGTCAGGAAAATATCATGCCCACCTGTCGCGAAGCGGGTAATTAACTTACCTTATGACACCATTGAGTGAAATTGCAGTTTGTAAGACCTACGCAACGATAATGAACACCGGTAAAGTGATTTTTCTCGCGGCGTAACTATTGACCGAACACTGCACGTGCAGAACGAGGAAGCTTGTCCACTGTACCGCTTCGCTATTGTCAAAAATAGATCATACGGGAGTATTTTCCCTTGTGCATTTAAAATGATTGAGACAATTTTTATTGGTACTCTTTAGCATTTTTTCTCTCAAACTTATTAATTTACAATAGGCATTATCTTTTATCGAAACAGTTAACAGGCTGGGTAGTCAATATAAATGATCTCTTATATATGCAAAAAACATACTACCACTTAGTAATGATTTTGGATAGGTATATATATTGTGTGTAAGTTCGTATTGCAGGTTTTGAAATCAAAAACCCTCGGACCTAACTTTCCAAAGTCCACATGGTCAGTTAGGGGACCGGAGTACGAAATGCCCAGCTGTATTTAAGGGATACAGTTGGTTGTTTCTAATGATCATAATCCCAATGCAAAAATATGTGAACTTGGTTTCTGATTCATTGTTCTTGCACAACAATAACCCACTAACGATAATCTGCGAATCTGAAACCAACTTCCATCGAGAGAAGACTCTCAGCTCTACGTAACTGCTCAGTCGACAGCTGTTCACTTGACAGCTTTAACTTTTGCCTCAGTTCTCAAACAAGAAGTTAAAATCTTTATATTGGAATCGTTGTAAAACGAATTTTCACCACATGTCTGGAGGTAAGTAAAGTCACTTTCACCACCTGTCTGGGGGTAAGGAAAGTGGCTTTCCTCACCTCCAGACAGGTATGAAAGAACTTTCACCACCTGGATAACTGACTATAACATCGCACTTGCAATACAGTATGAAAAATAATTTCCTATGAGTTACATTGATATCATAAGGTAAGTTATCTTGATACAATATTTTGCTGATTTGACACGTTTACTTCATTAATGAAAGCCTCTTAAATAGCAAATCTGTTTAGACTGCAAAACAGACGAAGGTCAATATGACGCTGAATAAATCATATAAAGCAGAAACGTAAACAGAAATCACAAATCAAGATAAAATAGCACAATCGATGCATGTTGCACCATGACTAGGGGCTGACGTATCTTTATTTTACACAGAAGTTAACAAATACATTTTCGTCAACAGAATCGGAATACATGTACTTGTATATAGTTGATTTCATCACACACTAGGCGATACGGGGAGAAATGCTTGATAATTTTAGGTTTTCATGTTTAAAATGTGTCACATCAGGGTAGGGTTTTAGACCCTGTGCAACTTCTTTTGAGTGTTCATTTTTTACACTTCGTGTATATTCGATCATCGAGTCTGTAACGCAGAAAGCGTAATTGATGAGAAACTCTTCTCAGTGTATATTTAACTGCATTACAGATGACCCTGAGATTGGTGCGTATTGCATGTATGTATAATTTGTCGGTAAATGATAGATGCTTGTACGAGAGTTTTCAGATGGAGTATAATTTGTCATGGTCTGCGGCACGCTCTGCTATTTAAACAAAGTAATCGCTCAGGTGAGACAGTCTGAACTTTGAAATAGGGTGACCTACATATGGGTGACTTTTTATATCATCTGAGCCGATGGCTAACAGGTGAGCTTATAGAATAGGTCGTCGACGTCCGTCCATCCACAATTTCAAAGAAGAATATTTCTGGAAGCTGAAGGGCCAATATTGATCAAATTTTATGTGAACTATTATTGGACTAGGGGGTTGAATGGGTTATGTCTTTGGAGCAGATTGTATCAAAATTATGGTTTCCATGGCAACAGATAGCTCCCATAGACTTAAAATGGGAACAATCAAAACCCAAATCTTCTTCAAAAATCCAAAAGGCCCAGAGCTTTTATATTTTGTGTATAGCAATGTCTAGTGGTTGCCTGTATACATCCTACCAACTATGGCTCTTGGGTCCAAATTGGCCACGCCCAGGGAGCATGAATACTTGCCATATAACTATAATAGGAGAAACATAAAAACATATTATTGTTTTAAAAAAGCACAAACCCAAAGTATAGTAGGTATTCAGCAATGTTATATAATCCTGCCAATCATGTCCCGGGGGATAAAAATAGCCCTAACCTGGGGATCAGTAGCTCTCATATACTTACAATGGCATAAACAGACAAAAGTCTTCTTCTGAGACACCATGCGCCCTAGAGCGTTTATATATTATATGTTTCCCAGTAGTGTTAAGTAATCCTCTTTTTGAAATCTGACAACTGTGCCCCTGGGGTTCAAAATTGGCCACGCCCCAGAGCGTGAATATATGCAACAGACTTATATAATAGACGAAACATAAAAAAATATCTTCTTCTCTGAAACCACAAGACCGAAAGCTTGTATATTAATTATGCAGCAATGTTATGTACTATATAAATCCTGCCAATCATGTCCTTGGGGCAAAAAACGGTCCCACCCTGGGGGGTAATTAGCTCCAATATACTTTCAAAATTTTCCAATTTTGGAAAAACATACAAAAGTCTTTCCCTCAGAAAACACGAGTTTTACGAGCTTTTATATTTTTGTGTGTAGCAATGTTAGGTAATCCTCTTTATAAATCCTGCCACCTGTACTCCATGGATATATACAGGCCACGTCCCAGGGCAGGGGTAATAAGCCCAAGATCAGGAGAGCGTTTACAGGTCAATTGGTTCTCTCTTTTGGGATAACTCGCTCGAGGCCTTACCAGTGGTGTCGCATCTCTATATCCATCAAAATAACATTTCTTCTCATGTCCCGGAAATATTTTACTTAACTCCCTGCTCCTGCTCACTTACCCCTCCCCCCCCCCCCCCCAAAAAAAAAAAATGCTTGATATCTCCACTCCCTTAAACCTGTTTCTTGTACTCCCCAGGTACGTGAAAATTGCTACCCAGCTCCACAAAACCTCTGGTAGGACCAGAAGAAATAATTTTACTTTTCTGTGAATTAGCGTGATTATCGCGGGATGTTGGAGGACAGACTGCGATGTATTGATAGTTTAAAGGCCTAGACCTCACTATATTATGTTCTTTGAATTTAGTTTTCCCCAACAACTTCATCTTAAGTGCAAATAATTTGAAGTCAATAAACATTGTGTTTTTGACAAATGTAATCTGATGTTGGTTGATTAGAAGCTTTTGCTTGACCTCTGTTTGTCTTAGAGAATGTCCTTTTCCACTGGGTGCATGCACTTGTAATAGGCTTTTATCTTCTAGTTAGTCGTTCCCTATATGAACGATATGAACTGAACATCTCTGAACGCATTAACATTGGTTTAGAACAATCTGGAAACAATGTGTCAACGATTAGGTCGACTCAATTTTGTTAATGAACGTGATATGTATCTCACATGCCACATCGGATAAAAATCTTTTTTAACATGACTTCATAATATTTGTCGTTTCTGAACTGTGCATGCTCTGAAAAAGTTTAAGCATGTGCTTATCATCAATGGATTTTATAAGCGATGATGTCAGGCTTAAAAGATATGATGTCCTCATAGTAGCTTTATATGTGGCGGCTAAAAGATTTCATGCCGTAATAGTAGCTTTTGTGTTGCGGCTAGGCTTTAGATAGGTGTAGTTATTCAACAATCCCATTCAACACTTTGAGCTTATAATTCTGATTGACATCAAAACAAGTGAATTAAACGTATAAGCCGGGCGTCCTTTTTATGGGACAAAGGCAAACAACATAGCTCCAGATGTGACGCTGGGGCTATTCTGTTTGCACAAAAGATAAAAAGAGATAAAAAATAAAAGTCACTCCTAACACCCCTAAAATGAAATTGGACTCATCGAATTGATAAACTGAATGATGAGAGAATTCATTCGTCAAATATGGGTTAAGCTTATATTTCTCTTTGACATCAAAACAAGTGAATTAAGCCTCTAAAACGGAAAAGCTTTTTGCTCCCATTAATCTGAAATTGTAAAGCCTTTTCTTCCAGGAAACATCACGTCTCTTGTTTATCATGCATGGATGTACAGTATTAGACGGTTGTTAAAGCTTTGTCTATTTAAAACGTACAGGCTTGAATTTCGTAGTGCGTGGCATCAGGGATGGTAGCCGGTCTCATTACAAACACTTACACATGCAATATACAGAGATTTTTTCAGAAGAAAAAACAAATGCAAATTTCATTAGAAAAAAAAAAAAGATTTTTTTTCTCCGAGGCGGTTCTAACGAGTACCCACAATGCATGTTTTGGATCAAAAATAAGAAAATTAGGTAAAACCCTACATACCCCAGTTTTGCTGTATGAAAGTGGGGTTCAAGGGGGCATACTTTTCATTGACATGTTTTCCTGATGGGATTCAAAGCGTTCCGGAAAAGAATTCGAAACCAACAACCCGATATTCTCATGATTTTTTCTGCAAACAATACCCCTCTTTGACAAAAGCATATGCACACTAAGAATGTCAATCGCGTCTCAGTCACAATTTGAGCCGCCTCGTGGGAAAACCAACAATGTGGTTTCCGAACAGGTCTGACACAAACCGGCCTGCACAAGCACAGAAGCAGGCTAGAAGCTTGAAATTTCGGATTTAAGAAGAAGAGGAATTGTACTATCCGAGTAGCGAAAACAAAGGCGCTGATCAGCTTCGCGGTACCGCGAAGCTGATCTGCGTCTTTGTTTTCGCCTATGCAGATTGTTGGTTTTCCCATGTGGCGGCTCATTTGTATTTCTTGACTCTTAAGATTGTTGATGTGTGTGGATGAATTCTTTGATGGCTGACTATGCCAGTTGTAGCTCTAAACTGTCGGTGACAAATAGAGCTCGTCAACGTTGAAGAGACTGGCGACAGCCAATCGACTCTGGCTTTGCGCTTTTTGCGCTTTCTTTCAACTTCGAAGATTCTCTTTTCTTAATAATGAGTTGATCCTATTTTAGAATCAAATAATCTGATAACTAAAAAGAAGGTTCTACATGGACTAGTTGTTGTCTTATTACCTTTGCAAAATCGCGCCATTCCCTAGAAATATCAGGGAAATAGCTCGGAAGCGCATTCTCTTGTTTCGTTATCATTTTCATGAAGATCCGCTTTACTTATGATTATAAGTATTATATTACAAACTACGGTTTCGCATAATTGCGGTTTCACCGGATATGCATGCGGAAATTTAGATGTCTGCATGTTTCAAGAAAACTTAATCAAACTTTAATAACGTGTTCAAACAAAACAGTATAGTCAATATTGCATTACGAGGTCTATCATAGGTGTTATAACTTTGTTAATGGACATGATAGATTGTTGTATTATACCTACATTTCTCTTTTATAATGATGCCAAAATAATGTCCGAAACAGATAAAAACTTAGAAATTGACGCCTTGAAAGACACCTGGGGTAAAACCAATTGCGCGTTTTCTAGAATTTGTGAATATTATTGTGTGCGTTTCATGCGTCATATCTTTATAACTACCCATCAAATTTTCTCCATCTTTACAGTGATAAATAAAAGTATATTTAGAAAAGGGATGTGGCAAAAATTACCGTTATCGATGCTATGCTGACTTTATAATAAAGCGATATATATGACGTCATCAAAATACTTACCCCTATAGCATTTCCGGCACAGCTGAACCATTATATTTGCTTGCTTTTTTATGAGTTTACTACAGGGCACACAGGGATGAAACAATAAAATGGTTAAATGCATTTTAAGGTCCCTGGTCTACGTGTAGATGTCAATAAATGCCCTTTGAATTATAACTGTAATTTTAATGTATATACAACAAGCCAATTTCACTTTGCAATAACTCTATTAAATTCAATTGAATAATTTTGATTTTTGCAGGATATATTCATCTATGTTTGAAAAATATATTGCATGGATTACATTTTTTCGAAGTCGTTTTCGTTAAATAATATTCACAAATTCAAGAAAAAGTGCCATTGGTTTTACCCCAGGTGTATTTCAAGGCGTCTATTTCGAATATTTATTTCTTTCGTTCATTCTGTTTAGCATCATTACAAAGGAGAAATGTAGCCCTTTTAATCAAGGTATAATACAGCAACCTATCATGTCTATTAACACGGTTATAACACCTATGACAGAACTTTCTGACCCACCCTCGTACTTTTTGAATGACGCACGTATTAATTTGATCAATCTACATATTCAAAAGATACAGACTTACAAAAACTTTAACCAAAACCTTTTACACAAAATGTCCATGACCTTGACCTCAAGGTCACTCAGGTGGGTCGTAATGGTGCAGCATAAAACTTCAGACCAATATCTATCAATATGCAAAGTATCAACTTGATCCGACTACACATTCAAGAGATACAGACTTACAAAAACTAAATTTAAACTAAAACTTTAAATAACACAAATCTTTTAAATCCGTGACCTTGACCTGAAGTTCACCCAGGTGGGTCGTGATGGTACAGCATACAACTTGTGGAATCTTTGAAACTAGAATATAAGCTAACATTTTGTAAAAAGAATCTAGGTTTCGTGTATAACGTAGTCATACGTTTAAAATTATACAAACAGTTTAATGAGACACCCCCAGCAATTCATGAGGTCATTCATATCACTGACCGTTCAAAGGCAATACTTCTGTTGTGATTCTAATTTGCTAATTGTACAATGTTTTGGTGTTGATCGTTTGTACTGGTTGTATCTTACATGTATGTATATTTTCATATATTTAGTTTAGTCCGTGTAACCGAGTGGCCACCTTTTGGGAAAAGCTGTTCACTCGGATTACGATTTGTTCTCTTTGTGCTAGTACCTGATCGTCATTTTTTATTTTTATTTTTTTTTTCATTACGGTTTTTCGAGTGGGAATTTCTTTCTCATTGCACCATTTCCTGATCATTGCCTACTTTTTGCCTTTTCTAAAATTGTCCATTTCTAGCCAGTTATGATTGTTCACAAACAAGAGAAGTGTTCAATTTTAAGAATAATGCTGGTTTATTAATAAAAGATTACAACTGTATTCCCTGTAAACTGACAAATTGTTGATGAATGGAGCATCCCAAGCAAACGTGTATTTGTGAATTACCATTTATAACCATTACAGTTCCGTCTTGAAGCCGACACTGCTAAAATGTAACAATGTCAATGTCTTAATGTACCATATTTCAGGTCACATTCATTTTGATGGTTTCAACACCAGGATAGATCTTTGATCCAACTTAAGGTTAGACGAATGTGAGCTACTTCATTAGCTATAGCGTTTTTCACCATTTGTTTTATAAACAATCGCATTAATTCTGAGTCCAGCCATAACGCATAAGACTCGTTTATACATCTATGTCAACTTTCGAGGTGACAATTAAAAGCTATAAGAATTCGGTGGTATTTGAAATTCACAGTTCTGAGTGATAATAATCCCACTTATTATATTTATGGGAGTCTTGTACCAAATCAATCACACTGAGCTGGGGAAGGTGAAGCCATATATAAGCCACATCATGAGAAAACCGGATTTTTGCATAGGCGAAAACAAAGGCGCAGATCAGCTGTGCAGTAACTGCACAGCTGATCAGCGCTTTTGTTTTCGCTACACGGATAGTACATGTACTACTCGTCCTCTATTATTTCAAGATTCTAGCTTTCTTCTGTGAGTGTACAGGACGGTTTGTGTCAGACCTGGTCGGATACCCCCAAGACCTGTTTTCTCGCGTCGTGGCTCATAAATGCTTTGCACTAGTATTCACAATTGCTATATTTTACGTGTAATACACTTTTCTTCATAATATAACTCCGAATGAAACAAACTTATTGAAAGTACATGCATATAGGAATGAAGTATCAACGATGAAAACGCACCATATAGAATCATGTGTACATTTGCCCGGTCAGTTCTAGTATGTCCATATCTAAAACAGTTGGGCTGCATTAGGGTTGGCATACATGGACTTTGGGTAATTCCTTTATTCCACCAACATCACCGTGACCTCTAGCATGTCATCCTCCTAACATCCACGTTTTTTAAATTGTTTTCAGTTTATTGATTTATTTTTCTTCCTCGACTCTTTTTTATACTTATGCACTATAAAATTTCTCAATTTTTTTAAGCATTTAGCAAGGCTAGTTTACTTATGAGAACATGTGCATGCAATGAACAACTTTTTTCTATGGCTTTTAAGTTGAAATTTTTCAGCTGACAAATTTTGATATTAATCTTATATTTACCCAAAACATTGATTGTGTGTACACGTTAAAACCGCCTCAGATGGACTGGCCATGTTTTGAGAATGCTTCATGAGCATTTTTTCTATGGACAACTAGAGGAGGGAACGCGCTTTCAATGTGACCAGAAGAAACGCTACAAAGGCACCCTCAAATCCTCTCTGAAGGATTTTGAGATACCAATGGGGTCTTGGGAACAGACTGCACAGGAGCATGTCATCGTTCTAACATCCACGTTTTTTAAATTGTTTTCAGTTTATTAATTTATTTTTCTTCCTCGACTCTTTTTATACTTGTGTACTATAAAATTTCTCATTTTTTAAGCATTTAGCAAGGCTAGTTTACTTATGAGAACATGTCCATGCAATGAACAACATTTTCATTGGCTTTTAAGTTGAAATTTTTCAGTTGACAAATTTTGATATTAATCTTATATTTACCCAAAAACACGTTAAAACCGCCTCAGATGGACTGGCCATGTTATGAGAATGCCTGATGAGCAACTTCCAAAGCAAGTTTTTCTATGGAGAACTAGAGGAGGGAACGCGCTTTCAATGTGACCAGAAGAAACGCTACAAAGGCACTCTTAAATCCTCTCTGAAGATTTTCGAGATACCAATGGGGTCTTGGGAACAGACTGCACAGAAGCGATCAAAGTGGCGAGGTCTCATCAACTAGGAGCAGCTCTCTATGAAGAAAAGCGAAGCCGTGAAGCTGAAAGTAGAACGGAAAGGCAAGATCAATAGGCCACCTGCTGATTCCATGACACTGACTTGCTCTACTTGCAACCGACATTTTATAGCTAGAATTAGCCTAGTCAACCATAAGAAAAAGAAAAAAAAAAAAAAAAAAAAAAAAAAAAAAAAAAAACATGAAGTTCAACCTTATTCAATAAAAAGTGATGGGCTTTTTCATTAGTGAGAGACGAACGACCAATGACTGAGAAATGGTTAACCTCAGCCGATCGTTCCTTTCCCCTCTGGTGTTTAGGTAAATACAAATTTTATTTATTGTGGCACTCGATAAACCTGCAATTTCATCAACAGTCCTTTATCACGCCATTATACGAAAACTTGCCCATGCAATATACAAAGATTTTTTCAGAAGAAATAAAAATGAAAATTAATTGGATTTTTTTTTATATATAAATATATATTTTTAATATTTTCGCCCAAAACATACATTGTGGATACACGTTAGCACCGCCTCGCGTTTCTAACCAGTACCTACAATGTATGTTTTGGATCAAAAAATAAGAAAATTAAGTATACCAATGCAAACACCAGTTTTACTATATATAAAAAGGGGTATAAGGTGGTATACATTACATGGACATGTTATCCTGATGCAATATTTTGCTGATTTGACACGTTTACTTCATTAACGTAAGCCTCTTAAATAGCAAATCTGTTTAGACTGCAAAACAGACGAAGGTCTGTGGTTTATGGAATAGATCATTTTAAGCAGAAACGTAAACAGAAATCACAAATCAAGATAAAATAGCGCACAATACATCACCAAAACTTGTCCATGCAATAATAAGAGATTTTTTATGCTTTGAAAATTGTAAATTTTCAGCTGATAATGTTTGATATTTTTCTTATTTTTGGCACAAAACATAGATTGTGGGTACATGTTTAAAAATAGAACCGCCTCTCCAAGTACCCACAATCTATATTTTGGAGCAAAAATAGGTATACCCCTGCATACCCCAGTTTTGCTTTATAAAAGTGGGGTTCAATGGGGTATACGTTTCACTGACATGTTTCCTTGATGTTGCACCATGAATTGACTGACGTATCATTATTTTACAACAGAAGTTATAACAAATACATTTTCTTTAAAAGAATTGGAATACACAATACATGTAGTTGTTTTCATCACACACTAGGCGATACGGGGGAGAAATGCTCGATAATTTTTAGGTTTTCATGTTTAACAATGTCACATCAGGGTAGGGTTTTAGACCCTGTAAGACTTCCTTTAAGTGTTCATTTTTACACTTCGTGTATATTCGATCATCGCGTCTGTAACGCAGACAGCGTAATTGATGAGAAACTCTTCTCAGTGTATAGTTAACTGCATTACAGATGACCCTCAGATTGGTGCGTATTGCATGTATGTAAATTTGTCGGTAAATGATAGATGCCTGTACGAGATTTAATTTTTAGATTGAACATAATTTGGCAAGGTCTGCGACACGTTCTGCTATTTAAACATAGGTATTAATACCAAGTAATCGCTCGGGTGAGACAGTCTGGACTTTGAAATAGGGCGACCTACATATAGGTGACTTTTTACATTTTAGCTCGCCTGAGCCGAAGGCTTACATGTGAGCTTATATGATAGGTAGGCATCCGGCGTCGTCCGTCCACAATAATCAAAGAAGAATATTTCTGAAGCTGAAGGGCCAATATTAATCAAATTTAATGTCAATCATTATTGGACTAGGGGGTTGAATGGATTAGGTTTTGGGGCAGATTGTTTCAAAATTATGGATTCCATGGCAACAGATAGCCCCCAAAGACTTAAAATGGGAAAAATCAAAACAAAAAAATTCTTCAAAATCCACAAGGCCTATATCTTGTTTGTAGCAATGTCTAGTGGTCCCTTTGTACATCCTACCAACCATTTGTGTCTCACGAAATTTTCTCTTCCAGTGGGTGCATGCCTTTGACAATAAGCGGCGCTATGACAATAAGCGGCGCTACAAGGCGTTCTGATCTTAGCATTTCTGAACACACACTACTGCAAAAGGGTACCATTAAAATCCTGTTAAAATACCATTAATGACCCATGAATTTACCAAAGACCATTTAAAGGAGCCATTAGTCTTTGCAGAAAAAAATAATGGGTAAAACCTTTAGCCATTAAAATGCTAACTTATGGCCATTAATTCAAGATTTTACCATTAAAAAGACATGGAATGCAGATTAATATAATGTTGCGGCATAAAAGTATAGGCATTAAAAAGTAATGGGCCATTACTTCTTGTTTTAGCTTTATTCATGCCCATTGACTACCATGAATATTCATTCATGCCAATCAATCACCCATGAATGATGACCATTAAATACCAAAAAGTAACAAATAATGGCCATAATAAAGTTTGCTATAAGTCATTGGCATTTAAAACCTATGACGATTAATCATGGCCATTAATATCTCATTGAATTCTGAATCAGACCATTCATGGGGCATTAACTTTGTTTGTAATGGGGATGAAAGAAATACTGAGAAAAGTTTAAACTTCTTTCATTTTGATTCGTGCCCAATCATGCCCATCAATCACCAACTGATGATGGCCATTAAATACCAAACAGAAACAAATATTGCCATATATAAAAGTTGCTGAAAATCATTGGCATTAAAAAACTCTTGATGATTAATTATGGCCATTAATATATCATTGAATTCTGAATCAGACCATTCATGGGCATTCACTTTGTTTGTAATGGGGATGAAAGAAATACTGAGAAAAGTTTCAACTTCTTTGATTTTGATTCATGCCCATTAACTACCATGACAATTTATTCATGCCCATCAATCACCCACTAATGATGGCCATTAAATACCAAACAGTAACAAATAATAGCCATTATAAAAGTTGCTTAAATCATAGGCATTAAAAACTCTTGACGATTAAATACGGCCATTAATATATTATTGAATTCCGAATTAGATTATTCATGGGCGTTAACTTTGTTTGTAATGGGGATGAATAAAATACAGAAAGGTTTTAACTTCTTTCATTTTGATTCATGCCCATTAACTACCATGAACATTTATTCATTAACTACCTTGAACATTTATTCAAGCCAAGCAATCAACCATGAATGATGCTTACTGATTACCCATAATCTCATGCCATCTGACCTCACTTCCTTTTCCTGTTTCACATAATTTTAGAAAGTAAACAGATATCTAGTCTGAACAAATCTTCAAACATCTAATGCATCAGAATGCCTACAAACAAGAAACTTGAAGAATAAACTGCAGACAGGCAAAGATATGATAACAGGAAGAGAAAACTGCAAAAACATTGATGGAAAATGGTCAAGGCAAAGCTTATGTAGAAAATTGTGCGGAATGAAATTCAATGACATTTCTGGAATGATAAATTTATATAATCAAGGACTTGTAAAAACGAGATTGTTACACTTGCTGCATTGCAGGTAAGCATTTTAGAAGAACTTTGATGCTAATTTGCTAAAATATGAAAATTTGTGCATGTTGCTCTTATCTATCATACTGCAGGCGTGTCTGATTGGGACATGTTAGATTCCAAATTCTGGCCTGAATTTCATTTCAGGGACACTTTCTGGGCACATCCTTCCAATGCAAACAGGCCATTGAAACAACCAAATAGATGGTAGCAAACCCATCCCCTCCCTTTATTGATTGCAACTGTGTTGGTTGTTCTCAGTAGCAATTTGCTTATATGACTCCTTGCTCTTTATTAATAGTTCTAAGCTCTTGATAGCTCTTTCACCATGTTAAGATTTGGCAACTAAGTCTAGTCATAATGTGCATTAAAGCCATAATATGATTCAATTGTAATTCTTGATTCAGGGCTCTTGTAAGGGTCTACACTGCACAGCCTATGGACATGGTCTAGATTAATGGCCTATAACAGTCCCTTCCCCCATTTCATAATGGCCATTATTTTTCAGTGGCAATTATTTTCGACCCATTACTGGACCTGCCTCCCTCCTTTGTTTGGACATTTATAATTTAATGCCCATTTACTACACTTAAATGGGGGTGGGGGGGGGGGTAAAATTATGGACATGATTTAGATTAATGTCCATTTATTGACCATTACAAACTTGATGCCCATTAACCACGTTTACCAGGTAACAATAATGGACATGGTACATTTTATGGCCATAAACATCCCCCCCTTCAAAATAAATTGTAATGGCCCCATTGTTTGGCCATAGGTTATTTAATGCCCATAAACCATATTTTAGGGTAACAATAATGGGCATGGGGTATATTATAATGGGCATTAAAAATTTTCAATGACCACCATTTTTGGCTCATTACTGGGATTTTTTCCCATTGTTTAGCCATTAGAAAATTCATGCCCATTAACAACATTTATGGGGTTAACAATTATGGGCATGGTTTGGCTATGAGAAAAATGCAATTACATTTTAATGGCCATTTCCAGGCAGGTATTTTGACCATGAACCTGCCATTTTATTTTTAATGCCCATTTATTTTATTTGAGGGTTTATGGATAATGGGTATGGTTTAGCAATGGAAAAAATTCTCTTTCCCATTTATCCAAACTCATGCCCATCACAATGTCGCTTTTAATGGCCACTGCCCATTTAATGATGCCATGAAAAATAGTAATGGGTCATGACTTTAGCAATTATAAAAAAATCATGGCTACCATTAAAGAATTAATGCCCATCAGTATTCAGTATTGTAATGGTCATTATTTCCCCGGTAATTAATCCTGAAAAAGTAATGGTGGCATTCGTCCATTAATGGCCATGAATTACTTCTGTAATGGCCATAACTCTAAGATGATTTAATGGTATATTAATGGCATCTTGATGGTTTATTAATGCCCATCACAATGTCGCTTTTAATGGGTGATGTTAATGGCTCAAGCCATGAGTTTTTCATGGCTGATTCATGGTTGTTCTTGCAGTAGTGACATTAACACATGTTTATAACAATCTGGAAACATTGTGTCAACGATAAGGTCGACGCCATTTTGCTAATGAACGTGATATGTATGTCACATGTCACATCCGAGAAAAATCTTTTTAACATGACTTCATAATACTTGTCGTTTCTTAAAAAAACTTAAGCACGTGCTTATCATCAGTAGATTGTTATAGGCAATGATGTTAGGCTTAAAAGATCTGATACCCTCATAGTAGCTTTTGTGTGGCGGCTAGGCTTTAGATAGGTGTAGTTATTTCACAATCCGATTTATTCAACTCTTTGAGCTTATAATTCTGATTCAAATCAAAACAAGTGAATTAACTCATATAAGCCTGGCGTCCTTTTTATGGGGCATAGGCAAACAACATAGCTCCAGATAAAACGCCGCGTTCTGTTTGGGGTTATTCTTTTTGCACAGAGAAATTGCATCGAAAAATGAGATTAAAAAAAAAAATAAAAAATCACTCCTATCACCACTAAAAATTAAAGTGGACTCATCCAATTGATAATGATGGGAGAATCAATTCGTCAAATATGGATTAAGCCTCTAAAACGGAAAAGCTTTTTGCTCTACTTTATCTGGAATTATAAAGCCTTTTCTTCCAGAAAACATCACGTCTCTTGTTTATCATGCATGGATGTATAGTATTAGATTGCTGTTAAATCTTAGTATTTTTAAAACGTACAGGCTTCAATTTGAGCCGCGTCATGAGAAAACCGGATTTTTGCCTATGCAAAAACAAAGACCCAGATCAGCTTCGCAGTTCAGCGCCTTTGTTTTCGCTACTCGGATAGTACAATTCCTTTTCTTCTTTTATCAAAAATTCCAAGCTTCTATCCATCTTCGGTGACTGTACAGGCCGGTTTGTGTCAAACCCCAAAGACCGGTTTTCTCGCGTCACGGCTCATTTCATAATGCGTGGCATCAGGGATGGTAGCCGGCCTCATTACGAAAACTTGCCTAATCATGCAATATAAAGATTTTTTCAGGAGAAAAACAAAAAGAATATTTCATCGGAAAAATGATTTTTTAACTATTTTCGCTCGAACATACATTGTGGGTACACGTTGGAACCGCCTCGCCGAGGCGGTTCTAACGAGTACCCACAATGTATGTTTTGGATCAAAAATAAGAAAAATGGGTACACTCCTACATACCCTAGTTTTGCTGTATAAAAGTGGCATTCAGTGGGGGTATACTTTTCTTTGACTTGTTTTCCTGATGTGATGATAAGAATTCGAAACCAACAACCCGATATTCTCATGATTGTTTTTCTGCAAACAATACACCTCTATGATAAAAGCGTATGCACACTAAGAATGGTCGTTCGTGTCTCACTAATGAGAAAGAAAATTTGTATTTCTTCACTCTTAGCTTGTTCATGTGTGTAGATGAGTTCTTTGATGGCTGACTAGGCCAATTGTAGCTCTAAACTGTCAGTTGCAAATAGTGCAAGTCAACGTTGAAGATTCTGGTTGACTCTAGCTTTACGCTTTTCCCGCTTTCTTTCAGCTTCACATATTCTCTTTTCTTAATAATGAGCTGCTCCTATGTTGATCAGACAGCGCCACTTTGTTCCCAAGACTCTATTGGTATGTTGAAGCCCTTCAGTGAGGCTTTGAGGGTATCTTTGTAGCTTGTGTTTCTGACCGCCTTGTGAGGCTTTCCCTCCTGTAATTCACTATCGAAAAGTTTCTTAAGAAGTCACTCACCAGGCATTCTTATAACATGACATGTCCATCTCAGCTATGCTAGATTTAAGATTGTATGCTTTGCAAAATTCCTTTTTCAGGACCTTTGATTCTGCGATCTTGCTTTCCCATTTGAGTTTTTGTTTACAATTTTCTCAAACAGCTTAAGTGAAAATGATCAAGTCTCATTGCATAACGTTAATATACGGTCATGCGTATAAGAGGGTTGGCAGTGCCTCAGTCTTGTAAACCTTCAGCTTTGTGTCAAGCTCGATTCCGTTTTGCTCCCAGTCCTCTAAATACCACATTGGCTTTTGCAGTTCTGGCCATGATCTCATCATGAATGTGCATTTGGGTTCCAGCCCCGCTCTGGCCACATGTCAGTCAAGCCAAGTGCTGCTTGCGGGTGTGTCAGGTGTTTTACTCGGAGTTCTCCCGTTTTCGCCCCAAGTGATTGGCCCGTCTCATTTGAGCTGAAATAATCTTGAAAGGGACGTAAAACTGAATGAAAAATACTGAATGTGCATTGCTCTGGAGAGCGTGCTTCCAAGGTAGGTGAATTTATCAACAACTTTAAGTTTATGTCTATTCACAGTGGTTGTTGGTGCATTGTACGGCTTTCCAGGTACTGGATGGTGTACAACCTTGGTCTTTTTTTCTGCTAATTGTAAAGTCACATGATCGTGAAACTTGATCTATTGCCTTTTGCATTTTTGCCCCTGAATTGCCGTTATCTATGTTATCAGTATAGAGGAGCTCATCTAGCACATTGGTTTGCACCTAAGAGGCTGTAGGTTTTGCTTAAAACTACTTAGGTTGAATACCTTGCCAACAAAGGGATACCTGATTGGGAAACCAGTATCACAATTCTGAAAAGCACCCATGACCATAGTAGGAAACATTTTGAACAGTGTTGGTGCCATCAAACATCCCTTTTGTGACCCATTTGTCAAATAAAATGTTTCAGAGAACTATCCATCATGTTGAACGCGAGCCTGCATGACATCATAAAATTGCCGTACCGCTGCTTTGAATCTGGGTGGAGAGCCAAACTTGGTCATGTTTTTCTCAGAGTCTGTCACGACTGACTGTGTCGAAAGCTTTAGTGAGGTCTACAGTTTTGTTCTAGGTATTTCTCTTGAAGTTGTCTTCCTGTGAAGATCATGTATATTGTTCATCTGTCTTTTCTAAAACCCCGTTGACTTTCTGGGATATGTCCTGACTCGTCAAGATGAATATTTCAGCGATTCAACTGGATTTTTGCTACATATTTTATATTTGCAGCATTTGCTAGGAGAGATACTTTGAGAGAGTTCTGGGTTTTGATTCATCAGGATGTTTATTTTCAATTGATTAATATGTTTGTTCTTGATGATTCATTGACTAGTTAGAGATTCACCACGAGGACCGAAGAACTAACTAAATGTTTTGAACCACTGCCGAAGCTGAGGGTGAGGTTGGGCGCCTGTAAAACCGGTTTAAGCCCGCCAGTAACTTTGTGTTACTGATCGTTCCAAGGCGATACTTCTGTGGTGGTTCTTTTTGTTTTATGTCTTGGTGTTTAAATTTTGTTTGTGCTGTTGGCGCCTTATGTGTGTTTTCATAGTTTTAGTTAAGTTAAGGTAACTGAGTGGCCACCTATTGGGAAAATAGCTGCTCATTCGGCTTACGATCTGTTTCATGGTATAAGTACCTGATTGTCAGTTTGGTTTTTTCCCACTTCGGTTTTTGGAGTGGGAATCTTTTTCTGGTTGCGCCTTTTCCTGATTTTTGCCTACTTGTACCTTTTTTGAGAAATAAGATGACTTGAGCTATGAAATTTGTTTATATAGCTATGAAGAGGTGCGCAGCGGCAACCTCAACCACTCATCCTCACTCAACTGCGCTCTGAGACAAGACACAGGTCAAGAAGCCTAGAGTTGGTTTGGATGCAGTGGATGACCGTAACATCTATAGTGGCCTGTTACGCTCTACATGATCGTACATGTTCCACATCATGTCGCTGTGTCGCTTTCCGAGCCGTTGAATCAAAAGCTGATTTCCGTTCCGTCTACCGAAACAGGACTAGTCATATCCAGACACACAGTTCTTAGTTTGTAATATTCTTATCCTAGATGAATTGTTGGCCACAGCTGAAGAGCTCCATATACCCTTTCTAGGCTTGTTTAGAGACCTGCAAACTCCTAGGAGGACTGTCGGCCAAAACAAGTGACCTGCCAAGCTAGAATATGTTGAGATCTAGAAAACTCCTAGATGAATTGCCGCCCATGCATAACGAGCCCCATCCGTGCGCATGGCAACAGGTAGCACTGATTGCACGGTACGGTAGCACTGAACATTATCTCACAATAGCAACAGAGTCGTTCCTGTGATGTACCCTGGCATATTCATGAACCCAGTCGTGAATATCGAACTCTTATTAAACAGTATTATTTAGGTGAGTCCACTTTCATTTCAGGAGCATTAATAAGGAGTGAGTTTTCGTTATATTTTTCGATCATATTCCTCTTAAGAAAAGATTAACACAAGATGCGTTATACTGCGTATCGTCTGTGGCTATACTGTAGTGTTTGCCAATGCCAAATAATTAAGAAACCAGGATTATATGAGTTACAAACATCCCAGTTTATACGTCTTTCAGCATCACCAATTTCAGAAATCATTTGGTTATAATTTGATATTAGAAGTCTGAAGCTGAATTAAATGTCTGGGACGTAAAGGCCAATACGAAAAATCATCGTTTACAGCATTTTATGTCTTTTCATTCGATTGTAAGACCTTTTGGTGGTTATTTATTAATTTGACTTCTCTTAAAGGAAGTTATTATGATGCTTTACTTGAACTTTGATTTGCAGAAGAAATACCACTGGCAGTCAACGATAACCACCCACAATGCCGTTGTTTGCCGGTGGATAACGTCATGTAATAGAGGATCTTACACGAGTGGTCATTTTATATGAAATTTATTAAACGAGCCTTCGGCCTTCACTTACAGCCTCCTTGAATATTATATTTTCGGGACATAAATCCTTAAATCTACCTCACTGAAGTCAATAATTGAGCCGCCTCGTGGGAAAACCAACAATGTGGTTTCCGAACAGGTCCGACACAAACCGACCTGTACAGTCACAGAAAAGAGCTAGAATCTTGAAATTTCAGATTTAAGTAGAAGAGGAACTGTACTTTCCGAGTAGCGAAAACAAAGGCGCTGATCAGCTTCGCGGTTACCGCGAAGCTGATCTGCGGCTTTGTTTTCGCCTAGGCAGATTGTTGGTTTTCCCATGTGGCGGCTCAATTGTATAATAGCAGACAGTCTCTCAGAAAACTCTACCAGATTCTTGGACTACGAACTACACATACATGAGTAAGGCAACTACGGTTTGGAAGTTGCAACCATTACAAAAACTTGCCCATGCAATGAACATAGATTTTTTAGCTTTAAACAATGGAAATTTTCAGCTGAAATGTTTTGATATTTTTCTTATTTTTGCCTTAATTTGTACGACTGGCGAAAAGTCTGTATATTACATGGGTGTGTATTCGTAATATTTTTGTTCTTTTTCCTTATCAAATGCGTAGCTGATTATTTGCCTCCTCTATTCCATTACCGTAAGCCTCTTAAGTAACGAATCTGTTTAGACTGCAATTAAGACAGAAAAAGGTCAAGGACAATCCTAAAAATTGTGTCACAATTTATTTAGCAGTAAGGTAAACAAATCGAGATAAAACAACTCTGTCATTATTTATCTGGCAGTAAAGGGTGTGACCTTTAACAACGTTTCGTTGCATTTTGTTGTCCAAGGTTATGGCTCGATGTTGACCTCAGACGCGTCAAAAGATAGACGCGACTATGTAGTAGCATTTGAAAGGATATTCAGATTGTAACAGTGCGTGCAACCGAAGTGTAACGGAAAACTTGAGGCATTTCGTACTGATTTACCTTTCGCGTGCTACGTCATGGTCTCGTCGATCTTTTGACGCGCCCGATGTCAAAATCGAGCTACACCGAGTAAGTGGTATCTGTTAACATCCCTTTTATTCTGATTTTAAACCTAGTCGAAAAATCTCGTGGGAATGTTGTCTAACGTTAAGTTTTTCACAAAAAATCTCACTCTTCATACTACTGAATGCTCGATTTTGCAATGTAACATCAGGAAAATATGTCTGTGTAAAGTATACCACCCTTGAGCCCCCCCCCCCCCTTTTATATAGTAAAACTGGAGTATGCAGGGGTATACCTATTTTTCATATTTTTGCTCCAAAACATAGATTGTGGGTACTCCAAAACATAGATTGTGGGTACTCACAATCAATGTTTTGAGCAAAAATATGAAAAATATAAAAGAAATCAGCTTTTCAATTTTTTAAGCTAACATATATCTGTTTATCTCATGGGCAAGTTTTCATAGTAATCATTGTGTACGCTTGGTCACTAAATGTGGGTCAGTCGGGACTACAGATAGACACTACTGTATTCATTTGCCATTAAAAAGGCATTAATTTACCCATTAAAATGACATTAAAGTGACTAAACCCATTAATTTTTGCCATTAATCCTTGTTTAATTATTTTTAATGGGATTTTGCTACACCATTAAAATAGCATGACATTAATATGCAGAAGCCATTAAACTAACGAACAAAACTGTCCCCCAGCAATGTTGAAACTTTCATGGCCATTAAAAGTCAGTTAATTCTTGTATAGAACTGTTTTAATGGCACATTAAAGGGGGTTAATTTTATGGTGAGTACCATTAAAGTAATTGACAATACTATACCAGACGATATTTAAACTTTCATGGCCATGAAAAACTAGTTAATACTTAAAGAAAGTTGTTTTCATGGCAAATTTGTGGGGATTAATTTAATGGTGAAAAAATAATGGCATTTAAAATAATGGCCCATTTGATGCTCAAACTTTCATGGCCATAAAAATCTAATTAATTATTGTAGAAAGCTGTTTTCATTGCAAATTAAAGGGAATTAATTTAATGGTGAAAAAAATTAATGACGTTTAAAATAATGGCCCAGCTGATGTTCAACTTTCATGGCCATAAAAATCTAGTTAATTATTGTAGAAAGTTGTTTTCATGGCAATTTAAAGAGAATTAATTTAAATGGTGAAAAAAAAATTAATGACGTTTAAAATAATGGCCAAACTGATGTTCAACTTTCATGGCCATAAAAATCTAGTTAATTATTGTAGAAAGTTGTTTTCATGGCAAATTAAAGGGAATTAATTTAATGGTGAAAAAAAATTAATAACATTTAAAATAATGGCCCAGTTTATGTTCAAGCTTTCATGGCCATGAAAACTAATTAATTCTTGTAGAAAGTTATTCTCATGTCTGTTTCAGTAATGCCATTTCATTATGTATGTACACATAACAATTGGTTTGGTTCAGGTAGCTGAGTCTGTATCTTTAGAGAAATAGCTCCTCCCTCAGTTCACCACGTGTTCTAAGTGTACCTTGACTATTTGTTAGTTTAGTTATTTCCCCGTTTGGGTTTCAGGGATGAATGTTTGTTTATGATTGGGATCAGTTCCTCGTCATTGCTCTCATTTTATTTACTTTTTGTTGAGATATAAATTCAGTCAATTGATAAACATAATAAACAGCAGAAATAATCATGGAAATTGTGGAAATTAAAGACAACAAAATTGATGTACGTTTCACCTCTTTTACAAACTTGTATTGGATTCAGTGTTGATCCGGACGCAAATCACCCTAAATTATCACTGGGTTAAGTTAAATTACATTACCTTATGACTGCAATGTTAATCATGGGCAGTTATTTTTCATAACTTACTGCACGTGCCTTGTCTAGGACAGTATAGAAAATACTTTCACACCTGTCTGGAGGTAAGGAAAGTACTTTCACACCTGTCTGTGAAGTGGTGAAAGTGGCATTCCTACTTTCCGATAGCTGATAAAAGCTCCACTAAAGCGTGGTCATGCCATTTCGACTCGGACTTCCATCCCAATGTAACTGCTTTGAAATCCTTGTTTGAGTAGTACTGAATTAAGTATTTGCCCAGTGCGCATGAATCTCGATTGCAGTGCACTGATCGGAGTGGGCAGTTGCATTGACATGAGTGTCTTCTCGAGTTGGAAGTTGGTTTCTGATTCTCGTATTAATGTTAGTGTGTTATTGTGTTATTGTTGTAAAAGTGCAAGAACAATGAATGAGAAACTAATTTCACACATTTTTGAATTGCGTTAATCATAAACGACCAACTGTATCCCTTAAATACAGCTGGGCATTTGTACACTGGTCCCCTAACTTACTATGGGGATTTTAGAAAGTTAGGTCCGTAGGTTTCAAACCCTGCATTACAATCCTACACACGCTATATATACTTATTTGAAACACAAAACGAAATGGTGTTACGGTTTACATATAACAGAAGAGATAATTTTTATTTGCTCGCCCAGTCTGTTAACTGTTTTGATAAAAGATAATTCCTATTGTTGAATTTGAGAAAGAAATGCTGAATATTACAAAATAAAAATATGTTTCAAAACGTTTAAAACGTACAAGGGAAGATACTCCATTCTGATCTATTTTTGACAATAGCGAAGACAGATCGTTGACAAGATTCCTCGTTTTGCACGTGCAGTGTTCGGTTAACAGTTACGTCGCGAGAAAAGAAATTTTAATGGACAAAAGTTCATGTAATATTTCTTAAAAGCTAGTAACCAGTGTTTGATTAATCGTTGTGTAGGTCGGGCGGAAACTAAAATTTCACTCAGTCGGGTCATAAGGTAAGTTAATTACCCGCTTCGCGACAGGTGGGCATGATATTTTCCTGACCTGTCCAGCCAAAAGCATGCACCTCGAGCCCTTCGGGCTCTCGGTGCATGCTTTTGCCTGGACAGGTCAGGAAAATATCATACCCACCTGTCGCTCAGCGGGTAATTACTACTTACCGGTGCTGTCAACCAAGTTAGTCATATACCATACATGCAAAATATACTGTCAATTGTATTGACTGCTGTATTGTGTATCCGTTGACAGCAATATTGCTTGTATCATTTACTATACTGTTGTAAATGTATGCTGTCGACAGCAGGTTTTGCTTGTTTGGTGTACAACTGGCTATGGGTCACTACAGATGAGGGTTCAGTACCTGAAATTGCGCAATATGGCCCACACTCATACTTTTGAATGTTTTTACTGCTTCCAAAGGACATAACTTTTTATAGGCGGCCCCCGTGGCCGAGCGGTTAAGAGCGCTGTTTCTTAATCACTGGTGTGGGTTCGAGCCCCACTCTGACCACATGTGAGACAAGCCAAGTTCTGCTTGCAGGTGTGCCAGGTGGTTTTTCTTGGGGTTCTCCCGTTTTATTTTATTTGTCGGCAGCACAGGTAGTACTATTCGGTTCAGCCCTTTGCTTAAAAAAATCACTATTTGGGAAGAATATTATGTGATATAAAAATGAGCCACTGAATCAGAAAAACAACGATTTGTTTATGTGAAAACATAAACATTGATCAGCTGCGCAATAATTGCGCAGCTGATCAGCGCCTTTCTTTTCCATCCATAGACAGTACAATTTCTCCTCGTTTTTAATCCGAAATATCAACTCTCTAACAATTTTTTGTGGCTGCACATACAGTTCGGTTTATGTCAGAAACACAGATTGTTAGTTTTCTCGCGCGAAGTCTCAAATATATAGTTGATGCTTTATGACCCGGTCAACAATTTTTCAATTATGTTTGGAAGGAGCCTTCGCTTCCTGGTTAGTTGACCTGAACTTTGGGAGCAGAAACTGACTTGCTCAAGGACACTACATGGCGTTAGGGGATTTGACCCCAGGACTCTTCTCCAGACTCTTATGCTCTAGCACTGAGCCTCAGCGCTCCCTAATACAAAACAAAGAGAAAAAAGATCAAAAATAACTGACACAGCTGTGAAGTTTCAAATTAGAATGTATACATGTACATGTCTTTGTGCAGAACACATTCAATGTAATTCCTTTGATCATAACAAACATGTTGCAGTTCTTGATCATAGTTACATGTTACGATTAAATGGGACTTCCCCACTGTTTAGAAACAAAATTTGATTATCCCCTGGTGAACAAAATTGATATTCCCATCCGACTTTGTCTGTTGTAAAAGATTTGGACCAACTGCCTGCTATTGTAGTCAACAACTATACCATTTGCTGAATGTGTGCTGTAGTCTTATAATCGATCTGTTTATACTCTACAGCTCCATGGGGTGCACCTTTGCAGGAGGAACTAAACTTTTAAGTGTCGAAATGACAAGAAACCATTACCTGTCAAACACCAATCAAGTGCAACTGTCAAAATTTTTAAAATAAAGTAAATAAGAATGGATTTACCCTTTTCAGAATTAAGCCAGTGATGTTTGTCATGCGGAAACCGTGGCGAGTTCTATAGTTGAACAAATAAGCGTTGGAGATATACATTATATGGTTACTGTTGAAAGAGAGATGTAGGTTTGCTCTTGCAGTATAAATATCCTTAAAATTTGAAAATGTGTTTCGGCCCAATAGGGTTTTGCCCCTTATCAGTTCGGCCTAACACTCTAAAATCTTAGTAAAGTAAACATTTTTGTTGATATTGTAAGGAGAGTAGGTGGGGCATGGCAAAGAGCTGCATGGGTTTTGACCAGGCGTTCCCCATGGGGCAGGGCTTTTAGCAGCGCTTTGATAGACCAGAGGACCAATGGTCCTGTAAACGCTCACCTGAGATCTGCTACATATGCAAATAAACATGTTTGAATATTATGGTATTTAGCTCCAGTGCAGGGGCAGATGAAGCCCTTGGGCCATTTGTTTTCAGAATAATCAATATTCTGTCCATTTGCCAATTTCTATTTTATTTATTCCCTTCAAATGACATGTTTACAGTTTTCCCCATTCTAATGCATTGGCAACCTATGTTGACCTTGTCGTCAAATAGGTCAAGGTCTCCACAGGGTCATGATTTATATACACATTGTAGTACTTTAGCCATCCATGCTTCATGCCAAGTTTCTTTGAAATCGGTCCACCGGTTCCGGAGAAGAAGATTTTTGAAGGGTTTTTACCATATATGGGCATGGCCGCCATCTTGGTCATGTGACCTGGATTATTTATATACACATTGGTTATCCCATCCTATAGATGCTTCACATAAAATTTAGCTTTGATTGGCCAAGCGGTTTCAGAGGAGATGATGTTTGAATACCAGAGGACCAATGGTCCTGTAAACGCTCACCTGAGTCTGCTGCATATACCAATAAACATGTTTGAATATTATGGTATTTAACCCCAGTGCAGGGGCAGATGAAGCCCTTGGGCCGTTTTCTTTTTTCAGAATAATCAATATACTGTCCACATGGTCCATGGATGCTTCACGCCAAGTTTCATTAAAATCAATCTATTGGTTTCAGAGAAGAAGATATTTGAAGGGTTTTTACCATATATGGGCATGGTGGCCATCTTGGTCATGTAACTTAGATTATTAATATACACATTGGTTCCCCCATCCTATAGATGCTTCACATAAAATTTGGCTTCAATTGGCCAAGTGGTTTTAGAGGAGAAGATGTTTGAATATTATGGTAATATACATGTATATTGCCCCTGGGTGTGGACATATGAGCCCTTAGGTCCATTTTTTTTTTCAGAATCATTAATATTTAGTCCTACTACCCATTTCCTGCAAGATTTTCACCTCAAATGACTTTTTAAAAGTTTCCACATTCCAATGCATTGGCGACCTATGTTGACCTTGTCGTAAAATAGGTCAAGGTCACCACAGGGTCATGATTTATATATACATTGTAGTACTTCAGCCATTGGAGCTTCATACCAAGTTTCTTTGAAATCGGTCCTTAAAATTCGGAGAAGAAGATTTTTGAAGGGTTTTTACCATATATGGGCATGGCGGCCATCTTGATTATGTGAACTAGATAATTTATATATACATTAATTCCCCCATTCCATAGATGCTTCACATACAATTTGGCTTTGATTCGCCGAGCGGTTTCAGAGGAGAAATGTTTGAATATTATGGTAATATACATGTATATTGCCCCGGGGTGGGGGCAGATGAGCCCCTGGGGTCCAATTTTTTTTTCAGAATCATTAATATTCAGTCCTACTGCCCATTTCCTGCAAGACTTTCACTTTAAATGACATTTTAAAAGTTTTCCCTATTCAAATGCATTGGCGACCTATGTTGACCTTGCCGTAAAAAAGGTCAAGGTCATCACAGGGTCATGATTTATATGCACATTGTAGTACTTCAGCCATCGATGCTTCATGCCAAGTTTCTTTGAAATCAATCCACCTGTTCTGGAGAAGAAGATTTTTGAAGGGTTTTTACCATATATCGGCATCGCGGCCATCTTGGTCATGTGACCTGGATTATTTATATACACATTGATAACCCCTTCCTGTTGATGCTTCACATAAAATTTGGCTTTGATTGGCCGAGCGGTTTCTGAGGAGATGATGTTTGAATATTATGGTAATATACATGTATATTGCCCCGGGGTGGGGGCATATGAGCCCCTGGGGTCCAATTGTTTTCAGAATCATTAATATTCAGTCCTACTGCCCATTTCCTGCAAGACTTTCACTTTAAATGACATTTTAAAAGTTTTCCCCATTCAAATGCATTGGCGACCTATGTTGACCTTGCCGTAAAATAAGTCAAGGTCATCACAGGGTCATGATTTATATACACATTGTAGTGCTTGAGCCATCTATGCTTCATGCCAAGTTTCTTTGAAATCGATCCACCTGTTCTGGAGGAGAAGATTTTTGAAGGGTTTTTACCATATATGGGCATCGCGGCCATCTTGGTCATGTGACCTGGATTAATTATATACACATTGATTAACCCTTCCTATTGATGCTTCACATAAAATTTAGCTTTGATTGGCCCAGCGGTTTCAGAGGAGATGATGTTTGAATATAATGGTAATATACATGTATATTGCCCCGGGGTGGGGGCATATGAGCCCCTGGGGTCCAATTTTTTTCAGAATCATTAATATTCAGTCCTACTGCCCATTTCCTGCAAGACTTTCACTTTAAATGACTTTAAATGTCATTTTAAAAGCTTTCCCCATTCAAATGCATTGGCAACCTATGTTGACCTTGCCGTAAAATAAGTCAAGGTCATCACAGGGTCATGATTTATATATACATTGTAGTGCTTGAGCCATCAATGCTTCATGCCAAGTTTCGTTGAAATCAGTCCACCGGTTCTGGAGAAGAAGATTTTTGAAGGGTTTTTACCATATATGGGCATGGCGGCCATCTTGGTCATGTGACCTGGATTTCTTATATACACATTGGTTCCCCCTTCCTAAAGATGCTTCATATAAAATTTGGCTTTGGTTGGCCTAGCGGTTTCAGAGAAGAAGATCTTTGAAATTGTGGACGGACGGACGGACGACGGACGGACGGACGCCGGATCATGGCCATCCTATAAGCTCACCTTGTGAGCCTAACGGCTCAGGTGAGCTAATAAAAGTATGCCCAGCTATGCCCCGTGGGGGTGGGGGCAGTGGTCAAAAATGACTGGAGAATAATGTAGGTGCATCAAGTGAGCCATTACAGGACCACTGTGCTGGTTTCATATGCTGTAAATATTTTGAGTGGAATCCTTAAAGTTTTTGGTTGTTTACCGAACTTCTTAAATTTATGTCCATACGATCAACGTCATGAAAAAACCAATGTTGTGGTTTCAGACCAGGTCTGACTCAATACAACTGTGCAGCGACATAACATGGCTAGAAACCGGAAATTTTGGATTTAGTTCATAGAAGAATTTATTATACCTGTAGTGAAAACAAAAGCGCTGATCTGCGAAGCTGATATGTACCTTTGTTTTTAGCCCGGCTGTACGAAAGTACAGGAAGAGTTATTGCACTCACCCGGCGTTGACGCCCGCATTGCTCAAATGCTTTAAGTTTTTGGTTAAAGTTTTGAGAAGTCTGCATCTCTCGAACAATTGGATGGACTCAGTTTATAATTTGCCTATTGATAGATATTGGTCTGAAGTTTTATACTGCACCATCCTGACCTTGGGGTCAAGGTCGCAGACTTAGAAATTTTATGTTCAAGTTTTTGGTTAAAACTTTAAGAATAGAAGTCTATATCTCTTGAACTTGTGGATGGATCTATACGATGGCTGTGTAACATTTTGGTTTGAAATTGTATGCTGTACCATCCCGACCCACCTCAGTAACCTTGAGGACAAGGCCACGGACACTATTCCTCTTGTTACGCTGTACCATCTCAACCCAACTCAGTGACCTTGAGGTCAAGGTCTGGACATTAACATTTTACTTATGATGTTACCCTTACTTTTATGCGATTAAATTTTATTACTTCTAGAGACAAACCACAAGTCAGGCAATCTACGCTGGCCTGCGACAGCTCTTATTGCATGTGCAAGACATTGGTTTTCTCATTATGCACTCAGTTATGTTTTCTGCTTTTATTTTTACTTGCAGTTCAAACTTGTCAGGTGAGCATTTACAGGACATTGGTACATGTGCATGTACCCTTATATATTGTTTCTAAGTATTTCTTTATATAAGTTATGTTATGTTGATGAATGTTCAAGGAAATGTTTCTTTTAAAAAAACGAAGTCTGTTAGATTTTCCATGGAAGATAAAATCATACAAAGCAAATTCATGAAAGATTATAAAGCAATTTTCAGGGATTCCGATGGCTCTGGAAAACAAGGAAAATGGCTAAAAAATCATATATGGAAAAGCCATGGATTATTTAAATGTTTCTGGAAACAAGATTTTTTTTTTGGGGGGGGGGGGGGGGAGGGGGAGAGGGGGGGGGCTTATCTAGGGTGAAACTTGGTCTGTGTGTCCATCCACACTTTCAGTCATGTTTCTAAGTATTTCTTATAGAGTTTTGTTGTGTTGATACATGCTCTATAAAATGTTTCTTTTAAAGAAGAAAAAAAGTCTGTTCATGTTAGATGTTTTTCTTTATTTTTCTAGTTCTTAATATCTTAGACAACGTCCATGACAACAGTGTAAATTTTCAGTACAAATATAGTGATAAAATCCATTTTGAAAGTCATAGGCCGTTGGCCTCGGGGCTCGTACAGCAGATCTCCGACCTGTAACTGGGATAATGCAAAAACTCTTGAATCATAATATTATAATAAATGCTGCCATTCAAAATATACCTGGAAATATTTTATGATATAATTGTTTATTAATTTTTTCTGTATTCTGTAACATTTCTACGGGCGCTGTATAGGCATCGTAAGCTAATCACAAGCCAAATGTAACCTAAGCATAAGTCTTACTCGGCCATTCATACAAAAGTCAATGGGTACCATTTGCTGTTGAATTAATGGTAAACAAAAAATGTCACTCAGTTAATATAAGAAGTCAAATAACACCATTAAAACTGTTCAAACGAAGCCATTAACTTGTTAATGGTATAGTTCATCATTAAGTCAATAGGCGCTGATTGCTGTCAAATCAAGGTCATACCAAAATGAGCCATCAATTTAATAACCATTAAGTTAATAGGCTTGATTACCTGTTAAGTTAATGGATACAAAATAGATGTTTACCATTTAAGTATTAATGGTATTGCTCATCAAAAAGTTATGGGATCTTTGTGCCATCAAATTAATGGCATACAGAAATCAAGTTCTACCATTAACTTAAGGTGGTCATTTACCATTAAAGTATTAATGGTGTTGCTCATTGAAAATTAATGGGCGCTTATGCTGTCAAATTAATGGGCGCTTATGCTGTCAAATTAATGGCATACAGAATCAAGTTCTACCATTAACTTAAGGTGGCCATTAAATACAATGTCTTTAAAATATCATTAAAAGGCTCTTAATGTATAGCATTTTAATGGGGGCCATTAAAATATTATTTATAAACATTTATTGACAAAGTAACAGCATTTTAATTGTAATGAAAATACCTTTAAAATGTGTCTCCTGAAAAAGTAACAGCACCATTAAATTGACATGAATTTTAATGGCTGATATTTAATGGATATTTAAGGCTCATTATTTTGTCATTAAAATATGAGTTTAAGTGTCTTTAATTTGCTTTTAAAATGACCTGTGAAAAATTAACGGCCCCATTAAAATGCTATACATTAAGAGCCTTTTAAGAAGTTTTTAATGCTGATGGCTACCATTAAATATTTTAAAGGTGCCTTTACTTTAATTGGAGTGATTTTTTAAGGCATGAATTTAACAGATTTTCATGGTCATAAAAGTAATGGCAATTTAACAATGCTGTTAACCTAATGGCATTTTGATGCTATTTTAATGACTCTTAATGTATAGCATTTTAATGGGGTATTTTAATGCTCTTTTAACAAGATTTTCATGGGGAGAATCTTTGAAAATGCGGTTAAAATTAATGGGTTTTTTAATGCCTTTTTAAGTGACTTTTAATGGGGATGTGTGCAGTAGTGAGAGCAATCAGTGGCACGCACTTCTCTGAATCGCGAATGCTTCGCTGATGGTGCTAAATGGGTGTGCATCGATGATTTCTTCAATAAATTATAGCTTCTTGCAGTAAGCTTTTAGCTGGGTGATCATTGGTCTGCAATTTGGAAGTGAGTGTTAATGATCGCATATAGAGACGAGACAGTCTGACGATAAGACAGAAATAAGGTGACCCAGTGACAATATAGGTTTTGCTTCCAAAAAGGAATTCGGGTAAAGAAAAGTAGCCCAAAGAGCTACGACCGCTGAGCTTCGACCGCTCACCTGAGAATCAACAAGTCAAACTACAAAGTGTGGTCGAAACATTTTCCCATAATGATTCTAACTTTGAGGATTTCTCCAAATGATTAAGGGCAACTGATGCCGATCAAACATATCCGAGATATAATTGTTGACCTTGTTACTGCGTAGGAAAAAGAACATCAGATCAAAACTGAAGCCGCTAGAGTTCTAACAACACTAAATATTATTTTCTCGAACACTCAAGGGCAGCAAATTCCGCAGTCGATCTAGCCGAATTTCGAAGTCATCCGAGATTTTAGGATTGTCCTTGTTATCGGCAAGAATAAAGAAGATCCATTGAAAAATAAAGGCGCTAGGGTTGCCACAAGATTTTTCCATTAAGTCTATGTGGATTTTTCCTTATGCTCAAGTTCAGCTAATTCCGCAGTCTGAGGTCGATACTGGCTGAAATTCGAAATGGTCTGTGATATTGTGATTGTCCTTGATGCTGCCAAGAATAAAGAATATCAGATCAAAATTGAAGCCGCTAGAGTTGTCACAACACTAAATATTAATTTTTCTCGAACACTCAAGGGCATATAATTCCGCAGTCAGTGGTTCGATCTAGCCGAATATCGAACTCATCCGAGATGTTATGATTGTCCTTGTTATCGGCAAGAATAAAGAAGATCCACTGAAAAATAAAGGCGCTAGAGTTCACACACTCGTCCCATTTTAAGTATCTTGCGAAGTTTCCAAATGCTCAAGCCCAGCCAACTCCACAGTCTGAGGTCAAAACTGTCTGAAATTCTGTGAAATTGTGATTGTCCTTTTTACTACCAAGAATGAAAAAGATTGGATCAAAAATGAAGCCGCTAGAGTTGCCACAATACTAAATAGAAATTATCCAACGTAATAATAGAGGGACCAGGGATCGAAGCAGTTAAATTTTAAGTCCCAACATAGACACCAGGTGGGAAAAATACATATACACAACAATCTGAGGTCAACATCAAGCTATACCTTGTCAATGAATTATCATGTGATAAACACCATGATGAATCAGAAACGAGGACTCCACAGATACGAATTGCTATAAATCGTTCATAAATCTAAGGAAACCGTCATAAACAAAGAATATCGACTCACCCGCGTTTAGGCTAGGTATGACGTATTTACTGCAAATATTTAGATATTATTGCTGATTTCAATGTGCAACGCTATCCCAAGTTTTAGAAAAAGGTACAAGTAGGCAAAGATCAGGAAAAGGCGCAATCAGAAAAAGATTCCCACTCCAAAATCCGAGGTGGGAAAAAACCAAACTAACAATCAGGCACTTACACCATGAAACATATCGTAAGCCGAATGAGCAGCTATTTTCCCCACAGGTGGCCACTCAGCTAGTTACCTTAACTTAACTAAAACTATGAAAACACACATAAGGCGCCAACACCACAATTTTTTTCTTAAACAGCAAGACATAAAACAAAAAGAACCACCACACAAGTATCGCCTTGGAACGATCAGTAACACAAAGTTACTGGCGGGCTTAAACCGGTTTTACAGGCGCCTAACCTCACCCTCAGCTTCTGCAGTGGTTCATAACATTTAGTTAGTTCTTGGGTCCTCGTGGTGAATCTCTAACTAGTCAATGAATCATCAAGAACAAACAAATAAATCATGATAAACATCCTGATGAATCAAAAACCAGGACTCACAGATTGAGTAAGCTGCCCGACGATGGAGATCCCTGGGCGCCGAATAGCATACTAACTCCGGAGCAAAAGAAAAACACCAGTTGGACCCGGGTAAGCCAAGCAACGGACAAGAAGCTCCGGCCCCAACCAACTAAAATGAAAAGCTTTAAGTCGGGCCCATCATAGAGTCTGACGCCCGACCCACCGGCGTGCAATTAAAGGCAGCATAGTTATCAACCATGATTGGGTTAAAAACTAAGCATGCAGACTGTCGCATAACATTCAAGTTATAACCTATACGTCTGTAACGTGTTATGATTTTTCTGAACTGAAAAGAAAAATCATTAATTCCTATAAGTTTCTTAAATTTGTAAACCAAGTCACCATAAAATTCAGGTTCCGAAAGGCCCTCACTTAAAAGCGTCTTTAACCCAACTGTATATTTGGAAATCAATTCATAGTGTCTACGATAAAATTTAGAAAAGGTTTTTCGAAGTTTATGATACCGATAGCCCTGTTGAAGAAGTTTTGCGGTTAAACATTTATTTCGAGCGTTGAAGTCTGTAACAGGATTGCAGACTCTAGCAAACCTAATAAGTTGCGGAATGTATACACCATAAGAAGCACGGCGAGGAACGTCATCATCCAAAAAAGGAAAATTTACTATATCAAGCCTACAAACGTCAACAACATTGTTTGCGGCTTTGTCTGCCGGAACCAAGAAATACGTTCTATGAAATTCTTGGATACCCTGCTTCAAATGCCTAAATGACGATTTGGATTTAGGAGGTAAAAGATTAGTATTTTGTGAATAAAACTTCATACGTTTATCCACGATAGTGAAGATACTTCTTTTCCATTTTTTAGAAGTCGCCTCTACTGATTGCATTTAATTACCGTTATTTACCTCTTCATGAGAAAAATGGTATAGCCTTATTACCATGCATCTATGAATTGACTGTACATGGCTACTGGGGATCACACGGTAGCTACACGACAATAGCAACAACAAAAGCCAGAACAAAAACACTGAAGATCTAGAGCAAATTAACATCACCAGACAGGAAAATTCCGGCATCAAACAACTAAAATGAATAGTTTCAGGTCAATGAAACTATAGACATTGACGACGAGCCCTCGGTGTGCAAAAGATTGGAAAGCTCATAGTAATTAAGAAATAGATCAGCTCTAGTAGTGAATTGTTGAATAATATATCACTGTTTGGAGGTCAGTTGATCACGAGCGCGAAGCGCGAGTGATTTATCTGCGTACAACTTACCGACAAACAGTGATATATAACTCGGCAATTCACGCACTAGAGCTGATCTATTTCGATTCTAACACACAATAAACGGAACAAAATCATTTTAAACCTTCAGTTTCTTTAACTTTTCCACCATTGCACTGAAGAAATCCCGCCAATCTTTTGACTGTACCGCAAATGTTTACATATGTTTGTTATGTTTTGAACGCGTTGAAATGACGTTACACCGTCTAACGTTATGGTAACGTGACTTATGGGATAGCTGACGTCCTAAGTTAATCAAAATGGCGTCCAAACGGCGCAAAGTAACGTCACGCTAATCCGCCCAGTGATATATCAATCAATATATCACTACACTTTACCATTGGCTTCTATAGTTAGGGTGTGTTAGAATTTTAAATCTTGCAATGTTTTCCATTGCTAGAATACGTTGACTTATACGAGGCGATCGCATCAAATCGCTTTATCCTTAAAATTTGTGGACGTTCAGTAAAACCAATTGTCAAAACTTGAATAATATTATTTTCGAAATTGCCAGCAACAAAACTTGCATTTACGTAGTCATAAAAGCGTATATTCATTCTCGTACAAATGAGTGACACCATTTTTAAACTAGAACTGAGTAGGTCTCGTGTCATTGAATGGCGAAAAATAAACGATTGGAAAAGCTCAAGAAAATAAATTTGTCATTTATGACAAAATCTGTGATAATCATTAAAAGATCATTGAAAACATTTAAGAAGTCAAATTAAGTGTTTACTGGATTAATCAATGACAACAGGGAACTTCAACAAATAAAATCGGTTAATTAAAGTTCTTGAATTCTTAACAAGGTAACACATACCATTTGTATAATTTGTATAAATTTGTACCAATTTGATTTTCAGCAGACTGTCTTTTCCATTCAGTTAGACAAATAACACTCGTTAAGACTAATCACATGCGTTTGCTCCTATTTGTCAGAATTAAATTCTCCTGCAGTGGTAATGAGGCTGCAAATAAGCTACCTCGTGGGAAAACCAACAATGCAGTTTTCGAACAGGTCTGACACAAACCGACCTGTACAGTCACAGAAAAGAGTTAGAAGCTTAAAATTTCGGATTTAAGTAGAAGAGGAACTGTACTATCCGAGTACACTGCGAATACAAAGGCGCTGATCAGCTTCGCAGTTACTGCGAAGCTGATCTGCGCCTTTGTTTTCGCCTAGGCAGATTGTTGGTTTTCCCATGTGGCGGCTCAAATAGGTTCAATGTCATTTAACACTGCACCTGTTTTGTCACAAACGTCTTGGAAAACATCACTCATTGCTCAAAGTAACTCAACCCTGTACTTTGAAGAAAACATAATATTGTTCGTGAAGGCCTTTCAGGCATTTTTCCGCATGACCTTGCTCACATAGATCTAACAAATAGGAAATAGTGGGTTATCCAATTAAATGGTTATTAATGCTTCCTTAAGAATAAAATTTATGATAAGCGCGATGACATTGATTTTGATATAGTATATTTTTCGGTTTTTGGATGGTGACGTTCCTCGCTTGCTTCTTACGGTGTATACATTTCGCAACTTATTCGGTTTACTAGATTCTGCAATTATATTACCGACTTCAGTACGCAAAATAAATAAATAACAGCCACATTTCTCCAGCAGGGCTATCGGTATCATAAACTTCGAAAACCATTTTCTAAATTTCATCGCAGACACTATGACTTGATTTCCAAATTTTAATATTGTTAAATGACATTTAAAAATGACGTCAAACGTCCCGAGAATGACGTCAAACGTCGCACGAATGATGCAGAATGTCATTTTTGCTCCAAAACAGAGATTGTGGGTACTTGTTAGAACCGCATTGCTAAGGCGGTTCTAACGTTTGCCCGCAATCTATGTTTTGATCAAAAATAAGAAAAATATAAAAAAAAAAATCTAATGAAATTTTAGATTTTTTAAAACAAAAAACACCTGTATATTGCATTGGCATGTTTTCGTTATAATATATAAGTCTCAGTACATACAGCATGATATAATTTTGATGTCACTAGAGTATAAAAAGGTACAAGTAGGCAAAGACCAGGAAAAGGCGCAATCAGAAAAAGATTCCCACTCCAAAAACCGAGGTGGGAAAAAACCAAACTAACAATCAGGTACTTATACCATGAAAACATTTCGTAAGCCGAATGAGCAGCTATTTTCCCAATAGGTGGCCAAGTTTTTTCAGCATCAAAATTTTCATTCCATTACATTGTTTATATTTTTCTTATTTCTGCTCTAAAAATAGAATTTGGCGGTTCTAACGAATATTCACATTCTATGTTTTGGAGCAAAAATAAGAAAAATAGGTATATCCCTGCAAACCCCAGGGGATATACTTTTCATGGACATGTTTTCCTGATGAGGCGCCATTTATGTCATCCGTTAAAAGCCAATGACCTTGATAGGTACATGTATTTCTCTTTATCTTTTCTTTTTAAAAGTTCCGTGATTTTAGTTTTAACAATCATTACTTAGTAGATGAAATTTGACTGGCACCAGATACGAATCTGACACGTCTTAGTTAATGCAGATCGTTTGGTGCGTCGTCACTAGCTATTAAAAGGAGTGCGAAACTCAGAGAGCGATAATATTTGAGCCGTCTCGTAAGAAATCCAACAATGTGGTTTCCGACACAGGTCCGACACAAACCGGTCTGTGCAGTAACAGAAACAGGCTAGAAGCTTGAAATTTCGGATTTAAGAAGAAGAGGAAGTGTACTATCCCTGTAAAGAAAACAAAGGCGCTGATCAGCTTTGCGGTTACAGCGAAGCTGATCTGCGTCTTTGTGTTCGCATAAGTAGATTGTTGGTTTTCCCATGATGCGGCTCATAGATTTTAACAGTGTTTATAGATTTTAACAATCTATAAGCACACAGTTTTTGCGGATGCGAATATACATGTACCTTTCCGGCACAGTTTCATAAAATTATTCGCCGATGACCACGGCATTGGTTGTAGTGTGGTACCTGATTTACCATTGTATGGGAAGAAACGCCTCCTACGGCTTATCAGACCCTGTGTTAGGGAGCGACCATTTGATTTTTATGGGGAAGGGGGGGGGGGGGCTGGAAGATTTTTAAAAAAAATCCAGGACCGAATTTTGCCCGAAAGAAATGTATAGGACTGAGTAAATTTATTGTACGTATTGTATCATATACAAGTAAGAAGACAGGACTGTGTCGAAAGTGAAAAAAATATAGCAAGGCTAACATAGATACAGAATACCGCTGTGCTATGACTTATATTATTCATTTGTGTTACTTCTGACGGAAGTTTGGTTCCTCTTTTGCCAGTTTGTGAACGTTGCTTTCTTTGTCTTTTGTAACCAGCTGATTTATGAACACTATTTATTTACACTTTACATTTCGAAATTAGCTTATTCACGGCCATTGCTTTTTTGTAATATTGGCATTCTTGCACTATTTCAGTTAGCGTTGTATCATTGTGTTATGTGGCCATCCATTTTACTCTTCTATTTTCTATCGTTTTTTAAAGTGATTTAATTCATTACTGACTTGAATGGACTTAGATAATATAGTTTCCATTATCAGATCGTCAAAGACATGCGCGAGCATTCAACGTAGCAATTACAAACCGCTTTTTGGACCTAAACTTTCCTTAGAAAAATTGGACTAATGTAAATTGTCGTTCAGAAAAAAAAACTGTTAAGTTGTCCTAAATATCTGTCTTGTAATGCACCGAAGAGATTGAGACTCCTTCGACCACCAAGCAAAAATCTATCAAACAAGGCATACAGATACTTGACATAATCGACAGTGTAGGTCATCTGCATGAAACAGACTTATATATTAAGCACCTTGCTCTGTCGCAATATAATCATTCATTTTCTTGCAGCAAATAAGGTTATTAATACATTCCACTTTTGCGTGTTTGAAACCATACTCAGAGAATAAAGTTAAGTCGGTAGCTTTGGCAAGCCCTGAAACTATTTTATACTGCTGATTGCCTTAGATGATCCGTCTTGTTAAATTCGCAAAACCATTGTCTTTCTAAATTTTGATAAGAAAATACACAAGTTGCAGATTTAGACACAGTTATTGCCCTTTTTTCGCAAAACAGCATTTGTGTAACCAGACAAATGATAAAATCGGTGTTTATTTATAGCGTTGCCGAATAGAGGCTATTGCCAGTGACAAATTTCCGAAAACATCTTAGAAAATTTCAGCCACAGTCTCGAGAAATACCAGGTCGAAATTTGGCATTTAGAGATTACCTCCCTTTGAATTAAATGAAGAGGAAAATTGGTGGTACTGTGGCAAAACCGCATTCGATATTTCAATTATTTTTCTTGGAAATATTCGTTTTTTTTTTCTACCGAAAACTATCAAGGTGTTTTGACGCTACAGTTATTCAAACGGTCCCAATAGGTTTTACATGTATTTTCACTGACTAAACGTTTGCCTCTGAGCATAACAAGAGTTGATGAAAGTCATCAGACACGGCTCGGTAATGTTTTATGATTTCAATCTAAGCCAATATACTGTATTTGAGCCGCGTCATAAGAAAACAAAAGTTTTGCATATGTGAAAACAAAGGCGCAGATCAGCTTTGCAGTAATGCAAAACTGATCAGCTCATTTGTTTTCAATACAGAGATACAGATCAATTCCTCTACTTTCTTAATTCAAGCTTTCCAGCCTATAGCCATCTTCTGTGCTTGTACAGCTCGGTTTGTGTCAGACCTTTTCGGAAACCACTTTGTTGGTTTTCTCATGACGCGGCTCATTTACTGTGTTCTGAATGGGAAGACTCCATTAAAAACAGATTGAAGCTGCTGAAAGAGACCAGCCCGCCTTGTTTTAATTTAAATCATATCGGCTATATTTTGGACAAATCTGTTTTGCAAACTTGTCTATAAGAATACTCAATTGTTAAGTCAACGTATCTACCTGTTGCTCCTTATCATTGTACTTTGCATTTATTGTATCTAGTTTAGATAAAGAAACATTACAGTGTGTCAAATGTTTTGGCAGAAGGGTCGAGATTGCTTCATTCGAACCCCACAGAAGAACGCTTACTTGCGACATAGCCGCTCTCTTATTAGATATTTGATGAATGAATGAATTAGAGAACTTAAAGCGCCCGCAGGCATAGATCCTCCACACATTTATTCTGTTGGAAGTTCGTGCACGTCAACAGAAAGAAAACCATTAGAAAAAGAATACAATAATTTTACTGAGTCCCCATTGCTCGATCCCATCCACATGACCCCTTTTCCACCCCAACGTCCAACCCCCTACGCACCCATAACCCCAACCCGTCCACCCAGCACAAGCCATGGACCATGGACCCATCCCCAGATGTGCGGAACCTCACCGAGGAAACCGCTTAGTTGAAGCGAAGGTATAGTACCAACGCTCTTCGCTCAGACTAAGTCTAAGCGGAGTATCGTTCAACATTGTGTCGAACCCGCACCTTCTCCGGCACTTTGCTGTAGTGTAATGCGAATAACCAGGCCTCGGATTTACCTCATTGGATTGGAACCGCTGACAGCATTACGTCGGAGCAGGTATAATAACTGGTGTTGAACCAGGCTAAACGTATTTGTGCAAGAACTTTGCTTAAGAATAAATCAAATTTTAATTGGACAAGGTGTAATAGAGTTTCATTATGTATAATGAAACAAGTTAATTGTGAGTTTTAAAGATGTGTATATGCTCTTTGTAAAAATTTGAATTTATACTTATTCTCTAATATATATTTATTTTGAGACATTTATCGTGTGTAGCCCATTTCATATGGACATTCGAGAAGCTGCTATATTGAGTAGTTTCCCTTGGTTTTAAATGCAATATAAAAAAAGGACAATCTATAGTAGCTATTATAGAAACAGGCCCAGAGACATGGCAGAGAGGTTCTAGGGGCAAACAGACCATTGCTCATCATTGTTATCGTTTGACAAATGGATAGTGCGTTCAAATCTCTAGGCTCAATGATGTCATGAGTTCATTATTTTGATTCTATAATGTCAGTGTCTAATACAGAAGAAGCTCAAATATGTATACCGTATAAATATATGGTAAAGCAATTAAAATCTTTAAAAAATCTTATTTTGGCAGCCATCTTGGATGTCATCCTTGGTTTTCAAACCAAAAATCTTTTACTGAAGACAGTTGAGTTAATACCTAAAAAGGTGTGAGGCAATATAGCATTTTCATTCATTTTATGGACAAACTGTATAGTTGACCATATGTTTTTTCATCATTTTAGACATCTTGGACGCCATCTTGAATTTTTCAAAATGCTCAATGATGACAGGCTGTCATCGTTCAGAATCTTGAATGGCAATGTCTTACCTGCAAGAAGCCATCAAGAAAAAAACTTTATACCTGACTTCCAGGTCAATCGAAAATATGTCATATTCATGGCGGACTAACCTCTCAGAAAACTCGCCCCCGATTCTTGGACTACGAACTACTTGCACAGGAGTACAGCAACTCCGGTTTGGAAGTTGCAACCATTATGAAAACTTGCCCAAGCAATTAACATAGATTTTTGAGCTTTGAAAATTGAAAATTTTCAGCAGATTTTTTTTTTAACTTTTGTAACGTGCAGCCGAGCCAAGCAACAGCAAACCCCGTCGGTGGAAAAGCATGCTTATCCACCAAGGGTGGTTTACTGCGCTATACACCTAACGCTTACTCGATTCACCTAGTCTCGAGTTTGAAATTTGCATATTTCCAAGGGAGGCTATCCCGTCACATTACTTCCCCCTCCGAGAAGACTCGCCCCGAGTCTTGGCCTGGGGACTACATGGGTAAGGCAACCCCGGTCTGGCAGTTGTCATTATCCCACCGCTGCCACCAAATGTAACGAACAGCCACGCCGAGCCACAGCAATCTCCGTCGGTGGAAAAGCATGCTTATCCACCAAGGGTGGTTTACTGCGCTATATACCCAACACTTACTCGACTCACAAAGTCTCGAGTTTGAAATTTGCATATTTCCAAGGGAAGCTACCCCGTTACATTACTTCCCCCTCCGAGAAGACTCGTCCCGAGTCTTGGCCTGGGGACTACATGGGTAAGGCAACTCCTGTCAGGCAGTTGTCATTATCCCACCGCTGCCACCAAATGTAACGTGCAGCCGAGCCAAGCCACAGCAAACCCCGTCGGTGGAAAAGCATGCTCATCCACCAAGGGTGGTTTACTGCGCTATATACCCAACACTTACTCGATTCACCTAGTCTCGAGTTTGAAATTTGCATATTTCCAAGGGAGGCTATCCCGTCACATTACTTCCCCCTCCGAGAAGACTCGCCCCGAGTCTTGGCCTGGGGACTACATGGGTAAGGCAACCCCGGTCTGGCAGTTGTCATTATCCCACCGCTGCCACTAAATGTAACGTATAACCGAGCCGAGCCACAGCAAACCCCGTCGGTGGAAAAGCATGCTCATCCACCAAGGGTGGTTTACTGCGCTATATACCCAACACCTACTCGACTCACAAAGTCTCGAGTTTGAAATTTGCATATTTCCAAGGGAAGCTACCCCGTTACATTTTTTTTATTTTTGCTCAAAGCATAAATTGTGGGTACACGTTAGAACCGCCTCGCCGAGGCGGTTTTAACGTGTACCCACAATCTATGTTTTGGAGCAAAAATAATAAAAAAAAGTATGCCCCTGCATACCCAAGCTTTCTTATATAAAAGTTGGGTTCAAGGGGGTATACATTACATGGACATGTTTTCGTGATGATTATCCCGCCGCTGCAACAACAAAGCCCGTCGATGGAAAAGTACGCTCATCTACCAACTGCACTAGATATATGCAACCTTCACCTGTTCACCTATATCACAAAATGGCAACGGATGTTTTTTGGAACTCCCTAGACATTCAACTAATTTTAGTCCGTGAAATCTGTACCCTCTTAAACCCCACTTTTATACAGTAGAACTGGGGTAAGCAGGGGTATACCTATTTTTCTTATTTTTGCTCCATCTAACGTGTACCTACAATCTATGTTTTGAGCAAAAAAAAAAAAAAAAAAAAAAAAAAAAAAAAAAAAAAAAAAAAAAAAAAAAAAAAATCTACTGAAACTTTTCATTTTTTACATCTTCGTTTTCGTAATGTTTTAGTTCTTTTCATCATCACATGCGTAACTGATTATTTGCCTCCTCTATTCCATTAACGTAAGCCTCTTAAATTACGAATCTGTTTAGACTGTAAGACAGTAAAATGTCAATATAATTATGTGTTTTGAATTGAATGTCACAGTCTGTTTAGCAGTTAGGTAAATAAACATTATAAATAGAGATACATAAACAACTCTATGTCATTATTTGTTAAGCAGTAAAAGTAGTGACCTTTGACAACGTTTTGTTGCATTTTGTAGACTAAGTCCAAGGTTATAGCTCGATGTTGACCTCAGAAACGTCAAAAGGTCGACGAGTCTATTTAGTAGCATGTGAAAGTGTAACAGAAAACTTGAGGCATTTCGACTGCTTTACCTTTCGAGAGCTACTTCATGGACTCGTCGATCTTTTGACGTGCCCGATGTCAAAATCGAGCTATATCGACTAGGCGGTATCTGTTAACATCCGTTTCATTCTGATTTCAAACCAATTTTACTTATCTTACTGGAGATAGACGTCAAGCTAGGTATTTCTTCTTAGCTAAGCACTTTTGCTTCTTAGACGCCGACTGTCTAGTGGTGGGGGAAAGCCAGGCAGTTCTCGACGTTCGGTCGGGAAATACCCTGTAAAACCACCGGGTCCGGAAGGTGACAGTCTAACCATTGGTACATACCGATGCAGGAACCATTTACAGTTTTTTCAATAATCGATATTTTTACTGGCGACACGCCAGCACGACAGAGGTACATAGCTAGTCAGGAGCCAAACGCGCTACCGTCTGAGCTATCCAGGTGCCCCTAGTTTAAACATCTCGGGGAATGTTATCCAACGTTAAGTTTTACTTTTTGTTTTGCTTTTTACTTTTGGAATGCTCGATTTTGAGTACGCTTGGTCATCAAATGTGGGTCAGTCGGGTCTGCAGACAGAGCAATCAGTGACACGCACTTCTCTGAATAGTAAATGCTTCGCTGATGGTGCTAAATGGGTGTGCATCGTTGATTTCCTCAGTAAAATGATAGCCTCTTGCGGTAAGCTTTCAGCTAGGTGATCATTGGAAGTTGTCTAAATGGCATATGGTCTGCAATTTGAAAGTGAGGGTTAGTGATCGCATATAGAGACGAGACAGTCTGTCTGATCCTAGGACTAAAATAAGGTGACCCAGTCACAATATAGGTTTTGATTCCAAAAAGGAATTCGGGGAAAGAATAGTAGCCCAAAGAGCTACGACCGCTCACCTGAGAACCAACGAGATAAACTACTATGTGTGGTCAAAACATTCTAACTTTGAGGAATTTTCTAAATTGTATCAAGGGCAGCTAACTCCACAGTCTGGTGCCTAATCTGGCCGACGTTCGAACTTATCCAAAATATAATTGCTGACCTCGTTACTGCATAGACTGAAGAATATCAGATGAAAACTGAAGCCGTCATCCGAGATTTTATGATTGTCCCTGTTATCGACAAGAATAAAGAAGATCCACTGAAAAGTAAAGGCGCTAGAGTTGTCACACTTGTCCTATTGTAAGTCTTTTTGGATTGTTCCAAATGTGGATGTTCTCCACAGTCTGAAGTCAAAACTGGCTGAAATTCAAACTCATCTTTGAAATTGTGATTGTCCTTGTTACTACCAAAAATGAAAAAGATAGGATCAAAAATAAAGCCGCTAGAGTTGTCACAACACTAAATAGAAATTACCCAAACACTCAAGGCCTGTTCCACATTCATTAGACTACAATTTGGCAGACTTTAAAATATAGTCAGTGAGCTAGGTCCTAATTTTTTGTCATTTGTTACCAGTTGAGGGGACTAAATCTCTTTGCACTTCTTGATAAGTTCAATGTCTGTAGATAATATTTCAGCATGATAGTAATCTCAGATCGGTAGCTTAAAACCTGAAAGATATCAGTTTTATCGGTACCTTGCAAACAAGAAGTTTTTGGGCCAGTTATAATAAACACTTCCTAAGTAAAGAAATATTTGTATTTTAAGCAGCATAAAGCATCATTTGCATTCATAAGAGGTAAATTGATATTCATAATGATTGACATGCATTTAAAACATGATAATTCATGGAAACCTATAAAAGACAGCGAAAAGTGTGTTTTTGGGACCATAAGCTACCGATCTATGATTACTATCAAAATGACATCTTATCTACACATGCTGGGCTAGTAGAAAATTACTGTTAGATTTAGTCCCCTTGACTGGTAACAAAACATTGTCTGGCTCAGGGACTAATAGAGTTGTCACGACATTTTCTCCATTATAACCCTATGAGAGCCATCTGTCGCCATGGAATACAGTCTGTTTTCATACATATTACAGGCGATCCACCACCAAAATGATATTTCATTTAAAATTTGATTGCAAATGGTCAACTAGTTTCAAATATATTTGTATTTGAAATTGTTAACGGACGGACGCACGCACATATGTACAACCTACATGTATAGGCTCACCTTATCAGGTCAGGTCAGTTTAACTGCTACTGTAACATGTAATCAGTACTACCTGTTGTCATGCGGTGCAGATGGGGCTCGTTAGCCTTGGAAGGCAACTCATCTAGGAGTTAAGCTAGTTCTCTACACAAAAATCTAGCTGGGCAGGGGGAACTCATTAGTCTTGGTTGACAGTCCTCCTAGGAGTTTACAGGTCTCTAAACAAAACCTAAGGAAGGGTAGATGGAGCTCTTCAGCTGTGGCCAGCAATTCATCTAGGAGAAGGAAACTCCAAAATCAAACCTGTGTGTCTGGATATGCCTAGTCCAGATATGCAAAGACTGTTTCGGTAGATGGAGCGGAAGAAATCACCTGATTCAACGGTTCAGAAAGCGATACAGCAACATGTTGTGGAACATGCAGAGCGTGACAAGGCACTAAAGATGTTACGGTCATCCACTGCATCCAAACCCAACTCCAGACGTCTTGACCTGTGTCTTGCCTCTGGGCGCAGCTGGGCGAGGACTAGAGAGTGAGGTTGACGTTGCGCACCTCTTTCTCACTATAATCCAATTTCATAGCGCATGTCATCTTATTTCTCAACACACAAGCACTTGCATACACAACAATTTCATCACACTTGCACCCACATACCTACAAAGTCCTGTGGCGATGGGCGAGTGGCGAAGCAGCAGGTGTAGGACACACTGGGAGCTGTAGTTGCAGACCTGCACACAGGCGGCTCAGTTCTAATGGTCGCTTTCTGTGAGGAGAAGCAGTAAGCAGAATTCGGCAGTCGGCTGAGCGACTGAGCAGACCTATTTAGGACCGCACTGCTCACCCCCGTAGCATGGGGAAGGGGCTTGAAAAGGTGCTCTAAACAATTGCCTGCTTCAAATCCCCTGGCTGGTTAACCGCGATCAGCGGGGATCCCCTTAAGCGGTCGAAATACAAAGAAAAAAGCTAGAGTAATTCCCTAACGGATTGGCGCATGGAATGTGCGTAATTTAATGGACAATGCTGGGTCAGATAGACCACAGCGTAGAACGGCCCTTGTGGGCAGAGAACTTGGGAGGTATGATATACAGATAGCTGCATTGAGTGAGACTCGGTTCGCAGATGTTGGGGAGATCAAAGAAGTTGGTGCTGGATACACCTTCTTCTGGAGTGGACGCAAAAGTGAAGAGAGGCGTGAAGCAGGAGTTGGCTTTGCCATCAAAACAGAACTTGTTGGTAAGCTGTCAGGATTGCCAAAAGGCATTAATGACCGTCTAATGACATTGAGACTTCCTCTGTCAGGCAATAAACATGCAACTATTGTCAGTGCTTATGCACCCACAATGACCAATCCAGATGAGGTCAAGGACAAGTTCTATGATGACCTAGACAATGTTATTTCTGCAACACCCCGCACAGACAAGCTTATCCTTCTTGGCGACTTTAATGCCAGAGTGGGTACAGACCACAGACCTGGGAAGGAGTTATAGGTCCAGAAGGGGTTGGAAAGTGCAACAGCAATGGTCTCTTGCTTCTCAGGAAGTGTGCTGAACATGACCTTCTAATCACCAACACAGTCTTCCGTCTACCTAATAGGAACAAAACATCCTGGATGCATCCCCGTTCCAAACACTGGCATCTCATAGACTATGTCATAGTGCGGAGAACAGACAGGCAGGATGTTAAAGTGACAAAGACTATGTGTGGTGCAGACTGCTGGACAGATCATAGACTGGTTGTCAGCAAACTCAACCTAAGAATACAGCCTGCGAGGCGACCTCAAGGCAAGAAAACTCCTAAGAGACTGGATGTCTCAAAGCTGAATAAAGACAGCATGAGACAAGATTTCTTAACAGACATTTGCAACCAACTGGATGCAATGAATCTCAGTTCAGAGGACCCCGAAGAAAACTGGACAGTTTTCCATAAAACAGTTCTTTCTTCAGCTGCAAGCACCTTAGGCCATCCATCTCGCAAACATCAAGACTGGTTTGATGAGAATGATGACGAAATTCAGAGGCTTCTTGAAGAAAAGCACCGATTGCACAAGGCACATCAAGATGATACTAGCTCAGTATCAAAGAAAGCAGCCTACAGCAACATTTGTAAGACAGTCCAGACCAAGCTTAGGGACATGCAAGATTCCTGGCTGAGGAAGAAAACAGAAGAAATTCAGTCTTTTGCGGATAGAAAGGACATGAAGAAATTTCATAATGCACTGAAAACCATTTATGGTCCAAAGAGTTCTGGAGCCACAACATTGCTCAGTGCAGATGGAAACACTCTTCTCACAGATAAAGAAGCTATCTTGGAAAGGTGGGCAGAACACTTCAATAGTGTGCTTAATCGACCATCAAGCATCAATGAGGATGCAATCGACAGACTTCCACAGATAGAGTGCAATGTTCTGTTAGATGAATTTCCTACCGTTACGGAAACAAGAAAAGCAGTTCAACAACTATCATCTGGCAAAGCCCCAGGTGCAGATGCAATTCCTGCCGAAGTTTACAAAGCTGGGGGGCTACCCATGGCAGAGAAACTGACAGAGTTGTTTCACTGTATGTGGAGAAAGGAGGCTATCCCACAAGAATTTAAGGATGCATCCATAATCCACCTATACAAGCGGAAAGGAAATCCTCAAGTCTGTGACAATCACAGAGGCATCTCCCTCCTATCAATTGCTGGGAAGATACTTGCAAAAATTCTGTTGAATCGTCTGAATGTTCATCTTGATCAGACGGGACTTATCCCAGAAAGTCAATGTGGATTCAGAAAAGACAGAGGGACAACAGACATGATATTCACAGCAAGACAGCTTCAGGAGAAATGCCAAGAACAGAATGTAGATCTATACATGACGTTTGTTGACCTCACCAAAGCTTTTGACACTGTTAGTCGTGATGGACTCTGGAAAATCATGGCCAAGTTTGGCTGTCCACCCAGATTCATAGCAATGGTGCTGCAGTTTCATGATGGCATGCAGGCACGTGTGCAAAATGATGGAGAGTTCTCTGAACCATTTGAAGTAACAAATGGGGTCAAACAAGGCTGTGCTCTGGCACCAACACTGTTCAGCATGATGTTTTCTGCCATGCTTATGGATGCTTTTCAGGACAGTGACACTGGTTTTCCAATCAGGTACCGTTTTGATGGCAACATATTCAACCTCAGAAGATTGCAAGCCAAAACTAAGGTCCAGACTGATGTGCTAGATGAGCTCCTCTATGCAGATGATATGGATAAGAATGCCAGCACAGAGGCAAAAATGCAAAGAGCCATGGATCAAGTCTCACAGTCATGTGATAACTATGATCTCACAATCAGCACAAAAAAGACAGAGGTTGTACACCAACCAGCGCCCGGAAAGCCATATAATGAACCAACCATCACTGTGAATGGGCAAAAACTGAAAGTTGTTGACAAGTTCACCTACCTGGGAAGCACTCTCTCCAGAGCAGTGCATATTGATGATGAGATCACTGCCAGAATTGCAAAGGCTAGTGTGGCATTCGGACGACTCCGTGCAAATGTCTGGGAGCGAAATGGAATCAAGCTTGACACCAAGCTGAAAGTCTACAAGGCTGTGGTACTGCCAACCCTCTTGTATGCATGTGAGGCCTGGACAGTATACCAACGCCATGCAAAGAGACTTAACCATTTCCACTTAAGCTGTTTGAGAAAGTTGTTAAAAATCAAGTGGCAGGACAAGATTCCAGACACAGAGGTCCTGACGAAAGCAGGGATGCAAAGCATGCATACAGTCTTAAAGCTAGCACAGCTAAGATGGACTGGCCATGTTATAAGAATGCCTGATGCGCGACTTCCAAAGAAAGTTTTCTATGGAGAACTACAGGAGGGAAAGCGCTCTCAAGGTGGCCAGAAGAAACGCTACAAAGACACCCTCAAAGCCTCTCTGAAGGATTTCGAAATACCAATGGGGTCCTGGGAACAGACTGCACAGGAGCGATCAAAGTGGCGAGGTCTCATCAACAAAGGAGCAGCTCTTTATGAAAAGAAGAGAATCTGTGAAGCTGAAAGAAAGCGAAGAGAGCGCAAAGCCAAAACAAATGTGCCATCATCAGACTCTATGACATTGACTTGCTCTACTTGCAACCGACAGTTTAGAGCCAGAATTGGCCTAGTCAGCCATCAAAGAACTCACCAACACACATCAGCACTATTCAAGAAATAATGATGGTCTTTCTCATTAGTGAGAGACGAACTATCATAAGCTCACCTTGTGAGCCTTCGGTTAAGGTGAGCGAAAGATTACAAGGAGATAAATACAGTACGGTAAAATGAGCGCAGAAGCTGGCCACTAAATTACATGACCGTGACTGAACATATAAGTCGCCTCATGAGAAAACAAACAATCTGCATATGCGAAAACAAAGACGCAGATCAGCTTCGCGGTAACCGCGAAGCTGATCAGCGCCTTTGTTTTCGCTACACGGATAGTAAACTTCCTCTCCTTCTTAAATCCGAAATTTCAAGCTTCTAGCCCGCTTCTGTGACTGTACAGGCCGGTTTGTGTCGGGCCTATTCGGAAACCACATTGTTGGTTTTCCCAAGAGGCGGCTCATATGACGACGTACATTTAAGGTACTTACGACACCAAAGCAAAAGCCAAACATCACCACAACCGAATAACCGCATTGGTACTGTCAGTAGTAAAACATTACTGTTTGGAGCTTAAACTAGCTTTACAGACGCATAATCGCGAATGCAGCGACTGTTTTGAATCATATTAATTTTGCTCTTCGGTCCTCAGTTGTATGTAAAGTTAGCAGTGGCAGTAAACTGCTGTCTCTATTGCTAGTAATTGGCAGTACGCTCGCACACACACGCATGCACGTGCTGTCACAGGTACACAAATAAAATATCGTTTGAAATCAATGTTTTGTATCAAATATTAAGACTAGATTTGTTTGTATTGATTTTATACAGCCAGTGGCAATCATTCTGTCGCAAAATATCGTTGTTTATTTACATTTTTACCAATACTCGCAGTATATCTTTAACGGAGATATCGGAATAAAATGTAAATTAATGAGAAGACTCGCCCCGAGTCTTGGCCTGTGGACTACATGGGTAAGGCAACCCCGGTCTGGCAGTTGTCATTATCCCACCGCTGCCACCAAATGTAACGAACAGCCGAGCCGAGCCATAGCAAACCCCGTCGGTGGAAAAGCATGCTCATCCACCAAGGGTGGTTTACTGCGCTATATACCCAACACTTACTCGACTCACAAAGTCTCGAGTTTGAAATTTGCATATTTCCAAGGGAAGATACCCCGTTACATTACTTCCCCCTCCGAGAAGACTCGTCCCGAGTCTTGGCCTGGGGACTACATGGGTAAGGCAACTCCTGTCCGGCAGTTGTCATTATCCCACCGCTGCCACCAAATGTAACGTGCAGCCGAGCCAAGCCACAGCAAACCCCGTCGGTGGAAAAGCATGCTCATCCACCAAGGGTGGTTTACTGCGCTATATACCCAACACTTACTCGATTCACCTAGTCTCCAGTTTGAAATTTGCATATTTCCAAGGGAGGCTATCCCGTCACATTACTTCCCCCTCCGAGAAGACTCGCCCCGAGTCTTGGCCTGGGGACTACATGGGTAAGGCAACCCCGGTATGGCAGTTGTCATTATCCCACCGCTTTACAGACCAATACTCGCAGTATATCTTTAACGGAGATATCGGAATAAAATGTAAATTAATGATAGTTTTTTTGTGCACTAGAAATCGCCAGACGTTGTAAAGCTCGACTTTGACCTCAGACGCGCCAAAATATCGGCGAAAGCTTAATCAGTGCGAAATGCCTCCAGTTTTCCGTTTCACTTCGTCTGCACGCGCAGCAAGTAGTTGTACTGCTACAATCTGAATATCATTTCACGTGCAACTGAGTAGACTCGTCGACCTTTGAACGCGTCTGAGGTAAAAATCAAGCTTTATACTTTGTCCATGAATTACCATGCTAAGATAAGCAATTGATAAACACCATGATGATGAATCGAATACGAGGATACCACAGATATAAAGCTACATGTCTACTGGGGATCACTGATAGCTACACAACAATAGCAACAACAATAGCAACAACAACAACAACAACACCACTGAACATCTAGATCAAAAGAACATCACCAGACAGGAAAGTCCCAGCATCACACAACTAAAATGAATAGTTTCAGGTCAAGGAAAGACATTGGCGACCAGCCAATCTACGTGTAAAATAATGGAAAGCGCACCTTCATGGTAATTTTAAATCTTGCAATGTTTTCCATTGCTAGAATGACATATACAGGGCGATCGCATCAAATCGCCTTTCCTTATATCTGTGGACGTTCAGTAAAATTTTATGCCACAACTTGAATAATATTATTTTCGAAATTGCCAGCAACAACACTTTCATTTACGTAGTCATAAAAGCGTATTTTCATTCTCGTACAAATGAATGACATCATTTTTAACAAGAGCCGAGTTGGTCTCGAATGGCGAAAAATGAAAGTTTGGAAAATTGACCGTTGTATGGCTCAAGAAAATAAAATTGTCATTTATGACAAAATCAGTGATAATCATTGAAGATCATTGAAAACATTTAAGAAGTCAAATTATAATAAGAGTTTATTGCTGGATTAATCAATGATAACACAGAACTTCAACAAATACAATCGGTTACTTTAAGTTCTTAAAATCGTTTCAACGTAGTTACACAATACACTTGTATAATTTGTATAAATTTGTACCAATTTGATTTTCAGCAGACTGTCTTTGTCATTTAGTTAGAAAAATAGCACTCGTTAAGACTGAAATCACAGGCGTTTGCTGCTATTTGTCAGAATTAAATCCTCCTGTAGTAATAATGAGGCTGCAAATACCAATTAAGGCGAATAGGTTCAATGTCATTTAACACTGCACCTCGTTTGTCACAAACGTCTTGGAAAACATTACTCATGGCTCAAAGTAGTTTTTTTTTTTTTTTTTTTTTTTTTTTTTTTTTTTTTTTTTTTTTTTTTTTTATCAAAATTGAAGATGCTGGAGTGGCCACAACACTAAAAATTGATTTTTCAAACATTCAAGGGCAGCTAACTCCACAGTCCATGGTCGAATCTGGCTCAAATTCGAACTAATCAAAGATGTAATGATTATCCTTGTTTCTTCTAAGAATGAAGAAGATCTGATCAAAATTAAAGGCGCTAGAGAGGCCACAATACAAAATATTGATTTTTCAAACACTAAAGGGCAGCTAACTCCGCAGTCAGAGGCCGGATCTGACCGGAATTCGAACTCATCCGAGATATTGTAGTTATTCTTGTTACCTGCAAGAATGAAGAAGATCCACTGAAAAAGAAAGATGCGAGAATGGCCACAATACAAATTATTGATTTTTCAAACACTCTAGGGCAGATAACTCCGCAGTCAGGGGTCCGATCTGGTCGAAATTCGAACTCATCCGAGATATTGTAGTTATTCTTGTTACCTGCAAGAATGAAGAAGATCCACTGAAAAACAAAGATGCTAGAGTGGCCACAACACAAAATATTGATTTTTCAAACACTCAAGGGCAGATAACTCTGCAGTCAAGGGTCGGATCTGGCTGAAATTCGAACTCATCTGAGATGTTATGGCTATCCCTGTTACTTCTTAGTATGAAGAAGTCGATAAGTCAGAGGTCCAATCTGGTCGAAATTCGAATTCATCCGAGATATTATAAATGTCTTTGTTACTTCCAAGAAGAAAGAATATCCGAATAAAAATGAAGGCGCTAGAGTGGCCATGGCCACAACACTAAATATTGATTTTTCACACAGTCAAGGGCAGATAACTCTGCAGTCAAGGGTCGGATCTGGCTGAAATTCGAACTCATCCGAGAAGTTATGGCTATCCCTGTTACTTCTAAGTATGAAGAAGTCTATAAGTCAGAGGTCCGATCTGGTCGAAATTCGAATTCATCCGAGATATTATAAATGTCTTTGTTACTTCCAAGAAGAAAGAATATACGAATAAAAATGAAGGCGCTAGAGTGGCCACAACACTAAATATTGATTTTTCACACAGTCAAGGGCAGATAACTCTGCAGTCAAGGGTCGGATCTGGCTGAAATTCGAACTCATCCGAGAAGTTATGGCTATCCCTGTTACTTCTAAGTATGAAGAAGTCTATAAGTCAGAGGTCCGATCTGGTCGAAATTCAAATTCATCCGAGATATTATAAATGTCTTTGTTACTTCCAAGAAGAAAGAATGTACGAATAAAAATGAAGGCGATAGAGTGGCCACAACACTAAATATTGATTTTTCACACAGTCAAGGGCAGATAACTCTGCAGTAAAGGGTCGGATCTGGCTGAAATTCGAACTCGTCCGAGATGTTATGGCTATCCCTGTTACATCTTAGTATGAAGAAGATCCAATCAAAAATGTAGGTGCTAGAGCGTTCACAACACTTAACAGCCATTTTCCAAACGCTCAAGGGCAGGCAACTCCGCAGTCCATAGTCAAACTTGCTGAATCTCGAACTCATCCAAGATCTTATGGTTGTCCTTGTTACCTGCAAGAATGAAAAAGATCTGATCAGAAATGAAAGCGCTGGAGTGTTCACAACATCTTTTCCATTGTAAGTCAATGGGGATTTTTTTCAAACGCTCAAGGGCAGCTAACTCCGCAGTCCATGGTCGAATCTACCCGAATTTCAAACTCATCCGAGATCTTATGACTGTTTTCATTACCTGCAAGAATGAAGAAGATCCTATCAAAAATGTAGGCGCTAGTGTTCACAACATTTTCCCATTGTAACCCTATGGGAGCTATCTGTTGCCATGGAAACCAGAGTTCTGATCCGACCTGACCCAAAACCTTATGCAACCTTTCCCCTAACCCAATGATGCTTCTGATAAAATTTGATTGCAATTGACTGACTAGTTGTGGAGAAATTTGTTGTTGAAAGTGTGGACGGACGGACGCACGCACGCACGGACGACGGCTCGACTACCATACTATAAGCTCACCTTGTGAGCCTTCGGCTCAGGTGAGCTAAAATGGTTTATCCAATAAAATGATTATTAAATAAAATTTATTTTAAGCGCGATGACTTTGATTTTGATAAAGTATTTTTTCGGCTTTTGGATGATGACGTTTTATGGTGCACAGTGTATACATTTCGCAACTTATTAAGTATACTAGATTCTGCAATTATGTTACCGACTTCAGTGCGCGAAATAAATGTTTAACAGCCAGATTTTTCTCCAGCACGGCTTTCGGTATCATAAATAAAAAAACAAAAACAAACAAAAAAAAAAAAAAAAAAAAAAAAAAAAAAAAAAAAACGTTTTCTAAATTTCATCGCAGCAGACATTATGAAATGATTTCCTTAAATGACATTTTTAAAATAAATGACGTCTCAAAAATGACGTCAAACGACGCACGAATAATGTAGAATGTCATGAACAATTTATGGTCGTGCGCCTATATATATATCGCAGCAGACACTATGAAATGATTTCCATTTGATAATGTTAAATGACATTTAATAAATGACGTCTCGAAAATGACGTCAAACGACGCACGAATGATGTAGAATGTCATGAACAATTTATGGTCGTGCGCCTATATATATTCAATCTTACCTTAAGTAGAATGGGTTTTTTTATAGTTTAAGAATCAAAACCCGTGAAATAATTGCGTAATTACCAAATTGAACCAGTGACTATCAGCGATGTCATTGTTAAAATTTGTTAATAGCTATATATGTTAAATCCGCCTGATGAGTTTAACGAAACCGGTCGCGGTAATTAAATAATGTAAAAATTCAGATGTCATTATTTTTTCGATATATATATATATATATATATATATATATATATATATATATATATATATATATATATATATATATATATATATATATATATATATAGCTATTAACAAATTTTAACAATTGCATCGCTGATAGTCACTGGTTCAATTGGGTAATTACGCAGTTATTTCACGGGTTTTGATTCTTAAACTATAAAAAAACCCATTCTACTTACGGTAAGATTTAATATATTTTACTAAATGCTTATATTTCCGCTTTAAAAGCGGTTCGTCAGACTCGTCAGCCTCAATGGCGGTCCTGATTTAACGCTGTCTTACAAACGGTTGGGAGCTCATTACGAAAACTTGCCCATGCAATATACACAGATTTTCTTAGCTTTAAAAATTGAACATTTTCAGCTGAAAATGTTTGATATTTTTCTTATTTTTGCTCAAAACATAGATTGTGGGTACACGTTAGAACCGCCTCGCCGAGGCGGTTCTAACGAGTACCCACAATCTATGTTTTGGAGCAAAAATAAGAAAATTAGGTATACCCCTGCATACCCCAGTTTCGCTATATAAAAGTGGGGTTTGAGGGGTTACCCATTTCACGGACATGTTTTCCTGATGTGATTATGAGTCGTCTATACTAAACTATTGTCTCTGGGCGGGTTCATCAGATGCTAATCCATCCGAAATATGCATTGTCAGAATTTGCGAATTAAAGTTAATGTAAGACCTCACGTCCAATACTTAAACTAACTAAAACTTTAGTCGTGCTTCTTATGGTGTATACATTTCGCAACTTATTAGGTCTGTTAGAGTCTGCAATCATGTTACAGACTTCAACGCTCGAAATAACATAACATAACATAACATAACATAACATATCATAACATAATTTATTCAGCATAAAGCAAATATACAATTGCTTATAGCCTACATAACATATATACAGTGGTGAGGACAAATAGTTTACGTGGAGCTCATCATATCTATCAACATACATTTACATCACTATACAATATTAATTTTTCCTATATTTGATGCGTGATAGATGAATCATTAGCAACATTTAAGATAACATTTTTTGAGGTTTTAGACATCAAATTTTCAAATTTAGTAATGGTTGGCCAGTGGCAATAATAGGGTTTGAAGTATTTTCGACGTAGTTCTCGATAAAAAGGACATACCAACAAAAAGTGATATTCACATTCTACTACATTACTATTGCATAATTTACAGTTTCTATCTTTTGATATCGTCCACGTTCTATGGCTAGATCATGAGACGATAGTCTAAACTGCGTCAATGCGAATTTATATTTCTTTTCCACAATAAAATCTAGATAATTTTCCAATTCAAAATCATGTTTGTACCGTGCATACATTTCCAGTCTGCTAGAATTATTTACAGCCGAATACCACGATTGTTTGTATGTATCAAAAATACGTCGCTTTATCAGATCGAAAGGAATATCGATAGTATTTTGGTGTATCCAAACATTGCTAAGTCCTAGTTTTGGGTTTTGATTCATTAGGATGTTTATCATGATTTATTTGTTTGTTCTTGATGATTCATTGACTAGTTAGAGATTCACCACAAGGACCAAATAACTAATTAAATGTTATGAACCACTGCAGAAGCTGAGGGTGAGGTTAGGTACCTGTAAAACCGGTTTAAGCCCGCCAGTAACTTTGTGTTACTGATCGTTCCAAGTCGATACTTCTGTAGTGGTTCTTTTTGTTTTATGTCTTGGTGTTTAAAATTTTTTGTGCTGTTGGCGCCTTATGTATGTTTTCATATTTTTAGTTAAGTTAATGTAACTGAGTGGCCACCTATTGGGAAAATAGCTGCTCATTCGGCTTACGATATGTTTCATGGTATAAAGTACCTGATTGTTAGTTTGTTTTTTCCCACCTCGGTTTTTGGAGTGGGAATCATTTTCTGATTGCGCCTTTTCTGATCTTTGCCTACTTGTACTTTTTTATCCATATATTTTTTCGTTTCTAAAGATATCTCGGTCTCAGAACATACATAGTGGCTGTAATTTTGACGCCAGTATTTAGTTAACTGTACTAATGATAAGGCACCATTTATGTCATCCGTTAAAAGCCAATGACCTTGCTAGTATTTCACTTTATCTTCTTATTTTAAAAGTTCCTTGATTTTAGTTTTAACAATCATTACTTCGTAGACAAAGATAATGGAATTCGAGTGGTGCCAGATACGTGCAGTTCGTTTGGTGCGTCGTCAATAATAAAAGTAGTGCACAGAGTGCAACTATTGGGTATTTGATATCAAACTCAGAAAGCGATAAATTTTTAAAACAATCTATGAACACACAGTTTTTTAAGATGCGAATAGTTTCATAAAACTATTCGCCGATGACCAAGGCATTATTTGTGGTGTGGCACCTGATTTGCCATTATAATGGATGAAACGCCTCGTTCGGCTTATCAAACCGTGTTTTGGCAAGGCATATAGACTTACCATCAGGAAAACATGTCCGTGCAATGAATACCCCCTTGAATCCCACTTTTATATAGCAAAACGGGGGTATGGATGGGTATACCTATTTTTCTTATTTTTGCGGTTCTAACGTGTACCCACAATCTATGTTCTGAGCAAAAATAAGAAAAATATCAAATTTTTCATCTGAAAATTTTCAATTTTTAAAGCTAAAAAAATCTCTGTTTATTGCATGTGCAAGTTTTCGTAACACAGAATATCGCTGTTCTATGAATATTATTCATTTGTGTTATTCCTGACGGAAGTTTGGTTCTCCAGTTCATGAAGGTTGCTTCTTTTGTCTTTTGTAACCAGCTGATTCATGAACATTGTAACCAGCTGATTCATGAACATGGCCCATACTCCCTTTGAACGTTTTCACTGCTTCCAAAGGATCAAACTGTTACATTTTATTTGCTATTACTGCAGCTGACGTTGTGCCGTGTGGCGGTCCTAAAAAGTATCCCCGTACATCACCTATAGTGCAGATTATATTTCTTTCGGTCCTTTGCGATCAGTAAGAATATTCAGAGTATCAAAATTGTACGTTAAGAGCCATCTTCTCAACAATGTTTTAAATATTTGATCCCGTTTGGGCACGTGTCTTTAATTTAGACATCCCTTGAGTAACATTTTGAAATTACAGTCCAATATTTGCATGTATCTTGCTATCGTCGCCGGATTTACAAAAGGTCACTGATGAGGGTTCAGTACCCGAAATTGCGCAATATGGCCCATACTACCTCCCTTTGACCGTACGTTTTCACTGCTTCCAAAGGATCAAACCTTTATATTTAATTTAAACCTTATCTTTCGAAATTAGCTTATTCACGGCCATTGCTGTCTTGAAATTGACATATGCAATGGAATTGGCAATCTTGCACTTTTCATTTGATCATTGTGGTATGTAGTCATCCATTTTGCTCATCTATTTTTTATCGTTTTTAAAGCGATTAAAGTCATTATTGACTTGAATGAAATTAGATAATATTAGCCACCGCATGGGAAAACCTACAATCTGCATAGGCGAAAGCAAAGGTGCAGATCAGCTGTGCAGTAACTGCACAGCTGATCAGCGCCTTTGTTTTCGCTATAGTGTTAATACAATTCCTCTTCTACTTGCAGCCGAAATTTCAAGCATCCAGCCTGCTTCTGTGACTGTACAGGCTGGTTTATATCAGACCTGATCGGAAACACAAATTGTCGGTTTTCTCATGCACAGGCGCATATAGTTTCCATTATTAGATCGTCAAATACATGCGCAAGCATTCAACTTAGCAATTACAAACCACTTTTTTGTCCTAAACTTTCCTTAGAAAAATTGGACTAATGTAAATTGTCAGTCTCTTGAAAAAATCGGTTAAGTTGCCCTAAAACTTGTCATGTATCGCACCTATGACATTTAGACCCCTTGGCCACCAAACAAAATTATCTAATAAGTATTTTGGCTATATACATCTGCATGAAACATACTTGCACAATCACCCATGTTCAATCAGATGCTTCGTCAAATGCATATTCATTTTCTTCAGTACCAAATACAATAAATATATTCCAGTTTTGCCTGTTTGAAACTAACACGAGTTGAGACGGGTCTGTGACATTTTATGGTTTCAATCTAAGCCAATGAACTGTATTTAAGTCGCATGATACGAAAATCAACATTTTGCATATGCGAAAACAAAGACGCAGATCAGCTTTGTAGTCACTGCGAAGCTGATCAGCGCTTTTGTTTCCGCTACACGGATAGTACAATTCCTCTACTTTCTTAATCCAAATTTTCCAGCCTTTAGCCATCTTCTGTGCTTGTACAGTCCGGTTTGTGTCAGACCTGTTCGGAAACCACATTGTTGGTTTTCTCTTGACGTAGCTCATTTACTGTGTACTGAATGGGAAGAATCCATTCAAAAGCAGTTTGAAGCCACTGAAAGAGACCAGTCCGCCTAGTTTTAATTTAAATCATTTGGGCTATATTTTGGACAAATCTGTTTTGCTTACTTGTCTATAAGAATACTCAATTGTAAAGCTAACGCGTCTAGCTGTTTGCTCCTTATCGTTGTATATATTTTGTATTTATTTTATCCTAGTTTATATCAAGAAAGTGTTTGTCAGATTTTTAGGCAGAAGGGTCGTGATTGCCTCATTCGAACCCCAGAGAAGAAAGCTTACTCGTGACATTGCCGCTCACTTATTAGATATTCGATGAATGAATGAATTAGAGAACTTAAAGCACCCGCAGGCACAATTCCTCCACACATTAATTCTGTTGGAACATTAAAAAATCCATTCCAAATGGTTGGAGTGACTATCTTGTGCTCTAGCGGACATACTTGATATACTTGCAAAGCTTATCAAACCGATGGGGATCTATCTAAACAAGGAGATGGAATTATAAAACGAAACATGCATACGGTTAGCTACCCTATGCCCAGACAAGTATTTAAGCCGTGGGGAGAATCATAGAATTACCGCTGGGGCTGGAGATCTTATTTGAAATTCCACCGGTATGGCAATTTTACATGTATGCAATTTTACATGTATCTTGTGTTACTGACAGAGAGCTCGTTACATTATGTAGTTTACATTAAACATGTGTCTAGCATTCACACATTTCACATACCTTATAATGTTCGTGCACGTTGAGAGAAAGAAAACCATTAGAAAAAGAATACAATAATAGGCAAACCCATCCAAATAACCTTTTTCCATCTCAACGTCCAACCCGTCTACCCCAAATACTTATCCAACCTCATGACCCCCATTCCAACCCCTCTAGACCCATCCCAACCACCAGCCCACGCTACTCCTTTACCCCCTAGCCCCATCCCAACCACTCAAGCTCAAGTCCAAGCCCCCTTGTCCAATCCCAGACCACTTAACCCTCATAAGCACATCCCAACCACTTAATCACGACTAGATGTGAGGAACCTCACCGAGGAAACCGCTTAGTTGAAACGAAGGTATAGTACCAACGCTCTTCGCTCGGACTAAATCTAAGCGGAGTATCGTTCAACATTGTGTTGAACTCGCACCTTCTCCGGCACTTTGTTGTAGTGCAGTGCGATAGCCAGGCCTCTGATTTACCTCATTGGCTTGGAACCGTTGACAGCATTGCGCCGGAGCAGGTTTAATAACTGGTGTTGAACCAGGCTAATCGTATTTGTGCAAGAACTAAGCTTAAGAATATATCAAATATTAATTGAACAAGGTGTAATAGAGTTTCTTTATGTATAATGAAACAAGTTAATTGTGAGTTTTAGAGATGCGTATATGCTCTTTGCAAAAATTTGAATTTATATTAATTTTATACTCTAATTTATATTTATTTTGAGACAACTATCGTGTGTAGCTCATTTCATATGGGCATTCGAGAAGCTGCTATATTGAGTAGTTTCCCTTGGTTTTGAATGCAATATAAAAAGGATAATTTAGCTATTATAGAAACAGGCCCAGAGACATGGCCGAGTGGTTATAGGGGCAAACACACCATTGCTGATCATTGTTATCGTTTGACAAATGGACAGTGCGTTCAAACCTCTTCAAGTGAAAAAGTATAAGATTTTTTTAAAAACTCTTTTTAATATGAATTTAAAGTAAATCACCGGGTGGGGTAAAAGATGTGTTAAAAAGATAAATCATCATTGAGATGATTCTTGTTGCAATGAATTACTGAAGATTGTATTTAATTGTTGTCAAGTAAATTTCTTTGAATTTTATCCCAAATGTTGCCTTATGAAAGTTCTTAACATTTTAAATTAAAATCGTTTTTGAAAATGTTGACTGAATTCTGTCAGCTACACTGAGTCGCAAAATATTGTGATAAAATTCAAAGCTGTGGCCAGTTTATTCTGAATGCCAACGGAGAAATCAAATACAGATTAATTTTCAGAATTATTCGATAGTCCAGTGAATATATATGCAAAATGAACATGTAACCAGAGTACAACTATTCAAATTTCCGACCAATTTATCACCGTCTTGGTATTGTTTTATTGATGAAATCATGGTCAAAATTTACAGTCGATATGATGTTTAACAGTATGGACAATCCAAAAGTGTATTTACTTTTTTCTTCTGAGTATAAGTACGCTTTTGTTTATAAAATGGTTTACTACGAGGGTGATCCAATAATGAATGGGACTTTTCTCCTATTTCATAAACCCTATTGACTGACTCAAGTTTACTACTTGCATTTACTAGATAAACATTTGACCTCTCTATAGAGCAAATTTTACAAGATTTGCTCAACAACTTTGGTTGCTATGGTAAAGTGAGAACTGCTCGTGCAGTATCTATGGCCATGATTTGTCCTTTGAACTAATATAGCCTATTAATATAGTGCTATGCCACACATTTTAAAAATGATAGCTGATTATAATTGAGTATAGTTGAGTATTGTCTGTGTTAAACATCATCTCTGAAAGATTTTCCTACAGTCAATTTGAATCTAGCGTAAGTGATCAATAGGTGGTTGCCTAGCAACCATTCTACTCTATGAATTCTCACTTTTAGCCATTTCTGAGTTCTGTGGTTGCTAGGCAACATAAATCTCAAAGGTCAGTTGTCTTTGTAATTCACTTGCAATACTTGCACTATAACTGATAATTCCAAGGTTAATACCAATTTGTTATGTCATTTATACTCAGGCTATGAAATATTTCCCACCCCTACCCCCATTTTCGCAAACAAAACTCAGCTTTTCTCGCTAAAAAAACTCACCCTGTTTTTAGTTTCAGCTGTATATATGTGATATTTGCACCACATAAAGCCGACAATGCACTGTATTAACTGCATTGTACTTTTAATGGATTTTTTGCCACCAGTTGCCATGGTAATCAAATTTAGGTACACATTACCTACGTGGCCATGGAGTGTTTACTAACATTCTGTCGTTGCTAGGCAACGGCAGGTTTATGTCTAGATGTCAAATTTTAGTGGTGATTTGAGGTTACATTATATTGAGCAAAAATAGTAATTTACTCTTGACAGACAAATTTTATTTACATGTACATAGAAATAATTCAAAAAGTCCCATTCTTTATTGGATCACCCACGTATACAGAGTAACTTACCCACCCCATATTTGTCCAACATCACATGTGCTTCACAAAATTCTATAGATAGCGATTTTTCTCATTATTATTTACTACCCCAATGTAATAAACGGGACAGCCTTCTTGTGTTTTCTACATCGTTCTTATTCCATTGAAAATTTTAAAAGTTAATAATAAATATCGAAAGGGCATAAAACTGGGTGTTTCCATTTACATCTATTTTTCCACAATATTCAACAATTGTCGTCAGGTATTTATTTCGGTGTACATCCTCGGATTCTTCTACGTCTGTGTTGTCCTTTCTTTCCGCCCCCATTCTGAAAACACGCCCATGCAATATACAGATATATTTTTTCAGCTGTAAAAATTGAAAATTTCAATAGAAAAAAAGAATATATATTTTTAATATTATTGCTCAAAATATAGATTGTTGGTAAACGTTAGAACCACCTCGGCGATGCGGTTCTAACGAGTACCCACAATCTATGTTTTGGAGCAAAAATAAAGAAAATTAGGTATATCCCTGTAAACTCCAGTTTCACTATATAAAAGTGGGGTATAAAGGGGTATGTTTTCCGACCCAGTATCTGTGCTGCGATTTGAAATCGAATTTGTATCAATTTACACAATGCGATTTTCATAAATCCCTGAATTCCATGGTTTGATTGAAATGTTATTTCAGTAACGAGTTGGAGCCATCATATGATATAAAAATGACCTCTTTTTTTAATGGAATACATGTAAATAAATAAGAGAAACGCAAACACACGTACAGACGTTTTATTCACTTCATAAGTGTAGGCTTCGTTGAGCCAAACCATGTAGCATTATGTAGTATATTGTTAACGATCGTGTTTTTCTCTTTCCTTGCAGGTTGGTCTAACTGAACTTTTTGAGATACGTGCACTTCTGAAATTGAAATCCATCGTTGTGCATTCATTAAAAGATTGAATAAAGCAGAAAAAACGAATATATTACTTTTTGATTCTTCTATGTCTGAGCAGCGAACCCAAAATAAAGCTGTTCAAGGACATGTCGAAACCAAAACATTTCGACATTTGATTCTTCTAGATATCATTTGAGCCTTCGCATGAGAAAACCAACAATTTGGGTTTCCGACCAGGTCCGGCACAAACCAGCCTGTACAGTCACAGAAGAAGGCTAGAAGTTTGAGATTTCGGATTTAAGAAGAAGAGGGATTGTACTACCGGTGTACCTGCACAGCTGATCTGCGTCTTTGTTTTCGCATATGTAAATTACTGGTTTTCTCATGCATTGGCTCATTGTAAATTGTCAAGTGTAAATTAACCAAGAAAGACATTTTTCACCGGAACATTAATTTGTCTCATAATAAACATCATGTTCAGAACCAGGATGTCATAACTGGCATTTTTTTCTTAATTCAGATCAGGGCTCATCAAAGCTGGCATTTTTTGACCGTTCCGCGTAACCTTTGACATATAGTGTATTTGCTTTAGGAAGGTCGGAGATATACCGGCAAGGTCAAAGAAATTGCAGAATAAAATCTGAGCCTGTGCGTGAGAAAACCAACAATTTGGGTTTCCGACCAGGTCCAACACAAACCAGCCTGTACAGTCACAGAAAAGGGCTAGAAGCTTGAAAAATTGGACTGAAGTGGAACAGGGATTCTACAATCCGTGTAGCGAAAACAAAGGCGCTGATCAGCTTCGCGTTTATCGCGAAGCTGGTCTGCGCCTTTGTTTTCGCCTATGTTGATTGTTGACTTTCCCATGCGGCGGCTCATATGCATTTAGCTTTTCTTTTTCTAACGTAATCGCAATGACTCGGCTTACGCTGTGGAATTCCATTTTGAATTGTTTGAATAGTCTGTTCTCAGAATATCGTTTGCACTTAGAATAAAAGGTTGGATTCTTACAAATAAAGAGATTTGATTACCATAGCCGGCCATCAATCAGTATTCTAGCTTAGACGGTCATTTAGGGAAGCCGATAAAAGGCGAATGGTGTCAATAGAATTTATTCAAATTGGTAAGTGCTGTTTCAGAGATGTTTTATCCTATCTAGGTTAAATCAGACGAAATAATTTGATAGAAATAAGATGACCTTATTGTCATGGAATGATTAAACCACTGTATATAATATAGGAGAAGTAAATGAGATCACACCAACCGAATTACCGGTAGCAATATTCTGACATTAGCATTTAACATTTGCAAATATTTGCTAAATCTCAATGTGCAACATTTTAATACCCTTGCACAATTTTGCATATTTATAATAATTGTGACATTAATGAAGTTTATCCAATAAGCGGCAAAAAATCTCTTAACAGGTTTGACAGAATTAATGTGTGTACAATATTTGGTTTAATTCTGTGATTTTCGTCTCGAGATACTGTGAAAACCTAAAAACTGAGCAAAGCGAAACGAAAACAAAATAATGTGAAAGTACAGGCCACAGAAATGGTAAAGGAAAGAGCTAAAATAGCTTGAATAACATGAAAAATAGCAAGTAATTTTGCTCTCCATACGGATATTTTATATGATATCTTGTAGCATCTTAATTAATGCTTGTAATAGCAAGTGCATTCATTCTACGAAGTTGGCCGAAACGTAGTCTGCTGCGATTACGATAGAACGATAGTAGTTGGCTCTATGTTATATTATTTCAGAGGTTTCATTGATCGTGTAAAAAGAGATCACCGGGATTTGTTCTACAACAAGAACAGGGGCAAGGAGAGTAGTGGCAGTAACCCGGCTTACATAAGCATCTGAACTAGGCAAATATACCACGTTTGTACAGAACTCAATTTTGCGGTTCTTAATTTAGGTTTACCAATGTATTCTTGGGCTGAGCAAGTTCTTTGCTTATTCGAAGCCACCTTGTCTTTACAAAAGAAATATGCGCTATTTGTATACTAAATAGTGATTTATCCCCTCTTGTTTTAGTAATGTTGTGACCCGAGGAAATAAACTATTTGATTTGATTTGATTTGATTTGATAAACATTGATCGTGATGATTACTCATAGGAGCCAAACAAGTGACTTAATACTTAAAGCAACTGGACTTAGGATGGCGTTTGCATCGGTTGAAGCACCAAAAGCATCAAATTCATTTTGCAAATTAGACATGTACAAGTCTACAACTTTCTTTTCATAATGTTCATTTTTTTCATACTTTAGCTCACTTGAGCCGTTAGGCTCACAAGGTGAGCTTATAGGATGGCCATGATACGGCGTCCGTCCGTCGTCGGTCCGTTCACAATTTCAAAGATCTTCTCCTCTGAAACCGTTTGGCCAACCAAAGCAAAATTTTATATGAAGCATCTATAGGAAGGGGAACCAATATGTATATAAATACAGTGTAATCCATGTCACATGACCAAGATGGCCGCCACGCCCATTTACGGTAAAAACCTTTAAATTATTCTTCTTCAGAACCAGTGAACTGATTTCAACGAAACTTGGCTTGAATTATGGATGACTCAAGTACTACAATGTATATATAAATCATGACCCTGTGATGACCTTGACCTATATTACGGCAAGGTCAACATAGGTCGCCAATGCATTTGAATGAGGAAAACTTTTAAAATGTCATTGAATATTAATTATTCTGAAAAATTGACCCCAGGGGCCCATATACCCCCACTCCGGGGCAATATACATGAATATCTCCATAATATTCATACATGATGTACATCTTCTCCTCAGAAACCACTTGGCCAATCAAAGCCAAATTTTACGGAAGGGGGAATCAATGTATATATAAATAATAAACATAACCAAAATGGTCGCCATGCCCATATATGGTCAAAACCCTTCAAAATCTTCTTCTCCGAAACTGGTGGACCGATTTCAATGAAACTTGGGGAAAAAAAAGGTAAAAGTAGGCAACGATCAGGAAAAGGCGCAATCAGAAAAAGATTCCCACTCCAAAAACCGAGGCGGGAAAAAACAAACTAACAATAAGGTACTAAGACCATGAATACATTAAGTAAGCCGAATGAGCAGCTATTTCCCAGTAGGTGGCCACTCAGTTACCTAAACTTAACTAAAATATGATAACATATATAAGGCGCCAACAGCACAAAAAAATAAAACACCAAGACATAAAACAATAAGAACAAAGCGAAACGAAAACAAAATAAAATAGCTTGAATAACATGAAAAATAGCAAGTAATCTTGCTCTCCATACGGATATTTTATATGATATCTTGTAGCATCTTAACAAATGTTTGTAATAGCGAGTGCATTCGTTCTACGAAGTTGGCCGAAACGTAGTCTGCTGCGATTACGATAGTACGATAGTAGTTGGTTCTATGTTATATTATTTAAGAGGTTTCATTGATCGTGTAAAAAGAGATCACCGGGGTTTGTACTACAGCAGGACAGTAGTGGCAGTAATCCAGCTTACATAAGCTCATTCGACTTACGAATGAAGCATCGATGGCTCAAGTAGTATTTTTCAGCAAGGTCAACATAGGTTACCTATGCATTGGAATGGGGAAAATGTCATTCAAAGGGCAAATCTTGCAGGAAATGGGCAGTAGGACTGAATATAAATGATTCTGAAAAGAAATGATCAATTGGGTCACATCTGCCCCCACCCTGGGGCAGCATACATGTATATTACCATAATATTCAAACATCTTCTCTGAAACCGATTGGCCAATCAAAGCCAAATTTTATATGAAGCATCTATAGGAAGGAGGAACCAATGTGTATATAAATAATCCAGGTCACATGATCAAGATGGCCGTCATGCTAATATATGGTAAAAACCCTTCAAAAATCTTCTTCTCCAAAACTGCAGAAGCTGAGGGCGGGGTTATGGCCATGTAAAATCGATTTAAGCCCGCCAGTAACTGTGTGTTACTGATCGTTCAAAGTCGATACTTCTGTGGTGGTTTTTTTTTTTTTGTTATATGTCTTGGTGTTTGAAATTTTTGTGTTGTTGGCGCCTTATGTGTGTTTTCATATTTTAGTTAAGTTAAGGTAACTGAGTGGTCACCTATTGGGAAAATAGCTGCTCATTCGACTTACGAAATGTTTTCTTGTTTTTTTTTCCCACCTCGGTTTTTGGAGTGGGAGTCTTTTTCTGATTGCACCTTTTCTTTGCCTACTTGTATCTTTTTACCAATTTTAACGAAACTTGGCATGAAGCATGGATGACTCAAGTACTACAATGTGTATTTAAATCATGACCCTGTGATGACCTTGACATATTTTAGATCGATGTCAACATGAGTCGCCTATGCATTTGAATGGGTAAAACTTTTGAATGTCTTTTGAAGGGAAAAACTTGCAGGAAACTGGCAAATGGACAGGATATTGATTATTCTCGGAAAAAATGGCCCCAGGGCTTCATCTGCCCCTTTTATAGAGGCTATTTTCAATAATATTCAAACATATTTATTGGTATATACAGCAGATCTCAGGTGAGCGTTTACAGGACCATTTGTCCTCTGGTTTATCTGTTTCATTAGTAAAGTATCACATTTGGTTTAAAGTAGTAGTCTACTTCTGAAGCTATCAGAGAGGTATACTAAGAACTGATGCTAGAAAGTTATTGAGAAGAGAGTGTTAAAGAATAAGAGCTAAATATCAGTCTATTTGCAAATGAGTTCTGTTTCGGTCTCTTTCTCATTCTGTCATTCTTATTTGTATTTTTATGCAACGACCTCACACATGACCTGAAGCATCAGTGAATGAAGCTCTACAAAGTTTTTATAAATCATGATCCTGGGATGACCTTGAGCTATCTTATGGCAAGGTCAGCTTAGATCGCATATCCCAGATCTTAGGTGAGCGTTTGTAGGACCATTGGTTCTCCGGTTTTGCTGTTGGCGCCTTATGTATGTTATCATATTTTTAGCTAAGGTTTGCTAACTAAGTGGCTACCTATTGGGAAAATAGCTGCTCATTCGGCTTACGATATGTTTTCATAAGTACATGTATAAGTACCTATTAATTTAGTTTTTCCCACCTCGGTTTTGGGAATCTTTTTCTGATTGCGCTTTTTCCTGATCGGTGCCTACTTGTACCTTTCAATGTATTCCATTGCCACTTTTGGCCAACATATCTTAATGCATTGTGTGTCATATAAAAATGAAAAAAAAGAATAAAATAAAATAAATGAAAAACTAAAATAAAAACAAAATATTTTATGACATTTTGACATTGAATTTTTCATATACAGCATTTTGAAACTGAAGTAAATTTTGAAAAAGTCGTCTTCCCATTGACGTCAATGGTGACGTCGCCCATTAAATTGCCAAGAAAAAAATTCTTACAATGTTTATACATGTACTTTTGCAGTTTTAAAACTCGTGTATAAAATCAGACGAAAATATTTTGTTTATTGCTTTTAAACTACTTATTGAGTTGTCGAATGACACCAAGAACATGAAAATATCTTAGCCGGGAGAGATAGGATAATTTTTGTATGGAAGTCTTTGGAGTTTTCTACCTTCTGTAGTTTTGTTACCGTTACTTAACGAGCATTGGCTATACAGTTGACCAGTATTATTGCATAAATATCTGTGTTACACGGTATTAATAGGCATTATCGTGAATAATTCTTCATTAATGAAGACAAAGTCGTGTATTAATGGTTCACATTAACCGGTACCGAGGACAGTATGTACAAATAGCCTTCATACTGCGACATGTCGCTCCTTAACTATTACTAAATGGATATAGTTTGGACGGTAATTGTGTATCGTCTGCAATGAGACGACTTATTTGTGCAATGTCATTTCCGTCTTAAAATCTACGCTATCAAATTAGCCTCGTCATGATTAAACTGCATGTTTGCACATGCGAAAACAAAGTCGCAGATCAACTGTGCAGTAACTGCACAGCTGATCAGCGACTTTGTTTCCGCTACACATTTAGTACAAATCCTCTTTTTCTTAAACCAGAAACTACAAGCTTCTAGACTACTTCTGTGACAGTACAGGTTGGTTTATGTAGTAACCTGGTTCGAAACACAGAGACCAGTTTTATTGAGTCGCGGCTCAAATTAAGGCTTGGTAATCATGATAGAAGATAAAGCAGATTTCAGTAATTTAAATTTGAAATTGGGTTTTCGGCTGACATACAGACAAAGACTGTAGTTAAATTACATGTAATTTAATGATCACATCATATAGCTACGGAATTCAGAAATTAAGAACTTATTTCCTTGTAAAAGTCACCGTTTAGTGTCATAATATCATTACAAGAACTCTATGATATAAAAGTACTGTAACATTATGAAAACACGCCCATGCAATATACAGAGATTTTTTAAGCTGTTTTAATTTAAAATTTTCAGTAGAATTTTTTTTTTTATATATTTTTCTTATTTTTGCTCAAACATAGTTTGTGGGTACACGTTAGAACCGCCTCGCCGAGGCGGTTCTACCGAGTACCCACAATCTATGTTTTGGAGCAAAAATAAGAAAAATAGGTATATCCCTGCATACCCCAGTTTTTCTATATAAAGGTGGTGTTTAAGGGGGTATACATTTCACGGAGATGTTTTCCTGATGTCTAGTAACTCAAAGTTATCGAACCCTCTTCTTCGAGCTTCTGAAAGAGCTAAAGTGGTACCACTGTTTATCAAAGTTTTATAAAAGTGGGGTCCAAGGGGATATATATTACACGGACATGTTTTCGTGATGAAACTTACCAGTATCAATCCTGCTAGGTTTGATGATACTTATATTGAACTGTTCAAGATTAAAAAAATATAAATAACCAAATAATGACGGGAAATGCATGTTTAAACTTGATTCCTAAAATGTATCAAGTTGCTTTTGAATAGAAATGTTCATAAAACACACGGTGCATTAGCATACTAAAGATCAGTTAGGACACACTCGCGCACACGCACACACGCACACACACACACACACACACACAATTTTTATATCCACAACTGGTGAAAAGCATCACTTTATTTGAATGCTTTATATACCGACCGACCAAAGGAACCCGACACCTTCTAATGTCATATAAAAAGTTTATCCATTGCGATTGGTGTTTTTTTTTTTTTTTTTTTTTTTTTTTCTTTTTTTTTTTTTTTTTTTTTTTTTTTTTTTTTGTATTTGTATTTAAGCATCTCTTACTATTGTCTAATGATACCGAAATCGTTTTAGGCGTCAATCATTTGAGAAAACTGTGAACTTGAAAACTGTACTTTAAGCATTATTTGCTAAGGCAATGTTATGATTGAATGGTTATAGGTGAAAGTCTATACATGTTAAGTCTATTGTTAGTCGAACATTTCGCCATCGTTATTTCTTTGGAATTCTTTTCGCCACAATTTTATCGATTAAAGGGGCGCCCGGATAGCTCAGTCGGTAGCGCGTTTGGCTTCTGACTAGCTATGTACCTCTGCCGTGCAGGTTCGAATCCCACTGGCGTCGCCAGTAAAAACTATCAATTATTGAAAAAACTATCAATGGTTCCTGCATCGGTATGTACCACTGGTTTGACTGTCACCTTCCGGGCGCGGTGGTTTCACAGGGTATTTCCCGACCGAACGTCGAGAACTGCCCTGGCTTTCCCCCACCACTAGACAGTCGGCGTCTAAGAAGCAGAATTGCTTAGCTAAGTAGAAATGCCTAGCTTGACGTCTATCTCCAGTAAGCCTAAAGAAAACGGGCTGTTTGAACATTTTCAGCCGGTCTTTCAGCCTATTGTTGTTCGACGTTATTTTCAGCAAGTATGGCCTCGTTACGAAGGTACAAGTAGGAAACGATCAGGAAAATGCGAAAACCGAGTTGGGAAAAAACCAAACTAACAATAAGGTACCTATACCATGAAAACATTTCGTAAGCCGAATGGGCAGCTATTTTCCGCCGCCATTGCTGGTTTAGGTTAACAGATATACTTTGAAGAATTTTACCACTTCCGCTTTGGACTATTCATTGGTATAACGTATTCATCTATTCGGGGCTTCTAATTTTCACATGATTTTCTATGTAACATGCCCTCAAGTTTTTGAAGTCATTAAAAGAAATTCGGCTTGCGGTCGCAATGACCAATACATAACAATTGTTTTATTTCAGCTTAAATTTACTGCGTACTGGTTACGACTTAGTTTTGTGATTTTTGAAATGAGCCCCTTGCTTTAATATTTGTGTGTTACAGAAAGAGATTTTATTGAAAACGTAGATTTTTGTAATTAAATGATGTAAAAATAATTGCCTTCCATGCTGTATACATCTGTATTTTATTGTACATTTGCTTTCGCAATCATGCCTCCAAATGTGTCGGGTTTCTTTTGTCGGTCAGTATATGTAAAATGTGCTATATCAAAAGTTTCTTCTAAATAGTTGAGTTTATGTCATCGAGCTTTAAAGCAATACCAGAAACATTATTTTGATAAGATGTTCATGTTTACATGTACTTCCAAATGCGGAGCTGCTTGTAAACATAACAATACATCAGAGTTTACGGGGTGTTTATTACTTATTACGATTACCTTTAGTTTCAATCATTTAGAAATGGGGGTACTGTAGGAAGCTTAAAATATCTTCTTCCTAGATTTGTAAATAAAATATGCTCTGAATGCAAAAATAAGTCTTTCTATATTGAGCCGCCATCTTGAACGCCATCTAGTTTTTCTCAAAATTCTCAATGATGACAAGGTGACAGCAGTCAGATTATTAAATGGTAACATCTAAAAAAAAGTTTGAACCGCATTTCCGTGTCAAGCTGGATATCTGCAGGACTACTACCAACATAAACCAAATGGAAATGAAATACATGTAATACATTCCCAGGGTAGACGCCTCATATGGTTAGGCTATAGTGTTTGCCCATATTTAGGCTTAAACAGGCAATCATGTGTGGCCATCCATACACAAACTCTATACGGTAATCCAGACCAATCACTAACATGAACACCAATAAACAAAGATGTACGTCATTTTAAAGTCTGAATGAACAGATTGTAGCAATATCACAATGACAAAACACTCCCGCATTTCCCCACTTTCCCAACTCGAACGAGAGGCACACGGCGCTGACTTGGGCTTCCTTTACCGGATCCTTTCACATGAGAGCTACGGGAGATCGATCCTCCCGTGGTGTGCGGGCTCCGTTTGACCGAGCCAGGTGTATGCTGAAGGGTTACGTCATTATCCATGTGCATTTCGCTGTACACCGATGCATGCCCGTCCGACGAAGCGGGACCTGAAAATAAAAATGCTGCTTTAAGATTACATTCACACAGACATAATAATCATTTAAATTCTTGAATAAACATACATGCATGCACATATTTGTATGAAGCTGTTGTCAAATAGGCCGAAAACCGCCCGCAAACAACAAAGTACATGTTCAAATAACGAAATCTGTCTAAAATTACGTCAACGTCATTGTTAATTCTTACCCGACTACAAAATGACCGGCATCTGTTGTTTTGAAAAGTATACTTCATGTATATTATTCAGGACCACATATCGGTGTCAACTACATGCACTTTGCTTACTCAATCTTTTGAAATATTACGTAAAGGTCCTTAATCTGAACACCACACGCTATAAAACAATTTATACTTTGTAGAAGCTTACCACACGTAAGAATTTTCTTGAAGGCACGTCTGAACTTCACCGACATAGCATTGTAGAGGACAGGGTTGATGGCACTGTTGATGTAGACCATAGTCCTGCTGAACAAGAGGAACCAGAGATCCATGTACTTGTTCTTGGCGAATGAGTTGTAGACCACCATGATTCTGTACGGCATCCACGTGGTCATGAAAACTGTCACTATGATAGCCAACATGCGTACCACCTAGAACGAGAGTTACACATTTTGACGAAGGGATTTTCCAATCATTATTATTTTGGTGAATTTACTGTCATTATAAGGGGCGACAGCAGTGGTTTTGAATTATTTCATTATTAGATGCAATTTCTCTAAGCAACCAGAAAAGCATAGGAAATTGCAAATCAACACCGAGGTCTCTGACAACCACAGTTTCGTACTCGTGTTTGCCTGCGATCTTAAGAACGTCTAGCATAGGTTAAACATTCGCTGAGGTGCTTAAGGCTAGTCAAGAACAGTATTCAATATCTGCATTGGCACAATGTTTGTCCTGGAACGGAGAATGAATTTTCATGCCTTTAAATTCTGTTAAAACGTGTGTAAACATGTGGTTTGATACGCGAATTGTGTTTATGCAAAAGTCGCAATGAAGTATTCAATGAAGCCATGGTAATTTCAGCAGCCAGCTTTACTCATGATTAGTACAGATTACCATCATGAAAAAGTCATTATTAGCACTAAACAACCATTTAAGCCTCTACAACTAAATGACCAAGCTCCGTCTTATGATATTTTACTTCGTGTATTTCTTCTTTAGGACCTGTCATATTATTAGAAAAACAAAGTGAACACACTGAACAAAAGGAGCGTCATCAGCTGCTTAATATGTGCCACAAGTCTCCAATCAGTTTTGATGTACATTGTAATGCAATCAACCAAGTTGCATGGAGTCCACGACCGCAGAGACACTTGTGCAACAGATCACAGATCACCCTACAAATAGACGAAAATTATTTTCCATGTTTTGTCATTTAAAATGCTTGACAAAATCAAGTGTACAACCAGTATTTTTGCATGCAGTGTACTTCTATTGTGCGTACTGAGTTTAAAACGCAGATGTTATATGACTTATATGGTAGTGAGGGTACAAATGGGTGGGGTCGGGAAGTTCAGTATGCTTTAGTGACGCATACATGCTGTCTTCCTTCGGATACAAGTGCAGAGAGGAATCTCTCTCTCTCTCTCTCTCTCTCTCTCTCTCTCTCTCTCTCTCTCTCTCTCTCTCTCTCGACCACATATATCATCACTAGCAATCGCCTTTTCTATACAATAATCAACTCACGCATACAATACCGTCTGGGAGAGGATAATCACAGGCCTAGCCTACATCTTATCCCTTGACCAATGTATATGTATATATGATATGCTCATATGTGAAATGCTTTTGAAAACTGTCATTAGTATCTACATGTATGTATGTGTATATGTTGTCACTAAATTTCTAATAAATAATTGAGCCGCCCCATGGGAAAACCAACAATCTGCATAGGCGAAAACAAAGGCGCAGATCAGCTTTGCGGTAACCGCAAAGCTGATCAGCGCCTTTGTTTTCGCTACTCGGATAGAACAATTCCTCTCTACTTAAATCCGAAATTTCAAGCGTCTAGCATTTTTCTGTGCTTGTAAAAGTCGGTTGGTGTCAGACATGTTCAGAAACCACATTGTTGGTTTTCCCAAGAAGCGGCTCAAATACAAGTGCAGAGACAAAAAACCTCCGTCGTGCATTGGCAAGCTTCTCACTTCGTTATCATGGGCCATGGGTTCAATGCAGGGCCACTACAGCCTTCCGCACATTTTTCTGCATTCCCTATCCCCATATGACATATACTCGTACACTCAGCTGATGAGTACAATCTCCATGGAGCGAAACGTCTCTTCACCATTTTGAATGTACTTTCAGCCTCGTGTCCATCCGCAAAACAAGATGGCGAAAACAAGTGGTTTTTACACACCGATTGTTTTACATAGAATTCCATCGTTAATAGAAAGAAATGCTCACCGACACTTCGCTATTTGATGAAACACATATTTAAATTTCTATCAATAAAATTTTCTCCTCAAAATTCTGCGTTTTCTTTTTCTAACAGATTCATTTTTCAGCTGTTTGTCATCGTGTTCACTCGTGTGGGGCCGTTTCCGGAACGAGCCGAACACATATGCCGACGTTTACGGAAACTGACGTCGAACAATAATTTATTCTAGTTGAAAGGTCAGGATTTGACCTTGTCCAATGATATGCACGTATTTCTACAAATGACGTCAATCAGGTCAGCCATTTTGAATTCGGCGCGCGGCGTTTGACGTCAGCAACACGCGCTGCATTATACTAATTGGTCAATTAAATATTAATTGACAATTAAATTTCCATATATGGAAATGGTCGGAAGTCAATTCTCAGCGTAAACATACGAACATATACGGACGATTTAGTGCACTGAAAAAATGACAACCAGAAGTTTTTAAACGAGAATAAAACCGCTAAAAACGGACAAAATATGTTGGATTTTTTTTCCAAAAGCACATTAAACATGTTAGTAATGAATTGGTGAAGTGTATTCTTCTTGATTTATCTTGAAAAAGTTGCAATTATCGACACTTCGTTTCACCATTGAAAAGCCAACTAGGATCGCAACAAAGGGATATGGAACATATAATTATGTGTAATATAGCTGAGTGAGATCTCGCAACTATATACATATGACATACCTTCTAAGTAGGGCATAAACGCCTGGCACAGCATTATAACGTGACTGTTTTGGTTTTAGAATAGAGTAGTCAATAGTATGAACATATCAAACATAATTATACAAAAATATGCAGATGCAAACAAGTTTTACAAATCTTACAGTATTGGGTGACCGGATATTTTTAGGAGGAGCATATTACATACTTGTCGTTCTATTTTTGCCTTTGAACATACGACGTAAACGTGTTTCTAAAACACTGAGTAAATTTAGTTGCTCAAGGTTTCATTAACCCCACAAAGCAAACAGATAACAGTAAAATAACCTTATTTCTGTTCTAATAGCTTTATTTGGCACTGAATGATGTTTGATTGTCAGAAAAGGAATCTCATCTTGACACTCTAATAAAGCACTCAAGGTTTTATTGGACTATCTGAAGTATTTCCCAATCTGTGGTACAGCGATATCAAGAAATTTCAGTTTGAAACAATGACATTGCCGGTCTGTTATTTTCTCGCTAAAATCTGTAAATTTCTTGTTTCAATCTTATCTAGCATTTTAAAAATAAGAAAACTTAGTTTCTTCTCCACAGTTACAGTTGTCGTAAAATTGTTTGTAAAACGTGGTCACTATGTGGTCAAGATGACCGAAATAGTCCACCGATTTGTCAACCTCTATTTCGAAATAGTGTGTATCCTAAGGTACACCTATTTTTAACTGATACAGATTAACCAGGTGAACTTATATTTTAGAGGTTGCAGATGCATTTTAGATATTCACTTCTAATCGGTATAGCGGTTCACCATATAGCTATTCATTTCACCCGTGGTAGACGACTAAATAATGAAGTATGCAGGTAAACCCTTTTTGCAGGTGAATAAGACAGACCGGTTGGTGGCCCATTTCGGTAGCTGCAGAGACTGTACAGAACGGTTGTGTTGTACCTTGTCGGAAACCCGAATACAGTTTTTTTCTCGTGATTCGCCTAGAATGGTGTCGATATAATTATTTCGTAGCCCACAGAAATCGCATGCTATCATAAATGCACTTTCAAGAAAAGAAATTAAAGACAAAGCTGCGTGCTTAACTTTAATGGCATTTTATTTTATGTTTCTTTTAACAATGTCTACCCATAATACGAAGAATGATGTCACACTTATCACGATAAATTATACCACATTTTCAATAAAATGAGAAAATTCATTTTGAAATAAAGTGCATTATTCTATCTATGAGAAACATTATTCAGAGTGGCTGAAGAACAAGACGTCAAGACACGCGATTAAAATACTATGTATCTCTATGGATAAAATGAAAAAAATCCCTAATAGAAACCTAAAATTGAAGGGTCAATTTTTAATACACGTAATTTAAGCAAAATTTTGAACGGTATTATTGGGCATTGTAAATTGTATGAAAACGGATTTGACAGTGTTCCCAAATGCCAACAGGTGGAAATAACTCTTGGTTTTTGTACCTTCCCAAATGTCATCAATTTCGTGCCGTGTTAATGTTCATGAAGCCAAAATATAGTGTCGAATCATTTGCTATCAAGAAAGGCAAAATGAATGTTGCTAGTATTTATCAATTTTGGCTTGTTGTTATTGCACATGCGCATCATTAGAACATATTTTTTTAAGATAATTCAGTTTCCAGTCAAAAAATAATAAATAAATGAAAAATTGGGGTCCATTACTATTTTAGTTTAAACGTATGTTTCCCACCCCCTTGACCCATCTTCTCTTTTTTGTGTGTAAATATACACGTTCATTAGGTGTCTCCAGTAAAAAAAGATTTGTTAGGTCAAGGAGAGGGAACAAAACTTAAAATAGTTATGGTCCCCATTTTTTATTTTATAGATGGGATCCCAGTCACGATCCCCTTAGCATGCCTAGTAGGTGGTATTCAATAAGAATGTTGGGCTCTTATAAAATCTTTTTCGATTATTAATGAACCACCACAAAAAAGACTTGACTACAGTTGATGGCGTAAAAATAAGGGCCCAACAATAAATAGACTAAGACTTTTTACAACCGACCAAATACGCGATTTTACCCGTTATTAAAACGCAAGCAAAAACTAAGGACCGACACAAGCAGTGACAAGTCCAAAAGATAAACTAAGGCGAGTCATTTATTTGATTTTAAGGCATAAAACCTGTTCTGGCACTAGGCTTTAATTTTGTCAGTTGATTCATTTGCGCAAAAGTACCGAAATAGACACTCAAGTGTTGGCGCTGTCGAGACAAAGATGAATTAAGATGTGCATACATATATCGAAATATCTAATGTCAATATTTGCTAGACGTATTTTCTTGGCGATTGTTTTGTTTCAAATAATCTTCATTGTAACAAATTAACCTCTTCATTTCCTGCTGCACGAGGACAACTTTGATTGATTAAAGCGTCAATCATAATGTTAATTGGTCTGTCTGTGTGACTGACGTAACACAAACTTAAAGGTGCAATATAAGTTTAGGGTTAAGCGCATGCACTTGAAATCGCGTACAACATAATTTGCATAATGGTCAATTATTTTTTTTTTGTTTTACAAGTACATGTACATCTTCAACAACAGTGTTTCAAAATTTGAGTTTCTCCGTCTTTTCACAGTAACGCATTTTTTAAGCCAAGCTCGACTCCATAAGCATACATCGTGCAATTATTGCGCTTATGCAGTTATTTGGGATGTATATGCTAGTTAAAATTGAATACGTCTGTAATGTTTTGCATATTGTTTTTCGCACGTATGCATATTTCAGCAAATTTCGTTCCGCGGTGGACTATTGCCTTTGACCATCTTACCGCTGTGTCCAGTATTTGCCCCGCACAGGGCACATGCAAGACAAGCCAAGTTATGGATCTTTCATATTATTTTATTCTAGTTCCAATAATACCGGTGCACAAAAAGTATCTTCTATGATTGCCACTTTGAAAATAAGCCACCGCATGTGAAAACAAACAATCTGCATAGGCTAAAAGAAAGGCGCCGTTGTTTTCGCTACATGAATAGTACAACTCTACTTTCTAAATCCAAAGTTTCCAGCCTCTACTCCATCATCTGTGACTGTACAGCCCAGTTTGTGTCGGACCTGGTCGGAACCTAAATTGTTGGTTTTCTCACCGGCGCACAAGCTCAAATAATACTGTTCATGCAATGCTTGTTTGCCATAAACACGGTCACTGAATATCATCAGTAAAACATGTCCATGAAATGTATATCCCCTTGAACCCCACTTTTATATAGGAAAATCTGGTGTATGTAGGGGTATACCTATTTTTCTCTTTTTTTGCTCCAAAACATAGACTGTGTGTACCCACAATCGATGTTTTGAGCAAAAATAAGAAGAATATAAAAAGGTACAAGTAGGCAAAGATCAGGAAAAGGCGCAATCAGAAAAAGATTCCCACTCCAAAAACCGAGGTGGGAAAAAACAAACTAACAATCAGCTACTTATACCATGAAAACATATCGTAAGCCGAACGAGCAGCTATTTTCCCAATAGGTGGCCACTCAGTTACCTAAACTTAACTAAAAATATGAAAACACACATAAGGCGCCAACAGCACAAAAAATTAAACACCAAGACATAAAAAAAGAACCACCACAGAAGTATCGCCTTGGAACGATCAGTAACACAATGTTACTGGCGGGCTTAAACCGGTTTTACATGGCCATAACCTCACCCTCAGCTTCTGCAGTGGTTCATAACATTTATTTAGTTCTTCGGTCCTCGTGGTGAATCACTAACTAGTCAATGAATCATCAAGAACAAACAAATAAATCACGATAAACATCCTGATGAATCAAAAACCAGGACTCACAGATTGAGTAAGCTGCTCGACGATGCAGATCCCTGGGCGCCGAATAACTTACTAACTCCGGAGCAAAAGAAAAACACCAGTTGGACCCCGGTGGGCCAAGCAACAGACAAGAAGCTCCGGTCCCAACCAACTAAAATGAATAGCTTTAAGTCGGGGCCATCATAGGGTCTGACGCCCGACCCACCGGCGTGCAATTAAAGGAGGCAGCATAGTTATCAACCATGATTGGATTAAAAACTAAGCATGCAGACTGTCGCATAACATTCAAGTTATAATCTATACGTCTGTAACGTGTTATGATTTTTCTGAACTGAAAAGAAAAATCATTACTTCCTATATAAGTTTCTTAAATTTGTAAACCAAGTCACCGTAAAATTCAGTTTCCGAAAGGCCCTCACTTAAAAGCGTCTTTAACCCAACATTATATTTGGAAATCATAGTGTCTACGATAAAATCTAGAAAAGGTTTTTCGGAGTTTATGGTACCGATAGCCCTGTTGGAGAAGTTTGGCAGTTAAACATTTATTTCGAGCGTTGAAGTCTGTAACATGATTGCAGATTTTAGCAAACCTAATAAGATGCGAAATGTATACACCATATAAGAAGCACGACGAGGAACGTCACCATCCAAAAACGGAAAATTTACTATATCAAAATCAAAGTCATCGCACTTATCATAGATTTTAGAAGAAACAAATCCATTTGCAACAGAAAGATGTAGATCTAAAAAGGGGGCTTCGGTATCCGAGATATTGGCTTTGTTCAACTGTAGTTCAGGTGGATAAATTTGATGGACCATACCTTCAAAATAAGGGTTGTCAATGTTCAAAAGGTCATCGAGGTACCTAGAAGTGGAATTAAAAGCATCGATAACATCAGCTTGATTATCATGGTTGAGAGAATCCATAAAATCTCTTTCGTAGCAGTATAAAAATAAATCAGGTGCGCAACATGTACCCATCGGAATTCCAACAATTGGTCCCAAATCTAATATAAATATTATCCAGGAGATAGGATAAGGCGTCGCATACATTCTGACATGACCAAAGAGTATACCGACTTTGGTCAGAGGAAGTGAAAAAAGCCTTTCTGTCATTACATGCCAAATAAAGTGAACCATAGTTTTTAATGCCCTTTTGAAGGTCCACTCTATCAAATCCCTATAAAAACATCCGACATTATTTTTATATTTTTACAGCTGAGAAAGATATATGTACATTACATGGGCATGTTTTCGTAATGTGTAGCATGTGGACCTTGGTAAATCTGGTTATTTATCATCGTTTCGCAAGATTTAACTTCACATTCCCTACATTCAATGATGCCTTATAAGTGTTTGCCTAAATGCATTTTCTGAAATCAGCAACTGAGCCGCATCATGAAAAAAACAACATTTTGCATATGCGAAAACAAAGGCGCAGATCAGTAACTGGGAAGAAGATCAGCGCCTTTGTTCTCACTACAGGGATAGTACATTTCCTCCACTTTCTTAATCAAAAATGTGCAGCCTGTAGCTATCTTCTGTGTTAGTACAGCTCGGTTTGTGTCGGACCTGTTCGGAATCCACATTGTTGGTTTTCTCATGACGCGGCTCAAATGCTATTATCAACATCCTTCCTGTTAAAAGACGAAATCAATATCAGGCTGGCAAGACATGGGAAACCATTGCCGCGGTACAATGGAACAAACCAGAATGCACTGCTATGGGTAATAATTTGTTGCTTCCAATCCAAAAACCGAGGTGGGAAAACGAATTTACAATCAGGTACTTATACTAAGAAAACAGATCGTAAGCCGAGTGAGCAGCTATTTCCCAATATGCGGCCACTCAGTTACCCAAACTTAACTTATATGAAAATGTACATAAGGTGCAAACAGTACAAGAAGTCAACACCAAAACCTAAAACAATTAGAACCACAACAGAAATATCGCATTGGAACGAACAGCAGTATAAAATTACTGGAGTGGTGGGGGGGGGGGCTTAAACTGGTTTTACATGGGCCTAACCCCACCCTCAGCTTCTGCAGTGGTTCACTACATTTAGTTAATTAAGTTAGTAGTTCGGTCCTCGAGGTGAATCTCTAACTAGTCAATGAATCATCAAGGACAAACAAATAAATTATAATAACCATCATGATGAATCAAAAACGAGGACTCACAGATACAATAAGCTGCCCGGTCACTGAGCGTCTAAAATCCTAAGCAGCTTACAACACGAAACTTGAAAAGCAATCGCGTGGCGTTTTATTAGCTCACCTGAGCCGTTAGGCTCAAAAGGTGAGCTTATAGGATGGCCATGTTCCGGCGTCAGTCCGTCCGTCCGTCCACAATTTCAAAGATCTTCTCTAAAACCGCTTGGCCAATCAAACCCAAATTGTATATGAAGCATCTATAGGAAGAGGGGACCAATGTGTGTATAAATAATCCAGGTCACATGACCAAGATGGCCACCACGCCCATATATGGTAAAAACCTTTAAAAATCTTCTTCTCCAGAACCAGTGAAGCGATTTCAACGAAACTTAGAATAAAGTATGGATGACTCAAGTACTACAATGTATATATAAATCATGACCCTTTGATGACCTTGACCTATTTTACGTTTGTTTGTTTGTTTGTTGTTTAACGACGCATCAACCCTGATGGGTCATTAGCGTCTAACAAGGTAAAATGATAAAATACATTGAAATCGTATTAAAATGTAACACTTAGTAAGATATAAATGTCGTTGTAAAGAAACGATATATGAAATAATAACATTGATGGCTAAAAAGTTATATTTTATAAAACAGATTTACTTGTCTAAGAAATGATAAAATGTTTCCAACGGGTACATCTTTAAACAATTCTCTCAAGTTAATAGATTGAAAACAGGAAATTCGCTTTGCTGCAAAGTCAGTGCATTCTAAAAGAAAGTGTTTAACTGTAAATGGTGTATCACAGCCAATGCATTTAGGTTGATCTTCTCGCTTTAATAAGTGGGAATGTGTTATTCTTGTATGGCCAATTCGGAGACGAGCAAGAACGATTTCTTCTCGTCTCGAAAGTTTATGAATTACTTTTGGACGTTTAACGATCGGTTCAACTTCCCTCAATTTATCAAAATTCGCTCCGTTCCAGATTGTTTGCCATTTGTCAGAGATGTACTCGTTAATAAAAGGTTTAAAATTGACATAAGGAATTTAGAAAACAGTTTCTTCTAGATTTAACGATTCTTTAGCGTTCTTATCAACTTTCTCATTTCCATATACATGTATGCCTATATGACTGGGAACCCAGCAATAAATAATTGTTTTCAATTCTGAGATGGTATTATGTTTTATTAATAGTTTTTGTATTTGAGGGTTTTTGGATAATGTATGGTTTAAGGCTTGAAGAACTGACATAGAGTCAGAAAATATAATAAATGTCCTTTGAGTTACATTCATTTATGAAGTCTAAAGCTAAGGCTATAGCTTTAGCTTCCGCTGTGAAAATCGAAGAGCCATCAGGTAAACGTAACGTTTTGCAATTGCCGTTTGTAAAAGTAGCACAACCAACTTTGTTTTCTTCTTTTGAACCATCCGTATAAATACATTGATAGTCGATAAATTGAGATTGTAGTTGATGAAAACTTTCTTTAAGAAGGTGTGGATTTGATTCGGATTTTTTCCATGAATGTAGAGTCAAATTAACTTCTGGTTTTCTAATGCACCAAGATGGTATTTCGGAAACAAAATGTTCTTCTATTTTATCTTTTTGGATGTTTGCTGATTCTAAAAGTAGTGCAACTCGTAAACCAAAGGACCGGATAACCTTTGGTTTACTGTCATAAAGCTGTACGACTTCTTCAGAAATATATGGCGGAAAAGACACCTTATGAACTGGATTTGATGGATTAGCCGCAATTCTAATGGCGTACTGTAGGGCAAGTTTCTCTCGTCGTAAATATAGAGATGGCTCTTCAGCCTCAACATAGAGGCTTTGTACAGGTGATGTTCGAAAAGCACCTAGAGCTAATCTTAGACCTTGGTGGTGTACTGTGTCAAGAGAACTGATATACGATGGTCTTGCCGATCCATACACGATGGATCCATAATCTAATTTTGAACGAATGAGGGAACGGTAAAGCTGGAGAAGGACAGTGCGATCAGCACCCCAGTCTGTGCGTGATAATACTTTTAACAAGTTTAATGCTTTTAGACATTTGGCTTTTAAGTACTTGATATGTGGAAAAAAAGAAAGTTTACGATCAAAAAGGACTCCAAGAAATTTAAAATCTTCAACTACTGGAATAAGAGACCCATATAAATACAGTTCAGGATCATTGTGTACTTTCCGTAATTGACAGAAATGCACACATTGTGTTTTCGACTTGGAAAATTTGAAACCATTATGTGAGGCCCAGTTTTCTATTCTGTTAATGCACTGCTGTAAGTGCCTTTCGATAGTTCTCATGCTTTTTGACCTGTAACACATACAGAAATCATCTACATATAAGGATCCATCTGTTTTAGGATCCAGACAATCCATTATGCTGTTTATCTTAATATTGAACAAAGTTGTAGACAAGATGCTCACTTGTGGGACACCCTGTGCTTGATCAAACTTTTCGGATAAAGTCGATCCAACACGAACCTGGATCCAGCGATCCGCAAGGAAATTTTCAATAAATGTAGCTAATCTGCCTCGTATTCCGAGATCATGTAGATCTCGCATAATACCATGTCTCCATGTGGTATCATAAGCTTTTTCCAAGTCGAAAAACACAGCAACAACATGCTCCTTTGCATCAAAGGCATCACGAATGAAAGTTTCCAGTCTTACTAAATTGTCGTTGGTACTTCGTTTAGAACGGAAGCCCGACTGAACAGGAGATATAAGGTTATTACTTTCTAAGTACCAAACAAGTCTTACATTTTTTCTCTCCAAGGTTTTGCAAAGACAACTTGTAAGTGCTATCGGTCTATAACTGTTAGGTTCTGTATGGTCCTTTCCAGGTTTAGGAATTGGTATTACAGTGGCTAGCTCCCAGCTTTCGGGAAACGTTCCAGTTTCCCACATATCATTAAAAATATCTAATAGAGCTTGAAGTGATTTTGGTCGAAAATGTTTTAGCATTTGATAGTGAACTTCGTCGGGACCTGTTGCTGTATCATGGGCTTTACTGATGGCGTCTTTTAATTCATCTAAATTAAAAGGAGTATTATATTCTTCATTATTTGAGGACTTAAAGTTTAACTTAGATTTTTCCTGTTGTTTCTTGTATTTTTGAAATTCCTCCGAGTAATGGCTCGTTGAGGAATTTGAACAAAATTGTGATGCCAAAGTATCTGCTATATCTTGTTTTGTGGAAGCTGTTTCGTTCGCATTGTTGAAATTGTAATTAAGATGGTGATAAGTAGCAGATTCAGATTTACCGGATATTTTCCTAACCATGTCCCAAACCTTTTTAGTCGGTGTTTTATAATTCAAATTAGAAACATATGTTCTCCATGATTTGCGTTTTGCAGACTTAATAGTCCGACGGGCTTTTGCTGTAGAATTTCTGTAAGTATTTAAATTTACATGCGTTGGGAACTTGCAGAACTTCGACAAAGTGTCTTTTCGTTGTTTGATAGCTTCTTTACAATCGTCGTTATACCATGGGTTACTTTTCTTTGGGTTTGTCGAGGTTTTGGGGATACATTTCTCAGATATAGCTATAAGAGAAGAGGTGAAATCAGTTATAGGATCAGAAGAATCAGAGAGAGAAGTATCAGTTAGGGACTCATTACATAAGTTATTAAATAAATTCCAATCAGCTTTATGTAATTTCCATTTGGGATTATGATCTTCACCATGAGTCTGAACACTTTCAATCAAAATAGGAAAGTGGTCAGATCCATGTTGATCTTCACAAACAGACCATTCATAGTCTAAATAGAGAGAGGGATGACAGAGTGAAAGATCAAGAGATGAGAATGTGCCTTTACCGGAATCTAAATAAGTGTTAGATTTGTCATTCATCAGACAAATGTCGTTTTCCGTGATGAAATCCTCAATTAATTCTCCTCTGGGATCATTGTCATTACTACCCCAAAGAACATTGTGGCCATTGAAGTCGCCTACTAACATATAGGGTGAGGGAAGTTGTTGAAGTAAAGAAGTCAGTTGTATATAGATAGAGCAGAAAGTGATCTCTTTATCAAGTGTAATAGAAACAGCTACCGCTTGTAGATCTGTTTTAAGTTTGATTTGACGTTGTGGTAAAGATGAATGGACTAGTAAAGAGCTTCCACCAGAAGCTCTGAGACAATCCGAATGTATGTGATTATAAACATTAAAACCTTTGAAAGTAAACGTGTCATTAGGTTTAAGGAAAGTTTCTTGAAGACAGAAAACAGAAGGTCTAAGTAGTGACAAAAGAAGTAGTAGTTCTTCAAACCGTGGTTTTACACCTCGACAGTTCCATTGTATTATTTTATATTTGCTACCCATTGAAATATTTGGAGAGGAGGTTCAATTATTTTGGACCTTTTATTTAAATGTAGACTGGAAACTTTTACTTTGGAGCTTTGATTGGCGACAGAGGACGATGTCCACGACAAGGTCAACATATTTTTCCAATGCATTTGAATGGGGAAAACTTTTAAAATGTCATTTAAAGTAAAAGTCTTGCAGGAAATGGGCAGTAGGTCTGAATATTAATGATTCTGAAACAAATGGATCCCAGGGGCTCATATACCCCCACCCCGGGGCAATATACATTGTACATGTATATTACAATAATATTCAAAGATCTTCTTCTCTGAAACCGCATGGCCAATCAAAGCCAAATTTCATGTGAAGCATCTATGGGAATAGGGAATCAATGTGTTTATAAATTATTCAGGTCACATAACCAAGATGGCCACCATACCCATATATGGTAAAACGCTTCAAAATTCTTCTTCTCCAGAACCAGTGGACCGATTTCAAACATGTCATGAAGCATTGATGGCTAAAGTACTACAATGTATATATATCATGACCCTGTGATAACCTTGACCTATATTACGCAACGTCAACATAGGTCGCCAATACATTTGAATGGGGAAAACTGTTAAAAAGTCATTTAAAGTGAAAGTCTTGCAGGAAATTGGCAGTAGGACTGCATATTAATGATTCTGAAAAACAATTGGACCTAAGGGCTCATATGCTCCAACCCCGGGGCAATATACATGTATATCTCCATAATATTCAAACATCTTCTCCTCTGAATCTGCTTGGCCAATCAAAGCCAAATTTTATGTGAAACATCTATAGGATGGAGGAACCAATGTGTATATTAATAATATAGGTCACATGGCCAAGGTGGCCGCCATGCCCGGCTAAAGTACTACAATGTGTATATAAATAATGACCCTGTGATGACCTTTACCCACTTCATGGTAAGGTCAACATGGGTTGCCTATGCATTTGAGTGGGAAAACTGTAAAAATGTCATTTGAAGGGTAAAACCAGAAGGAAATTTGCAAATGGACAGAGTATTGATTATTATGAAAAAAGAAAATGGGCCAAGGGCTTCATCTGCCCCAGCACTGGGGTTAAATACCATAATATACAAACATGTATATTGGTATATGCAGCAGATCTCAGGTGAGCATTTACAGGACCATTGGTCCTCTTGTTATTTTTTGTCTTTGATAAAAGTATAGCTATGATAATAATATAAAACCCCTTATGGAATCCCGTTCCCGAATATACGCTTAATGAATATGGCATTTATAAAGTCATCAAGTGTGAATTGACGTTTTGTTATCGTAAAACTAAGATGAACAGGGGTAAACATATTTTTGCTTCGAACCTAGCTTTTGGTCCTCTCTAGAACTGGACAGATTTAACTTTTCAGTACAGCTGCAAAATATTGCATGGGCGTGTTTTTGTAACCTGAGAGGCTGAAACATCCTCATTTTACAGAACCTCCAGTACGCCGGTTTCCAAACTGAAATATCAACTTTCAATAACAGACCACATGAAATACCGGTATTTATGCATTGTCTAATTTTATGGTCTAAGAGTTGTTTATTGGCGACGTAATGAGATTTTATTTTCCTGAAATATAATAATACAGTCTGGGAAATACAAATATCTTGAGACTACATTCAATAAACAACTGCAAAGTCAAAGTCAGGTTCGAATACATCCATAACCTAATCAAAACAATACTAATCTCGTCATGAGAAAACCGGATTTTTGCCTTTGCGAAAACAAAGGCGCAGATCAGATCAGCGCCTTTGTTTTTGCTGCTCGGATAGTACAATTCCTCTTCTTCCCAAGTCTGAAATTTCGAGCTTCTAGCCTACTTCTGTGACTGTACAGGTCAGTTTGTGTCAGACCTGGACGGAAACCCCGAATACCAGATTTCTCGCGTCGCGGCTCAATACGATTGACGTAATAATTGAGTCTTCGTATGAGAAAACCAACAATTTAGGTTTCCGAACAGGTCTAACGCAAACCAAGCTGAATAAGCACTGAAGATGACTAGAGGCTGGAAATTTTAGATTTGGAAAGAAGGGGAGTTGTGCTGTCCGTGTAGCGAAAACAAAGGCGCTGATCAGTAACTGCGAAGCTAATCTGCGCCTTTTGTTTTTGCATAAGCAAACATTTGGTTTTCTCGTGAAACGGCTCATTAATCTTTCTTGGTAGACTGCAGTCTGGACTTGGGAGATCATGAATTACATAACTGCTTCATTAAGCAAAATGATTTGTCTGTATTTGAAGCATAATCGAAACTTTACACAGTTTATACAACAGGAAAGTTTCTGGAAATTGCATTGCGAATGAGGCATTCATTGTCGTTCAATGTGTTTTGTATCTGAACTTGTCTGAACACTCCCACAACAAGTAAACAAGTATACACCTATAGTGACGTATGGTGTATTTTGATACTTTATAAAGCAGTTACTGTGATATACAGTATATAGCTATACCTGTATAGATACACTTTATTTAGTATCAAAATATTCTATACGCCATTCTTAGGAAATCCTTGTTGTTTTATACACGTTGCGTGGGATATTCTGACACCAAACACTTGATTGTTATTTCCTCCATCTCCATCGTCGGGCAGCTCACTAATTCTGTGAGTCCTCGTTTGTGATTTATCATTATGGTTATCATGATTTATTTGTTTGTCCTTGGTGATTCATTGACTTTTTAGACATTCACCATGAGGACCGAACAACTAACTTAATGTTGTGATCGACTGCAGAAGATCAGGGTGAGGTTAGGGCCCTGTAAAATCGATTTATGCCCCCAGTAACACTATATTACTGATCGTTCCAGGGCGATACTTCTGTTGTGGTTCTATTTGATTCATGTTTTGGAGTTGAATTTTTGTGCCGTTTGAACCTTATATATGTTTTCATAGCTTTAGTTTAGTTCGGGTAACTGCGTGGCCGCCTATTGGGAAATAGCTGCTCACTCGGCTTACGACATGTTTTCTAAGTATAAGTACCTAATTGTTAATTTAGATTTTCCCTCCTCGATTTTTGGAGTGGGAATTTCTTCCTGATTGCGCCTTTTCCTGATCATTGCCTACTTGTACCTTTTTGAAGACCTCCCAATAATTTTATATATCTGACCGTTCCATGGCGATACTACTATTGAGGTTCTTTTTGTACTAGCCAAAAACGTTCCAACCTGTCACCAAGGTTTTTATAGTTTTTCTGAATTCACTAAATATGCCAGTAAAAGTTTTTAATAATCGCTAATACATTTTTCGGTACTGATAGAAACGGTAATTTCTCTGTCCCAGTAAAATAATGGTTAATCTCTGAATTTCTGGTGTCTTTGGTTGGGATTTTAACTAAATTACATCAAAAGTTTTTGTTACATGTGTTTGCCAATTGAACACTATGTTTGTTTTTATTTAATTTTCTTTCTTTATGAAATCGAATGTCCACCAGGAAAAAATAGTTTTCGGCGTTGTCCCCAGTAAAAACGATAATCGGTGTCCCAGGAAAAGTGGTTTATCTTCATTATACTACTGTTTATTGTGACTGCCTCTTTGTCGTGCTCGTTGCCTTCATGTCGGTTGAAACTTAGCCGGATGACTACCTTATTGGGAAAGAGCTAGTCATTCTTCTCTTTATGTGTGTTGTCGGAAAAAAGTTTTCTTGTGTTTTATGCATTTTATTTCCCACCTTGTGTCTATGTTGGGACTTTAAATTAAATTGCATCGATTTCTGGTCCCTCTATTCTTACTTTGAGGAACATCAGGATAGATTGTCCATGAAATATATACCCCCATATACCCTGCTTTGATATAGCAAAACTGGGGTATACAGGGGTTTACAATTTTTCGTATTTTTGCTCCAAAACATACATTGTGGGTACTCGTGAGAACCGCCTCGGCAAGGCGTATTCTAAAGTGTACCAACAATCTATGTTTTGAGCAAAAACAAAATCAATACGTTTTTCTATTGAAATGTTCAATTTTAACAGCGGTTAACATCTGTTCATTGCATTGGTAAGTATTTGTAATGTTAGGAAAATTGCACTGAGGGGGACGGGAGAACTTGAGAAAGACAAGTACAAGTATACCCATTTAACTTACAAATTTTCGAGAATTTGCATTGAGTGGAAAAATATTTTTCCCATTTTCAATTTGGCTATTCGTGAAAGATGCTACTTCTTGAGTCGTCAAAACTTAGGCATGATGAAATTGAGTTTATCACTGCAGAAGCTGAGGGTGAGGTTACGGCCGTATAAAATCGATTTAAACCCACCAGTAACTTTGTGTTACTGATCGTTCCAAGTCGATACTTCTGTGGTGGTTCTTTTTGTTTTATGTCTTGGTGTTTAAAATATTTTTGTGCTGTTGGCGCCTTATGTATGTTTGCATATTTTTAGTTAAGTTAAGGTAACTGAGTGGCCACCTATTGGGAAAATAGCTGCTCATTCGGCTTACGAAGTGTTTTCATGGTATAAGTGCCTGATTGTTAGTTTGGTTTTTTTCCCACCTTGGTTTTTGGAGTGGGAGTCTTTTTCTGATTGCGCCTTTTCCTGATCTTTGCCTACTTGTACTTTTTTTTTCCTTCTTTTATCATTGGAATAAAAAAAACGTTGAAGTTGGAAAAGTCCTACCATACAAAATGGGGTACCGATATTTAAAGGATAAAGCTGCATGATGTGAGAAAAACCTTCCCAACGCTTTCATTTGTTAATGGACCAATGGCATCGGGAAAACGATCTGAATAAGCAATACTTGATTTCTGTCTTGCTGTGAATCAAAATCCCACATTGTCAATGGCTTTATTAGATTGAGTGTTCGTGATTTGGATTTACGTCATTTTGTATATTTCAGATGGGTGCCATACTTTAAATAAAATACATGCAAGGAAATACCAACTTTGTGGCCAAACTCTTGGGGATGAAGAAAAAGACCGTGCATAGACATAAATCTTAACAATGAAAAAGAAAATAAAAAGAAATAAAGAAAAGGAAAATAAAAATAAAAAAACGAATGTCCTAAGAACGCTCTTCTGAGATTTGGTCTTTGAAAATGATATTTTTGACAGCGGCTTAAATGCCCTTGACCTTGAATACACTTGTAACTTCTTTAAGTCAGTATACTGTTTGTATCTACAAATTTGTAGGTCATAGGCTATAAAACGTTTTGAAAAATCCATTTGTTAAACTTCTTCACGTTGAAAAACTGTTGTGACCGAACTTGTTGTGAAATAGATCAGGGTCATGATTTATACAAATTATAATAAGCAAGAGTCCCTGATGCTACGTTTTAAGTTTTATTGAAATCTGTTCATCGGTTCAAGAGAAAAAGACTTTCAAAAGATTTTCTCATATATATGCATGGCGGCCATCTTGGTCATGTGACCTTCATCATTTATATAGAATTTCATTCGACCTTCCCCAAAAGGCTCCATATAAAATAAGGATATGTTAGGCAATGCAGTTTCTGAGAAAAAATAAGTTTTAATTTTTGACATGTACACAGTCTTCAGCCAATGTCACGAAACCACCCTGGCCTAACACTCACATCTATTCAATAAGTTGTCTGTATCTACCAACTTTCGAGTCACAAGCCACAAAAATGTCTGAAAAATCCAATGTTTACACTTTTTCCCATTGAAAAAACCTATGTAACCAAATTTTACCTTGTAGTAAATTAGGCCAAGACCAACCCAAGGTCATGATTTATACAAACTATAATAGGATGGAGCCCCTGATTCAACATACCAAGTTTCGTTGAAATCGGACCACTGGTTCCGGAGAAGAATATTTTTTAATGTTTATGCTACATGTATTTATAGCCCTGGCGGTCATCTTGGCCATGTGACCTGGACCATTTATACAAACTTCAAGTCCCGCTTCCTAAGGATGATCCACATGAAGTTTCAGAGAAGATGTTTGAAGAGTGTGACCAACGACGACAACGACGACGACGGAAGACGGAACATTGGTATATTATAAGATCACATTGTAACCTAACGGCTCAGGTGAGCTAAAAAGTCCAGGCCTACGGAGTCAGCGTCTCGTTTACAGGATCAAATTTTATTTATCACGATTTGGCTTATATATTATGTAAGTCTTTGATGTCTTTGATGACTAACTGTTTATTATGTCTTTTATTACCAGCCATGACAAGTTATGAAAATGAAATGAATTAGAAAAAGCATCGAGAACGAGTACAATGGTCGTAAACAGAAATTATGGTTCGCGCAGTCAGTGCCCATTCCTTTCCAAGTGTGCATTTATGTACATCTTACTAAGCACGCTTGTCTCTCGCGACATGGCACCTTTTTTGCTATACAGAATCGTGCAATTTCGATTACTTTTATGGCTAACAAACAACCTGCTATAGAATCGTTAATCATAACTGCTTTGGTATCATGGTTTAAGCTAATGAACCTTGAGATAACAAACCGCTTTTAAAGTAATGAAGAAACGCTGCTTTGATCTCATCAAATAAGTTTGAAACATGCATTGGAAAAATGCATCTTATTCCATTTGTGAATATAAGTTGTGTGCTGTTCAAATTTACGTTCGCAAATACCGAGTAGGACCTGTCTTATCCCTGCAAAAAGGGTTGTCTTGTTGCTATTGTCGAAGGTGGCGGCATCTTATGGATAGTCTCGTCTTGGTTGACTCTTCGTTTTCTAAAACTAGCTCAGCTGTACATGCAACGCAAAGCGGGGAACATGACACAGTTCTTAATTACAAGTCTATATCACGGTGGTAAACTCTGTCACATAATTTCTAGACTTAAAGATGTTTTTCTAATACAATGTAAACAGGATCATATTTTGAGGACATGCTCTGAATGGCGCATCGAGAAACAATTAAACTCATTTCGGCTCCATATACTACTAAACCACAAAATCTTCTTCATAAATGGATTGTACCGTGTCTTCGACTTCCGTTGTGTTTGCTATCATTACTGCAACTCGTATAGTTATAGAACTTTGGTGTCCCTTGAAATTGTCATCCAGGTTGCAGATAACTTCCATAGTTACGTATTACTAAACACAATATTTATGGAACATTTGTGATCATTTTTGTTCAAAAAATTCTGAAATATTTTTTTTTTCAAAATGGCATAATCACACATCATAAAGTATATTATGATGAAATCCCGGGGGGCACTCCCTGGTAAGCAGTGTACCGATGCGTGATCAAAGGATTGTTGAACATACCCTAAACAGTGTGATCGACATTTAAAATTTGACCCCCCTTTTCACTGTGTTTGCTTTAAAATGTGACCCTTTCCACTGTGTCCCGTCAAAAAGTACCCCTTTCCACTGTAGTCAACAAAAACACTGGAATGCAATAATTCTTTTATAACCACGTGAAGATGCTATATGTGTAATATGCAAACAATCTGCCTGATGGCTTCAGAGAAGTAATTTTAAAATATAGACAGACTACAGTAACGGAAGATGGATGCCAGGTACCTGCCTATCCTATAAGATCACCTTTGAGACTTTGGCTCTGTTGGGTTAAAATGCTTAAAAATGTGGAACTGATATGATCATAAACAAACATTTGGTCATGCAATCAACACATGAAATAGCTAAAGTTACAAATAGGCAACATACAGGTACAATAAGAAAAGATGGTAAACCTTAAAATGCACATACAAAAGAAATTGTCATCACTGAAACGAGAAACAGACTAACCACAGAGGAAGTATCGCCTTGTCAAAGCGGTGCGTCTAAATGCGAAAAAAATTGTTGCGTGTCATTTCGGCCCAAAACATATCGGCCAAGGACGCCTCGGTCCACCCCTTTTCACAGCGTTTTAGCAGAATTGTAAAAAACATACCCTTTTTCCACAAAAACGACATTTTGCCTACCCTAAATGATGTCAGCGCTGCGCACTGCCCTTCTTGAAAAAAAGTACCCTTTCTCATCGTTTTTTTGATCATGCATCAGTACACTGCTGACCAGGGAGTGCCCTCCCCGGGGATGAAATGTACATACCAGAAAACAATATATGTTAGTCACTTGCAATATCAACCAACCAACCAACTAAAATTTACTAAAGTCATTGGGAAAGTAATGCATCCTCCTTCAATCGGTTACAGTGATCGTACTAGTGTGTTTTGACATGTCATGTATTCAGTGTCGGGAAACAAACTCCATGTATGTTATCATGTGTGTATATGTCATGCGACAGAGAGCGCGTTCGTACTGCGCATGATTTCGGGAATCACGCAATGCCATTTTCGTATTAAAGAAAATTGTTTTACACATATCCTATCATATGAGGCAAAGTATATTTTCTTTCTTTGAAACATTTGTCAATATTTAGAACACTTTGGAACTTAAAATTTCCGAAGTGTTCTCTCAGATGAAGACATGTGAACCTTTTCACAGTTATAACATCAATTATGTGCGCTGCTTATGATAGGATGTGTAAAATATTTCTCAAATAACGTACGCAAACGGCAACACAAATTTTACGAAGTTACATGTATATTTAGTCCGAAATGTTAAATACTAACGCGTACACAAAAGATAACATACACGGTGTTTGTTTCCCGACAGTGGTGTTCAAGCCTTTGATCTTGCCAGACAGATATAATGCCTCCTTTATATGGTGTAATAAATTGTCATGCATATCAGTCTGTGAACGGATTTTATTACAAGTCATCTCTGCGGTGTATGTTGTGTTGCTGATCGTTTATTACGCGTATCTGAATAACGTTGACTGCGTCTCAAATTGGGCCTTGCAGAACAGAACACAACAAACGCTTTATTCAATATAACTAAGGTCAGATGGTGGACGACATACACCAACAATTATAAACAAACCAGTGAGTCTCTGATGATAAACTCCAGACGTCTTAGGGCTCGGTCCCACTGAATCGTGCGAATCCGTAACTCAAGATATTCTTAAGATTTGGGGGTATTTAGACCGTTATTAGTACCGAACGATCGAAACTCTATTTCTAAACTATAAAATATTTATTGATCGATCGATCTAGCTATGGATCGCGGGCGATTGGTCAATCGAGTGATTTCTTGATGATTGATTGATTTATCTATTGATTGAACTATTGATTGATCGATGGATTAATCGATCGGTCGAGTGATCGATCACGATCGATCGGGTGATTGATCTCTCGATCGATCGAGTGGTTGATTGATGATCGATCGATTGATCTATTGATTGAACTACTGATTGATCGATCGAGTGATCGATCACGATCGATTGGGTGATTGATCGAAAGATTGATTGATATATCGCGATCGATCGAGTGATTGATCAATCGATTGATAAACCTCTTGATTGATCGATGGAGTGATTGATTTATCGATTGATAGCCGCAGCCTCCTCAGCTACAAAAAGCAAAGCAAAGTCTTCTTCTTCTGGGGAATCCATAATTTGCATACTCACAAAAGGAACGCACTGAAAACACTTGCATATTTGTGCTCACAAAAGAACGCATTGAAAGCACGTACATATATATTTGTGAGTATTGGATGTAAGGTATCCTATTAAATTAAATCGTTTCGAAAGTTACTGTACGCCAACAAAAAGGTACAAGTAGGCAACGATCAGGAAAAGGCGCAATCAGAAAAAGATTCCCACTCCTAAAACCGAGGTAGGAAAAAGCTAAATTAATCGATCGATCGAGTGATTGATTGATGATCGAGTGATTGATCTATTGATTGAACTACTAATTGATCGATCGAGTGATCGATCACGACCGATTGGGTGATTGATCGAAATATTGATATATCGCGATCGATTGAGTGATTGATCGATCGATTGATTGACCTCTTGATTGATCAATGGAGTGATTGATTTATCGAGTGATAGCCGCAGCCTCCTCAGCTACTAAAAGCAAAGCAAAGTCTTCTGCTGGGGAATCCATAATTTGCTTACTCACAATAGGAACGCATTGAAAACACTTGCATATTTGTACTCACAAAATAACGCATTGAAAGCACGTACATATATACTTGTGAGCACTGGATGTAAGGTATCCTATTAAATTTAATAGTTTCGAAAGTTGTCATTACTGTACGCCAACAAAAAGGTACAAGTTGGCAACGATCAGGAAAAGGCGCAATCAGAAAATAATTCCCACTCCTAAAACCGAGGTGGGAAAAAACTAAATTGACAATCAGGTACTTACCAGGAAAACATATCGTAAGCCGAATGAGCAGATATTTTCCCAAAAGGTGGCCACTCAGTTACCTAAACTTAACTAAAATATGATGACATACATAAGGCACCAAAGCACAAAAATTTTAAACACCAAGACATCAAACAAAAAGACCACCACAGGAGTATCGCCTTGGAACGATCAGTAATATAAAGTTACTGGCAGGCTTAAATCGATTTACAGGGCCCTAACCTCACCCTCAGCTTCTGCAGTGGTTCACAACATTTAGTTAGTCCTCGTGGTGAATATCTAGCTAGTCATTGAATCATCATGGACAAACAAATAAATCATGATAAAAACCATGGTGAATCAAAAACGAGGACTCACAGATTGAGTAAGCTGTCCGACGATGGAGATAACCGTAAAGACCTTAACCGAACCGTAAACAACACATATGAAATACTATCAATTCGCAACAAATGCTTGTGGAAACAGATACGTTTATAGTTACTGAATAGATACGGATTTGATACCGATTAGATACGGACAGGTACAAATAAATTCATTCATTTACGTGGCATTACGTACCATTACGGATTTTTTCATACGTGCCTGATTTTTGACAATTATTAAAACTTGGCCACGATAAATTCCTTCATTTCACAACTTATAAGGTTTGCTAGAATCTGCAATCATGTAGCGGATTTCAACGCGCGAAATAAATGCTTAACAGCCAAACTTCTCCAGCAGGGCTATCGGTATCATAAACTTCGAAAAACATTTTCTAAATTTTATGGCAGACACTAGGAGTTGATTTCCAAATTTAATGTAGGGCTAAAGACCCTTTTACGTGAGGGCCTTTCGGAGCCAGAATTTTATGGTGACTTGGTTTACAAATTTAAGAAGCTAAAAGGAAAGAATGATTTTCCTTTTCAGTTCAGAAAAATCATTACTCGTTACAGACGTATAGGTTATAATTTGAATGTTATGCGACAGTCTGCATGCTTAGTTTTTAACCCAATCATGGTTGATAACTAAGCTGCCTTCTTTAATTGCACGCCGGTGGGTCGGGCGTCAGACTCTATGATGGCCCCGACATAAATCTATTCATTTTAGTTGGTTGGGGCCGGAGCTTCTTGTCTGTTGCTTGGTCCACCGGAGTTCAACTGGTGTTTTTCTTTTGCTCCGGATTTTAGTACGTTATTCGGCGCCCATGGATCTCCATCGTCGGACAGCTTACTGAGTATGTTGAGTCCTCGTTTTTGATTCATCAAGGTGGTTATCATGATTTATTCGTTTGTCCGTGATGATTCATTAACTAGGTAGAGATTCACCACGAGAACCGAACAACTAACTAAATGTTGTGAACCATTGCAGAAGCTGAGGGTGAGGTTAGGCGCCTGTAAAACCGGTTTAAGCCCCCCCGTAATTTATATTACTGATCGTTCCAAGGCGATACTTCTGTTGTGGTTCTAATTGTTTTGTGTTTTGGAGTCGAATTTTTGTGCTGTTTGAGCCTTATGTGCGTTTTCATATTATTGGCTCAGTTCGGGTAACTGAGTGGCCGCCTATTTGGGAATAGCAGCTCACTCGGCTTACGACATGTTTTCATGGTATAAGTACATTAGTGTCATTTTAGTTTTTTTCCAACCCCTCGGTTTATGGAGTGGGAATTTCTTTCTGATTGCGCCATTTCCTGATCATTGCCTACTTGTACCTCTTCAGTTACGTGGCATTACGTAACATTGCGGATTTTTTTCATACGTGCCTGATTTTTGACAATCATTAAAACTTGCCCACGGATCTTCCGAGTTTTGTGAATAATAAGCGTACATGTACGGGCATTACGAATAAGATACGAATCGTTACGGATAGGACGGACACATACGGAAGCCCTATTCACAGCGTCTGCAGCGTACGTAAGTGCTAGTGTGGCCTAGGCCTAACGAAGCCGATTACTCGCGTAAGAATAACCCCATTGTGACCCGCACAAGCAAAACTTAATTATGATTCAGGCTAGACATCAATTGTCCTATTTTTTTTCAGTTATTAAAAATTGCATGCCCGCCTATTTGTTGCTGCAATTTTCTTCATGATTGATTTCCAAATGCATCCAGCTGTGAACTTCAATTTAATTGTAAATTACAGAAAATTTGCTTTTACAAATTCAAGTTACATTTTCTTGCCGAGAAAATAGGAATATTTTATTTCGAAAATTGAGCCTGTGCGTGAGAAAACCAACAATTTGGGTTCCGACCAGGTCCGACACACACCGGGCTGTACAGTCACAGAAGATGGTTAGAGGCTGGAAATTTTGGATTTAGAAAGTAGAGGAATTGTACTAACCGTGTAGCGAAAACAAAGGCGCTGATCAGCTTCACAGTTACTGCGAAGCTGATCTGCGCCTTTGTTTTCGCCTATGCAGATTGTTGGTTTTCCCATGCAGTGGCTCAATTGTCTTGAACATGTTATAGGTATCTATAGAAATTATGACGAAGATACTTTGAATTTTTTAAACAAAACTTAATAGGGACTTTCATGAAGTGACAAGCTGTGGTTGTGTTTTTGTAAAAAAAAAAGATAGTCCTTTGTGTAAATCATTATGAAAACATGTCCATGCAGTATACAGAGATTTTTAAAATTGTAAAAAATAAAAATATTCAGTAGAAAATTTTTGATATTTTTCTTATTTTTGCTCAAAACATAGATTGTGGGTACACGTTAGGACCGCCTCGGCGAGGCGGTTCTAACGAGTACCCACAATCTATGTTTTGGAGCAAAAATAAGAAAAATAGATAGACCCCTGCATACCCCAGTTTTGCTATATAAAAGTGGGGTTCAGGAGGGTATACATTACACGGACATGTTTTCATGATGTGAATCAGTCACATTTTGTTTATCAGTTCTTTATTCATTTATTTCCGTTCTCATTGGCAAACGTGAATTATACCAAAAATGTACATGTTATTTCCTTCTGATTGCGTCATTGCGTGAACATTGTTTACTTTTACCGCTTGAGACACAGAAACAATAATTCCAATTTGCTGTTAGAAACAGAAACGTTGCCTGTGCATCAGGAAATCATGTCCTAGTAATATGTATCCCCTCATACCACACTTTTACATAGTAAAACTGAGGTATACAGGGGTTTACATTTTTTTTCTTATTTTTATCTAAACGGTAGACTGCGGGTACACTCTAACGTGTACCCACAATCTATGTTTTGAGAAAAAATAAGAAAAATAACAAAACATTTCTACTGAAATTTTTTAATGTTTTCAACTTAAAAAAAAATCTTAATGTTACTGTTGGAAACGTTGACTGTGACAAGCGATTCTATTCAAAACTATACAGAACGCGAACAGGGTTTACAGTTTCGCTACACAACTTTTGGGGGTGTTCGGATTACATTTTTGTATTTACTTTTCCTTCCTATTTTATATAAATATGGAGAAAGAAAGCATAATTAAGAACTTTTCCCTCGGTTATCATTTTACAAGAATTAGAATTGAATTTCAAGCTTTTTAATACCAACGGTCTTTTAATGCCATCGTACCACGGTGCAATCAACGTGATTCCATTAAATGGAGATTAATTTTGCAAAGAAAATAAAATACTCGCATTTACTATGAATTTTGACCCTGTCGTTTAAGTACACTACAGAGCGTAAATTCACATTTTATGATGTGTGACTTTTCGATAAACCCAAAGCCGGCCAATCTGCACTGTATACTTTAAAATATGACAGAAAATACAAAAAGTCAGAAGCAAAGCTATGTCAGGAAGTTAACGGATTTCCTTGTTAGTAAAATAAAGCAAAATTATCAGAAGCCAGCCACTATCTTGCTTGGACGTTGGATATTGGCATGTAATGTCATTATCAATTAAATCATTCGTGGACACCCTCGGTATGTCTGCCGCATATCAGTCTGCAATGTACATGTATTAGAAGATTACATTGAAAACTCTCAGGGAGTTGATTACGCAAAGTATGCACTACAAACCCTTATCAAATATTAAAACTAGTCCAAAATTGGCTATGCTATAATGCAGTTAATTTGTCATTAAATTTCTGCAGTATTATTAGTATTATTATAATTCTTCATGCATATTTTGAATCAGCCTGTAACATGTCTGTTAAAGATTTAAAGAAATACTGAAACTCTAGGAGGAGTTGATTACACTGAGTATGTATTATTGAACATTGTTGCATAAATACCCGTATCTCATGATATTAGCAGACGTATATTAATGAAGTCAAATGTCATGTTTTAATGAGGCAATTCGCGTGAGCACGTGCTGGTAATGCACGTCTTTTATTTATGCCTTTAACAGGGCGCCAAAAAAACACGTGCTAATTATGAGTATATGAACTCCGCCTGGAACGAGCATAACATGAAAGCTTTTTTCGCGTATGAAAATGTGACGAGACTTTAAAAATAAAGTGCATCAACGCGTGTAACGTTCATCAATTTTTCATAAAGTTCATAAGTAGTGACCCAGTTTCATTCACACTGTTTCAAAGAAATTTTATGCAGCGATACATTGTATATTTTTAAAACCTGGTGTCAAAACTCTGCTCAAAATTTTGGTCATAAACCAGATGAAACTCGTATGCTAAAGTCGTATTCTCTACTATGATTACTGCTGGTGTTTGGAACCTTTTGAATATCAATGTAGGTATTCAGACACTTATTTTTTTCCAGCTTTTACATGTATCTACATTTTGTTCAACCTTTAGAACATATCGACAGCATACCTTATATACTCCTCAAAAAATTCTAAAGGCCACTGTATTAATTTCCATATATCGTCGTGTAATGCTATCCCAGTTAAACTCAAATTTAATGTCGATCCACATGGACCATTTCCCTTCTTCATTTACATTATCTTAAATAATGCCTCGAAGTTACTGACTATAAGAAAATTGAAACCGGAAATGTCATGTCAAACTCCAGATAGATGTTTTTATAAATTTTAATTTTTGCTAAAAAATTGCATTTTTTCAAAATCAGTTCAAACATAACCGTCATTAGTAAAATGAATTTTACACAAACAACATTTGCCGCAAAGCATTTTAGACGGACTTTTAAGGAAAAATCGAACTCGAGTTGAATTTTTGTAAATATGTGGAATTTCAGAAAAAAATGCCATAATTTCATGATTTTCGAAAAATGTCAAAACTGTTCTGTGTGTTTTGGCATGCCGTTTCCTTTTTCAAATGTTCTGTAGTCAGTTACTTTGGGACAATACCGAAAATAATGCACATGAAACGGCTATTCTGCGTCCTTTGAGAGTCCATTAAATATGGGTTTAATTTGAGTGCCTTAACATTGCGATATTATGGAAAATAATGTAGTGGCCCTTAGAATTCTTTGAGGAGTATATTATAAGCATAATATAATAAACTATAACGCACATGACTAATCAAATTTGAGATTTTGAAGACGAACAGCATCAGCTGACGTCTTTGTTCCAAACATTTAACAAACAACATATATTTGAGTGCTCGCAACTTGGATTTCAGCAAGATTGGATCAGAATTAAACTATTTATGACATTTTCAATAAGAGCAATAAATGGTATAAAACACCAAGTTGAACATTAATATTGTTATTTATCGTGGGTGTGAAAGATTCTTTGACGACAGGACACCATAAATCGTCATTTTATCATGATGAAAATGATCTACAAGTCTGAGCATATTATAGATGTTAAAAATTTACCGATAATTAATGATTGATGCATCAAATTGTTTATCAATTTTACCGTTAAATGTTGACTAAACTATTGAAAAGAAGGTGACCCGTAGTTTGGCAAGCCCCGGTCCGAAAACACATTGCGAACATCGCTGTGTACTACTCATGTAAAACGCGGTATCATGGGAGAATCCACTTAATGGGTTGGTTTAAGGTGTTTGTACCAAGATATGCGATGCATCAATACAGATTCTTATAAAGATTAATGAAAACCGTTCTATACTCAATTTTATAAAAGACTGAGTACTCAGAAGATCTACTAAATAAATGACTAAGAATATTCAAAGAACATACATCGAGCTAAAAACAGACAACACATATGTGACTAGGACAGAACGTTTACAGATTGACACTGGCTAATAAAATGCAAAATTGTACACATATAACACAACGCAGCTCGGCAGCTCGACAACCTGCCACGTATTTACTTGATCTCATCGGTATATAAATATACCTGACATGGTGTTCATAACTATAAGACAGTAACTATGAGCTGTTAGGTCGGCAGGTCGGCACTAATATGGGCCAACATATACACTACAAAGTATTGAATAAGGGGTGGGTCTGCAGGTCGGCAGGTCGGCACCAGTTTGTTGGTTGGGGTTCGACGCCATCTTTCAATAGTGGCCCTGTAATTACACGACGCCTGGGGGCGATCTCATCGGTATATAATATACCTGGCATATACCTGGCATAGTGTTCATAACTATAAGACAGTAACTATGAGCTGTTAGGTCGGCAGGTCGGCAGGTCGGCAGTTCGGCACTAATATGGGCCTACATAAACATTACAAAATATAAATATGGGGTGGGTCGGCAGGTCGCCATGTCGGCTCCAGTTTGTTGGCCGGGGTCGACACCATCTCACATGTACAAAGACCAAGAACAATATAGTAGGGAGGTCGGCAGGTCGGCAGGTCGGCACTAATATGGGCCTACATATACATTACAAAGTATGAATAAGGGCTGGGTCGGCAGGTAGGCAGGTCGGCACCAATTTAAGTATATGGCCATGCATATAAATATATGTCTATATTAAGATCTGTCTTAGTGCCGACCTGCCGACTGCCGACCTACCGGCACTGGCCGGGCGTCGATGCCATCTTTGGGTAGTGGTCCTGTCATTACTCGAAGTCGGCAGGTCGGCAGGTCGGCACCAATTAAAGTATATGGCTATGCATATAAATATTTATCTATATTTAGATCTGTCTTACTGCCGACCTGCCGACCTTCCGACCTACCGGCCCCTATGGGCTGGGTCGGCAGGTCGGCACCAGTATGTTGGCCGGGGGTCAACGCCATCTTTGCGTATTGGCCCTGTCATTACACGAGGTCTGCAGGTCGGCAGGTCGGCACCAATTTAAGTATATGTGTATGCATATAAATAACCTGCCGACCTTCCGACCTACCTGCACTGGCCGGAGGTCGATGCCATCTTTGGGTAGTGGCCTTGTCAACAGAATAAATACTCCATTTCGGGCAGTGATAATAACCCTGCTGGATAGACACAAGCCTGCCTACCTGTCGATGTCCAGAATATACCATATTACAACGTATTGTCATGGGGATGTGCCGGTAGGAGGGCAGGTCGGCGGGTCGGCAGGTCGGCACCAAATTAAGTATATTGCTAGGCATATAACTATATACCTATATTTAGATCTGTCTTAGTGCCGACCTGCCGACCTGCCGACCTACCGGCACATACAACACCTTATATTAGTGCCGAAGGCACTGGCCGAGGGTCGACGCCATCTTTGGTTAGTGGCACTGTCGCCTGGGGGTGGGCAAGCCCCGAGACCCCCTGCAACAGAATAAATACTCCATATCGGACAGTGATAATAACCCTGCTGGATAGACACAAGCCTGCCTACCTGTCGACGTCCAGAATATACCATACTGCAACGTATTGATATGAGGATGTGTAGGTAGGAGGGCAGGTCGGCAGGTCGGCACTTATTTAAGTATATGGCTAGGCATATAAATATATATATCTATATTCAGACCTGTCTTAGTGCCGACCTGCCGACCTACCGGCACATACAACACCTTATATTTTACTTTTAGGCCCCTATTAGTGCCGACGGCACTGGCCGAGAATCGACACCATCTTTAGGTAGTGGCCCTGTCATTACACGACGCCTGGGGGGCAAGCCCCCCAGACCCCCCGCAACAGAATAAATACTCAATATCGGGCATTGATAATAACCCTGCTGGATAGACACAAGGCTGTCTACCTGTCGACGTCCAGAATATACTATATTGCAACGTATTGGCATGGGGATGTGCCGGTAAGAGGGCAAGTCGGCGGGTCAGAAGGTCGGCAGGTCGGCACCAATTTAAGTATATGGCTATGCATATAAGAATATACCCATATTAAGATCTGTCTTAGTGTCGACCTGCCGACCTGCCGACCTACCGGCACATACTACACCTCATATTATACTTTTAGGCCTATATATTAGTGCCGGCCTTCCGACCTCCAACCCTATATTCAGATCCATATTAGTGCGATTGCCAGTTACATACTCTTGGTCTATATAAATCTTAAGCTTTATGTTACTTAAGGGCTATGACCGGGTAGGTGGGCAGGTCGGCAGGTCAGCACCATTTTAAGTATGTGGATATGCAAGGTATAAAATATCAGATCTTATCAACAAGAATCACCAATCTATATTAAGATACGGCAGGTCGGCAGGACGACACTAATGTGGGCCTACATATCCATTACAAAGTATGAATATGGGGTAGAATGCCATGTATAGAATATATCGAATTTGTGATTCATAGGTTTGAAAATGTGTGTGGTGTCGGTGTTTTTGTGGGGAGGGTCCCCAATACTGTACTTGAGCCGCACATTTTGAGTGGCATTACATCCTAATGTTGGGCAAAAGTACCATAAAATGGAGGCAACGTCCCGACATGACCATGGCTGTTGACTGGGATGTAAAGCATCAAACAAACAAACAAACAAATAAAATCGATCTGCATTTCAGTGATTTACAACAAGTTACTGCCCAGGTGCTAGAGTACATCGTTGCTGATTACACTGTTGTTTGCTGTTATTTTAACTCGTACGACTAAATGAGCCGCCTCGTTGGAAAACCAACAATGTGGTTTCCGAACAGGTTCGACACAAACTGGGCTGTGCAGTGGCAGAAAACAGCTAGAAGCATGAAATTTCGTATTTAAGAAGTAGAGGGATTTTACTATCCGTGTAGCGAAAACAAAGGCGCTGATCAGCTTCGCAGTTACTGCGAAGCTGATCTGCGCCTTTGTTTTCGCCTATGTACATTGTTGGTTTTCCGATGCGGTGGCTCATATGTTTCCTGTTATATCCCGCGATCTCTTTAGACAACGCAGAAATCATGTGACATTCTCTGCACGCCAAGTTCAGTGATGTTGCGTGATTAGGCGTGACGCAATGGCTGACCTTCAGTATTATGTTTAATTGGCTCATTATAGTATATAAATTATCAGCAATGTCATGCAACTTCCTTGATATTGATCAGTTATGGTCCTGAAAAACAAAATTACTGTACAATAGATAAATCCATATATATATGTTAATGACGTACAAACAATTGAATCCCGCTTATTGTACGTGTTTCAAGACTTTAAAATTTAATGTAATGTGTTATTACGTCAAAATTCTGATTCTCTACCTCCGTCTTTCAATACGTCTGTCGTCTTGTGAGGTCTTGCGAAATGCATGCGGGTACCTATATGTACGGGTACAAACAGGTTGACACCTATGTACGCAATAGTTAAGCGGACAGTAGAGGAAGGTTGTATAGTTCGATTTTGACCTCAGGTGCGTCAAAAGATCGACGATTCTACTTACATGTAGTAGCACGTGAAAGAATAGTCAGATTGTAACAGTACAAATACTTACTGTGCGGGCAGCCGAAGTGTAACGAAAAACTTGAGCCATTTTGTACCGATTTACCTTTCACGTGCTACTTCATGGACTCGTCGATCTTTTGACGCACCTGAGGTCAATATCGACCAATACAAAAATAACGTAACCGACTCAAAACGTCCAGCGGAAGACATTACGAAAACATTCCCATGCAATATAAAGAGATTTTGTTAAACTGTAAAAACGGTGCTAAGGGGTTCTCACAATCTATGTTTTAAAATAAGAATAATGGGTATACCCCTGTACATGTACACCCCAATTTTACAAGACAGATATGGGGTTTAATGGGTTGTATTTTCATGGGCATGTTTTCCTGGTGCTACTCAAAACACCCAGGGGAAAAGTAACATAAGAGTAATACGAACATAAAAATACCAATTTAGATTAAATGTTCAGATGTAGACCATATACTAGACTATTTCCAAACGATGACGCACTACCCAAAATCGAGTGCAATCTAAAGAGTACAAAACATTTGTAGGGTAAACCTGCGACACTGGGTTACGACGATGCGATTAAGATAAACCGCAATGTCTTGAATATACGTACATGTATATGTAAAACAACTGAAAAGATTGAGTGCAAATCATTGATTTTCTCTTAGATTCATAACCAAAACTTAAGGTGAAACTGGAGATGCACTGTCTAAAACGTAAACTGGCCGTGATACTAAAGTTCAACCTCACTTTAATGTGCCTCACTATAATGCTGTTTTAGTATAGCACGGTCATGTCAAGGCTCCTAAATTCATTATTTTGTTATAAATTTATTGAGACTAACCTCGTTATAACATGGCGTCACTAATAATACAGTCTGTTTCTGTGGACCCCAAGATAGTGTTATAAATAGGTTGATCTGTACTGTGTATAATTGCAAAATCAGCACCTCGCCTATTAGCCAATGCTAAAAAACGTGTTTTATTGTGCAACAATTTCACTGGGCAAATAAGTGTGATGTTACTTTGCGCCTTTTGACGCACTTTTGATTAAATCATGACGTAAGCTATCCCATAAGTCACGTTACCTTGACGTTAGGCGGTGTAACGTCATTTCAACGCGCTAAAAACGTAACAAGCATATGTAAATATTTGCGGCACAGCCAAACGTTTGGCGGAATTTCTTCAGTGCAATGATGGAAAAGTTTAAGAAACTGAAGGTTTAAAATGATTTTATTTCGTTTATTTTGTGATAGAATCGAAATAGATCAGCTCTAGTGCGTGAAATTTTGAGTAATAATTCACTGTTTGTCGGTTAGTTGTACGCAGATCACTCGCGCTGCGCGCTCGTGATTTGATCTCCTTAACAACTGACATCCAAACAGTGAATTATTACTCACCAATTCACTGCGAGAGCTGATCTATTTCTTAAATGTCAGCGCTTACCTGCATTTTCGATGAAATGACCTTCTTCTTTCCTTTCCGCATTTCATTTTGATGATGCCCATTTGCCTTCGGCAACGAGGTCAAGAACAGGTTTCTAGCTATAAGTGCGTATAGAACAACTGACAGAATCAGTGGAATAACATAAAACACCATCAGATCTGCCATATAATAGGCTGAATACTGGTGTCTCTCAAGGCGTATGGAACATAGTTCTACTGTGCCTGTTGTCCGTACCGTTCGTTTGAGGACAGTTAGCCCCAGCCATGGTGAGCAATACAGTATACCAAATATCCAGATTCCGGCGATTATCCGTTTTGCTCGATTAACTGTACACATAGCGTGCGATTGAAGAGGATGGCATATCGCGATGTAGCGTTCAACGGTAAATGCGGTAATAAACATCGCTGATGAATCAACGCCGAGATATTGTAGAAACACAAGGCTAGAACACATAACTCGTCCAAAAGGCCATTCGTCAATCTGAAAGAATGTTTCTGTGATCGCGGGCAATGTTGCGGATAATAACACCAATATATCGGCGATAGCCAGGTTAACAAGGTAACAGTTTGTCGGGGTACGCATACTGCGAGTTCTCAAAACAACGATACAGACAAGAATGTTTCCTACCATGCCAGTCAGGAAAATGAAGCAATTGATGATAACAGCGCAAATCCTGTATAAATCCGTGTACCATGTAGCAGGGTTAATGTGAGCAACTGTGCTGTTGATGACCGACATCCTGTTCGAGTCGTTGCAATGAAAGATTATTTCGGAAACATTATTTTCGTCATTCATTATACCAGAATGTGCATATACTATGAATTCTACATAATTTCTGTCTTTATGGAAAGTTATGAAATTAAGATGCAATGTTATTTTAATTTGCAAACAACAATTTTCTTTCGGATAAAGGTGTCTTCCTCTGCCTACCAATTTACATATAAAACGTTCCACGAAACATTGCGTTTTTTTGTATTATTACTAAAACATAAAACGACAATTCACTACTTGCATGCTTTTGATTATGTAACAACCGATTCTTTAATTGTCCCTTTCAGGTCTGTCTGAAAGAACCTTACAATGTCGTTTCATTTTATACAGCTACGCGGTAACGTCTGACAGCAAGAAAGAACAACATTTAAATCTCCGCTGACGATCCAGAAAAGTAAAGAAAAGCAAAGACGACGGTTCCGTAATCTCAGCCACGCCAGTCGCCCACAATATCACCATTTGCAAGTCTTTGATAGTTGATACTGTCAATGCGGCTTTAGCTGAGCCGCGTCGCGATTGAAACGGTCTTTGGAGTTCCCAACCAGGTCTGACACAAACAGGCCTGTACAGTCACAGAAGAACCATAGAGGCTTGAATTTTTTTTATACAAATAGAAGATGTTTTTACAAATGCGCTGTTCAGCTGTGTAGTTACTGCACAACTGATTTGCGTCTTGTGTTTGTGCGTTTGCAAAAATATGGTTTTCTCGTGATGCTTTGTTCGCTGATGTCGTCACAACGCTTGTCCAATCACTGCTAACAAGGAATTCATAGAGCCGATTCTGATATCGGCTGATGCCACATTGAAGCAAGGCGCCGTGTAAATCTATCAAATCTGCGGTTAAGATATAATGTATTTCTTGTTATTTGGTCGTTTCCGATATATGTATTTGGTCTTGCTTAAAAACAAAATTCAGCATTTTTCGTGTTTCGTGCTATATAGTATTATAGGGACCAAACATCATTTTCCATTCATTCACATTCGCTACGCTCTCGGTTTTCAAAACTCGCCAAAGGACCTAGCGAATGTTAATGAATGACAAAATCATTTTTGATCGCTTTTATTGCATAAATTCTGCACAAACGAAAAACAAAATAATGGTGCACTATATTTTACAGCCTCATCACATTTTCATACGCGTAATTGCTTGTTATGGGCTGACTTCAGATTCTCATCATAAGCGCGTGCTTTGTGTGGTGCCGGGTAACGAGCATAAGTAAAACAATGTATTAACAGCACGTGCGCTCGTGAATTGCACAATGCGCTCGTGAATTGCACAATTAATACATGGTTTTCTCTTCATTAATAAACGGCTGTTAATATCGTGTGACACGGGTATTTATGCAATAATGGATTTTATAGAATGAAAAATGGAGGAGAACGCAAATCACAAGAAGTATTTAACTGGTTAAAGGGTGGGGATATGGGCTCTAGTGGATGCGATGGGTTGCTTGTGCATCCAGGCAAAAGTTATAACCCACTGACCGACACCTGATTACTGGTTTAGTCAAAACAAAATTATAATTTAGATATTATATAAATAAATAAACCTTATTTAGATAATATATAAATAAATAAATCTTAATATAAGCCTTAGCTGTTTACTTGCATAGTTATATTATTGATGTTCATTTTAGATGTCATGAAAGCCAAATGTTGACTATAAGTTCAATAAAAGACAACGTCCCAACATGACCATAGCCGATGACTGGGACGTAAAGCAACAATTGTAATGAGAAAACATATGAGCCTGTGCATGAGAAAACCAACAATTTGGGTTCCGACCTGGTCCAACACAAACCAGGCTGTACAGTCACAGAAGATGGTTAGAGGCTAAAAATTTTGGATTTAGAAAGAAGAGGAATTGTACTATCCGTGTGGCGAAAACAAAAGCGCTGATCAGCTTCGCAGTTACTGCGAAGCTGATCTGCGCCTTTGTTTTCGCCTATGCAGATTGTTGGTTGTCCCATGCGGCGGCTCATATTATTTGTTTATTATAAAGAACGCCATTTGAGTGATATATTTCTGTTTAAGCCTAGACTGTGTCTTTTCCAAACATCTCTTACACTGTCCTTATTGCATTTAAACACGTTGAAAACATTACAGACATCAGGAAAACATTTCCGTGAAATAGATACCACCTTATATCCCTTTATTATATAGTAAAACTGCGATATGCAGGGGTAAACCTATTTTTCTTATTTTTGCTCCAAAACATAGATTTTGGGTACTTGTTAGAACCGCGGTTCTAACGTGTACCCACAATCTATGTTTTGAGCAAAAATAAGAATAATATAAAAATAAATCCAGTGAAAATTCTCATTTTTAAAACCAAAAAATTTTCTGTATATTACATGGGCATGTTTTCATAATGAAATAACTTAAAAAAATCACAAACCTTAACATGCTGTACATTGTAATTACAGACAGTCAACAGTAGCAATTTTCAGAAGCCAACAATGCCTTCTATATTATTAAGTTTGGTTATAGAATTACAGCCACAGTTACATTGCTTTTCATCATGGCATTTCTAGGACATTACATTTTTGTACTAGTAACACTTTAATAAATTTCATGTTTTATGGATATAATTTCTGCGGTAAACTGATAAATTCATACATGTACGCAGTGTTACATGATCGAACGCATTGGAACAAATACAATAATAATGAACTATATATTTTTTTTTCTCCAATCAATAAATACAAGTTAAAGAGCAGAACAACAGAAGCTTTTTCTTCTAAACACAGGATTGTTGATGTACACTGCCAACTGTATTCGAGCAACGTCACGAAATATTTTAGCATATTTTTCCACAAGGATTTTGTATACCCAACAATCTACACGTAATTTAATTCAAGTCTCATTTGTGAGTTCTATGGTCCTACTTTAATAAAGTGAGTGCAATAGCTTCCCAATAGCTCTCTGTCACGGTATAACAGTGTCGTTATAGACCGTATAACTGCATTGTCGTAAAGGTTTATTTCGTTTTATGAAACAGATTCCCAGACAAACCCCATTAAATAGAAATTGTATTCTGAATTTAAAGCAATGCCAGCAGAGTATATTCGAGGGAGAAATTGGACTCAAGATTTAATTTAACTTTCAGTCTCTTGATGTGTTTTGTTGTTGTCAACAAATAATGTTTCTGTTGTTTAAGAAAACCAAAATTGCAGAAACAAAAATCGCAGTTTCTATATGCTGTACTTACTTAGCACGTAAAAATCATAATGCTATTAAAGGTATTTGAATCGTCTTTTACAGTCGTTTAATGTAAAAAAAAGGTTCCCACGGAGAACCAATGGTTGTTAGAAGCAATCATTAGATAAGACACAGTGAAAAAGGCCTAAGCCCTTGAGCTTGCCTGCAAGAAAAAGTGCAGTTTCCGACTTAATTCAACTAACGATAAGTGTCCCTTGAAACTCCAAAGAACGTGTAAATTATTTCCAGTTCTTTATGAACCTGTAAATAGATTTCTAATGTGACAACGATAATATTAGTCTTAATTAGAATACTAAATTCATATTCAAGACGGACCTGTCATTCAATTGTATTAAAATCAATCACATTTCATTTTATGCACTACAAGCATGACAAGGTTGTTTTTACGCCAATACCAAAATACAGATCGTTTGCAATTCCGTTTTAGGACAAAAATTGAGATCCATGAACGACTTCTTGTGGAAAGACGTCCATCTATCTAACTGTTTCAAACGTAAAGGTGATATTTCAATTAAAAAGTTTTATAAGGCAAAGAAAGCACAAACTTATAAGAAACGTCCAATATGACAACAGGTGCACAGAATACGAATAGCAGAGGAAACCACAATATAAACGATAGAAAGAAGCAAAAAAAAAAATCGTCCATCGTCGAATTGAAATATGTCGGGATTATATATTGACATGCAATTTGTCAAGCCTTTCGCGCAAATAATTGGATTATTTGAAAGGAGATCTTGAAATACCTTAAATAGCAGCTAGCTCTATGTATTGCAAAGATAATGAGATACTCTGATGAGATTTGCATTGAAAAATGAAATACATGCACGCTTACGACGAATTCAAGGTCATATTTCGCAATTTTGAATCACAATCTCGCTGACCCATCATATCCTACAAAGACGTTTAAGAAGGGGTCCAATGTTCTGGTGTTTTAAGGGCTTTCATTATTTCATTTTAAAGCCTCTTGCTTTTATTTTGCCAGGTTTATGTATCCGTCATGTATGTTCCATCGAAACAGACATAGACATCAGTTCCATTATTCACGAAACGCTATGTTTCCATTTGTACTTCCAGACATTAAAGGTAATAAATTTGAACAGAGTTTGAAATCACAAACCAAGATCAGTACTTCACATGTGTTCACCATGTGAATTATTTTTTTTTTTTTTTTTTTTTTTATGTTAGATTAGGTTGCCCAATCCCATGTCAGCCTGACTTACGGTCCTCATTGTTTCTTTGCTATGAGCCTGTCCTGCAGTTGTTTTGACGTCACTATAGCAAGTCTACGAATGCTAATTGTTTAATTAAATACTGTTTTTTGTAAGATCACAGTGTTTTAAAATGTGAACCAAGACTTCACCACTGTCTTCACTATATTGTTCCTGCTGCCCCCTTAAAACTCTTTCTCGAGTTCTAGGACTCCATTTGCATTAAGAAAACATGTCCATGCAATATACAGAGATTTTTTTAGCTTTAAAATTTGAAAATTTTCTGCTGAAAATTTTTGATATTTTTCTTATTTTTGCTTAAAACATAGATTGTGGGTACACTATGTTTTGGAGCAAAAATAAGAAAAATAGGTATATCCCTGCATACCTTAGTTTTACTATACAAAAGTGGGGTATGAGGGGGTACACATTACACGGACATGTTTTCCTGATGTTTGAGTGGTGGAAACATTGCAAGATGTGACTTCGGCGGATCATTTGAAAATTCTAAAACAATACCTCGCAGTGTACATGTGTAGGTTGAACACGCATTTTCTACCATAACTGAATCTGGCTATTGCCTACAAACCTCTGAAAAAAGATCCGCATCGTGAGAAATCCAGAGTTTTGCCTATGCAAAAACCAAGGCGCAGATCAGCTGTGCAGTAACTGGCACTTAACTTCAAGGACAATGACAAAAGCTTTTTGACCTTAACAATAACACTGAACAATTTAAAAAGGAACTTAATGATAAAATTGCTGAAAACTATTGGCTAGCTGATTTTTTCACAGCGGATTCTGAAAATAAACATTTTTTGACAGCAATGAGGGAAAGTATTCATATGAGTTGAGGCAGTGTATTTATGACTTACTTTTTTTAAAAGTCAGTGCAAGTAATTGTTCAAATGTTATTAGATCTGTTTTAAATGTACATGTACCTACACTTGATGCTTCTTATTTGAAAGCAAAGGAATTTGGCACAGCAAGGCTTGTGCGGACAGCATGCAAAGTGTTCTCTAGAGGAGGTGATGAAACAAAATGACAGACATAAAAAATTTGTATTTTTGTCTCTGACTATTTAAGGCAGAATAAACTGCACTCACTTCCACTTCAGCCTTTTCATGGAAACAGATTTAATATTCTATTCGAGAGCTCAGCTGCCATTTTTTCTTGCAGAAACAAATGTGTCAGTTTCTGGAGGGAAAATCATCCGATAATTTGTTGAAGTCTGTACTTCATGACATCAAAGTTCCCGAATTTGTTGCCGGCGCCAAAGCATTAGGCCTTATCAGTAGATTTGTGACCGGACCATTGTGGTGCTTGCTCGAGGATAAGACTGTTCACGTCTTAGACGCGAATGAGAACTATTTGCGACTTGTTAACTGCCTGGCTGATGCATCAGCTAATCTTCCAGAGTTCATTTCGGGAAATATGTTGGTTTTTGGTGTCAAAACTGTGATTAACAAAGACTCTATTTACGAAGCACTCATTTCAGACTGGGAACATGACAATAATGCAGTTTATCTTGCAATTATTCTGCCAGCTATAGATGAAGTATCTAGGAAGCTGTTTAAAGCTCATCTTCCATGTGGTCGCTGGGAAAACAGCACTGAAGAAATGAGAAAAAGATCCACAGGAACCCCAAAACACAAATTTTATCAATCTGTGTTTGGATTTTTGGATCAGTTGCTAAGGAAAAAAACCTAATATATCAGTTCTTTCCTCTGAGGCATACATCATGTTCACAGCTAACAAGAATCAACAATGACTAGAAAGTAAAGACCCAAAGGAGCATGAGCGTCTTGTTGCTGTTGCTAGGATAGACATCAACAAAAACCGTGAAAATTTCAAAAGAAGAAAAGTTGAGATATTGCAAAAGCAGCCACAAATATTAAGGGACAAAAATGAAAAAAAGCAGAAGCAATGGAGGCCAAAATGGTTGCTAGGCTACCAAGTTATACAGATCAAATAATTTACTTTGGGCCATGGCAGTCTGTTGTAAAAGTGGATGCAGCTTTACAGGAAATAGAGACACTTAAAGAACAAAAAGAGGCGCTGAAAGCGCAAATCAATTTTCGAAAATATGTTTGGAAACAATCTCCATCTAAGAATGAACCCGAGTATGACAGGATAATATTATTAAGAAAAACTGAAAATAATAAGATCAGAGATCTGACAGTGGAAGAATTCACTGCCAATGTTAAAAAGTTAAAAAACCTGGTGCAACATGCTTTTACAATCACTGAAAAGACTGATGAGACGGAAGAGAGCATTCCAATGCTTGTGGGTAAAACTGTTGCACATAAGTTCAATGAAGAAGTCGAAGCTGTGTGGTATAAGGGTATATTCATTTCTCAGGTAATCCAATTGTTAGATCTGTTAGCTCTTATGGGCCCAGACCAGGCAAATATTATAGCAGTGTAATGCGGTGTGTAATTTGGAAACTCTGCAGTAACAAGTTTATGCAATATTAGTTCTTCTATTTCTAAACTGAAACAGTCTGTTTGGTTTACACTTATGAAAATGTTTGATTTCATTCATTTAAGGCATAATCAATAATCATGATGAGCTCAGTAAGGCTTCAAGGAATAGTTATTGTTTTTCATTCATCAGTTTCTGTGGGCCCATAGGAAACAAAAAAGTAAGCCATGAGCAAAAAGTGGCACAATCAGAACATAAATCTTTTCCTCAAAATCCATTTAACTAAATACATCAAGTAAGAAAATATGCTTTATACTTGAATGAATATTTAATAATTAATCACAGTTTGATAGCTTTCCTAAACGTATAATATGAACCAAATAATTGCGAAACCTGTAATCTGGGTCTGATCGTTCCAAGGCGATACTTCTGTGGTGGTTCTTTCGTTTTATGTCTTGGTGTTTAAAATTTTTTTGTGCTGTTGGCGCCTTATGTATGTTTTCATATTTTGGTTAAGTTTAGGTAACTGAGTGACCACCTATTGGGAAAATAGCTGCCCATTCGGCTGACGATATGTTTTCATGGTATAAGTACCTGATTGTTAATTTAGTTTTTTTTCCCATCTCGGTTATTGGAGTGGGAATCTTTTTCTGATTGCGCCTTTTCCTGATCTTTGCCTACTTGTACCTTTTCAGACTTAGCTAGTCTGACACTAACCAGACTGTACATTTACAGAACATTGATAAAGGCTGAAATTTCACATTTAGTTAACCGAGTTGCCATACAATGAAATGCATGAATTAATAATTTGCTTCTGTTACTATTGCTGAATTTTAAACGTTTTTCCCACTTGATACCTGTCAACAATAAAACTTTGATCTGTCTGGCTATCCTGCGTGGTATAATATAGTTTATGATAGAGATGCATCTGTGTATACCTACACCCTTTTGAAAAATTACAAAGATGGAGGATTCAAGGTTACTATTGCTTGAGGTAAAAACTAAAAAAAAAAAAACTTTGTCCTGGAAGCAGTGAGTGACAGTTTCATTCAGTGTTTATGTGTACTGTATGGCCGATACAAAAAGAGGCACCACATGAAGATAAAGGGCAATAAGTGCCAATAACTCTGAAGACATAGAGCATACTAGAATATCTCCAGTGTTTTAAATTTAAGAGACATTAGCAGTGGTATATTTCATCATGGCTAATTCAAGAGTGATTTACTTCTGATAAAATATATAGTTGTAAGGGTTTTGATATATGTTTTTGCCTTTTTGGAAAGCGATTACATCACAACTATGTTGTCGTGTTGTAAAGGGCAGTAACTCTATATCAGAGGGAAATATGTGATATTTCAAGTAGCATTTTAGGTGAACTACCGTTCTCCCGAATTGCGCTGTTTCTGGCATCAGATTTATCGCACGGTTGTCAACTTTTAATCTGCAATAACTTTTGAACCAGTAAAGATAACAGGATAATTTAAAAAGTATTGTATTTGTTTTTAAAAACCCTTTGCATTGATATGCAACATGGCATTTACTTCAGTTTTGAAAATATTATAACTGCAAATCTTATGATCAGCGTCTTTGCTTTCGCTACACAAATAATACATGTACGAGCCCACTACAATCACTTTTCTTCTCAAATCCCAATTCAAAGGTTCTAACTGCCTTCTGTGTCTACACCGAACCTGGTCGGAACTACCGCGTTGCGTCGTGACCGTTTACCTGTAAGCTTGTAGGCCCTAAACACACCGCTACAAATGTAAGTTTTAAGGTAAGATATAGATAAAAGGGGGAGTCTGTAAGTGCTTTCATAGGCACACATGGTATCAATAAAGGTGATTAAAGACAGCGGTGTTACAGCACAGTGCGATGGGCCAGCATGCAGAGTTAGCCAAATATTGATATTTGGTCCATTTTGGACTTCTTCCGTGTAAACACATTGTCTATCCATATCCTGCTCATTCGGCTTACGAAATGTTTTTCTGGTATAAGTGCCTGATTGTTAGTTTGGTTTTTTCCCACCTCGGTTTTTGGAGTAGGAATCTTTTTCTGATTGCGCCTTTGCCTGATCTTTGCCTACTTGTACCTTTTCTCCTTCACTTTGCTTAATAGTGTACAGTTGTGTAACCTAGACAATATAACACACCTCTGAAAAGCTTCACACTGCTTTTCCAGAAACAGAATTGAAATAATCAAAGTATGCCACAACATAATATATTAGAAAAAATAATTTGAAGCAGGTAGGCTGGCCGGTCGAGGTGTCTTTAGTATGTAAACACATTGTCCTTCCGAAGTGTCTTCGGCTGTTTCCGCCACATGCCGAACAAATACGAACGCCGCAGGCGTTCGTAAAAAAACACCGAAGGTGTTTTAAAAAAATGATCAAATAAAATGAATTGCAGAAAAATTTGTTTTTCAAAATATTTATGTATACATTTTCAATAAATGATTTTCTAAATAAAATACGGAATCGACCGAACTGGGTGGCCATATTGTTTTGGAATGGATCCATCATATTTTTTTTCACCAGCTTACCGAATCTCACGTTATGCGAAACGCGGGTACCATAACGTTTCCGGGTCTCCGTAGCAACGGCAAGGTTCTAAAATTATTGAAAATCTAACGCAATCAGCAAATGATGAACGTTTCACGCGATTTCAAGACCTATTTGGAGTCGCTCGCTGTTGGACAGTTGTAATTACAGATGCCGGAGACTTTAAAGTGATAACTGACGTAGAAACAAGTTGTAAAATCAGGAATTTAACTTTTAACGTGAAACAAATTCAGGAGGAAGTCGTCATTCGAAAGTGAAAGTACAGGTGTAAGTTTAACACAAACAAGTTTTACTCTTCATTTAACACATTTTCTACATTCACTAGCTGCCACAGCCAGCACGACCAAAGTTTTGTGTTCCTATTTTGGTTGGCGTCACTGTCTATCAAAGTGTCTTAACTGCCGTAGGCAGTTTTCGGTTTCTGAGATGGATGGCATCACTGCCTATCAAAGTGTCTTAACGGCCATAGGCAGTTTTCGGTTCCTGAGATGGGTGGCTTCAATGAGACAGTTGATGGGTGGCTTCAATAAGACACTTTGATAGGCAGTGATGCCATCCATCTCAGAAACCGGAAACTGCCTACGGCAGTTTTCGGTTCCTGAGATGGGTGGCTTCAATGAGACAGTTGGCGTCACTGTCTATCAAAGTGTCTTAACTGCCATAGGCAGTTTTCGGTTTCTGAGACAGTTGGCATCACTGTCTATCAAAGTGTCTTAACTGCCGTAGGCAGTTTTCGGTTTCTGAGATGGATGGCATTACTCTCTATCAAAGTGTCTTAACTGCCGTAGGCAGTTTTCTGTTCCTGAGATGGGTGGCTTCACTGAGACAGTTGGCGTCACTGCCTATCAAAGTGTCTTAACTGCCGTAGGCAGTTTTCGGTTTCTGAGATGGATGGCATCACTGCCTATCAAAGTGTTTTAACTGCCGTAGGCAGTTTTCGGTTACTTAGATGGGTGGCTTCACAGAGACAGTTGGCGTCACTGTCTATCAAAGTGTCTTAACTGCCATAGGCAGTTTTCGGTTTCTGAGATGGTTGGCCTCACTGTCTATCAAAGTGTTTTAACTGCCGTAAGGCAGTTTTCGGTTGCTGAGACGGTTGGCATCAATGTCTATCAAAGTTTCTTTTAAAACTTCCATTCTAAGTTTCAAAGTCAGATCCGTTCAAATTCAGATCAAAGTTTCTTAACTGCCTGTAGGCAATTTTCGGTTTCTGAGACAGATGGCCTCACTGCCTCTGAGACGGTTGGCGTCAGTCTTATCAGTTTTCTGTTCCCAAGAGGAATGGCCTCACTGTCTTTCATAGTGTCTTTACTACCGGTAGGCAGTTTTGGGTTCATGAGACTCATGGCTAACTAGAAGGCAGTTTTCAGTTCCTGAGATGGATGTCCTCACTGTCTGTCAAAGTGTCTTTCGGTTGCTGAGACTGATGGCCTCAATGTCTATCAAAGTGTGTTAACTGCCAGAAGTCAGTTCTGTTTTGTTTTAACCAGTTTATCGATTCTCAAAAACTGAGTACCAGAGCGCTTCCGGGTCTCTTTAGTGACAACAAAGTTCTTAAATTCTAAAGAAGCCTGACATGCGGCAGCACAAACCCACAAATCCATATATATAAAGCTTTTTGCAAAGCTTTCTGTATTGAGCAGCTATAAAATTGAAGTTCGGAACCTTTTAATTTATGCATTGAAGTCCGGATATTAGTCAAACAGGAAGTGACTTAGCCTGACAGAAATACCAATGAAAGATATTCGGAAAGTGAAAGTAGAAATGTCAATGAATAATTCTGCAGAGGCTCAAACCAAAGTAAAATGCTTAACAGACTAGACAATACACAACCCAAAAGACTCTCAAGTTTTATCAAGCAGGCAGCTCGACCAGCCAGCAGCTCCAGCCTGTGGCTGGTCTGTGTCTTAAATACTGTCCATACACCATCCTCCAAAAACTATGTTTTGTGTCTTTTGAAAATTTCTAAACTTTTTAAACACTAGCTGCCGCAGGCAGCTCCACCAGCCACAGGCTGGTTGGTGTCTTGATTGTTCATACACCATCCTCCAAAAACTATGTTTTGTGTCTCTTCTAAATCATGCGCGGATCCAGAGGGGGGGACTGGGGGTCCGGACCCCCCCCCCCATTGAATTTGAAAATTTTACCTAAAAAAAGGTAATTTCGGGATTTGGGGGGGTTGGGGGGGGGTTGGACCCCCCCTCGTCTGTGACCAAAAAATACCATTTTCGTTGGACCCCCTCTCATGAAAATTTCTGGATCCGCGCATGTAAATAAACCAGCTCTTCTAAATACACCAGTCAGTGAATCACAAGTTTTATCAAGCAGGCAGCTCTTGGTGTCTTTACTGCCCAAACACCCGATGCACGACTTTTCCTTTCAGAAAATGTGTTTTGTCTGGGCATGGGGACATTTTCGACAAATGTAATTTTCCACGAAATGTCGCGGATTCCCAAACAACGCCTCCGCGACATTTCGTCGAAAATTACATTTGTCGAAAATGTCCCCATCATCAGCCCAGATCTTTAGCCTAACCCTAGTGGTTGGTGGCTCAAAATGTGAACCTATAGGCTAGTCTTCTACGGAATAAATGTAAAAATTTTGTGGTGAATATGTTTGAAGTTACAACATTTTCTACAAAACACATTTTCGACGAAATGTCGTGCATCGCCAAACACCATCCTCCAGAAACTATATATATATATATATATATATATATATGTTTTGTATCTTTTGAAAATTTCTAATTACATTAGCCACAGGCAGCTCGACCAGCCATGGTCGCTGGTCATTGGCTTTACTGTCCGTTCAGCAGTGATTTTTTTTCGCTATAAAACAGACTCCGGTTTTAGGAGTCGTTCCCAATGGCAAAAATTATCTTTTTTTCCCAAATGCATGGTTAAAAATTCCCAATCTGAGAAAGTTTCCCAATCAGGCTTACAACTGCAACCATAATTTAATTAAATATGTACTGTTATAAGCACCAATCAATCTGATATTTGTGACATTGCATAATGCTAATTTTCATGTGTCACAGTTATATGATGTTTACTTTTAGAAAACAAATCATGGTAACACTTATCATGATATTTTTACTGGTCTTAAGATTTTCTTAATTCATGGTAAAATTAGGCTGTTTTTCCCAATTGAACCGGTACTGGTACCGTTCCCAAAATGCTGAAAAAAATCACAGGAACTTCACCTTTCTCCAGAAACTATGTTTTGTGTCTTTTCTAAATACCACAGGCTGGTGGGTCGGGGTGTGGGTCCCTGTCTTTACTGTCCATACACCATCCTCCAGTGTTTTGTGTCTTTTCTAAATACACCAGCTGCTGCAGGCAGCTCAACCAGCCTGTGTCTTTACTGTCCATACACCATCTTCCAGAAACTATGTTTTATGTCTTTTCTAAATACGCCATCTGCTAGACCGCAATACCAGGGCTCCACCCTATTCAGTGTCTACCATACAGAGGAATCACCCATTGATTTTCTTTTTTTTTTATTAGTGGACCGATTTTCTTTTCCTTTTTTTTTGCGGCTCTTTTCAAGACTTTTGGGTTACAAATTGAAAAGGATGTTATGGTGATATTTTTCTTGAGGTGTTTCAAAAAAGTGAGATTCTGAAAAACACAGTTTCTGAAAGATTGTGTATGGGCAGCAGTTTGTTTTCCCATTCTCTCTCCGAAGTATCTGTGTTGTTTTTTTTCTGCCACATGCCGAACAAATACATAGAAAAGACACATACTAAGGAAGATGTCACATGTATGCATTCTGACATGAGCTTTGCTGTTGACTGGGACATTAAGCAACATTATAACATACAAAGAAAACCTGGTTAGACAAAACCAGAGGCACTGGGTAGATGCCTGAAGTATAGGATTGAGTACAGTAAGCAGTGGAAATGTACTATCTTTTTGTTTAAACAAGACTTCATTGATTGTGTAGCTGTGTTTATCCTGCTGCTGCAGCTTATCTAAGTCTCGACTTTAGCATGCATAAAATGTTTTCTCATGATATGGCTCTTATTAAAAAGGTTTCCTGTCTTTATTTCAGTAAATTAATATTATGGCCAATGGTTGGGAAGGATGGTTGAAAGATGCAAAGCTGATGGGGTACTCAGGACAGCTAGCTCATCAGTTTTGTGATTCATTGAGCAGTATTTTAGGTATGTATGTAACTTTTGTATACGTTTAAATACTTTTATAGCAGTTTAATAAAGAAACTTAAATCATTTTGTTAAGTTTGTAAAATAACACCTTTGAAAAACATACTGTCACCCTCAGGCTGTGAGAATTTGATAAATAGATGGGCTGCTAGAGTGTTGACCAGCCATTACACTTACATTTTCCAAACCAAGAATCACACATGCACATTGACAGAAACCACTCCAAATCAGACTCTTTCTTTGGTATTTCATTTATAATACATGTACCATTTTTTATCTATATTGGGAATAAACTGCAAAACTTCATGATTTTAAGCTTTGAAACTCAGTAGCAAGGGTTTGAATTTGATAAATGTAGAAATGTGATGTACCACTGATCATAGCTCTATGAAGTTTAAGTGTGTTGTTGAAATGTATTGATACAGTGTTTTCTGCATCTGCAAAATACACACTTTTATCATCACAGTGGCTGCTTACATGAGCTTTGTCTTCGAGGTTTGCGACAAAGAACAATTTAAACCAGGCTGCATATATATGAAATAATACAACTTATGAAGATTATGTTAAAAAAAAGTTGTGAAATTGATGTAGTCTGCATGAAGTGATGAAGATTGTGTTTGAAGATTGATTTATAAATATAAAAATATGCCTTCATCTCAAACACTTTCTTTATATGCATGATTTCTATTGTCTTTCAGCATAACCATGCTCAGAGGTAACCATGCTCAGAGGCAGGGGATGTAATCATCCATGACTCACTCCACAAACCAGAAAGCTTAAAGACGGATTATTGGTCTCTGATGATAAATCATGAAAAAATTTATCAACTGTATAAATGAAGAAGGACACCATAACAAGCACAGCTCAACCAAGTTTAAATTTTTCTGCTTCATAAATATTGGACTAGCCAAAGTCTGTGGGATGTAAATCACCAAAGCCAGCCAGTTGTCCTAGCTGATAAATGTAATAAACAGTACTGCTGATAAATTAATGCTGATATTTTTATGCTCAGTTGAATTAAGAATGAAAATGGTTTTATAATGTTAACCACAAAGCAAAGATCTTCTCTAGACACAGTCAGTGATTGTGAAAACAGAAATTAATAAAAGAACAGAGTGCAATATTGTCTGTTTCATGTGAAAACATCACAGCTACACCCTACATGTACACATTTAGTATTGATGTGCATGGTTATGTTTTACACCAGACCTCTTTCAAAGGGGCTAACAACCAAATAGATGCACCCAACAGGCTTTATAAGAATCACAAAGGATATGCATGGAATTTGGTATTTTACGGTACAGCAATGGCCTGGTGGTAGAGTAGCCAATTCCAGAGCTAGAGGTTCTGGGTTCCATACATTTGCAGGGCAGTGTCCTTGAGCTCTAAAAATATTTGAGCCCCGGCATGAGAAAACCGGTCTTTGGAGTTTCCGACAAGGTATGGCACAAACCTGTACAGTCACAGAAGCAGGCTAGAAGCTTGAAATTTCGGATTTAGGAAGAAGAGAAATTGTACTATCTGTGTAGCAAAAACAAAGGCTCTGATCAGCTTCTCAGTTACTGTGAAGCTGATCTGCGCCTTTGTTTTCATATAGGCAAAAATCTGGTTTTCTCACGATGCGGCTCATTTGTTGTATACTCAAAAATGGCTGGTCCTAACACCACATGACAGAAAATAATGATATTCTGCCATACAAAACTAAACCAACAAAAGGCTTTAAGAATAAGAATAATTGTTCTGTTTATAAAATATCTTGAGGGGGTGCTATAGCTTGGATGATAATGTCCGATTCATAATGAAATGGGCCTGACAATCATTCCCACAGACAGCACATTTCTTTCATGAAGATCAGGTTATAAAATAAACACACTAAAAAGCTATGTTCTGTCTACATAATAAAAAAATAAGATCACTTTAAAAGGGAAACATGGTGGCCTAGTGGTAGAGCATCGGGCTCTGAATCAAGAGGTCCTAGGTTAGATCCACACTTGATGTGCCATGTTTATGTCATTGAGCAACACATTAAATCCCAAGAGTACTGGTAAATATCCAGGGAGACGGGGCTTCGCCCTGACATGATTGAAACATTGTTGACTAGGACTTTCTGCACCCATAATAGCTCACCTGAGCCGTTAGGCTCACAGGATGAACTTTAAGTATAGCAATGATCGGGCGTCCTTGAGGACAATCCGGCATATAGCCAACTCCATGTGTACTTACACCTTCATATCAGTGATGAGCATACCAAATCTGATTGCTCATGCTTTAAACACTGAAATTGTTCTTATACACAAGTCATTTGTATCCACTGCCCCACTGGGGCCAGGGAATAGCAAGGCATTTAATTTTTCAGTTTTTGAAGCCCGGCTTAAAGCCCGGCATTGAGGGGTCAGATTTGTGGTAAAATCCCTGCTAAAAGCCCCCGCTCCCCAAAGGCTGCCAAAAATGTGGAACAACAGTTGGTAGTTGTTCTATTGAAAAAGAATATGAGAGAGGAGTTTGAATTTCTGCATGTAAATGTACAGGGTCATTCACTTTACATTAAATAAGGACCATAGAAGTAATAAAATGTTGAAATACAAGTATTATCTAATTTGAATTAATGTTCACGACTCTGTATTGGCGGGAAATTTTAAAAACCCTGGCTTATCCTTGGCACGGCCGAGATTCATTAGAGGTTAAAAACCAGCACTTTAGCCCCGCTGTGGCCCCGCTATCCCCTGCCCTAGGGGAGCCGGGGATACAAATGACTGGTGCATTAGGACTGGTGTTTCTGATACCCGTTGTTGGTTTTTGCCTAAACTCTGGATGAATCAGAGTATTTAAACTCCCGCAGCTTTGCTGCTTTTTCTTGTTTATTAGAAAAATGGTCAAACCTAATGCAGTTTCTTATCAAATTAGAAGGAATAGCATTTTGTAACGCTTGTGGTGACAAGTTATTTAATAAACATTTCCTGTGGTTATGTTTACATATGTGATCAGGCTTGAAGGCAAACTGCAGACCAATTTATATAATTTAATTTTATAGAATAGTTTAGTGAAGGAAGACGTAAATAACAAAGGTGGTCACTCATCTCCAAGTGTGTGCCGTTGACTTCTTTGATGGGTGGCGAGGCCAACTAGGTCTACTATCGGATTGCAATTCTGCATCAAAGGAACTGGTTACGACCCATTGACTCTAGATGTGCGCTATCTGCACTTTCTGGCAGCTTCACGGATTCTCTTTTCTTTCTATTCTTCGTAATGAGCTGTATATGTATAAAGAACGTCCTCTAAGTGCTACAATTCCTCGTTGAAGCCTAGACTATGTCTGCGACAAATTTAGCAGCATAAACATTTTCCAAACTGTAATTATGAATAAAAGTGAAAACTTAAAACAAAATAACACCTAAAATCACCAATCTCAGCATACTGTAAGTCGTAATTGGGCCTGTCCATGGGAAAACCAACAATTTGGGGTTCCGACCAAGTCTAACACAAACCAGGCTGTACAGTCACAGAAGCAGGCTAGAAGCTTGAAATTTCGGATTGAGAAGAAGAGAGATTGGACTATCCGTGTAGCGAAACCAAAGGCGCTGATCAGCTGTGCAGTTACTGCACAGCTGATCTGCGCCTTTGGTTTCGCATATGCAAATTGTTGGTTTTATGATGCAATGGCTCAATTATGATAAATTAAAATGCCAACAACAGCAATTTTCGGAAACCAAAAATCCTTTCTATATAATTAAGTTTGTCTATAAAATTAAAGTCACTGTTGCATTGTTTACTCATGGCATTTCGAGGACATTACTATATATTTAATGAATTTTCGTACTTCATGTCTGTGGATATAATGTCTGTGATAAACTTGTTTTCATCATATAAAATGAAATCAAGTTAAATACTTGACAACATAAAATGGCTGACATTCATTGGAGCTCATAATTTTCAGTTTCCAATCAACTTATATAGGTAAACATTATTCTGAAAAGGAAACCACCATAGGCATTGCAATACCATTTTGAGGACAGAAAAATGGGAGCGTTTCTTCTAAATACAGGTGTGTTGTTGTCCATAGTCAAAATTGAGTAACGTCACGGAACATTTTAGCATGTGTCATTATTATGCAAGTTCTTTGAATAAGCCCAACTTTCTTCTGATTATCGTACACATCGAGTCCACAGACAATAAAAATAAAATCACATTCGTTCGTTCTATAATCTTTCTTTATTACAGTGCAATAGCTTCCCAATGGCTGTCTGTCAAGGTATACAGTGTCGTCATAGACCGTATAACTGCATTATCGTAAAGGTTAATTTCATTCTATGTAACAAGTTCCTAGACATACCGAATAAAATAGAAATTGTATTCTGAATTTAAAAGAATCCTAGTATGGAGTGTATTCGAGGGAGAAATTGGACTCAAAATTTAATTTGAACTTTCAGTATTTTTTTTACAAAATCGATGGTTAATTACACGTTACATGCGTATAAGATATAACTATAATGTTATGCGACAGTCTGCATGCTTAGTTTTTAACCCAATCATGGTTGATAACTATGCTGCCTCCTTTAATTGCACTCCGCTGGGTCGGGCGTCAGACTCTTTGATGGCCCCCATTTAAAGCTAATTATTTTATGTGGTTGGGGCCGGAGCTTCTTGTCTTTTGCTTGGCCCACCGGGACTTAACTGGTGTTTTTCTCTTGCTCCGGAGTCGTAAATTATTTGGCGTCCAGGGATCTCCATCGTCGGGAAGCTCACTCAATCTGTGAGTCCTTGTTTTTATTCATCATGGTGGTTATCATGATTTATTTGTTTGTCCTTGATGATTCATTGACTAGTTCACCACGAAGACCGAAGAACTAACTTCTGAAGAAGCTGAGGGTGAGGTTAGGTACCTGTAAAATCGATTTACGCCCGCCAGTAGTTTTATATTACTGATCGTTCCAAGGCGACACTTCTTTCCCCTTTCTCAATAATATGTTCACTGCTCTTAAAGGATCTGTTTTTTTTCTGTGGTGGTTATTATTGTTTTATTTCTAGGTGTTAAAATTTTTGTGCTCTTTGCACCTTATGTATGTTTTCATATTTTAGTCAGATTTAGGTAACTGAGTGTCCACCTATTAGGAAAATAGCTGCTCATTCAGCTTACGATATGTATTCATGGTATAGGTGTTTGATTTTTAATTTAGTTTTTTCCCACCTCGGGTTTTGGAGTGGGAATCTTTTGCGCCTTTTCCTGATCGTTGCCTACTTGTACCTTTTCATTAAGTACGAGATACCCAGATCCAAATTAAGCCACTTGTTATAATAATAATTCCAAGTTAAGGGAAAAATTTCGAATCTGTATGGTTTGCACAGTTTATGGTTGCGGTACATCAATGTATGTTTCTAAGCTATGTACCTTTTTCTATTACATAACAAAACAAACATCGCAGTTTCCATATGCTGTATTTATTTAGCCTGTCAAAATCATAATGCTGTTTCAGGTATTTTAATCAACCATCTTTTACAGTCGTTTAATGCCATTAAGGTTCCCAAGAACAACCGATGGTTGTTAGAAGCAAATATTAGATATGGCACAATAAATGAACGCTTAAATCCTTGCTCTTGCCTGCAAGGAAACAGTATAGTTTCCGACTTAATTCAACTAAAGGTAAGTGTCCCCTGATAATCCAAAGAATCTTTAAATTACTTCCAATCCTTTGAGCAGCTGTAAATAGATTTCTAACGTGACAGCAACAATATTAGCCGTGTTTAGAATACTAAATTTAAATTCAAGACAGATCTGTCATTCATTTGTATTAAAATCAATCACATTTCATTTTATACACTGAAAACTTGTTTCTTATATCGAACGTCAACGGAATACCAAAATGCTTATGTTTTTGCAATGCTGTTTTATGACCAAAAAATTGAGTCTCAAAATTGAAAGGTAAGAGTAGACAACAGCGAAAGCAGACAGAAATTCCCACTCTAAAACCGGAAGTGGGGAAAAAAACTTAATTGACAATTAGGTACTTATACTAACAATCCGTGAACGACTTCTTGTGGAAAGACGTCAATCTATTTAACTTTATCAAACGTAAAATTGACATTTCCATCACGAAGTGTTATAAGGAAAAGAATGCGCAAACTTACAAGAAACGTCCAATATGACAACAGGTGCATGAAATACATGTACGAATAGAGACCACAAATTAAGCGATAGAAAGAAGCAAAAATAATTCCATTCTTCGTCGAATTGAAATATGTCGTGATTATTTTTAGATATGCAATTCGTCATACCTTTCGAGCAAATAATTGGATTGAAATACCTAAAATATCACATAGCTCTATTTATTGCAAAGATAAAGAGATACTGTGATGAAATTTGAATTGAAAAATAAAATGAAATACATATGTACGTGCACGCTTACGACGAATACAAGAAAAAGTTTGTGTATGGACTCAAACAAGGACAATCCGTAACGCTACGTAGCAATATGTCTCTAGTTAGAGTTTGAAAGCCACAGATCTTTAACAAGAGTAGGTTTATCTTTTTTATTCTTGTGCGTTATTCGGTTGCATTGAATGTCAAGTTAATCAACTTAAAGTTAAAACCTGCTCCAGTAATGAAGTGATTCTTACTTTTGAGCCGCGACGCGGTAGTTCCGACCAGTTTCGACACGCACCGTTCGGTGCAGTCACAGAAGACAGAAGCTTTAAATTGGGATTTATCGTACTATCTGTGTAGTGAAAACAAATGCGCTCATAAGATGTGCAGTTACTGCACAGCTTATCTGCGCCTTGGTGTTTGCATAGGCAAACCTTCGGATCTCTCACTATGCGGCTTAGAGGTTTGTAGGCAATAGCCAAATTCAGTTATGGTAGAAAATGCGTGCTCAGCCTACACATGTACACTGCGAGGTCGTGTTTAGAATTTTCAAATGATCCGCCGAAGTCACATCTGGCCATGTTTCCACCACTCAAAAACGAAGTCCTAGAAATCGAGAGAGAGTTTTAGGGAACAGCAAGAAAAATATAGTGAAGACAGCGGCGAGGTCTTGGTTCGCATTTTAAAACACTGCGATCTTACAAATAGCAGTATTAAATTAAACAATACATGTAATTAGCATTCATAGACTTGCTTTAGTGACGTCATAAAAACTGCAGGACAGGCTCATAGCAAAGAAACAATGAGGGCCGTTAGTAAGTCTGTCCATGAGATTTATCAACCCAATCTACAATCACAAAAATAAGTCACATAGTCGACACAGGTGAAGTACTGATCTGGGTTGTGATTTCAAATTTTATTGTACAATCTCTGTTTATATTTTCTTTCCTTTAATGCCCGGAAGTACAAATGAAAAAGGAACATTTCGTGAATAAGGGAACTGATTTCTATGTCTGTTTCATTGGAACATACATGAAGGATACATAAACCTGCCATAATAAAAGCCAGAGACTTACAAATGAAATAATGAAAGCCCTTAAAACATTAGTACATTCGACCCCTTCTTAAACGTTTGAGTCTTTGTAAGAATATGGTGGGTCACCGAGATTGTGATTCAAACTTGCGAAATATGACATTGAATTCGTCGCAAGCGTGCATGTACATATTTATTTCATTTTATTTTTCAATTCAAATTTCATCACAGTATCTAATTATCTTTGCAATTAATAGAACTAGGTGCTATTTTAGGCATTTCAAGACCCTCGATCGCCTTTCAAATAATCCAATTATTTGCGCGAAAGACATGACAAATTGCATGGCATGTCAATGTATAATCCCGACGATGGACGAAATTAGTATATTTTTTTTCCTCCTTTCTATCGCTTTTTTTTTTTTTTTTTTTTTTTTTTTTTTTCATCTGCTAGTCGTATTCCATGCACCTGTTGTCATATTGGACGTTTCTTATAATTTTGTGCATTCTTTTCCTTATAAAACTTCTTGAATTGAAATGTCACCTTTACGTTTGCAACAGATAGATGGACGTCTTTCCACAAGAAGTCGTTCACAGATCTCAATTTTTTATCCTAAAACGGCATTGCAAAACATGAATTTGGTTCTTGACGTAAGAAACAAGATTGAAATGTGATTGATTTTGATACAATTGAATAACAGGTCTGTCTTGAATTTAAATTTAGTATTCTAATCAAGACTAATATTATCGTTGTCACGTTAGAAATCTTTTTACAAGTTCATAAAGAACTGGAAGTAATTTACACGTTCTTTAGATTTTCAAGGGACACTCACCTTTAGTTGAATTAAGTCGGAAATTATACAGTTTCTTTTGCAGGCAAGCTCAAGGGCTTATGCGTTTTAGCTCACCTGAGCCGAAGGCTCACAGGTGAGCTTATAGTATAGTAGTCGAGCCGGCGTCCGTCCGTCCGTGCGTCCGTCCGTCCGTGCGTCCGTGCGTTCACATTTTCAAACTTGAATATCTCTTAAGACAACAAGGCCAATCGCGATCAAATTTTATCTAAAGCATCATTGAGGAGGGGGAAAGGTTGCATTAGGTTTTGGACTAGGTCCAATCAGAACTCTGGTTTTCCATGGCAACAGATAGCTCCCATTGAGTTATAATGGGGAAAATGTTGTGGCCAATCTAGCAACTTCATTTTTGGTTGGATCTTCTTCATTCTTGGGAATAACAAGGACAACCATAACATCTCGGATGAGTTCGAATCTCGGCTAGGTTCGACCTCAGATTGCGGAGTTAGCTGCCCTTGAGCGTCTGGAAAAATCCCCATAGACTTATAATGGGAAAAATGTTGTGAACACTCCAGCGCCATTTTTTTCAGTGGATCTTCTTCATTCTTGCAAGTAACAAGGACAATTATAATATCTCGGATGGGTTCGAATTTCAGCTAGATCCGACCTCTGACTGTGGAGTTGGCTGCCCTTGTGTGTTTGAAAAATCATTATTTTGTGTTATGGCCACTCTAGAGCCTTCAATTTTGATCAGACCTTCTTCATACTTGGAAGTAACAAGGATAGCTATAACATCTCGGATGAGTTCGATTTCAGCCAGATCCGACCCTTGTCTGCAGAGTTATCTGCCCTTGACTGTGTGAACAATCAATATTTAGTGTTGTGGCCACTCTAACACATTCCTTTTTATTCGGATCTTCTTTATTCTTGGAAGTAACAAGGACATCTATAACATCTCAAATGAGTTCGAATTTCGACCAGATCTGACTCTGACTGTGGAGTTATCTGCCCTTGAGTGTTTGAAAAATCAATATTTTGTGTTGTGGCCACTCTAGCATCTTTGTTTTTCAGTGGATCTTCTTCATTCTTGCATGTAACAATGACAACTACAATATCTCGGATGAGTTCGAATTTCGACCAGATCCGACCTCTGACCGCGGAGTTATCTACCCTTGAGTGTTTGAAAAATCAATATTTTGTGTTGTGGCCACTCTGGCATCTTTGTTTTTCAGTGGATCTTCGTCATTCTTGCAGGTAACAAGGATAACTACAATATCTCGAATGAGTTCGAATTTAGGCCAGATCTGACCTCTGACTGCAGAGTTATCTGCCCTTGAGTGTTTGAAAAATCAATATTTTGTATTCTGGCCACTCTTTCGCCTTCAATTTTGATCGGATCTTCTTCATTCTTGGAAGTAACAAGGACAACCATAAAATCTTGGATGAGTTCGGATTTGAGCCAGATTCAGCCCTGGACTGCGGAGTAAGCTGCCCTTGAATGTTTAAAAAATCTTTTTTTAGTGTTGTGGCCACTCCAGCATCTTCAATTTTGATCAGATCTTCAAAAAAATAAAATAATAAAAAAAAAAAAACTTTGTCCAGTGACTGTCCTTGTTGACTCTCAGGTGAGCAATCGTTGCCCTTGGGCTACTTGTTTATTGTGTTATTTATCTAATATTTGCTTCTAACAACTTTCGGTTTTCCCTGGGAACCTTTTTGACATTACATGACGGTATAAGACGATTCAAATACCTGAAATAGCATTTCGTTACCCAAAATTTCGCAATATAGTCCATACTATCCCCCTTTCAATATTTTTACTGCTTCAAAAGGATCAAACTTTAAATTTTATTTATTATAATGTTGACATGCTAAATAAATACAGTATATAGAAACTGCGATTTTTGTTTCTGCGAATTTTGCTTTGTAATGCAATAGAAACATAATTATATTAATGACAACAACAAAACGCATGAAGCCACTGAAAGTTTAAATTAAATCTGAGTCCAATTTCTCCCTCGACTACTATCTTTGCTGGCATTGCTTTAAATTCAGAATACAATTTCTATTTTATGGGATATGTCTGGGAATTTGTTTCATAAAAAGAAATAAACCTTTACGACAGTGCAGTTATACGGTCTATAACGACACTGTATACCGTGACAGAAAGTCATTGGGAAGCTATTGCACTCTAATAAAGTAGGACCATAGAACGCACAAATGAGACTTGAATTATATTACGTGTAAATAGCGAATATACAAAAATCCTCGCGGAAAAAATATGCTGAAATATTTCATGACGTTGCTCGAATACAGTTGAGTATACATCAACATTCCTGTGTTAAGAAGAACACGCTTCCGTTGTTCTGCTTTTTAAAATGTATTTATTGATTGGAAAAGTAAAAATATATATTTATTTCAATGCATTCAGTAATTTAGTATTCCACAAAAGAGTTTATACATGTATGAATTTTATCAGTTTACCGCAGAAATTATATCCATAAAACATGAGATTTATCAAAGTGTTCTCAGTACAAAAATGGTATGTCCTAGAAATGCCATTGAAACCAGTGTAGCTGTGGCTGTAATTCTATAGCTAAACTTAATTATATAGAAGGCATTGTTGGCTTCTTAAAATTACTACTGTTGACTGTCAGCATGTTTTTTTCCTGAGTTATTTTCTTTAAAGTTTTCAGCGTGTTTAAAAGTAATAAGAACAATTATATCAAAGACGCGAAATTTGGAGAAAAACACAGTCTAGGCTTAAACAAAAATATATGACTCAAATGGCGTTGTTTATAATAAATAAATATGTTTTCTCATTACAACTGTTGCTTTATGTCCCAGTCAACAGCTATGGTGCCCTTTATTGGACTTTTGTCAACATTTGACTGTCATGACATCCAAAATGGACTTTAATAATATAACTATGCAAGTAAACAACTAAGGCTTATATTAAGATTTATATATCTATATTATATCTAAATTATAATTTTGTTTTGACTAAACCTGTTTTCCTGGTCAGGGTCAGAAACTCCAAGCGGTTTACCAGAAATCAGATGGTCGGCCAGTGGGTTATAACCTTTGCCTGGATGCACAAGCAGCCCATCTATATCTCAGGGCCGCATCCTCTACAGCCCATATTCCCACCCTTTAACCAGTTAAATACTTTTTGAATTTTATCTTCAAGCAAGACCAAATAAATATATCGGAAACAACCAAATACAATGATCAGGAAAAGGCGCAATCAGAAAGAAATTCCCACTCCAAAAACCGAGATGGGAAAAACTAAATTGACAAATAGGTGCTTATACTTAGAAAACATATCGTAAGCCGAGTGAGCAGCTATTTCCAAATAGGCGGCCAATCAGTTACACAAACTTAAATTAAAATATGAAAACGCACAAAAGGTTCAAAAAGCACAAAAATCGACTCCAAAACATAAAACAGATGGTACAACAACAGCATTATCGCCTTGGAACGATCAGTAATATACAATTACTGGGGGCGGCTTACACCGGTTTTACAGGCGCCCAACCTTAATGTTTAAGAATGTTTTGAGTATGAAGATTTTTACGTTTAGAGACATCTTCTCAACGATGTTTTCATTATTTGACTCCGTTTAGGTATGTGTCTTTGATTTAGACTTCCCTTGTGTAAATTTATGAAATTGCAGTATATCTATCTGGGTATCGTCGCCGGTTTATTAAGGGTCACTGATGAGGGTTCAGTACCCGAAATTGCGCAATAGGGCCCATACTAGCTCACTTGGAATGTTTTCACTGATTCCAGAGGATCAGACGTTTATACCTTATTCAAAAAAAAATGTCACAGAAAAAAACACCAATTTCAGAATAAAGTAAATTGTAATTATGAAAAATCAAAATGCCAACAACAGCAATTTTCGGAAACCAAAACTCCCTTCTATATAATTAAGTTTGTCTATATAATTAAAGTCATTGTTACATTGTTTACACATGGCATTTCTAGGACATTACTATCTATTTGCATTACGAAAACACTCCCATGGAATCTACAGAAAAATATTTTGGTTGTAAAAACAAAAATTTTCACTGGAAAAATTTTGATATTTTTCTTATTTTTGCTCAAAACATAGATTGTGGGGACACGTTAGAACCGCCTCGCCGAGTTTCTAACGAGTACCCACAATCTATGTTTTGGAGCAAAAATAAGAAAAATAGGTATACCCCAGCGTACCCCAGTTTTCTATATAAAAGTGGGTTCAAGGGGGTATACATTACACGGACATGTTTTCCTGATGATGAAATTTCGTACTTTATGTCTGTGGATATAATGTCTGTGATTTTTTTTCATCATATAAATTGAAATCAAGTTAGGTACTGACTGACATTCATTGCAGCTCATAAGTTTCGTTTTTCCATTCAACGTATATACAATTAACATTATTCTGGAAAGGAAACCCCCATAAGCATTGCAATACCCTTCAGAGTAATTTTCTTTGAAAGTAGAAAAAGGGGAGCTTTTCTTCAAAATACGACGGTTGAGATTTAAGATCGTAGACTTTTGTCGCTGATTTTATATTACTGCATTTATCCAATATTTGATGCATTATTATAGAGAAGCAAAGTCTCCTAGTTTCCTGTTTAAGATAGTTTTCAAGAAATATTGCACAGTGTTCCTTAAAATGGTCTCCATAGCAACCTAGGTTTCGCTACCCGGGGCACGTCGTATTTTGAATAATTCTGAAGCTTTAAGACTCTGAAGAATATACCAATAATTGCCATATTTTAGACCAAAATTTGAGCTTTATCAAATCGAGGCATCGTAGTATCATGGTGTTATCTTTATGTAAATTTTAAGCATTATGTGAAGTATTTATTTTGTTACTGGAGAAAATAAATGGTGAGGCGTGACTGAAAAATGACTTTAACGGACAACGTCGCAACAAGAGCAATGCTACCATCTTATGTTTGATTAGCAATAGGGTCCCCAGAAACGTTCAAAATGATAGTGATTTGATGTACCGTTGTATAACAGATACTGCAGTGGTATTTAAATGGCATGTGAGATGTCAGATGAACGCACTTTCAACTTTACACGATGAGAAATGTGCATGCCATACAATCAATTTACAATTGCCATAGCCATCATTCTTATTTCACAACACGGATATGCATAATACACGTAAAATAGGGTGCAATAGCTAAAGGTAGGGCATGTTGTTTGATTCAAAAACAGACGTTTTAATACCTGTATTTATTGAAATTTGACGTAATTTCGACGTCACCGTTTCCACGGCGTGCCCCGGGTGATGGAGGGTCATTGTGTTTAATTCAATGTTGTTCTGCATCCATATTGAGTAGAAGTGTGTTTGATATCTCATATGATAGGTAAAGGATTGTATTTTTAGATGATATAATTTTGATGTCTATGTTACAAATATCTGAACTTTTATGAAGAAAGTCTACGAACTTAAATCCCAACCCACATACAGGTGTTGAGTTGTCCATAGTCAAAATTGAGTAATAAACCCAACTTTTCTCTGGTTATTGTACACATCTACACACAATAAAATTCAAATCACATTTGTTTATTCTATGGTCCTTCTTTATGAGAGTGCAATAGCTTCCCAATGACGCATTATCGTAAAGGTTTATTTCTTTTTATGAAACAAATTCCCAGACATACCCAATAAAATAGAAATTGTATTCTGAATTCAAAAGAAACCCAGTAAAGAGTGTGAGAAATTGGATTCAAGATTGAATTTAAGACTTCAGTTTTTCCATATATACTGAACAAAAAAAGAAACGCAACAATTATAATTCACTAAATTTTGAGCAAACTATGATACAATTTGAAATCATTTCATTTTCTGTTTCTGCATTAGATATCAGGCTTCAGAATGCAAGAAAACGATTTTCATTTTGATTCGTACTTACGGCGTTATTCGATGTCTACCATGGGCATGCTGAAAGTAGTAAACCACACAGTGCGCATGGACGAGCCTTAAAATAATGGTACGGCGGACCCCGTGGCCGAGCGGTTAAGAACGCTGTTTCTTTTAAAATCACTCGATCATCTCACCGCTGTGACTGGTGTGGGTTCGAGCCCCGCTCTGGCCACATGTGAGACAAGCCAAGTTCTGCTTGCGGGTGTGTCAGGTGGTTTTTCTCGGGGTTCTCCCGTTTTCGACCCACCTACTGATTGACCCGTCTCATATGAGCTGAAATAATCTTGAAAGGGACGTAAAACTGAATTAAAAAAAAATAAATAAAATAAAATAATGGTACGATTTAAATCAGCTATAAACACCCATTCAAAATCACAATGTACCACTCAGAAGATAACTCACACAATAAAGAAATTAAATGAATAAAATGGAAATTATCCCCCTTTCAATTAAACATATAGGGATTTTTGATGGTTTTAATTACGAGCTTGTGTGTCGTTGAACTTTATTTCTTTTTCATGCATTTAATTTGGGAGCAGCTGACATTGTTTCTTGGTGATTTGGAGTTTCAAAAGTGTGCGCATGCGCAGAACAAATCTTTTCCGATTTGCATTGTTTAAGACGACAAAGAATTCTCATTCAATTTTTATCGAATTGAAAATCAGTTTTTTCATGATGTACCCTAATTTCCCATGAAAGGGAATCATACAGCAACAGACCTGAAATAATCAACGTTTTACCCTTAAACTCGAAAATCCCTGGTGGCCTATTGTTGCGTTTCTTTTTTTGTTCTGTATATTAAGCCAACGAGGGGTGCTCTTTAATTCTTGTCATCGACTCGTTTTCTCCTAAATCAGAATCTGTACCAGAAGAAAGATAATAATTATTGGTAATTATAAGTAGGTTGTTTGCGATATTGAAGACACCAAGCATTTTAAGATAGTGCGATTAATCATTGCAAACCGAGTCTCTTATGACACTGCAAATACCTACTTTAAACTGTCTAAATAGACAGTATAACGTTTGAATTAAAATGGTAAGAAGAACGGTTTAATACTTGTGGGGTCTCCATAACCTTGCTAACATACTGGTGAAAAGTTATTTTCCTAAAACAGAAATGGCTTTTTACGAGAACTGTAAACATAGCACTACGCGTGTTAGCTATGAAACTGAAAGTGAAGTTTCAGAGCCTCATTATTTCATGTCACGTTATGACTGATCCAAACTGTAAACGCTGCTAAATACCAAGATTTTAACTAATTCCATTGGAATAAGTTTTGGATTCTTTATCCTCTTAAACATGATTTATGAGTAGTAACATTTTGGAAGATAACACAACATTCCTTTGGAAGAGGTGTCCATTCCACAATGTTATCATGTTTTGACGCCACTACAACTTCCCAAAATCTATTTACTTGGTAATTTTAAGAAGCTCTTTGATAGACATTTGTTTTCTTTCATAAAATTTTACTGGGCGGCTATTACGATTGAGATGGACAACTCTCCTAGAAACTGTTCGATTTTTAGTTAATATCCATTTAGACCATTTTAGACACAATTAAGATAACATTTAATTTGAGAGATGCACCATACAATCTGAAAATATTGTGAGGCGTTACCTGTACAGTGAATTAAAATGGCGTACATTAGAAATATCAGACGTCATAAAACAGGGGCAATAATTCTATAAGGTTAAAGTAAATACATTCCACAAACTAAATGTTTTCCCTGTTGTTTATGTGAATGGCAAGTTTGTGAGTAAAATGAAAGTTGGCACGTATATACTGTTGTGAATGTTATAACATGTTCTATACCAGTGATTGGAATTACGTGTACATACCGTAAATGATCTGCAGAACAACGCAGTGTTATTACTATACCCTGTTTTATAATGTGATTACTATATGACCCTGTATTAGAGAGCAATAATTTTGATACTAATCTTATCATTCACCACATATAAACATCATCCTCACTGATAGTCCACGGAAAAGTAATTAAACAAATGCCAAGTACCAAAGAACACCCCTCTTACATGTTACTGTGTGGATACATACTTGTAATATTTTCATCTACACGTGGTTTATGGTTCAATTTGTAAGAGATACCCTGATTCCCATTAAACATCTCACTAATGTCTTGTTATAATACAATTTCCAACTTGATAAAGGGCAAGTCGTTCATGGTGTTTGGTTTGTCACTTTTGATGGTTGCGGTATAAACAATGACTGTATGTTTTCAGCGTGTAACAAAACAGGAATCGCCGTTTCTACAGGCTGGATATGCTTAGCATGTCAAAATCATGCTGCTATTTCAGGTATTTGAATCATCTTTTACAGTCGTTTAATGCCGTAAAGTTCCTAGAAAAAATCGACGTTTGTTAGAAGCAAATATTAATTAGATATGACACAATAAAAAGAACGCCTAAGCCCTTGAGCTTGCCTGTAAAAGAAACAGTATAGTTTCCGACTTAATCCAACTAAAGGTAAGTGTCTCCTGAAAAGCCAAAGAGCCTGTAAATTACTTCCAATCCTGTATGTAGCTGTAAATAGATTTCTAACGTGACAGCAACAGTATTAGCCGTATTTAGAATAGTTACTAAATTTGAATTCAAGACGGACCTGTCATTCATTTGTATTAAAATCAATCACATTTTATTTTATGAACTACAAACTTGTTTCTTATGTCAACCGACAACGGAATACCCAAATGCATATTGTATTTGCAATGTTGTTTTATGACCAAATTTGACTTGCAATATTTAAAGGTAAAATTAGGCAACGATCAGGAAATGGCGCAATCAGAAAGAAATTTCCACTCCAAAAACCGAGGTAGGAAAACCTTAATTGAAAATAAGGTGCTTATACTAAGAAAGCATATCGTTAATCCATGAACGACTTCTTGTGGAAAGACGTCCATCTACTTAACTGTATTTAACTGTATCAAAAGTCTTTTTCTTTCTTTTTTTTTTTTTTTTTTTTTTTTTTTTTTTCTTCTTTTTTTTTTTTTTTTTTTTTTTTTCATTTTAACACTTTAACTGTAAAACTCTTTATTTGTAAGATCCCAGTGTCATCTCTAAACCATTCCTGTTGCTCCCTAACTATTCTTTCTCGACTTGAATTCTAGGACTTGGTGTGACAGTGGTGGAAATGTGACCTAGTGGGACTTCTGCGCTTTATTTAAAAGAGTTCTAATCGATAACTCGCAGTGTACTTGCGTGGGTTGAGCACACATTTTATACCATACCTGAATTTGACCATTATACTGTATTTGTCATTACTGCAGCTGGCGTTGTGCCTTGTGGCGGCCCTAAAAAGTCTCCACGTACATCATCCATAGTGCAGATTATATTCTTCTTTCTGTCCTTTGAGGTCAGTAAAGATATTCAGAGTGTTCAAAACGCTTACATTTAGAAACAAACTTCTAAGCAATGTTTTAATTACTTGATCCCGTTTCGGAATGTGTCTTTGATTTTGACTTCACGTATAATATCTCGAAATTGCAGCACTATAGTCTGGCTTTCATTGCCGGTTTAAAAAAGGCTACTGATGAGGGTTCATTGCCCGAAATTGCGCAATATATAATCCAATTTTGTAAACATGTCATGTTTTTTGTACTTTTAAATATCGACTAATGCTCGAAAACGGGCGTGCAGGTGAGCTAACGAAATTAGACGCGTAGTACCGGAGATTTTCGGAAGTCCGTTATACGTAAGTTAAGACTTTATTTAAAGAGGGTATCACTTAGCATATATCCATGTACATATACAAATGAGAATATGTGCAATATCTATCTTCCATGAGGCACTCGTGAGGTAAATATGCGTATTAAATCATGTGCGTTTTCTACATTGATTCCCAGTTAAACACTAACCGTCTGGTTACGAGTCCGTCGTGCATTACAACATATTGTACAGGTATGGGGATGGGGACTGAGGTTCGAAACCAATATGCATTTATTTATTTTTTATCTTCTGAATTATTATTATTATTATTATTTTTTTTTTTTTTTTTTTTTTTTTTTTTTTTTTTTTTTTTTTTATTCTCTCACAAAATTATAACTTCGATTTTAATATATAATTTATACATAACTAGTAAGCAAATATAAATGTAGTTATTCAGTTTCTGTATTAACAAGGATGATGTGTGCATACATGTATACATGTACGTGGTACTTGTATTATGGACCAGTCTTTCGTATCCCCGGTATAACGGGGACAATGTGGGACTGAAGTGCCAGGACTAAACACTGGACGAGTCCCGGCAGTACCGGAGATTTGCCTTTTATTGTCAGCCTAAGGGACTTTATCACAAATATGACCCCGCAGTGCCGGGCTTTTAGCGGGGTTTTAAAATTGAAAAGTTAAAAGCGCCGCTATTTCCCGGTTCCTTTAGGGGCCGTGGATATAAATGACTGGTGCATTACATGTACATGTACATGTACGTTTTACTTGTGTACATGTAATTTATTTTAGTAAAACACTCATTTTGCTTTCCAAATCGACCTATCCCATATCCAGTGTTATTCACATCATTCTGCGAAGTGGAACACAGGGCGACATAACATTTAAACATATCAGCAAAGAATATATACGAGTCTTGTAGGAAAGAAGCGAGAAAAAGCGGCATGTCCATATCCTTGAAGACTGAGTGGCTACAACGGACATAGATAAGCTGGTTAACCTGGACTCCGATACACATCGGGACCTCGCTCCTCTTCGGGACCTCGCTCCTATGGAGAGGTCTAACGGAATACCGATTGAAATATTCCGTCAAGAACGGACACAGCTCATGAGAGGGGTCAATAGGCGTAGAATCTGGAGAGTTTTGCGGGACATAATTATTACAAAATAAACACAGGCAATAATGTACTAATAAGAGGAAAAAATCTAAAAAAAAAAAAAAAAAAAAAAAAAAAAAAAAAGAGGAAAAAATGGGATTCGAACGCCTCGATACCTAAATACTTTGATCCACGGTCAAACTATCACGACAATGACTTCAGCGTTAACTTATTTTGAAGTCTAAATGTATTTAGCATAAAAGGGAAAACTCTTGATTCTCCGGAAAAAGGCGTACACTTTCCGGATTGCTATTTATAACATGTTTACCTATTTCGGCGCTGTAAAGGGAATGTGCGACCTATTGACATGACAATAAACATTGCGCGGATTATAGCCCATACTATCTCCCTTTGAATGTTTTACTGCTTCCAAAGGATCAAACCATTATATTTTTTGCTATTACTGCAGCTGGCGTTGCGCCATGTGGCGGCCCTAAAAAGTCTCCCCGTACATCATCCATAGTGCAGATTATATTTTTCTTTCGGTCCTTTGAGATCAGTAAAGATATCCAGAGTGTTCAAAACACTTACGTTTAGAAACATACTTCTAGGCAATGTTTTAATTACTTGATCCCGTTTCGGAATGTGTCTTTGATTTGAGTTCTCGTATAATTTATCGAAATTGCAGCACTATAGTCTGGCTTTCGTTGCAGGTTTAAAGAGGGCTACTGATGAGGGTCCATAACCCGAAACTGCGCAATATAGTCATACTATCTCCCTTTGAATGTTTTACTACTTCCAAAGGATCAAACCATTAAATTTTATTTATAGGGAAAACAATGCTCAAACTTATAAGAAACGTCCAATATAACAACAAATGCAATATAATAATGCATGGAATGCGAATAGCAGAGGAGGCAATAAATTAAGCGATAGAAAGAAGCAAAAAATAATTCCATTCTAATTCTGCTCTTAAAGGATCTCAGTTTTAATTTTTATTCGTCGAATTGAACTATGTCGAGATTATTTTCAGACACGCAATGTGTCATACATTTCGAGCAAATAATTGGATTATTTGAAAGGTGATCTCGAAATACTTAAAATAACACCTAGCTCTATTTATTGCAAGAGATTGAAAAATGGAATGCATGCATGCTTGCGACGAATTCAAGGTTAAGTAATGACTGGGGCCGATTTGACTAGGGTCCGATTTGTCTAGGTGCCGAAGTCGTAGTGGTGCCGAAGTGTCACTCGGTGACTTATTTTTAGTGGAGTTAGATTGGGTAGCCATATGGCGATCTCGTAGACAGATTAAGTTGCGGCCCTCAATTTTTCTTTGCTATCAGTCTGGCATACAGTTGTAATTAAGTCTTTAAATAAAAATTAAAAGTGATATCTTTTAAGAGCGGTGAACACATTAAATCATAAATAAGAAAGGGGATGGGCCATACCGCGGTTTCGACTATTAAAGTCTCGTCAGTGACCCTTTAGATTTGGCAACATGTAGTCCAAGAGAATTACCGAAATTTTGCAACTTTCAACTGTAGAACTGTTTATTTGTGTTTTGCAGGCGTACCAAGACCCCGCCATGTCATCTCTTTACCGTTCCTATTGCTCCCTAACTATTCTGTTTCGAATTCTAAGAATTAGTGTGAGAGTGGTGGAAAGAGTCGTAATCAAGAACTTACAGTGTAACACACATTTTATACTATAGCTAAATTTGACTATTGCCTACAAACCTGTAACAAAAGTGAGAGGCACTTCAATTAACCTTAAGTTAATAGGAAGCCGTATAACGCACAAAGTAAACTGAACCAATTTTTGACGAAGAACTGTGATTTTCAAAGAAATTAAAAAGAAACTTATAAATCCTTTTTAGTCTCAACCATAAATTATAAAATATAAACGCTTGATCCTTCGGAAGCAGTGAAAACATTCAAAGGGAGGTAGTATGTATTGTTTTACGCAAAATATAAAAAGATGTTTTTCCATATATGACATAAATCTAATGCTTCAAACAACAACTTGACTTTTTAAACGTTTTTAGGGTAAAACATGCAAAAAAAAACTGATTTTCATTTCCATTACGAAAACTTGCCCATGCAATATACATAGATTTTTTCAGCTGTAAAAATTGAAAATTTCATCGGAAAATTTTTGATATTTTTCTTATTTTTGCTCAAAACATAGATTGTGGGTACACGTTAGAACCGCCTCGCCGAGGCGGTTCTAACGAGTACCCACAATCTATGTTTTAGAGCAAAAATAAGAAAAATAGGTATACCCCTGCATACCCCAGTTTTGCTATATAAAAGTGGGGTTCAAGGGGGTATACATTGCACGGACATGTTTTCCTGATGGATTAAAATTGAATGAGAAATTTTTGGTTTGGTGTCTACAATAATGCAAATCGGGAGATTTGTTCTGCGAAGCTGCGAAAACGCACACTTTTAAACCTCCAAATAATCAAGAAACAATGCCAGCTGCTCCCTCTAAAATTCATAAAAAGTTTCACGACAAACAAGCTCGTAATTAAAACCATCAAAATCCCTATGTTTAATTGAAAGGGTGATATTTTATATTTTACTCATCTTATTTCATTAACATGTGAGTCATCTGCTACTGGTACTTGGTGATTTTGAATGGGGGTTTATAGCCAATTTAAATCGTGTCTTTATTTTAATGCTTGCGCATGCGCACTGTATGTTTTACTACTTTCAGCATGCCTGAATTGATGCAGTTACTGAACAATGTCCACATATTGATTGTTTATTTTGAAAGAAATGGTAGCTTATTGCATGAAATCTTCAATTAACACTCTTATAGTTTATTTCTAGGTGTGTCCCCCCTAGACCCAGCATGTCTTTTCGCCAGTTTATGTGTTTTGCACATTCACACATTATATCAAAGTGGCATCATGGGTCTAGGGGGTAACAGCAGTTCGAAAATGTATAATTTCCTGAAATTTTCCTTGAGCTCAAATAAAGACAGTTGTTATAGACCATTTTATAGACATCAACTGTAGATTATAAACATTCTCGGTCGTACTTCTTGTCGGGTGAGTATATTCATGTTCTGGAGATACAGTTATATACAAAAGTAAATTTGCTTCCATTCTAAGTGTATTACATTAATGCTTAGAAATGGGAATTTACAAACTACTGGTAAAATTGACATAAATTGTGTTATTGACTTTCAAAGTATGCAAAAACACATTAATTAATAAAGAGCTAGGCATTTTCGTCTTTCAAAGTTACATATTTGTCAATTAGGGAGTATCCCAATCTAATGCAGATCTAAACCTTCGGATGCAAGTAGAGCGCGTCAGTGTTCAAGAAACTCATTGACTGGATTTGCGCTATCTGTTCTTTCTTTCTGTTTCACGGATTCTCTTTTCTTTCTTTTCTTCGTAATGAACTGCTCCTTTACATTACAAAGGTACATGTACATGTATACAGGTAAAAACCACAAATTATGAAATGCCAACATAGCAATTTTTGGAAACCAATATCACTTTCTATATAATTAAGGTTGGCTATATAATTAAAGTCAGTGTTATACTGTTTTCTCATGGATTTTCTATGATGTTACATAGTGTGTCGAACACACTGCAAATAAACAAACAGGCGGTAAAGAACCATAGCATTTAAATGGCTCATTGCCTACGTGTAAATCTTGTCATATTTCATATTTAAGCTCACCTGAGCCGTAAGGCTCACAAGGTGAGCTTATAGGATGGCCATGATCCGGCGTCCGTCCGTCGTCCGTCCGTCCGTCGGCGCCTTCGTCACCATTTTCAAAGATCTTCTCCTCTAAAACCGCTTGGCCAATAAAGCCAATTATTATATAACTATAAATAGACAGTATTTCAGACAATGCTTTCAGCCCATTGCATATTTTGTCATATTCTATGACCTGGGTTTTTTCCCATTGAATATATGTTACTAAATTTAGAACTCTCTCTGTCATTGGAAATGTACATTGATTACTGTCAAGCAGTAATGCCGATGAAGTACAAATGATGTTTGTTACTGTTTAGTATATTTAAATTGAGATTTTATGTCCCAATGAACATTTTTCAGTCATGCTGGGACTATATGTAAACTGTATACACTTATTCATTTACAGATAAAAATACTTATTCTAAAATTATTTTTATATCATGTTTGTATAAAAAGAGTTATATAATAAAACAATTGTTGACTATTGAGTCATTGAATATGATGTGATATCCGACATAGGCTACCAATATTGACCTCGGCTTCGCCTCGGTCAATATTGGTAGTCTATGTCGGATATCACATCATATTCAATGACTCAATAGTCAATAATTGTATAATATTATATGAAGCATCTATAGGAAGGGGGAACCACTGTGTATATAAATAATCCAGGTCACATGACCAAGATGGCCGCCATGCCCATATATGGTAAAAACCCTTCAAAAATCTTCTTCTGCAGAACCCAAAGGCCTGGGATCTTGAAACTTGGCATGTTGCATAAGGGACTCAAGTTTCTTTAATGTGTATATAAATCATGACCCTGTGATGACCTTGACCTATTTTACGGCATGGTCAACATAGGTTGCCAATGCATTTGAATGGGGAACACTTTTAAAATGTCATTTAAAGTGACAGTCTTGCAGCAAATGGGCAGTAGAACTGAATATTAATGATTCTGAAAAAAATGGACCCCAGGGGCTCATATGCCCTAACCCCGGGACATATATACATGTATACTATTCCATAATATTCAAACATCTCCTCTGAAACCGCTTGGCCAATCAAAGCCAAATTTTATGTGAGGCATGTTTAGGATGGGGTAACCAATGTATATATAAATGATCCAGGTCACATGACCAAGATGGCCGCCATGCTCATATATGGCAAAAAAACCTTCAAAAATCTTCTTCTCCGGAACCGGTTGACTTGGCATGAAGTATCTATGTCTCAAGAACCACAATGTATATAAACATCATGATCCTGTGATGACGTTGACCTATTTTACGGCAAGGTCAAAATAGGTCGCCGATGCATTTGAATGGGGAAAACTTTTGAAATGCCATTTAAAGTGAAAGTCTTGCAGGAAATGCACAGTAGGACTGAATATTAATGATTCTGAAAAAGATTGGTCCCCAGGAGCTCATATGCCCCCACCCTGTGGCTGTATACATGTATATTTCCATAATATTCAAACATCTTCTCCTCTGAAATCACTAAGCCAAATTTTATGTGGAGCATCTATAGGATGGGGTAACCAATGTGTATATAAATAATCCAGGTCACATGACCAAGATGGCCGCCATACCAATATAAGGTAAAAGCCCTTCAAAAATCTTCTCTGGAACCGGTGGACCGATTTCAAAGAAACTTAGCATGAAGCATCAATGGCTAAAGTACTACAGCGTGTATATAAATCATGTCCCTGTGGTGACCTTGACCTATTTGACGACAAGTTCAACATAGATTGTCAATACATTTGAATGGGGAAAACTGTTAACATGTCATTTGAAGGGATTAAATAAAATGAAAAATTGGCAAATGGACAGAATATTGATTATTCTGAAAACAAAGGGCCCAAGGGCTTCATCTGCCCCTGCACTGGGGCTAAATACCATAATTTTCGAACATGTTTATTGGCATATGTAGCAGATCTCAGGTGAGCGTTTACAGGACCATTGGTCCTCTGGTTATTAATGTTGGTAGCCAAAGCTTACGAATAAGTATGATACATGTCTGTTCAAATAACGTCGAAATACACATCGGCTAATGAAGTCATACGTTAAACAAGTAACCCAAGGGCAACAATCGCTCGCCTGAGAGTCAAAACAAGCGGTTACAGAGATCTTTGAAAAGCATGTATGGGCTACAGATGGGCCAAGATCAAGAGATGACCTTGACCTTAATTAATCACATACCTTCACTCACTCCATCAGTTCTCTTCATCTACATGTACCACTTTTTAGGTCTCAGGCTGCAACAGTTTTCAAAAAATACACTTGTTGTAGCCATAGCGGATCTGAAGATGATCCGGATCAAAATAATTTTCAAAAGAATTTTACATTAACATAAAACAAGATTTTTTTAAAACGAACTTGGCCACTTGACTCTTGATTCAACTATGTTTCATTCCATCGGCCAATGATCGTGGATAATGACGTCAACATCTTGTTCACGTCAATGGTTCCCGGCTCATATACAGAAACACGATGGAAAAAGCTTTCTTTTACACACAGCGGTTCGCCGAATTTCTCGAAAATGAAAGGTACCATGTAAGTTAACTTTCGATATTGGTTGCTTATATTTTCCCCAATTATTTTCTGTCATTTTGACGAAGTTTCCGTCCTAAAATCGAATATTACGACATACTTAATTAGAAACTTTGAAATGGTATCATTGTAGTTACTCCGAATCACGTTTAACCGCATACTGTCATTTTATGCTCTCAAAGGACTTGTATTGTTTGATGTTTGTAACTAAAGGTATATTTTTACATTCTAGGTATTTATATTATGAAATTAAGTGTAAACTATGAAATAATCTGCGTTTTTAACAAGCATCATATACTATTCCGACGTTATTCAGATCACCCATGGAAAATCGTGTGTTTGGTGGGGGTGGGGTTGAGCAAACATGGCTATGGGAAAATGACGCCGAAAAAGGCACATGTTTTGGTCCTCGGAATATTTCATAAGGTTCACTGTATGACTACATGCAAAGAATTTGAAGAATAAACCCATCAGTGGTGATATATTATCCATGATTCGGATTACCTCCAACTGATCCGCATTGGCTTCAATTATACATATACTTTCACGCTCCAGTGGTCACAGTCGCGTGCTTGATCAAAAATGAAAAGCATTACAGATGATGAGGAACAAAATTGGCTTCAAGATAATACTAAGTTTATTATACTCAAATCATTCATATGCGCATGCGCAGCAATTTTCATGAACTTGATCCGGAATGGGTAGAATAATTGTACATTGTTTTCACTTTTTCCCATGTAAAAGCATGTTTCCAAATTGACCTTGCTGTAAAATAAGTCAAGGTCACCCAATGGTCATCATTTGATCAAACTACAATGAGCTAGAGTCCTAAATGCTACATACCAAGTTTCGCGAAAATCGACTTCTGGAGAAGAAGATTTTGAGTGGTCTTAAACATATATGGGCGTGGTGGCCATCTTGATCATGTGACGAGAATTTCGCAATCACATTTTTGTTCCCACTACCCATGAAGGTCCCCCATAAAATTTGGATTTCATTGGCCAAACAGTTTCAGAGAAGATCTTTGAAAATGTCAACGCACGCACGAACGCATGAGCCTTCAGCTCAGGTGAGCTAAAATGTGCGTCAATAACGTTTCTATTTATGATTAGCATGTCTAGTGTCATAAACTTCACAACAAACTTCTCGATCGGAAGATTCTCGACAAAGTTCAGCCCTACACGTTTAGCGGATGTAAATGCATAGAAAACCATGTTTGGCGTTATACTTACGAGCAATGCGGCGTTAAACCAAAGGGCGTAACACACTTTCCTTATTTGGGAGTTGCGTAGGAAGGAAGTATTAGGAATAAATTTCATTTTATCTAAAATGTCTGAGTTCGCATCCTAACGACTTAGTTAAGGGATATAGAAATGCGTTTAGAACCAAGTTATACGGTTTCTTTGAACTTAACTTACAAAACATGCAATTTGTGTCAACGATAAATTCCAGACGTTTTTTTTTTTTTTTTTTTTTTTTTTTTTTTTTTTTGTCATTTTATTTATTATCAGTTTTCGCCTAATTGATTTGATGATCCTAGCATATTTAAAGGATTGTTTGTCTACAACCGATGTTGCAGTCATCTATGACGTGGTCACGGTTATTATGTTCTTGCGGACCTATAAAACGCATCATTTTACATCTATAACATTTGCTTCAAGTGTTTGTAAGCTAAATGTCGAGTATGATTGCGTCAAAAACGGTATAAGGCAAATACGTTTTTGGTTTCTTTTTCGATTGCGGAAAATGAATGACAAACGATTGCGACACCTTGAGTAGCTTTTAAAAGTTCTATACATAGAATATTTCGTACATGAAGCACATGATATTCTTTTTGACTTTGTAGATCATTTGCTGCCCAATTCCATAAATTGCGGCAACTATTGCTACCGATTTTCGCGACTTTTTTCCGAATCCTGTAACGATGAATTGTAGGACAGAATCTATAGTTAGAACAAAGAAGCCTCCCCGTACATCATCCATAGCCCAGATTATATTTTCCTTTTGGTCCTTTGAGATCAGCGAGGGTATTCTGAGAAATCAGAAATTCATTATCGGTTTAAATTCATTTTCTAACCAACATTTTGTATATTTTGGTCGGTTTGGATAATACTAGTCTTTGTATTGACTATCCTGTTGAAAGTTGCAAAATTACACTATTTCCCTTTGGCTCCATTTTGCCAAATCTAAAGGGTCACTGAAGAGGCTTAAGTAGCCGAAACCTCGGTATGGCCCATAACTGTTCTCATTAATATGCACACTGCTCTTAAAGGATCTCCGCTTTATTTTTATTTACCGATAAGTGCTTTTTGCTTTTAATTATGGGTGGTCTAACATTAAACTGGTGAAACTCGTGCTACGTGTCCTCAGTGTCTCACGTGTAGCAGTACTTGTGTGCCAGTTGGTTAGCAGCTGTAATGGGTGACGTCAAATAGCACACCAATTTTTAAAGGTAAAAAATCGTTATTTTTATGCAATCTAAATTCTGATTTGCAGTTTTAATTTTTATGATATAGAACGTATTGTACATGTCACGCTTGTTGAAACATGCGTTTTGTCCCTTTCGATTGTTTAACACAATTATGACTGGAAAAGAATTTATTAGAAACATCCGTCTTGCTGTGCGATAATGGAATCGGTAATTGACCGTCTCAACGATATGTCAGTCGCAATAAGACTTGCTATATTCGAGGAAAAACCTTGAATTCGTACAGTTGAACTTACTCGTAGATTTAAATGAAACGCTTGTTTAAACACAGCGCGTTGCTCATTTAACTTTGTGAGTTTTGTATATATAATTGGTCGCTAAGATTCCGAATTGTTTTCAAATGTTATTTCTAAGAAGGAAAACACGCGGCACTTATTTTTAGTAAAACAGGAAATGATTGTTTTTATTTGTAGGTGGGTGCATATAAGAATGGTTCATTGACGTACGTATTGCAACTCTTAAAGATATTTTGGTTTTAATCTTTGTGACTTAATATCAAGTAATTACTTTTCATTTTGAGAGGGTGGCCCCTTTTGTTGAAAACCATTCTTCCTCTTCTAGGCTTTGAAACAACAACAAATAATTTGAAGCACTTATATACGGAATAAAAGTAAACAAAATTAAATAACCTTATACCGAAATTGCATATTAATTGATTGTTTGCACAATAGTGTAATGAGATCGATGAAGAAATAAATTTTATGATTACTAAAAATGCACATTTTTGTACGGTTTCGTTTACTGTGAATGTTCTTTTAATAGTGACGCTTCCGTCGTGTTCATTTGGAAAACTTTTAAACACGCCTTTGTGTAAAAGGTTGTCTATTTCGCAAACTTCTTGCACCGAAAATGTCAAGGTTTGTGTCGAGACGAATGCAGCATAATTTACAGAAAACTTAAAACATTAAAAATCGGTCGCAATATTTTATACGGAGTAAACATCAAGTGTTATTGCATAGCGCCATCATCTAAGTGTGAAGCCGTAAAAGCGTTCGATAAACAGAGCATGCGGCTTCAAAATGTCAACAAGAGGAATGAGCTCTCATTGAAAAAGTAAACTAGGTTGTCAATCATCTGACAAAGCAAGGACAGCTGCCCTGATAATCGAGTACCTGTGTGTCGTTGATTATTCATTACATCACAAAAACATGTCCGTGTAATGTATACCCCCTTGATCCCCACTTTTATATAGCAAAACTGGGGTATGCAGGGGTATACCTTTTTCCTCTTATTTTTGTCCAAAACATAGATTGTGGGTACTCGTTAGAAGCACTTCGGCGAGACGGTGCTAACGTGTACCCAGAATCAATGTTTTGAGCAAATATAAAAATTATCAAATTTTTCAGCTGAAAATCTTCAATTTTTAAAGCTAAAAGTATGTGTTTATTGCATGGGCATGTTTTGTAATGTATCTCATCAGCGTTGTTTGTTCAAACTCCACTCAGATAAAGTCGGTCCATCCGATTACTGCTGCCGCGTGCATGATATGTTCTCCGGCCCCAATGTACTCTCATTTTTGCCCCCAACTCTTACGTACCTCTCGTGGTGCACCTATCTTGCACTGCTGGCTTGGTTGCTCATACAATACAAGAAAGGCACGCGACTAAATTCGATCGTTCCTAGCCAAAGCAACTGGTTCCCAGCAATGGTGTTCAACAAAACTAGAGAAAAATGGTGTGAATTCATAGCGCGAATATTCTTGAAATAAAAGTTCGCATTCAATTAGAAAATTATTTTTGGAGATTTATTTACATTTGACGTCATTTCCGGGCAACGTAATGTACACAACGCCATCAGAGGTTAAGCACGGTACAAAGCGACGTTACCGGTTAAATGGGTGGACCCTCAGGTTGGGGGGTTTCCTGTCTCCATTGAACAGAAATGATTGATTCTATTTATGATCTCGAATCGAATGAAATAATCTTGAAAGGGACGTAAACAAAATTTATAAGTGGAGTGGAAAAACACAATTGTAATGACGATAATGTTTTTTAGATTTATTTATTTATTCTTGAAACAATTTTTTGAACTGTGAATTATCGCAATTGTCGGTAATGTAAATCAATTAGTTTTAAAATTGTACGAAAATATTTAAAAATAAAATAAAAAAAAAAGTAATAGTATGGAGACTAGTAATGGTGGATGGCTACTGAAAGTTCCTCTTGATCTTCATGCATTGTGATAAAATTTTGGTGATGCCTTTTATTGTATTTTTCCCGGCTGATGATTTGGTTAGGATTCAAAGATTATTTGTATCAATTTTTGAACCTTCTATTCTTCTTAACTATTTATATAAACAGCAAAAATGCACTAAACATATTATTGTCGCTATATTTACAAAGAGCAGTACGAAACTCATATTTTTCTAGTGCTACAAAATTTCATGCTATATAAATAACAAATGATCTAAGTCGCAAGTTAACAAGATAAGCAATGACCTAGATGTATCAAATCAAATCAAATCAAATAGTTTATTTCCTCAGGTCACAATATTTATGACAACAAGAGGGGCAATAATAAACATTGAAAAACATATATGGCGGCACTTGCACGTTCGAAGATCGAACTCATATAGAGGGCAACAGGAAGAAAACTATTTACAAAAACTATAGAGATAAGGAGGGCGCGATCCTTACTGAGCTGCCGTATTTAAAGCAATGGGTCTTGATTTTGGTGGCTTAAACCTGAATTTATTGTTATCCGCAATTATTTACTGGACTGTAACCTATTGTGGTGTATTTTAGGTCAAAAAGATGGGTCATAATTGGCACGAGTAAAACGTGGGTTTATCGAAAAGATTAGTTGTGTATTCGGGATAAGTTGCAAAATTATTCAATTTTAAAGGAATTATTTCTAATTTAGACGGATTTACTGATTTAACAAATTCGATCTTCGAACGAGCATGAAACATTAGATATATACTGGATATGTAGATATTATTTTTCTCATAGTTGTACGTAAGTAATAGAAACAGCATTTTATAGCGTTTGTGTTAATGTCACTGGATTTCATTTGGTACATTATTTATAGGTTTGGGTTTACGTCCCACAAACATCTAAGGTTACATGGAGACTTGACTTCGATAAGTCGCATCTGGTAGGCCAGGGAAGCCCGGGATTGAACCCGAGACCCTCGGGATTTGCGAATGACTGCCACTACGTCACGGAGGCTTATTTGTACTTTTATATAACAGTGAAATATACATTTACGCTGTGTATGTTAATTTGGGCGAAACCCCATTTTTTAATCTGAACAATAGAGACACAGGATGAGTGCGTTCTCAAACGAGCATATCGATGTATGTTTGACGGTTTGTGTCTCGCACTGGCTCTAAGGTTAGGTATGCCCACAACAGTGCACATCAACATGACATATAATAGTGACATATACATGTGAGTCGATTTGGGCGTTGCAACTCTCGTGAATACGAGCAATAGTCTAGGGGCACAAGATGGGTGCATTTATCAGCATACGATGCGTCTGACGGTTTGTGTCACACTGGCTTCGAAGTTGGAATGCTCACAATATATCGAATTATAACATATAATGTGACTTGCAGAGAGAATGGGCTATACAAAACAGTCATAATATGTGAATCAAATAGTATTTTGTTTTACTGTTTTCATTATGATATCGATAAAGGCACAAAGTTTGGTCAAATTAGTTTCGTTTTTACTGTTCATTAAAGAATGGAATTTCAATGTATTCGGTCTTCTGTAAAAATAGGGTTTGATATACTGTCCTCTCTGGGTGGTAAGAGAATTACAGGTTAATACGTAATGGTACTCATCACCGATTCCATTATTACATAATCTGCAGATGCGTTGATTTAGGGGGATGCTCGACCATCTCCCTATTTCTATCGGCAGGCGGTGATTTCTAGTTCTAAATGCGGTGAGAATTCGACATTTATAATTTGATAAAGTCGTAAAGTATGGATTTATTTCGAATGTGTCCTTAAAAATTCTGTAGTTAAGTCCGCTGGATGATTTCTCTACAAGAGAATTCCAATTCTGTGTATACTGGTCTTTGACTTTTTGCTTAAAGGAAAGTTTAAACCAGTTGGTATTTATTTCATTAGGGGATTCCCATACATTTCCGTATCCGTTAGTGATGATGAGATTCTTAATATTATCTAACCACTTTGTTTTTAGTTTACGTTGTTCATTCAGGCTATGAATTATTAAATACATATTACTTGACAAACTATTATTTTCGTTTTTAACTAGTTTAGTCCAAAATGATACTAATCTGCTTTTAATGTCGATTTCTATGGGGTAAATACCGAGTTCGCCATAGATCATGAAAGAAGGTGTTGATTTCTTTAAGTTTAGTATATGTTTAAGAAACTTTAGTTGTACTTTTTCAATTTGGTTTAAGTTTCCAAACCCCCATATTTCGCATCCGTACAATAGTATAGGTTTTATTGTCTTATTAAAAAGTTCTATTTGCATATGAATGGGTAGGTTTAGCACTCGTATTTTTCGTAATAATGAGAAGAGTGCGATATTAGCTTGGTCTGCAATATGTTTTTTCGTTCTAAAAAAAGTGCCCGTTCTTGTTACAAAAATGCCAAGATATTTGTATTCGTTTACTATTTGCAATTCGTTACCTTTAAAGTAAAATTTAAGATTGTTTGGTACTCTGCCCCCCGAAAATATCATAACTTTAGTTTTTGATATATTTACTGTTAGTTTCCAGTCGTCACAATATTTCTCAAAGACGTTTAATGCGAACTGTAAATTTTCTTTTGTATTTCCAAATATTACTGTATCGTCTGCAAATAGCAGGACAATAATCTTTAAAAATACATATATATCTTCTTCATCTGTTTCACAAGACACTCCAGGCACTTGGTTTATATTGAAATATCCCCGTAAATCGTTCAGGTAAATGGAAAATAAAAGTGGCGATAGGTTTTCACCTTGTCTTACACCCGTTTGGCATGGAAAGAAGGCGGACATACCTTCAGCAGTTTTGACTCTAGATTTAATGTTTTTGTACATATTCGTTATAAAATTATAGCATTTCCCATTTATATTAGTATTGAGCAGTTTTTCCCATAACCCGTTTCTCCACACCGTGTCGAACGCTTGTTTAAAATCAATAAATGCGCAAAAAAGCTTTGATTTGTTCGATTTGGCAATATCAATTAGGCTTTGGAGTATAAATAAGTTATCGGACGTTGAATACCCTTTTCGAAATCCCGCTTGTTCTGAATGCAATAATTCATTTTCTTCGACGTATTTTGTTATTCGTGTATTCAAAATTGACGTGAAAAGTTTTCCAAAACAGCTTAATATGGTAATTGGCCGGTAATTTTCCGGATGTTTTATGTTTCCTTTATTTTTGAAAATAGGCAGAATGTCGCCTAATGACCAACTATCAGGCACATATCCTGTATCAAAAATTATGTTAAATAATTTAACATAAATTGGAGCCATTACATGAATAGTAGTTTTAATATGTTCATTCAGGATGTTGTCGTTGCCATGACTTTTATTATTCTTTAGGTTTTTTACAGCTGTATAAATTTCGGTTTCGGTAATGTGCTGATTTATTTCATTATTAATATTATTTTTATTTCCATTATTCTCATTATTTAAGTTCATGTAGTTTTCGTTCTCATTTTCTTTATTAATTCGTTTGAAATGTTCGTAAAGATCTTCCAGTGGGCATTTGCATTGTTTGTTATCGTTTATCGAGTTAATAATTTTCCAGAATTCCCTGGGTTTTGCGCTTTTAAGATTTTTCAGTTTCAGAATTGTACTATTTTTATGTGACCTCACAGTTTTTGCCAGGACTTGCTTGTATGTTTTGCTTATTGATTTTAACTTCTCTTTGTAGTATGTCGTTTTATATTTATTATACAGTTTTCTGGCAATATGGTATGAATTCCGTGCAGACCTACATTCGCTGTTAAACCATTTCTTATTTTCTTGCAATATTTTCTTGCTTTTTGTTTGACCTTTGTATCCAAATGAGCGCTTAGCTGCCGACGAGAAAAGGTTTTCGATTTGAGAAACGATATTATTTATGGATTCGGGGCTTATCGAATTTCCCTGTGTTAAAACGTCTAGAGCCGAAGTTATCTTAAGAACTTCGCCATAATCTAGATTTAAACAAAATGCTTCCTTTTTGTCGTCGTTCCAAAGTCTTGGTTGCGGGGGGTCAGGTGTGCCGTTTTGTCTGCTGTCGTTACTGAGTGGTTCATATATTGTCTTAATCGATGCTGAAATAGGACAGTGGGCATCAGAATACAAACTATTAAAATCATGTATCGTCAGGGTCGTTAACAATCCTAAATTATGGGCAGTTGAAATCATATAGTCCACCGTGCTTCTATTTTTACATGTCAATTTTGAGGCGCCGTTATTTAATCTGCCATTTAGTATAAACATGTTGTTATTCTTCAGAAGTCAATTAGCTGGTATCCATACGCATTAGTAGCAGGATCAGTGTTCTGCCGATTTAATGGAATATTGTTTGATTTAAACAATTGCAATATTTCGTCCCTTTCTCTGTGCAAGTCATCATTTCCACACATGTCAAAAATAAATTCATCATAATCAACAAAATCGTTCAATGTCGCTGTTCTTGAGTTGAAATCTCCACATAGGAGGACATGTTTTGAATTCAAGCAAAAGCGATCAAATTCCCTTTGCAATTCAAGATATGGATCCGGATGCTTGAATCTTGAACCAACTGGAGGTATATAGACAATGCCGCAGATTAAATCTTCACTAGTTTTCAGGATAGTTTTAGAAATGGAGAACCATAGAACTAGCTTGCTTTCGTTTTTCATAATATGAATATAAGAGCTTAGTTCGTTACGAACAAATAGGGCTATGCCACCGGATCTATATCTTGAAATTTGCTTTCTGTTTTTCGTGAAAAGTTCATACCCACTAATTGAAACTGAATCAATATCGTCAAGTTTTGTTTCTTGTAAACCAATGCAATCATATTTGGATAAATAGTCAACAAAGTCCGGACAGTTGAGTTTAGATCTTAGTCCGCATGTGTTTAACGACAAGATATTCAAATGTTTACTATTTGTAAGTTGTTTACGATATAGTGCATCGGCACTGTGTGAACATGAATGAGTTACATAATCAGGTGTATTTCTGTCGCCCTCGTCGCATCGCTACGCTTCGGTTGACTGCTGGCTTGCCGTGACGTCATTGTGTTTATCAGCTGATATACGAGGGTCGTTCCCCAAAGGCATGGCCTCTGGAGTTCGCACAAGTTCGACTGACGATTGTGGCGATATCGGCATTGTTCGTTCATTGCTTGACCCCAGGGGAGGGTCACACTGTTGGTACTCCGTTTCCATCTCAGTGTTTTCGTCTGTCGGGTTTCCCTGGTCCCGTTCGTGATTATCGATCTGTTGTTTTTTCACCGTCATGTCCCCATCTGCTGGGGAAGAGGCCTTATGCTTTCGTGAGGTGCTACGATCTGAATCATAGCCGTCATTAGATAAACATGAGAACTTGTTCGATGTTTCGATACTGAAATCTATCATCCGTCTGAGTGGTTCAGATTCACGAGCACGACTCCAGGGCGGGAAATTTCCAGACGGTCCCCGCTGGCCGTACTTGGGTCTCGCGCCGTTTTCTATTGGTCCATTGTATTTATATTTCGAGTTCTGGAAGGTCCTTGTGTAGTGCACATTTCGAGATTCATTTTGTGTTTGATTTATACTATTTCTGGGCCGGTTTGCCGTGTTTGATTCCGTTTCAGCATCATTATCTGTTGACGGTTTAAACTGAACGTTATTTATGTAGAGCCTATCTTTTACAAGCCGCACATTGTTTTCAGGATTGGACCTCGCACGTTTCATTTCAGGATATAAACGTTTGCGTTTTTCTTCTATGGCCCTCGGAAATTGCTCCCTAACCCCGAACGGTTTACCAATGAGAGTTTTTGAAGCTTGGTGTCTCACATATTCCCTATCCTTGAAACGTTCGAACTTAGCCACAATGGGCCTTGGGACATTTTCATAATTTTGGTTTTTGTTATTTTCGTTGTGATTCAGTCTGTGTACTCTATGGAATTGGATTGGCCTATTTATGTGCATTTCATTATTTAGGAAATCTCGTAAGGTCAACTCGGCATCTTCAGCGGTGTCACCCTCGGAATATTCTGGCTCTTGGATTCCGACGAATATAAGGTTGTCCCTCATGCTTCGACATTGTAGGTCAGTTATTTCGGTTTCGAATTTTTGTAACTTGGGTTGTATGGTAGATTGATTTTTTTCGAGGTTTTCGACCCTTTCGCACAACTGTTCAATCACTGTTTCGGTCGACTTTTGGTTTGAAACTGCCTCATCACAAATATCACTAAATGTGTTGATAGAATAGTCGTAATCATTCATTTTGCGGTTTAATGACGAAAGATCGTCTTGTATGTTACTCACACTAATCGTAGCTTTGGTAACTTCGTGCTTAACAGCATTCATATTTTTGACTTGTTGTTCTATGTTCGTTATTCTTAGGTTTTGGTTTTGTAGAGTGGTATCTAAATTTCGCCAGTTTATGGTCTGTGTGCTCATATGACTTTCGATTTGCCCGAGTCTGTTCATCATATGCAAGGCCCACGTGGGTGCTGTGTCGCTATTTGGGGCCGGGGCCATGCTTGGAATTCCCGGGGGAACTGTATTAGGAACTATATTAGGAATTACGACACCACGGTTTCCAGTCATTGTAGTATTCATTGTAGTATTCATCATATTGTTCATGGTATTTGTAGGATTCATTGTAGTAGCACAAACCACATAACCTTGACCACTGGACTGTGTCGTGGTCATGTTTACATTCTCCGTCGGCACAGGCACACATTTATAATGGGAGGAATTACACATGTTCTGTTGGTTATTGTTATAAAGTACATTTCTAGTTTGGTTTAATATGCTTGACATAGGAACAAACTCCGCTGCTTCAGCCGACAACAACTCTGGGCTCGACGGCGGCGGTGGTAATGAAAAATTGATGGGTGGAGAAGGCATACCTGGAATGCCACCTTGTCTATCTTGTCCATTTCCACCAAAATGTCCACAATTTTCCATGATTTATTGTCACAACAATGTCACAATCCCTTCTAAACTAGATTTATAAAGAAAATTGAGTCCTTTCCGTGTTTTAAAGTCAAATTTTTCAAATTTTATTGGCTTCGATGTAAAACGTGTACCGCCATAATTCACGCATGCGCATCAAAAATCCACTTTATGAATTGATCTCCGATTCTATTTAATCTCTTACTACAGAATAAATATTTCTTATAACTACGAAAAAGCTTAGAAACCAAATTAATATTTCCCTTTCATTGCAAACGTCAGGATTCCCATATTTTACACAAGCTAATTAAATGAGCCGCAGCATGGGAAAACAAAGAATCTCCATAGGCGAAAACAAAGGCGCAGATCAGCTTCGCGGTAACCGCGAAGCTGATCAGCGCCTTTGTTTTCGCTACACAGATAGTACAATACCTCTTCTACTTAACTCCAAAATTTTAAGCTTCTAGCTCTTTTCTGTGACTGTACAGCCTGATTTGTGCCATACCTGTTCGGAAACCACATTGTTGGTTTTCTCGCAAGACGGCTCAAATAAAAGGGTCGCTGGTGGTAAGTATGACGAAACAAAAACATCTGTTATCTTATGGCCTGTGTTATAACATTCGGTTAATCGATAAGTCGAATTTGGAACTCATCATAACAACTGAGTGTCCGTTTTCAATAAGTTTTTGGCACGCCTACTGAGACCATTTTATGCATGTACGTTATACTAGACGTCGCGCCGTCATGCAGAAAAGTCGACATAATGATTTATGAATGTACGTGTAACATGCTTATTTGTGAAGGCCTTCTGTTCAAAATTCAACAAAATACTCCTTTTGAAATACACAATCCGATAAATGTTGAATTTATGTATTGCTGCGTCGCATTTTAGCGTGGTACCGATTTTCGTGGCGACTTTGTCTAAAAACCAGACTATAAACTTGTAACAACGGTCTGCACTACCGAGCATTCAGTTAAACATATTTCGGTAATTATTCCGTAGAATTTAACGCGGATGCATTCTGCGTTTTTACAAATGATTTCTGGATTTGGCGCATATTTGTATCCTTAAATGCGTGGACTAGAACGATCTAAGATAAAGCGTTTAACGTATGTCATAACCTGTAAACTTTGCGTTTCTAAGAACAATTATCTGTGAAAATCTCAGTTTCCATGGCAATCAATTTAGTTAATGTTGCGCATCGCATCATTTTAATTTATAGTCACACATGTATATAAACAAATACACTTGGAGTTCAGTATGTTCTTAAACGTTACCGAATATCAGCACTAAGCGTGGTGACCCCTTTTTTATTTGCTCAGCGCAAAGAAAAACATTATAAAGAAGCTTCTAAATATAAATAAGAAAACATTATTAAGCCGTTGAAATTACCTTTAGGGTTGGTATAATCATTAAGCGCCATGATTTCTCGATGATACATATTTTGATATAGGCGTTCCTTGAACTGTATTGCCGTGATTTTCAATATTTCTTGCACTATAAGACAGTGATGTCTTGATGTAGACAGCCAATGTTTTGAATTCATTCTAGTTGGTTGTCTGTTGCTTGGACCATCGATGTTTTTCTTTTGCTCCAAATTTCTCCAACATAATGAAGATGTGCGTGTCTAAGAAGACACTGCTTATTCTATTTTTTCGCGCGATTTAGACACAATTATGAAAATGTCCACGAAGTTGCCCAGTGGTTGAAGCATGTGGCAGCAAAAGAACATTTTGTCGATCTACAATGAACGCACTATCGTATTCAGATTACCAATTATAGAACAAAATCTCGTGCGTAGAGGGTAACTGACAATGTTGTTATACTATCATCTAATTTAGAGAAGGGATATCCTCTTTCAAATTTTTGTTGTTGTTAAAATAAGTGCTTACAATGCCTATGTATCTTAAATTTACGACTGATTTTACATTCAATATCATGTAATATAGACGGTAACTTTCGTTATGCTTCGGACCATATTTCGTAATATGAATGTACATGTAGTACATACAGGCAATACAGAATCAAGTTACCTTCACCTATGTTTAAGATAAACAAACTGCTTACATGATGTAAGTGCTTTTACTTTTAGAATAATTGTCAATACGGGGTCAAAATGATATAATTTCTGGTTTCTAAGTTCACACGACGTCCTTACTACGTCCCCGCTCGTTACTAGGTTCTTCACGTTTCTATTATGTATGGTCCTCACTATGCGCTTACCAAGCTCATCCCGTTTATACCACGTTCACGTAACGCGCGTACTACGCTTTCAGCACGTTCTTACTGTTTATGTATTATAATATTAAATTGTGTTCAGTTCAAGAACGAGTACTGAACCTCCATCCTCAACGCTGCTAATAGTCTGCTTTTTCATCATCATCATCATCATCATCATCATCATCATCATCATCATCATCATCATCATCATCCATTTTCATAGCCCATTGCTAGGGGCGCACCCAGCAAGATCTCATACTATACTTACTATGCGAGTGCACCGAGTAGGTTTTGGTGCCTATTGAAGGAAAGCGAATTGCAAGAGTACTTGCAAGAGTCAATTAAAACAAAAATTAATAAAACGCGGAGGAAGTGGTAAGAACCTGGAGTGAACGTGGTATGAACTTACAGATGACGTGTTGGGAACCGCAAGGGCGTAATAAGAACGCAGTGAAGTCTTCTGTGACGTGGTATGGACGTACGAGACGCGTGGTAGGGTCTTTCGAGAACCTGATGGACACAGCGCGGGCGAAGTGAGGTCTTGATGGTCTGCAACAGGTTCGTATACCACGTCCACGGAGATCTTTCTACGTTTGCACTGCGTTCTAACTACGTCTTATAAGTTCATTCTACGTCCTTACCACATCCTTACTGCGTTCTTATTCCGTCCCGTCCTCGCTACTTTTCTTTTGACCATGTTCGAAATTTGACCAAGACCTCCACGTCCAATAAGATCTCGCTACGTCCTTACTACGTTCCTACCACGTCCTACAAGACCGTACCGCGTCCTTACGGCGTCCTTAATTTTAGGACGTAGTAAGGACGTGGTGAGAACGAGGTCCAGTGTAGACGTAACATTAGACATTGAAAACACAATTAAATTAGTTATCTAAATACAAAAAGAAATAGTGCATCGGGGATTTCAATACATAAGATTCTAATCTGTCTGTTTCATAGTTGCCGACTAAATGGGGCCTTTCAAGCAGCCAAATCTTTGGTGTGTAATTACTTTTTAAGACGATAATCGATGTCTTTCTCGTATGTTTTTCATTACAGTTCTACTTCTATCGAAGAAATTAGCTTCAAACTTGTAAAGCGAACGAAAAGGCTAACTGCCTTCAAGGAATGAAATATACTAACGATTTGAATGCAATATAGAAGTTACCAAAACGGCGAAAGACTTGGCAAGAAAATATATATACTAACTTTAACGAAAAAGTAGGCATTGATCAGGAACTGGCGCAATCAGGAAGAAAAAAGAGCAGGGAAAAATAAATTGGCAAGCAGATACTTAAATTAACTGAATATAACGTAATCCCAGTGAGCAGCTATTTCCCAATAGGCGACCACTCAGTTACCCGAACTAAATATATGAAAACGTACATACTCTTTATGAGGTGTATGGAGTATCTGGCAGATTCAGAATTAGAACTACAACTTACAGAAGTATCGCATTTAATTTAGAAGAGTCAGAAATATAAAATAACTGGCGGGCTTAAACCCCCTCTGCTTCTGCAGTGGTTCACAACATGTAGTTAGTTGTTCGGTCCTCGCGGTGAATCTCAATGTATCATCAAGGACAAACAAATAAATTATAATAAACACCATTTTGAATCAGAAACGAGGACCCGCAGATACAATGGGCTGCCTAGCGACTGGAGATCCCGGAGTGCAAAACAACATCACTGTAGATCTGCAGGATACCTTAATTCGCCACTTAAGTATGTTTAACTGTCATATATAGCAGAGACATTGACAAGGGCTAGGTGAGACGTGCGAACATACAGCCTATTCGTGCATATCACTTTAATCTAATCATAACTTACGAACATGCGGATACAAATCTCTGCGTCACTTTTGCAAAATGACTGACTTAATTTATCTTGTAGATAATCTTAACTACAAAATATTTAGGGAGAGTCAATGACGGAAATGACAAAATTTGTCAACAGGCTAGCACTAAACGAATACGTACAAATGGTCTGTTAGTGAAACCTGTACGAATTCCACAGATAGTTAACAATCTGACATACATTTGCTAGCAATAAGTCTGAAAATTAGTTGACGAATCACTGAGACTGAACTTGATAATTATCACTTTTCCATGTTACGAACTTTAGCGGAAAAGTTACATGTATGTTACAAGTGCACGTATATACGGTAAAAGTTGTTTGTCGTCGTTATGAAATGGTTCACATAGAGATGACCAATTAGGTGTCTCGCAGAGGTGAACCTCGTTGTCTGATAGAGTAGCGCATCAGTTTAAGCAAAGCATTCAAAGTGAACACGTTGAAATCAAGTTTCAGTCAATCAAGATGAAAAAGTTAAAGCATTAACTCTGATTTCTCAAGCAATGACAAGCTACATGTTTGTTTAGACATTTGCTTTTCATATTTCCAGTCATATTCATATCTCAAAAATAAAGGACCCATAGCTGCAGTGCTTCTGCTATCGGCAAATATATTTGTTTCTTTATTGATTTATATTCAACATGTCCAATATTATATCATTACTTTTCGCACTGTCCTATGACATTGTCAAAAGAAGACAGTGGTTGACGTATAGAAGCGGAGCAAAGACTAGTATCTTATCACAAACATAGCAAGTGATGTATGACCTTATCCATCGATAATCATGTTTGTTTGTTTGTTTGTTTGAATTGATGTTTTACGTTCCATTCAACTGCAATGGTCATGTCAGGACATTTTCGTCTTAGAATTACATGTAAAACGACATTTTTTTTTACTTTCATTGAACCGTAATTTTAGCATTTATTGCACCATATACCGATGAATTTCCAGTACTTTTATCAAAATGTATGTATTATTATAATCAATATTATCGGTCACAAGTTATTATGATCTTAATATTAGAATGCAATAGTGTTCAAGTTCTTTTAATATAGTGTTTTTCTTTTATTTCACGTAAGATACGCAAAACTTCTCATAGCGGAGTAGATTGCTGCTCACGTGGATAACAATGTGTCCAATTCGTTATTTGCCTCGTACCATGTACGAGTATTATAGCAGTAATGATTTCACTTTATACTCGTGGCAAATGTTTGCATTTCACAAATTTCTTTTTTCATATCAAGTTTAACATGTTTGCTATTGTTGTAAAAGCGTCTTATGGCGTGTGCAACGGTCTAGCGTCATATTATTTATATGACAAACATATAAAGGTCTTGTAAATGAAACACGTAGTGTCACAATCTTTCAATTAATTACTATACAGCTGTACAGGTGCGTTCAGTTATTGATATACCCCTGCGATATTCAGAAAAAAATTGACAACTTTTCTTGTTTTTGAACATTCGTCAATGGCAAGAAATAGACAACTGGATGAATTTGTTTATATAATATGTTAAGTATGTAATATATAAATATTTATTCTGTATATAAAACTTACAGATCGTGTGATGTTGTATGCTTTTATTGATTACATAACATTTGGAGCCAAATTTTTAAGAAAAAAATCGCTGATATTCGAGTCTCAAAGATTCTACAAGGAACCATGGTTAATGGTTTGTAATTTTGTTTGTTTATTATAAAAGAATAACCATTTTTGTACTACGGCTGAAAATTTGGTGTCTTTATGAGTACTATTTACAAAGTTATACCCTGATTTTTATTCATTGTACATTTTAGAATTTCATGATAAAGCGGTTGTTACAATATAAAACTAAGCATGTCAGTGTTATTTTGTAAGAAAACTAATGCTTAGAAAACTAATGTCCAGTATATGTTTGTCATGTAAATAACATGACGCTAGACCGTTGCAAACGTCATAAGACGCTTTTACAACAATAGCGAACAAGAAGAGTTGTCAATTTATTTCTGAATATCGCAGGGGCATATTAATAATTGAACTCACCTGTATATCTAAATGTCAGTGGTCGTAATAAAATGACCCGGAATAAACTTCAATTACTGACGGGATTATTTGAGAACCGGATGTTTGTATATATGTAAAAAAAAAGGCATAAATCAGTTGTGCAGTAGCTAATCAGCGCCTTTGTTTTCGCAAAACAGATAGTACAATTACTCATCTTCTTACGGTCAACAAAATTACTCATATGTTCAAACAATGCAAACGTACATGTATCTGTCGCTTAGCTTAAGCATGATCTGATCGAAATAACATTCATAGAAACACAATGGTACCATTTTTTAATTTTTCATAAAGATCATAATAAATGGCAAAATTCCATTTATATAGTTTCAAATACATACTATTTGACCATTCATAGAATAACATATCAAACTTGGGGTTAAAACTCTGCTCTAGAAAATTGGTCATAAACAAGGTGGGGGTCAAATGTTAAGTCACATAAAATTGCATCGTTTTTCTTTCTCTCTTGAATGATTACTTAAGTTGTTGGGAACCTGTTGTGTACACCTCATGGTACCCGGACACTAACTCTTTCCATCTCCTTTATCATCCTTTATCCTCCTCGTTTTTTTTTTTTTTTTGTTTTTTTTTTTTTTTTTTTTTTTTTTTTTTTTTTTTTTTCAAACACGAGTTCTAAACTTAAGGCTCTTATCGTTTACTTGCCCTTTGAACAGAAATTACATACTGGAGATAAGCCTAATAACAAAAAAAAGTTTGAGGCATGCTTTTATGAACTTTAATGGTCAAATTAGAGTTTGAATAGACAAAAATAAACATTATTCAACTTTGCAAGCTTCTTTACTAATGTAAAACATATCGTTATTGCACCTTTCAGTTGAAAAAGAAACTGACGATTTCTGGATGTCTGTTATTAAGTTGACAAGTCTATACACATAGTTTTGACGTCAGTGTTATTCATTTATTTATTATGTATTTGCTTATTGGACATTTTTCGGTTAGCTGAGTGTCTACATGACTGCATCCTGCTAGTTTCCTCGAATTACGTTATGCTCACATTATTCTAAAGAGCAATATCAGCAGCCCTTTCACCAAGCAATTGTCACAGAAAGTTCACTAGAGAATCTATCGAAGGCTTGAAACTACAATTTGGATGAAACGGCGATTGGAAGCATATCTTCAGACTGCAGGCCATGTCGCTGTTGATTAGCAGAAATATATTTTACTAAGCAATAATGTCGTAACTACTCTCAGACACGGTTTGCATGGGTATTATAGACAGAATGATTGCATTCAATGAAAGGTCAGTTTCTTTGTATGAACGAAATCTCCAGACATTTAGTTAGAATAAGCCAGTGATTTTATACAATGCATTGAAATTAGTCATTGCCTACAGAAACTATATAAACTCTTAGTGTGTTTAGCTTTGAGATCACCGTTGAAGGATACGGTCACCGGTCAAACAAAAACAAGTAGCCCAAGGGCAACAATCGCTCACCTGAGAGTCAAGAAGTCGGGACAAAACCACCTCTTTATGGGTATTTACCTGTGCTCTGGGGCTTACAGCCTTTGAGAAGATTTTTAAATATTTTTTCATAAATTCACCCTTACGTTGCTATAGCAACCAAAATAATTATACAATTATGACAAAAATTGCCAAAATTGTGGAGGACTAGTCAACAAACATTTACGTAAAAACAAAACTCAAATATTTCAAGCGAAATGGCAGAAATTGCAATTTTCCGCTTTTCGTCTTATAAGTCAATGGTAACTTTTAAGTTGCCATAGCAACCAAAGTAGTGAGACAAGGACAATTAAAAACACAAACTTTGTAGAGACTAATATCATAATTATGTAAGTTTCAGCTTCATCCACGGTAGAAACGGTAGAAATTGCAAATTTCCACTTTTTGCCTTATAAGTCAATGGAAACTTCAAGTTACCATAGCAACCAAAATAGTTGGACAAAGACAATAAAAATCACAAACTTTGTACAGGCTAATGTCATAAGCATGTATGCTAAATTTCACCTTCATCCCCCATACGGCTTCTGAGAAGAAGATTTTTGAATATTTTTTACGAAAATTTACCCTTTATGTTGCTATAGCAACCAAACGAATAAAGTGATTTTTTACAAAAGTTGCCTTAAACGTGAAGGACTACTCAATAAACATTTATGTAAAAACAAAATTCAAATATCCCCAGCATGACAGAGGAAAATGCCGATTTCCACTTTTCTCCATACAAGTCAATGGAAACTTCCAAGTTGCCATAGCAACCAGAGTTCTTATCCGATCGGGATAAAAACACAAACTTTCGTTCCCCCTACCCATGGATGATACATATATATGTACAATTTGGCTTTGATCGGTCAAGCGGTTTCAGAGAAGATCTTTGAAAATGTGAACGGACGCACGCACGGACGCACGGACGCACGCACGGACGGACGCCGGCTCCACTACCATACTATAAGCTCCCCATGAGACTTCGGCTCAGGTGAGCTAAAAACTTGTAAGAACAATAATTACACGAGTCTGGGCGAAAGAGCGGTCGACACTTAGTAGAGCTAACGTTCAGTTGGACCTACAAATTATAGTACATTGTACAGCCTGGACTATAGTACGTTGACACAATTAGCCAATACGTCTAGTAACAAATTACATTTTTAACCTACATCAAAAGTCACTACCACCCGGTCTACAACAGCAGAAAATGTACAACCAAATTAGGAAGATATGATTAGACGAAACAGCTGATTACATTATCCCCGACGCTGTCTGACATAATTTTCAAAAGACAATGTTTCAATGCCTGTCTTTGTTTGTGATCAAAGATTACACACCAACTGCCTTAACTTAAGAGAGGTTACGCATAGCTTCTATTAATTTTTGAAAGTTATACAGAAAGCGTGTTTCTACTTGTTCTGTCCAAGCTAGTTCTTTGATTACCTTACCTTCAACAGCTGCTCACTCTGCTTTCCGTTATACATGTTACGAGTTGGTACCTATGTATTAGATTTTCTTAACATGATTTTCCTTATTTCCTGTTTAAATTTGTGTATGATAGAACAACTGCAGAAGCTGAGGTTGAGGTTATGGCCATGTAAAACTATTTTATATTACTGATCGTTCCAATGCGATCAATGCACAACTGATCTGTTGTGGCCTTTATTGTTGTATGTCTTGGTGTTGAATTTGTGCTGTTTGCGCCGTATGTGCGTTTTCATATTTTAGTTAGGTTTGGTTAATTGAGTGGCCGCTTATTGGGTAATAGCTGCTTACTCGGCTTACGATATATTTTCTAGTCTTTGTACCTAATTGTCAATTCGGTTTTTTTCAACTTCGGTTTTTGGAGTGGGATTTTTTTTCTGATTGTGCCATTTCCTGATCATTGCCTACTTAAACCTTCTAATTTCAGTTGTAATACTTTAGAGAGTCGAGTAGATTCTGCTTAAGCTTCGGTCCATTCGTTTACTATACTACTGATTTCGTGTTTTAACTAAAACAATTGATATGAAAAGATGTAATGTAAGTTACAACATTATTAAAGATAATGCGTTAAAAGCGAGAAAACGCGTCGGTGAGTTGCCATGTAGAAACATTATCTGAATACTGTTGTCAATGTTATAATAAACTTTGCTCGGGTATGGCTTGCAATGGTGGAAAATGTTTAATAAATCGCACTAGTCGTTTGTTAAAAAAATGTTAATCTAATTTTGCATTTGCAACAGATTTCATTTTTTGCATTTGCCACATATTTCATTGCGAAGATGGATTTACATCTACGACCTGCGACAGTCCTTAAATAAACAATGAGTGGTACAAATTTTAGCTGTAATGTTTTCGGAAGATGAGGCAATTCTAATTTCATAGCGAAGATGGACTAATTTCTATGATCTGTGCCTGACCTTGAAAAATGCATTGTGTTCGTTCACAACTGACAACATTTAAGTCCATAAATAAACAAATCCATGGACTTGTATTAGACATGGACCTGAGGTGTGGGTTTCGGTTATACCTTTTTCTTTCATTCGAAAGATTTTGCATTACGATAAAGTGCATTTTTTATTCTATAACCGGTATGAGTGTCGCGCTCCTTTTGGCAGTATCAACACAATACTCCCAACTATGACTATCACAAAAAGATTAGGAATTACATTAACTCCCCTTAGGTTGCATGCCGCGTCTACTGTACGGATTCCTCATTCAACTAACAATTTTCAAAGTTTATTACCTACTGTAAGGGTGACACCTCTTAATTTATTTTCGGCATCTACTGTTAATCTACACGGAGCTTCTAATTCTAATATGTTTCGTAATAATCTTCAGATTAGGTTATCTCCACTCAAATCACCAATTTTACGTAAATATATTAATCCGTTCAAGAGACCTGGAATGTACCCTAGTATTTCTAAGTGCAATGCCAAGAAGTGCAACTGTTGCAATCATTTATGCTCTAAGACTACTATCACTTCATCTGTGAATGGTAGGACATTTTCAGTGGTTAATGATTCTGATTTAGACTGAAAATCAATGGATCTTGTATATGTTCTTACTTGAAATACAAACAATTGTAGGATGCAATATGTTGGACAAACTTGTCGAACTTTGCAAAAACGATTTGGTGAGCACTATCGTAGAATCAGAAAGCCCAAAAATAATGATACCTTCCTGTACCAGCATTTTAAGCGCACTGGTCATTCTCCCAATGATGTTAAAGTTCAACCAGTGGAGAAAATCTCATATGATGAAAATTCTTCAGTTAGATTCAAAAACATTAAAAGATTTGAAACTGAACTTAAATGGATAAAATTACTGCAAACACCCTTTCCACTGGGATTTAACGACAACATTTACCATGAAGGCAATATTTCCAAAATGCCCGATTTTGATGTACTTACACTTTCGGACTCTCGTAAACGTAAATCTAGATCTCATGGTATACGGAAAAAGGGTAATGACAAACGTAAACGGTGCGCTGCATTGAAATTGAACATTTCTCTTAATGATTTAGCTGTTAAACTAAGGATTCACGGTCGACATCCAATGCTATCGTATCTTAGTTCTCTACCTATTGCTGCATTACGTTCCTTGGACACAGAGGCTAATAGATTTTACGATAGAAATCATCAAATGTATGACGCTGCACTGTTAACAAGATGTTATACTCAGCATGCTCTTCGTCCATTTATCGATTCCGAATCTAATCACATTAGAAGTTTTATTAAAATTCCTTTCATCAATAAAGGAATGGACTTTATTGATTTACCAAGCATATTCCAGGATAAATCAGTGATACAGTCTATACCTACCTACTTCCAAAATTCAGAACCTCCTATTATTTGTTACAAATATAACAAACCAATCAGAAATACAATTTTTAATTTCAATAAACTTGTTTCTGATCTTGATATCCATGCTAATACTCCTAAGTCTTGAGATTGTAAAGATTCAAAATATGTTTATCAACCCGCTGGACATATTGTTACTGGAAATTTAAAAATAATTTCGGATTCTAGAATTCGCAAAATTGTTTCTAAAGGTCCGAAATATAGATTCCCTTCCTACATTAATTTCGACAAATGTAGAGAGGAGATTTCATCTGCATTAAATGATTTCGGTAATCGATGGTGTAAACGAGAGGGTGTTGAGGATAATGCTCTTAAAGAATGGAAAAGAAGTATCTTCACTATCGTGGATAAACGCATTAAGTTTTATTCACAAAATACTAATCTTTTACCTCCTAAACCCAAATCGTCATTTAGACATTTGAAGCAGGGTATCCAAGAATTTCATAGAAAGTATGTCTTGGTTCCGGCAGATAAAGCCGCAAACAATGTTGTTGTCGTTTGTAGGCTTCACTACGTTAACACCTTAAAACAGGAGCTTGATGGTACCAGGGCTTATCTGGAGACAGATACTGATGAGGTGTCTGTAGTTAATGCCCACTTAAACGATTTACCTGTTAAGTTTTCTGTTTGTGTCAATGAAGGCCAAGACAAACTTCCTACGATGTATTGGTTACCTAAGCTTCACAAAAGACCATACAAAGCTAGATTTATTGCAAATTCTAGCTCTTGTACTACCACTGAACTTTCTAAATTATTAACTTCCTGTCTTACTGCTATCAAATCTCATGTTATAAGATACTGTGAGACAGTGTATGAAACTTCAAATAAAAATTGGTTTTGGTCAATTAAAAATTCTGGTGAGGTGCTCAGTAAATTGAAGTGTAGAGGGTTCCGTGCGACAAGCTTGTCCACATATGATTTTTCTACTCTGTATACAACATTACCACATAATCTAATTAAAGAAAAACTTCTGGATTTGATAGAGTGGACCTTCAAAAGGGCATTAAAAAACTATGGTTCACTTTATTTGGCATGTAATGACAGAAAGGCTTTTTTCACTTCCTCTGACCAAAGTCGGTATACACTTTGGTCATGTCAGAATGTATGCGACGCCTTATCCTATCTCCTTGATAATATTTATATTAGATTTGGGACCAAGTTATACAGACAAATTGTTGGAATTCCGATGGGTACAAATTGCGCACCTCTCGTAGCTGATTTATTTTTATACTGCTACGAAAGAGATTTCATGGATTCTCTTAACCATGATAATCAAGCTGATGTTATCGAGGCTTTTAATTCCACATCTAGGTACCTCGATGACCTTTTGAACATTGACAACCCTTATTTTGAAGGTATGGTCAATCAAATTTATCCACCTGAACTTCATTTGAACAAAGCCAATATCTCAGATACTGAAGCCCCCTTTTTAGATCTACATCTTTCTGTTGCAAATGGATTTGTTTCTTCTAAAATTTATGATAAGCGCGATGACTTTGATTTTGATATAGTAAATTTTCCTTTTTTGGATGGTGACGTTCCTCGTCGTGCTTCTTATGGTGTATACATTTCGCAACTTATTAGGTTTGCTAGAGTCTGCAATCATGTTACAGACTTCAACGCTCGAAATAAATGTTTAACGGCAAAACTTCTCCAACAGGGCTATCGGTATCATAAACTTCGAAAAACATTTTCTAAATTTTATCGTAGACACTATGAATTGATTTCCAAATATAATGTTGGGTTAAAGACGCTTTTAAGTGAGGGCCTTTCGGAACCTGAATTTTATGGTGACTTGGTTTACAAATTTAAGAAACTTAAAGGAATTAATGATTTTTCTTTTCAGTTCAGAAAAATCATAACACGTTACAGACGTATAGGTTATAACTTGAATGTTATGCGACAGTCTGCATGCTTAGTTTTTAACCCAATCATGGTTGATAACTATGCTGCCTTCTTTAATTGCACGCCGGTGGGTCGGGCGTCAGACTCTATGATGGCCCCGACATAAAGCTATTCATTTTAGTTGGTTGGGGCCGGAGCTTCTTGTCTGTTGCTTGGCCCACCGGGGTCCAACTGGTGTTTTTCTTTTGCTCCGGAGTTAGTAGGTTATTCGGCGCCCAGGGATCTCCATCGTCGGGCAGCTTACTCAGTCTGTGAGTCCTGGTTTTTGATTCATCAGGATGTTCATCATGATTTATTTGTTTGTTCTTGATGATTCATTGACTAGTTAGAGATTCACCACGAGGACCGAATAACTAACTAAATGTTATGAACCACTGCAGAAGCTGAGGGTGAGGTTATGGCCATGTAAAACCGGTTTAAGCCCGCCAGTAACTTTGTGTTACTGATCGTTCCAAGTCGATACTTCTGTGGTGGTTCTTTTTGTTTTATGTTTTGGTGTATAAAAATTTTTTTGTGCTGTTGGCGCCTTATGTATGTTTCCATATTTTTAGTTAAGTTAAGGTAACTGAGTGGCCACCTATTGGGAAATAGCTGCTCATTCGGCTTACGATATGTTTCATGGTATAAGTACCTGATTGTTAGTTTGGTTTTTTTCCCACCTCGGTTTTTGGAGTGGGAATCTTTTTCTGATTGCGCCTTTTCCTGATCTTTGCCTACTTGTACCTTCTTTTATCAGTTAATACTTTGTGCAGCAACAAATCATAGAATAAGAGACTAAAAGACTTGAAAGGCAACTGATATAAAAAATCATATTAGGAATGATATAAGATTAGGAGATTTGACACAAACACAAATATCTAGAAAGAACTGATAGGAAGAATAGAACAAATACGCCTCACCAACCTTAAACACAGAGACTGGTCACGTTTAACATATTTTAACAGATAAAACAGGTTCGATACATGTACAATCTGTGGAGATGCGGAACCTGTCTTATTAATTTTGTTGCTTGGGTAACCAGTTCCCATACCGGTTATCTTACGTTTTGTTAGATTGGTGTGGCACTGACAGACTACAAAGGAACTGCAGCTGTTTAATCTTTGCTCAACTTCGATGTTATACTTTGGTTTTGGTTGTCTATTTTGTGCTGTTTGAACCTTATGTACGTTTTCATATTTTCATTTAAGTTCGGGTGACTGAGTGGCCGCCTATTGGGAAAAAGCTGCTCACTCGGCTTACGATATGTTTTCTAAGTATAAGTACCTAATTGCCAGTTTAGTTTTTCCCACCTCGATTTTTGGAGTGGGAATTTCTTTCTGATTGCCCATTTTCCTGATCATTGCCTACTTGTACATTTTTGTTGAATATTGCTGATGTTTTGATTTACTTTACTGCGTAGGACGACCTTATCTCAAATGTCTGGAGTCTTAAAAACGACTTTAATTCAATAAATTTAAACATGTTAACGATTTTATACGGTTTGATTGATGTCAAAATAGATCACGTATAGCTTTATCACTTGAGAATGTATTGCACATGTCTGATAGGGTGTTACATTTTTATACATTTATAGGTTAAAGACAAAAGTGAGGAACGGTAAAATAACTTTTAACCAGGAACTGGTGCAATCAGAACAAAAGACCCTCTCTAAAATCTGATGTGGGAAAAACAAATTTTACTATAACTGGTCTTTGGTGCTTTCGACCAGGTTTAACACAAACTGACCTGTACAGTCATAGTTGAAGGCTAACAGCTTAAACCTTCGCCTTTAAGAAGAGACATAAAAAGCCATGATGATTCAGTAGCAAATAAGATACAATATGCAACATAGCTAGCCAAGAACCCAATCAAGGTATCCCGGCACAATTTTACAACGTAACCCCACTAAACAAACGTTGCATGAAAGAGGTTTGGCTATTTATTTTGATACATGACCATTTAAAAAATCCAATTTTTTCTTCCCATGGTACCAGATAAAATTGCCCTTATAAAGCATGTGTAGTGCACTTGTCCATTACGAAAACTTGCCCATGCAATATACAGAGATGTTTTAAGCTTTAAAAATTGAAATATTTCAGCTGAATTGTTTTTTATATTTTTCTTATTTTTGCTCAAAACATATATTATGGGTACACGTTAGAACCGCCTCGACGAGGCGGTTCTAACGAGTACCCACAATCTATGTTTTGGAGCAAAAATAAGAAAAATAGGTATACCCCTACATACCCCAGTTTTACTATATAAAAGTGGGGTTTAAGGGGGTATACATTGCACGGACATGTTTTCCTGGTGCAATAAAGCAAAATTGATGGATGCATATTTAACTCAAGCTTAAGAAACCACTTTGCCTGACAAGATGACTGGCAAAATCTTGTTAGCACCAAATGAGTTCTGCTTGTGCAAGTAATGCGCTCATTATTAAAAAGGCAGACACATTATTACGTTAAGATACCTATGCTACTGCGTGCAGATATCCATGCTACTGCAATATAATTAACTCCAAATCTTGTCGACAAACAGTGTTTTGTTAGATAGATATGATTTGATCTCATTTACAAATCATGTACAGTTAATTAGGGAATTCGTAATAGCTGTTAGTTCGGAATTTTTCGTGTGACTTTCAATTCGCAATAAAAATTAAAGTAACACTTAATTAGCGAGAACTTTGAAATCGCGAGACAATGAATAATTAGCGAAAATTAGGTTCACGCGAATATTTCCGAATTTACAGTACATGGCGACGTCCATTAGAGCAATGTTAAGTGAAGTTATGCCCATTTTGAAGAAGTTAAAATCCCAAAAGTCAGTTGAATGTGAAGTTAATTTTAAACCAGCGGACATTTTATTATTATTAAACTACTTTTCAAATAGTCATTCGTGTAAAAGGTATGATCAAGCAATAATCAGCAACTGGTGCATTAAAAACCGAAGTCCCACCTTTGAAATTGGGTTGAGAAAATCTAAAATACAATTAGGCATTCGTACAAAGATAATATAAACGCAACCACTCAGTTACTTAAACATGGATGAAATTAAAAGGCACAAACATCATTATAAAAGTTGACTTGAAAACAAGAAACAAAAAGAACCCAAACAGAAGTCAGTGACAGTAAAACTACTGTAGGGTAATCTGGGTAAACCTAATTATCAGGCGCCTTACTTCACTCTCAGCTATTGCAGTGGTTCATAACATTTGTTCGGTCCTTGTGGTTAATTTATTATAATCCTTACATTGTTTATTGTCGCACCCCCGTGACCAACTTTTTCCCGTTTACCTGTTAAGTTAACGGAACACGGAACCAAAATGACTTTTGCCACGACATGTTTACAAAATGGGATTGTACTGGTCGGAGAATCACCAAGGACAAACATATAAATAAGCCGCCTCATGAGAAAACCAACAATCTGCATAGGCGAAAACAAAGACGCAGATCAGCTTCGCGGTAACCGCGAAGCTGATCAGCGCCTTTGTTTTCGCTACTCGGATAGTACAATTCCTCTTCTACTTAAATCCGAAATTTCAAGCTTCTACATGTAGCTCTTTTCTGTGCTTGTACAGGCCGGTTTATGTCGGACCTGTTCGGAAACCACATTGTTGGTTTTCCTACGAGGCGGCTCATATTGTGATAAACGTCATCATGATGATGAATCAAAATCGAGGGCTCGCACATACAATAAGCTGCATGCCTACTGGGAATCCCTGGGAAGCCAAATAAATTCACTGAAAATCTGGAGTAAAAAATACACTTGATGATTCATTGACTAGTTAGAGATTCACCACGAGGACCGAAGAACTAACTAAATGTTGTGAACCACTGCAGAAGCTGAGGGTGAGGTTAGGTACCTGTAAAACCGGTTTAAGCCCGCCAGTAACTTTGTGTTACTGATCGTTCCAAGTCGATACTTCTGTAGTGGTTCTTTTTGTTTTATGTCTTGGTGTTTAAAATTTTTTGTGCTGTTGGCGCCTTATGTATGTTTTCATATTTTTAGTTAAGTTAAGGTAACTGAGTGGCCACCTATTGGGAAAATAGCTGCTCATTCGGCTTACGATATGTTTCATGGTATATGTACCTGATTGTTGGTTTGGTTTTTTCCCGCCTCGGTTTTTGGAGTGGGAATCTTTTTCTGATTGCGCCTTTTCCTGATCTTTGCCTACTTGTACCTTTATAAACCTTGATGGAGTTTGTTTATTGGTGCCTCCAAAATGTACTGTAAGCTCAGATGACTATCATACATGTATGTACATCGTCCCTTCTAAATGTGGTCGAATTTTGGTATAAGAAAGTGTTTGAGTAAATTTGGCGTACACTTTCCACAAATCACAGAGGTCCGAAATCCGACAAAACGACCACCTAGATAATGTCATAACGACATTCATCGAATATTACCCAAGCGGTGTCCTGTTAAGTAACACGTACAAGTTCATGTAGTAGTATGAAGCTGCTAGTGTAATTTCTTTAGATTAATAGCAATCGTCCATCTAACTTCTTCCTGCTGAATTTTCCTCGCAGTTAGAAAGAGAGACCCATCTCATATTTTCATTTCATTCACCGTATTGTTCTTGGACTTGGACCTTCATCGTATGCCATATCTCTTTGGGCCTTTCCCTATTTATCAGTAAGAAAGAATGTTTATTTTGGAAATTCATGCGTGAACATAGGTCAAGGACTTAAACTTTGGTTATTTTGGAATTGATTTAATTGTCTGTTATCTCTGTGCACTTTCTGTATGACAAAAATAACACAATGTTTACATTTCTATGACCATTTGCAATAGACGGCCAAAACTATTAGACAAAAACATCACGAAATGCAATTACCGTTCAGAGAGTGTATGCCGATGAGTGCCTACAAGATAAATAATTAGTTTATTGCCATTGAATAATCTTTAAACTGTAAATTTCCTTGTTAGAAAGACTGCCTGCTGTTCGGAAGCTGTGCTTTACGTAAGCAACAAAAACTCGAACAGGAAGTACTTTATCGTGAAATATAAACCATATTCTCACATGATATTGCACGTGCCAGTTTTGTTTTGTTTCTGGGGGCCAGGGAAACTCATCGAACGGATTCGGAAATGAAATGTATAATAATTACATACATATATATGCAGTTTCTGCATGGTGGTAAGAATATGATTATGACATCTACATAACCATTGCTTCATTGTTTACTCTCATAACTTAACATCATTCTATTCTTTGCTTCTTTCTTGGAAAATTCATTGCAAGTAGTTAATTATATTAGTGACTCGCCTTGTAAAATTGGACGGGAAACAGTTCATCAAGGCCATAATTAGAAGAAACCTTAAATGATGTCGCAAGAAAGAGCATACGTGGGATTTGTTTCATGATATGAATTTCATATTCGTAAGAAAAATATACATGAACGTAGTGTACAGGAACTGACACAAACAAAATTGACATTCCATCGCCAAACACGCCAGGTGGGAAGCACAATTATCGTTTTATCTTTAAGGAGATATAATCTTTACCATCTAAATACCTTCCAACGAATAGTCTGTTAAACGAATGTTTGCTTTGAGCTACATTCTGTAGTGAACCTCGTCAGGACTCCCACTATAATTTTAAAACGTTGTACAAGAAAGTCATTAAAACCCGGTTTGTTTGATCTTGACTGCTAACTTCATAAGCAGTCAGAGCACTTACTTAAACAAGTGATCTTAAAATCACGTTCTCGGGTGATTTTTTGGCTCCAAGAGAAGACTGCAATAGCATGAATAAATGCCTACATTTTTTTGTTTTATTTTGAATTTCGCGCTGTTTTCCTAATTCTAAGCTATCCGAGGGGTCAATGCAAAGACGCGCCATTCAGTCACATGGTCAGAGGCAGCCAAAGTGTAAGCATCGCAGAGAAAATCGAGAAAAACTGTGAATTTTATGTGAAATTTTCGTGATTTTCAAGTTCAGTTTTGAAGGATTTCCTATTTTTTGTGAAGACAGCGCCTATTTTTTCTGATAAGTTTGGAGTCTTATTCGTTGAATAGTGAAAAGAAAGTGTGGTGCGCGCATTCCAATAAGTACTGCGCGCAGTGGGTTAAAAGTTGAAGGGTAACCCCAAAAAATCACTCCGCATCGTGATCGGCCATTGATCGGTTTGGCCGATCACTGTTTCAAGTAACACTTTTTCAATGAAATAAAAACCACAAAACTTGATATGGCTTCTATGTTTCTTGGTTTCATCTTAGCTGACAATGCTCGTCATCTCCCTTAACATGTTGGCATTTGTGCCTGGCAAAATGAACAGACAGCACCGTCCCTTTTTCTTATTTACTTAAATCACCAATGCAAGTGATTTGATAGATCAAAATAATCACCTGAGGAAGTGATATTTAAGATAATTATTTCAAACAAAGGGAAACAAATCTTATATCTTGTGACTGATTTATAAAAAAATGTACTGCACAAGGTGATTTTCATAATAACCTGTTTAAGTAAGTGCTCTGACTGATAAGTGGCAGGCAAATTAATTTCCAGTTTTAATATCCTGTCGAAGGATGATACTTAATACGCCTTAAATAGAAAGTATGCTAAGCTCAACATCGCGGTATTCGGCGATTTTTACCGACTGAGCTGTCAGGAAAATTAATGTTAAATTTACGTTGAAGGCTAGTTACAGCTGAAGCAACATATTGCGAAAACTAAAAGCCGCTATATAATCAAACATTTGTTACGTGTATATACTAGTAAAAGATAAAAGCTTACAGTTTATTGATTTTCTTAAATAAAATACTTTGACATGAAAATTCGCTCGACACCTCAATTCGGACATCGAATCGGTGAACAATTAAATTGAATGAGCAACATTATAAAAGATTTTCCTCATGGCACGCATGGGGCTCCATTGAATATCGGTAGTTTGTTAGTTCGCATGTACTTACCCCGGCGTTGGTGTTGGCGTCGGGGGCGGAGTCGGCGTTGCTCAACGTTTTAGTTAAAGTAATTATATGTATATATATTTTGAAAATGTTGGTGAAGTGAGTTCATACTTTCTGTTTGGTAGATATTGGCCTGCAGCTGTATGCTGTACCATCACGATTCATCTGGTTGACCTTGAGGTGACGGTCATGTTAAAGACTTTGGTTAAAGTTTTTATAAGTCTATGACTCCTATAAATGTTTATGGATCTTGTTGAAACTTTAACTGGTGGTAGATATTGGTCTATAGATTTAGGTTGTACAATCATTACATACCTGAGTGACCTTGAGGTCAAGGTCAACCTCAGGGTCACAGCCTAAGACATTTAATGTTAAATGTTCTGCTTTAGGTATTTAGAACTCTATATTGCTTGAACATATGACTGGATCAAGTTGATAATTTTGCCTATTGTTAGATATGAGTGATCTTGAGATCAAGGTCAGAGACTTTGAAATTTCAAGTTAAAGTTTTGGTTAAAGTTGTACAGGTCTATATCTCTTGGATACGTTAATATATCAAGCTGATCTTTTGCACGTTGGTAGATATTGGTCTGAAATTTTATGCCGTATCATCATGATCCACCCGAATGACCTTGAGGTGAAGGTCATGGATCATGGATTTTAATAGATTTTGTGGCAAAGCACGAGTCAGGCAAGCATCGTTGTGTTTTATTGAGGGTACGTGGTCTCCTTCTCGGAGCATTTTTCAACTAGTTATGTTTAATTGCACATGATGACATCCTGGTATATTTCGGGATGTGTGATAGAATTGGTGCAGTGTTTTTAGTCTTAAAGAAACTGAATAGTTGGACTTTTAAATTGTACAAGTATACATTACTCTTTCATTATTGAGATAATGCGATAAAATGTCTTGGACGATTTGGTCAATATTGTTGAATTCTCATTTTGTATATCTAGGATCACAGATAAAGACGTGTGTCTGTCTTGGAATAACAATAGCATATCTCAGTGATTCTGTATCCTTGTTAAGACCCCAGACAGACAAAGTGTTATTGTAGAGTATTTTGACTTACAGCTTGAAATTATTACATATATTTACGACAACACAAGTTAATAGCTTAGGTATTTCAATGATAAAAGCAATGACCAAGGGGACAAGGGGCCTCGCGCTGCGGGAAACTAAGCAAATACAACATATCATACGTTGCACACGTGACGAAAAATCAACAAGAAAACTGGAAACATTACTAACCTTTATGAACTTGAACATGAACAAGTCGCCCGTCTGAAAGTCAATGGTTAGGTACGAGCCTTCAACAGTTTCTAGTGTTTGGTTCGTGCACTACTTAGTACCGGTCGTCTTCCGCTTGGCTGACCGTTGACGGATTATTTTATGTTTAGTCATTATATCTGAGAAAACCATTTCCCCGCCTTTAATGCCGATCATCATTAGTATATTGAAATCTGAAATCACGATCTCAAAACTGTTTGCAAATAAAAAGAGACATAAGGACAATGGCCCGTTCTGACTTATAAGTACTTTTGGGTGAACTCTGTATAATTAAGAACGAGCCTGTCAGTAAGGGGCTGCGATTTTAACTGTAGTATTGCTCTGTATTTAAGAAATACAATCGATTGCAGACAGGCGCGACGAAAGCCGATTTGCTTACGTGACAAAACACGACTGTCAATGAAATATTTTTAGGTCAGAAGATCTAATTGTACTTGAATGCGGGGTCAAAATTTATACATCAAACAAATTCTATCGATTGAAGTTCGTTCTTTACTTCCGCACACTGATGCAGTAAATGGCCATGCCCAGAGAAAAGGAAAATATATCAACTGAATTTATCAATGTTTTATCTTGATTTACATCATTATCATAAGCTTAGAAGCAATCAATTAGATGACGATCAATTATAGGATGGATTTATTATAGAAAATTGCGACTGAATGAGATAAACTGCTTAGTCAAAAACGGTTATTGGCAAATCAACATCTTTTCGTGTGACGCAGCTCTGTACTACTAATGGAACAAGTGACCTTTCCATTGTCGGAAAACACGCTCTCTGACCTTGGTTTTGTTTCAAACGCAACAGGAAACGTCGCGGATAAAAGAAATCCATTATAAACGAATAAGGCTGTAAATTCGTCAAAATGAAGCATTATCATTACGGCATACAACAGGTTTGTAACAATAAAAAAAAAGGTTACCATAAAATACCAGTTGAGCGAATATAAACAGAAACAATTGTATCAATAAATATCTAGGAACTGGGTACTCTATTTAATGGGACCCTATTTACTGCGGGATATGACATGAAGTTGCCATAATACGATTAGTTGGGACTGTTGCTATTGCCTGATTTTAATTCTACAAACAGACATGACTGAGTAGTCTTTAATTGGTTTGTCAAAAATGTAATTTGTCTAGGAATGGAATTGTCGTCCTTAGCTATAGCTCAGACTCAAGAGAGCTAACCTATTTCTGTCATTTCAAGTTACAAAAACAACAATTTATCTTACACATGACCATCTAGTATGATTCAAAGACGAACAGCTTAAAGGAATAGGCTCACAAACTATTGTATGTGCGTTTTATAAAAACATTTAGGTAGCGTAACAGTTTGCAACAAATTTCATGAATATCAACCAAGGTATAAGTAAATTATAGCGGTTTTGAAACATTTTATGGCCCAAATCCAGAACGAGGCTGTGAGGGTATGACGTCACTCCCCCCACAATCATGAAATCATAAATATGTCTTTTCTGTGCAAATTAAAGTGAGAAAGTTGTTGAAATACTTTTCATTCACTAAATAGAGTCATACTGATCTGTTTTCGAATGTAAAAACTAAGCCTCCTATTGTAACCAGAGGACCAATGGTCCTGTAAACGCTCACCTGAGTCTGCTGCATATACCAATGAACATGTTTGAATATTATGGTATTTAACCCCAGTGCAGGGGCAGATGAAGCCCTTGGGCCGTTTTCTTTTTTCAGAATAATCAATATTCTGTCCATTTGCCAATTTCTTACTGGCTTTTCCCTTCAAATGACATTTTAACAGTTTTTCCCATTCAAATGCATGGGCAACCCATGTTGACCTTGCCATAAACTTGGTCAAGGTCATCACAGGGTCATGATTTATATATACATTGTAGTACTATAGCCATGGATGCTTCACGCCAAGTTTCATTGAAGTCAATCTATTGGTTTCAGAGAAGAAGATATTTGAAGGGTTTTTATCATATATGGGCATGGCGACCATCTTGGTCATGTGACCTAGATTATTAATATATACATTGGTTCCCCCATCCTATAGATGCTTCACATAAAATTTGGCTTCAATTGGCCAAGTGGTTTTAGAGGAGAAGATGTTTGAATATTATGGTAATATACATGTATATTGCCTCCGGGTGTGGGCATATGAGCCCTTAGGTCCATTTTTTTTCAGAATCATTAATATTTAGTCCTACTACCCATTTCCTGCAAGATTTTCACCTCAAATGACTTTTTAAAAGTTTTCCCAATTCCAATGCATTGGCGACCTATGTTGACCTTGTCTTAAAATAGGTCAAGGTCACCACAGGGTCATAATTTATATACACATTGTAGTACTTCAGCCATTAGTGCTTCATGCCAAGTTTCTTTGAAATCGGTCCACCAGATTCGGAGAAGAAGATTTTTGAAGGGTTTTTACCTTATATGGGCATGGCAGCCATCTTGGTCCTGTGAACTAGATAATTTATATATACATTAATTCCCCCATTCCATAGATGCTTCACATAAAATTTGGCTTTGATTCGCCAAGCGGTTTCAGAGGAGAAGATGTTTGAATATTATGGTAATATACATGTATATTGCCCCGGGGTGGGGGGCACATGAGCCCCTGGGGTCCATTTTTTTCAGTATCATTAATATTCAGTCCTACTGCCCATTTCCTGCAAGACTTTCACTTTAAATGACATTTTAAAAGTTTTCCCTATTCAAATGCATTGGCGACCTATGTTGACCTTGCCGTAAAAAAGGTCAAGGTCATCACAGGGTCATAATTTATATACACATTGTAGTACTTGAGCCATCGATGCTTCATGCCAAGTTTCTTTGAAATCGATCCACCGGTTCTGGAGAAGAAGATTTTTGAAGGGTTTTTACCATATATGGGCATTGCGGCCATCTTGGTCATGTGACCTGGATTATTTATATATACATTGATTACCCCTTCCTATTGATGTTTCACATAAAATTTGGCTTTGATTGGCCAAGCGGTTTCAGAGGAGATGATGTTTGAATATTATGGTAATATACATGTATATTGCCCCGGGGTGGGGGCATATGAGCCCCTGGGGTCCAATTTTTTTCAGAATCATTAATATTCAGTCCTACTGCCCATTTCCTGCAAGACTTTCACTTTAAATGACATTTTAAAAGTTTTACCCATTCAAATGCATTGGCGACCTATGTTGACCTTGCCGTAAAATAGGTCAAGGTCACCGCAAGGTCATGATTTATATACACATTGTAGTACTTGAGTCATCAATGCTTCATGCCAAGTTTCGTTGAAATCAGTCCACCGGTTCCGGAGAAGAAGATTTTTGAAGGGTTTTTACCATATATGGGCATGGCGGCCATCTTGGTCATGTGACCTGGATTATTTATATACACATTGGTTCCCCCTTCCCATAGATGCTTCATGTAAAATTTGGCTTTGGTTGGCCAAGCGGTTTCAGAGAAGAAGATCTTTGAAAATGGTGGACGACGGACGGACGACGGACGGACGGACGCCGGATCATGGCCATCCTATAAGCTCACCTTGTGAGCCTGACGGCTCAGGTGAGCTAATAATATACAGTTTTGCTTTTTGGTCACGTGACTTGCTAAACAAAATGGCGGCCAACATTGGCGGCCATTGTTAAATTTTAAAACTGTTATATCTGCAAAACCACTAAACCGATTTAAATAAATATGATGTCAAAATATTTGTTTTGCTGACTTCTTTCTTTTGAAATGAAAGACATTTTTCTAATTCTATTCCTTTAACTGTGGAATTCGATAGGGTTGCATTTATCTCTTTCACATCACCCGAGTTATTTAACACATAAAGATTGCTGACTTGCTCTCGGGTTTATATCTGTAATTTCATGTAACTGATTTAAATCAATGCTTGAATGGCCGCCTATTGGGAAATAGCTGCTCACTCAGCATAAGATATTTTTTCAAAGTATAAGTACCTAATTGTCAATTTCGTTTTTCCCACACCGGTTTTTTTGGTAGGAATTTCTTTGTGATTGCCCAATTTCCTGATCAAATCTTGTTCCTTCATGCTCACTATTTTGTGTCCTATATACCTCGCTCTTATGCAAGAAAATGTCTTCAATGCAGGATTGAAATTGAAATGCCCTGGAGGATATCGGAAATATTATACTGATTACAGTCGAACATTTATAACAATCACTGATATTCCCACAACACAACACCAGTATTTAATGACTTATTTTATTTTAATTTACATATATGTATATCATATCATTATGATTTACACTAATCTTACGCTGCTGCTGGTCATGATGATGATGGTGATGCTTCTGCTGCTACTACTGCTGCTGCTGCTGCTGCTGATGCTGCTGCTGCTGCTGCTGCTGATGATGATGATGATGATGATTTCCTCGAACGATTTTTGTCCTCCTCCAGTCTAACCATCACATAAGCACCTTTACAGCTTTAATTTAAATTTAGTTACACGAAGAATGTTCCATTGCTTTTTTTTGTGTGTGTGTGTGTTTTTAGTTCATACATGTAACTCATAGCTCACTCGTCGTGAAATACAATGTACGTTTGTTAGGCGACTAAGTCGGAAATGCGCTTAAGTAGGAAAAAGTTACGACTATCTAGGAAAACGTCCGTCAGGCGCTTAAGTGGGAAATGCGACTGAGTGGGAAATGCGACTAAGTGGGAAAACGACTATCCAACTTGGAAAAGTTAATACGAGTCGGACTTATAATTGTAACTTTTTAATTGCATTTATATAGGATATTAATACGCCGTGTCTTGAGAAAACCTGTCTTTAAGATTTTTCTACCCTATCCAACACAAATCTGAGTCTACAGCTAATGCTAGTATGTAACTGGCATGCGAATTTCTCGCCACTGAATTTAGCCGCACGGGTGTCGTAAGAATTTTAATGTATCCCGAACTTGTCGCGAAGGTTTTAAATATGTTTAAATAGGTACATGTAGGCAAAGATCAGGAAAAGGCGCAATCAGAAAAAGATTCCCACTCCAAAAACCGAGATGGGGGAAAAAAATAACAATCAGGTACTTATACCATGAAAACATATCGTAAGACGAATGAGCAGCTATTTTCCCAATAGGTGGCCACTCAGTTACCTAAACTTGACTAAAATATGAAAACATACATAAGGCGCCAACAGCACAAAAAATTTAAACACCAAGACATAAAACGAAAGAACCACAACAGAAGTATCGCCTTGGAGCGATCAGTAATATAAAATTACTGGCGGGCTTAAATCGATTTTACATGGCCAAAACCTCACCCTCAGCTTCTGCAGTGGTTCATAACATTTAGTTAGTTCTTCGGTCCGCGTAGTACTGTATGCGATTTTTTTTCGCCCAAATATTTTTTCACAGTCTTACGAGTGTCGCGAAAAAGTCCCCGCAAAATTTTGGCGAATTTACAATGCGAAAATTTCGCGACACTCGCACGATTGTCGTACTAATGTCGTACGACATCGCGCAACAGTCTTGAGAAAGCATTCGAACACCTCGCGACTATCTGGCGAGAAAACAAAACTAAGCGACATCCGTGCGAATGTCGCGAGACAATCTCACGAATGTCTCGCGACTGTCATATGACAGTCCCGAGATATATTTTCAAAATTAGACCAAAATTCGCGAATTTGTCGCATAAGTGTCCATTCAATGAGACTGCATTGTGAAAAGGTACAAGTAGGCAAAGATCAGGGAAAGTTGTGTTTATATCGTTAATCTTAGTCGCGAAATAGTCCCGAACTTGTCTCCAGTTGTCGCATTCCAGTGAGATAGGGGCTTTACGAAGAAGGTCAGAGGCTCCTTTTTTATGATTAACGCACTGTCTATAAACGTCGATAAGCTGCATGCAGTACTTTTGATATAGGATAGGTAACTGTAGGACAGGGTCCAGTTCTTGTGATATAGGGGATGTACCGGTAGGGCAAGGACCAGTAATTGTGATATTGGGGCTGTAACAGTAGGACAGGGTCCAGTTCTTGTGATATAAGAGAGGTAAGTGTAGGACAGGGTCCAGTACTTGTGATATAGGGGATATACAAGTAGGACAGTGTCCAGTTCTTGTGATATATTGGAGGTTTCTGCAGGACAGGGACCAGTGCTTGTGATATAGGGGATGTACCGGTGGGTAAGGGTATAGTGCTAGGGATAAAGTGGGCTTACATGTAGCGGTAGGACAATGACCAGTACTTGTAATATATGAGAGGTGACTGTAGGACAGGGACTAGTTCTTGCGATATGGGCGATGTAGCGTTATGTTAGGGACCAGTAGTTGTGATGTAGGGGAGATTACTGTGGGACAGAGGCCAGCACTTGTGATTTAGGGGATGTACCGGTAGGACAGGGTCTAGTACTTGTGATATAGGGGATGTACCGGTGGGTAAGGGATATAGTGGGCTTACATGTAGCGTTAGGACAACGACCAGTACTTGTAATATATGAGAGGTGACTGTAGGACAGGGACTAGTACTTGCAATATAGGCGATGTAGCGTTATGTTAGGGACCAGTAGTTGTGATGTAGGGGAGATTACTGTGGGACAGAGGCCAGCACTTGTGATTTAGGGGATGTACCGGTAGGACAGGGTCTAGTACTTGTGATATAGGGGATGTACCGGTAGGACATCGCCCAGTACTTGTGATAAAGTGGAAGTAAAGATGTGACAGGGTCCAGTACTTGTGATATAGGGGATATACGGGTAGGACAGGGACCAGTACTTGTGATATAGAGGATGTGACTGTAGGACAGGGTCCATTACTTATGATATGGGGATTATGCCGGTAAGGCATGGTCCAGTACTTGTGATATAGGGAATGTACCGGTAGGTCATGGTCCTGGTTTTTTGATATAGGGGTTGTAACTGTAGGACAGGGTCCAGTACTTGTGATATGGGGGATGCACCTTTACGGCAGGGACCAGTACTTGTGATATAGGGGTGGTAACTGTAGGACAGATCCATTACTTTTGGTATAGGGGAGGTAACTGTAGGACAGGGACCAGTACTTGTGATATAGAGAAGGTAACTGTACATGTAGGACATAGTCCAGTACTTCATTACTTTCTCCCGCTCACAAAACTTGAACTGTATAAAAGCAAAACAACAATAGAAAATTCGCCTTGTTGTATCTTTGAAAGGAAAAGTCAAAATAGATGGTGGCGGGATTTATGTGACATTATACATGATAAGCAGTTCTGCTTTTCCGATTGATTACATTAATAAACTGTCAGCTTCAATAGTGCAGCTTAATTTGTAATTAAACACCGATTATCTGCTAACCACTGGCTTATCGCCTGCGAAGTGTGTGTAACCAACAAAACCTGTATTCGGGGTTAATTTTAAAAGAATTTTCGCTGTTGCAATGGCTCATAATACCACACGAGCGAAATGCGCAACCTACACAGTTACCACGCTACTCTAGCTGCAGACACATTAAATGCTGCAGAAGCTGATCTTTGTTTGACTTTTCATCATAAAAACGTCCGTGTAAAACGTACCCCTCCCCCACCAATACCCCACTTTTATAGCAAAGCTGGGGTATGCAGGAGTATGCCTCTTTTCTTATTTTTGCTCCAAAACATAGGTTGCGGGTACTCGTTAAAACCGCCTCGCTGAGGCGGTGCTAAGGTGCTCCCACAATCTATGCTTTAGGGGGGGGGGATCCGACAAAATTTTCCATTTTTACCGCTAAAAAAAATCTCTGTATATTGCATGGGCAAGTTTTCGTAATGTATTTACTTCTTGATAATATGCACATGCTTTTATTACATATGAATCATTTGTTTAACCACGGACCAGGACGGACAATGAAAATGATATTCTCGTTACGTGTTGCACCCACCATCCCCCCCCCCCTCCCCCAACAAATTAATGCTAGGTATTTATTTAGGCATTTCATAGTAATAATTTAAACTGTTGGGTGTATGTTTGAGGTAGTTGCATTCAGTCGTTGAACTAGACTGCGGCTTCTGGGGTCATAACTTATTCATCAAACCATCAAACCACATCTTTAGCGTTATGTTTAAAACCATGCGGTTTGTCGACGACTATGAACAGACATTCTATATGATAAATGTTTTTGTAACACAAGCATTGATCAGCTGCTCAGCTGATCTATGCTAATATTATCGCAAATACAAAAGTTTGGTTTCTCATGACGCGGCTCATATGAAACATTGGAAGGAATTGCCTTTAGTTTTCTAACGTTTCCTACTTAAGCGCAGTGAATGAATTTCCTAGATAAGCGCAATTTTCTTTCTTCACCTGGACCGTTTTTCCCTAGTTAAGCGCATTTCCTACTTAGTCGCCTCACATACGTTATGCGTAACATCAAGACTACGTGAATTTTCAACATAACTTGTATTATCTTTTTCTAAGCAGCATTTGTGTTGCGGCCCTAAAAAGTCTCCCCGTATGTCATCCATAGTGCAGATTATATTTTCCTTTTGGTCCTTTAAGATCAGCGAGGATATTCTGAGAAATCAGAAAAAAATACTACCGGTTTAGATATAGTCCGGCACAGAAACCTAAAATATCAGCCAAAGCGTGTAGTCTTGTGCAATACCGTCTATAGAAAATGTTTTTGCATTTTTTGAAAGAAGATACATAGTACATTACAAATCCAAGTGATGCCACTCTGGCTTCCTTGGGCAACTCGCTGAAATCAAGATGTCGTCCAAGCTGGCGGCCAAACGTGTTATTTGCATGAAATGGACCCATCTAACACTCAAATTATTTCTTAATTGCTCTTTCTTGGTCAATAAATTGTGAAATAATTATATGAATCATTTTATCATTGGACAGTTTGTTGTATACAAGATGGCGTCCAAGATGGCAGCCAAAAGTGTTATTTACATGAAATGGACCCATATAACACATGTTATTTCTTAATTGCTCGTTAATGGTCAATAAATTGTGAAAATAGATAATATGCATCATTTGATCATTTGACAGTTTGTTAGGTACAAGATGGCGTCCAAGATGGCGGCCAAAATAGTGCATTTAAATGAAAGTAACCCAAAATACAATCCTGATGTTATTAATTGCGTTGAAGGTTACACAAATGGGAAATTAAAGCATATATAGCCTTGAACATAACATCAGTACGAATCAATTTGATATATCCTTTAATGACAAATAAAGGGAGATAACCATATTGTAAAAGAACATTTGTGTTATTTTTTTAGTTTTATAGTAACTGAAATTTTTGCATATTGTGAAACAAGCCACTGTCATTTTAGCTAAACATGTGGTAGCCATGCATAAGAGAGACATTTGTTGGTTAACTTTCGATTGTTGGATGCCGAAATTAATCAGGGGTATGATTCGTGAGTTACCTACAGATATACCAGATTTTGCAGATACATGTCCAATTATGCTGTCACATTCTAGTTGTAGTAGTTTCACATGCATATCTCGAGAAAAAAAACATACGGTAAAATGTCTTTCCTCTACCTCACATAGTCATCAACATATTGTATCTGGGAAAAAGATGCCTAAATATAGCATAGATAAACCCTGTTAAGTGAGGATTGACCAGGAGTACAAACAATGCAGAGTCCACCATATCCAGGCAAAGAAAACCATTAAGCGATATTATCACCAAGTACGCTTATCCAACAACTGGGATTTCGTTCCATTCTTTTCATTTATTTTGTCGGTCGTGAATGCACTTTCGGACAAAGCTGGAGAGAATGGTATCTGGCTCGGTGGCGGAGTACGATTTCTAGATATGCAGTTGCCAGAACGCCAATACATAATAGGTACAATGTATCATTGTGAACAGTAACCAATTCATGTAAGTCTTATTTGATCTTCATGTATGCCTTTCTGCGATGGTGTATTTGAACGATCATCCCTTTAAAATGAATAAGATTCATAACAGACGCTGTGTAAGGCCCGTAGTGGAACTACTCATGACCAACCACACCAATAACTGATAAACTGTCCAAACTAACAGTGATACTGCAATGATCGACCGTCCTGCAAAGTTCTAACAGAGAAAACAGGAGCAGAAAACAGAATGCTAAATCTAGATATACTGTAACAAAATGTCAGTCTCTCCGAACCTCCGGCTACTGAGTACTACTACGAAAGCATATCACTAGAAACAAACTTTCTGTGGAATGAGTTGTTTGAAGTACTGATGCTTGCCAAATCACTGGGATTCTTCATTGCATTGGTATAACCCATAAAACATTTATAGCCCTAATCTCACAAAATGTTTTATTTTCGCTTTATTTTATCTTAATAACAGTGCTGGTTTCAATGTTTCTGTTCTCACTGAAAGGGGAAGAAGAAAATCGTGATCTTGTGAATAATGTGGTTTAATAGTCATTTTGGCATTTCATGGGTATTACAACTTTTTGTTTAAAATCGACACAAAGGCAAATTTTGTTTTTCCTGTTCAAACAATTAAAAGTCACTTCTCTACTGAGACAGTGACCAGCCGAACACAACCCATTAAATTCACCATACTGTACTAAAATTGCATTCCACAAAACTTGAAAGATGTTATAATTGTGAACAGTTACCAGCTAGATCATATAAGTCTTATTTTACCCTCCCCATCCTATTCCAGCTGTACCGGACAGTTAGCGGTTTTCAACCTGTTGCAGTTGGTTTCAAAGATAAACAATTCATCTGATGGATTTGTGGACATCTGCGTCAAATATAAAGATTCAGAGAGGGCTGAATAGAGAATTGCGAATGAATCTAAAATGGCGATGGAATAAACTATGTGGTTGTGTTAGCTATACGGCACATTTGTACTGCTTTGAGATACAAACTGGCTTCTACAGCGAGTGTTAGCTTCACACGCAGCTGTTACATCAGATGAAAAGCATTTCCTTTTATGACTCTATTGAGATTAGTACCAAGAGAGTAGTTCCTCCTTCACAATATGACTAAAGATTTGTTGACTAGGGAGTGGATCCATAGCCAAACCAGATTAAACCTACTTAAATCCCCACATTATCGATTGTAACCCCTATTCATTTCTATATACACAAACACATTTTATATACTTTCCGATGGCCATGTTGAATTTTAGCAGCCATTTTTATTTTAGCATTTGTTTCATATTCATGAACAATCTTAGCTTTATGACTTCTGCACCTTCGTCATTTTTTTATATTTCATCACATATATTGATGAATTTCTATAAAATAATATTTTGTCGACCATCTTGGATTTTAGTCGTCATCTTTATCAATTTTGGTTTTGTTGCAAACATGTATGAATGGAAAAAAATGTCTTAACTTGAAGTTTTCTCCACTTTAAATGCCATCTTTTAACGTTTCATAATTTACATGTAAGAACTTCTCTCAAAAACCCTTATTTTGTCGGCCATCTTGGATTTTGATGGCCATCTTGGTTTTGTTGATTTTTATTTTGTTGCATTTTAATGAAAAAGGCTAAATTTTATTATTTTTCAAATTTTAAGGCAAATATTTAGCGTTTCATCAAATATCTGTACGGAATTCTATCAAAAACCCTTCTTTTGTCGGCCATATTGGATTTTGGCGGCCATCTTGAATTGACCAAGGATGCCAATCTGGCATCATCCGGATTTCAAATCAGGATACCCATACCAACTTATTTCTGCAAAAACATTTTCTATAGACGCTATTGCAGGGTCATCTTGGGTTCATGCCGGACTAATACAGTTTCTTCCGTCGCGACTCATGTATTTAACCTATACATGTAAGTGTATAAAAGTGAAAACTCTATCAGACACGCAACAAATGCTTTTATATTAAAGCTATATGTAATCTAATTTGACATCAATGAAACCGTATAACATGTCTAAATTTATTGAATTAAAGTCGTTTTTAAGACTCCAGACATTTGAGATAAGTTCATCCTTAATGTTACCTACCTACACATTAGCATTTATCGTAAACATCAGGAATATTCAAATATGACTTCTATACGAAAAACTCGTATGCCCCAAATTTAAAGGGAGAACATGAGGCAGAAAACTCTAGCCTTGCCTAAATCTATCATACAATGTATATGGAAATACATAAATATAACGCCATTAAAGCCTAGGTTACATTTGCCCTACGATTAACTTGCGATGATCGTACGATGCCATATTTTGCATTTTAGTGCGGTCTCCGCAGGGTGACCCTACGATGCCCCTACGATTCTACGGCTTCCTACGATCTCCGTAGCCTCTACGATTTTGTAGTAGTCTGCACTTTTACAAATTTAAAAATCGTAAGACCGTAGCCCGTAGACACGTCGTAGGTAGCATCATCGTATGGGCGCCTTACGGAAACCTTGCGATGATCGTGCGGTTATTTGGGGACTAAAATAATAAGATAATCGTAGACCTTTAGGTTGATCGTGCGGCATCCGTACGGTTATAACACAAGTTTATTAAAATCGTACGGACACCTAACATCGTACGGCAATCGTAGGGAGACCGCAAGAAATCGTAAGGACTCCTCACGGCCACCGCACGGGCTCCGTACGATTTCAACTTAAATTGTGCAGAGACCCTTTGATTTCCCTACGATCTCCAAACAGTTCCGACTCAGGACATCGAAGAAAGCTAGAACAAGAAATCGAACGATGCCCGTATGAATTGTAAACACCTACGTCGTAGCCCGTGATCACATTCGATTTTTAAAAAATCGTAGGGAAATCGCGGACCGAAAAATCGTATAATGATCGGGACAAATGTAACCTACCAGGCATGACCCCTTGCGGCCTCCCTACGATCGCTGTACGATTTTTCTTCCCAGACTATCATAAAAAAATCGTGCGGTGACCGCTCGATTATCGCAGGGTATCCGTACGGTGCCCGTATGATGCCCTACGACGTGTCTACGGTCTACGGTCTTACGATTTTAAAATTTGTAATAGTGCAGACTATTACAAGATCGTAGAGGCTACGGAGATCGTAGGAAGTCGTAGAATCGTAGGGACATCGTAAGGTCACCCTGCGGAGGCCGCACGAAAATGCAAAAAAATGGCATCGTACGATCATCGCAAGCTAATCGTAGGCCAAATGTAACCGAGGCATCAGTCAGAAGTCCAAGAGACTCCGTACGATATCCACTAACAGTCTGCGGAGACCCTACGACTACCGTGCAGCCTCCTTGCGTTTTGTATCAAAACGTATAGGGACTCCGTACGGACAACGCACGGGATCCGTACGATGTCTACGTACTATCTGCGGAGACATACGACTGCCGTACGATCGCCTTGCACGTCGACAACTGGCAGATCAAAAAATCGCACGATGCCCGTATGAATTGTTAACACATACGTCGTAGCCCACGATCTCCTACGATGTCTGAAAATCGTAGAGAAAATCGCAGACCGAAAAATCGTACGATGATCGGGGCAAATGTAACCTAGGCTTTATGACTAGAAACCGATTAAATTTAAACCAAAGTAAAACATTGAATTAGATGTTGAACAAAAAATAGAACAGCTCGCGGGTCCTTTGAAGGCTGTTTATACAACATTATCTGATAAAAAGTAGGACCACTGGCATCGAAACTAGTCAGCCAAACAACAAAAACGCAGGCCCTGCATCCCAGATTGCACCAAATCTGTTCTTTCCAATTATCAAGAAGGTTCCTGTGTAAAAAGTTGGTGAGGAGACCTAGTTTTGTTTATGGCGCAGTTGAATCAGGCATTTTCCTTTTGTTCATTTTGTTTCTAGATCGCTGTATTTCATATTAATGTAACAACTCTAAATCTGATATTATAATGTCTTTGTTTGGTCTTTGTTTGATGTCATTATTGCTTGCCTTTTAATTAAGTCCTTTATCATGTGTAGTCTCTGGTTGTATAATATGCTGCTGCAGAATCTATTAAGTGACAAAGTAGTCTTTTTATGGACTTAAATATTGTCAACTGAAACACGAATGATACCTTTTTCAAGGCCATTGATAGAACATAGTTCGACCACCTTCACAAACGCATTCGTTTTTTTTTTTTTTTTTTTTTTTTTTTTTTTTTTTTTTCATTCAGTCGTTTATTTAAGGCCTGCCTTCGACCGAACTCATCTTCGCAATGAAGGCAATGACGTTTGTAAAATAATAATTATTATTATTATTAAATGGAACGGCCAATAATTTGGAAGTCGCTAATTGAGGCATTACCATATGAAGTGTTGTAACTTTAAACTTTATCTATTTTTATCGCACCTGCTTATAGCAGGGTGCGATATAGGAGTTCAAATTTCCGTCCGTCCGTTGGTTCGTCCGTCCGTCCGTCAACATTTACGTCGAAGTTTAGTTTTCTCGACATCAGTGATAGCTGCGAGGGTGAAACCTTGCATAGTAATTGTCCTTGACATACCATTCAAGCACGCACCTTGACCCGCTGACCTTGACCTATACTTCACGGTCCATTGACTTTGTTAATTTTTACGTCAAAGTTTGGTTTTCTCTGCATCAGTGATAGCTGCGAGCGTGAAAGCTTGCATAGCAATTGTCCTTGACATACCCTTCAAGCACGCACCTTGACCCGCTGACATTGACCTATATTTCACGGTCTACTGACTTTGATTTTTTTTTACGTCGAAGTTTAGTTGTCTCGACATCAGTGTGCAGAGACCCTTTGATTTCCCTACGATCTCCAAACAGTTCCGACTCAGGACATCGAAGAAAGCTAGAACAAGAAATCGAACGATGCCCGTATGAATTGTAAACACCTACGTCGTAGCCCATGATCACATTCGATTTTTAAAAAATCGTAGGGAAATCGCGGACCGAAAAATCGTATAATGATCGGGACAAATGTAACCTACCAGGCATGACCCCTTGCGGCCTCCCTACGATCGCTGTACGATTTTTCTTCCCAGACTATCATAAAAAAAATCGTGCGGTGACCGCTCGATTATCGCAGGGTATCCGTACGGTGCCCGTATGATGCCCTACGACGTGTCTACGGTCTACGGTCTTACGATTTTAAAATTTGTAATAGTGCAGACTATAACAAGATCGTAGAGGCTACGGAGATCGTAGGAAGTCGTAGAATCGTAGGGACATCGTAAGGTCACCCTGCGGAGGCCGCACGAAAATGCAAAAAAATGGCATCGTACGATCATCGCAAGCTAATCGTAGGCCAAATGTAACCGAGGCATCAGTCAGAAGTCCAAGAGACTCGGTACGATATCCACTAACAGTCTGCGGAGACCCTACGACTACCGTGCAGCCTCCTTGCGTTTTGTATCAAAACGTATAGGGACTCCGTACGGACAACGCACGGGATCCGTACGATGTCTACGTACTATCTGCGGAGACATACGACTGCCGTACGATCGCCTTGCACGTCGACAACTGGCAGATCAAAAAATCGCACGATGCCCGTATGAATTGTTAACACATACGTCGTAGCCCACGATCTCCTACGATGTCTAAAAATCGTAGAGAAAATCGCAGACCGAAAAATCGTACGATGATCGGGGCAAATGTAACCTAGGCTTTATGACTAGAAACCGATTAAATTTAAACCAAAGTAAAACATTGAATCAGATGTTGAACAAAAAATAGAACAGCTCGCGGGTCCTTTGAAGGCTGTTTATACAACATTATCTGATAAAAAGTAGGACCACTGGCATCGAAACTAGTCAGCCAAACAACAAAAACGCAGGCCCTGCATCCCAGATTGCACCAAATCTGTTCTTTCCAATTATCAAGAAGGTTCCTGTGTAAAAAGTTGGTGAGGAGACCTAGTTTTGTTTATGGCGCAGTTGAATCAGGCATTTTCCTTTTGTTCATTTTGTTTCTAGATCGCTGTATTTCATATTAATGTAACAACTCTAAATCTGATATTATAATGTCTTTGTTTGGTCTTTGTTTGATGTCATTATTGCTTGCCTTTTAGTTAAGTCCTTTATCATGTGTAGTCTCTGGTTGTATAATATGCTGCTGCACAATCTATTAAGTGACAAAGTAGTCTATTTATGGACTTAAATATTGTCAACTGACAACACGAATGATACCTTTTTCAAGGCCATTGATAGAACATAGTTCGACCACCTTCACAAACGCATTCGGGTTTTTTTTTTTTTTTTTTTTTTTTTTTTTTTTTTTTTTTTTTTTTTTTTTTTTTTTTTCATTCAGTTGTTTATTTAAGGCCTGCCTTCGACCGAACTCATCTTCGCAATGAAGGCAATGACGTTTGTAAAATAATAATTATTATTATTATTAAATGGAACGGCCAATAATTTGGAAGGCGCTAATTGAGGCATTACCATATGAAGTGTTGTAACTTTAAACTTTATTCATTTTTATCGCACCTGCTTATAGCAGGGTGCGATATAGGAGTTCAAATTTCCGTCCGTCCGTCCGTTGGTTCGTCCGTCCGTCCGTCAACATTTACGTCGAAGTTTAGTTTTCTCGACATCAGTGATAGCTGCGAGGGTGAAACCTCGCATAGTAATTGTCCTTGACATACCATTCAAGCACGCACCTTGACCCGCTGACCTTGACCTATACTTCACGGTCCATTGACTTTGTTAATTTTTACGTCAAAGTTTGGTTTTCTCTGCATCAGTGATAGCTGCGAGCGTGAAAGCTTGCATAGCAATTGTCCTTGACATACCCTTCAAGCACGCACCTTGACCTGCTGACATTGACCTATATTTCACGGTCTACTGACTTTGAATTTTTTTTACGTCGAAGTTTGGTTGTCTCGACATCAGTGATAGCTGCGAGGATGAAATCTTGCATAGTAATTGTCCTTGACATACCATTCAAGCACGCACCTTGACCCACTGACCTTGACCTATATTTCACGGTCCATTGACTTTGTTAATTTTTACGTCAAAGTTTGGTTTTCTCAGCATCAGTGATAGCTGGGAGTGTGAAACCTTGCATAGTAACTGTCCTTGACATACCCTTCAAACACGCACCTTGACCCGCTGACCTTGACCTATATTTCACAGTCCATTGACTTTGTTAATTTTTATGTCTAAGTTTGTTTTAACCTGCATCAGTGATACATGTAGCTGCGAGTGTGAAAGCTTGCATAGTAAATGTCCTTCACATACCCTTTCAGAACACTCCTTAACCTGGTGCCCTCGACCTATATTTCACGTTTTAAGTTATTTTGCCGATGCAGGTGCGATATCGACCTCCGCGGCGTTCTTGTATTTTAATAACACAGAAAGCTTGTAAAGAAGATTCCGTGGCCTCAGTGATGCAGTAGACAAGTTGGCTTCTTTAAAAAGAAACCAATGAAAAGGTCAGCAGCCGTTTGCTATAAGAGATATTCCCTTTTGCTCTAAATTTCAGTGTTGTTGATTCTCTGGTTCGTCATTAATTTCGATTCTCATACATTTCAGTTTCGTTTCCTATACATGAATGTCGTTTCTTGTAATGAAGCTTGACCAATGTGTGCATCTGTTGCTCAAGGCAATGACAAAATTTTTTGATGTTATGGAATCAAAGCCGATACTAAAGGGAGCACGATTACAATCAATATGTCGATTTGTAGAAAACCATTTTGCAGTGCAGTCAATTTGTGACAGAGTTCTGAATTTTGACCTGTGCCACACTACCAGAAACAGACCCATAGTGCGATGTGATGGACTAAAAGTCAGCCATATAGAGTTTCTGTAGTTTCTGTACCCCTCGTCAGGGTATATACGATGAAATCCTAGATGCGCTATGATAAGCAGTCACCACGACCGAGATTGCTTGCTAGATATTTACCGCTATTTGACGGGGAGTGTCAACAATTGATAAATTAAATTAATTGTGATGAACTGTCTAGTCCCTATAGACGGGTTCACTAGTTTTTAGTAAGCGCTTTATGTGACAAAACGCTTAATTGAGGGAGAGCAGTCGATCATGGGTACAATTTTCTTCATATTCAAAGTAAACACTGTGGAAAAGGTCCTGAGGGACCTTTTCCAATAAGTCAGTCGCCTTGAAAACCAGGGATTGCAAGTTCAATCCCGGGCTTCTTCAAAAACAACATCAAAAAATCAACCTCCTAACCAGTTGATCGGGACAACAAACAACCTCCGATTACTGGTCAACGCGGTGCGAATGTTGGCTTTATGTGGTCAATCGTGGCCGAGGAAACTGGAGAACTCGAGGAAATCCACCAAACCTGGCGACCATTACCCTGTCACATGCCTTGACCCGGATTCGAACCCGGATCGCCGAAGCGACAAGAGAGTGCGTTATCCACTAAGTTATACAGAAACCCTATAATGTTGAAACTTACATTAGATGTTTTTCATGTGAGTTATTGTATTGAATTTAGTTTTATTTTATTTGATAGCAAATTTGCTTTCATTAAGAACATGAATATTGTTAAAATGGATTATAGTTATAGGATAATCTTATCGAATATTAACACAGGTCCCACAGAAACATCCAATTGAATGCTCTAACCTCTAAGCTAAACAATTATATTCCCTATCGCACGACTATGAACAAAAATATTTGTCTAAAGTTAAAACATGTCATTGCAGAATGTTATTAGACAGAGACTGTTGGTATGCTATAGCTGATCAAAGTTCTCGCAAAGCATAAATCTTTGAAAAAAGTATGTTTTGAAAAATATACCAGTTTCAGGGATAATGTAATCGGCTGCTTCATCTTATTTTATTTTCCTGTCTTAATTGTACATTTTCTGCTGTTGTAGACCGGCTGGTAGTGACTTTTGATGTAGGCAAATAATGTCATTTGAGTCGCCTCGCGAGAAAAACAGTCTTCGGGGTTTCCGACGAGGTCTGACACAAACCGACCTGTACAGTCACAGAAGCAGGCTAGAAGCTTGAAATTTCGGATTTAAGAAGACGAGAAATTGTACTATCCGTAGAGCGAAACAAAGGCGCTGATGTAACTGCGAAGCTGATCTGCGCCTTTGTTTTCGCATATGCAAATATCCCGTTTTCTCACGATGAGGCTCATTTATTTCTAGACATGTGTGTCATCGTACTTTAGTCAAGGCTGAACTATGGTATAATTTGAAGTTCTAGCTGAAATTATGTGTTAAGCATGCTGTGCGTCGACCGCCTTTTAAAGCAGTGTTATATTTTAATCTTTCTTTGTACATATATATCATTGCCTACGCTTACTTTCATGTATATAATGAAAGACAAAAGCAAGTATACACTTTTCGATTGTGTATAGTTTTGTCAATTTGAATCACATTCAGAACGACCCAAATGACTATTAGCGTTGGACTCAAGACTTAGTTCACTTACCGTTTAAATTGTATCTGTAGAAAATGGCTTATGCTGATGCATTGTTTAGTATAAAATCACTGGTTTATTCTTAATGTCTGGAGATTTCCTGCACACAAGGAAATAAACCTTTCAATGAATCCCATTATCCTGTCTATAATGACCATGTAAACCGTGTGTAAAAGAAGTTACTACATACATGTAATTACCTAGTATAACATACTTGGGTCTATGAGATACATTATAGTGGTTTGACATTATTTTCACATATGAACATCTCAAGATGTGAGTCCTAGTGTTTTATTCACTATGGTGGATATCGTGGTTTATTTGTTCGTCGTTGGTGATTCATTGACCAGTTAGAGTTTCACCAAGGGAACCAAACAATATGTGAACGACGGCAGAAGCTGAGGGTGAGGTTAGGGTCCTGTTTAAATAGTTTAAGCCCGTCAGTAAGTTTATATTACTGATCGTTGCAAAGCGATACCTCTGTGGTTTATTTATTTATTTTTATTTATACAATATTTAAAGAGGAGAAACACATTTAGCTGTAATAGCTAGTCTACCATGTGATCCTCTAAAACATATATACAAATGTACAAATGTAATATAAAATGACACAAAACAATTTACATTGAAATTCATACAATTTAAAATTTCAATGAATTAAAATAAGGAGCATAAAACAATTTTTCAGGTAAAAATCATATTTTACATGAGATATAAGATATGCTAGATGAAAATTTAAAAGTATGCATTAAGCATGCATCTGAAAAATTCTATAAAAATATATAAAATGCACATTAAAGGTGTTCTTTAACATTTCGCTTAAAATCTACCAAAGTTGTAGACTTCTTGACAGACCCAGGCAAATCATTCCACAACCGTGGGGCAGAGGAGGAAAACGATCCATCATAAATAGCCTTCTTCGATCTGGGTACTGCTAGAGAGCCGTTTGTCGTAGATCTTAAAGTGCGATTATGAGTTTGTGAGACAGGCTTGAGGAGATCAGAAATATATGACGGCGTGAGATTATTTAGTGCTTTATAAATGATTACGGCTTTATTATGAAAATGACGTTAACTTTCTTAATTGTTTGCCAACCAAGTTCATTAAACATACACTCAGAAGGGGTGTTAAAATCTGCATTTAAAATGATTCGCGCAGCTCGCTTCTGTAACTTGGAAATTCTTTCTATATTAGCCGTTGATGCAGAGCCCCAAGTGATTGATCCGTAGTCAAGTAGCGGCAGTATATAGCCTTGGTAGAAGAGTTTCTGTGCTTCAACCGGGATATAGTAAGAGAGTTGTTTTAGAAGAGAAATTTTTGATGATATTATTGAGCAGAGATAGTTAATATGTTCAGACCATTGGAGATGTTCGTCGATATATATGCCTAATAATTTTTGTTTAGTTACGTTTTTAATTCTGTTTCCGTCAATGCAAATATTTAGTTCTTGAGAATTTAAATGACTATGTCTCGTTCCTAATAACATACAAGATGTTTTATCAAAGTGGATGTTCATTTTGTTTTCTTTTCCCCATACTATTGACTTATTGCCATCGTGTTGTAATTTGGTCTCTACTTCAGATTTAGTTTTCCCGCGTGTGTGGTAAGTTGCGTCATCAGCATAGAAATCTGAGTCACAGTGCTCAATATACAAATGCAAGTCATTAATGAACATTAAAAATAATGTCGGTCCCAAAATGGAGCCTTGGGGCACGCCAGATTTAATAATGGCTGGTTTGGTTAGGCCTTTGCCGCAATCCATAAATTGTTCACGGTTGTTTAAATAAGAAGCAAATAAGTTGAATGTAGAATCTTTAAATTTATAGTAAGAGAGTTTGTTTAATAAGATGGAATGATCTACGAGATCAAAAGCTTTTCTGAAATCTATAAATAATGTTCCGACAATATCGCCATTATTAATGCAGGTCATCCACTGATCAACTAATTTTATCAATGCTGTCTGGCAGCTATGTTTTGGCCTGAATCCAGATTGATTTTCATAAATTAGATTGTATTTGTTTAGGAAACCCATGAGATGCTTATTAATATGTTTTTCGAAGAGTTTTGAAATAGTGGGAAGGATGGAAATTGGTCTGTAATTGGATGGATCGGATTTAGAACCACTTTTATGTATCGGAAAAATTTTTGCAATCTTTAATTGAGTTGGGAAATATGCTGAGTCAATGCTTTTGTTAATTAAAGATGTTATGGATGGCGCTAGTATTACAGCGGCCAGCTTAAGTATTCTTGGGCCAAGGCCATCAAGACCAGTAGCTTTATTAGGGCTAAGCCCGCGTATAAAATCAGTTACTTGTTTAATTGTTATATGTGGGATTGAGAAGTGTATATGTGATGGGACTTTGCTGTTCACATAGTCATTCAGCTTATTGAAATCAGGTGTATCTACAGGATCACTATGTGAACCAAAATGGTCTGAAACTGAAGCGAAATATTCGTTCAGTTTAGAAGCAATGTCTTCAGAATTAGAGTATGTTTCGTTGTCAATTTTAATTTCGTCGGGTAAAGTATTAGAGGACGAATTATCATTCTTCGTGAAAGTTCTAAGGTGTTTCCAGATAAGTCTAGTGTCTTTTTGAGAAACAATTGATGCTGAAAAATGATGCCGCTTAGCTTTGCGTATAAGATCCTGTGTTTTGTTCCGATATATTTTATACTGAGACCAATTTTTAGCTTTTTTAAAACTGTCACGCATTCGTCTAGCTGAGAGAATTTCAGGTGTACACCATTCGGGTAGACGCTGTGATTTTACTCTCCTAGTTCTGATAGGCGCATGTGTATTCATATGCTTTTGGATGATTGAATACCATGATGTAAAATCATTATCGACATTAAATTCAGACAGCGAAAACGACTCCATATCAGAACCCAGATCTTGGAGGAACAAAGATTCATTGAAATTTTTAAAACACCTATAAGATGTGGTCGTATGTTCGTTTTTAGCAATTTTCTTATTTATTTTTCTGGTTATGCAAACCGGGAAGTGATCGCTGATCGCGAACGATGAAACAAAGCATTCAACAATATTCTCAGGGTTTGATGTATATACATGATCAATAATGGTGGTGGTTGACTTGGTTACCCTAGTATAGTCAGTAATCAATTGTGAAAGATCAAACAATTGTATAAGATTAAGCCACTTGCTGTTCGAGCATGCCTTATAGTCAATATTTATGTCACCCATAAATATTATTTCCAAGCCACTGGTTTGTGCTGCTGACAGCTCTTCTTCGAAAAGATCGATCCAGTTCGACTTAGCATCTGGGGGGCGATATGTCGTACATAAAAGAAAAGGTTTGGAATTTGGTAGAGATATCTCTGTCCATATGGTTTCTATCTTTGATATTTCGAATTCAGGCCGATGTTTACAGTTTATGTTATTTCGAAAATACAAAATTAAACCGCCTCCCGATTTATCTATCGTAACAGAGCGATCTTTTCGCAAATACTCAAAGCCATTTATTGTCAACTCGTTACATGCGATATTTTCATTTAAAAAAGTCTCACACAGTCCAAGTATATCTGGACCATTTTCACTTGACATCACAATGCGTAACTCATCGAGTTTAGGTAGTATGTGGCGTATGTTTAAGTTCGCCATGTGCAGACCCATTGTTTTAAAAACAAACTCGGAATTGTTGATATGGGCGTTTGATACATTTGGCATTGATTCGTAACCCGAGGAAGCTGAGCTGCTAGCATCACAAGACAGAGTTGTATATACCACAGTTTCGATCAAAGATTCATCGGATGGAGCAGTGGAATGATGGTCATTAGAACAATCACTTTCATTCAGGAAGGAAGTTTCCGATAATGAATCACAAATGTATTATATATAGGAACACTAAATTCACTATCATGTTTCATGCGCCCTGTGGATTCCTATCTACTATTTCTGTCTGACCTTCCATTGCTCCTACCGTTAAACCAGCAGTCAAGAGTATCATGACCAGCCTTTAAACAAATGTGACAAAATTCCTGGACATTCTGCCTGTGCCTTATATAGTCTCGAGCACCATTTGCTCGGCATTCATGAGTCTCATAACCATTCCGCGAGCAATTCTGACAAAAACTGAGGACAGGTTGTCTCCCTCTACTTCCTCTACCATACCCATGACCACTCCTTGGTCGGCGAAAACCTGACTGCCGTGCATTATATTGCCTCTCAGCAGATGGAACTGGACGTTTGCTCATTATAGAGTGAGCACTGTCAATATTTGAAAGCAAACGCCTTAGTCCAAAATTGTTCAAATGTACTTTATCTTTCTGAAAATACGAGTCAGGTATTTTGCCAGACGCAAGCAGAAAGCTCGTAAAATTGTCTACATATTCTATTTCATATGATTCTAATTGTGTTATGTTTTAGTGTTGAATTTTTAGTGTGTTTTTTTTTCTTCACATTATGTGTGTTTTAAGTTACGTTTCGGTAATTCAGTGAACGCCTTTTGGGAAATAGCTGCTCACGCGACTTACGACATGTTTTCTTAGTATAAGTACCTGATTGTTAATTTAATTTTCCCACCTCGGTTTCTGAGTAGGAATTTCTTTCTGATTGTCCGTTTCCTGATAATTGCCTACTCTGACCTTGAAAGTAAATCAAGGAAGCCCAATGGACACATGTAGGCACTCAGCTTACTCTACAACATGCAATATGCAAAACGAATAAATGAAACTGACATCAAAACTATACGTATAGACCGTCCAACTTATTAACAAAATTTATCGAATCGGTAGATGCACATCAAATTCTTACCGTTTTATGTTACAAGGCTATGTTTTCACACGAATAAAATGTTGTTCAGGTCATGCTTAAGCTAAGAATCAGTTGTGTTTGCATTGCTTGAATGTAATTTTGCTGATTAGTATATTGATGTTCTGATCATACTGTCTGAGGCCCGAACCACCGGTGTGCAATTAAAGAAGGCAGCATAGTTATCAACCGTGGTTGGATTAAATACTAAGCACGCAGACTGTCACAAAGCATTAAAAGTTACATCCTACACGTCTGAAACAAGCAATGATGTTTCTGAACTGAAAAGAACAATCATTCATTCCTATAAGTTTCTGAAATTTGTAAACCGAGTCACCATAGAATTCTGGTTCCGAATGGCCCCCACGAAAAAACGTATTTAGCCTGTTTAAATAGTTTAAGCCCGTCAGTAGTTTTATATTACTGATCGTTCCAAAGCGACACCGCTGTGGTGATTCTGATTGCTTTATGTTTTAGTGTTGAATGTTTGTCTTTTCTGCACCTGATGTGTGTTTTTAAGTTACGTTTCGGTAACTCAGTGAATGCCTTTTGGGAAATAGCTGCTCACGCGACTTACGACATGTTTTCTTAGTATAAGTACCTGATTGTTAATTTAATTTTCCCACCTCGGTTCTGAGTAGGAATTTCTTTCTGATTGTCCGTTTCCTGATAATTGCCTACTTTGACCTTTAAAGTAAATCAAGGAAGCCCAATGGACATATGTAGACACTCAGCTTACTCTACAACATGCAATAATCAAAACAAATAAATGAAACTGACATCAAAACTATAAGTATTGACCGTCCAACTTATTAACAAAATTTATCGAATCGATAGATGCACATTATATTTCTACCGTTTTATGTTTCAAGTATGCTTTCACACGAATAAAAAATATAAAATGTTGATCAGGTCATGCTTATGACAAGAAGCATACACTTGGCAAAAATGCCAACGCACTACTTTTAAAATTTGAATAACTTCACTTTCGTCAAAGATTTGACTTTGAAATTTAGCACACGCTTGTCTCTTAAGCATTTACACACACCTACCAGGTTATTTCACACAATTTTCTCTAGGAATCGTGCAATAAGTAAATCATGAAAAACATGTTTTCTGCACGTGCTCCTTGTGGTATGTAGCTTTTTCTCATTCTGAAACTTTTATTGGAAGCTCGGTTATGTATCATATCGAAGTCAATAAAAATGGTTCGTCTATCTGTTGATAAAATGGCTGGAATGATCGGTTTTGTTGAGGGGGTTACGTCTTTGACGCAGGTACGTTTAAAGTCAATGCAAAAAGGAAGTTTTAGTTGCGCCATTTTTTCTTGCTTAAACACAACCATTTGGTGTCATTCGAGTTCAAGTTTGAAAGGCAACAATTTTGTCATAAAGTGAAATTCGTTTCCACTTTCAGCCTGTCCGTCCGTCCGTCCGTCCGTCCGTTTACTCGTACAAAGACTCAGTTGTAGCCCTTAAAAGTGTATTGTAATTCCTGCAAATCCTCAAACCCGTCGCCAGTTAGAGCAAGCGTTGGTTGCTGAGTCGTCTAACATTCCATAAAATGTAATAGGAAATCACATCCTATCCATGTGACAGCGCTGTTCAGTGGTGGTACAGGCTAATAGGGGACATACTAGACATTAATTTGTTTAGATGCATTGAACTGATAGATTCGAAATTCTGTTTATTTGCCCTTTTGGGAACTTACTTAAGCAGTCAATTTCAATCTTTATAAGTGAATTATTGATGTAATTTTCACTACCACACAATAAAATTGTTCTGCAAATCATTTTTATAACGTTATGTACGATTTACCCTTACCTTACACTACCGTTGTTTTCAATACGTATTTCCTGATTTTTCGAATCATGGGTGTGCTAACAAAAAGCTCAATAAATATCGATAGAAATCGCCGATCGCAAAAAAATTTCACCACATTATTTCCAAATGATGTGTCTTATCATGTTTCGAATTTGAACATTTTTGGTTGGTTCGTTTTTGAAATATTGGCAAAAATCTTACTAGGTGCGTTGGGAATTTGGTTAAGTATATATGTTTGCACTGCTTGAATGTAATTTTGCAGATCAGTATATTGATGTTCTGATCAAAATTGGTACCAGTGGTTACCAATGGCAAAACGCTCACGGTACCAAATGGAATGTGTATATTATTATTCATAGTCAAGCATTAAAATTATGTAACCCTACACTGCATTCAGTTTGTTATCACACAAGCCCAGAAAAGCCACAACGAATCTGCACAAGACATGTGTGCCATTTATTGATGTTGCAATTTATATCAACTTGTAAATATGTTAAGATCAAAATCATGCGATTGTCACTTATCATATGATTTTTATATGGAATGTGTGAAGAAAACGACATATTTGTGCAAGCGCCGACAAATCAGCAGAAACACTGGGTAACAAAGTAAGCGACGAGTTTTGATGGTTCTGGCGTCTATATTTCCTGCAAATATTTCCTGATAGGCAGTCACTCAGTTACCCAAACCCAGACTTAACTAATACTGCGTTTACACTATGTCCCCGGCGGTCACGGCGGCCACGTTTCAGACAACCGTGAGCTAAACGGGATAACCGTGAGGCAACGCAGGGGAACGGGATAGGTAAACGTAGCACGCCGGGATAACCGTGGACACCGTGACAAATTTTTTGACAGTTTGAAAATCTGCCACGGCAGTCACGGCGGAAATGAGAAACGTAATGGGCCGTGATAAAACGGGCTGAACGTAACACACCGTGACAGAACGTAACAGTACGTAGCGAAACGTGGAGGCGGTCCGTAGTGCAACGGGAAGCTAGTGAATAGCCCGGCAAGCTACGGATCTTCCACGTTCTGTTGCGTTTGTTCACGGTCCTCTCACGTCTCGTCCCGTTTCCTACGGAATACTCAACACGTTTTGTTGCGTTAAGTTACGGTGCGTTACGGTCTTTGACGGTGTTCACCCCGTTCTACTACGTATGTCACGTTCTGTTACGGTTATCACGGCGCGTGAAGTTTATAGATATAAAATGGCATATCATGGGGACAAGTTCCTTCATATTGGAGCAGTCACTATAGTGAACAATACAGACCATACGCTGCACTATGCAATTGAAGAAGAATTACAATCCCGAACTTCCTTAATCAACTCTGCAGTCGGGTGTTGTGGAGCGCGATTGTTATTATTTCAAAGGACTTATTCGTATACAAAAGGCAAAACTGTGCTTTATATTGTATGGTGTCTACGTTTCGTCCGTAGCTGACCTTGACAGACCGAAGAAACGTGTTACGCCTTGGTCAAAACGCAACTGACCGCAACAGAACGTAACAGGCCGTAATAGAACGTGCTACTAATCGTGATAGATCGTGGATCACCGTAACGTACCTTAGCGCCTCCGTGACACACCGGCTTATCACTACCACGGCGTGTTACGGATATCGTAATAGAACGTAAGAAAACGTAACAAAACGTAATAGATCTTTAAAATCAGAGAAATATATTGACAAAACTCCACGGCACGCTACGTTTCTAGCAAACGGGGCTGCCGGGGCCGCCGGGAACATAGTGTAAACGCAGTATTAAATATAAAAACACACATAAGGCGCAAACCTTTAACGGCAAAACATAAAAAATTAGAACCACTACAGAAGTATCGGATTTAAACGATCAGTTCTGTGGAGGTAGTGGGCTTAAACTAGTTTTGCAGCCCCTAACCTCAACATCAGTTTCTGCAGTGGTTCACATTTAGTTAGTTGTTCGGTCCTCGCGGTAAATCTATAACTAGTCAATGAATCATTATAGGAAAACATTAATTAATAGATGAATCAAAAACGAGGACTCACATATACATTAAGCTGCCTGCCGATAGAGATCCAAGGGCGCCAAAGAATTTATTGAACGCTGAAGCAATAGAAAAACACCGGTTGAACCGCGGCGGGCCAAGCAACATACAAGAAGCCCCGGCCCCAACCAATTAAAGTGACCAGCTTTAGGTCAGGGCCATCATAGAGTCTGACGCCGAATAGGCTATGATATAGTGTATGGCAGAGGTGCACCATGCCGGGGATTTTTGTAGACATATATTTTCTAAAAGTCAGTACCCTAAGCTACTAAATGCCGCTTGTTAGCACTCTGACTGCTGGGGCTTTATCGTGCCAGAGCGTAATACGTATGTTACCAATGTATGAATTTTAAATTCAAGCTGCTAAGGGGATCACCAAAATTTATGACAAAAAACAATTATTTGACAAGTACATTACCTTTAGATGTGTAACAGAGATATAATCTAATCTAAGAGGACCAAATTCAATAATATTTAGACATTATGACTACTGGTGCAATAAAATAACCCGTGTAATTTTGCATAATTACCGTGTTTCAATTCTTATAGAATAAAGCTCAAACCAAATATCATAAAACAATCTATAATATATTTATGTACAGTCCTTGCCCTTGAAAATGACGTATTATAAAGCTCTCTGTGAGCTTCCATCACTCTACAAATGCTGGTTGTCTTCCCCTACCCCCATTCAAATAATATGCCCTTTAACAACCATGTCCCAGCAGAAACAGAACAAAGACACTTCCTTTCCATGAACAACATCCAAGTTTTCAAAAAAAAAAAAACTTCCATAGGTATTTATGTTAAAACCAGTGCTTGAGTCAAACTTACGATAAAGCAAGCACTTTAAAAACAGAGAAAAATGATACCTCGCATAAAAATACAGCATACCTAGTTGCATTCTGCAGACAGGTTTTACCCCTAAAATTGTGATCATTTTACGAACATGCGCTCATGGTCAAAAGATAAAATACAACTGTGTACTTTTCGCTATAGCATGTCTTACATGCAATGTCAAAGTATGGCCACATATATTCTCTTTTTTGTGTCTGAATAACACAAAAATAGAAACACAAATATGTTTAAATAATGTCTAGGTGCAGTTCATGTTTTTAAGACAAGTACATTCACATTATGATCCATCATCCAGGATATATTAAGAAATCATTGTCTTACTGTGCAAGAAATATTAAAACAATCAAGGCAAAATTTGCACACATTAAAGAGCACGCTGTCTAAAATATGGTCCATCGAAGCTTATTGGTGTTTAAGTTGGCAATATTACAATGTCTGATTTCGTACTATCATATTGTTTCGTAAATAAATTATCCTTTCTCCTGTCTCAGGAACACAATTGGTGAAATGTTCACTTGCTGATTCGAAGAGTCTGTCAGATCATGGGCCGCAACATTGGATCTTTACAATAGTGGTCGCTGCATTCCACGCCATCGGGATCGAGAAAATAGCAAATGTAATTCAAACTTAACATCTATAAAAATCTACACATAAATAAATAGTAAACATCGCATTGAAACGGATATATGCTATTTTAAGTTAAAACATTTTCAAAATGCGCCTGGAAGAGGCAGATATGCCTGATAACGACGTCGACAACAGTAAAAACGTCGACTAATCGTTGACATTTGGGAAACCAATTGTAAAAAGGCCCTTAGTTTATTATAAAAATTACGCTGTAAAATTCATTTAGTTTTAAGATTATCGTCCTCTGTAAAATATGGAATCATGTTTTTTTGTTGTTGTTGTTGTTGTTGTTTTTTGTTTTTTGTTGTTTTTTTTTTTTTTTTTTTGTTTTTTTGTTTTTTTTGTTGTTGTTTTTCTGTTTGCAAAATAGGAGGAATATTAATTTTGATCTTGGTCTGTTTCGTAGTAGTCCGACAATCGGGCTTTCGTTCCATTCACTTCATTTATTTTGTTGGTCGTGAACTCCACTGACGGACAAAGCTGGAGAGAATGGTACCCGGCTCGGAGGCGGCGGACGACTTGTAGATCTGCAGTTAGTTTCGTAGCTGATCTATAACAGCTGGCAAGCGAGAAAACTCACGTTTGGCAATGCACTTTAGTAGACTTTCAGTTGGCGATATCATATTTTATGGATGAGCCTGCTATGTGCACTATTTTCGTTGCAGATGAACGGTGAAATACTCTTCTAACATACTTGTACATCATCAAGACAATCGCCGCTATGGAATTTAGACCGTTTAACGTTGAGCGATCACCACATTAGAGCGATTAACTCATTTAAGCCTGGCGTCCTTTTTATCGGACATAGGCAAACAGAATATTCCCACATGTGACGCCACAGAACGCGGCGTCCCATCTGGGGCTATTCTGTTTGCTTAGAGAATTTTCATCGGAAAATTGAATAAAATTTAAAAATCACTCCTGACGCCCCTAAAATGAAAGTGGACTCACCAAAATGATAATGATGTTAAAACCCATTCGTCAAATATGGATTAAGGACAAGTCGTCATAGGTTTAGAATGGCTAGTGTTCTTCATATTGGGAGGACCATTTTTTCACCACATAAGGAGGTCTTAGGACCGCTAATGTTCTATCCAAAAGCTGTGATTGCAACTGGATATATAGTACTTTTCGCCGGAAGTATGTTATATTTCTGACCTTTCCAAAATTGTTATATGGGTATATGTGTTTCTTGTTTTGAACTCAATTTATATTTTTTGACTTAGCCATTATATACATGTATTAAGTTACGTTTATCTACGTTTACCTAAGTAGCATACTCCACGGCACCAGTTGTGATTGACTGGTATTTTTATTTGTATCCCATTACTTGTGTATCAGATGTACTTTCGTATCACATTTAAAGTCCCACCTTTGTATTCTTTCTCAGACATCAAATTAGAAAGGTACTTTCTGTACGTCTCCATTCAAAATTATATTCCTTACGGTCAAATTTTGTTATATCTGAAACTCAAAAAAGACATACTGTCCCACATCGAGGTTTTCTATTAAATTATGACCGTTCCAAGGTGATACTTCTGTTGTGGTTCTAATTATTCATTTTTTGGTGTTGAGTTTTTTACTGGTTGCATCTTATGCACGTTTTCATATATTCAGTTAAGTCCGTGTAACTAGGTGGTCACCTATTGGGAAATAGCTGCTCACTCGGCTTACGATATGTTCTCTTTGTGCTGGTACCTGAATGTCAATTCAGTGTTTGCCCATCTTGGTTTTTGGAGTAAAAATTTCTTTCTGATTGTACCATTTCCTGATCATTGCCTACTTTTAGCTTTTTAGTTATCAGCTTAAGAAAAAACAATTTTAGAGCCCGCTTTGGCCTTATATCGTTTAGAAAGCAAGCTATGCCTTATCAGCTTAATAAATACATTTATCACTGACAAAAGATTAAACATCTGACGCCAGATTTGTCTGCTACAATTATTCATGTAAGACCTCTATCAGATGGATTAGTGCTGAAACGGTTAAGACATGTTCAGATGTCAATGCGACCTAAATACCATAATAGGGTAGGACAATAAGAACAACACGATAACAATGGTATCTCAACAATGCCGATATATACAAAAAATGAAGAAGGAAGTGTGTGGCGTAGTGTATAATGCGTCGAGCGTGAACATTTAGGGAGTGTGAACCCGACTGGCTCTGGTTATTTGGGGAGACATCTCAGATCATTTTTGACCTGCATCCGGGTTTTTTTTCCATATGGAAGATGAAAAAGGCAACAGACTACATCTCTTTAAAAAGTACTTTAAGATGTTTTAAGTTGTTTTTTTTACTATACAAGTCATCATTGATCCTTATTGTTATTCGTTTTGGTCACTTTTTGCAAAGAAAACTTAAAATAAAAAATATGTGGATTTTGAAATTTTATGATCCATGCAGGCCATCGTAGATAAGATGCGTTCGGATTTTCTCCATTGAATATAGGCGTGTTCGGATCAAAGGCTCTGCTTCAGAGAACGAGTTGTTTCCGCCAGTAAGGACTCACTGCACAATTATTACGATATTTTTACTACATTTTTTTTTCATCAGATTGATATCCAGGAATTTTGGGTAGTTATATATGCATTAAAACTGTCAACGTTAAAACGAATAGGTACAGTCTTTTTTTCAATGAGCGTTTAGCTGTCAGGCTAAGGTAGTGATGTCATTTCAACAACAGAGCAAACTACTATAGAGTGAGACTTGAAAGAAAACTCTGTATTTCTTTTTTAGAATCTTTGATGAGCCTCATTCGCAGTGTAAATTTTGTATATACATTTAAATAACCGAGTCGTAGTTACAATATTTTTTTTCTTCGAAAATAAAGCTGAGAGCATCACTCTAGTCTCTTGGAAATTCAAATAACTTCGTATTTTTCACAAGCAAATTACCCCTTAGAAGCCTGTCGATGTGACCAAGACCCTATCATTTACCTGTACAATGCTTCGTTTCACACCTATATCTAATATACCACCTACCATCATAAGAAAACTTATTTTTTGATAATTCATATGAGATGCAGCCATAACACTAAACTATGCACATCTTATTTTTCCACTCACTGGAATTAGCTTTCTGAACGTATTTTATTTCGTGTACAGCGAGAACGCATATAAGCAATTTAGGTTTCAATCTCAATGCAAAAAAACCTGAAAACCAAAGTTGTCAACTTGTCAAAGTTACTTTTCCTGTGGCTAATCAGCATAAAATACAGTTAAAAGTTGTGCATATATATGCTTATAAAATGATCTTAACATGATAGAGAATGAACATAGACATCACACATACATGTATGCAACACATTTTTCCTTCTCATTTTTGTCGAGACAAAGCCAAAGCTACCTTCTTTTGTGATAAGTAAAGTGTCTTGCTTGAGAACATAACATACTGGTAGGTCTCAAAGCTCAGGTGCTGTCTGTTGTTCTGTCATTGGTGATGAAATGTCTGATTTTGTGTTTATCTGTTATTAAACCTAGTTTGTTTGTACTGTCCCTGCCATGCCGCTTTGATAAACTGGAAAGAAACTGGTGAATCAGGATAGAGCCATAGTGCTACAGGATATGGCTAAAGTAGTGCTGAAGCTGACATCCATAAGAAACTGTTTAGACACCCGGGCTTGATTATGAACCTTGATAATCCAAATCAAACCGTGGATATCCTATGCTTAATTGTCCCTCCATCATGATGGACTGGAGCTTAAGCCCGTCTCACACAGAACACACGGTTTACACGGTTGGCCACCCGTGTAAACCGTACATACAACCGAATAAACCGTGGCCTTATCCGACTTACACTCGGGCCATTCGAGTGTATCCGTGTAAGCCGTGTATGATTTTTAAAACTTTTAAAAAACTGGCACGGGTGCGATGTCCGTGTATAATCGTATAAGCGACCGTAGAAGACCGTGAGAGACCGTGTGAGCCCGTACGAGACCGTATATACAACCGTACATGCCAAAATTCAGCCAAAATTATCTCAATGTTTATCAGTCTTATCATGATTTCTAATTCTCTTATTCTGTCATCTGCCATTTTGTAATAATGCTCCACGGAAAGTTCGAAAATTTATGAAGTCAAGCCATGAAAACGAGTCAATTTATATCAAACCATACACGAATGTGTGATAATTCGAGCATAACTCGAACAAAAGTCGATGGGACCGTATATAGACCCTGTAAATGTCCAGTAAATCGTGTTAACGTCGTGTTTAATCGTACTAGGCCGTAACAGACCGAACTAGACCGTACTTAAAACCGTAAAACAATCGTATGAAAATCGTTTGCAAATCGTGTTCAAACCGTGACAAACATTGCTTGATCGAGTATATCCGTGCTTTGTTCGAACTCACTCTTGCTACATTCGAGTATAAATCGTACCAACTCATCCTCAGGCACGGTTGGAGCTCAATACTCGTACCAGTCAATCCGTGTATAACCGAGTAAACCGTATTGGAACCGTGTGCCCAACCGTGTTCTGTGTGAGACGGCCTTTTACTGGCTACAGTGAAGCACGGTTAATTATGGTAATGATTCTATCTTCTAAACACCATCTTCAATACTGGGCCTTGCATAAAGCCTTGCACGACCGACACTCACCGGGAAACACCACCGACCGCACGTTAAAACTAGTACATTAATTTTGTCAAAAAACTAATGTTAGTGACTCCATGGTAAAACTGAGAATAATTGTTACTCCATCCCGACCTATCTTTTCCAAAACCTGAGCATCCCCTGAATAACATCGTTACCATGTGGAATCTATAATTAAAGTGTCCCTGGTTTATCATTGCATATCCGCTTGCCTTCACCAGGACGAATTGGGTAATCAGTGCGATCAAGAAAACAATGTCGCAGATCAGCTGTGCAGTTGCTACACAGATAACTTACAACTCCTCTTCTCCTCAAATCCAAAATTTTCAAGCCTCTGCCCGTCTTCTGCGACTTTACATGCTGGTTTGTGTCGGACCTGGTCTGAAAACCCGAAGACCGGTTGTCTCGCGTCGCGGCTCAAATAATACGTTGATTTGGATTGGTAATTGTGTAACGCCCGTCAACATCAACAGTTGTCACTCATGTTAAGACAGAACCACTGCTTCCTGGGTATTAACCAACACGGTGGGAAGCTTACATTTTTTTAGGTCAATGGCACTACAAACCGGAGGTAGGTATCAAGCCCAGGACCTCTCACTCCAGAGTTCTGAAGGATGGTAGTGTGGGAATATGGCCAGGCAAAGCTTAAATACAATGCTGACTGGCCATCTGATTACTGGTTAATTGCTTGTCTGAGCCTGCCCAGGAAATGTGGTTTCAAGTGAAACCACCCACCATACATATTAGCCTTATTGGCTTAGTTGGGTGGTTATATTTCAAGCACTTTTTTGATGTCATGACATCCTTATTTTGGGTAAAGGTCCCATAAAATGGAAGCAATGTCCCGACATGACCAAAGCAGTTGACTGGGACGTTTAGCATCAATTCAAACAATTGAGGCGGTTCTAACGTGTGCCCACAATATATCTTTTGAGCAAAAATATAAAATATATATATATATATTTTCTGGTGAAATTTTCATTTTTTAAAGGTGAAAAAATTCTCTATACATTGCATGGGCGTGTTTTCGTAATGCAAAATATCTGGTTAAGGTGTCGTCTGTGAATGTTAGGCAAAAATTTTAAATTCTGAAAGATAAAAATGGCAATGGTCCATGAATCAATTGCGATCAGAATTTCAGTTCGCTGTAATGAAGGTCCATTAGGTACATATGATACATAGGGCATTTGACCTCAATGAGACTAGTTTTCTTTGTTACGGTATGTGGCCATCTCATTACGAAAGCACGCCCATGCAATACACAGAGATTTTTAATCTGCAAAAATTGAACATTTTAAGTTGAATAATTTTGATATTTTTTATATTTTTGCTCAAAACATTGAGGCGGTTGTAGCGAGTACCCACAATCTATGTTTTGGATCAAAATAGGAAAACTTGTAAATCCATGTAAAACCCTTTTTTCTAAATAAAAGTGTGATATAAGGGGTATTCATTTCATGGACATGTTTTCCTGATGTAGAGCTTAAACAACATGTTCATTAAGAAAACTTGCCCATGCAATAAACAATGATTTTTTTAGTTTTAAAAAATGAAACTTTTCAGCTGAAAAATTTCGATATTTTTCTTATTTTTGCTCAAAACATAGATTATGGACACACTTTAGAACCGCCTCGCCGAGGCGGTTCTAAAGAGTACCCACAATCTATGTTTTGGAGCAAAATTAAGAAAAATAGGTATACCCCTGCATACTCCAGTTTTGCTATATAAAAGTGGGGTTCAAGGGGGTTTACATTACACGGACATGTTTTCGTGATGTTCTGGTGTCATGGATGAGATCAGTGTCTGAACTGACGTATCAACTGTGATGAAAAGGTTCCTATTTGACTCCAATGTCAAAAGTAAATCAAGTCGAGCGCGAAGCCAAATTAACCTCATCCAGGTTTTCTAGAGGACCAAAGCGTACGCTGCATGATGTGATGGACATTTATTTTGATGACTGCTTATTATATTCCATATATCATCATGAAAACATTTCCGTGAAATGTATACCCCCTCAAGCCCCACTTTTATATAGTAAAACTGGGGTATGCAAGGGTATACCTATTTTTCTTATTTTTGCTCCAAAACATAGATTGTGGGTACTAACGTGTACCCACAATCTAGGTTTTGTGCAAAAATAAGAAAAATGTTTAAAAAAAATCTGAAGAAATTTTAGATTGTTTGCAACTAAAAAAAACTTAAATTGCATGGGCATGTTTTCGTAATGTGTTTGTCTAGAGTACCAGATACAATGACCCATTGACCCTTATAAAGTTATGTGATGTATTTGTCCAATAAGGCATGGTTGGTGGGTGCATATACCCAACCGTAAGGAAACACTTTGCCTAACAAGATGACTTGCAAAATCGTGTTAGCACCAAATGAGTTCTGCTTGTGCGAGTAATGAGCTCATTATTAAAGAGACAGACGACACATTTTTACGTTAAGAAATCTAGGTTACTGCTGTGCCTTTAAGAGTTCTCGATACTAAATATTGTTGATAAATAAACTTCTTATTTTAAGATATCTTGAAGTATCGGTGGAACGCCACAAAATGGCACTTAAATATGTCTATGTGTGGGGGTATCCATCCTTTTAAAATTATTGATTCTCACAAAATGGGGAAAAAAATCCTGTTTTTTAAATATGTTTCTTGGAATAAATCTAAAATATGTCAGCTACATTGCGTAAATGCGTTTGAAACTGTATATATATTCACAAAATACTTGCCATGTAACAAAATAAATAGGTATATTGAATATATGCACTATAGAGTAATTTTTAAGAAAATTATTTTTTCAATTTTTGAATGTATTTGGCTAGTACATCTCCGAACATATATTTAGAATGACAAAAATTAATTTCTGACATTGGAAATGCTTATCAAATAAGATATTTTATTAATCGATAGGTCTTATCTTAATTTTTAAGCTGCTATAAGCATTTTCATACATCCAAACCTTACAAAGATGCATATCTCGGCGGATAATCAAACCCAACAATAACTTTTTTTTAAAAAAAATAACATTTCATAACAAGCATGTGATGTATAGAAGTTAAGATTGCAAAAATTGTCAATTTGTTAATACCAATATTATAAAATTAAATTCTTATTAATATTAGATGAGATACAAGGCCAAAACCACCACATGGACCAAACCACCGTACATCGCGATCACAGAGTTCCAACAATTAGTATGATATAGTACCATACTTTTTGGTAAGCTTAAACCTAAATGTAACTGTTGTTTTGTTTCCCCTTTTATTTCGAAGTAGAAGTTACAACATTTGTTCAATTAATAATATTATGTTAATATAAACGTTCTGTAAATTCAGGGGATAATGTCATGTAGTTGTTTGAAGCTGATAGTGTTTGTTATTTCTTTACATTTGCAGCAGTCGTCCATCTAACCTCTTCTGGCTCAAAATTTCTTTGCAGTCAAAAAGAGAGACTCATTTCATATTTTCATTTCATTCACCGAATCATTCTTGGACTAACTCCTTCATTATATGCAATATCCCCTTTTTATCCACAGGAACGAAGTTGTTTATGCGTGAACATGTAGGCCAAGGACTGAAACTTTGGCCTTTCTTAATTGATTTAATTGTCTCTTGTATTTGTGCAATTTGTGTATGACAAATATAACACGACATTTACATTTCTATGACCATTGGCCGTACACGGCCAACATTATTAGACAAAAACACCACAAAATGCAACTGCCGTGTACAGAGTGATTGCTGATGAATACAAACAAAGCTAAATAAGGTAAGTTTATTGTCACTGGATAATCTGTAAATTTCCTCGTTAGGACAACTACCTGCTGTTTAGAAGCTGTGCTTTTACGTAAGCAGCCAAAAACTCGAACAGGAGTACTTTATCATGAAACAAGTACATTTTAAGTCCGAGAAATTTAAATGACACCATATAATTGCATCATTCTGCACGTGCATTTTTCCGTAGGCCAGCAATACGCTTAGTTCATCATACGAGTTTGGAAATGAAACGTAGTTATTGTAATAAAATACACGAACATGTAGTTCCGGCTCGGGGGTAGGGGGTAACTAAGCTTCTTCTTTGGAAAATGCATAGCAAGTATGTTTCTTATTAGGGGCTCTCCGTATTTAATTGTGTGAGAGAAACAGTTCCTTTAAGCCACTATTAGAGGAAACCATAAAATGGCGTCGGAAGAAAAAACAGCTATCACTTACTAATAGATTTCTTTAAATAATTGCTGTCAAAATATACAAGTAAACAATGACCAGGAACCGGCACAAGCGGAGCTACTCACCGCATCAAACAGGAGGGTTGGGATCATTATTAACGTTTTGATCCCTTTCAATCAAAAGTAGATAATTATAAAAAAAATATCAAATTCCTTGATACAGGCCTTTGAACATTTTATTTAAAGTGCTTTTCAAGATTTCTCCAATATGGAAATTACGACCCGTGATACGCGTAAAATCAATTTATGCGCTTGCGTATCCTTAAGGCACATTCCAATAAGTTGTTTTCGAACCTTTCTAAATGACTCTTTCAGCTGAAGTGTGGGCTGGCAATATAATGGGAGTTTGTTCCTTGTCGCCACTACTATAAAAAACCTTAAAATCGTTTCAGAAGAAGAACAAATAAATACTCATGGGCACATCACTTGCAGTATTGATTCTTTCATTCCTAATACAGGCTAATTTCAACTACAAAAGTAAAAGTAGGCAACGATCAGGAAATGGCGCAATCAGAAAGAAATTTCCTCTCCAAAAACCGAGGCGGGAAAAAACTAAATTAACACTCCAAAAACCGAGGCGGGAAACAACTAAATTAACACTTAGGAAACATATAGTAAGCCGAATGGGCAGCCATTTTACCCAAAGGTAGCCAAACATAAGGAGCTAACAGCACAAAAAATCAACACCAAGACATAAAACAGCAAGAACCACCACAGAATAGGTATTGTTATAATGAGTACGGTTAACTTCGAGGCCAAAACAAAATCACAGTGCCAGTGTTTCAAGCCTTGCCGTAAGCGTTACCAAAATGCAACCCAAAACAATACATACATGTACATGTTGCATACAAGATAACTGGGGACGAAAACAAACCATCAGATCCAACATGATTTCTGGAAAACAAACACCAAATGTCAAACAATGCTCTTGGTTGACTTTTATTTGCACTGAAAACGTGGCAATTACGTCAACTTAACGTTCATCGAGAAAACTTAATTTTAAGTGTAATAGGGAAACGAAATTTAACGTGTTCGAACACCAAACAGGCACGGAACCAACGTAAAATCACCATAACGTTTGTCGCTTTGATCAAATGCCATCTTTATGCTTGACTCCAGCGAAGAACCCTAACGCCTTAAAAGTCATTAAAATTGTTTAGCTTAGTCTTGTGCTAATTGAAGAGAGATACAGTTATAAAATTGTAGTCATGACCCAATCACATTATAGTTTATAACAAAATGTATGTACAGCTGTACATATGTGCTGCAGTCATTTGGGCTGATACATGTAAGTATTGTGGGTAAAATTTGGGAGAGTAATGCAGAGAATAGGTCCCGTCACTTAAAGAGGGATGAAGTTAGCAAGAGTATCAACCATTGATACCGTGATGTACATGTTGTCGGTACTCGTATGATGTTGATAAAAAAACATTGACATCAGGAAAACATGTCCGTGCAATGAATACCCCCTTAAACCCCACTTTTATATACTAGTAGAACTGGGGTATGCAGGGGTATACCTATTTTTCTTATTTTTGATCCAAAATACTCGTTAGAACCTTAATCAATGTTTTGAGCAAATGTATTAAAAATATCCAATTTTTAGCTGAAAATTTTTCAACTTTAAAAGGTCAAAAATCTCATGATTTCAGTTTCGGTGAGCTTAATTCAATATTTGGCCACTCCATGTCTCCCAAATTTTGAATGAAATGTACAAAAAATTGATATTAAAACCCGGTTGTATTTGATTTTTTCCGGTAATTGCTTTATATGTGACAGGCAAATTAGTTTCCAGTTTTAATATCATGTCTAGGGACGAGACTGGCTGTGATAAGCATTAAAAAGAAAATATGCTAAGCTGTCAAAATGTTGTTGAACGACTGCTCTCTGACGAAATTAAAATTTAAAAATCAAACATAGACACTAGGCGGGAGAGAAAGTACACCACACAATATCACAAAATGTTACAACACGCGTGAAGAGCAGGGTGGCTAGCCATGTTCACATCCCCATCTCCAGGATGTTCGCTCATAGACTAAGTTTAACGTGTAAGTCATTTGTTGAAAATATGTCTGATGATATTTGAGACGGTTAAGCGTCATATTATTAACATAAACATACAAAGTTCTTGTAAGTGATATACGTTGTGTTACACTCTTTTTGATAATTGTTGTATAATTAAATGTCAGTGGTCGTTATAAAATGACCCGGACTACACTTCGCTGAACTACGAGATCATTCCCGCTGTTATGGATTTTAAGACGTCTACTCATTTCCAGAATAAGATTAAATGAGACACATAATCAGAAGCTTGCGCCATCAAAACTCGACATTTGTGGTGTTACACAGCATTTCTTTCGATTTTTGGCATTTTCTAGAAAATATGCGACAGTTAATATCATAGCTGCGACACACCGTTCTCATTCTTGTGAATGAATTAATTGACAATCTAAGATTAGGTTATGCCACCAATTTGGACAATGTTATGGCATATGGCAAGGTACTAGTAGGCAAAGATCAAGAAAAGGCGCAATCAGAAAAAGATTCCAACTCCAAACACCGAGGTGGGAAAAAACTAAATTAACAATCAGGTACTTATACATGTACCATGAAAACATATCGTAAGCCGAATGAGCACCAAACGATGGCCACTCGGTTACCTAAACTTAACTAAAAATATGAAAACATACAAAAGGCGCCAACAGCACAAAAAAGTTTAAACACCAAGACATTAAACAAAAATAACCACCACAGAAGTATCGCCTTGGAACGATCAGTAACACAACATTACTGGCGGGCTTAAACCGGGTTTACATGGCCATAACCTCACCCCCAGCTTCTGCAGTGGTTCATAACATTCAGGCAATCGCATGACTTTGATCTCACTAAATTTAAAAGTGGATATAAAATGCAACATCAACTTTTGGCACACAGGCCCTGTGCCAATTCTCGTTGACGCAAACTTATTTTACAGCATTTTTATACGTACGTTCCGATCATCCCTCGTAAAATTTCAAAATTTTGCGTTTTCTGATCAGATTTAGTCAACATATGTTGCATATGCTCTTGGGTATTATTTCATTGAAAATTTGTCTCATCCAAAAGATAAGAGAAGCACGGGATCCATCCCAGGACTGTGACAGAAAGATGGTCTGCTTGTGCCTCCAGGCAAAATTCAGAGCCTGTTCTGGAAAAGCGGTTGCGTAAAATCATTCATGCATGAATATAAGCCTTAGTTGTTTATGTGGATGGTTGGATTTTGAAGCATATTTCACATGTCATGACATCATATGGTTAGATACGAGTCTTGAACATGGAGACAACATCCAGAAACAGCTATGTATGGCTGTTGACTGGACTGTAAAGCAACAAATAAAAAATAAAGATAAGTGTATGAAATTCACCAGCAGACAGTTCAGAACATCTAAAGCACCAATATCACAATAATTTCTGATATTACAGCTGCTACTTCTTTATCATTATTGTATGTTTGTTTCTAGATCATTGGTTACATATATGCCATCTGTCATATGGGGTCACTTTTCTTACTCCAGCAGAATAGCGTTTCTCTTTTTAGGTCTTGTAAGTCCTAATTAGACATTTTTCACTTTTGAACGTAAATGTTGCTGGCGCGTGCGGTTACAACTTACTGTGTGATGGGGGACGACTCGTGAGGGCATATTCGAGACAAAGACGAGGGGCATTATGAAGAATTACACAGTCAAAACTACCAACAGCACAACGGAGACGAATTAAGTAAGACAGGCAATAAATGTATTAGTGTAGGACGTCTAGCCATGTAGCTCAGTCGGTAGAGTGTTAGAATTCAAAACGAAAGGGTCTGGTTTCGAGTCCCGGTCGAGCCACTTTTATCTTTTCTTTATTTGTTTCCCCTGTGACAATAAAGCTATGGAAATATAAAATGTATTATCAGCTGATTATATTTATCGGCGAATGCAAGAATCAGGAAATGCCCTTGTGCATAAAATACACTTAAATCGTAAAGGAATTGAAGTGCGAGGCGGCAGCTCAAAAAAAAAAAAAAAAAAAAAAAAAAAAGAGCTGATCTTCGAGCGATCCTCACGTCAATATTTCAACATAAAAATATTCATATTCTGGAGGCTTGTACAGGAATAATGTGGCTAAGATAAGTTTGCCACCCTGAATGACTTTAAATGTTTTCCGCGGACGTAAGGCACTAACTCAAATGGTATAGTGTACATGTACAGATATATGTATATTTATAAGGTGTAAAAACTACAGTTTCACGTGCAGTCTCGTGAGCAAACATAATTCATTTGGCATGTTTATACATGTATTTCAAATAGATACTCGAAAGCTTGATGGGGTTTATTTGGTTGATGGCACGTGTTGATTCCATTCAACAGCCATCTGCATGTCATAAGTACGATATCCTAGCTACATTATGCATAGCCATACAAATACTGCTTTTTTCAATTGAGTGAAAACACCCCCAGTTTGCCTGTAGGTAAAATTTGCAAGTGTAGAGTGTAAACTCTGTGTCACTGTGACAATTGATTGGAAATTTTACCTCAGTCTCTACTTCTATTTTTATCTGCAGTACTCTATATCTATTTATAGAGTACTGACAACATCAATACACCAAAATAGACAATCAAAAATGGTGACAAGTAAACAGTTCAGTCAGTAGAGTTTCTTTGATGTTTGAATTATGCTTTACAAGTACATTTGATTTTTAACATGACCCAAATTGTTCTAGTGTAAATTTTATGAAAAGTGTCAGGTAATTATTTTATCTAGATTGTAAACTTTCATACCTCTTACATGGTTTCAAAAGACCAGTGCAATTATTATATATTTGCAACTTATCAATCAAAATTGACAAGTTATTTAACCTGATGGCATGCACAATTTTATTTATTCAGTTTTTGAATTAGCTCAATAAGGTGCTGACTGAGACCAAACACTTCAAATGCGAACCAGACAGTTTGTAGGATTTCAAAGATTGTTATACATTATCCAAGTATGAATGGTGTTATGGATTGTCAAATTGTTGACCAACCAAGATAAAAAGAAAACAATCGGAGACAGACGAGAACAATTGCTTGAAACATCAACTGTGAAAACAGTCTTCCCCTGATAGGTGTCTTTGCTTTCGCTATGTACAGCGAAGTAAATATCCTCTACCTATCTAAATGCAAAATTCCCAGCCTCTAGCCATCTTTGCTTTTAGTCAATTTCTGTATTGAGAAAGCTAGTTTAAATGTAATTTGGTTTATAAAGATCTTGTATGATTTGCTGACGCATGTAATAAAACATAATGGTTTGATCCTTTGGAAGCAGTAAAACATTCAAAGTGAGATAGTATGGACTATAAGGCACAGTTTTGGTATTAAATGAACCCCCATGAACATGGAAAGAAACGGCGAACAACTTCGTCAGACAGATATATAGATGGTAAAATAATGTATGCAATCTTTCAACAGTTACACTGCTACACTGTGTTTGTTGCCTAACTTCCTGCAGTCCGGATCAGGCAGGGTTTGTCATCTCACGGAGAATGTGATCCCAGTACACTCTGTCAACATCGCATGTCCCATGGATGTCTTAATTTAGGAATGAAAGTTTGTTTCCCAGTTGTGCGTAAAATTCGTTTGAAGTAGGCACCAAAACCAGGGAATACAAAGACCGCACATTCGTTTAAATAGCAATGAGCTCATCCCTTTTGTTGTTTCTTTTTCTTTTTCTCTCTATCAAACGTTAAATTTGCGCTAACAAAAATTGAATTAAATGAGTGCACATCTTGATAATCATTCCCATGCAGCATGCATGACAGAACTGTCTGGATCTACCAGGTATTAAACAGAGAGGCACACGACTTATTACAATGCAAAACACGCTTAATTCACAATGACAATTTTCAAAATTTCTTCACAAGGAATTTTGGGTCAATAGATCAAGTGTCACCAATTTAAACATCAAACTTAAATGTTTTGGTCCACCCACTGTGCTTTAAGGAAGAGGATTCATAAAGTGAAATAATGATAAACCTTGCCACTGAATGAACTAACTGCACCATTCATAATAATTATGGGCTATTTCAACACCTTTTCATGTGACCAGCTCTAAGGACAAATGACCTTTGCTAAAAGTTTGCCTTTGAATATATTTCCTCTCATGTCTGAGCAAAGACCCCTTTTTTAAAAAAAACAACAACAACATCTGTTCACTTAATACACAATTGTCAGATTCTTGCCAGCTGAACATAAAGGATATTGTTATAATATTATGTCAGAGAAGAGCTCTGTCAATTACAAGGCTGCACAAAAGGGTCTCAATTTTAAAATATTGTAGTGACATGATATTTTTTGTGCGTTTAGTCTTTTAAAGCGCAATGTTATTCAATAACATGCTGAGCGTGTGAGTAGTTATGGGTGGCACTCTGGGTACCGTTTTTCATTTTTTGAAAACTTCTGGGTACCCAGAGGTGCGCACCCTGGGTCTCAGTTTATGAACTAGCTAAGTTGCATGTGTAGGTAAGTATCCTTGAGTTAAGACAAGCCTGCACATCTGCTCATCTGCACATCTGCCATCTGCACATCTGCACATTTGCTCATCTGCACATCTGCACATTTGCACATCTGCTCATCTGCACATCTGCACATTTGCACATCTGCTCATCTGCACATCTGCACTTCTGCACATCTGCACTTTTGCGCATCTACACATCTACACGCCTACACATCTTTAGAGACTATGAGATAACTGACATAGTCAAGTTTTTCTGTAGGTAAGTTCCACAAAAGAAGCTTCACAAAAGACCATACAAAGCTAGATTTATTGCAAATTCTAGCTCTTGTACTACCACTGAACTTTCTAAATTATTAACTTCTTGTCTTACTGCTATCAAATCTCATGTTATTAGATACTGTGAGACAGTGTATGAAACTTCAAATAAAAATTGGTTTTGGTCAATAAAAAATTCTGGTGAGGTGCTCAGTAAATTGAAGTGTAGAGGGTTCCGTGCGACAAGCTTGTCCACATATGATTTTTCTACTCTGTATACAACATTACCACATAATCTAATAAAAGAAAAACTTCTGGATTTGATAGAGTGGACCTTCAAAAGGGCTTTAAAAAACTATGGTTCACTTTATTTGGCATGTAATGACAGAAAGGCTTTTTTCACTTCCTCTGACCAAAGTCGGTATACCCTTTGGTCATGTCAGAATGTGTGCGACGCCTTATCCTATCTCCTTGATAATATTTATATTAGATTTGGGACCAAGTTATACAGACAAATTGTTGGAATTCCGATGGGTACAAATTGCGCACCTCTCGTAGCTGATTTATTTTTATACTGCTACGAAAGAGATTTCATGGATTCTCTTAACCATGATAATCAAGCTGATGTTATCGAGGCTTTTAATTCCACATCTAGGTACCTCGATGACCTTTTGAACATTGACAACCCTTATTTTGAAGGTATGGTCAATCAAATTTATCCACCTGAACTTCAGTTGAACAAAGCTAATATCTCAGATACCGAAGCCCCCTTTTTAGATCTACATCTTTCTGTTGCAAATGGATTTGTTTCTTCTAAAATTTATGATAAGCGCGATGACTTTGATTTTGATATAGTAAATTTTCCTTTTTTGGATGGTGACGTTCCTCGTCGTGCTTCTTATGGTGTATACATTTCGCAACTTATTAGGTTTGCTAGAGTCTGCAATCATGTTACAGACTTCAACGCTCGAAATAAATGTTTAACGGCAAAACTTCTCCAACAGGGCTATCGGTATCATAAACTTCGAAAAACCTTTTCTAAATTTTATCGTAGACACTATGAATTGATTTCCAAATATAATGTTGGGTTAAAGACACTTTTAAGTGAGGGCCTTTCGGAACCTGAATTTTATGGTGACTTGGTTTACAAATTAAAGAAACTTAAAGGAATAAATGATTTTTCTCTTCAGTTCGGAAAAATCATAACACGTTACAGACGTATAGGTTATAACTTGAATGTTATGCGACAGTCTGCATGCTTAGTTTTTAACCCAATCATGGTTGATAACTATGCTGCCTTCTTTAATTGCACGCCGGTGGGTCGGGCGTCAGACTCTATGATGGCCCCGACTTAAAGCTATTCATTTTAGTTGGTTGGGGCCGGAGCTTCTTGTCTGTTGCTTGGCCCACCGGGGTCCAACTGGTGTTTTTCTTTTGCTCCGGAGTTAGTAGGTTATTCGGCGCCCAGGGATCTCCATCGTCGGGCAGCTTACTCAATCTGTGAGTCCTGGTTTTTGATTCATCAGGATGTTTATCATGATTTATTTGTTTGTTCTTGATGATTCATTGACTAGTTAGAGATTCACCACGAGGACCGAAGAACTAACTAAATGTTGTGAACCACTGCAGAAGCTGAGGGTGAGGTTAGGTACCTGTAAAACCGGTTTAAGCCCGCCAGTAACTTTGTGTTACTGATCGTTCCAAGTCGATACTTCTGTAGTGGTTCTTTTTGTTTTATGTCTTGGTGTTTAAAAAAATTTTTGTGCTGTTGGCGCCTTATGTATGTTTTCATATTTTTAGTTAAGTTAAGGTAACTGAGTGGCCACCTATTGGGAAAATAGCTGCTCATTCGGCTTACGATATGTTTCATGGTATAAGTACCTGATAGTTAGTTTGGTTTTTTCCCACCTCGGTTTTTGGAGTGGGAATCTTTTTCTGATTGCGCCTTTTCCTGATCTTTGCCTACTTGTACCTTTCCATTACGAAATTAAGAAAGGGCCTTTTTTCCTCTAGTGTTCCTGGGTAGACGTATTTGATTTTGCAGTAACATTCACATCTACACAAACATAGAAACTTCAAGTAAAATGCCCCTGTGTTTTATTATTATTCACAGATAAGTACAGGTCATTAAAACTTTATATAACTGAAGCTTACAAAGATGATTAAAATTTGTGAATGGAAATTTGCATATGGAAATCCATTCTCATATCAAAAGTAAGAAAAAAGTTGCAATTATATTACTGAATGTAATATTATTTACTTAAATATCACATTTTCTAATTAAAAAGAAATAAGTAAACACATTTTTGCTTGAATATGCACAGAAAAGTTTTATTAATTTTATAGTTGATATATTTTTACGTTCAAGGGGAACTATCGATTTTGGTTTTTTCTGAGAAAAACAAAAGTAGGTTAGCATTTTCAGAAAATTATAAAACTGAAAGTAGATGATTTTCGGAAAATGACACATGAATGAAAATCGACAAAAGATGATGTCATATACAGTTTTGCATTTAAATCAAACTGATATAAAGCATTTGCATTTCTGAAGTTATCCATTCACTCAAGTAGTACTGGCACATTCTGTAGTTCTTCAAACATGAAGGATTTTTACATGACATTACTAAGTGACAGTTCTATGAACATGTTCCCATCAAATAAACAGTCTGAATTTACTGTAAGATTGGATCATCCTATTAAAATTGACGTGGAAAGCTGGGAGGTTGCCTTGGTTGAAATTGCAACACCATCTGAAGTTCTCAACATAACAGAAGAAAACAACTATTTCTTTTTGACTTTCCTATACCAATCCAGTTTACGCAGAGTTGGAAATCAAAACATCACAGAGATATGTAGCAGTGAAAACGGCAGCTATAACTTCAAACTAACAATTCCAACTGGAAATTATGAGTCACATGAATATCTAGCTGAAGAAATGCAGAGCTCCATTGACAACTTTGAAAAAGGCATACTGAAAAAATTCAATGCTCACATTACTATGACATATGATCATTTGAGTCAACGTTTCAAAATATCAGCCCAAAACGAACGGCTGGTTAGGATAATATTCCCAAAACAATTTGCTCAGATCTTAGGATTAGATTCATCATTAGTCGAAAAGCCTATAGGAAATGAGCAAAATGTGTTTAAGTTCAATGCAAAGTTGAATCACAATTTTAGCAACTTCTATGTTTATTCTGACATTGCAAGTTTCACTTTTATTGGTGATACTGTAGCACCTATTTTACGAGTTGTTCCATTTCAAAGTAAATCAGATTCATATTTCTTCTATAAAGAATTTAAAACTCTGCACTATGTTTCTGTTTCAAAATCTATTGTAGACCAAGTGAACATTACATTAAAAACAGAAAATGGTATGATTGTTCCTTTTGTAACAGGCAAAACTATTTTAAAATTACACTTTCGTAGAAAGAAAAACTAGTATAAATACAATCTAAGAGTTTGTAAAATTATCAGTTTTGTACAACACGCTTAAGAGATGACTTCTTTAGAAAAACAGACAAAACAATCCTGCAAGGCTATGGAAGAATCTAAGAAAACACCTGTGACACAGAAACCGAGTGGATCTCATGCAAGTTATGCACAGATCAGAAACCTTATGAAAAGGTTGAATACAGCTTTGAGTAAAAGGCTTAGAGAGGGCAGACCAGCGAAGTATTGCAGAGTGTGTCGGACTGAACTGTTAAAAGAACTGTCAGAGAAAAAGGAGAAATCAACAGCTAGACGTCAGAGGATTACAAAGAAACCCAATCTGAGAAGAACTACAACAAAACCAACTCAAGCGATGGTATAAAAGAGACAGACTCAGGATGAATTTCAGTATTCTTCGACTAACCAGCTATGGGTCGATATCAGTGCCATCAGTGCGATCGAGTATTTGCCAGATCATACAATTTGAGAAGACACAAGGACAGTGGTATCTGCAGAGGTGCTGAGGTTAACATGCTAGACAGTGATGAAGAAAGTGTTATGTCTGAAAGAAGATCACTGGACGATGGAAAAGACATCTTCGGAAAACCTGATCTTGAGGATTTAGAAGAAGTCGACGAGGAAGAAGAGGATGAAACTGAAGAAAGTGAGGAAGATGAGGAAGAAGAAGATGAAGAAGAAGAAGAAGATGATGATGATGAAGAAGAAGATAATGATGATGAGGATGAGGATGATATTGATGATGATGATGATGAGGAGGAGGAACCTCAGAAAATAAAACCATGGGATGTTTTGATGAACATAAAGACAGATAAGATGCAAGACATTTTCAACGAAACGGTTGAAAAGGCCCTGCATGAAAATCCTGGCAAAGACGTACAAGAGGCTGAAGAGATAGCATATGATGAACTAAAGCCAAAGTATCTGTCAGAGTTCTTATCCCGCTACAAGTATCTGACTGATCTCTCAGCTGCACTTAGAAAAGATCCAGTTAACAAGAAAATACAGGAAACAGCTAAACGATTGAGGGATGAAGAAGATTATGAAGAGGACGAATCAAGACTGTATGCCATCAAGAAACGAAAATTCTTGATTGAGAAGAAACTGAATGACTATGACCCACCAAGCTACGAAGTGGCCGAGGAACAGACATCATTGTTGCCACATAAAACACATATGAACAGTATTAACAATAAACCAAAGAGTAGCTATATTCAGGGGAAACACTTGTAAACGAGAACAGAGGGACGGTCCTAATCCTCTGTTTCATCGTGCATTCATAGTTAGCGGGACAAATAAAAATGTTGAAAATGTTATTTAGTCTTGGGTTTTCATTTCTCCTCTCAGGAGGTAGTAGTTAAGGGTTTAAAGTTTGACAATAACTAACTGAGTTTTTGACGCTTATCAATGTTCTCGAGATACGAGAACATTGAAAAGCCTCAATATATTAGGAAGACGCTATAAAGTTATGCCTTTTGACTAGTTGAGGTCTTGAGATACAAGACCAAGAGACAGTGAAACGCATACCACTTTACAGCCTCTAAGCAAGCTATAGAGGCATGCCTCTTACAGAGTTGAAGTCTTGAGATACAAGACTAAGACACTCTTCAGACGCATTCAGCTGTATAGCAACATAAACTTCTACATACCCACACAACTGTCCCAGACAAGTCCAGCAAGTGTCACAACGTGAGAAGTCTACCCAGGAACACAAGAGGGGAAAAAGGCCCTTTCTTAATTTCGTAATGGAACTTACCTACAGAAAAACTTGACTATGTCAGTTATCTCATAGTCTCTAAAGATGTGTAGGCGTGTAGATGTGTAGATGCGCAGAAGTGCAGATGTGCAGAAGTGCAGATGTGCAGATGAGCAGATGAGCAGATGTGCAAATGTGCAGATGTGCAAATGTGCAGATGTGCAGATGAGCAGATGTGCAAATGTGCAGATGTGCAAATGTGCAGATGAGCAGATGAGCAGATGTACAGATGAGCAAATGTGCAGATGTGCAGATGGCAGATGTGCAGATGAGCAGATGTGCAGGCTTGTCTTAACTCAAGGATACTTACCTACACATGCAACTTAGCTAGTTCATAAACTGAGACCCAGGGTGCGCACCTCTGGGTACCCAGAAGTTTTCAAAAAATGAAAAACGGTACCCAGAGTGCCACCCATAACTACTCGTGTGACTTAGGCAGCACACAGCAAAACAGCAATCCAGCACATTGAGGGATTTCACTTTCAACAGGAAAATTTTGGACAGAAGTTTCAGATGTTTTAATTTGCAATCAGATGGACTTTTTTGCATCTTTTTGTCTTCAGTAATAAACTAAACAGTGAACAAAATCAACTATAAATGTGCAGACAGACGTTTTATGGTAGGTGGCAGGTTTTTTTGTTTGTTTGTTTGAATTGATGCTTAACCTCCTAGTCAACAGCTAATGGTCATGTCGGGATGCTGCCCCCATTTTATGGAACTTTTACCAGAAATTAGACTGCCATGGCATCCAAAAATTGCTTCGAATATAATTACCCAACTAAACCAACACGCCATAATGTATAGATAGTTTGACATGAACCACTTTTCCTGGGCAGGCTCAGACCTGAGCGGTTAACCAGTTATCAGATGGTCAGTCAGTAGCAAAGAAGCTTTGCCTGGAGGCAAAAGCAGCCCATCTATTTCTTTAGGCACCAATGGGCGGGGGCCGATATTCACACCCGACCATGATGGCATCCTTCTTTTTAGTTGTTGTTTTGTTTGTTTGTTTGCTTGTTTGTTTGTTGTTGTTTTTTTACATATTTTGTCTGTCCTTTGCTGTATTATTTACATGTACATGATATGATTAGATTCATAAATGTGCTGTCATGGGGAAAAAAAAAGAAAAAATATCAAAGGGAACTTTTGATGTCATCAGAAAGTCATATTTGTTGGTCTTTTTTACAAGCATACCATGTTTCTTGAGTAGGAAGCATTAGAAATTAAGATCCTTGGAAACGATTATCTAAGCACATTTCAAGGATGTTTGATGTTCGAACTGGTAGGGAGTACAGACTAATTGGTCATTTACCGTAACTTTACTAGAACTGGAATCTTCCATGTTGCAGTGGCTAAGTCGCTAGCCTTGTAAACCAGAGGTCGCTGGTTTGATCATGATCAAGCTTCTTAGACGATAAACAAGGTAAATGTAAGCGAGGTATATTAAACTTCCCTAGATAAACCAATGCCCCGTTTCCATATGACCTTACCTTTTGGTGGGACATTTATAACCCAAAATATAACCGAACTGACTGAATAATTGGTTGTTAACGATGACATAGACTTGAAACAACCCAAGTTTTGAACCAAGCTCCCATGTTCAACCACTGAGATAACCGTGTACAGACGTTTGTGAGGACCATTAGTCTCGTTAGTGTTTTGTGATACATTCATCATGGAAGTGCACATGTAACCAATTTACTTTGAGCAAACAGTCAGGTTGAAACAGCGTAAAATTGTGTTTCATGTTTCAAAGTTTATTCTCCCTGGAGTTACATGAAACATGTAAAACATGGGCAATGCAATATTACAAACACCATATAGGTTTGGCGACACACACACACACACACACACACACACACACACACACACATGCACAGACACTCATCGGAGGGCAACTTAAATCACATGCCCTCGATGACTGGCTTTTTATTTTGCACTTTCACCCGTTCTTTAATTCAATCGTCCCTAAAAGCCATTTATTGTAGACGCATTCTATTTCATACACCAGGAAAACATGTCCATGAAAAGTATTCTCCTTGAATCCAACTTTTATATAGAAAAACTAGGATTTGCAGGGGTATACCTATCTTTCTTATTTTGGCTCCAAAACATAGATTGTGGGTACTCGTAACCACCTCATACCCACAATCATTGTATTGTGCACAATGAAGAAATATTATATATATAACTATTCTATTTAAAAAAAAAAAATCATTTTTACAACTTGAAAAATCCCTTTATATTACTTGGGCATGTTTCCGTAATAGAAAATTTCAATTAAAAGGCTGAGGTGGTCAAGATTCAAATTCCCATTGAAGAAGCAAGGCCGATTTCAAAAGGATCAAAGTAGAGATATGCAGTCAATAGACAATTATTTGACACCTTTGGAAGTTTCCCCTGACTTCAGTGTATTTTAATGTTTACTAGTCTGGCTGGCCAGTTGGTAAAACAAATTAATCATCTTATTCAATAATATCTAATGGGTCGTAAATATCAGTTATCAAAAATTCATTCAATATTTACGACTGACTCATCAAGCAACCTGTTAACAAAAAAATGTATCCTGCCTCTTCTAGTCAACATAAATTTATGAATTTAGTGTCAATTGAAAGTTAAATGGATAAAGCAATAAACAAAGGTTACCTGATAAAGTTTCAACATTGTACTTTTCATTTACAACAGTTTAGGGGGGTGGACAGGGGGGGCGGGGGTACGGGGAGAGAGGGGGCGGGAAGCGGGGGAGAGGGGGAGGGAAGTGGGGAGAGAGGGGGAGGGAAGCGGGGAGAGAGGGGGAGGGAAGCGGGGAGAGAGGGGGAGGGAAGAGGGGAGAGAGAGGGGAGGGAAGCAAGGAGAGAGGGGGAGGGAAGTGGGGATAGAGGGGGAGGGAAGCGGGGAGAGAGGGGGAGGGAATCGGGGATTGGATACCCTCCTGTCCACCCCCACAGTTTAAAGTTCTATGAAATTTTGAAAATACAAACAAACACACTTTTCCAATGATACAAGTTAAGTCTAAAAATAAACAGTTAGGAAATACAATATTGGGTATAAAAATAAACCTCTCCTGACTAGGTGTATTGATTTTGAACACTACGCGTCTAATAATAACTTTATTGGTCCACTGTAGTATAGTTTATTGAAGATAACTGTGTCATTGTTCTCAGTCAATTGACTCTGGCAATAATTTGAGGTTTTGTAGACCTTCAACAGTATTTCATCCATATCGAGTGCGATAATTACGAATTTTAGATAATTTTTGCAAGCCACAGGCTTTCTTTCTAATCCTCACTTATTCTCTTGTAGTATGCGTGCTGTTTGGTTCACTCAGTTAATTCAAATAAATATTATTAAACTTCAAACTAACACAATGTCATTTTCAAGTAAATAAATGATTATAAAATTGAAATTATAAAATTATAAAATTCCTTTTTTTCATTACGTGCTGCTAGACGGAATATTTCCATCGGTAGTCCGTTAGACCTCGGAAGAGCGAGGTCACGCAGTGTATCGGAGTGCGGGTTAGCCAGCTGATCAATGTGCTTTGAACCTTGCTTAACCCTGAAACAGGACGACAATATTCTGAATTTTAAGCGCGCATACACACTCAAACTCACAAACACACACTCTCGCAACCCATGTCCCGTGGAGGACATTGTCTCGTAGTGGCTCAGTAAGTCGCCTCGTAAAATCACATGGCGAGAATATATACGTAGTTGATATACATGTAAGACAGGTACAAATGAAATTAAGAAGGGCTGACTCGTTTGCTCAGCAGGTCGAGCGCGAGAACGAAACGCCTAAAAGAATAATTGTTGTCTTTCCGTTAAACTGTCTAATTCTAATGGAAAAAAGAACCAGAAGTGACCTTTGACATGAAATATTTTCTAAAATCGCATCATATATATCACTTATCATGTTTGTCATTAAAAATGCGTTACTCGTTCAAAGCGAGTCGGTTTTACAAATGCTTGGCGCGATTAAAATGCCTCCATTTTAACAGCTTACATTGCTGCATTCGATTATTTAAGACACACGTGTGTATGAGTCAATATATATTTTTGCAACCATTTCAAGGGGTTAGTTGTTAAAAATTCAAACATCTCAAATAGGAAAGTGACATTAATAAACAAGTTTATGGATCTCTCCCCCATGTAGAACACTATTCGGTGACCCTTAAAAGATATCTAATTTGCATATTCATGAATTTTAATGAAAACAGTAAAAATGACAGAAAATCGTTAAAAATCAATAAATAAACTAAATTTGAGGTCGAAACTATCATTGTGACACTTTGTTATTGAACCAATAATACCATATGACAAATTTATTGATGTCATGGGCCAAAATGACAATTTTCTTATTTGCATATTCATGAATATTAATAGAAAATGTCGAAAATCGAGGAAAAACGAGGGATAAACTCTAGCAATGTCAAGGTTTTGGATGGGTTACAAGATCTACCTTGCATCCCTGAAACCAATGTTCATGGCTGCCAGTGTGTTCAGAAGGACCATCTAAATGCCATAAAATATTGTCCTCAACGATGGAAACATTTGCATGATGTAAAATTATATAGTTTCCGCATCCACCCCTACTGTGATTCTAAAGAATAGGGTGTACTCACAAAAATATTCATATACGAACAAAAGCGTGCTCTAAAATACTATAATGGGTTTGGTTGTGATGCATGGACTGATCAATTTAACCGTAATACCTATTTTTCAAATCATTGATATTGCTCATTCATGAAAATGAATGAAACACACAAGAAATCAGAGAAAAAGGGGTATACATACAAAGTCACTTAAACCATAGCTGTTCACAAACCTAGGATGCTGAAAGAAGTGTAAAATGAATGCTATGGCAATGTTCTATGACCCTTAAGTCTCATATAAGAATTATCTTATTTTTTTCAGTTTCATGAATTTTCATGAAAACTTCATAAATTTGAATGAAAAAATGGAAAAAATTTAACCGTCAAACCTAAAAAATGGTGTGTATCTCGGCAACCAAAAGCCCTTACACGCTGAAAATGGCATGAATTGATTGCCAGGACATTAGTATACCATCCTGTACTACAATATATAAGTCAATTGATTTTTTGTATTATGAATATTAACAAAACCTTTCGAATTTAGATGGAAATTACGGAAAAATTAAGGCGGTATACATAGAAAATCACATGTATCTTGGCTACTGACTGACCTAGAGAGCTATACTTGATATCAAATAATTGCTAGTACAATGTTCTATAACAATATAATCCGATGTTTAAATCACCAGCTTCTTTTATTAGAATGATATTAATGAGGGAAACATCAACGAAAAATGAAGGGGTACACCAACAAAATTGAATATATTTCGACTACCAATGGCTGTAGAGATCTCAAAATGACATCAATAATAGCTAGGACAATATTGTATTATCATGTATTCAGATAAACAAGGGTACACTTGCTGGCAACCAAGATTCAATTAAATTTATTAGAGCACAAGCTTCAATTTCACTTTTCATACATTTTATTCAGTACTCACAAAAATTAAAAGAAAAAAAGTGTGATTAGGCTATCAGACTGCATGACATAATTGCATCTTCCTAGCATTCTATTGGTACCATTTCAGCATATATGGCAATTGGCAGCTGAGATATATGCAATTGTGTTGGTATATCACTTCATTTTTCGTTAATTTTTCTCTTATTCTTAGTGATCTCATTAATACCTATACAACAAAAGTCACTATTTATTTATATAACAGGTAATATGGTTATAGAATATTGTCCTATAGCACTCTAGGTCTATCAGTAGCCAAAATCATGTGATTTTCTATGTAAACTGCCTTAATTTTTCCGTAACTTTCCTCTAAATTCAAAAGGTTTTGTTAATATTCATGAAATAAAAAATTGAATGACTAACATATTGTAGTACAGGATGGTATAATATTGCCCTAGCAACCGTTTAATGCCATTTTTAGCATGTTAGGGCTTTTGCTTGCTGAGAAAAGCATCATTTTTATGTTTGCCTGTTAATTTTTTCACATTTTCATTCCTATTTATGAAGTTTCCATTAAAATTCATGAAATTGAAAATAAGATCATGCTTATATATGAGACATAAGAGTCAGAATACATAGCCATAGCATTTATTTGATAGTTCTTTTAGCATCCTGGGTTTGTAACATCTCTGCTTTTAGTGATTTTGTAGGTATACCCCCTATTTCATCTAAGATTTTTCTCCGATTTCTTGTGTGTTTTATTTTTTTCATGAATAAGCAAAATCAATGATTTGAATAATAGGTATTAAGGTTAAATTGCTAAGTCCATGCATCATTATATGACCAATTATAATATTCTAGAGCATGCTATTGTTTGTATTATGAATACTTTTACGAGTACACCCTATTCTTTAGGATCACACAAGGGGTGGATGTGGAAACTATATAATTTTTTTACATCATGCAAATGTGTTCATTGTTGAGGACAATATTTTATGGCATTAAGATGGTCCCTCTGACCACACTGGCAGCCATGAAAATTGGTTTCAAGGATACAAGATAGATCTTATAACCCATCCAAAACTTGCAATGGCTTTAGTTAATCTCCGTTTTTCTTTAATTTTCTATATTTTATTAGTATTCATGAATATGCAAATGAGATAATTTTCATTTAGGCACATGACATCAATACATTTGTCATATGCTATTACTGGTTAAATTACAAAGTGCCACAATTATAGTTTCGACCTCAAATTAGTTTATTTATTGACTTTTCATGATTTTTATGTCATTTTTTTTTTTTTAATATTTTCATTAAAATTCATGAATATGCAAATTAAATATCTTGTATATCTTACCATATGATGAAAGGGCAGGCAATGTCAAAGCTTTAAAATGTGACCAAGTTCAGTGGTAATGAATTTTGTATGCACACATCCATGCTCCATTTTTTAAATGACCTAAATTAATTTTCAAATGTTCAAATGTGAAAAAATACCGCTGATTTTGAGAATCTTCCGAAACCCAAATAAAACTGAATCATTCCATATTTTGGACAAAGGAAGTGCGGTTTGTTGGATACAAAGACAATGTTGAAATTTGCAGACAGTTTGAACCGAAAAGACAAAGGCATAAATGTACAGGTTATTATGCTGAAAGTTTCTTTTTTACTGGCTTAACGTATATTTTGTTCTCTTGTTTTTTACTAGAAAAATCAGCTTTTTGATGAATGTTCAATTATTTCCTTAATGTAATAACAGGGTAATTTGGGGTAATATGGACAATTGGGGAATATTGGCCACCTTGTGTTTTCTTCAAATATTTTACTCAAGACTCATGTTTGACAAAAAGTAATAACATTTTGTTATTCCCTGGCTATCCATCCTAAATTATCGAAATCATTTTTACATTCATACCTAAGCTGGTGTTTTCGGAAAGGTTAAATTAATGAACCCAAATAAAACAGCCTGTGATGCCCTTAAAATGTTTTAATTTACACTTAAGAACCAATAAAAAGATTAATGATATTTATATAGAACCAAGTTTCACGTAAAATTAACCTAATAAACCATTTTTAGAAGATGATGCAAATGGTCATTTCCATGAGCTATTTTTCAGTGTTGGAAAATTTCTCCATTGACATAACCGTCGTGTCTGGGGTAATATGGACCATCAATTTCCCAATGTAAATTTTCCTTTTGGGGTAATATGGACCATCTGAGAATTTTGTCTCAAACTCTTTCTGAAAGTAATACACTGAACATTTGATACCACATGTCTTTAGAACTTTAACTTTTGCACTTGCGTGATATATTTTAAGCTATCTTTGAAAATAGATTGTTTTACAAGTGAAGTTTATAAGCAAAATGTACATGTTTTGAAATCTGTGACATTTTTGCGAATGTCCGTTTTGTAAGTTTGTCAAGGTGTTTTGAATTTTGATGCGAAATATTTTTCCAGTGAATTTGTTTCGTGAACATCTATGTTTATTTTATGCTAAATAGACTTTTAAATAGAAGTTTAAATTTTGTTTTCCGAATTTATATGTTGACATCGTCAGCATTTTAAAGTTGTGGTCCATATTACCCCAGTAGAATGGTCCATATTACCTCAAATGTTTGGGGTAATTTGGACCACCCAGTGGGTGTGTTTATCGTAATACGCAACAAAAACTAGCATACAAAATGATGTAAATTTTATATGGTTTACAGATGCCTGCCTCAAAATAGACACGGTATACAATAATAACGTAAATAGCCTGTGGTTGAACTGATTCGTTTTGTGCTTAAGCGGTCCATATTCCCCCAAAATTACCCTATATATTACTTGATGTAACGTGTGTTTGATAAACAGACATATTTGACATCTATTTGTTGAAATTGTATAAACTATAAAAGTTTGATATTTGGAAGAAGCAAAAACGTTCAAATGCAGGTAGTATTGACCGTATTGTGCAATTTTGGGTACTGAATCCTCATCAGTGACCCTTTATAAAGTCTGCAGACTCTCTGGCTGTATTGGAATTGCTGTGTTGCTCTGTGTTATACAATGAAACTCATAAAATCAAAGCATATAAGAAATAAATATCCTTTCCTCGAAATATTGTCCCTGATGTAACGATTTCTGTCCCTGATGTAACACTTTTCACCGTTACATCACGGACCGTTACATCAGGGACATATTTTAGATAAATCACCTGCAAATTGCTTCCAATATACTTGTGTGTTCATTGTTATGGTGAAATGTTTACACAACCACTAAACACGTTTTATGAATAGTACCTACATATTGTCTCTTGAAACAAATAACCAGTAGAGGCTGTTACATCAGGGAACTATTACAAATATACTCACTCACCTGAAAGTTGTAATTATTATTTTTTCAGATCTACTCTATAGATGTGTCATCATGGCAGTCAGCCATATTTAATTTCAATGTAGCCCTTCAAAATGTAGATAGATGTTCCACCTTTACCAAGGGGAGTCACTTTGTACTTGGTATTTTTAGATAAATTGTTACATCAGGGACAAAATGCTAGGTACAAAGTTTGAACACGTAAATTTAGTATTAAAACCATGGATACTTGCTATCAAAATGTATTATGTCGTGCATGAATGATTGAATAAAGATGGAGTAGTATTTAGAACAACCACCTTAGCAAAAAAATCATTGAATCAGAGACAGATATAAAAAAAATCATTTTGCAGACAACGAAAATATGCCATTTTAGACACTTTGAGTAACAATTTTTTATGTTTGCTAGCACTTTAACGATTTTGTTTTGGCTGACCCATACTCACCTCGATTCACACCACATTCCAAGCATAAAACATTTACCAGAAGTAAACGGTTTTCAGAAAAAACGTACCCGGACAGGATTTGGTTACGAAAAAATATATTGACTCGTACATAGCAAGGCGTCGCTCGTTCGATTCTGAGCTGCTCATGCCTTTTTGGTGACACAATAAACCGAGGTCCCGTCTTCATATAACCATAACTGTTGGCGGGAAAACCCGATATCACCATGTGACTTTTTACATACTGGCTTATGGGTTTTGCAAAGCTACATTTTCACGTGTTTTTCATGAAGGTACAGAAAACTTTGTACATGTATACATGTCATGATTTACGATTTGAAACATTAAGTTGATCTTTAATTCTATGTGTGAAAGTGGTTTTATTCTACGCCATACAACGTTTTGACATAGTTCAAGTCATATCGAGCATATCAGGATAACATGTCCATGACTTGTATACCCCTTGAACCACACCTTTATACAGCTAAACTGGGGTATGCAGGGGTATACATGTACCAATTTTTAGCTCACATGAGCCCTTCGGCTCAAAACGCGAGCTAATAGGATGGCTATGCCCCGTTGTCCGCCCGACGTCGTCTGTCAACAATTTCCATGATCTCCTCTGAAACCAAATGGCAAATCGAAGTTTAAACTGCTTGCGGAGCATTCTTATCAAAGGGGAACGAAAGTTTGCATAAATGACCCTGGTCACATGACAAAGATGGCCGCCATGGCTATAAATAGCAAAAACCTTTAAATCAATTTCTTCCCAGAACCAGAAGTCCTATGATTTTGAAACTTGGTATGAAGCATCAGACAATAGAGTTCTTCAAAGTTGGTATACATCATGTTGTTGGGGTGACCTTGACCTAATTTACGACAATGTCAACTTAGGTCGCCCATGCATTTAAATGGGGGAAATTGGTTAAATGTAATTAAATGGGCGGAAACTTGCGATAAACATACAAAGTTACAGAATGTTTATGTTCATGAAAACATTTAGTCCCCACCCAGGGGTTTTTCTGCTCCTTCCCGGTGGCTATATACATGCATATGGCCAAAATATTCAAACATCTCTGCAACTGCATGGCCGATCAAAGACAAACTTCATGGAAGAGGAACAAAAGTTTGTATAAATTTTCAAGGTAACTTGACCAAAATGGCAGCCATAACTATAAACTGCAAAAAAAAAAAAAAAAAAAAAAATATCCAGTTGCCAAACATGGATTTGGCTTGTGACCTGGAAATGTGTGCCGCATAAAATGTTTTTTTATGGATTTCACTTCTTGATACCTTTCAGATGAAGAATCCGAGTAATGCCACCTTGGCATCAAAAAGGCAAGATGGTGATCAAGATGGCCGCCGAAAAATGATATAGAGAACTTGGTCTTGAATAAACTGTCTTAACTGTCTTGTTTTCGACTTTACTTTATTTTGTTAACAGTTCAAGTTTGAGTTTAGTTCTGACCCAACATCATAGCAATGATGCAAGATGGTGGTCAAAATGGCCGCCTTAATCTTAGTGTAAGGGAAAATGGCTTCTGATTCAAAAAGCTTATCTAAATGTATATTTGTTAAGTTTTAAGTAAGCAGAATAAACAGAGGGATGCAAATCTACATCATATCATGAATGATAGAATACAGTATGAATTTTATTCTAAAACCGAGATTATGTATTCGTCTGTGTCATTACCATTGTAAGTAATAATTAGCAAAGTCATCAGCTATAGTGTTCAACTATTGCAACAATTGTTTCTTCAATTCAATTGCATTTACAAAACACTGTACAGGCTAATTGATTTATGAAGCGCCTAAATTTCAATGATGAGCATGGTTGTTCAGAAGCATTCCCACAGCAAATCATTCTACTTGAAGTATACTATGTGTTACTGGAGCCACACTGTCTGCTGTTGTAATTGGCACAGGCGCTCAGAACCCTTCAACATAATTTCGACTACCTGACTTAAGTTGGATATAAGACCACTCACCCTTAACCAAGCGGGGATTATCAAATGGATGTCTGGACATGTGTTGGTTTCACATTGTTTTGGTAAACGACTGTGTGTATGGTGATTATATGCATTAAACTTGGGAGTGTTTATCAGCTTTTGCTTACCAGTTTTACATTAAACCATATATCTTACAGAAATTATTCTACGTTGCTGTCATAACATCCTCCAAATGCGATAATTCCCCTGATATTATCTGGTGATAAGTTTGTCAGGTATGAAACCCTTTGACATTGATTTCAAACTGGACTGCAAGAGGGAAGCAGACTACGGTCTGATGTTTTACCATTTAACCCAATTTTTACGGTCATTAAAATGTCCTATTTATATGGCCCATTCCCTTTCGCATTAATGTTTTCTCTGCTCTTAAAGGGACTTGGTTTTGCTTTTTATTCTTTTCGGTTTACATTGATTGTAGATATTTTAATCTTGAGCAATACATAGACGTCCGTGTATGACGCATACACATTTTCATCAATGGCTGGCAACCATCTCACTTCTTACCACTGTTACACTATTTTATCACAGCCCTTCTTCAATGTGAGATGGTCACAATTGCATGCACACTCATGTAATACCTAAATCAGCGTATCTTTTCAACATTGGTTTTAAAGATGTCATCTGCTGAGAAGTTCGAATAGTGTTAAGAGAATGCTTGTGCTTTCTGTCAAACCTCTTGTCTTGCTGGAAAAGTTTTGGTTATGCTTTTAATGCTACAGTCAAAGTGCCAATGGTTCGTCCACAGAATAGCACAGCCCATCGGTGACGACTGTATCAGGCTAGCGCAGTGTATGAGGATTTCTCAACTTGTATATTTTGCTTCCAAACATATTGTGTGTTCATAATCCTCTTGTCCCCGCTGTCCCCCAACATTGAAGAGTGCTGGGAGCCAACTCCGAGGGTATACCATGGCAAGGTAAATCTACCTGAGCCAACTCCGAGGGTATACCATGGCAAGGTAAATCTACCTGGACGTGTCTTGGATAAATAATCTTTGCTTTAAATGCGTTTGTGGCTTTTACTTAAATGAGTTTTGCGTACCGCCATTGTAATAGGCATAGAAGTGATCAAGCGATCATCGTTTGGAAACTTTCCAGCCAACTTTTTCAAATTCATCCATCAATTTAAAATGCATGCGCTAAGAAGACCCAGTCAAGGTTTATACGTGTATTTATTTGAAATGTGACAACAGCGTATTGTATATAAAGTTGTGATGTTGTATTTCCCAATATTCAGAGTTACTATGCATGTTTTAAACTTTTTTCTGTTCTTAGCATTAGCGTCATTCATCTTTGTGAACCAGCTTTATCTGCTTTTTTTTTTCAGTCTGTTACATCCTTTCCTAATATGCTTCAGACCAAGCGCCTAGCGTTTTATAGCTCTACTGAAGGATTCGCTTATTTGTCTTTAAAACTTTCTTTATTATATTTAAACTGTAAATGTTACGACTACTTTCATTTAGTGATGTATATTAATTTGCTTCCCTCCCTTTATTCTGCTAAATCAATGTGTAACACTTACACTAAACTGATGTTTTGATCAGTGAAGAAGATCTGAGTCGTATTATAATTTCGTGGGACACCTACATGTACGACCCAGTATCATTTTGCGGTGTAAAAACACAACACGAACATTAAATTGCGATGTTTACACCATAAAATGATCATTTCAAGAACAAGTCATTCAGTTTTTGCAGCACTGGAATGCTGCTGTAGCCAGAGATCATTAAATCATGAATAAGGTGGTCCTCTTGGTCACCATCTTGTTTTATAGTTATAAAGTTAGGTCAAATATAATACAAAAACACTTGATTTGTCAACATAGTTTGAACATTTGAATTACAAAACATTGAGCAAATGCAGCACTGGAATGCTGATTCAATTAGAAATTATGTACTTATATATTATGATTATGGCGGCCATCTTGGCCACCATCTTGGCTCACTTTTATAATGTGAGAATAAACAATAAACCATGCTGCTCAAAACATTATATGAGCATTTCAAACGCGTTACATTAAGTATATTCTGCAAAGGCATGGTGTTTTAATCAGAGAACACACTCTTTTAAATTAAAATTATGGCGGCCATTTTGGTCGCCATCTTTTTTCGCTGTTATGATGTGGGGTTATAATTGAAAACCAAACACTTAAGTATTATGTGTACAACAAAAATGGACTTCCAAGCACAATGCACTGTTTTATGCTGCACTTGAATGCCGTTTTATTACGACAATATTGCTTTTAGTATGATTGTGGCAGCCATCTTGTCCACCATCTTGCCTCATAATGATGACATGGGGGTCAAAACTAAGAATTATCTTTTTAATATTGTTTACAGCGTAAATTGGGCATTTTAAACGCAGGAAAATGAGTTTATCAAACCCTGGGGAGCTTTTTTCTTGTTTATGGCGACCATCTTGGACGCCATCTTGATTTTTCCAAAACGCTCAATGATGCCAGGGTGGCATCATGCAGTTTCTGAACTAGCATGGCCCATTGAACTGGAAACCACAATAAAATTTCATGCGGCACCATCTTCCAGGTTATGCTGATGGCTACTGGACTAAAACCTTTAAAAATGTGCAGAACCAGTAGGCCTATATGATATTTAAACTTGGCATTTAGCATCTACAAAGTTTAAATATGGCCAAAATCATGACCCAGGGATGATATTGACCTATTTTACGGCAAGGTTGAATAAGGGTGCCCATGCATCTAAAAACACAGATTGTGAGTACTCTAGCGTGTACCAACAATCTATATTTTGAGCAAAATAAAAAGATAAAAATGTTGAACTGAAAATTTTCATTTTTTACAATTTTAAAAACACTGTATATTGCTCGTTAAGGTTTTATTATGGCGTCATGAGACAAGGCACCATTTTAGTACACATGTATTACACATGCTGACGACAGAGTTACATGTACAACACCTTGATCATTCTTAACCTTACTCATACGGGCATTTTTTGCGTCCGGAACCATGCGAGCATAAATGCACGTAAGCTTCTTACTCAATCTGAATTTACGTAAATAACAAATTTAATTGGTTTGTTGATTTGAGGTTTAACGTTAATTCAACAGCAAAGGTCATATAGAAACGAAACATCAGTTAATAGTATCATCCGACAGACTTGAGGATCCAGGGATCAAACCTGCGATCTCTGGTTTAAAAGGACGAAAGAACACATGACCTTAACACCAACTGCTTTCGGCTTGTCAAGCAGCACTGATCCTGCTTGATAAAATCTTTGTTTTATCGATGGGCCGTTGGACAAAAATTCAACAGCCAAACACAGAACAATTAAATTTCCCTGTTATATATTAGGTACATGGATGTATTTTCGTTTGTTAACATATAAAAAGTCGGTAAATTGAGCACGTGAAATGTCTGCTTGATATACTGTACATGAATATGTATATTCAGATATTATCTATCAGTGTCAGCACCATCGTAAATGTCTGCGATACAACAAAAGTCCTTACAGCAAAGATTGATGCAACATCACACAACATGTGATAAAATGGGGTAAAAATTGAAAAAAGCAATATCGCTTTGGCAACAACCAACACCAAGACAATGAACTCTTCGTCGTAGGTTGCTGCCCAATTGATCAGTCTTACAATCACAGGTGACACAAACCAAGTTCTGCTTGTGGGTGGTGGGTGTGCCTTGTCGTTTTCTCAGGGTCTCCCTCCCACCCCCCACCCCCTGTTACTGATTTACCCGTCTCATGTGAACTAAAATAATCTCTCTCTCTCTCTCTCTCTACACACATATATAAACTAGCCATCGCTTTTTATAAACAACTATCAAATCACGCATACAATACCGCCTGGGAGAGGATAATCACAGGCCTAGCCTACATTCAATCCCTTGACCCATGTGTATGTATATATATGATGTGTTCATATGTGAAATGCCTTTGAAAATTGTCATTAGTATATGTGTATGTGTATATGTTGTCATTAAATTTCTAATAAATAAAAGAACTGGGCGACAATTGTATAAACACGAAATTATGATCAGAAATGAGCAAAATCAGACCCTTATCTGTAATCAAGTAACATTAGAAAGACCTGGAATCGATCAATTAAATTTCTCTTATTTTATTTACAATAAGCAAAATTAGTTGTGTGGGTTTGCTTAATGTAGCTACATGTAGGATGTTGCCTTCATCGCACTTCGTATGGCATGCAGATGATGACTGTCGAATGGACTCAAAACGAAACTTCGACAAAATAAGCCTAATCAAGCTGATAATCTGTTTGAAACATAAACATGTCATAATGAATTATATTCGCTCACGAGACAGCACGTGAAACTGTAGTTTTACATCTAATAAACACAGATATATCTGAACATGTACACTATACTATTTGATTTATCATCCTGCGTATTTTTAATTCAGTTTTATGCCCTTTTCAAGATTATTTCAGCTCACCAATCCGTAGGTGGGGCGAACACGGGAGTACCCTAAGAAAAACCACCTGGCACTCCCGCGAGTAGATTTTTTCATTCAGTTTATCGTCCCTTTCAAGATTTTTTCAGCTCATATGGGACGCGCCAATCAGCAGGTGGGTCGAAAACGGGAGAACCCCGAGAAAACCCACCTGACACACCCGCAAGCAGAACTTGGCTTGTCTTACATGTGCGCCGTGTGGGGCTCGAACCCACACCAGACACAGCGATGAGATGATCCGGAATGATTAAGTGCGGTAATAAATTATCAGGGCCGCCTCTCGCAAGTAGAACTTGGCTTGTATCATATGTGGCCAGTGTGGGGCTCGAACACACACGTCAAGACACGGTGGTGAGATGATCGTTGCCAGCCTTCAGAAAATAAATGTTGACGTGAGGATCGGTCGCGAGTCCGCTCTTCTACCAATAATTGCGATCAAGCTCCCGGCTTCAATCGGTGAAAAATCAACAAGTGAAAAAAAAACTATACATGCGGACTCCCTTCTCACTACACACTTTAATCCACAAATGTACGATTTTAGTGCTAAATGCAGCAGTGCATTTTGTGAGTTTTGCATTTTTTTCTTTTCTTTTCTTTTTTCATTTTCTAAGCTATATTGTCACAGGGGCGACAAAAGGAAGCAATATTAAGAATAGAAAAAAGAATTTTTGTCCTAGCCGGATTCGAACCCAGGACCCCTCGGTTTTATTCTTTACATGCTACCTACTGAGCTACAGAGAAAGACGTCAGGTTCTATTTCTTTTTTGCCTGTCTTGTTTAATTCGTCTCCAGTTGGGCTATTGGTACTTTTGACTAAGTAATTCTTCATATCGCCCCTAGTCTTCATCTCAAATATGCCCTCACGAGTCGTCCCCCATCACACCGAAAGTCGCAACCGCACGCGCCAGCAACATTTACGTTCAAAAGTGAAAAATGTCTATTACGGAGCAGTGTTTCATTGCGTAGATTGATAGATGATAGTGTGGTGACACCACCAAGGAACTGGCAAAGGCTGAACCAAAGAGAGGTTAAACCATAATAAACTGTAGCAATGTATACACTGATGCCCTATATATCGTGCCATTAACACAAAGATTGAAGCTGTCTATCACATTTCAATTTATAACCAAAGATCACGTTTAATGAACATCACATACGAGCGTTGAACACCTTCTGAAATGTCAGATACCACTGAATGCAACAGTTTATGATTTAAAAAGAGAAGGATTCAATCTACCACCCTTATATATGACTTTTCCACAGACCGTAAGTCTTGTAGTGAATTTGTTAACATTTCAAACGACCAGATACATCCAGATAAATGGAGCTAGTTATATTTGTGTCAGTCAGTGAGATTTTGTACATCCAAAAGGGGATATTCTTTGTAAGTGCCAAGACAAGTTGACAAAAAAAAATAAAGTGAATGCAAATCCTCCTCTAAGTAACCTATACAAACACACATTGCGCCACCTATCTGAATGTGTTTGGTCTTTTTCAAGGTAACCCCACAGAACAGACCTGCCGAAATCTGGGCGTGTTTGATTGATGTCTTCTATTCATATTCATAGGTGATACATTTGCCCAGTCAACCATATAAACGTAAATAGTTGTTCCATGTGAGTATGTGATGTGTATATTGTAACACATGGTTTATGTATATGAAATGAAAAGTGTCATCAACAGTCTATGTCTTTCTCTTACAATATTATTTTATTGTTGTATATTCTACTGCAGTTTCTTGTGATTTGAACTCTCTGTGTATATGAAATGAAAAGTGTCATCAACAGTCTATGTCTTTCTCTTACAATATTATTTTATTGTTGTATATTCTACTGCAGTTTCTTATGATTTGAACTCTCTGTGACCCATCTTTTATCGGTTCTGTGGTTTCACAATGCAATCATTCGACAATCATAGAAAAGTAACAGAGCCCCATGTGATGATGTTAAGACCTTTTGAAACCTGAAAAAAGATAAATATTTCTTTTAATAAAGAAAATTCAACACACAGCCCATGACCCTGTCTGACATATAACATTTTCAATAGAAATAGGCATTTTTGCTAAAGAAATAGTGATTGCAATACCAGAAGCAATAGAGACTTTTGATATTATATCCAATACTATTTTATTTCACAGTTATTTAACACTGTTGGCCTGCAACTCCACTGAAGCACTTGTAGATGCATGGGTGACATATAAAGTGTATGATCAGAAAACACCTTTTGCATTATATTTAAGTTTTTTTTATTATTATTATAAATAGTTATATATACAGTGTACGTAAATTGTGCAAAACCACCACTGCAATAACTGCGATATTGAATTCTGATAGTAAACAGTAAACCAGTGGTGACAAGGTGGCATCAAATAGATTCATTCTGCTGCATGCCACATTGACACGAGTTGTAAAAATATTATAAAATAGTGTAAAACTGTTTCAGATTTTTGTTTGCTTTTGGTGGCCTTCTTGGATGCCATTTTTATTTATCACTGACATAAGGCCAATGGGAGTGCAATTTTATCACAATATGAATCATAATGTATAAAACTAATGGTCTTTCTGATCAAACTATTTTACACTTAACTGGGAGAATGTGATGTGTTCGCCTCCAAGATCAAGAAAATCCTTTTGCATACAATTGTATTTTACCAATACACAAATCATATGCAAACAGCATTCTTGATCCCTGTCATTTTTACTTGTTCCATACCACTACATGTATGATTTATATTGATAACAGGGTATCATTTTAGTTAACCCCGTCATTTTGTCCTACCTGTCTTTGTTGTTACGGACATTGTCAATGACGTTAAGGTTTCCTTCAAAAGTGTTTATATACACAAGAACTGTATTGTCTTATAAGATGATAACCCTCTTGGGTGCGATTTTGATTATGAGAGTTACCTAAGTATGACATGTATTGGATTATTGAGCTGCATATCATTTGTCTACACTACTGATAATAAAATTGTGTAAAAAGACTAAAATTTGATCGAAAATTTCGTTTTTATTTAGTTTTAGCAACCATCTTGGATTCCATTTTTATTTCACAATAACATAAATCCCATATGCGTGCAACATTTACACAATATGATACATATATGACATTTCTTGACTATATGTGATCAGAAAACATAAGATTTTGCACTCCAAGCGTTTAGTACTGTATGGTTGAAATAGATGACAGCCATCTTCGAATCCATATTGAATAAATTTAATTGCCAAAGGGTGACAAGGTGGCGTCAGTTGTGTTCCTTTGTTGCATGTTGTTGTTTTTTCTTCTACACCACTTATAATGTTAAGAAAACATGACAAATTATGAAATTTGGTTGAAGATTCAACTTTTTTTTAATTTAGGCAGCCATCTTGGAAGCCATTTTTGTTTTACACTCATAAAAGACCAATGAGAGTGTAACTTTTTCACAAAATGATACATCTGTAACATTTTTGGATAAAATCTGATCAGAAAAATATGAAGTTTGCACTATACATGTCTTGTACGTTAAAGTTTTAACAGATGACAACCCTCTTGGATGCCATTTTGAATTATTGGGAGTTGCCCAAGGGTGACAAGGTGGCATCAAGTGGATTCTTGTTTCTGAAGGTGTTTGCTATCATAATGAGTCAAAACATTTTCTATACACCGCAAATCCAGGTACACCCCCGAATCTGCCAGACTAAATCATTTGGGCTTCTTTGATTTACGTTATGACCACAATATCCTAAAGAGCAATATCAGCAGCCCTTCCATAAAACAATCGTCACAGAAAATTCACAAAAGAATCCACCGAAGGCTTGAAAGTACAGTTTAGATAAAACGGCGATTGGAGTGTAATGGTGTATCAGGAGACTACAGGAAATGTCGCTGCGAATAAACGAATAAACAGAAACATAACACCGTTGTTTTCTACGATTACTTGAAATGTGACTCTGTGAAAATAATGATGTCAAGCCACTATTATAATGTATTTCATAGACCTACATGAAATGAATACGTTATACTAAGCAATAATGTCGTAACTTCTTTCACACACGGTTTCCATGGACATTTAAGACAGGATAATGGGATTCATTGAAAGGTTTATTTCCGTGTATGCAGGAAATCTCCAGACATTTAGAATAAACCAGTGATTTTATATGATACATTGACATTAGCCATTAATACATCAACTGATATGAAAACATCAATCATGTAAGTTACAGCATTATCATATGGTAATGATTCAAAAAGTGCGATCCAAATAATTGACCGTTCTACTGAATTCCATCGGAGTAAAGGCGGAGGTGGGTAGACATGCCGAAACATATGTCTGAATGTGATTGTCCATCGCCGAGTTCCATTATTACCACCAATCTTATGGCAATACCTCTATGACCAAGTCGTCAAAAACGTGATGACTTTTATCAAATGTGCTCATCTCTGATTTATTTCTGAATGTATGACCTACTGGGGTTTCTTGTATCTATCAGTAAAGATGTCATTATGGAATCACTGACCAAGTTGTCTAAAACAATAAATGTTATTCAACAAAAATCATTTTATGATAACAACATGAGCTTTTAAAGGTTCAAGTGTACAATTATTGTACCTTTTGCAAAATTGTGTGTTAGAATATGATGTTATCCTAATTTTGCAAATGACATTGCTTTCATTGCGAAGATGAGTTCATTTCTACGGTCTACGACTGACCTTGACTATGAACATACACACAATAAACCACAAGAAACATTTAGTGAATAAACAAACCCAGTTTGTGTCTATTAAAGTATACACTCGCTGTACTTGTTTGCAGAGATTCGAATTTTATAAAAACGGTTGGCCTTGACAATTGCCAATATTCAAGTCCATTAAAAGACTTCTTTATTACTTTTAAATAGATTGCAATTGGTCTTAGAATCAAAGACTAAAGGACTTGAAAGACAAGCAATAATGACATCAAATTAAGAAACAATTTTGACGCTATTTTGATGCATACAGATCTAGAAAATTGATGAACAAAAGGAATATGTCTGATTCAACTGCGCCAGTAATAGAACTAGGATCCTCACCTAACATGACCCGGTCACGATAAAGCTATTTTATTTTATCATTGGAAAGAACAGATTCGATGCAATCTGGGGCCAACTTAATTTGTAATTTAACTGACCAGTTTCTGAACAATTGATCCTACGTACGTGTAGTCAGACGGTGGTATTGGTAGACTACAAAGGAAGCACAACTGTTTTAGTCTTTGCTTCAACTTAAAGTTATCGTTTGGCTTTTATGTAGGTGTATTAGTTTCTAGTTATTACTGACATTTTATTTTTGTAGTTTTACACTTCCTTGCAAGATAGCTAGATTGGTGCTAGGCTAGAATTTTCTGCTTGACGTTTGACGTTTTAATTAAAGGATGTGCTTCTGAAGGAGCTTAACTGGTACCACTGTTTTACGTCATTTACGACCCCTGCTAGTGCAATATGGTTCAGTGATAAAAGAACAGTCATAATGAGGTGATTTTCTCATCTCTGCACGGGGTAGCAAAGAGGCCTCTGGTACCCCTGTTTATTGATTTTACGGTCTCTGAAAACCTGTGCAGTAAATCTGCCTTTTTCTGCAACCAATATTGATATTTAGCTCACCTGAGCCGAAGGCTCACAAGGTGAGCTTATAGGATGGCCATGATCCGGCGTCCGTCCGTCGTCCGTCGTCCGTCCATCGTCGTCCACAATTTCAAAGATCTTCTTCTCTAAAACCGCTTGGCCGATCCAGTTGAAATTTTATGTGGAGCCTCCTTGGGTAGTGGCATTTCAAGTTTGATAGCGAAATCCAGGTCACATGACCAAGATGGCCGCCACGCCCATATATGGTAAAAACCCTTCAAAAATCTTCTTCTCCAGAACCGGTGGGCCGATTTCCACGAAACTTGGTATGTAGCATTGGGGACTTCAGCCCATCATAGTTTGATAAAATGATGACCCTTGAATGACCTTGACCTATTTTACGGCAAGGTCAAATTTGGAAACATAGGCTTTTCCATTCACACTTTTCAAAGATCTTCTTCTCTGAAGCTGCTGGGCCAATCAAAGTGAAATTTTATGTGGAGCATCCATGGGTAGGGGAAACGAAAGTTTGATCGCGAAATCCAGGTCACATGACCAAGATGGCTGCCACGCCCATATATGGTAAAAACCACTCAAAAATCTTCTTCTCAAGAACCGGCAGGCCGATTTTCATGAAACTTGGTATGTAGCATTTGGGACTCCAGTCCATCATAGTTTGATAAAATAATGACCCTAGGATGACCTTGACCTAATTTACAGCAAGGTCAATTTTGGAAACATAGGCTTTAACATGGGAAATAGTGCAAACTATGGATTTTTTGAAAACTATTGCAGCCTGATGCCTGAAAAGTGGTAGATGCAAACAACTAATGGAGTAGATGAAGGTATGTGATTAATGTAGGTCAAGGTCATCTCTTGACCTTGGCCAGTCTGTCGTCCATTCACACTTTTCAAAGATCTTTTCTCTGAAACTGCTGGGCCAATCAAAGTGAAATTTTATGTGGAGCATCCATGGATAGGGCAGACGAAAGTTTGATCGCGAAATCTAGGTCACATGACCAAGATGGCTGCCACGCCCATATATGGTAAAAACCACTCAAAAATCTTCTTCTCCAGAACCGGCAGGCCGATTTTCATGAAACATGGTATGTAGCATTTGAGACTCCAGCCCATCAGAGTTCGATAAAATGATGACCTTAGGATGACCTTGACCTAATTTACGGCAAGGTCAATTTTGGAAACATAGGCTTTTACATGGGAAAAAGTGAAAACTATGGATGTTTTGAAAACTATTGCAGCCTGATGCCTGAAAAGTGGTAGATGCAAACAACTAATGGAGTAGATGAAGGTATGTGATTTATTTAGGTCAAGGTCATCTCTTGACCTTGGCCAGTCTGTCGTCCATACACACTTTTCAAAGATCTTCTTCTCTGAAACTGCTGGGCCGAACAAAGTGAAATTTTATGTGGAGCATCCATAAGTAGGGGAGACGAAAGTTTGATCGCGAAATCCAGGTCACATTACCAAGATGGCCGCCACGCCCATATATGGTAAAAACCACTCAAAAATTTTCTTGTCCAGAACCGGCAGGCCAATTTTCGCGAAACTTGGTATGTAGCATTTGGGACTCCAGCCCATCATAGTTTGATCAAATGATGACCATAGGATGATCTTGGCCTATTTTACGGCAAGGTCAATTTTGGAAACATAGGCTTTTACATGGGAAAAGGCGAAAACAATGGATATTTTGGAAACTGTTGCAGTCTGAGACCTGGAAGTTGCTAGATGCAGACAACCAATGGAGTCAATGAGGGTAAGTAATTAATGAAGGCCAAGGTCATTTCTTGACCTTGACCTAAAGTCATTTAAATATCAAAATTAAAATTAAGGTTTTCTCATAAATCACTGGGTTTGGAAACTATTGCAGCCTGAGTTCATTTTGGGGCTCCTACACATACAATATTCATTGTCAGGCCGCCAGGGTTTCTAGTATCCTGTCGCTTAATGACCCTAAATTTGATAGAAATACATGTTTTAAGTCAATGTAGTGTTATAATCCAATCGTTTTATGTTAGACCGGCGAGGATGGCAAATGACAGTATATCTCAAGGATTAGCGCATTCATCGTCCCTGATTTATGGTCCCTGACAACCTGTGCAGTTAACTGCCTGCTTCTGCAATCAATATTGATATTTAACTCTCTTCAGAGTCATTGTCACGCCACCAGGTTTTCCAGTGTCCTGTCCGTTACCAGTGATCAGCTATAAACCCTCAATATATAGCAATACAGGCCCTAAAGGGCATACGGTTTTCGCCGTATAGACGTCGTATTCGAATACTGCTGATATTTTTGATCAATTTTATTGCGTAGGCAGGTCGCATTAGGGACGACCTTATCTCAAATGTCTGGAGTCTTAAAAACGACTTTAATTCAATAAATAAAGACATGTTATACGGTTTCATTGATGTCAAATTAGATCACGTATAGGTTTATTACTTTAGAATTGGTTGCACATGTCTGATAGGGAGTTCCATTTTTATGCATTTAAAGGTTAAAGACATATGGACCTCGATCTGAGGAAAGGTAAAAATACTATTTTATCAGGAACTGGTGAAATCAGAACCAACGTCCCACTCTTAAACAATGTAGGGAAAACTAAATAAACCAAAAACCAATCTTCGGGTCTTTCAACCAGGTCCGACACATAGAAGGTCATAGAGGAAGGCTACAAGTTCTAATTGTCGGATTTAAGAAGAGGATGCAATTATGATTCAAACACGAGGGTAAAGGATACAATATGCAGCCAGTCTAGCCAAGCGCATAGCCAAAATAGCCAAGCACAAATTTTACAATGGAACCACCAATAAATGTTGCATAAACGTTTTGCCATCTATTGTGATGAATGTCTACTAAATTTCTTAGTTTTCTTCTCATTGTACCAGATTTAATGACCCGTTCCAAGCTAATGTGATGCACTTGTCCAACGAAGCAAGATTAATGGGTGCACATTTAACTCAAGCGTAAGAAAACACTTTGCCTAACAAGATGACTTGCAAAACCTTGTCAGCACCAAATGAGTTCTGCTTGTGAAAGTGTTGCGCTCATTATAAAAGAGACGGTCCCATTATAACGTTAAGATTCAGTCAATAAACTGTAAATCTTGATGGCTGAAACAGAGTTTTACTAGATAGCAATGATTTGATCGCACTTTGATACAGAGAGGACGTATCGAAAGCCGATTGAAACGTTATTTCCCTCAACGTTGCGATTCAGTTACCTGAACATGACGAGGTAAACAAAGATACATAAATAGGCACAAACAGCACAAAAGCGACGACAAAACACGAAACAATTAGAACCCATGGCCAAATATAAGTCAGTGATATAAATTACTGTAGGTGTTAATCTCATTAACATGCCCCTCATCTCGCTCTCAGCAACTGCAGTGGCTCACAACATTTAATTGGTCCCCGTGGTTAATCTCTAACTAGTCAATGGATCACCAAGGACAATCATATAAATTATGATAAACGTCATGGTGACTCATAATCGAGGAATCACATAATTATACAATATGCTACCTGTCTCCTTGGGACCCATGGGAAGCCAAACAAAATGAATGCACATCTGGAGTTAAAAACACTCTTTTTATACATCGGTGTGCTCCTTAGGAAACAGTGCATCAATGTTAGACACACCCTACACAGCGTGACAGACATCTTGAATTCAAACTGCGTCTTGTAAAAATGACCCATCTCCACAGCAGTTTATCAAGCGCACTTCCCTCTCGTCTACAGTTACTAGTGTAGTGTACTGTATAAACAAATAATATCTTCAGAGCATTGCTCAATTTCGGGTTATGAACCCTCATCAATGACCCTTTATAAACCGGCGACGATAGCCGGATAAATATACTATAATTCCAAAAATACCATAAGAGAATTATAAATCAAAGACACATGCCTAAAATGGGTCAAATAATTTAAACAATGTTTAAAAGATGGATTTAAACGTATATTTTAATTCTCTGATTAAAATATTCTTACCAATCTCACAGCACCAAAAGAAAAATATAGTACGGGGAGACACGGCACAACACCAGCTGCAGTAACAACAAATAAAATATAGAAAAAGATCCATTTGCTGCAGTGAAAACGTTCAAAGCGGGTATGGCCGAAATTTCGGATACTGAACCCTCATCAGAGACCCTTTGTAAACCGGCGACGATAGCCGGACAAATACTCGTATACATGTACTCTGAGTCCAAAAATGTCACCAGAGAAGTCTAAATCAAAGACATATGCCTAAACATAGTCAAATAATTGAAACAGTGTTTGGAAGATGGCACAAAAACGTACATTTTTAATTCTCTGAATATTCTTACTGATCTCAATGGACCTGAAGAAAAATATAATCTGCACTATTGATGATGTGCGGGGAGACGTTTGAGGGCCGCCACACGACACAACACCAACTGTAGTAACAACAAATGAAATAGAAATGTAGATACTTTTGAAGCAGTGAAAAAGTTCAAGGGAAATAGTATACGCGGCCTTTCTATTAGAGATCGAGAAAATCATGGTCCCTTTAATCCTTAAATATAGTTAAATAGAGTACACTAGTCTGGCGTTCGTTGCCGGTTTAAATAGGGCTATTGATGAGGGTTCATTACCAGAAATCGTGCAAAATAGTCCATTTTTTCTCACTTTGAATGTTTTTACTGCTTCCAAAGGATCAAACCATTATATTTTATTAAATATACTAATATGCTATGACAAACAGTCAAAACTTTCTTGTAATGGCGTGGCAACTGCGGTAGCTTCGAGCTTTTATGCAAGAATAATCATTTATCTATTGCCCAGACATGTTCATGTTTACAGAATACCAAATTGAATGTACTGAAGGTTTATAAAATATTATTTTTAAGATTATTTGGTCTTCAAACAGCAAGTCTTATTTAAATTATCATGGTGAATCAATTGAAACCAACTCACTCTGAAGTCCGAATCGCGCCATAAACTAGTCGAACGTAATTCCTTAAAAGTTTAAATTGCCACTTTAAATTGGATTTCCATACGAATTGAAGTCGTTATGGCTTATTGCTGCGTAACGATTCTATAAATTTTGCCACTGGGCAATGAAAAAGTACAAGTAGGCAAAGATCAGGAAAAGGCGCAATCAGAAAAAGATTCCCACTCCAAAAACCGAGGTGGGAAAAAACTAAATTAACAATCAGGCACTTATACCATAAAAACATATCGTAAGCCGAATGAGCAGCTATTTTCCCAATAGGTGGCCACTCAGTTACCTAAACTTAACTAAAAATATGAAAACATACATAAGGCGCCAACAGCACAAAAATTTTAAACACCAAGACATAAAACAAAAAGAACCACCACAGAAGTATCGCCTTGGAACGATCAGTAACACAAAGTTTCCCATATTTTTGAAACCTCTTTCATGGAGGGGGGGGGGTGTTGGCTGGTAGTTTTCTATGGAGTTTGTTTATTGGTACCTCCAACAACTGTATACAGTATAACCTCACCCTCAGCTTCTGCAGTGGTTCATAACATTTAGTAAGTTCTTCGGTCCTCGTGGTGAATCTCTAACTAGTCAATGAATCATCAAGAACAAACAAATAAATCATGATAAACATCCTGATGAATCAAAAACAAGGACTCATAGATTGAGTAACGATTCTATAAATTTTGCCACTGGGCAATGAAAAAGTACAAGTAGGCAAAGATCAGGAAAAGGCGCAATCAGAAAAAGATTCCCACTCCAAAAACCGAGGTGGGAAAAAACTAAATTAACAATCAGGCACTTATACCATAAAAACATATCGTAAGCCGAATGAGCAGCTATTTTCCCAATAGGTGGCCACTCAGTTACCTAAACTTAACTAAAAATATGAAAACATACATAAGGCGCCAACAGCACAAAAATTTTAAACACCAAGACATAAAACAAAAAGAACCACCACAGAAGTATCGCCTTGGAACGATCAGTAACACAAAGTTTCCCATATTTTTGAAACCTCTTTCATGGAGGGGGGGGGGATGTTGGCTGGTAGTTTTCTATGGAGTTTGTTTATTGGTACCTCCTTAAATACAACTGTATACTGTATGCTGAGATGACTATCATAATGTACATGGTCCATTCTAAATGTGGCCGAACTTTGGCAAAAGAATGTTTAAATACATTTCATATACAGTTTCCCCAAATCACAGAGGGTACAGAATCTAACAAAATGACTAGATAGACAATGTCAGAAGTCGTTGCGAAATACATCGACTATGGCCCAACCGTTTTCTGTGAAATCAAGTTCAGGTAGTTGTATGAAGCTTTTGGGGTATGTAATTTATTTATTTAGGTTTACAGTAGTCATAATTTCTTTGCAGTTAGAAAGAGAGACTCATTTAATATTTTCATTTCATTCACCAAAATATTCTTGGTTTGAGACATTCATTATATGCCATATCTCGTTGGCTTTTCTTTGTCAGTAAAAATGAATATGTTTATTCTAGAAATCCTTGCGTGAACACGGGCCAAGGACCGAGTATTCGGCTATTTGGAATCGATTTAATTGTCTCATGCCATTGTGTACTTTATGTACGAGAAAAATAACAATGTTTACATTTCTAGGACCATTGGTCGTAAACGGACAGCAATATTAGACAAAAAGGTACAAGTAGGCAAAGATCAGGAAAAGGCGCAATCAGAAAGAGATTCCGACTCCAAAAACCGAGGTGGGAAAAAACCAAACTAACAATCAGGCACTTATACCATGAAACATATCGTAAGCCGAATGAGCAGCTATTTTCCCAATAGGTGGCCACTCAGTTACCTTAACTTAATTAAAAATATGAAAACATACATAAGGCGCCAACAGCACAAAAATGTTAAACACCAAGACATAAAACAAAAAGAACCACCACAGAAGTATCGCCTTGGAACGATCAGTAACACAAAGTTACTGGCGGGCTTAAACCGGTTTTACAGGATCCTAACCTCACCCTCAGCTTCTGCAGTGGTTCATAACATTTAGTAAGTTCTTCGGTCCTCGTGGTGAATCTCTAGCTAGTCAATGAATCATCAAGAACAAACAAATAAATCATGATAAACATCCTGATGAATCAAAAACAAGGACTCATAGATTGAGTAAGCTGCCCGACGGGCAAAAACTTGTAAAAACAAATCACAAAATGCAATAACCGTTCAAAGATCGTTCGCTGAAGAAGACAAAATAGAAAACAAGGTCAGTTTATTGCCATTGGATAATCTTTTAACTGAAATTTTCCTTGTTAAAAAAAGCAACCTGCTGTTCAGAAGCTGTGTTTTTACGTAAACAACAAAATCTCGAACAGGAAGTACTTTATCGTGGAACATAAGTCAAATAACATAAAATGGAATTTAGATAACACCATATGATATTGCACGTGCTTTTTTTTTTTTTTTTTTTTTTTTTGAAAACTCATACGAGTTTGGAAATGAAACTAATAATAATATTATTATTATTATTAATAGCATACATACATATACATGTAATTCCTGCATGGTGACCAATTTAGGAGAAGAATACAGCATGGTTTATGACATCTACACAACCAATAATTCACTTTCACAGCTTTACATCAGTTTGTTATTTGCTTCTTTCTTAGAAAATATATTGTAAGTAGTTTATTATATAAGGGACTCGCCTTGTTAATTTGTGCGAGAAACAGTTCCTTCAGGCCGCAATATAATCAGAAACCATAAAATGATGTCGCAAGAAAGAACACATATCACGTAGTTTAAAGTAAGTACATATTGTTCTAAATTGAGTGAAACAATTACAAATGACTTAAAGTGGAATACCCGCGTATCATAAATATCCGTACAAAGGCCAACACAGCACTTGGATTCTTGAGTAGAAAAAAGTAAAAGTAGGCAACGATCAGGAAATGGCGCAATCAGAAGTATTGCCTTGGAACGATCAGTAAAATAAAATTACTGGCGGGCTTAAATCGATCTTACATGGCCATAACCTCACCCTCAGCTTCTGCAGTGGTTTGTTCGGTCCTCGTAGTGAATCTCTAACAAGTCAATGAATCATCAAGGACAAATAAATAAATCACGATAAACATCCTGGCGAATCAAAAACGAGGACTCAACAGATTCAGTAAGCTGCCAGACGATGGAGATCCATGGGCGTCGAATAACTTTGTGAACTCCGGAGCTAAAGAAAAACACCAGTTGGACCCCGGTGGGCCAAGCAACAGACAGGAAGTTCCGGCCCCAACCAATTAAAATGAATAGCTTTAATTCGGGGCCATAATAGGGTCAGACGCCCGAGCCACCGGCATGCAATTAAAGAAGGCAGCATAGTTATCAACCATGATTGGGTTAAAAACTAAGCATGCAGACTGTCGCATAACATTCAAGTTATAACCTATGGCTGTAACGTGTTATGATTTTTTCTGAATTGAAAAGAAAAATCATCCCTTCCTCTAAGCTTCTTTAATTTTGCTTATTTTGCTCGTCTCCAAACGTTAAAGAAGCAGCTTACAAAGGACTGGTGCGCCTAGTCCTGGAATATGAAAGTTCAGTATGGGATCCTCATACTAAAGAGAAATTGGAGAAGGTATAGAATCGCATCGCTAGATTTTTAACAACTCAAGTGGGAATCTGTCAAGATAATCGACTTATATTGCTATACAAAGGTCTGAATGGTAAAGCCAGAATACCTACAGATGACCTTATCCCCAAGGCTAGGCGTTGTAGAAATAATCACTCCATGACATTTCAGATACCATCTGCTGGTATAGATGGCTATTAATGTCGCTTCTTTCGCCAGACTGTCAGGGACTGGAATAACCTCCCTGAGTCTCTGTTTTCTACCTCTGAAATGCCAGATGATTGTGTATCAAAGTTTGCTTCGCTTGTGCGTTCCATGGACTAATTTCTCCCCATCCGAACCCACTGGTGAAGTATTGTCATTTGGCGTGTCACCAGTAAACTATTCACATTCAGGCTGCCTATGGTGAAGCAACTGATTACAAAACCGCAACAGCCATTACCATTATCATACACGAGACATGCTAGTCTACCTCTTAGTGCAAAAATGTCATCGCATCATGTGTAAGAGGTGGTTTTATAAGGGTGGCGTTGGGATGGAAAACGTTGTCTCGGAATCCAATGTCGAATTTCAAGAATCTGGAGGCCGGCTTGTCTATTAGTGCAGACAAACATACATGTATTCCACTTGCCAGATGTGTAAGGAACAGATCTAGAGATATGCTAATTATATATACTTTTCAAGCTAGTCCACAAAAATAGTGCGTAGAAAGGAGGGGCCAACGACTTAAAATAATTTTGTAATGAGGTTAATTTCAAACACTCCGTAACAATTGTGTTTGTTACCCAAAAAGAGAGAATATCACTGTTTCAAATAGTCATGATATAACCATGCGCCTCCAATTTTTCAACATGCTCAAATTTTGTTTTTCATATTTTCTGACTGGCGTTGTAGAACATAAATTTTGGCTTTTGTAAGTCCACGATTGTTATAATCACTACTGAGAATCACGTGGTATTGTATGCATACAATTCGATGAAATGATCGGTGACACACATTGCAATTGTCGCCGAAGTTGAGGTTAGATTTTCGAGTTTTCTCCTATAGCGTTTACTCTATTGACTGATAGATAGGTGCATGCAATGCAGAAGAAAAGAAAGAAAGTAACATAAGAATCTTCGTTTATTTTGTTTTCGCAAACACTTAACTGTTATTGTGATGGAATAAATGAGTGCTACCAAGGTTTATTTTTCTGAAGTGATTGCGAAACCGAAAGAACCTTGATTCCTTCAATAAACGTTCAATTTCTGCACTGCCTGCACCTATCTATCAGACATGAGAGTAATTGCTATAGGAGAAAACTTATCTCACCTCAACCGGTGACAATCGCAATGTGCGTCACCGATCATTTTATCCGTTTGTATTTCATGTCGTGTATTGTGGCGATACAGTGACAGTTTTGCGAAAGTGTATATGCCAGTGTGATTCCCAGTATAGTTCGGGTTTGATATCCGACGGATCAACGATTGGAGGAATCTATTTGTAAATCGTGGAAATGTTAAAATCATTTAAATTCTGACTACTGTTCGTGCTACGGAAGGGTCACATATACATTGTAACATGCTGTAACCGTTAAGTGGCATTCAGGCTGTTTAGAATTCTCGTTAAATGAATGCAGCATTTAATCAAATTCTGTATATCTGAAAGCTTCGGCGTAGACCTAGATCTGTCTTGGATTTTGAAGATTTGCATTATTACATCAGGAAAACATGTACGTGCAATGAATACCCTCTTAAACCCCACTTTTATATAGTAAAAGTGGGGTATGCAGGGGTATACCTATTTTTCTTATTTTTGCTCCAAAACATAGATTGTGGGTACTCGTTAGAACCGCCTCGGCGAGGCGGTTCTAACGTGTACCCACAATCTATGTTTTGAGCAAAAATAAGAACAGTATCAAACTTTTTCAGCTGAAAATGTTCAATTTTTAAAGCTAAAAAAATATATGTTTATTGCATGGGCATGTTTTCGTAATGAAGATCTCAGACAGACAAAGTGGAATTTTATCTTTTACTTACAATATAAGAGTATTACATGTATTTAAATGTAAAAAGCAATCTCCGAAGGGACCATGGTGCTTGGCGCAACTATGCAAAACTTACTTGTTACTACTTTTAACCATGCAAATAAAATAATTATAATTGTTAGAAAAAAAAATAAAAAAGAAAGTACCAATATCGAACTATGAAAAAATTAACCATAACACGGAGTGTGAAAACATGAACAAATTTGCCTTTCCGTTTGAAAGACAAGGGCAAAGTTGCCCGCCTTCAAAATATTTTACATGGTTGATTCGTAAACTGCTTAGTGCGGTCATCTCCCGCTATACCGCTAAAGGAATCCGTAGACGGATTATCTTATTGTCTGTTACTGCATCTTAGGCAACTGCTATCCAGTTTTATTGGCGATCATGAGAAAGATTGCTGATATATCTTCCAGGAAGATCGGAAATCAAGAGTCTCAATATTATTTGCAATAAAAATGGCGTCATTAACATAGACCCTTTCTAACTTAAAACAGTTTTTGCGCGAACTCTGAATTAAGAACCCGATTTTTGTAAGGGTTTATCAATTTATTTGTAGAATTGTTTTGTGGTAAAGACAAATTTGAATCAAGTCATAGGCGGATCCAGAAGGGGTACAGGGTGTCCGGACCCCTCCCCCCCCATGGAATTGCCAGATTATTATTTTTTGCCATGTTGAAATTTTCCGTCAGACCCCTTCTGTAAATTTGGACCCCCCCTCCCCCCCCCCCCCCTGAGAAAATTTTCAGGATCCGCGCATGCAAGTTATGAAACATTTATCGTCACTGCAATTTTAACAAGAAGAAATAATATTTGTAGAAAAAATATTTGTAGACGGCATATACAGATGAAGGTATTTAAGAAATCACTGAGATCTGGGTACTTGACACTCTTCACTATGTGTTAACATGTCGCGCTCTGAATATGACATGAAGTGGCTATATGATAAGATGGGACTACTGCGTTTGCCTGATTTTAATTCTACACACAGACATGACTGAGAAGTCTTTAATTGGTTTGTCGTCTAGGAATGGAATTGTCGTCCTAAGCTGGAAATCAGGCTCAACAGAGCTAACCTATTTCTGTCATTTCAAGTTGGAAAAACAACAATTTATCCGACACATGACCAACACATTGATTATAAGATTCAAAAACAAATAAGTCACCATAACTGTGGAATTCGATAGGGTTTCATTTATCGTTTTTACCCCATGATCTTCCAGTCGATGAGTTAACATTTGACCGACTATATGCCTTATTACCAACAGTGTTTCTGGGACAGGCTATTTAGAAAACTATTTGACAGTATGTATGTGAAGTTAGCAGTAGCATTAGCAGTATACGACAGTAAGAAGTCAAACAGAATAGTCTGACCAACTTGAATGCCAGGCAGCTCCGGTGGTCCATATTTGAGCCGCCTCGTGGGAAAACCAACAAAGTAGTTTCCGAACAGGTCCGACACAAACCAGCCTGCACAGTCACAGAAGCAGGCTTAAAGCTTGAAATTTTGGAGTTAAGTAGAGGGAGGAGTTGTACTATCCGAGTAGCGAAAACAAAGGCGCTGATCAGCTTCGCGGTTACCGCGAAGCTGATCTGCGTCTTTGTTTTCGCCTATGCAGATTGTTGGTTTTCCCATGAGGCGGCTCATTTGTAAACAGAGTGTTATTTATTTGTAGCGATGTGCTCAGCACCTTGTCTAATCACATAGGTTGGGATTTTGATTTAATTCCATCATTTTTAAATAATTATTTAATCCTCCTAATATATGCTTAATTTCGTACGATCCAGTGCTAACGTGAAGATTTTTGTTTGATGTTTGTTTTATTTCTAGTATGCATATATACTTGATATTCGATAAACAGCAAGGTCCCAACACCACCAACAGGAGTTAAATGGGACGCTCATCCAACAGGACACTTAATTATCATAATGTATAATATTCATAAAGATGATATACTTCTGTTAGATATCAGAACCTTCGGAAGTTCTTTGTCTAACTTTCGTAGCAAGTATATAGCCTTGTTCAGTGCATCTTCTGCTGAATGTGCCACTATGACATTTTCTATTCGACCAGTCCATGATTTCATATATGATGTAACTTTTCTGTTCAAAGTGTCAATTACAACATGCGGCATTCCTAGGAGTACGCACATAATATGCCCGTGCAATCTGTCTGTTATAACGACACGCCCACGTTGCAGTAACAGCATACCATTGGTTGCAATGAGAACCGAGTCCTCTAATCGAGAGCTCCCTTTTGGGGTTTTCCAAAACCACCAGTCATCCACGATAATATCATATTTTTCACTGATTGTAGGTAGTTCATACTTAATTGATTCTTTATCTGTTCTTCGAAGCCAGACAATATCGTGGGTTGGTGTCATGAAGCGTTGTATTTTACCAATCTGAAAAGCCATATCAGGCATGAGATAGCATGTAACATTGGGAAAGATCTTTTTGCCTGTGTCATACGAATTTCTGTCCCTATATAAAAATGTCAGGTGTTTATGTTTTGAATAAGCATATTGATACAATTTTGTTTCGTCCTCGGTTGCGTTCGGCCATACACTCTGCGGAAACATAACTACCTTGAAATCCGGGAAATGTTCTAGCACAATTTTCCGATTATAGTCTTCGAAAATATATGCTAGGATATTCCCTCCTCCTTGCATCAGAATGACCAGTTCTTCTGCGTTGTACTTCATGCTCAGCCTTTTCGCAAAACCAATCTCACCTAGTCCACAACTTGTTGCACATTGAAAAATTAGTTCCAGTCCGAGTTTTCCAATGATTTCTAGTTCACCTACCGTTATCGCAGGATCCCCTTTATTTTCGAAAGCAGCAAAATTAAACAACATGGCATATTTGTATTTGCCAATGAGTGCTGTCAACATCTTAATCTGTATTCTTTGGGATTCGTTTATCACTTCTTTGCTTGTTTTTAATGAAGAAACCAACATGTCAACAAAATGGTTATCATCGATAAAATCACGTTGAAAGTAGTCATCTGGAAGTCCGAGTGAGTGAAGCTTGCTCAAATCATGAACAGCAGCTTCATCTCGGCAAACAAGTGAGCAGATTTTTGTCGATTTCTCTCGCATTTCGACATGTGTGTAAGCACTAAAACCGTGGATCAAATACGTTAAAGCAATAGTTGTTATTGTTCCGCATAATAAAATTTTCAGAACAATAATGCATGATATGCCGTTCTTCTTGTGTAATATACGATCCATGTTTTGTTGAAATTAGTAAGGACTTGTATGTAAGATCTTCTACTCCCGTATATAATGTATTAAAGTCGTATACAATCGTTAGACTGTTCATTGATATGCCAAGTACAACGCCAAGTAGTTATATTTTAAAAAAATAAATAAATAAATAAACGTTTATTTCCGTATAGCCTGAACTAAAATCGAAATGATATTAATTAATTGTTTGTTTAAATACAAATAAAAATGTTTTACACACATGCCTCAGGGAGAACACCTTAATGTGAATATACGGCATTTTTATTATATACGATATTACTTTAGATTTTTTTTTCTACAGCTATCTTAAAACCTCAGGAAATAAAATTATTTAAAAAAACTGTCATTCAAACAAGCAACATATCATTAGGAAAAGTGCTACACAAAGAAAAAATACCTGAGAAACTAAAACTGTCAAGTGCACAAATTTTCTAAATTAGAGTGGCTAGTTACTGTCGATCCGGTGAGCATACCTTTCACGACAATGCGAAGTTTCATGTCTTTTCTTAATAAGCGGTTATTATGTAGTGGCGTTTTAATTATAAAGAAAGCTGAACTAATGATATGTTTAATGCCAATTAATGTAACTGTGTGTGTGGTGGGGGGATGGGGAGTTGGTTGGTTGTCACGAATAATAAAAAATGTCGAAAAACATGTTTACAATGAAAGAAATCGCTACTTGTTAGGCCAAGACAATCGTTAGGCCAAGACAAACTTCCTACGATGTATTGGTTACCTAAGCTTCACAAAAGACCATACAAAGCTAGATTTATTGCAAATTCTAGCTCTTGTACTACTACTAAACTTTCTAAATCATTAACTTCCTGTCTTACTGCTATCAAATCTCATGTTATAAGATACTGTGAGACAGTGAAACTTCAAATAAAAATTGGTTTTGGTCTATAAAAATTCTGGTGAGGTGCTCAATAAATTGAAGTGTAGAGGGTTCCGTGCGACGAGCTTGTCCACATATGATTTTTCTATTCTATATACAACTTTACCACATAATCTAATTAAAGAAAAACTTCTGGATTTGATATAGTGGACCTTCAAAAGGGCATTAAAAAACTATGGTTCACTTTATTTGGCATGTAATGACAGAAAGGCTTTTTTCACTTCCTCTGACCAAAGTCGATATACACTTTGGTCATGTCAGAATGTGTGCGATGCCTTATCCTATCTCCTGGATAATATTTATATTAGATTTGGGACCAAGTTATACAGACAAATTGTTGGAATTCCGATGGGTACAAATTGCGCACCTCTCGTAGCTGATTTATTTTTATACTGCTACGAAAGAGATTTCATGGATTCTCTTAACCATGATAATCAAGCTGATGTTATCGAGGCTTTTAATTCCACTTCTAGGTACCTCGATGACCTTTTGAACATTGACAACCCTTATTTTGAAGGTATGGTCAATCAAATTTATCCATCTGAACTACAGTTGAACAAAGCCAATATCTCGGATACCGAAGCCCCCTTTTTAGACCTACATCTTTCTGTTGCAAATGGATTTGTTTCTTCTAAAATTTATGATAAGCGCGATGACTTTGATTTTGATATAGTAAATTTTCCGTTTTTGGATGGTGACGTTCCTCGTCGTGCTTCTTATGGTGTATACATTTCGCAACTTATTAGGTTTGCTAGTGTCTGCAATCATATTACAGACTTCAACGCTCGAAATAAATGTTTAACGGCCAAACTTCTCCAACAGGGCTATCGGTATCATACACTTCGAAAAACCTTTTCTAAATTTTATCGTAGACACTATGAATTGATATCCAAATATAATGTTGGGTTAAAGACGCTTTTAAGTGAGGGCCTTTCGGAACCAGAATTTTATGGTGACTTGGTTTACAAATTTAAGAAACTTATAGGAAGTAATGATTTTTCTTTTCAGTTTAGAAAAATCATAACACGTTACAGACGTATAGATTCTAACTTGAATGTTATGCGACAGTCTGCATGCTTAGTTTTTAACCCAATCACGGTTGATAACTATGCTGCCTTCTTTAATTGCACGCCGGTGGGTCGGGCGTCAGACTCTATGATGGCCCGACTTAAAGCTTTTCATTATAGTTGACTGGGGCCGGAGGTTCTTGTCTGTTGCTTGGCCCACCGGGGTCCAACTGATGTTTTTCTTTTGCTCCGGAGTTAGTAAGTTATTCGGCGCCCAGGGATCTCCATCGTCGGGCAGCTTACTGAATCTGTGAGTCCTGGTATTTGATTCATCAGGATGTTTATCAGGATTTATTTGTTTGTTCTTGATGATTCATTGACTAGTTAGAGATTCACCACGAGGACCGAAGAACTAACTAAATGTTATGAACCACTGCAGAAGCTGAGGGTGAGGTTATGGCCATGTAAAATCGATTTAAACCCGCCAGTAGCTTTGTGTTACTGATCGTTCCAAGTCGATACTTCTGTGGTGGTTCTTTTTGTTTCATGTCTTGGTGTTTAAATTAGTTTGTGCTGTTGGCGCCTTTTGTGTGTTTTCATATTTTTAGTTAAGTTAAGGTAACTGAGTGGCCACCTATTGGGAAAGTAGCTGCTCATTCGGCTTACGAAATGTTTTAATGGTAATAGTACCTTATTGTTACTTTGTTTTTTTCCCACCTCGGTTTTTGGAGTGGGAATCTTTCTCTGATTGCGCCTTTTCCTGATCTTTGCCTACTTGTACCTTTGTATTACTTAAACATTCCGTAGTGGTTGTTCTTTAGCTCCATGGTCAGTTTACCTTTGAAAAATCTCGGTTATTGGTATGTTGCATCCATCTGGAAGAACGGTGCATTTGATGAAATACATTCGGTTCCTATATACAATGTCACCTTATTTCTTAATTGTAACATATTTACTTGCGTTGAACTAAATTCAGTGTTGAACTTTGCCAGGAACCCCCCTAACATTTTTGAATGACATATACAAGAAAGTGACATTAAAACTTGGTTGTGTTTGATCTTGACTGATAATTGCTTCTGTGACAGGCAAATGATTATCTAGTTTTAATAGCATGTCTAAGGATGAAACTCAATAAGAATTTCAGCTTCAAAATCTAATTTGTCACAAATGTAGCTATTTTACCTTGAATGTATTAACGATTGGACAAATCTACTTTGAAGCTCATGGAATTGTTAAAAAATTAAAACTGAATATCATTCGCACTACGGATGAGTAGTATATTATTTGTAGTATACTGTAACTGTATTGTGGCCTTCAGGCTATTCAGAATCCTCGTTAAATAAATACAGTACATGACCTGTATTTAATCAAATTCTGTATATCTAACAGCATTGGCCTAGACGTATATCTGACTTGGACTTTAAAGATTTGTCTCATTAAGATCCTAGACAGACAAAATGTAATTGTAAATTTTACTTACAGTATACGATTTTTACAAGTAAAAATGTAAAAGCAATCTCCAAAGGAACAAAGGTACTTGTCGAAACTATGCAAAACTAATACAAATTATACGTTACTCGCGGGACACCCGAAAACAAGTGTACTTAGCTACTGTTATCGAACTACGGATTTTGACCATAACACGGATTGTGAAAAAAATGTAAGTCTGCGTTTCCGTTTGAAATATAAGGGCACAGATGCGAGCGTTCAAGAAACATTTCTAGCGATTGATTCATGTATCACTTAGCGCCGTCATCTCCCGCTAGGCGGCTTATGGAATCCGTGGACGGATAACTAATTTTCTGTTATTGTATCGCAGGCAATTGGGTCGCCAGTGTATTGCCGATCACGAGAAATATCGCTGATCTATCTTCCAGGGGGATCGGAAATTTTTCCCCAATATTACTTGCAATGAAAATGGCGTAAGTAGGACAATGGTCCTATATACTATTTGGTTGCTCTCGGAATACACTCAACCAAAATTCTTATAGGTCACTTAGAAAATTTTAAATGTCGATTAAATAATAAATACTAAGATAATTATGTCAATTGTTAAACATTTTTTATAGCTTATAGAAGATCGTAGTAGACTTTCGTCACAGATTTACCGTTATAAATATAAATGACACTCCAAATACATGCATTTCATTCATATGTATAACGGTAAACCTGTGACGTAAGTCTACTCCAATCGTCCGGGAGCTATATAGTATGTTATTAGCTCACCTGAGCCGTCAGGCTCACAAGGTGAGCTTATAGGATGGCCATGATCCGTCGTCCGTCCGTCCGTCCGTCCGTCGTCCGTCGTCCGTCCGTCCGTCGTCCACCATTTTCAAAGATCTTCTTCTCTGAAACAGCTTGGCCAATCAAAGCCAAATTTTACATGAAGCATCTATGGGAAGGGGGAACCAATGTGTATATAAATAATCCAGGTCACATGACCAAGATGGCCGCCATGCCCATATATGGTAAAAACCCTTCAAAAATCTTCTTCTCCGGAACCACTGGACCGATTTCAACCAAACTTGGCATGAAGCATTGATGACTCAAGTACTACAATGTGTATATAAATCATGACCTTGCGGTGACCTTGACCTATTTTACGGCAAGGTCAACATAGGTCGCCTTTGCATTTGAATGGGAAAAATTGTTAAATTGTCATTTAAAGGAAAAATCTTGCAGAAAATGAGCAGTAGGACTGAATATTAATGATTCTGAAAAAAAATTGGGCACCAGGGGCTCATCCGCCCCCACCCCGGGGCAATATACATGTATATTATCATAATATTCAAACATCTTCTTCTCTGAAACCGCTTGGCCAATCAAAGCCAAATTTTACATGAAGCATCTATGGGAAGGGGGAACCAATGTGTATATAAATAATCCAGGTCACATGACCAAGATGGCCGCAATGCCCATATATGGTAAAAACCCTTCAAAAATCTTCTTCTCCGGAACCGGTGGATCGATTTCAAAGAAACTTGGCATGAAGCATTGATGGCTCAAGTACTACAATGTGTATATAAATTATGACCCTGTGATGACCTTGATCTTTTTTTACGGCAAGGTCAACATAGGTCGCCAATGCATTTGAATAGGGAAACTTTTAAAATGTCATTTAAAGTGAAAGTCTTGCAGGAAATGGGCAGTAGGACTGAATATTAATGATTCTGAAAAAAACAATGGACCCCAGGGGCTCATCTCATCTGCCCCCCACCCCGGGGCAATATACATGTATATTAGCATAATATTCAAACATCTTCTCCTCTGAAACCGCTTGGCAAATCAAAGCCAAATTTTATGTGAAGCATCTATGGAATGGGGGAATTAATGTATATATAAATTATTTAGTTCACATGACCAAGATGGCTGCCATGCCCATATAAGGTAAAAACCCTTAAAAAATCTTCTTCTCTGAATCTGGTGGACTGATTTCAAAGAAACTTAGCATAAAGCACCAATGGCTAAAGTACTACAATGTGTATATAAATCATGACCCTGTGGTGACCTTGACCTATTTTAGGACAAGGTCAACATAGGTCGCCAATGCATTGGAATGGGGAAAACTTTTGAAAAGTCATTAGAAGTGAAAATCTTGCAGGAAATGGGTAGTAGGACTAAATATTAATGATTCTGGAAAAAAAATGGACCTAAGGGCTCATATGTCCACACCCCGGGGCAATATACTTGTATATTACCATAATATTCAAACATCTTCTCCTCTAAAACCACTTGGCCAATTGAAGCCAAATTTTATGTGAAGCATCTATAGGATGGGGGTACCAATGTGTTTATTAATAATATAGGTCACATGACTAAGATGGCCGCCATGCCCATATATGGTAAAAACCCTTCAGATATCTTCTTCTCTGAAACCGATAGATTGACTTCAATGAAACTTGGCGTGAAACATCCATGGCAATACTACAATGTATATATGTGATGACCTTGACCAAGTTTATGGCATGGGTTGCCCATGCATTTGAATGGGAAAAACTGTTAAAATGTCATTTGAAGGGAAAAACCAGCAAGAAATTGGCAAATGGACAGAATATTGATTATTCTGAAAAAAGAAAACGGCCCAAGGGCTTCATCTGCCCCTGCACTGGGGTTAAATACCATAATATTCAAACATGTTTATTGGTATATGCAGCAGACTCAGGTGAGCGTTTACAGGACCATTGGTCCTCTGGTATTGAGTGGTGTCGCTCATGAGATCACCCAGAAATATCTAATCGTCGGTATTATATAGCGTAACGACACTCCCACTTTAAATGTAGTGTTCCAGGGCGGTTCTGTTGATATTTACATATATATTCATGTTGCGTGTTTTGTCCGTTTGTCTGTCTGTTGTGCTCGTTGGGATGTTTTATACTTAATATGGTCGAATTGCTGCCTTTCTTTTTGGGCTCTTGTTTGGTTTCGTCGATGATCGTCTTGATGGGCCAGTGGAAATGCTCACCTTCCCGCCTGGTATCTTTGGGTCGAGGAGTTTGGCTTTATTTGCAGTTACATTTGTAACAGATGTGTTAGCCAGTTTAGATCTTGGTTTGTTTTTTATTCTAATCCGTTTTTAATAATCGCCAATGCATTTTCGCTATACTTATAGATATGGTAATTTCGCTGTCCCAGTGGAGGTGGTTTATATTAATGATAATGATAATCGCTGTGTTTGGTTGGGGTTTTGGCTTGGTTTTATCAAAAGTTTTTGTTGCGCACTACTTTTGTTTTTATTTAATTTTCTTTCTTTGTGAATTCGAGAACGTCCCCAGCGGGGGGGGGGGGGGTTCGGCGTTGTGCCCGGTGAAAACCTTAAATTGTGTCCCGGATGGTGTGATTTGTCTTCATTATGCTTGTCCCCAGTTGGAGCGGTGGTCGGTGTCCCAGGAGAGGTGGTTTGTCTTCGTTGTGCTGCTGTTTGTTGTGCCTACTTCTCTGTCGTGCTCGTTCCCTTTCGTTCCTGTTGGGTCTTGGCCGGATGGCTGCCTTGTTGGGGGGGGGGGGGGGCTGGTCATTCTGCTCTTCGGATGTGTTGTCGGAGAGTGTTTTGTTGTGTTTTGTGTGTTTTCTTTCCCACCCGCTGTCTATGTTGGGACTTTAAATTTAATTGCATCGATTCCTGCTCCCTCTATTCTTTGACTTATTTTTTATATATTTTATCATACAGAGAATGACCGCAATCTTCATTTACTACCACTTGTCAATTTTGTCTTTTAGGCCCAAAGTTCTACTATTTTCTCACAGTTCCTGTTAACGGTTTAGTTAGAGGATTTTCAGAAAATTATGTTATACGAGGTCAAAATTGCTATACAAGTATCTTAATTAAACCTGCCGGTGTGTGTTCTGTGAGAGTTAAAAGCTAGAGCAATATTAAATATAGATACTCTGTGGTTTTGAAAGTGAAATATTGCCATACATTCCAATTAAATGACCTATTTGTATGAAGCTCACTCTGTATACTTGGTAACGTGTCTCAAAAACGTCATATTTGTACTCACGGAAGTCTTCTTTGATGGGCTTCCACCCCACCAATATATTCGAATGACACATTGAAATTACACGGAGGATATCCCAACTGACTCAATTTCTTACTTGATGTTTTACTTGAAGATGGCTGCGAAGCAAAACGATCTGTTTATGTGACGATTTAAAGGTGGCCGCTTAGAACTTTGCAAAGTGTAAGACATGAAGTGTCCATAATACGATTAGGTGGGACTGCTGCCTTTGCCTGATTTTAATTCTATACACAGACATGACTGAGTAGTCTTTAATTGGCTTGTCAAAGATGTAATTGGTCTAGGAATGGAATTGTCGTCCTTGGCTAGAAATCAGGCTCAACAGAGCTAACCTATTTCTGTCATTTCAAGTTGCAAAAATAACAATTTATCCAACACATGACCAAACAAGTCTTCCTAAGTGTGGAATTCGACACGGTGGAAAAAACGGTTTCAGACCATGTCCATAACAGTTGTGAAGTTTCAAAAGAATCGATGTAAAACTGACGGAAGCGTTGCACACACCAAGTCACAAAGTATCTACTATCCATTTTACACTTTCATTGTCGAAATAATACGCACGTATGAATATGTCCAAATTATGGAATAAAAAAAACAAGTGACAAGAATTGATCTGATGACACATGCATATCTTCAGACCGTTCCCATGTCACATGCGAAGTTTCCAAAGAACCAATGTAGGAGGGGTTACGCAATCAATGTACCGATTACTATAGGAGACATATGGACAGAAGGACGGACGTACAGACATACGGAAACACAGAAGGCCGACAATTGTAGATCCTTCCACTTTTCTTCGAAAATGCGTGGGACAAAAAGTTACCAGATGATGATGACGATGATGATGACGCATTTTAAACTGATTCTTCGATGTATTTATGCATTGAAAATAAGTGATGGAAGTGTTTCATCTCTTAAACTATGTCATGCAAGTAACTGATCCGAAATGAAATTCAGTGTTTGATATATGAGCCAGTAATAATGGTTGCTGTATATGATTTAATAGTTTATGTCTAACCAACACAGCATTTTATTATCATCAAGGCATTAATTATCTTGTCTAACGGTTTCTTCACATCCTCCGTCTCACCATTACATATGCCTCTCTTTAAAAACTTTAGAATAAGTAAAATGTGAACATTTTGCAATAACTAGTGCAATCAGAAATACAGTCCCACCCTAAGAACCGAGGTTGGAAAACCAAATTGTCAATGAGATACTTATACAAAAAGAGCATATCGTAAAGTGAGTGAGCAGAAGTGCAGGAAATTGCTCCTTAGAATTCAATGTTTCTTGGGACACATGCCTCCAAATTTCCTAGCAGCGTTCCGAGTTTTGCTTAGCCCGTTCCACCTACCTGAACATTTGACCTCCCCCAAGCCTTCATATGACCATGATATGTGCGCAATGCTTTTGTGTGCAGTATGCATGTAATTGGTTAGTCCAATTCACCTTTTAAGCTCCTTTTTCCGACATGACGTATAGTAATGACTAGAAGATCATGAAAAATGACTGGTTTACCACTTGGTTCAAGTGAAATAATCCATACATGAAAGCATTTTCATTCATATTTTGGGTGTCACGACTGTCTTTTGTTGGATAGAAGCCCCATAACGGACAACGTCAAAACATGACATAGCTCTTGACTGGGATGCTGAGCCCAAATTCAAACAAATAAACAAGTCCTTTTCTGAAATTTATTTTCGTGTAGGAAATCGTAAAAGGAATAGGTTTACAAACATTATCCTTCATTTCAAAAGAAAGATATCAACGAAACAAACTTTTGACACCACATTTATTAAAATCGGTTAAGTGGTTTTGAAGATATGAAAGTTTTAAGATTCAACAATGGCCGTCTATGGTGGCCGCCATTTAGTTTAGCTAGTCACGTGACCGAAAAGGAAAAATGCTTATTTACAGTAGTAGACTTACTTTTTACATTCGAAAACAGATCAGTATGGATATTTTAAGTGAATGAAAAGTATTTCAACAACTTTCATACTTTAATATGCATGGAAATGGCAGATATTTATAATTCCATGATTGTGAGGGAGTGACGTCATACCCTCACAGCCTCGTTCTGGATTTGGGCCATCAAAATTTTCAAACCGCTATAATTTTCTTATACCTTGGTTGATTTTCATGAAATTTGTTGCAAAGTGTTCAGCTACATGAAGGCTTTCATAAAACGCACACACAATAGTTTGTGGGCCTATTCCTTTAAGATTATAAAAAAACAACAACTCAGAAGCTGTGTTTGAATTTGTATATCAGATGAAGCAATTTTACATTTCTGGCCGATCAAGGACATAAGTTGTATTAAACGTATCTGTTATTCCTGGTATTAAGTCAATGTAACATTGTATAGGCTTCTGTGATGTAAGTCTTTAAATATTATATAGTTATGGTTAATTATCTTCAACTTGTTTTAGGTCCATTCGCCGTCATGCTTGGTCCTTTCTTTTTTGACTTGCCGGTTTCAGGTGTAATCAATAACGCATCTAAAATAACAATTGAATGTCCATGAGCTGATACATTTCAATCTAAAATCCAAACCCAGATACGAGGTGGGAACGAAAGCACATTATATGTATACAACATCACATGAGCCGCGCCATGAGTGAACCGGATTTTCGCTACACGGATAGTACAAATCCTATGATTCCTAAATCCAAAATTCCCAGCTTCTAGGCATCTTCTGTAGCTGTACAGGCCGGTTTGTGTCAGAGAGATTAAGTCGGAAACCCCGAAGACCGGTTTTCTCGCTTCGCGGCTCACATGATCCTTAACGCTCAGACAGATTGTTAATTTCTGTAGGACCTCTACAGCTCTTATTCTATTTGTTTACTTTATACAGTCTGCTGTCAACCTGTTATGTGTCACACTTGATCCTGATCTGCCTTCTTGCATCGAGGATCTTTCTATCAGCTTAACTCATTTAAGCCTGGCGTCCCTTTTATGGGACATAGGCAAACAGAATAGTCCCAGATGTGACGCTGCAGAACGCGGCGTCCCATCTGGGGCTATTCTGTTTGCTTAGAGAATTTTCATCGAATAATTGAATAAAATTTAAAAATCACTCCTGATGCCCCTAAAAATGAAAGTGGACTCACCCAAATGATAGTGACGGGAAAATCTACTCGTCAAATATGGGTTAAGAAATGACAACAATCACAACGTTGTTTAAGAGCCTACATTTGGCCTTATATCGTAAAGAAAGCTAGCGATGCCTTATCTGCTTAATGAATACATTTATCACTGACAATAGATTAAACATCTGACGCCAGATTTGTCTGTTCCAATCATTCCTGTAAGACCTCTATCACATGGATTAGTGCTGAAACGGTTAAGGGATGTCGAGATGTCAATACGACCTAAATACCATAATAGGTTACGAAAACAAGAGAACAACACGATCAAAACCAATTCTATGTCATTATAAATAATCAAAACGAACACACAAAATGCAGTACATATGATTAACCAATGGCGCAGCTATTTCCTAAATGATGACAGACTTATTAAGAGCCTATCCTTAGATTAAAAACGGTTCGAACTTCTGTCCGCAGGGATGATTCTTTACCAGTTTGAAACACAATCGGATAAACAGCCTTATAAATATGATGCTGACTACATAACATGTAAATAAAATGAGCCGCGACGCAAGAAAACCGGTCTTCGGGGTTTCCGATCAGGTTCGACACAAACCGGCCTGTACAATCTCAGAAGCAGGCTAGATGCTTGAAATTTTGGCTATAAGTAGAAGAGGAATTGTACTATCCGAGTGGCGAAAACATTTAGGCGCTGATCAGCTTCGCAGTTACTGCGAAGCTGATCTGCGCCTTTGATTTCGCATTGGCAAAAATCCGGTTTTCTCACGATGCGGCTCAAATATGTTTGATCCTTTGGAAGTAGTAAAACGTTCAAAGGAAGGGAGTATGGGCCATATTGCGCAATTTCGGGTACTGAACCTGCATCAGTGACCCTTTACGATATCCAGATAAATATACATGTACTTCAATTTCAAACATTTACGGAGACGTCTAAATCAAAGACAAATGCTTAAACAACGGGGTCAATTTAACTTAAAAAAATCTAAACGCAGAAGTTTTGATACTCTGAATATTCCTACTGCTCTCAAAGGACCGAGAGAAAAAATAACATAATCTGTACTATGGATGATGTTCGGGGAGACTTTTTAAGGCCGCCACACGGAACAACATTGGCAGCTGCAGTAATAGCAAATAAAACAAAGGTGTTATACGATTTTGCATAAACAATAGGAGACTGTACCCATTCATTAGTTGCACTGATGTCGTTACATCAGACAAAATACAAAATTAAACGAGACCAATCATCTAAATTCTCCTCCTCATCATTTCTATTGGACATGCAAAAGTATGGACTGGATTTCATTTGTGTTTAATATTGAGTATTAGCCGTTCATTCAGTGATGTTAACTGATAGTGGTAACTGTATTAGTAACTGACAATAATTGAGCCGCGTCATGAGAAAACCGAATTTTAGCCTGTGCGAAAACAAAGGCGCAGATCAACTGCGCAGTAACTTCACAGCTGATCAGCACCTCTGTTTTCGCTACAGGGATAGCACAATGCCTCATCTACTTATATCAGAAATTTCAAGCTTCAAGCCTTCTGTGAAAACACCGAAGACCGGTTTTCTTGCGTCGCGGCTCAATTGAGAGACAGCCTGTTGGTCAACCATATATTTGGAACTCACCCATTCAGTTTATTATCAAATAAAGCCTGTGGTTGTACAGTAACAACAAAAATGATTATCTCTTTTAATTATCCATATTGCGAGTTTAGATTTATTTTCTAACCAAGGTTTTTCATATTTTAGTTAAGTTTGGGTAACTGAGTGGCCACCTACTGGGAAAATAGCTGCTCATTCATCTTACAATATATTTTCTTAGTATAAGTACCTGATTGTTAATTTATTTTTTTCCCATCTCGGTTTTTAAAGTGGAAATTTCTTATTGCGCCATTTCCTGACCATTGCCTATTGTTTTTACTATTTTATATATCTGGCCCCATTTGGATACTACAAGTCTTTGTACTGTCTGTCCCGTTGAGAACTGTAAAATTACAGTTACAGGAATTCTCTTTGGCTCCATGTTTTCAAGTCTAAAGGGTCACTAGCCGAAACCGCGGTATGGCACATTCCCTTTCTCATTAATATGTTCACTGCTCTTAAAGGATCTCGCTTAATTTTTATTTGTTATGAATGGTTAACAATATCATAACATGGTACGGAATGCCTCATAGTAGTTCACTGAATAGTTAGTGGAGTAGTTCCCCCTCTGTCTCAATAAATGTGCAAGTGGCCGAACGAGACCCTCAGCTTACACCTAGCCCAAAGCATGTAGGGACCCAGGATTGTTCTTTTTTATTTCAAAAATATTAATAATTGAATAGATATTTCAAAGTCTGTAAGTAGAAGGCTTCTTCTGACTCATATCCAATTGGTATTGAAAGGGAAATAATAATTTGTTACATTTAAGTTTTTAGCTTTTAAAAAAATTGTAACTATAACAAACTAATTGTCGGGACTATATGATCGCAATGAACGACAAGTTGGACTTTGTATCTCATCTAAAATTTATCCGAATTTACCTATGAGTATTTTTATTTCAAGTCAATATTCTGCGTTTAGATAATGCATTTTTCATATTTTTTTTGTTCTTAACTGATTATATGACAGTTGCTGAAACTATGGACATTGTTGCTAAATAAGAGTTTATTGCCATTCAACACATTTTAGATCATATGTAGTGCAAACAGCAAGACTATTTCTTTATCATTCTTGGTGGGGATTTTTGGGGCATTTAACAGTAATTCCTTGTGAAAGGATGATAATAGGGAACTGTATTACTGCTAAGGTTAAGCCTAACCATTATATATAATTGTCCGCAGCTGCCAAAGGAAAATAAACCATTCAAATGGTCTTTGAACAACAAATATTACAAAGACCCATGCATTCTAAGATTATAGCAGATAAGCAACTGTCCCGCATGATTGTTTTATCAGTTTCATAAACATAAGTCAATTTTTGAAATCTTTTCTGTACTTGCGGTTTGTACTTTTCTGTACTTCCGGTTTGTATGCAAGAAATTTCAATCTTGATTTTACAACTACCATTCAGTACTTTTTTTTTATTTTATGTGCCATTTTATTGATTTGAGATTGAACAACTTGTTCTTGAACAACTTGTTCCATACAATAATTTGTTAGGAACAAAGTTAATTGTCCCATCAAAGCAGCGTAAAGTTGGTGCATTATTTGGTAGAGTTTTAAAACAAAATCTAAATGGACCAAAAAGCACCAACTCTACGCTGCTTTGCTGGGACAATTTGCTTTGTTCCTATCGACAAATTGTTCAAATATGAAAACAGTACTTGTAAAATCATAATTAAACATTCTTGCATGCAAGCCGAAAGTACAGCGAACGGGTTTGACTTTTGTTTATGAAACTTGCAATACCAGTCATATGGGGCATTTGTTTATCTGCCATAACCTTAGAATGCATTCTCGTTGTATTCTTCGCTTTAAAAAAAAAATTCTTAACCACCGATTAATTTTCCGAAAATGCCAATTTTCAAACTTTTGTATAAACTAAAATTTCTCGAAAATACAAATTATTTTGTTGTTTTTCTTACACTGACATTATGCTGATCACATGTACAATGAAACCTTATTGAAAATTTTCAAGTTCTATGTTCTGTGAAAAATTCTTTTTTGGGGGGAAGGTATACGCTACCCTATACTTATTTTGTTTTCATATGTCTTATTTTATGTTTTGGAATCCAAAAATAAATAGGGAAATAAAGTTTTACAACAGGATAGGCATAATATGGAAATAAAAATATTTGCTGGGTCGAGTAAAACATGTTGAAGCTTCTGCTAGTCTAAAGCAAACATGTTGGTTGTTAGATTCCCTTGGAACAAAACAAACTTATGACCTTTATCAAAATTTGAGTACAGGATATACGTTTATAAAGTTTCTTTCCGAGCATCATATCAATACAATTTGATAGAGATTTTGGATAACCGATTGCTGAATTTGGATGAACACCGTCATCTTTGAGAGCCATACTCAACAGATCCTCCTCGAATAAACCTTTGTGTTTCCAATACCTTATCCTCTTTTCCCCCTCGGCCAAAGCTGCCACCAACTTGTTGACCTGATCGACTCTCTTATTAAACCATGGGATATCAACTGGGTGTTTCACCGGCCTTGATGGTTCAAACCGGTGCAAAATTTGCATGATAACTCTTTTTACCCCATACTTGGGACCAGCTAACCACTGTGCCAATGTGAACAGCTTAGCCGCAATGGACTCTTCCCAGTCCGAATCAGACGTCCTCTGCGGCTCAGCCCCAATATCGTTTGTGCCCATTTGTAAAACAGACGCATGGTTGATAATCGGTCACAATGTCCAGATTGGCCCGGATACGGGAAATAGACGCACCACGGTGGTCCGAAAATTGGACCATAAATTCCTTCGTGGATAAATTTAATTTAATATCATGGCGAGAAGGTCTTCAAACTGAAACTCTTTAAACCCCGCCACAAAAGAATGGCCAAGAATTAACACCTTAATAGGGCCGTCGTGGCTTTTCCCGAAACCCGACCAATCCTGATGACCTTGAATGGCTTGATTAGCCATCATGCGCTGCACAAATGGGTCAGCGGCAGTAAGAAGAAGTGTTTGAAAATCGCTAAATACCACCAAAGATAGTATTAGATTGTCTACGTAAACGAGAATTTAAACTAAATAACCAAATAAGCACAAATTACCAAATAACTGTCAGTAAATACCACTTCCAACAAAGCTCACAGCTGAAACAAATTTCGAAACAATTTTTCCGTCTTCTTGAAACCAAGCGGCTAGCTAAACTGCCGATCGACCACGAGGTAGCCGAAAAACTGCAGCTATGTAGAGGCGCCCGATAGGGACGAAGGAACAAATGGGGGATGGATTATCATAAATCCTTTTATGTCTCATAAAAAAATATTTAATAGATATAGAAAAAGTAAAGAAAAAGTAAAACTTCGCCTTCTGTCCCTGTTCTGTCATTAATCTTGTTCTCTCATTGGCGTTGATGCGTTATGTAAAAGTGAAATTCAGATTTCTGGCAAAAAGGCATGATGGATAAAGATGGCACATGAGCTGAAAAGTATCAAGTTGCTCTACACAGTTTGTACTTACTCAACTAAACCGTTTGCACGATACCGCATTAGACCATATTTCGCTTAAATATAGCTTATGTCAGGTATAATTGTTTTTTTTTTTCTTTGGCCGTGCCGCTGTATAGTAAAACACTTTGATAGTATCGGTTAACCTCACGTGACGAGGTTTTGTAAACACTATAAAAGTGGTTCGTTATCGGTTAAGATTCACTTCCTAGCAGACGTTTTATATATTTGGCTCTGTTTGGATAATGCTAGTCTTTGTATTATCGAATTTCCCGTTGAAAATTGCAAAATTACATTATTTCAGTTTGGCTCCATTCTGCCAAATCTCTAGGGTCACTGAAGAGGCTTAAGTAGCCGAAACCGCGGTATGGCTCATCCCTGAAAGATAGAAATAAGTGCAAATTAAACGGAAACACGTCATTATACAAAGAACTGCGCAATAAAGTAACAAATATGATTAAAACAGCGAAGACTAAAACATACCAAACTAAAATTGAAGAAGGAAAATCAGACCCAAGTACTATTTGGAAGTTGTTCAAAAGGTAAAGGAAATAGTGGTGAAAATAATCTTGGAATAAAATGTGAAAATGAACTAATTACAAAGGAATCAGATTTGGCAGACATTTTTAATAATTACTTTGTAAACATTGCTTCCAAACTTAAAGAGCCAATTGTTGATTCGAAATTTGAGGAGTTAAATATGTTTGTGCAATCAAAAGTTCCAAATAATGTTGAATTTGATATTCCTTTTACTAATGTTGGATTTGTAAGACAATTCCTATCAAACTTAAATGTAACTAAATCTACGGGTTTGGATAACATAGGACCGAAGATTCTCAAACTATCTGCTGATATTATATCTCCAAGTCTCGTATCGATCATAAATAAAAGCATAATTTCTGGGTCATTTCCCAGTGTATGGAAAGAAGCAAAGGTTAAGCCGCTTTTCAAGTCTGGAGATAAAGATGACGTCAACAATTACAGACCCATTTCCATTCTTCCCACTTTATCCAAAATTATTGAAAAATGGGTTGATTTAAATTTTTCCTCATTTTTGAACAATTTTAGTTTGCTTCATAAGTCTCAAAGTGGTTTTCGCGCTAAGCACTCTACGGAATCTGCTTTGATTCTTATGGTAGATTCTTGGCTAAAAGCTTTAAACGCTGGCAAACTAGTTGGTTGCGTAATGGTAGATTTCCGAAAAGCGTTTGATCTTGTTGATCATCAAATTCTATTGAAAAAATTACAATCTTATAAATGCAGTAATTCTTGCTTATCCTGGTTTAAATCATATCTATTTCAAAGAACTCAGCGTGTTGCTATAAACAATGAATTGTCTGAGACGTCAAAACTTAGTTGTGGAGTCCCTCAAGGATCTATTTTAGGTCCATTACTATTTTTACTTTTCATCAATGACCTTCCCTTATCTTTGCATGGCACATCTTTTGTAGATTTATATGCAGATGACACTACCATATATGAGCAGCATTCTGATATGAAAACTCTTCAAAGCAATTTGCAAAAGTCCTTAAACTCCCTTCATGACTGGTGTAGGAAAAATGGAATGGTTTTAAACACTTTAAAGACAAAAGTGATGCTTATCACAAGTAGACAAAAGCGAAGTAATTTACTAGAAGACACGTTGTCTCTTAAATACAATGATATAGATATTAAAATGACCACAAGCGATAAGATATTAGGTGTTTATGTTGATGAAAATTTATCATGGAATGATCATTATCAGCATGTGTCGAAGAAAGTCTCGTCATACTTGTGGCTTTTAAGTAAAATTAAAACTTACTTATCAAGGGAACACAGACTTCTGTTCTACAATTCTTACATTAAACCGCAGTTTGATTACTGTAGTGTGATCTGGAGTAATTCGTCAAATTTCAACATTGATAAAATAAACAAATTGCAAAGAAGGGCATGTAAACTAATTTTATTACACGAGTACGTAAGTTTAAATGAATCACTTGAGCGACTAGATATCCTATCTTTCGATCAAAACGTTTTCCTTACTAAGGCTAAAATTATGTACAAGATCTATAATAACTTGGCCCCCGGTTACTTGCATGAAATGTTCCAAATGAGAAACGTAAACTTAGACAGCACACTGTCAAATTTAAGATCAGTAGCAAACAAACACTACGTTTTACCTCAGGCAAAATGCAATTTATTCAAAGGAAGCTTATCCTTTTCTGGAGTTCTGATATGGAACAGTCTTCCGCTAGACATAAAAAATTCATCTTCCCTGAATGTATTCAGCAAAAGATGCGCTGAATGGATTAAGTATTAAACAGATATTTTGAGTCTTTAACCTCCACCGCCATAACACATTTTTATGCATACATCCATCTACATGTATGCTTTTGTAAAGTTATTGTTCATGATTTTTGTATGTAAAATGTAAATATGATCAGTTTTCATCGTAAACATGCCACGTACAATTATTCATGTATTTCTTAACATTGTTGTTTTCACCCAGTATGTTAATATGTTGTTATATGTTAACTTGTTATAGAGGGCCCCAAGGAAGATTGGTTCCTACCAATTGGGTCACCCTCTTTAAATAAAGAATTTACTTACTTACTTACTGTTCTGATTAATATGCCCACTGCACTTCGAATATCTCAGTTTTATTTTCATTTCCTACTTGCTTTATACATGTTTCGCGTGATATATTTATACATTTTTATACATTTTTCGAGTGATATAAGCAGTACGTGGATATGTCTCGTTCACTTATTTTATAATGACAAGCGATTTTGATGATACCAATTTATTCTTTTTGTCTGTGTCCTTGTGCCGTTAATCTGCAATGTGTAAAACCAGCGGACCAATGTGCATGTCGATTACGTAATTAACCACAACGTTAAAAACCTTGCTTTTTAGATATGCGCAAACGCACATACTCAGTTCAGCTTTCTAATCTTTGCCTTTGTTTTGCTGCATGGATACTATGTAGTACAACCGTTCTTATTCTTAAATCCGAAATTTCAAGTTTCTTCGGCTTTACACATTTGTATTTTTGTGAATATACGGACCAGACGTGGTCGGGCGCCACGATGACAGGGTTTCTCGTAATTTTCATAACGTGGCTGTAATAACAATAATCGCACGTTCCAGTTACTAAAGAAGGAACCATTCAGTAATTACCTGGCTAGAAATAACTTTCCGACCAGTAATAGAGTTCGTCTCGACTGTATTTTGTCTCAAACGTCAAATTTGTAATTCTCACAGTGATGAAACGAAATTGAAGATATTTCATTGGACAAAGTGGACTTCAGATGAATCATTTCGAACATATGAGCACACAATTATTGTTTAACTCGTCTCACCTTGTCAGTTGACACTCGAATGTAAGTCGTCGAACGCACACGGTCATCTCCCTTTTCCAAGCTGGTACCGAAGTTATTAAACTTTTTTCATGCTCAACTCAGCTGAGACAAAAATTTATCCTGCTCATAAATGTTAAAATTGTTGGCATTTTAACATTTATGAGCAGGATAAATTTCTAGTTTTGGGGGGTCTGAACCTGAATATTCCACTAATTTTGACAATTACAATTTCAGCATTTATGAGCAGTAAAAATTTCATGCTCAGTTGAGCAAAACAAAGTTTTATAACCTCGGGGCCTGATGAAGAAGGTAAATGTAGACGATTTGGGGTGATTGTTGCGCTTCGTTACAACCAACAGACCTTTTTGTCGATTCTAATGACAAATCATTTCATAATAAATCGACGAGAACTTGTTCTCAAACGGTTCGATTAGCGGATGGGTATGAACAATATGATTTTTATATCAAAATTATTGCACCGAACAAACCTCTATGTACTCCACAGAATTGATATTTTACTAATTGGCAAAAATCACTTAACTCTACCGTTTATACCACCTTAGCGCACCTGTTGAATGCCCGATTACTTGTACTTTGTTGGTGTTGTTCATACTTAAGTGGTACTTGCAATAGCTAGCTAAACTTTTATTTTGTTTAGTGACAAAGGGAAATCAAGAACAGATAAAAACTTCATATTAAACTTGCAATTAAAACTCTGGCCTATATTTTCAAAACATTATTATAATTGCTGTTTGTTTTAAAGATATACAATAATAAAAACGATATTTTCGAGGTCGATGAGATTTTATTTTGAGATTGAATAGAATCTACTCAAAACGTTGATCAAAGATCTAGACCAAAAACGACCCGAATTTGAAAATGCGTTCCATTTTGTTGTTGGTACGCGAACGGTGTACTGTACACGAAATTCCGAGGAAAGGGTGTTATGATTTATTTCAATCATGCAACATTTCGTTCTTTGGGTGTTGCATTTGCTCTGTATTGCATTGTATCTAAATAATGAGAAAACACAATGTCTAGCTCAAGGATTAGGACTTGGTAATCAGCCGACGGGTTGTGACTTTACCGACAGGCAATTGGTGTGCGACTACGCGGACTGGGACCCACCGCTCTCGGACAGCGACCTAAGCAATAACGACGCTAATCGATTGCACAGCGTGGTTGTGGAGAATGTAGATGGTGCAATCCCCACAGAGGTATTACTTGACATTTTATATGTTTTTTTTTTCTGTAGGCGTTAAGTGGCGTTCAAGGAATCAACAGATATCACGCAACACTATATATGTTTATCCGACAAGGCCTTTGTCCGTTTTTCACCGTTGCTATGTTCTTTTAGCTTTCATAAAATCAGCAATTGCAATTGTGGTTCTTAGATGATAATGGGGCAGGATAATTAGAGACAACCAAAAACCTATGCAGATTATATGAATAAAAATAAAACAGAGATCCTTTAAGAGCAGTGAGCATATTAATAAGAAAGGGGATGGGCCATACCGCGGTTTCGGCTACTTAAGCCTTTTCAGTGACCCTATAGATTTGGCATATGATGGAGCCAAAAGGAATTACTGTAATTTTGCAACTTCCAAAATGATAGTCAATACACAGACTATTATAATAAAAAAAACCGATGACAAGGAGTAAATACCTGCCTGGAAACAACTTACTACAAATAATACCTACCCGGGAACAACTTTCTACGGATCCTTCTGACCTTTCGTAAGTTGACCCAGACATATTTACATAATAAATCTTGTATTAATTTCATCTATGGTGGTTGTTTTCAGTCGGGTAGGTTGTGTACGTTGGAAGTCGGAAACGTGGTTCCTCAAAATGTTTGATATTATAACATTGAGCTTTACACGGTTGTGGAATTTTATATATTGATTGATTGATTGATTGATTGATTGATTGATTGATTGATTGATTGATTGATTGATTGATTGATTGATTGATTGATTCATGTAAATATTTATTTATTTATTTATTATAGGCTTTCAGCGGTCTTGATGGCCCCTCACCCTATCGAGAGGAAACCTTTATTGAGTTTGACTGCGCGTCTCAAGACATTCACCTCGGAATAAACACCTTCACTACGAACCTGGACTGGATAGAGAGCCTATACATCAAACTATGCTACATTCAGAGTGGTCTACCTTCCAATGTTTTCGAACAACTATCGGGTCTTAGGAAAATTGAAATCACCGGAGGGGGTATTCCGGGAAGTATTCATTCGGACAGTCTTGCCGGACTCGAAGCCGTGATTGACTTGACAATCAATGCCGACTTCCCGGAAAACACGCTCAGTAGCGGGTTCCTGTCAGGGGTTATTAATGTGGAGAATGTTGATTTGAAATCATCTGGATTGACGAATGTCACTGAAACTGCGTTTTCTGGTTTATATGCAATTAAAACACTTGATTTGTCGTCAAACGCTATCGATGTACTACCGGAAAGCATTCTAGATGATATGACCGAGTTAGAAACACTGGACCTATCAGCCAATGCTCTTACAAGTATACCTGAATATTTGTTTGCGTACACCATTCGCCTGACGTCTCTTGACATTTCCAGGAACTCGATTACCTCCCTTGAAGCCGGCATATTCGATTCCCTTACTCTCTTACAAACGCTTGATTTGTCAGAGAATTCATTGCAAAGCCTTCCAGATGGAATCTTCGATACTGCGGTTGCTCTGGAAACCATTGATCTTTCCCAGAATTCACTTGACAGTTTACCTGGAGGATTGTTCAACACGCTTGTCAACCTGCGTACGCTGGATCTAAGGGACAACGCACTGACAACACTCCCGGAGAACCTGTTTAACCCCCTGATATCAGTTACCAGTGTTTCCCTCACTGTCAACCAATGGGATTGTTCGACTTGCGATTTGCTGTGGTTGTCCACGTGGACTTTTTATACAGGTAGGATTATCTTAATCATTCAGTATTTTATTATATTTATTATATACTTTATTGAACACGTCAGTTTAGACCTAAATGATATTAATACCTTTTCAAGAACAAAGATATTTTTGACGTTTTGCACCAATTTAAATTTAATTCTGATCACTCTGAAAGCAGAGAATACATTCAGAGAAAGGAGAGTGAAACGTAGTGTACAAGTTCTGAAAATAAATTCTGACGAGGATCCGACACCATTTAATCGATGAATTAAACAAGAAAAGTCCATTCTGCAATGGCTAAACTGCTGTCTAGAAAATGGCTATTGTACGTTATACTTTATTTAGAATTCTCTGGATATACCCGTCACTATTAAAGGACCAACAGTTGAATATACATTGTACGTAAACCGAACGTTTCATCGTTGGTTTTGCGAAGTGTGGACGGTTGAATGCAAATGGTCGTGTTGCATACACAGTTGAGCACGAACAATCTGGGTTTTCGACCAGGTCTGACTCAAATTGGTCTGTACAGTCACAGAAGAAGGCAAGAACCTTGAAATTTTGGATTTTAGACGAAAGAGGGATTGTACTATCCGTGTAGCGAAAACAAAGGCGGTGAACTGCACAGCTGATCTGCGTCTTTGTTTTCGCATATGCAGATTTTTTTTTTTTTTTTTTTTTTTTTTTTTTTTTTTTTTTTTTTGCAGGTGTGGCACATTCAGTTGTCTGTAATTCCCCAAGTATCTACAATGGGACGGAGTTAGAGAGAGCATTGCTGGCGTTGAACTGTACATCGGGTTCTCAGAGCGCGGTAGGACTACTTTGATCTAATTGAGTCGTCGCATGAAAAAAAAAACGATAATTTGCTTATGCGAAAACAAAGACGCAGATCAGCTGTGCAGTAACTGCACAGCTGATCAGCGTCTTTGTTTTCGCTAACACAGATTGTACAATCCCTCGTCTTCTTAAATCCGAAATTTCGAGCTTCCAGCCTGCTTCTGAGACTGTACAGGCCTGTTTGAGTAGGAACTTGTCGGAAACTCAAATTGTTAGTTTTCTCACGCGGCGGCCCAATTTCGATTCATGCAGTATTTCACAGTCATGTTATATGAAGATGATTCCCACATATCAAATTGACGAATTAGTCATGACATTCTATACTGTAAAACCGGTTTTCGTCTTTTTGAATAATGTCTTAAACATATATTCATAAGAACTATATAAGCCCTGCTTTCGTTCTAATCCTTTTCATTATGTACCTTTAGCCAATGTATCGTATATTTAATATTTGTAAATATGTTTTAACTAAACATATGGTCAGCACATGGCATGACGCCTATCATATTTATGATGATTTGTCCTGTCTTTTCGTTTCCGCCTAGTTTCTGCGTTGGCATTTATAATTTAGTTGTATGAATTCCCCAATCTTCTGTTCTTACTTTAGTTACAAAAACTGTTTTGTTCTTTTATTTTATACTGCACAGTGAAAACCAACGTATATCAAAACTTGATAAAATTGGTATTTTCATTGATATGAAATTTCACTGATATCAAATCTCACTGATATCAAAAGTCACAAGTGACTGATATCAGCCTAATTCTTCACCGTAGATTTTGGATTACTTCTGACGTTTCCATTTACTTGACGTCATTAACTGTGTCTCACTTCAGAAATTCGAACGCCTATAACTTATTTATGAACGAAAACATAAAGTGTGGGTATTCATTTTCTTAGTTAGAAGGAACAATGTGGTACCAAAATAATTTGTGTTTTCAAAAATTTTTGGTTTTTGCATTTTCACCGCCTGCCTTGTGAATTGGAAAATGCCCATGTATTGTATAAAATGAAAAGAATATTTGCTTCTTTTTTTCGGTGAATACCAAATCTATTTCATCTCATGAGTTGAAAACATAGAAATTTTCACTCGTGCTGCGCACTCGTGAAAATTCTGATGTTTTCAACTCACTCGATGAAATATATTTGGCATTCACCTCAAAAAAGCAAATATCCTCTATTTATTTTTGACGAAAAACTGCCAAAGTAATTCTAACGAGTTCTACAGTCTATTAATAGATTTAACGAGTATAGAAATTACGCATAGTATACATGTACAATGCACATTATTGTTATTTATTGCTGCTTAAACTTTCAGGCTGAACTTATCTCGTGTATCATAATAGGGTTTGTGCATTTGACACAATCTTTCTCTTGTAGATCACGTTTAGCTCGGGAGAAACTACAACACAAACTTCGGCCGACGCTGGAACAGGAACTGGAACTGGTTAGTATACATGAGCCGCGACTTTAGAGTCCCGGTTTAGGTTCCGACATAAACCGGCATTTACAGCCACAGGAGAAGGCTAAAAGATTCAAATTTCGGATTTGATAAGAAGAGGAATTGTAGTATCTGTGAAGCGAAAACGAGGGCGCTTAGCATCCATAGTGCAGATTATATTTTCATTTTGTTCCAGCGAAGATCAGCGAAGATATTCTGAGAAATGAGACAATTATTATCAGTTAAGATACATGTACTGTACATTTTCTAACCAATATTTAATATACTTGGTCCAATTTGGATAATACTATTTGTATCGACTATGCTGTTGAAAGCTGGAAAATTGTATTAATTCTCTTTGGCGCCATGTTGCCAAATCTAAAGGGTCAATGATAAGGCTTCAGTAGCCGAAACCGCGGTATAGTCCATCCCTTTTATCAATTGTATGATCACTGCTTTTAAAGGATCTCACTTTTAATTTTCATTTATTGTATTTCTCGACTCGGACCCATTCGTTTTTTTTTTTTTTTTTTTTTTTTTTTTTTTCCAGGAAATACAGCTGACGATACAAGCTCTACAGCTGATCAGTCAAGTTCTAATACTGGCGAGTCCAGTTCCAGCTCCAGTAGCAGCAGTAGTAGTAGCGACTCTTCCCTGTCGCTCTGGGAGACAGTGACAATAGCTGTCTCAGGAGTCGCCATCTTGTTATCGATATTGACAATAATTGGGACATGCGTGGCGTACAACAAGGTTACAGGAGCTGTGGAACGGAGTTTAGGCCCCGATGCTTTCTCGAATAGGGTTTGTGATGATGCTTTTATTACGTAAATCATGAACTTAAATTCGTAATTGACTTTCTGTCTGATTGGCTATTTAACACGCAAATTTAGGTTTTTTAGGTTTTAGACTTTCTCCTGCAAATGTGAAATCATGTCACTTCTGGTGGAATGATTGAGGAGGTCCATTTTTTAAATAAATATGGACCTAAGATTCCAACAGGTATATATATTTTTATCCATCGTAAATGTTAAATAGTACTGAGAGTTAAACAGCTTATACAATGCCCCCACGTCACATGCAGTGTTCCGTTTACTCATTGAGCTAACGGAACCAGCAGTATTGCCCACAATTTCCTCTGCATATTTTTCGATGCTTCTTTAGGAAATGTTTACTTTGTTTTTGATTTATTCGTGTGTCATCCCCGCTCCGCATTGGTACATAGTTCGCATATGTAGTTTTCGATTTGATTTGATTTCAGAATGCAACAAGTCCAAGAGGAAGGAAGATGTTCTCAAGATCCTCAAACCAAACCGACGTACATCCTTACATCGATGTTCATTATAATCGCAAGTTTTAAAATCTCGAAAAACTGAATTTTTGCAACACAGTTGCACATTACATTAGTTTTAAAATGAGGATCTGATACACGAGTTTATGATCAGAAACAAACATTATATGTAGTATAGACATGGAAGTCTGATAGTGATAAAAGCTAAAGTGTGCATATGTTGTAGCCAGTTACACGTAGCATAACTTCTAAGTCAATGTATGTATTGTTTGTTTGTTTGTTTGTTTTTTACAATAACTTTCATGTATATGTTTTCTCTTTTATTTTGTATGCATTGTAACATTTGAGCCGACCCATCAGAAAACAAACACTTTGCAAAGACGCAGGCCAGCTGTGCAATAACTACACAGCTACTACTAACTGCACATCTCACCACCGTCTTTTTCGCTACACAGATAGTTCAATCCCATTTTCTTCTAATATTTGACTTTTCAAGCCTCTAGCTTTCTGTACTGTACAGGGCCCATTGTTCAAAACTTCGTTAGCTTAACGCTGTCGTTAAGCTCTCATTTTGTTAACTAATATATCGATTTCAAAAACAAATACTCTGTTATTTTTGTTGATAAAATGTAAGCATCCTTTACAATAAAATCCTTTGCATTGCGAAAGATTCTCACATTTTATCAACACAAATAACAGTGTATTTGTAATATTACCATTTGAGATTTTAACGATTCGTTAACTAACGACATCGTATATTTTGAACAACTCGGCCCAGGACGGTGTGTGTCCTTTGGAAACCAAAATGGTTGTTTTTCTCATACGAAGGCTCAAAAATTTGTTATTACTTTTATACTTTGTCGGAGACAAGGCCATGTAAGGCTAATGTTACCTGTTTTATTAAATATTTTATTCTATAGACCAATCATCTTTTATTCCTTTGTCTACACCAAGTACACTTTTATCAACGTGTTTACAAAAATATTCGACATCGTTTCCTAAAACTGAAATCTATATAAATTGGGGCTCAACTGATAGTCTTTCTGATTGAAACATAAAGATTCGTCGTTTTTCTTCCCATAATATACAGTCATATACCTGAAACAGAACAAAATAATTCTCTGTTAAAACACATTTTAAACATGTATAATGATTAAAAACATTTTTCCGAGTATAACAGAGGACAATCAAGTGAACTGTTTGACTTAGCAAGGGGAATTGGACGCGTCTCCTGTTGCTTTCTATTAAGCTTTTACTGCATTGCTAGTTTTTATCTGAACAAAAAATAACATATCAAAAAGTATATATAGTAAGTACATGTAAACTTAATAGTACGTATTCGCCTTTCGTATTTCCTAGGGCTAATTAAAACATAAGAAAATTATTTAAGTTTGACTTCCGGAAGGTACATGAGTGAAACACCTGCAGACAGTCAGTCATCTGTCTAACACTCTCTGGGAAAACCTACCTTTCCAATTTAATTTTGTTTTTCAACCAAATATGCACATATGATATTTAAAGCTGGCTTTGCAGAAACGAATTGAGCGTTCATAGAAAATGGCTAGATATGTGCTGATTTGGAGACAGGCTGCACAAAAGAGTTTGTGCTAAATTGGCAACACTTTTGTCTTCTCATCAGCAGATCAACTGAGGCTGCAATTCAGTTATCAAGCAAGCATATAGTGTAGGTTCATCTATGATGTTATCCACATGCTGAATAAAAAGATACTTACTTTTGACGTATTGTCAACTGATAGTAGCTTTGCAGTAGTTTTACATGGGGCGAGTTTGAATATGAGCACCTGAAATAAGATTATACACATTTTCCGGACATTTGGGTTAATACACAGCATCAGAATAACCTGTCTGTATAATGTATACCCCCTTAAACTCCACTTTTATAAAGTTAAACTGGGATATACAGGGGTATACACTTTTCTTTATTTTTTATCCAAAACATAGATTGTGGGTACTCGTTAGAAACGCCTCGCCGTGGCGGTTCTAACGTGAGCCCATTATCAAGTTATCAAGTTTTTAGCAAAGAAGTTTCGTTATTGTTATTTTATTGTGACTTTCCGCGGACTTTCTAGTTACAAAATTTTAAAGATCAGAGTATGTTTTAAGACAATCGCCACGCGTGCAGTATTTTTGTGAGACTCGACGTACATGAATTGTTAGAAGGACGCAATGTGATTTGACTATTTTACAAAATCATGCAATTTAAATAAAGCCATACAATAAGCGTTGAAATGAAACATACCTTCCCATGGTGATGGTGTCTTGGCTTTTGGAATTTGAAACGGCACATTTCCAACAGAGCCCTTAGGTTGTACGGGAGTGAGTGGCAGAGTTTGAACCTGGAGGTGCTGAACTGGTTGGATTGGTTGCACGGTTTTCATAGGTACTGTCTGACCTGGTTGATTGACAGCTGGCTTTACTGGCGGGAATATTGGTTTCTGTGACGGGAAGACCGGGCTCTGGTTCCAACCTGGAAAAGCGAAACCTCTGTTGAAGAAGCAGTTGCGTCTGCCCATCCCGTAGTTTCCGAACATAGGATAAGAGCCAAAAGCTGGATTCATGAAACTTCCTTGAAACCCTCCTTGATAGTTCTGTTGATACCCGGGACCGAAAAGACCAGAAGACAGTCCGCCATGTTGTGTCATCCAGTTATTTTGGTACAGATTATTCATCGCTAGTCCGCCGCCATCTTGCATCCATGTACCTCTATTGAGCCATTGACCACCATTTTGCATCAAAGCACCTGCGTCAAGCGCTTGACCACCATTTGACATCAATGTACTTCCACCATTAAGCCACTGACCTCCATTTTGCATCCAGCCACCTGCACCAAGCACTTGACCGCCATTTGGCACCAAGGTAGCTCCACCGAGAGATTGACCACCATTTTGCAGCAAGACATTTCCACTTAGCATTTGACCGCCATTTTGCATCCAAGTACCAGTTCCGAGCGCTTGACCACCATGGAGCAGCCAGTTATTTCCACTTAACGCCTGGCCACCATCTTGCATCCAGGTTTCAGCAGTGAACGCTTGAGCGGAGTCGCCTTGTATCCAGGGACTTGCAGGCAGCGATTGCGCTCCACCTGGTATCCAGAAATTGCCGCTTACGGTGCCCGTGCCACCAAATGGTACTTCCGGACTCAACTGTAGGCCAGTTAGATCGGGGTCATGGAAGGGACGTTGTATGAAAGGGACGATACCGTTAACAGCTGGGTGTTGGGGTGGGATATCTACCGTCCCATGAATAAACGTGACACAACACAGTAGTGCACAAAATAGAGACAGCTGCAATATAATAGATTATTCAGAATCAATTATGTGTATATGCAGTGATAATCCTGAAATAAAATGCTAGATTTTTATATAATCTAGAACTTCCGTTGCTTATTTTTAATATGATACTGAAATTACCGATATTCAGTTTTCTATGTTTACTGGTAGTATGGCTTTTTCTATATATCAAAATAAGTAAAGGATCGCTGTTTTTCCAGATATCGGGTACACATAATAGGCCGGCTTAAAATGTTTGACAGTACATGTGACTACAAAAATATATGGTATGTGAAAGTTAAGGCAAACGTTCATGACCTTTTTTGGTAGGTCACGGATTTTAAAGACACTTTCCTGACAGACCACAGATTTCCGAAGCTCAGACTCGAATGTAAGCTACATGTACCTACTTTTGAATGTCTGAAATGCAGTTATGAGATTTTTAATTTATTTTGACGTTAACTTTATGTTTGAGTTAACAGTTTTCGGCAAATGGTTCAATTTTTTTAAATGCTTCGTAGCTTTAGAAGGATATGTCCTGTAAATGCAATATCTTGTGGTGTGTAACTTTGATTGTTTCCATTACATGTGGGTAAGGAGCTGGAAAATTAATCAGCGATCCTTTACTTAGAGGTACATGTAGTTTGATTGAAGTACACACCATTCATAAGGGAAGCAAGGTAGCCGAGTTGTTAGCGCACTGGCTTCTTGTGCTAGAGGTCCCGGGTTCGATCCCCGCCAGCGGCGAGGAAAATATGTTGGTCCGAACACGCTTCCCTTCGTGTCATGTGTAGGAATGACATGATATAGTGCGCCGTCCTTCGGATCGGGACGTTAACTGGAGGCCCCCTGTGCAGTGACAGTCATCCCCTGTGCAGGTTAAAAATCCCTACCCAGGTGCTATCCTCATGCATGTAGGCTCATCCTGCTAACACACCTGAGTGTACAATGTACACCTCCCAAGAATAATCAGAAATTGATTGATGGGAGTAACAAGAAAAAAAAATAATAAAAGCACAATGTACAGTTTTACCTCATGTCTACCGGTAATCCAATGTTATCCCTAATTACTTTTCCATGATAACACAGTATAGTGCATGAAGTTAAAGAAACCATATTCAAAAACAAAAACAAAAAAAAATACACTCACCATTTTACATTGAAGCTGTGACTGGAACGAAACTGAAAAACTCAGGCCTGTAACTTGGTCTAGCAGGGTTTGCCTTAAGGTTCGCGAAATATTTTAATTGACGTCACTAATGAATGTTTAAAATATATTATTTAACTTGTGTTTTCCGCATGCATGTACTTTTGTAATCATTGATTTGTCATCAATCATTTTTGGTTAAGCTTAACACTTACATCGGTTTCGATTTGTTGTCTTTTTATCATAGTTACGCATTATTCGTGCTGCTTTCTTTGAAATAACTCGATTTCCAAAATAACAAGTATTTTGAAGTGTGTTTCTAATATTTGTTCTCTGCATAAATTGCTTAAAATTTGTCTGCGACATGATTCTGTATTTTCAGGACAAGATTTTACCTCACTTGACGAACTTAATTCAGTATCTAACGTTTCTGTATTGCATTTGTTACGCCGGTGCAAGCAAACACTTGCGTCAGTTGAGACTTTCGATGTCAAATAAAACCAGAGGATCGTGGGTTCTTACACGCTCACCTGACCCAAGGTCCTTGAAAACGGTGTAAAATATGTCAAGGTCATTCTAGGGTCGTGATTAATATAAAATTAGTAAACTATGATGCCTTGGTGTTGCGTGCCAAGTGTCAAGAACATATAACATAAGAGTTTTGAATATTATGGCCATATACATGTATTTAATCCAGGTGCAGGGGAGTGCAAACCCCGGGGCCAAAATATTTTCATTAACAAAATAGTCTGATCATTTTCCTATTCCTAGCAAGTTTTTATCAATTTAAGAACATTTTACCAATATCCCCACTTCAAATCTATAGGCGACATAAGTTGACCTTGCCATAAAATAGAACAATGTCATATCAAGGTCATGATTTATACATCTTTGAATGAACTTGAACTCCTGATGCTGCATACCAAGTTTCAAGATCCTAGGTCTTTGGGTCCTAGACAAGAAGATTTTTAAACGTTTTGATCATACATGTATTTGGGCATGGTGGCCACCTTTCTATAAAATTTACTCTACCTTTGCAAGGTAGCTTCACCTCAAATTTTGCTTTGATTGGCTAAGCTGTTTCAGAGGGAAAGAGGTTTGAAATATATGAACATAAATATGTATTTAGCCCAGGTGCCAGGTGAAGCAACCCCCTGAGGCCAAATTGTTTTCATAAACAAATATTTTGTCATATTTCTATTCCCAGTTAGTGCACCATTTAATGCCATTCTACCAATTTCCCCTATTCAAATGAATAGGTGACCTAAATTGGTATTGCTATAAAGTAAGTCGAGGTCATTCCAAGGTCATAATTTATATAAACTTTGTAGAGCTTGAGACCATGATGCTACACGCCAAGCTTCAAAGTCATAGGACATCGGATTCTGGAGAAGAACGTTTTTGCTATAGCCCTTGCGGCCATCTTGGTCATGTGATCTGGACCATTCCCGTTCCTAAGGATGTTCCTCATGAAATTTGGCTTGGGTTGGTCTAGCGGATTTAGAGGAGAAGAAAATTGAAAAGTGTGGAGGACAACAACGACAACGACGGACGCCAGAGCATATCTATCCTATAAGCTCATCTATGAGCCGTCAGCTCAAATGAGCTAAAAAGTCTTAAAATTAGTAAGAAGGTATGCCGGCGATTTGAAATTTCCGTAACGTTTCAAACAATTATAGCATGATGACATCGAAAATACATCCTAAGGGTGAAGATGAAGACCCCGTAAATCGATTTAACTACGCATAACAAAATAACTAGAAATGAAAGCGATGCAAAAAAAGCCATTATGTCAACACCTTTTTTCATGCATGTCCGTAAAAATGTGTTGCTCCTGTCTTTGTTCGTCCATGGTTGGGTGATATTTTCAGGCTTTTAAACTATATCGTCTATACATGTTTTTATTATCGACTGACAATTTCAAAATGGAAAAGCTCACATAACAGTATGCATAATTTCCTGCAATTTGTTCATTAATGGAAAAGCGATATTCTAGTCATTGTTATTTTATTGAATAGGCCATAATCGATTTGCTGAGCACAGCTGAATCACGTTGATTTTAAGTCTGAATATAGTTGCGAAGACAGAAGGTGTTTTAATTTTTATGTAGGTGTTACTTTGAATCAATACGTAAACGTTAAGTTTTTCTTCAGTATAACACGGGTGACACTGATACAGCGTTTGAGATAAGCCCTGACTTCTTAGACGATACTCTTGAAACCAAGCTTATGGAATTAAAAGATGGTTTGTCGGAATGTCTAGATAAACTTGGATACAGTGACACAATGGTATCGTATCGTAGAAATGCAAATAAGAAAATGGATGAAATATACAATGAAAAAGCTTACCCATTTTACACAATAACATCTGGTTCCAAAGCAGAAGGAACAGCTCTTTACTACGAAAGCGACATAGATAGATTGTATGAAGTTAAAGGCGTTGTCTGTTGTGATTTAAACGAACAAACACCGAGTTCCATAGGTTTTACCGCAGCCAGGGATGGGTGTGCCCCCGGATACACCAGACTTAAACTTAAGTATGGGAACAATACCAATCCCGTTATTGATAAATATTTAGTTTCGGATGAAGATGGTACATACATTACAAACGATTTCACGGCCATTGACCCTGCTCTTGAGATGACAGATATAAATGGACTACGGATTTTTAAACAGGATAAAACTGGGCCATCATCACCATTCGGGAATCGCGATATTAAATACGACTTTGTTTGTGGATTTAAATTTATTTCTAAAGATATTACTGAAAAGTGGGTTTTACGACCGAGACAGTACGGTTGGCCAGATACACAATTATTAGAAGAAATTGCGTCTTTGCATGGTTTTGTTGTACCCGTTGCAAATAAGGAAACTATGTATCCACAAACAGAATGGAGAATATGCTACACAAAAGCTGAGATTGTTCTGATGCGGTCTCTGAATGAATTTCAAACAAAGCTGTATATACTGCTTAAACATGTATCGAAATTAGTGTTGAAGCCGATATGTTCTGAAATGTCATCTTATATCATGAAAAATATTTTATTTTGGATGGTAGAGAGGAATCCAAAAGAAAACTTTACAAGCTCGAACTTGATTGACCGACTTGTCGATGGACTTGTTTTCCTTAAAGGAAGCCTATACACAAATACATTGAAGAGTTATATGATCGAGGATCGAAACCTACTACAGGGACGCGTAACTGACGACGAAATGCGTATGCTGATAAAAGCATTGGAGTTCTGTATCACTGAAAAGGATAATATGCTTAAGCGCTGTGATAAACTCTGGTCAGGTTTCAATAGACTTATTCAAAACCCACAGCAATTTACAGAAGAAGCGGAGAAACGAGATGAAATTGAACAACTAGTTCTAAAGAAAAATATCATCTTTAAAGAAGTCGAAAAGCCCGAAGGTCATTCGGCTTCTGGACTTTTATCTCGCCTTGAAAGTAATGCATTGTACATGAAATACGACGAGGAGCTACATAAGCTGGTATTACCTGATAGGGACCAAATTGAAACAAGTGGGAAGAATCCAGAGATGGTGTTTAGAGACAGGCTGTCAAAGTTACTTTCATAGCTACATGTAATACGACTGCTACACAGAAACAAGATAAAATATTGGATAAAGTGCAGTGCTTAAAACCACCAGGAAAACATGTCCATGCAATGAATACCCCTTTAAACCCCACCTTAATATAATAAAATTGGGGTGCCGGGCTATTTTTGGTCCAAAACATAGATTGTGGGTACTCGTTAGATTCGCCTCGGCGAAGCGGTTCTAACATGTACCCACGATCTATGTTTTGAGCAAAGATATTGAAAATATCATTTTTTTCTGGTAAAATTTCAATTTTACAGCTGAAAAAAAATACAACTGTATATTGCATGGGAAAGTTTTCGTAATGGCCAGGAATGGAATAGCATGATTCCTTATATTGCGGATGACTTAACTTATGATTTGCTTCATTAATATTTTGCTTCCTTAGCTAGAATCCAGAGAAGGTGTTTAGAGACAGGTTGTCAAAGTTACTTTCATAGCTAATACGACTGCTACACAGAAACAAAATAAAATATTGGATAAAGTGCAGTACTTAAAGCCACCAGGAAAACATGTCCATGCAATGAATATCCCTTTAAACCCCACCTTAATATAACAAAATTGGGGTATGCCGGGGTATACCTATTTTTGGTCCAAAACATAGATTGTGGGTTTTCGTTAGATTCGCCTCAGTGAGGCGGTTCTAACGTGTTTTCTGGTGATTTTTTTTTTTTTTTTTTCTTTTTTTTTTAATTTTTTCAGCTGAAAAAATTATCTGTATATTGCATGGGAAAGCTTTCGTAATGCCCTGTCCTTATATTGCGGGTGACTTAACTAACTAATAATTTGCTTCCTTAATATTTTGCTTCCTTAGCTGAAACACAGGATGTTTGCTATATATGAAGATGATGACATGCAATCGTTTTATACAAGAGGTATGCTCTTCTATACCAAAAGGTTTATTCTCCCTCATGAAGACACATAAAACACGACACAAATTGCTAAACTTTTAAGCCATTAGATAATATATAGTTTCTGAAAGGGAATATCGGATAATCCAGGAGTACGTAGTAATGAACTACAATTTTGAACACAATTGCTTCTTGGATATAATACGGGATGTCATAATCAGCTATGAAAATAACAAAATTAATAATGCCAGTCATGCAGTGGAGGGCGAATCTGTAAGGAACAAAATACAAGATAAATGATAGCATAGATATTAACTTTTTTGCTCAACTCGAATTCATTTATTAGAATTATAGCAAAATATCAAATGCAAAACATAATATACATACTTTACATCTACTTCGAGAAACTTAAATGAAGCATCACAGCAAAACTTTTGTCTGTTACTTGTCGCTTTTTAACTGTCTTATACAGTTTGAACAGTAGTTGAGCCGCCTCTTGGAAAAACCAACAGTGTGGTTTCCGTACAGGTCCGACACAATCCGGGCTGTACACGCACAGAAGACTGGAAATTTTGGATTTAGAAAGTAGAGGAATTGTACTATCCGTCTAGCGAAAACAAAGGCGCTGATCTGCGTCTTTGTTTTCGCATATATACAAATTATTGGTTTTCCCATGAGGCGGATCAGTTATGTAGTTAGCAAAAAAATCAAACAAACGTCATCAAGTCATAATCAGATGACCATTTATTTTATCTGTCTCTGTCTCTGTCTTTGTCTCTCTCTCTCTCTCTCTCTCTCTCTCTCTCTTGTCTGAAAAAGGTACAAGTAGGCAAAGATCAGGAAAAGGCGCAATCAGAAAAAGATTCCCACTCCAAAAACCGAGGTGGGAAAAAACCAAACTAACAATCAGGTACTTATACCATGAAACATATCGTAAGCCGAATGAGCAGCTATTTTCCCAATAGGTGGCCACTCAGTTACCTTAACTTAACTAAAAATATGAAAACATACATAAGGCGCCAACAGCACAAAAAATTTTTATACACCAAAACATAAAACAAAAAGAACCACCACAGAAGTATCGACTTGGAACGATCAGTAACACAAAGTTACTGGCGGGCTTAAACCGGTTTTACATGGCCATAACCTCACCCTCAGCTTCTGCAGTGGTTCATAACATTTAGTTAGTTATTCGGTCCTCGTGGTGAATCTCTAACTAGTCAATGAATCATCAAGAACAAACAAATAAATCATGATAAACATCCTGATGAATCAAAAACCAGGACTCACAGACTGAGTAAGCTGCCCGACGATGCAGATCCCTGGGCGCCGAAGACTTTAAAACTTTATGAAGACTTTAAAACGCTGACACTAATTAGTCTTTCTAAATGCAAAGTCGAATACAATTCCAATCGGTTTTCTATCACAACGGAGGAAGAAAGTGGTGCTTTCGAGCTTCATGCTTGTGAAACGGAGCACATGGACGCTGGAACGTGGGTGAAGGTGTGTTGATTTTCTCCGGAGATTGCCGTCCGATGACTCGATTTGCTTAAGCCTTTTCCCACATATGATAGAATGATGACATATCACTTCCCCGTAAACACTTGGTGTTATTCCTCTCTGTTCGGTTTGCTCTTGGTGTCTCTAGTGCACCGTTGTCCTCAAAACTCGACCTAATCTCTCCTTTATGCTTTGATTTTGCCAGTCTGTTCATAACTGTAGGCAAGTCTGGAACAGATGTACTTTTAGATTTCTGAATTTTTGGTAAAGTCACTGAATTGATTATTTTGAAACCGCTATCTGCTGATTGTGGTCTTGTTAAAAGCGACAGTTTATTTCTCCTTATTTCCTCATTAGCTTTTTGTCCAAGAGCGTTTTGTCCATGACTAGAACACGAGTTTAAGATTGAACTAGATTTATAAGTAGTTCCTCCTACTTCTTCTACCTTTTGGCGAAGTCTGTGATGCCTACGATGTTTTCTCTTGCGTTCTGTGTTATGGTTACCAGTTATGTCGGGCGGCAATACCTCAAGTCTTGCTTTGGGTCTTGGCGGTAAATCGACAATAAAGCCATTTGAAGAAGTATCATAGTCTTGTTCTGACTGTTCAGTTATCATCCTTAGCTCTTCATCGAACCCATTGTTTACTCGTGTGCTTTTCTTTTTCCGTCTAGGCAGAATAACTGGTGTATCGGTCCTTTGAACTGTCTGTTTATTTATTTCATAATCCATAATATCATTGTCAGTGTCGTTCAACACATCGACATGATCCATCGCAAAATCCTCATTACATCTCATGGAATCAAATGATAAAACACTTTTAGCGTCGATATCCATTTTATCAAGTTCGTCATATTCGTTGATCGGTGTTAATCTAGCTTTCTTACGTTTTACTTCAGCTTTGGTGAAACGTGGTTTGTTTTTAACTTTAGATCCCAAAGGGATATCAACTGATTGGACAGTAAATGTCCCTGTATCACTTCCTGAGGTGGTGCCGTTGGAAATTGTCATTTTGCTCTATTCCTTTAAGCTCTATGTATATACGTGTATCTCTGCTCTGTCTTTTAATATGAGCTCCAACCGTTTTTGAACGTATGTAAGATTAAATTGAATAACGTTTATTCTTGAAACACTTTCATTTTATATTCCTCTTCTACAACATATAATTTTGTCCGACGTTGCTCGTCATCAAGGTTCTATGCTCGAAGACTGTTTGGAAATGAAAGAATAAGAACAAATTTAAATAGCTATTTGACTCATCTAATCAGTGTGTAATAGGAGAGCAATCTGTCACACAAGAACGCTAAGTCATAATGTGGTTTCAGTTTGATGTTTCTTCTGTTCATACACACGTGTTCAGTCGTAGAGATATCGTAATAGATTATGGGTGTCTACCACATATTTAGCCAAAACATGATATAATATAAGGCGCAGTTTAACTTCTTATCTTGAGTGTCATGGAATGTTTAAGAAAGAAACAAAGCCTTAATTTGTTACAATAGTCTTTGTATCTGATAAACAAAAGGAATCAAGTTTCGGAATATATATCTATTTATCACCTTAGACTGAGCGAACTGTGATTTGATACCTTGTTAAATGCACTTAAAACAATAACTGAAAGACATGAGTTCGCGAGTCTTATGTTAAACTGTTAAACTTTACTTTTGAAGTGTGAAACTAATGATTACATGTTATGAAGTATGAGACAGTAGAAAATGTTGACGTTAGTTTTGTTGACACTTTAAGTATTTCGAAAATACACTAGTTTGCCAAATCTGGCGAGGACCGAAATGACACTTATGAAACAAACATTCTTATGTTACTTATGCTTAGAGAAATGATTTTAGTGAACCTATTCGAAATTGAGCCTGTGCATGAGAAAACCAACAATTTGGGTTTCCAGCCAGGTCTGACACAAACCGGGCTGTACAGTCACAGAAGATGGTTAGAGGCTTAAAATTTTGTATTTAAGTAGAACAGGGATTGTACTATCCGTGTAGCGAATTTCAAAACAAAGGTGCTGATCAGCTTCGCGGTTACCGCGAAGCTGATCTGCGGCTTTGTTTTCGAAATTGTTGGTTTTCTCATGCACAGGCTCAATTGTAAACCTTGAAGTCATTTTATTTGTGTACAAATAAGAACGAATGCACCAATAATGGCGTATAAGCTATATAGTTGTACAAGTACAAAAATGTCAACTCATGCGAGGATCCAGAAAATTTTCTCAGTGGTGGTCCAAGTTCCCAGAAGGGGTCTGACGGAAAATTTCAACATGGCAAAAATTAATAATCTGGCAATTCCAGGGGGGTCCGGACCCCCTGTCCCCCTCTGGATCCGCCCATGCAACTCGATTTGAAAATAAAAAGGAAAACCGAATTTTGTTACCATATACTTGTTGAATTCATTTCAAACTTCGGTACCGAAATATGGATGAATAATAACCCCCTCAAACGGAGCAGTCGAAAATCCAAAGACCAACCCCAAAACACATATGGAAGTTCAACGAGAATTACTAATAGGTACTGATAAATAGAAAACGCCTGGACAATACGATTGGTACATGTACAACATAAATATCGCAATAAACCATGTTCACAGGAGGGGTTTTACACACACAATTAGTTCATCTAGTCACTTACATGTAACAAACATATAACACTTGTGCTTGGGTGGGACATTAAACAAGTTTTCATTTCCTCACAGCCTTAGTTACTGATTAGATGTTAATCCTGAACTTAATATGTTGTATCGTTTGCATGTGCTTTTAATTCATTATTGAATTATTACTGATCCAAAAAACAACAATTAGACATTGTTGTACTGTCAAATTTTACCCAGATAAAGGTGATTTGGCAGTCCAATTGAGCCTGCGCGGGAGAAAACCAACAATTTGGGTTCCGACCAGGTACGACACAAACCAAGCTGTACAGTCACATAAGATCGCTAGAGGCTGGAAATTTTGGACTTACAAAGTAGAGGAATTGTTCTATTCGAGTAGCGAAAACAACGTTGCTGATCAGCTTCGCAGTTACTCCGAAGCTGATCTGCGCATTTGTTGTCGCCTATGCAGATTGTTGGATTTCCCATGCGGCGGCTCAATTTATATAGATATGAAGTTATTTTAGCCAGATTGATTAATTAATATAAGCCTGGCGTCCTTTTTGTGGGACCTAGGCAAATAGAAAAGCCCCAGATGTGATGCCGCAGAATGCGGCGTACCATCTGGGGCTATTCTATTTGCTGAGAAGAATTTCAACGAAACATGGAGTAAAAAAATAAAAAAAATCACTCCTAACGCCTCTAAAAATGACAGTGGACTCACCCAAATGATAATGATGGGAAAGTCCATTCGTCATAAAGGGGTTTTAAACGAGATCACGATAGAGAACCGACAGATGCGTTCGGTCCCGACTGTATGGATTCTTGCATTGTTGTCCAGTTTTGCACTATATCATGAAGTATGCAGATCACGTTGTGATTAAAACACTTAACATTCTCAGTTTTCATTATAATGATTGGACGAACTCAACTTTTTATCCATCGTTTTGGTATCCTGTCTCGAGCTCTGTAGATAATCAACGTATTGTTTTAATGAGTTAATCATGTACGTACATATTGATACGTATGTGAACAAAACATGAATATTTGTCTGACATGAATACTGTATAGATGAACTTGATCTGCATACCCCGGCTGCCTTGAGGAATTGCCTGGGCCGCGGAAAAAAACTTGCAAAGTAGCCTCTAGCCATATAGTTTGCATTACAGAGATATGATTCTAAACTTATACACCTCTTGTTAAGCTATACGATATTGCTTGGAAACAGCAAATCTACTTACAAACTTGCAAAATCCCGATGGCCAATCTCTTACTGCTACTTTTATTAAATGTGTATTGGTAGGCAGATTTCTTGGGGGTTGTTGGACTTTTAATGTGTCCCAACTTATCTATTTCTTTAGGAAAACAATAAAACAATCATACTCCACACGCCCTAGTACCTATCGTTCGATTGAATCATATGAAAAATGTTTTGTTTTTGCCTAGTGTTAAATAAAACAGATGTGATTCCCGGATTAGACAATTAAGTTCTTTAAGAGTGTGGACTAGATAGCATCATTCATACAAAACAAAGTAACAATGGATTAAGTGCATAAACCTTGGGACCAAAACCCTGAAATTTATTGTACGACAAAATATACAAGTATAAAATGTACTGTGGATATGTTAGTGACTAATGTTTAAGACCAGTCGGAAATTCCAAATAAGAACGCGAAAAAGTAATAATTTATGAATTATTAAACTGTCAGTGTTTGGGTACATTATGTGAAACAAAATAAATTATCAATATCAAAAGAAAGGAACACGACGTATGTCGAAGTAAACAAAAGTATATATAATATAACTAATACATTCAAGCGAACTTTTGAAACGTTGAAACGATACAATTCTTGGATTTTATTCAATTGTTGCATTCAATTACTATAGTGATACGAAGAACTACAAGATGCTGCGATTCGACTTTTCGGGTTCTCGGACGCACAGGTTACGAAGTAAGCCATTTAAACTATTTTCTGACGAATTACCTGTCATCGACTTCGAGAAACAACACCTCCTTCAAAGACTTGCAGATGAGGACTTCTCTAAAGGCCAGGAATATTCAAGGAAAAGGAATAAAAGTGTTCAAGAGCATGACTCTCATTCTTTACCTACTATCGGTGGTCCCGACTGGGACCTATTGTCGGGTTCCGATCGCCAGAGTATCAAAAGTGATTCAAGACTTAACCCTCTTAAACCTGACCTACCACAGATTCATAGGAAAATTAGGGAACGGCTGGGGTTAAAGGAGAAGCAAGATGACAATTCGCCGAATTATTTCCAACGTTCAATACACAGGTCAGATAATACAAAATCTATGCCGAAGCCAGATGAGTATAAGAAGTTCGTTCAGTGGCCAAGACTGCCATCTCAACAAATTGTTAACCAAGCTGATATGCAGCAAAGTCTTTTGGACGTTAAAGAAGAGATTGAGCATAAACCAGTCATTCATACTCGGAAAGAGAACAGAGTGCACAACGTTCAGCGTCAAACAAAATACCGGTTGAAATTAGACCATGCCAAACTTGATTTACCAACGGTAAGACTAAATGCGCGACATACAAATAAAAGAGACATGGAAACACAGACCCCAAGAGACTTATCGGAAACAAAATATGAAAATGTTAAATCCACTGACATAGAACCAAATGACATCGAACCAATGGATACTCCAAAAGAAGCTATTTTAGATACTAACACAAATACTACTACACAAACATCAAAACAGGCAGTTAGCATATTGAAGAAACGTACGATCAAAGACACAGGTCCAAAACCGCAGGAAAGTGTGTTCTCGTCTGTAACGAATCGAAATTCGGAGAACGACAATGATGTTATACAAGCACTTGTTCACTGTGACATACCACGAAGACAACTGAAGAAAACTGTGTTCAATGCATATGTTGGTGATGTATTAATTTCTGACAACAAAGGTTCAAAAAAGGTGAATTTTATCGAAGATTATGAACAAGACAAACATACAAAACCGCGTATAAAAGTGGTTGCCAACAATGAAACCTTCGAAGATAAAACATCTGCCAATCAAGGTATTCATCAGCCGAAACTTGTATCATCATACAGCTTTCAACGAAAAGACCTTGAACAAATCGCCAGGAAGCATTTACTGCGAGATCACACTACAAAAACACAGAGACTACAAAATATGATGAAACATTTTAGGAAGATACGCGGACGTCAAAGCATGCCTCATACGGTAAACCTAAACGTCAAAACACAGACTGGTGAGCGCCCTCTTCAGGACACTGGTCATTCTAGTCTCTCAAGCCATTCCGAAAGCATAACGCCCAGTAGTGTCACACCTCGGAATGTGATTGTTGACATCAAATATGATTCGCCTCGAAATAAGTTAGATATTACTAAACATGACTCGCCACCAGCTACATCTCGACTAGACATGTCAAAAAGCGAAAGCTTAAATGAAGACATTGAAACATGTATTCAGATTCGGAAAAGTCACAAAAATGTTAAACGCCATAGAAAAGCAAAGCATGCAAAAGTAGATGAACCAAACGCTGATGTTCACGATGATATAAGCAATAAGGAAGTTGATGAAGACAGTGAAATAGATAGGAGTCTATCAGGGACCGAGTTGATCAGGTTCTATAGATTCTGGAATAGAAGACGACGGTTGAAGCACCCGAGTGGTTTACGTACGATAGATGAACCTACAACTGTAACTGACCACTTCTCTAACGCTTTTCATAAGAAATTCAATAGTATAAACAGGATGAGTATGATAGCGGAAACTGAAGGACTTGTATCTGACAATGCATAGCATATTAATTTATATCATATTTTCATTCAGTCAGCAACAGTATGATAAGTGACTTTAAGCTTAATATATCTTTTCTGTCTATTATCATATCCTGGGAACGTATGAAATAAATTGGCTTAAATCAGAAAAACGTCGAGTATATTGAAAAACAAAACAACATTATGTAGTTATAAAAATATAAAGGCTTGATCCTCTGGAAGCAGTGAAAATTTTCAAAGGGAGATATGATGGGCCATATTGCGCAATTTCGGGTACTGAACCCTCATCAGTGATCCTTATACTAGTATTTATTTTAAAACCCAAGTTGATTTCATGAGTATTGTTGTTCTTCGGATACTGTACATGAATAACCAAAGCGCCTGTCTTATGGTAAGATAAGAAGCCATACAAAACTGAATAATTGTTTTAATCTTTATGTTTATTATTTTGTTTAAAGCTCATGTTCGGGCATCGCCTCTATGTGTTGCACCCTTAAGGAATGGCCAATGTCACTGATCCACTTGGTGATCAGCAAGTCGCAGGTCTAATACCAAATGAGCCACCTCGTGGGAAAACCAACAATGTGGTTTCCGAACAGGTCTGACACAAACCGGCCTGTTCAAGCACAGAAAGGAGCTAGAAGCTAGAAATGTTGGATTTAAGTAGAAGAGAAATTGTACTATCCGAGTAGCGAAAACAAAGGCGCTGATCAGCTTCGCGGTTACCGCGAAGCTGATCTGCGTCTTTGTTTTCGCCTATGCAGATTGTTGATTTTCCTACGTGGCGGCTCAAATGGTTTTGCTACATCTACCCTGCCTGGCGCTCAGCATTATACGGTACGTTACACTGGCTTCTCCTCTTTGTGCATAATACTCAGAGATGAAGGTGTAAATGAATAAATGAATAAATGAGCCTTATAAATCTTATAAATCTTATAAATGAATAAATACATCTTATACATCTTACACCTTATACATCTTATAAATGAATAAATGAGCCTTTGCGTGAGAAAACCAACAATTTGTGTTTCCGACCAGGTCCGACACAAACCAGCCTGTACTGTCACAGAATAAGGCTAGGGGCTGCAATTTTGGATTTAAAACGTAGATGAATTCGTCACCTTAGCGCAATAAGTCAATAACTCCTTTTGGCAAACTTTTCAGGAGAAGCAAAAAACATTCTATCTTTTTTCACCTATATCTTATGCTTTTATAATTAGATGTTCTTAAATAACATTTCTGTCATTCTTAATGTAAAAAAAAAAACATCACTGTTTCTTTTCAAAATTATTTTATAAGAGAAATTAGTGAAAATTTACTTTTATTGAGAATTGACAACTGAAAAACTTGGTGCAATAACTGAATAAGTGCTCTTAACCCATTTTTGCACCGCTTTTTTAATGCAAAAACTATATAAGAGCATTTATTGAGTTTTTGCACTGAAACAGTTTGGCAAAAAACAGAAATGATGTCACTTATCAGGGATAATTTTGGAAGGGGCCTTGGGCGAAATTGCCCTTTGCTTTTCAAAATGGTCCCTTCATTTTGAAATAATGGGCCGTTTTTATAATGTAAGGAGATAGGCGATGATGGTTCTAGCCGAGTATTTTCCGTGAAATGGCCCCTTACATTTTCAAGCCAACGATATCTCTGACTTATAATGTTTTTGATCAATGGCTTTGGATTATAAACCTCCTTTATGGTTTTTTGCCTACAGTTCTCTGTAAGGCATTTCATTTACTCCAAAATTTTATGATCTTTGACACAAAAAAATCCAGTATTTTGCATATGGAGCAGCAAAACACAGGACTGGTCTGCATCCTGCAGTTTATCAGCACATTGTTTTCTGCTAAGTAAACAGTACATTTTAAGTAAACATTCCAAGCCTCTATATTCATGGTGAATTTTACAACAGTCCTGGTTAGAAATTAACATGCTTGCAGGTAACAGTAGAAAAATTATTTTGACCAAATCTTTTAGAAAAGAAATTACAGTATGTGATGATCATTCATCAAAAGCAGACTCATTACAGATCAAGTTCAATACTATGTCAAAGACACTTGTCAGAAGTCAAACAAAAACTACCATTGTTGTGTTTTCTGAAAATTGATCATTTTTATTTGGAAAACTTCTCTTTTTCCAACATTTTGATGAGATTGTGTTGAAACTTTTCGTAATTTGTTTTACCACTAGATTACGCTCTTAATATTTGATTGGCGTAAAGGAAATAAAACACTACATAAGCACAACGCTCAATTAGTAAAGAATTTTAATATGATAGACAACAAACTTAGGTAGAACAATAACAAAGACTAGAGTTGTATAATATATAGTAATCAAAGTTCTAACCGGCCACCAATGCTTTTATATTTTTTTTCGAAGCCAGGAGTACTATTTTAATTCTTTTTGCTTTTGAATGCAGAAACATTCACCAGGGTGGCTTTGTCAAACACAAGTACCATCAATTTAAAATGACAGTTTGCAGTAGGTGTATTTCTTTTAAAATTTTGTCCCTTTGCCATGAAAGTAATGCCGTTGATATCCAAATTTAACATGAACAAGTTCACTAATATTAGTTTATCTATAGCAAGGAAAATGGGCACAACTCAAAAAATAATGAAATTTGCGAAATCTAGAAGTGAATGTACCAATATTGAAGGCAAGCTTTGAGTCAATTTTGATAAAAAAAAATGTCCACTGCTTTTTAGTTTAGAAGAAAATTGATAAAATGTAAGGGTCTTTTAGAACTTTTGTCTAGTATAATGTAAAATATTAAGTTAATTGCTATATACAGAATAGTACTTATGATTATACACGTATGCATTTTATCAAACATATCAATAATCAGTCTGGTTCTGTGATTATAAAAATCAGCCACAACTTTCACAACTAAGCTTGGCATCAAATTTATCCACCTTACTTTAAAATCATTCTCACATTCATTTAATATCAGATAATTTGTTGTCTGTTAGAATGAATAACAGTAACTATATATACATGTATATATTTCTAATATTACTGACTTTACAGATTTTACCTTGACTAAAATGGCTGGATTTAGCTGAGAATGAAGATTCTAAAACCCTCAGATTTGAGACAATCAAAATTAGCAATATTAATATTTAGTAAATGTTCATTTGAAGTTTGAATGAAATAGATAAGAAGATAAATTACATCATATTATTTCTTATGTAGTTAGCAGTATCATTACCAACAATTCAATTTGCAAACTAACAACCTTGTAAAGAATGAACAGTTTCCACCATGTTGAAAACCAGGAAATGGCTTTCTACCTTACAGTTACATGCTTTATTTTCAGGACTTTGTATACACTGTCCATGATTTTGAACTTAGTTCTCTTGATCAGATTCCTCTACTGGCAAATTCTCAAAAAAAAAAAAAAAAAAAAAAAAAAAAAAAAAAAAAACATAAAAAACATGATATTTGGGAGGAATAACATTTTTTTCTGACAAAGTTTTTCAAGATCATTATATTTGACCCTGGATATTTTGGGGGTTTCATGTTCTTCATCATACAACTTACAGAGACATGGTTCAGGTGTACAGTTCCTTAGATTTGGAAACAGGTTGAAATTTATGGCTATAGTCATACTGTATCATGCGCGGATCCAGAAAATTTTCTCAGGGGGGTCCAAATTCCCAGAAGGGGACTGACGGAAAATTTCAACATGGAAACAACTAATAATCTGGCAATTCCAGTAGGGGTCCGGAACCCCCGCCCCCACCCCGCCCCCCTCTGGATCCGTCCATGTGTATGATGCCTGTGTCAGGGTAGTCTTTTGTGAATGTAATAGTCTTAATTTCAGACCATTTTATTTTGAACCCATTGTATCATGTTCCATATTCCTTATCTGTGAAGCCAGGTCCTTAAAATCAAAAAAGTCATCGGATGCCATATTTTAACAATGTACGGCTTTGAACGCCGAGCTGTGTGGATAAGGGTTGCTAACTGGGCTGTTGCAAACAGAGATACATTTTTCATGGCTCTTTCGATGCAAGATTGAACAGAGTCATTTTCATTTTGGGTATGTCCACGTTCCAAATATTTATGGGTAATGCTATTAAAGTCTAACAGTCTAAGACTATACCATAGCATAGCAATAAAATGTTTGTTTCTATTCTGACCAGAGCAGTTATCAGAGTATGTTGTTACATATTTGATATTTTGTTTGAACAAAGTCTTCAAAAAACTGAACACACATGAAGCTATTTCACAAGCCCCACGACTTGCATCAGCTTCGTTCCAGACATAACAGTAAGCATCACCCTGCCCCATTGAGTATACTGATAAATTATAGTTATTTAATTTTCTTGAATAGAATGCACTTGACTAACATAATTACTTGTTGTAAGTCAAAACAAGCACAGCAATGCTCGCTAGATGTCTGCGCTATGTTTTTGTCCATTTCTTTGCTATCCCTAGCAAGGTCCTTATTTTTCATATGCCTGTCATATTCATTTTTCATTTTTATTCTGTCATTGTCATCTTTTAGGCTATAGTTAACACAGAAATCGCATTGGTCTTTCAAGGGCTTATGAAAGCCAATGTTGAATTCTGTGTTGAATATGTGCCTATACATAGACACTGATGCTGGCAAAAAAATCAGTGATTGGCATTGCTTTACGTATTCATCATACATTTTTGTGAGGTTTAAGTTTGCTTCAAGGTATTCTTTAGAAGAATTTTTTCTACAATAGTGTGACTCTTACACGGGGGAAGCTATTAGTGTGTGACCTTATATCAGTTTTGACTGCAGAGGGAATTACATTTGGCCTGTTACTGTGTTTACCCCTTTTGTCATTGCGAGTAGTCTGTGAGAAAGGTTTCCGTGACTTGAGAGCTGTGTCAATGATTGCATGTGAAACATCAAGGGTGTCTACATAAAATTGTTTGCAGACTCTAATTTGTTCGCCCCTTACTGTGAATGAGTACTGAAAAGATGTAGTTCTTCTCTTTGACCTGTTTGAAGCTCTGACACGTTTAACAGGTACATCAATTGCAGTTTTGGATATAAACTCTTTTTGCTTCTCATAGTTTGCAGTACCCCAAAACTCATGGAAAATGGCTTCCCTTTCTGTTTAATTAATTTTAGAGTGACGTTTTTGTCTGCATGATTCACCACAACCTTTTTTCATAATCTTTGCTCTTTTAACATTTCCTGTATGGCCCACATAACTTAGACCAGTATTCTTTCTGATTTTTATCATTTCTTTTCCAAGTTTTTTTCATTACGGGTTCTCTTTCTTTTAGTAGGCCGTGATGGTGTTTGAGGAGCAAAACTTTCAACTGACTGAGAACCTTGAACTGACTGAGAACATTGAACTGACTCAGGACCTTGAACAGATTCAGAATTTTGAACTGACTCAGAACATTGAATTGACTCAGGACCTTGAACTGACTCAGGACTTTGAACTGACTCAGAACCTTGAACTGACTCAGGATCTTGAACTGACTCAGAACATTGAACTGACTCAGGACCTTGAACTGACTCAGAACATTGAACTGACTCAGAACCTTGAACTGACTCAGGATCTTGAACTGACTCAGAACATTGAACTGACTCAGAATATTGAACTGACACAGAGCATTGAACTGACACAGACTCAGAATCTTGAACCAAATCAGAAACATGAGTCTTTTCAGACGCATGAGCTGTTTCAACACCTTGAACAAATTCAGGATACTGCACCGATTCAGAATCATGAACTAGTTCAGTGGCTGAAGCAGACTCAGAGGCCTCAAGGGATACCATAAGGTTTATGCACAGAAGCTTCATCATCAGAGCAACTTGCATCATCAAAATCAAAAACATCACCATCAAAGGATTGCATGAATACAGAGCTATCATTGTGTAACTGTTCAATATCAATATCAGAATCATTGTCGTCAGACGACATTGTCTGCGCCATGTACATCAGACAAGATACCTCCCCTTCACTTACCTCTGAAAACCCTTCAAACTCCTCTAAATCTTTCTCAAGATCGACAAGGGCATTTATCTGAGCTATCTCAAAGGGGAGGTCTCTTGTCTGACATACTGTCGCAGACAAGTGTCTGACGAATAAGGTTAGTTCATTCACATCTGAGTGTTCAGTAATGATAGCAAAGCCATCTGGCCAACACATTCCACATTCATTTCTGGAATGTGGGTCAAACATAAAAATAGAGTTTTCTTGGCGTAATACAGCACATGAGTAACTTGGTGTAGATTGTCCGATAGTTAGAACTGCCTTTGAGCCTTTCATGGGAAGGTTTTTTTTCGAATGCTGCTTCTAGATTGTAATTTTATATGTTTCATCTGAGGACTTTCTTAGAGTTGATCCATTTAGAACATTAGAGATTTTAAGAACATGATAATAACCATCAAGTTCTGTGGGAAGATCCTCTAGCATTAAATACTGTTCAGTATTCATGTCACTGTAAATTTCATCACCACAGTGTAGAATGGCATCTAGATCTGTAGGTGCCCAGCTCTCAGGCTTGCAGTTGTATGAATACGAATTGGTCATGCATTGGCGGCCCTTTCCTTTGAAGCTGTGATGGCCTTGATGGCTGCTTGCTTGCACACTTTTCATAATTTTCCAAGTGCTATAAAAAGAGAAAAAAAACTGCATAACCTTACTGTTTATAATTATAGATGGCACCAAAACAGCAACGACAAATAGTACTAGCACAGCCTGATAAGCTAAGATACACTGTTTTTAACGGAAATAGAAAATTCACGAAATAAAAGTCATGACAAAAAATTCCGAACTTAAAAACAGTATTAGAATGCAGTCTGAACATGGGTAATTACTGTTTATTTTGTTTTTAAATTCAACAGACACATTGTTTGTACAAGACCAATAAGTATATAACTGCAACATAACATTTTGCATTCATTTTTATATGCACAAACAGATGAGAGTAAGAATCACTGCATAATTTGCGCATATTTTAATACTTTAATTTTTTTGCTGCTTGGCTTATCCCAATAAAAATGAAAAAAATAAATAATATTTATTTATTTGTTGTTGTTTTTTTATTATTCAAGTTTGTGTCCCTTTCAAGATCATGAAGATTATTTCAGCTCACATGCATGAGACATGCCAATCAGCAGCTGGCACACCGGCAAGCAGGACTTGGCTAGTCTCGCACCAGACACAGCGGTGAGATGATCAAAATAGTTAAGCGTGGTAATGAAAATCAATGTCATCACTCTAACCACTGTGTCACAGGGGTTGCAAGTAATATACAAGAATTTTAAAAGACTTCTAAGCTATTAATCACCCCTACAACACCCCTCAAACACAGTTACCAGGCCAAGTCTAAAATTTTAAAATTTTATATGCTAATCCCTCCGTACCTTTAGAAAATAACCCATACCCCCTCTCCCCGTGCACACACACACACACACACACACACACACACACACACACACACAATAATAATAAAAGTATATGATAATGCATTTTTTGTAAATATCATTCACCCCACCCACTCCCTCTAAAACTAATTTGAATAAAATTAATTACAATCTACTGCGATATGCATTGTTAAGTTTAATTCATACATAATTCATATTTTATAATAATAAAAAAACATAATTTTACTTACCGCTTTACCGTATGAATCGATGAAAAAAGATTCTATCAGCTTGATGCTTCAGCTGTGATGTTGATGAAAATTGCCAAGTAATGATGATGTCACGATCATGATGTCACAGAAATTACCTCCCTTATACAATTAATTTCTTAATTGACAAGTATTTGCTTTTATGGTAATGATTGATTATTGATTTTGTTGCAAATAATCTTATTATTATTCATAAAAAGTATAAAAAATAATAAATTATTTCAGTATCAAGTGGAGTTATTGGGGTTTTGCGCCAAAAAGGTTAAAAGAACTTAAGCCATAATTTGGTGCAAAAACTCAATAAGTGCACTTATTGAGTTTTTGCACTAACCATTTGAGAAGTTTTTAGCGCAATAAATCAATAAGTGCTCTTATCAAGTTCTTGCACTCAGATAAAACTGAGTTTCAGTTAACCCATTTTGTTTTTATGCAACTTAGCTAATTTGCATATCAGATATTGTGACAAAATTTTAATAGTATATGAGGATCATTATTTTGCATTGAAAAATGCAAAAAAGTGCTTTTGTGAACTTTTGGAGTTATTGACTTATTGCGCTGAGGGAACGAATTGTACTATCCGTGTACTGAAGCTGATCTGTGCCATTGGTTTCGCATATGCAGATTGTTGGTTTTCTCATGAGGTGGCTCAAATGAATCATTTGAAATTTAATTCATGAAATAATTTCAACGTAAAATCGCTGCTGTCAGTCAACTGATACTAGACCTTTACATAATTTTAATTATTATTAATCTCTAGATACACCTTTACTTCCGTAGAACTTGCTCATCAGACATTCTTAAAACATACCAAATCCTTCTTAGCTGTGCTAAATCTATAGTAATAATTGAAAAACCACGAGCTGATGAATTTTAGAATCCCAATCCAGACACCAGCCGGAAAAGAAACGACAATGTAAGACATCACGACAACATGTATGAAGAACATGACGTCTAGCATTTTTCCAGCAAGGTAGCGCTCTGGCTAGTATCCACCAAAACACAATAATGGCGAGTACAACAGAAAGTCAGGACGAATAAACAGATGCAGATGAGATAATGTTAAGATAAATGAGCCGCGACATGGGAAAACCAACAATGAAGTTTCTGAACAGGGTCGACACAAACCGAGCTGTACAAGCACAGGAGATGACTAGAGAATGGAAATTTTGGATTTCCCATGTAAGCGAATTTATCCAGAACTTTCAGAATCTTTTCGATCCACAGCGAAGTTAATTTGAGCCTGTCCGTGAGAAAAGGTACAAGTTGGCACAAATTCTAATTTTCTGGAAAATTCATTTCAAAAGATTAAATGTCATTTATTGGTCATATATTTATCAAAACTACCTTTCAGCCTTTGAAATTAATTCGCATTGATGCAGATATTGTTCAGCATATCAATCTGAATGAGATTAAGACTGTTACTAATAGCAACACAAGATCATTTGTGTTGCCATGGCAACCAGTAGCACAATTTTAGAAGTCAAATCGCAAATAGTAAACTGTGATATCTATACTTGTACTTAATGTATTTTCTTAAAAATAGTATCAAATGAAAGGTCAGTGAATGCCCTTTATTATTTTGATAGTAACATTGAATTAGCTCATTTGCATATTCATGAATATTCATTACTAATTCATTTTTATTTTAACTTTTTTATATTATTTTGACTCTAGACTTAAAAGCAATGTCAAATACAAGGCGTCAGTACTTAAATACCAGTATTTTAGAACATTGTCATTGCAAAATACAAGAAAATCAAGATAGGTAATATACCATATCTAAAGAATTATGTTTCCATGGTAACCAATGTATCAAAGACAGAACTGACATAGCAAATGATTTTTTCAACCATAACTTACTTAATACTCGACTCACTTTAGCAAAACTGGTGTCAGATTAAAGGGAATAAATTTTCTATATCATTATGTCACCATAAACAAATAAACTCATTTGCATAATCATGAATATTCATTGCAATATAGCATTTTTACCATATTTAGTCATTAGTTGAACATAAATATTATTAAAATGCAAATATCATACCAAAATGTTATAGGTAATCGTCTAAATACCTAAGATGTAAAAAAAAGTTGCTTATGGTGCAAAACACGAGTAAGTATATTTGTGTTAGCAGTGTTAAAGCATTTCTGTTTCCATGGCAACCAATGTTTCATAAGATATGCTTACGATACAAACGGCTACTTGCTATTGTCATTATTTCACTTTGTATTACAAAGCAGGTACATATCAAATTTTAATGAGTTTTTTTTTTCAATAGATTATCCAAGTAAGTGAACTTACTGTTTCCTGAATTTTCAAAGACAAACATTTTATCTTTAATTCCTATGTATATGTGTATAGATACTACGGCATCCTTATCTCTGAGTATTATATGCTGTTATGTGTGCAAGAGAGTATATAAATTAAAAATTAAAGCAAGACTTCAAACTCCCACAAGACAAATTTGTATAAGTCATACGCACACGCCCAAGAACCTCTTACCTTGTTGGGACATTACACTCAAAATATTCAAATTACAGAAAAATGCGTGTAGGGAGAAATGCATATACTTGGCCATAATAAAAGGTAGATGGCATTCGCGAAGCTATGAAATTTTGAAAATCATTGCCAGAGGGGCATGGCAACCATGTCTGTAACTGATACCTTTTCACATCAGATTATGACAACATGTGTTTTATAAATGAGCTGATCTAAGCAATAATAATAATAATAATAATAATAATAATAATAATGATAAAAGCAAGACAGTTAATACCAACATAAGACCTAGCCGATCCTGATCTATGTACATGTCTGTTGATGCACAAACCTAACATATATTTGCAAACATTCAGAAAAAAATGTTTTACCGGTTCATCAAATTTCCAAATTTGTGTTTGCTGTCCTTTTTGCTTTTGAAAACAAACATTGGTTGAATTTTCATTTTCGCATACAATGTTAGGTATAGCACCTCTGTGACTTTAAAAACATCGAAGTTTTGACGTTTTCTCGGCAACCGTAAGTCACACCGTTCTGAGTATCATGCTGTATGCAAGGCAAAGAACTGGATTTGTAAATCGTAATTACACCGAAAGAAATGTTTCAGTCAATAAGAAGAAAATTGTTGCGAAATGTTTGCGTTTAAGTATACATGTACTAAACATTAAGTGGCTATCGTTCAATGCCGTTATATGAAAACGTACATACATGTAAGGTGCAAACAGCGCAGCATTGAAACACCAAAGCATAAGACAATGAGAACCACAAAAGAAGTATCGCCTTGGAACGATCAATAATATAAAATAACAGGGGGATTAAACCAGTTTCACAGGCCCTGACCTCACCCTCATCCTCTGCAATGGTTCAAAACATTTAGTTACTTGTTCAGTCCTCATTGTGAATCTCTAACTAGTCAATGAATCATCAAGGACAAACAAATCAATTATGATAACCACCATGATGAATCAAAAACCGGGACTCACAGATACAAAACGCTGACCGGCGATGGAGATCTCTGATGCCAAACTACATTACTAAAAATCTGAAGTTGCATTTTAATTTGTCAATCTTAATACATTATATCTCTTTGACATCAATTTGGACATGAGAAATTACACAACAAAACGAATTGCGACAAATAATGCATGTTACACGTATAAACACATCTAAACATTTATCAATTATTCGCTTGTACATGTATATGCAAGAGCACAGAGAATTAAAGTATACCAAGCACGCAAAAAAGCAACGCAAGTGATATTGGCTTGTGAAACACCATTCCTTTAGATTCTGGTGCGCATTAGACACTAAAACAAAATATATTGCATATAAGCCATATATGTTTGTTTTATATTTCTAACAGATTTACACCACATGCAAAGAATGATCAAGAATGAGTGTCACGTAAAACAAGCACCAGAAAAGTGCAAATTTGCCTGGAATTAATGATCAGATTATATGTCTTGCTGATCTGTGCTACCAGTGTTTTGTATATTAATAATGAAAACCCTAGCCTATTTCTGAGGTCAAGTTGGATTTATCTATTTTTGGGAGATTATAAATCATCTCCGTGATAGGCAAAAGTCCAGCAAAGTTATAACCGGCTGGCCTGACATGACCTGATCTGTATCGGTGATGTTTAAGTGTGATGTCATTTGTCAGAAAAACTGAGGTCGGAAAAAGAATGTAATGAATATTAATGACATTACCTTTATGAATATTCAAATGAGTGTATTTGCATAAACAGAAATATCAGCTGTGACAGTGGTGATGCTTGTGCAAATCGCTTTAATTCAATTCAAACGATGCTTAAGTATTGAATAGACACGTAGATACCGATTTTATATCAAAACTCATACCAATTTCCCAAAATTAACCAGTGTTGCCATGGAAACGATACGTATGTATGGTTGAATTCTCTGATTACACTATTGAGAACAACAAGCTTAACTGTCTCTTGTGAAGCTTCGCCTCAAACAGAAGGGCCCCAAGTGAAGGTTTATTGCAGATAGACCTCTTCCTGAAGGGAGAGACTGAATCCTTCTCAGCAGATCACTGTGGAAGTCACTGAGTTGCTTCAGATCCGTTTTACGAAGGTTCAGTATCTCGAGACTTGCTTACTTACTTACTGGAGATAGACGTCAAGCTAGGCATTTCTACTTAGCTAAGCAATTCTGCTTCTTAGACGCCGACTGTATAGCATACGAGGCATTACATAGGTCTGGTACATCTTATAGGTTGAGACCATTCGAAATATGGAAGCCGGACTTCTTAAGGGAGTACCCAGTTCTCCTCGCGAGAGAAATTCGCTCCAAGACATTCATTTCACAGTCGTTTTTTTTTTTTTCATCAGATCTCACCAGACCAAGATGGGTTGTTCTGTCTGACAACTGTAGCACATTTTCACCAATGGCCCACTCCTATCATGTGGTATTCTTGACTGATGATGAGTACTGTTTGCATGATGTGTGAAAGTGTGATCATTCTGTTATCAATTCTTATCAGTTAAGTCACTAATTTAATCGAAGTTTCTAAACAGTAAGTGTGCCAAAATGAAACCAGGAGACCCTATATAGAATTTCTATAGACTAGTGCCCCTAGTGATGAAAATAACTAGTGTTGAATGTCGTGTCTGGCTGGTAATTCTGAAGTCAGTGCTAGGGTCTTGAGATTGAATCACATCGTGAAAAGTGTCCTGCTGTCAGTAAACAAAGATCAACCCCTGGTAAAAATGATAGACAAGATTGGTGAAACAACAGGACCAGCCACACCTACACCAACAGAAGCCTGTGAACAGCCGAGGAAGAAACCCAGATTCTATCAGACAAGTATCAGCACTCAGCAGATATGGTGTATCAACAGATGCCAACGTTGGAGCAGCTAGATGAAGAGATAGATAAATTGTTCATAGCCTACAATCTACCACTTTTCATGGCTGACCATCCTCAGTGGCTCCTACATTGAAACCTGGCCATAAGTCCACCCAAAAGGTCCATTCATCTACGTCCTTTTCAACTGACCACCAAATGACCGCTTGTTATATTGATCAAATCGTTTATAACCGGTTACAACGACTGGTTAAAACCGGGGTAGGTTTCAACCGCCCAACTCTGCTATATACTGTATAATTCAGTGTGAGATCTAAGTTATGAGCAGGAAAGATGCCAAATATGCTTTATCTGTTATTTCCGTCTTTAAATGTCATATTGTTTAATACCAGCGTGGCTTTGTTGTCATCTAAAATGTTTTGATGGTATCAACTGCATGAAGGCTACCTCTTCATGCTAATTGGTCTTTTTGACAATAGCTTGATCTTTTGGTGATCAAAATATGTATGTAACACGTAAGTCGGCTATCCTTTAGCCATGATATTTTAGATAGAATCTATTTCGAGTGTTTTCTCACGTTTGTTTCCATCGTCGTATCGTGGAATAGCTAGTGAGTGTAAGGTTCCTGGATTGTATCGAAAGTGTATTACTAATAATGTTTTCGAGAAATGGAATAAAGTTTAATAGTGGTCCGAAAAAGGATAAGGGCGAGTCCATTAGCCAAATATTAGATAAATTCCACAAAATGAAAGAGACTCGCTTCAAAGGAAAGGACAAAGTAAAGAAAAGAACGTATACACATTCTAGTAGAAGTGAAACGAAATTTAAACACGACGATGCAAATAAATCTGGTCATATGGACACAAATAAATCGAGTTCTATGAACAGTTTAGACAAGATTGCCGACCCGCCCCTACCTATAGCGGATACCCGGATGGCACTGCCAAGTATATTTCATCCAATGAAACCCCTCCCTCCTAGTCAGTCCCATGGCAACGAGACTTTGGAGAGACAATTAGAGAAGGATATACGAATACCAGTACAGGGGCCACGTTTTTCAATGTCTTATGTGTTACAGGCGTACTCTAGGGCAAATATAGGGGAATCTGAGGTCAAAACTACAACTGAGAATGACCATCAAAACAACAACAGAGATGTAGTAGACAATAAAACTCATGCGCACAATTCAAGGAAATCCCATGGTACTCATCATGCGAAAGACAGGGAAAGCCCAGGAAGGTCACATGACCGGAGGCGAGTTCCGGGATACCGGAAGCTACCACCTCTGGGTCTGGAAGATGAAGGTGGAGTCAGCTCTAGCAGATCGAGATCAACCCCGCGAGTGTTTACTTATTGAAAACATGAACAGAAAAGATTGACGATCAATTGTTCTTTCATACTTTCTCACAACTATTTGAAGCTATAGAGAATATGTTCACTAACACTGTTGCAAGAAGATGATATTGTACTGCACATTTGAATATTTTGATTAGGCTACTGTTTTATTATGCTGACAGTGTTTCATACTAGTATTCTATATAACTGTTGCCTCAGTTAGGGTTAGTTCAAACGAGAACTGATATGACTGTTACCTCAGTTAGTGCTAGTACAAACAAGAACTCGTTACATAGTGAACAATTACAAAAAATGTGTTTTTGTGTTCTTTTTGTAATCTGTGTAATTTAAAGGTTCGTTTTCTCATTGGAGAGCTAGAGTTTGGTTCTTTATTGCTGTCTACTGCGATTGCTGACGCCAAAGCCCGTTTCAAATATTAAAGGATAACGCAATATTCAACAACACTACATTTTTTATTAAAAAATGTGTCAAAACAAACGTTTTGGTGCAAATTTGTACAAATCGGTCAAAGAATAAGTGAGATATTGACATTTAAAAATTTAGAACGAAGTGACTTTTGGCGGCCATTTTGAATATTTAAAACTGTAAAATCGTAACTTTTGAATAAAATTCATATTTCAAAACTTATGGTGAAATATGGCTAGAATTGATAGTAAAACAATAGTAGTAGACATTCTAACGAAAATTAACAGAAAAATATTAACAGTGTTTCATCACTATTAATTTTGCATATTTAATTAGGGCTTTATGACGTCATAAAGCCTCATGAATATCCAAGATGGTCGCCTCCTTAAACAAGCATTGATGAATCTTCAAATCATCGTAACTTTCTTTTTGCATCCGATTTTAATAAAACATGTATCATATTGTTAAGAAAAGCGAGCTCTTGGTAACGCTCACCTGTTAGGCTGATACCTGAGATATATATAACCCTAAAGCAAGCGCAAAAACACAGGGGATGAGCAGTCAAACATTGTTCCAAACAAAACATATAACTTCTGTCCATTTGCTCATTCTATTTTAACCTTTAGTGACACAACTGTTCTCCATTCACATGAGTAGACTGCAAAACTTAACATTGCTAATAAATAGGACAGTGTCATACAAGGATCATGATTTGTACTGAAATTTTAAAGTTCGAACCCCTTATGATGCATGCCTTTTTTAACAACTTTCTGTTTTATTAAGGATTGATTTAGCTTATTTTAAGAGATTTTTCAGTATATGGCTTCAGAAATGATGCCAAGTGCTAGTACATAGCTTTTAAAGATGCATACTTTAAAGGTTTTATCATATTTGGGATTCTTGGCCATCATGGTCAGGTGATCGGAACAGATTTTACTATATCATTTCGATATCGGTTCTACTTGCAAAGTATTGTTCAAGTCAGGGGAGGAAAATCTTTATAAATGGTTGACTACTCGGCGCCACAGGATGCTTATACTAAAAATCATCTGACGGCCCATCAGGCGAGCTAAACTCATAATAAGATTCTTGGATGTTTCTCCTATGTCGGTTGAGCACATTTACTACTCCGTTAAATTGGGTATGATTCGTCTCACATACCAAATTAGCCATGCTTTTTTCTAGTCACCAAAGCACTGCACATACACCTATGAGCCGCCTCATGGGAAAACCAACAATCTGCATATGCGAAAACAAAGACGCAGATCAGCTTCGCGGTGACCGCGAAGCTGATCAGCGCCTTTGTTTTCGCTACTCGGATAGTACAATTCCTCTTCTACTTAAATCCGAAAATTCAAGCTTCTAGCTCTTTTCTGTGCTTGTACAGCTCGGTTTGTGTCGGACCTGGTCGGAAACCACATTGTTGGTTTTCCCACGAGGCGGCTCATATGTTGTGAAGGCAGCGACTTAGCACATTATCCTTCAGGAGGTCAAATAGTGAACCTTATGTTACAAGGTTTGAACGCCCACATTGTGTAGCTTTCTAGGCTTTCATCAAGAGGTTTAAATTCAACCGCGTCGCGAAAATCATGTCAGGGGTGTCATGATAGTTACGTACAAAGACGGGGTAGTTTTGCTCATAACTGAAGGATGTTTGCTCGGCGAAATGATTTTAAAAAGCATCCACAATATAATTTTGAATGAAGACTTAACAATGTGTATATTTCTTCCTCGTCAATTATCGTGTCTTCTGCCCTGCCGAGGGTTTCTGACTAGGTCCGATATAAACCAGACTGTCTTACTACAGAACAATGTTAGATCGTACATGTATCTTGACAATGGTATACTGAGGCACCATCTTTTTTTCTACATGGCGCTTGTGTTATTGACTGTATAATATAAGTTCTTGCAACAGTTCTTGCAAAATAGCTTACACTATCGGTATAATGACAGCTCTTGATCTCGTGAGCAGGTATATATAGTGAGCAAACACAAAACGACTGATCTCGTTTGCTTTCGCATTTAGAAAAGCCAATTTTTTCACGATTTCTTTGACGCGTCATTTAATTATTAGATTTTTAAGTCTGGCTAGTTATATCCAATGTCATATTTAATAATTGTGTTTTGAAAAACAGTTAAATATTGAAACTGTAATTTAATAGTTAAAAAGTTTGTCTTAATCTTTTAACCTTGATGTTAACTATAATATTTTAAAAGAAAATTATTAATAAAACCACACAGCCAGATCGCTAAATGACTCTCTCTCAGATCAAATGTCATGATGATCGCTTATTAGCATTAAGGTTAAAAGAACTCGCTTGTCGGAAGATAGCTGGAGCCGGACAGACTTATTTTAATGCTTCTATTCGGCAAAATCATCTTTTAACGTTTATAGATGTGTTACAAATACTGTCGGTATGTGCTAGGCTTCATTAAAATATATGGTTAGAATAACCCGTGTTCACCTTATTTAAAAATTCATTGTTGTCTCCCCTATTCACGAACATATCAACATAAATAACGAGAGAACATTTAACTGATCGAAATTTCAATTTCAATATTGTAGATATTTCCTTACACAGGAGAATCTTTCAGACGTTTATATACAAGTGTGTCCCATTATGACAAAGCATCCGTTTGCACGCAAACCCAGTTTGTATTCCTGCCGTTAAATGGTAAGATATCAAATCATCTAAGCAACGAAGCAACCTCCGTTTTTATTCTATTTTACTTTGTAGAAAAACCGCAACTCTACAATCCATCCATAATGTTTGCATCATGGTATCAGCAAGTTAATTTATAACGCGTCTAGAGGAAATGGGTAATAAAAACCTAAGATTGTGAAAATTGAGCATCGGGACATTGATTTGCTCGAGGATAAATCAATCCAATGTCTTGAACAGTTCAACTGTTTGTAAGGACCCATTGCCATTCAAATAAAGTAATACGTATTTCCATGCTCGTGTTTGTTACAAGAGATATTCTTTTCTTGAAGTGGAAGTCGTCGTTTGATATTCTGAACTCTAACGGAATAACAGGTTTTGGAAAATGTTATCAAAACAAGACATTACAGTATCATTGTAGCCAAGCCTTGGGAGACGCGACTGTCGGATCGTTATGTATGCTTAACATGCAAAGTGCCAACACTTAAAAGAAATGAAAGCACTTTGGATATGAAATGTGCAAGGACTTTCGCGCAATTATATGTAATAATCTGTGAATTAAAACTTCGTTTGATAGATTTAATCTAAGTTATCAAATTATGTTAACGTGAGAATATGTTTACTGTCAAATTACCTTTAGAGCACCTCATTTTCAATGTACATATGGCATCACAAGCGGCTTATGCGCGCATTATACTCTAAATGTAGAATACCCGTAGTTCGGAAAGATAAACTTGTGAAACACAAATGATTTGCGTGTCCATTCTTAATGATAACTTGGAAATGACGTAATCACATGTGAAAATGGGAAGTAAGTGTCTACAAGTGAAGGGAAATTAGATGATAAGAGTATTGTAGCATGTCAATGGAGGATATTGTTTCTACTAGAGGCGAAATGACATTTCGAAAACACAGTTCAATCAAAACAAAACGTGCAAATGGACTGGGTACAATTACAGAAGAAACCGTAAGTTCTGTTACGTACGAGACTGTTTTAGATTTATTATCAACCGGTTCAGAAAAGTCATCCAATGTTGATAATTTGTATGATAGTAACAGGCTGAATTCGAAGAAAAAAGATCCAAACAAAGAAACATTATCAGCGGATTTCATCCAGGATCAAACATTAGACATACATGATATTAAAGTGAAACACAGAACTGATGACAATCGTGTGTATTCGGATGCAGGCAAAGAAACATCACTCTTTGGTCCAACGGACGGTATCATTATGAGCACTGCTGCAAAAGCAGGTTTAACTAGTCAGAATCAAATCCATGACATAACAAATGTTGTTGGAAAAAGTAATGGAACTGAGGGTGATATAAAGACTCGCAAATGTCATGACGAAAAATTAATACAGCCTGAGGCGACGACCCCGGCTAGTGTTGATCAGAGGATAGAGCCTACAGATTCTATTAGCATTGAAAGCTCGTTTAATAATCAAAAGGGCGATCAAGTTTTTCAGTGGACAGACACTAAAATTGATTCTGTTAACATTGAAAGCTCGTTTAACAATCAAAAGGTCAATCGAGGTTATACTGCTAGAGTGCTTTCAAATCAGGTTGGAACTAAAGAGGATTACGACACCCCAAGCAAAAGTAAACATGCGTCAAAAACAACGACAGTTGATTCAAAGACGTTAAGTCCAAATAAAGCTGTCAAACTTCATCTTGTTCCGCAGCGCATTAAATGGGATTATAAACAATTCGATACAGAGCCGGCTAATGTGGACAGCTACAAGAAAAGCATTCCTACGGATGTTTCAAAGAAATTCGGTTCACCCTTATTGCCCATGAGGCGGGATATAGTGAGAGCACGCTCTGTCCCGTGTCCCTTTCAGAACCAAGAGAAAGATCACAGAAATGAGTCAAGGCAATTTAATACTACTAACGATCGTTCCGTCAAATACACATTACAGAACCAACCGAAAGATGATAAAGGCAATCCCGGACAAACGAATGATGCAAAACACATGTCGTTCCCAGAGGTAGTAGAAGCAGTGATGCGGAAGCCAAAGATACACTACCATTACAGTGATTTCTACAAAAATGCGCGTAAAGCTGTTGCGTGGCGGAAAAGATTAGATCAGCCATGGATGAAAGGAAGCGAAATGCAGGCATTTTATAAAGTGTGGAAGCTTACGTCTCATCCTACACCGGAGAAGAAATTACCGAAGATTGTTCACAGAACGGCGTCGTTACCAAAGGACTTTAAGTTTCCAGGTGATCTGAATCTACACGAGGGAAAGATAAGAAAACCACAGCAAGACTTTGGAATACTAAGAGAATGCTGTTGTCCGCCTAAAATCAGGATTAGAACTTTTCAAGAGTATCACTGATTTATCTGTGCCAATTCTAATGTCAAAAGAGACGTATAAAGAAAAAAAAGAGTCTGTAAAGGAGACGAACAAAGCGTAGACAATTGCTTACTTCACAGGATAGTTTGTAACAGTAGGTTCTTTGTTTGGAACACAAGAACAATGACAAAGTTTGATAAGACAAGTGCATGTCCTGGTCCAACTTGAGTTATAAACGCAAACGTAGACCAGGGTTCGGATTTATGTCCTGTTCATATCTCATATTTTGTTTATTAGTTTCGTTTTGCTTTAATGATAACTTAAACGTCAATGACGTACATTTTACAATTATATATAGACTTATATGAAATTCAAGTTAAAACAATATATAAATCTACACTTAACATTCGTTTAAGGGGAGGAACTAATGCACAAAAAATTAATTAAGAGAAGATGCAGTTGTCTCGCTCCAAACACTTTGTCGATACTGCTCTGACAAATAGTGGCAATCAAACAAAATGCACTCCTCTTAAACCTTGAATGGACGATTGTGGTTGACAATTCCCTTGTTTAAAATAACAGTAAGTAATGACCAGAGAATGCCTCAAAACATGTCAAACATCCTATGGGAAATATCAAAAATGACGAAGGAAATATTATCTGGGCGTTTCATCTTTAAGATTAATTGGAAAATATTTTATCACAATTAAGGAAACATAAGCGTCGTGTATCAACTAATATTTTAAATCTGAATTAACAAGACGAAGTGTAGAAAAGAAACGTAACCTTTGTACCATTGTGTGGCTAACGTGCACATTGATAATAAAAATCTTTAACAACACGGTGATCTGCTTTAAATCTTTTTTGCTTGTATATGAGGATATTGAACTTTTCTACACAACGTTTAATATATTTATCCACGTGTCGCGGCCCTAAAAGTCACCCCGTACATCACTCACCGTGCAGATTATATTTTCCTTTTGGTCCTTTGAGATTAGCGAGGATATTCTGAGAAATCAGAAAATCATTATCGGTTGAGATACATTTTCTACACAACATTTAATATATTTAACCACATTTAGATAGTACTATTCTTTGTATCGACTACCCTGTTATTATAGTAATTCTTTTTGGCTCCATGTTGTCAAATCTAAAGGGTCACTGACGAGGCTTAAGTAGCCGAAACCATGGTATGGCCCATCCCGTTTCTTATTAATATGCTCACTGGTCTTAAAGAAACTGAAGATTTATTTTTATTCGCTATTACTGCAGCTTGTGTTGTTCCGTTTGGCGGCCCTACAAAGTCTCCCTGTATATCACAAATAGTGCAGATTATATTTTTCTTTTGGTCCTTTGAGATCGGCGAGGATATTCTGAGAAACCAAAAAAAGAATATTATCGGTTTTGATACATTTTCCAAACAACAGTTCATATATTTAACCATATTTGGATATAGTCCTTGTATCGACTACCCTGTTGAAAGATGCAAAATTATACAAATTTTAGCAATTCTTTTTAGCTCCATGTTGTCAAATCTAAAGGGTCACTGACGAGGCTTAAGTAGCCGAAACCATGGTATGGCCCATCCCGTTTCTTATTAATATGCTCACTGGTCTTAAAGAAACTCAAGATTTATTTTTATTTGCTATTACTGCAGCTTGTGTTGTTCCGTTTGGCGGCCCTACAAAGTCTCCCTGTATATCACAAATAGTGCAGATTATATTTTCCTTTTGGTCCTTTGAGATCAGCGAGGATATTCTGAGAAAACAAAAAAAAATATTATCGGTTTTGATACATTTTCCAAACAACAGTTCATATATTTAACTACATTTGGATATAGTCCTTGTATCGACTACCCTGTTGAAAGGTGCAAAATTATACAAATTTTAGCAATTCTTTTTTGCTCCATGTTGTCAAATCTAAAGGGTCACTGACGAGGCTTAAGTAGCCGAAACCATGGTATGGCCCATCCCGTTTCTCATTTATATATTCACTGCTCTAATAGGAACTCGGTTTTAATTTTCATTTGCTATTACTGTAACTGGTGTTGTGCCGTGTCGTGGCCCTAAAAAGTCTCCCCGTATATCATCCTTAGTACAGATTATATTTTCTTTTTGGTCCTTTGAGATCAGCAAAGATATTCTGAGAAATCAGGAAATTATTATCCGTTTAGATACATTTTCTGAACAACAATAAATTACATATTTAGCCACATCTGTATCGACTACCCTGTTGAAAGGAGCAAAATTTAAGTTATTCTTTTTGGCTCCATATTGTCAAATCTATATGGTCACTAACAAGGCTTACGTAGCCGAAACCTTTGTGTGGCATATCCCCTTTCTCATTAATATGATTACTACTCTTAAAGGAACTCCGCTTTAATTTTTATTCACAATATATATATATAGCCATGGAAAACATAAGGGAATGCTTTTTAAGTCATTAGAAAAGCTTGACGAAATCCAATGTCTATGCATATTTTTATGTCTTGGCATAGCTATAGGCTAAATTGGCATAGCTATAGGCTGAATTGTTGAAGTTCACAAACATTTTGTCTAGGATGTTTCCGCACTGCACAAAACTCAATTTTGGAAAGCAAAGCAGGCATGAAATATTGATCATTTTCAATGAATGAACGACTTTGAAAATAAAAGTCATGTTTCATCGCCAAATCACATAATCTTACACCTCATGCAGTTTGAAATGATTTCTGTGGAAAACAAATTTCTTGAACATTTAAAAAAAGCTGTACAAGAATAATATCGCAGCGGCTATGACAGTATGACCAAAGTTCTAAAGGGTCGGATCGAATTTCTGGCCAAACATTTACAACCTGCAAAATCTATAGACAAAGATGGAAAGTGGTCTTGATATATGAGCCGCCTCGTGGGAAAACCAACAATCTGCATAGGCGAAAACAAAGGCGCAGATCAGCTTCGCGGTAACCGCGAAGCTGATCAGCGCCTTTGTTTTCGCTACTCGGATAATGCAATTCCTCCTCTACTTAACTCCAAAATTTCAAGCTTCTAGCCTGCTTCTGTAGCTGTACAGGCCGGTTTATGTCGGACCTGTTCGGAAACCACATTGTTGGTTTTCCCACGAGGCGTGTACATATACCTGCCACAAGAGAAGTACGGCTCTACTGCCGACAGTCGGTCAAAAGATAAGGAAATTATGATCAAAGTTCAAGAAAAATAATGCCAGCTTGACGCTTGCGAAAAACAATACGACAATGAAAACTTATGGGACGAAGTTATCGCAAAGAGTATCAGTTCGTTCAAAAAATCTGGCATATATTTTCTGAATCAAATATGGTCGGTGTCCGCCGCAGTTTATGTTTGATGTTCACCATTTTCACATAGAAGCAACTTTGGTCACAGCAGATTCTCACAAATTGTAAGCTAATTACTTTAAGTTTTACATAGAAGGACATATGCAATCGATAATAAACAGTTGGTTTTCCTAACTTATTTCTATGTGTATAGATGGAATAGGTTTAGACGGCGTATTCAAGTTGCATTTATTGTCGACAATGGGGGCAATTTTGATTTATTCTTCAAGTCACTTATAATTTTAATTAATATGATCAATACATATTATGTAGTTTCAAACATAATATTCATTTTCAATAATTAGGTACAGTAAATTATCCGGTTCCGGGTCACTTTTTTTTCGAAGTGGTTTCCAGATAATTGCTCAGAGCAAATTAGGTTTCGACCTTACCATTAGAAAGTATAATCCTTCTTCTAAATAATGAACTTCAATCTGATTAATTGTGAATATTCTGTGTGCCACACGAAGGCTTTGAAGCAGACCACCAATTTATCCAGTTCCGAATCATTTGTCCAGTTCCGAATCACTTGCGATGATTTTTAAACAAGAAACTCTCTGGCGCTATTGCGTTATGATTTTGAGTTTGTAGCTTCATTACTTCTTTATAAAACAAGACTTACCATGCTTACACACAGTTTACCATTTCAGATAGAAAAAGTGTCTAAAAGCTGTGTACATGTATACGACGTATAACTTACGTTCTGGATATTGGCGTCAATCGAAAACAAATACATGTTCTATGTCGATAATGGCGTAACTGGTTCCAGATTTTTGCAGTTAAGTGCTGGTAATCATGGGCTGTGCATTAATTATTTTCATTTTGTTTGTTTGTTTGTTTGTTTTGTTGTTGATGTTTTATGAGTTTAACTTTCACCTGTTTGATTAACATTGAAATTCAAACACAGCTTTAATGTTGCACAAACAGGGATATCTAACAGGAGTATGTTAACTAGACTAGAAATCCAAACAGCATGTTTTGTTCGCGATGCAGATCGACTGCACAAAGAATCACCTGCGTAAGGAAACGACCATTTGAATTGTATTATTGGGGGGCGGGGGGGGGGGGCTGTAAGATTTTTTGAATAAAAAAAAACAGGATCCAATTTTGGCCGAAACAGAGTAAATTCTATTTTACTATCTTACGTATTGCAATATAGACCAATGTAATAAACCTGGCTAAAATTGACAGGAGCCTGCGCTTCAAACTCCGGAAAAGATTAGCTGGCTGCACCTCAAGACCTGAAGACCGATTTAAGTGTACAGATCCGAGGCCACTTTTTAGATGCACACACCGAGTTGAAATAAACTTGGCCAAAGTGTCTCAACTCAGACACCTGTTTTTGTAAGCCTTGCTAGAATTGGCGGGAGAATGTCTTTCAAACTCCAACGAAGATTAGCAGGCTGTGTTCCTAAACCTGAAGACGGTTTTAGGACTCATAATTTTAGACGCAGTTGGGGGTTTATTCAGACACAGTGTGCGCTTTACAGGTTTGAATCACTTGTTCTGAGACGAATTTAGGGTTTCATTCAGACTCGGATGTGCTTCTACAGTTTTACCCCAAATACGATGTATTGGGTGAATTTATTCTATCAGGATTGCCGACACCACATACTTTGTTTTAGGATATCTATAATAATGACCAAATCTTCATGAAAGGATTTGAGGATAAGTCTGAAATTCCTCTTCTAAAAATGACCACGTAACAAGGAAATAAAGTTCACAAATCTATTTTTTAATTATCTTTCTTTTTCATCAATTAAGCATAGGCAAAGCAAGCATGTAAACAACACAACAGCAATAATGACAAATTATGCAACCAAATTACAAAGACAGAAAACATTAAATTGTAATTAAAGTTTCACAATCTATTATGACTCTTGGACAAGTTAATTTAGAAGTAAAGCCAAAAGTAAGTTTAATTTCTTAAATGATAGTACTTATTTCAGCAATGAAAGAAACTACAGAGTCCTTACAGTTATGTGAACATAGAATGTCTAAGAAAATAAACAAGGGCAAAAATAACTAAGTTTAAAACATTTGCAGACTTAGACAATTTCAGAGAAAATATTACTATGCCAAAAATGACTAAGTTTAAGAGTTTCGCGGACTTAGACAATTTCAGAGAAAGTATTACTATGCCAAAAAATGACTAAGTTAAAAAGTTTCGCGGACTTAGACAAATTCTAGTAAAATGTTCAGATGTCAAAAATTTCTAAGTTCAAAAGTAAGAAAATAAATAATTAATTAAATCCTTTGGAATTTCACTATTAATCCAGAGAGAAGAATAAGCACACAGAATAATAATCCAAGAAGTGATGAAAACTGAAAAACAGCCCTTTATATACCTAAAAATGCTACCTGTCTTACCTATTACATAAATGGTTACTCCCAGACAAAAAAACAAGTTTTACAGCCAAAATATGCATAAAATACAAAAATTGTTACAACAACAGTGTTTAACATAACAAGGACTTTCAATACATGTAGCAAAAATGATTTTAAACACAAATCTGCTTAACCTAGTAAAAATGGACTCTTCCAAATTCCAGAACTAAGGAATACACATCTGCCTCCTTAAAATTGCAACTTTAGAGGTGTTAAAGGTGACACAGTAGTGTCAAGCAAAAAGGTCCCTTAGGTTTACAGAACAAATAAGATAAAAACTAAAGTAAATTCCAAATAATCTAAGATTTCCTTAAATGTCATGAAAGTTAAAACAATGCATTTATGATAATATGCTTTTAAAAAGTTATCTCACCAGAAAAAGTCAATTTACAAATAATACAGTCATAGCACAGGCCCTAAAACTTCAAGATTCCCTTAGATTGCATCTAAAATATAAAAAGTATGCAAAAGATTTATAGCCTGATGCAAAGGTAAAATAAAGGTTTATACTTTAGCCAAAAATCATGAAAATTGCATAAAGATTAAGCTTGCTAGGACTGAAAAAGTATTTGCAGGACAAGTCATGACAAAGTCTAATTACTGCATACACAAAAATTGCTAAATACTCAGTCAAAATCAGTCCTATGAAAGTGAAAACTTCAGGAAATGTGCATTGTATCAACTACTATCTAAAATACTAAAATCAGTGCACAAAAATACATAAAAACATGGAAAAAGGAAAAACTACATAGAAAATTGGGGGTCAAAACATGTCAAAACCTGAGGTTTACCACAACTGCTCCCCCTCAGGGAAGAATATATTTTCACCCGAAAATATATTCCATTCCGTCCCCGGAATGTGACACAACAAGAGTCTTGTCACAACAAGAGTCTAGAAAACATAACATCAGGTTTTGACATTACATACATGTCCATAAAAACAAAATAAAACATAATTAAATGTATCTAACATGGCATGAACAAAAAATAGGTAACACATATACTCTTTGACTGGTACAAAAATATAAGGTTAACATAAATGTAGGAAATCAGACAAAAATGCATCATTAAAAGACTTAACATTTACCCTTTGGCTTGTACAAAAATATGCTCTCTGATTTCAAGTAAACTATGTTAACAACTAGTGATTCTAATGTTGCTGTAAAATTCAAACATAAGTGATCATACATCATACTAAATTATCTAGCTAAAAAATCTTTACTTCTTAACAATTGCAAACAATAAAGGCATAGTTTCTAATCTTAAAGGCTGGCCACACCAGCTTACACTATGAAAGCTGACTATAATACCGCTCTTTATCATTAATACAAAACTCACCAGTTTGCAAAACATAAATGTATGTCGTCACAGTCAGCCATTTAACCATCTGGGCTCTGGATGTGGAGACATTCCAGCATTTACCTGCTACACAACATATAAATGTTGGCTATGCTATGAATGTAACAGGAAAATACCGTTTGAGTGTCAACACTTTCATTACCCAAAAATACCATTCAAAAAATACATTTAACAAAAACCATCAACCTGTATAAGCTCCATAAGGGGCTGCATATAATATTAACACCAGGGAAAGTACGCCCAAGGAAACAGACCCATCGGAGAACACACCCACCAAGCAACTGAGAACACACCCACTAGGGAACAAACCCTCCAGGGAACACACCCTCCAGGGACACACCCACCAAGCAACTGAGAACACACCCACCAAGGACTCCTACCCTAACCCTTACCTAGATGCAGCAATAAAATTCCTTACCTCCCCTCCTTATGAGTAAACAACATGCAGATATCAGCTGTGGAGTAAATGCCAAACAATATCATTGACTTGAAACACACAAAGGTGCCTCATGCTCCAAGCCAACAACCAAGGCAACCCAAAGCTGACATTTGCATAGCTTATACAAAAAATCAACAGCATAAAAACAAATTAACATATAAAAGTTAATGGCTAAGTTTCTTGACAAGTACATTACTTACCAATATGTAAAAATCAAAGTTAATACAAAACTTCAAAATGTAAATTCTTAAATAATCTTTTCTAAAAAAGTTCATAGAGTTTATCTGAAATATATGAACTACTATGAGTTATATATTGTCTTTTAAAGTTCATATTTATTCCCTCGTCGTTATTAGAGTTGATAACTTCTGTCGTCAAGTTGTACCATAGAGTTGATAACCTCTCTCGTGCAGTTGTACCATAGACTTTGATAACCTCACTGTGTCAAGTTGTACCATAGACTTTGATAACCTCACTGTTTTCGTTGTACCATAGATCCAGCATATTTAGTAATTTACACGTGGACTGATTTACATGTAACGTAATCAGTCCATAATGGCATATTTACATTTTTCTGCTCTGGCTTTATATACATAATCTGTAGAAGATATGCCCAACATTTTAGTGACTTATGTTGGGTTGCTGAACTGGACACATGTCGGCATGGTGACCCCGCTGTCGACATTTAAAGCATTTACGCGGTCTTTGACGTGACTGATGACTGCCATGACTCTGTCTTAGCACTTTAGCCACCATAGCACTACTATCAGCAGATTTGATGTCACTGATAGCACTTGAGTTTACACTGATACATTCTGGTGGATTCGGAGAATTGTTCTTGACAGTGGCACTGATATCTGTTTGTATTCCAGTATCACAGAATGTCTTGTTTCTGTTTGACCCAAAAATTATTGACTGACATGCTTCCTGCCAAATTACCATATTGACTGCTTGGGAAACATCCTTTGGCTTTTTAACAAGGGTCTCATATGCGATCTGTTTGTTTGGTAGCCCCTTTAACATATATTCAACACTAAGGTCTTCATGTAAAGCAGTTCCTTGTATTCCTGGGTAGGCTCTAGACATAATGTGATTAACCCTTGCACCGTATTGTTGAATGGACTCTGCAGGTTCTTGTTTAACTTCCTGCAGAGAAGCTCTGAGAGTTTGAGCCGTGACGGCATGCCCATATCGCTCAGTCAAGGCTGAAACCAGCTTCTTGGTATTGTCAAGAACAAAACTAGGCAGGTGAGAAGCAAAGTACAGTGCCTCTCCTTTCAGAGCAAACATAAGTTGACCTCTAAATTTGGAATCAGACCAACCATAGCTTCTTGACATTAATTGTAACTGCATTAGAAATGGCTCCCATGAGTCTGGCTGTCCAGTAAATGTTGGAAGACGTGGCTTTATGTCGGGAAAATGAGTCATTCCTGTTGCATTGCAAGCTGAATGTTGTATAGACATTTTGACAGAATCAAGATGATAATTATTCAAAGCTCAATTATAGTAATTCTTTTCAGTACAGAATTAGAATTTATCTGAAACACAGAATTTAATCCAAAAGCACAGAATAAAATAATCCAAAGCACAGAATTAATTAATCCAAAGCACAGAATAAATTAATCCAAAAACACAGAATAAAATAATCCAAAGCACAGAATTAATTAATCCAAGCACAGAATAAATCACAAGGCTGAAAAGCAAAATTTGATTAGACAAGTTACTGACAAAGAGGGTCGCCTGAGATGCGATTTCCTCTAGCTGAAAAAGAAATGCAGGCTGCCTATCATGCAGTAGTCTGCAATAAATTAAACTGAAATAGAAATGCAGGCTGCCTATCATGCAGTAGTCTGCGATAAATCAGATAAAATATCAAGTTTAACCAAGTTGTTGCTATTTAACAAAGAGGGTCACCTGAGATGTGATTTCCTCGAGTTGAATAGCAATTAATGTAACTGAGAAGGAGGGTCGCCTGAGATGCGATTTCCTCCAACTAATACAAAAAAATGATTATGGCAAATCAATGATGTAATTGATTGAGTTCTTTTTATTTTGTGATTTCTCTCTCAGTTTTATTAAAGATTAACAAAGACCGAAGTAGAGAAATCCCCACTTTCTGACACCAATTGTAATAAACCTGGCTAAAATTGACAGGAGCCTGCGCTTCAAACTCCGGAAAAGATTAGCTGGCTGCACCTCAAGACCTGAAGACCGATTTAAGTGTACAGATCCGAGGCCACTTTTTAGATGCACACACCGAGTTGAAATAAACTTGGCCAAAGTGTCTCAACTCAGACACCTGTTTTTGTAAGCCTTGCTAGAATTGGCGGGAGAATGTCTTTCAAACTCCAACGAAGATTAGCAGGCTGTGTTCCTAAACCTGAAGACGGTTTTAGGACTCATAATTTTAGACGCAGTTGGGGGTTTATTCAGACACAGTGTGCGCTTTACAGGTTTGAATCACTTGTTCTGAGACGAATTTAGGGTTTCATTCAGACTCGGATGTGCTTCTACAGTTTTACCCCAAATACGATGTATTGGGTGAATTTATTCTATCAGGATTGCCGACACCACAGACTTTGTTTTAGGATATCTATAATAATGACCAAATCTTCATGAAAGGATTTGAGGATAAGTCTGAAATTCCTCTTCTAAAAATGACCACGTAACAAGGAAATGAAGTTCACAAATCTATTTTTTAATTATCTTTCTTTTTCATCAATTAAGCATAGGCAAAGCAAGCATGTAAACAACACAACAGCAATAATGACAAATTATGCAACCAAATTACAAAGACAGAAAACATTAAATTGTAATTAAAGTTTCACAATCTATTATGACTCTTGGACAAGTTAATTTAGAAGTAAAGCCAAAAGTAAGTTTAATTTCTTAAATGATAGTACTTATTTCAGCAATGAAAGAAACTACAGAGTCCTTACAGTTATGTGAACATAGAATGTCTAAGAAAATAAACAAGGGCAAAAATAACTAAGTTTAAAACATTTGCAGACTTAGACAATTTCAGAGAAAATATTACTATGCCAAAAATGACTAAGTTTAAGAGTTTCGCGGACTTAGACAATTTCAGAGAAAGTATTACTATGCCAAAAAATGACTAAGTTAAAAAGTTTCGCGGACTTAGACAAATTCTAGTAAAATGTTCAGATGTCAAAAATTTCTAAGTTCAAAAGTAAGAAAATAAATAATTAATTAAATCCTTTGGAATTTCACTATTAATCCAGAGAGAAGAATAAGCACACAGAATAATAATCCAAGAAGTGATGAAAACTGAAAAACAGCCCTTTATATACCTAAAAATGCTACCTGTCTTACCTATTACATAAATGGTTACTCCCAGACAAAAAACAAGTTTTACAGCCAAAATATGCATAAAATACAAAAATTGTTACAACAACAGTGTTTAACATAACAAGGACTTTCAATACATGTAGCAAAAATGATTTTAAACACAAATCTGCTTAACCTAGTAAAAATGGACTCTTCCAAATTCCAGAACTAAGGAATACACATCTGCCTCCTTAAAATTGCAACTTTAGAGGTGTTAAAGGTGACACAGTAGTGTCAAGCAAAAAGGTCCCTTAGGTTTACAGAACAAATAAGATAAAAACTAAAGTAAATTCCAAATAATCTAAGATTTCCTTAAATGTCATGAAAGTTAAAACAATGCATTTATGATAATATGCTTTTAAAAAGTTATCTCACCAGAAAAAGTCAATTTACAAATAATACAGTCATAGCACAGGCCCTAAAACTTCAAGATTCCCTTAGATTGCATCTAAAATATAAAAAGTATGCAAAAGATTTATAGCCTGATGCAAAGGTAAAATAAAGGTTTATACTTTAGCCAAAAATCATGAAAATTGCATAAAGATTAAGCTTGCTAGGACTGAAAAAGTATTTGCAGGACAAGTCATGACAAAGTCTAATTACTGCATACACAAAAATTGCTAAATACTCAGTCAAAATCAGTCCTATGAAAGTGAAAACTTCAGGAAATGTGCATTGTATCAACTACTATCTAAAATACTAAAATCAGTGCACAAAAATACATAAAAACATGGAAAAAGGAAAAACTACATAGAAAATTGGGGGTCAAAACATGTCAAAACCTGAGGTTTACCACACCAATAAAAAGACAGGACCGCGTCGTGAGAGAAAAATAATATCCAGGCCGGAAACATCTTCCCTCTTAAAATTCATTCATTTATTTATCTATCTATTTTGGGTCAGTTTACGTCCCTTTTAAGATCATTTAGCTCATATGAGACGAGCCAGTCAGTTGGTGTGGTGAAAACGGACGAACCCCGAGAAAAAAAGGAAAAAAAAAACCTTGCAAATCTTTAAGCAGAACTTGTCTCACATGAGCCCACAACAAACACAGCGGTGAGACGATCGAATGAAACGCGTTAATGAAATCAGCTCTTCACCACTCGGCAACGGGGTGGGGGGTTTGGCATTCATTTATTTAGTTAAGTTTTGGTAACTGAAAACTGAATAGCCACTTTTAGGGAAACAGCTACTCACTAGACTACTGTGTCAAAAGAAGAAATCAAAATAATAGATAGAACAATTTGGAGAGAGAGAGAGAGAGAGAGAGAGAGAGAGAGAGAGAGAGAGAGAGAGAAGATGAGAGAGAGTGAGAGAGAGAGAGAGAGAGAGAGAGAGAGAGAATGCTGCTAGATTCCTTATATGAGGACCAAAAAGCATAACTCGGCGCTCAACGTGAGGCTCGAACCCAGTGTCTGTCCTTCTTGGCTTTGTTGTGTGGTTATATTTGAAGCACGTTTAGTTTAGGATGTCAGGGCATCCTAACTTGGGACTCATTTTTTATTCAGTTTAACGTCCCTTTCGTGATTATTTCAACTCATATGAGACGCGCCAATCAGTAGGTGGGAAGAAAACGGGAGAACCCCGAGAAAAACAAAACCACCTGACACGCTCGCAAGCAGAACTTGGTTTGTCTCACATGGCCAGAGCGGGGTTCGAACCCACACCAGACACAGCGGTGAGAACTTTGGGCACAAGTCCCATAAAATGGGGGCAAAGTCCTGACATGACCATAGCTGTGGACTAGAACACCAATTCAAACAAACTGCATTGCAAATGAAAGACTGTGCGCACACACGCACGCACGCACGCACGCACGCACGCACACAGACAAACACACACATCAAATAAAATACTTACTGAGATTTAAACACTCCCCTCTCAGTTCCTTTAGGTTTAGCGCTAAGACGCTGAGACGTGTACTGCGATATTAATAGATTTACGAGTACATGTACTATGTCGACACAATTAATTCTTACTGACCCGAAACTAGCTAAATTGGTAGATGAAATTAACAAGCTCCTACGCAACAGAAAATCAATAAATGAAGTTCAATTTTCCTGGTGTGTTATAATTAATATTGGAATGCATGTTGGAACCAAAAGTGTAAAAAAATAATGTTCCAGGTTCATGCATTTTGCGGAAACCTGCAAACTGCGGACAATTACACAAGTGCAATATACATTCTAATTCGACAGGTCATCTCGAAGAACAGATTTATTTTTAGCATGCAGATAAGTTTTCAAAATCTGACTTCGTGCAGAGGAAGAGAAAAAGATAGACTTCATGACCATACAAAATATTTGTTTTTTAATAAAACAGCTGCTGTGTAGTTCGTGACGATACGACCACTTGATTCGGAACTGGATAAGATTCGAAACCGGATAAATTGCTGTATTGACGTTAAAACTTGATTGTAAAGTAATACCTTATCTCAAACTGATCTTAAAATATATTTGTGCACTGATACAATGTATAATACTGGTCACAGACCATAAGTAAATATTAATATTAAATCGTGAAAATGTAGAAAACATTACACAATTAAATATGCAAGTGCGTAACTGCAACAAAACGCAGTCATTTGTTATAATTTATAGTCACATTCTAGCACAAAATGAGCCGCCTCATGGGAAAAAACAACAATCTGCATAGGCGAAAACAAAGGCGCAGATCAGCTTCGCGGTAACTGCGAAGCTGATCAGCGCCTTTGTTTTCGCTACTCGGATAGTACAATTCCTCTTCTACTTAAATCCGAAATTTCAAGCTTCTAGCTCTTTTCTTTGCTTGTACAGGCCGGTTTGTGTCGGACCTGTTCAGAAACCACATTGTTGGTTTTCCCACGAGGCGGCTCAAATGTGTGTAGCCATCACTCCTTTAACATCATGCCGCTGTCCTCGTGCCAGAGCGTCTAAATATTCTTCGACATTACGAAAACTTACCCATGCAATATACTGTGATGTTTTTTTTTCAGCATAAAAAATTAAAATTTCATTGGAAAATTTTTGACATTTTTCTTATTTTTGCTCAAAACATAGATGCGGTTCTAACGAGTACCCACAATCTATGTTTTGGAGCAGAGGCGGTTCTAACGAGTACCCACAATCTATGTTTTGGAGCAAAAATAAGAAAAATAGGTATACCCCTGCATACCCCAGTTTTGCTACATAAAAGTGGGGTTTACTGGGGTATTCATAGTACGGACATGTTTTCCTGATGGACCTGAATAATAATAATTATAATAAAACTGTTTACAAACATCAAAATGTGATTTTCACTTGACAGTGTTACTTGTATGGCAGGTCTCCTTGCTTTATTTCAACACACTTTCTCCATGACGTAGAAAGTTGGCAATATGCTCATTCTGGTGGGTGTAAAGTCACGCGGCAGAAGCATCAAATGCATGGCCAGATTTCAGCGGTCAGTTTAATCATCTTTACACAATATTTTTCTCCTGTATGGTAGTTCGACTTAAGTGATGTCTTTGAACACTTTAAAGGAACACAATGCTCCAGTCTCTGCATGCATTGTTTTATTCTAACATGCCACCTCACTTATATGAGCAACACCCTCTAATTCTGCACTGTTTTACATGAGTGCTTGATACACAGCCACACTCTCTGTACTTATCACGCACAGTCATTGAATCTGGAAGTTCCACTCTACGTTTCCCAAGAGGTCTTGACGGTTTAGTATACTTCCACATATTAAAAAAGTTCAGAATGGCAGTTCCCCGTAGTCCTAAGTCGATATTGGCTTCTGGTGTCATTGTGGGCCCATTGTTTATAAGTGTCTCTGTCGGCAAAGAAGCACGTCTCTTTGAAGTCACTGGTGACTCCCCATGAATTACTATCGCTCTCACTGGCTCACTAGACGTGGATAGTACCGATTCTGGTCTGTCGAAAAGCACCGACAAAGTACGTACCCGAGGTTTATTTATATGCATCACTTTTGATGTATTCCTCATAGTTATTAAAAAATAAAATAATTATTTTATACGTCTCGTGATTTTGAAAATATATTTCAGTTTCTAATGAGCTGATTCGCATTCGCATCAAATAAATAAGCAGAAATTTGGCAAAACTCGTGGGATTATGACGCAAATTGTGGATCTCATTAAGTTATGAATGGGCAAAAATCCTAAAATATAATTTGTTTCAATTGGTACAATGGATATAGTAAGAGATAAAACTTATCATTAAGTACAGATATTTGTTTACCCGCACGTATCTTAAGAATTATATTCCAAAATATCTCATTAGACAATTTCATTTGTACTTAAATTTAAAGCTCTCAGAGGCTACTTAGTACTGCCACAAATGACAACTACATTAAAATCTTTTAAATTTTACTATGAGTTGAAGCACCCTTATTCAATAACAAACCATAGGGCCGGGCGCAAAGAGAAACATATGTCACAGGTAATGTTCCTTGGACTGAGCTTTAACTGCTGTTCTAGAGTTTGGAGTTGACCTTGATTGCTTTCATCTAAATAATAAAGTATGTTTGTGCTTCAAACCATGAGGTGTACCTCCATGTTCTTACTATCGATGTCGATTTTCCTACATATTTCTCTGAACATCATTATTGGATATTCGTTATATTAGACGTACTTAATGTATATACACTGCATCGGATGAAGAGGATCGACCCCACCACGATTTTGGAGTGGAATTTCTTTCTGATTGCGCCATTTCCTGATCATTGCCTACTTTTACCTTCTTTATATCACTAACGAAACATAATATTAACATCTGTACATTAAATGTGAAGCCAGTAATGATAAGGACAAAGTTATCATTTCTTTAATGTGACTAATTATTTCATGAGGCCTGATTTTCTCCAGTTTGACAACCAAAAACGTTTCAGGAGGTAATGACAAGAACTGAGACCTAAGCCGATAAAAAGAGCTAAATTAGAAATAGACAGAATACTAGGGGAACATATGACCAAAACAAGTGAAGCATCCTTTCCTTAAAGGCAACGAACAGTTAGATAAACAGTTTAGAGATATTTCATACCTACATACTGTGAAAGACCAACCAATGTGAAAAGCAGACAGCCGAGAACTGGTCTACCTTCTTTGACACGTTTGTATTATGAGTAAAGAATAGTTTTGGACTTAAATCAAAATGGCAGTGCCATATCTATCTCTCCAACTTTATTTACTTACAGGAGATAGACGTCAGGCTCAGCTATTCTGCTTAGCGAAGCATTTCTGCTTCTTAGACGCCGGCTGTCTAGTATAATATTCTGTTTCATAAAAGATGCCGAACGTAAGGTTCGATTCGTGCGAACAAACATTGTCCGGAGTATTCCATTTGACTACCACCTTAGTTACAACTCCACCCACGTATAATACTGTAGTCTTCATACAATGAGACAGATCAGGTCAAAGATTAATTAGTTTGTATTCGGAGTGGTTTTCATATTAGGTTTATTAAAATAGAACCCGATTGTTATAATCTTGTTAAAATAGTACAATATAGCTTAAGAGTGCATCATCTATATGTTGCTACTATGTCAAGGCATGTAGCCTTGAAACAACGTTACAACTTAGTCCAATGTAATATGCATATAAAAGAGTGGCAATCCGAATGGCTTGTCTTGAAATGTTCGGTGGTAAGATAACCGCAAAAAAACAAATGTAGTTCCCAATAGATACATGTAATATGTCTTCTATACAAATAAGAATGCGTTTCCAATTTGGTTATGCGTTTATCATTTTAATACACACAAGAGTAGCCTTTCAAAAGACCTGTTATACATTTGTTTAGATCTAACACCAGCCCTCGAATGGTCATCTGATGTTGACATGACAGGATACTAGGCGAATCCAAATCACTTTGTAGACACCACTATTCATTTTGTCATAGGCATTCTTACATTCATTTGTCAAGAATGGGAAATGTATTCTTGAATTTTGAGGCCGTTTTCCTGTCCGTAATATTCATGACGAGTTCCGTATCGCCGAATATAAATTCTATATAAATAGTTCTTTCTTCTTTTGAAGGATTCGGAACTTGGTAGTCTATCTTTCCTAGAACAAAACAGTTCTTTTCTGTAACAAACTGTGGATTGATTTCAGTTGAGTAGTAAATGTCAATTTGTATCACCTTCTGGAATGGTTCTATAGTTGTTAATGAGTCATATGACACGAACCCGACTGGTGCTCTCGTTCCCGCAGTGATAAAGGTCGAGAACACGTCTGTTATAAATTCTATTCCATGAAGCATTACGCGATGTTCAGTCGCATGCAGATCTGGATTGAAGAGCTTCGCCTTTCGTAATCCATAAGTATATCGTAACACTCGTGAAAATATGCTCTTTGGTTGATGTCCGAAAATGACAGCTCCTTTAAGAATGGCTACCTCTGGATCTGGGGCAACAATGATTCGCTGAATGTCCGAGGTATCTTCAAGTTCGCGTTGAATGACTTCTTGAACCATCGGCGAGTTTGCAAATCCACCAACAAGTACTAGATACATAACACCTTTCGCTGTCTTGTGTGACAATGCTTGTTTGATATTTCTAGCAATATCGGCTGATCCAGTCCTGAAGAATTCATTACTCATTCCACCATCTATACACATCTTATTATCCACTATTTTAACTTTCTCTCTATAAACTGTTTTTGAGATCACGTTAGACAAATTATTCCCGCCATGCTTGTCTTTGCAAATCCTCTCTAAAGCTGCTGGAACTTTAACCTCCATCGGATTGTACTGACGAGGTCTGACTTTAGTCTTGGCAATGTCAAAGTCCCTAAGAACATCCAGAAATTCAGTTTTCCAGTCATCAAGGAACTCCCGAACAATAGGAGCCCCAAAGACACGGACTAAGAACTGCAGGAAAGCACTGTCTACATGTGTGCCACCCATAACACCCCCACTCCCTCTGTTTAGTTCTTTGAGACGCCCGTCACTGCCTTTCTCGTGGACAATTATATCGGTCGTACCACCTGAAAATAACAATGCACTTCTAAATAATAATTGTTTTGTGTGTTCTTGATACTTTTGCCCACAATAAGATAATTTTAGAAGTCTTCGAGGAAGAATCTTTTTTCTAAAACACAGTCATCAACCTAACTGCCAAACTCTACAAGAAAAATGACAATTTAATGGTTCTATATTTAACATGTATATGTAAGCGTTGGTCAAGTAAAATCAGAACCAAGATTCTCCGCTCATCTTAAAAGAGAACAACTAAAAAACAAACTTGATAACTACAAAGAGAACCAACAGACATAGCGACGGCATTTGACATTATTATTTTTGTAATGTATTCAGCATATGTCAGTCTTCCGAAAAGTACATCCTGTCGTACAGTTTACTCGACAATGGCGAATCACTAAGAGATCTAACGCTATTATTTTAAACACAACCATGGGAATGTTATTCTATTTGATACTAAGAACATCTAACATATCTCAGCTTTACAGGAAAATAATAATTCTATTTCATTCAACTTCTTAATGGGAGATAACTCTGTTGATATGATACCTCCTGCATTAGACAATGGAGAACCAAACTCGACAATGGCGAATCAAATAGCCTATAGCCCTAAAGAAACCATTTTAGAAGCGCATTTTTGCACACAAATGTTGTCATCATCATGCGAAACTAAATGGTGTTCTATAATACAGTGTTAATTTGCTTTTGTGCTTTACGTTAACTGTCAACAGCAAATGCCATATTGGAAAGGTCAGTTTTACCGATTTTAACATGGCTTATTGCTTTAACGAATCAATGTAAGCCTAAAAGCAAGATGGTTAAACCAAGACTTGCACCAATATTAGTTACGCCATTGCCCAAACCAAATGGTTCCAGGACAAGCCTTCTAAAGGTATATTATCAGTACTTTGTGCACATACTTTTCACCACACAAAGTATGATTCGCTATTGTCGAATTTACATGTACATCTTTCCCCGCTTATATCTACCTTCAATGTTAAAACTTTTATCAAAAACAGGCGTACTGCATAACTAGGGATATTAGGCATTAAAGTAATACAAAAGTGGCCATCATCAAATGCTTAGAAACGAGGTATGAAACACATTTAATCTGAACTTTACTTTTTGTGGATCAAAAAACTAGGCATCTTAGTTAAGGGGTCAAGCGTTTCAGCAACCCTGATTTTATTGTCCGGTGGAATTTTGACTCCATTCTTTTACCAAACCCCAAGGCATAGATAAAAGTAAATGAATGAGTTATATAACAAAATGATATTTTGTCTAAGTTTCAAGAAATTCTGCAATATCTTTACGAGTGGTTCGCCATTGTCGATGATTCTCTATTGTCAAGTTCACTGTATTTTATAAACTGGTTAATTATGAATGAAAGCAGTAGAAGTGGTTTAATTATCACGAACCTCCTATATCTGCCAGAGCGTATTTCGCCCCAGGTACGGTTATAGGCAATCTAGGTGTCCCCTTTACATGAGGTATGTGTTGACAGTAGACAGAGGCACACTCCGCTTCAAGGGCAAGTTTCAACCTCTCTCCCGGAATGCCGGCCTAAATGTACAACAATCATAAAATACACAATCTTTTGTTGTGCATGCAAATTTTATCAGTATCAGTATCAACAGAGGCGGCCCTCGTGGCCGAGTGGTTAAGGTCGCTGACTTCAGTGCTCTTGATCATTCGATCATCTCACCGCTGTAGGTTCCGTTCGCACCTGGCACGGGGCACACAAACCAAGTTCTGCTTGCGGTTGTGTCAGGTAGTTTTTCCCCGGGTACTCCGGTTTTCGCCCCACCTTCCGATTGATTCGTCTCGATGTGAGTGAAAAAGCTTGAAAGGAACGTAAAACTGAATAAAAAAAAATGTATAAACCGCTTAGGAAAAGAAATATTAAACATTTTTAACATTTTAAACAATGATGTTAAGACATCGAGCAAAGTATGGTTTATATAGTACTAAAGAAAATGTAGATGATAATGGTTTTATCTGGCGGCGGAAGGCGATTACTAGATCAACACATTAACTTCAGACTTGGTCCCGAGGTTATAAAACTTTTTTTCATGCTCAGCTCAGCTAAGACTAAAATTTATCCTGCTTATAAATGTTAAAACGCCAACACATGTTGGCGTTTTAACATTTATGAGCAGGATAAATTACTAGTTTTTGAGTTTTGAACGTGAATTTTCCACCAATTTTGACTATTTCAACATTTATGAGCAGTTGAAATTTCATGTTCAGAAGAGTTTAGCAAGAAAAAAGTTAATAACCTCGGGGCTTGGACTTCCTTCCAGATGGTACACTTTCAGAGTTCTATGAATTATTTATCGTTTGAAGACTCGATATTTAGTTTAGCGAGAAGAACCCTACCTGAACTGCAGCCATTCGCATGAACTGTTTCGTTGCATCACTCCAGAAAGAAGGCACTGTTATGATCCATTTGATGTCTTCAGTAGCCACATCTTTACCGCGCATGCGTAATATGTTGAGCAGGTGCCCCTTGAGATACCTTATTGACAGGGAGAGAATTTTGAGGGTAGGGATAGATTTCCCTGTCTCGTCCTTCAGGCTGTGGGTGTGGTTGAGATTCTGTAAGAGAATCCGAGCATGTAACATTGAAATAATAACTGCAGCTGATAAGATTATCGCTGTTCTCTTCAAACGTAGTCGGTGCTTCCTTTGCTGATAGATTAGGCTTTTGCCAATAATCTTGACTTTTCTTGGTTTTGTTTTTACGCTTACAAAACCGAATATTAACGCATGCCGTTATCATAATGTCGAGATGCTAAATCCATCTTCTGTGTCTTGGACTGTTTTCATCAGTTAATTCATAATGACATGTCAATCATTCTCGCAGCAAAGATCTGTCGAATGCCTACCTGTATTCCATGCAACTTGCTCTTAAACCTCCGAAAGAAGAAGCATCTCTCGTGCCTCCCCTGGTGATACAGCTCGACATACTTCTTCTCCGCCTCGTAACCGAACGCCTCAAATTCCCGCTTCTCATTCAGTAGCAGATAGGTCGGTGTCTTGTGGGTGTTGATAGACTTGTCTGGACCGTGCCACATGGGGTTAAGGACCACGTTTTCAGCGCTTTCCTCGAGGTCTCGCCTTAAATCATTAAACATTAAGACAACGTTTGCGTGTCGTACTTTTAAGAACCGTACCAATAAAGAAACTTATTTTGCTTTCGTCAATTCATTTTCAGTGTACGGTTTCCATTGCTCATGACCCCATGTGCAGAAATGAAGATCAGGGGAATTAATCTGCTATAAGAAGCTTGACCTTCGGATTTCCAATACCCGCGGGAGTTAGCTAGCCTAATACCTGTTTTGACATCCAAGATAAAATCTATCGCCTAGGTAATATGCCCTTAGGCTTTGTTTGAATGCGCCGAGTTTGTCTAAATTGTTATGGTTTAGATCTACCTGTAGAAAGGTACAAGTAGGAGATTTGTTCCGTTTTCTGAGTTTTGTTTTGAAATATGACTTCTGGATATCTTCATTGACAAATATATTTTATATTCTATTTTGAAACGAATCAACTTTACGTTCAACAGTTCAAAATCATGGTTTTGATCTCGTAAACTTTTTAAAGTAAAAAAAAAAGAAAGAAAAAAGCGCTTCTGCACAGACTGATCATCGATCTCTTAAACTTTTCTATTTCTATTTGAACGGAGTCATGTACATGCAACTCATGTATCAAAACGACTTCATTAACCTAACCACAGACGGAATAATAAGTAGACGGAGGTGTTTTGTTTTTTTTTTAATTCAGTTTACGTCCCTTTCAAGATTATTTCAGCTCATATGAGACGGGCCAATCAGTAGGTGGGCGAAACGGGAGTACCCCGAGAGAAACGGGGCTCGAACCCACACCAGACACAGCGGTGAGAGTTATTGTTTGTGCAGAATAAGAAGAGAAGTGATTGGTTTGTATATCAAAATAAAAAGATAAATCTCGAAATAGTTTGATGTTGACCACGGATCCAATAAAATGAATATGATTTTGAGACAAGAACATGTAATAATATTCCTGTTTTGATTACCGTCTCGACATGTTGGGAACATTGTTATTTAGGACGTAACAGTAACTGACCGCTTTGATTGCGTGGAGTATAATCAGCTTTTAATTAAATTTCATAGTAGCCATATGCATTCTTTCAAATTTAGTTGCCGGTTTATAAGGGTCACTGAATGACTGATCAGGGTTTATTACCCGAAATTGCACAACATGGCTCACACTTCCTCCCCTTGAATTTTACTTTGTATTCACTGCTTCCAAATGATGTAAATATTATATTTTATCTTACATATGTTTCATCGCTTTCGTGCATTCTGATCAATATCACACATTCGCTGCGGTCTTAAAGAAATCTGCAGTGTTTCTGGTATATGCGAAATAAAAAAATGCAACCAGTATATAAACTGTTTGTGTTTTGCTAATTGATTTCGTGCAGTCTGATCAATATCACATGTGCTAATTATTATTAATATCGGAATTGTTCCAAGACCCGAAAACAGACTTTCTTGCTATGCAATCCATTTTATGCGGTCGAATATGCAAGTGTCAAATTCATGAAATAAGCCGCTGCATCAGAAAACCAAACTTTTGCGTATTCAAAAACAAAGACGCAGATCAGCTGTGCAGTACTGCACAACCGATCTGCGCCTTTGTTTTCGCTACACGGATAGTACAACTCATCTTCTTTCTACATCCGTAATTACAAGCTTCTAGTCATCTTCCATGTTTGTACTGTCTAGTTTGTGTCGGACCTGTTCGGAAACCACCTTATAAGTTTTCTCATGATGAGGCTCAAATATTGTTTTTACAGTCAAACTTCACACCCCAAGGCTAATAGAAGAGACACGCGTGACCGTAAAAGATGTGTGCGCACACAAAAAAAAAGGAAAAACAGACATATTCGGCAAAATGTTATGTCCGGTCAAAATAATTGATATATATGCTCAGCCGAAAGGAGAGAAAAAAGAAATATATACAAAGTGATTTGCCGCTCGGACAGATTCTACATATTTCCTTTCCCGGGAAAAGGGATACCTAGGCTGATCCGAGTGACAGTTCCCCGTATGGGGACAAAAAGCAATTTTGCCGGACAGTGGCTGTTTCACCACACCCTTGTCATAACGAAAATTTCAATGCTGTAAAAACATACAGAAAACACATCGGTGTGGTATAAATTTAGAAGGTCAAACTAACAATGAATTAGATTTGGCAATAACAGAACAAGAAATTAGAAAAGCAGTCTTCAAACAAAAGAATGGCAAATCTTCTGGACCAGATGATATAAGCAGCGAACTGATAAAGTCGGCATATGACGTAATAGCTCCATATATTCTCTCTCTATTTAACGATCTTTATAACAAATCAGAATATCCAGAAAGTTGGGGATTAGGATACATTGTACCCATATACAAAGGTGGTGACCCTAAAAATGCAAAAAATTATCGTGGGATTACCTTAAATAGTATCTTGGCTAAAGTTTATTCTCAAGTTCTCTTAAATCGCCTCACAGCATGGTCGGAGAAATTCGACAAAATATCAAACTGTCAATTTGGCTACCAGAAAGGAAAGAGCACAACGGACTGTATTTTCCTGTTGCATTCAATCATTTCTAAAGTTCTAAGCAGTGGACAAAAACTATATGCAATTTTTATAGATTACGAAAAATGTTTCGATAAAATAGATCATATGTTATTGTGGCAAAAACTGATAGCTCAACAGGTGGGTTCTAAAATGACAAAGGCGATAAAAGCCATGTACTCTGTAGTGCGCTCAGCAGTTAAAATGAACAATGAAACATCATATATCATAGACATACAATTAGGAGTAAAACAGGGTGATCCTAGTTCATCGTTATTATTTATGCTTTTTGTAAACGACATTCTTGACAACATTGACTCAAATTTAGATGGTGTTTTTACGCTCAATGAAGTAAAATTATTTTTAATTATGTTTGCAGATGATCAGGTATTGTTCGCCACCTCTCCATTATCACTACAGGCAATGTTATATGACATCGAAAATTATTGCAACACTTGGAAGTTAAAGATAAATACAAATAAAACGAAAGTTTTAATTTTCGAAAAAAGCAATATTCATACTACATTTGACTTTTACCTTTATAACGAAAAGCTAGAAGTTGTAACATCCTTCAAATATTTAGGAATATACTTTTTCAAGAACGGCAATTGGCATCGAACACAAAAGTGCATATCTGAACACGCATCCAAAGCTATGTACAGACTTTTCTCTATATTTCATCAATTTGAATTCTCGACAGCTGAAAAATGCAAACTATTTGATCAGTTAGTTTCGCCAGTTCTTCATTATTCATCTGAAATATGGGGTCTACATACTGCAACAGAAATAGAAAATGTTCACACAAAATTTTTACGTAAAATCCTAAGTGTAAGAAAATCTACAAATTTGATAGGTTTGTATGGAGAAACAGGCAGAGTACCCTTGCAAATCATAAGAAAAATACATATGTTCAGATACTGGATCAAGATATTACAACTTAACGATGATAGTTTAGTTAAACAAATGTATCTAATGCTGAAATCAGACGCTGAACTTGAACGAACATACGATAATCAAAACTGGGCATTTCAAATAAATTCCTTACTAGAAAGTCTTGGACTACCAAACATGTGGCTAAGGCAAGAATACCAATCTGCTAACTTATCCCAAATAAAACAAAGAATTTTTGATCAATATAAACAAAGCTGGTATGTTGCAATTAATAACTCTAAAAGACTTCTGTCTTACAGTCGATATAAACATTCATTTGAACTTGAATCCTACCTAGACAATATTAATGAAAGAAAATTCAAAACGGCATTAACTCGTTTTCGCTTATCTTCACACCACCTAGAAATTGAAAGAGGCAGATATCCTAATATTTCAAGAGAGGAACGCTTATGTAAATTTTGTAACTTACGTTCCGTAGAAGATGAATACCACTTTCTATTAGTTTGTCCTACGTACATTGATATTAGAAGAAAACATTTCAAACCATATTTTTGTAGATGGCCCACTATCAACAAATTTGACAAAATCGTGTCAACAAACAATAAAAATGAAATTATTCGTCTTTCAAAATACCTTTATTTTGCAAATAAACTCAGGAATGAATTAGAAAATGTGTAACATGTTTTCCCAATGTAAAATTATTGTAACTTAAGCTTCTCTTTATTATTCTTGTATTTATATATGTATGTTTTTCACTACAATGTTGTATTTGTAGGCTAGAAGCAATGTATTGCTTAATGCTGAATAAATAATGTTTGTTGTTTGTTTGTTTGAATAATAGAATAAGCTAAAAGTGACAATTTTAATTGATTGACACCTTAATGACTGCAAGTTATAGTTTGTGCACCGCTTTTGTTAAATACATCCTGAGAGACGACACATTGACCCATTAAAAGGACAATGTTTTAAATCATTTATTGAGGATCGCATTTTTATGCATCTTTCTTTGGATCATACTTGTATTAATTGTTGGTTATCCAAACATTGCCTTAATGACTTTTTATTTTGTCGGTATTATTTTTAAACTCATTCTCAAAATAAATAAATAAATAAATAAATAAATATTTTATTAAAAAATAAATAAATATATAAAATAAAAAATGAATAAATAAATAAAATTAACAAATAAATTATCAACATAAACTATTGCGTTAGTACATGTAATTTACAATATACATAGAGGCAGACAGATGGAAGCCATTTTCAGTAAAATCAATATGAGTTACCTGTGAATTTCAGGCCCAATTTTAAAGCGGAAAAATAAAATTTCGCTGGTCTGTCATTAGGGTTTTTTGAAGTTTGACTCATTTTATTTTTATAGTAGGTTTTTGCAATATATATCTTAAGAAAGATAATTTTGTCCCCTAATAGGAACCATTAAGGAAAATTCGTTTTGATTGAGAAATGATGTTATTTTAGGCATTCATCTAGATGAGGGGGTGCTTCTTTTTGTATTTTTTACTATCATTTAATAGAACATGGGTCTAAAACTTGTAACTGAGTTTGACCCAGCTTTTTTTAAAGCATTTTTTTTTAAAAAATATATCTTCATTAAGAGGATACTATATAGATTTATGAACTATTAAGGAAAATTAATTTGTTTTAATATTCTATAGCATAAAAAGGGTTTGAAGTGGCATGTCCTATTACGCCCCATTATATTTTGAGCACTCTACCTATCGGTATAATAATCCGATATCCAGGTAAATTTGTGCTCCATTTCTGGGCATGTGTGTGTACTGTGTACGTACTTGTCTCCAATAAGTGTAAACCGCATGTACAAGATCTTGCTAACATACATGATGTACTAGATGTAGTTTGCCAAAAACGACTTATTTCAGAAAATGTATACCCTTTCCCATGTTTCCCAAACTACAAAATCATCAACTAAATTAATTTTAAACTGCAAACCCAGACTGGACGAATTAAGAGAAACCGAAGCGACGCGAACATAAAATGTACATATACTCCTCGTCAAAAAATCCGTTCACCCAGTTGTGTTTCAACTACATGATTAATGAATAGGAATTACGTTCTGTTTTTGTCAATTTAAAAATTGTCAAGCACAATTTGGTGTGTCAACTGCCCTTTGGCATACAGTGTGCATCTTTTGTGCATGCTCAGTATTGAACTCGGATTTTCTAGGTGATAAGGATCCAAATGGGTGTGGATCTAGAAAGTCAGCCCAGCCCCGTGACTCTCCTTTGGCATACAGTGTGCATCTTTTGTGCATGCTCAGTATTGAACTCGGATTTTCTAGGTGATAAGGATCAAAATGGGTGTGGATCTAGAAAGTCAGCCCAGCCCCGTGACTCTCCTCCTACCACATCTTCAAGAGTAGAAGCATCCGCGATGTAGTGTTGAAGCTACTCGCTGTATAATAAGGGATCATTTGCTCGATCCAGTGCTCCTTTAGCCTTTCTGATGACATTTTTAGCACGGTGTGTCTTTATATGACATAAGTTGTTGAAAGGGCCTAAAACCCCTAAACAGTAAAACTCGTCCCGCACCGGATTTTTGAAGGAGGAGTAAATGTGAATGGAAATGCCATAATTTAAAGTACCTGTAACAGTAAGCATATCCTGACGTTGATGTGCCGATATCTATCGCCGCAACCATAGAAAACGAAGCATCGTCGACCGTAACTGTCGACGCTTTGGATCTAGAGCTGTGGATGCTACTCATTGTGTCTTGCTATGCCATAGCTACAGGAACGATCGACATCATTGATCACTGCGTTCTCCCTGAACCAAAAGCATTTAATGAACATACATATGCCGAAAAAGAAAGATACATGGGCGTTGCACTGAACGCCGATATAACCAGTGTCATCACTGAGGTCTAAGTGATATAGAGTGTTGAACATATTTGACGAATGGATTTTCCCAGTATTATCAATTGGGTGAGTCCACTTTCATTTTTATAGCTTCAACCCTTCAATGTATTATTCTATAGCCATAACTGTAATGGAAAAGTTCCATGTAGATATCCATCCGAGAAAAAAAGAAGTCCGGTTTTAAAAGATTGTTTATTCGTCAATATGATTATTTTAGGATGTAAAGCTGTAGACATACAAAAAGTAAATAGATTGTTTTTTCAACTGGGACACTTAAAAGTTTGAAAGTTACTAACGTTTCAAATTAAAAAGACTGCTTAGAGGCCATGGGTAGTGATTCGGTCGGCGGTCATCAGTCTGCGGTCTTTGCAAGCCTTAGGCATATTCGTCCCCAATTATTTCGATACAAATTGTTATTTCGGTTTCTAATCTATAAACGACATGCTTAAGACATGATTTCTATCATTGATTATGCCTGTCTGTTCTTCATAATAATAATAGTTCATCGCGGTTTGTAGCCGTGGTCACTTTAATAGTTTTTTTTTATGATAACCTCGAAGGTACGAATGAAGCCGAGATAGCCTGATTCTCTTTTCTCTTCTAATCAAGGGCGGGAAAATGATTCGGTATCAATTAAGCATGGCACTGGTTCCTATTCCGAATATATTTACATATAACATAAACCTGATAACGGGAAACCAGCCGATAATGGCAACTATTTTTAGATTATTATTTATAGACCATAAATATTAATGATAACATGAGTAATGCCGTTAAAAGTCCGTCGGCCCCATTAGCTCAGTGTGTTAAGCATCGATCTTCTAATCAGACTCTTACAGGTTCGAATCTCGCCGAGTATCCGCTATTTTTTTTTTTTTTTTTTTTTTTTTTTTTTTTTTTTGTTATGATAATAAGCCTCTTTTCTTTCTTCATTCGTTTTTATTCTTCCTTTTTTATGGAGTCTATTTAGCAGTACGCTGAAAAAAGTTGTTCAGTACTGGCGATAACTGGTAGACCCAGACAGATGAATGTTGCATTATCAAATGAGCCGCGTCACAAGAAAACCGGATTTTTGCCTATGCGAAAACAAAGGCGCAGATCAGCTTCGCAGTAACTGCGAAGCTGATCAGCGCCTTTGTTTTCGCTACACGGATAGTACACTTTCCCTTCTTATTAAATCCGAAATTTCAAGCTTCTATGCTGCTTCGGGGACTGGTCATGTTGGGATGTTGCCTCCATTTTACAGGACTTTTACCCAAAATGAGGATGTCATCACATCCAACAAGTGCTTGAAATATAACTATCCAACTAAGACACAAAAGGCTTATACGTATGGATGGTTTGACTTGAAATGTTTCCTCGGCAGGCTCAGACAAGCGCGGTTAACCAGTATTCAGTCAGCAGTGTATTTAGCTTTACCTGAAGGCACAAGTAGCCTATATCTATTTCTTTAGGCCCCAATGGGAGGGGGGCCCATAGTCTCTATGGTGAAAATAACAGTCACAAATGATTAGCGTGTGTCTAAGGTGTGTACAGGTCGTATAATGATCTCAGCATGCTGAAAATTTTGGATTGCATGTACTTTTGTACAGTTATGTTAAGCACACAATACAGTATAGGCGCGTATCAAACGTTTAATGTAACGCGTGTTGAACTTATTCGTATAAGACACATACCCGAGACACGTCGAGCTTTAAGCATGCTGCATGCTTAAAATACTTTAACGTACACCAAGCGTACAGAACGCACATGTACGAGGTTTGTGGACACCTTGGCTAGCAGGAAAAGTAAAGTCCTGTTGTTTAAGTTTTTTTGTTTTTGTATAAATATAAGCAGCAATATCTTATGAGCATATTTGAGGAATTTGTTTCAATTTGAAGTATCAACACGTTAAATATGACATATTTTCTACTTAAGCGTACGTAGGGCCACACGAGACAGGTGCCAAAACGTCAACAAAATGTGACGATTTTCATATTATGTTTTTTCCCTGTCAAACGGCACTTAAATATGTTATACCATTAAAACATTTCGTCCTAAAAACAAATAACACTGACTTCAGTTTCAGAAAGATTCCGACTTGGCAGCAGTGTTGTTTGATTTATGTGAAAAAAATCAGAAGCAGACCGAAAAATCTGTTTGAAATAATGGCGTAATTTGACGTCGGAGAACAGCCGACGCCGATTGTATGTTTCGTTAAGGAAATCACCCACAGATACGATGAAAATGTTACAAACAACAGAAACGTCATCGGTCTGTCAGTTACTATTTAGTTCTCAGTAGTTGTGGCACAGACGATTTTCAGCTCCTCAGAAGTCCACCTATGATGATAAACGGAAGATCACCTGTCTGGCATGCTCGCCGCAAGAAATTGTTACACATGTTCAACAGGTGGACGAACAATTTTGCGAGAATTGGTACGGCGTATCTGCATTTGACAGCTGGATACACAGACATAAAAATGTTGATAGCCAAGGATCTTTTGTTAAAAAAAGAAAAAAAAAAAAAAAAAAAAAAAAAACATCCTGAAACAAATGTATAACGTGCTGGCGGCTTAAAATGTCAAGTAACGTCATATAGAGACGTTGACCTTTGCCCCGCACTCGGTTCGGAAGTGCAGGGAAAAGGCTGTAGATGACGTGTTTTTGTCAGATTTCAATAAAATTTCTTGTATATTTGCTTATAAAATACTTTTGCAAAAGCAGATATATTCATTTTTCTGTTGAAAATATAAATGGTGTACACGAACTTTTCTGACAAACCACGTATGTATGTCTATGGAAATACATTGGTTGAATTTGCGGCATATTTTTCCACACGCTCGGTGCGCGCTTTGTCTTATACGTTATTGACTGCGATAGAAAATTGAAGCTATTGATATGACACTTGTGTCATATCTTTTCTTGTTAGAGGTGTTATGTGTGATTTTTATTTTTTATCTCATTTTTCGATGAAATTTCTCTGTGCAAACAGGATAGCCCCAGATGGGACGCCGCGTTCTGCGGCGTCACATCTGGGGCTATTCTGTTTGCCTATGTCCCATAAAAGGGACGCCAGGCTTAAATGAGTAAAAAACATTATCATCTTGCGAAAATGTGTATTGTTCAAGGATACAACTCGCTATGATTCCCTTTGGGTTAAAACCAGGATTCCCAAAGCAAGTACATAATCATGGTACATATAAAGTCTTGTTGCCACAAACCTGGACTGTGATTATCATCTCTCTTTTGATTTTCAATAAAGGTGTTTCTGAGTTTAAAAAAAGGTGTTCCTAGATACATATAAAATTGTAAAAGAAAAACAAATAGATAAAAACCTTGTTCATATGGTATATCCGACAAATTACTGGCCCAGCAATATTTAGATGACTTAGGCGTTGATACAGATAATCCGTTCATTGTCGTTAATCCGCTTTCCTCAGTGCTTAAATAATTATGGCCAAAACGCTGTAAAACAGTCAATAAAAACAAATCCGACAACTTCATGCATAGTCTGTTTGAATACCAGAAACCAGTGGCTAGGAAGGGACTGGTCACATACCGCGTACCAAAGACTTTTTCATCAACGCCATCGCAATTACATATAACGTAAGGTTTAAGTAATTCTTGGGACAAAACTAGCATCATAAAATTGGGTTCAAACATTACGAAAACATGCCTACGCAATATACAGAAAAATGTTGGTTGTAAAAATGAAAGCTTCCACTGGAAAAATTTTGATATTTTTTATTTTTGCTCAAAACATAGATTGTGGGTACACGTTAGAACCGCCTCGAGGCGGTTCTAACGAGTACTCACAATCTATGTTTTGGAGCAAAAATAAGTATACCCCCGCATACCCCAGTTTTGCTATATAAAAGTGGGGTCAAAGCGGGTATACATTTCGTGGACATGTTTTCCTGATGACAGCATCTGTGATCGGTAGAAATCGGTCTTTTATTAACCAAGATTAATTAATATGTACATCATTAAATATAACAAGGAAGTACGCAAATATACGTTGTATAAGCTATATACTAGTATTGGGGAGAAGGGTCATTATTTTTCAGGGATTTGGGGAGAAAGCAGGGTTTTAGGGAGCAGGGAGCAGGGGGGCTGAGGAAAAACATTTTAGGGAGCTGGGGAGAAAGGTCATTTTTCTTTCAGGGAGCAGGGAGCAAAGACCCCCCCTGGGAGGGCCTCAGTAGTTGTTGTAGTAGTAGTAGTAGTAGTAGTAGTAGTAGTAGTAGTAGTAGCAGTAGTAGTAGTAGTAGACGTAGTAGTAGTAATAGTAGTAGTAGTGTACGTAGTTATGGTGATAGTGATGGTGGTGGTGGTAGTAGTAGTAGTAGTAGTAGTAGTAGTAGTAGTAGTAGTAGTAGTAGTAGTAGAAGAAGAAGAAGAAGAAGAAGAAGAAGAAGAAGAAGTAGTAGTAGTAGTAGTAGTAGTAGTAGTAGTGCAACATCTTGTACAGGATGTAGTAGTAGTAGTAGTAGTAGTAGAAGTAGTAGTAGTAGTTGTTGTTGTTGTTGTTGTTGTTGTTGTGCAACATCTGGTACAGTAGTAGTAGTAGTAGTAGTAGTGCAACATCTGGTACAGGATGTAGTAGTAGTAGTAGTAGTAGTAGTAGTAGTAGTAGTAGTAGTAGTAGTAGTAGAAGTAGTAGTAGTAGTGCAACATCTGGTACAGGATGTAGTAGTAGTAGTAGTAGTAGTAGTAGTAGTAGTAGTAGTAGTAGTAGTAGTGCAACATCTGGTACAGGATGTAGTAGTAGTAGTAGTAGTAGTAGTAGTAGTAGTAGTAGTAGTGCAACATCTGGTACAGGATGTAGTAGTAGAAGTAGTAGTAGTAGTAGTAGTAATAGTAGTAGTAGTGCAACATCAGGTAGAGGATGTAGTAGTAGTAGTAGTAGTAGTAGTAGTAGTAGTAGTAGTAGTAGTGCAACATCTGGTACAGTATGTAGTAGTAGTAGTAGTAGTAGTAGTAGTAGTAGTAGTGGTAGTAGGCTCCAGGGATTTGTTTTGCAATTTTGGGAAGGGGCCCTAGGGCCTTTCTGATTGGGAAAATTAGCGACATAACCCAGAATTTGGGAATTTTTCAAAACATTCAAAGATTAGATATTTTCCAATTTGACATAGTTAATTAAGTTTAAATCATTTTAAATCATTGCATAATATCTTAAAATCAAAGTTTAACATCATTTCAAACAGCAGAGTTTGATTTTCACAATGTTTAGGAACTGTTGAGAATTATTTTCAGCTGTGATTGGGAATTTTTTCCTTCTAATTGGGAAAAAAGTCACCTAATTTGCATTGGGAATGGGGCCTTATTTGGGCCCCTGAGACACTTGAAAAAAATCCCTAGTAGTAGTAGTAGTAGTAGTAGTAGTAGTAGTAGTAGTAGTAGTAGTAGTAGTAATAGTAGTAGTGCAACATCTGGTACAAGATGTAGTAGTAGTAGTAGTAGTAGTAGTAGTAGTAGTAATAGTAGTAGTGCAACATGTGGTACAGGATGTAGTAGTAGTAGTAGTAGTAGTAGTAGTAGTAGTAGTAGTAGTAGTAGTAGTAGTAGCAGCAGAAGTAGAAGTACATCTGGTAAGGGTGGTGGGAGTAGTAGTAGTAGTAGTAGTAGTAGTAGTAGTAGTAGTAGTAGTAGTAGTAGTTAAATATGGTTGAATTCATAGCACGCTACATTCGCAGACTCAATAAATAAATTTGTTCAAAAGAAAAGAGACGTCCCGATTTTATCTCTAAGACCATAATTGTAAATCAGTATAATTAATACTTTCTCACAAAAAAAAACTGATTTGTGAATCGTTCTTCTTCCTTCTTTTGAAGAAATGAAATGGACGAAACAAGAATATAATTCAAGATCATGATAAAGTCTGAGAGTTATTTTATGATTACACATCTATTTTTGGATCTTATTTAATATCACAACATTAACAATGCTTTATATTGTGAATACTAAAACAATCATTTAACCATTCTGGGTCGGCCAGCAACAATAATACCTACAAGAAACAGATCAGATGGATGTACATGCCTTGAACGCACACCACTTGGGATTATGTGACATTAGATAAGTGACATGTAGTGGAGTAGATCAGCTGGATTTGTGTCACAGGCTTCATTGAATTGATTTCCAAATATAATGTTGGGTTAAAGACGCTTTTAAGTGAGGGCCTTTCGGAACCTGAATTTTATGGTGACTTGGTTTACAAATTTAAGAAACTTAAAGGAATTAATGATTTTTCTTTTCAGTTCAGAAAAATCATAACACGTTACAGACGTGTAGGTTATAACTTAAATGTTATGCGACAGTCTGCATGCTTAGTTTTTAACCCAATCATGGTTGATAACTATGCTGCCTTCTTTAATTGCACGCCGGTGGGTCGGGCGTCAGACTCTATGACGGCCCCGACATAAAGCTATTCATTTTAGTTGGTTGGGGCCGGAGCTTCTTGTCTGTTGCTTGGCCCACCGGGGTCCAACTGGTGTTTTTCTTTTGCTCCGGAGTTAGTAGGTTATTCAGCGCCCAGGGATCTCCATCGTCAGGCAGCTTACTCAGTCTGTGAGTCCTGGTTTTTGATTCATCAGGATGTTTATCATGATTTATTTGTTTGTTCTTGATGATTCATTGACTAGTTAGAGATTCACCACGAGGACCAAATAACTAACTAAATGTTATGAACCACTACAGAAGCTGAGGGTGAGGTTATGGCCATGAAAAACCGGTTTAAGCCCGCCAGTAACTTTGTGTTACTGATCGTTCCAAGTCGATACTTCTGTGGTGGTTCTTTTTGTTTTATGTCTTGGTGTATAACATTTTTTGTGCTGTTGGCGCCTTATGTATGTTTTCATATTTTTAGTTAAGTTAAGGTAACTGAGTGGCCACCTATTGGGAAAATAGCTGCTCATTCGGCTTACGATATGTTTCATGGTATAAGTACCTGATTGTTAGTTTGGTTTTTTCCCACCTCGGTTTTTGGAGTGGGAATCTTTTTCTGATTGCGCCTTTTCCTGATCTTTGCCTACTTGTACCTTTTCATGTAAATCAGATATTGTTGTTAGAAACTTACAACAAAAATAGGGAGGAATAAGTTTCAATCATGAAAGGCACAGGAGATGATATACAATTAAATTCAAAATCCAAACCCTCGCACCAAGTGGGACAAAACACTACAAAATCACAGTACACATATAAAAGTTTACAGTCTTTAATATCAAGCGAGGCGGCCCCCGTGGCCGAGTGGTTAAGGTCGTTGACTTCAGTGCTCTTGATCATTCGATCATCTCACCGATGTGGGTTCGCGCCTCGCACGGGGCACGAATTCATATGTGAGACAAGCCATGTTCTACTTGCGGGTGTGTCAGGTGGTTTTTTCCCCGGGTACTCCGGTTTTCGCCCCACCTACCGATTGATTCGGTTTTGGGACAGGATCGGTTTTGGGACAGGTCCTTTTCTTGATTTTCATTAATGATCTACCGGGCAATATCAGGTCATCTGTTCGCCTCTTTGCTGACGATTGTCTCTTGTATTTAGAAACATTACTTCGCTCACGGATTGCCGGATTCTACAAGAGGACCTGAAAAGCCTTGCACAATGGAAGTTCGACTGGCAAATGAAATTTAACGTTGAAAGATGTCATTCAATGAGAGTAATCCGGCACCTCCCTAGCAACCAAATACACTTCAATTACTCTCTGCATTAACTAACATTGGAATAGGTCCGGTCCGTCAAATACCTGGGTCTAACTATCACTGACAACATATGGAATGGGGTCAATTTTTCATTATTGAGCGATTTTGGGGTGTCCCTAAACAGCGGAATTCGCCGTCATTTGATGCTGGCTAACACCCTATTTTTGCTGCAAGTGTACACGGCCTGGGGCGTCCTCTCGTCTGCTGAATGTGTTGGGGTCCACTATGAGTTGTGAAGCATATTCATGAATGGGTCTTGTTTTTAGGCAAATTACAATTGGAGTCTGTGGGAACGATAATCATAGGTCCCTGCCCAAGGCTGTTAAGGGACACTCCCAAAAACTCTCAAAAAATGATTATTCAAAAATCACCACATCCGCAATTTGGTCATTGTATGGCAAAATTAAATCACACAATATAGCAAAATACTCAAGAAAGCTTATACTATCATGTGACAAAGACTGTTGATAGATATGCATTTAAGACCAATCGTAGGTGGTGTTACATCTTAAATTTACCGCGGTAGATCGGCCCACACTTCGGGCCAATCGCTTGCAACGTTACAATAAGACGTCTCTGTCCAATAGGGGTATCCAAATTTGGACGTGGTGATAGAACGGGGGTGCTGGTCAACTCGTACTTTTTTTCTCGTACTGTGGTCGACTCGTACTAAAAAAAACTCGTACCGCATTTTACCTTAGTCAACTCGTACTTTTTACTTTGGTCAACTCGTACTTTATAATTGTTCAAGTCGTACTTTTGCCAAATCGCACCCCTTTTGTTATCTTGAGGTTAATTAGAGTAGATAATTGTATCCAATTATAGAGCAATAAGTGAGTCTTTGTTGGGGGTTAGACTACGTTTTTCAGACATAAAAGCAAGTAAGAATTTATTCATATATTTAATTCTTGCAAAACTGGTTACAAAGATCAAAGGAATTTCATAAAATGTACAACAATAGCTTTAATATCATTATTTTCTACTGAAGTTTAAACACATAATAATAAAATGTCAAACTAATAAATGTGTAATGCAAGTAATCATACAAATAATCTTATTTTTATAAAACAATTTGGAGGGCTCAATTTTAAAATGAATTTGTTTCTAGCTAAAACGGTTTTGCAAAAATTAAAACGTCACGCTTATTCGCCCAGTGAAATTGTTGCACAATATAACACGATTTTTTACCATTGACCTTTTAGGCGAGGTGTGTTAGAATTATAGCTAAAACATTAAAAGTTAGTTTCTAAGGTATAATAATATTGATTTATCTCTAAATAAAATATAGTTAATTTTGATAAAATCATAAAACTGGTAAAACTTTATTTAAAATGATTTAAAAGACGCAGTCGTTCCCATTCTGCATGGTCATGTAGGTAAAATATTCAATTAACCGTTACTATTATGTAGTAAAATCCGCTAACTCAGGTCACTCACTTTACGTCATGCATGTCTAAGCCTGAATATGAGATTCAGATAAATTCTGCTCACATGGTCAATGATTTAATTAACTAAAGCATAAATACGTCATGCATGTAGTGCTTGTGATTACATCTTTTTTCAAGAAAAGGCACAATAAAATGCATAACATCATATTTGTCAAATAAATATTCATAAAATATATTATTATTTCAAAAGTACGAGTTGACCAAAAAAAAAAGTACGAGTTGACTAAATGTGCGAGTTTACGTCAGTACGAGTTGACCATTTGAAAAGTACGACTTGACTAGGGACGAGATGGAAAAAGTACGAGTTGACCATAACCCATATCTAGAACGGTGTTTGTACCAATAGTTTTTTACGGAAAATACCGATTGGATACGGACTTCGACCCAGCAAATATTTTAACGAGTGTGTTCGACCTCTTGAATTAATTACAAAATAAAGTGTTTTATCCAATAAAATTGAAGAAAGTAACCCTTTATAAATGTAAGCTAGACTATAGAAAAATGTTCGTATTGTATTACGTATCTACTGCTCTCAAATGGACCGAGAAAATCGGTGAAAAAATAATTTCAAGTTTCCGCCCCATTTTCCCTCAAAATCGATCGATCGCCATCTTGAAAATTTTCTCTTCACCAGAGCATATTTTCTTTATTTCTGTGAAAGCTGCGGAAATTTGGGACAGAAGCGTTGGTCTTAATTGTTCAACAACGTTTGTAAAAGGTATATCTTTTGAAATGTAGTAATTAGAGCGCTTAATATGCAAATTAGAACGTCACCGCCACTCGCGTCCTCTAGGGCAGGTGGCGCTGACCCAAATTTGAGGGCGCTGTCCACAGACAAACGCCACCTGCATGACCTGTACTCCTAACTGTCAAAACAAAAACACGTGCTCTAGGCCAAGTTCTTACTTTCACTTTAAAGTATGAAAAATATTTACAAAGTCTGCAAACAATGTATTTTTGTGTGATTACAATGATTTATTAATGGTTTGATTGGTTATATCTAAATGTTTAATTGCCCATTAATAAACAATTTAGAAACTAATAGTTTGGCATAGCAGTGCCAATGGTGAAGTTAATTAGTTGTTGTTAATTGTCTTAACATTTAGAACTTAATGAGAAGAAGAGGACTGAGGAATCAAAATCCGAGGGAGTGTGGTGGCCTAGTCACTGTGTTAGATTCGGAATGGAAAAGCCGAGGATTCGAGTTCCATTGGTTCCTCAGGTTCTTTGAGTCCTGTGGGTACCACATCCCCTAAACAGACACTTTGCCAAATGCTGTACACATCACCAAAATAAAGCCAAACATAGGCAAAAATGCTGAAAAAGATTTAATGAGGGGTACTTTATTGTTGTTCTTTTTTTTCTGTTTCATATATATAATAAACTCATGGTGGTTTAGATTAGCTCAATAGTTGGAAGCGAGATAGCCGAGTGGTTAGCGCACTGGCTCCTTGTGCTAGAGGTCCCGGGTTCGATCCCCGCCGGCGGCGAGGAAAATTTGTTGGTCCGAACTTGCTTCCCTTCGTGTCATTTGCAGGAATGACATGATACAGTGCGCCGTCCTTCGGATCGGGACGTTAACTGGAGGCCCCCTGTGCAGGGACAGTCATCCCCTGTGCAGGTTAAAGATCCCTACACAGGTTCTATCCTCATGCATGTAGGCTCATCCTGCAAACACACCGGAGTGTACAATGTACACCTCCCAAGAATAATCAGAAATTGATTGATGGGAGTAACAGGAAAACAAAAAAACAGGGGCGGTTCTGGGTGATGGTAATTGTTCAGAAGTTTCTTTGATAGAAATATAATTGATCCGGTCGGCAAGCTTCTCTCTCATGAGAAAAAATCAATACTGGTTACAGGAACTGCTTCGAGGGTATAACTCGGTCAGTGTTGTTATGATTTAATCATTTTTAGACGCTTATAAAATCATAATTCGCCAGAAATATTACAAGGTTCATGCCTTGTCTAAAGATACTGTCAAAGGTTTTATGAAAACTTTAATTTTGTTTTCATATTTACTGCCTTGAAGTCAGTATGGCTGTAGCTATAAACACAGAGTAATTCACATGTACGAATGACTGATGACGTCATTCTGACCAAATCAAATAGAGATCTTAGGGTTTGTTCTGCATTATGGGTGCAAATAGCAATAGAAATGAGTAAAACGTGTTGGCACTGTGACAGTGACCCAAGATGTGTATTTGAGCTAGGCTTCTATGCCTACGTGGAACACGTACAATTTTACAGTACCTAAACCACAAATTTTCGGACTAATCACAGTATCATACTGTATGTGCATAATCTAGGCCACTGTTTCTTCAAATACTAAATAAAAAGTGCCATAGGACACATATAAATGCCCATTCTAGTAGTCCATACCCATACTCAGGCCCATTTCTGTAAAGGAACACAGCGGACCATGACTGGTTTATGGTTTCAGATCTTTCGGTTCTTTGTGATGGAGGATGACAGCGAGCCACCTGCTGTTGAGGTACGGCAGAATCTGAATGACCTGCAGAGCTACCTCGTACATTTCAACAAAGAGATAGGCAACAATGACGTGAGCAGTTTCCAACAGAAGTTCATATCTCAGATCATATCTGCGTCCCAGTCAGAGAAGTCAACACCATCCGAGGAGGACCTGCCATCTATATCTGGTATAACCTTACTAAATTTTTGGCTTGGGATAGTGGTTTTAGTTTTAAGCCGCTTGCCTTTTAAACCAGGCCTTGAGGTTATAAAACATTTTTCATGCTCAACTCAGCTGAGCATAGAATTTAAACTGCTCATAAGTGACAAAATAGCCAAAACAAATTGAAATTTCAGGTTTAGATACCCAAGCCTGTAATTTATCCTGCTTATAAATGTTAAAATGCCAACAGTTGTTGGCATTTTAACATTTATGAGACCGATAAATTTGCTGAGCTTGAAACAGTTTTATAACCTTGGGGCCAGGGGTCATGAGTTCATCCATGTGGTTCTCCAGTCTTTCAAATGAGACTCCTATTGTGACATTTGATACATGTATTTACCAAGAAAACTGCTGAATGTGCCATTTAAAATTCATTTTTGTTGAGGCCAAATAAATAAATAAATTGTTTCTCAGGCCCTCCCTCATCTGTTCTAAGGCCCTCTCATCAGTCTTTTCTTTCTAGCTGAAATAAAAAGTGGCCTCCTAGGTTTTGTTGTGTGTTGTTGTTGTTTTTTTTTTGCATATGTCAAACTTGAAATTTAAAAAATATTGTAATAATTATGTGCTTAACTGATTTTAACAAAAGCTTTTGGCAAGAATTGTACAAAACTACTGTAACAAAAAGCTGTTAAAATAAACCATGAACATAATTTGCAGAAGTATATTATATATGAAAGTATATACCTTACTGCACTTTGTTATTTTTTACTAATCAGTGCAATTTATATCTACTTGTAAATAGTATACATGTGCAGATCGTTTTTAGCTCGCCTGTACGAAAGTTCAGGAATTCAAGAGCTATATTGCAGTCACCCCGGCGTCGGCGTCCTCGTAGCAAAAATGTTAAATAAAAATAAAACTGAGATCCTTTAAGAGCAGTGAATATATTAATGAGAAAGGGGATGGGCCATACCATGGTTTCGGCTACTTAAGCCTCTTCAGTGACCCTATAGATTTGGCAACATGAAGCCAAAGAGAATTACTGTAAATTTGCATCTTTAAACAGAATAGTCAATAGACTATTATAATCCAAATGGGACCAAATTTATGAAACGTTGGTCAGAAAATGAATCTAAACTGATGATTAATTTTCTGAATTCTTAGAATACACTCGCTGATCTCAAAGGACCAAAAGGAAAATATAATCTGCACTATGGATGATGTACGGGGAGACTTTTAGGGCCGCCACACGGCACAACACCAGCTGCAGTAATAGCAAATAAAAATAAAACTGAGATCCTTTAAGAGCAGTGAATATATTAATGAGAATGGGGATGGGCCATACCATGGTTTTGGCTACATAAGCCTCTTCAGTGACCCTATAGATTTGGCAACATGAAGCCAAAGAGAATTACTGTAAATTTGCATCTTTAAACAGAATAGTCGATACAAAGACTATTATAATCCAAATGGGACCAAATTTGTGAAACGTTGGTCAGAAAATGAATCTAAACTGATGATTAATTTTCTGAATTCTTAGAATACACTCGCTGATCTCAAAGGACCAAAAGGAAAATATAATCTGCACTATGGATGATGTACGGGGAGACTTTTTAGGGCCGCCACACGGCACAACACCAGCTGCAGTAATAGCAAATAAAAATAAAACTGAGATCCTTTAAGAGCAGTGAATATATTAATGAGAATATTAAAGTTTTGGGTTAAAGTTTTTAGAAGTACATGTATATATCTCTTGAACCTGTCGATGGATCAAGATGATGCTATGTGTGTAGTTAGATATTGGTCTGAAGTTTTGTGCTGTACCATCATGGCCCACCTGGGTGACCTTGAGGTCAAGGTTGACCTTGAGGTCAAGGTCACAGACTTTGAAATTTTGTTTTTGGTTAAACTTTTTAGAATTCAATCTATATCTCTTAACCATGTGGATGGATGAAGTTGATACTTTGCCTCCTGTTAGATATTGGTCAAAAGTTTTATGCTGTACCATCTTGACCCACCAGGTTGACCTTGAGGTTAAGTTCACAGACTTTAAAATTTTAGTTTAAAGTTTTGGTATAACTGGTAAACTTGCACATGAATATAGTTTATATGTTGAATTCTATTAGATATTGTTCTGAAGTCTTATGCTTTGCCATCATGATGACCCAACTTAAAAACCTTGAGGTCAAGGTCATGGACTTTGAAAGTATATTTTTATAGTTTTAGTAGCAAAGCACAAGTCAGGCAAGCTATGCTGTCGTGCGCCATCTCTTATTATTATGCTAAAATATAGGATGATTAGGCTTTGTTTTGCTCACATTAATCCATGTAAAAATTTAATACAATCTACAATGCGTTCCAACTGCTGCTAGGTCTAAGAACCTTTAGACCATGTCCTACTTAGTCAAAGTATCAAAATATTTTGATATTTAACACAGATTATTTATCAAACAAACTATGAAGACTTTTACCATACAAATTTGAGCCACCGCTTGAGAAAACCAACAGTTTGCATAGGTGAAAACAAAGCCGCAGATCAGCTGTGCAGTAACTGCACAGATCAGCTGTACAGTAACTGCACAGCTGATCAGCGCCTTTGCTTTTGCTGCACGGATAGTACAATCCTTCTTCTTCTTAAATCTGAAATTTCAAGCTTCTAGCCTGCTTCTGTGACTGTACAGGACGGTTTGTGTCGGACCTGGTCAGAACCCAAATTGTTTGTTTTCAAACGCATAGGTTCATTTACCATATTTTCTCCAGATGACAAGACACCAGGGTCAGAATCCATGATAACAGATGATCTGTCTGAGAGTCAGATATCTCTGTCAGAGGTCAGTGGCGCCAAGTATGAGGTAATGGACGAGATGTCATCCGTCACCGCCGACATCGCCGACACAATATCCTCCCTGGTTGACGAGAACCACTCGGCGACAGAGATTGAGGGACTCCAGGGGATCATGAACTCAGAGAATATCATGATGATTCCGATAACAAATGCCTCGGACATCCTGGCTCAGGGCGGACAGAAGCTGGTACAGATTGTCAACGTCAATGGGACCCCCACTCTGCAGGTGGTGAACACTGAAACACAGCTCACGGCTAGTGGTAGGTCAAACTAAATGAGTCACATGTTGAGAGAATATTTTGTCAGGATTTTGAACAGGTCTGGCTTAAACACAAAGCAGGCTGTAGAACCACACAATATGGCTATCCACCTAAGCTTGAAATTTGCATTATTGTACTATAAATCTGTTTGGTAAAAGAAATGTACCAGTTATTGTAAGTTTGTAACCAAGTGCCCCATCCCACTCCATTACGAAAACTTGCCCTTGCAACATATAGATATTTTTTTTTCAGAAGAAAAAATTGAAAACTTAATTGGAAAATTTTGAATTTTTTTTTTTATATTTTGGCTCAAAACATACATTGTGGGTACACGTTAGAACGGCCTTGCCGAGGCCGTTCTACCGAGTACCCACAATCTGTGTTTTGGATCAAAAATAAGGAAAATAGGTATAGCCCTGTAAACCCCAGTTTTTCGATATAAAAGTGGTATAAGGGGTATACATATCACGGATATATTTTCCTGATGACCCACCTATGGGAGGTGGGGAACAAGGAACTATGATTTTTCAGTTTTTAGTGCCCTGCTATAAGCCTCACCTCCTGGGAACAAACTGGAGATAATAACTATGCTCTTTGCTTTGCCCATTTTAATAGAAAATTGCACTGAGGTAAGGATCCTAATGTCAAAACCTGACTCTGTCATTTCCCCTGCACTGTGGGGACAATTTCTGGCTAATAATGTTAATGGTAACTTACCAAAAAGCCATGCTTTACTTTCTCTTGCATGGTTGTGCAGGACTAAACTGGTTCAAAATCACATTAGAGTAAGACATTGTAAAAGAAGAACTTTTATCTATCTATTGGTGCTTTACTTTTGTTTTGCAGTATAGTAGTTAATCTTCTAATGTTGTTCTTGTTTCAGATGCTCTGTCTCCTGCAGCCCAACAAATCAAAGCTCTGGTAGAATCAATAGCCAGTGTCCAAGCTCCCGTAGCCACAACAAATACCATCACCACTACCCCAGCCCCAGTAATAGTGCTCCCTTCTACCCCATCAGACCCCTCCATTTTACGTCAGATACAGCCGGTATCACTGCCTACGGCCGGCACTGCTGTCAACCCATCACAGCTGATGGCTATCAGGAGTGGTACAGATAACACGGGTGTTAACCCAGCACAGCTTACGTCAGTCCTGAGTGCAACAAATACAGCACAACCCCAGCAGCTGATACAGGCAGAAGATGGCACGATATATAGTGTAACAAACAGCAGTCAGTCAGTTCTCCTACCCCAGCCCGTTCCTACGGTAGTGTCCAATGCTTCTGTTGTAACGGCTCCACTGAAACCGGCAACACGTCAGATTATCTCACATCCCCTTTCAGCAGAGGAACAGCCAGCTGATGGCAGTTATATTCTCATAGTTAATGCTAGTGGAGAGAAAGAACAGGGTAAAGTTTATGACTTTGGCGGAAACTTACGCGGGGACGTAATCGAAGAAATAACTGAGCCGGACGGCACTACAAAAAGACTTGTCAAGGTTTTACAACTTCCCGGACCTCCAGCGAACACTGAATATAAAGACAAACAAGCACTCCCAGTGATACCATTTGGAGATCAGCTGATGTGTAATTACTGCAACTACACGAGCCCAAAGAAATACCTCCTGTCGCGGCATATGAAGTGTCACTCTGAAGACAGACCACATAAGTGTAATATCTGTTCCCGTGGTTTTAAGTCGCTGGCATCGCTACACAACCATATCAACGTTCATATGGGGGTGAAACCTCATAAATGTAAAAGTTGTGATTCTGAATTCACAACGTCAGGAGAACTAATCAGACATATAAGGTGAGTTGATGACCTGACATGTTAAAGCTTCAGTGTTAGAGTGGACATGGTGCAAACCAACAATATGTAGGCACTTAAAATAGGTGGGGTGTTGCAGCCAGGACGCGTAAAGACTCAAACTGTCATCCAACAATCTATTGAATCTACAGATATGTGTATGTTAGCCATGTTTTGACCAATTCAATGGATAACAAAAAATATAATCAGAAATATCAAAAATACAATTTATTCAAATTAACAAATTTCTGCAGAGCAGTCTTGTTTCGAAATACATGTATAGTGAGAGCTGGCTGCTTTGTTGTTTAAATATTCAATCTGAAAATGAAAAAAAAATGACCATAGAAACCGAAGCGATTACATCCCATGAAGAAAAAAAAACAACATTACATCCCATGAAGAAATTACTCTCTTTTCTAGGTCTAAGCACACACTTGAGAAACCTCACAAATGTTCGGAGTATGAATATGCAAGTACGGAGCTAAGCAAGATGAAGCATCACTTTCTGCTTATACACCTGGCAGCGCCCGGGCCCCCTGAGGTGTGGACTGTGATAATGTGAGGCTGACACATACAAGTCTTGAAATAACCTTGAGAAAATCTTCTCTTTTACAGATACATGGATAAGCACACCTTTGAAAAGCCTCTAAAGTATTATTTGTGTGACTATGCAAGTGTGGAACTGAGCAATATGAAGCATCATATCGGGCTAGGAGGTTATAAAACTTTTTTCATGCTCAACTCAGCTGAGACTAAAATTTATCCTGCTCATTAACAATTGTACGATTGTTGGCATTTTAACATTTATGAGCAGGATAAATTACAAGTTTTTGAGTTTTGAACCTGGATTTTCCACTAATTTTGACTATGTCAACATTTTATGAGCTATTGAAATTTCATGCTCAGCTGAGCTGAGCTTGAAAAAAGTTTTATAACCTCAAGGCGGGCTTGCACACCTGAGAACACCTGTACCAGAGTGTCCATTGTGACTACCAGAACCCCAACACATACAAATGAGCCGCCTCGTGGGAAAACCAACAATGTGGTTTCCGAACAGGTTCGACACAAACCGGCCTGTACAAGCACAGAAGCAGGCTAGAAGCTTGAAATTTTGTAGTTAAGTAGAGGAGGGATTGTACTATCCGTGTAGCGAAAACAAAGACGCTGATCAGCTTCGCGGTTACCGCGAAGCTGATCTGTGCCTTTGTTTTCGCCTATGCAGATTGTTGGTTTTCCCATGGGGCGGCTCAAATCTTGACATAACCTTGAAAAATTGTTCTCTTGCAGATATAAGCACACCTTTGAGAAGCCTCACAAGTGTTCAGAGTGTGACTATGCTAGTGTGGAGCTGAGCAAGATGAAGCGCCATATTCGTTCGCACACTGGGGAACGCCCGTACCAATGCACGCAGTGTGACTATGCAAGCCCTGACACATACAAACTGAAAAGACATATGAGAATTCATACAGGAGAAAAACCTTACGAATGTGACGTCTGTAAGGCACGGTTTACCCAGAGTAACAGTCTTAAGGTAGGTGGACAAGGTTTAGCCAAGGTGAGGGTACATGGTTTACCCAGAGTAATAGGCTTACGGAGGTTGTACACAGTTTATTCAGAGTACTAGTCTTAAAGTTAGTGTACATTGTTTTCCGATCATGTGGGTAAATAGTCTTAACAGTCTTGAGGTGAGTGTATACAGTTTACCAGAGTAACAGTTTTATGGTGAGTTTACGCAGTTTAACAAGAATAACAAGCTTAAGTTGAGTGGGCACGGTTTAACCAGATTAACGGTTTTAAGGTGTTTGTACACGGTTTATCCGCAGTCGCTGTCTTAATGGGAGTGTAAATGGTTTACCCAGAGAAACAGTCTAAAAGTGGGTGTACACTGTCTACCCAGAGTAACCTTATTAAGGTGAGTGTACTATATGATAAATACAGAGTACTTAACAGTACATGGCTAACCCAGGGTAACAGCCTTAAGGTGAGTGTACACTGTTTCACTACACAGATAGTACAATACCTCATCTTTTTAAATGGGAAATTTGATGTTTCTATTTTTCTTCCGTATCTGTAGACTAGAGGCCAGTCCGACCAGATCTGACTCAAACCGGGCTGTACAGTCAAAGTGGCAGGCAAGAAGCTTGAAATTTCGGATTTAAGAAGAAGAGCTAGTGTACTATCCGTGTAGTGAAAACAAAGGCGCTGATCAGCTTCGCAGCTACCGCGAAGCTTGATCTGCGTCTTTGTTTTCGCTTATTCAGATTGTTGATTTTCCAATGCGGTGGATCATTTTACACTAAGCAGTGCAATCCATGCATATAAAAAATGAAATGAAGTGATATTTCACTGATATTAATATTTTCAATAGGGATTGATATCAGCGAATATTTTCACAGTAGATTTTGGATAACTTTTGACGTTTCTATTTGCTAAACATCATTTCATGCTGTTAATTATGAAAGAAAACAAAGTGTTGGTATTTGTTTTCTTAAACAGCAGTCACACATTGATTAGCGTATAACCCAAACGCGCGCCGGGCGTATGAAAAATCTCAACACGCTGATGATTTTGGACGTATAAAAATTAATTTAAACCTTTAACTTGCTTTAGCAGTCACACATTAGCGCGCGACTGAGGCGTGTGCCGGACGTATAAAAAATCTCAAAGTTTTAGAGTATGTTTGTCTTACGTCCCGGACATGCTAAGCACACACTAGGGATGTGCAGCGAACGTTCAACGCGCGTCCCACACACGCTTGGGGCACGCTACTGAAGCAATATCTCATAAAATGGAAACGCGCATGTAGCATACACTGGCGTGCCTGGGACGTGCGCCAAACGCGCTCGAAGCGTATTCAGCACGCCTGTAAAGCGCATGGAACTTATTAGAAACGTATAAGTCACACGCCCGGAACACGCCGAGCTTCTAGAAAATTTTTAAGCATGTTTAAAAATTTTTTGATCCCAAATGCGCAACGATTTTTAGCGACATCCAGCGACGCGCGCCGGACGTACACCAAGCGTACACAACGTACTCGTAACACATTTTAAACGTGTCTCCGACGTGTGTCTGGCGTATGTGAAATTTTGCAGTTTTTTCAACACGCCCGGCGCGCGTTTCACTTATACGCTAATGTGTGACTGCTGTTTTAGTTAGAACATAAGATATCAAATTTATTTGTGTTTTCAAATATTTTTTGTTGTGGAATTTTCACCGCCTGCCTCTTCATTGGGAAAATATCCATGTATTGTATAAAATGAAAAGAAAATTAAATTTACTTTAATTTCCTTAAATACCAAACATATTTCATCCTGTGTGTTGAAAACATCAAAATCCTGATGTTTTAAACACACAAAATGAAGTATATTTGGAATTCACTTCAAAAAAGTAAATATATATCCTCTCTGCATTTTCCAGGCCCACAAGTTGATTCACTCCGGCAACAAGCCAGTTTTCCAGTGTGAGTTCTGCCCCACAACCTGTGGACGTAAAACAGACCTCAAAATCCACATCCAAAAACTCCACTCGGCTGACACGGCACAGAAATGCAAGAGATGTGGAGACGACTTCCCGGATCGGTGGCAATACAAAGTTCACATGAAGACACACGAGGGTGACAAATGTTTCACCTGTCATCAGTGTGACTTCTCCACTGTGTCTGTACGGCAGTTTGACATGCATAATCACATCATGCATAGCGGAGTCCAGCCGTACAAATGTGAGGAATGCAAAATGGCGTATAAATCAAAACGCCAGTTGACCTGTCATAGAAGACAGTATCACATCAATGAGTTGACGTCCGAGGAGTTGTCGGAAATGCAGAATGCTGGAGATGATGATGAGGAGGAAGATGAAGAGGAGTGTGCCGGATGTCTAAAATTGTATGAGAAATATCGACACCATGGAGGCGGTGATGCGGCATCAGGGGCGCAGGGGAGAGAGGAAGAGGAGGGTGAAGGTCGGTTGTTGTGTTCATAAAAGGCTAGGATTTTGAAACAGGCACTTTTGGTGAACATAATTATACCAAAACTTAAGTATCTATCAGGCTTTTGGACAATTTTATATGCTTTAAGTTTGTGTGATAGATATCAAGGGTTTTTAATCATTTCAGTTTGCTACAAGATCCTATGGTTATGAGCATGTTTATATGAAAATTTCTGTTGACAAAAATGCAGTTAAGTTGCACAAGGAACAATATAAGCAATTAAATTGGGCATTTTGGACATTAAACTGAGCCTGTGCGTGAGAAAACCAACAATTTGGGTCCTGACCAGGTCCAACACAAACGGGGCTGTACAGTCACAGAAGCTGGTTAGCGGCTGGAAATTTTGGATTTAGACAATACAGGAATTGTACTAGCAGTGTAGTGAAAACAAAGGCGCTGATCAGCTTCGCAGTTACTGGGAAGTGTGTCTGAACATTACGAAAACTTGTCCATGCAATATGTAGAGATTTTCATACAAAACAAACTTTGTGGGTAGATGTTAGAACGGCCTCTATGTTTTAGATCAAAACAAGAAAATTAGATATACCCCTGCAAACCCCAGCTTTTCTATATAAAAGTGGGGTTTAAGAGGGCATATATTACACAGACATTTGAGCCACCTCACGAGAAAACCAACAATATGCATAGGCGAAAACGCAGATCAGCTTCACGGTTATTTCAAAGCTGATCAGCGCCTTTGTTTTCGCTACTCGGAAAGTACAATTCCTCTTCTTAAATCTGAAATTTCAAGCTTCTAGCTCTTTTCTGTGCTTGTACAGGCCGGTTTGTGTCAGACCTGTTCGGAAACCACGTTGGTTTTCCCACGAGGCGGCTCATTTTATCCTGATGGTAGTGATTTAATTTCACTGACTGAAGAACTGCGCTGTGAAAGAATAATGTGCAGTATGTCAAAATTGACATTTTTTGCAGTGATATATTAACATTACAGAGTTAGAGCACACCTGTGGAACAGCCATCAAACCTGTGAGCTCCTACACGGCAGATCAACTGATCGAGAATGGCCTACTGGCGGACATGAAGGACGGCAAGCTGGGTACGTCGCCAAAGGTCGTTGTTGTCCATCCTGATGGCAGAATAGAAGAGGTCACGGCTAAGCTTCAGAGTTTGAGTCAAGCTAACTCGAAACCTGTGGATGATTTTCTGGTCTCCCTGGGTGTCACTGGAGATACTCACTTAGGTGTGTATTTGGCATAGATTCATATTTAAAGTAACAGCAAAAAATATATGAGCCGCGTCATGAGGAAATCATCAATTCGCTTATGCAAAAACCAAGGCACAGATCAGCTTTGCAGTAAATGCGAAGATGATCAGCGACTTTGTTTCCACTACACGGATAGTACAACTCCTCTACTTTCTAAATCCAAAATTTCCAGCCTCTAGCAATCTTCAGTGCTTGTACAGCAGGGTTTGTGTTGGACCTGTTGGGAAACCACATTGTTGGTTTTCTCATGGGGTGGCTCATATTTATAGTATAACACTGAATGAAGAGCAAGTTGGCCAGGGCCCAGGTTATAAAACTTTTTTCATGCTAAACTCAGCTGAGCATGAAATTTCAACTGCTCATAGATATTGAAATAGTCAAAATTAGGGGAAAATTTAGGTTCAAAACTAAAAAACTAGTAATTTATCCTGCTCATAAATGTTAAAATGCCAACAACAATTGTTGGCATTTTAACATTTATGAGCAGGATGACTCAGCTGAGCATGAAAAAAAGATTTATAATCTCGGGGCCAGCTCTTTACCAGATAGGTGGCGATCTGGCTAGCAAAGATGGCCTGCTCAATAGAAAGTAGGCAGATTAATCTGTCAACCAGATAAATCATGGCAGAGCCACCTTTGTACAGTCAGGAAATTCATTGCAGGGCTTAAATCAATTTTATGGGATCTGAAGGCGATAAAATCTTTTGATGGCGATAAAATCTTATTTTAAATGTCATAGTGATAAAACAAATCTTACACTTATGGTCATTTCATATGAAATTTATTAAACCTGCCAAATGCTTGTTTAATAAATTTCATATGAAATGACCATGAGTGTAATATTTGCTATATGGCCATGATCTGTTCTTGAAGGTTTATTATGTTTAGCAAGTAAGGAAACATTACGAAAACTTTACCCTGCAATAAACAGATATTTTTTTAGCTTTAAAAATTGAAAATTTTCAGCTGAAAAATTTTGATATTTTTCTTATTTTTGCTCAAAACATAGATTGTTGGTACACCCACAATCTACGTTTTGGAGCAAAAATAAGAAAAATAGGTAAACCCCTGCATACCCCAGTTTTGCTATATAACAGTGGGGTTCAAGGGGGTATACATTACACGGACATGTTTTCATGATAAATAACTGCTGATTTGTTTCCTGTTGTAGATTCAGTTACCCACATTATATCCAGTGCTACAGAAGAAGATTTGTCTAATCCCCCTCCATCTTGTGCAATAACTGGTGATACTGCCTCTGAACAATCAGATCACCAGTCTAACGTTGTGGCAAACCAGTCCACAAATTCTAGTCTGATAAAATTTGAAACTGTGGACCAGTCAGAAAGTGGTCTCAAGTTAGAAGACCAGTCTGGAGTGGAAGGCAACCAGTCTGCTGAGACTGAGCCTGAGTTTCTGGTTCATGCTGTGGATAATGGAACTAATCAGCTTATTATAAATTTTGATCTGGTAGGTATGTTTGAGATGCATGATGCTTCTTCGAAGTTTTATCAGGGAGAACTTTAAATTTGCTACGCATCTATTTTGCATTATACGTGGTCTGTTAAGTCTCATTGTCTACAATAATTAGACTTTAAACAGACAAACAGCATTAGAGCCGCGACGCAAGAAAACTGGTCTTCGGGGTTTCCGACCAGGTCCGACACAAACCGGCCTGTACAAGCTCAGAAAAGAGCTAGAAGCTTGAAATTTCGGATTTAAGTAGAAGAGGAATTGTACTATCCGAGTAGCGAAAACAAAGGCGCTGATCAGCTTGGCGGTTACCGCGAAGCTGATCTGCGCCTTTGTTTTCGCATAGGCAAAAATCCGGTTTTCTCACGATGCGGCTCATTATATAAATGGAGACAGAAGTAAATATGTATACTCTAGTATATAAACCATCTTGAACAATTCAAACATCAAAAATAAAGTGCCGCTCTGGCCACATGTGAGACAAGCCAAGTTCTGCTTGCGGACGTGCCAGGTGATTTTTCTCGGGGTTCTCCCGTTTTCGCCCCACCTACTGATTGGCCCGTCTCATATTAGAATGGGACGTTAGACTGAAGCAAAAAAAAATAAAAATGGATAAAAATCATGTGAAAATAATTATTACAGTTTACACTTTACAGAAATCAATATCTTGGAAGCTTGGCCGGCAAATCATGCACTTTGCTCAGTATGACCTGAAATGTGTTTAAGGGCCATAATATAAAAATTCCATCCTTTTTCCAGAAAGAGGCAAGTACCCAGGCCACTATTGACCCAGAGGACCCAGCTGACAAGGTCACAGTGACCCAGGCACAGCCTCAACTTGTGACTGAAACACAAGTTACTAACAAAGGTATGTCATTTACAAACAAACATGTATCTATTTAAAGCTTTATTTATTTATTACATGCAGTGATTGCCTAAGATGAACTACAAAATGCTTTGCTTGTTCTAATTAGCGCACTGTGGTCTAAATATGTAAAAAACAAACTTTAACGTTACGTTAAGGTAACAAAATATCATTATATTAAGAGCACACTATGAATGAAAACAACAAATAAACCGCTTAAATAACCATGTCTAAAATATCAATGACAATGTCATTTAAGTGTTTGTATCGTTGCAAAGTAGTGTTTGATCATTTAAGGTGAAGCTTTATTGTGGCTGATATGGCATTTATGATTAAAACTGTGTAAGGCACATGTTTTTTGAAAACCACCAACGTGTGCGCTTATTTGAGCATGTGCGCTAATTAAAACAAATACAATATTACAGATGAGGAGCAAAATGACTTAGTGTTTTATTGTGGTTTTATGTCCAAGTCAACAGTCATGATCATGGCACAGAGGACCAGTAGTAAGAGAAGTTAATTAATGTGTCTTGCTCAAGTACAGTACCAATTGGGTTAAGCCTCTTATCTCTGGATCTGAAGTCAGATGCTCAACCACTAGGTCACAGCACTACCTCTACTAACTTGTCCTTGAAGAAAGGACTCCCAATCAAGTGTGTCAAATGGTTTGAACTCCAGTGGAGCCTGTTTGTGCCATTGAGCATATCACATTAACTCGTAGTACTGGTTAACTCATATAAGCCTGGCGTCCCTTTTGTGGGACATAGCCGAACAGTATAGCCCCAGATGTGACACTGTTTACACAGTGACATTTCATGGAAAATGCGATAAAAAATAAAAATCACACCTAACACCCCTAAAATGAAAGTGGACTCATCCAATTGATAATGATGGGAGAATCCATTCGTCAAATGCAGGTTAATCATTATCTCTGGCTCATAGTACTGATTAATACCTAGGAGGTGGTGGCTCCATCCTGACATGAATGATAAATTGTTGACTAGGACTTTTTACACAAAGTTAATCGGAATTTAATTAGTGCAAAATGCCTGATCCCTGTAGTGGTTGAGAGCAAAGTCTGTCTTAGCTATCAATCTGCTTGAAGTACTACCGGTATTCATAAAACTAACTCAACGAGCTGTTTTTCTTCTTTGACATACTTTTACACCATTTTTGTTATCAAAATTACTCTATTATAGACATTGAATCTGATCTCCAACCAGACCAGCATACAATTATATTGGCTAGAAGGGATGACTCTATGGTAGACTCGCAACAAGAACACCCAGATAGGCCCACTATTGTTATGTCCAGTGACAGTGGTCAAAATGTGAAGCCAGCCTATGTATCCTTACTACAGAAACAGAACATAAGGTATAGAACATCTTTGGGTTTATTTATTATATGAGCCGCCTCGTGGGAAAACCAACAATGTGGTTTCTGAACAGGTCTGATACAAACCGGCCTGTACAAGCACAGAAAAGAGCTAGAAGCTTGAAATTTCGGATTTAAGTAGAAGAGGAATTGTATTGTCCGAGTAGCGAAAACAAAGGCGCTGATCAGCTTCGCGGTTACCGCGAAGCTAATCTGCGTCTTTGTTTTCGCCTATGCAGATTGTTGGTTTTCCCATGAGGCGGCTCAATTTTATATGTTCAGCAAAATTTCATTATTGGGATCAACATGATTTTCCATTCATTATTTTTTGCTACGTCCTGAGGGGAGTGTTGAAAACTGAGGGCGTAGCCCGAGGTTTTCAGCAATCCCTGAGGGACCTGGCAAACGTTAATGCATGACAAAGTCATTTCTGGTCACTATTATTGCATAAATTCTACACAAGAGAAAGAAATGAAGTTGCACTATATTTAACAGCCTCATCACATTTTCATAAGCTTAAAAGCTTTCATTTTTATGCTCTTTCCAGGCGGACTATAGTTTCTCTTTATTAGGAAGTGCTTTGTGTGGTGCCCCGTAACGAGCATAAGTGAAAGCTGTGTATTTAATAACAGCATGTGCACGCATGAATTGCAATAATGATACATGGCTTTCTCCTCATCAATAAATGGCTTAATATTGTGTGACACAGGTATTTATGCAATAATGTATTTTAGATAAGGATTTGTGGACAGTCTTGAACAATACTGTCTCAGATTTCATACCAGTTACCTGTAGTTGTTGAAAAGCCCAGTTGACATAACAATTGGTATCGAAATCCCAGGTATAAAGTCCTAATTCAGACTAAATGTTTAATCCAATGGCAAGAAATTTCTGATTTCTTGAAAGCTTTGATCGAATTTTAGCTGTAAATGGTAGCTCAAAAAGCCAGAAAAAAAACACATCTTTAGATAATCTGTCTATTCCAGAAAAAAAAAACTTTCAGGGTGTTCTTTTTTCTTCCACTTTCAGCCAAACAACAAATGAAGACACAGAACATGCAAAAAGGATCAAGCTGTCAGAAAATAGCTGATATGTGTCAGTAATAGAATGGAACAATAACAAAATGGAACCATGTCAAGGATACATAATTACTATTTACTTCAGTTTGTCATGAAATATGAGCCACAATTCTAAGGTTCAATGGAACCATTTCAAGGATACATAATAACTATTTACTTCAGTTTGTCATGAAATATGAGCCACAATTCTAAGGTTCAATGGAACCATTTCAAGGATACATAATAACTATTTACTTCAGTTTGTCATGAAATATGAGCCACAATTCTAAGGTTCAATGGAACCATTTCAAGGATACATAATTACTATTTACTTCAGTTTGTCATGAAATATGAGCCACAATTCTAAGGTTCAAGCAGATATGTGCAATAATAGTTAAAACCAGAATTTTCAGCCACAGAATATAACAGGAGGCTTAAAATTGCTGTTATCCTATCTATGTGTTGAAAACCACATAGACAGTAATCAACTGTCTTTGATGTTTCTGGTTTTCTAATGACATAATATGAGTCATGAGAAAAAAAAGGTACATATACAAAATGTACAAGCAGGCAATGATCAGGGAAAGGTGCAATCAACACTCTGCATATTCGAAAACAAAGAGTCAGGTCAGCTTTGCAGTAACTGAGAAGCTTATCAGCACCTATGTTTTTGCAACACAGATAGTAAAAGTTCACATCTTCTTAAATGCAAACTTTCAAGCTTCTAGTCTGCTTCTGTGGCTATACAGGCTGGTTTCTGTTGGACCTTTTTAAAACACAAATTGTTAGTTTTCTGATGATGAGGCTCATATACTATGTGATGTTCTCTGTGATTTTGGGTCTTGTGGTGTTGATGTCACAAAATGTATTATGAATGAAAGTTACATCATAAATACATGACTAATTTATTGGATTATTGGGCACTCTCACCAGTTTTAAACTAATAACTTGTCAACCCTCTTGCAAGAGCTATAACAAACTTTTTCCACAGCTCAGTTTTTTTTATCAACTAAAGGGCACAATATGAACCAGAGGACCAATGGTCCTGTAAACGCTCACCTGAGTCTGCTGTATATACCAATAAACATGTTTGAATAATATGGTATTTAACCCCAGTGCAGGGGCAGATGAAGCCCTTGGACCGTTTTCTTTTTTCAGAATAATCAATATTCTGTCCATTTGCCAATTTCATGCTGGCTTTTCCCTTCAAATGACATTTTAACAGTTTTCCCCATTCAAATGCATGGGCAACCCATGTTGACCTTGCCATAAACTTGGTCAAGGTCATCACAGGGTCATGATTTATATATACATATACTTTAGCCATGGATGCTTCACGCCAAGTTTCATTGAAATCAATCTATTGGTTTCAGAGAAGAAGATATTTGAAGGGTTTTTACCATATATGGGTATGGCAGCCATCTTGGTCATGTGACCTAGATTATTAATAAATACATTGGTTCCCCCATCCTATAGATGCCTCACATAAAATTTGGCTTCAATTGGCCAAGTGGTTTCAGAGGAGAAGATGTTTGAATATTATGGTAATATACATGTATATTGCCCAAGGGTGTGGGCATATGAGCCCTTAGGTCCAATTTTTTTTTCAGAATCATTAATATTTAGTCCTACTACCCATTTCCTGCAAGATTTTCACCTCAAATGCCTTTTTAAAAGTTTTCCCCATTCCAATGCATTGGCAACCTATGTTGACCTTGTCGTAAAATAGGTCAAGGTCACCACAGGGTCATGATTTATATATACATTGTAGTACTTCAGCCATTGGTGCTTCATGCCAAGTTTCTTTGAAATCGGTCCAGCAGATTCGGAGAAGAAGATTTTTGAAGGGTTTTTACCATATATGGGCATGGCAGCCATCTTGGTCATGTTTTCAACTCAACTCAACTTTATTTGCAAATCATATAACATTTGACAATGGATACATGAAATGCGCCCATAAAAGGCAGTGAATAACATGTGAACTAGATAATTTATATATACATTAATTCCCCCATTCCATAGATGCTTCACATAAAATTTGGCTTTGATTCACCAAGCGGTTTCAGAGGAGAAGATGTTTGAATATTATGGTAATATACATGTATATTGCCCCGGGGTGGGGGCTGATGGGTCCAATTTTTTTCAGAATCATTAATATTCAGTCCTATTGCCCATTTCCTGCAAGACTTTCACTCTAAATGACATTTTAAAAGTTTTCCCCATTCAAATGCATTAGCGACCTATGTTGACCTTGCCGTAAAAAAGGTCAAGGTCATCACAGGGTCATGATTTATATATACATTGTAGTACTTGAGCCATCGATGCTTCATGCCAAGCTTCTTTGAAATCGATCCACCGGTTCTGGAGAAGAAGATTTTTCAAGGGTTTTTACCATATATGGGCACTGGGTCCATCTTGGTCATGTGACCTGGATTATTTATATAGACATTGATTACCCCTTCCTATTGATGCTTTACATAAAATTTGGCTGTGATTGGCCAAGCAGTTTCAGAGGAGATGATGTTTGAATATTATGGTAATATACATGTATATTGCCCCTGGGTAGGGGCATATGAGCCCCTGGGGTCCAATTTTTTTCAGAATCATTAATATTCAGTCCTACTGCCCATTTCCTGCAAGACTTTCACTTTAAATGACATTTCAAAAGTTTTCCCCATTCAAATGCATTGGCGACCTATGTTGACCTTGCTGTAAAATAGGTCAAGGTCATCACAGGGTCATGATTTATATACACATTGTAGTGCTTGGGCCAGCGATGCTTCATGCCAAGTTTCGTTGAAATCAGTCCACCGGTTCTGGAGAAGATTTTTGAAGGGTTTTTACCATATATGGGCATTGCGGCCATCTTGGTCATGTGACCTGGATTTCTTATATACACATTGGTTCCCCCTTCCTATAGATGCTTCATATAAAATTTGGCTTTGGTTGGCCAAGCGGTTTCAGAGAAGAAGATCTTTGAAATTGTGGACGGACGGACGACGGACGGACGACGCCGGATCATGGCCATCCTATAAGCTCACCTTGTGAGCCTAACTGCTCAGGTGAGCTAAAAATTAGGATGGTGCATGCTTTGTCTACTGTAGTCTGTTGCATTTACAGATTGTATTTGTGTCATTCACATCAAAAAATAAATTCTTAAGAATATCATACTTCTTACTCCACAAGACCGGAAATCCCAGATACTGTAACAAATGTTATATGTACTCATTACATGTACTGCAAATGAATACCTAAATATTGTCTATTCATGTAGGTATAGACATAAGGTATTTACCCAGCATATTTATAACAATATAAATAAAATCAACACCTTATGTGTTGTTCTGAATTAATTTTCAAGCATGTTCAACTGATTAATAAACCTGCTTTTTAAGAAGGAAAGGAATTCAACTTGTACACTAGTTTTCATTGTTAACTGTTTCAAATTGCTTACTGTATTTTATCATATGACGTCGCTGTTTTCCAGTGGATAACGTCATGTCATAAAAATGAACCTCAACGCGACAAAATGTACCTTCGGACATTCTGACATTACTAGTAGAAAGCAGCAAAATGTGGAAAAATGATGAACTATATGTTTTAGAAACAACACTGCATTTGTAATCTTAGAACAATGGGCTACCAAATGAATGAGTTTTAAAACATATTATTTTTCAATATTTGGAGTTATCTGCCCTTGTTTTAGCCCATAATACACATTATTTTTAATTATATATCGTTAAACGGTAACCATAGCAATCGCATCATCATAAAAATAGACAAAATAATTACGGCAGATTGCCTGTAAGGATAGTATGCTTCTATCTTAACAATAGGTTCTGGCCAGTGCATAAACACTTTTAAGCAAATGCATTGAGTTTTGTAAGCTCTACTAGCATGCAGAAATGCATTACGCAATTATGACGTCATTTTTCAGGACAATGGCGTCTGTAGGGTTCATATAGTAAATTGGTCATAACTCACAAAATAACTTAAATAATCTGGTCAAATAAAGACTAATAGACTCTTGAAACATTAAACATTCAAAGTAACTTTGTTTTTCTTATGCTCAAAAAATTGTGCGAAGGTACATTTTCTCACGTTGTGGCCCAAATCGTATGACCACACGTGTATTAACACTTTTGCGGGAATGCATAACGTCATTGATGACGTCCGAAACAACAATGTAAATTTTCATTGAAAGTATGTCCACTTAAAAGATGATGAAATCCTATTTGAAAAAGTCATTTGATAAAACAAATCTAACACTCGTGGTAAATTCATATGAAATTTATTAAATTCACCAAAGGCTCGTTTAATAAATTTCATATGAAATGACCACTCTTGTAAGACCCTCTATATATTAACTCTAGCAGCAGTTTCCATACCCCTGATGTGGTGTGGTGTGCACTGTCCTTGAAATAGATCATCCAACGGCAATCAGTTAATGCAGGTTGAACAAACCCTGTTACTAGCTAAACAATGGGATAAGTACCTTGGCTAGTATGCTGTAGTTGCACCTGAAAAAAAAAGAAATTGAACATTTCTCATATGAACACATTTGGAAGGATACAGAATGTTAAGAAAGTTCAAAGACATTGCAATATTACTTACAAGTTCAAACTTCAAAGTAAATTTTCAGGCAACACGATCTTGCTTGACAGTAGGATTTCTAATTCACAGAGACAATGGTTGTTTCATTTTGTAAGAGATGTTGAGCAAAGGGTTGCATGCTAAGCACGCATATGATAAACCCTCAACATTAATCAGAGGCCATGAAATTAGTTTCATTGATAAGTAGGTCATCAAAGAAAGAGTGGGACTTTTAGAATTATTTCTCTGTAGATATGTTTGACATATTGAAAAAAATATTTATTACATTGCTCAATATAACATTCTGTGTTTTTTATTAGTGACTCTTTGCCTTGTAGCAGACATAATTGGAATGCTGTTTTCAATAAAGTAGGCCTTCAGCTTACTGACATGTCCCTTGGGGTCTGTGTTTGATTCATATTGTGAATGCCGCCTTTGGAGCATCTTGACAGAACTAAAAAAAAGTAATCTTTGGAGTGGCTAATAGAGATGTATTGAATTCTAGAAGTCTATATTACTATACTGATCCATTACCTGTAGCCTGTAAATCTTGTTTTGTCAGAGTCTCGTGGTTCGATTTCTAACCATATCATCCAAGGATTAATGGTTAAATCCTCATCTATCAGGGCTAGTGTGCAGATGACTGCATCCTCTGGGTTCCAGCTTTTATCGTGTGTCTTTCTTTTACTGATAATTTCATATTGCTCTTTTGTAAAATGATCGACAAATCCGTCAACTGTCAAGTCTATTAACAACTGTGTTGTACTTAGTGCTGTCTGTACATTTAATACTTCACTTTCAGCCAGTGCATCCTTTTCCACATCTAAGCAACATGTCATAGCGGATTCCCATTTTTCAAAGTCTTCTTTGGTAAGACATTTTATTGTTCCTTCTTCAATTTCTCTTTCAGCAATTGCCCATTTTCTAACATATTTTAATCCATGAAGAATCAAGTTCGAATTTCGGAATGGCTGGTTTCCATATTTTGTTGCAGCAAACAATTCACAACTAATTTGTGTAGCACCCTTGTCTGATCTTATGCGTTTCAGCACATGATGAACAGTTGGTTGATCTGGATTATGTTTAACTAAGGGCTGGAACAAAACAGAAGCGTGTACGTTTTGATCGCTACCAATTCTAACTGCGCAATAGCAGGTGACTGTTGACGGAATTAAACCACTGGCTATTAGTGAGTTCGCAATGCAAGGACTTTTTTGCTTAAATGACATCCCTAGAGCCACTTGCATTAAATACTTTTCATCGGTTGCGAGCTCGCCGTGATCTTTGAATTCCCCATTAAGAAGCTCAAAAAAGTCAGTGTCTAAATTTTCATTTATGACTGCCCAGTAAAGACATGTCAGGTTAAACGGAATTTTGTTAGTTCTGAGGAACATGTATAGATCTTTATTGTTATGACAGCACACACTAGATAGTAACTGAGCTTTAACTCTACACTTCCAGCAAGAATGATCTGCTCTTAAAATATGGTTGCACTCTGTGTAAGACATAATTGTTTTTATGAATGTCTCGTCGTTCAACCACTTATTGTTGGATTGTTTTGTGTCACCAGGAATAAGACAGTGACGGTAGAAAAACAATTGCAAGAAATTTACGCATTTTCTCATATCTCTTTGAATAAGGTCAAGCAGCTCTCCTCTGCACTCTGGGTGTTCAAACAGCTGATGATTTAATAGTTTCTCGGTTGCATTTAGATGATTTGCACTTAGTATACGTTCTTCTGTCATAATGCGGTTCATTATTTCAGTAAGTTCGTAGCTGCACCTTTCAACAAAAGGTCTGAAATCTGCCTCACAGACAGTTATGCCGTCTCCATTATTTTGACCTTCTAGAAACAAACACTGAAACAGATAATCCAAAGTACAATGCTTTAAAACTTCATCTGGATATTCTTCATAATGTATTTGAGCCACTGCCTCATATATTGTATCATGAAAAAATGACACTTCATTATCAATAGTTTTTATGTAAGATCTATTCAAACTCATTATTTTCATCTTTGTATCTCTTACTATCACCGATGTTGGTTTTTCAACACCACGAAGTTTTGCAACATGCACTAAGAGATCCCTTGCGTTTTGACTCATTCTTGTTATATCCAAATCTGCCAACTGCATTCTGTTACCATTGTAAAACACAAACAATAAAGCAATGAAACTTTGGTCATCTAATGTTTTAATATTTTGTTCTAGAAAGTACTTTAATGGCTTTTTGAAATAGTCTGTTTTCTTAGAAAACATTAATTCATCACAAGCAAATTGTTGAGCACAAAGTGGAAACCCTACCACTTCCTGAGCAATACATTCATCCACATTAACTTCATCAATATTTCTCTCGTAAACCTGAAGCTGTTGAATCAACATTTCTCTTTTTTCATCGAGTGATAAATTGGCAGAGCTTAGCTCTGTTTTCCTTGCAAAAATATCAAGGCCATCCAATCTTCTTTTGTACTCTTCATAAATGTGCTTTCTTGAACACATAATGAGTCTGATCTTATGAGTACCGACGAAACTTTGTAGAGTTGGAAACTCTGTTTCCCATGCTGAAAATCTGTTCGAATCTGGGTTGTGTTTCCCAAACACGTCATCTATAAGAATCAAATCAGTATCAGCTGTTTTAACTAGATCTATGTCCGCTGGTTTACTTAACAAAACACATCTTTCTACCATGACAGTGTTGTTTTCTATCAAATGCCTAACTATTCGAAATGCAGAAAACGTTTTTCCTTCACCTGGATTTCCATACAAAAAGACAGAACACCCCTTTTCTAGATATTCTATGGCTTCTTTCATTGAACGTGTGGGTCTGGTGTCCAGTCTGTTATTATACTCGTAGTTGCATTGAAACTTTTCTGAAAAACAAAACCACTGACAAGCTGTAGGCATATTGTCTATGATAAGAAGTAGGAAAGGGATACTGCTTATCAATCGACTTGAGTACCTCCAGTCTTTTAAAACTAGAGACCAATTTAATACACAATACTTCAGATGTTGTTGTTTTTGTTTTCTGTGAAAACTTAGGCCTATATGACATTTTGAGTGTATTTGCCTTCCCAGGTGTTGGGTAGCTGAGTTTAAAGAAAGAGCTGATCAATCATCTGACCTTTAGTTCGGACTATGAACTGTCAGTTTGTTATCTTAATTGTCGATAGTTTATATAGTTTGGATCCAATAGCAATGTTTAGCAGAAGATGAGGGTGAGGTTAGGCGCCTGTAAAATCGATGTATGCCTCTCCAATAATTTTATATTACTGATCGTTCAAAGGCCCTGTCCTGTTGTAACTCTATTTATTTTGTTTTGGAGTCGAATTTTTGTGCTGTTTGAAACTTATGTACGTTTTCATATTTTTATTTAAGTTTGGGTAACTTAGTGGCCGCCTATTGGGAAATAGCTGCTCACTCGGCTTACGATATGTTTTAAGTTCCTAATTGTCAATTTAGTTTTTCCCACCGCCCTTTTTGGAGTGGGAATTTTCTTTGTGATGGTGCCTTTTCCTGATCATTACCTGCTTTACCTTTTGACAGTACCTGCCTTGGCTTAGTAATAAGTATACTTAAAATTGCTTTCTTAAAATTATAGCAACATATTTTATAATGTGATGAGTTACCTTTTAAGCTGTCAGTAGTCCCACATTCCACTGATTTCGCTATAGAAGCGGTAGAAACTGAAATCAGAAAACCATTATGATTTCCTGGAAATGTGTTCCTTTATGACTTTCATCGCTACTAATTTGATGTTTAAAGATCTACAAATTCGTATAACAGTGAAAGGTCTGTACAAATCCTGTCTGTCAACATATTACAGCGTCTATCAGCTGTTTGTGTTTACGGTATCCTCATGGTAGTTATAGTACATGTAGGTCACTTAGGTCAGCCGCTAATTCGGCTAACATGCCAGTGCTCCAGGTAGGATTTGAAAAGGGCAGGGCGGACTTATGCTGAAAAGGGCACTTTCAGCGTGCAACAGTTAGCAAAAAGGGCACTTTAAGAACCGGTCACTGACCATGGCACTTCTTTGAAATAGCTGAAATTCCAAAAGCTTATCATCACTTAATTAGTTGAACTGTAAATAACTTATTTTGTACTCCAAATATTCTTTACTATGAAAATGCTTTTTTTTTTCCCTTCTTTGTGTGCTGCAGGTAGCAGGGTGTACCTTTTCTTGACTATTGGACATTTGAAGGGAAATAAACTAGAAACCTTATGGTAACCATTATCTTTAAACTGTCTGATGATAATCATGGCCTTCCAAGAAGCCTGTCTACACAAACTTTTTTTTTTCTTTTTCATAAATGAATTCTCTAGTTTAACCTTGTATATTTAATTCACACTTCACTGGAAGTGGTGTCCCTGAGCCAATTATAATCAAAGATGTGTCAAAATTATTTTGACACATTATTGACAACAAACAAAGGATTTAGGAAGTCAACCATGCAGTGATTACACTGTAACTAGAGCTGCACTTTTATTTACTCCAGCCTCAAACTTAAAAACTCTGTAACTTTCTTATTTTTTGTCCAATTTTTATGATCTTTTTACCAAAATAAAGGGCAGGGTGCAAACTTTAGGAAGAAGGGCATAACAGAGCGCTGAAAAAGGGCAACAGGGCGATGCGCCCTGCTAAATTGTTCTAGCTGAAGCACTGCATGCCCTACCTACTTAAAAATGTAACCATTTAGTTCTACAATAAAAATTAAAACTAAGATCCAACACATTAATGAGAAAGGGGATGGGCCATACCGCGGTTTCGACTATTAAAGTCTCGTCAGTGACCCTTTAGATTTGGCAACATGGAGCCAAAGAGAATTTCTAGAATTATTACAAATATCACTATATCTATCTAAACGTATTAAAATCTGTTTAAAACTGGTGTATATCATTTCACTTTTTGTAAGGCGTCTGTCAAAGTACATTGCTTGACAGTTTGTTCTTATCTATTCAGTATAGTTTACCAGCGAAATAGATAACGATGCGTACTGCGTATGTACGCACGATTTTTCGCTCTGTACGCATAGAAAATTCGGACCTGTGCGTACCATGTACGCAGTAAAAATCAGCGGTACGCAGACAGTTTTCGGTTTTATGCGTACTCAGAAAAAACAAACTTTAAAATTATCACAAAATGACAATTTTTCAACTAGCTTTGTCTGGTTGCTCTGTCAACAATGGAGAAGTAGTTACAATATTACTGTAGCTTTTGCTAGTTCCTTTAATATTAACATATCATGCGATATAGTATGTATTTTCACGTGCTCCATGTTCAGTTCCTCTGCCAGACAAATCTTTTACCAAAGATTTATTCATGAAGTTTAGTGTGTCACTTTTATTTATTGAATAGGCATTTTGCATCGATTTCTGGTCATTGTTTTTAAAAAACTTGATGTATTCCATGTTCTACAGCCAGCCCTGTTTGTCATGTTTTCCTACTTTTTTCTCTCTTATTATCTTTGCAGGGGACAAATGTATGGTTTAACATGCCTAAATATTAGAATAACATGTAATTACAGAATTGTTAACCAATTTACTTGAATTTTCATTACTTGAATAAATTGACTTACCCATACGTGTACACATATCTATAAGTTCAATTGATTCTAATGAGAGGTTAGAATAAGAATCCTCAGAAAACGTGTACACAGTTGTATTGTCGGTACGCAGTGTGCATTTATTTTGATGCGTACAGTACGCATTGTGAAAAATAATTATCTACATCACTGGTTTACTTTGTTTTGTATGCATTAGTTGTCATGAAAACGTGTATCATTCTGCTAGTGCCGTGCTACTAAACCAAATATACAATTTGAGCCTGTGCGTGAGAAAACCAACAATTTGGGTTTCTGACAGGTCCGACACAAACCAGCCTGTACAGTCAAAGAAGATAGATAGAAGCTTGAAATTTCGGATTTAAGAAGAAGAGAGATTGTACTATCTGTGTAGTGAAAACAAAGGCGCTGATCAGCTTCGCGGTTACCGCGAAGCTGATCTGCGTCTTTGTTTTCGCATATGCAAATTGTTGGTTTTCTTGTGCAGCGGCTCATTTTAAACATTTCATTCCACATCTTGAATAAGGTGTACCTACCTTGTATCTGTTGCACAGTCATTTCTAACTTAGTGACTTTCTCTTCAAGCTGCTCATTAGATTCACACCATTTAAACAAGATCTCGTGAATCTCGCTACAATTAGCTGTAGTCTCCTTTATCTCATTCACCAATGTTTCAATATCAGTCTTTAACCCAGGTGATCCCATTTCAGTTGCTATATCAAGAAGAATAGATGTGATTGTTCTCCACCTACGATTAAACACGTTCTCGTCTAACTTTGCTTCCTTGAGAACTTCAGAATGCATCAAATTATCTCTCTCGTCTTTAATATTTTTCACCAAATCTATTTCTGTTCCAGTCATGTTGTCTTTAAACAAGCCTGTCAGAAGCTTTCCCAGTAAAGTTATGTCCATCTTATCAATTTCTCGAGCAACCACCAGATTTCGTTGGTTTTCAAAGAATTTCAGGTTGAGAACGGCCATTTGATTCCGGTAAACATAATCAGAAAAGCTTAGCGGTGCACTGTATTTCTCCAGTAGCTGCCGCAGTACTAGTGCCCCGCCTCCAGACAACAGTCTTATTATCTTGTTGAAATTTTCACGTTCCGACATGTTTGTCTTTGAAAAGAATTCAACCTTCACAATCACATTTTAGATCTTCTTTGTTTGTTTAATAGTATCTGATGTGCTTACCCGCCTGATTTAAGATCATTTCATGGTTTGAATTTGTCCTAATCATATTCAGATCTTAGAAGCTATGATAACTTATCAGTTTATCCTTACAATCTTCAAAACACATCACCTCTAATTATCGGAAAATACGTGTTGTTACTTCCTGGTTTCGTTTTCCCATAGTATCACAGGGGTTAGCCTGGTTCCCGTCGTCAAACCGGCAACCGTTTTTTGATAATGAAGGAGTCGGGTACCAGACTACACAGAGGTGGGACTAGGTGCATACTAATTGCCGGTAATGTCCGGGAAGATATGGTCGGGATGAAGGTGGTAGTGGTGGTTCTGGCTTTGTATCTAATGTTATACAGAATTTAATGATTTTGGTATCACAATAAAAGTATTGTTTCAAGCTAAACTTATATGTAAAGAAACTTTGTAAAAAGTTATTTTAAAATGTTGTTTTTAGGGTTTGAAATTTCCGGGAAGATCCGGGAAGATTCGCTGGAAAACTGGAGTAGTGGTGCTTTGGGCTCTGTATCTCATCTAATAATCATCCGATTTTAAAAATGTTGGTATCAAAGTAAAAGTATTGTTCTACTCTACCTGAAAATCGAAGAAAATATTTAATGAAACGACTTTTAATTTTTTATTCGGGTTTGAAATTTCCGGGAAGATCAGTAATTCTGCGCCGGGAAAATTTGTAAGTCAACACTAATCCGTGATTGAACTAGTGTTGCGTCAGTATTAATATCTCATAGACAAGTATAAATGATCAGTTTTCCATGATTTTGTACATTATTAAAGGTAATGCATCACTCTAACATATGATATAAATTAAAATTTAATATATGGACATTTATCATGGTACAGTAAATTATCCAGTTCCGGGTCACTTTTTTTTCGAAGTGGTTTCCAGATAATTGCTCACAGCAAACTAGGTTTCGACCTTATCATTAGAAAGTATAATCCTTCTTCTAAATAATGAACTTTAGTCTGATTAATTGTGAATATTCTGTGGGTCACACGATGGCTTTGAAGCAGACCACCAATTTATCCAGTTCCGAATCATTTATCCAGTTCCGAATCACTTGCGATAATTTTTAAACAGGACACTCTCTGGCGCTTTTGCGTTATGATTTTGAGTTTGTAGCTTCATTACTTCTTCATAAAACAAGACTTACACACAGTTTACCATTTCAGATAGAAAAAGTGTCAAAAAAAAAAAAAACTGTGCACATGTATACGACGTATAACTTACGTTCTGGATATTGGCGTCAATCGAAAACAAATACATGTTCTAAGTCGATAACGGCGTAACCCGTTCCAGATTTTTGCAGTTAAGAGCTGGCAATCATGGGCTGTGCATTGGTTATTTTCATTTTTGTTTGTTTGTTGGTTTGTTTGTTTGTTTTGTTGTTGATGTTTTATGAGTTTAACTTTCACCTGTTTGATTAACATTGAATTTCAAACACAGCTTTAATGTTGCGTAAACAGAGATATCTAACAGGAGTATATAAACTAGACTAGAAATCCAGACAGCATGTTTTGTTCGCGATGCAGATCGACTGCACAAAGAATCACATGCGTAAGGAAACGACCATTTGATTTTTTTTTATTATTGGGGAGGGGGGTGGGGGCTGTAAGATTAAAAAAAAAAAAAAAAAAAAAAAAAAAAAAAAAAAAAAAAAAACAGGATCCAATTTTGGCCGAAAAACATATCTAGGGCAGATTATCTGCTACTGTAACATGTAATCAGTACTACCTGTTGCCATGCGGTGCAGATGGGGCTCGTTAGCCTTGGACGGCAACCCATCTAGGAGTTTGCTAGTTCTCTACACAAAAACCTAGCTGGGCAGGGGGAACTCATTAGTTTTGGTTGACAGTCCTCCTAGGAGTTTACAGGTCTCTGAACAAAACCTATGAAAGGGTAGATGGAGCCCTTCAGCTGTGGCCAGCAATTCATCTAGGAAAAGGTAATTCCAAAATAAAACCTGTGTGTCTGGATATGCCTGGTCCAGATATGCAAAGACTGTTTCGGTAGACGGAGCGGAAGAAATCATCAGATTCAACGGTTCGGAAAGCGATACAGCAACATGTTGTGGAACATGCAGAGCGTGATAAGGCACTATAGATGTTACGGTCATCCACTGCATCCAAACCTAACTCCAGACGTCTTGACCTGTGTCTTGCCTCTGGGCACAGTTGGGTGAGGACGAGTGAGTGAGGTTGACGCTGCGCACCTCTTCCTCACTATAATCCAATTTCATAGCGCACGTCATCTTATTTCTCAACACACAAGCACTTGCATACACAACAATTTCATCACACATGCACCCACATACCTACAAAAGTCCTGTGGCGATCGGCGAGCGGCGAAGCAGCAGGTGTAGGACACACTGGGAGCTGTAGTTGCAGACCTGCACGCAGGCGGCTCAGTTCTATATGGTCGTTTTCCGTGAGGAGAAGCAGTAAGCGAAATTCGGCAGTCGGCTGAGCGACTGAGCAGACCTATTTAGGACCGCACTGCTCACCCCCGTAGCATGGGGAAGGGGCTAGAAAAGGTGCCCTAAACAATTGCCTGCTTCAAACCCCCTGGCTGGTTAACCGCGATCAGCGGGGATCCCTTTTTAGCGGTCGAAAAAATAAGAAAAAAACAAAGATAATCCCTTTGAGGATTGGCGCATGGAATGTGCGAACATTGATGGACAGTGCTGGGTCAAATAGACCGCAGCGTAGAACGGCCCTTGTGGGCAGAGAACTTGGGAGGTATGGAATTCAGATAGCAGCTCTGAGTGAGACTCGGTTAGCAGATGTTGGGGAGATCAAAGAAGTTGGTGCTGGATACACCTTCTTCTGGAGTGGACGCAAAAGTGAAGAGAGGCGTGAAGCAGGAGTTGGCTTTGCCATTAAAACAGAACTTGTTGGTAAGCTTTCAGGATTGCCAAAAGGCATCAATGACCGCCTAATGACATTGAGACTTCCTCTGTCAGGCAATAAACATGCAACTATTGTCAGTGCCTATGCACCCACGATGACCAATCCAGATGAGGTTAAAGACAAGTTCTATAATGACTTAGATGACATTATTTCTGCTACACCCCGTACAGACAAACTTATCCTTCTTGGAGACTTTAATGCCAGAGTTGGTACAGACCATCAGACCTGGGAAGGAGTTATAGGTCCAGAAGGTGTTGGAAAGTGCAACAGCAATGGTCTCTTGCTTCTAAGGAAGTGTGCTGAACATGATCTTCTAATCACCAACACAGTCTTTCGTCTACCTAACAGAAATAAAACATCCTGGATGCATCCCCGTTCCAAACATTGGCATCTCATAGACTATGTTATAGTGCGGAGAACAGATAGGCAGGATGTCAGAGTGACAAAGACTATGTGTGGTGCAGACTGCTGGACAGACCATAGACTGGTTGTCAGCAAACTCAACCTTAGAATCCAGCCTGCGAGGCGACCTCAAGGCAAGAAAGCTGCTAAAAGACTGGATGTCTCAAAGCTGAATCAAGACAGCATGCGACAAGCTTTCTTAACAGACATTTGCAACCAACTGGATGCAATCAATCTCAGTTCAGAGAACCCCGAAGAAAACTGGACAGTCTTCCATAAAACAGTTCATTCTTCAGCTGCTACTACTTTAGGACATCCATCTCGCAAACATCAAGACTGTTTTGATGAGAATGATGACGAAATTCAGAAGCTTCTTGAAGAAAAACACAGATTGCACAAGGCACATCAAGATGATACTAGCTCAGTATCCAAGAAAGCAGCCTACAGCAACGTTTGTAAGACAGTCCAGACCAAGCTTAGGGACATGCAAGATTCCTGGCTGAGGAAGAAAACAGAAGAAATTCAGTCTTTTGCAGACAGAAAGGACATGAAGAAATTTCATGATGCACTGAAAACCATTTATGGCCCTAAGAGTTCTGGAGCCACCACATTACTCAGTGCAGATGGAAACACTCTTCTCACAGACAAAGAGGCTATCTTGAAAAGGTGGGCAGAACATTTCAATAGTGTGCTAAATCGACCATCAAGCATCAATGAGGATGCAATTGACAGACTGCCACAGATAGAGTGCAATGTTCTGTTAGATGAATTTCCAACCGTCATGGAAACAAGAAAAGCAGTTCAACAACTGTCTTCTGGCAAAGCTCCAGGTGCAGATGCAATTCCTGCAGAGGTTTATAAGGCCGGGGGGCTACCCATGGCAGAGAAACTGACCGAGCTGTTTCACTGTATGTGGAGGAAGGAGGCCATCCCACAAGAATTTAAGGATGCATCCATAATCCACCTATACAAGCGGAAAGGAAATCCACAAGTCTGTGATAACCACAGAGGCATTTCCCTCCTATCGATTGCTGGGAAGATACTAGCAAAAATTCTGTTGAACCGCCTGAATGTTCATCTTGATCAGAAGGGACTTATCCCAGAAAGTCAATGTGGATTCAGAAAGGACAGGGGGACGATAGACATGATCTTCACAGCAAGACAGCTTCAGGAGAAATGCCAAGAGCAGAATGTAGATCTATACATGACGTTTGTCGACCTCACCAAAGCGTTTGACACAGTAAGTCGTGATGGACTGTGGAAAATCATGGCCAAGTTTGGCTGTCCACCCAGATTCATAGCAATGGTGCGGCAATTTCATGATGGCATGCAGGCACGTGTGCAAAATGATGGAGAGTTCTCTGAACCCTTTGAGGTAACAAATGGGGTCAAACAGGGCTGTGTTATGGCACCAACACTGTTCAGCATGATGTTTTCTGCCATGCTCATGGATGCTTTTCAGGACAGTGACACTGGTTTTCCAATCAGGTACCGTTTTGATGGCAATATATTCAACCTTAGAAGGTTGCAAGCCAAAACTAAGGTGCAGACCGATGTGCTAGATGAGCTCCTCTATGCAGATGATATGGATAAGAATGCCAGCTCAGAGGCAAAAATGCAAAGAGCCATGGATCAAGTCTCACAGTCATGTGATAACTATGATCTCACAATCAGCACAAAAAAGACAGAGGTTGTACACCAGCCAGCACCTGGAAAACCGTACAATGAACCAACCATCACTGTGAATGGAGAAAAACTGAAAGTTGTTAATTAAATTCACCTACCTGGGAAGCACTCTTTCCAGAGCAGTGCACATTGATGATGAGGTCACTGCAAGAATTGCAAAAGCCAGTGTGGCATTCGGAAGACTCCGTGCAAATGTCTGGGAGCGAAATGGAATCAAGCTTGACACCAAGCTGAAAGTCTACAAGGCTGTGGTACTTCCAACCCTCTTGTATGCATGTGAGACCTGGACAGTATACCAGCGTCATGCAAAGAGACTTAACCATTTCCACTTAAGCTGTTTGAGAAAGCTGTTAAAAATCAAGTGGCAAGACAAGATCCCAGACACAGAGGTCCTGAAGAAAGCAGGGATGCAAAGCATGCATACTGTCTTAAAGCTAGCACAGCTAAGGTGGACCGGCCATGTTATAAGAATGCCTGATGAGCGACTTCCAAAGAAAGTCTTCTATGGAGAACTACAAGAGGGAAAGCGCTCTCAAGGTGGCCAGAAGAAACGCTACAAAGACACCCTGAAAGCCTCTCTGAAGGATTTTGACATACCAATTGGGTCTTGGGAACAGACTGCACAGGAGCGATCAAAGTGGCGAGGTCTCATCAACAAAGGAGCAGCTCTCCATGAAAAAAAGAGAATATGTGAAGCTGAAAGAAAGCGCAGAGAACGCAAAGCCAATACCAATGGGCCACCAGCTGATTCAATGACATTGACTTGCTCTACTTGCAACCGACAGTTTAGAGCTAGAATTGGCCTAGTCAGCCATCAAAGAACTCACCAACACACACGAACCTATTCAAGAAATAATGATGGTCTTTCTCATTAGTGAGAGACGAACCACCAAATTCTGTATTACTATCTTTTTTTGTTATTACTATCTTACATATTGTAATATATACCAATAAAAAGACAGGACCGCGTCGTGAGAGAAAAATAAAATCCAGGCCCGTAAACATCTTCCAGCCCCCCCCCCCCCCTCTTAAAATTCATTCATTTATTTATCTATCTATCTTGGGTCAGTTTACGTCCCTTTTAAGATCATTTAGCTCATATGAGACGAGCCAGTCAGTTGGTGTGGTGAAAACGGGCGAACCCCGAGAAAAAAAGAAAAAAAAAACCTGTCATATCTTCAAGCAGAACTTGTCTCACATGAGCCCACAACAAACACAGCTGTGAGACGATCGAATGAAACGCGTTAATGAAATCAGCTCTTCACCACTCGGCAACGGGGTGGGTGGTTTGGCATTCATTTATTTAGTTAAGTTTTGGTAAATGAATAGCCACTTTTTGGGAAACAGCTACTCACTAGATTACTATGTCAAAAGAAGAAATCAAAATAATAGATAGAACAATTTTGAAAGAGAGAAAGAGAGACAAATACATATTACTTGCATCCAGAACATTTAAGGGGTTCTGATGAGTGCCTGCAGGATGTTGCAGTTTTACTAGCAAACACACAAGAGCATAAATCGCATTTGCAAACTCTAAATTAAGTATTTGTAAACAAACAGAAATGTCATCACTGAAGCGCACATGTATTAAATATATACTATATACAATCAGGAACAGAGTAGAACAGTAGTTTATCCAGAACTCCGAAAGGCTATAAAGCCGACGAGGATACAATATATTACATAATAGATGGCATAGGTGACCGTGACAGTGTTTTATGCAACACATAAGGAGCAAATTAATGATAAACATACATGTACATGTATATGTATCAATTTATCAGTTGAACCCCGGTGGGCCAAGCAACAGACAAGAAGCTCCGACTCCAGCCAACTAAAATGAATAGCTTTATATCGATGCCATCATAGAGTCTGACGCCAGACCCACCGGCGTGCAATAAACATTGACAAGATCTAGCTTGGGATTGTTGCCCGTCATTTTTTGGAACAATACTTTTATTTTGATATCAAAATAATAAAATTCTGGTTAGCATAAGATGGGACATTCCCGGCAATTAGTATGCACCGTGGGACTAGATAGCGAAAAGAGGCTCGAGCTCTTTTTGCGAAAAGATGCGAAAAGAGGCAAAATGATGGGAAAAGAGGCAGTAGTTAGTGACAAAGTTGTATATATCATACAGACCTGACATTTTTGGAAATATTTATAATATTAATATTTATTTGAAATATTTTTGAAAAAAAAAAAAAAAAAAAAAAAAAAAAAAAAATACCTTTTTAACAATTTTATATATGGAGCACATCAAAAAGGAATTGAGCATCGCGCATTAATCAAAGTGATACTTATTACAATCTTTCATGTATTATTTTAGCTAATGTCGTCTAATAATTAATGAGTCGGTTGTAAATTTAATTTACTTTATACTTAGCAGTGAAATTAATGTATATCAAAAATGGATAAAACTGATATTTTCACTGCAGAATTGATATTGACATTTTCACTAGTGATTGATATCAGCCGATATTTTCACTGTAGAGTTTGGATTACTTCTGACGTTTCCATTCACTTGACGTCATTAAATGTGCCTCACTTCAGAAATTCAAACGCCTATAACTCCGTTATTTACGAACGAAAACATAAAGTGTGGGTATTCATTTTCTGAGTTAGAACGTTAGGAATAATGTGGTACCAAAATTATTTGTGTTTTCAAAAATTTTTGGTTTTTGCATTTTCACCGCCTGCTTTGTGAATAGGAAAATGCCCGTGTATTGTATAAAATAAAAAGAAAATTTACTTTTTATCGGTAAATACCAAATATATTTCATCTCGTGACTTGCTACGCACTCGTGAAAATTTTGATGTTTTCAACTCGCTCGATGAAATATATTTGGTATTCACCTCAAAAAAGTAAATATTTATTTAACTTTAAAAATTTTGACGCGTCATGGGAAATCTATGTATTGTGTATGCGAGAAAAGATCGCAGCGTAGTTGAGCCGCCGCGTGGGAAAACCAAAAATCTGCAGCTACACCTTCTAGGAAAAATACAACAACAGTTTTATTAGATTTCTGTTCAAGTAGAAGTCAACACAGCCTATGGATTCACGGAGATTGTCGAAAGTTTTGATTATTGTCAACGAACGAAAAGAAATTAGTCAGACCAGACTGCGCGATAGCGTATTAAACTCTGTCCACAAGTACACATGTATGAATTGCAAGATCCATACCGTAAACAACATTCCCAATACTTCTTACACGGCTAACAAACCTTTAGATGCGTAACCGCCGGTTAAGAAAGAAAATCCGATTCACGCCCTTCCGGTTGCGCATATGAAGACCAAGAAAAGGTAAACAAAACATACACTACTAGGATCGATTGATGATTATATTTTAGTACAGAAATATATCGATTATCTATGAATGCTATTTTGTCACTTATTTACTAGTGTAAGTAAGCACCAAAGTAGCTCGCAAAATAATTTGATGGTCTTTGAGTTATTTATTCCCTTCTTCGAACCTTGTGTTCCAACAAGGCCAAAGTCGGCGAAATACAACTAAAAATTGGACAATTTGCTGGTAAATATCAAATTTTAGTGATTGTTCCACGACAAATTTACAGATATGTATTAACTAAATTGCATCTGATGTCTGTGCCAGTATTTCGTTGTGTTAGTGCCCGGCATTATCGATTTAAAGGGAAGGAAAAGATGGGTACGCATTTAATCATTAAAATATGAAGGATATATTTCAAGATACATTTGAAAACCTCAACCTGTTCAAGTTATGGTACTTATTTCCCTGTAAAGCGTTTCGAAATACATAAAACCAAGAAAAAACAAATTAAAGTATATAGAATGCTGTAAAATCGTCTTCATGAACAGGAATATCATGCATGTGAACTATTGTATTACATGTATTTCATAGTCAGTTTGTATTATTTTATATCAAACATTTTCACTGCAAATATCACAAACACACCAAATTTGAGTAAGCACCTATTAAGAAAGGATGAGAGAATGTGACAATAATCTTCAGCGTAAAACAATTTTACAAAAACAAAACTTTAATACATGTGTTCTATAATGATTATATTGCTATATATCATTCTAATGATTAAATTCGTAACCGAAATGTTGACACAGCTTTTAACCACATATGCATAGAATGCATTGGCCAGAGGCAACGAAACTGTCACCAGACCTCACACAATGTTAAAATCATCTGCGCACTGTATTGCTTTCCGTTAATATGGACGTAATGAGCGGAAATCTAAAAATATCCCTGCGACTGACCCACATGTTCGTCGTGTACAATGCAATCCCAACATGTGTTTTGGGGTAGGAAATAAAAATCATGATTATAAAGAAAAATTTCTGGAAATCCTTTGGGGTCCAAATATAGCAATGTCTAACTAATAAAATAGCACTGAGAGAATTATAATATTTGTCATCGAATCGAAATATTTTACTCGGATACACGAGCTGCAAAAGTTTGTTTACCTTTTATTGGTCATCTGATGCGAAACCGGAAGGACATGAATCGGATTTCTTTTCTTAACCGCGGTTACGCATTTAAAGGTTTGTTAGCCGTGTCTTATGTATTACAAACCATAATACCTGATCAAGAAAATCAGCACATCAGCAAATGCGCATTTTACGGACTACACTTTCTACGAAAAAAAATGTGAGAATTATGACCAAGGAGAACTCAACTAAGCCTATGAAACCACAGAGATTGTGGAAAGCTTTAATTACTTACAAACAAAAGCAAAGAAAATAGTAATGTGATTTGACTGTGCGACAACGTACCGAAAACAAAACATAATTCTGATACTTCTTATATATTACAAAGCATAATACCTGATCACAAAAATCAGCACATCAGCAAATGAGTTTCAAGTTTCTAAATGGTATGGTCGCGCACTGTCACTGTCGAATATACTGCATTATACAGTTTATAAAAACATTAGATCATTATTTACATTTGATAAACAAAACTCAAAATTGACCAAGAAAAAAATCAGCAGTTCAGTATTTCAGTGTTTTAGTATATCTTGCTGATCGTCTGTTTGTTGAATTTAGCAGCGTTTTAGTCTGCCCCCATTTACGCTTGGTCGACATGCCATAGAACAATGTAGCCGCATGTGTAAGTTTCCAGATAAGGAACATATAACAAACTCAATTTTTAGCCATGCACATAACAGACAAAGTTGATTCTTACAAGTATCGTCGTTTGTCCTAATGAGTGACATCTTTCAAATGTTTAATAGCGACATTGCTATTTTTTCTTGTGATCAGTAAAGGTTCATCAGTTAAATCCATCATCTCGTATTTGTTCATTTTATGAACATATGTTACTTAATGAGATACTGCAAAATTCAAAAACAATTACGAAATTTTACCTAAGATAATCTTAATCAAAATCAAGGGCGATCGATACAAAAACACCCAAAATGACCAAATTAACATACAAAGTCAATACAGAATGTTCTTTTTTATTTTGATATTCCATGTTTTCTTCGTCTATATGTCTTGAATATATCTTTTCCCCCTTTCATTTCCCTCTTTTTTCCGCTTTTCGCATCATTTTGCCTCTTTTCGCATCTTTTCGCGAAAAGAGCCTCTTTTCGCTATCTAGACCTACCGGTATCACAGGGGTTTAGGTCCGTCACAGTGCGAGATGATTCTTTATGATATCAGCTACTCATTCTTTATGATAGCGTTACAGATTCTTTATGATTCTCTTAGCTCATCTATTCCGCTTATCAGAAAAGATGGCGATGACGTCATCGATAACATTACCTGTGAACTCACGGGTACAGAGTCAATAAATACACAGATTTAAAATACACATATTTATGCGGAAAAATGAGCTTAAATTGTTAATATACATTAAAATCAAAGCTAAATTAACTAAAATTAAACTAACTTGATAAAAGAACCACTGAAAAAGAATTATCCGCCATCTGTCTGAAAAGTTTGTTTTAAACTCGGAAAACTGAATGAGCTTCTGAGAAAGAGTTACATGTAATTGGATAAATTTTTCAAATTTATTCACTTATTATTTTCAGTTTTCATTTTTCAAGATTAATTTTCATCTAACAACAGCTTATATTTCACGATTTTATTTTGTAATTATGATAATTTAATAGAATAATAGATAGAAATGTACAATATCCGCGCCGTTGAAGTTGTTCGGATATCCAAGCATGTGCGGTATGTTATTTAAAAATATGTCTCCTCCAAAAACAGATGCTACAAAACGATAGCATAAGTACTACAGTGTAAAATTGTCATAAAATTTCAATGTAATTTGAGACAGACGTGACTGAAATTGTGTGCAAATTAAATAACGAGAGATTAAAGCCGCCCGCGCTTGCCAAAAATCAAAATATTTAACTATAAATAAACACGGAAATATTGCGCAATTCAAGATATTTTCCTTCTAAATTCAAAATATATACATCCTGGAAACAATCTTTCCTCATTACACACCAAAACTTTTAAAGAGTTTGGGTTTTTGGGTCATTTGCGCAAATAATCCATACGTATATTGGCTTTTTATAAAGCCGCCATTACTGATTTGTACCCGTGAGAGTGACCCGGATGCTAGCTGATGACGTCACGCCATCTTTTCCGATAATCGGAATTAGTAGGTGATGAGAAACCGGCGTTTCTAAGGTTTTTGATGCCTGAAATGACCTTTTTGGCACACATACATAGTATATATGACCATCAATTTTAGCAATGTTGGTATACAGGTTGAAAGTTAATGGGTGATTATAAATCCTTAAAATGGTTAATTAAGCAAGGAAAATCGAAAATGAATATTAAAATACATAACATATCAAAACATTTTATCATCAGTTTAGAAATTTAACTAATTATCTATGAACTAACACTTTTCAATGCATGTAAATCTTCAAAGGAATTGTTTTGCAGACTTTGTGTTTTAAAGCATCAAAAGTATCATAAAGAATCTGTGACAAAATTTTGTCACGGATTCCGTATGATACAAAATGATGGGTAATGGATTCTTTATGATATGTTACAGATTCTTTATGACACTCTTTTATTGAGATAAACTACCAATTATGAGGCCCTTCCAGGGTCTTTGGGGATTCAGGGAGAAGGGCTATCTATATTCAGAGATTTGGGTCATATATTTTAAGGGATTTGGGGAGAAAGCATAACTTTTTGGAGTTTTAGGGAGCAGGGGGCTGAGGAAACATTTAATGAGCTGGGGAGAAAGGTCATTTTTTCTTTCAGGGAGCAGGGAGCAAAGACCCCCCCCCCCATGGGGGCAATCATTAATGTCTCTGATCTACAAAGCAGGTTTGTACTATGCGGTTCGGTAAACAAATCATTATTTGATCAGGCAAACTGAGATTTGAGCATTTATTTTCAAATATTATGATATGGTTTGGTTAAGTTATGACTAGACGTCCCAGTAAACAAGTTTTGAGTCGTGTTGGGGCAAAGGGCCACCACTTCTTGCGTTTTAAACAATACTATAGATTCATGAACACAACTTGAATGGTACAGTTATGTCTAGAACACAGGGCCTCCCGCATCGGAGTCCTGTAGAATACAATGCCTGACGACTGCATCAGGGTTATTGAATGATTTCATGCAGTACTGACACTTGCTGTGTATTTGCTGTGTTACTCTGTAAATAAAGATTATATCAGCTATATTAGGAAATGTACGGCAAGCCGTTTTAGTTTTTATTATGCTTATTAGATATCTTTAATGGTAAATCAGATATCTTAAGATAAAAGATATTTTATTTAGAAATAAAGATATATACTTTTAAAATAAAATATCTTATATCCTTAATAAGATATTTTATAAAGTAAAGAAGATATCTTATGTGCTTAATAAGATATCCCACAATTAAGATATTTTATATAATATATAAAATATATTATATGATAATTCAGATATCTAATATAATTTTTTTAAGTAATTTTACATCCATTTCAGGATTATTTCAGCTCATAAGAGACGGGCCAATCAGTAGGTGGGCGAAAATGGGATAACCCCGAGAAAACACACCTGTCACACCTGCAGGCAGAACTTGGCTTGTCTCACAATTACCCAGTGCGGGATTTGAACCCACACCAAACACAGCGCTGAGATGATTGAGTGATTATGAAACTAATATAATTTAGATATCTTATATACTAAATGAGAGATCTGCTATACCTAAATAAGATATGTTCTTCACAATATAAGTCAAGATATCTTCCTAACAAGATTAATCAAGATATCTACTTTGGTTTATAAGACATCTTTATTGCTAAACTAAGTATCTTAATTAGCAAATAAGATATCTAAATTGGTAAAACAAATATCTTATATACAGTGGTCAGTAAGATATCTTTTACGGTAAATTAGATATCTTAATTAGAAAAACGATATCTTAATTTATAATTCAGATATATGAATTAATACAATATATTTTAATTAAGGCTATAAATTAGATATTTGTATTGACATAGTAGATATCTTATTTAAGTTAAAGAAATAGGTTGTTATTGGGCAAAATAAATAAGATATATTTTAAACTAAAGGCATTTTATTTGTTTAGCTCAATCACATGTAGATAGCTAATAAAGGATATAAAATAACTTTTTTGTAAATAAAATATCTTATTTGTCTAAAACCATATCTACTTAAGCATATTAGATATCTTATGTAATAAAGATATCTTATGTACTCAAGAAGATATCTTATTTGACAAATGTAAAAAGCTTATAATATGTTAACATAGATATCTATACAACTATTTTAGTTATCTCAAATGCTGATTAAGATGTCATATTCTCCAATGCTGATTAAGATTTTATATTCAAAAAATAATCTAATATCTTATATTATAATTGCTATATCAGATATCTTTATGACAAATTATAAATTAAGATATGTTATATACTTTTTACAAATAAGATATCTTATATAATTTTTAAGATATCTTATTTGTCAATTTAGATATCTATTTTTACAAATAAGGTATCTTATTAAGCCTGAATGATATCTAAATATACTGGATATCTAATATTAACATTTTGTATATCTAATATAATTAAATGGATATCGTATTTGCTATATAAGATATCTTCTTTATAATACATGTAGATATCTTATAAATTGAAGTAAATATCATATTTATTAAACAAGATATCTAATATTGCATAACAGATATCTGCTTTCTTGAATAAACAGTAAATTGGCTTGCCATAGAAATGAGATCCTGAAACAGCAGTGAAAGGATTGTGGATCTTTTTCTAATAATCAATGCTCGTTAGTGGCCTTGAATATTTGTATTTCCTGAATTCCAGTCTGGCAGTAAATGTTACCTCTCTGAAGTTGCACCGAAAAGGAAACAAGTAGCCCAAGGGCAACGATCGCTCACATGAGAGTCAACAAGTACAGTCACTGGACAAAGTAATTGGGGTTTTTACCATATATGGGTATGGTGGCCATCTCTGTCATGTGACCTTAAGACCCTACTTACATCAGCAGAAGAGCTCTTGTCTGGATTGTGTATCTTCTTGCCTGCCATTTGGTTCACTTAAAAATCATCTAACAAGGTCAGGGTCCTATAATGACCCCGGGGGTGGGGCCATATTTGACCCCAGGGGCAGATTGGCAGGATTTACGTAGAGCTCCACATGACAATGTTGTATATCAAATATACCAGCTTTGTGTCATGCTGGTGCAGAGAAGATTTTTTCATATATTTCCATTATAAGTCTATGGTAGATTATGACATGCCTGGGGCGTGGCCGGTATGGACCCCAGGGGTACCGTTGGCAGCACTTACAAAGGAGTGTATTAACCATTGGTCCACACAACATATGAAAGCTCTGGGCCATATGGTTTCGAAGAAGATTTTTTTATGTTTTTCCCATGACACCCCAGGGGCGGGGCCCGTATGGACCCAAGAGGCACGGTTGGCAGGATTTAAAGCAGAAGTTATAAACAGGACCACTATACATTGCTACACACAAAATATGAAAGCTTTGGGTCCTGTGGTTTCGGAGAAGAAGATTTTTTAAAATTTTTCACATGAGGCCCCCTGGGCGGGGCCCTTATAAAGAGGACCACTATACATTGCTACTGACAAAATTTGAAAGCTCTGGGTCTTGTGGTTTCGTAGAAGAAGATTTTTTTTTAAAGATTTCCCCCCGGGCGGGGCCCTTATGGACCTCAGGGGCACGGTTGGCAGGATTTATAAAGAGGACCACTATACATTGCTACACACAAAATATGAAAGCTCTGGGCCTTGTGGTTTGGAGAAGAAGAGTTTTATATGTTTTACCCATGATCCCCGGGCGGGGCCCGTATGGACCCCAGGGGCACGGTTGGCAGGATTTATAAAGAGGACCACTTATACATTGCTACACACAAAATATGAAAGCTTCGGGCTTTGTGGTTTCGGAGAAGAAGATTTTATTATGTTTTTCCCATTGTAAGTCTATGGGAGCTAATGACCCCCGGGGCGGAAATGGTGCAATCAGAAATTCCCACTCCGAAAACCAATGTGACGAAAACTACATTGACAATAAGGTACTTGGTATACTTAGGGAACATTTTGTAATCTGAATGAGTAGCTTTTTCCCACTAGGCAGTCACTCAGTTACCCAAACATGAAAACATACATAAGGTGACATAGCGAAGCGGTAAGGTGGTTAGAAATGGGATCAATACCCATCCTTGTGTAACCCAAAACAGAAAAAATGTAAAATTGTACACACATGAATACTACTTATAAGAATGTCGGTCTCACTGATTGAAAAAATTGAATTTCACCAAAAAGTTAAAAAAATAAATAAATAAATAAATAAATAAATAATAGTGTTTTGTGATATACACAAATATACACCAAGGTTCTACATTAATCACAATTATTAATTGGTTTGTGATAAATCTGATCGAATTTTACACTGCACATCATATTTCTTGCAGTGCGGAGTTAATAAAAACACAGTTCATTGGTAGACCATGGGTCCAAATCTGCATTTCAAGTCGTAGAACATCATAAACCTGCTTTAAATCATAAAGAATCTGTAACATTTATCATAAAGAATCAGTAACGTATATCATAAAGAATCCGTTACCCACATTTTGATATCATACAGAATCTGTAACGTATCATCAAGAATCCGTAGCATGCAAAATATGAAAAAGGGTTATAACGCAGGGTAGGCCTAATGTAGAATTTGAAGGTCCACATATCACTTTTATTAACTGTTTCAATGTTTCCAAACATGTTTGCTTAGGAATTCACATAATTATACCGAAATGTCATGTTTTTCATATTTGCTCAATTTATTTAATTGGTTTTATTTTGAAACCCTAACATGTAGAATATATACATAGATTATCATGAACCATGCTTCTAATATGTCACCTGACCAAATTTAGATCTACAACTATCTAGAATTACCATGTTTTGCTGTTTGCAATTGGGAGTATCAATCCTTGTCAAGAATCTGTAGCATTTGTCAAGAATCCGTTACCTGATATCATCAAGAATCAGTAGCTGATATCATAAAGAATCACTCACACTGTGACGGACCTAAAACAGTGTGAGTATAGAAGTTTGTGCAAGCGTGTGTTAGACAAGTACCTGCTTTTCATAAAAGCTCATTGACTTGCCTACTGCTTATTTTAGTAACTTTTTACTACTTTTGAATTTACACTTTTATGCCTTCGTCGTCAGGTTGGGAAACATTATGTTTTCCTTTATTGTGTCCATTTTCCCGTTTGTTGAGGGGGGCAGGACCCTTTTCTGTGACGTGTGATTGGCCTTTTTTAAAGTCTGTGATTTGTGAAAAAGCAAAATTTAACTTTGTGATTTGTGACAGAGGTATTTTCTGTGATGTGTGAAACACAAATTTAAATCCCTGTGATCTGTGATTTATAAATTTTCATGTCTGTTCAGGTCTGCCATTTAAAGCCGCCTTAACCACATTATGCCATAAATCTAGGATATGTTGTTTTTATCAGCTTTTATATTTTTACTTCTTCTCCATACTAACACTATCATACATTTTAGCCTTACTAAACTCATTTTAAGGTCATTGTTCTAAACACTGGCATATTTTGGCTGTTTCGAACATGTTCGGCCAGTTTTGACCATCTGATTGGAGAGAAAACAAGAATGTATTTTGCCAAAAGTTTGTCCGACTCTATTATGAATAGTTATTCTTTATTGCCAAACATCACAATTTTAATCATGCAAAGCACCAGTATATGACACTCTTTTATTGAGATAAACTACCAATTATGAGGCCCTTCCAGGGTCTTTGGGGATTCAGGGAGAAGGGCTATCTATATTCAGAGATTTGGGTCATATATTTTAAGGGATTTGGGGAGAAAGCATAACTTTTTGGAGTTTTAGGGAGCAGGGGGCTGAGGAAACATTTAATGAGCTGGGGAGAAAGGTCATTTTTTCTTTCAGGGAGCAGGGAGCAAAGACCCCCCCCCCCATGGGGGCAATCATTAATGTCTCTGATCTACAAAGCAGGTTTGTACTATGCGGTTCGGTAAACAAATCATTATTTGATCAGGCAAACTGAGATTTGAGCATTTATTTTCAAATATTATGATATGGTTTGGTTAAGTTATGACTAGACGTCCCAGTAAACAAGTTTTGAGTCGTGTTGGGGCAAAGGGCCACCACTTCTTGCGTTTTAAACAATACTATAGATTCATGAACACAACTTGAATGGTACAGTTATGTCTAGAACACAGGGCCTCCCGCATCGGAGTCCTGTAGAATACAATGCCTGACGACTGCATCAGGGTTATTGAATGATTTCATGCAGTACTGACACTTGCTGTGTATTTGCTGTGTTACTCTGTAAATAAAGATTATATCAGCTATATTAGGAAATGTACGGCAAGCCGTTTTAGTTTTTATTATGCTTATTAGATATCTTTAATGGTAAATCAGATATCTTAAGATAAAAGATATTTTATTTAGAAATAAAGATATATACTTTTAAAATAAAATATCTTATATCCTTAATAAGATATTTTATATAGTAAAGAAGATATCTTATGTGCTTAATAAGATATCCCACAATTAAGATATTTTATATACTATATAAAATATATTATATGATAATTCAGATATCTAATATAATTTTTTTAAGTAATTTTACATCCATTTCAGGATTATTTCAGCTCATAAGAGACGGGCCAATCAGTAGGTGGGCGAAAATGGGATAACCCCGAGAAAACACACCTGTCACACCTGCAGGCAGAACTTGGCTTGTCTCACAATTACCCAGTGCGGGATTTGAACCCACACCAAACACAGCGCTGAGATGATTGAGTGATTATGAAACTAATATAATTTAGATATCTTATATACTAAATGAGAGATCTGCTATACCTAAATAAGATATGTTCTTCACAATATAAGTCAAGATATCTTCCTAACAAGATTAATCAAGATATCTACTTTGGTTTATAAGACATCTTTATTGCTAAACTAAGTATCTTAATTAGCAAATAAGATATCTAAATTGGTAAAACAAATATCTTATATACAGTGGTCAGTAAGATATCTTTTACGGTAAATTAGATATCTTAATTAGAAAAACGATATCTTAATTTATAATTCAGATATATGAATTAATACAATATATTTTAATTAAGGCTATAAATTAGATATTTGTATTGACATAGTAGATATCTTATTTAAGTTAAAGAAATAGGTTGTTATTGGGCAAAATAAATAAGATATATTTTAAACTAAAGGCATTTTATTTGTTTAGCTCAATCACATGTAGATAGCTAATAAAGGATATAAAATAACTTTTTTGTAAATAAAATATCTTATTTGTCTAAAACCATATCTACTTAAGCATATTAGATATCTTATGTAATAAAGATATCTTATGTACTCAAGAAGATATCTTATTTGACAAATGTAAAAAGCTTATAATATGTTAACATAGATATCTATACAACTATTTTAGTTATCTCAAATGCTGATTAAGATGTCATATTCTCCAATGCTGATTAAGATTTTATATTCAAAAAATAATCTAATATCTTATATTATAATTGCTATATCAGATATCTTTATGACAAATTATAAATTAAGATATGTTATATACTTTTTACAAATAAGATATCTTATATAATTTTTAAGATATCTTATTTGTCAATTTAGATATCTATTTTTACAAATAAGGTATCTTATTAAGCCTGAATGATATCTAAATATACTGGATATCTAATATTAACATTTTGTATATCTAATATAATTAAATGGATATCGTATTTGCTATATAAGATATCTTCTTTATAATACATGTAGATATCTTATAAATTGAAGTAAATATCATATTTATTAAACAAGATATCTAATATTGCATAACAGATATCTGCTTTCTTGAATAAACAGTAAATTGGCTTGCCATAGAAATGAGATCCTGAAACACATGCCCAGAAATGGAGCACAAATTTACCTGGATATCGGATTATTATACCGATAGGTAGAGTGCTCAAAATATAATGGGGCGAAATAGGACCTGCCATTTAAAACCCATTTAACGCTATTAAATATTAAAATGAATTAATTTTCCTTAATAGTTCATATATCTACAAAATATCCTCTTTATGAAGATATATTTTTTTTAAAAATTGCTTCAGAAAAAGTTGAGTCAAACTCAGTTACAAATGTTAGACCCATGTTCTATTAAAATGATAGTAAAATACAAAAAGAAGCACCCCCTCATCTAGACGAATGCCTACATAAACATCATTTGTTAAATCAAAATGCATTTTCCTTAATGGTTCCTATTAGGGGATAAAATTATCTTTCTAAAGATATAAATTGCAAAAACCTACTATAAAAATAAATAGGGTCAAACTTCAGAAAATCCTAATGTCAGACCAACGAAATTTTATTTTTCCGCTTTAAAATCGGGCCTGAAATTTACAGGTAACTCCTATTGATTTTACTGAAAATGGCTACTACATGTATGTTTCATAATATTGTAAATTACTTACGCTGGTTTATAATGATAATTTATTTATTATTTTCATTTATTTATTTGTTTTATTTAATTTTTTATATATATATAATTTTTTTTAGTATGTGTACCCGACATTAAAGGCAATGAATTAATATAAGTATGACCCAAAGAAAGATGCACAAAAATGCGACCCTCAATAAATGATTTTTTTTTTTATTATTTTTTGTATACTTGGTCAATGTGTCGTCTTTCTCCTATACCGTGTCCCTCTGTTTTGACATTTAACGAAAGCAGTGCACACACTATAACTCGCAGTGATTAAGGTGTCAATCAATTAAAATTGCCACTTTTAGCTTAATCATGTTTTCTTTATGATTGTTTTTACAGCATTGAAATTTTCGTTATGAAACAGCCACTGTCTGGCAAAATTGCCCTTTGCCCCCCATATGGGGAACTGTCACTCGGATCAGCCTAGGTATCTCGTTTTCCGGGAAATAAAAATGGAGAAACATTCCGGGCGGCAAATCACTTTGTATGTATTTATTTTTCTCTCCTTTCGGCTGACCATGTATATCAATTATCTTGACTTGACATAACATTTTGCCGAATATGTCTGTTTTTCCTTTTTTTGTGTCACATCTTTTACGGTCAGGCGTGCTTCTCTTCGTAGCCTTGGGGTGCGAAGTTTGACTGTAAAAACAGTATTTGAGTCTCATCATGAGAAAACTTACAATGTGGTTTCCGAACAGGTACGACACAAACTGGGCAGTATAAACACGGAAGATGACTAGAAGCTTGTAATTTCGGATTTAGAAAGAAGATGAATCGTGCTAACCGTGTAGCGAAAACAAAGGCGCAGGTCAGTTGTGCAGTACTGCACAGCTGATCTGCGTCTTTGTTTTCGAATACACAAAAGGCTAGTTTTCTGATGCAGCGGCTATTTCATGAATTTGACACTTGCATATTTGACCCCATAAAATGGGTCGCAGCGCAAGAAAGTCTATTTTCGGGTCTTGGAACTATTCCGGTATTAGCACATGATATTGATCAGAATGCATGAAATCAATTAGCTAAACACAAACAGTTTATCTGATTGTGGCATTTTTATTTCGGAAACACCGCAGATTTCTTCAAGACTGCTGACTACGCAGCGAATATGTGATATTGATCAGAATGCGCGACAGAGATGAAACATATATAAGATAAAATGGTTTCGATAAAATTATAATATTAACATCTTTTGGAAGCAGTGAATACAAAGTAACATTCAAGGGGAGGAAGTGTGAGCCATGTTGTGCAATTTCGGGTAATGAACCCTCTTATTAGAAGCCTCCGTGGTGCAGTGGTTATGTCACTCGCCTTGTAAACCAGGTTTCGCAGGTTCGATCCAGGGCTTCTCCAGTCCGTCGGATGGGACTATAAACCGAGGTCCCGTCTCCATGTGACTTAAGCTGTTGGTGGGACGTTAATCCCCAATCAACCATCAACCAAGAACCCTACTTATTATTCCGTCTGTGGTTAGTTTAATGAATCGTTTTGCTTTCATGACTTACATGTATGTTCAAATAGAAAAATTTAAGATACCGATGATCAGTATGTGCAGAAGCGCTTTTTGGTTATAATTATTATCATTATTATTATGACTTTTATTTTGTTTTTACTTTTTATGCTCCCAACTTTGAAAAAGTTGGAAGGGCATATTGCTTTTGGCTTGTCTGTCTGTGTGTGTGTGCGTCCGTTAACTTTTGGACGGTGAATGGTAGGGTTTTGAAATTTCATGTGTGAATTCCTCATGAAAAAATAGTTGACCCGTATTTTTTTCATGTCCGAGTTATGCCCCTTTTCTGAGTTATGTCCCTTTGAAAACAAAATTTAAAAATCTTGTGTGCAAGATATCTCAAAAAGTATTTGAGCTAGAGCCTTCATATTTGGTATACTGATTGGGGCTGAGGAGTAGATGACCTGATTAAGTTTTGAGAACTTTCCGTCAAATTTTGACAAAAATACGGAATTTTGAAATTTTGATTGATTTTTCCACTTTTCGGTGAAATTTGAAACTTTTGAAAGGTGAATGTTAGGGTTTTGAAATTTCATATACAGATTTCTCATGAAAAAATAGTTGACCCATATTTTTTTTCTTGTCCGAGTTATGCCCCTGTTTGGAGTTATGCCCCTTTCAAAACAAAATTTGAAAATCTTGTGTGCAAGATATCTCAAAAAGTATTAAAGCTAGAGCCTTCATATTTGGTATACTGGTTGGGGCTGAGAAGATGATCACCTGATTAACTTTTGAGGACTTTCCGTCAAACTTTGACAAAATTACTCGATTTTGAAATTTTCACTCCATTTCTAACTTGTATGTTAAAAGCTTACATTCTGTTTCTGGATCAAGGTCAAAACAGAGGCAACCGAACAGCTTCCTCAGGAAATTAAATTTCACTTCATTCGAATGAAATGAATCATACAAGCTGCCAGTTTAGGGGCAAGCATACAGTTGGGGGCATAGTGTTTTACAAACACGCATTTCTAGTTTTTTCACTTTTAAAAGTTTACGAGATCAATAGAACCATGATGTTGAACGTAAAGTTGATTCATTTCAAAATAAAATATTTGTCAATGAAGATATCCAATAGTCATATTTCAAAACGGAACAAATCTCCTACTTGTGCCTTTCTACAGGTAGATCTAAACCTTAAAAATAGACAAACTCGGCGCATTCGATGCCTAAGGGCATATTACCTAGGCGATAGTTTCTACCTTGAATGTCATAACAGGTATTAGGCTCGCTAACTCCCGCTGGTAGTCAAGCTTCTTATAGCAGATTAATTCCCCTGATCTTCATTTCTGCACATGGCAGTGAAAGGATTGTGGATCTTTTTCTAATAATCAATGCTCGTTAGTGGCCTTGAATATTTGTATTTCCTGAATTCCAGTCTGGCAGTAAATGTTACCTCTCTGAAGTTGCACCGAAAAGGAAACAAGTAGCCCAAGGGCAACGATCGCTCACATGAGAGTCAACAAGTACAGTCACTGGACAAAGTAATTGGGGTTTTTACCATATATGGGTATGGTGGCCATCTCTGTCATGTGACCTTAAGACCCTACTTACATCAGCAGAAGAGCTCTTGTCTGGATTGTGTATCTTCTTGCCTGCCATTTGGTTCACTTAAAAATCATCTAACAAGGTCAGGGTCCTATAATGACCCCGGGGGTGGGGCCATATTTGACCCCAGGGGCAGATTGGCAGGATTTACGTAGAGCTCCACATGACAATGTTGTATATCAAATATACCAGCTTTGTGTCATGCTGGTGCAGAGAAGATTTTTTCATATATTTCCATTATAAGTCTATGGTAGATTATGACATGCCTGGGCGTGGCCGGTATGGACCCCAGGGGTACCGTTGGCAGCACTTACAAAGGAGTGTATTATACATTGGTCCACACAACATATGAAAGCTCTGGGCCATATGGTTTCGAAGAAGATTTTTTTATGTTTTTCCCATGACACCCCAGGGGCGGGGCCCGTATGGACCCAAGAGGCACGGTTGGCAGGATTTAAAGCAGAAGTTATAAACAGGACCACTATACATTGCTACACACAAAATATGAAAGCTTTGGGTCCTGTGGTTTCGGAGAAGAAGATTTTTTAAAATTTTTCACATGAGGCCCCCTGGGCGGGGCCCTTATAAAGAGGACCACTATACATTGCTACTGACAAAATTTGAAAGCTCTGGGTCTTGTGGTTTCGTAGAAGAAGATTTTTTTTTAAAGATTTCCCCCCGGGCGGGGCCCTTATGGACCTCAGGGGCACGGTTGGCAGGATTTATAAAGAGGACCACTATACATTGCTACACACAAAATATGAAAGCTCTGGGCCTTGTGGTTTGGAGAAGAAGAGTTTTATATGTTTTACCCATGATCCCCGGGCGGGGCCCGTATGGACCCCAGGGGCACGGTTGGCAGGATTTATAAAGAGGACCACTTATACATTGCTACACACAAAATATGAAAGCTTCGGGCTTTGTGGTTTCGGAGAAGAAGATTTTATTATGTTTTTCCCATTGTAAGTCTATGGGAGCTAATGACCCCCGGGGCGGAAATGGTGCAATCAGAAATTCCCACTCCGAAAACCAATGTGACGAAAACTACATTGACAATAAGGTACTTGGTATACTTAGGGAACATTTTGTAATCTGAATGAGTAGCTTTTTCCCACTAGGCAGTCACTCAGTTACCCAAACATGAAAACATACATAAGGTGACATAGCGAAGCGGTAAGGTGGTTAGAAATGGGATCAATACCCATCCTTGTGTAACCCAAAACAGAAAAAATGTAAAATTGTACACACATGAATACTACTTATAAGAATGTCGGTCTCACTGATTGAAAAAATTGAATTTCACCAAAAAGTTAAAAAAATAAATAAATAAATAAATAAATAAATAATAGTGTTTTGTGATATACACAAATATACACCAAGGTTCTACATTAATCACAATTATTAATTGGTTTGTGATAAATCTGATCGAATTTTACACTGCACATCATATTTCTTGCAGTGCGGAGTTAATAAAAACACAGTTCATTGGTAGACCATGGGTCCAAATCTGCATTTCAAGTCGTAGAACATCATAAACCTGCTTTAAATCATAAAGAATCTGTAACATTTATCATAAAGAATCAGTAACGTATATCATAAAGAATCCGTTACCCACATTTTGATATCATACAGAATCTGTAACGTATCATCAAGAATCCGTAGCATGCAAAATATGAAAAAGGGTTATAACGCAGGGTAGGCCTAATGTAGAATTTGAAGGTCCACATATCACTTTTATTAACTGTTTCAATGTTTCCAAACATGTTTGCTTAGGAATTCACATAATTATACCGAAATGTCATGTTTTTCATATTTGCTCAATTTATTTAATTGGTTTTATTTTGAAACCCTAACATGTAGAATATATACATAGATTATCATGAACCATGCTTCTAATATGTCACCTGACCAAATTTAGATCTACAACTATCTAGAATTACCATGTTTTGCTGTTTGCAATTGGGAGTATCAATCCTTGTCAAGAATCTGTAGCATTTGTCAAGAATCCGTTACCTGATATCATCAAGAATCAGTAGCTGATATCATAAAGAATCACTCACACTGTGACGGACCTAAAACAGTGTGAGTATAGAAGTTTGTGCAAGCGTGTGTTAGACAAGTACCTGCTTTTCATAAAAGCTCATTGACTTGCCTACTGCTTATTTTAGTAACTTTTTACTACTTTTGAATTTACACTTTTATGCCTTCGTCGTCAGGTTGGGAAACATTATGTTTTCCTTTATTGTGTCCATTTTCCCGTTTGTTGAGGGGGGCAGGACCCTTTTCTGTGACGTGTGATTGGCCTTTTTTAAAGTCTGTGATTTGTGAAAAAGCAAAATTTAACTTTGTGATTTGTGACAGAGGTATTTTCTGTGATGTGTGAAACACAAATTTAAATCCCTGTGATCTGTGATTTATAAATTTTCATGTCTGTTCAGGTCTGCCATTTAAAGCCGCCTTAACCACATTATGCCATAAATCTAGGATATGTTGTTTTTATCAGCTTTTATCTTTTTACTTCTTCTCCATACTAACACTATCATACATTTTAGCCTTACTAAACTCATTTTAAGGTCATTGTTCTAAACACTGGCATATTTTGGCTGTTTCGAACATGTTCGGCCAGTTTTGACCATCTGATTGGAGAGAAAACAAGAATGTATTTTGCCAAAAGTTTGTCCGACTCTATTATGAATAGTTATTCTTTATTGCCAAACATCACAATTTTAATCATGCAAAGCACCAGTATGGCGTTACAAAGGATATGAAAAGTGACCAAAACAAGCATTTTTGATAAAACTTACCACCATGAATAGCTTAGGTAACCCTTTTGCACGCGAATGGCAGATTTTTTCTGCACATCACATCCCGACTGCATTAACAAGATATTTAACTATCCAAAAACACATTTGTTTTGAGAAAATTAGTTATGGTTCATGTAGAGCAATGTACGCGGAAAATGTAGTATATAATTTTCCTTGTGTACGTTTTAATATTACACAACAGTTTTGAGAAAGTCCTGAACACGGGGTGCAATATACTCTTCCTCAAAAGTCCTGTCACCCTATTAGTTTTCATTTATTGAATAAATGAAAATGCATTGTGTTCCATTTTTGTCTATTGAAATATACATGACAAAGTCCAGTATGCCAAAAGTCCCTTTCATGCAGTTCACGTTTGTTGCGTATGTGCAGTTTAAACACATTTTTTATAGTTACAATGGGTGGGGATCGGGGGTGGAGGTCAGTACATGTTAGTTGCATCCTTCGGATACAACTGAAGTCTAGAGCTTCCGTGGTGTGGTAAAGCTATCTGCTATGTAATAAGTGGTTGGGAAATCGCTCTAGGGCTTCTCCGGCATATTCATTCCAGATGAAATTTCAAATATGCCCCGTCTCAGTTTGAATTCTTTCGAATTGATGCTTTACATCCCAGTCAACAGCTAAGGTCATGTAGGGACGTTGCCTCCACTTTATGGGACTCTTGCCCAAAATGAAGACGTCCCAGTCAACAGCTAAGGTCATGTTGGGACATTGCCTCCATTTTATGGGACTCTTGCCCAAAATGAAGATGTCATGAGTCTTTGACATCCAACATGTGCTTCAAATATAACCAGACAAAGCCAAAAGGGGTTATAATATATGAGCCTTGATGCGAGAAAACCGGTCTTCGCGGTTTCCTACCAGGTCCGACATAAACGGGTCTGTGCAGTCTCAGAAAATGGTCAAAAGCTTGAAATTTCGGATTTAGGAAGAAGAGAAATTTTACTATCCGAGAGGTGAAACCAAAGGCGCTGATCAGCTTCGCAGTTACTGCGAATCTGATCTGCGCCTTTGTTTTCGCATATGCAAAATTCCGGTTTTCTCACGATGCGGCTCATATTATAATGTGCGGATGGTTAGACTCGGAACCTCTTTTCCTGGGCAGGCTCAGACCCGAGCGGTTAACCAGTAATCAGATAGCCAGTCAGCATCGTACAGGCTTTCACTGGAGGCATAATCAGCCCATCTATTTACTTCTGGGGCCCCAATGGGTAGGGGCCCCTGTTTCAGTATGACTTGCGATGTAAGTAGGGCATAAAACGCTGACACTACAACAAGAATATGATTCAGTGGTCTAAGTTTCAAATTTTTCTTAAATAGTTGCTATTCGTCTTACTGCTGATATATATTACAAAGTATGTGATTTGGGACTTCACTTCAATGCTACACTGCTAAACTGCTGACAGCCCCACAAGCGTTGGCTCCGCCCCGACATGACCAAAAAAATGTTGACTGGAATGTTAAGCCTCCATACAAACAACCAAATTAACTGCTGACAGCCTACGGATATTTTCCCAAATCGTGCTTGCTCATTGTGTAGTGGTTAGAGTGTCGTAGGTTAGATCCAGAGCCGCATCATAAATAAGACCGTTTAAATGGTATCAGTGGCTACTTTGCTTGGCGCTCAGCATTATAAGGCAAGCACTGGATTCTCTTCTTTCAAAATATAGCATTACTTACATCTCGAAAATATATGAAAATGACTGAAAAAAAAAATAAAATAAAAAAGGTCTGATACTGATCACTGTCTGTATTCACTGGAGGACCATATGGAAAATTGTCAATTGTGCTAAATTTGTTGTCCTCCTAAAATATAAAATTTATATATTTATTTATTATTATTATTATTATTATTATTACAACACTTAAGGTTACCCATACCAACAGCAAAGACAAAAAAAAATATAATATATATATGAAAAAAATTGACCACTGAAACTTGTCTATCTTGTACCCCCTTATAGGATAGTCCTTGGACAAAGTCGGTCAAGCAAAAGATTGGTCAACCTGGTACAATATCGATATACATGTACATATGTATACATAGCTCTGGGCCTATTGAACTGTTTCCAGAGTGGTATTGATCCAAGTTTCCGGTTAAAATTTAAAATGAGCTAGTTTATCCGCATGACCTTAGCTACTTTATTAAGTGGGACGTAAAACATTACCAAACAAGCCATTGAAGCAAAATTTAACTGTTTTGCCTAGACATGTCATTTGCAACCTTGGGTCTAATGCATATACACAATGTAAATACTGACTCATAGGATGGTTGTGTCAAGTCATTATTTTTTTCTCTCACTTTCTTTTGTGTTTTGGCCGTAATGTATTTCACACCTATTATTTAGTCATTGCGAGACAAAGCCATCCCTTTCTGGGTACTTTGTGGAGCTTGATTTTTTTTTTTTTTTTTTTTTTTTTTTTTTTTTTTTTTTTTTTTTAATTCAATTTTGCATCCCTTTCAAGCTTTTTTACTCATATCGAGACAAATCAATCTGTAGGTGTGGCGAAAACCGGAGTACCCGGGGAAAACTACCTGACACACCCGCAAGCAGAATTATGCTTGTCCCACATGTGACTCATGCCCCGTGCGAGGTGCGAACCCACAGAGGTGAGATGATCGAATGATCAAGAGCACTGAAGTCAGCGACCTTAACCATTCGGCCACGGGGGCCGTCCGGAGCTTGAAGTGTCTTGCTCAGGGACACTACATGGCGGAGGCGGGTATCGGACCGAATCATGACCTCTCAGTTGTTAGTCCGGTTCTCTGTTAGCAAACAGGCTCCCCACGTTTTGCTAGGAGAGCCGCTTTTTCTTTTGTGTTTCTTGGGTGAATAAATTTAGTAATTGTCATAAAATCAAATTTCCATTACAGTCAAGTACTTGGTTTCTTAAAATGTTCTTGTCAATGATAAATCATTGCCATCAGAAGAATAGAATTTTAATTACTGCTAAACTATACCCGACAAGATGTAGACAAAGTCATATCCTTTACTTTGCAGGGAAGATTTTTATGACCAAATTTTTCGTTTCTTGAAGCCATTACCTCATAGAAGCGACTATTTCAAAAGAAATTGTACATTCTTGCTGATTTTTAGCCCCGGCAATGTGTCATCCTACGTAAGTTTGAAGTACTGGGTTCTGGTCCAGCCTGTGTTTGCCATTAAATATAATGTAACAGTGTTTACAATTTTCTATATAATTGTATGAGATCCTTCATGTACGTAATGTACATGGTTGTTTCCATGCATAATCGATGTTTCTTTGCTCTCGGTATGTAACAGTGTGACATCAGATGTCATAAAATTTGACATGCAAAAAGCTACTAAAGATAAAAGATTGGTGTGAGTGAACTCATTCACAGATATTTATTGGATAATGCAATGTTTAGAAAATTGCCAAGAGAACAAAAACTGATTATTTGTTTTGAAGGTACTGGTAATACATGTTTTACCATGTTTTTAATAAGGATTTCCGGAGTCGGGAACTTTGCGTAACCGGAAACTCGACTGTACATTGTATTTTAACAATATTTGAAGATCATTTCACCCAAAATCAACTCGGTAATATTGTATACTCTTCAATATTAAACATTAAACACACTCAATGAACATGCATTTTTGTACTTCAGGTTTTTATCATTCACCAAATATCACATTTGTAGCGCGTTGCATTGGCGCAAAGCCATTATATGCTGCTACAGTCTCCTCACATGGCTGATGTATTATTCAATCAAAATGACAACCAAATAGTGCATGGGGCCTAAAGAAATAGATGGGCTGTTTGTGCTTCCAGGCAAAGCTTACACGCTTCTGACTGACCAGCTGATTACTGGTATACCGCTCTGGTTTGAGCCAGCCCAGGAAAAGTGGTTCAAATCAAACCATCCATACATATAAGCCTTTGTGGCATAGTTGGATGGTTATATTTGAAGCACTTGTTGGATGTCATGACATCCTCACTTTGGGTAAAAGTCCCATAAAATGGAGGCAATGTCCCGACATGACCTTTGCTTTTGATTGGGACGTTAAGCATGAAGTCAAACAAAAACTTCCTTTGCCATGTTTGCCTTCTGTGTTTGTTGATGCATATATATGGTAATGTCTGTGTCATGGTATCCTAGGGTGTGTTTCAAACATTTTGTGACCACAAATAAATTCAAACATGTGCTTGGACATGCTTTAAGGTCAAAATGCGTTGCAATGTGACATCTGGATATTGTGTGTCGAGTCTCAAGGAATAGATAAACATAATACGGTATGTTGAGTGCAAATTTCAATTTAAAAACGCTACACACTTTGGCTCTAATTAGATGAAATCCGGGTGTATTTCCCAAAGCGAAGACAAAGATGTCCCATACAACATCCTTAACTTTCTTCTATCAAGCTTTTCTTTGACGCGCGCACCTGCACAGGGTGTTGCAGTATATATAGAAAGAAAGAAAGTCTGTGAATTGTGATCATCATCATTCCTTGTGATTGTAAGTCCAATTGTCTAAAAGTGCATTAAAATCGCATCCATGGACCTCCAGAATTATAAAATTTTCTCGGGGGAGATTCCCTGAACCCCCCTTTCAACAATAAGCATAACCCATCTCATATCGTTTGCAACTTGGCTTTAACATTTTGTGAGCGACAGGTCTGGTGATTAACAGAAATAAAAGCTATCATGCATAGAATTACCGTTTTCATTTGAGGTTTAAGACAATATTTTAAAGCTGTTAATGTACTGACCAACACCAGAATAAAATATTAATGCATATCATATTAAAGTTTAAATAGAGGGTTTTGTTCCTCTGCACCACCGTGAAAAGGCAAGAGTCTCTACCATTATACCATATATGCATGTAATGTAAGGCTAAGGTATTCTTATTTTACAAGTAACTATGAAATAATGAGTTAAAATGACACATTCCTTTGATACGAATAGTTATTTTTTAGTAACTGAGAAGTTATATGCTGTAAATCAGTCAATACAGTGCAAAACATTGACCAAATTGCTGAATTCTATGTGATTACGAAAATTCATTGTCTGTGATCTGTGAAATCATCATTTGAAAACTCTGTGATTTGTGATTTTGTGTTTTAAATCTCTGTGATCTGTGACCAGACTTTTCACGCCTGCAATCTCATGCCTGCTTTATTGCTAAAAATATCGTCAGCAGTTGTTCACACTTGTAAAAGCACAGTGGGACAATATATGTGATGCTCAAGAACCATAATCCATGCTTGCAAATTTTTCGAGCTATTTCCGTTTGGTTATTTTTCATGCAATTTCGTGTCTCATTGAAAAGCACAATAAAAGGATGTGTCACGTGCACTAAGAACTGATTGTATATAATGCTAAAACACAGTGAAACAATTATGATTCTCACTTACACAACTACGGGTTACTTGCATTTCATCAATACCTTACGTGTATTTCGGTCAGAACTTCATTGTATTTGGCTTTTGAAACTCTGCACCAAAAAGGGAGACATATGTTTTTGTATACAAACAATCTCTATTACAAGTTGAAACAGCACGTAGCTCATAAAATTTGTGTGAGAACATATTAATTAGAACGGAGAAGAGGCATACCGCGGCTTTGGCTACTAAGGGGCAGCTTATTGATTCATCATCGTGGTTTTCATAATGTTGTGAACCACCGCAGAAGCTGATGGTGAGGTTAGGGCCTTGTAAAACCGGTTTAAGCCACCCTCCAGCCTCCTCCTCCCCCCCCCCCCCCCCCCACAGTAATTCTATATTATCCAGGATTGTCCCAAGGCGTTACTTCTGTTGTGGTTCTAATTGTTGTATGTTTTGTTGTATAAACAAAAGACAGCCCCACACTGGGCACATGCGAGACAAGCCAAGTTCTGCTTGCGGGTGTGTGTGACAGGTGGTTTTTCTTGTGGTTTTCCCGTTTTCGCCCTTTGCTTACTCTTACCTTCATAAATTCATTTAGAATAATACTAAACTCGTTATAGGATTTTCCTACATTTACCATACTTGACGATATCTTAAAACCGACTTAATGATAAATACAATATGGACATCCTACCACGTATTCTAAAATATATTAAAGGATACCCTGAAATGGGTTGTGGATATTCTAAAATAGGGAATACGTCAAGACTCTCGCCCACCCACACCAGTTAGTTAAGACTTATCAGTTTTATCCAGTGAAACAAAATTGTTCAAATCGTCTTCACGACCGTGTGCGGAAATAGGATATTTCTGTGGTGGTTCATTGTTTTATGTATTGGTTTTTAATTTTTTGTGCTGTTGGCGCTTTATGAATGTTATCATATTTTTCGTTAAGTTTAGGTAACTGAGTGGCCACCTACTGAGAAAATAGCTGCTCATTTGGTTTATGATATATTTTCATGGTATAAGTAGTACCTGATTTTTAATTTAGTTTTTTCCCACCTCGGTTTTTTAGAGTGGGAATTTTTTTCTGATTGCGCCTTTTCCTGATCGTTGCCTACTTGTACTTTTATATGTTTTCGAAGGCAAACGCAACAATTCGCTGAAGCTCGTATATCTGCGCTCTTTATTTTCAAACAGTTTCGTCATGAAAACGTAAAAGTTGACAGTTTCGCCGTTTTCGCAAGTCTGCGATGATGTAATTCGCGAATGTGTGACGAGGTCTTTGTTGACGGAACTTGTTGTAAATGTGTTATCATAGTTAATCCTTCAAACATACACTAACGAATTGAATGTTGCTGAACTCAAGTTCGCATTTTAATGCAAGTATGCGTTGAGTGACTTTCGCATACTTTTAGGTGATTTGTAAATGTGTTATATAGTTAATCGCTATTCCAACATACACTAACGAATTAAAAAGGTACAAGTAGGCAAAGATCAGGAAAAGGCGCAATCAGAAAAAGATTCCCACTCCAAAAACCGAGGTGGGAAATAATGTTGCTGAACCTAAGTTCGCAATTTTATGCAAGTATGCGTTGAGTGACTTTCGCATAGGTGAATTGTAAATGTGTTATATAGTTAATCCCATTCTCGCGAGATCAGACGATACCTCATCTTGATCTCTCGCATTTGACGCTTTGAATTGTGGGATATAGCCGATTTGGAACACCGGTAAAAAAAATATCACTCCGCCGTACCCCTCGAAAATAGTGCATTTAAAAATTTTATCCACACGTTTGATGCTGAATAGTGAGAACATTTCCTACATTCTGTGTAAGATCTCGCATTTACTACAAAGTATCGCCATTATACGACATGTTAGTGCACAAATCACCATGCCAAAACGGACTATATCTCATCGGAGGCTTCTGTTTGTACACTACCCCCTACTAAAATCCGGACCATTCTAGAGTGCAAAATCCACCTATAGGTATATTGCAAAATGGAATACCGGAAAATCAAGATGGTCAACCCCCCTAGGTAGTGGCACCTTTGGGTAGGGGTGTGGCTGGGCTATCAAGTTAGAGAAGACCTTTTGGTGGTGCAATGTTGGGTACTAGCTGGGAGTGTCACAAAGTGAGGGAATTTGCATTGCGGCTTATGGGAGATTTTTTACCGGTGTTGGACCAGACGACACACGAAGAAAGCTTGGGCATCCCGCATGAATTTCCCAGATCCCATTGGCCAACTGCGACAGGTCAGTGCGTGAAGCGCTACCTGTCAGCGACAATGAGTTAATCCTTATTCAAACAAATACAAACGAATTAAATGTTGCTGAACTCAAGTTCGCATTTTAATGCAAGTACATGTATGCGTTGAGTGACTTTCGAATAGGTGATTTGTAAATGTGTTATAAAGTTAACCCTTATTCAAACAAATACAAACGAATTAAATGTTGCTGAACTCAAGTTCGCATTTTAATGCAAGTATGCGTTGAGTGACTTTCGCATAGGTGAATTGTAAATGTGTTATATAGTTAATCCTTATTCAAACATATACAAACGAATTGAATACTGCTGAACTCAAGTTCGCATTTTAATGCAAGTATGCGTTGAGTGACTTTCGCATAGGTGACGAGGCCTTAAGCAACACAACAGACCTAGACAAAGGGCAAACGAGTAATCAATCTATGTAATTCTCCACCAAATGGATGTGTTAATAGTGAAAAGGTACAAGTAAGCAATGATCAGGAAAAGACACAATCAGAAAGAAATTCCCACTCCAAAAACCCGGGAAAACTAAATTGACAATTGGTACTTAAACTTAGAAAACATATCGTAAGCCGAGTGAGCAGCTATTTCCCAACTGTCGGCCACTCAGTTACCCGAACTTAAATAAAATATGAAAACGTACATAAGGTTTAACAGTACAAAAATTCGACTCCAAAACATTAAACAAATGGAACCACAACAGAAGTATCGCCTTGATCTAAAATTACTGGGTGTGGGCTTAAATCAGTTTTACAGGCGCCTTAACTCACCCTCTTCTTCTGCAGTGCTTCACAACATTTAGTTAGTTGTTCGGTCCTCGTGGTGAATCTGTAACTAGTCAATGAACCCCAGGGCCCTCAACAAGATAAAGTCATCTCTGGGCGACGCATGGAAGAACCAGCCCGAGAAATCCAGCTGTGTGTAATTTCAATATTTGCGCAACCCGGCAGTCAAGTTTCAATGCTTTAACGATTTAACCATAAAGATAAGTCAGCTGCTGTGATGGAACTCTGCAAGCAGATTGGTTAAATTAAGGTCTCGGGAACCGTAAGTTAACCGTAAATCAAGACAATGTTGAATTTAGAAATCACAGAACATTTCTCTTTGTTTAAAAGGGAAAGCTTCTTGACAAAACCGGGCAGTGTGAACACCCAAAATCAAACCACCGAAAATTCACAGTTACATATTAAACCACTTCAAAATGTACATTAAGCCACATCTTAAACACACGCTTACTCCAAGTACTTCAAATCCCCCCCCCCCTCTAAATCAACTCTTAAACATATTCAGATCATCCTAAACACTCCCAGTAAAAGCATCTGAACCACTTCTAAAACACATGTAAACCACTTCATTTTCGTCCAACCGCTGGTAGCACCCACGCTTTGCGGTAAAATTGTCAATGATATCAATAAAAAGTTTTTTATTTAAGAATCTAAAAGTTTGTGCACCTTACAGTTTTTATAAGAGCATCACTATACACGTATCTACAGTGTCACAGTACAGGGGCGGATTTCTGGAAGGAGGGTTGAAATCCACAAAGTGGGGTTCGTTTCGAACATTTTACCTGATTTTTCATAATTTTGCCATGAAATTGAAAGAATTTCTTCCAGAGGGGGGCTCAAGCGAACCCCCCGAACTCCCTCTAAATCCACCACTGCACCCCAACTTGTAAAAGTTAGATAACCCTCCAGTGGGACTGAATATTAATGATTCTGCAAAAAAAAGGATCCCGGGGATAATATGCCCACCAAGGGGCAATATATTGTCATAATATTCAAACATCTTCTCCTCTGAAACCGCGTGGCCAATCAAAGCTAAATATATTAAAAATATAAAGCATCTGTAGATTGAATATTTCCATCGGTGTTCCGTGAAGTGGAGCAATGTTACGAAGTGTATATGAATCTGAAACTGAATAGTTTACTGGTGACACGCCAAATGACATTATTTCACCAGGGGGTTCGGATGGGGGGGGGGGAATTAGTCCCTTGAACGCACGAGTGAAGCGAACTTGGACACACAGTCATCAGACATTTCAGCAGAGGAGACAAGTGAATCAGGGAGGTCATTCCAGTCCCTGATAGTCTGTGGAAAGAAACTACTTTTGTACGCTTCTTTGCTAGCTGAAGGTATCTGAAAAGCCAAAGAGTGTTGATTTCTACAACGCCTATTCTTTGGGATAAGGTCATCTGTGGGTATTCTGGCTTTACCCTTTAGACCTTTGTATAGCAATATAAGTCTACTATCCTTCCTCCTTTTCTTAAGAGATTCCCATTTCAGTTGACCTAAAATGCCAGTCATGCTCCCAGTTTCAAAAACATAATTTCCCGTCACAAACCTTGCCGCACGATTTTGGACCTTTTCCAGTTCTTCCTGGAGGCCATGAGTGTGAGGGTCCCAAACTGAGTTTCCATATTCCAAGACCGGCCGCACCAGTCCTTTATAAGCTGCTTCTTTCACATCTGGGGGACAAGAATACAAATTTCTCCTCAAGAATCCGAGAGTTCTGTTAGCCTTTGTACAAACATTGGAAATATGAGTATTCCATTTCAAATCATTTGTGATAGTTACACCCAGGTATTTTATGCTTTCAACGTTTTCCAGTAAAGTGCCCTCAAGGGTGTAGTTAGCCTGTATCTTACTAGACCGTTTATTTGTCAGCTGCATCATGTTGCATTTGACGGGTTGAAATCTCATTCCCCATTTTCTAGCCCAACTGCCTAAGCGATCAATGTCTCTTTGAAGTTTCAATGTATCCTCTTCATTCTTGATTTCACGATAGCAAACACAATCATCAGCAAAGAGTCTTATTTCAGACTCGATGTCTGCTGAGATGTCATTTATATACAAGGAAAACAGCAAGGGGCCGAGAACGGTGCCCTGAGGGACACCCGACACAACTGGAGCCCAATCCGATTTAATACCATTAACCACTACTCTTTGTTGTCTGAAACAAAGGAAAGCATTTATCCAATTCAGTGTTGTTCCACCTATTCCATAGCTGAACAATTTGCTTTTAAGGAGTTCATGGGGAGGAGTATCGAAAGCCTTTTCAAAATCGAGTATAAAAGTGTCGACCTGGCCTTTTTTGTCTAAGATTTTGGCCCAGTCATTTATCACTGTAGTCAACTGAGTTTCACAGCTATGCCATTTCCTAAATGCGTGTTCCTGTCCGACAGGAGTTCATGTTCATCAAGATGGGCCATAATATTAGAGCATACAGTATGTTCAAGAAGCTTACAAGGAATGCATGTCAAAGAAACAGGGCGGTAATTGCGGGCAAGTGACCTGTCGCCCTTCTTAAACAGGGGGCAAATATTAGCAAGAGACCATTCTTTAGGAATTTCACCTGTATCAATTGACTGCTGGAAGAGATGGGCGAATACCGGCCCTAATTCCATAGCCAGTTCCTTTAGGACTCTGGGATGAAGCTCATCAGGCCCTAAGGCTTTAGACGGGTTTAGACCTTTGAGAAGTTTGGTCACCCCTTCCTTTGTGACCACAATATCATGCATGAATGGGGCAGATCTATCCATAAGAGGGACCTGTTTGTATTCACTTTTAGTGAAAACATCCGAGAACTGACCATTAAATTCTTCCGCCTTCTCAAATTCGGATTGAGCTATTCCACTTCCATTTCTCTTTTTCAACGGGGGAATACCTTGGGTATCTTTTTTTTCTGACTGTTTATGTACCTGTAAAAATCTCTAGGATTAGCCTTAACATCTCCTACCAAGTTGTTCACATAAAGATCATGCTGCTTCCTGATATCAGCTTTGATCTCTTTCCGTAAAGATTCAAATTTAGATCTAAATTTTGCACTACCAGTCTTTTTAGCCTTTGCATGAGTTGCATTTTTTTCTGCGAATCTTCCTTCTTATTTCAGGTGTTATCCAAGGGACAGAGGAAACTGAGCGACTAGTTTTTGAGGGGATATGTTTATCTGCCGATTCCTGAATGAACGATGTAATGAGATTGAAATTTTCCTGGACCGACCGAGTATCTGAGTAACCTTTGAAGTATCTTTCCTTTGCAAATTTAAGTGTTTCTGCTCTCATAGATTCATAATCACCTTTTTGATAACGATACACTTTTCACACTTTTCTCCTAGGTTTCTTTATAGGGGGATAGCAATTTTCAATGTGCCAGAAACAATGTCATGATCACTGAGCTTATCCGGGGAATGAATGTCTACAAACTGACCAGGAAGAGAGGTCAAAATTACGTCCAAAGTATTTCTTTCTCTGGTGGGGAAGTTGACTAATTGTTCCAAACCATGGTCATTCATGATATCTATCAAAATCTGACCCTCCGTCTGACTCAATGATGACCCAGCTTTGCTGAGTCTGTCCGGCCATACAATATCTCTAAAGTTAAAATCACCTAAAACATGAATTAAGGGGGGGGGGGTTTGTTGCCTTTATTAATATTTTTGATTTTGTCAAGCTGTTCTCTAAATAAATTGTCAAACTTTTCCAGGGAATTCAATAACTCATTTCCATTGTTCCATATGAGTGCAGGTTAGCCAGCTGATCTACTGTAGGAAGGGGAACCAATGTGTTAATACTTGTAAATAATCCAGGCCACATGACCAAGATAGCCTCCATTCCCGTACATGGTAAAACACTTCAAAAATAATTTTCTCCAGAACCGGTTTGACCGATTTCAACGAAACTTGACATGAGGCTAATGACTAAATACTACAGTGTGTATATAAATCGTGACCCGTGATAACCTTGACCTATTGTAATGAAAAATAGATACGAAGTGGAGACCAAATTTGTATATGAAAATCCAGGCCACACGACTAGACCCAAACTACTTGTCTTTTGTCTTGTGTGCTTCTTGACTCTCAGGTGAGCGATCGTTGCCATTTGGCTACTTGTTTAAAGATGCCAGTCATGCTATCCTTTTCATATGTATAATTCCTAGTTACAAACATCGCAGACGTCAAAGCTTTCTTTAGTGTTAAGAAACTGCCTGCTTGGTCACCACAGACCTGGTCCCCACAGAACATAAAGCGATAACACTTTAAAAGCATCTTAAACCGCCATAAACAACTTCACTTCATAAGTATCACAGTCCACCTCTATAACACACACATACCTCCCCAAACCACTTCAAAAACATTCTCAAAACTCCAAAGGACAAAAGCATTAGAAAACACCTCTAGAACACACCCAAACCACATCAAACTGTGGTCTGGGTGTTTTGTACTGTTTTAGTGTGTTTCCACGGACCGGACCGAAGCGACTCGTTTCTAACCCGTTGTCGCGAAATTGCAGCATTAACCAGATTGCTTTTTGGTGCATTTCCGTCGCGGAAAATTCGAAGTGTCAAAAAATTATTTTATTTGACATTTAATATATTTGATATTCGTAGACGGTTAGATATATAAAAGGGGAAGGAGTAAAACCCGGGACCAACGCCCGGGACCAAAATCCGGGACCAATTTTTATTGGCACCAAAAAAGGCACTAAGCATGCAAATAATTACATAGTGAGATCAGTAAAAGCCGGGAACCGGAAATCTATCTATCTTCTGATACTGAGTCGATCAATTTCTGATCATCACCTCAGGCGGAATAACCCAGTGTTTTTTCTTAGTCAAATCGTGTCAACTGGAAGTGCGTGGTTTTGACATTAAAATCGACTTTTGATGTTTTTCTTTTTTGTGGATCTTATCCATAAATGAATAAATGTATCAGCAAGTACCATTTTCGATGATTATCTCTGTTGCGATGACTTGATTGAAAATTTAATTTTTTCGCATTTTCATTCCGAATCAATCCGTATGTGATAGAACGAAGCTGTGCATGTTAGAAACAATATGTGACCAGTTTGAAATGAATACATAGCAGCACATTGAAGCGCAAGCCAAAATAAATTTTGTTTACTTCATTTTCATACCTTGCTCAGTGGCCATATTGGATTTGGTACCTTGCTCCATGGCCATGGCCATTGCATAGCTGGGAACCTGTGAGGTCACTTACAGGTCACTGCTTGACCCATGCTCTGAGACTATTTGACCTTTTGATTTTTTTATTATTTTTCAAATTGAACAATTTTCTAGCATTTAATTTGGTTGTCTGACTACTTAAAAAACTATTTCATGCAATGTTTTGCAATAGAACAATAAAAGTAAAAATGAATTGCAAGGTATTATTTTGGGTTTGAGGCTATCAGTCATTGTCAACCATTGTCAACAATGGTGAAGGATTTAGTGCATGTTCCTGTTGTCAAGGCAATAGTTTCTCATTTAAATGAACTTCTTTGTGGAAAAGTGATGTAATTCTATATTTCTAGAGGACTGGAGACACCATTTTTGTAAAAGCTGAGCAGAAAAGTTGAGTTTGAAAAAACAGTTGGAGTCACTAAATTACATGAAATTTACACCATATATAGTTTAAAGGGTCTTCTCAAAGGTCCATATATTTGTCTTCCAAACATATTCGAAATATCTGGGAATTTGACCAAAATATAGGACCCCATCGAGGAATTTAGACCCGGGACCAGTTTTTGCGGTATTGACCAGCTGACGATGTTAGGGAAATTGCAATTTTTGTCATTGTAATCATTTGGTAAACAATTATTTTCATGTTTTGCTAACTGTACACATATCAAAGAAAGCTAGAATGAAAAAATCTGCAATAAAATCCCACAGATATTTGAGAAAACCAGCCCGGGACCAACCCGGGACCAAAATTTCCATAATTCATTGTTTGCGCTATTGACGTCGTCATAACATTAACTATTTTCTATCCCATAATTGTTTGCTTAGTCATATATGCATCTTTAAGCCAACTCTTAAGATGTTACTTAAGAAAAAATATCTTAAATGCATCCCATATTGATTAAGAAAATAAGTTTCATAGGCCGGGACCAAACTGGGATTATCGCAATAAATCTAAGCATTTTTGTTATTTTGGTCCCGGTCTGATTTCCTCCGTAATTTTAATAAATATCAACGATAATTTTGCATTTTGATCTTCTTTAATAACATACCAGGCCTAAAATAAAATTTTGTTTGTTTGCAATTGCCTACCTACCCACTATTTTTCCTCCTACCCAAAAAATTTTATTGGGTTTTCTGGTTGAGTTTTTTTTTTTTTTTTTTTTTTTTAAATGAATCTGCGCTTTGCAGCGCGACTAAGGGCGATTTAGTAATATAATAAATTTCAGTCAACTTTTAAATGCTCTGTTTAAATTGAAAAAAGTTCCTGATGGACTTGAGCAGTGGGTTGCATAATTACATTATAACATGTATATTAACCAAAATATATAAGTTGTCTATTTCCATGTGACCAAAAAAAAAAAAAAAAAAAAATCCGACCTACCTACCCACTCCTTCAAACCCCGGGTAGGCAATTGCAAACAAACAATTTTTTAAGGATGGCCTCAGATGACAGCTCATTAAAATAATTGCATGTAAATGGATTTAAATGGGTAAAATTGAGATTTACTTGACATCGCAAATATGGATCATAAAATTTGGTCTCGAATTGGTCCCGGGCTACCTTTCTCCTACATTTATGAAAATTCTAAACGGACTTTTTCATTTTAGTATTCTTTGACATGTTAACAGATGGCAAAACATAAAAATAATTGTATATGAAGCGATTATAATGGCAAAAATCATGAGTTATCGGACATCGTCAATACCGCAAAAATTGGTCCCGGGTCTAAATTCTTGGATGGGGTCCTATATTTTGATCAAAATTTCGAACAGTTCGAGATTTTTGGGAAAACGATGATATACATCATTGAAAAGACCCTATAAACTACACTTAGGCCAATTTTTATTTTATTTGTTGCACGCAAAATGACTTTTTGATGACCGTAAAAATTGGTCCCGGATTTTGGTCCCGGGTCCCGGGCGTTTGTCCCGGGTTTTACTCCTTCCCAAAAGGTACAGCTATTGAGGTAATGTCAGATATGATGTCATCTGACTGTCAGTTTGGCGTATACTAAGTTCCTACTGTATCGCCACCGGCCCCTATCTATCTTCTGATACTGAGTCGATCAATTTCTGATCATCACCTCAGGTGATCCGTTTGGTGTAGGATGTAAGTATCTACTTATCTATCTTCCTTTACATCTTAACCTCCGAGGAGGACTTCAGATGGTGTTCCGGTATACCAAGAGCTGAAGAGGGTTAGTTGAAATAAAAGCAATGAAAAGTGGATGACAAGACTTTGTTCAGTGCGATCAAGAGTGTTAGTTATAATAGTTAAAAGATAAAAACAGATGCTGGTGTTCAAGGACTTTTGTACTTACACTCTAACAAACGTATCATGGGCCAGTGATCGCAGCATTTAACATATCACAAATTTTCTAGCCTAGCAACCCCTATGGTCAACATCTTTCATGTCTAACATCAAACTGAATTCCAGCGAAAAGTGTGCATATTGTCATAATTAGTGGAAAGTAAATACCTTTACAAAAAATCAAGTGTAGAATACAATGCCAAAGGCAGTACCTTAATTAGGCTGCGTATTTGCGTAATTACCCAATTAAAATATGAAAAAAACGCAATTAATAACGATCTGGTAGCGTAAGAAAACGCAAAAGAAATCGCCGATAAGCAATACCGGAAAAATCAATTGCGTACCGGTTTTTAACGGTGTGCGCCGCACAACGGCTTACACCGTCTACATTAAACAAAAATGTCATTGGACATGCTCAAATCGATCAATTGGAAGCCATTTCTTTTCTGTTTTTTTGTTGGTTGACTGCGATTTTAGTTAATTCTCTCAACCAATCAATGTTTCCCTTTTATTTTATGCTATGCAAAAGCAAAAGTAAGGAAAGTACACCTCGAACATCATTTTTACCAAATTGTTTTCCATTTTACCCAATTGATTGAAAATAGAGTGCGTAACAGAATTGAACTTACCCAATTAAAATTCCAGATACGCAATTGAATGAAAAAGGGGTGCGTAAATACCCTATAGGCTAAAAAATTAATTAAGGTACTGCAAAGGAATGTGTAACGACCTATAATTCCATTGTAAGACCACAGCTTGAGTATGCCTCAGCTGTGTGGGGCCCAAACCATAAGAATGTTTCCACATTAAAAATGTATTTATGGATATAGTATTCATGGAATAGGGCAGGTCGGCAAGGTACTCTTCCGTGAAAAGAAATCAATATCGATCACCCCATTTTTTTCATTTGGTGGAGGTGGTAAAATCGGTCATTATCGCTATGTGTTAACTACTTTCAGACGCTAATAAAATCATAATATGACCAAAATATTACGCATTCCTTACCTGGGAATCAATTTTATCTGGAAGTCTAATAGAATATGTAATTTTTGATGCAAAAAATTCATTTTGATTATAAATTTTGCGCTCTATATTTGGTAAGGCATAGCGATAAACACCGTGTAATGTACCTCCACAGAATGAACAAACTTACCTGTATGACGTCATCCCAACATGCCCTATTAGCTGAATTCTAGTTGATATTTGTCAGTGATGTAGACAATTATTTTTCACAATGCATACTGTACACATCAAAATAAATGTACAATGCATACCGACAATACAACTGTGTACTCAATTTCTGAGAATTCTTATTCTATTAACTCTCATTCAGAATCAAACTTATAGATATGTGTACACGTGGATAAGACCATTCATTCAAGTATGAAAATTCAAGTTAACTGGTTGATAATCCTCTAACATAAACATATTATTCTATCATTTAGGCATGTCAGGCATGTTAAACCATACTTTTGTCCCCTGCATCAGTGCTACAGATAAGCAGCGTATCTGTGTATTTACCCAATTAAAATGTCTTAAAACCCAATTAAGATTTACAGGTCTGCGTACAGAAAAGCAAAAGAAATCTTCGATACGCAAATCAGATTATTTTCTTTGCGTACAGCCCTATTTCAATTCATGTCAAAATACAGGATGTTTACCAAATTGTGCTTGCACATGCGTGTAGTTACAATCAAGCACATGTGTCTATTTTTGGAACTTGGTTCCCATTTTACCATTCATACTGTATAGAGCGTCTTGATGATCAAGACTATGAGCCAAGAATTTCATCCAATCGATTTTCGCCGCCAGGTTGTGCTAGAGAATAGACTTGCGCAGTATGAATTGTACTTTCAGTTTGACTGGGAGAAAAGGAAGCCCAATTCTTTAAGCTTATTTCTTTCAATAATGACCCATCAGATTCAATTTATTGTATGTAAAGTTAAGAACACTTGTTAAAATTTTATTTTTCATTATTTCCAAACAAACAATTCATTGATTCTGCAATTAAAAGCTAAAGAGCATTCTAAAATATTACGCAACTTACGATCTTTGTTAAACATACCCCTCCCACTATGCTTGTATTATAGACAGCGTGATGGCTCTGCATCTAGTTGCAATAGGAGTTTATATAAAAATAGATCAATTTCAGATATCACCTCATTGAGCAAAACACTGTTTTTACAACAGGAAGCAGCTTCCTAAATATTTTATGTCATTTGAAATGTAGATTTTTGTCTTTTCTTGTTGCATAAACAAGTATTAGCTTTTACAAAAAGCTTAATAACACAGACCTGTAGTCAGTGATAATTGAGTATCACTTACAATGTTATAGCAAATGAGCTGAGATACCTTCAAATCAAGAGGCAAATCATTTATTAATGAAACACATGATTTTTGTTTTTAATTTTAACTTTTACTTTCATCCTCAATTAGGATACCCAATTCAAAAACGTGAAGTACCCAATTCGAAATTTTAAAAATTATATTTTTACCCAATGGAATCCGAAATACCCAATTAAGCCAAAAAGAGGTGGGTAAATACCCATTGACCCTCAATCCTTATCTGGAGCTATGCTGCATAGATATATATTTTTTCAAAGTTCTTGTTTTTGTTGTTAGCTCACCTGAGCCGAAGGCTCACAGGTGAGCTTATAGTATACCCATGCTCCAGCGTCTGTCCGTCGTCCGTCCGTCTGTCCGCCCGTCCGTCGTCCGTCCGTCGTTCACATTTTCAAAGATCTTCTCCTCTGAAACCGCTTGGCCAATCAAAGCCAAACTTCATGTGGAGCATCCTTAGGAAGGGGGAACGAAAGTTTATATAAATGGTCCAGGTCACATGACCAAGATGGCTGCCATGGCTATAAATAGAAAAAACCTTTAAAAATCTTCTTCTCCAGAATCAGTGGGCCGATTTCCATGAAACTTGGTATGTAGCATCGGGGACGCGGGCCCATCATATTTTATATAGATCATGACCCTGGGATGACCTTGACCTATTTTACGGCAAGGTCAACTTAGGTCGCCAATGCATTTGAATGGGGAAAAATGGTAAAATGCTATTTAATGGGTAAAACTTACTGGGAATAGGCAAATGGACAGAAGATTAATGTAAATGGAAAATTTTAGCCCCTGGGGGGTTGTCTGCCCCTGCCCTGGGGCTATATACATGTATATTTCCATAATAATGAAACATCTTCTTTCCTGAAACCGCTTGGCCAATCAAAGCCAAACTTCATATGGAGCATCCTTGGGAAGGGGGAAAGAAAGTTTATATAAATGGTCAATTCACATGACCAAGATGGCCACCATGGCTATAAATAGAAAAAACCTTTAAAAATCTTCTTCTCCAGAACCAGAAGGCCAATGATTTTGAAACTTGGTGTGAAGCATCAGTGACTGGAGCTCTACAAAGTTTATATAAATCATGACCCTGGGATGACCTTGACCTATTTTACGGCAAGGTCAACGTAGGTGGCTCATGCATTTGAATGGGGAAAAGTGTTAAAATGTCATTTGTAAGGGAAAACTTGCAGGAAATGGGCAAATGGACTGAAGATTGATGATTCTGAAAAAATTTGGACCCCAGGGGTCTGTCTGCCCCCACCCTGGGGCAATATACATGTATATTACAGTGATATTCAAAGATCTTCTTCTCTGAAACTGCTTGGCCAATCAAAGCCAAAGTTTATGTGGAGCATTCTTAGGAAGAGTGAATGAAATTTTGTATAAATGGTCAAGGTCACATGACCAAGATGGCCGCCATGGCTGTAAATAGCAAAAACCTTTAAAAATCTTCTTCTCCAGAACCAGAAGGCCTATGATTTTGAAACATGGATTGAAGCATCAGGCAATGGAGCTCTACAAAGTTTATATTAATCATGACCCTGGGATGACCTTGACCTATTTTACGGCAAGGTCAACTTGGGTTGCCCATGCATTTGAATGGGGAAAATTGTTAAATGTCATTTAAAGGGCTAAACTTTAGTAAATTGGCAAATGGACTAACTTTTTATGATTTAAAAGGCATCAAATCCAGGGTTATATACATGTATATTACCATTCTAGTCAAAACAGTTTATTTGTTTATATCTCAGGTCTCAGGTGAGCGTTTACAGGACCATTGGTCCTCTGGTTTAGGTTGTTGTTTAGGTTTCTGTCTATGTGTACAATTTTGCTGATGTTTAAATCAGAGGCAAGTCTTTCTCCTGTTTTTAGCTCACCTGAGCCGAAGGCTCACAAGGTGAGCTTATAGGATGGCTATGATCCGGCGTCCGTCCCTCGTCATCGTCCACAATTTCAAAGAAACCGCTTGGCCGATCTAGTTGAAATTTTATGTGGAGCCTCCTTGGGTAGTGGCATTGTAATTTTCTTTGTGATATCTTGGTCACATGACCAAGATGGCTGCCATGCCCATATATGGTAAAAACCACTCAAAAATCTTCTTCTCCAGAACCGGTGGGCCGATTTCCACGAAACTTTGTATGTAGCATCAGAGAATTCAGCCCATCATAGTTTGTTAAAATGATGACCATAGGATGACCTTGACATATTTTACGGCAAGGTCAATTTTGGAAACATAGGCTTTTACATGGGAAAAAGTGAAAACTATGGATGTTTTGAAAACTATTGCAGCCTGAGGCCTGAAAAGTGGTAGATGCAAACAACTAATGGAGTAGATGAAGGTTTGTGATTAATTTAGGTCAAGGTCATCTCTTGACCTTGGCCAGTCTGTCGTCCATACACACTTTTCAAAGATCTTCTTCTCTGAAGCTGCTGGGCCAATCAAGTTGAAATTTTATGTGGAGCCTCCATGGGTAGGGGAGACGAAAGTTTGATCGCAAAATCCAGGTCACATGACCAAGATGGCCGCCACGCCCATATATGGTAAAAACTACTCAAAAATCTTCTTCTCCAGAACCGGTGGGCCGATTTCCACGAAACTTGGTATGTAGCATGGAGGACTTCAGCCTATCATAATTTGATAAAATGATGACCATAGGATGACCTTGACCTATTTGACGGCAAGGTCAATTTTGGAAACATAGGCTTTTACATGGGAAAAAGTGAAAACTATGGACTTTTTGAAAACTATTGCAGCCTGAGGCCTGAAAAGTGGTAGATGCAAACAACTAATGGAATAGATGAAGGTATATGATTAATTTAGGTCAAGGTCATCTCTTGACCTTGGCCAGTCTGTCGTCCATACACACTTTTCAAAGATCTTCTCTGAAACTGCTGGGCCAATCAAGTTGAAATTTTATGTGGAGCATCCATGGGTAGGGGAGACGAAAGTTTGATTGCAAAATCCAGGTCTGACTCACATGACCAAGATGGCCGCCACGCCCATATATGGTAAAAACTACTAAAAAATCTTCTTCTCCAGAACCGGTGGGCCGATTTCCACGAAACTTGATATGTAGCATCGTGGACTTCAGCCCATCATAGTTTGATAAAATAATGACCATAGGATGACCTTGACCAATTTTACGGCAAGGTCAATTTTGGAAACATAGGCTTTTACATGGGAAAAAGTGAAAACTATGGATTTTTTGAAAACTGTTGCAGCCTGAGGCCTGAAAAGTGGTAGATGCAAACAACTAATGGAGTAGATGAAGGTATGTGATTAATTTAGGTCAAGGTCATCTCTTAATCTTGGCCAGTCTGTCGTCCATACACACTTTTCAAAGATCTTCTTCTCTGAAACTGCTGGGCCAATCAAGTTGAAATTTTATGTGGAGCATCCATGGGTAGTTGAGACGAAAGTCTGATCGCAAAATCCAGGTCACATGACCAAGATGGCCGCCACGCTCATATATGATAAAAACTACTCAAAAATCTTCTCCAGAACCGGTGGACCGATTTCCACGAAACTTGGTATGTAGCATTGGGGACTTCAGCCCATCATAGTTTGATAAAATGATGACCATAGGGTGACCTTGATCTGTTTTACGGCAAGGTCAATTTTGGAAACATAGGCTTTTACATGGGAAAAAGTGAAAACTATGGATTTTTTGAAAACTGTTGCAGCCTGAGGCCTGAAAAGTGGTAGATGCAAACAACTAATGGAGTAGATGAAGGTAGGGCTGACTATCGATGCCAATTTTGACTATCACGATAGTATCGCTATCGTGGAAATCACTATCACGATACTATCACTATCGTGGCATACTATCACGATACTATCGGTTTTTCACAAAACTGTCTTTAAAAGGTGTTAATTTGGAACAATCTCGAACTTTGTCGCCATTTTCGGCAGTTGGTTAAAAGTGAAAGTAGAATGGTGTGTTGGATTAGGCCACAACTCAAGCCACACTAAAAACCGGGACTAAGATCGAGTCATTCCGGTTCTTTCGGACCAAAATGATATTGGCTGATACCAATTATAAACCAGGCTGGTTTGCATCTTGCCTGGTCGCAAATCTCTCTCAAGCGGGATATTAAACCTTCATCAATATAGGTTTTCATAATCATATGAAAAAAACATGACTGTTGATTCTATGTTCAGGCAGGCACACAGTAATCAAGCACGCTCGGGATGTGACTATTTCGCTAATCAAACACGCCCAAAAACAAATATGGAGAAAGAGTTCCTTCAATGAAAATAAACTATCGAAACTATCGATAGTTGGACGAACTATCGGCGATAGTCATGTATAGTGCATTGTACAATCGAAGTAGTTCCTATCGCAATGCATCGATGTATCGATGCATCATTACACCACTAGATGAAGGTATATATGTGATTAATTTAGGTCAAGGTCATCTCTTGACCTTGGCCAGTCTGTCGTCCATACACACTTTTCAAAGATCTTCTCTGAAACTGCTAGGTCAATCAAAGTGAAATTTTATGTGGAGCATCCATGGGTAGGGGAGACGAAAGTTTGATCGCGAAATCCAGGTCACATGACCAAGATGGCCACCACGCCCATATATGGTAAAAACTACTCAAAAATCTTCTTCTCCAGAAGCGGCAGGCCGATTTACGCTAAACTTGGTATGTAGCATTTGGGACTCCAGCCCATCATAGTTTGTTGAAATGATGACCCTAGGATGACCTTGACCTATTTTACGGCAAGGTCAATTTTGGAAACATAGGCTTTTACATGGGAAAAGGCGAAAACATTGAATATTTTGGACACTGTTGCAGTCTGAGACCTGAAAGTTGCTAGATGCAGACAACCAATGGAGTCAATGAAGGTAAGTAATTCATGAAGGCCAAGGTCATTTCTTGACCTTGACCCAAGGTCATTTAAGTATCAAAATTAAAATTATGGTTTTCTCAGAAATCACTGGTTTTGGAAACTATTGCAGCATGAGACCTGAAACTTTGCAGATGCAGACAACTTATGAATTCAATAAAGGTGTGTGAGTATTCATGGTCAAGGTCATTTCATGATGACTTAATACATGTACTCCAGGATCAGGCTTCAGGTGAGCGTTCTCAGGACCAATGGTCCTCTGGTCAATTTATTCTTTTAACACATGTGATAAAACTTCAGCTCATGTTAAAACATTTTAAACACAGATATCTGAATGTAGTTGTACATGTTTTGTACATTTTACAAATATATTTGGCCCTTGCAGTTTCTAAATTATCGTTAAAGTTACATTTTTGTATTTATTATTTTCTCCAATTTGAACTGTTGAAATAAGATGTTGCCTTTCCAAAATTGAGCCTAAGACTGATACTGATGCAGAGAGTAAAACTTTCTTTACAAAGATTTCTTTTGTTTGGAGAATGGACATACTGTCCAGATTGTAACTTATGAATAATTTAGTAGTTCTATATATTTTCGTTTGTTAATAGCTCAACACTTATATGTTATATATTAGGTATCTTTAGAGTTCAGCTTCAACAATAATTAGCTCGCCTGCACGAAGTGCACAGAGCTATTGTTGTCACCTCGGTCATCCCCGTTTACGTGTACGTCCGTGTCACACATTCGGTTAAAGTTTTTAGAAGTCTATATTGCTTGAACATGTAGATGTATCAAGTTGATACTTTGCATATTGGTAGATATTGGTCTGAAGATTTATGCAGTACCATCATGACCCATCCTGGGTGACTTGAGGTCAAGGTCACAGACTTAGACATTTTATGTTAAAGTTTTTCATTAAAGTTTTTAGAAGTCTGTATCTCTTGAACATGTTGATGGATCAAGTTGATACTTTGCATGTTGGTAGATATTGGTCTGAAGTTTTATGCAGTACCATCGTGGTCAAGGTCACGGACTTCGAAATTTTATGTTAAAGTTTTTCATTAAAGATTTAAGAAGTCTATATCTCTTGAACATGTTGATGGATCAAGTTGATACTTTGCATGTTTGAAGATATTGGTCTGAAGTTTTATGGAGTACCATCATGACCCACCCTGGGTGACCGTGAGGTCAAGGTCACAGTTTTAGAAATTTTTTGTTGAAGTTTTTCGTTAAATTTGTTAGAAGTCTATATCTCTTGAACATGTTGATGGATCAAGTTGATACTTTGCATGTTTGTAGATATTGGTCTGAAATTTTATGCTTTTACGACCCACCTGAGCGACCTTGAGGTCAAGGTCATGGGTCATAGATTTTGATAAATTTAGTAGCAAAGCACAAGTCAGGCGAGCTACGCTATCCTGCGACAGGTCCTATTGTACATACATGTACTGTACATCTGTTTACTACTTCTCATATTGGACAACTAATACCACCATTTCTCTTCTGAAAAGTATAGATGTACCAACTTTACATCAAAAGCATAATTTACTATTTTTCCCTTGTCACAAATAATAAGAGAGAAAAAAATGAGGAAAACATGATAAACTGGGACGGCTGTAGAACTTGGAATACGTCAAGTTTTAAATTGAAAACAATGACCAAAAATCAATGTAAAATGCCTATTCAATAAATCAAAGTGACACACTACCATTAAACTTCATCAATAAACCCTTCACCGTGTCCATTCGAAACGCATGAAAAGAGGTCGTAACGCATGATCGGCGGCATTTTCACGTATGATTGCGGTAGTTTCCTTCGGATTCGCCGCTATTTTTGGAGGAAACTTTAGCGGTAAGTTTTTACAAACTTTTATTTGAATTATTTAAATAGACCTTTCCAACGAACGATCTAGCCTATCCGGATCTACATACATGCCTCTAATTGCCGAGTGTTCTACTGATGCATAGGCTTCGATAGGACTCACAAACATTCGAGGAGATTATTGTTTTGCAAGTTCGGCCATACACGAAAATAACATTCGCCCAAAAACGTTTCGTACTTTTCTCATTTTCTTCAAAGTTTTGACTAACTGTTGGATGATTTTGCTTTTTGACATCACACTTTAACTTAAGAAGCCAATTTCTCATGATTTTTTTCCCGAACAACCACGGGTTAAAACAAAATACGTCAAAATTAAAGTAACGCACGATAATACGGCAACCTGGTCTTTCGAACTTTGCAAGTATTTACAATGAATAACATATTTTTAGGGGTAAAAGCAAGCCAAATGCTCATTTGTTGTCAAGTCCCGTTGTAGTTTGAAGTAAGGTCCAGGTTACTTCATTTCCAGGTGTAATATCTTACTGAAGTTGCATTCCATCCCTTGTCTATAAACAGCATATAAAAGGGCTTCAACAATTTATGAATGTTGACTCTGTGCGACGTCTTATTTATTTTAACATTAATTAACATTCCATAGTTTAATCTTAAATAAAATACCGTATCATGTGCTTCTGGACTATGAGGGCAGCAAGGTCTGAGGTCGGTAGCCAACAGAACAAAAGCCAATCTTTGTAAGAGGCATGCGCGTAAATTTTGTTTGTCCTCTTTTTCGTCAATCTCTGTGTCAATCTTGATGAGATAAACATAGGTCATATTAACATAGTGTGTTCATGTGCCAGGTGCATGTGCGAGTTAGTTATGGACCCCTGGTCTAGAGCGCATTGCATAAATAGTCACGCCGCATATATCATCTTTGCACAATGTATATTCAACAAAAGTTAAGCTTTTCCAAGAGATGCTCGCAATCTCACATCGCTATCTTAAGTGTATGATCATGTGTCAACCATCGTCAATAGCAGAATAGTCAAAGATCAGGAAAGGCTCGGGCAGATCTCTCGGCATGCACGTATGGCCTACTGCAATTGCATGGTCCAATCAAGATGACCAGAAGTCGGTGGTCGTTTAACCACATGTTGTGAATACTGTATTCTATTTATGCCCAAATAATAAAACAGTTTCAGATTTGTTTCAATGTTTCTTTCACGCAGCCAGGATGGTGTATTATAAGGGTGTGTGTGTGTGTGTGATTTTGTGTTTCGAATGTGTGTGTGTGTGTGATTTTGTATTTCGAATGTGTGTGTGTGGGTGTGTGTGTGTGTGTGTGTTTGTGTGTGTGTGTGTGTGTCGGGGGGGTCAGAAAAAATATTTTTTTTGGTAGGGACACTTTTGCGGATATTTTGGGGTTCTCACAAAAATTTATTTGGGGGGCTGTTTAATGTCAAAAGGGGTTATTTTAGTGGGGTATTTTCAGCAATTTGGTATTTTTCTAGGGTATGGTCAAAATTATTTATATTTTTTTAGGTGCTCCGTCGTATCCGATATGTTTGACTTTTGGGTTACAGAGTAGATGGTGGGACCGAACCTCTTTATAGGCAAAATCTCAGAGTACCCCCTCCCCCACCCCCGAGACAATACCTCAATAGGGGAAGTGCGCCTGGGAAAAATTAGTCTCTCACAAGAGATGAAAAGTTGGACACACAGTCGTTTGACATTTCAGCACAGGAAATCAGAGAATGAGAGGTAATCCCCCCGGGGGCTAATCTGAGAGTTGCTGGATTCCAGCACCTACCTTGCTCTGTACAACCTTTAAATAGCGGGTATGACGGGATATCCCCCCCCCCCCCCCCCCCCTTCAATTCATAAAATCTTAACCTTTTCAAAAAGATATTTGAAACTGCAGAAAAAACAATGAAAAACAACTTAAATTTGACATTAAACAAACCCCGTCCCCCCCCCCCCAAAAAAAAAAAAAGAAATAAACAATGGGCAACAAAGTATCCATTTAAATTTCCCTACCCCCAAGATAGCCATTTTTTCTGAAAACCCCAAAAATACCGAAATTCGAAATGTTGACTCAAAAAAAAATAGGCCATGCCTATGTATAGAGATGGCGAAAATGTCAGAGTACCCACTCGGGGTCATTCCAGTAATTTATATGACTCGGTCAACATCAGAATATAGATAAATTGTAGAAAGGGAGGAGGTTTGTCCATATATTTGATTTAATCTCTCTGTAATTTATTACTGACAGTCTCAAAGTAATGGACTAACTATATGCTCAAACGGTAGACCCTTGGTTCGTGCCCTGGTCGGGCCACATTCTTCTTCTGCTTCTTAATGATAGCTATGCCAACAGAGCTACCGAGCAACATGGTCAGCAAATTACTGTTTTACAGCAAGGATTCAGCTTTGTACAATTGACGAGCACCAACGTGTAAACTGGAGACAAATGAGCCTTTGGCTTGCTTTTACCCCTTAAAATATGTAATTCATTGTAAATACTTGCAAAGTTCGAAAGACCAGGTTGCCGTATTATCGTGCGTTACTTTAATTTTGACGTATTTTGTTTTAACCCGTGGTTGTTCGGGAAAAAAATTATGAGAAATTGGCTTCTTAAGTTAAAGTGTGATGTCAAAAAGCAAAATCATCCAACAGTTAGTCAAAACTTTGAAGAAAATGAGAAAAGTACGAAACGTTTTTGGGCGAATGTTATTTTCTTGTATGGCCGAACTTGCAAAACAATAATCTCCTCGAATGTTTGCGAGTCCTATCGAAGCCTATGCATCAGTAGAACACTCCGCAATTAGAGGCATGTATGTAGATCCGGATAGGCTAGATCGTTCGTTGGAAAGGTCTATTTAAATAATTCAAATAAAAGTTTGTAAAAACTTACCGCCAAAGTTTCCTCCAAAAATGGTGGCGAATCCGAAGGAAACTACCGCAATCATACGTGAAAATGCCGCCGATCATGCGTTACGACCTCTTTTCATGCGTTTCGAATGGACACGGTGACCCTTGGTAAACGGAGAGCACTTATATGGTATAACTACTGAAGATAAATAATATATTGCATGATATGCAATATGGAATGATCAAGGGCTGCATTAATTAATAAATGTAACTACTTTTCGATTGTTGACAGAGCAGCCAGACAAAATAAGTTGAAAAATTGTAATTTTGTAACAATTTTAAAGGTATTTTTGTCTGAGTACGCATAAAACAGAAAACTGTTTGCGTACCGCTGATTTTTACTGCGTAGATCTGATTTTTTTATGCGCACAAAGCCAAAAATTGCAGGTTCATACGCAGTACACATCGTTACCTACTTTGCTGTAACAGCAGGATAATTTTCAGCAATACTTTACAGTTACCACATCTTTGAAAAATGCTGTGAGCTGTGTAACGTCAACCTACTTGATCAAGCAAGTGAAGCAGTAGAGAACTTGACCCGAGGTTTTCATGCTCAGCTCAGCTGACACTAAAATTTATCCTGCTCATAAATGTTAAAATGCCAACAATTGTTGGCATTTTAACATATATACAGGATAAATTACAGGCTTTGGCATTTCAACCAATTTTTGTTATTTCAGTAATTATGAGGATTTGAAGTTTCAAGCTAGCTGAGTTGAGCATGAAAAAAGTTTTATAACCTCGGTACCTGGCATATCAAGGTGTCGCCTGAATGATGTCAGGTGATGGGAATCTAGTCCTTCACATTGAAGTTTGCAAGAATGCACAAAGGTAAACCGACATTTTGTGATTGATAATTTACACATAAGCAATGCTGTTTACAATGTTTTCTGTTTACAATGTTTAAAGGGAGTGCGGTGGCGTAGTGGTAGAGCGTCGGACTCGGAATCAAGAGGTCCTAGGTTCCATCCCCACAGGCGTCACCGTGTTGTGTCCTTGAGCAAGACACATTAACTCCGTACAGTACTGGATAAACACAGGAAGAGTTGGTTCCGTCCGGACATGACTGAAAAATTGTTGATTGGGACGTTAACTTTGTTAAGCCTCAATACAAACAAACAATGTTTACAGTGACTGTGATTTAAAAAAAAAAATGATTTTCAGATATGCATATACAGATTTATACATAGAAAGAAAATTGTTTCAGGGATAATTCTGGTCGACAAACACAATTGGCCTTTTTGACAAAATTCATTGGAATTTTTGTGCCAGGACAACTGCCATACAATTACCTGCACTAAATAAAAAAGACTTGTACCTTTCAAAAAGAGAGGGCTTTTTGAAACATAATGTGCCTTTTAGCACAGGTCCCCTCCCAGAATTATCCCTGTTGAAGCCTTGAAATTTAAAATATAAAAGCACCTTTGTTATTTTACATAATGTAGTTTTTCCAAATACACCTTTATAACGGTTCATTACAACACGGATTTGGATATTACACTGATCATTATTAGACCCCAATTGGACTATTTTTGCAGTTTGCTACATGTATATATTTGTACATTTTACTCTCGTAATAACACAGATTGGATAGCTAACACAGAAATTGGCTGGGACTCTAGCAATAGTGTTGTAAAGAGGTTGAGGTGTATATGGCTCATGCCTTTCAGCACTGCTTAAACAGCTGAAATTTTCAGCATTGCTAAAACTTGAAAATGATCACATGCTTATACAATGAACCAAAAAAATATGGCTATAGTGATGAAAATTTTCAGTTTAGAAATTTTGATATTTTCACTCAAAACATTGTTTTTGGGAACGCAATAGCATTCCTTGGCATGACTGTTCTTATGTCTTCTCAAAATTATGTTAAAATTGTTTGACAGCTTAAATACTAAACTAGATGTTTACTCCAGAACACCACAGTTTTACTTTATGAAAGTGGCTTGTAATGGGGTATACATCACATTGACATATAATCCTGACGAACCTTTTTCAGCACTGCTAAAACAGCTGATATCCTAAACCATGTGAAGGATTATATGACACGGAATAGTGTTGTAAAGGGAGACAGCAGTGTGTCCACATTTGACGACGGATTTCTAACAGAACATGTCCAGTCTATATCTATATCAGACTCCAAACTGTCACCTCAAGAGGTATGTCTTGTACTTTTCATGATCTGAGGGTAGTGAAACGTATGATGATGGCCAGGTGATAGAGTGTCTGACTCTCAGTCAATAAGTAGTGGTGTTAGAATGTTTACTCTATAGTTTTCTCTCTTAGGAGGTTGACCTGAATTGTGCTGAGATGTACTACCATATGTTTCGGCTACACCAGGATGTCAGTTTTACTGTATAGTTTTCTCTTCTAGGAGGTTGACTTGAACTGTGCTGAGGTGTACTACCACGTGTACCAGCTACACCAGGGTGTCATTGTTTACTGTATAGTTTTCTCTCCTAGGAGGTTGACTTGAACTGTGCTGAGGTGTACTACCCTGTGTACCAGCTACACCAGGGTGTCAATGTTTACTGTATAGTTTTCTCTCCTAGGAGGTTGACTTGAACTGTGCTGCGGTGTACTACCATATGTACCAGCTACACCAGGTTGTCAATGTTTACTGTATAGTTTTCTCTCTTAGGAGGTTGACTTGAACTGTGCTGCGGTGTACTACCATATGTACCAGCTACACCAGGTTGTCAATGTTTACTGTATAGTTTTCTCTCCTAAGAGGTTGACTTGAACTGTGCTGCGGTGTACTACCATATGTGTCAGCTACACCAGGTTGGCATTGTTAACTGTATAATTTTCTCTCTTAGGAAGTTGACCTGAACTGTGCTGCGGTGTACTACCATATGTATCAGCTACACCAGGTTGTCAATGTTTACTGTATAGTTTTCTCTCTTAGGAGGTTGACTTGAACTGTGCTGCGGTGTACTACCATATGTATCAGCTACACCAGGTTGTCAATGTTTACTGTATAGTTTTCTCTCTTAGGAGGTTGACTTGAACTGTGCTGCGGTGTACTACCATATGTATCAGCTACACCAGGTTGTCAATGTTTACTGTATAGTTTTCTCTCTTAGGAGGTTGACCTGAACTGTGCTGCGGTGTACTACCATATGTATCAGCTACACCAGGTTGTCAATGTTTACTGTATAGTTTTCTCTCTTAGGAGGTTGACTTGAACTGTGCTGCGGTGTACTACCATATGTATCAGCTACACCAGGTTGTCAATGTTTACTGTATAATTTTCTCTCTTAGGAAGTTGACTTGAACTGTGCTGCGGTGTACTACCATATGTATCAGCTACACCAGGTTGTCAATGTTTACTGTATAGTTTTCTCTCTTAGGAGGTTGACCTGAACTGTGCTGCGGTGTACTACCATATGTATCAGCTACACCAGGTTGTCAATGTTTACTGTATAATTTTCTCTCTTAGGAGGTTGACTTGAACTGTGCTGCGGTGTACTACCATATGTATCAGCTACACCAGGTTGTCAATGTTTACTGTATAGTTTTCTCTCTTAGGAGGTTGACTTGAACTGTGCTGCGGTGTACTACCATATGTATCAGCTACACCAGGTTGTCATTGTTAACTATATTTTTCTCTCCTAGGAGGTTGACCTGAACTGTGCTGAGGTGCTCTACCACGTGTACCAGCTACACCAGGGTGGGCCGGAAACGGAGGAATTAGAGGACGAGGACCTGGCAGCAGCCAATCACTGGGTACTTCCTGCTCAGGACTTTGATGGAGTCTGGGAGAGCCTGGTGTTTGATGAAAATATCAAAGATAAGGTACATGTATGCAAAGGATGAGTGCCGTTTTCAGTAGTAATTTTTGTTAAGTTTTGCTGGTAAAGCCCCTATCTCACTGGAGTGGGACAACTGGAGACTAGTTCGCAAATAGTTCGTGACTATTTTGCCACAGAGATTAACAGTATAAACACAGCTTTCACATTGCAGTCTCACTGAATGGACGTAAATGCGACAAATTCACAAATTTCGGTCTAATTTTGAAGATGTACGACTTTCTCACGGCTTTCACAGGAATGAAGCTTATTTTCATTAACATTCGCATGACAGTCACGCGACATTCGCGCAAGTGTAGTTTAAATTTATTTTCTTCCAAGAAAGTGGCATGTTTTCTCAAGACTGTTGCGTGACAGTCGTACAACACTCGCACCACATTCAAATGAATCTTGCGAAAATTTTAGCTTTGTAAATTTGCTAAATTTTTGCTGCAACAGGTTCGGTAATGCAGGAACGTCACGCGACAGTCTTGTGAAATATTTTGGCGATAAAATTCACATAAAATATTTAAACACTTTAAAACCTTAGCGCCCACTTCGCCACACATGAAAATTCTCACGACACTTGTGCGAGTGTCGCATGAATGTCTTGTGAAAGGCCGCTACAATGCGAAACAGTCATATGAAATTCGCATGCCAGTGAGACACTAGCTTAACACACGAAAGTAATGATATATAATACATAATATCAAAAAAACTACGATGTATTTCACTATAACCAATCTTTTACTTTATTTTGTAGTTACTGAGTTATGCCTCCACAACATTGTTGTTCTCAGACAAGAAGGTGGACACTAACATTATATCCTGGAACAAAGTCGTTCTACTTCATGGTAGGTATACAAGTCAACACATTTTGTTAAACATTACAAAAACACAGAGATTTTTTCAAGAAGCAAAAATTGAAAATTTCATCAGAAATTTTTTGATTCATTTAATATTTTTGCTTAAAACATATATTGTGGGTACACGTTAGAACCGCCTTGCCAATGTTTTTCTATACAAAAGTGAGGTTTAAGGGGGTATACATTTCACAGACATGTTTTCTTGATGGTATACAAGTCAACACATTTTCATTGAAAATTTTCAATTTTTACAACTTGGGAATTCCGTATATTACATGGACGCGTTATCGCAATATTTTTTTCCAACCATTTCTGACACATACAGGCCTGTACAGTCACAGAAAAGGGGTAAAAGTTAAAATTTAGGACTTGAGAAGGATTGTCCTAGTCCATAAGTTAATACAAAGATGCTGATCATCTGTGCAGTTACACAGCTTATCTGCATCTTTGTTTTACCATACCATGTTTTAGGCATATTTTCTCATGATAGAGCTCGTTTCATGAGGATAACATGTCTGTGAAATGCATACCACTTTTATATATTAAACTTGAAATGGTCAGGTGTTTACATTTTTCCAACTTTTGCCCAGACATAGACTGAGTGAACTCCTTAGAACCATGTCATTGAGATGCTTCTAACCTGTATCCATGATCTATTTGAGCCTCGACGTGAGAAAACCGGTCTTCGGGGTTTCCGACCAGGTCCGACACAAACCGACCTGTACAAGCTCAGAAAAGAGCTAGACGCTTGAAATTTCGGATTTAAGTAGAAGAGGAATTGTACTATCCGAGTAGCGAAAACAAAGGCGCTGATCAGCTTCGCGGTTACCGCGAAGCTGATCTGCGCCTTTGTTTTCGCCTAGGCAAAAATCCGGTTTTCTCACGATGCGGCTCATTTAAAAGTATGAAAAAAACATCAACACCTATAAAAATCTGTATTTCATGGGTGTGTATTTGTATTGTTTTAACTATGCTTTTCCAGGGCCTCTTATGTTGTTCCTCGTGTAACATGTCCGTGTAATTTATACTCCACTTTTATATAGCAAAACTGGGGTTTGTAGGGGTATACCTCTTTTTAGCTCACCTGAGCCGTTAGGCTCACAAGGTGAGCTTATAGGATGGCCATGATCCGGCGTCCGTCCGTCCGTCGTCCGTCCGTCCACAATTTCAAAGATCTTCTTCTCTGAAACTACTTGGCCAACCAAAGCCAAATTTTATATGAAGCATCTATAGGAAGGGGGAACCAATGTGTATATAAGAAATCCAGGTCACATGACCAAGATGGCCGCCATTCCCATATATGGTAAAAACCCTTCAAAAATCTTCTTCTCCAGAACCGGTGGACTGATTTCAACGAAACTTGGCATGAAGCATTGATGGCTCAAGCACTACAATGTGTATATAAATCATGACCCTGTGATGACCTTGACCTATTTTACGGCAAGGTCAACATAGGTTGCCAATGCATTTGAATGGGGAAAACTTTTAAAATGTCATTTAAAGTGAAAGTCTTGCAGGAAATGGGCAGTAGGACTGAATATTAATGATTCTGAAAAAAATTGGGCACCAGGGGCTCATATGCCCCCACCCCGGGGCAATATACATGTATATTACCATAATATTCAAACATCATCTCCTCTGAAACCGCTTGGCCAATCAAAGCCAAATTTTATGTGAAGCATCAATAGGAAGGGGTAATCAATGTGTATGTAAATAATCCAGGTCACATGACCAAGATGGCCGCAATGCCCATATATGGTAAAAACCCTTCAAAAATCTTCTTCTCCAGAACCGGTGGATCGATTTCAAAGAAACTTGGCATGAAGCATCAATGGCTCAAGTACTACAATGTGTATATAAATCATGACCCTGTGATGACCTTGACCTTTTTTTTACGGCAAGGTCAACATAGGTCGCCAATGCATTTGAATAGGGAAAACTTTTAAAATGTCATTTAAAGTGAAAGTCTTGCAGGAAATGGGCAGTAGGACTGAATATTAATGATTCTGAAAAAAAAAATGGACCCCAGGGGCTCATCTGCCCCCACCCCGGGGCAATATATATGTATATTACCATAATATTCAAACATCTTCTCCTCTGAAACCGCTTGGCGAATCAAAGCCAAATTTTATGTAAAGCATCTATGGAATGGGGGAATTAATGTATACATAAATTATCTAGTTCACATGACCAAGATGGCTGTCATGCCCATATAAGGTAAAAACCCTTCAAAAATCTTCTTCTCCGAATCTGGTGGACCGATTTCAAAGAAACTTTGCATGAAGCACCAAAGGCTGAAGTACTACAATGTGTATATAAATTATGACCCTGTGGTGACCTTGACCTATTTTAGGACAAGGTCAACATAGGTCGCCAATGCATTGGAATGGGGAAAACTTTTAAAAAGTCATTTGAGGTGAAAATCTTGCAGGAAATGGGTAGTAGGACTAAATATTAATGATTCTGAAAAAAAAGGACCTAAGGGTTCATATGCCTACACCCCAGGGCAATATACATGTATATTACCATAATATTCAAACATCATCTTCTCCTCTAAAACCACTTGGCCAATTGAAGCCAAATTTTATGTGAAGCATCTATAGGATGGGGGAACCAATGTATATATTAATAATCTAGGTCACATGACCAAGATGGCCGCCATGCCCATATATGGTAAAAACCCTTCAAATATCTTCTTCTCTGAAACCAATAGATTGACTTCAATGAAACTTGGCGTGAAGCATCCATGGCTATAGTACTACAATGTATATATAAATCATGACCCTGTGATGACCTTGACCAAGTTTATGGCAAGGTCAACATGGGTTGCCCTTGCATTTGAATGGGAAAAACTGTTAAAATGTCATTTGAAGGGAAAAGCCAGCATGAAATTGGCAAATGGACAGAATATTGATTATTCTGAAAAAAGAAAATGGCCCAAGGGCTTCATCTGCCCCTGCACTGGGGTTAAATACCATAATATTCAAACATGTTTATTGGTATATGCAGCAGACTCAGGTGAGCGTTTACAGGACCATTGGTCCTCTGGTTCTTATTTTTGCTACAAAACATAGATTGTGGGTACTTGTTAGTGGGTACTCGGTGAGGCGGTTCTAACGTGTACCCACAATCTATGTTTTGAGCACAAATATTAAAAATATAAAAAACTTTCTCTAAAAGACATTTTCAATTTTTACATCTGAAAAAAATCTGTATAACATGGGCATGTTTTCGTAATGAAGGGCCACCAGATAAGACATCTCTATGTAAGGCCCTGGCACAGAAATCACTGGGTGCTTCCTTGGTCCCGATATGAAAAGGTTTTGTTTGACTCTTTGGTACCGGATTTTTTAGCTCACCTGAGCCGTCAGGCTCACAAGGTGAGCTTATAGGATGGCCATGATCCGGCCTCCGTCCGTCCGTCATCCGTCCGTCGTCCACCATTTTCAAAGATCTTCTTCTCGGAAACCGCTTGGCCAATCAAAGCCAAATTTTACATGAAGCATCTATGGGAAGGGGGAACCAATGTATATATAAATAATCCAGGTCACATGACCAAGATGGCCGCCATGCCCATATATGGTAAAAACCCTTCAAAAATCTTCTTCTCCGGAACCACTGGACCGATTTCAACCAAACTTGGCATGAAGCATCGATGACTCAAGTACTACAATGTATATATAAATCATGACCTTGCGGTGACCTTGACTTATTTTACGGCAAGGTCAACATAGGTCGCCTTTGCATTTGAATGGGAAAAATTGTTAAATTGTCATTTAAAGGAAAAATCTTGCAGAAAATGAGCAGTAGGACTGAATATTAATGATTCTGAAAAAAATTGGGCACCAGGGGCTCATCCGCCCCCACCCCGGGGCAATATACATGTATATTATCATAATATTCAAACATCGTCTTCTCTGAAACCGCTTGGCCAATCAAAGCCAAATTTTACATGAAGCATCTATGGGAAGGGGGAACCAATGTGTATATAAATAATCCAGGTCACATGACCAAGATGGCCGACATGCCCATATATGGTAAAAACCCTTCAAAAATCTTCTTCTCCAGAACCGGTGGACCGATTTCAACAAAACTTGGCATGAAGCATCGATGGCTCAAGCACTACAATATGTATATAATTCATGACCTTTTCATGACCTTGACCTATTTTACGGCAAGGTCAACATAGGTCACCAATGCATTTGAATGGGGAAAACTTTTAAAATGTAATTTAAAGTGAAAGTCTTGCAGGAAATGGGAAGTAGGACTGAAAATTAATGATTCTGAAAAAAATTGGACCCCAGGGGCTCATGTGCCCCCACCCCGGGGCAATATACATGTATATTTCCATAATATATATTCAAACCTCTTCTCCTCTGAAATCGCTTGGCCAATCAAAGCCAAATTTTATGTGAAGCATCTATAGAATTGAGGAATCAATGTGTATATAAATAATCTAGGTCACATGACAAAGATGGCCGCCGTGCCCATATATGGTAAAAACCCATCAAAAATCTTCTTCTCTGAAACCAATAGACTGATTTCAAGGAAACTTGGCGTGAAGCATCGATGGCTAAAGTACTCCAATGTATATATAAATCATGACCCTGTGATGACCTTGACCAAGTTTATGGCAAGGTCAGCATGGGTTGCCTATGCATTTGAATTGGGAAAACTGTTAAAATGTCATTTGAAGGGAAAAGCCAGCAGGAAATTGGCAAATGGACAGAATATTGAAGATTCTGAAAAAAGAAAATGGCCCAAGGGCTTCATCTGCCCCTGCACTGGAGTTAAATACCATAATATTCAAACATCTTTATTGGTATATGCAGCAGATCTCAGGTGAGCGTTTACAGGACCATTGGTCCTCTGGTTTCTACTATGTTATAACAGAGTAAATCTCAATAAAAAAGAGTCGGCAGTGACATAAATTTCATAACTTATACCACTTCTTAACGAATCAAATAAAAATGCACTAAAAACTGCATTGAAAGCACTATTTTCTGACTTGAAATTCTTTCAATGACGTCATAAATAAGAATCAAATCGAATCATTGACCAAATTCTAGGAATTATTGTAGAAAGAAATCTGATACAAGAATCAAACAAAACCAAATCCTATCGGGACGTATAGTAAAAGTCAAACAAAACCTTTTTATGCTTTCGAGGGCCACCAGGAACAGGCAAGACATCTGTATGTAATGCATAAGACTGAAAAGGGACTGTACTATTGATGAAGCGAAGGCAAAGCTGCTGATCAGCTGTGCAGTTACTGCACAGCTGATCAGCATCTTTGTTTTTGCATTTGTGAAAACAGGGTTGCTCGTATTGCCACTAGTTGCTCATATGTTTTAATTATGCTTTTGCAGGGCCACCAGGAACAGGAAAGACATCTCTATGTAAGGCCCTGGCACAGAAATTATGCATAAGGCTGTCTGATAGATTCTCCTATGGTCAGCTTATAGAAATTAATAGCCATAGTCTATTCTCAAAATGGTTCTCAGAGGTAGATTACCAGACAAAATTTAAATACAACATATTTAAAGAAGGATAATTTGTTAAAAGTATTTTTAGCTCGACTGCACGAAGTGCATAGAGCTATTGCAGTCACCCCGGTCGTCCACGTTCCCGTTCCCGTTCCCGTGCGCGTTCCCGTGCGCGTGCGCGTCACACTTGCGTTAAAGTTTTCTAGAAGTCCATATCTTGACAACCACTCATCAGAAAGCATTCATACTTGGACCATAGATACCCTGTAGGGTTAGCTTTCATTCCATGGCATCGGTCCCCTGGGTCCAGGCCAGGGGGTGGGGCTGGAGGTTAAAATCTAGAACACCTTCAAAAATGGCAATTCTTATGTTAAAGTTTTCTAGAAGTCCATATCTTGACAACCACTCAGCAGAAAGCATTGATACTTGGGCCATTGACACCCTGTAGGGTCGGCTTTCATTCCATGGCATCAGATCCCTGGGTCCATGCCAGGGGGTGGGGCTAGAGGTTAAAATCTAGGACACCATTAATAATAATGGCTTTTCTGTGATATAGTATTCTAGAAGTCTATATCTTGAAAACTTTTTATCAGTAGGCTTTCATACTCGGACCATAGGTACCCTGTAGGGTTGAGTTTCATTCCATGGCATCGGGCCCCTGGGTCCATGCCTGTGGGGTGGGGCTGGAGGTTAAAAACTAGAACACTAAAAAATAGATGTACTGCTGTGTAACTTTTACAAGGAGGCATATCTTGACAACAACTTATCATAAAGCATTCATACTTCATACACTTTAGGTTCCATGACATCGGACCTCTGGGTCGGAGTCAGGGGGCGGGGCTAGAGGTCAGAATCTAGAACTCCTCGATTTTTATGTCCCCCCAACCGAAGGTGGGGGACATATTGTTTTTGGTGCGGTTCCCGTCGGCGTCGGCGTCCGCGTCCGCGTCCGCGTAGCTTCTTTCTTACGCGATATCTTTTGAACCAGTGGATGGATTTTGACCAAACTTGCATAGATACATGGTTGGGAGGGGGGAAAGAGTTGATTAGATTTTGGTGACCTTGACCTCATTTTCAAGGTCACCAGCCCATGAAAACTGATCAAATTAGGTTTTCCGACACGATATCTTCTGAACAAATGAATGGATTTTGAGCAAACTTGCACAAGATCATTGTTGGGAGGAGGCTCAGAGTTGATTAGATTTTGGTGACCTTGACCTAATTTTCAAGGTCACGAGTCCATAAAAACTGTTGAAATTAGTCTTTCCAACTCAATATCTTGAAAACCAATTGATGGATTTTGACCAAACTTGCACAGAAGCATTGTTGGGAGGAGGCTCAGAGTTGATAAGATTTTGGTGACCTTGACCTAATTTTCAAGGTCACAAGTCCATAAAGAATGTTGAAATTAGTCTTTCCAACGCAATATCTTGTAAACCGATTGATGGATTTTGACTAAAGTTGCACAGAAGCATTGTTGCGAGAAGGCTCAGAGTTGGTTAGATTTTGGTGACCTTGACCTAATTTTCAAGGTCACGAGTCCATAAAAAATGTTGAAATTAGTCTTTCCAACGCAATATCTTATAAACCAATTGATGGATTTTGACCAAACTTGCACAGAAGCATTGTTGGGAGAAGGCTCAGAGTTGGTTAGATTTTGATGACCTTGACCTAATTCTGAAGGTCATGAGTCCATAAAACTGTTGAAATTAGTTTTTCCGATATGATATCTTGTCAACTAATTGATGGACTTTGACCAAACTTGCACAAAAACATTGTTGGGAGGAGGCTCAGAGTTGATTAGATTTTGGTGACCTTGACCTAATTTTCAAGGTCACAAGTCCATAAAAACTGTTGAAATTAGTATTTCCAACGCAATATCTTGTAAACTAATTGATGGATTTTGACCAAACTTGCACAGAAGCATTGTTAGGAGGAGGTTCTGAGTTGATTAGATTTTGGTGACCTTGACCTAATTTTCAAGGTCACGAGCCCATAAAAAATGTTGAAATTAGTCTTTTCAATGCAATATCTTGTAAACTAATTGATGGATTTTGACCAAACTTGCACAGAAGCATTGTTTGGAGGAGGCTCAGAGTTGAGTAGATTTTGGTGACCTTGACCTAATTTTCAAGGTCACAAGTCCATAAAAAAATGTTGAAATTAGTCTTTTCAACGCAATATCTTGTAAACCAATTGATGGATTTTGACCAAACTTGCACAGAAGCATTGTTGGGAGGAGGCTCAGAGTTGGTTAGATTTTGATGACCTTGACCTAAATTTCAAGGTCACGAGTCCATAAAAATGTTGAAATTAGTCTTTCCAACGCAAAATCTTGTAAACCAATTGATGGATTTTGACCAAACTTGCACATAAGCATTGTTGAGAGGAGGCTCAGAGTTGATTAGATTTTGGTGACCTTGACCTAAATTTCAAGGTCACGAGTCCATAAAAATGTTGAAATTAGTCTTTCCAACGCAATATCTTGTAAACCAATTGATGGATTTTGACCAAACTTGCACAGAAGCATTGTTGCGAGAAGGCTCAGAGTTGATTAGATTTTGGTGACCTTGACCTAATTTTCAAGGTCAGGAGTCCATAAAAAATGTTGATTTTAGTCTTTCCAACGCAATATCTTGTAAACCAATTTATGGATTTTGAACAAACTTGCACAGAAGCATTGTTGGGAGGAGGTTCAGAGTTGATTAGATTTTGGTGACCTTGACCTAATTTTCAAGGTCATGAGTCCATAAAAAAAAATGTTGAAATTAGTTTTTCTGATACGATATCTTTTAAACTGATTGATGGATTTTGACCAAACTTGCTCAGAAGCATTGTTGGGAGTAGGCTCAGAGTTGATAAGATTTTGGTGATCTTGACCTAATTTCCAAGGTCACTAGCAAACTGTTGAAATTAGTCTTTCTGACGCGATATCTTGTAAACTAATTGATGGATTTTGACCAAACTTGCACATAAGCATTGTTGGGAGAAGGCTCAGAGTTGATAAGATTTTGGTGACCTTGACCTAATTTCCAAGGTCACTAGTTCATAACTGTTGAAATTAGTCTTTTGGACGTGATACCTTGTAAAACAATTGATGGATTTTAACCAAACTTGCACAGAAGTATTGTTGTGAGGAGGTTCAGAGTTTATAAGAATTTGGTGATCGTGACCATATTTTAGACAGGGTCCAAAACAAGTTTAAACTACCACACCATACAGAACAAGATGGGCATGGTGTCTTCCATAGAAAAACTTCATATCACAAGGTAACTACACTTCAATTACTAAACGGTTGGGGGGACATAGTTTTCCTCAGAAAACACTGTTTTAATATTCATTTTTCTTTTTATTTCTTAATAGAAACAACTTAGGAGGATGGTTGGTCATTCATCTTTTGACTTTGTGACACTGACTTGTGTGTCATGACGGTAAGGGTCGGTTGACCTACTTTCCATGGTTCAGTGATTTTGCCTTATATCTTGACACTCAATTAGTATATTTTCTTACTTCTTTCAGATAATGAGTTAGTACGACCAGGCCTTTGACCCCAATATACTTATAGGTCACTGTGACCTAATTTCACGGTTCAGTGATTTTGCCTTATATCTCGGTACTCAAATGGTTTATGAACAAACTTCTTTCAAAGTATGTTTGCGTATGACAAGACCTTTGACCCTGAAGTAGTCCTAGGTCACTGTGACCTAATTTCACGGTTCAGTGATTTTGCCTTATATCTTGACACTCGATTAGTATATTTTCATACTTTTTTCAGATTATGAGTGAGTATGACCAGACCTTTGACCCCAATATACTTACAGGTCACTGTGACCTAATTTCACGCTTCAGTGATTTTTGCCTTATATCTCGGTACTCAAATGGTTTATGAACAAACTTCTTTCAAAGTATGAATGCATATGACAAGACCTTTGACCCTGAAGTAGTCCTAGGTCACTGTGACCTAATTTTACGGTTCAGTGATTTTGCCTTATATCTTGACACTCAATTAGTATATTTTCATACTTTTTTCAGATTATGAGTGAGTATGACCAGACCTTTGACCCCAATATACTTATAGGTCACTGTGACCTAATTTCACGGTTCAGTGACTTTGCCTAATATCTCGGCACTCAAGTGGTTTATGAACAAACTTCTTTCACACTATGTTTGCGTATGACAAGACCTTTGACCCTAAAGTAGTCCTAGGTCAATATGACCTAATTTCACGGTTCAGTGATTTTCCTTTATATCTCTGCACTCAATTGGTATATGAACATACTTCTTTCACGATATGTATGAGTATGACAAGACCTTTGACCATAAAGTAGTTCTGGGTCACTGTGACCTAATTTCATGGTTCAGTGATTTTGCCTTATATCTCAACACTCAGTTGGTATTTTTTCATACTTCTTTCTGATTATGAATGAGTATGACCACACCTTTAACCCAAACATACTTATAGGTCAATATGACCTAATTTCATGGTTCAGTGATTTTGCTTTATATCTCAACACTGAATGGGTATATGATCATTTTTCTTTCACATTATGAGTAAGTATCACTTGACCTTTGACCCTGCAATACTTATAGGTCAGTGTGACCTTTTTTCACGGTTCAGTGATTTTGCCTTGTGTCTTGGCACTCAGTTGGTATATGAACACACTTCTTTCACAATATGAGTGAGACCTTTAAATCTTAGGTAGTTATAGTTAACTTTCATGGTTGTGATTTTGCCTTATTGCATCAAGGCAAAAAGATGTGAGCATAATGCTTTGGGTTACTGGTCGGGTTTGGCCTTATGCTTGACAAAGGTCAGAAGCAGTCGAGCACGCTGTCCTGCGACAGCTCTTATTTGTTGTTCATCTTAATATCATATCTGTCACATCACTTTCACAAAGATTTGGTCATGAAAATACATGTATCCCTATTCATAGCCTTGTTGTTGACTGAGGCCTTCATATTAGAAAACCAACAATCTGGGTTTCCAACTAGGTCTGACACAAACCAGGCTGTACAGTCACAGAAGCAGGCTAGAAGCTTGAAACTTCAGGGAATTGTACTATCTGTGCAGCAAAACAAAGGCACTGATCAGATGTGCAGTTTCTGCACAGCTGATCTGCACCTTTGGTTTTGCATATGCAGATTCTTGTTTTTCTCATGCAAGGGCTCAAATAATAGTAAATAACTTTAAACAATGCCTATACATGCCAAGTTGTTTCAAATTTATTAAAAAAATGTAGAAGACCAACAAATTGCTAGTCTTACGTATTGGGTCAGTGTCTGTCCTACCAGACTTAAAAAGTCCTGACTGCATATTTGAGCGGCATTATGAGAAAACCAACAATTTGCATATGCGAAAACAAAGGCACAGATTTGACTGCGAAGCTGATCAGCGCCTTTGTTTTCGCATATACAATATATGGAAACTACATTTCTTCTTCTTTCTTAATCCATAATTTCCATCCTCTAGCCATCTTCTATGACTGTGTAGGCTGGTTTGTGTCTGACCTGTTGGGAAACCACATTGTTGGGTTCAGAAACCACATTGTTGGTTTTCTCATGACGCGGCTCATATCTTATTTTGTTGACAGAGTGGTAAGCTGGTGATGAAGATGTTTCAGAAGATACAAGAATTGATAGACGACCCTGATGCCTTAGTCTGTGTTCTTATTGATGAGGTAATGGCTTGAATGATGGCTTGATTAGAAGTGTCTTCAATTTGTTACAAGGCGGACCTAAGATCGATCCTCTTGGGTGGCACATTGCTTTTATGAAGATATGTACCTTACCTGCTGACCATGGACGTAAAGTACCAATACATCATCTACACTTTCAAGAATGCATTCTTGCAGTAAAACTAGAGTTACTGATCATTTGATGAACCGGCAGAATTTATGTTGTCAGTAGTATGGCAGATCCATACTGAAACAGGTTCAACATCGTCCCCTATGCCTGGCATATTTTTTTTCTTTTTTAAAAAAATGTACTTCAAATATACTTAGTGTCAATGAAAAGTTACCATCACTAAAATTTCGATATTTTGGGAAATAGAAAATTTCTTTAAAGAAAAATAATAAATTCCATTCATGATTCTGGTCAATGGCAAATTGATTCAGTGACATGAAGCAGTTCCACTCGACCTGTGGCTATGATGCACGTGATTCACGTGTAATTTGTGATTTTCAAATTTCTCAAGAACTAGAAAGCCATATTTTCACAAGTCGCCATGCCTTCTCATGCCTCTCATTGAAAACGCGACCAAATTGGTTTAAATTTTTCAATCCGCTGGCAGAATAGAGGACCTCTCTTGTAGGAAGTACCCAAATTTTGCATTCCTCCATACATTTCAATGGAACTTTCTGACATTTGTCAAAGTGTGCGCATAACCTATTTGGCAGTGATGAGTACCGTCTTCGATATGCATGATCTTTGACACTCTATGCCATGAAAATGAATGCTGAAGTATCGGCGGATATCTATTCAAAATGAATCAAATATTGTCATGTGTAAATTGAACCCGATTTACTGGTAACTTTTCATTGACACTGAGTATACATTTATATTGTCATCCTTCCTTTCTAGCTTAAAACAGGCCCATGCAACAATATACAGAATTTTTTTCTTTTTTTTTCATTTGTAAAAAATAAAAATTTTATTAGAAAATTTTGATATTTTAACATTTTAGCTAAAAACATTGATTGTGGGTACACATGTACCCACAATCTATGTTTGGGTCAATAATAAGAAAAATAGGTATACCCTTGTAAACCCCAGTTTTACTATATAAAAGTGGGGTATAAGGGGGTATACATTTCATGTACATGTTTTCCTGATGGTTTTGATAAACCTACAGGTCGAGAGCCTGACAGCAGCAAGGAAGAGTGCTATGTCGGGCAGTGAGCCGTCAGACGCTATCAGAGTTGTTAATGCTGTCCTTACTCAGCTAGATCAAATAAAAAGGTAATCAGAATTTATGTATGAGTCGCTGCATATCGGAAATCTTCTTCGAAAACAAAGGGGCAGATCAGCTGTGCAGTAACTGCACAGCTGATCAGCGCCTTTTTTTTGCTACATATTTATTCGATACTAAATACAACATACAAACATAATGACAAATACAAATCATAGGATGAGAACGAAAGCACAAGTACTTATAGAGTTCTTCTCCTATTTTTTCGCTACACAGATAGTATAATCCCTCTTCTTCTTCAATCGAAAATTTCAAGCTTCTAGCCTGCTTCTGTGACTGTACAGGGCAGTTTGTGTCAAACCTGGTCGGCAACCCAAATTGTTGTTTTTGTCATGCGAAGGCTCGTATGTATTTTAATATTGGATGTAGGGTCATGTTATGACGTATGAGCCGTGACACAAGAAAACTGGTCTTAAGGGTTTTCGACCTGGTCTGACACAAACCTGTGCAGCTACAGAAGAAGGCTAGATGCTTGAAATTTAGGATTTAGGAAGAAGAGAGATTCACTATCCATGTAGTGAAAACAAAGGCGCTGATCAGCTTCGCAGTTACTGCAAAGCTGATCTGTGCCTTTGTCTTAGCCTCGGCAAAAATCTGGTTTTCTCATGGCACAGCTCATATATTGTTGACACATAGTTCATTTTTTGGGTTGACACTAGATATTATTTCCAATTCAGACATTCTATAGGACATTCAGGTGTGCAGATCAGCTTTGCAGTAAATGCGAAGCTGATCAGCCCCTTTGTTTTTGCTATACGGATTGTACAATTTCTATTCTTCTTAAATCCGAAATTTCAAGCTTCTATCAATCTTCTGTAGCTGCACAGGCTGGTTTGTGTTGGACATGGTCGTAAACTCCGAAGACCTTTTTTCTTGTGTCGGGGCTCATATTTTATCAGATTTTTAGGAATCTGTAAAAATTGAAAATAAAATCAGTTGGAAAATTTTTATATTTTCTTGTTTTTGCTTGGAACATAGATTGTGTGTATATGTAACAACTGCCTTGATGAGTTGGTGCTAATTTGTACCCTTAATCTATGTTTTGAAACAAAAATAAGGAAAAAAGTATACCCTTGTACCCCTTAGTTTTACTAAATAAATTTGGGCTATTGAGGTATACATTACATTGACATGTTAACTTTCTTTCAATCCAGATACCCCAATGTGTTGATATTGACGACGTCCAATGTAACAGGAGCAATAGATCTCGCCTTCGTAGACCGAGCAGATATCAAACAATATATAGGTCCACCCACCCCTCCTGCTATCTACTCCATCTATAGATCGTGTATACTAGAGCTTATGAAGGTAATTGATTATTAGATGTGCCTCGTCATCTGAAAAAAACAACAAAAAAACAGGTTTTTGCCTATGCGAAAACAAAGGCGCAGATCAGCTTCGCAGTAACTGCGAAGCTGATCAGCGCCTTTGTTTTTGCTTCTCGGATAGTACAATTCCTCCTCTACATATAGCCAAAATGATTCTAGCTATCTTCCATGGGTGTATAGGCCGATTTGTGTAGGTCCAGGTCGGAAATCCCGGAGACAGGTTTTCTCGCATCGCGGCTCAGATGAGCTGTGACAAGAGAAAACTGGTCTTCGAAGTTCCAGAACCAGGTTCAACACTAACAGGCCTGTACAGTCACAGAAGAAGGCTAGAAACTTGAAATTTTGGATTTAGAAAGTAGAGGAATTGTACTATCGTGTAGTGACAACAAAGACACAGATCAGCTTCGCAGCGACAGCAAAGCTGATCTATATGATTAGCAAATAATGGAGATCGAATAGAGACAATGGCAAAAGGTTTGGCCTTATAGTAACTTATTGACCATTTTTACCGATAATTGGCATTGTTATATACCTAATGTATCTCTACAATAGAAACTTGTCGTGTTGTAACGGACAGCACTTTCTGCTGTTTTAGGCGTCGTAGGGCATTAATACCATTAATGCCCTGAGATGACGTCATATCAGGGCAATAATGGTGTTAATGCCCTGAGATGACATCATAGCAGGGCAATAATGGTGTTAATGCCCTGAGATGACGCCATAGCAGGGCAATAATGGTGTTATTGCCCTAGGTGTTATTGCCCTGAGACTATGACATACACCTGTTTACATGTTATGGACACTGGCAGGTGTTCATTTCATCTAAATTTAACATGGCAGGTGAGTGTACATTTCAGACGTATATTTCATCTTAATTTAACGTGTCATTTTGCGTCTAATCACTTACCAATCAACGGCTGTGTGCTTGTCATCATGCGCGATTTCAAGACATAGCATTCGCAATAAATAAATAAATAAATAAATAAATTAGTAAATAAAATGTACATGTATTGGAGGAAAGGTATATAACAATGACGATATAACATTCTTTTCCAAGTGCATTAACGTTTGCCAAGCCCTCGGGCAATAATGTGTTGCAGCCCTCACCGCTACGCGGTTCGGGCTGCAACACATTATTGCCTTTGCCAAGCCCAAGGGCAATAATGTGTTGCAGCCCGAACCGCGTAGCGGTGAGGGCTGCAACACATTATTGCCCGAGGGCTTGGCAAACGTTAATGCACGGAAAAGAATGTTTTATCCTCTTATTAAAAGGAACTTGAGTAACAAACATGAGATGCTAATCACAATTGAGCCACTGCATAAGAAAACAAACAAAATGCTTGGACGAAAACAAAGGCGCAGATCAGCTTCGCGCTAACCGCGAAGCTGATCAGCACCTTTGTTTTTGCTAGACAGATAGTACAATCCCTATTCTTCTTAAATCTGAAATTTCAAGCTTCTAGCCTGCTTCTGTGACTGTACAGGCTGGATTTTGTTGGACCTGGTCGGAACCCAAATTGTTGGTTTTCTCATGCACAGGCTCAATTGGAATTGGATAGCTGGTAACTTAACATATTCGTTCTAATTAGCGCTTAGTGCACTTAATTTTTCAAAATAACTTAAAATTTAGGTAACAAAATATTGTTCTAATAAGCGCACACTAGGAACGAAATCAACACATAAACCTCCATGTCAGAAATACCAATGATGATGTCATTTAAGTTTCAAATCATTGCATACTAGTGTTTGATAATCTAAGTTTAAGTTTATAATGCGGTTTATATTGTATATATGGGTAAAATTGGTATAAAATACCAATGTGCTAGTCGAGTAGTGTGCGCTTATGCACACGATTTTTGGAAATGACCTGGGTGTGCGCTTATTGGAGCATGTGCGCTAATTAGAATGAATACGGTTTGTGTAAATTATAATCTTATTTTCTGCTCCTGTGTCTACAGGCCGGTTTGTGTTGGACCAGGTCTCAAGCTTATACAACATTTTTCAAGCTCAGCTCAGATGAGCATGAAATTTCAATTGCTCATAAATGTTGAAATTGACTAAATTATAGGAAAATTCAAGTTCAAAACTCAAAAACTAATAATTTATCCTGCTCATAAATGTCAAAATGCCAGCAATTGTTGACATTTTAACATTTATGAGCAGGCTAAATTTTGTTCTGAGCTGAGTTGAGCATGCAAAAAGTTTTACAACCTCGGCACCTGGTTGGAAATACATATTTTATTCTCTCAATAAATGACCAGGAAAATATAAAAGTTTGCATACAATTATCATGCTTATACAGATTAAATGTTATATCGTGCACATTATAGTACTGTAAGTCCAAGGAGAGGATGCAAACAGGCCCTGCCTATATCCAATCCTTCAACGTCTATAAATATGCTAATTATGATGTCTTGGAGGTTATTAAGGAATAAGACCGTCCGTACATCTAGCTAACCTTTATTACACCAGTGTCAGGGAACAGGTAAAAGACTGAAACATACAAAACGAGAAACAATGAGTTTCTTACAAAAAAGGAAAGTACAGCACAATTTTCACAAAACACATCAAAAGACATTAAAAGTGCATCTTGTAAAATATTTCTGTGAATTAAGACCAATTTAGATAGAAAATATAACAGCCAAAATGAGAAAAATAAATTTCAATGTTTGAGGCCGAAACAACAAAGCGCGAATCTAATTTGACCTTCAAATTTACTGACATGAACTACTTGCAAAATACTGATTGACACTGGCTAAATTTTACACACAAAAATAGAATGCATGTTACACTTCCAAAAGGGACTAAACTTACACTGTGAGGGGCTAAATTGACTAGAATATTTTGTTAAAAACAGCAAGGCGCCAGAGCGCGGAAACATCAAAGTTGACGAAAGGAGAATGACCAACAATACAAAAAACTAACCGCAACGCCTAAAACGTTAATTCGAAAACTGGTCGTCTCAACCCATAACCATTTCTGTGGCGACATCGGGTATCCGAAAAAGACAAATTATGTGTACTCGCAGATAATAATCAGACAACAGTAGAATTAGAACTGTTCCAGCACACTCTTCGTCTGATATTATTAATATCACTAATTCTTAATGATCTGATCAAAACTAACAAATTCCCACAAATAGTAATTACTTGATTACTAAGGCAAAAACATAAATCATTGTCTTATTAAAAGGTAGCCAGGACAAATGCAGACCTCGATGACTCTTTAAAGAAACAAAAACTGATCAACAAAATGATTTGTCACGAGTCCCTAGAAAGTGACCATACATGAAATTCAGGACGCCATTTTGAAGCTAAAGTGTCCCATATACTACTATCTTGACGCTAAAGTGCCGCATATACTACTATCTTGAAAATTTCAACGCGAGATGAAATTTCAATTCCTCTTGATACAAATGCAGTATCATGTACTGACATTTTTACGTTTGACTGTTTTTCACTAGCAGTACCAATTTGACAACTGGTCTCACATATTTGACTATTTCACCGTTTCTGGAAACTTTGACCTCAACCTTGCGAACGCGATTGTCATCACCTGGAAACACATTTACGACTCTAGCTATGGGCCACTGAGCCCTGCCGACTTCATCATCCTTCAGTAAGACCACATCACCAGGTTCAATGCTTTCCTTGTCCGAAGTCCATTTCTTGCGCATTTGCAGGGTCTGCAAATAGTCTCTCTTCCATCTTGACCAAAACAGATCAGATAAAAATTGGACACGTTTCCACTGGGCCTTGTACAGGTCCTTGGTATCCAAATGACATGCTGGCCTCTCATCAATGTCTGTCTTATGTGTGAGTATGATAGATGGTCTCAGAATTTCTGGAACTTCACTGTCGTAAGAAACCGGTAACAGCGGTCTCGAATTGACAATGGCAGACACTTCTGCCATCAGAGTGACCAGAACTTCGTGGGTCAAATTCCCAGCATCTTTGAGAACAGATTCCAACAGGCGGCGCGTCATACATATCATCCGTTCCCAAGCCCCACCCATGTGAGAACTATGGGGAGGGTTGAAAATCCAAACACTACCAGAATTGAAGAGGACTTTCTTCATCTCTTGATCTTCGACATTCACCGCATCTATTTGGAGATCACTTGTAGCTCCCACAAAATTGGTTCCACGGTCTGATCTAAATTGCTTGACTTTACCCCGAATGGCCACAAAACGCCTCAAGGCATTGATGAACGCAGATGATGACATGTCTTCGATAACCTCAATGTGTATGGCACGGATACACAAGCACGTGAATAGAACTGCCCAGCGTTTAGAATTGGCCTGACCGCCCCGGGTACGCCGAGTAACCACTGACCAAGGTCCGAATACATCAACTCCCACATATGTGAATGGTGGAGCCTCTTCAAGACGATCGGCTGGAAGGTCCGCCATTTTCTGATATTCAAAGCGCCCACGGAGTTTTCGACATGGCACACAGTTGAATATAATAGACGACACCAGTCGTTTTCCGCCTATAATCCAATATCCTTCTGATCTGATCTGGCCTTCTGTGAAATGGCGCCCCTGGTGTTTCACTGCTTCATGACAATGTGTGGCTATAAGCTTTGAAACATGATTCTTGCTGGGTAAAATGATAGGGTTCTTCTCATTAGACACCAGGTGGACAGCTTTTCTGAGTCTCCCTCCCACACGCATAACACCATCTGAATCCACAAATGGACCAAGGGAGATAATCGAACTTTCTTTTGGAACACATCCTGTTTCAGTAAGGCAAGTAAGTTCTCTTCTGAATGCATCAAGCTGAACTGCACGTAGAACGATTTTTGAAGCACATTCGAATGCCTTCACTGAACGAGATTCGGCACATATATGCCAACCTTTACAGCCACAAGTAGTATCTCTGTCATGCTTAAAAGTCTGGGCTATATGCTGAAGAGTAGCAACGGCTTTCACCAGTTTCTTCCAGGATGAGAATCTTTCCATCCACTCCATCCCGATGCTGCTCTCGGACACCTTCGTAGCACAGGTAACCACTTTAGTTTCATTTCTAACTTCTGCATCCCCATCAGGGTCAATTAGAGGAAAGTGATGACTTTCCGCGAATTCTGGATCTTGGCTCTTCAGAAGAAACGATGGACCGCACAACCACTTGCTGTGTTGAAGCTCACTGACCAGGACCCCTCGAGTACCATCGTCTGCTGGGTTTAGGTGGGTAGGAATAAAATTCCATTGATCTGGAGTGCTGATACCATGTATCTTGGCAACACGATTGCTGATGTATGTGTAGAACCTCCGTGTTTTGTTGTATATATAACCTAACACAATCCTACTATCAGTATAGAACTTCACCACTTGAATGCTCAACTTAATGGCGTCTTTTACAGTCTCTGACAACTCTGCAGCCAGAACAGCTGCGCACAACTCTAAACGCGGAATTGTGTGTCCGGCAATAGGTGCGACCTTGGCTTTTCCGAAGACGAAGCTCAAACTATGGCTACCATCTGGAAAGCAGATCAACAGGTAAGTAACGGCTGCAATAGCCAATTCAGACGCGTCTGAGAAAACATGGAGTTCGACACTAGAAGCTTGACTGAGTGATTCATGTGAATAACACCTTGGGATTTGAATCTGGTTCAGTCCTGAGAGTGATTTCCTCCAGGTGGTCCACATATCCTGATTTTCTTGTGGTAAAGGTTCGTCCCAATCTACTGTACCTTGCATGAGAGACCGCAAAATTACTTTCCCTTGGATTGTCACTGGTGAAAGGAAACCTACTGGGTCGAACAGACTGTTGACAATTGACAAAACACCGCGTCTGGTGTAAGGCTTTAGATCTTCAGAGGCATCAAATGTGAATGTGTCCGTGTTCAAATCCCAACGCATGCCTAAACTCCTCTGCATAGGTAACGAATCGATGCCAAGAACTAAATCTTTCAGACCTTTGGCGCGATCTTCAGGGGGGAAAGCAGATACCACCTTTTCATCGTTTGAAACCACTTTGTGCAGTTTCAGACCGTCACCTTGTAGATCAGCTTGAGTACGTTTCATCAGACTTATGGCTTGTTGAGCTGTTGGTAACGATGTCAAGGCATCATCAACATAAAAGTCATCGTTGACAAAACTTTTCACATCTTCATCTGAGTCTTTGACGGACTGGCGTAACCCATACGTGGCAATGGCTGGGGACGGGCTGTTGCCAAACACGTGAACGCACATGCGGTATTCGACAAGGGGCTTGTCGAAGTCATTATCTTTGTACCAAAAGAAACGCAAGTAGTTCCGGTGTTCACGGTTCACATAGAAACTGTAGAACATCTGCTGGATGTCTGCAGCGATGGCAATTGTTTCCCTGCGAAATCTTAACAGTATCCCCAGGAGGCTGTTGATGAGATCAGGTCCTTGTAACAAGACTTTGTTCAGGGAAATACCATTATGCTGTGCAGACGAGTCGAAGACACATCTTATCTGATCCGGCTTTTGTGGGTGGTAGACCCCAAAAATAGGAAGGTACCAGCATTCTTCTTTCTCCGAGACAGGAGGTGCTTCTTCCGCATGGCCATTTTCCAATATTTTGTTCATAAAGTCCTTGAAATGCTGCTTCTTAACTGGACTTTTATTCAGGCTCGCATGCAGCGACTTGGCTCGTTTAAGAGCATCCTCTCTGTTATTTGGGAGGGTAGGTCTGTCCGGCTTGAATGGAAGCGGCGCTGAGGGACGGCCTTCACAATCTTTCTGAAAATGATTGTCCATTATTTCGAGAAACTGACGATCTTCCACTGACAATGATTGTTTGTTGTCATCCGGCCGACGTTGAAATATTGCGTCATACTGCTCTGTACAGTCATGCCTAGTAGGATCTGACTTGATAGAAACACTGAACTCATCCGTACAAGGTTTTAACACAGTAGGCCTTCCATTACTGAGAAGAGACGTTTTCTTCACGTTCACAAAATCAGTTTGATGAATACCCCCGAGACATGTTTCACCCACTATAACCCAACCTAACTTAAGATTCTGCGCGTAAGGAGAACCCTTCGGTCCAGTACGCTGGTCATACACGTGATGTGCTTCAGGTAAATCGCGACCTATCAAAAGCATGATAGCTGCACTAGTATCAAGAGGTGGTATGTACTCGGAGATGTCGTTCAAATGTGAATGATAGAATGCAATTTCCGGTGTCGGAATTTCGTCACGCGAGTTTGGAATCTCATTACATTCTAGAACATTTGGTAATTCTAAACGCGAAGAACCATCTAAGGACTCGACAATTAGGCCATGTGCAGTACGCCCTGAGGTTACAACAATGCCTGCACAGGATGACAAGGTGTATTCTATTTCTTTGGTATTAACGTTTAGTAACTCGAAAAAATCAGATCTAGCTAAAGTACGGTTGCTCTGGTCATCGAGGATTGCATATATTCTGACAGCCTTTTCTTGCTGACCCTTTGGGTAGACATTTACCAAAACTGTTTTTGCACAAGATTTACCAGAAAATGAACCACCACAAATTTGGGTACACTTGCTATTAACACTTTGGTTCTGACCTTTAGTTCTCTCCCCGCCTTGCAAAGGCAAAGTAGGAAATGACACGGATGACCTCTCCCCGCCATGCAACGGTCTGGAGCCAGGAGTCTGGGAACCCATGTCAAGACCCTGATCTTGCGACTGTGAAACAGGTAGAGAATTCTTGGTCATGTCAATATGTAATGCTGAAGAGTGCCTTGTACTACCACAGTTGGTACACTTAATTGCTGAAACACATTCTTTGCTTCTATGTTCTGTAGAAATACAGCATTTGAAACAGAGGTTATGATCTTTCAAGAATTTCTTCCTTTCCTCCAGGGACTTTAACTGAAACGCTCGACACTCATTCAACGAATGGTTAGTTCTATGTATGGGACACCTCTGCTGAGATCCTTGTCCAGTGGAAACAGCATCTGTTTTATACGCAGTCACTGTGGGACGCGAAGGTCCTGTCTGCCGCCGTTCCGTTTTACCATTTGGAGGATAACCACGAGTACCACCGGGACTAGAACTTTCTTGTATGAAACTTAAACTTGGGTCGTTTTTGATTTTACTGATGTCACGTAACCACTGAGCAAAGTGGCAAAATGGGGGAAATGGCACATTATGACACTTTTTGTAGTTGGCAGCTTGAGACACCCACTTTTCTTTCAAATTATAAGGTAATTTGTTTACGATGGGAATGACACCAGATGATGAGTCATAGTACGCCAGAAGTGCTGCAAACTTTGGTTCAAGTTTCAAAGACTCGATTTCAGAGACAAGGTCAGATAATTCTAATAATTTTCTGTTGTCTTTGTTTGTCAAAGTGGGGAAATCCCTTAATTTCTTCTTAATTACTTCATCAAGCATCTCTGGCGACCCATAACGATCATCTAATCTCTCCCATATACGCTGGAGGCCCAGTTTTAGATCACTCATATGCGCGTTTCTAATGTTGACTGCATGATTCCTAGATTCAGGGCCCAGCCATTTTATCAATAGATCAAACTCTTCAAATTCAGAAACACTCAACTCGTGAATCACATTTTTAAAGCTGGCTTTCATACTCTATACCCATCTGGTTTATCATTGAACAGTGAAAGTCTGGATAATAACAAATCTTTCCTTAACAGAAACTTAGTAACATCAGCAACTATCTGGTTTTGGGGTTCAGGGGAAGATGTCTCTGCATTGGGTTGGAATGTGGGAGCAGCTGGTTTCAAGTTAGACTGGGGTTCAGGGGCAATTGTGTGTGTTTGGGGATTGGGATTAACAGTCTGGCTCTGTAACGTCTGTTCAGCATTAAGGGGATGTTGGTGTACATATTCAGCTGTTCTTTGTTGGGGGTTACAAGAGGGTACATGAACAAGTCTGTTGATCGACGCCCTCGACCGAGAATCACTGAATGAGGACTCCAACACTTCTGCTTCAGCTACAGCAGCAGCAACTGCTTTTTCATTTTTCAATAGTTTAATTCTTGTTTCTATTTCACATTTCTCTCTGTTTGCAGCAGCTGCAGCGATTTGTTCTTTTTCGACTAACTGGGCCTTCAACATTTGAAGGTCTGCCTCCTTCCTGGCAAACTCCATCTTCACTTTTGCAGCTTCAACTTTGGCCTGCTTTAAGGTGAGAGAAACAGATGATTTATCTGACCGCTTCGACCTGGAAGTGTGTGATGTAGCTTTTGTTCTTGCGACCATTGTATTTGTTTTTGACTGTCCAGATTTTGTTTCATGTTTAGAGTCAGTTTGTGATTTAATTTTAGACAAGTTATCAATACGACTGTCAACATTTTCACTAATAGAAGTGTAACGTTTTGTTAATTGCAAATTTTCTAGGAGACTCGCTTCTGTTGCGGTTTGCTGTAAGTAATGACTAAAGTGTTCATACACCTGTTTTAACTTTTGAAAGTCTTCTAATAAGGATCTTTCTACATTCTGGATTATGTGTCCCTGTGTGTCACTTGTTACATTGTCACACTCTTGTAAGTTGAGTTTTAATCTATCCACAGTATCATCAAACGTGATATACAGTTCAGTAACTTTCTGCTCGTATAGTTCCATTGCCTTGGGTGTGAGCCGTTTGATCCTAAATGGCCGATGCATTCAGGGTCGTCAAAGTATCTTGAGCCCAGTTCTTTTACTATGATGTCTTGGAGGTTATTAAGGAATAAGACCGTCCGTACATCTAGCTAACCTTTATTACACCAGTGTCAGGGAACAGGTAAAAGACTGAAACATACAAAACGAGAAACAATGAGTTTCTTACAAAAAAGGAAAGTACAGCACAATTTTCACAAAACACATCAAAAGACATTAAAAGTGCATCTTGTAAAATATTTCTGTGAATTAAGACCAATTTAGATAGAAAATATAACAGCCAAAATGAGAAAAATAAATTTCAATGTTTGAGGCCGAAACAACAAAGCGCGAATCTAATTTGACCTTCAAATTTACTGACATGAACTACTTGCAAAATACTGATTGACACTGGCTAAATTTTACACATAAAAATAGAATGCATGTTACACTTCCAAAAGGGACTAAACTTACACTGTGAGGGGCTAAATTGACTAGAATATTTTGTTAAAAACAGCAAGGCGCCACATCAAAGTTGACGAAAGGAGAATGACCAACAATACAAAAAACTAACCGCAACGCCTAAAACGTTAATTCGAAAACTGGTCGTCTCAACCCATAACCATTTCTGTGGCGTCATCGGGTATCCGAAAAAGACAAATTATGTGTACTCGCAGATAATAATCAGACAACAGTAGAATTAGAACTGTTCCAGCACACTAATACATTATTACCTTGATTGATTGTTTGTACAGAATGTATGTGTGTATATAGATATGTCATGAAATTTCTAATAAATAAATAAATAAACATTGTTGATTTTCTCATGTGAAGGCTCATACTGTTTGCAGGTTGGTATCATACCCGAACAGACTGTGTTAGATCTAAGGACACTCGAGTTCATGAGGTTTGTCGAGAATAAGGTCACAGAGTGCAGTTTAAAACTCAGAGAAATAGCTATGTAAGTACACCTATAAAGTGCATCTTGAACTTACTGCATGATATTTTCTAGTATGGTTATTTGAATATTTATACAGTTCTAACGAGTAACCACAATCTGTTTTGAATAAAAAATATGAAAATAGGTATACCCCTGCAAACCCCATTTTCACTATATTAAAGTGCGGTGTAAGGGTTTTTTATTGCACGGACATGTTATCCTGATGACACTTTCATTCTTATGCTCATGTCTGGCTAAGTTCAGTTACTCATGATTAAGCATGTGTTTTGCATGGCACCGGGCAATTAGCATAAATAAAAGCTGTATATTAATAGCATGTGCTCTCATGAAATGCCTGATTAATACACAGCTTTTTCCCTCATTAATTTATGCCTGTTAATATCTTATGACACTAGTGCTTATGTAATAATAGCAAATTGTTAGGCTTGATATCTGACATCTGCCTTAATGCGATATTTCTTTTGCTTGCAGAAAAAGTCATGGTTTAAGTGGACGATCTCTCAGAAAGTTACCGTTTATTGCTCAAGCAGTTTATGTACAGGTAATAAAAACTTTTCTTATTGTCACATGAACTCTTTTATTATACAACGCATTACAAAAACTTGCCCATGCAATATTTAGAGACTTTTTTCCGGATGCAAAAAATAAAAATTTTATTGGAAAAATTTTGATGTTTTTAATATTTTTGCTCAAACCATTGCTTGTGGTTACACGTTAGATCCGTATCAGTGAGGCGGTTCTAGCTAGTACCCACAATCTATGTTTTAGAGCAAAAGTAAGAAAAATAGGCATACTTCTGCATACCCCAGTTTTGCTATTATTAAAGTGGGGTATAAGGGGGTATACATTACACAGATATATTTTAATGATGGTGATTATGACCTTCAGTTATATTTTTTCTGTCCATTCAAAAATGGTTCTACTATGACTTATCTTCATGTTGTCAATTAAGTCTGTCTACTTTACTGTTCATTACGCACACAATCTTTGTTTTAGTTGATGCTTGTAGCAAGATGGCCAGCTTTGCCCCTTTTTTTGCTGTATTTCATTATGTTTTTTTCATTCATGTAATAAAAGTCAGCACCTGTACAGCTGATCGGCACCTTTGTTGTCCTTACATTGATAGTATGATTCAAGTTTTAAGCCTTAAGCCATTTTCATGTCTTAACAGCTTGGTTTGTGTTGATCCTGTTTGCAAACCTCGAAGATAAGACTTCTTATATTAGCACAGCTGATTTTACAAAGAAACATTTGAAGGCATTGATGTATGAACTTGCGATGTGAGAAAACCAGTCTGTGGTGTTTCTGACCAGGTCAGACACACAAAAATTCAGGAAGAAGGAGGCTAGAAGCTTTGAGTTTAGGAGTTGAAAAGAGGAGGGATGGTACTATCGGTGTAGTGAAAACAAAGACGCTGATCAGTTGTGCAGCTGATCTGCACCTTTGTATTCACATAGGCAAAAATTGGGTTTTCTCATGACGTGGCTCATATGTCCTCAACGACTTATTTGATGCAAGATATATGAGCCATCTCATGAGAAAACCGGATTTTCGCATATGCGAAAACAAAGGCACTGATCAGCTGTGCAGTAACTGAGAAAACCGATCTTCAGTGTTTCCGTCCAGGCCTGACACAAACCGGCCTGTACAATCTCAGAAGCAGGCTAGAAGCTTGAAATTTCAGATTTAAGAAGAAGAGAAATTGTATTATCCGTGTAGCGAAAACAAAGGCGCTGATCAGCTTCGCAGTAACTGCGAAGCTGATCTGCTCCTTTGTTTTCGCATAGGCAAAAATCCGGTTTTCTGATGACGAGGCTCATATGATACCAGCTCATTTTATTATGCCCCCAACTTTCAAAAAGTTGGAAGGGCATATTGCTTTTGGCTTGTCTGTGTGTCTGTGCGTCCGTTAACTAGAACGGTGAATGGTAGGGTTTTGAAATTTCATGTGTGTATTCCTCATGAAAAAATAGTTGACCGGTAATTTTTTTCATGTCAGAGTTATGCCCCTTTTCTGAGTTATGTCCCTTTGAAAACAAAATTAGAAAATCTTGTGTGCAAGATATCTCAAAAAGTATTTGAGCTAGAGCCTTCATATTTGGTATACTGATTGGGGCTGAGGAGTAGATGACCTGATTAAGTTTTGAGAACTTTCCGTCAAATTTTGACAAAAATACGGAATTTTGAAATTTTGATTGATTTTTCCACTTTTCGGTGAAATTTGAAATTTTTGAAAGGTGAATGTTAGGGTTTTGAAATTTCATATACAGATTTCTTATGAAAAAAAAGTTGACCCATATTTTTTTTTCATGTCCGAGTTATGCCCCTGTTTGGAGTTATGCCCCTTTCAAAACAAAATTTGAAAATCTTGTGTGCAAGATATCTCAAAAAGTATTAAAGCTAGAGCCTTCATATTTGGTATACTGGTTGGGGCCGAGAAGATGATCACCTGATTAACTTTTGAGGACTTTCCGTCAAACTTTGACAAAATTACTCGATTTTGAAATTTTCACTCCATTTCTAACTTGTATGTAAAAAGCTTACATTCTGTTTCTGGATCGAGGTCAAAACAGAGGCAACCGAACAGCTTCCTCAGGAAATTAAATTTCACTTCATTCGAATGAAATGAATCATACAAGCTGCCAGTTTAGGGGCAAGCATACAGTTGGGGGCGTAGTGTTTTACAAACACGCATTTCTAGTTTTCGTCTATTTTTCAGTGTCATCCAGTGTTGTTAGCAGATTTTCTAGTGGCCCTGTCCAAAGCTGTAGATCAACAGTTTAAAGAGAGAGAGGATCTCACCAAAGATTGACATAAACTCATGTAGTAGAACAAAGTATCAATTGAGCCGCGATGGAAAACAGGTCTTCGGGGTTTCCTACCAGGTCTGACACAAACCGGCCTGTACAGTGTCAGAAGCAGGCTAGAGGGTTGAAATGTTGGATTTAAGAAGAAGAGAAATTGTACTATCCGTTAGCGAAAACAAAGGCGTTGATCAGCTTCGAAGTTACTGCAAAAATCAGGCAAAAATCAGGTTTTGTCATGATGCAGCTCATTTCATTCAAGTCATGAAAAAGGCTGTTGATATAGAGTTGTCTACCAAAGCTCAAAAAATTGAGCCTTTGTATGAGAAAAACAACAATCTTGGTTTCCGACCAGGTCCGATACAAACCATCATGTCAGTCAGAGGGATTGTACTAGCTGTTTAGCGAAAACAGGGTGCTGATTAGCTGTGCAGTTACTGCACAATGCACAGCTGATCTGCACCTTTGTTTTCACCTTTGCATGTTATTGGTTTTCTTATGCGGCTTTCACACAAGAGCACAATCTGTTTCGAACGCCACGATTGACAAATCGCAGCTAATCTTGCCAAAATTTGACTTTATGATACGTTTTGTTGCGAGTTGTTGCCTTTTGATACGATCTGTTCCAATCTGATACGATAGGGTGGCGATCGGTCAAAATTTGGTGACACGATATTGGTCCCAGATAGATACAATTAGTTGCGTTCCGATATGATTATTATGATTAAGTCAACGATTCTAATGCGATCTGACACAATTATCACGATACTTGACCGCGATTTGATACGAACTGATACATGTAGGTGCATTCTGGTACGTGCCTCGAACTGATATGATGTGTTGCGATAATTTACGATTGTTGGCTTGACTTTTTGGTGATAATGGACACGATTGTGTCACGATGAGACGGCGATTGGTATATATACTTCGAAAACAAACATATACGTAGGTTGTCCCAAAATAGCGTAGACAACCTCTGAATTCAAGGAATTTGACGAAATAATCCCATGTTGGCTTTATATGTTGTATTTCAACTATTTTCACATACGTAGATACAAAACAAAATTCGGTAGCAAAACATCTGCAAATACTTATTGCGATTTCAGTAAGGCGGCGCACATAAAACGTTTAGTCAAGATTTTAACAATAGTTATAATTCAGGCTTCTATTGTTCTCGTTTGGGATCCGTTTGCGCAAAATCGCTCCTTATGCATTGACATTCATATGTCTGACGTCATTTTGTAAAATATCGGGAATCTGATGTCATTTTTAGAACGATTGCATGTTCAAACACGAATAGCACTGCATTCGACAATCGAGAAAAATGGCGACGTCAGCTGAAAAGGCGGCGCAGCGAAGTGTCATTGAGTTTTGTGTTCAGCTGATAATGACTCCGACACAAACATTTAAACAATAACAAACCACAGTATAATATAAAAAATATGTCTCGTGCTCGTTTTCAAGTGGCATAAACGATTTGCCGAGGGATGGCCTGGTGAGAGTGACAGTAAGCTGGGTAGACAGTAGCTAGATCGTAAATCACATTAGAGACGTCATAGACAATGATCGAAGATTGACAGTCCGGAAAATTTCCTAGGACATCGGTATTAGTAAAACGTCTGTGCACGATTCTGCGGGAGACTGGGAATGTCGAGAGTTTGTGCAAGGTGGGTCTCACGGCTTCTTACGGAAGATAAGAAGGAAAAACGGGTACAGCTCTTATAAATATAAATTGAAGGTAGAAGACACAGAATAAACAATCACAAGTGGATCAGATTTGACATATATTTTATTGGTCAACCGGTTTCGGTCTCACGACCTTCATCAGGACAAAAAATTATCTGAAAGTTCTCCCTGAAGTACCCTTTTAGCGGTCTAAGTGTCATGTGACCCCTATTGTTGTTCTAAAAATAGATTAGATGACGTTGACGTCATTAATGCATAGCAACAAGGCAATCTTTACATGAAACATCATTCTGAAGTGAGATTAAGTTAAAAAGTCCTGAATGGTATCAACTACAGTTAGAATCATAATAATTTTTAAATAGAGAATAGGAAACAGTTCAGAAATTGAGTCTTGATCAAACATGGTTGGTTGCACATCATTTTTTGTGTCTCTGGGCCATAGTTGGAAGAGTTGGACTCCTCTCTGGTTATCAGCCTAATCAGAATGTCATCTTGGTATAGGTAAATCATTTTTGTGTTGAAAATCTTCTGGATTTGTACAGCCATCTTCTTATTTCTTATTCTGTCTGGTGTGGAATATGTGGTATATGATTTGTGAAATTTATTCACTGTCTATCAAATAAATATTTCAAATTCCTCTATGAAAAGCCAAATTTTAAAATATATTGTAAAGTTGAGTTCTTATAAATATTTCGAGAAAGAATAACGCGACGTTGTCATGACGTCGTTAACGTTACTCTGACGTGCGCCGGTGTCATCCTACAGGCATGTATAAAAATTCTCTATTTTAGTTATTTATCAAGCTAGAACATTGAAACTTGGCACGGATAATCACAAGACATGTGTTTGTGATTTCCTGTAGCCATTAGTCTCTAACATGCTTATGTGCAATTTTATGAAGAAAGTATTCGATGTTTCGGGACTACCCTCGTACCTCATTACTTTTTTAATCTCTGAAGACAAAACAACATTGATGATGGGAGGAGCTGTGCATGACGAGAATGCGACATTTGCATTATTAATGTATGCTTATGAAAAAGCCTTATCCTTCCCCTTCCTACCCCTGTCTCTGCTGCCCTTTCCTGGCATCCTTCAGATTTCTAATTAATATTTAAAAGGACCGAATTGATGTTTACTTTTCTATTGTTGAAAAAAAAAAAACAAGAAAAAACTAATTAATCTTGCCCGATTGATAATTCGTAACAGATCATAAGCATCCGTGGTAAAAGCGTGGCTTGTCATGTCTCATCACATTTACTTGTATCAGATCATATCCTATCGTGAGTCATTCGCATCGTCTTGTAGTTAATCAGGCCAAGCAATATTTCTCGAATCTTTACAGACCGTAACAATTTGTAGGAGATCGCAACTCATCTCAACATATCGCGGTGTTTTTGTCGATCCTGATCATCGCTATTTTGGAACAAGATGAGATACGATTTGTTGCGATTTGTTATGATGTCATACAATCTGATGCGATGGTCACGATAGTCCCGCCAATCGTGGTAATAGTGGAAATGTTTTATCACGATTGACATCAAGATGTAATGCGATCTCATAAGATTAGATACGATAGTCCCGATTGGTCTACGATTAAGACCAATAAACCAATCTTGTTCGAATCGTGATAAGTGTGAAAGCTGCGTAAAGCAGTGGCTCAAATTAGACTGTATTTTTATTGAGCTAGAAACTGATTATGAAAATAGCATTCATCAGTTCTTTGGTTAATAAATACCCAGCTGATCTATGCAAACAAAGGATTTCTAATGATACATTTGAGCCCTTATGCAAGAAAACCTGTCTTCGGGGTTTCTGACCATGTCTGACACAAACCAGCCTGTGCAACCACAGAAGATAGTTAGGAGCTTGAAAAGTGGGATTTAGGAAAAAGAGGGATTGTTCTATCCTATTAGCGAAAACAAAGGTGCTGATCAGCTTTGCAGTTACTGGGAAGCTGATCTGTGCCTTTGTTTTTGCATAGGTGAAAATCCAGTTAATTGAAGTTGAGTGTTTGATGTTTATCCAGTATGTATTTTCTGGTACCATTCCAGACCATAGACAGCTCAAATGGGGGACCACTGCTAACCTTTTTATGAAGAAATGATAAAATGTGCAAAATAAGCAAAAAAAAATGACTGGTGACTTTCAAATAGTGCTACTCGTGATTTAGTTCTTAATGAAATTTATTAACCATGATCTCAAATCATTGTTTTCTGTTCAGGAAGAATCAACTATTGAGTTGACGAACCTTGGTGCCAGAATATGAGCCGCCTCGTGAGAAAACCAACAATTTGCATAGGCGAAAACAAAGGCGCAGATCAGCTTCGCGGTAACCGCGAAGCTGATCAGCGCCTTTGTTTTCGCTACTCGGATAGTACAGTTCCTCTTCTACTTAAATCCGAAATTTCAAGCTTCTAGCTCTTTTCTGTGCTTGTACAGACCGGTTTGTGTCGGACCTGTTCGGAAACCACATTGTTGGTTTTCCCACGAGGCGGCTCATATCTAAGAATTAGACCATAGTTGTAACCTACTGGCCCCAATGTTATAAACATTACGAAAACATGCCCATATGATATACAGTAATTTTTTCAGGTCAAAAATCGATAATTTTCAGAGGAAAATTTTTGATATTTTTCTTATTTTTGCTCAAAACATAGATTGTGGGTAAAGACATTTCGAATACCATTACGAAAACTTGCCCATGCTATAAAGAGAGATTTTTTAGCTTTAAAAATTGAAAATTTTCTGCTGAAATTTTGTTTAATATTTTTCTAATTTTTGCTCAAAACATAGATTGTGGGTACAAGTTAGAACCGCCTCAGCGAACCACCACCTCGCCACAAGTACCCACAATCTATGTTTTGGAGCAAAAATAAGAAAAATAGGTATTCCCCTGCATACCCCAGTTTTACTATATAAAAGTGGGGTTTAAGGGGGTATTCATTGCACGGACATGTTTTCATGATGAGAATCATGCTCAACTCAGCTGAGACAAAAATTTATCCTGCTCATAAATGTCAAAATGCCAACAGTGTTGATGTTTATGAACAGGATTTTCTTGCTTTAGTTGTATAAACCTGAAATGTCAATCAATTTTTTGCTATTTCAGTGTTTATCAGCAGTTAAAATTTTAGTCTCAGCTGCAGTCTTAATATTATAGCTCAAAAATATGGGTAATCTGCATAGTGAAAACAAAGTTACAGATTAGCAGAACTGTGCTGTTCATACACCTTTGTTATATGCTAGACCAGGTTTTCTCCTAATATGGGCTTTCAAACATTACTCGGAAACACCTAGGGGAAATAAGATGTAATTCTTTCGTCACGAAAACATGTTCGTGTAATATATACCCCAATGAACCCCATTTTTATATAGCAAAACTGGGGTATGCAGGGGTATACCTATTTTTTCTTATTTTTGCTCCAAAACATAGATTGTGGGTACTTGTGGCGAGGCGGTGGGTCGCCGAGGCGGTTCTAACTTGTACCCACAATCTATGTTTTGAGCAAAAATTAGAAAAATATTAAAAAAAATTCAGCAGAAAATTTTCAATTTTTAAAGCTAAAAAATCTCTGTTTATAGCATGGGCAAGTTTTCGTAATGGTATTCAAAATGTCTTTATAGGTGCTGCTGAAATTTTGAAAATCGGTGTAAAGATAAAAGAATAATACCAGAAAATAATTTTGAATAAAGGACTTTTTCCAATATGATAATATGGACAAGGGAGGTAAGGTAACTATCCCCCCCCCCCCCCCACCACCCTCCAAAAAAATTATTAATTTTTCATTTGAAAAGCATCAAACCAAAAACGTAATTGTATAGTTTACATAGCTGCATATGTTATATGGGAGACTCCAGGAATTGAGACTTAACATCATGAAAACATGTCCGTGTAAAGTATACCCCCTCAAACCCCACTTTTATATAGTAAAACTGGGGTATGCAGGAGTATACATATTTTTCTTATTTTTGCTCCAAAACATAGATTGTGGGTACTCGTTAGAACCGCCTCGACGAGGCGGTTCTAACATGTACCCACAATCTATGTTTTGAGGAAAAATAAGAAAAATGTCAAAAAATTCTTATGAAATTTTAGATTTTCACAACCAAAAAAAATTCTGTATAGTGCACGGGCATGTTTTCGTAATGAAAAATTGTCTGAAGTAATCACTTTTTGAAGGAAATATTAAAATCTCTCTTGAAATGAAAATAGAATTTTCTTAAATATTCTACACATTTTTAAAACCTTCCTTCCTTGAAATGACAAATAAATCTCCCTGATGTCTCTTTCAAACTCCTCACATGTATGTAACTTAGCTCCAAACATTTGAAATTATTCCATAGATTTGGTAGAATTCAGTTTAAGTGTTTTTAGATTAACTCCATGGCACATGCAAAAGGCCTATTCAGGATAATGTAACTTTTGTTGTTTTGGCATAAAATGTTATTACAGAAGCAATTTTCAAAATTTCTGCAGTACCTTTAAAAACTTTGGTTATGAACAAGGGTGATAGGGTCATAATTTTCTGGAGGTGTTTCAGAAAAGGGTTGATTTCGAAAAAAGACAGTTTCTGAAAGATTGTGTAAGGACAGTAGAGAATTCATAGTTCTTGCTAAGAAAGACATACATGTACCATCAGCTTTATAGACTGTGTGAGTGCTTATTTGCTAAATCAAGGTATCGCTAATAATAATTGAACAGAATATTAGCCATGAATACAGTAAATATCTCAATGACATAGCATCTTAACTCATTTAAGCCTGGCGTCCCTTTTATGGGACATAGGCAAACAGAATAGCCCCAGATGTGACGCCGCAGAACGCGCCGTCCCATCTGGGGCTATTCTGTTTGCTTAGAGAATTTTCATCGAAAAATTGAAAAAAAAATAAAAATCATTCCTGGCGCCCCTAATATGAAAGTTGACTCACCCTAATGATAATAATGGGAAAATCCATTCGTCAAATATGGGTTAATTTTGAAATTGAACATGCATTCTTCCTGTGAAAGTTCTTGTTATTATTAAAATTATGAATTGATTGCTAGTTAGTTATTTTTTACCCTTTGATATTGTTACATCTGCATGTACATGCTTCATATTTTTAGTGACATCTGATTACTGGTTAACCGCTCAGAAGCTTGCCCAGGAAAAGTGGTTCATGTCAAACTATCCATACATGTAAGCCTTGTTGGTTTAGTTGGCTGGTTATATTCGAAGCACTTTTTGGATGTCATGATGTAAAAGTCCCATTAACTCATATACATCGAAAAATCAGATAAAGAATAAAAATCACTCCTTACACCCCTAAAAATGAAAGTGGACTCATCCAATTGATAAGGATGGGAAAATCTATTCATCAAAAATATGGGTTAAATGGAGGCAGGGTCCTGATATGACCATTAGCTGTTGACTGGGACGTTAAGCATCAATTCAAACAAACAAACAAACATATTTCTAGTATATTACCAAAATTTGTTTTACTACGCTACAAATATTGTTGAAATGTCCACATCTTGACAACCTTTCTTCAAAAAAACGTTTAAACTTGACAATTGGTACATGTAAATCTGAACACAGAATTACAAAGAAGCCTCCGTGGTGCAGTGGTTATGTCACTCACCTTGTAAACCAGGGGTCGCAGGTTCGATCCTGTGCTTCTCCAGTCCGTCGGATGGAACTATAAACCGAGGTCCCGTCTCCATATGACCTTAGCTGTTGGTGGGACGTTAAACCCCAATCAACCAACCAACAGAATTACAATCCTCCCTTTAAGTTTAGTAAGGTGACAAATTTCAGCATCCAAAACATGACACCCAAAGCACACTAATATAAAACTTACTAATTTTATAATCACTGTGTATAACCGTACAGTGAGCCAAAACGGAAGTGACACCAACTGTACGCAAATATATCAGTAGTTCCTAGCGATAAACAAAGACTCTCGCGTTTTTCATATCGAGGTAAGTTCACTTTAACACGACGCTTTTAAAAGCGGTTTTCGGTTTTGAATAACGATCTAAGCACAGTTTTCTTTCATGATTTTCAAAACACCCGAACACGATGTATCTGTCTGCAAATCAGCATTTAATGCACGAAATCACTAAGATTTATTATTTTTCGCCCGTAAGTACGACAGATTTTCCCCTAAAAAGGTATGTTCTGATACACAATGTGGAAAGTTTTGCTGCTAGAACAGACATATAATCTATTATCACAAAAACCCTTCACTCGATTTGGGCACAGAAACATGTAAATAATGGTGTTTTGAAAACAGCCACCCTGTTTTCAATAACTGTACGACTATTTACCTTGACACATTTAATGTCTGTACGAATAGTTCTAACAAAGATATACATGTTAAACCATCTCCTTCACTGATTCTAAGGAATGATGGTGGTGTGTAGACTACATGTACCTGCCTTTATATAATTACTGCTATATCGTATTCAGTTTTTGTAATTTGTTTCACCCTACTCAAATTTGATCATAATTGATAGATATTTCAATAAAATACTAGTATCACCCCGGTGTCTTGTGTATTGGCAAAACCACGTCTCGGTTTTGTATTCAGCGTAGGATAAAATGTGAAATATTGGCAGCATTCTGTTAACCGAAAATGTGGGAAAAACAGTAACACTTGTACGTGGACAGAGACCTCTAATTGTAACGTTGCAGGCGATTGACCCAAAGTGTGGGCATATCTACCGCGGCAAATTTGAGATGTAACGCTACCTACGATTGGTCATATATGCGTATGTATCAAAAGGTACAAGTAGGCAACGATCAGGAAAAGGGACAATCAGGAAGAGAATCCCTCTCCAAAAACCGAGATGGGAAAAAACTAAATTAACCGTGAATCAGGCACATATACCAACAAAACATATCGTAAGCCGATTGAGCAGCTATTTTTAATAGGTGGCCACTCAGTTACCTAAACGTAACTAAAATATACAACCATACATAAGGCGCAAACAGCACTAAAAGTTTAAACACCAAGACATAAAACAACAAGAACCACCACAGAAGTATTGCCTTGGAACGATCAGTAATATAAAAACTGGCGGGCTTAAATCGATTTTACAGGTACCTAACCTCACCCTCAGCTACTGCAGTGGTTCACCTAATTTTTTTGTGATAGTCATAGTTGTGAGTTTTGTGTTGATACTGCCAGAAGAAGCGCGACACTCATACCGGTTACTACTGCTACTAATGCACTTAATGATTTAATGCAAAATCTTTCGAATGAAAGAGAAAGGTATAACAGAAGCCCACATCTCAGGTCTATGTCTAATACAAATCCATGGATAGAAAAGTACAAGTAGGCAAAGATCAGGAAAAGGCGCAATCAGAAAAAGACTCCCACTCCAAAAACCAAGGTGGGAAAAAACCAAACTAACAATCAGGTACTTATACCAGGAAAACATTTCGTAAGCCGAATGAGCAGCTATTTTCCCAATAGGTGGCCACTCAGTTACCTTAACTAAAAATATGCAAACATACATAAAATAAAATCAATATTTTCCAGAATATATTGTTCAGGCAACTTGGCATCTTTCAATGTTATGTTACATATATAGTCCAACCGTTCGTTTTTGCATTCTAGCAAGCATTGGTCAAATGGGGCTTGTCAGTACAAGGTACTGATGGCTTGCGTACCAGTGAACAGCTATGGCAATGTCGGGACGTTGCCTCGATTTTCTACACAGTTGAACTTCTTAATTGGGTTATCATGACGTCATAATGATGTTGTGAAGATTGTGGATGAAAACTTGCTCCAATGTTAAGCCGGGCTCTCAACTGTATGTCTATAATTTTTAATTAATAAAATAAAAAAAGTTTCAACATGAACAATGTTTTTAACGACTGACTCTCTCTCTCTCTCTCTCTCTCTCTCTCTCTCTCTCTCTCTCTCTCTCTCTCTCTCTCGCTCACTCGCTCGCTTTCTTGGTGATAATACCTTGCCATTGCTATCGTTACTCAAAAGCGATGGTTTTGGATATACACAAGCATAATATAGTCAACTATTTCACTACTGAGAATCATGTGGTATTGTCTACATACAAACCGATAAATACTCGGTGACAACCATTGCAATTGAGGCCGAAGTTGAGTTTAGATTTTCGAGTTTTCTATTATAGCGTTTACTCTATTGACTGATAGATACATGTACGTGCAGGCAATGCAGAAATTGAACATTTAAGCTGCCACACTGTGACGTTTGGTATGTGGCTATTTACAATCCATTTGGCGGCTCAAAAAGTGTATCTATACTATCTGCACATGATAATGATGAGATAACGGAATATTCAAAACATACTGTATATAAATACGCACAAAAATGTACGAATAAAATATTTTTAAAAATAAAATTCAATGATGACACTAGTCGTACAGTTTTTTCTTGATACGTTTTAACTAGTGATACTGTACGCTTGTCACTAGTCGTACAGGCGATTGGAAGGGAGGCGTGCAATTCCTCGGTGAATACCCGGGTAAGTTTAAAGACGATATTCCACGTACTATTTCGATTAAAAATCAAAATAAATCATATTTATATATCGATCCATGTCCAAAAAACAAAATTTTATATGCGATTATACAAATTAATGACTTTTTTTAGATATTGCAGTACGGAACCAAATTATCGGTTGTTTCCGGGTTTTTCCGCTGTCTTACCTGTGTGGGCGTGGCTTAGTATCTGTGACGTCATCTCGTACAAGTCCGATAAAGTCAGACCATTGGATAACGTAATAACAAGGCCATTCGTGTCATGATTGTGTTCATTTGACCATAAATTATGTAGTTTTGTTTTATTACGAAATGATTTTATATGCTGTTTTAAAAATCTAGACAAAAAATAACACACTTTCTACATTCACGCACATGAGGCCTTCAGCACTTTACCAAAGTTTGAATCCAATGACAGTTATTTCAGATCCGAGTATCAAAGTAATAAGGCATACATGCCGTTTTTACCCGTTCTTATAAAATTAAAATCTCGGGAAAATAATTATTTAAGTTTCATTGTTTCACATGTGACACGAAGGATAAAACATCCGTTTTTTTTTATCATATTTTTCATTACTTGCGAGATCACAAACTTGTTTTGATACCATTGTCCGTGTTATGCTGATTATGTTGCGTAAGAATACACGAAATAATATTCTTATTGGCGGCATGCGCGTGTGCGAGAGAGATCAACGTCTGAACAAAAGTATTTTAAGCGTGAGCGCCGTTACTCGCAAATTAGAGATTATCTCATAACATGCATTTGCCAATGTGACGACTAAGTTTTGCGAATCGAAAATAAACTCTCTCACTCATTCTCTCTCTCTCTCTCTCTCTCTCTCTCTCTCTCTCTCTCTCTAGTGTACAAATCACTTTCATCATTTAAGGACACATTCGCAAATATTAATGTTAATCAACAAATACAAATCATGTGCAGTCACGCGGTTAACAAATAAAACACAAGCCCCGAGGGACTTGATTTAATCCGTACTTTATTTTGGGGGTTACGCACAATAATAAAGGTTAAAACAATCATCATTATATACAGAAGTTCAGTTAACAATTACACGTATCGACAACAATGTTTTGATCAAGAAGCAAAACCGCATATATGAGCGTTCATCATGTTTTCATAAGAAAACATTACGATATACTTGTTCATGTAAGTCATATACCGTGTTTTCCGAACCACATCTCTCTCTCTCTCTCTCTCTCTCTCTCTCTCTCTCTCTCTCTCTCTCTCTCTGTTAATATTTTAATGCAGCCGCGTAAAGTCCCGGTCCTACTGCGCTTAAGATTGCTCTACGATTGTCTTAATATTAATTTGGGAATCATTTCTCTGACACCGATGTGCGAATTAAGAAGGCAGAATCACGTTGGAAAAGAAAATACATGTTTTGCATACGCAGTCTTATCAATAAACTTATAATTAGACGTACGATTCCTTACAATTCAGTGGGACCGGTACTTAACAGCTAGCCGGTCATCATCTTCATCTCTACCTTTTTTAAAATATACATAAAGGTCAGGAAGGGCGGGATGAATTAATTAGGGGTGTCTGCGCTTGAACATCTCATGCGCATATGCGTCGTGACTGTATGGGGTTACTACCATTTTAAATACAACTTATACATTCGTCACATAAAATCATAGGAATTCCATCTTGGTTTATGCAATTCTTCTCATGACGTCGCTTACTTAAAAATCATATCATAATAAATGCGTGTACATTTTATTAAATGTAGAAAGAAAGATCAAAATAATAGTAGTCTATTCTTAATTCAAGCATTAGGATATCTAGAACAAAAGTCAATGTCGGTAGACTCGTTTACTCAATGAGATTGGAATGTCTTTGAGTATCTGCCACGTGCCGCCGAGTGATATATGCCGCAATCTAGCGGCGCGTGTCGGCGTGTGTCACATAAAAAACATCATAGATCACCGACATACACACCGCGTAAGGTAAGGTAATAAAAGTGTCGGGTATTCAAATTTGTAGTTTTAGCGGCCGCAACAAAAGAAAGATTATGAACTACGAGAAGTTGTCAGTGATAAAAACTGGTTCAAATGCGGGACTTTATGGGAAATGCTATTTTTCACATGCAAGTAATGTGTACCATAATTTATTTTCCTTTATGTTTTGCTTAAAAATGTTTCCGATAATGTTGATAATAAAAAGTAAAACGTCGGCGTTGCATGGTGTAAAATTTGTGATAAATGTTTTGTGTAAGCATTCAGCATTTACTTTGTGTGTCTTTCATTTAAATGGCTGATATTTTGTACGACTAAACGTCACTTCCGGTTTGGTCTCGCTAGAGTTTTTCCCCTTTGATTTTTCGGCCCTTTTCCGACACCGCGTAAAGCGCATTTTTGTTTTCGATAAAAAGGTGTTCAAAATGTAAAACATTAGAAAATTTGACTTTCTAGCCTAATAAGAAACATGTTGTTGATATATTAACGACAAGAGAATCGTCAAATGCGACTATTCGGTATGGGTCTTTTAATGACTTGGGGAATACCATGGTGCAGGGCTTCAACACAAATGATTTTCTCATCTTTCATCACTGGTTTGATCAAAATATGTGAACTCAGTTACCCATAATGGACTTCGAAACACAGATTTGACGGGTCATAAAAATGAAAAGTCAGTGATTTGCCACTTAATTTACAAGATACACTGGAAAGCATAAACAAAATCACAATAAGCAACATAAAAGCTTATCAAGTTTTAAATTCTCTTTCCAACACCAAAAACCGCGTTAAGATTTGTTTCCTGGGTTTTAATTTACATCGATATAGATGATCGCTTACCTTAAGAAATCCTAAGGGCACTATTGATGTATTTGCGTACAGTATGTGTCACTTCCGTTTTGGCTCACTGTACGGTTATACACAGTGATAATGTAAATGACATTTTACTTGACACGCCTGCATATTTTTGTAAAATCATTTGAACAGCGAGTCAAAATTTGTCACCCTAACCAGGTCTGGATCATCTCGGAAAATCATAGGTTGGCATGTATTTGACATTATTTCATGGTCCAGTGATGATGTAGATCAATTTCTAAAACAGCAGTCACACTGTAGCGTATAACCCAAACGCGCGCCGGGCGTATGAAAAATATCAACACGCTGAAGACTTTGGGCGTATAAAAATTAATTTGCTCCTTTAACACGCTTTAGCAGTCACACAAGTTAGCGCGCAACTGGGGCGTGTGCCGGACGTATAAAAAATCTCAAAGTTTTGGAGAACGGTTGTGATACGTCCCAGACACGCTAAGCACGCGCTACATGCGCGCATCAAACGTTCAACGCGCGTTTCACACACGCTTGGGGCACGCTACTGAAGCAACATCTAATAAAATCGGAACGCGCATGGAACGTACACTGGCGTGCTTCAAACGCGCGCCAAACGCGTTCAGAGCGTATTCAACGCGCCCGTAGCGCGCGTGGAACTTATTCGGGACGTATAAGTCACACGCCCGGGACACGCCGAGCTTTTAGAAAATTTTTAAGCATGTTTAAAAAATTTTTTAGCCCAAACGCGCGCGAAACGCGCAGAGACTTTTAGCGACGTACAGCGACGCGCGCCGGACGTACACCAAGCGTACCCAACGCGCTTGTAGCGAGTTTTGAACGTGTTTCCGACGTGCGTCTGGCGTGTGAGGAATTTTGCTATTTTTTCAACACGCTCGGCGCGCGTTTCACTTATACGCTGATGTGTGACTGCTCTTTAAGACCATGCACTGTCTTGTTTAACGAAAAGCAATGACTCTATAATCCAGTACAGAGTAATTGCCAAAGTAAACAAACAAGAACGCCGTGCATCGGGCAAAATAATTAAAAACGTGAAATATGGGTCAAGGGCACAAGGTCAAGTTGTGCGCTTACAGGGTATGTCAAGGACAATTAGTTACTATGCAAGGTTTCACATTCGCAGCTTCCTTTAATATGTGCCGAGAAAAATATTAATAAAACTGTGACGTAAAAATTAATAAAGTCGATGGACCGTGAAATATAGGTTAAGGGAAACAGATCATGTTGCGTGGTTGAAGGGTACGTCAAGGTCAATTAGTATGCAAGGTTTCACACTCACATGTGCAGAGATAAGAAAACCAAACTTCTGAGTAAATAAAAATCAACAAAGTGAATGGACCGTGAAATATAGGTCAAGGGCACCCGGTCAAGGTGCATGCCTGTAGGGTATGTCAAGGACAATTACTGTGCTAAGTTTCACACTCGCAGGTATCACTGATGCAGAGAAACCCAAACATAAAGTGACATAAGAATTATAATATCTCTGGACCATGAAATGTAGGTCAAGGGCTCTGGGTCAAGGTGCTTGCTTGAAGGATATGTAAAGGACAATTGCTATGCAAGGTTATCACTGATGCGGAGAAAACCAAACTTCCATGTAACTTCGACGTAAAAATTAACAAAGTCAATAGACAATGAAATATAGGTCAATGGCACCGAGTCAAGGTGCGTGCTTGAAGGGTACGTCAAAGAAAATTACTATGTAAGGTTTCAAACTCACAGCTATCACAGATTTAGAGAAAAACCAAGTTTCGACGTAAATGTTGACGGACGGAAATTGGGACTCCTATATTTGACCCTGCTATAACAGGTGCGATAAAAATTAAACAATATTGTATGACTTATGTTAACTGATTTAACCAGTTTTTGTCTCAATAGGCTCTACGATGCCAATAGGATAAAAGGTCCATACCTTACATACATGTACATAAGTAACATTGAAAGAGAGCGGGAAATTAACCCATTAAAATCTTATTAAAATCCAATATCGCTTGCTCAGTGTTTGCCTTCAGATCTACTGTACTTGTGTGCATGTCGATATCATTTTAATCAGATTATTGGTTATGAAGATTTTAAAATTCCTTGAAGTAGATCATTTTTCTTGTATATTAATTACCCTTGATACAAACTGGAATAAATGGAATTACATTCTGAATCAAATACAGATATAGGTTAATCAAAATATTAAACATGATGCTTATTTTGTAGGATTATACTGTTATACTGCAAAGGCGATCATGAGAATTGGTTTAACTGAAAATATGCAACCCCACGTACGCTTTAGTTCTGCCTCTATTTGGACTTGAAACCGAAATGGAGGCTCAGAAAAATGTCTTTTGAATTTTCTCCTTCACAATTTAAAGTATGTTTTACACCTCAGTTTGTCCGTTTCGAGGTGAAGGCCTAAATTACTTGACCGTATACCTTCTCACGTCATGTTTGTTCATTGCCTAATTACATTAAAATTGTATTGAAATACCTATTTGTTATTTTCTTTTATTACCTAATTACGTCAAAAACTGTATAGAAATGGCTATCTGTTATTTTCATCTATTACAATAATTATTGTTAATACTTTGAAACAGAACCAGGCAATAGAAAATTCTATTGCCTGGCCAGTCTATTGCCTGGTCATGTGATATGTCATATGACTGCAATGTAACAAGGTAACAACATGAAATAGTACCAGGCAATAGAAAATTCTATTGACTGGCCAGCTGTCCATTGCCTGGTCACATGATAAGTCACATGATTATAGATGTAATTAGGTAATAAAACAGTTATTTCAAGCTTAAACAGGCAATAGTGCAAAACATTTTCCCCTCGGTGAAGGTACCAACTCGACATGCTATTGCCCTCGGCTTCGCCTCGGGCAATAGCATGCCAAGTCGGTACCTGCACCTCGGGTAAAATATTTTGCACTATTGCCTGCTGAAGCATGAAATAACTGTATACTATTCCAGTAATTATTGTTAATTCCATGAAATAGTACCAGGCAATAGAAAATTTAGAAAATTCTATTGCCTGGCTAGTGATCAGTCTATTGCCTGATCACATTATATGTCACATAACTGCAATGTTACAATGTAAGAACATGCAATAGTACCAGGCAGTAGAAAATTCTTTTCGGGTCAAGTATAGTATAAGAAAAAAATAATCCCGTGGAAATAAATATGGTGAATCGGCTAAAGTTTGAGTAATTCGGTTACTGTTAGCGTAATTCGGCTCAGTGCGAACTGGAAAGCAAAAATAATCCCAAGTTGAATAAAAAGGCAATGTAGATATTAAGAACTGATTTTTTTGCTATACTATATAACTCGGCAAGGCTGGCAACTCGACAACCCGGCAACTCGGCATCTCGCCAACCTGGCATCCCGGCAACTCGGCAACCATACAAGTAAATATTAAGAACTGATTTTTTTTTATTTTGCACATTTAATTTTACACAGCTACAGAATGTGTGAAGGAGCGTGGTTGCTGAGTTGCCGGGTTGCCGCGTTGACGGGAAGCAGAGTTATACTGTATAACTCGTCAACTCGGCAACCCAGCAACTCGGCAACCCGGCCACCATACAAGTAAATATTAAGAACTGATATTTTTTTTTGCACATTTAATTTTACACAGCTACAGAATGTGTGCAGGAGTGAGGTTGCTGAGTTGCCGGGTTGCCGAGAAGCAGAGTTATACTTATAACTCGGCAACCCGGCAACCTGGCAACTCGGCAACCCGGCAACTCGGCGACCCGGAAACCCGGCAACTCGACCTCTCGACATTGATCAGTTTTACTGATATTATTAAATTCTGCTTCTTAAGCACTGCTTTCATTACACTATGATAGTTTGATCATCATTTGCTTCTTACGCACTGCTTTCACTAATTACGTTTATATCAGTTAATCACTATGTACGAATGTTTTAGGGACTATGCTTCTAAACATTACTTTCGTTTTATATTAACTTCTAAATAATGTAGTGTAATTTTCTTTGTATGTCTTGTAGTGTCATTTTATTAAAGAAACTTTAGTGCGCAAAAATACAAATTAATGCGCAAAAATGGCAAAACTACTTTTTTCTTATACTATACTTGAGCAAATTCTATTGCCTGGCTAACTATCTATTACCTGGTCACATGATAAGTCACATGACTGAAATGTAATTAGGTAATACAACAAGTATTTCAAGCTTAAACAGGCAATAGTGCAAAACATTTTCCCGTCGGTGCAGGTACCGACTTGACTACTATTGCCCCCCGCTTCGCCTCGGACAATAGCCTGTCAAGTCGGTACCTGCACCTCGGGGAAAATATTTTGCACTATTGCCTGCTGAAGCATGAAATAACTGTATGCTAATAGACAAGGACCAAACGTAATTCCACAATGTCAGAAACTCCATAGACTTACGTGTATTTTCATGTGTACAAGAAAAATTATCCCGTCTCTCTTCGTCAACATATTTTCATGATTTTGTGTCATTTGAAAGGTTAACGAATAAACAAGGTATTTTCGATCAATTCCATGCATGCGTTTTAAAGCTACCAATTTCTAAACAGCATGTGATATTTATTTTAACAATTTTTCGGAAACGTCACCATTGACGTCAATGGAAAAGTGATTTTTTTCAAAATTTCCTAAAATTTCAAACTGTTGTATATGGGTCATTATCAAAAAATATAGCAATCCTTGTCCTTGATGGTTTTCTCGCAAGCGCGATGTCCGAGGTTTGCTTTTTCCATGTATAATATTAGTTTCCGCGGTGCTTTACTAGAACCACACGCGATTTCACGTTTCCGAGTACGTTATTTGCAAAAAAGAGATGCTAGAAGTGCTATTTTATCGATTTTTACCGTGTCCCAGGGTCAGGGTAAGTAGTTTTATTTGTTTCCATTGCAAAAGAAGCTTGACAGAAATCACATTTTCTGTGACCATCTATTGCATAGAATGTTATTGAAGTCAAATTCAAAAATCTTATGATATATAAAGTGCTATTTAAGGGTGGGGGCACATATATAGTGTTGTCCCTGGAAAATGTATCAGTGCTGTCACAGTTATTGAAAATCGATTTTGACCAGAGTTACAAATCATTTTCTCGGATCAAAACAATCGCGTTTTGTAGACGACACCAAGCTGAAGAAGTTACGGTAAAAAACTTTTGACCAAATCGCATTACTCCGTTGCTATGCCATAAAGACATGTCAGAATTGGAGTGGGAATTTTACAAGCATCAGTCCTATCACGCGCATTTTGCCGCTTATTGTAAATATCACATACATTTTAAAACCATGACTGAATTTCAACTTAGGAGCAGTAAGAATAGACATGCAAAGTTTTCATCCTGCATTCTGTTGTTAGTCATAAGAATTAAATTTCTGTGTGAAACTCAGTACTGTCACGGTCAGTGCTGTCACGGTCGTGACAGTACTGATGCATTTGTGACAGCACTGAGTCGACTTCTGTCAGCAGGTGTAGATTCAAGCAATTTCCTAGACTGAAAGGAGCTAGGTCGCCTTTCATGAGAGGGTCTCAGCTACTAACACCAGCCGCGGCCAGAAGTGGCCAATTTATATCCGCTTGAAAACCATTTGAGGTGTGTGGGGGTGATACAAAACTACAAATACAAAATTCTTCGTCGACCAGGGTATATCCAATTATCCCCGGGGGCGGTACTCCCATAATGATATTGAGACAGTATGTGTATGTAGCTTCGATAAATGCCCTTTTTGCGTCGTCCATTCCAAATAAGATTACCCCTTTTCAGTATAAAAGAAATTTTAAACCCCCACTTTATTCAGAAAAAATGCCTTTAAAACGCCATCCTTTTCCTTGAGGGGTACTTCTGGCACGGATGTGCCGTAAAACCTACCAGATTCATATACATGTACCTCGAGGAGGCGGTTGTAACGGGTATCCAAATCTGTTTTGGGTAAAAAAAAAAAAACAAAAAAACACACACACACACACACACACACACACACACACACACACACAAAAAACCAAACAAAAAAAAAAAAAAAAAAAAAAAAAAGAAAAAAAAAAAAAAAAAAAACATAACTTTAATATTTCACATAATACATAACAAATACGAAAACATGCCCATGCAATATATAGAGGATCTTACACGAATGGTCATTTCATATGAAATTTATTAAACGAGCCTTTGGCGAGTTTAATAAATTTCATATGAAATGACCACGAGTGTAAGATTCGTTTTATCATATGACTTTTAAAATAGGATTTTATTGCCTTCGAAGTGGACATATTTTCAATGAAAATTTACATCGTTGTTACGGACGTCGTCAATGACGTTACGTATTCCCGCAAAAGTGTTATTACACGTGTGGTCATACGATTTTTATGACATGACGTTATCCACTGGAAAACAGCGACGCCATATGATAAACAGAGATTTTGAAAGTTGTTAAAAATGAAAATTTTCAGTAGAAAAAAAAAATGCTGTTTTTTCTTATTTTTGCTCCAAAACATAGATTGTGGGTACACAACGGTTAGAACCGCCTCGCGAGGCGGTTCTAACGAGTACCCATAATCTATGTTTTGGAGCAAAAATAAGAAAAATAGGTATACCCCTGCATACCCCAGTTTTATTATTAAAAAGTGGGGTTGGGGGGGGGGGGGTACACATTTCACGGACATGTTTTCCTGATGAGGCAAAATGGAGGCAGTAATATAATAATAATATAAAGTTCGAGTAAACAAGTCCCTCAAAAATTGATTGTGTTCTCACAGTAGATCTAATTTATATATTTTCTTCGTCGGGCGTACGCCGATAATGCTACAAGCCCGGTGAGGCACTCGATTGACAACGCTCACTGCGACGTGACAGCAAACCGGCGAGCCCCCTCTTTTGGCTGATATCACGTGACTGGCTAATCCAGCCGGTGCAATACTGGCGTCCTGTGAAAAAGTCCTTGAATTTAGGGAGTCTGAATAGCTCAGCGGTATCCTTCCGGAATATCTGAGCTACAGTCAATAGACTAATTTGTTCGTCACCTTCGGAAAACTCCATAGACTTAAATGTATTTTTATCCTGCTTCTCCTGGTCAACATATCTTATTGTTTTGGTGCCATTTGAAAGGTAAATGAATAAAGCAATATACAAAGGTCTTTCAATTAATTTCCATGCATGCGTTTCCAAACTACAATTTTTTAAAAAGTAGCGAGAATTGTTTTGGCAATTTTTGGCCAACGTCACCAGTGTCTTTTTCAAAATTTCGCTAAACTTTAAACTTTTGTATTTCAAAAGTGAAAAGTCGAGACTTCACCAAATGACCTTTGTTTATTGCTTTATTTATTTAACTTTCCAATGACACCAAAATCATAAAAATATGTCGACCAGAAGAAGCAGGATAATTTTTATTATAAATGTGAAAATACATTGAAGTCTATGGAGTTTTCCGAAGGTGACGAACAATTATGTCTATTCACTGTTCATACGTATTCCGCAGGTTGCGGATTGCGGCATGGACGAATGTATTTTTGAAAAAAAAAATACAAAGGATATTAATCAAGAACCCGGTGGAATTCATATGGCCTGGCTGTGGCTTTCCGATCGTAGTTTCACAGGAATATTCAGGGAAGCCGAGATGTGTCCTTTCTTTCCTCCACCCTAGGCAATATTGCCTCCGGTGAACATGATGAGGGTATTAAAATGTCCCCAAAATAGCCAATCGGCGTAAAGCTTTTACGTCGTAACTAAGGAAAACTCGACATAATTTTGAATGCATGAGAGATAAACGTATCAAAGAGCACCACTACATATGCTTTACGTTTACATGTTAACATAAAAATGAAATGTTGTGGATTAACATAAAAATGAAATGTTGTGGACAAAACGTAAAGAGGAACTTTCAAAAGACAGCAAAATTTGCCCCAAGTCGTGCAAACGGTACAACCACGTCAACCGTCATGGCTCTTTTTCGTTCCGTTCGTTCCTGTTCATTTCACTAATGCCGGTTTGAAATCAACAACCCGTACATGTACGAGGCTGGTGCCTACCAAGAAAAAAAGTGGTAACTCCGTCCTGACATGACTGAACGTTATTGACTCGGGTACATTAAACAAACAAAAATATAAGACGCGTGATGAGAAGACATGATTTTGCATATGTGAAAGCAAAAGCAAGGTAACCTAAATTTGAGGCCCATCCAAGGGGGCATTAGCTCCAAGGTCACTAAAAGAAAAATGACCTTTCTCCCCCAGCTCCCTTAAATGTTTTCCTTGCTCCCAGCTTCCTAAAACCAAAAATGTTCTCTTAAGCGCCAACTCTCTTCAAATGTTTTCCAGTTCTCCCAAGCTCCCTGAAAACAAATGGCCCTGCCACCCAGCTCCCTAAAACCTGTGACAGGGTCCAAATTTTCCTGCGGTCTTTTGTGGTGAACAATCCTGGTTGTTTCAGACATGGTCGAAAGGCCCAAAGACACATTTTCTCATGCTGCAGCTTAAAGTGATAAGCTGAATAGTGCTTCTACTGCGCTTTACGCGTTACACTGCGTTTGAACGTGTTGTGTTAGAGCATTGGATCTACGCAAAGGTGTCCCTGGTTCGAGCATCAGCCGAGGCTTCATTGGTTGCTACCTTATGTCAGTCACTGCCCCTAAGCTCATCAGGTAATGGTCAGAAATTCATCAACTCCGCACACATTGGAATGAAAAAGGCGAGATCGGATAATTATCAATGCTGTCACGACAGCGTCAGTGCTGTCACGATATCAGTGCTGTCACGGTCATCATGAATAATTTAAAATACTAGAAACGCAGCATATGAACATAATTGCTTTTGGTATATAATGATACTATACTGAAATAGTAAACGTTTAGCTGAAATTATTTTTGGATTAATCGTACAAGATTATGTCTATAAAAATAAAGCGCTTCAGAAACAGAACAAATCACAATATGTGCATTTTCATTGGAGCTCTCTCCTTCGTGAATTCATTGAAAGTATTTAAGGCTTGTGTGAATTTTTGTTCGTGACAAGTTATATATACCCCCACATACAGATTTTTTTTTTTTTTTTTTTTTTTTTTTTTTTTTTTTTATTATTATTATTATTATTATTATTATTATTATTATTATTTGCTGCCCTGCCTGGAGTGGTTTGCTCTGGGCTTGGTCAGGGCCTGATTAAGGAAAACTAAGTTGACATTTTATTAATCAAAATAATCAAACATGATACAATTTACAAAGATACAATATACAATGTTACAATACATAAATACACTATCACTAACAATACTCTACATTTTACATTTCAGAGTGAAGAAAAGGGGAAAGGCTCTGCTCTGACCTTACCCTGAAAGAGGAAAAAAAAACGAGTGACATATATAATACCAAGAATTCAAATTATACAATGTATGATTACACAAGAACATATACGTTAAGTTATACTTGGTCTCTGTACTGTTTGATATATGTGTAATATGTAGTCAAAAATAAGTTTAATAATTCTTACATCATCAAAGTTATGTGATGTGTTGTTATTACCAAATTTGAATAGAATAGAGTCAATTTGTATATCCGGTTTAATTTCTTTAATATCAGCAATTAGTTTGCTTCTGACCTGATCGTAAAATTTACAATATTGTAATATATGTTTTTCAGTATATAAGGAATTTTGACACATTAAACATTTAGGTATCTTATTAGTTATTCCGTATCTTGTAAAATAATTTCCAATTGGTATAACAGAGTATAAGTGACGATATAATATATTTCTATCAATACTATTTTTATAGGACCAAAGAGTTTGCCAAATTTTATTCCAGTTTAAATATTTATAATCTGTTTGGATTTTCGATAAATACGTATTATGAGTAATAAGGATCCTATATATATTTTTAAAGGATGTGGTCCAAATCGGGTCAAGAGATTTATATTTCTTTATAATATCTACAATGTATTGAAATTTTTTAGGCACATTTAAGGTGTGAACATATTTATTTTTTGCAAAATCTGGGTATAAGAAGTTCAAATAAAAACCAAACCAATATATATATAATGCTGTCCAAGGTTGAAGAGTGTGGGTTTCCATTTTCCTGATATTAGTAATAACATTAGAATCAAAACGAAGCTCAAGATTTGTCATGTTTAAACCACCTTACAGATTGGGGGAAGTCTTATCAAATGAGCGTTTTACGCAAGAAAGTTTGTTCGTGACAGCACTGATATTTTTTAAGGGTACCATACAATTAATTAATGCTGGTGCACTATTTGTTCAGTTAAACTTGGCATATTTTATTTCTATATTCTATATGCCCCTGTTAATAAAACTAACCCATTAAAAAAGAAAAAATGGACAATTATTTTTTTTCGTTTTGCCTTTCTGGATTGCTCCATTTTTTTATAATGACCCATTATATAGATTTTAATGCAACGTTGAAACTTCGAAACTTCACCAAAATAACCTTTGTTTATTGCTTTATTTATTTAACATTCAAATGACACCGAAATCATGCAAATATGTTGACCAGAGGACACAGGATAATTTTTCTTCTAAACATGAAAATACACGAAAGTCTATGGAGTTCCCGATGTTGTGGAAATACTTTTGTTCCTTGACTGTAGATGACTTGAGCCGCGACGCGAGAAAACCAGTCTTCGGGGTGTCCGACCAGGTCTGACACAAACCGGGCTGTACAGCTACAGAAGCAGGCTAGACGCTTGAAATTTCGGATTTGATAAGAAGAGAAATTGTACTATCCGTGTAGCGAAAACAAAGGCGCTGATCAGCTTCGCAGTTACTGCGAAGCTGATCTGCGCCTTTGTTTTCGCATAGGCAATAATCCCGTTTTCTCACGACGCGGCTCACTTGGTTAAATACGCAAAACTTACGTTACATTAACGGTTTCCAGTTAAGCCGGGATTTCTGCTTACGTGTGTCTTCAGAAAATGTTGCTTCTTGTTGAAACACGAAAGAAAAAACGTTATTGGAGGTGTCATTTCCTGGTCACAAAAGTACAGAGGCTTCAGGAATAAGACTGGTACTCCACGATTAGGGTACCATCGCAAGTTGTAGCCTTGAACTACCACGATGCCACTCATTCCTCCTGAAGCCTTTGTACTTTTGAGACCAGGAAATGACAACTAAAACGTTTTTCATTCCTGTTTCAACAAGAAGCAAGATTTTTGCATGTTATCAAACGCAAATGAAACGTAATTTATCGGTTGATTGAAATAATGTTGCATTAAACACGACAGAATGATGAAGGCCAGGTTAATAACGGATGTTTAGAAGTTTGCTATTATACCATACGAATCAGCTCGATCGACATTGGGCCTATATATTATCATAGTTCAAAATGAATGGCGCTTTTCAGAATAAAAAAAGACTTTTGAATGAAAACTGCGTGACTGTAAATGCACTTTCTGTCAGAGCAAATCTCAGAGCAATTTGTTAGCATTACCAGACAGATTTTCTCGTATTGTGGCTCCAATCAATGATCAGGAAAACATGTCCCTGCAAGGAATATCCCCCTTCAACTCCATAAAACTTTTATGTAGTAAAACTGGGCTAAGCAGGGGTATACCTATTTTTCTTATTTTTGATCCAAAACATAGATTGTGGGTACTCGTTAGAACCGCCTCGGCGAGGCGGTTCTAACGTGTACCCACAATCTATGTTTTGAGCAAAAATATTAAAAATATCGAAATTTTTCCAATGAAAATTTCAATTTTTACAGCTGAAAAAAAAAAATCCTGTATACTGGCATGGGCAAATTTTCGTAATGAATCAGTTTGCGTGTTGATTGCATTGGTTACTTCCTGCTCACTGGAAGATGCATCATTAATCATTTTCTAACAGTTCATAACTTTCCTGTCTGTCATATAAAGATACGACCAACGCTCGTGTGAAGGGTGTCAGATTTTCTTCTAATATTTGTTTCAAGTTCTCAGAACGTTTTCTGCGAATTCCCTGGTGAATGTTTCGCCTCGCCACCTAAAAGGGCATATAGCATCAATTCAAACAAACAAAATAAAAGGGCATTGTGACCCTTTTTGGTTGCCATGTTCATTTACCTGTTTACTCATGATGCCTTAAAATTCTGACAAAAATCACATCTCCCAGGTCATACGCGGCCCTTGAGTAACTGAGATACGTCCGGAGTAACTGAGATACGTCCAGAGTAACTGAGATACATCCGGAGTAACTGAGATAAGTCGGAAATGAGTCGACGGGAAGGGTATTTTGATGTCGTTCTGTATCTTAGAAAGCTGCGTTCGAAAGCACAAAATGATAGGCATTACAGTCTCAAACGAATTTCATAATTATTCAAAGATACGATAAGCTGCATTGCGTAAGACACGATTTCGACACATCTGGTCAGTGTCGGATCTTGGATGCAGTGTTCAACGTTTTTGTGACAAAGTGATTCTTGAAACCACGATGAGGGGAAAAAAAAATTTCCATAATTTTAGTCCGCCACTTTGTTTTGTGTTAAGGCAAACTTTGTATGGTCTGTGTTCGGAAAGATTTATTGAAAACACATAAAGATAATTCAACCAAAGTGAAATGTAAAAGCCTTTGTACATTAATAAAAGCACAAAAGAAATAAGACAAAGTATTGAAAGTGTACATGCATGCTGGTAATGATGAAAACGTGACCCCAGTGGACTTTTGAGTGGCATATTACAACCGGTTTCAGTATCAAGTGCCAAAGGAAAGAAGTGGCAAGTAAATTGAAATAAAAAAATATCGAGCAGAGCTGCTTTAATCAGATTAAAATAATTTCATATCTGGAAATAATTGAGCCGCGTCGTGAGAAAACGAACATTTTGCATGTACGAAAACAAAGGCGCAGATCAGCTTCGCTACACGGATAGTACAATTCCTCTACTTTCTAAATCCAAAATTTCCAGCCTCTAGCCATATTCTGTGCTTGTGCAGTTCGGTTTGCGTCGGGCCTGTTCGGAAACCACAGTCTTTGTTTTCTCGTGTTGCAGCTCATACGGTTTAATCTCATCCTTTAATGACTACCCAACTTCTGTTGACTCTATCATTTTCAGATTATTCTAAGACGTAGAAAGAATTGTACTGCGACAAAACCTTATTATTTTTAGCTCACCTGAGCCGAAGGCTCACAGGTGAGCTTATAGGATAGGCAGGCATCCGTCGTCCGTCGTCGTCCGTCGTCCGTCGTCCGTCCGTCCACAATTTCAAAGAAGAATATTTCTGATGCTAGTAGGCCGATCTTGATCAAATTTAATGTGAACCATAATTGGGTTGGGGGATTGATGGCATTAGGTTTTGGAGCAGATTGTATCAAAATTGTGGTTTCCATGGCAACAGATAGGTCCCATAGACTTACAATGGGAAAAACTAAAAAAATCTTCTTCTCTGAAACAACTAGGCCCACAGCTTTGATATTTGGTATGTAGCAATGGCTAATGGTCCTCTACATAAATTGTGCCATTCATGCCCCTGGGGTCAAATTTGGCCACGCCCCGGGGGTCGATAGTCTCCATAGACTTACTATGGGAAAAAAATTAAAAAATCTTCTTCTCTGAAACCACAGGGCCCACAGCTTTGATATTTGGTATGTGGCAATGGCTAATGGTCCTCTACATAAATTGTGCCAGCCATGCCCCTGGGGTCAAATTTGGCCATGCCCCGGGGGTGGATAGTTTCCATAGACTTACAATTGGAAAAACTAAAAAAATCTTCTTCTCTGAAACCACTAGGCCCACAGCTTTGATATTTGGTATGTAGCAATGGCTAATGGTCCTCTACATAAATTATGCCATTCATGCCCCTGGGGTCAAATTTGGCCGCGCCCTGGGGGTTGATAGTCTCCATAGACTTACTATGGGAAAAAAATTAAAAAAATCTTCTTCTCTGAAACCACAGGGCCCACAGCTTTGATATTTTGTATGTGGCAATGGCTAATGGTCCTCTACATAAATTGTGCCAATCATGCCCCTGGGGTCAAATTTGGCGATGCCCCGGGGGTCGATAGTCTCCATAGACCTACAATAGGAAAAAATTCAAAAATCTTCTTCTCTGAAACCACTAGGCCAACAGCTTTGATATTTGGTATGTGGCAATGGCTAATGGTCCTCTACATAAATTGTGCCATTCATGCCCCTGGGGTCAAATTTGGCCACGCCCCGGGTGTCGATAGTCTTCATAGACTTACTATGGGAAAAAAATTCAAAAATCTTCTTCTCTGAAACCACAGGGTCCACAGCTTTGATATTTTGTATGTGGCAATGGCTAATGGTCCTCTACATAAATTGTGCCAGCCATGCCCCTGGGGTCAAATTTGGCCACGCCCCGGGGGTCGATAGTCTCCATAGACCTACAATAGGAAAAAAAAACTAAAAAAATCTTCTTCTCTGAAACCACTTGGCCAACAGCTTTGATATTTAGTATGTAGCAATGGCTAATGGTCCTCTACATAAATTGTGCCATTCATGCCCCTGGGGTCAAATTTGGCCATGCCCCGGGGGTTGATAGTCTCCATAGACCTACAATAGGAAAAAAATTCAAAAATCTTCTTCTCTGAAACCACAGGGCCCACAGCTTTGATATTTTGTATGTGACAATGGCTAATGGTCCTCCACATAAATTGTGCCAATCATGTCTCCGGGGTCAAATTTGGCCATGCCCCGGGGGTGGATAGTTTCCAAAGACCTACAATAGGAAAAAAACAAAAAAAATCTTCTTCTCTGAAACCACTAGGCCCACAGCTTTAATATTTGGTATGTAGCAATGGCTAATGGTCCTCTACATAAATTGTGCCATTCATGCCCCTGGGGTCAAATTTGGCCAGGCCCCGGAGGTTGATAGTCTCAATAGACTTGCTATGGGAAAAAAATCAAAAATCTTCTTCTCTGAAACCACAGGGCACACAGCTTTGATATTTTGTATGTGGCAATGGCTAATGGTCCTCTACATAAATTGTGCCAGCCATGCCCCTGGGGTCAAATTTGGCCACGCCCCGGATGTAGATAGTCTTCATAGACTTACAATGGGAAAAAAACTAAAAAATTTTCTTCTCTGAAACCAAAAGGCCCAGAGCTTCTATATTTTGTATGTAGCAATGTTTGGTAGTCCCCATTATAAATTGTGCCAGTCATGCCCCTGCGTCAAATTTGGCCATGCCCCGGGTGTCAATAGTGTCCATGCATAGACTTTCATTGGTCGATTCTCAATTAATTTAAATCTCATGAGCTTACAATGTGATAATCTCTCAGGTGAGCTACAGGACCAATGGTCCTCTAGTATTCAAAATGACACCATAAGATCAGCAGTGCCCAGGCTGATCAGCAACATATTGATGATCGCTTGCGTGCAGTTCTTGTAACAGAATCCCTAGGGCTGGTTTGTGATTAAGTGTCGTGAAACAAATAGGTTTTATTGGGAACAGGCTATAGCCATATAAAGCGTAGAATTGTCCGCGCAAAATTTATTGAATGACGTATTTCGTTCGACTGAATAAGGACCGTTGGTACGTCTTTCTTTCTTTTTTCTGTCTTTTATTTTCTTTGTGTCTTTCTTTCTGTTAATATAATGTGTCGATACATCTCGATATGGTTTATTTTTATTTTATTTAAACTATCATCAAACAATCCTAAGGCAAAGAAATGACGATTTCAAATTTTGTATCGAAAATTGTGGCTTAAGTTCTCCAAGAATAGATTTAAAAAATAACGTTAAGCATATGATTTCAATTCCTGTGGTGTACCAGCCGGGTCAAAAGCATTTATTTATCGTCCGACGAAAAATAATATTCGTCCGAATTTTCGTGGGACGAATATTATTTTTCGTCCGACGAATATTAATTTTCGTCCGACGATAAATAAATATCGTCGGTCGCATATTTATTTATCGTCCCACGATAATTAATATTCGTCCGACGATAAATAATATTCGTCCCACGAAAATTATTTTTTGCTAAATCAAACGGAAATCACAAAACGCAAATAAAAAAAATCTATCATGTTGGAAAGTGACATACATAATTGAGCCGCCTCGTGGGAAAACCAACAATGTGGTTTCCGAACAGGTCCGACACAAATCAGGCTGTACAATCACAGAAGCAGGCTACAAGCTTGAAATTTCGGAATTAAGAAGAAGAGGAATTGTACTATCCGAGTAGCGAAAACAAAGGCGCTGATCAGCTTTGCGGATCTGCGTCTTTGTTTTCGCATATGCAGATTGTTGGTTTTCTCACGAGGCGGCTCAATACTGTTCCTTTGCAGTTTAAATTGCAAAAATGAAACTAGTGATCTCTATATTTTTAAGGATAACGTATTTAGTACAAATGCCAGTCTTCCATACGGTCCTCCAGAATGCCTTGTAGTACTGAGCGCTAAGCAAGGTATCCACTGCTACGTTTTGTAATGTCTCGGCCCGGAATTGAACCCACGACCCCCGCTCCCGAAGCGGACGCTCTAACCATTGCGCTAGAGGAAAACAAAAAAGACTAATCTACATGTACACATACATACAGATACCCAAGCCTCTGCCTAATATTTTTTCAACAGAACAACCCCCAGCTGTTGTTCACCGTTATTGTCAGCCTCTGATGGCCTGCGGGTTTAGCTGGGGGTTTTACCACAAATGTTTCCCCGTAGGGACGGGCTTTTAGAAGGGCTTTAGAAATTGACATTGTAAAAAAAAATCCCCGCTATTCAATTCCCCGGGCCCATACGGGCCTTGGATGCAAATGACCGGTGCATTTTGTATATATGAAACTTCTTTCTGATTGCGCCTTTTCCTGATCTTTGCCTACTTGTACCTTCCAATAACGTGCATTTCTGTGAGGGAAGTTTTTCTGATTGCGCCTTTTCCTGATCTTTGCCTACTTCTACCTTCTCATTGAAAAAAAACTGCTTAAAGCAGCTAACATTGTTCAAAATTATTTTCATCGACTTATCTCCAGTTTAGGCCTCTGAGTTCTTTTCAGATCTTCGAATTTTACATGTCATTGTTATATACCTAATGTATCTCTACAATAGAAACTTGTCGTGTTGTAACGGACAGCACTTTCTGCTGTTTTAGGCGTCGTAGGGCATTAATACCATTAATGCCCTGAGATGACGTCATATCAGGGCAATAATGGTGTTAATGCCCTGAGATGACACCGTAGCAGGGCAATAATGGTGTTAATGCCCTGAGATGACGTCATAGCAGGGCAATAATGGTGTTATTGCCCTAGGTGTTATTAACCTGAGACTATGACATACACCTGTTTACATGTTATGGACACTGGCAGGTGTTCATTTCATCTAAATTTAACATGGCAGGTGAGTGTACATTTCAGACATATATTTCATCTTAATTTAACGTGTCATTTTGCGTCTAATCACTTACCAATCAACGGCTTTGTGCTTGTCATCATGCGCAATTTCAAGACATAGCATTCACAATAAATAAATAAATAAATAAATAAATAAATAAATAAATAAATAAATAAATAAATAAATAAATAAATAAATAAAATGTACATGTATTGGAGGAAAGGTATATAACAATGACGATATAACATTCTTTTCCAAGTGCATTAACGTTTGCCAAGCCCTCGGGCAATAATGTGTTGCAGCCCTCACCGCTACGCGGTTCGGGCTGCAACACATTATTGCCCTTGGGCTTGGCAAACGTTAATGCACGGAAAAGAATGTTTTATCCTCTTATTAATACCTGAAAAACGATGCTGCTCTCATAATCAACAAAACAGTATTGTTCGGCAGGAAATGAATAATACATGATAATGTTTCTTGACATTTCATCTATTTAACGGAGAAGTCTAATCAGCTCTATCAAAGTTAAAGGGCTTGTCACGCACTGCGGAGTTTAAGCCACTACATGCTACGAGTTGGTACGATATACGTTATAAGTTGCCTCGAGTTATGTTCGAAACTATTAAAAGCTTCAAGTTCTCACAATCAGTTGAAGCTATGAGTTACTTAAAAATGTAAACAATGCCTTAATGTAAACTCCCGGCCACCCCACCCCTACCCCTAATGATAGTGGATCGTAGGGATGTCGTAGTAAATTTGACGTATAGTTTGTTTGTTTTAGTTTCAGATCTTGTCTGTTTCCCAGAATGGCTACTGGAAATCCTTATGCGCAAAATCCTTGTCAGTTCCTTGACTTCTACGGATGTCACTTTTCCGTCCTTCTCTGGAGAATCATCACACCAATCTTCATTTTGATTGGTCTATCCGGGAATGTCCTGTCAGTGGCGGTATTTTCGAGAAAACGCATGCGCAACACGACGACTTCGGTATACCTCCGTTTTCTTGCGGTTGTTGATTCCCTGGTGATCCTGACCGCTCTACTGAGAGATATGGTTCTATATTACACCTTCATTGATGTACGAAAGCTCAGCGACTTCTCGTGCCGATTTCACATCTTCATATCAAGCACTGCGAGACTAGTGGCAATATGGCTTCTCTGTGTAATTGCTATCGACCGCCTGATTTTGGTTAAGCATCCAATCTGGGCCAAATCCAAATGCACCAAGAAACAGTCCTTTCTTACTGCAATGGTGTTAACTACCTTTTTGTTCATTCTAAATTCACATATGTTTATCTTCTTCAAGAGGTCGGAAATAATGAGATTTTCGAAAGAAACAAATACGACAGTACTTGTCGGCTACACGTGCTCATTTGTTTCTAACGACTATAGACAATTCCACACGAAGGCTCGGTCTATCATTATACTCATCTTATTCAGCATCGTGCCTATTATCTGCCTGATAATTAGCAGTGTTATTTTGTTGAGGGCTATAGCTGTGCGACACAAGAAAAAGCAGGAAAGAACTGCAGCCGTAAACAACATGGAACAAAGAGGGTCAACATCAGTAATGAAAATGCTGATTGCGATTTGCGTGTTTTTCGTGACAATGTATGTTCCTGCTATCGTATACCAGATGGTATCCCCCTACATATTCGACAAAACCATTCGAGCAGACATTGCCAAACAGATGGCTTTCACTTCTGTATTGTCGTGTTTGTATTACAGCAACAATTGCTTTAACTTCCTCCTGTATTGTGTATCGGGAAAGCTGTTCAGAATCGAACTTAGAGGCATTTATCATGAAGTAAAAATTGCGATACTAAAAAGAATTAATGGAGAAGTGGTACCGTTTGAACAGAGGGATGAGAGTTATGGCGATGCCTCTGGGTCGGGTAGACCTACTACGAGTGGAAATACAGCAGCGAAGAAGAATGTATCAATATGTGACACGGAACTTGTTCAAGTGCAGAAAAGAGAAACAAATATCTAATTTGCAAAATTTCAAGGAATAAGTTTCAGAGCACTTAGAGATTGCGATCATGTTTTATTTCGAAAACAAGTCAATGTGATATAATGCTGCTCTCCCATATACCGAATATCACTTGCGAATCCTAAAATTTGCACTTCGCGCTGAAATTACTGAATACGATGCGAATGGTTGGCGCGGGGCTTGTACAAAACGATGTATTTGCGTAAACGTTAAGAATACTAGCGGATCCTTACAAATGTCTTTAGAATGTTGTGATTGATTGTCACCCACACAGCCGAATTCTTGAAAATGCCTTGCAAATGTTCCAATGCCAACAAATGCCGTTACAAATAATGCGAGCGTCTTGCAAACACCTTACAAATTAAGCGAATGTGTAGCGAATGTTTTCCGAATTCTTTTCATTTCATGCTAAATAATAGCCATGAATACAGGAAATAAAATATAATTGTTAGATCCTTTGAAATCAGTAAAAACATTAAAAGTGAAAAGGTGGGCCATATTGTACAATTTCGGGTAATGAACCTTCGTCAGTGACCCTTTACAAAACCGGTAGAGAAAACCAGACATTATTGTTGCAATTTCAAGAATTAACACCAGTGTAGTCTAAATCAAAAAGGGGCCACAGGAAGATGATTCTTAGCGTACAATAAATTTGAAATACTCCAAATATTCTCACTGATCCCAAAGGATCAAAAGAAAATAATAAGCTGCACTATGGATGATTTACGGGGAGACTTTTTAGGGCCGCCACACGACACAACACCAGCTGCAGTAATAGCATACAGGAAATATCTCTATGGCATAGCAATCTTAATTTTGAACTTCCTGTGAAAGTTCTTGTTATTATCAAAATTATGAATTGATTGCTAGTTAGTTTTTTGTTACCCTTTGATATTGTTACATCTACGTGTACATGCTCCATATTTCTAGTGACCATCTGATTACTGGTTAACCGCTCAGGTCTGAGCCTGCCCAGGAAAAGTGGTTCATGTCAAACTATCCATACACGTAAGCCTTGTTGGTTTAGTTGGGTGGTTATATTCGAAGCACATTTTGGATGTCATGATGTCCTTAATTTAGGTAAAAGTCCCATAAAATGGAGGCAGGGTCCTGAAATGACCATTAGCTGTTGACTGGGACGTTAAGCAACAATTCAAACAAACAAACAAACATATATCTAGTATATTACCAAAATTGGTTGTACTACACAATAACTTTAGTTGAAATGTCCACATCTTGACAACCTTTCTTCAAAAACAAAGCTTTTTAAACTTGACAATTGGTACATGTAAATCTGGGCCCAGAATTACAATCCTCCCTTTAAGTTAATGAAGACCTTATAGTTAAGGAGAAATTCAGCATCCAAAACGTGGCACCTAAAGCACACTAAAATAAAACTTACTGAGTTTATAATGTAAAAGGCATTTTACTTTACACACCGGCATATTTTTGAATAGCGAATCAAAATTTGTCACCTTAACCAGGTCTGGATCATCTCGGAAAATCATAAGTTGGCATGTATGTGACATGTAACTTTGACATTATTTCATGGTCCAGTGATGACGTAGATTAATTTCTAAGATCCTGCGCTGTCTTGGTTAACTAAAAGCAAGGGCTATAATCCAATACAGAGTCATTTTTAAAGTAAACAAACAAGAACGCCGTGCATCTGGCAAAATAATTAAAAACGTGAAATATAGGTCAAGGGCACCAGGTCAAGTTGTACTCTTACAGCGTATGTCAAGGACAACTACTATGCAAGGTTTCACATTCGCAGCTTCCTTTAATTGGTGCAGAGAAAATAAAACTGTGACGTAAAAATTAATAAAGTCGATGGACCGTGAAATATAGGTTAAGGGAAACAGATCATGTTGCGTGTTTGAAGGGTACGTCAAGGTCGTCAATTAGTATGTAAGGTTTCACACTCTCAGCTATCACAGGTGCAGAGAAAACCAAACTTCTGAGTAAAAATCAACAAAGTGAATGGACCGTGAAATATAGGTCAAGGGCACTGGGTCAAGGTGCATGCTTGTAGGGTATGTCAAGGACAATTACTGTGCTAAGTTTCACACTCGCAGGTATCACTGATACAGAGAAACCCAAACATAAAGTGACATAAGAATTATCAAATCTCTGGACCATGAAATGTAGGTCAAGGGCACTGGGTCAAGGTGCTTGCTTGAAGGATATGTCAAGGACAATTACTATGCAAGGTTTCACACTCGCGGCTATCACTAATGCGGAGAAAACCAAACTTCCATGTAACTTCGACGTAAAAATTAACAAAGTCAATAGACAATGAAGTATATAGGTCAATGGTACCGAGTCAAGGTGCGTGCTTGAAGGGTACGTCAAAGAAAATTACTATGTAAGGTTTCAAATTCACAGCTATCACAGATGTAGAGAAAAACAAAGTTTCGACGTAAATGTCAAACTTTGGCGTAAATGTTGACGGACGGAAATTGGGACTCCTATATTTGACCCCGCTGTATAACAGGTGTGATAAAAATTAAACAATATTGTATGACTTATGTTAACTGATTTAACCAGTTTTGTCTCAATAGATTCCACGATGCCAATAGGATAAAAAGTCCATACCTAACATACATGTACATAAGTAACATTGAAAGAAAGCGGGAAATCACCCATTAAAATCTTATATCGATCGCTTGCTCAGTGTTTGGTCAGCGAACACCACCTTCAGATCTACCTGTGTGCATGTCGTCACGATTTTAATCAGATTATTGGTTATGAAGATTTAAAATTCCTTGAAGTAGATCATTTATCTTGTATATTAATTACCCTTGAAATAGAATTACATTCTGACTCAAATACAGATATGGGTTAATCAAAATATACTGTTATATACTGCAAAGTCGATCATGAGAATCGGTTTAACTGAAAATATGAGCCAAATTGGGTCAAGTCCAGTATAAGACTAAAATAGTCCCTTGCGCATGTTTTCCTTACGTTCATACGTAAATCGGTTTTGTATTATTTATTTATTTATTTATTTTATTTTATTTTGCATTGCTAATACTAGATAATACAGGTTAACATAGTTATCAGATTCGCAGATTGACAAAATATCAAGTTCGACAGAGTTTACATGTTGCCGTCACTATACATTACGTAAGATGACGTCAACCTGTCAACCTGTCGACCTGTCAACCCTGTCGACCTGTCAACCCTGTCGACCTGTCAACCCTGTCGACCCCGTCTACCCCGTCTACCTGGTCTTTGTTTTTGCATTACTATATAGTTTACATAGTTAACATATTGCAAGATTGACGGGTTGACAAGGTTGACAGGTCGACAGGTCGACAGGTTGACAGGTCGACAGCTATAAATATTACGGTACATGTGGCCGCAACAATACGTTACTTAAGATGACGTCAAACGTTCAAGACGTCGCGGGAAAGCATGTTGCCCAGTAGTGTGAAATTTCAATCTGTCAACCCTGTCGACTTGTCAACCCTGTCGACCTGTCAACTCTGTCAACCTGTCAACCTGTCAACCCTGTCGACCTGTCAACCTGTCGACCTGGTCAACCTGTCAACCCTGTCGACCTGTCAACCTGTCAACCCTGTCGACCTGTCAACCTGTTAACCCTGTCGACCTGTCAACCCTGTCGACCTGTCAACCCTGTCGACCCTGTCAACCTGTCATGTCAGAATTGTTAAAATAGTTCGCAGTGGTAAGTGTATGGTTGTGCTTATAATGTTTGGACTGTTGCTTATGTATGCCATATTCATACATAACAATGTGTGCCATATTTATATTTATACATAACAATGTACGGCCCCAATGTAAATTATTAGTAACAGACATGCGCATTAATACATTATTAGTAAATCAATTATGCGCAATAATACATTAGTACACCGAACTATTTTAGTCTTACAATGGACTTGGGCATCTAATAGACAAGGACCAAAAGTAATTCCACAACGTCAGAAACTCCATAGACTTACGTGTATTGTCATGTGTACAAGAAAAAATATCCTGTCTCTCTTCGTCAACATATTTTCATGTTTTTGTGTCATCTGAAAGGTGAACGAATAAACAATAAACAAGGTATTTTCAATCGATTCCGTGCATGCGTTTTAAAGCTACTAATTTCTAAACAGCATGTGATATTTATTTTAACAATTTTTGGGCAACGTCACCATTGACGTCAATGGGAAAATGACTTTTTCAAAATTTCCTAAAATTTCAAATTGTTGTATACAGAAAATGCAACGTTGAAACTTCACCAAAATAACCTTTGTTTATTGCTTTATTTATTTAACATTCAAATGACACCGAAATCATGCAAATATGTTGACCAGAGGACACAGGATAATTTTCCTTTAAACATGAAAATACACGTAAGTCTATGGAGTTCCCGATGTTGTGGAAATACTTTTGTCCCTTGACGAAGATGATTTGGTTAAATATGCAATAACGGTTTCCAGTTAAGCCGGGATTCTTAGTTAATTTTTGACACTCGGGCTCGAAATGTATTTTCTATGTTTGCATGTTTCCCTCGATTTTGCCTCATCCCCGTCTATTGGGGTCCGTAGAAAATATATGGACTGCTTACGTGTGCCTTCAGAAAATGTTGCTTCTTGTTGAAACACGAAAGAAAAAACGTTACTGGAGGTGTCATTTCCTGGTCACAAAAGTACAGAGGCTTCAGGAATAAGACTGGTACTCCACGATTAGGGTACCATCGCAAGTTGTAGCCTTGAACTACCACGGTGCCACTCTTATTCCTCCTGAAGCCTTTGTACTTTTGAGACCAGGAAATGACAACTAAAACGTTTTTTTCATTCGTGTTTCAACAAGAAGCAAGATTTTTGCATGTAATCAAACGCAAATGAAACGTAATTTATCGGTTGATTGAAATAATGTTGCATTAAACACGACAGAAAGATGAACGGATGTTTAGAAGTTCGTTATTATAGCATACGAATCAGCTCGATCGACATTGGGCCTATATTATCATAATTCAAAATGATTTGCGCTTTTCAGAATAAAAAAAAATAAAACTGCGTGACTGTATTTGCACTTTCTGTCAAAGCAAATTCCAGAGCAATTTGTTAGCAGTACCAGACAGATTGTCTCGTATTGTGGCTCCAAATAATGATCAGGAAAACATGTCCGTGCAATGTATACACCCTTAACCCCACTTTTATGTATGCAGAGGTATACCTATTTTTCTTATTTTTGATCCAAAACATAGGTTGTGGTTGTGTACCAACAATCTATGTTTTGAGCAAAAATATTAAAAAATCAATGAAATTTTCAATTTTTGCAGCTGAAAAAAATCCTGTATACTGGCATGGGCAAGTTTTCGTAATGAATCAGTTTTCGTGTTGATTGCATTGATTACATTGATTGCATTGATTACTTCCTGCTCACTGGAAGATGCACCATTAATCATTTTCTAACAGTTCATAACTTTCCTGTCTATCATATACAGACATGACCAACGCTCGTGTGAAGGGTGTCAGATTTTCTTCTAATATTTGTTTTCAAGTTCTCAGAACGTTTTCTGCGAATTCCAAAATAAATGAGCCGCCTCATGAGAAAACCAACAATCTGCATATGCGAAACCAAAGGCGCGGATCAGCTTCGCAGTAACTGCGAAGCTGATCAGCGCCTTTGTTTTCGCTACACGATAGTAAAATTCATCTACTTTATAAATCCAAATTTCCAGCCTCTAACCATCTTCTATGCTTGTGCAGCTCGGTTTGTGTCGAACCGGTTCAAAATCCACATCGTTGGTTTTCTCATGACGTGGCTCAAATATTTCGACTCGCCACCTAAAAGGACATATAGTGGGACGTAAAGCGTCAATTCAAACAAACAAAATAAAAGGGCATTGTGACCCTTATTGGTTGCCATGTTCATTTACCTGTTTACTCATGATGCCTTAAAACTCTGACAATAATCACATCTCCCAGGTCATATAGCCCTTAAGTAACTGAGATACGTCCGGAGTAACTGAGATACATCCGAAGTAACTGAGATAAGTCGGAAATGAGTCGACGGGAAGGGTATTTTGATGTCGCTCTGTGATATTAGACAGCTGCGTTCGAAAGCACAAAATGATAGGCCCAACAGTGTCAAACGAATTTCGTAATTATTCAAAAATACGATAAGCTGCATGGCGTAATGTTACGTCTACACCGGGCCACGTTCTCACTACGTCCTTACTACGTCCTAAAAAAATTAAGGACGTAGTGAGGACGTGGTACGGTCTTGTAGGACGCGGAGGTCTTGGTCTAATTTTGAACATGCTCAAAAGAAACGTGGCGAGGACGGGGTGGAATTAGAACGCAGTAAGGACGTGGTAATGACGTAGTAGGAACTTGTAGGACGTACACAGAAAGAACGTGGCGCAAACGTAGTGCGGTCTTCGTGGACGCGATGCAAATTTGTTGCAGACCATCAAGACCTCGCTACGCTTCTACTACGTCCTCGCTACGTGCTCGCTACGTCCATCAAGTTCTCGACAAGACCATACCACACTTCTTGTACGTCCTTACCGCGTCCTAGAAGACTGCACTGCGTTCTTATCACGTCCTAGCGGTTCCTAACACGTCCTTAGTAGGTTCTTATCACGTTCACACCAGGTTCGAACTACGTCCTCCAGGTTTTATTAATTTTGTTTTAATTGTCCCGTACCCTCAAGCAATTGCTTTCGCGTTTATTTAAATCATATCGAAATCGAAACATGAACAGAGAAGTACTCTTGTAACTTGCTCTCCTTCTAGGACATCATGCCTTACTTGGTGCACAGGCTGCACTTGTGCTATTTCACAGGAGGAGGAATAGAAGGGCAAGATCTTGTTGGGTGCGCCCTTGGCTATCAGCTGAAAGGAGGCTTCAGTATGGGCATTACGACCGACTACTAGCGGAGTTGAGGATAGAGGCATTCTTCAATTTCATGCGAATACCACCGGAAATGTTGTCCGCCCGTCATTTTCTTACTGCAATTTCAAGCTGTTTCGCAACTTATCTGACTCTTGATACACGACTGATTAATATATTTGTTTAGAACGTACTGGAAACGTAGTTCGCGCGTGGTATGAACTGCTTGGTCTTTGTGAGGACGTAGCAAGGACGTAGTGGAAACGGGATGAACTTGGTGAGCGCGTATTGAGGACGTAGTGGAAACGTGAAGGACGTAGTAAGGACGTGGTAAGGACGTAATAAGAACGTGGCGGGGACGTAGTAAGGACGTAGTGGGAACTTAGAAATCCGAAATTGTTTCATTTTGACCCCGTCCTCGCCACGTTCTTGAATTTTTAGAACGTGGTAAGGACGTAGTGAGAACGTGGTCCAGTGTAGACGTAACATAAGTGCACGATTTCGACACATCTGGTCAGTGTCGGATCTTGGAGTGTGTTCAACGCTTTTGTGACAAAGTGCGATGAGGGGGGGAAAACGTACTCCATAATTTTAGTCCGCCACTTTGTTTTGTGTTAAGGCAAACTTTGTATGGTCTGTGTTCGGAACGATTTAATAAGACAATTCAACCAAAAATGAAATGTAAAATTTGTACACCAATAAAAGCCCAAAAGAAACCAGTGTTGAAAGTGTACATGCATGCTAGCAAAATGATTAAAACGTGATCCCTGTGGACTTTTGACTTGCGTATTTACAACCCATCAAGTGCCAACGGAAAGTTGTGGATTATATTGAAATAAAAACAAAATGAGCAGAGCTCCTTTTAATCAGCTTAAAATAATTTCATATCTGGAAATAACTGAGCCGCGTCATGAGAAAACCAACATTTTGTATGTGCGAAAACAGGCGCAGATCAGCTCGCAGTAACTGATAGTACAATTCCTCTACTTTCTAAATACAAAATTTCCAGCCTCTATCCATTTTCTGTGCTTGTACAGTCCGGTTTGCGTCGGGCCTGTTCGGAAACCACAGTGTTGGTTTTCTCGTGTTGCGGCTCATACGATTAAATCCCATCATTTAATAATGACTACCCAACTTCAGTTGACTCCATCATTTTCGGATTATTCTAAGACGTAGAAAGAAATGCACTGCGACAAAACCTTACTACTTTGTCCAAAATATCACTACTAGATCGGCAGTGCCCAGGCTGATCAGCAACGCATTTATGATCGCTTGCGTGCAGTTCTTGTAACAAAATCCATAGGGCTGGTTTGTGATTAAGTGTCGTGAGACAAATAGGTTTTATTGGGAACAGGCTATAGCCATATAAAACGTAGAATTGTACGCGTAAAATTTATTGAATGACGTATTTCGTTCGACTGAATAAGGACCGTTGGTACGTCTTTCTTTCTTTTTTCTGCCTTTTTTTTCTTTGTGTCTTTCTTTCTGTTAATATAATGTGCAAAGTCCTAAACTCGATACATCTCGATATGGTTTATTTTTATTTTATTTAAACCGTGGTTACCCTAAGGCAAAGAAATGCCGATTTCAAAATTTGTATCGAAAATTGTGGCCTAAGTTCTCCAAGAATAGATTTAAAAAAAAAATAACGTTAAGCATATGATTTCAATTCCTAGGTTTCAAGTTTAAGACGTATGAGAGCTAAAATCTAATGGAAACCACAAAAAGCAAATAAAAAAAATCTATTATGCTGGAAAGTGACATAAATATACTGTTCCGCTGCAGTTTAAATTGCAAAAACTTAACCCATATTTGACGAATGAATTTTCCCATCATTCTCATTTGGATGAGTCCACTTTCATTTTTAGGGGCATCAGGAGTGATTTTTAAATTTTATTCATTTTTTCGATGAAAATTCTCTATGCAAACAGAATAGCCCCAGATGGGACGCCGCGTTCTGCGGCGTCACATCTGGGGCTATTCTGTTTGCCTATGTCCCATAAAAGGGACGCCAGGCTTAAATGAGTTAATGGTAATCTCTATATTTTTAAGGATAACGTATTTAGTACAAATGTCAGTCTTCCATACGGTCCTCCAGAATGCCTTGTAGTGCTGAGCGCTAAGCAAGGTATCCAATGCTACCTTTTGTAATGTCTCGGCCCGGGATTGAACCCACGACCCCCGCTCCCGAAGCGGGCGCTCAAACCATTGCGCTACAGGAAAACAAAATAATTACTTTTTCTGAGGGCCCCCGCCCATTAGGGCCTAAAGAAATAGATGGGCTGCTTGTACCTCCAGGAAAAGCTTCTACGCTATACTGACTGACCATCTGTTTACTGGTTAAGCGCTCAGGTCTGAGCCAAAAACGAATGATTTTCTTGTCGTTTTGCTTCTTTTGAATATTCAACAATAAATCTTACGAGGTGCATAAGGTTAATCACCAGTCATTTTAATATAACCTCCGATGAGTCCCAGCAGTGCCGGGGGCTATTTTGCCGCCAATAAACAGTCACGTAAGTTCAACTAAATTAATTTCATAATTTTCACATTTGCCTACTTTTATGGCCTTTTAGCTCACCATAGGTGAGCTTATATGATGGGCATGCTCCATCGTCGTTGTTGTTGTTGTCGGCATCGTCGTCGTCGTTCACAATATTCAAATATCTTCTCCTCTGAAACCGCCTGACCAATTGAAGCCAAATTTCACGTGCAGTCTCAGTGGGAAGGGGTACAAAATCTTGTAAAAAAATAATAAAAATCTCCGGAATCCATGGACCGATTTCAACAAAACTTGGTGTTAGGCATCGGGGACTCTTGTATAAATCATGACCTTGTGTTGACCTTGACCTATTTTACGCAAGGTCATACTTTGGGGACAAAGGCTTTTCTATGTACAGAAGTGTAAACATTGGATTTTCATCATTTTATGAACCATTGGATATGTTAAATGACTGACTAGCCAGACTAATCTACATGTACACATACATACTGATACCCAAGCCTCTTCCTAATATTTTTTCAACAGAACAACCCCCAGCTGTTGCTCACCGTTATTGTCAGTCTCTGATGGCCTGCGGGTTTAGCTGGGGTTTTACCACAAATGTTTCCCCGTAGGGACGGGCTTTTAGAAGGGCTTTAGAAATTGACATTGTTAAAAAAATCCCCGCTATTTAATTCCCCGGGCCCATACGGGCATTGAATGCAAATGACCGGTGTATTTTGTATATATGATACTTCTTTCTGATTGCGCCTTTTCCTGATCTTTGCCGCTACTTGTACCTTCCAATAACGTGCATTTCTGTTAGGGAAGTTTTTCTGATTGCGCCTTTTCCTGATCTTTGCCTACTTCTACCTTCTCATTGAAAAAAAAAACTGCTTAAAGCAGCTAACATTGTTCAAAATTATTTTGACGATGTTCATGGCATCGACTTACGTATCTCCAGGCCTCTGAGTTCTTTTCTGATCGGCGAAGTTTACATGTCATTAATACCTGAAAAACGATGCTGCTCTCATAATCAACAAAACAGTATTGTTCGGCAGGAAATGAATAAGACATGATAATGTTTCTTGACATTTCATCTATTTAACGGAGAAGTCTAATCAGCTCTATCAAAGTTAAAGGGCTTGTCACGCACTGCGGAGTTTAAGCCACTACATGCTACGACGTTATAAGTTGCCTCGAGTTATGTTCGAAACTATTAAAAGCTTCAAGTTCTCACAATCAGTTGAAGCTACGAGTTACTTAAAAATGTCAACAATGCCCTTGAGTTTACACGACTCCCGGCCACCCCCACCCCCACCCCCAATGATAGTGGATCGTAGGGATGTCGTAGTAAATTTGACGTATAGTTTGTTTGTTTTAGTTTCAGATCTTGTCTGTTTCCCAGAATGGCTACCGGAAATCCTTATGCGCAAAATCCTTGTCAGTTTCTTGACTTCTATGGATGTCACTTTTCCGTCCTTCTCTGAATCATCACACCGATCTTCATTTTGATTGGTCTATCTGGGAACGGCCTGTCAGTGGCGGTATTTTCTAGAAAACGCATGCGCAACACGACGACTTCGGTGTACCTCCGTTTTCTTGCGGTTGTTGATTCCCTGGTGATCCTAACCGCTCTACTGAGAGATATGGTTCTATATTACACCTTCATTGATGTGCGAAAGCTCAGCGACTTCTCGTGCCGATTTCACATCTACATATCAAGCACTGCGAGACTAGTGGCAATATGGCTTCTCTGTGTAATTGCCATCGACCGCCTGATTTTGGTTAAGCATCCAATCTGGGCCAAATCTAAATGCACCAAGAAACAGTCCTTTCTTACAGCGATGGCCTTAACTATCTTTGTGTTCATTCTTAATTCACATATGTTTATCTTCTTTAAGAGGTCGGAAATAATGAGATTTTCGAAAGAAACAAATACGACAATACTTATCGGCTACACGTGCTCGTTCAGTGTTTCTAACGACTATAGACAATTCCACACGAAGGCTCGGTCTATCATTATACTCATCTTATTCAGCATCGTGCCTATTATCTGCCTGATAATAAGCAGTGTTATTTTGTTGAGGGCTATAGCTGTGCGACACAAGAAAAAGCAGGAAAGAACGGCAACCGTAAACGATATAGAGCAAAAAGGGTCAACATCAGTTATGAAAATGCTGATTGCGATTTGCGTGTTTTTCGTGACAATGTATGTTCCTGCTATTGTGTATCAGATGGTATCCCCCTTATTATTCGATAAAACCATTCGAGCAGACATTGCCAAACGGATGGCTTTTACTTCTGTATTGTCGTGTTTGTATTACAGCAACAATTGCTTTAACTTCCTCCTGTATTGTGTATCGGGAAAGCTGTTCAGAATAGAACTTAGAGGCATTTATCATGAAGTAAAAATTGCGATACTGAAAAGAATGAACGGAGAAGTGGCACCGTTTCAACAGAGAGATGAGAGTTATGACGATGCTTCGGGGACGGACAGACCCACTACAAGTGGAAATACAGCAGCGAAGAAGAATTTATCAACATGTGACACGGAACTTGTACAAGTGCAGAAAAGAGAAACAAATATCTGATTTCCAAAATCCAAAATTTCATGGAGTACGTTTCAGAGCACTTAGAAATTGCGATCATGTTTTATTTCAAAAACAAGCCCATGTAATAAGGAGAATTTTAGACATGTAAAAATAAAAAAAAAAAAATCAGTTGAATTTTTTATAAATACTTTCTTCATAACATAATCGTGGGTAAATGCTAGAACTCACAATCTATGTTTCAAAACAAAACACACAAAAAATGTATACCCGTTTAGACCCCAATTTTACTATATAAAACCGGGGTGTTTTAACCTGTATAAACAAGATTGAGCCGCCACATGGGAAAACCAACAATCTGCATATGCGAAAACAAAGGCGCAGATCAGCTTCGCGGTTCCGCGAAGCTGATCAGCGCCTTTGTTTTCGCTACTCTGATAGTACAATTCCTCTTCTACTTAAATCCGAAATTTCAAGACTCTAACTCTTTTCTGTGACTGTACAGGTCGGTTTATGTCGGACCTGGTCGGAAACCACATTGATGGTTTTCCCACGAGGCGGCTCATATGTTAACGTCACTCTTGCCAGTGATGCTTCGTGCTCTGGGCAGTACCGAAGTAGAGGTAGAAAGGGGTACACAGAGGATATTTGCTTTTTTTAGGTGAATACCAAATATATTTCATCGAGTGAGTTGAAAACTGTAACATCAGAATTTTCACGAGTGCGCAGCACGAGTGAAATTTTTTTATGTTTTCAACTCACTTGGTATTCACCGAAAAAAAAAGCAAATTTTCTTTTTATTTATACAATACACGGGCATTTTCCAAATCGCAAGGCAGGTGAAAATGCAAAAACCAAAAATTTTTGAAAACACAAATAATTTTGGTACCACATTGTTCCTTACGTTCTAACTAAGAAAATGAATCACCGGTCCCGATAGCGTAATGGTTAGAGCGTTCGCTTCGGAAGCGGCGGGCCGCGTCATACCAAAGACGTTAAAAATGCTACCTTGCTTGGCGCTCAGCATTAATAAAGCAAGCACTGGCTTCTCTTCTCTCAAAAAGATCACTTCAGTGATGGGAGCTCCATGTAATACTCTGTTTATGAGGTGTTTGGAGTAGTTGACAGATTCAGATACTCGCACTTTATGTTTTCGTTAATAAATAACGGAGTTATAGGCGTTTGAATTTCTGAAGTGAGACACATTTTAATGACGTCAAGTAAATGGAAACGTCAGAAATCTACAGTGACGATATAGGCTGATATCAGTCACTAGTGACTTTTGATATCAGTGAGATTAGATATCAGTGAAATTTCATATCAATGAAAATACCAATTTTATCAAGTTTTGATATACATTGGTTTTCACTGTAAAGTATAAAATAAATGTATTTCACTGACATTTTTTCCTGGTGTACTGTTACAGCAATTGATCTGTGCTCAAAGGCATAAAATTGCACTGTCTCTGTAGCTTCATAAAAACAATTGCCTTTCTGCACGATTACTTGAAAGTTTAAGACAATGTAAGTCAGAAACAAACAATCTGTATAATATGCGAAGCCAAAGGCGCAGATCAGCTTCGCAGTAACTGCGAAGCTGATCAGCGCCTTTGGTTTCGCTACACGGATAGTACAATCCCTCTTCTTCTTAAAGTCGAAATTTCAAGCTTCTATTTTCTTTGGCTTCACAGCCCGGTTTGTGTTGGACTTGTTCAAAAACCACTTTGTTGGTTTTCTCGTGTGGTGGCTCATTTGTCAAATTGTCATACTTGTTTACAAAGCGCTGGTTCAGGCAAAATCTGATGCGGCATTATAGATCATAGCGACATTTGCAGCATAAACCAGAGGACCAATGGTCCTATAAACGCTCACCTGAGTTCCTGGATATGCGACTTAATTTGACCTTGCCGTAAAATAGGTCAAGGTCATCACAGGGTCATGATCTATATAAACTTTGTAGAGCTCCATTGCATGATGCTTCATGCCAAGTTTCAAAATCATAGGCCTTTTTTTGGAGAAGATTTTTAAAGGTTTTTGCTATTTATAGCCATGGCGGCCATCTTGGTCAAATGACCTTGATCTTTTATATTAATTCTCATTTCCCCTCCTTAACGATGCTCCACAGAAAGTTTGGCTTTAAATGGCCTAGCAGTTTCAGAGAAGTAGATGTTTGAATATTATGGTCATATACATGTATATAGCCCCGGGGCAGGGGCAGACAACCCCCTGGGATCATATTTTTCTCATAAACATAAATCTCTGTCCATTTGCATACTCCAAGCAAGTTTTCCCCCATTTAATTACATTTTACTATTTTTCCCATTCAAATGCATTAGCGACCTAAGTTGACCTTGCCGTAACATTGGTCAGGGTCATCCCAGGGTCATGATTTATATCAGCTTTGTAGAGCTCCTTACCCTAATGCTTCATGCTAAATTTCAAACTCATAGGCCTTCTGGTTCTGGTGAAGAATATTTTTAAACGTTTTTGCTATTTTTAGCCATGGCAGCCATCTTGGTCATGTGACCTCGACCATTTATATAAACTTTTGTTCCCACGTCCTATGGATGCTCCACATGAAGTTTAGCTTTGATTGGCCAAGCAGTTTCAGAGGGGAAGATGTTTGAATATTACAATGATATACATGTATTTAGCCCTGGGGCAGGGGCAAACAACACCCTGTGGCCATTTTTTTTTTCATAAACATAAATATTCTGCCCATTTGCTCATTCCTTGCAAGTTTTCTGCAAGAAAATGACATTTTTCTATTTGTTTTCCATTTAAATGCATTGGCGACATAAGTTGACATTGCCGTAAGATAGGTCAAGGTCATCCCAGGGTCATGATTTATATAAACTTTGTAGAGCTCCTTTCACTGATGCTTCATGCCAAGTTTCAAATTCATAGGCCTTCTGGTTCTGGAATTGAAGATTTTTATAGGTTTTTGCTATTTATAGCCATGGTGGCCATCTTGGTCATGTGACCTGAACCATTTATATAAACTGTTGTTCCCCCTTCCTAATGATGCTCCACATAAAGTTTGACTTTGATTGGCCAAGGGGTTTCAGAGGAGAAGATCTTTGAAATTGCGGACGACCACGACGGACGGACGCCGGAGCATGGCCATCCTATAGGCTCACCTTGTGCTGAGCCTTCGGCTCAGGTGAGCTAAAAAGGCGTACACTTGTAGACGCTTGAACTCGTTTTAATACAAAATCAATGTTTGTTTTAAAGTGCAACTGAACATATAAGATACCCAGTGGTTGTAAAGGCATATGCTTTCTGATCTTGGGTCATATGAGCAGCGTCATAAGAAAATCTGATTTCTGCATAATGCGAAAACAAAGGCGCATAACTGCGAAGCTGATCGGCGCCTTTGTTTTCGCTACACGGATAGAACAACTCCTCCTCTACTTATATCCAAAATTTCAAGCTTGTAATCTTCTTCTGTGACTGTACAGGCCGGTTTGTGTCGGACCTGGTCGGAAACCCGGTTTTAAGGCGTTGCGTCTCATATTTAAAATGCTTTTACTGAGAAATGGGTACAGCAAAACAAAACCAACACGCTAAATAGAAACATTATGCTCTTTGAAAAGTTTCATCGAAAATGGAGGAAAAAAACATGATCCCCATAAAAGTAGAAGTGATATTGGTGGAAACGCCAAAGAATCATTATGTCTAACATTGTTCATAATCGTATAAATTGCGTTCAAAATATTATAATTTGCGCCACAATGAATGACAGCACGGCTGTTACTGATGTCATCAGGATTGGCGAGCTGTTGGGGTCGTACGGTTCTCCATTACACAGGTCTCTGTACGAACAGTAACAGTAGGAAGTTTCAAATTGACCATGGATACCTGACGAACCACAACCGTTCTGAGTAGCACCAGGCTCACAACGTCTTGTCGCCACTGAAAAAAAGAAGAATTATACATGTATTATAATGTTATTCGAGAGTTATCCATGTTATCTCGGTTTATATTTTAGCTCACCTGAGCCGAAGGCTCACAGGTGAGCTTATCAGTAGTATACTCATGCTCCGTTGTCCATCGTCGTTGTCGTCGTTGTCGTTCACACTTTTCAAACATCTTCTTCTCTGAAACCGCTTGGCCAATAAAATTCAAATTTTATGTGGAGCATCCTTAGGAATGGGGAACGAAAGTTTGTATAAATGGTTCAGGTCAATGACCAAGATGGCCGCCAGGGCTATAAATAGCAAAAACCTTTAAAAAATCTTCTTCTCCAGAACCAGGAGGCCTATGATTTTGAAATTTAGCATGAAGCATCAGGCAATGGAGCTCTACAAAGTTTGTATAAATCATGAGCCTTGACCTTTTTTACGGCAGGGTCAACTTAGGTCGCCCATGCATTTGAATGGGACAAAATAGGAAAATGCCATTTAATGGCAGAAAACTTGCTAGGAATGAGCAAAAGGACAGAAGATTTATGTTTATGAAAATATTTTGGGCCCAGGGTGTCGTCTGTCTCTGCCCCGGGGCTATACACATGTATATGACCAAAATATCTTCTTCTCTGAAACCTCTTGGCCAATCAAAGCCAAACTTTATGCGGAGCATCCTTAGGAAGAGGGAATGAAAGTTTGTATAAATGGTCAAGGTCACATGACCAAGATGGTCGCCATGGCTATAAATGGCAAAAACCTTTAAATATATTCTTCTTCAGAACTAGAAGGCCTATAATTTCGAAACTGGGAATGAAGGTCTACAAAGTTTGTATAAATCATGACCCTGGGATGGCCTTGACCTATCTTACAGCAAGGTCAACTTAGGTTGCCCAAGCATTTGAATGGGGGAAAATAGGAAAATGTCATTTAATGGCAGAAGACTTGCTAGGAATGAGCAAATGGACAGATTTATGCTTATGATAATATTTTAGGCACAGGGAGTTGTCTGCCCCTGCCCCGGGGCTATATACATGTACAGTATATGACCAAAATATTCGAACATCCGCTTGGCCAATCAAAGCCAAACTTTATGTGGAGCATACTCAGGAAAAGAGTGAATGAAAGTTTGCATAAAATAGTCATGGTCACATGACTAAGATGGCCACCATTGAAGTAAACTAACAAAAAGTTTTAAAAAATCGTCTTCAGAACCAGGAGGCCTATGATTTTGAAACTTGGCATGAAGCATCAAGGAATGGAGGTCTACAAAATTTACATAAATCATGACCCTGGGATGACCTTGACATATTTTACGGCAAGGTCAACTTAGGTCGCCCATGCATTTGAATAAGGAAAATTATTTAATGTCATATGAAGGGCAAAACTTGCCGTAAATTGGCAAATGGACTGAATTTTCATGATTTGAAAAGACATTGACTCCAGGGGTTAATCTGACCCTGCCCTTGGATTATATACATTCATATTACCATTGTAGTCAAACAACTTTATTGTCCCTGTCATTAAGTTCCTTAATTAAGTACTTTGGTATTGTATCATGTAAGTTTTAATCGTTTTCAAGCTTTTGATATTAAATTTTCATTGTTAATTTCACATTCGAAATGCTTATGTGGTGGTCAGTCATTTAAAATACATATATTATATTCTATTCTATTCAACATTACAAAAGCACACACGTGTAATGTACATGTACATGATTTTTCATAAGTTGTAATATTTGATTATTTTTTTCAGTCGATTTTTATATAAGTTCTCAAAACATAGATTGTGGGCACTCGTTAGAACCGCCTCGTCCTCGTTGAGGCGGTTCTAACGAGTACACACAATCTATGTTTTTTTAACAAAAATAAGTAAACAAAAATGTATACCCCTTAACACCTTAGTTTCACTAGGTAAAAGTGGGGTGTTCGGGGGTATTTATTTCACAGACATGTCCAGTCCATGAGACTGTCGAACTGTACCTGTTGGAGTTGAATGCCTTGTTACATTAGTGGTATAGCATGAACCCTGACAGGTCACAACTGTCACGTTCACACCGTTTGGATCAAACGGTTGAGGGCAATTCTCGCAATGATAACACTGTATCCCCTCTACGTTCGTAGCCTGTTGAATACCTATTATATAGATCAGGAAACGAGAAAATATTAAAATTATAAAAAATAAAGAAAGCAGTACTCCGTTCTCGATGTCTGAATATAATTCTATTAATAACAGGGTAGAATTCTCATGATAGTTGGGGTTGGGTACAAATACCTTATACGTGGGTTGGGATTTAAGTTCGTAGACTTTCTTTATAAAACTTCAGATGTTTGTCAGACAGAAATAAAAATGATATCATCTGAAAACATATTCTTTTACCTATCATATAAGCTATTAAGCATAGCTCTACTCATACCAGTTTCAACACAACAATGAATTAAACACAATGATCTGCCATCACCCGGGGCACGTCATGGAAATTTTGACGTCAAAACTACGTCAAATTTCAGTAACTGTTAGCAATAAAATGCCTTGTTAGGAACCATACAACACACCATACCTTTACTAATTTGGAATATTTCCTTCAGGGTTTTTTTCGTTATTATTGTTGAAATACTACATTCGTCAGATATAACAAATCTTATGTGTATCATGTATAATTTTGTTTTAATTGAGAATGTTGACCGCAGCATTTGTAAATTAGTTGAAGGTGTGTGTTTTTCTCATCAATTAAAATTCAAATGCGTCCATCTGAAAATTTTCAAACCATTTAAATATCTCCGGTAACATCTGTTCTACAACTGTACTACAAAGCCCTATCATTTTTAATGTTTCTGTGGGCATTTATGCTTCTCAAACATAAGATTTGATCATTGTTCTTGCTTAGACATTGCCTGTTAACGCCATTTTTCTTTCCCAAGGAGCGCGACTGGCATTACATTTTCTACAATAACAAATAAAGTCGTCGACATAATGCTTAAAAAAATTATATGGAATTAACAACATGATACTAGAATGCCTCAAACTGATTTAGCTCAAGTTTTGGTATACATATGTTAACTAATGGTTTGTTCTTCAACGCGATAAAACTTCCGAAGTATTTAAAATACGACGTGCCCCGGGTTGCGAAACCTACGTTGCTATGGAGACAAGTTTTATGTGCACTGCGCAATATTTCTTGAAAAATAGTGTAAAAACGAGACAAGGAGACATTGTTTCATTATAATAATGCATCAAATATTGGATAAATTATGTAATAGAAAATCAGTGGCAAAAGTCTACGAACTTGAATCCCAACCCTCGTATAAGAACAGACTTTATGAATGTGGTAAATAAATAAATAAATAAATAAATAAATAAATAAATAAATAAATAAATAAATAAATACCAGGTCACTTGTGGCTTCGGTTAATTCTGTTCTGGCCTAAGTTACAGAATTCCCTGTTCTCCACATGCCCCACAAACTTAACAAGAAAATACTGTTAACTTACAGAGCAAAGCTGGTACAGCAACGATGAGGCAAAAATTCTTAATATCCATCTCTTTTTACGTTGTATGTGTGTGTTTGTCCCGGGGTGTATGTATGTACTTGTATAATAGTCAAATCATCCCACGAAAAGCCCTATATAAAGGGAGATACAGAGCTAGATTTTATTTATAGATAGATACTAATCACCCACTGATCACTGATATACACGCCCCCGTTTCAAAGATGAGGTTGCAAAAACATTTTATCTTCCTTCTAATTACACTATCGTAGCAAAGGCCAGCATTACAATTCTACATGTACATGTAATTCTACATGTACATGTATACATAAATGTGGTTGAAAACACACAGCCATTTAATGTCATTGGTCTGGAAGGGTGTTTTCGTGATTTCCGACCAGAATTACGAAAGAAGGAGACGAATTTCAGCATCCAAAAAAGGCACACCTCAAATAAGGAGCGTATCGATTGTACGTGTACTTGTCATTTTATAGGGTCTCTCTTCGTACAGAAAGGTGAAAGAAGGCACTGGTTGGGAACTGGTGCCATTTGACACTTGCACCTAGGCATACTTTGGTTCACTCTCAGCTCGAGTATACAGCTCCTACTTGGCATCTCTAGGAGAAAGTGCCAGCAGCCAGGTGGGTCTGCAGGCGATGGCATAATACCAGTAGCGTCGATGACATTCTAGATGAACTTGAGTGGCCATTCCTGGAGGACCGCAGGCTAAAGTCTTCGGCTTAACTTTCTTTTACAAGATTCACTCCGGTACAGTCTTGACAGAGATAAATATCTGACCCAGGCACCCAGACTAAGGTACACCAGGGCATCTCATGATTCACAGTACACAAGATACGTCCTATAGTGATGCCCTGAAGTATTAGTTCTTTCCAAGAACTATTCTATTGTAGAATAGTCTTCCTTAATTCTTCAGTGGTCGCATCTAAGACCACGGAAGTTAAATAATAGATTTTTAATATTGTTTTATTGATTGAATTTTAGCTTAACGCCCCAGTAAACAGCTATGGTCATACCGGGACAATGTTTCCATTTTTGGACCTATCAAAAATTGGGAAAGTCATAACATCTGAAATGTGCCGAGTTTGAATATATTAACCAAAGTAATGGCTTTTATGTTTGAACGGTTTGACTTAACCACTTTTCTTGGGCAGACTCATGCTTTCATAGCGGTTAACCAGTAGTAACCAAGCGGGCAATCTGTCTGTTATCAGCTTTGCCTACTGTGGAGGCTCAGACAGTCAATTACAACAAAGATATAAATAATAACATGGACATTAAAAATGACATTTTTATTCGGTTTACGTCCCTTTCAAGATTATTTCAGCTCATATGTGACGGACCAATCAGTAGGTGTGGCGAAAACGGGAGAACCCCGAATAACCACCTGGTACACCCGCAAGTAGAACTTGGCTTCAATGGTTGTACATGTGCCCCGCGTTGGGCTCGAATCCAAACCAGACACAGCGGTGAGATGTTCAGCTAATTAGTAGTGCTTAAGAAACTTATGGTACCCACCATGATCAGTCGCCCTTGCTGCAACTTGGGTCATACATGACCCATACATCCAGCAACTAACTCCAACCAAGCTCAACGTTGCTTAAAAATCTCGAGTATAGCTCATTTAGCAATGATGTACATGTGTCTTATATACGTGTGACACCACAGCCACTAGACTGCGTTAATAAAACCAGCGCTCCTAACCACTCGGCCACAGGGGCCGCCCATAACAGTCGGTGATTTTTATGGATCCGAGGTATCAATCTGTAGTCGGTGGTAGTTTTAATCATCGTGCCGGGCCATACCGGACTTTAGCAACGGAAAAATACGGACATTGCCGGAAACAGCACGTGAGCATGTCACATGAGCCGTATGACAATTATCACGTGACAGCAGAACAAAACAAAACAGTTGCTGAGTTGGACCAAGAGGGTACACTTTTTCATTGAGTTTTCACCATGAAGCAAGTCTTGGTTTGTGTGTGTATGCTGTTTTCAGCGGTATATGGATTCCGTGTATTCGAGTTCGAACAAGATTCTAAACTGACAGACCTTATTGAGCTTCAACCAAGTAAACCAATCTTGAGCAAAAAAGGAGGATGTTACAAGCCCATTGTGTCTGACAGACCATTTGGAGTGAAGTAAGTATAATGAATCAGTCATTGGAAACCCTGTCTGCCTTAGGGCTATGGGTAGCGCGGTCATAGCCGAGCTCAGCTGCAGTATTTCGATGACTTCAATCATTGTTCCCGGCCGTTGTGCTTTGGAATTACAATTAGCAATGGTTTTCATTGCCAGACAATAATTGTCTTGAAAATATGAATTTACCTGTTGAGTTGGAATTTGATGGGGCTTTCGGCAGAAGTTTGATCATATCATTGTAATTTTGCCCTCACTGGGCCCACTCCCACTGCAGGGCAATCTCGAGAAAGAGAAAAGTCAATAATATCAACGCTATTAGCTTTAAAGGCCTAGGGAATTTAAGGCCTGATTTCGGCCTCATGTGTTGGTAAAAAATTGAATTTTGGAATTTTGAGGAGAAAAGTATTGCAAATAGCAGGTATAGGTCCCTGCTTATAAACTCTAGCACAACTATCACATTCAAATTACACATGCTGCCATGGCAACGCTCCGAAAAGCATAGAAATACCATTTTTTGCAATTTTGGGTATATTTTTCGACATTTAACATTATTTTCAACTACCGGCCCACGTGACGAACAATTTCTTACTATGAAATCATTATGAAGTATCACCCAGTGATATTGTATGCTATTCATTTTGTTCGTCGTGTGGGCTGGCACTTAAAAATGAAAAAATGTGTTCAGAAATTGTAAAAAATAGACCAAAAAGTGCAGAATGTGCTCTATCTATGGTTCTTCTGGGCGTTCTGGGCGTGGGCGTTGCCATGGCAACGCTTGTAGGATTAATGAATTACTTGTTCTTGTTTTTAATAGGGCGTAAAATAAAAATAGCCTTGTTTCCGCTAACATGCCGAAGACGGAGTAGAGTCGGTAGGTCAGAAAATCTTTTTGTTTTTCGTGTATTTTTTCTTTTCTTTCTTGAAAATGGGTAAAAAAGGTAGAAACGTGCTAAAATTAATCATAAGTACTCGAAACTAACATGCGATGAAGTTTAAAACCAGTAGGAAGCTAAAAGACGCGAGTTGACCTAGTATTGTTGAAATTATAGCAGTTTTCAAATCATTGTGAATGTCTGTTTTCCAATTTGAATATTGAGGGTCGGTCGGCATGAAAATATTTTTATTTTGTTTTTATTGGCAATAAAAACTGCAGGGTCGGCGCAAAAACTCAGAGTCGGTCGGGTTAGCGGAAACACAGCTATTTTTTGTTTACGCCTAGAGGAGACATATGGCTGTTTTAAGGAATAGTTTTCTCACCTAAATTCAAAATTTATTTTTTAGCAAAATCTGAGGCCAAAATCAGGCGTTAAATGCCCTAGTCCTTTATTAATTTCCCATATTAATCTTTTATGGAAAAGTCATTCTGTGAAAATAAACAAATTTCATAGTAAACAATCCATGGGTGTGATAGAACATGCTTTTGTGATGTTGTACATCAAACTAGATGTTTCAGTCTGAGAAATTTCACATAAAGACAAAATGTCAAAATGTATACGTATAGCTCAGACCCAGTGTTTATTGGATACAAGTCACAATTTACAGATATCTAAAAGTTAAATGAGTCATAATGCACTTTTTATTTTGTAGGACCTACCCCCGCCCCCATGAGTATTTGAAACTTGAAGATTTACCAGCCTCTTTTGACTGGCGAAACAAGGATGGCAAGAATTATGCCAGTACCACAAGGAATCAACACATTCCACAATGTAAGCACTGGGTACAACATTTGAGGTGATTGAATACACCAGCTGTTTGATTTTGAAAATAACAGTTATGAGGGTCTGGATGGGATATAATGATTAAAGAATAATGGCCTAAAATTTTTAATGAGAGTGAATAAAGAGCAAAAAATTTAATGATTAGTGAATAATGAGGTCCTAAAAAATAATGAATAAATGTAATTTTTTAATGAATAGCAGAGTAATATTATGAATAGTGAATAATAACATTTTAAAGAATAATGAATATGCTAAAATATGGCTATGGAATTGTCTTAGATGGCCTTCGACATTCCAGAATTTCTTTTTTGTCTGGGGTCTGGATGCCCCCAGACCCAATTTACTTCAAATGTTGAATTTATGTTTCAGAAATACTTGAATGTTTAGAAAGACATATGTCCCATAGACCAATTGAAAAAGAAACGTGTCATTTGAAGGCTGGATGTTTACTTAGCCAGATACTATTTCACTGTTTTGTTTGCCTATGTATAGGCATTTTCTTTTTATTCTGTTACGCCACTTTGTCCTTATAATGTATGTTCCAATCCTATAATGATGATCTTTTCCTGTGGATGGACACCATCTTGCTTTTTTATATGTCAAAACATAATTACATGTATAGTGTCTTTTGAGATCAGAAACAAGGCATCACTAAGAACGTTAATGGCGCTATATAATATTTTTTTCCTCGCTCGCTTCGCTCGCTCGGTATTTAAGACATTAATAAAACGTATTGTACAATCAGGCACAAGCACAAATCCATACATCATATAGTACTCCAATGCAAACTATTTTACTAAATAAAAACAACATCATTTTATTATAACTTTTGCCCCTGAAATTTCAATTTTTCTTAAATAACCTATGGTATTCATAATTGAAGACAAAGATTCAATGTAAAACTTAGGGCATATTCAGTATCTAAGGAAGAGGGGATTATACTCCCAACAGATATACGTAAAAGGGGATTTGTTAAAAAAAAATATCGGTATACTATTTTGGAAAGTTTATACGAGGCTTTATGGTCTGGCAGAGTATATACGGGTCTCTCAAGATGTTAATATCAAGGCCATCAGCAGTCTACAATTTAATATCAGAGAACTAGTCCTTGTGGCTTGAAATAAGGGGTGCCTTAGGTGGGGAACACCATTTGTTTATGGATATTAGCTGGGTGAAGAAGGCGTGATCAGTAATTATCATCAGCGGCCCCCGTGGCCGAGTGGTTAAGAGCGCTGATATTTCATTACCACACTTAACCATTCGATCATCTCACCGCTGTGTCTGGTGTGGGTTCGAGCCCCGCTCTGGCCACATGTGATACAAGCCAAGTTCTGCTTGTGGGTGTGTCAGGTGGTTTTTCTCGGGGTTCTCCCGTTTTCACCCATCTACCGATTGGCCCGTCTCATATGAGCTAAAATAATCTTCAAAAGGGAACGTTAAACTGAATAAAAAAAAAAGTAATTAACATATTTTAATGAATAATCGAGCTAATTTTAATGAATAAGCCAAAATTTTAATGACAGTGAATAAATGGCTAAATTTTTAGTGATTAGTGAATACCAGGACCCCCCATCCAGACCCTCAGTTATGTATAGTAAAATTACATCATTTATGGACAGACCTAATTTTTACTCCAATTTTTAAAATCCTAATGAGAAATTTTGGGTGTGCAGAAAACACTGAGGAATACATTTTTCACCAATAAGTCAGCATCTTAGAAAATCTATGGCTTATGAATTTAACTTCTACTTCCTGTAATCATATCATCGGCATCTACAAGCAGAATGTGTAGATGATTGAGAAATGAAACATAGTCAATGATAGTATAAGAAAAACGGATAATTCATCCACTTCATCCACTACTTGTATCCAAAATATCAAGCTTCTAGCCTTTTTCTCTTACTGTGCAGGCCTGTTTGTGTCAGACCTGGTCAGCAACCCCTGTATGCTTTTCTCGCGTTTTGGCTTGTATTAAGTCTGATTAGGTATTATAGTATTATTTGTCATTTGTAATGAATGATATCATTCCTCTATCAAACTTTTCAGTTTTGTATACATGTACATGTATGTGCACTTTTAATTTCAGCTGATAGCCTATTTTCAACTTTTCCATCTAAATGCAAATTGTGTTTTGTGTAGTAAGAACAGACACATTCATGAAACAATCAAAACTAATGGATTGCCTGGTGCAGGGACAGTAGATTTACTGGTATTATAGATCACTGCCTGGTGGTACAAACTAATTAACCAGAGACAAAAAATGGGACTGAGAATTTGAGAACAACAAATAAAGTTAATACATTGTCCATAAGGCTGTAGCCTTGGGATGCAAATATCTGTCTGGGATCAACTTCACATTGGTCATTCCGATACTTGGCAAGTTTTTGCCAGAGGGTGTTTTTTTTTGTTTTTTTTTAACACTGAATAATTTCATCTGCCTTGTATCATTATGAAAACTTGCCCATGCAACATACAGAGATTTTTTTAGCTGTAAAATTTGGAAATTTCATCAGAAAAATGTTTATATTAATATTTTTGCTCAAAACATCCATTGTGGTCCATGTTATAATAGAACCACCTCGGGGGAGGCGGTTCTAACCGGAGTACCCCCAATCTATGTTTTAGAGCAAAAATAAGAAAAATAGGCATACCCCTGTGAACCCCAATTTTGCTGTATAAAAGTGGGGTTACGGGGGTATTTATTGCATGGACATGTTTTCCTGATGTCACGTCTGATGTCACGCTGGTTATCTCTGGATGACTAGTATTTTGGAGTGAAAAAAGTATTGTAGGATAGAAAGTATCAATTCATGACACAACACATCTTTAGCACAACCCAATTATCTCTGTCAGTCTCAATTTGAGCGCCCCAGAGACCAAGATGAACATTATGAAAACATTCCCGTGTAAAATAGCAATTTTTAAAGCTGTAAAAATTGAAATTTTTCAGTCGAAAAATTATGATATTTTGTCAAAACATGAATTGTGGATACACAGTAGAACCACCTTGCGGAGGTGATTCTAATGAGTACCCACAATCTATGTTTTGGAAATTGTATACCCCAGTTTTGCTACTAAAAAAGTGGGGTACACGGACATATTATTGTGATGAATCTCATTTGCATCTGAAGTTGTCTTTTATAAATTTCCAGCATATCAAAAATACCTGTACATGTGATACAAGCCAAGTTCTGCATGTGGGTGTGCCAGGTGGTTTTTCTCGGGGTTCTCTTATTTTTCGCCCCACCTACTGATTGGCCCATCTCATATGAGCTGAAATAATTTTGAAACTGGGACGTTAAACTTAATAAAAAAAAATACCTGTGGCTTTACAGCCTATGATACCATGGATTTTGTGGTGACACATCTCTGACGTCTCATCAAGATTACAATGGACCTATTTTTCTTATTTTGGATCCAAAACATGTGTAGATTGTGGGTATTTGTTAGATCTGCCTCAGTGAGATGTTTCTAACAAGTACCCATAATCTTTATGTTGGATTAAGAATAAAATCTTTTTATACCCTTTCACACCCATTATACTACATAAGACAGGGGTTCAAAGGGGGATACATTTCACAGACATGTTTTCCTGAATTTCGTGGTGACACATCTCATTTCAGATTGTGGTTCCTGCTGGGCTATGGGATCCACTAGTGCTCTCGCCGACAGAATCAATATCAAGAGGGGTGGGGCCTGGCCATCAGCATATCTCTCAGTACAGAATGTGATTGACTGCGGAGGGGCGGGGTCATGTGAGGGAGGGGATGACGGGGGCGTGTACGAGTATGCTCATAACAAAGGAATTCCAGATGAAACCTGCAACAACTACCAGGCAAAGGACCAAAGTAAGCTGCTGAAAATTTCAACTATACACTTCAACATCGTTATAATGCTCCTCATTATAATGTGACACAGCCAGGTCACTTATAACATGGTCTGCTTCAATGGGCCCCAAAGATAGTGTTATAATGAGGTTAACCTCTAATAAATTTTGAGAATGCCCACTTTGGCATTCACGACATTGCAGACAGGGGTCAGGCTAGAAAATGTAGTCTGATCACTATTATGTTAGAAATGAGCTGCCTCATGAGAAAACCAACATTGTGGTTTTACCAAAACAAAAGATGGCTAGAGGCTGGAAATTTTGGATTTAGAAAGAAGGTAAATTGTACTATCTGTGTAGCAAAAACAAAGGCGCTGATCAGCTTCGCAGTTACTGCGTCTTTGTTTTCGCGTATGCAAAATGTTGGTTTTCTCATGAGGCGGCTAAATGAAGTAGATGATGGTTAAATCCTATACATGTATTGTTGATGATTCAAGGAAAAATGTTTTAGTTGACTGACTCAAAGAGAGGTCAAAATAAATAGAACATGCCACTCCAAGATGCTCTTATCTATCATATGAGCCTGTGCGGGAGAAAACTAACAATTTGGGTTCTGACCAGGTCTGACTTAAACCACCAGCCTGTACAGTCACAGAAGATGGCTAGTGGCTTGAAATTTTGGATTTAGAAAGAAGTGGAATTGTACTATCCATGTAGCAAAAACAAAGGTGCTGATCAGCTTCGCAGTTACTGCGAAGCTGATCTGCACCTTTGTTTTCGCCATTGCAAATTGTTGTTTTTCTCATGCGAAGGCTCATATTTCATTATAATGAAATCAAATTATCACATGATAATTAATGGATATTATTGCCTTTGATTGAAGATAATTGGTAGCTGAAACTATCAATTTAGTGAGACATTATCTAGCTGCTCTAATCCTTCCAAGTCTGGTAATATACAAACCAAGAACATACTTTATGGTTATGATGGTATTTAAAACAGAGATTTCTGAGTATTAAGTAAATTTTATCCATGCTAGCTTTGTCATGATTAGATCAGCTGGCTGACCTTAGCTCGGCATCACTTTGACACCACTTTCCATTTTCATGGGTATCAGGAAACACTGATGTTAACATCCTGGTCCTGAGATTATAAAACTATTTTCATGCTCAGCTCAGCTGAGACTAAAATTTATCCTGCTCATAAATGTTAAAATGCCAACAATTGTTGGCATTTTATGAGCAGGATAAATTGCAGGCTTTGTTGATCTTAACCCAAAATTTCAATTTATTTGGCCTATTTCAGTATTTAAGAGCAGTTTAAATTTCAAGCTCAGCTGAGTTGAGCAAGAAAAAAGTTTTATAACCTCGGGCCCTGTCTATGTCATGAGAACCAAAACATTATTTTTACAGGATGATAATGCTTTATGACCTCAGTAGTTATTGAACTTTAAAATCAGATATGTGCTTATTGTTTAATTGCCTTGTTAGGGAACAAGGGTACAATTTAATTGCCTCCCCTTTGCCAAATTTGTAGTTAAACTTCAATTTTGGTAACTCCTGTTTTACTATACAAACCACATGTATTAATATTTTCACCACTATTATATCCACCAGCATGTAACACAATGAACCAGTGTGGCACATGTGACCCAGGCGGTAAATGTCACAGCGTTACAAGATACAACGTCACAAAGGTTGGTGACTATGGTACAGTCAAGGGACGAGATAAGATGATGGCAGAGATCTACCAAAATGGACCAATCAGGTAACAGGAAATTTTCAAAAACGTTTTGATTTATTAATTGATTTTATATTTTAGATGTTTGTAATAATTCGAAAATCTATAGGTAGGTTAACCTAAGAGAAAGACAAAATTAGACTTGCAAATTGATTACTTGTACTTTGCTCCACAATGCTTGCTGCACAAGGAACAGTGTGAGCTGTGTCTGTGCCTTTTTTTTTCTTTTTTTTTTTTTCAGATCTTGAAAGCTTTTCATTTCTCTTCATGTATGCATTTTTCCTATACTTCTTGTGTCAAATTTCTTTGGGGACCCTAAAAAATAACATTTGAGCCTTTGATAGAGAAAACTAACAAAGGGGATAATCAGCTGTGCAGTCATTGTACAGCTGATCTGTGGCTTTATTTTCTCATATGCGTAATGTTTGTTTTGCGATGCAGTGGCTCATTTAGTAAACCATGACAGATCCAGCACAGCCAGAGCCAAATCCCTACCCCAACAGATGGCAAACAGCTAACAAATGAGTGCCTATTATACAAAGTAAAAAAATTTGTCATCAGAATAAGCAGCTCAATCAGAAGACGGATTTTCTCATGGCATGGCTCATATGATCCCCGTCATTAGAAAACCGGATTTTTGCCTATGCGAAAACAAAGGTGCAGATCAGCTGTGCAGTTACTCGGAGAGTACGATTTCTTGTTTTCCTTAATCGGAAATTTCAAGCTTCTAGCCCTTTTCTGTGTTTGTACAGGCCGGTTTGTGTCGGACCTGGTTGGAAACCTCAAAGACCGGTTTTCTCGCATCACGGCTCTTACTCATATCAGGCACATGATCTTGCTGGGTTATTGTCACATGTAAGACAATCCCATTATATGTATGTAATCAAAAGTTGATAGCACATGAGCCTATGTATGACTGAGAAAACCAGCCTTTTGCTAATGCGAAAACCAATATGCAGACTAGCTGTGCAGTAACTGCACAACTGATCAGCGTCTTTGTTTTCACCACACAGACAGCTAATCAATCATCTTTTTACATCCAAAATTTCAAGCGTCTAGCCTTCTTCTGTGACTGTTCATGCTGGTTTGTGTCAAACCATGTCATAAACCACATATACCAGATTTCTCATGTCACAGCTCACATGGCTTTGATCATGTGACTGCCAAAGAAATTGCTGATTAAAGGGAAAACATTTGAGCCGCCCCATGGGAAAACCAACAATCTGCATATGCGAAAATAAAGACGCAGATCAGCTTCGCGGTAACCGCGAAGCTGATCAGCGCCTTTGTTTTTGCTACACGGATAGTACACTTCCTCTTCTTCTTAAATCTGAAATTTCAAGCTTCTAGCCTGCTTATGTGCTTGTGCAGCTCGGTTTATGTCGGACCTGTTCGGAAACCACATTGTTGGTTTTCCCACGAGGTGGCTCATTTAGTAAATTTACAGGACCAAGAATTGATACTATTAAATGAGCTGCGTCGTGAGAAAACCAACATTTTGCATTATGGGAAGACGAAGACACGGATCAGCTTCGCAGTAACTGTGATCTTTATTAAAGCTGTAAAAATTAAAAAAATTCTCTATAGAAATTTTGATATTTTTGTTGTTTAAATCAAATCATAGATAGTGGACTAAAATGACAGATTGTGGGTACATGTTAGAACCACCTCGATGAGGCGGTACAATCGAGTACCCACAATCTATGTTTTGGATCAGAAATCAGAAAAATTGTATACCCCTGGATACCCCATTTTCACTAGATAAAGGTGGGGTTTAAGGGGGTATACATTTCGCAGACATGTTTCATCAGGAAATCATGTCCGTGTAATGTATACCGCCTTAAACCCCACTTTTATATAGAAAAACTGGGGTTTGCAGGGGTATACCTAATTTTCTTATTTTTGCTCCAAAACATAGATTATGGGTACTTGTTAGAATTGCCTTGGAGAGGCAGTTTTATTGTGTACCCACAATCTATTTTTTGAGCAAAAAAAAAAAATCAAAATTTTTCGTTGAAAATTTTCATTTTTTAAAGCTAAGAAAATAACTTTTTTTTGCATGGGCGTGTTTTCGTAATGAAGGGTTGAGCACAACAGAGAGAGAAAGGCTGGCTCGCTGGTTATCCTATTTTTGGGCACTGATCTCTGTCCAAATACATGTAGTAGAAACGAATCAGACCATACACCCTCAATGAATTTTCCTATGACTATTAACGGAATTTCTTCTTAAAATGACAAGATACTGAAACATAAGGAAAACGTCCATAAATTAAATCCCCATTTAACCCCACTTTTATATTATTGTAAAACTGGGGTATACAGGGGTATGCATAATTTTCTTATTTTTGATCCAAAACATAGATTGTTGGTACTTGTTAGGTTCTAATGTGTAACCACAATCAATGTTTTGAGCATAAATGAGCCTGTGCGTGAGAAAACCAACAATTTGGGGTTCCGACCAGGTCCGACACAAACCGGGCTCTACAGTCACAGAAGATGGTTAGAGGCTGGAAATTTTGGATTTAGAAAGTAGAGGAATTGTACTATCCGTGTAGCGAAAACAAAGGCGCTGATCAGCTTCGCTGTTACCGCGAAGCTGATCTGCGCCTTTGTTTTCGCCTAAGCATTTTGTTGGTTTTCCCATGCGGTGGCTCAAATATTAAAAATACAATTTTTTTCCAATGGAATTTTCAATTTTTTTAATACTGCTGAAAAAAGTCTGTATATTGCATGGGCGAGTTTTCGTAATGATGTGACTGAAAAGTCCTTGATGACAAGACAAGTTTAATGGTTTATAATAACATGTTTTCATGAAAAGCATGAAAAAGTCTTGCTTAATGAACTTAATCAGGGCTTTTTGTTTTTCTGTACCTAAATTGATACTGAAAACATGACAGATGAAGTGTACATGACCATCACAAGTACAATACCTCAGAAATGTTTATAAAAAAAGTACATACAATGTAGCATTTTGTGTGAAAACCTAACTTTGAGGTAATTCTCACAAACTGTGATATTTAATCTTAATGGCTGCTAAGATTTCGCTGATTGCTAATATACTAGGATTTGATATCAGAGATTTAGAAATTATTGGCATTGTTGTTTGTCTGCAACTGTTGGTCTCATTAGAACCGCCTCAATGTTGTGAGCAAGCATACTAAAATTATCAAAATTTTTCAATGAAATTTTCAATTTTTAATGCTGAAAAAAAAATCTGTATGGGCAAGTTTTCGTAATGGGTCTTGTCAGGTTTGATGCAAAGTGGCATATACAGTTACAGAAGATGGCTAGAAGATTATGGATTTAAGAAGAAGAGGAACAGTTTTATGTTTAGAAACATACTTCTAAGCATTTTTTAATTATTTGACCCAATTTAGGAATATGTCTTTGATTTAGACTCCTCGTGTAAATTCTCGAAATTGCAGAACAATTATAGTCTGGCGTCCGTTGCCGGTTTAAAAAGGGCTACTGACGAGGGTTCATTACCCGAAATTGCGCAATATAGTCCATACTATCTCCCTTTGAATGTTTTTACTGCTTCCAAAGGATCAAACCTTTATATTTTATTTACTGTACTTTTCATGAAGTGTCAAAACAGCGAATTCTGTGCAATCAATAATAATGTTGATATAGAATCAGTCCATATTCAAATAAATGTCATTTCTTTGCAAACATTTTTTATCATCAGGAAAACATGTCCGTGAAATGTATACCCACTCATACCCCACTTTTATATAGCAAGACTGGGGTATACAGGGGTATACCTATTTTTCTTGTTTTTGCTCCAAAACATAGATTGTGGGTACTCGTTAGAACCGCCTCCGAGGCTGTTCTAATGTGTCGAGAGGCGGTTCTAATGTGTACCCACGATCTATGTTTTGAGCAAAAATAAGAAAAATATCGACATTAAATTTTTTCTATTGACATTTTCATTTTTTTAAAACTATTAAAATCTCTGTATATTACATGGGCAAGTTTTTGTAATGTGGTGACCAATTAGATATTATCTATTTGCAATTACAAAAATCCTACAAGGAACTCTCGTGATGAAGCAATTACATCCAAAGTAACGGGAAAATTATATAAGTTATGCTGTCCCTAATTTGTCAAGCGCAAGAGACCTAGTCATCAGTATACTCTTAGCTAGGCAGATTAGTGAAACAATCGTGCATTTGGTGAAACAAGCATGAAATTTGGCATGTAGGCTCAGAATGTCCAACTATTTTGAAAAATATCGTTGTCCAGCCAAAATTTCAAAATGGCGGACAAAATGGCCGCCCTGAAAGACTACAGATCATAGTTTGCTATCTAAAACTTCACTGCATTGGCTGATTTTTAGGCTTTTAGTGTCAATGTCCATGTTTAAAAACACATTGAATCTAAAATTCCACTTAATATTCATAATGGCGCAGAAAATGGAGGCCATTTTCAAAATGGCCGCCATTGAAGGCTTGAATTACAGTTTTTCGTCTTACATTGCACTGCATTGACCGATTGTTCTGCTTTTGGTGCCTAAATGTATGTAAATGAACCTATAGATTATGAATATACACATAGTTTTCTTGTATTTATTATTTGCCATGACATATTTGTCAAATGTAAAGCAAAAACATCAGCCTTTAGTGTGCAAAATGTATTTTGTAAGCAGCAGTCTGATAAAGTATGATGATTTTAGTTACCTTTATTTTTGTATAAAGTGGATATGAATATGTCAGGTGATTACAATTAATAATTGTCTCTTTGCATTTAATGTGTTTAGCAATTTACACCATTAAAATCAAAATGGTGGCCATGTTTTGTCCATGCAGGTATTTTCCTTTGAAACTGGCAATTCACCATTTTGATTGTAAAATGGTACCGTTGTATCAATGGGATTGTTATTTTTGCGCCTTATCTTGTGTAACGAGAGTGAAATTATTTTTTTTAAAATTAATGCACCAGCAATGTCCATGCCGCCCTTTGCAATTGACAATTATGTGTGGAATATATGGATTTATGGTCACTTGAAATGGTGTATGTAAGACAGGTATCAGTGCCATTTTTATGGTAGTTGCGTGCATTGGATACACAATAAATGTAATGGCATGAAGGGCACCATATATCCTTGCCCTGATTTCAACTGTGCTTCATGCTTGGACATAACCAGTCCTTTTGATAGACAGACAACATGGAGGTGGAGTTTGGTGATAAAAAGAAACAGAGGGAGAACACTCATCAAGAAGCGTCTATAGAAGTCATGCAGACTTAGTTGACGTCGAGGACCTTGTCCAGTCACATTGTTTTGCTATTTAGGGAAATGGTCTCTTGTGGTGGCTGTGAACTGGCTTCTGTTACAAGCTGAAATTCAGTTTGAGGAAAGTCCCGCCAACTGCTTCCCCTTGTAAACTGCAACCTGTCACATCTGACCCGATAGCAGGTGTAATCAACCTGTATGAGAAGTGTTATGTTTTATGCTGAAGAGAATTGTCCCATGCATGTTACTACTCTTAACCATCTCCGGTGTTATGGCAGGGCAGTAGTCCATTTGATTTGTAATGTCAAAGAAAATGATGAAGCTAGCTTTTTCTCTAAAAGCTTGACATCCAAACTTGGGATGCTGCACTTTGCACGGTTTGGGCATGTGGGGTGTTGCGATGGAAGGATTGCTTAAATACGCAAATTGCACAGAAGAGACAATGCACCCCAAAGATAACTTGAAATGAAGTATTGCAAGATTTGAATGGATTTAGCTACCCTCAAAACCGGTCTGAACGGCATTTGCGAGGAAGAATTGGAAGAAAGTTCAACCCTCAGTAGAAGAAAAATGGACTATAAATTGTATCTAATGATGTTATGATGAATTAGATTTTTGTTTTCAGGCCTTTCTAATCATATTCATGTTAGATGTATCAATTTTCTGCCATTAAATTTTGTAGATGTAGAGAAAAGAGTGTATGTCTATACTCAAGTAGGGCACAAGCAGTGCACAGTGGTGACATTACTGTTAGATGTGATAGAAATTTGATGCATCTAACATGAATATGGTTAGAAAAGGCCTGAAAACATAAGTCCAATTTTATCATCATACTCATGATACTATTATTAAATCCAGTTTACAGTCCATTTTCCTCTTCTGAGGGTTGACAAGTCTTCCCCGCAAATGCCCTCCTCCGTTCAGACCGGTTTTCAGGGAGGTTTAATCGATTTCAAGTTTCTTTTTGCCATCTCGAAATAATTCATCCCAAGTTTCCTTTGGCCTGAATTGTCTCTTCTTCGCAGTTTGCGTACTTGGGCAATCTTTCCATCGCTACACACCACATACCCAAACCATCTCATTACGTTAGTGCAAAGAACGAGAGTTGAAAGCTTTGATAGAAAGAGCTAGCTTCATCATTTTGTTGACATTACAAATCAAATGGACAATTGCTTACCATGACATTGAATATGGTTCAGAGTAGTCATGACACTTCAGATGAATCATGACACTTCTCACGCAGGTTGTCTACACCTACTATCAGGTTAAAGTAGTTCACAGCCACCACCAGAGGCCATATCCCTAAATAGCAAAATTATGTGACATGTTCCACCTTATTCGACATATTGGTCCTCGACGTCAACCAAGTCTTCGTGACTTCTATAGATGCTTCTTGATGGGTGTTCTCCCTCTGTTTCTTTTCATCACCAAACTCCACCTCCATTTTGTCTGTTCCATCCATAGGACTAGCTGTGCCCAAGCATGAAGCACAGTTGAAATCAGGGCAAGGACACATTGTTCCCTTCATGCCATCACATTTATTGTGTATCCAATGCACGCAACTACCACAAAAATGACACTGATGCATACATATGTCTTACAGACATCATTTCAAGTGACCATAAATCCATACAATTATTGTAAATTACAGAGGGCGGCATGGACATTTATGGTGCATTTACTTTAAACGAAGGACTGATTTCACTCTCCTTACACAAGATAAGCGCAAAAAATAACAATCTCATTTATACTGCGGTCTCATTTTACAATCAAAATGGTGAATTGCCATTCTTAAGGGAAAGTACCTGTATGGATAAAATATGGCCACCATTTTGATTTTTGACAGTGTTAATTGCAAAAATAAAAGAGATAATCATTAAATATAATCACCTGACATATTGATATCAAATTCATACAAAAATAAATGCAACTAAAATCATTATTTTCATCAGACGGCTCCATATAAAGTGCATTTTGCACATTAAAGGCTGATGTTATTGCTTTATATTTGTCAAATATGTCATGGTCAATGATAAATACAAGAAAATTATGTGAATATTTATATTCTATAGGTCCATTTACACATTGAAATGTAAGATGAAAAACTGTAATTCAAGTCTTCGGTGGCGTCAATTTTGAAAACGGTTGCCATTTTGTCCGCAATCATCAATATTAAGTAAACATTCTTAAACATGGACATTGACACCAAAAACGTAAAAAATCAGTCAATGTAGTGAAGTTTTTAAAAGAAGGAATAATTTCACTCTCGTTACACAAGATAAGGCGCAAAAATAACAATCTAATCTTTACAACGGTCCCATTTTACTATCAAAATGGTGAATTGTCAGTTGATTTTAATGGTGTAAATTGCTAAACACATTAAATGCAATGAAATAATCATTAAATATTATCGCCTGGCATATTCATATCAACTTTATACAAAATTAAGGGCAACTAAAATCATTATATTTTATCAGACGGCTACATATAAAATGCACTTGACACATTAAAGGCGGAGGTTTTCGCTTTACATTTGACAAATATGTCATGACAAATGATAAATATTAGAAACTATGTGTATATTCATATTCTATAGGTTCATTTACATACATTTAGGCACCAAAAGCATCAATATCGGTCAATGCAGATGAAAACTGTAATTCAATGTAAGATGAAAACTGTAATTCAAGCCTTCAATGACGGCCATTTTGAAAATGGCCGCCATTTTGTCCGTCATTATGAATATTAAGTGGAAATTTAGATTCAATGGGTTCTTAAACATGGACATTGACACTAAAAACCTGAAAATCAGTCAATGCAGTGAAGTTTTAGAGAGCAAACTATGATCTGTAGTCTTTCAGGGCGGCCATTTTGAAAATGACGGCCATTTTGTCCGCCATTTTGAAATTTTGGCTGGACAACGATATTTTTCAAAACAGTTGGGCATTCTGAGCCTACATGCCAAATTTCATGCTTGTTTCACCAAATGCACGATTTTTATTAAAATTTGACTTAATCTGCCTAGCTATCTTGAGATATTGTACGAGGGTGGGTCAGAAAGTTCTGTCATAGGTGGTTTAACTTTGTTAATATACATGATAGATTGCTGTGTTATACCTTGATTGAAAGCGCTACATTTCTCCTTTATAATGATGCCAAAATAATGCCCGAAAGAAATAAATACTTAGAAATAGACGCCTTGAAAGACACCTGGGGTAAAACCAATGGCAAGTTTTCTAGAATTTGTGAATATTATTGTGTACGTTTCATGCGTCATATCTTCATAACTACTGATCAAATTTTCTCCAACTTTACAGTGATAAATAATAGTATATTTAGAAACGCAATGTGACAAAAATCCCCGTTATCGATGTAATGGTGACTTTATAATAAAGCGATATATATGACGTCATTGAAATACGTACCCCTATAGAATTTCTGGCACCGCTGGACCATTAGTTTTGCTTACTTTTTTATGAGTTTACTACAGGGCACACTAGGATGAAACGATTAAATGGTAAAATGCATTTTAAGGTCCTGGTCTACGTGTAGATGTCAATAGATGCCCTTTGAATTTAAACTGTAATTTTAATGTATGTACAACAAGCCAATTTCAATATTTCAATTTGCTATAACTCAATTAAATTCAATTGAATAATTTTGATTTTTGCAGGATATATTCATCTATGTTTGAAAAATATATTGCATGGGTAATATTTTTTCGAGTCGTTTTTCTTTCAAGAATATTCACAAATTTAGGAAAATGTGCCATTGGTTTTACCCCAGGTGTCTTTCAAGGCGTCTGTTTCGAAGTATTTATTTCTTTCGTGCATTCTTTTAGCATCATTGTAAAGAAGAAATGTAGCCCTTTTAATCAAGATATAATACAGCAACATATCATGTCTATTAACAAAGTTATAACACCTATGACAGAACTTTCTGACCCACCCTCGTACATCAACTACACAAAAGAAAACGAAAACCATCATTTTGTGTTTAAGCCATTGTTCATAGGCAACAAGAACATCACATTTCTGTGTTTCATTGAAAACACCAACTTGATTGAGGAAAACAAAAGTGCTCAATGTCATGTTTCTTTGAAAACAGCAAAGAAATAACAAAAACAAATAAACAAAAAAAACATGTTCCATAATTCTAAACATGCATCTAATGCCTAATGGCCATTAACTAACAACCAGTCACTGGTGTTCTTTGCAGCTGTGGTGTAATGGCAACTAAACAGTTTGAGGAATATCTCGGAGGGGTATATGCTGAATACCATGAATCTTCATTTGTAAGTGAGAAAACTTCATCTGTCATGTTTTACAGCACAATACACACCGGTTATCATGAGACAACCACCATTAGTGAGATTCACACTGGTTATCCTGAGACAACCACCTTTAGTGAGAACAACTACTGCACATGAAATCCTGTCTGGAAACAAGTTGTCACTGAACATTCTAACTAGTGGTAAGTTGTTCCCAGACAGGTATTTGCATTGTTAAGTACCCCTGAACCTCTTTATAACACAGTTCATTACAACACGGTTTTGGATATAACACTGATCAGTGCTGGACCCCAATTGGACTATTTTTGCTATATGTCTATACATTTCACTCTCATTATAACAAGGATTGAAAAGCTAACACGGAAATTGGTTTGGACCCCAACAATAGTGTTATAAAGAGGTTTAGGTGTACATAAGTAATACATATTGATTTCATCTGTGTTAGTCAATGTTCTCAGTTGTGTTGGCTTTCTCTGGAAAACCAGTGTGAAGTAGAAACCTAGAGATCAAACATGGTTTCCTATGCATCAACATCTGCTGTGATAACAGATAGTATAACTTCTCTAAAAAAAAAGGTAAACCCTAACAAAATTGATGTGAGTAATCTATGCGAAAAATCCAGTCATTACTCATGTCTTTTTCATGTTATGGGAAATCATTACGAAAACATGCCCATGCAGTATAAAGAGATTTTTAAAGTTGTAAAAAATGAAAATTTTCAACTGAAAACTTTTGATAATTTTCTTATTTTTGCTAAAAATCTAGATTGTGGGTACTTGTCAGAACCGCCTTGTCAAGGCGGTTCTAGCTTGTACCCACAATCAATGTTTTGAGCAAAAAAATATAAAAATATAAAAAATAATCCACTTAAAATTTTCATGTTATACAAATTGAGATAAACCTTTATATTACATAGGCATGTTTTCGTAATAAATTCTCATATCTTTCTCAAGTTATAGGAAATACAGGATTAAACTATGTTGGCGTGATCAACATCTCTCAAAAATCAAACCTGATGATCAGCATGTCTCAAAAATCAAAGCAGATGTTATGTATAGGGAAGACATGTTGAATCTTAACATTTAAAAGTTTAATATGAATGTTTAGAAAACATTGCTTTTACTTCTCAGCTGTGGGGTAATGGCTACAGAAGGGTTTGAAAAATACACCGGTGGAGTTTTTGCTGAACATCATTTTTTCCATGAGGTAGGCATGTTGGGGAATGAAATATGTACTACTTAAAGTTTGATAGGGATCAAAACTTTATTTTTGTTCTCAGGACAAACTGGTGATCTAACACCCAAACTTTGCTATACATATGTAGTAGAACCATCACCGTGCAAACATTCCATCTTTTTTTTTTTTTTCGCATTGCATGCGAGTGCTTCTCGCAGACTTTACAAAACGATGGAACCCCCCTGAAAGAAGTTGTCCCTGTTGCCTATCCTATCCAATTTCAGAAATCATTCTGTTATTTTTGTTTTACCAATAATGTTTTTGCTTAAAATGTTGTCCTTTAGGCTGTAAGTTTGAATAAGGCTCTTGATACGAGCCGCGACGCGAGAAAACTGGTCTTCGGGGTTTCCGACCGGCTCCAACACAAACCGGCCTGTACAGTCACAGAAAAAAGCTAGATGCTTGAAATTTTGGATACAAGTAGAAGAGGGATTGTACTATCCATGTAGCGAAAACAAAGGCACTGATCAGCTGTGCAGTTACTGCACAGCTGATCTGTGTCTTTGTTTTCGCATAGGCGAAAATCCGGTTTTCTCGTGACGCGGTTCACACAATGTTGTCATTTTCAATCTATATTGTTCCAGATTAATCATATAATCTCAGTTGCTGGCTGGGGTGTAGCTGCTGATGGTACAGAATATTGGATAGGCCGTAACTCCTGGGGTGACCCTTGGGTAAGTCATATCTGTCAGGGCCCAGTTGTTCAAAATTAACAACATCGTTAGTTAACGATTCGTTAAAATTTCAAGCACGAATATTACAAATACACTGTTATTTTTTGTTGATAAAATGTGAGAATCCTTTGCATTTAATACACTGTTATTTTTTGTTGATAAAATGTGAGAATCCTTTGCATTCTGTTATTTTTTGTTGATAAAATGTGTGAATCCTTAGTCGGCATTTACTTAAAAGTTGAGGTCCTAACGGTGACGTTAAGCTAACAAAGTTTTGAACAACTGGCCCCAGATGTATTTCTTAATAAACATTATTTATTTCTGACCTGAAATCAGCTAAGACTTAAATGTATAACATTAATTTAATAAGCAAGATAAATTATACATGTTTTGGTGATCTAAACCTGAAATTTCCATTTATTTGGGCTAATTCAGTATTTATTAGCAGTTTAAGTTTCATGCTCAGCTGAGTTGAGCATGAATATTTTTATTACTTCGGGACCTGGTCTTGAGGTTATAAAACTTTTTTCCATACTTTAAAAGCTAACCAGCAGTTCAACTGACACTGAAATTTAAACTGCTCATATTATCAGAAATGGCCTAAATTAATTGGAATTTCAGGTAAGATAACTGAAGCCAGTCATTTATCCTGCTTATAAATGAGCCACCCCATGGGAAAACCAACAATCTGCATAGGCGAAAACAAAGGCGCAGATCAGCGTCACAGTAACTGCGAAGCTGATCAGCGCCTTTGTTTTAGCTGCTCGGATAGTACAATTCCTCTTCTACTTAAATCCGAAATTTCAAGCTTCTAGCTCTTTTCTGTGCTTGTACAGGCCGGTTTATGTCGGACCTGTTCGGACGCCACATTGTTGGTTTTCCCATGAGGCGGCTCAAATGTTAAAATGTCAACATATTTGAATCACAGAATCAAGAGGTTCTATGTTCAAACCAACTGAAACCCCATGCTGCATTGTTGAGCATCACACATAGTATTTGTTAATAACCAGGATGTGTTGGCTCCAACCCAACATGACTGAAAAACTGGGGCATTGATAACATAACTTTAAAAAATTATCAAAGAAAAAAAGTTCAAAGACAACAAAAAAGGTTTTTCCACAACACATTCTGATTGTAGTACTTCTCTCTCTTGCCAGGGTGAGGATGGTTGGTTCAAGATTGTGACCAGTAAATACAAGGGTGGTGAAGGTGACAAATACAACCTGGGGATAGAGTCAAGGTGTGGCTACGGTGACCCTATTGTGCCTAGTGTACCACATGAAGGATAAAAGGAGCTTAAGCAAGGAAAATGTCAATTAACCCATATTTGACTACTGAAAGTTTCTGTCTACATCAATTTGATGTTTACAAATCAACCATGCAAATACCAGCTTAGCAGTTCACAAGTTTCAAACATCTCAAAATCAGTTGTCAAAGACAAATTAACAGTCTACAACAGTCATCCAGGTGCAATTTAAATATAGAAAAGTAGTTCATTTCTTTACAGAAATGAACACAGAAATGAACATCTGTCAATTTCAGCTTACTCTGACCAATCAGAGATATATTATGATGCTGTACATTTCAAGGTTGATACAAATATTGGACAGTTAATGTCAATTTCATCTTTTTGACAATTGACTCCTCCGCCAGCAAGGTATAGCCATGCCCCCACCCCCACCCCCCCCCCCCCATTTCCTTAGACAAACATTGTGTTTTTGCACATATATATTTACCTGTAAAAAACGTGTTGGTTTGTTTGTCTAACCCACGTGTTGTCCAACCGTCATTGGCCGTTAGCTAATGTGCTGATTTGAATGGTCAATATAAAAATGAATATTAATGATGGGTGTTTTGACGGAGGACTCAATTAGTTAAGAGATGTTTGAAACACCTGGTTTGCTAAATTGCTATTTGCCTGATTGTATTTCCAAATTAAGGGTAGTCTTGTTTTGGTGCCAAATACAATATCAATGATGAACCATGTTACCACATAATTCAGAAAATCAACTTCCTTGTCAATTCCTGTGACAACTAGCGTAAAACAGCACCTGATTTGGGTCTACATTTTTTGTGGAAGTTATCAAAGTTGAACGCTAGACTAGTATAGGTTAATTACATGTATGATTTTTGCCTAAACATCACCTCCAGTTCTTGCCCATTGTGAAAAATCTAGGAGTACCTGGCCAAAATTGAGGGTAAAATCGTGCTGTGCTATAATGCTGAACAATAGAACATTAAATGTTTTTTTGTGAAAATCTCTTATGATTTGGCTAAATATATTTGTTGGTGATTGAATTTGAGCCACCGCATAAGAAAACCAACAATTTGCATACCCGGTATGCGAAAACAAAGGCGCAGATCAGCTGTGCAGTAACTGCACAACTTATCAGCACCTTTTTTTTCACTACATGGATAATACAATCACTCTTCTTCTTAACTCCGTAATTTCAAGCATCTAGCCTTCTTCTGTGACTGTACAGGCCAGTTTTATGTCAGACCTGGTTGAAATCCCAAATTGTTGGTTTTCTCATGCAAAGGCTCATTCATGAAAACAGCATTATGGAGATGATTTGTAGACAGAAGCAGATAGTTTTGTTCATTCCTAAAAAATCAAGAGATTAGCATGATATTCATAATATTTTTTATTACAAAAATGTATTATTTATTTATTAGATTTTCAAAATTGGATGCTGTTGCACAAAATAAGCAAAATGGCCTTTGTGTCCGACTTTTGCTGCTTGTAGTCTTATACAATTTTGTGATACATATGCAACTCATACAGTAACTAATCAGTCTTAAATTTGGTATGCAAGCTTTATTCTTAACCAAAATATTCATTTATTTTAGCTAGAGAAAAACTGAATACAGTTGAACCTGCTGAATCAGCCACCTTTATAAGAGCTCCACCTGCATAAGAGAGCCAGTCTGAAACATTCCCAATCATTTTCACTATATTTTATCTCTGCATAAGACAGCCACCTCCACAAGACAACCAGCAGCCAGTAAAATCAATCCCAAAATGATTATAACTCTCTATAAGACAGCCACATCATACTTGCCTAAGGTCAAATTTCCCATTTACAAGCTGTTAATTGGACAATTATTATTCATTATTGTATTTAAAACAATTAATTAGCAGAAAAAATCAATTAAGTTAATACCCATGAGGCTTTGTATATATTTTTGTGTAACGAAGCATGAAATGATGTCAGCTTATGAAACGAAAGGATTTTTCTTGTGACAGTAAGAATATTTTCTACATGACAACTGCTCTGACTGAACCTTGATAAGACAGCCACCTGTGTATAACAGCCAGCTTAGCTCACTCCCAAAGGTGGCGCTTTTATAGAGGTTTGACTGTAGTTCATAGTTTTGCTTTGTTAATGTTTTGAAATTATGTGCACATCTCAAAAATTGTTCTTTATTAAAATCAACATGTTCTAACTATGCAAATACAATGTCGTTGTTAAAGATGATATGGTCTGCAAGATGAGAAAAACTGCTTTTAAAATATGATAAAAGTAAGATGCAGATCATCTGCCTAATAACCAGGCATTTGCATCAGGCTTAGTTCAGCCAATACCGCAGAATTTCTGGTAATGCAGATCATTTTTCATTAATCTCAGGAATGTATGCAAATGATATACATGTAGTATAAATATTGTGTAGTGCAATGTAAACTTTGTTTTGTCAAGTTGTGTTGGTAATTTCATTGCAACAATTCTAACATTACCATTATTATTGGCTGTGATTAGTTTAGGTTATGATTTCCTTGTTTTCATATTTAGTATCTATAGATTCAGTGGTTTGGGCTTTTGACATCTATGTTATAAAGATTCTTAAAGCTTTCTTCATGCAGGCTTCATAATACTTGCTTTCATTTGTTATCTATAAGTTAGAGTCAGATTTACTATCAACATTGTATATGTAGGCTTAAAAAGTTGAGAAAACAGATAACATGAAGGCTTTGGTCAAAGTTAAATGGTATGACCTGTTGATACTTTGGTACAAATAGAATAGCATCAATGTTCAGTTTTAGTAACAAAAGCAATACTAAGGTATGCATGTGATTTGAAAACGCCTTATTAGTGTTTACCTTGAAGATAAAACATTAATTTTTAGCCATATCATGACAAAACATAGGTGTAGATTAGCTGTGCTGAAACTGTGCAGCGACTTTGGTTTTGTTACATGGCATCAGAAAACAACAATCTGCATAATATGCGAAAACAAAGGCGCAGACCAGCTTCCCGGTAACCGCAAAGCTGATCAGCGCCTGTGTTTTCGCTACATGGATTGTACAATTCACTCTACTTTCTTAATCTAAAATTCCAAGCTTCTAGCCATCTTCTGTGACTGCACAGGCCAGTTTGTGTCGGACCTGTTCAGAAACCACATTGCTGGTTTTCTCATGACGCGGCTCACTTCATGGTAATACCTCTGTGAGGTACAGGTTGTTGAAGGTCTTGCAATGGCTCAACCAGCTTCAAATGAATAAAATATTTTCATTACTGGCTTACTGGTGTTTTTGTTCTAATTTCCAATATGAGAAAGTTGGAGGATCTAATCAAAGTGCTCACAACTGTGCAATCAGATTCATTTAAAAAATATTTACATTTTGCTAAAACCTCCTTAGATGAACCATTAGATGTTCATCTGTGTTCATACTTCCATGAACAACATTGTGTCACGCGACGTGACGTAATCCAAACTTGACGTCAAAAAACATGAATCTCGCCAATCTGATTGGACGTTGTAAACGTAGATGCCGTTCCCCTGTTTGAACACACACTGTGTGTAGATTCTCTGTTTGCTGGTAAATGTGACCGCCTTGGTGATTTTTATCGCACCTGCTTATAGCAGGGTGCGATATAGGAGTTCAAATTTCCGTCCGTCCGTACGTTCGTTCGTTCGTCCGTTCGTTCGTCCGTCCGTCCGTCAACATTTACGTCGAAGTTTAGTTTTCTCGACATAAGAGATAGCTGCGAGTCTGAAACCTTGCATAGTAATTGTCCCTGACACACCCTTCAAGCACGCACCTTAACCCGGTGCCCTTGACCTATATTTCACGGTCCACTGACTTTGAAAATTTTTACGTCGAAGTTTTGTCAACATTTACGTCGAAGTTTGGTTTTATCGACATCAGAGATAGTTGCGAGTCTGAAACCTTGCATAGTAATTGTCCTTGACATACCCTTCAAGCACGCACCTTAACCCAGGGCCCTTGGCCTATATTTCACGGTCCACTGACTTTGAAAATTTTTACGTCGAAGTTTGGTTTTCTCGACATCAGACATAGCTGGGAGTCTGAAACCTTGCATAGTAATTGTCCTTGACATACCCTTCAAGCACGCACCTTAACCCGGTGCCCTTGACCTATATTTCACGGTCCACTGACTTTGATAATTTCTACGTCGAAGTTTGGTTTTCTCGACATCAGAGATAGCTGCAAGTCTGAAACCTTGCATAGTAATTGTCCTTGACATACCCTTCAAGCACGCACCTTAACCCGGTGCCCTTGACCTATATTTCATGGTCCACTGACTTTGAAAATTTTTACATCAAAGTTTGGTTTTCTCAACATCAGAGATAGCTGCGAGTCTGAAACATTGCATAGTAATTGTCCTTGACATGCCCTTCAAGCACGCACCTTGACCCGGTGCCCTTGAACTATATTTCACGGTCTATTGACTTTGCCCGATGCAGGTGCGATATCGACCTCCGCGGAGTTCTTGTTTTTTCACAATTTGAACGTAGACATTTTTTCGGGCATTTTAGTGAATGGATAGAGGGTACCTTGTGTGCCCAACTCCTCCTACAACTTAATACTAGGGATGTCAACCGGAGTCCGAACGTTCGGACTTCGGATCCCGTACCAAAGTTTGGATCCAAATTTTAGCGTCCGGACGTTCGCTAAAAAATCAAAATGTCTAATGTTTAGGTAAATTTCCATTATTATATGACAAAAATACGCAATATCTGCTTAGCAGAATTTAATACAAATTTCTGACCATGTAGTGTCAAAGGTCATGGTTTAACAGGTAAAGAGGTAAACGGGACAATGCCGGTCACGAGGAAGCGACAATAAACAAAGAAAGGATTAAAAGTGATAATTTGCCTCTTTTGTTTTCTTTTAAAAACGATGTGATTGACACTTCTCAAGTTTTAAAAATAATAATTATACAGACCGCCGCCTGGCAAGACTACAATAGATATGTTTTGGGATTAAAGAAAACAAGTACTATGATCTTAATTTGACAAAATCATATGCGGATTCTTAACCTGACCCGTTTATGCAGAGAAGAAAAACATTCAGAATACCATTAAATTTTCTACATGTATGACGACGTCATACAGTTAGTTTTAGCATCATGATGTTTGAATGTAGATCAAATTTCCTAAACTGCATGGCGTTTCGTTTCTGCACCACATCAACGGAAACAACGCCAAGCTCAGTAACTCTTGATTATGAATGTACTTTCAAGGGAGCACTCGACAAACATACATTTATGTATGTATATATTCATACATAAATGCACATATGATGATCTGATCCGATAGAAAAAAAGAAGATGCGAACGTTCGAACCATCCGGATGTTTGTTTCCGAACGTCCGAACCCTAAATCTGACACCAAATGACATCCCTACTTAATACCGATACTTTTGAAACTTTGCAGACATTGTGACCATGCTTTGAAGATATGCATGTTTTTGTCACTTTTTTTTTTACAATTTGAACTTAGTCATTTTTTGGACATTTTGACATCATGAAAGTGACTTACCAGTTGGGGGCATAATGTTTCATAAACACATTTTCTAGTTACTGTTTGAGCTCATTGAATTCTGGGTTCATCTAGCCAGTCTGAGCAGACAAAGATGCAGACAAAGTACAATGTATATCCTTCAGTACCTTCTTGGATATGTGAAACAAGTTGCTGTGTAAACATCTTCTGCTAGACATTACAAATCAATGTTACAAATTTTCATATGCATCTATAGGTGACCTGTGGAGTTACAACTACCTGAAGGAAGAGTTTGTTGTCTCCCCTGAGCCGGATGTCAGCGTCGTGAAGCTTGATCCCGTCAAAGACAAGTGTCTTGTGATTGGCTCTGACGGACTGTGGAACATGATGTCAGCCGAGGAGTCAGTCAATATGGTGTTCGATCTTGAATACCACTTTGAACAGAAGGTTATCAATGACCCGGTAGGTGGGAGAATCAAGATGTGGTATTAAAATAGTCATTTTTGATAAAAAGCTACGCAAAGGTTGATTGATTTCCATGAAAAATCTGTTTTTTATCGCACCTGCTTATAGCAGGGTGCGATATAGGAGTTCAAATTTCCGTACGTTCGTTCGTCCGTCAACATTTACGTCGAAGTTTAGTTTTCTCGACATCAGAGATAGCTGCGAGTCTGAAACCTTGCATAGTAATTGTCCCTGACATACCCTTCAAGCACGCACCTTAACCCAGTGCCCTTGACCTATATTTCACGGTCCACTGACTTTGAAAATTTTTACGTCAAAGTTTTGTCAACATTTACGTCGAAGTTTGGTTTTCTCGCCATCAGAGATAGCTGCGAGTCTGAAACCTTGCATAGTAATTGTCCTTGACATACCCTTCAAGCACGCACCTTAACCCAGTGCCCTTGACCTATATTTCACGGTCCACTGACTTTGAAAATTTTTACGTCGAAGTTTGGTTTTCTCGCCATCAGAGATAGCTGCGAGTCTGAAACCTTGCATAGTAATTGTCCTTGACATACCCTTCAAGCACGCACCTTGACCCGGTGCCCTTGACCTATATTTCACGGTCCACTGACTTTGAAAATTTTTACGTCGAAGTTTGGTTTTCTCGCCATCAGAGATAGCTGCAAGTCTGAAACCTTGCATAGTAATTGTCCTTCACATACCCTTCAAGCACGCACCTTAACCCAGTGCCCTTGACCTATATTTCACGGTCCACTGACTTTGAAAATTTTTACGTCGAAGTTTGGTTTTCTCGACATCAGAGATAGCTGCGAGTCTGAAACCTTGCATAGTAATTGTCCTTGACCCGGTGCCCTTGAACTATATTTCACAGTCTATTGACTTTGCCCGATGCAGGTGCGATATCGACCTCCGCGGAGTTCTTGTGGTTAAAATTGATAATTGTCTCACATCATGATTATTCAGGCTTTGCTCGATGTCACAAACAGCAATGGTAATAATCTATTAGCAAAAACATGAGTGTGAAACAAAAAATGCGTGGGAATGTGTTGAGGGGCGACCAGGTCAGACACACACCAAGCATTGCATACAAAGAAAATTGTTCAGTGGCTCGAACTTTAAGGATGTATAAACAGGAGGATTGTGCTTTTTGTAGTTAAGACAATGCCACTTATCGGCTGTTAAACTAATTTCTAGCTTGTCTAGAACATCTTTCTATCAAATTGTATTGTTGCTTGCGCATGTGCCTATAAGTATGGCAGAATAGCAGCTTAGGCATAAACTGCTGATAGACATATGAGACACCACGTCGGAAAACCAACAATCTGCATATTCGAAAACAAAGGCGCAGATCAGCTTCTCAGTAACTGCGAAGCTGATCAACGCCTTTGTTTTCGCTACACAGATAGTATGATCCCTCTTCTTCTAGCCTGCTTTTTATCGCACCTGCATATAGCAGGGTGCGATATAGGAGTCCAAATTTCTGTCCGTCCGTTCGTCCGTCCGTCCGTCCGTCAACATTTATGTCGAAGTTTGGTTTTCTAGACATCAGAGATAGCTGTGAGTCTGAAACCTTGCATAGTAATTGTCCCTGACATACCCTTCAAGCACGCACCTTAACCCAGTGGCTTTGACCTATATTTCACGGTCCACTGACTTTGAAAATTTTTACGTCGAAGTTTTGTCAACATTACGTTTCTCAACATCAGAGATAGCTGCGAGTCTGAAACCTTGCATAGTAATTGTCCCTGACATACCCTTCAAGCACGCACCTTAACCCGGCGCCCTTGACCTATATTTCACGGTCCACTGACTTTGAAAATTTTCACGTCGAAGTTTGGCTTTCTCGACATCAGAGATAGCTGCGAGTCTGAAACCTTGCATAGTAATTGTCCTTGACATACCCTTCAAGCACGCACCTTAACCCGGTGCCCTTGACCTATATTTCACGATCCACTGACTTTGATAATTTTTATGTCGAAGTTTGGTTTTCTCGACATCAGAGATAGCTGTAAGTCTGAAACCTTGCATAGTAATTGTCCTTGACATACCCTTCAAGCACGCACCTCAACCCGGTGCCCTTGACCTATATAACACGGTCCACTGACTTTGAAAATTTTTACGTCGAAGTTTGGTTTTCTCGACATCAGAGATAGCTGCGAATCTGAAACCTTGCATAGTAATTGTCCTTGACATGCCCTTCAAGCACGCACCTTGACCCGGTGCCCTTGAACTATATTTTACGGTCTGTTGACTTTGCCCGATGCAGGTGCGATATCGACCTCCGCGGAGTTCTTGTTCAACAATCGATCGAGAGAAATGAATGTGAATATAAGCAATGAGTTTAATTTTTCTGTTGTTCATGGAGCTATGAACCGCAGTGGGTCGCTAGCAAAGCTTACATGAACCCCTTCGGGGTTCATTCACTTTGCACGCGACCCACTGCGGTTCATAGCTCCATGAACACTAGAAAAATGAAATTCATTTCTTAAATGAATTTCATTTTTCAGATGTAGCATTTCGTATGTGTCACACAGCCTCAGTGCTGTGCGTGTACTTACCGGGAAAAAAATGTTTTACTTTACACGTCACATTTTCAAACATGAAATTCACTGTGAGAAAATAAATCATGATCACCCTCACTTTGCATACAGTTCATAGAGATTTTGTCTCCAAATGATGTTCCACTAGAAAAGTCTGATTTCCTGCTTTAAATCAATAATTTCTGTGAGATTTACACATTCAGCTAGGGCATTTGCGCCCATTTTTGGACTGCAACTCTAAGCCAGTCAGCAGCTCTCCATGGCTCGCGCGCCAAAGCGTGCGCCGTGACGTCAAGTCAAGGTCGAGTTCGGATGCACTCACCACATGTCAACCATATGTGATCCTGTTTTATTGAATCGGAAATTGTTTTGATCAAATAGAGTCATCAAGGTAGTGGAGTGAGGTTTCGAAACTACAAAATGACAAGCTCTTTCAGAACAAGGTAGCCATCCGGCTATCATCAACCTCAAACAAAGATGACTAAAATAGACAGAATCAGCAATCCTTGTCCTTATTTGTTCGTTTGAATTGATGCTTAAAGTCCCAGTCAACAGTTATGGTCATGTCGGGAGGTTGCCTACATTTTGGGAGGTTGCCTACATTTTATGGGACTTTAATCCAACATCAGGATGTCATGACATGCAAAATGTGCTTGAAAAAATTAATAACCACCCAAGTAAACCAGAAAAGCTTAAATGCATGCATGACTTGATGTGAAACCACCTTTCCTGGGCAGGCTGAGACCTGAGCGGTTTACCAGTAATCAGGTGGTCAGTCAGAAGCGTATACGCTTTGCCTGGTGGTACATGTAGCCCATCTATTTCTCTAGGCCCCAATGGGTGGGGGCCCAATCCTTGCCCTTTATCTGCTGTGACCTGCATGCTGGCCAAAAGGCAACACAAGTGAACTTGCACAGGGATAACACAGAACCTTTGCATGAGAAAACCAACAATTTGGGTTTTTTGACCAGGTCTGACACAAACCAGGCTGTACATCCACAGAAGTAGGCCAGAAGCTTCAAATTTCAGATATAAGTAGAAGAGGAATTGTACTATCGGAGTAGTGAAAACAAAGGTGCTGATAAGCTGTGCAGTTACTGCACAGCTGATCTGCGCCTTTGTTTTCACCCAAGCATTTTGTTAGTTTTCTTGTGCTATGGCTCAATTAATAGAAACTGTTATTAAATGCATATTTTATTTTCTAGAAAATCATTTCAAGTGAAAGAATATTTCAGAAGTGACGAAAACACAATATTGTGGTTCTTTCAACAACAAAAAAATGTTGGATTATGCATAACATCCCAATCAACAATTTTTGAGTCATGTCATGTAGGAGCTTCCTGGGTAGTAACCTCTGAGAACCTTACAGTGTCTAGCTCAAGGGCACTACCACTATGCCACTGTGCCTCCCTGATAAAAAATTGCTTATTAATCAAAATACATTTCAATTTTTTAAGTACATGTAATAGCAAAAACATGGTAGCAAAATCAATGACTTCATACTAATAACTTAGCACTTGTATTTTAACAAATCAGATAATATTTGGGCTTAATTTCCATCCGTTCTAAATACAGTGCAAAACCTGTACTCCTGTCCTCTATAAAGCTTTTAGTATTTTTGCAAGAACTGTGAAAAAAGGCACTGAATTCATGAAAAATAGCAAATGTTAAATTCTCAAAGACCATTTTCAAATTTGGAGTACCCAAGGCAGTAGATAATGTAGTAGACATGTACTATTACAAATTAATTCATTATACAAAACTGTTAATTAATGTGATATTCAAATGTAAAATATTATGTACAGTTTCATAAAAATTTCTAGACTAATACACTGGCACTATTGTTCAGTAAATCCAAGTACATGTATACAAAACACAATATTTGCTATTTACAAGTAAATGATACACATTATTCACAAGATAAGACAAATCATGTTACCTTTAAGGCTATATATGATGAAAGGTACCCTAAACTGTTTAAAACATACAAAGAAATCATAACACTCTTTGCAAATGTCACAAACAACAACTAGAAGAATCACAAAAATCAACCAATTTATAAAGTTCTATAATAAATACATGTACACTGAAACTGACTGCTCCATTATTATACTTTTTTGCACTTTAACATCAAAGAACCCAGCAAGCACATGATGTCAGAATGACGTCAGATCGATGTCGATGCGACGTCGACGACGTTGATATGACGTCATTCTGACGTCATGTGCCCGTTGGTTCTTATAGATGATTCGCGATCATACATGTACATGTCAGTAGAACACTTCAATTTAGTCTGTATAGCTTTGGTTTATAAAACAAAAAATAGCAAAATAAACATTTTCTTAACCTCAACCTCTTTATAACACTATTGTTGGGGTCCAAGCCAATTTCCGTGTTAGCTATAATCCAAACAGTGTCATAACAAGGGTAAATGTATAGACATATAGCAAAGAGTCCAATTGGGGTCCAACACTGATCAGTGTTATATCCAAAACCGTGTTGGACTATTGGGGTCCAACACTGATCAGTGTTATATCCAAAACCGTGTTGTAACGAACTGTGTTATAAAGAGGTCCAGGTGTATTGGTACCACTGAGACATGCATATCCAGCCCATTATTGTTAAAATGTCAACCATTGTTGCAATTTGTGACATTAATTACCAGGATGAATTACCGGTACTACATTTTAACTTTGAAAATACAAGCCTTATAAAACTGACTTGTTAACAAATTTTAGCTTTTTCTGCAAATTTAGTTTCAGTTGATTTTTTTTTTCTTTTTTTTTTTAATTAAGTTTAACGTCCCTTTCAAGATTATTTCTAGGGATGTCATTCAGTGTCAGATTTAAGGTTCGGACGTTCGGAAACAAACATCCGGATGGTTCGAACGTTCGAACTTTTTTCGGCTCAGATCATAACTTATTATATGTACGTGTACGTTTACGTGTGTACGTTAATCGAGTGTTCCCTTGAAAGGATATTTGATTCATAATCAAGAGTAACTGAGCCTGCCGTTGTTTCCGTTGATGTGATTCAGAAACGAAACGCCATGCAATTTTATTTACATTCACAAAAAGTAACAAACATCATGCTAAAACAACAGTACTCAAAACTACCTATATAATGCAAACTTATGTCATTATCATTCACTGAGTTCCCATTGTGTCCAACTGGCGCGTTGATTTAGTAGAAAATATAATAGTATTCTGAATGTTTTTCTTCTCTGTGGTATAAACGGGTCAATTTAACAATCCGTCTTTTTGATTTTATCAAATTACAATACAATAAGATCATAGTAACCATACTTTCGTTTAATCCTAAAACATATCTATTAATTATCTGACATGTAGTTTTGCTGGGCGGTGGTCTGTATAATTATTATTTTTAAAACTTGGGAAGTGAGAAAGAAAAGAAAACTACAGAGACCAATTATCACTTTTAATCCTTTCTTTGTTTATTGTCGCTTCCCCGTGATCGGCATTGTCTCGTTACCTGTTAAACAGTGACTTTTGACACTACATGTTTAGAAATTTATATTAAATACCTTGTTTTACATTTTGCTAAGTAGTTATTGTGTATTTTTGTCATCTGATAATGGAAATTTACCTAAATATTGGTCATTTTGATTTTTTAGCGAACGTCCGGATGCTTAAATTTGGATCCGAACTTCGGTACGGGATCCGAAGTCCGAACGTTCGGACTCCGGTTGACATCCCTAATTATTTCAGCTCATATGAGACGGGCCAATTAGTAGGTGGGGCGAAAACAGGAGAACCCCAAGAAAAATCACCTGGCACACCTGCAAGCAGAACTTGGCTTGTCTCACATGTGGCCAGAGCGGGGCTCGAACCCACACCAGACACAGCGGTGAGATGATCGAGTGATTAAGAAACAGCGCTCTTAACCGCTCGGCCACGGGGACCGCCTGTTTCAGTTGAGTAGAGCATAAAACAATATTATATAAACTCAGACTGAAAGTGTTTTATCACAGTTTTACAAAAGTGAACACAGCAATCTGATGTAAATCAACTCTAAAATCTCTCAACCATGTTGGTCCGTCCACAGTTTCACCATTAATATTGTCTCTCCACCTGCCCTCTGGAATGTAGATGTCCCGTAGCCTCATGCCCTGCCTCAGCACCGGGGCCACGAGGAGATGGTCCCCTATGAGGTACTGGTCATCGATGGTTTGGCAGGTCGGGTCTGACGGGTGAAGCCACCATAGTGGACGGATAATAGGAGCACCTGTGAAAAGTCAAAATGTTATTTGTTAATTATCAATTTTGGACATACTTAGATTGAAATTCATTGATCATTTCAGCTGTAAAAACTGAAAATTTTCATTTTAAAATTAGTGATACATCATGTACTTTTTTCCAATTTTTCATACGAACATTTTTGATACTTTTTTTTATTTCATTTTTGCTCAAAGCATAAATCGTAGGTACATCTCTGCAAGAGATTTTTACTGCTATAAAAACTGAAAAAGTTTGTTTTAAATGTTTTTGTTGTTGTCGTTGTTCTTTTTCATTTCTATTCAAAATATAGATCTTCGGTACAATTTCGAACCACCTTAAATCTGTACAACCTTTCAGGAATTAAAGTATCAAGTAAACTCATCCAGTCTTTGACACACCTGAGGTCAAACTGACCTAAGACCTTATACATGTACCACCTAATGTTTACCTGTATTCTCATATTCCCTTGCAGCTTTCAGCACCAATGGTCCTATAGTCTCCTCATGAACCTTAGTCAACTCTCTAGCTAGCGCCACCACCTCATCATCATAGTACCACGGAGGAATGGAAAACATCATACAAGGCATATATGCTGCCAACTCCATCCATCGCATGAAGAGCTCCCTGTCAGGCGTTTCCAGTTCCGAGTATGTACTGTTCACTTTCGTAAACTGGCCATAGCCTCCCACCACATTTGGAATGATAAAAGGGTACCCTAAAATACCTAAAGTTAAAACAGATGGAATGACGGACTGTAGTCCACCTGGACCATCCCATGATGCCTTTCTGTGAGTCAAGGTCACGACCCCGGCTAAAGACTGTGATTTGTATGAAAATGAGGATACAGGAGTGATTTTTAAATCTTCAGAAACACTTAAAAAGTCTCTAGAAAGCTCCAGACCATTTGCATCTGAGACTACATTAGTTTTATTTGTCAAATAATTTGATTCACCACCTAAGAAAGTTAGTCCATCAATACCATATTCAGTATCCATGGTTTTCAACTGATTTACAAACCACTGCTTAGTTTCTGAGCTGTGCAGATCTAAAATATTCATCTTTTCTCTACCCCACAGTGTAACAGCAGCTTGACTATCTTTGTTCAGTAAAAGTCTAGATTTATCAAATTCCTCTTCAGGAAATACAAATGGTGTCATGCCAATATAAGCTCTAAACCCATATTCCCTCAAATACATTAACATCTGATGTGCGTTTAGGAATTTCCCCTTATAGAACACATCATCTATAAAAGCATTTTCGGTATCAATTATTTGAAACAAATATTTGTCAAATTCTTTGTCTCCTATTTGTTTGGCATATGACAGAACTTTCCCCTGATTCACAGTTTTATCAAAAACAGCAGTTGTGGACCATAATGGTTTTAAAAAGAGGTTCTCTTCTGGCAAACGATGTTTTGAAAGCTCTACAAATTTGTGCATTACATATCTATGAATCTTCTTGAGACTAGAACTTTTGCACACTGTGTACATCAACACTGGTTTTATAACTTTTCCCGAAGCTTGAAAACACAGTAAATTATTCCTAGACTGGTTAATACTAACTGACACAGGAGTTTGACTGTCTAGAATAATGCCCACTCCTTGAGAACTTATCCAGAACCAGTCTAAAACATTTCCTATCACAGTGCTTCCCCCTGAATACTCTCTCAGATCATGTGTCTGGTATGGCTGAAGTGGCACTTGTGCTTCGTTTAAAGGCCAAACTTGGTGTGACAACAATGAACCACCATACCATTTAGCTTCCACCATGGAAAAACAGGTCTCTGGGCTATAATGATTAAATGTTGGGGTCCATTTCAGCTTTTGACAAACAGCATGTTCTTCAAATAAATTTGAAACTTCCAGTTTGACAAGGGAATACCATATGGCACATAAATGTTTTGAGACATTATATGCCCCACAGTGAGTAGGTGGTCCTTTCTCATTTAAAACATCTGGCAACGACCCACGTAGATACACCTCACCACCGGACTTGAAGAAATAGAGACTAGTTTGGAAATCAAACTCAATGGTCCCGAGTGAGATCTGTTTGATAATGGTTTCAAGTAATGGCGTCTGCTTCACATTTACTGCCGCTATGGTGTACCACAGCATCAACGGTGTGAAAACAGCCAGGAACAGGCATTTCCATGAAGTCAACATCTGGAGTTTGGGATGTCTGAAAGACAGAAAATAAATGAGCCTGTGCATGAGAAAACCAACAATTTGGGTTCCGACCAGGTCCGACATAAACCAGCCTGTACAGTCACAGAAGCAGGCAAGAAGCTTGAACTTTCGGATTTAAGAAGAAGAAGGATTGTACTATCTATGCAGCGAAAACAAAGGCGCTGATCAGCTGTGCAGTTACTGCACAGGTGATCTGCGGCTTTGTTTTCGCCTATGCAAATTGTTGGTTTTCTCATGCCGTGGCTCAAATTCTTGTTAAGTAAAGATCTTTGAAAATGGTGAACTGACAATGGACAATGGAAATATGCTGGAAACAGGTATAATATATACACGTAATGCACCAGTCATTTGTAACCACTGCCCCCCCACCTACGGGGATAGCCGGGGAATGGCCGGGCTAATGAGCGGGGTAATTACCTGTTGAGTGCCCCGGCAGGGCCGTGTAAGTGCTGGGATAGTGATTTGGCGCCAAAATAGCGGGACGATAGCCGTGGAATGGGCCGGAGAAATAGCAGTGTTTTACGCGTGTTTTACCGGAGCGATGGTCGTCTTTTAGCAGAGCAGTAACGATGAAATCTCCCGAGGACATTTCAAAGAAGATGGTGGCTTCGAAGCAAAACAAAAGTGAGAAAATTCTATCAATAATTATATTTATAACAAAAATACCTATTCCCGCAGATGCTTCTGCGTTCTCGATAACTCCAATGTGGGCGTATTTTTACGCGTGTTTTGCATTTCGCACGCCTAAAATTCACTGCCGTGGATTCTCGCGCATTACGCCATGTTTGTTTCTGGCGACGCGTCCAAAATTTTCCGTAAATTAGGTGAGAAAATTAGCTACTGCTGAGAGATCAAGGCATCGTAGCCGCTAGACATTGTTCAAAGGTCAAGCTAGTGACGGACACGTGTCACTGACATGGGGAAGCAGTAGGCTTGAACTAATTGTGCACTTAGCCAATCAGAGCGCAGTAAGCTGACGATCAAGTTTTTGTTGATGGAGATTGACAGGTCAATTTTCACGGATCACAAATTTGTGTTAGCTCATGATGTAGTTATATATTGTTAGCGATAAGACACTGCAGTGAAATAAGTCTACGCAAATATGCTCATCGTAATTTTGGAAGGAAAATTCGCTACAGAGACGGAACAATTCACACAATAGAGAGATCGTTTTCTTGTGCGATTTTCCCGTTTTTTGCACATGTTTCCACTACTATTTGCATAAAAATTCTCTGAATGAGAGAATGAATCACAATGTTTTTAATGTCCTGGTGAAATAATGTTATTTGGCGTGTCACCAGTAAACTATTCAGATTCAGATTTTAAGAACTTCTGAATGAGAAATCGGCAGAAAAGAAGAGAAAAAACACACCTTTCTACGGCCACGAAAACTAATGACATTACATCGGTCCCTTTAAAGCACAAGCATTTTTATTTTTGTAATGAATATTCAGCAGTCTCCTGGCATCGGTATTGGTCTTAATTGCCTTCATGTGTGATAAAAACCTTAATTTATAAATTTTGGCTGCTTCTACTTCAGTATTCTCTAACAATTTTGTTACGTCTGGAAAAAACAAGTATTGGCTTTTGTAAAAACAAAAAAAAAAAAAACAAAAAAAAAAAAATGGACATGAGCAAATTTTCAGTGGAATCCTAGTTGAAAAAAAAGTTTTTGAAATATATTATTAAGGGTAAAACTCTAAGTTTTCATGGTCAAACTCCTAGTTTTCATTTCTGACTCCAACTTCTTCTTCTCCAACTTCTTAGAATCCTGTTCTCAAAATCCTAGTGAGAGCTTATTCCCTCCTTGAATCGATGTACACTCAGTGGTCATAAATGAGTTCCCAAAGTGAAAAAATGCAAGTTTTTAAGTGAATTTGGGGGATAGAAATATGAATTTTAATTATATTGCAAAACAATTCTTGTCTTGTTATGTTATAAAGTAAAATTTCTAAAAGAAAATAATGTTTTGTTGATTATAACTGCGATCTTAAATTCTTGGCTGGTTGCTAGGCAATTTAAAAACGTGACTGAAAAAAATGGGTACCCGTTCAACTAAAATTGTTGCCATGGTAACATACATGTTAACACCTGGTTGATTTGCCACTGAAAGTAAGGACTATGTATTTACCTTTGCATAAATATATGTTTGGACAAGTTTGAACACGCCAAAATGAAACTGCAGCCTTTTAAATTTTTGTCAAGCAAAAAAGACAAAATTATTATGGGAGTCAATGGGAGTGAAGGTGTTCTCAGAATCTCTGCTGCATATAACTAGTGCCATTTTAAACCATTATTTTAAGACCTTTAGGTCACTTATAGATTAGCGCCTAATATCTTACCTTTCATCTCACCCTACTGTTACCATGGCAACCACAAACAGCAGACTGATGCTTTAGATATTTTATGTGGTGTTGTAAAATTGCTTACCAACAAACTCCATTTGCATCAAGAATAATATAAATATTTTAAGATTGCTTGGAAATGTTTTCCCTACATGATGGTATGTAATATGATAGAAATTATATTATGTTGACAAAAAATGACTAAAGATCTTGCATTTTTTCACTTTGGGAACTCACTTATGGCCTCTGAGTGTAATTAATCAATGCAGACAGTTTACATGGATTAAGACTTCAACTGAATTTTAACAAAATGATGTACTGCAAAAAGATCTGTTGCAGGGCATTGTATTTACATCAAAGTGGTAAATGTTTTTGTTGATGAAATATTTGACATCTACAATCAAATTTTTTTACATGTCCCCGGGGGTGGGGGAAAAAGAGCAGTGTTTTTACCTCCAATATGTCCCCACAGTGCGGGGGTTATAGCAGGGCTTTATTTTGTAAAAAGTTGCTGTCCCCGCCCATCCCCGTAGGTGGGGAGGCAGTGGTTACAAATGACTGGTGCATAATAAGCTCACCACTGAAATATGACATGAACTGAGATCCTATTAACACTGATCCATTAACCAGGGAATAGCCTACAGGAAGACTAGGAAGAAATAGTCTCCCTAAATGAGCAAACTTCTCCCTATTTTCAGCTGAGGGAGAAGTGAAAATGTATAGAATATAGAGGCAAACCTGAAATTAAAGTAAAAACTTCTCTCAATTTTTTGTGGGGAGAGACAAAACTTCTCCCTAAATATCTTGGCAAGTTTGAACCCTGATTAACGTAGCTAAATTTAATCTTGTCATTCTGTAGCAAATCTAAATATATACACAACTATCGAATTATTTTTTATTCAGTTTTACGTCCCTTTCAACATTTTTCAGCTCATATGAGACTGGCCAACCTCATGTGAAGGTCAAAAACAGGAGAACCCTGAGAAAACCCACCTGGCACACCAGCAAGCAGAACTTGGCTTGTCTCGCATGGTCAGTGCCGGGCTGCAACCCACACCAGACACAACGGTGAGATGATTATAGGGATCAACCATGGTTTTCAGTGTTCAAACATTCGATGGATCACGAGGAAGGTGTTTGAACACAAGGCCGCAGGCCGCGTGTTCAAACACCTTCCGAGTGATCCAGCGAATGTTTGAACACTGAAACAAACCATGGTTGATCGCTATTCTTGCATTTTCACTCTAATCCTCTTAAAATCTTATGAAAATAACATTAACAACGTAAAAACTCACCGAAAACCGCAGAGCTACTTCAACGTCGGCCATTTTGTTTCTACAAAACACATGACGTCACGTCGCATTGACCAATGACGTCGGCCAAAACCCATGTTCAAACGGCACGTGAATTTCATGATTTGAACATGGGTTTTGCTGTTTGAACATGACTTTCGACCAATCGAAAACGGCTTCAAACAGCTATGTGCATAGATATCTACACTAATTTTCTCCAAGCCATTATACTGCTGTTCATCGGCATTCAATATGCAAGCCACACCATGAGAAAAGCCCCTGTTTTACAAATGCAAAAACAAAGACAAAGATAATCTGTGCAGTTCATTGACAGCTGATCAGTGCATATGTCATCACTTAATGGATAGTACAATCCCTCTTCATCATATGTACATGTATGAAATTTGAAGCTTCTAGTCCTCTTACCTATTTGTGCCAGACCTGGTCCCAAGGTTATAAGACTTTTGTTCAAGCTCAGCTCAGCTGAGCATGAAAAAAGTATTATAACCTCGGACCAAGGTTGGAAACCATGACATGACACAGACTGTTCCTAGGAAAAAATATCTTTACACTTTCAACAATTCATAAGAGGCCAATGTTTTAGGCACCATGAGCTGTGTCACAAGAAAACCTGCAAAATAAATAATATTAAATTTGTGGGGAAAGTGCCTACAAAGATGGTAAAAGAGAGTAAATCTTATGTCTGCAGCTAAAATTTCAAATCTTTAGCCATCAACCATGTCTTTGCAACAGCATCATATCATGACTGAAAATTTATTGACTGGGACTTTAAGCCATAATCAAACCAAATTCTGGTTAAACAAACCGTATTAGCGGCAATCGCCAACAACCAATTTGATAAACAAAAGGAGTTCTACTTTGCCATAAAAAGGCGTTTCGGATTGCCAAAATGACGATGTAGAACGTAAATTGAACATTTTCGATTGCCAACACATGCTTTTTGGCAATCTAAAACATCTTTTTTGGCAGTTTGTATAAAATCACATGATCCACATTGCCGGAAAAACAGTGTGTTAAAACCTCTGAAGACATGTTTTCTAATGTCATCCGTCTCTCAGTCACATGACACAACAATACAATTAGGCTCTCTGTTAGCTTTCCGTTTTCTCAAATTTCATCTACTCTGCAGGAACAGAAAGAAGGATGAGCAACATCAAAAGAAAACCAGATTTTTGCCTATGCAAAAACAAAGACGCAGATCAGCTGCGCAGTAACTGCACAACTAATCATCACCTTTGTTTTTGCTTTACGGATAGTACAATCACTCTCCTGCATTAATTCTGAATTTGAAATTTCCAGTCTTTTTCTGTGACTGTACAGACTGGTTTGTGTCAGACCTGATCTGAAAGCCCAGAGATTGTTTTTCTCGTGTTGCAGTTCATTATATCTCTTTGTGCAGGAAAGGTAAGATGATACCTTGTTTTGAGCCGCCGCCATTGTTGGTGAAACATTCTTCAGGTTGCCAGACAATTAGCCTTGTTTTTCCACTATCACACCTCAAAGACGACAATATGACAACATCTGAAAATACCAAAGAGCAAACATCTACATTGTTAACCCATATTTGATGAATGGACTTTCCTATCATTATCATTTGGATGAGTCCACTTTCAATTTTAGGGGCTTTAGGTGTGATTTTAATTTCTCTGTCCAAACAGAATAGCCCCAGATGGGATGCCGCGTTCTGCGGTGTCACATCTGGGGCTACACTGATTGATTGATTGCCTATGTCCCAAAAAAAGGGATGCCAGGCTTAAATGAGTTAAAGAAACATTACGAAAACTTGCCCATGCAACATACAGAGAATTTTTTCAGAAGCAAAAACTGAAAATTTCAGTGGAAATTTTTTATATTTTCATTTATTTTGCTCAAAGTATAGATTGTGGGTACACGTAAGAACCACCTCGCAGAGGCGGTTTTAACAAGTACCCACAATCAATGTTTCAGAACGACACTTGACAAAATCTATACCCCTGGGAACCCCAGTTTTACTATACCAGAGGACCAGTGGTCCTGTAAACGCTTACCGGAGATCTGAGATACCAATAAATTTGTTTAACTATAATGTTCATATACAGTATATATATATAGGTAGGGTAAGAATAACCCCTGGGGTCATTTTATTTTTCAAAATCATAAATATTCTGTCCATTTGCCCATTTCCTGAAGTTTTTCCCTTCAATGACATTTTAACAGCTTTCTGCATTATGTGACCTAAGTTAACATTGCTTTAAAATATGTCAAGGTCATCACAGGGTCATGATTTATAAACACATTGTAGTACTCCAGTCCCCATTGCTACATGTCTAGTTTCGTTGCAATAGGTTCAGCAGTTCCATAGAAGAAGATTTTTGAAGGGTTTTTAACGGGTGTTGGTCAACTTGTACTCATTTTTTCTCGTACAGTAGTCAACTCAGGCCAAAAATAAAAATTTGTTTGTTTGCCCTCTCCCTACCTACTCACCAAAAATGAGGCATACTCAAAAAATTTTATTACCGTTCACCATATTTTTTTAAAAGTTTCTGTCAGAAGATAAATTGTTTTCCCTAGAAAGTAATGTGTTTACATTAAAACCATGACCCTCCTCACCAATTAGATATTTTGTTCTTATGTTCAAGCACTACAAAACATAAAATGCAACTGTAATTTTGAGTAGCTAATTCTTTTGACCAAAAATAACGCATAATACAGTAGTTCATAAAAAAAAAAAAAAAAAAAAAGCCTACCTACCCAACTTTTCTAGACAGGGTAGGGAGAGGGCAAACAGAAATAATTTTAAATGTGGCCTCATACTAAAAAAACTTGTACCTTATTTTACCCTAGTTAACTCGTACTTTTACCTTTGGTCAACTTGTACTTTTACCTTTGGTCAACTCATATTAAAGCCAGTTTGCACTTTTTGTTATCAAGAGGTTAATTAGTGTAGATAATTGTATGCAATTACAAAGCAACAGATCAACGAGGATTGGTGGGTATGCGATGATTTTCGTAATGATGAAAATATTTAAGTTTTGATGAATTATTTTGCAATTTAACTTCTTTTTCTTTAACATAAATGTGTCTTTCTGAAGGACACAATCCAGCATCACATTACACAATCCATAAATAAGAGCTGTCGCAGGACAGCGTAGCTTGCCTGACTTGTGCTTTGCCACTAAATTTGTTAAAATCTATGACCCCTGACCTTGACCTTGCCTGTAGATGCATTTTGTATAGGGAGCTATTTGCATAAATAAGCTAACAATGAACACATTGATCTATTGCCAAAATGCTTAGCAGGAGATATGGTTCTGCTTGTCTTTGCCTCGTTCATGGGATGCTATGCTTAAATATAATACATGTTGAAACAGAAAACAGCCAAAGTACTGAATAAAAGTCACTAGACCACGAAATATAGGTCAAGGTCACTAGGTGAATGTGGGTGCCGAGTCGGGACATCGAGGAGAAGTCATATTCAAGGTTTGATGGTTGTAGGCTTTATAGTTGATGAGATATTAAGAGTTGGCTTCAAAAATGGCAAAGTCACTAGAGCACGAAATATAGGTCAAGGTCACTAGATCAATGTGGGTGCATAGTTGGGACATCGAGGAGAAGCCATATGCAAGGTTTGATGGTTGTAGGCTTTATAGTTGATGAGATATTAAGGGTTGGCTTAAAAAAATGACAAAGTCACTGGAGCATGAAATATAGGCCAAGGTCAGTAGGTCAATGTGGGTGCCGAGTCAGGAAATCGAGGAGAAGCCATATGCAAGGTTTGATGGTTGTAGGCTTTATAGTTGATGGGATATTAAGGGTTGGCTTAAAAAATGACAAAGTCACTGGAGCATGAAAATGAAATATAGGTCAAGGTCAGTAGGTCAATGTGGGTGCCGAGTCGGGACATCGAGAAGCAATATGCAAGGTTTGATGGTTGTAGGCTTTATAGTTGATGAGATATTAAGGGTTGGCTTCAAAAATGACAAAGTCACTGGAGCATGAAATATAGGTCAAGGTCAGTAGGTCAATGTGGGTTCGGAGTCGGAACATCGAGGAGAAGCCTTATGTAAGGTTTGACAGTTCTAGGCTTTACAGTTGATGAGAAACTAACACAGCATCTGAGCATTGTACAAAGGTGTTCTAGATATTGACCTCTAGCCCCGCCCCCAGGCACGACCCCACGAGTCCCTTCACAATAAATCACAGAGGACCCTCATATGCAGCAATGTTCCAAATATGAATGATTTCTGGTCAGTGACTATCAAGATATAACAATTTTAAAAACTTTAACCGAAAGTGTGACACGGACATAAACGTAAACATAAACGCGGACGACCGAGGTGACAACAATAGCTCTGTGCACTTCGTGCAGGCGAGCTAAAAACTAGCAAACAAACAAAAACATGAACGCCGCGGAGGTTGATATGATCGCATCTGCATCACCAAAATTACTGAAAATGTAAAAATAGGCCGAGGGCAGGGCTCAGGAAATCGGATTGTCTTTTTAGACAGATTTTGAACTCGCGAGACCAATTCATTTTTCATTTTGAGCATTTTTATCGGTCCGAGAAAAAACACATTATCTGATTTTTTACCTGAAAAAATGTTTGCGAGTCAGTTTTTCTTTTGCACAAGTTTCAGTCTCATTATAATTTATACCATGCAGGGTTTGCGCTAGTGATCGCCAGTTTCGCGAATTGCAACATTTCAGAAAATTTGGCGCAAAAAAATAGACATTTGCGAAAATAACTGGCGATAAAAAGCCACCTTTTTAAGCCCAAGCACTACTGACACAGTGAAAATCGCCACTGATTTACCCAGGCTGTCAACCAAGTCTTCTCAAAAATATAGGAGTTTATATAGGAATTTTTTTCTAAGAAATATAGGAGGTTTTAGCTCATTTTGAGGAAAAAATATAGGAGTTTTCTCGTGAAAATAGCTTCATTCTTTGCTCTTATACTAAGAATCCTTACCTCCACACTCACTTTTTCTACATTAAGTAGCTAAAATATCTAGATAAAGCCAAAGCATCACAATCCAGACAGGTGACCATTCATGTGATGAAGTGTGCTGAAGCATTATGCAGGATGGTGATACTACACAAGCCCATTAGCTGACTCTCACAGAATTAAAGGTTTTTTAAAGGCATTCTTTTGGCAAAATAGAGGCTTTTTCACTGAAAATATATACATTATTCAAAGAATAAAGAGAAAATTAAGGTCGATTTTTTCTCTACATCTAAACTTAAACCCACTTTTTCATTTTTCACACTGATCATTTATAAAAGGTGAAATAAATCCACAACTCCAAAGCCAAAGTGCATAATATAGAACATAATGTTTATTAGCACATGGACTGTATGATATAATCATATAAATTAGGCGGGGGTCTGGGGGCCTAGGCGGCCCCCAGAAGCTCTAAGGTGTATACCTTTGTCTCCTGTGATCTCAGCCTTTCCTGAGATCAATTGTACACTGTACAGTTGCATCAATTTACAACAAATTTAAGGCATAGAAAGAATGAAAATAGATAAAAAAAAGACACACTATAAAAAAAAACATGACAACTTTCATGGAAACTAGGATACATAACTTATTGTTATGAGAATGGGACATGCTTGGGACTTAAAGTAACCCTGACTAAGGAGTGACATAATGGCCATTTATGCACTATACATTATGAATATGATTTTGAGAATGAAGTATAAAAAGGCAAAAGGCAGTTTCAGAGCACTACTATTTACTATATATGATCATTCATCGGCAACAAATTTTCCCAAAAATATAGGAAATATTTTCAAAATATAGGAGAATTTATAGGAATATAGGAGGTGCTTAAAAATATAGGATTTGAACCCAAAATATAGGAGTTTAATAGGAATATAGGAATTGGTTGACAGCCTGTTTACCAGTAAAATTGAAGTTAATCCTACTATCAAAACAAACTCAGACAACCGATGCAAGTGATTAGAGAATTGAATAGACAACAAGATGTCACTTCTGCTGTATGTGTTTACATCCAATTATGCACACAGGTGACACAATTTGAGCGCATGGTTGATTTGACATGCTGTGTAGAACATATGTGAATAAGTAGTGGCGAGTGCAAAAGATTGTCTCAACAGAATTTCATTCATTTCTCTCTGTTGTCAACAGTAATATATATATTTTTTTTAAAGTAGAAAGACTGTTTTCATAGCAACAGAATAACTTGTTCAGCAGCTCATGATCATCGCAGGCAGGATCAAAATTTCCTGAGCCCTGGTCAAGGGCACCGGGTCAAGGTGCATGGTTGAAGATTATTGTGGCACTTGACTTTTAAATATTGCTCAAGTTCTACAAACTTCTACCTACACAAGACTGTGGTGCTTCTGAATAAGACAGGGAGAATGCATTGAAAAGAAAGATTTGGTCGATGAAAAGTCTTGTTGTTTTTTTTTTTAAATTAACTATTGCCCTCCTGACTTCACTGACTGAATTTGCTTTCTGTAAAGCACCAACCCGGACTAATCTCACCAATGATATACTTTCACATGCAAGGAATGTAAGAGTTGTGTTACAATGTGAAACCTGTCAAAGCGAGTCATATCTGACATTTTTTTAAAAGCTTAAACTTGTTCTACATATTTTGCACCCTCCCAAATAATTGATTAGCTCCAATGCATTGTATTACCTATACTGAAACATGTTAAAGCCTAACATCATAGACGTCAGATGAATTTTAACTGTTTAGCTCAACGCCGATATCAGGGTTTGCATCAATAAAGTTTTACATAAAAATAAAAGTTTTTATGCGACAACAACAATTTCCGGGTACCTGTCGTCTTACTTAATTGAACGAAATATGTGGAAGCCAGAATCAGAATCAGAATCAGAATAGTTTACTGGTGAAACGTCAAACTGACAATACGGCAATATCCTGAATCTTTCCCCTGAAATCAATTTAGGGGATAATTTCTCAGAGCATCTAAAAACACCGAAATCAAGGTGGCGAGCAAATTCCAGCGAACAAATTCAACGAAGGGTAAAACCTGACACCACTTTGGCTATCCTGTCGGCCAAAGTGTAGAATACTTAATATTCATGAGATATCGCTCTGCCTTTTTCGGGGAGAGCATAATGATAATTAAAATGTTTCTAATAAGTGTAGGGTGATAATAGGTGGGGTGGCATTCCATCACAAACTGGTTAGAGGTACCCACGGGGGTCATCAAACATGGGCATACGCGAAATCGGCAGTTTTTATTGTATCAGCCCTCGTATGAGTGGAAAACTGAAACTGTTACACCTTTTTGGTTTTAACCAAATGATAATTAAAATGTTTCTAATAAGTGTAGGATGATAATCGATGGGGTGGCATTCCATCACAAATGGGTTAGGGGTACCCACGGGGGTCATCAAACACGGACATACGCGAAATCGGCAATTTGCATTTTTTTCCCACCTGTCCTCTTATAAATGGAAAATTGAAACTGTTACACCTTTTTGGATTTAACCATATGATAATTAAAATGTTTCTAATAAGTGTAGGATGATAATAGGTGGGGTGGCATTCCATCACAAACTGGTTAGAGGTACCCACGGGGGTCATCAAACACGGGCATACGCGAAATCGGCAGTTTTTATTGTATCAGCCCTCGTATGAGTGGAAAACTGAAACTGTTACACCTTTTTGGTTTTAACCAAATGATAATTAAAATGTTTCTAATAAGTGTAGGATGATAATCGATGGGGTGGCATTCCATCACAAATGGGTTAGGGGTACCCACGGGGGTCATCAAACACGGACATACGCGAAATCGGCAATTTGCATTTTTTTTCCCACATGTCCTCGTATAAATGGAAAATTGAAACTGTTACACCTTTTTGGATTTAACCATATGATAATTAAAATGTTTCTAATAAGTGTAGGATGATAATAGGTGGGGTGGCATTCCATCACAAACTGGTTAGAGGTACCCACGGGGGTCATCAAACATGGGCATACGCGAAATCGGCAGTTTTTATTGTATCAGCCCTCGTATGAGTGGAAAACTGAAACTGTTACACCTTTTTGGTTTTAACCAAATGATAATTAAAATGTTTCTAATAAGTGTAGGATGATAATCGATGGGGTGGCATTCCATCACAAATGGGTTAGGGGTACCCACGGGGGTCATCAAACACGGACATACGCGAAATCGGCAATTTGCATTTTTTTCCCACCTGTCCTCGTATAAATGGAAAATTGAAACTGTTACACCTTTTTGGATTTAACCATATGATACTTAAAATGTTTCTAATAAGTGTAGGATGATAATAGGTGGGGTGGCATTCCATCACAAACTGGTTAGAGGTACCCACGGGGGTCATCAAACATGGGCATACGCGAAATCGGCAGTTTTTATTGTATCAGCCCTCGTATGAGTGGAAAACTGAAACTGTTACACCTTTTTGGTTTTAACCAAATGATAATTAAAATGTTTCTAATAAGTGTAGGATGATAATCGATGGGGTGGCATTCCATCACAAATGGGTTAGGGGTACCCACGGGGGTCATCAAACACGGACATACGCGAAATCGGCAATTTGCATTTTTTTCCCACCTGTCCTCTTATAAATGGAAAATTGAAACTGTTACACCTTTTTGGATTTAACCATATGATAATTAAAATGTTTCTAATAAGTGTAGGATGATAATAGGTGGGGTGGCATTCCATCACAAACTGGTTAGAGGTACCCACGGGGGTCATCAAACACGGGCATACGCGAAATCGGCAGTTTTTATTGTATCAGCCCTCGTATGAGTGGAAAACTGAAACTGTTACACCTTTTTGGTTTTAACCAAATGATAATTAAAATGTTTCTAATAAGTGTAGGATGATAATCGATGGGGTGGCATTCCATCACAAATGGGTTAGGGGTACCCACGGGGGTCATCAAACACGGACATACGCGAAATCGGCAATTTGCATTTTTTTTCCCACATGTCCTCGCATAAATGGAAAATTGAAACTGTTACACCTTTTTGGATTTAACCATATGATAATTAAAATGTTTCTAATAAGTGTAGGATGATAATAGGTGGGGTGGCATTCCATCACAAACTGGTTAGAGGTACCCACGGGGGTCATCAAACATGGGCATACGCGAAATCGGCAGTTTTTATTGTATCAGCCCTCGTATGAGTGGAAAACTGAAACTGTTACACCTTTTTGGTTTTAACCAAATGATAATTAAAATGTTTCTAATAAGTGTAGGATGATAATCGATGGGGTGGCATTCCATCACAAATGGGTTAGGGATACCCACGGGGGTCATCAAACACGGACATACGCGAAATCGGCAATTTGCATTTTTTTCCCACCTGTCCTCGTATAAATGGAAAATTGAAACTGTTACACCTTTTTGGATTTAACCATATGATACTTAAAATGTTTCTAATAAGTGTAGGATGATAATAGGTGGGGTGGCATTCCATCACAAACTGGTTAGAGGTACCCACGGGGGTCATCAAACATGGGCATACGCGAAATCGGCAGTTTTTATTGTATCAGCCCTCGTATGAGTGGAAAACTGAAACTGTTACACCTTTTTGGTTTTAACCAAATGATAATTAAAATGTTTCTAATAAGTGTAGGATGATAATCGATGGGGTGGCATTCCATCACAAATGCGTTAGGGGTACCCACGGGGGTCATCAAACACGGACATACGCGAAATCGGCAATTTGCATTTTTTTCCCACCTGTCCTCTTATAAATGGAAAATTGAAACTGTTACACCTTTTTGGATTTAACCATATGATAATTAAAATGTTTCTAATAAGTGTAGGATGATAATAGGTGGGGTGGCATTCCATCACAAACTGGTTAGAGGTACCCACGGGGGTCATCAAACACGGGCATACGCGAAATCGGCAGTTTTTATTGTATCAGCCCTCGTATGAGTGGAAAACTGAAACTGTTACACCTTTTTGGTTTTAACCAAATGATAATTAAAATGTTTCTAATAAGTGTAGGATGATAATCGATGGGGTGGCATTCCATCACAAATGGGTTAGGGGTACCCACGGGGGTCATCAAACACGGACATACGCGAAATCGGCAATTTGCATTTTTTTCCCACCTGTCCTCGTATAAATGGAAAATTGAAACTGTTACACCTTTTTGGATTTAACCATATGATAATTAAAATGTTTCTAATAAGTGTAGGATGATAATAGGTGGGGTGGCATTCCATCACAAACTGGTTAGAGGTACCCACGGGGTCATCAAACACGGGCATACGCGAAATCGGCAGTTTTTATTGTATCAGCCCTCGTATGAGTGGAAAACTGAAACTGTTACACCTTTTTGGTTTTAACCAAATGATAACTAAAATGTTTCTAATAAGTGTAGGATGATAATCGATGGGGTGGCATTCCATCACAAATGGGTTAAGGGTTCCCACGGGGGTCATCAAACTCGGACATACGCGAAATCAGCAATTTGCATTTTTTTTCCACCTGTCCTCGTATAAATGGAAAATTGAAACTGTTACACCTTTTTGGATTTAATTAAATGATAATTAAAATGTTCCTAATAAGTGTAGGATGATAATCGATGGGGTGGCATTCCATCACAAATGGGTTAGGGGTACCCACGGGGGTCATCAAACACGGACATACGCGAAATCGGCAATTTGCTTTTTTTCCACCTGTCCTCGTATAAATGGAAAATTGAAACTGTTACACCTTTTTGGATTTAACCATATGATAATTAAAATGTTTCTAATAAGTGTAGGATGATAATAGGTGGGGTGGCATTCCATCACAAACTGGTTAGAGGTACCCACGGGGGTCATCAAACATGGGCATACGCGAAATCGGCAGTTTTTATTGTATCAGCCCTCGTATGAGTGGAAAACTGAAACTGTTACACCTTTTTGGTTTTAACCAAATGATAATTAAAATGTTTCTAATAAGTGTAGGATGATAATCGATGGGGTGGCATTCCATCACAAATGGGTTAGGGGTACCCACGGGGGTCATCAAACACGGACATACGCGAAATCGGCAATTTGCATTTTTTTTCCCACCTGTCCTCGTATAAATGGAAAATTGAAACTGTTACACCTTTTTGGATTTAACCATATGATAATTAAAATGTTTCTAATAAGTGTAGGATGATAATAGGTGGGGTGGCATTCCATCACAAATGGGTTAGGGGTACCCACGGGGGTCATCAAACACGGACATACGCGAAATCGGCAATTTGCATTTTTTTCCACCTGTCCTCGTATAAATGGAAAATTGAAACTGTTACACCTTTTTGGATTTAACCATATGACAATTAAAATGTTCTAATAAGTATAGGATGATAATAGGTGGAGAAGCATTCCATCACAAATGGGTTAGATGTACCCACGGGGGTCATCAAACACGGGCATACGCGAAATCGGCAGTTTTTATTGTATCAGCCCTCGTATGAGTGGAAAACTGAAACTGTTACACCTTTTTGGTTTTAACCAAATGATAATTAAAATGTTTCTAATAAGTGTAGGATGATAATCGATGGGGTGGCATTCCATCACAAATGGGTTAGGGGTACCCACGGGGGTCATCAAACACGGACATACGCGAAATCGGCAATTTGCATTTTTTTCTAACTGTCCTCGTATAAATGGAAAATTGAAACTGTTACACCTTTTTGGATTTAACCAAATGACAATTAAAATGTTTCTAATAAGTGTAGGATGATAATAGGTGGGGTGGCATTCCATCACAAATGGGTTAGGGGTACCCACGGGGGTCATCAAACACGGACATACGCGAAATCGGCAATTTGCATTTTTTTTCCCACCTGTCCTCGTATAAATGGAAAATTTAAACTGTTACACCTTTTTGGATTTAACCATATGATAATTAAAATGTTTCTAATAAGTGTAGGATGATAATAGGTGGGGTGGCATTCCATCAGAAAAGGGTTAGGGGTACACACGGGGGTCATCAAACACGGGCATACGCGAAATCGGCAGTTTTTATTGTATCAGCCCTCGTATGAGTGGAAAACTGAAACTGTTACACCTTTTTGGTTTTAACCAAATGATAATTAAATGTTTCTAATAAGTGTAGGATGATAATCGATGGGGTGGCATTCCATCACAAATGGGTTTGAGGTACCCACGGGGGTCATCAAACACGAACATACGCGAAATCAGCAATTTGCATTTTTTTCCACCTGTCCTCGTATAAATGGAAAATTAAAACTGTTACACCTTTTTGGTTTTAACCAAATGATCATTAAAATGTTTCTAATAAGAGTAGGATGATAATCGATGGGGTGGCATTCCATCACAAATGGGTTAGGGGTACCCATGGGGGGAGGGGGGGGGGCATCAAACACGGACATAAATCGGCAATTTGCATTTTTTTCTACCTGTCCTCGTGTAAATGGAAAATTGAAACTGTTACACCTTTTTGGATTGAACCATATGACAATTAAAATGTTTCTAATAAGTGTAGGATGATAATAGGTGGGGTGGCATTCCATCACAAACTGGTTAGAGGTACCCACGGGGTGATCAAACACGGGCATACGCGAAATCGGCAGTTTTTATTGTATCAGCCCTCGTATGAGTGGAAAACTGAAGCTGTTACACCTTTTTGGTTTTAACCAAATGATAACTAAAATGTTTCTAATAAGTGTAGGATGATAATCGATGGGGTGGCATTCCATCACAAATGGATTAAGGGTTCCCACGGGGGTCATCAAACTCGGACATACGCGAAATCGGCAATTTGCATTTTTTTTTCCAAATGTCCTCGTATAAATGGAAAATTGAAACTGTTACACCTTTTTGGATTTAACCAAATGATAATTAAAATGTTCCTAATAAGTGTAGGATGATAATCGATGGGGTGGCATTCCATCACAAATGGGTTAGGGGTACCCACGGGGGTCATCAAACACGGACATACGCGAAATCGGCAATTTGCTTTTTTTCCACCTGTCCTCGTATAAATGGAAAATTGAAACTGTTACACCTTTTTGGATTTAACCATATGACAATTAAAATGTTCTTATAAGTGTAGGATGATAATAGGTGGGGTGGCATTCCATCACAAATGGGTTAGGGGTACCCACGGGGGTCATCAAACACGGGCATACGCGAAATCGGCAGTTTTTATTGTATCAGCCCTCGTATGAGTGGAAAATTGAAACTGTTACACCTTTTTGGTTTTAATAAAATGATAATTAAAATGTTTCTAATAAGTGTAAGATGATAATCGGTGGGGTGGCATTCCATCACAAATGGGTTAGGGGTACCCACGGGGGTCATCAAACACGGACATACGCGAAATCGGCAATTTGCTTTTCTTTCAATATATACCTGCCCTCGTATGAGTGGAAAATTGAAACTGTTACACCTTTTTGGTTTTAACCAAATGATGAATAAAAGGTTTCTAATTAGAGTAGGATGGTAATTGGTGGGGCGGCATTCCATCACAAATGGGTTAGGGGTACCCACTGGGGTCATCAAACACGGACATACGCGAAATCGGCAATCTGCTTTTCTTTCAATATATACCTGCCCTCGTATGAGTGGAAAATTGAAACTGTTACACCTTTTTGGATTTAACCATATGACAATTAAAATGTTTCTTATGAATGGAGAATGATAATAGGTGGGGTGGCATTTCATCACAAAAGGGTTTGGGGTACCCACGGGGGTCATCAAACACCGACATACGCGAAATCGGCAGTTTTTATCCTATCAGCCCTCGTATGAGTGGAAAATTGAAACTGTTACACCTTTTTGGTTTTAATCAAATGATAATTAAAATTTTCTAATAAGTGTAGGATGATTATCTGTGTGGTGGCATTCCATCACAAAAAGGTTAGGGCTACACACGGGGGTCGTCAAACACGGGCATCGAGAAATCGGCAGTTTTTATCCTATCAGCCCTCGTATGAGTGGAAAAATTGAAAGTTACACCTTTTTGGTTTTAACCAAATGATGATTAAAATGTTTCTTATAAGTGTATGATGATAATCGGTGGGGTGGCATTCCATCACAAATGGGTTAGGGGTACCCACGGGGTTCATCAAACACGGGCAAACACGAAATCGGCAGGGTTTTTTTCCTATCAGCCCTCGTATGAGTGGAAAATTGAAACTGTTACACCTTTTTGGTTTTAACCAAATGATGATTAAAATGTTTCTTATAAGTGTAGGATGATAATCGGTGGGGCGGCATTCCATCACAAATGGGTTAGGGGTACCCACGGGGGACATCAAACACGGGCATACGCGAAATCGACAGTTTTTATCCTATCAGCCCTCGTATGAAAAGGTACAAGTAGGCAAAGATCAGGACAATAAAATATAATTGTTAGATCCTTTGGAAGCAGTAAAAACATTCAAAGAGAGAAGGTGGGCCATATTGTACAATTTCGGGTAATGAACCTTCGTCAGTGACCCTTTACAAAACTGGCAGCGAAAGCCAGGCATTCATGATTGCTGCAATTTCTAGAATTTACACAAGTATAGTCTAAATCAAAGACTAATATTCCAAAAGAGGCCAAATATTCAAACTTCCGTTAAGTAGGTGATTCTTAACATACCATATATTTGAAATACTCCAAATATTTTTACTGATCTCAAAGGATCAAAAGAAAAAAATAATCTGCACTATGGATGATGTACGGGGAGACTTTTTAGGGCCGCCACACTGCACAACACCAGCTGCAGTAATAGCAAATAAAATATAATTGTTAGATCCTTTGGAAGCAGTAAAAAAACATTCAAAGAGAGAAGGTGGGCCATATTGTACAATTTCGGGTAATGAACCTTCGTCAGTGACCCTTTACAAAACTGGCAGCGAAAGCCAGGCATTCATGATTGCTGCAATTTCTAGAATTTACACAAGTATAGTCTAAATCAAAGACTAATATTCCAAAAGAGGCCAAATATTCAAACTTCCGTTAAGTAGGTGATTCTTAACATACCATATATTTGAAATACTCCAAATATTTTTACTGATCTCAAAGGATCAAAAGAAAAAAATAATCTGCACTATGGATGATGTACGGGGAGACTTTTTAGGGCCGCCACACTGCACAACACCAGCTGCAGTAATAGCAAATAAAATATAATTGTTAGATCCTTTGGAAGCAGTAAAAACATTCAAAGAGACGCTATCAGAAAAAGATTCCCACTCCAAAAACCGAGGTGGGAAAAAAACCAAAGTAACAATCAGGTACTTTATACCATAAAACATATCGTAAGCCGAATGAGCAGCTATTTTCCCAATAGGTGGCCACTCAGTTACCTTAACTTAACTAAAAATTTGAAAACATACATAAGGCGCCAACAGCACAAAAAAATTAAACACCAAGACATAAAACAAAAAGAACCACTACAGAAGTATCGACTTGGAACGATCAGTAACACAAAGTTACTGGCGGGCTTAAACCGGTTTTACAGGTACCTAACCTCACCCTCAGCTTCTGCAGTGGTTCATAACATTTAGTTAGTTATTTGGTCCTTGTGGTGAATCTCTAACTAGTCAATGAATCATCAAGAACAAACAAATAAATCATGATAAACATCCTGATGAATCAAAACCTAGGACTCACAGATTGAGTAAGCTGCCCGACGATGGAGATCCCTGGGCGCCGAATAACCTACTAACTCCGGAGCAAAAGAAAAACACCAGTTGGACCCCGGTGGGCCAAGCAACAGACAAGAAGCTCCGGCCCCAACCAACTAAAATGAATAGCTTTAAGTCGGGGCCATCATAGAGTCTGACGCCCAACCCACCGGCGTGCAATTATGAGTGGAAAATTGAAACTGTTACACCTTTTTCGTGTTAACCAAATGATGATAAAAATGTTTCTAATAAGTGTAGGATGGTAATATGTTGGGCGGCATTCAATCAAAAATAGGTTATGGCTATCCACGGGGGTCAACAAACACTTGCATACGCGAAATCGGCAGTTTTCTTTTATCCTTTCAGCCCTCGTATGAGTGGATAATTGAAACTGTTACACCTTTTTGGTTTTAAACAAATGATGATTAAAATTTTTCTAATAAGAGTAGGATGGTAATCGGTGGGGTTGCATTCCATCACAAATAGGTTAGGGGTACCAACGGGGGTCATCAAACACGGGCATACGCGAAATCGGCAATTTGCTTTTCTTTCAATATATACCTGCTCTCGTATGAGTGGAAAATTGAAACTGTTACTCCTTTTTGGTTTTAACCAAATGATAATTAAAATGTTTCTAATAAATGTAGGATAATAGGTGGGATGGCATTCCATCACAAATGGGTTTGGGGTACCCACGGGGGTCATCAAACACCGACATACTCGAAATCGGCAGTTTTTATCCTATCAGCCCTCGTATGAGTGGAAACAAATGGGTGTAACAGTTTCAATTTCTCACTCGTACGAGGGTGGGTACAAAAATACACTGCCGATTACGCGCGTATGTCCGTGTTTGATGATCCCCTAATCCATTTGTGACGGAATGCCACCCTACTGGTTATCACCCTGTACCTACCAGAAATGTTTTAGTTATCATTTGGTTGAAATAAAAAAGGTGTAACAGTTTCAATTTTCCACTTATAGATACGAGGGCAGATAAGAAGAAAGTATGCGCTTTATGATTACCCTCTAGGGTACCCCTAACCCATTTGTTACGGAATCCCATCCCACTCATTATTAGCGTATATTTACTAGAAACATTTTAATTATGGATGGATCAAAAACAAACGGGTGTAACAGTTTCAATTTTCAATTTTTCACTCATAAGGGGGCGGGTACAAAAACACACCGCCGATTTCGTGTATGTCTGTGTTTGATGACCACCATTGGTACCCTTAACCCATTTGTGATGGTATGCCATCCCACTGGTTATCATTGTACACATACTAGAAGCATTTAATTATCATTCGGTTAAAATGAAACAGGGGTAATAGTTTCGATTTTCCACTTATAGATCTAGACGAGGGAAAAAAAAGGAGAAAACTTCTGATTTCCCGTTTGTGTACCCCTAAACCATTTGTTACAAAATCCCACCCCTTTTTATTATTCTTACTAGAAACATTTTAATTATAATTTGATGAAAAAAAAAATGGGTGGATACAAAAATACACTGCCGGTGTCCCGTATGTCAGTGATTGATGACCCCCTTGGGTACCCCTAACCCATGTGATGGAATGCCACCCCACTGTTTATCATCATATACCTACTTGAAACATTTTAATTATCATTTGCTTATAATGAAAAGGTGTAACCGTTTCAATTTTCCACTTATACGAGGGCAGAGAGAAAAAATAGCAATTTGCCGATTTCGCGTATGTCCGTGTTTGATGACCCCAGTGGGTGACACTAACCAATTTGTGAAGGAATGCCCCCCCCCCCCCACTTATTATCATCGTACACTTATTAAAAACATTTTAATTATCATTTTGTTACAACGAAAGAGGTGTAACAGTTTCAATGTTCCATTTATACGAGGGCAGATAGAAAAAAAGCAAAGTGCAGATTTCGCGTTTGTCCGTATTTGATTACCCCGTGGGTACCCCTAACCCATTTGTGATGGAATGCTACCCCACCGATTATCATCTTACACTTATTAGAAACATTTTAACTATCATTTGGTTAAAACCGAAAAGGTGTAATAGTTTCAATTTTACACTCATATAAGGAATGGTAGGGAAAAAAATACTGCCGATATCGCGTATGTCCGTGTTTGATGATCCCGTGGGTACCCCTTAGCCACCCAACCGATTATCATCCTAAGCTTATTAAAACTTTTTAATTATCATTTGGTTACAACCAAAAAGGTGTAACAGTTTCAATTTTCCACTTATACGAGGGCTGATAGAAAAAAGCAAATTGCCGATTTCGCGTATGTCCGAGTTTGATGACCCTCGTGGGTACCCCTAACCCATTTGTGATGGAATGCCACCCCATCGATTACCATCCTTGACTTATATGAAACATTTTAATCATCATTTGTTTAAAACCAAAAAGGTGTAACAGTTTCAATTTTCCACTTATACGAGGGCTGATAGAAAAAAGCAAATTGCCGATTTCACGTATGTCCGTGTTTGATGACCCTCGTGGGTACCCCTAATTAACCCATTTGTGATGGAATGTCACACCATCGATTATCATCCTACACTTATAAGAAACATTTTAATCATCATTTGGTTAAAACCAAAAAGGTGTAACAGTTTCAATTTTCCACTCATACGAGGGCTTATAGAATAAATCCTGCCGATTTCGCGAATGTTCGTGTTTGATGACCCCCGTGGGCACCCCTAACCCATTTGTGATGGAATGCCACCCCACCGATTATCATCCTAAACTTATTAGAAACATTTCAATTATCATTTGGTTAAAACCAAAAAGGTGTAACAGTTTCAATTTTCCACTTATATGAGGGCTGATAGAAAAAAGCAAATTGCCGATTTCGCGTATGCCCGTGTTTGATGACCCCCGTGGGTACCCCTAACCCATTTGTGATGGAATGCCACCCCCATCGATTATCATCCTACACTTATGAGAAACATTTTAATTATCATTAGGTTAAAACCAAAAAGGTGTAACAGTTTCAATTTTCCACTCATAGAATAAAAACTGCCGATTTCACGTATGTCCGTGTTTGAAGACCCCCATGGGTACCCCTAACCCATTTGTGATGGAATGCCACCCCACCAATTATCATCCCACACTTATTAGAAACATTTCAATTATCATTTTGTTAAAACCAAAAAAGGTGTAACAGTTTCAATTTTCCACTCATACAGGGGCAGGTAGAAAAAGAGCAAATTGCCGATTTCGCGTACGTACCTACGTACCTATTTGATGACCCCCGCGGGTACCCGTAGCCCATTTGTGATGGAATGCCACCCCACTTATTATCACCCTACACTTATTAGAAATATTTTAATTATCATTTGGTCACAACCAAAAAGGTGTAACAGTTTCAATTTTTCACTCATACGAGGGCTGACAGAATAAAAACTGTCGAGTTCGCGTGTGTCCGTGTTTGATGACCCCAGTGGGTATCCCTTACCCATTTGTGATGGAATGCCACCCACCCATCCTTCACTAATTAGAAACATTTTAATTGTCATTTGGTTAAAAACAAAAAGGTGTAACAGTTTCAATTTTACACTTCTACGATGACAGATAATCTGTAGCCTAGGCCTAAAAACAAAACCATGCCACTTTAGTTACACCCGTGTAAAACCCAACTTAATTGGTTTCTCAAACCATTGTTTCGGAATATTACTCAACTACCAAATAGAAACATTGAAACAGGCATTTTGTTATAACAGTTTTAACAAGGACAGACAGTAGCACTTGGGCCTAATTACATGCCAGTTTGGCCCACATCCGTATTTGACTATCCCCCGTGTAGACCTAGACATAGAATGTACTTGTGGATACAGAATTATGGATACAAAATTGTAGAAAATAGATTCTAATGTAGCAAATAAAAATTTCATCTTAGACAGAATGTTTACACATTGCCTAGGCCCGGGTTATGGTTATATTTGTCTTTTTTTCAGGTCTGATTTCTAGCGAACAAATTCAGCCATATTGTTTATACATTGCCTAGCAACGGTAGCTGTCAGCTTCCCATGACTTGGCCTATAAATAACCATCGAGCAAGATTAGAAGGCATCGTGCTTCGCGTGTTTGGGTGACTTTTTTTTTTTTTTTTTTTTTTTTTTTTTTTTTTAATATTTACACAAATATGCATGACCAGCCTGTGCATATTTCATTTAGCAGCTCATGTTTCGTTAAAAAAGATAATTTCTATCAGTCACAGGTTTTACCCAATTTGCTCGCTGAATTTGTTCGCTGAATATGTTCGCTGGGAATTTGTTCGCTACCTTGATTTTAGCTCTAAAAACACTTAAAAATGCGGAAGAATACATGATCTGGGTCACTCAGGCGCTTGATTATTCTATTTCAATAACTGTGATTGGATTATATTACATTTAAGGGCATGGGAAATCGTTAATATGCGCACGCGTAAGATTTACCTATAATATATTACTAGTAGTATCAACACCCTTTTAAGATACTGTAGGGGGTACCTCCCCTGCCATGCATATAAAATATGTTGAATGTCTTTCGTGCTATATATAATACTCCTGATTCTTTCCCCTATACATTTTTTCCCCAATACATTCTTTCCCCTTTGAAATTTTGTCTATATCTTTAAGTACCCCAAAAGAAAACCATGCCCCTTTTCTCTATGGCAAGGATCCCCAAAGAAGACCCTTTTAAGATACTCGGGGGATACCTCCCCTGCCATGCATATAAAGTATGTTGAAAGTCTTTCTTCGTATATATAATACTCCTGATTCTTTCCCCTATACATTCTTTCCCCTATACATTCTTTCCCCTATAAACAATACTTCTTTATTACTTATTGCAGATATAGGGGAAAGAATGTATAGGGGAAAGAATGTATAGGGGAAAGAATCAGGAGTATTATATATAGCACGGAAGACATTCAACATACTTTATATGCATGGCAGGGGAGGTATCCCCCGAGTATCTTAAAAAGGGTCTTCTTTGGGGATCCTTGCCATAGAAAAAAGGGGCATGGTATTCTTTTGGGGTATTAAAGATATAGACGAAATTTCATAGGGGAAAGAATGTATAGGGGAAAGAACATTCTTTCCCCTATACATTCTTTCCCCTATACGTTCTTTCCCCTGTGAAATTTCATCTATATCCTTTAATACCCCCAAACAATACCATGCCCCTTTTCTCTATGGCAAGGATCCCCAAAGAAAACCCTTTTAAGATACTTGGGGTTACCTCCCCTGCCATGCATATAAAGTATGTTCAATGTCTTTCGTGGTATATATAATACTCCTGATTCTTTCCCCTATACATTCTTTCCCCTATACATTCTTTCCCCTATAAACAATACTTCTTTATTACTTATTGCAGATATAGGGGAAAGAATGTATAGGGGAAAGAATGTATAGGGGAAAGAATCAGGAGTATTATATATAGCACGGAAGACATTCAACATACTTTATATGCATGGCAGGGGAGGTATCCCCCGAGTATCTTAAAAAGGGTCTTCTTTGGGGATCCTTGCCATAGAGAAAAGGGGCATGGTATTCTTTTGGGGTATTAAAGATAAAGACGAAATTTCATAGGGGAAAGAATGTATAGGGGAAAGAACATTCTTTCCCCTATACATTCTTTCCCCTATACGTTCTTTCCCCTATGAAATTTCATCTATATCCTTTAATACCCCCAAACAATACCATGCCCCTTTTCTCTATGGCAAGGATCCCCAAAGAAAACCCTTTTAAGATACTTGGGGGTTACCTCCCCTGCCATGCATATAAAGTATGTTCAATGACTTTCGTGGTATATATAATACTCCTGATTCTTTCCCCTATACATTCTTTCCCCTATACATTCTTTCCCCTATAAACAATACTTCTTTATTACTTATTGCATATATAGGGGAAAGAATGTATGGGGGAAAGAATGTATAGGGGAAAGAATCAGGAGTATAATATATAGCACGGAAGACATTCAACATACTTTATATGCATGGCAGGGGAGGTATCCCCCGAGTATCTTAAAAAGGGTCTTCTTTGGGGATCCTTGCCATAGAGAAAAGGGGCATGGTTTTCTTTTGGGGTATTAAAAGATATAGACAAAATTTCATAGGGGAAAGAATGTATAGGGGAAAGAATGTATAGGGGAAACTTTGTACGAGAATTAATTTGTATGTGAAAAGTATACATCAACGGAATAAACTGCATTACAAATGCTGCTTATTCCGTGAATGTATAACTATTATATAGTTTCCCCTATGCATTTCCTTATACAAATTCTCTATTATAGGGATCAACCATGGTTTTCAGTGTTCAAACATTCGATGGATCACGAGGAAGGTGTTTGAACACAAGGCCGCAGGCCGCGTGTTCAAACACCTTCCGAGTGATCCAGCGAATGTTTGAACACTGAAACGAACCATGGTTGATCGCTGTTCTTGCATTTTCACTCTAATCCACTTAAAATCTCATGAAAATAACATTAACAACGTAAAAACGCACCGAAAACCGCGGAGCTTCTTTAACGTCGGCCATTTTGTTTCTACAAAACACATGACGTCACGTCGCATTGACCAATGACGTCGGCCAAAATCCATGTTCAAACGGCACGTGAATTTCATGATTTGAACATGGGTTTTGCTGTTTGAACACGGCTTTCGACCAATCGAAAACGGCTTCAAACAGCTATGCGCATAGATATCTGTGCAAGAATAATACATTAACGGAATAAGCAGTATTTCTATTATGCAGCTTATCCCATAAATTGCATGCATATCAAGTATATTAAAGTGTTACATATGCTTAAATGTACAGCCTGATTTTATCCCCTACACATTGTGTATGCTTTAAAATAAATAACATTCGGATTCCTTCGTAATGATAACAAAGAAAAATAATCAAGCGTCTAGAAGATCCAGATCAACAAAAAATAGTGCAGAAGTTAACTTTTTTATTCTTTCTTTTTTACATTCCCCTAGGGGAAAAATTCAGGATATTGCCGACAATACTACACCAGGGGGGGATGGGGCTTGACCGGTGGGGGTTAGTCCCGAGCTCTCACAAGAGAAGTAGAAGCCGTTCTAGCATAAACGGCGTACGCCATTAACTTTAGAAATTCCTTCCTTTCTTGATACACCCTCTATATTGTCTCAGGCTTTTCTCTCTCGCTTTCTGTTACTTTTTAAATCACTCAATGAACAGGCATTTCTACGTTAGATTGGTGGTATCCGGACAAATTCCCCACGGACAGAATCCGCCCACTCGTTTTATCTAAGTGTATCTTCTGATACTGAGTCGATCAATTTCTGAAAAAACCCTTCTGTTCAAAAAATCTTCTTTTTCAGAACTGGTAAACCGATTTCAACGAAAATTGGACCCCAGGGGCTCATATGCCCCCACCCCGGGGCAATATACATACAATTACCATAATATTCAAACATCTTCTTCTCTGAAACCGCTTGGCCAATTAAAGCCAAATTTTATATTATGATACATCTATATAGGAAGGGGGATCAATGTGTATATAAATAATTCAGGTCACAGGACCAAGCTGGCCGCCATGTAGCGCAGAAGCCAGCTCAAAATATCCAGCTAGAAAAGGAATTTCGTTCCACCCCCTCCACATAAAAGGTGTAACGAACAGCCGAGCCAAGCCACAGAAACCCCGTCGGTGGAAAAGCATGCTCATCCACCAAGGGTGGTTTACTGCGCTATATACCTAACACTTACTCTAATCACAAAGTTTCGGGTTTCTAATTTGCATATTACTACCCGCTAATATGCCGCTAATACGTTGCACCAACGTATTCTACAAGGGAGACTATCCCGTTACATTACTTCCCCCTCCGAGAAGACTCGCCCCGAGTCTTGGCCTGGGGACTACATGGGTAAGGCAACTCCGTTCTGGCAGTTGTCATCATCCAACCGCTGCCACCAAATGTAACGAACAGCCGAGCCAAGCCACAGAAACCCCGTCGGTGGAAAAGCATGCTCATCCACCAAGGGTGGTTTACTGCGCTATATACCTAACACTTACTCTAATCACAAAGTTTCGGGTTTCTAATTTGCATATTACTACCCGCTAATATGCCGCTAATACGTTGCACCAACGTATTCTACAAGGGAGACTATCCCGTTACAAAGGTTTGATAGTTTCATGTTGGAGACCATTAAATGGGCAAACTTTAAGGCCTGGGTGCCAAGTCCGGATGTGGATTCTTCATACCAAAATCCAAGATGGCGTCCAAAATGGCCACCAAAAAGATGAATTTTCATATTTCTCACATATAGGAGTTAAAGATCTACACAAATATACATATTTTTATATTGTTTAATTTACTCAGAAGTAACTTAAAAAGCATAATAATGCTTTAAAATCCTGATAGCAATAGATTTCTTTTCAGGGAGCCCAAAAGTATCACAAAAAATGGTACATTTTAAACAGATTTTCTACCTGGCCCATTGATCAAACTAAAAATAATTTGTTGCACACACACTACAGAAAAGGTTTTTAATGGTTAAAATTAAATTTAGTATATAAGATTTTTTTCAACCTGGGTGTCAGCTAGGATTGTGGTATGAAATTGGAAATATTTTCATCTTTGTAACGTGAGGGCACATTATGAGATTCTCGCAAATAAAGGGGGTAGGGGTAGGTTTAGCTTCACAAATTTCGTTTCATCCACCACTAAATAGGTTTGATGGTTTTATGTTAAGGCTCATAGTATGGGCAATCTTTTAGGCTGAAGTGCCGAGTCTGTATGTGGATTCTTCACACGGAAATCCAAGATGACATCCAAAATGGCCGCCAAAACTTCAATTTTATGATAATTCACTTAAAATACTTAAAATTAAGGTAAAATGCAGATTTTATTATGTTAGTTTACTCGGAACTAACTGGAAAAGCATAAGGACGCCTTAAATCCTGCTTGCAATAGATTTCTTCTGAGTGAGCCCAAAATTGGATGTACAATTTTGACCACTCACCAAAAATACGGATCATTGCTTTTCATGTTCAAAATAATCGCAAATGACATGCCTTGGGAAAATCGAAATCTGTTCTAGAATTCGCGACCCCTCTCAAGAAAAGGTTTGTCCCGAGCATAAAGCTTGGTCCAGGTGATGTATATAATCTGCTATTTGGGGGCTCTTTCGAAGAAAATGTGAAGAAATAAGGGTCAAAAAATTTTCGAGTAGCGCTCGAGTGAGGTGTCGCCTTCACTCAACGCTTACTCGAAATTTGAGTTGAGTTCGAGTGTGAGTGTGACATGTGCATACCAAATTGAACAGTTATGCGCTCACACGAGTGACTGATCAGATTATCTGAATGTGTTTGAGTGGAGTATGCCTCGAGTGTAGGTTGAGAATACAGCCGTTAGACCCTGGCCTCAACGTGCCCTAATTCAGCTAATTGTATGACCCTTCAACATATAATCTGTAAGTGGAGGCTGGAACAAAATTTGTGACACAAAATTATACCTAATCCCTTGTTTTTCAAAAATCTTATAACAAAATATTTTGTTTGACCATTGGGTTCGGCAGCAAAAATCTGTATAAAATATGCAATTTTTGGTGACAATTTTGGGCTCACTCAGAAGAAATATATTGCATGCATAATTTAAAGCCTTGTTATGCTTTTTCCAGTTACGTCTGAGTAAACCAACATATTTTTTATCTTAATTTTAACTGATTTAGGTGAATTATCAGAAAATTGAAGTTTTGGTGGCCATTTTGGATATCATCTTTGAATTACGTGTGTAGAATCCACATACAGAGTTGGCACATAGGCCTAAAGATTGCCCATTCTATGAAGCTCAACATAAAACCATCAGAAGTACCAACTCAAATGAAATCTATTGCAAGCAAGATTTTAAGCCTTATTATGTTTTTCCATTTACTTCTGAGTATTTACATATTAAAATCTGCATTTTATCTGAATTTAACTGTTTTAGGTGAATTATCAGAAAATTGATGGTTTGGCGGCCATTTTGGATGTCATCTTGGATTTATGTGTGAAGAATCCACATACAGACTTGGCACCTAGGCCATCAAACCTTTCTAGTGGCAGATGGAATGAAACGTGTGAAGCTAAACCTACCCCAACCCCCTTGATTTGTGAAAACCTTAACATGTACCCCTAAGTTATGAAGACGAGAATATTTCCCAAATTGATACCACAATCCTAGCTGACACCCACGTTGAACAATTTTATATATACAAAATTAAAACTTTTCTGTAGTGTGTGTGTGCAACAAAATATTTTTGTTTGAGCAATGGGCCAGGCAGCAAATCTGTACAAATTATGCCAATTTTTTGTTACATATTTGGGCTCACTTAGGAGAAATCTATTGCAAGCATGATTTAAAGCCTTATTATGCTTGTCCAGTTACTTCAGAGTAAACCAACATAATAAAATCTGCATTTTTATCTTATTTTAACTGTTTTATTTGAATTATCAGGAAGAATTGACATTTTGGTGGCCATTTTGGATGTCATCTTGGATTTCCGTGTGAAGAATCCACATACAGACTTGGTACCTAAACCTAAAAGATTGCCCATTCTATGAACCTTAACATAAAACCATCAAACCTTTTTAGTGGTAGATGAAACAAAATTTGTGAAGCTAAACCTACCCCTACCCCCTTGATTTGCGAGAATCTCATGATGTACCCTTACATTATTAAGACGAAAATATTTCCAATTTGATACCACAATCCTAGCTGACGCCCAGGTTGAAATAAATTCTTATATACTAAATTTAATTTTTATCATTAAAAACCTTTTCTGTAGTGTGTGTGCAACAAAATATTTTTGGTTTGACCAATGGGCCAGGTAGAAAATCTGTTTAAAATGTACCATTTTTTGTGATACTTTTGGGCTCCCTGAGAAGAAATTTATTGCTATCAGGATTTTTAAGCCTTATTATGGTTTGTAAGTTACTTCTGAGTAAAACAACATAAAAATGTGTATATTTGTGTAGATCTTTAACTCTTATATGTGAGAAATTAGAAAATTCATCTTTTGGGCGGCCATTTTGGACGCCATCTTGGATTTTGGTATGAAGAATCCACATCCGGACTTGGCACCCAGGCCTAAAAGTTTGCCCATTTAATGGTCTCCAACATAAAACTATCAAACCTTTTATGTGGAGGGGGTGGAACGAAAATTATTTTTTGCCCTGCTGGCTTCTGCGCTAATGCCCATATATGATGAAAATACTTCAAAAATTTCTTCTCCGGAACTGGTCGACCGATTTCAATGAAACTTGGTATGAAGCTCCCATTCTAGCTTATATCTACAATGAGTCGCTTGCTCAGGGAAATGTGCCAGATGATTGGCGACAGGCAAATGTAGCCCCGGTATTTAAAAAAGGTGAGAAATATGACCCAGCAAATTATAGACCGGTGTCGCAAACTTGCATCTGTTGCAAGACTCTTGAGCATATAATAGTCAGCAACATTAACAAGCATCTCTCCCTCGAGAATGTTCTTGCTGACTGCCAGCATGGCTTCCGTAGTCAAAGGTCCTGCGAAACCCAGCTGGTTCAGTTCTTTCATGACATGGTTAGTAACCTGGACCGAGCTCAGAACCGGGGTCACAGACAAACAGATGTGATCATTATGGATTTCGCAAAGGCCTTTGACAAGGTGCCACACAGGAGACTACTCTACAAACTGCACTACTACGGGATTAGAGGATCTACTCACCAGTGGATCGCTTCATGGCACTCTGAGCGCTTTCAAAAAGAGGTGTTAGATGGTCAAGCCTCAGATCCAGTCCCTGTCCTATTTGGTGTCCCTCAAGGATCAGTCTTGGGTCCGGTCCTTTTCTTGATCTTTATAAATGATCTTCCAGACAATATCAGGTCGTCCGTTCGCCTCTTTGCTGATGACTGTGTTTTGTATAGAAATATTAAAACCCTCACAGATTGCCAGATATTACATGATGACCAGAATAGCCCAGGACAATGGGAGACCGATTGGCAAATGAAATTCAATGTTGCCAAATGTCATTCAATGAGGGTGACTCGGCACCTCCCTAGCAATCAAATACACTTTAACTACTCGCTCCATCAACAAACATTGGAACAGGTTGAGTCCGCCAAATACCTTGGAATTACTATTACTGACAACTTGGAATGGGGTCAACATGTTTCTGAAATTTCTTCTAAAGCAACTAAGACTTTAGGTTTTCTTCGGCGCAATTTGGCTCTTGCACCTCAGCATACGAAGGAAGTTGCATACCAAACATTGGTTCGCCCTCAGCTCGAGTATGCAGCTCCTATTTGGCATCCCTATAATGAAACTGAGACGAAAAAGGTGGAGAAAGTGCAGAAGACAGCAGCTAGGTGGGTCTGCAGGCGATGGCATAATAAAAGTAGCGTCGATGACATGCTTAATGATCTTGACTGGCCATCCCTGGAGGACCGCAGGCTTAAGTCCTTAACTTTCTTTTACAAGATTCACTCCGGTACAGTGTCTCTTGACAAAGATAAATATCTGACCCCGGCACCCAGATTAAGATCTACCAGGGCATCTCATGATTCACAGTACACAAGATACATGTCTTATACTGATGCCCTGAAGAATTCATTCTTCCCAAGGACTATTCCATTGTGGAATAGTCTTCCTTCTTCAGTGGTCGCATCTAAGACCACGGAAGAATTTAAGGCTCTTATTTAGAACCTAGGGTCCAGAGGTATACGTTTTAGTATGCCTCTGTCTAGCTTCTTGTAAATAGTTTTAATGACCCATCCCGAATGCTTCCCCCATTTTGCTAAATTCAAAATTTAGCCACCCACCCCACACCTGAGGTGATGATCAGAAATTGATCGACTCAGTATCGAAAGAAAGAAAAAAAATGAAGCATCAATGACTCAAGTACTACAATATTTATATAAATCATGACACTGTGACGACCTTGACCTATTTTTCAGCAAGTTCAACATAAGTCGCCTATGCATTTGAATGGGAAAAACTGTTACAATGTCATTCAAAGGGAAAATCTTGCAGGAAATGGGCAGTAGGACTGAATATCAATGATTCTGAAAAGAAATGGACACCAGGGGCACATCTGCCCCTACCCCGGGGCAACAGGCATGACCATGATATTCAGACATCTTTTCTGAAACCGCTTGGCCAATCAAAGCCAAATTGTATATGAAGCATCTTTAGGAAGGGAGAACCAATGTGTACCAAATAATCCAGGTCACAAGCGGTTTCAGAAAAGAAGATGTTTGAATATCATGGTCATGCCTGTTGCCCCGGGATGGGGCAGATGTGCCCCTGGTGTCCATTTCTTTTCAGAATCATTGATATTCAGTTGGCATGAAGCATCAATGACTCAAGCACTACAATGTAGATATAAATCATGACCATTTGATGACCTTGACCTATTTTAGGGCAAGTTCAACTTGGATCGCATATGAATTTGACTGGGTAAAACTGTTAAAATGGCATTAGAGGGGAAAAACTTAAAGAAATTGGCAAATGGACAGGGATATTGATTATTCTGGAAAAACAAATGACACAGAGCTTCATCTGCCTCTTTACTGGAGCTATATTTCATAATATTCAAACATGTTTATTGGTATATACAACAGATCTCAGGTGAGCGTTTACAGGACCTTTGGTCCTCTGGTTGACTTTTGGGTCACTTTCTTGAAGGACCCCTGTAAATATTTGAGGATGTTGACAGGAAGTCAGCAACAGGTGGGAATTAAATTTTCATTCATTCTGATCAAGAATTGAATACAGATAAGAAACCAATGTTTGAACATCAAGAAAACATGTCCGTGTGTAACGGGATAGTCTCCCTTGTAGAATACGTTGGTGCAACGTATTAGCGGCATATTAGCGGGTAGTAATATGCAAATTAGAAACTCGAAACTTTGTGATTAGAGTAAGTGTTAGGTATATAGCGCAGTAAACCACCCTTGGTGGATGAGCATGCTTTTCCACCGACGGGGTTTCTGTGGCTTAGCTCGGCTGTTTGTTACATTTGGTGTCAGAAGTGGGATGATGACAACTGCCAGAACGGAGTTGCCTTACCCATGTAGTCCCCAGGCCAAGACTCGGGGCGAGTCTTCTCGGAGGGGGAAGTAATGTAACGGGATAGTCTCCCTTGTAGAATACGTTGGTGCAACGTATTAGCGGCATATTAGCGGGTAGTAATATGCAAATTAGAAACTCGAAACTTTGTGATTAGAGTAAGTGTTAGGTATATAGCGCAGCAAACCACCCTTGGTGGATGAGCATGCTTTTCCACCGACGGGGTTTCTGTGGCTTAGCTCGGCTGTTCGTTACACGTGTAATATACCCCCTTGAACCCCACTTTTATATAGCAAAACTGATGTATGCAGGGGTATACCTATTTTTCTTATTTTTGCTCCAAAACCATGATAGATTGTTGGTACTCGTTAGAACCGCCTCGCCGAGTTTTGAGCAAAAATAAGAAAATTTCATTTTTTTTTCTGGTGAAATTCTAAATTTTTACAGCTGAAAAAATCTCTATATTTTGCATGGTCAAGTTTTCATTATGATGTTAACTGAATAACTTTTTTGCCGAGTAAATCATTTAGTTATGCTTGCGTCCGATGTTTATCGGCATGAAACATGTGTCTTGGACCTAGGCAACGCCGAATGTTCTTTGATTAGACAGGTACTTTCAACAGAAAACCACATACATGTATTTAATCACACTGTTGAATATCGCTCTCCATTTTTACGAATTATGAAATTATTATTTTTCGTCCCCCAGTATTGAGAATGACCATCGTTATTTCTTGAATAAAGTTCGTGTGTGTTGGTTAATTCTTTGATGACTGACTAGGCCAGCTCCAGTACTAAACTGTTGGTTGCAAGTAGAGCAAGTCAATGTCCTGGGATCTGCTGGTGGGGCCCACTGGTCCTGGCTTTGCGTTCTCTGTGCATTCTTTCAGCTTCACAGATTCTCGTTCCTTCATAGAGATCTGCTCATTTGTTGATGAGACCTCGCACCTTTGATCACTACTGTGCAGTCTGTTCCCAAGACCCTATTGGTATCTCGAAATCCTTCAGAGAGGCTTTGGGGATGTTTTTGTAGTGCTTCTTCTGGCGACCTTGAGAGTGCTTTCGCTCCTGTAATTCTCATAGAAAACTTGTTTTAGAAGTCGCTCATCAGGTATTTGTAAAACAAGACTAGTCCATCTTAGCTGTGCTAGCTTTAAGACTGTATGCATGTTTTGCATCCCTGCTTTCTTCAGGGCCTCTGTGTCTGGAATCTTGTCTTGCCTCTTGATTTTTAACAGCTTTCTCACTGAACAGCTTAAGTGGAAATGGTTTAGTCTATTTACATGACGTTGGTATGCTGTCCATGTCTCACATGCATACAAGAGTATTGGCAGTACCACAGCCTTGTAGACTTTCAGCTTGGCGTCAAGCTTGATTCCATTTCGCTCCCAGACATTCGCACGGAGTCTTCCGAATGCCACACTGGTTTTTGCAATTCTGGCAGTGAGGTTTTTGTCCACTCACAGTGATAGTTGGTTCATTGTACGGGTTTCCAGGTGCTGGTTGGTGAACAACCTCTGTCTTTTTTGTGCTGAATGTGAGATCATAGTTATCACATGACTGTGAGACTAAATCTGACCCTTTGTAATTTTGCCTCTGAGCTGGCATTCTTAACCATATCAGCTACATAGAGGAGCTCATCTAGCACATCAGTCGGCACCTTAGTTTGACGTGCAACCGTCTAAAGTTGGTACTGCCATCTGAACGGTACCTAGGGCAAGTTGTTCAAAATTAACGATGTCGTTAATTAACGATTCGTTAAAATTTCAAATGGCAATATTACAAATACACTGTCATTTTTTCAACAAAAATGACAGTGTATTTGCTTTTGAAGTCAATATGTAGTTAACAAATTGAGGGCTTAAAGACAGCGTTAAGCTAACGAAGTTTTGAACAACTGGGTCAAGATTGGTAAACCAGTATCACTGTTCTAAAAAGCATCCATTAGCATGGCAGAAAACATCATGCTGAGCAGTGTTGATGCCATAACACAGCCCTGTTTGACCCCATTCGTTACCTCAACGGGTTCAGAGAACTTACACGTGCCTGCATGTCATGATGAAATTGCCGCACCATTGCAACGAATCTGGGTGGACAACATAATTTGGCCATGGTATTCCAGAATCTATCACGAATAACTGTGCCAAAAGCTTTGTGTCATGTATAGATCTACACTCTGTTCTTGGCATTTCTCCTGAAGCTGCCTTGTTGTGGATGAAGATCATGTCTATTGTCCCTCTGTCTTTTCTGAATCCATATTGACTTTCTGAGATAAGTCCCGTCTCATCGAGATGAACAGTCAGGTGATTCAACAGGAATTTAGTCAGCAATTGATAGGAGAGAGATGCCCAAATGTGCCGCTTTTCATTACAACGTATAGGAAATGAAATGATCATTTATTTTTTTTTTTTTTTGTTTTAGCTCACCTGAGCCGAAGGATCACAGATGAGCTTATACTATACCGATGCTATGCCGTCGCTCACAATTTCACAGATCTTCCCCTCTGAAATTGCTTGGTCGATCAAGTTGAAATTTTATGTGGAGCCTCCATGGTTAGGGAGAACGAAAGTGTGTTCACGGGATCTTTGTCACATGACCAAAATGACCGCCACGCCCATATATGGTAGAACCCTTCAAAAATCTTCTTATCCAGAACCAGTGGGCCGATTTCCACGAAACTTGGCATGTAGCATCAGGAACTCCAGCCCATCATCATTTGTTCAAATGATGACCATAGGATAACCTTGGCCTATTTTACGGCAAGGTCAATTTGGAAACATAATCTTTTACATGAGAAACGGCGAAAACCAATTGATATTTTGGAAACTATAGTATTGCAGCCTGAGACTCGAAAGTTGCTAGATGCAATGGAGGTAATATAAATAATTAATGTCAATGTCATTTCTTGACCTTGACCCAAAAATTAGTTAAGATTATGGTTTTCTCAGAAGAAAGTAGAATTTTATGTGGAACCTCCATGCTGAAGAGGAAACAAAATTTTATGCGCGAAACTATGATCTGGGTCGTCGCCATGCTCACAATGCTCAAAAATCTTCTCCAGAACCGATTGCCCGATTTTCACGAGTATCTGGGACTCCAGCCCACCGAAGTTTGTTCAAATGATGGCCCTAGGATGACCTTGACAAATTTTACGTCAATGTCAGTTTTGGAAACATAGCCGAACGAAACCGCGGCATGGCTCATCCCCTTTCTCCTAATATGTTCACTAATCTTAAAGGATGTGTTTTAATTTTAATTGTACATGGGAAAAGGTGAAAACAATGGATATTTTGGAAACTATTTTTGGAAACTATTGCAACCTGAGGCTCGAAAGTTGGCAGAAGTAGACAACTAATGAAGGTATGCGATTAATTAAGGTCACGGGCCCAAGGTCTTTGAAATGTCGAAATTAAAGACTAGTTTTTCTCAATAACCTCTCAGCCCATGCATTTGAAATTATATTTGACGCCTTTATGCATATGGAGAATGAAATATTGTTCTTGAAATCGGGGTTGCATGCTCAACATGGCTGCCATTCTCACAAATGCTCAAAAATGCTCATTCAACATGGCTGCCATTCTCACAAATGCTCAAAAATGCTCAAAAAATCTTCCCCAGAACCGGTGGGCCGATATTCCTGAAACTTGGCATGTAGCATCAATGACCTTAGCCCATCAAGGGGTGACCTTGACCTATTTTACGGTAAGGTCAATTTTGGAAATTTTGGTTTTTACATGGGGAAAAGTGAAAATGGATATTTTGGAAACTATCGCAGCCTAAGACCCGAATTGATAGATGCTGACAACTAAGGAAGTCAATAAAGGTATTTTAAGGTCAATGTCATTTTATGCGGATGATGAATGCTCCAATGTCAGGCTTCAGGTGAGCGTTCTCAGAACCAATGGTACTCTGGTTTTCGTTGTAATTATTTCGTTTCCTACACGCTGTTTCAAAAATGCTCGGTAAAATCTTCTTTGACGGTCATTCTCCATGTTAACAATAACAAATTAATTAGTTAACTGTCGAAACGAAAGAAGGCCACAAAATAAATATTATGGGATACTGCAAAATGCCGCGATTTGGCAAGCGCCTGTCAAAGGAGTTTCAATATTTAGTCAAGGCCTGAGCTCCCGTGGCAAATTTTTGCTAAAAGTGATTCCTGTCCATTTTCATGTAGAGAAATATATGCCCGTCCAGAAAAACGATGTTTCCAATTTTTCCTTGGCGTATTAACGTCACAATGACGTCACAAAGTGACGTACCAACTTTTTCTCAGAAATGAACATTGTATCTTTTCTTACACATAAAATAAGCAAATTTGTATGTTTTATTTGGTCGTGAAGTGGTTTGAAACATTTTGATGAGATATATATATATATATTGTTAATGCAATGCTAGTCTTCATGTAACGTAAAAATGGCGTCACTTTGACGTTAATTCGATGAAATTTAAATTATGTTCGAAAACAATTGCAACTTACGAATAATTTGACCGTGCCATGTACATTTAGTAAAAACACAATATGTTTAAAGGAAAAAACAATACTAACGGCGCATAGCTACCCATCTTGCTAAGAAATCCAGCGCACATTCTGATCGGAATCGGCACTGCTGAACAAAACATTAATTTAGGCCGCTGTGTCTAAATTTTGGCTCCCGTGGCAAATGTTTGGTTAAAGTGTTTCCTTTGGATTTTATACAGAACTATATATGCCATTTAAAATAAGAGGTTGTTCCAATTTTTTATTCCAAACATTAACGTCAAAATGACGTCACAAAATGACGTAAGCTCTTTTCAAACTTTCAAATTAGGTGGATTTTATTGATTTTTTTTTTCGAAGCGCTGAAAGTGGCATTTAATGCTTACTTTTAAGGCAGAGTGGTTAAATACGCCTATGGCAAAACAAAAATGCAATTTTGATTCTATGTAGGCGCAACTGCTACGTGAAAGTGACGTTGGTTTGACGTCTTTGTGTTTGTATAAGAAATATACTACACAAGAAAATATTTGTACTCATAAGAACAAATGTACATCACCAATTTGAAGAAAATACAACAGATATGTTTCTGACTAAATGATCGCCTCATAAATGGTACAATTGATGGAAAACATTTAAATACAGCAGTGTATTGACGTTGCATGAACCAAAAAAGCTTTATACTATGTAAATAATGTTTATTATTCCAGTTTTTCGCCAATTTTGGTAAAGGAATTCCACTAATTATTTCGACATTATTGCTTTGCGCTCATTATGTTTGATTTCGGAATTATACGTGAAATGATATTCATTATAGTAGTATTCTGGTCCCTTTAGCTTCATTTGCGTTACGAAAATTTACCATCACGGTGGGTTTCTTCCAAATGACTTAATAAAATTTTCACCACCATTTTATTAGATTATCATTATATAAAGTTTATAAGGTTTGGGGTGATATTTAAAATGCAAGGTATTTGGTTACAAAATTGACGGGACTACTGGAATGCCATATACTACACAATACATCGTTCTCTTGCTCGTGGAAATTTCTGTCATCGATGTGTTAATTCTTGCGTACTTCAAGGGGATGGTATCGTATGTGTGAGAACAGTTTTGAAAATAAGTCAGGTCTGAGGACTAAATCCATTGGAATTAACAAATTAGGCACAGCCTCATCACGGTATGCCATTGTTTTGAAAGTTGTCACGGGATCTCAGGTTGTAGTCTCAATCCAAAGGACTGGAGTAGCCCGGGATCGAGCTTGCGACTACTGGTTTACAAGGCAAGTGGCTTAACCACTGTGCCAAGGAGGCTTCCGGTATCGCATACATCCTCTTGGCCTTTCATATCATAAATGATTCTCTGTTATTGATCTTCGGATATGTATGTTAGCTGTGCAATGACTTTAGAAAAGTCTGGGTGTATACTTCCAACTTTATCAGTTATATGAAAGGCCCGTGCGATGAATGCGATATAATTCGCTTTGTATAATTGGCATTCATTTGCCTCATTGACCATCTTTAAATTATCACGATGAAAACGATAAAACTAGCATCTTAAGCGATGCTTCATATATGTAGTATCCAGCCACGCATCGCCTTTACGACTTCATGCAATTCCAATGCTAATCTTGCTTTCTCCAGCACCTGCTGCATCATTTGCTTTTGCTGTAGGTACAAGAAAAATTCATTGATGTGATGCATACATGGTGACATCCATGCGCTTGTTCAGACTGACACATTCTCTGATCCTTTTTCAGTGACACTCGGGTTATAACAGGGCTTATTATGATACATGTGGTGTTTGCCATGCTATATATGCTTATCTGGGCTTTGATACTGGCTTCCAGGAGAAGCAATGAATTGGTGACAAATTATTCAACCTACGAAAACTGCAGGCGCAAGAAAGTAACAAACAATTGTGCTAGATTACGTAAAAGAATCAACTGCGATACTAAAATACAAGGGGCTTTGCATCAAGTTCAGCAGTCATGTGACAGCTATGACCTTAATATAAGTATAAAAGAGACAAAAAGAGTAATCAACCAATCATCTGAAAACCTTCGATTAAATTAAGTATCACTCACTGTTAATGAGTGAATTGTTGAGTAATATATCACTGTTTGTCGGTCAGTTGTACGCAGAAAAATCACTCGCGCTGTGCGCTCGTGATTTGCTCTGCATTATAACTGACCTACAAACAGTGATATATTACTAAACAATTCACTTCTAGAGCTGATCTACTTCTTTATTAAAGACGCGCTTTCTTTAAATATAAACAATCAGGATGGTTTGGTCATACATAATGGCCAAGTGTTTGAATCATGTTTGGTCTGGTCAGTGTCTCTCCTGTGTATTTAGCCAGTACTGTGCGGAGCTGAAAGTGCCTTGCTCAATGTCACTACACAGAAATGATAAGTATCGAACATGATTTGCAAATTAAGTACAAAAACACACATATCGGTGACAGAAGACCATAAAAAGAAGAACAACATAGTGTTCTTGAATGCGATGATACCGTCCTCTGGTCTAAAAAGATTATTTACTATAAATGGGAAACATACCGGCAAATTCAAAAAGTCATCCATAGAGGTTATTGATTTATTAACAGGACATCCATCTTGTGGATTTAATTAGGTTCACTATATCAGTTAGTTGAAGTTCAAGAAGTTTAAGTACCATTTACTACTAACTAGTTTGCAAATTGTCATGTAAATAGTATATATATTTTACGTGAAATGGTTAACGACCAGCAGCAATTTTTGCTTCATTTAAAAAGAAGTACGGACGCTTCGCTTAGGCTTTAATACGAAATATTTTTCAAACTTCTAAGGTCAGTTAGTGCACATTATATATGAACATAGGCACTAGTTGCACAAACCTTATTTTTCACATAGATTATTAATCTTAGACACAACCTATGAATGAAATATCGCCCCCTACAAAACAGGATACCTTTGGCATTTGAACTTCCAAAATAATCCATCATTTATACTTATGTGACGTAATTTTTCAAACACTGAGGTCATTATGACGTTATTGTTACAAATAATTTATATTCAAAACCAGCATATTAATTTTATGTTCAAATGTGTTGTTTTTATTAATATAACAGCTAATCGAACTATTCAAGGTTATTACAATCAAGTAAATAGACCTAATTTAATAATTTTGGTATACGACAAAATAACTGCACAAGTCACTTTATGACAGAACGTCGCGTTAACGTCAAAACAATTTTAAAAATTAGAAACATTTTTTTTCTGATAGGGAATATATATTTTCTACAAGAAATATCTTGTTTGCAACCTTTTACCAAAAATACAAACAAGACTACACAGCGACATGTATTTCACTTACTAACGTCATATTTACGTCATAATTACTCTCAAAGAATTCAAAATTGCATTTGCTATAAACGAACATGATGCCATCTTTATAATATTAGCTCAACTGATCAAAATATACAAGTTATGTCCAATATTTACTTTTAATGGGTTCATTTAACTCTATTTATAGACATTTTACTAGGCAAAAAATGGGTACCATCTTATGTGACGTCACTATGACGTTAAAACATCATAAAAAAATTGGAAACATCTTTTTTCTTTAATAGAATATATTTTTCTACAAGAAAATGCATGTTTCCCACTTTTAGCAAAAATTTGCCACGGGATTACACAGCGGCCTTGACTAATCAGTGTAAAATCCGTGGTTTCCTGCAGAAAGTACCCTGGTACCTATGGCCAAAAGCACGGCGGCACTGACCGTACCTAACCACGCAGGTAGAAGCCTCCATGGTGCAGTGGTTATGTCACTCGCCTTGTAAAACAAGGGTCGCAGGTTCGATCCCGGGCTTCTCCAGTCCGTCGGATGGGACTATAAACCGAGGTCCCGTCTCCATGACCTTAGCTGTTGGTGGGACGTTAAACCCCAATCAACCAACCTAACGCAGGTTCCATGCAGATAAACAGAATCAGAATAATCTAACAGCCATTTATTTTACTCATTGTCTATGCGCTTTACTGGACGGAAAACTCGCTGCCTTTACAGACCATGAAAAATAAATAAATAAATAAATAAATAAATAAAAACCAAGCCATAAAAACCTGTTCCCTACACAAAATAAATAAATAAATAAATAAATAAATAAATAAATAAATAAAAAACAAGCCATAAAAACCTGTTCCCTACACAAAATAAATAAATAAATAAATAAATAAAAAGCCCAAGCCATAAAAAACTGTTCCCTACACAAAATAAATAAATAAAATAAATAAATAAATAAATAAAATTATTGAAATAAAATAGAGTATGTCCCCTGTGCGCAAGTGTGTTGACTTCCCGGGGTTGGCTTGTGAGTGTTGGGGGGAGACTCCGTGAGTCAATTATTCGCCAAACGTGTACCCTAATTGATTGACACATTTACGCGCCATCTGTCAAAATTATGTCAGCGTGACATTTACCGCCATCTGTCAAACGATTCGCCGCTGTGAGAATGAGTGTTTATCTATCAAAATCTAAACATGTTCGACAGCATAATGAAATGAAAAATAAGAAAAGCAATGTGGCCAACAATGTTATGTAGAATGTTGATAAAAAGGATGTGCTAAGAATTCATTATCGGCTGTATTGTACGTCATTTACATAGCGTACCACGTGACTAACAACCAAAAGTACAAGTATGTTAATCGAGTGATTGAGTTTCTACAATGGATTATGAAATCTGGCGTATAATGGGATTATCCAAAGAACTCGGAGTATCCGCTTAGTGTAGTTAATGTTAAATTCAACACTGGCTTGTATCATACGGCCATTTGGTGGGAATAATTTCCCATTTGGAGAAAAGTGTGGGGGCTCGTTCATTTCAGAGGAAAACATGGCCGCCACAGCGACTTTGATGTTGGGGGAGCCGATCGGGTGTACAACTACAGACACAGAGCCGCTAGAGACTGATAATCGGCTCCAAAATGACACTGAACAAACACAAAATACTATATGGGTCTGTAATATGACAAATTCCCCTCGGAACACAGCGACTACGCCACCGAATTTAGTCAAAAATCGACCAAGTGTTAATCAAAGATACAAATTAATTAATGAGGGAGACATTTTGATATGTCGTCTCAATCACACAAGAACTATTGTCAGTAAAATAATGAATTCCAAATATTTAAGACGATGGGAAAGCCACAGAATTATTCTCGGACAAAACGATATATCGTCCACAATGGTAAGTGTGAAACAATACACAAAAGGATGTCAACAAAACTGGGTCAGTGTTGTATGTTGTTATTGTTTGATATCTAGGTCAATACACTGTTAATTAGACAGTGGATAATTGGTTTGAGTAGTTTAGTTGGTAAGTATCAAACATCTGAAGACTGAAGTTGATTTTATTTTCTTACATAATAAAATTGGAGTATGTAAGAAAAAGAATCGAACATTGGGTGTTCAGTGGAGAAAGAAAAATCCCAACCCTCGGGTCTAACGTTCCAGTGGAAAACAAGGCTCGCCGAGTTTCCCACTGGCGGAAAACAAGGCTCGCCGAGTTTCCCACTGGAACGTTGGATCGGAGGGTTGGGATTTTCTTATCTCCACTGAACACCATTGATGGATTCTATTTATCTATACCCAACAAAAAAGATACACAATGATGAGATTTTTCCATTAAGTTCTTAGTTAATTGCTTCAAATTAAAAATGTCTTAAAATCATTTAACATTTCGGATCAAACTGAGTTAAATATTCACTTAAAGTGAACAAACTTGGTTTGTTAACTTTGGTGGTCATATTTAAAAGCACACTTCGCCACTTTATGCATGTCATGACATCCTTATATCCCTATTCTAATAGAAAGCACCAACAATGATAGATTCTTTGTCACAAAGCAACATTCTCGCTGTCACGATTCTGGCTACGGTTCACCCATGTTTGTCCTGGTGAAGGCAAGCCGATAAATCTTGGGAGAAGTTTTCTTAAAAAGATTGATTGTGTTCTCACAGTAATGGCCTTACACTGGTGTAGCAGCTGCCCTGGCCCTGGTCTTAGAAAAAAAATAGATTATAACATAAATCATTTGGCAGTCGATATTGTCATTTTCTTTTTACAATCGTATATCATCATTCCTGCTGACTGCCGAACTCAGGTAGGTGTATTTCAACAGGAACGTCAACCAATATTATCAGAAATACCTGCTCTCATATTATGGGAGGTAAAAAAATGGACCCTAGTGTAGCAAAAGTTATTGTCAGGTCTATCATGGTGCAAGCCGATAATGCCCTTGCCAGAGTTTTGCCCTACTGGTGCTTGGTGTTATTAGGAATTGGAGATGATGGTCACCGAAAAGGACCATGGACATATTGTGGTTCACTTGACACCACCAACCCAAACTGAGGTTCACTATGGTACAAACTTCAAGCCAAAGGGCCTCAGTTTATCACAGTTGTGTCATGATGAAGCCTTGTTTTGTGCCAGAACGTTCGAACAGCCTGGTGTCTCCGAGGATATCCCTGGTTTATGCTGGATAATTGTAGTTCATCTTAGAGCCTCATCACCACGTTTGTCCAGGCTGTGTTGCCCTGGTTTTCCCATGGCTCATCCCCTTTCTCATTATGTTCACTGCCCTTAAAGGATATTAGTATTATGCATTAGTCATTTGTAACCATGGCCCCTACCCCCACCTTTGGGGAATAGCGGGGACTGACTTTTGGTCCAGCAAATCTCTGCTAAAAGCCCCACCCTGCGGGGACTACTCGTTGGTAAAACGACAGTGACAGCTGTTTTCCCCTGCAGCTATGCAGCCTACTATCTTTTCATTTCACTGCCTTTTTGCCTATATAAAGCAAACCCTGGGTATTTCCCCCGCACTGCCATGGTAAAACTTGTTAAAGTCCCGCTTTTTTCCACGGCTATCCCCACCCTCCCCTGGGGTTGGGGGGCCGTGGTTACCAATGAATAGTGCATGAAGTTTTGTTTGCTATTACTGCAGCTGGTGATGTACTGTGTGGTGGCCCTTATAAGTCTCCCAGTACATTATCCATACTGCAGACTATATTTTCCTTTTCAGGTCCTTTGAGATCAGCAAGTATATTCTGAGAAATCTGAAAATTATTATTGGTTTAGATACATTATTTGGCACCATTTGGATAAAACTAGTCTAAAGACGAAATGAATTGCCTTTGAATTAAATTGACAAGGCTTAAGTAGCCTGAACAGTAGATCAGCTGGCTACCATCACTCCTCTCCACTTCGGTACACCTTGTTACCGATGGAAACATTTCATCTACCTAAAGAGCAGTATGGCCCATCCCTTAACTCACTAATGTGTTCACAGCTCTTAAGGCGTAAATAAAAAATAGCTGTGTTTCCAATAACTTGGGTGACCTAGCCATTTTTATTGTCATTAAAAACAAAATAAAACTACTTTCATGCCCACCGACCCTCAACATTTTGCAAGGAAAGTTAACAATGGTTTTAAAACTACTATAACTGCAACAATGTTTAAACTCACTTTCTTTAGCTTCCTGATTGTTTTAAATTCAATACATGACTGTACTTAAAATTAATTATTAGATAATGTTTTTACCTTTTATACCTATTTTCAACAAAGAAAAAATACATGAAAAATAGCTGATCAGCGCCTTTGTTTTCACTACTTGACTAGTACAATCCCTCTTCTTGGTAAATCCGAAGTTTCCAGCTTCTAGCTATCTTCTGTGACAGAACAGACCTATTTGTGTCAGACTTGGTCAGAAACTCTGAAGACGGGTTTCTCTCGTCATGGTTCTGACTGGCTTTTGGGTAATTGCTTCCAAAATAGCTACAAAAATGAGGTAAACGAGTTACAACATGAGAAAGCCTTTCTCAGGGGTTTCCGGCCAGGTCTCACACAAACTGGCTTGTACAGTCACAAAAGAAGGCTAGAGGCTTGAAATTTGGATATAAGAACTATCAGAGAAATTACAATTACTTTACACTGCACAGCTGATCTGCATGTTTGTTTTTCGCATGTTCTATGTAAACAATGTCTTCCCATGATGCAGCTCAGAATATCAATAAGATGTTATTTTTGAAACATCTATAGGTGTCTGATGATATTATTGACATGTTGAGCCGTGTGAGGAAAAACGTCTTCCGGATTTCCAATCAGACAAGACACAAATCAGGCTGTACAGCTGCAGCAGCTGAATAAGTTGACATGACTAGAGGCTTGAAATTTTGTTTAAAATGGAAAGTGTGTGGAACATGCTTTGATGTAAAAATGTAAAGGAAAAAATCTGCGTGACACTGCTCTTGGGTTTCATGTTCACATACGCATATGCATAGCACAGATTGTTTCGTTAAATTGCTCGCTTTAATTGTCAATAAATGATGTCACCACAGAAAATCATGACGGAATAGTAAACAAAAATAGTATTTCTAAACTTTAATTGTCATGCTCAGACTAAAATATACACAAACATGTATACATAAACATGTATATTGATTAATCATAAAATTGAGCCGCTGCATGGGAAAACCAACAATCTGCATAGGCGAAAACAAAGGCGCAGATGAGCTTCGCAGTAACTGCGAAGCTGATCAGCGCCTTTGTTTTCGCTACACGGATAGTACAATTCCTCTACTTTCTAAACTCAAAATTTCCAGCCTCTAACCATTTTCTGTGACTGTACAGCCCAGTTTGTATCAGACCTGTTCAAAAACCACATTGTTGGTTTTTCTACGAGGCGGCTCAATTGTTATGGTCATTAATCTAAGAGTCGAACACCTACATTTTCTGACCTAGTATATTAGCATAGTAATTTTAACATTTTGTTATAGATCATGCGCGCTAGCCACATGCCCATTGCTGAGATAGTATGTTTGTTTCTTATGTCCTGTTAAGCTTAGTCCCAATAGAAACCCAACTGGTTTCATTGCTCTTAATCACATAATCATCTCATCCCTGTGGATGCGAGCCCTGTATGATTTACAACCTGTGGGTGCATCTGTTTTTTATTTCTCAGGGCATATTCCCCAACTCATTCAAGCCTAGCGTCTTATTTGCCCATAAGTCCTATTATGCCCGTAAAAGTCAGAGTGGACTCTCACAAATGAGCCGCATCGTGAGAAAACGGGATTTTTGCCTAGGCGAAAACAAAGGCGCAGATCAGCGCCTTTGTTTTCGCTACACGGATAGTACAATTTCTCTTCTTCTTAAATCCGAAATTTCAAGCTTCTAGCCTGCTTCTGGAAGTGTACAGGCCGATTTATGTCAGACCTGGTCGGAAACCCCGAAGACCGGTTTTCTCGCGTCGCGGCTCAAATGATAATGATTGGCAAAGTCCATTTGTCAAAAGTTAATTTCCATATTTTTTTTTTCTTTTTCCAGGCGTCAGGTTACATGGAAGCTGCGGTTCCCTACTCAAGTGTCGAAGATGTACATATAATATCCCGCTGGGACGCCGGGCAGAAATTCTGTATACGCATCACAATACCTGATGGCTCATTGTTACTACAGGTAAGATTATAGATCTTAAACTTTTTGCAGACCATGGTATCTACTGATTAACTATAAGGCACCAGTCATTTGTAATCACTGCCCTCATCCTATGGGGAAGGGTGGGTGATAGCCGGGCTAAAGTGTGGGGTAATTTTAGTAAAAGTACTTTTTGATTGTCCTCACAGTGCAGGGGAAATGACATGGTTTTAGCATCGGGATCCTTACCCAAGGAAGATTTTCTATTGCCAAGGGCAGGGCAAAGAGTAAAGTTTTGATCTTCAGTTTGTGCCCTGGGAGTGGGGCTTATAGCAGGGCTCTGAAAGCTGGAAAGTCACCCTTCCCCGTAGGTGGAGGTGCAGTTGTTACAAATGACTGGTGCATAAAATAATAAGACCTAAATCAGACCTAACTTCCAGCCCAGGTCCCATCTCCTTATGACCATAGCTGTTGAGTGGGTCTGTGAACAGAAAATCAACCAAGACCGAAGGGTTTGTCTTGTCTGTGTGCAAATGCTTTGGAAGTACATGTATGATGTTGGTCTTAAAAGTTTGACCCATTTCAGTTGCATCTTAAAACAGAAAAAAAGAAATCACAGATTGTCCTTGACTCCATCTTGTATTGAGTATGGTCAAAAATAGGTGCTGGTGCTTCATTATTTTTAAATTCATGAAGCCACAAAATATCGTTTTCCATCTTAGAACTCTTTCATAAGAGTACAAATAAAATCAAATTTCAAGAGCTGTAGAAATTAGCAAGTCTCCAATCCTAGCAGATTTTCAAGCAAATCAAATTTTGTTGTAGACATGAACCTAGTTTTTAACATTACCATAGTGTCTGAAGTTTTCAAGTAGTCAGTCAGGTATGTTCTCAAAACTAGATTGAGGATCAATATTAATTATCAGACTCGAGAATCGAGAGGACCTGGGTTCGATCCCCACACGGGACATCGTGTCCTTGAGTAAGCACATTAACTCAATATGGTACTAGTTAATATCCTTGAAGCAGTGGCCCCGTCCCAACATGACTAAAAATTGTGGACTGGGATGTTAAACCTCAATACAAAATCAATACCGGGTAATTGAGTCTCAGTTAAGCTGTAACCTTGGAAATCAAAGTTTTGATATTTCTCAATATTTTAATTTTCATTTTTTGTTGGTACTTAAAAGGCTCAATCTTCTATTTTTTTTTTCAGGCAAATAATTCACATCTACGAGACCAGTGGCTCTATTCTGTACAGTGGAAGGTAAGATCCAGACTCAATACAGGGACCAAACATGGTTTTCCATTCATTTACATTAGCTAGGTCCTGAGGGGAGTGCTGAAAACCGAGGGTGCAGCCTGAGGTGTTCAATTCTAACCGAGGGACCTAGAGACTGTTAATGGCCAAATAAAGTAATCTTTGATTGCTATTATTGCCTATATTTTATAGCCTCATCATATTTTCGTATGCATAAAAAATTTCATTAAGAGCTTACCTCAGTTTTCATTATTTCTCAGTGCTTTGCGTGGCACCCAGTACTGAGCATAAATAAAAGCTGTGTATTAGCGAAGCACCTGATTAATATATGGTTGTTGTTGTCATTAATACACGCCTGTTAATATTGTGTGACATCGAAATTTATGCAATACAGGTCAACCTAGTTATAACGCTATCTATGGGATCCATGGAAACATATCATGTTATAAGTGAACCGTGATGTTATTTACAATAGACATATAGCTAAATGATTAATTTGGGATCCATGGCATGGCTGCGTTATATTAAAATCTGCACTATAGTGAGTCGCATTATATTATGAGGTCGAACTGTATTAAAAGGGTCAAACATACCTTTCTTTGCATTAACAATTATATGAGCCGCCTCATGGGAAAACCAACAATCTGCATAGGCGAAAACAAAGGCGCAGATCAGCTTCGCGGTAACCCCGAAGCTGATCAGCGCCTTTGTTTTCGCTACTCAGATAGTACAATTCCTCTACTTTCTAAATCCAAAATTTCCAGTCTCTAGCCGTCTTCTGTGCTTGTACAGCTCGGTTTGTGTCGGACCTGTTCGGAAACCACGTTGGTTTTCCCACGAGGCAGCTCATTTACTATAAAATCCCAACACAGAATACCAGGCTGGAGTGGCAAGGATTTTAACCCTGCTGAAGGAGTCCAGTAGACATTTATTTATCAGAAAAACATACTGTAGATCCGGAAATATTCGCGAGAACTTAATTTTCGCTAATATTCATGAATTGGTTGCCTCATGCATTCAAACTTCTGGCTAATAAAGAGACACTATAAAGTTTATAGAATACATGGACTCTCACTGGCGACATGGACTCTCACTCGCGAATTAAAGATTTCGCTAATAATTCAGAAATAGTAAATAAAAGTCACGCAAAATTTCGGAATTTACAGTATATGATTGCAATTATTTAATTTGAAGAGTTAGTAGAAAATGGCATTTAAAGGCCGACTTGGCCAGAAATCTTTTGTTACTCAACAACATTTTGAAACAGCTGCTTTGGGTAAAAAATATATGATGTGACAATAAAAATTAACTCAAACACACAATAATCATAAATGTGACTCCTCAAATTCACCACCATGGCAGTACATTTTGTTGATAAAATTATATTTTTCTTGTCCATTGTTTCATCTACGTAACATAGCATAACAATGGTGGAGAATGACCTCACAAAACATCACTTCAAATGATATCACTATGCGATTCTTTTTTGTTAAACAAACTGCAACAGGGTCTTTATTTAGTCAGTAGATGTGGTCTTTATTTGGTCAGTAGCTCAATAAAGTGATAAATTTATAAAACCCCTATATAATGCCGATATTTAAAGTTGTTGCATTATAAATTTCTGTATCTCATTTCAGAAACACATGTACAAGTATGAGAAACTCTTGAAGAATGCAAGAAGACCAGAAGTTTTGATCAAAGAAATAAAAGTGAGTTGTATTAGAACCGTGTTATGAGGAAACCGGATTTTTGCCTATGCGAAAACACAAGCGCAGATCAGCTTTGCAGTAACTGCGAAGCTGATTAGCGCATTTGTTTTCGCTTCACGGATAGTACAATCTCTCTTCTTCTTAATTCGGAAATTTCAAACTTCTAGCCTTTTCCTGTGACTGTACAGGCCGGTTTGTGTCAGACCTGGTCAGAAACCAAAATTGTTGGTTTTCTCAGGCGAAAGCTCATTATTGATACAGCACACTGGTTATCCAGAGACAACAAACACAAATGAGAACATGTACAACAAATAAGGATGTAATCAGTATAATGCTTTAAGGCCTCGTCACACATAAGCGAACATCACTCGACGCAGACTTGTGTTTATTTGTGAAAAATAGTTTTTGTTGGTTCGATATATTGCTTTAAGTCCCAGTCAAAAGCTATGGTCATGTCGGGACATTAGCTGGTGAATTTTTAGGGACATTGAAAGCAATAAATCAAATGAACAAAAATACTTTTTCGCAATAAAATGCAAGTTTGCGTAAGTCTACGTCGAAGGACTTTCGCAAAGGTGTGACGACCCCTTTAGGTTGCTTTTACCTATCTGGGAACAACTTGCCATGGATCAGTCTAATCCTTTGCCGAGTGGTTAAGAGCGCTGATAGTTCATTACAGCACTTAACCATTCGATCCTCTCTCCGCTGTGTCTGGTGTGGGTTCAAGCCACACACAGGGCACATGTGAGTCAAGCTAAGTTCTGCTAGGATGTGCTAGTTTTTTTTTTCTCGGGGGTTCTCCTGTTTTCACCCCACCTACTGACTGGCTTGTTCATATGAGCTGAAATAATCTTGAAAGGCTCGTTAAACTGAACCAAAAGAAAAAAATATGTGGCAAGTTGTTCCCAAACAGGTATCTTCTCCTTTTTGTTGAGCCTGTGCATGAGAAAACCAACAATTTGGGTTCCAAGCAGGTCTGAAACAAACCGGCCTGTACAGTCACAGAAGCAGTCTAGAAGCTAGAAATTTCAGTTTTAAGACGGATTGTACTATCCGAGCGGCGAAAACAAAGGTGCTGATCAGCTGTGCAGTTACTGCACAGCTGATCTGCGGCTTTGTTTTCGCCTATGCAAATTGTTTGTTTTCCCATGCAGCGGCTCATTTCGTCTGCATTGTTTGTTGTTCCAAGTCAAGTTGGTTGTCATGGGACTGTCCCAACATCACCTTAGCTGTTGACCGTGGACGTAAAGCACCAACTCAAACAAACCAAAAGCTTTCTAGATCCACTTTCAGACATGACCCATTTCCTTGTTGACACTTCACTCTATGGTATTCTATCTAAAAACTTGGCTTCATACAAAGAAAGATTAAATTCTCAAACCTTTTAAAAGGGTCTAGCGATAAAGATTAAGTACTGCCCTTTGCCAACAATTATCCACCTTTGCATTGTACGTAATTTTAACAACGGATTATCTGAATCGATAATTATTGATAATTTCCCATATCAATTGAATCTTTAGAGCATTTTGTATGTAGTGTATTTTCAGGACAAGCGGATATGGATTTTTACATTGATTTTCTGGCACTACTGAAGGCCAATGCCTCTAATGGGCCGAGTATCATATCATATTGCCTGATGATGCCTTTGAAATGTTTAGGAAAACAGACTTTGTAGCTCAGTCTGAAGCGTGACTAATAATATCCCCATCATACTGACACCGGAGCGACCAATCCTAGCCCTACCCCGAAAATCCGAGTGCCAAGCGGGGGAGCAGCTGGTACCATTGTTAACGACTTTGGTATGTCGCGGCCCAGGATCGAACCCGGTACCTCCCGATCTGAGATGGGACACTCTACCTACTGAGCTACCGAGGCCAGTCAGTCTGATTTGTGTCGGTCCTGATCAGAAACCACATTGTTGGTTTTCTCACGAGACGGCTCATATTTTAAACAAACAAACAAACAGATTCCAGCTGCAGAATAAGTGCATAGTAAGATCCGAGTCACAGCATGGGTTTCTGATACAAATGAGCTGCCTCACGGGAAAACCAACAATATGGTTTCCGACCAGGTCGGACACAAACCGGGCTGTACAGTTACAGAAAAGAGCTAGAATCTTGAAATTTTGGATTTAAGTAGAAGAGGAACTGTACTATCCAAGTAGCGAAAACAAAGGCGCTGAGAGGAACTGTAGTATCCAAGTAGTGAAAAAGGCGCTTATCAGCTTCGCAGTTACTGGGAAGCTGATCTGCGCCTTTGTTTATGCTTAGGCAGATTGTTGGTTTTCCCATGTGGTGGCTCAAATTGACATGTACAGTCTATCATAGGAGGCTAGAAGCTTGAAATTTTAGATTTAAGAAGGGATGGTAGTATCTAAGGCCACAAGGGAAAAAATCATCAGGAAAACATTTCAATGGAATAAATACCCCCTTAAACCCCACTTTTATATTGTAAAACTGGGGTTTACAGGGGTATAGCTATTTTTCTTTTTCTTTTTTGCTCCAAAACATAGATTGTGGGTACTCGTTAGAATTGCCTCGTTAGAATTTATCTCTTGAACATGACGATGGATCAAGTTGATACTTTGCATGTTGGTAGGTATTGGTCTGAAGTTTTATGCAGTATCAGCATGATCCACCCCAGGTGACCTTGAGGTCATTGAACTTAGATATCTTGTTATGTTTTTGGTTTAAGTTTCTATAAGTCTGTATCTCTTGATCATGTTGATGGATCAAGTTGATACTTTGCATGTTGGTAGATATTGGTCTGAAGTTTTATGCAGTACCATCATGACCCACCCTGGATGACCTAGAGGTCAAGGTCACATACATGGAAATTTTGTGTTAAGTTTTTGGTAAAAGTTTTTATAAGTCTATATCTCCTAAACGTGTGGATGGATCAAGTTGATACTTTGCATGTTTATAGATATTGGTCTCAAGTTTTAGGCTGTACCATTATGACCCACCTTTATGACCTTGATGTCAAGTTTGTGGACTTTTTTTATGTTAAATTTTATGTTAAAGTTTTGTTTAAACTTTTTATAAGTCTATATGTCTTGATACTTTGCATGTTTGTAGATATTAGTCTGAAGTTTTATGCTGTACCATCATGACCCACCTGAGTGACCTTTAGGTCAAGGTCATGGGTCATAGATTTTCATAGATTTAGTGGCAAAGCACAAGTCAGGTGAGCTACGCTGTCCTGCGGCAGCTCATATTTACAACTAAAAATCTCTATATTGCCTGGGCAAGTTTTCGTAATGTGTGGTCTACTGAAAATTGTTTTTTTTTAGCTCGCCTGTACGAAAGTACAGGAAGAGCTATTGCAGTAACCCAGGCGTCGGCGTTAGCGTCGGCGTTAGTGTCGGCGTCGGCGTTGCTCAAATTGTTAAAGTTTTTGGTTAAAGTTTTTATGAGTCTATATCTCTTGAGGTTGTTGATGGATCAAGTTGATACTTTGCATGTTGGTAGATATTGGTTTGAAGTTTTATGCTGTACCATCATGACCCACCTGGCTGACCTTGAGGTCAAGGTCACAGACTTAGAAATTTTGTGTTAAAGTTTTTGGTTTAAGTTTAAGTTCTATATCTCTTGAACATGTTGATGGACCAAGTTGATACTTTGCATGTTGGTAGATATTGGTCTGAAGTTTTGTGCTGTATCATCACGACCTACCTGGGTGACACTGAGGTCAAGGTCAGGGACTTGGAAATTTTGTGTTAAAATTTTTGGTGGATTTTTTTATATATCTGTATCTTTTGAATATGTAGATGGATCAAGTTGATACTTTGCACATTGGCAGATATTGGTCTGAAGTTTTATGCTGTACCATCATGACCCACCTGAGTGGCACTGAGTTTAAGGTCAAAGACTTTGAAATTTTATGTTAAGGCTTCTGCTTAAAATGTTAGGAACTGTATATTGCTGGAACAGATGTATGGATCAAGTTGATACTTTGCTGTTAGATATTATTCTTAAGTTTTATGCTATACCATCTTGACACACCTGAGGTCAAGGTCACAGACTTAGAAATTTTATGTTATAAGTCTATATTGAATATGTAGATGGACAAGTTGATACTTTGTGTGTTGGTAGATATTAGTCTGAAGTTTTATGCTGTACCATCACGACCCACCTGAGTGATCTTGAGGTCAATGTCATGGGTCATAGATTTTAATAGATTTAGTGGCAAAGCACAAGCCAGGCGATCTACACTGTCCTGTGACAGCTCTTATTAACTCACCTGAGCAGTTAGGCTCACAAGGTGAGCTTATAAGATGGCCATGATCCGGCGTCCGGCGTCCGTCGTCGTCTGTCGTCTGTCGTCGTCCACCATTTTCAAAGATCTTCTCTGAAACCGCTTGGCCAATAGCCAAATTTTATATGAAGCATCTATGGGAAGGGGGAACCAATGTGTTTATAAATAATCCAGGTCACATGACCAAGATGGCCGCCATGCCCATATATGGTAAATACCCTTCAAAAATCTTCTCCTCTGGAACCGGTGGACCGATTTCAACGAAACTTGGCATGAAGCATCGGGGACTAGAGTACTACAATGTGTTTATAAATTATGACCTTTGGATGACCTTGACCTATTTTATGGCAAGGTCAACATAGGTCGCCCATGCATTTGAATGGGGAAAATTGTTAAAATGTCATTTGAAAGGCAAATCTTGCAGGAAATGGGCAAATGGACTGAAGGTAGGTAATTCTGAAAAAAATTTGGACCCCAGGGTTGGTCTGCCCCCACCCTGGGGCAATATACATTTGTATTTAAAAATATTCAAAGATCTTCTTCTCTGAAACCACTTGGCCAATCAAAGCCAAATTTTATATGAAGCATCTATAGGAAGAGGGAATCAATGTGTTTATAAATAATCCAGGTCACATGACCAAGATGGCCGCCATGCCCATATATGGTAAATACCCTTCAAAAATCTTCTTCTCCGGAACCACTAGACCGATTTCAACGAAACTTGGCATGAAGCATCGGGGACTAGAGTACTACAATGTGTTTATAAATTATGACCTTTGGATGACCTTGACCTATTTTACGGCAAGGTCAACATAGGTCGCCCATGCATTTGAATGGGAAAAATTGTTACAATGTCATTTGAAAGGCAAATCTTGCAGGAAATGGGCAAATGGACTGAAGGTAGGTAATTCTGAAAAAAAAATTGGACCCTAGGGGTTGGTCTGCCCCTACCCTGGGGCAATATACATGTATATTACAAAAATATTGAAAGATCTTCTTCTCTGAAACCACTTGGCCAATCAAAGCCAAATTTTATATGAAGCATCTATAGGAAGGGGGAACCAATTTATTTCTTAATAATCCAGGTCACATGACCAAGATGGCCACCATGCCCTTATATGGTAAAAACCCTTCAAAATTCTTCTTCTCCGGAACCACTTGACCGATTTCAACGAAACTTGGCATGAAGCACCGGGGACTAGAGTACTACAATGTGTTTATAAATTATGACCTTTGGATGACCTTGACTTATTTTACGGCAAGGTCAACATAGGTCGCCAATGCATTTGAATGGGGAAAACTTTTAAAATGTCATTTTAAGTGAAAGTCTTGCAGGAAATGGGCAGTAGGACTGAATATTAATGATTCTGAAAAAAATTGGACCCCAGGGACTCATTTGCCCCAGCCCCGGGGAATTATACATGTATATTACCATAATATTCAAACATCCTTTCCTCTGAAACCGCTTGGCCAATCAAAGCCAAATTTCATATGAAGCTTTGCCCCAGCCCCGGGGAATTATACATGTATATTACCATAATATTCAAACATCCTTTCCTCTGAAACCGCTTGGCCAATCAAAGCCAAATTTCATATGAAGCTTCATAGAATGGTGGAATCATTGTGTATATAAATAATCCAGGTCACATGACCAAGATGGCCGCTATACCCATATATGGTATAAACCCTTCAAAAATCTTCTTCTCCGGAACCGGTGGACGGATTTCGAAGAAACTTGGCATGAAGCATCGATGACTCAAGTACTACAATGTGTGTATAAATCATGACCCTGTGATGACCTTGACCTATTTTAAGGCAAGGTCAACATGGGTTGCCTATGTATTTGAATGGGTAAACTGTTAAAATGTCATTTGAAGGGAAAAACTTGTATGGACAGTATATTGATTATTCTGAAAAAAAAAATGGCCCAAGGGCTTCATCTGCCCCTATACTGGGACTATTTTCTATATCATTCGTATATACAGCAGATCTCAGGTGAGCGTTTACAGGACCATTGGTCCTCTTGTTTTGTGTGTGCGGTCGCGTAAGGCTCTAATTAGGAATATAGAAATCAACATATGACAAGGTGCGCTCATATGCAGTGCTCTGTGGTCATTATTCTTACCGAGGTAGAGACATGCAAAACTTTTCCATTATAAGACTAATAGGTTAAATTATGACGAAAACACTGGCATTAATTGAGCTGCATCATGAGAAAACGGGATTTTTGCCTGTGCGAAAACAAAGATGCAGATCAGCTCTGTAATTAAGTTGTTACTGCACATGTTGGTTTGTGTTTGACCTGGTCCTAAAACCCTGCCAGTTATTGGCATTATAAGGTGACTGCTTCGAGAAAGCCTGTTGGGATGTGATTAGGTTAGGCCGACCATAAAAAATTGTTGGTTTGCTGTGCTCCTACCTACCCACCAAAATTGGCCCTACCCAAAAAATTTTATGGCCATTGTGAGGATTTTTTTTTTTTTTTCAAAAATCTAAAAACAAGGATTCATTTTCACAAAATTATTCTTTCCAAAACCTTTTTTTATGTTCTGACAATGATTTATTATACTGTTTTAACTTCAATATATCCTATTTTGAACCATATACATCTACTAATATAGCAAATTATAAAGATATTTTTCTGGTTCCAAAAAAAAAAAAATGACCTACCTACCTACCCACACTAAAATTGATAGGTAGGAGCACAGCAAACAAAGAATCATTTAAGGATGGCCTTAGGTTTTAGAGAACTTAAAGATTCAGTATGTGCAGTCATTAGGTGGATAATTTATTTGAAACCATCTACATAGAAAAATAAAACTGTTGAAATCGCTTCAAAGTTTAATATCCTCATATAGAGAAATAAAACTGTTGAGTTGGCATCACAGTTATGCACATTTAGACATCAGGGCCCAGTTGTTCAAAATTAACGACGTTGTTAGTTAACGTTTCGTGAAAATTTCAAACATTAATATTACAAATACACTGTTATTTTTTGTTGAAAAAAATGTGAGAATCCTTTACTGCAAAGGATTCTCACAAAAAATAATAGTGTATTTGTTACTTAAGCTGATATTTGCTTTACAAATTTATGTCTTAACGATGTCGTTAAGCCAACGATGCTTTGAACAACTGGCTCCAGGAAAACATGTCCGTTAAATGTATACCCCCTTAAAACCCCACTTTTACGTAGAAAAACTGGGGTTTGCAGGGGTATACCTTATTTTCTTAATTTTGATCCAAAGCCATACATGTGATGAGTTGAAAAGGAGCTTCAGGGAGATTTTTCTTTCATTTCAGGGAGGTTTTTGAAAAATGTATAGAATATATAGGAAACTTCCAGATCCATTTCAGGGAGATTTTGAATTTTGATTGAAAAATAGGTATATTTTAGAAGAATTTCGATCAATTTTATAGCTCATTTCCTGGAGTCTCCCTGATGATGAGGGAGGTATCACATGTATGTCCAAAGCATACATTATGGGTACTCGTTAGAACTGCCTTGCCGAGGCGGTTCTAACGTGTACCCACAATGTATGTTTTGAGCAAAAATTTAGAAAAAATCAAACTTTTTCCAATGAAATTTCAGTTTTTGCTTATGAAAAACAGCTACCGTAAAAATTCTATTTAACGCCCAGGCGTTTATTATAGACAATGCATTTTCTGTAGAAGGGGATGGGCATTTATTGGAGGCTACACTGTTTGGCAACGTTCAAGCAGTCATATGTAGGATTTGAAATTATTGATGGTCCTCGATCTACCCCAGACAGGGGTTTAATAGAATATTTACGGTATGTATATTGCATGGGCAAGTTTTCGTAATGGTTTTTAGAATCAATATCATGTATAAACATGTACATTAAAGGAAAAATACATCACAGTTTGAAACCTGGTCAGCGACTAATTTGTCTTTTACTGACGTCAAAGCATGCCACATGTCAATAACTGGCCATATTAGATTAGTATATGAGCTGCCACATGGGAAAACCCAACAATGCATACCGGTAGGCGAAAACAAAGGCGCAGATCAGCTTCGCAGTAACTGTGAAGCTCATCAGTGCCTTTGTTCTTGTTACACAGAGAATAAGATTTGTCTTCTTTCTTAAACCAAAATTTCCAGCCTCTAGCCATTTTCTGTGACTGTACAGCCTGGTTTGTGTAGAACCTGGTCGGAAACCCTGATTGTTGGTTTTCTCACGCAAAGTCTCATAATTATAATTAACATGTACACCACAGTTTCAGATGACAATTAAATGAGGAAAAAAAAAGCAGCATTAGAAAGACATCTGAAGAAAGAGTCAGATCACTCGCTGACCTCCAGATAACATGGGCTGACAGCTTGAGCCACTTCATGCCCAGCTTGTATGTTCACTCCTTGTGCGTGGCACATCATTTGAGCCACCGCATGGAAAAACCAACAATCTGCATTGGCGAAAAGAAAGGCGCAGACCAGCTTCAAACCGCGAAGCTGATCAGCACCTTTGTTTTCGCTACACGGATAGTTGAATCCCTTTTTAGCTCACCTGAGCCGAAGGCTCACAGGTGAGCTTATAGTATACCCATGCTCCGCCGTCCGCCGTCGTCGTCGTCGTCGTCGTCGTCGTCGTCGTCGTCCACACTTTTCAAACAACTTCTTCTCTAAAACCGATGGGCCAATCAAAGTCAAACTTCATGTGGAGCATCCTTAGGAAGGGGGAAGAAAAAGTTATATAAATGATACAGGTCACATGACCAAGATGACTGCCATGGCTATAAATAGCAAAAACCTTTAAAAATCTTCTTCTCCAGAACCGGAAGGCCTATGATCTTGAAACTTGGCATGAAGCACCAGGCAATGGAGCTCTACAAAAGTTATAAAAATCATGATCCTGCGATGACCTTGACCTATTTTATGGAAAGGTCAACATAGGTCGCCATTGCATTTGAATGGGGAAAAATGGTAAAATGCTATTAAATGGGTAAAACATACTGGGAATAAGCAAATAGACAGAAAATTAATGTTTATGGAAAAATTTTGTCTGCCCCTGCCCCGGGGCTATATACATGTATATTTCCATAATATTGAAACATCTTCTCCTCTGAAACCGCTTGGCCAATCGAAGCCAAACTTCATGTGGAGCATGCTTAGGAAGAGGGAAAAATAGTTTATATACATGGTCTAGGTCACATGACCAAGATGGCCGCCATGGCTATAAATAGCAAAAACCTTTAAAAATCTTCTTCTCCAGAACCAGAAGGCCTATGATTTTGAAACTTGACATGAAGCATCAGGCAATGGAGCTCTACAAAGTTTATATAAATCATGACCCTGGGATGACCTTGACCTTTTTTACAGCAAGGTCAACTTAGGCCGCCCATGCATTTGAATGGGAAAAGATAGGAAAATGTCATTTAATGGCAAAGAACTTGCTAGGAATGAGCAAATGGACAGAAGATTTATGTTTATGAAAATATTTTCGGCCCAGAGGGTTGTCTGGCCCTGCCTCGGGGCTATATACATGTGTATGACCATAATATTCAAACATCTTCTTCTCTGAAACCGCTTGGCCAATCAAAGCCAAACTTTATATGGAGCATTCTTAGGAAGAGTGAATGAAAGTTTGTATAATTGGTCAAGGTCACATGACCAAGATGGCCACCATGGCTATACGTGGGTGATCCAAGAAGTAATGCGAACACAACTGTATGTTAGTAACCAACGCAGATACAATTGAATAATTTGGCATGTGTACACGTGTATATATGTGCAGTTATTAGGTGTGATATCATGAAGTTCGGATAACGAATTGAGATTTAAGGAATATTTGATTCGTCGACCCGAAGTCGACATGGACGCGAAATTGTCTGTAAACGTCAATTATGTTAGGGGTACAGGGAAAGTGTTTGTGCTCTAATTTATTAAATTTACATTTATATGCATACAAATCATATAAGTTGTGTTATATATGCATTATGTTTGGAAATAATAGAAAAAGCGAAATGCAAAGATCAGCAAGGACTATTCTATGTTGCCTAGCAACGGCATCTGACAAAACTTCCACAATTTCGACAAAGTACGACAAATACCTATAATTCGTACGTATATTTGACTCCGATAAGATTGTAAATATCGATATTTATGCCCACAGCTTATCAAAACGAAGACTCTCTTTTCAAAAAATGAATGTTATATGGAATTTAAACTTTTTGGTTAAGAAGAATGGGCTTTGATGAAAATGATGAGATTTGGAGAGATCAAAATTGACTCAAATTCTAGGGGGTACAGATAGCCAAACCTCAATAATTTGCGCTGTGTTAAACTCATAAAGGTATGTATTTTAAATCTATTCAAGGGATTATTGTACTTTGGAATAAAACGATTATTGACGTAATTGTACATTGCACATGACACTGCAGTACATAAATAAAATCCATTTTAACCGTGGCCAAGGTCGTTTACCTTGCATTCTCTTGTTGCTAGGCAACAAGGGTTGCTATGTGATTCAGTCAAAATATCAATCGGATCTGGAAAAGTCGATAATGCATTATAATTCTGATGTAAACTATCTTGAAAAATGGCAATGGTGAAAGAAATTACACATGAGTTCACATTACTTCTTGGATCACCCTCGTAAATAGCAAAAACCTTTAAAAAATCTTCTTCTCCAGAACCAGAAGGCCTATGGGTTTGAATCTTGGCATGAAGCATCAGACAATGGAGCTCTACAAAGTTTATATAAATTATGATCCTGGGATGACCTTGACCTTTTTTACGGCAAGGTCACCTTAGGTTGCCCATGTATTTGAATGGGGAAATTGTTACAATGTCATTTGAAGGGCAAAACTTGCAGTAAATTGCTAATGGACTGAATCTTTATGATTTAAAAAAGAAATTGACTCCAGAGGTTGCTCTGACCCTGCCCTGGGGTTATATACATGTATATTACCATTCTAGTCAAACAAGTTTATTGGTATATATCTCAGGTCTCAGGTGAGCGTTTACAGGACCATTGGTCCTCTTGTTTACTTAAATCCAAAATTTCAAGCCTCTAGCCATCTTCTGTGCTTGTACAGCCCGGTTTGTGTCGGACCTGTTCGGAAACCACATTGTTGGTTTTCTCATGAGACAGCTCATTTCATAAAGATGGCCATGAAATTTATTTGCAGGGGCAGATGCAGGCTTTCTGGAAGGGGGGAAGGGGAAGTTACCAAAGGGGGTTCGTTTTTTCCATCCTGATTGATTTTTCCTAAATTTACCCATGAAAATTAAATCATCTGGTCCTATACAGGGTTTTGCTCGAGATCCCCAAACCCTCTCTAAATCAGTTACTGATTTGTGCAAGTTTTCTGTCCCCTCCACTGATATGAGTAGGGCACTGCAGTAACTGATGTTGGTGACTGTTGCTGGTGTTTTTGATGTACACCAAGTACTGACAACCTGCTCATGAAAATAAATTACAGGAGCAGCATGTCAGAAAGTCAAGTGACATTAGCCCTTATGTTCCTCAGGCAGCTGTTGTCTACCTTGAACATCATTATATGAGCCGCGACGTGAGAAAACCGGTCTTCGGGGTTTACGACCAGGTCCGACACAAACCGGCCTGTACAGTCTCAGAAGCAGGCTAGAACACTGAAATTTCGGATTTAAGAAGAAGAGAAATTGTACTATCCATGTAGCGAAAACAAAGGCGCTGATCAGCTTCGCAGTTACTGCGAAGCTGATCTGCGCCTTTGTTTTCGCATAGGCATAAATCCGGTTTTCTCGCGATGCGGCTCATATCATCATCGTAAAAGTGTTCAGTTCTGTCAGTTCTCCATAAAAATCTGTGGTGCCAGAAGACTGCTGAGACTAAAATTTATCCTGCTCATAAATGTTAATATATTTTATATGCCAACAATTGTTGGCATTTTAACATTTATCAGCAGGATAAATCACAGGCTTTGGAGTTTTAAACCTTCAATTTCAATATATTTAGGCTATTTTGGTATTTATGAGCACTTTAAATTTCATGCTAGAGGCCCCTGTGGCCGAGCGGTTAAGAGGGCTGTTTCTTAATCACTCGATCATCTCACCGCTGTGTCTGGAGTGGGTTCGAGCCCTGCACTGGCCACATGTGAGACGAGCCAAGTTCTGCTTGCGGGTGTTTCAGGTGGTTTTTCTTGGGGTTCTCCCATTTTCGCTCACCTACTGATTGGCCTGTCTCATATGAGCTGAAATAATCTTGAAAGGGACGTAAAACTGAATAAAAAAGGAATTAAAAATTCATGCTCAGCTAGTTGAGCATGAAAAAAGTTTTATAACCTCGGGACCAGATTAAAGGAGTGTTTGATGATTCTTGATGATTATTGAAAGATTAATTATGCCCCCAACTTTGAAAAAGTTGGAAGGGCATATTGCTTTCGGCTTGTCTGTGTGTGTGTGTGTGGGTGGGTGGATGGGTGCGTCTGTTAACTTTTGAACGGTGAATGCAAGGGTTTTGAAATTTCATATGCACATTCCTCATGAAAAAATAGTTGACCCGTATTTTTTTTCATGTCCGAGTTATGCCCCTTTTCTGAGTTATGTCCCTTTGAAAACAAAATTTGAAAATCTTGTGTGCAAGATATCTCAACAAGTATTTAAGCTAGAGCCTTCATATTTGGTATATTGCTTGGGTCTGAGGAGTAGATCACCTGATTAACTTTTGAGAACTTAACTGCAAATTTTGACAAAATTACGAAATTTTGAAATTTTAATTATTTTTTCAGTTTTTTTGTGAAATTTGAAACTTTTAAACGGTGAATGCTAGGGTTTCGAAATTTCATATGCACATTCCTCATGAAAAAATAGTTGACCCGTATTTTTTTTCATGTCCGAGTTATGCCCCTTTTCTGAGTTATATCCCTTTGAAAAGAAAATTTTAAAATCTTGTGTGCAAGATATCTCAAAAAGTATTTAAGCTAGAGCATTCATATTTAGTATACTGGTCGGGGCTGAGAAGTAGATGACCTGATTAACTTTTGAGAACTTTCTGTCAAATTTTGACAAAAATACGGAATTTTGAAATTTTGATTGAATTTTCGACTTTTCGGCGAAAATTGAAACTTTTGAACGCTGCATGCTAGGGTTTTGAATTTTAGTATACAGATTCCTTATGAAAAAATAGTTGACCCATATTTTTTTTCATGTCTGAGTTATGCCCCTTTTCTGAGTTATGTCCCTTTGAAAATGAAATTTGAAAATCTTGTGTGCACGATGTCTCAAAAAGTATTTGAGCTAGAGCCTTTATATTTGGTATACTGGTTGGGGCTGAGAAGAAAATTACCTGTTTAACTTTTGAGGACTTTCTGTCAAATTTTGACAAAATAACTCAGTTTTGAAATTTTTACTCCATTTTAACTTGTCGGCATTAAGCTTACATTCTCTGTTTCTGGATCGAGGTCAAAACAGAAGCAACCGAACAATTTCTACAGGAAATTAAATTTCACTTCATTCAAATGAAATAAACAAACCCTACAATTTGCCAGTTTAAGGACAAACATACAGCTGGGGGCATAGTGTTTTACAAACACCCATTTCTAGTTTTGTAGTTCCTTCATACTTGCGACACAGAAACTTATGTTATGGATGCTCGTTATGATCACATTGTCAAGGGGATTCTTATGTAGGTTTCTATGAGGAAATGAGCAAAACTATCCCCTCATTTTCAACAATTATTTTGAAATACTCTCTATATCTGGTTGTCTGGCATGTGCGTGCGTAACAGCCAACCACATACGTTGGTAGCCACCAGGCGTTTCTAATTAAGCTTTCACACCATGGGTGTACATTGTCATAAACTTATTGACACACCTTAATTAGTCACCTTAGGTGTTATAAAGCTAATTAATTTATCAAAGCGAGTGGAGTACAACCTACATTGCACTTATTTTATTATAATCGTGACATATGAAAACAAGGAGCACAAACAGGGCCACAAGGGATGTGAAATAGCAACAATTCATCAGGATAACATGTCCGTAAAAATGTATACCACCACATATATACCCCACTTTTATATAGTAAAACTGGGGTTTGCAGGGGTATGCCTAATCTTCTTATTTTTGATCTAAAACATAGATTGTGGGTATGCGGCAGTTCTAACGTGTAAATGTTTAGAGCAAAAATAAGAAAAATATCATTTTTTTTTTACTGAAAATTTTCACTTTTTACAACTAGGAAAAATCTATATATTGCATGGGTGTTTCCGTAGTATACTGTATGTTCGGCAATGTTTGTGAGAACCTAATTTGTGCGAATATTCGAGAATTCGATTTTGCGAATTCAAGTTTTTTCGCTAATAAATAATCCCTATCAGCCATGAAGACTATACGAACACTCGTTCATGAATTCAAAACCTTGCGAAAATTAAAGTAGTTGATAGAATCTTTGTGACGTAAAAGTCATGCAAAAATTTCCAAATTTACAGTATACTTAACTGATCTCCTTTCTATGAGGTTTTCAAAAAATCAAAACAAAAAAAAAAAAAATGAAATATAGGGAGTTACTATGAGGTACATGTATAATATGAGCCGCCTCATGGGAAAACCAACAATCTCAATAGGCGAAAACAAAGGCGCAGATCAGCTTCGCGGTAACCGCGAAGCTGATCAGTGCCTTTGTTTTCGCTACTCGGATAGTACAATTCCTCCTCTACTTAACTCCAAAATTTCAAGCTTCTAGCCTGCTTCTAAAGCTGTACAGCCCGTTTTGTGTGGGACCTGTTCGGAAACCACATTGTTGGTTTTCCCACAAGGCGGCTCATATGTTATTGGTTATTGCAGCTTCTTTTTGCGCAAATGCCTTGTTAGTGCATAGCGGGGAAAATGTCCATCTATCAAAAAATTATGAAAAATGTCACTTGCGCAAGAACACAATGTCTGTAAAACTTGACAACTTAACATGAGCCGCATCATGAGAAAACAGGATTATTGCCTATACATAAACAAAGGCACAGATCAGGTGTGCAGTAACTGCACAGCTGATCAGCGCCTTTGTTTTCATTACACAGATAATATACAGTCCCTCTTCTTCTTAATTACGAAATTTCAAGCTTTCTAGCCGTCTTCTGTGGCTCCGCATGCCGATTTGCGCCATACCTGGTTGGAAATCTTGAAGACTGGTTTTCTCGCGTCGCGGCTGACATGATGGCTAACTTCAATTCTGTAGAAGACACTTTGGCTGTTTTTCTGTGACAGTTGATTGCACTTTGAGTCAAACCATAGAAAAACGCTAATTTTCTCATATTCGAAACAGAAGACGTAGATCAGCCACACAAACTTTCAAGCTGTGCAGCACATTTTTTTTCCCTTCATGGTTCTACTACTTCAACCGCCCAAAATTTCAAGCATCTTTAATAGGCATACTCTGTAACCGTACGGCCCTGCCTGTTTTGAACCTGGACTGAAACCCCATAATCCTGGTTTTGCGACAATGCAGCACAGTTTGTGAAGGAATTAGACAGAACCTGGAATTCTGATATTGATTTTCTGCAGTTCAACAGGCTTTTTAACTCATTTAAGCGTGGCGTCCCTTTTGTGGGACTTTGGCAAACAGCATAGCCCCAGATGTGACGCCCCAGAACGCGGCGTCCCATCTGGGGCTATTCTGTTTGCATAGAGAAATATCGTCAAAAATTTGAATAAAATTTTAAAATCACACCTGAAGCCCCTAAAATGAAAATGGACTCACCCAAATGATAACAATGGGTGAATCCATTCGTCAAATATAGGTTAAAGTAAACAGTGATCTAGCATCAGTTTTAGGTGGATAAGGTCAAGTAAATTTCCACAAGATTGGGAATATACGGGAAACGGGGGTTCCCCATGAAAACAAAAACATTAAAAAAAAAATAAATAAATTCTTAATTGATGCAGATATACCAGAGTTGATAAGTGATATGTTATTTTCGTGAATGGTTTTTATTTTAACAAAGATAATTCACTTACCGATCTTATTATAGTAGACACATGCAAAATAACAATACAATATTACACTTTTATATGGACAACAATTTTCTCATATAAACAGCAATAGATATAAACATGTGTCAATGCAGTTTAACTAACTCATCACCAGCCACCACATCATCATGCCAAACAAAACCAAGACCAAACAAATACTTGAGCCTGTGCATGAGAAAAACAACAATTTGCATAGGCGAAAACAAAGCCGCAGATCAGCTTCGCGGTAACGGCGAAGCTGATCAGCGCCTTTGTTTTCGCTACATGGATAGTACAATCCCTCTTCTACTTAAATACAAAATTTCCAGCCTCTAGCCATCTTCTGTGCTTGTACAGCCCGGTTTGTGTCAGACCTGGTCGGAAACCCAAATTGTTGGTTTTGTCATGCACAGGCTCACTTTATGTTATGTACAGTGTACACGTGGCAAAATTTTTGCACCTCCTGTAATTTAAAATACATATACATTGAGTCAATGTTTGCCTTGTATGGGAGAAATATTTTCTGAGCATTCTAATGCTAAACTGTATTTATCTTTATTTTCAGAATATGATAGATGTATCCCTGTGTACGCCAATACAAGACCCCAGTGTATATCAGTTTCCACTCGATCTGGTGTCAGAGTTATTGCAAAGGGTAGGTAACTTGTGTATTCATGTGAATTTTGTCCAGTATCATGTGCCTATACAAGACCCGAGTGTAATTCAGTTTCCACTTGATCTGGTGTCAGAGTTATTGCAAAGGGTAGGTAACTTGTGTATTCATGTGAATTTTGTCCAGTATCATGTGCCTATACAAGACCCGAGTGTAATTCAGTTTCCACTCGATCTGGTGTCAGAGTAATTGCAAAGGGTAAGTAACTTGTGTATTCATGTTCAACAATACATCAACCAGACTTGAACCGCATCATGAGAAAACCAGATTTTTGCCTATGTGAAAACAAAGGCGCAGATCTGTGCCTTTATTTTGGCTACATGGATAGTACAATTATTCCCCTTCTTTCTAAATGTGAAATTTCAAGCTTCTAGCCATCTTCTGTGACTGCACAGACTGGTTTATGTCGGACCTGGTCGGAAACTTCAAAGACCGTTTTTCTCACGTCACAGCTGAGTTATTGCAAAGGGTAAGTAACTTGTGTATCTTTGTTAACTTAGGTTAACCTTTGTTAACCCAGGTTCAGAACTGAGGTCCAGTAAGTATTATGTGCCTCTACGAGAATCGAGCGCTAGTCAGTTTCCTCTCGAATTAGTGTCAGTTATTGCAAAGGGAAAGTAGCTTGGGTATTCATGTTCAACAATACATAACCATAATTGTGTGAATATTATATAGCGTCTTACACGGGAAAAAAAGCATGAAAAAAGTCATGACTTTGTAACAAATTCCTATGGAATTAGATGCTGTCCACAGGCATCAAAGATTCCTTGAGCAAGACAGATCTACTCCCCATAGTATTGTTTGATATCAAACCAAGGAATTGGTGGCTTTATCCCAACTTGTCCGAAAAATGAAGACTGACACATTAAATCACTAACAGACAAACAGAAACTATATACATGTACCGTTGTCATTGGTTTTACATGTAAAAGAGAAGTAACTTTTACAGCCGTATCTTACAATATGAAGCAAGTTTATGGTTTCCTTCATATTAACCTGAAGTCCATGTGTTCAGAGAAAATATCAGTCATTACGAAATTATGCCCATGCATTATACAGAGCTTTTTTTTCAGCTGGTAAAAAAACGAAAATTTCATTGGAAAACAATTCAATAATTTTAATATTTTTGTTCTAAACATACTTTGTTGGTACACATTTAAGAACCGCCTCGCCGAGGTGGTTCTAACGAGTACCTACAATGTATGTTTTGGAACAATAATAAGAATATAAGGTATACCCCTGTAAACCCCAGTTTCGCGATATAAAAGTGGGGTTTAAGGGGGTATACATCTTGGTCATGTTTTCCTGATGTATATTGAAACAGCATTATTATTTAGCAAACAAAACCATGAAAAATATTTGGTGGTTTCATTGTCAGTCAGTGACAATATTGGTCAATGAATAATGGTCAAGTCCCGTGGGATAAGACTTAGTGCTGTTAAAAATTCATGTCTGATATAAAAGCAAATGGTCATGTGGCATTTGAGTGGGGAAAGTAACAAAACAAGTTGGCTTCTTTAAAAAGAAACCAATGAAAAGGTCAGCAGCCGTTTGTTATAAGAGATATTCCCTTTTGCTCTAAATTTCAGTGTTGTTGATTCTCTGGTTCGTCTTTAATTTCGATTCTCATACATTTCAGTTTCGTTTCCTATACATGAATGTCGTTTCTTGTAATGATGCTTGACCAGTGTGTGTATCTGTTGCTCAAGACAATGACAAAATTTTTTGATGTTATGGAATCAAAGCCGATACTAAAGGGAGCACGAGTACAATCAATATGTCGATTTGTAGAAAACCATTTTGCAGTGCAGTCAATTTGTGACAGAGTTCTGAATTTTGTCCTATGCCACACTACCAGAAACAGACCCATAGTGCGATGTGATGGACTAAAAGGCAGCAATATAGAGTTTCTGTAGTTTCTGTACCCCTCGTCAGGGTATATACGATGTAATCCTAGATGCGCTATGATAAGCAGTCACCACCACCGAGATTGCTTGCTAGATATTTACCGCTATTTGACGGGGAGTGTCAACAATTGATAAATTAAATTGATTGTGGTGAACTGTCTAGTCCCTATAGGCGGGTTCACTAGTTTTTAGTAAGCGCTTTATGTGACAAAACGCGTAATTGAGGGAGAGCAGTCGATCATGGGTACAATTTTCTTCATATTCAAAGTAAACACTATGGAAAAGGTCCTGAGGGACCTTTTCCAATGATGTGATGCTCTGTTCTCTTAACATCCTTAAATAAATGTTGTTTTTTTTCTCTTCACAACATCATCAAATTTCATCAATAGCATTTGAGCCTTTGAATGAGAAAACCAACAATCTGGGTACTTGACCAGGTCCGACGCAAACAAGACTGTACAGTCTCAGAAAAAAAAAGCTAGAAACTTCAAATTTCAGATTTAGAAAGAAGAGATATCATGCTGTCTAGGGAGCGAAAACAAAGGCACTGATCAGATGTGCAGTTACTGCACAGCTGATCTGTGCCTTTGTTTTTGCCCATGCATGTTGTTGGCTTTATTATGCGGCAGCTAATTTTATAAAGGCAGATTAATAGGTGCAGTGTCTTCTTCTGTCCCTTTGTGCTCAGCTTCCAAGAAAATAACAAGGCTTCCAAGGTGCGCTGCAGTTCAAAAAAGCTATATGAATGAAGCAAATGAGCTGCTACGCGAGAAAACCGGTCTTCGGGGTTTTCGACCAGGTCGGACACAAACGGGCCTGTACAGCCACAGTAGAACTCTAGAGGCTTGAAATATTGGCTATAAGTAGAAGAGGAATGGTACTGTTTGAGCAGCGAAAACAAAGGCGCTGAGCAGCTGTTACTGCACAGCTGATTTGCACCTTTGCTTTTGCATAGGCAAAAATTTGTTTTTCGGACGCGGCTTAAATGAAACAAAATTTAGCTGTAGAGTAACAGATCAGCACCTTTGTGCATTGCACAACTTGTTTATTTTCAAGCGTCACACCAATCTTCCATGGTTTTGCACTGCCTGATTTCTGATATGTGCTGGACCTGGTCCATAAATCTAGAAGCAGATTTTCTGAAGACAAGCTCAAATGTCATTTACTTGGTCTTTGATGTCATTCAGTGCCGTAGAAGCCAGTGTTGGGAGTGGTAAAAGCAAGGTCACCTGCTCTGGTCACTGGTCCGAGCTTCCCCAGTCTAATCTGAGCCACCACACCAGAAAACCAACAATTTGCATATGTGAAAACAAAGGCGCAGATCAGCTGTGCAGTAACTGCACAGCTGATCATCACCTTTTTTTTCACTACAGAGATAGTACCATTCTTCTGCTACTTATATCCAAAGTTTCAAGCTTCTAGCGTTTTTCTGTGACAGTATAGACCAGTCTGTGTCAGACCTGGTCGGAAACCCAAATTGTTGGTTTTCTCACACAATGGCTCATATAGTTGAGATCTTGTCTCTATATGACCATAGCAGTTATTGGGTAGGATATAAAACACATACACCACCACCATTTGTCACTCAAAAAAATTAGTGCATGCTTTGTAAGGTGTATTATTCAGTCTGTTGTAATAGGAAATAAGTGCACACCCTGGTCGTTTCTGTAAAACATGTGCATAAGCGCACACTGTTCGACTAGCAAATTTTATACCAATTCTACAAATGAATACCGTAGTTACCTATCAAAAGTCATCCTTACATGATCAAATAACTATTTTATGACAATTGGAACACTTTAATGACATCACTATTGATATTTTTGACATATTAATTTCAACAGTTTACATGTTGTTATCATTTATAGTGTGCGCTGATTAGAACAATAATGTGTTATTTTGAAAAGTTAAACGCACTGTGCGCTAATCAGAATGAATACGGTAGGTTTTTTTCTTGATGCAGCTCATCTGTCACATTTCTGATGACTGTGGCTAGCAGTCCCTGCTGGAAGCCGCGTTTATAAAGCTAATTAGATGGGATATACAGCCATATCGTGTTTCTCTACTTTGTGAGGCTTTAATCTCAATATTGGAATTATTAATGATAAAAACCTAGTCACGATCTTTCCCCTTTCATTTCCATTTTTTATTTTATATATCCATTGGCATTAGCTTGGACATGACAATATGTTTTCTGGGCCAATAGATCTAGCCAAATGATGCAAAAAGCTGCCTTTTGCATATGCAACAAAAAGCTGTGCATAAACATGTAATATATATCTCAAAATCTGAAGAGTCAGGCCTCTAGTGGCATGCTCTTCACTTGGTATAGCTTTCTTTGTGTGAAGCAAAACATTGTATCTGATATGGACAAGAATTATCATTTTCATTTTAGCAGACTCAATTTATCATCTCCCCATAAGAGCGCTGAGTGGCGGTTCCATTCTGACATGACTGAAAATTTGTTGATTGTGATATTAAAGTACAAAATTAATTGAAATGGTTTTAACGTGTATTGGGGAATACATTCCTGCCATACCTATGTTATTTCTTGCGACAGAGAAACGCTACTTTGATCTGTTGATTGCCGGAGGATAATAATGTGACAATTTTACTTGTGTAATCCATTTTACAAGGTTTGACTGGAACTGATCAACCAGAGCTGGTCTAGAAATGTCAGAATTTCAAACATGCCCATGCAATATATAGAGATTTATTTTTTCAGATGTAAAAATTAAAAATTTCATTGGACAAACCTTGCCGAAGCGGTTCTAACGAGTACCCACAATCTATGTTTTGGAGCAAAAATGACAAAAAAAGGTATATCTCTGCATACCCCAGTTTTCACACTGGTAAATGTAAACGTACTGGCTAAGGCACGAACGTATTGGCTAAGGCAATTTCAACGCTCGATGGTCCGATGTCGCCAGCTGCAGCCAGTAAAAGTGTAACCTCGACAAAATGAAGACAGTGAACCACGAAATCTCATGATTTTTCATAAAATACTGTTTTTTCTATGATATCGTACACTGTCTTGTAGTTTATACATATGCAAATGATAAATCGGACACCTTTGAGCACGGTTCATGAAAAAAAATGAAATAGAAGGGCCCCCAGCGTGTGACAATACTTGAAGTTTTATTACAACGCCATTGGCTAAGGAACTGGAAACAAGGTAGTGGCTAAGACGCTAGAGTTTCTTTTGGGTTAAAAAGTTATGATATGGTCGTAAGACCGGTAAGTGTCTTTCTCAAAGTAGGTCTTGAGGTCTAAATTATTCTTCAAAGATGGTTAAAAGCTTTGTTAGTGAAATAAAAAAACAAATATATCGTATTTATGCACCTATCAATGTTGTTCTTCGGGGGTGCTTACAGGGGGATATAGACAACTTTATACCAATCCCTGGCAATTAGACAGAGTACCATGACGGGATGGGATGGTAAATTAGATGCTTTACTAGGAATTGTACATGAAAATATACAGAGAAATTAATGACCCACCAGGGGATTTAGGATATCACAACGCGGGTCACATAAAAATTTGATATGCTTTGGGTGTTTGATGTCGAAAAAGGACTATTCGTAATGCGTTTCAGCAATTTTTTATATTTTTAGAGGGTTACTTCAAAATTGCCAATATTTGTTTTGGGTGGTCCATCAGACCAAATATTTTTGGGGTACAGACTACATACTGGTGGCCGAGCCTATGTATAGGCAAAATCTCAGAGTACCCAACTCCCTGTGGTTAAGATTAAGCTAGCTGTGGGGAACGAAGATCTAAACCATCTTTGAACAATAATGTAGACCCCAAAACCTACTTTGAGAAAGACACTTACGAATCATATGACCGTATTTAACACCCCCAGCCCCCCCGAGAAACTCTGGGGTCTTAGCCACTTCATTGTTTCCAGTCCCTTAGCCAATAGCGTTGTAATGAAACTTCAAGTATTGTCACATGCTGGGGGCCCTTCAATTTCATTTTTTTCATGAATCGTGCTCAAAGGCGTCCGATGTATCATTTGCATTTGTATAAACTACAAGACAGCGTATGATATCATAGAATAACAGTATTTAATGAAAAATCATACAATTTCGTGGATCAGTGTCTCCACTTTGTCGAGGTTACACCTTTACTGGCTTTAGCTGGCGACATCGACCATCGAACGTAAGTTTGTGACTCATTTGTGGATCCCGCTCCACCAAGCCAGTAGCTGTCATCATTGATAATCGGAAAATGAAACTGTAAAACATCAACAAACCTGTACATGTGTCTCACTATCCGCCATTTTCTTTCTTAGCCATAGCGTTGAAATTGCCTTAGCCTATACGTTCGTGCCTTAGCCAGTGCGTTTACGTTTACCAGTGTGGTTTTGCTATATACATACATGGACATGTTTTCTTGATGGCAGCAGTGCAGAAAAAAAGAACCTGTGTTTTTTGTGTTTTAGCTCACCTGAGCGCTCACAAGGTGAGCTTATAGTATACCCTTGCACCGTCGTCTGTCGTTGTCGTTGTCGTGGTTCACACTTTTCAATCATCTTCTCTGAAACCGCTTGGCCAATCAAATTCAAATTTCATGTGGTGCAGGGAACGAAAGTTTGTATAAATGGTCCAGGTCACATGACCAAGATGGCTGCCAGGGCTGTAAATAGCAAAACCCTTTAAAAATCTTCTCCAGAACCAGAAGGCCTATGATTTTGAAACTTGGTATGAAGCAAGTGGGTTGTCTGCCCCTGCCCCGGGGCTATTTACATGTCGTCACCTTAGCGCAAAAACAGTGTAACTGCCAAATGCTAACTTTTCAGGAGAGACAAAAAACTTTTTTAATTTTAGTATTTCACATATAGACACATCAAAAAGCAGTTTGAAAACATCTTATTAATTGTTGTCATCTATGAGTAAAGTAAGTTTGTTAAAGAATGGTCACTGAAAAAATTTATAGCATTTTTATTTTCAGATACAACATTTTAGCACTGAAAAAGTTTGCGCAAAAACCTTGTAAGTGCACTTACACTGTTTTTGCGCTAAGGTATTTGAGAATTTTTGGACAGTGAAAAAATTGCAATGCAGAACTTATTTTTCTTCTTTTTTGCCTTAATTAGATTGCTTTTAGAGTATTTTACAAGTTGACCATAATTATGAAAATACCAAAAACAAATATTTTTGATGATTTTATTTCAAAAATTGCAGTTACAATATTTTAGCGCTGAATTATTTTCTTAGCGCAAAAACCTTGTAAGTGCACTTACAAGATTTTTGCGCTAAAATTCAAAAATAAAATTTTACATGGGAATTTTTCCAAAAACTTTAATAACTTCAGATATAGATTGAATCCAGTCGTAATACTTCTCCAGGTATTGTATCTTGATAGTAGGCCCCCATTTATGCAAAAAAGTGATTTTGGCCAAAATGTCAGTTACAAGGTGACGATGTATATGACCAAATATTGAACCACTTGGCCAATCAAAGCCAAACTTTATGTGGAGCATCCTCAGGAAGAGTGAATGAAAGTTTGCATTAGTCATGGTTACATGACCAAGATGGCCACCATGGCTATAAATAACAAAAATCTTAAAAAGTCTTCTTCTTCAGAACCAGCAGGCCTATGATTTTGAAACTTGGAATGAAGCATCAAGGAATAGAGGTCTACAAAATTTGTATAAATCTTGACCCTGGGATGACCTTGACCTATTTTAAGGCAAGGTTAACTTACGTCGCCCATTCATTTGGACTGAATTTTCATGATTTGAAAAGACATTGACTCCAGGGGTTATTCTGACCCTGCCCTGGGGTTATATAGATGCATATTACCATTGTAGTCAAACAAGTTTATTAGTATATATCTCAGGTCTCAGGTGAGCGTTTATAAGACCATTGGTCCTCTTGTTTGATGATTGATTGGTTGATTTCGTGTTTTACGTCCCATTCAACTGCTAAGGTAATTTTTTGGAAGACTAAAGCCTATAGAGACTTGAAATTTTGTATTGAAGAAGAAGAAGGGTTGTACTATCTGTGTAGCGAAAACAAATGCGCTGACCAGCTTTGCGGACACCGCGAAGCTGGTCTGCGCCTTTTTTTTTTCGCATATGCAAATTGTTGGTTTTTTTCATGCGAAGGCTCAGGTGTTGCAATAGGTTCCAGTGTGTGGCGTGACTTGTATTCTAAGAAACATCAAAGTTTTATGTTTTCTTTCAATTGTTGCTGCGTGACTTCTCATAATTAGTTAGATGTGTTAGATGAGAAATGCTTGCAGCAGTACTCCATATATAGTTATAGCATGTCAAAATTTTTCACACGTAGCTAAATAAAGCTGAGTGCTGTCATGCAAAATCATGCAAAATCGTGTTGAAGCTTTTTCTTGCAATTTCTTGCAATGAAAATAATTTAAGCATAGCTGTTCAGCATTTAAAACATTATTCCTCCTGAAACCAAACTTTACAGCGTATGTGATAATTGTCATGTCATGAGAAAACCAAATTTTTGACTATGCAACAACAAAGGCGCAGAGTAGCTGTGCAGTAACTGAAACTGTACAGCTGATCAGCGCCTTTGAGCTACACAGTCAGTACAATTTCTCGTCTACTTATACCCAAAATTTCAAGATTCAAGGTTTCCTTTTTGGGTTTATAGGCCGGTTTGTGGACCTTGTCTGAAATCCTGAAGACTGATTTTATTGTGCTGCGGCTCATATGTATTCATGTAATAGTTTTGTGGCTGCATGATGTGGTATCAAGGGACTGGTGGTGGTTGGTTGGGCCAGAGGACTTGTTTCATATAGGAAAGTGGGTAGTATTTTATATTAAAATAGCAGACTTGGGGGTGGAGAGGTAATAGCAACGTTTTTTCTAACCAATGGTACTAAGAATCAAAGGGAAAATCGAGAACGTTCCTTACTAACAGTAAATCATTAGCTTAGTATTTCCTCATAATAATTGTTTATATATGACATTTCCTGGACAGCTAATGAGTATTTTTCCTCTTTATAATGAAATAGAAAGAAATGAGCCACCTCGTGGGAAAACCAACAATCTGCATAGGTGAAAACAAAGACGCAAATCAGCTTCGCGGTAACTGCGAAGCTGATCAGCGCCTTTGTTTTCGCTACTCGGATAGTACAATTCCTCCTCTACTTAACACCAAAATTTCAAGCTTCTAGCCTGCTTCTGTGCTTGTACATGCCGGTTTGTTTCGGACCTGTTCGGAAACCACATTGTTGGTTTTCCCACGAGGCGGCTCAACTGTCTGTGGCAGTAAACACAAACTCCCCTGGGCATTACTAAATATGAGCCGCCTCGTGGGAAAACCAACAATGTGGTTTCCGAACAGGTCCGACACAAACCAGCCTGTACAAGCACAGAAAATAGCTAGAAGCTTGAAATTTCGGATTTAAGAAGAAGAGGAATTGTACTATCCGAGTAGCGAAAACAAAGGCGCTGATCAGCTTCGCGGTTACCGCGAAGCTGATCTGCGTCTTTGTTTTCGCCTATGCAGATTGTTGGTTTTCCCACGAGGTGGCTCATATAATAAGAGCCATGACTCAAGAAAACCAGTCTTTGGGTTTTTCGGAGCAGGTCCAACATAATTCAGCCTGTACAGTCACAGAAGAATGCTAGAAGATCAAAATTATTGATTCAATAGATGATGAGTTGTATGATAGGTGTAACGAAAACAAAGACACTCAGATCTGCGTCCTTGTCTCCGCATAGATAAAAAGCTGGATTTCTCATGATGCGGCTCGTAATTCATCTCCTGGGCACAAATGAAATAAAATATTATCCTGAAATTAATGGATTATTAATAAACTTTTTCTAGAATTCTGTTTTATAGAACATGAGCCGCTGTCTGACAATCAACTCTAATGATTGAGGGGACACTTTAGGCAATACGAAAACTTGCCCATGCAATATACAGTGATTTCTAAAGTTGTAAAAAATGAAAATTTTCAGTAGAAAATTTCCGATAGTTTTCTTATTTTTGCTCAAAACTTAGATTGTGGGTGAGGCGAGGCGGTTCTAACGAGTACCCACAATTTATGTTTTGGAGCAAAAAAAAGAAAAATACGTAAACCCCTGCATACCCCAGTTTTGCTATATAAAAGTGGGGTTCAAGGGGGTATATATTACACGGACATGTTTTCGTGATGGCATGTTTTATACTTTATATGTTTTTGTTTGATTTCTTACATCTCAACAGTTTTACTCTGGTATTATAATATCATGTAGCGTTTGTTGATACCAGGGCTCAAGAAATTTTGATTTCCAAATCGGTCTAGCCAAGTGATGACATCATCAGTGACATACTAACACGCATGTCAAAATAAGAAACACAGTCACGAAAACTAATGACATTTATTATTTCATTCTTCATGTCCATTGTATACTTATCAATTCTAGGAAATTTTATTTTTTATTGTATTAAAATTAAATAAATGACAAAAAGAGTTAAATTGCATGCATGTGACATTGTCTCGCAACAGGATATGTGACATCAAGTTAATAATTAAATGATGTTATGTCATTATTACATCATTTGTATGGTGCCACTTTCTTTTTCAACGCAGAAGTCAATGTTTTTTTTTTGCATTTCTTAATACAAATTCTTCGTATAGAAGATTAAGAAGATGTGATAAACAGATTAGACTGATTAGTATCAACCCTCGACCATTAGTTATAGCTCTCGGGCTTGATAACGGATTCTCGGGTTGTTACTGCGGGCGATAAGCAAAATGCCCATGTGATAATATCTAATTACTAATGTCTCTTTAGAGCTCTGCTTTGGTCATCAGACTGGGAATCCAGACCAAACCAATGCAGTTGGGAACGACCGATGCTAAAGAATTCAATATAAGGCTGTAGGATGCAAATTCCTGTCTATAGGAACAACATGTCATGAATCCATCATGGCAAGTTGTTCCCAAACAAGAATTTATGAATTTATGCCCTATTGGTCACTTAATTATGTCATTTACGTTGGTTGTTCTCTTCATGATGTTAGTTTTTATATCAGAACTCTATTATGATAATAATTGAGCCTACGCATGAGACAACTGCATATGCGAAAACAAAGACGCAGATCAGCTCTGCAGTAACTGCACAGCTGAACAGCACCTTTGTTTTCGCCACACAGATAGTACTATTCCTCTTCTACTTATATCAAAAGTTTCAAGCTTCTAGCTGTCTTCTATGACTGTATAGCCTGGTTTGTGTCGGACCTGGTTGGAAACCCAAAATGTTTGTTTTCTCATGCTCAGGCTCAATTGCTAAACAAAGACTGAGCCTGAGGTTGACAGGTTTGAAATGGACTCAGATAGGCTAAATTTTCTATAAATGATAGCAAAGTACCCTCATTAAAAAGGTTATGAAAATAGAAGAGGTGAATGCTTTATCAGTTACTTTGAGATTACCTCCATCTTCTGAGATTACCTCCATCTTCAATATTGTAAATAGTACACTTAACAGCAAAAGAAACATGTATTTTCAGTAAACTCCTGAAACTCAAATGACTTAGAGCCCCTTTAAATGCTGTTTGAGCATTTATGTTAATCAAGTTTGTGTGTAAATCAGGCAACTTTTTATTCTATTTTGGAACTGAAACAGTGTCTCAGGTACCAGGTGTTCTTAAAATCTATTCAGCATTTATCTTAAGGTAATGATGTCACCTCTTCTGATAAAACACTGTAATTGTTTGGTTAAATCACATTTTTTGTTTCAAAATTATTTGCACAGCACATTAACAATGCATATTTAGAACACACATTTGAAATAGGATAGTGACAATTAAATTTGTCAGTTTTAGCAGTTACCTATCCATATCTACATGGCTAAAATTCCACATAGAAAGATAAAAATTTCACTTGAGTTTGCCGTTTTAAATGTCATTTAGTTTGAAGCTGTCACTCAAATCAGCAGATCAATCAATCCAGATGTCATTGTAGACAACATGAAAAGAAACACAGATCTTCAAACCACATGGTCTTCTTGTGTAAAGCAAACGCTCAAATGGCAAACTCGAGTGAAAGGGGCTGTATTCATGTGTGGGTCTCTACTTTATTTAACTATATTGACATCTTTAATACCTACAATGATGGCATACCTCAAATAACCCATATTTTATAAACCTGCAATTTCATTTTTCACAACTGTTTCACTATTTTTCATACCCACTAGTGGCAGGCATACAAGAAAGTCATGCATATCAGTGGAGGATAAAATAGCGACATCATTTTTTCAAAGGCACATTGTTCTTGGCTAGAGCCTGCCAAATTCTTGTCTGTTGTTTGTTTGTGATTGACATGCATGCGATGAGAAAAAAAAATGCATGTACCCTTTGAGTTCGTGATATAAATATGGGAAAAATGAATTTGCGGGCAAAAAACTTTGACACAACAATGTATATATATAGTGACTTTTAAGTTTTAGTTTCACATAATTTTAATTTTGAAAATGTCCAAAAGGAGGCCATTCTTGGAAATCATCAGATGTTGGTTTATTACGATAAAATTTTCAAAGGTTGTTTGTACAAATTGAGCCAATAAATCCAAATTACAAGAGCATAACCAAGTGCTGTGTTTCTTTTGCAGTTAAGTATACGTTACATTTACGCTTCAAATTTGAATAGAAATAAGATATTTTGAAAATTGTTTTTATGCTGCTCTAAAACATGTTGAATTGTAGTTTAAGGCCTTGTCACACATAAGCAAACATTCTTTGACGTAGACTTTCGTTTTATTGTGAAAAATAATTTTTGTTTGTTTGATTTATCGCTTTACATCCCTTTCAACAGCCAACGCCCTGACATTACCATAGATGTTGACTGGGACGTAAAGCAATGAATCGATGAAACAAAAACTAATTTTTCGCAATTAAACGCAAGTCTGCGCCGAGAGATTTTCACTTATATGTGACGAAGCCTGTAGTATTGCAAGGAAGAAATGTGTTTGCGTTCGTAATGTCGTATCATGACCTATGGTCATGCGTTGGTCTTATATTGGTATCTGAGATCATGATCTAAGTCTAAATTAGCTTCCGTGTGAAAGTATACTAACTTGTACATGTAGTTAAAATAACCTTTTTGTTTTCTGATCGGGTAACTCTTAGCAGCCTGTTCAGGTACAGAAACTACCGGTAGCTGTATTTGTTTTATGTAACTTTAAGCCAGAAACTGTATAAAAAAAAATAGAATGTGGACACAATACTGGCCAATTTTCACATTTGTTGGTCATGAATGTTTATATGGTATGGGTTCATCCGATTTTCATTTAATAGGGCTTTTCTATGAGATGAGAAAACATGTCTTTGGGTTTTGCGACCACATTTGACACAAGCATGTATGTTAGTGTCTTAGAAGAAACATATTTTTCTGATTTAGGAAGAAGAGAGATTGTACTGTCTTTGAAGCAAAAACAAGGGTCTTTTTACATTCGTAAATGCCACTTTTCTTATGATCGCATGTGCTCTTGATGCGTTGCAGTTCTTTGTTTGGTTTTACATCACATGGCCAATAGATTTCCATGGTAACTAATACGTTGATGAAAATAATGGCACAATTCTGTGATTGACAGCGATTGCCATGTGACTTCAGTATCAATATCTGGACAAGCTTAATCAGTCAACAAACTTTTTATTATTTTGAAAATTATTTTGTAATTATTTTTGATTTGTTTGATAAAAAAAATTCTACATAAGAAACCCTAAAGAGAAAAGCTACTACATTCAAGTGCTAATATATGTACATGTAATATTTAAACTAAAGCTTAAAGGAAGTAGAACTTGAAAATATCAGAATTATTTATAAATAGGGAAAACATCTAAGAACAGAAATAGACAAGGAAAAGTAAGGAATAAAAACAACTAAAAATAAAAAATAAGATAAAAAATAAAGGACAAAAATAGCAAAAAAAAAAAAAAAAAAAAAAGGAAACTAAAACGGGAAAGTTGTGAAAGAAAGCAATAAAAACAACAACGCAAAATAAACATATTGTCCCCTACATAGATACTTTTTCCTGGATTTATTATAATGGAAGGGAAAATGGTATGTATAAAAATTTTACATCAGGAAATCATGTCCGTGCGATGTATACCCCTTGAACCCCACTTTTATATAGCAAAACTGGGGTATAGAGGGGTATACCTATTTTTCTTATTTTTGCTTCAAAACATAGATTGTGGGTACTCGTTAGAACCGCCTCGCCGAGGCGGTTCTAACGTGTATCCACAATCTATGTTTTGAGCAAAAATAAGAAAAATATCAAACATTTTCAGCTAAAAATTTTCACTTCTTACAAATTTATAAATCTCTGTATATTGCATGGGCATGTTTTCGAAATGAATATACTTATTACACAAATATAATATTGTTTCTGTATAGAAAAGCTATGTCTGGCAATTTCTAGTGGCACAAAACAATCCATTGTTTATTTACATTTTTATGCCCCCAACTTCGAAGAAGTTGAGGGCGCATATTGGTTTGGGTCTGTCCTTGCAGTCAGTCAGTCAGTCTGTCAGTCAGTCACTGTGATGCGTGAGCACTCGGTCAGGAACCGTTAGAGCTAGGATCTTGAAATTTGGTATGTAGTTTGTATATGAAAATTAAAATGATCCGTATTTTTTCTTTTAGGTAAATTCAAGGGGCTAGGGGCCCATTCTGTTAAGTTATTTTCCTTTTTAATTCTTGATAAAGTGAATGGATAGTGGGTACCTTGTGTGCGCAACTCCTCCTACAATTTTTATACCAATACTTTTGAAACTTTGCAGACATTGTGACCATGCTTTGAAGATATGCATGTGGTTGGTATATACTTACCATAGAGACTCACGCCAAGAGTTTGAAAAAGTGGGCGGGATTTTCCCTATACTTCATGTTGTATTTTTACTAGATGCTAGTAACTGATAAGCCGTCAGTCCTATAGGTATACTCCTCAGATTAATTTTTGTCACTTTTTTTACAATTTGAACTTAGTCATTTTTTGGACATTTTTACATCTTGAAAGTGACTTACCAGTTGGGGGCATAGTGTTTCATAAACACATTTTCTAGTAACCAATGATAACTCGGTTAAAGATATACTGTAAAAACTGTAAATAAACAAAGAATTGGTTAAAGATATATTGTAAAAATTGTAAATAAACAAAGAATTGTTTGCGACAGAATATCACTGCTGGCCTGTAGCAGAAAATTTTGTTAATTTGAATTAGTGCTGTGTGTCCACGTCAACATTAAGGTCATGTTGGGAAGTCAGTATTGCCGTGCTTTTGGGTTGGAAATTTGCAGGTTTGAACCTTGGCTGCCAGATGCCATCAGGAAAACATGTCTGTGAAAATGTATACCCCATTAAAACCACAATTTTATATAGAAAAACTGGGGTATGTAGGGGTATACCTAGTTTTCTTATTTTTGATCCAAAACACAGATTGTGGGTACTCGACAAGGCGGTTCTAACGTGTACCCACAATCATTGTTTTGAGCAAAAATATTTCTTTTCCTCCAATTAAATTTTGAATTTTAATTTACATTTGAAAAAATCTATATTGCATGGGCAAGTTTTGGTAATGCCTAAGATGACGAAAATGGGATGAAGGGTGCTTTGCAATCATTATCATAAGACAAGAGCCGACATCTCCTCCCCCTCCCCCAAAAAATTGTGTCACATGATGCTGTGGCTTTGACTTTCTGTTAGGCAGGTGTGAAAAGAAATGTCATCCTGATTTGTCACTCTGATTTTTAGCCTGTGCTAACCAACAATTTGGTTTTCCAATGCGGTCTGACACAAACCAGACTGTACAGTCACAGAAGAAGGGTATAGAAGCTTGAAGTTTCGAATTTAGGAAGAAGAGGGATTGTACTGTCCGTGTAGTGAAAACAAAGACTCTGATCAGCTGTGCAGTTACTGATGCTCTTGCAATATGAGCTTGTGCGTGAGAAAACCAACAATTTGGCTTTCCGACGTGGTCTGACACAAACCAGACTGTACAGTCACAGAAGATGGCTAGAAGCTTGAAATTTCTGATTTAGGAAGAAGAGGGATTGTACTATCCGTATAGCGAAAACAAAGACGCTGATCAGCTGTGCAGTTACTGCACAGCTGATCTGTGTCTTTGTTTTCGCCTATGCATGTTGTTGGTTTTCTTATGCATTGGCTCATTTGCTATTATATTTTGCAACCAGCTCTTTTGGTACTCAAGCACTGTTATATAAATCAGCACCCGATTCATTTTCCATGTACATGTATAATGATTCTGGTACAATACAATCACAATACCATTTGACACATTGTACTACATAATGGTAACAATGTACTGATGCTCTTGCAATATGAGCCGCCGCATGGGAAAACCAACCATTTGCATATGCGAAAACAAAGGCGCAGATCAGCTTCGCAGTAACTGCAAAGCTGATCAGCACCTATGTTTTCACTACACGGATAGTACAATCCTTCTTCTTCTTGAATCAGAAATTTCAATCTTCCAGCCTGCTTCTGTGACTGTACAGGTCGGTTTGTGTCAGACCTGGTCGGAAACCCCGAAGTCAGGTTTTCTCGCGTCTTTGATGCTTAGTTTAAATACGGTTGCAATTTAAGGCTTCGACAGCTAGCTATTCAATCCCTGTCTCACACTATTGTGTTCGGGTTTGCATAACAGTGCATCACAAGTTTTGTTTGCAAATACAAAAATAGGGACATGCATATCTTGTACATAATAGATCGATAATCACATTTGGTTTAAACTTTTATTTCTGTAAATACATGCACATTTAATAACAAGATAAACAAATCATTTTATACATTCACTGCATAATATAACAAGGGATTCAGAAGGAAGTCAAAACAACTTTTTCAGAATCTGTATCCCAATCACATTTTGTGTTTACTTTAACATTGATGGTGTTCAATGAAAACATCATTCTTTAGAATTGACCACACCAAATATAAACTAGACTTATTATTGTATGTCTTAGTGTTGAATTTTTGCACCTTATGTGTGTTTTCATATATTTTTAGTAAGGTTAGGGTAACTTAGTGGCCACCTATTGGGAAATAGCTGCTCACTTGGCTTACAATATGTTTTCTCAGTATCAGTACCTATTTGTCTATTTAGTTTTTTCCCACCTCGGTTTTTGGAGTGAGATTTTCTTTCTGATTTCGCCGTTTCCTGATCTTTGCCTACTTGTACCTCTGTATAAAAATACTCAATACTTTCAGATAGGAGACTTCAGATTTGAAAAAAACAACAACAACACAATACTATCGTTTATGTAACAAAACAAGCACAATGATCAGTTGCATGGTTACCACACAACTAATACATTTTACTGTTTTTGCCTTCATGTTCGCGTTTGCAAAAGAGCTGGGCCCGAGGTTATAGAACTTTTTTTCATGCTCAACACAGCTGAGACTAAAATTTATCCTGCTCATAAATGTTAAAATGCCAACAATTGTTGGCATTTTAACATTTATAAGTATGATAAATTACTAGTTGTTGAGTACTGAGCCTTAATTTTCCACTGATTTCAACTACATGTATTTCCACATTTACGAGCAGTTGAAATTTCATGCTCAGCTGAGCTGAGCTTGAAAAAGGTTTTATAACCCAAGACCTGGTCATGATGCAGCTCAAGTATAAATATATACTTATTTAGTGATAAGCATCTTTGATTGCTGTGTAATTATTATAATTGGTGATTTTCTATATTTTCAGAATGCTGATTTCATCACACGAGGTGCACACGAGAACATCATAGTGGCTCTAGCTCCGTTGTTAGAGAACAACCACCCAACACAAGAAATATGTGATTTCTTCAGCAAGGTAATGTCACAATGTAACATGCAATACACAGTGATTTAAGAGCTATGAGAAATGAGAATTTATAATTGAAAAGTACATCCCCCACCCCACCCCCACCTACAGGGAGGGGTGGGGTATAGGCACGCTTAAGTGCGGGACAATTACTTTTCTATTGTCCCTGGAGTGCAGGAAAATTACGGGGTTTTGACATTAGGATCCTTAAGAGAGATTTTCTTTTGCGAAGGGCAGGGCAAAGTGCAAAGTTTTGACCACCAATTTGTCCCTAGGGGTTGGGCTCATAGCAGGGCACTGAAAGCTGAAAAATCATACCCCCCATCCTTTGTGGTTACAAATGACTGGCGCATTATACATGTATATGCATATATTTTCTTTCAAGGATTTGCTGAATTCAAATTAGATTATGTATTATTACGATAGCAAATAGCAAAAACAAACAGATCACGATAACATGTCCGTATAATGTATACCCCCTTATACCCCACTTTTATACAGAAAAACTGGGATCTGCAGGGGTATATCTAATTTTCTCATTTTTGATCCAAAACAGACATTGTGGGTACTCATTAGAACCGCATCGGCGAGGAGGTGCCGAGGCGGTTCTAACATGTACCCATAATGTATGTTTTGCGCGAAAATATGAAAATTATCAACATTTGTCACTGAAAATTTTAAATTTTTACTGCTGAAAAAAAAATCTCATAATGTTGCATGGGCATGTTTTCGTAATGATGCTTATCAGTTGCGACATAATACATGTACCATACAGCTCAGATATTCATTGCACATGAAATGAGCCGCATCATGAGAAAACCAACAATGTGGTTTCTGAACAGGCCCTACACAAACTTAGCTGTACAAGCACAGAATATGGTTAGAGGCTGGAAATTTGAGATTTAGAAAGTAGAGGAATTGTACTATCGGTGTAGAGAAAACAAAGGTGTGATCAGCTTAGCAGTTACTGCGAAGCTAATCTGCATCTTTGTTTTCACATATTCAAATTGTTGGTTTTCTCATGACACGGCTCAATTTAACAACAACCACAAGAAAAAAAGTCTTATCGAGAGACATTGCTCCATGTGTAATACTATGATATTTTCTGCTTTTTTCAGCATTGTAAAAACAGTCCCCGCTCCAGCATTGTGATTGAGTTATTCACCCCTGTTGTACAAAGAATACTAAAACACAACATGGTAAGTTCACACTTCTGTCAGTATAGTGTATGTGAGCTACACTTCAAATATCCACTTGTTGGCACACATCACAATTCAACTGAGGGGAGAGTAGTCAACTAAATTTATTTTTTCCCACTGTAACATGATTACATGTATACCATTGCAGCTGTAATGATCTTAAGTTTTCAGAGCTATGAAGGTCTCAGTGAACAGAACATAATTCAGATTAAGACTCTGCAAGACTCTAACAAGAAAATTTTTACTCAGGTTCGAATCAGGTTCCAATCAGTTTGAAATTTTGTTTATATCAGCTTGCATCAAAATTTTAGTGGAGGGTAGAGCTTAGTGGCCTAGTGGTAGAGTTCAGAACTCCAGAGCAAGAGGTGCCATGTTCAATAACTACTTTGGCCATGTAGTGAGTGTCCAAGAGTAAGGCCTAGTGTATGATAGAATTAAGGTCCATTTGTATTCCTTTTTTCCAAGAACAGCAAGACTGGAACAAGCTTCCCCCATGACTTGATCAATTGTCCAGGCCTGGAAAAAACATTCTGGGCTCATCATCAACATCATCATCATCATCATTATCATCACCATCATCATCATCATCATCATCATCATCATCATCATCATCATCATCATCATCATCAACATCATCATCATCATCATCATCATCATCATCATTATTCCTTCTGACTTCATTGCCTCCATATATAATCGCCCTTTTGGGCCGGTCTGTGCAACACATTCATTGGAAATCATCATCATCATCATCATCATCATCATCATCATCATCATCATCATCACCTTCATCATCATCATCATCATCATCATCAGTCCCAGTGTCTACTACTACTACCTCACATATGGTTAAAAAAATAATGACTCAATTTTCTTTCACCCTTTTTTTTCGGCCATTTCCACACGCACTCCACGTATTCACTCTTTATGAGGTGTATGGAGTACGTGGCAGATTCAGAGATTCAGATTCAATTTTTAGCTCCCCACCTTACTGGTTAACACAGAGGATATTGTGGTCCCAACATGTCTGAAAAATTGTTTACAGTGTCGTCAAAAGCCTTAATCAAACAAAATCAAAATTTTAGGGAGACTGAAAATCTGATAGAATTACGGTGCCAAGATTCTCTTTCGTCTATACCTCTAATTATTTCCGGGAAAACCAGTTGGTCTTTGTTCGTTTGTCAACTTCAGTGGTTTATGAGTATGTCAATTGCTATGACAATAATGTTGCTATGGCGACATTTCACACAGAAAGATGTGCAACTTATTAAATTGGGTTTCTAGTGGTCAGAGTTTTCCTGTACAGGGAAATTAGATTTTTTTATGAGTTTAAATTTGGTTGCTGCATGTGTCTTTGTGCATGATTTGTAGGCTTTGCACAAAATGTGCACTGCTCCTAAAATGTTTTCAGTTAATGGTTGTGCAACAACAACAACAACAACAACAACAACATCAACAACAACAATAATGTCCCAGTCAACAGCTATGGTCTTGTCTGGAAGTTGCTTCCATTTTATGGGACTTTTACCCAAAATGAGGTATCATGACTTCCAACAAGACTAGTGCTTCAGATATAAACACCCAACTAAGCCACGAAAGGGTTTTACGTATGGATAGTTTGACTTGAACCCCTTTTCCTGGGAAGGCTCACTATAATGTGCCCTGTGCATGTTATACCCTTCAATGTACCAGTTGACAATCACATCTCTTACTGCAGATCTGACATCTAGATGATCGTAAGCCCCTTTTATCTTATTTCAGGATTTTGGAAAGTATCCAAGAATGAGACAGTTTGTCCAAGAATACATTCAAGCTTTAAATTGTCAGAATGCTGGCTTAGATGTTGTTAGAGAGTTCATCAGAAGGTAATGCTTTGTTTTCATTTGGGCCGCGACGCAAGAAAACCGGTCTTTTGGGTTTCCGACCTGGTCTGACACAAACTTGTCTGTGCAGCTACAGAAGAAAGCCAGAACCTTGAAACTTTATGTTTAACTAGAGTAGGAATTGTACTATCCATGTAGAGAAAACAAAGGCAATGATCAGCTTCGCAGTTACTGCGAAGCTGATCTGCGCCTTTGTTTTCGCTTATGCAAAAATCCTGTTTACTCATGACATTTAAAATGCATTTATCATATGACATTGCTGTTTTCCAGTGGATGATATCGTCTAACAAAAGGTGTTATGACCACACCTGTATTAACACATTCATAGGAATACATAACGCCATTGTTGGTAGGATGGACATACGTAAGGACGGACATATGGAAGGAAGGAAAACCGAACACTGTCCCTCCACTTTTCGTTGAAAAGGCAGGGGACAAAAAAACAAAACAAAACAAAAGAAAAGAAAAAAAAAAAAACAACAAAAAACATAATTATAGAGGATTCTAAAAGATGTAGCTTCAGATTAATCCATATTTGACGAATGGATTCTCCCATCATTATCAATTGGATGAGTCCACTTTCATTTTTAGGGGTGTTAGGTGCGATTTTTATCTTTTATCTCATTTTTCGATGAAATTTCTCTGTGCAAACAGAATAGCCCCAGATGGGACGCCGCATTCTGCGGCGTCACATCTGGGGCTATACTGTTTGCCTATGTCCCACAAAAGGGACGCCAGGCTTAAATGAGTTAAGAAATTGGGGATTCAAACACCAAGATGGTGCCGAGGTACCTTGAGTAAGACACATTAACTCCCCAAAGTACTGTTTCCCCAAAGTACTGTTTATTTACCAGGACCCAGTTGTTCAAAGCATCGTTAGCTGAACGATATCGTTAAGACATAAATTTGTTAAGCAAATATCAGCTAAAGTAACAAATACACTGTTATTTTTTGCACTGCAAAGGATTCTCACATTTTTTCAACAAAAAAATAACAGTGTATTTGTAATATTTATGTTTAAAATTTTAACGAAACGTTAACTAACAATGTCGTTAGTTTTGAACAACTGGGCCCTGTCCCAATGTGACTGAATCATGGTTGACTGGGATATTATACCACAATAGAAACCTTCCATAGATAGTCTCCAATTTTGTGTGACAAGTTCTTGGTTCTTGTCATTTTAATTTGCAGACTTGCAGAGTATTTGCATGGATACAAAACGTGTTGACATTTAAAATATTGTCTACTCGTTTTCCCATACTTTTAGAATGTGGTATTTGTAAAATATCATCATTTGTTGCTTAAATGTCATAACTGGTTCCACACGGAAATAGGTTGGAACAAATGAGCCGCGACACGTGAAAACTTGTTTTTGAGGTTTCCCACCAGATTGTATACAAACCGGCCTGTACAGTTACAGAAGAAGGCCAGAAGCCTGAAATTTTGGATTTAAGAAGAGGTTGCATTCTTAAATGTAAGAATAAAAGATCAGAAATCAATACCATTCAATTTAAAATCCAAACTCAAAATTAGGTGGTATAGAAAGAACAGCAAATAAAACAATATACATGACAAGCAAGATAAAAATGGTTCTTTCCCAGCAAGGGTGTCTTCTGTTCCCGAGATGATACAACTTTTTTTAAGCTCAACTCAGCTGAGACTAATATTTATCCTGCTCATGAATGTGAAAATGCCAACAATTGTTCGCATATTAACATAAAATTTTATGAGCAGAAAAAATTACTAGTTTTTGAGTTTTGAACCTGAATTTTCCACTAATTTTGACCATTTCAACATCTACATGTGCAGTTGAAATTTCATGCTCAGCTGAGTTGAGCTTGAAAAAAGTTTTTCAACTTCGAGGCCTGGATAACATCATTTATAAACAGAGAAATAAAGATGGCAGGTACAACAGATAAGTAGAATGATATAAGCAAACAGACAACATAAAGATCGTCACATTAAAATGTTGCAGTCAAAGCAAAGCTGCTGTAATCATAGCAAAACTGTTATAGTCACATCTTAACTGCTGTTATCACAGTAAAACTGTTGTAATCACAGTAAAACTGTTGTAATCACAGTAAAACTGTTGTAATCACAGCAAAACTGATGTAATCACAACAAAAATGATGTAATCACAGCAGAACTTTTGTTATCACAGTAAAACTGTTGTAATCACAGCAGAACTGTTGTAATTAAACTGTTGTAATCACAGCAGAACTTGCAATCACAGTAAAACTGTTGTAATCACAGCAGAACTTTTGTAATCACAGTAAAACTGTTGTAATCACAGCAGAACTGTTGTAACCACAGTAAAACTGTCGTAATCACAGCAAAACTGATGTAATCACAACAAAAATGATGTAATCACAGCAGAACTGTTGTAATCACAGTAAAACTGTTATAATCACAGCAAACTGATGTAATCACAGCAAAAATGATGTAATCACAGCAGAACTGTTGTAATCACAGTAAAACTGTTATAATCACAGCAGAACTATTGTAATCTATCACAGCAGAACTGATGTAATCACAGCAGAACTGTTGTAATCACATCAAAACTGCTATCAAATGGTCAATAAAGAAATAATGGGAGGGCTTTTAAGTGAAGTTCTTTTTCTCTTATTTGAATGTTTCCAGCATTCAATTTGTTGCTTATATTTACCCATTCTTTTGTTCATATGTGAGCCGCTGCATGAGAAAACCAGCAACTAGCACAGGCGAAAACAAATGCGCAGATCAGCTGTGCAGTAACTGCACAGCTGATCAGCATCTTTGTATTCGCTACACAGATAGTACAATCTCTCTGCTTTTTACATTCGAAATTTCGAGCTTCTAGCCTGCTTCTGTGACTGAACATGTCTGTTGGTGTCGGACCCGGTTGAAACTCAAATTGTTGGCTTTCTCATGCAAAGGCTCACATTGCAATGATTTTTCAGCATGCATGGTCCAGCAAGTTCTTGTCCTCACCCCCGAGTACTGCCCAATCTCGTAGCCGTGTGTCTGGCAGCTGTCTATAGCCTGTATGAGGAGAAAAAATCGTAAGTATTATTTACTCATAATGAAAACTTACCCATGCATTATACAGAAATTTTTTGACTTTGAAAATGAAAAATTTTAGTTGAAAGTTTTTAATGTTTTCCATATTTTTGCTCAAAACATTGATTGTGGGTGCAGGTTAGGACCACCTCAGAACTAGAATACCCACATCTATGTTTTGGATAAAAAATAAGTAAAATTGTATGCCCCTGGCCTTCACCCCAGTTTTACTATATAAAATTCAGGTTCAAGGGGGTATACTTTTTGTATGGACATGTTTTCTTGATGTTTTGTCAGGAGGCTCAAATAAATATGAGCCGTCCTGTGAGAAAACCAACAATCTGCATAGGCGAAAACAAAGACGCAGATCAGCTTCGCGGTAACCGCGAAGCTGATCAGCGCCTTTGTTTTCACTACTCGGATAGTACAATTCCTCTTCTACTTAAATCCAAAATTTCAAGCTTTTAGCTCTTTTCTGTGCTTGTACAGGTCAGTTTGTGTCGGACCTGGTCGGAAACCACATTGTTGGTTTTCCCACGAGGCGGCTCATATATTGTTTTTAACCTGTTTTAAAATGTAGTTCAGGTTAACCTAATTCTTAATCTGATTTTGTATCAGTACACCTGCATTGCAAATATGTGGTCTATGATAAGATTTATTTTTTTTTTTTAACATTAACAATATAAGTGAAAATTGTATGGTATGTTAGCTAGTATATTTGTGTATGGCATTTATAAAGAAGCCTCCTTAGTGTAGCTGTAAATTTAAGCCACTTGCCTTTTAATATAGGGTTATGGGTTCCCACCTGGGCTTCGATCTCCAGTCCTCTAGATGAGACTTATAACCCAGGTCCTGTTGCCATATGACCTTACTTGTTGGGTGGGACATAAAACTGAACAAGCTTTCTTGCTATAAGTGGACTTATAGGAGACTTGAACAAACAAGTCCAACCCTCAGTAGAGGACAATGGACTATAAAATGGATAATTTATGATGATGATGATGATGATGATGATGATGATGATGATGATGATGATGATGATGATGATGATAATTGATATGATGGTGATGATGATGATGATGATGATGATGATGAGTAACTTTTGTTTTCCATTTGCAGAGCGAAACAAGACAACATTACTGGTCTACAATATGAACATGCCGAATGGGAGAAGAAGTTGCTGTGCTATATTGCCCTCATGGAAACTATGTACGTAATGGCTTGTAGTTCAGGTCATGAGGTTATAAGTTGTTTTCATGCTCAGCTCAGCTGAGACTAAAATTTATCCTGCTGATAAATGTTAAAATGCCAACAATTGTTGGCATTTTAACATTTATCAGCTGGATAAATTAGTGGCTTTGGTGAGCTAAACATGAAATTTGTATTTTTCCGGGCTATTTTGGTATTGATGAGCAGTTTAAATTTTATGCTCAGATGAATTGAGCATGAAAAAAGTTTTATAACCTTGGGGCCAGTTATGAACAGCTTTAAGGGTTTATCTTGTTCTTATCTATTTCTTTGTTATCATTGATGTAAAAAGAGTATATACACCAAACAAATATATATCCCACACTTCTGGTATTATTCAGAATGGTTGGCTACTTCCCAATATGACTGAAAAGTTGTGGACTGGGATATTAAAAACCAAACAAATAAAGCAAATATAGTCAGTTAAAGAAAGAATTAGCTACTATTAAAGCTTTTCGAGGAAAAGTGCAGGTAAACGAAAATGGTTTTGAAAGCATATGACAATAAACAACAGTCGAGAGCAGTGTCCTTCAGGTTATATGCACTTGGACATGAAGGAAATACTTTAATTATAAAAACATGTTTTCCTTTAGACTGCATCTAAAGGGCAAGCTCCCTAACAGTTTGCATGAGGCAAACTGGAAAGCTAGGTAAAAACATGTTTTCCTTAGAATGTAGCTAAAGGGCAAACCGTTAGGTTTGCATGAGTCAACCAGGTACTTAAATGCATGTTTTCCTATAGAATGTTTCTAAAGGGCCAGCTCCCTAAGGGTTTGCACGAGATAACCAGGAATAGCTTAACATTATGGAGAAGGAACTTGCTAATTCTTTGAGAAAACAAGGAAACACATTGAGATACTTTCTCTGCTGATTGGAGCAGGATCAATTAGTAGGAAAAGTAAAGGATGGTTCATATAGCCAAGAATAAAAAAAAATTATAAAATTTTTGTAGCATTGCCTGTATTTTTTTCCCTTTTAAGATGAATTCTAACACACCTCGCCTATATAGCCAATGGTATAAAAACATATTATATTGTGCAACAATTTCACTGGGCAAATAAGCATGACGTTACTTTGCGGCATTTGTGACGTCAGCTATCCCACAAAGCAGCGTTAGACGGTGAAACGTCGTTTTAGCGCACAACAAACGTAATAAGTGTGTGTAAATACAAGCATTACAGTCAAATATTTGGCGGGATATCTGCAATGCAATGGCGGAAAGCTGAACGATATCGACGGTTTCAGCAACATTTATTCCGTTTATTTTGTGTTAGAATCGAAATAGATCAGCTCAAGTGCGTGAATTGTTGAGTAATAATTCACTGTTTGTCGGTCAGTTGTAAGATAAATCACTAGTGCTACGTGCTTGTGATTTGATCTTCTTTACAACTGACCTCCAAACAGTGAATTATTACTCAACAATTCACTGCTAGAGCTGATCTATTAAACTAGGAACATATCTGGGATTTCTGGAAGCCGAGTTCAAACCCACCAAGGGGGATTTGTTATCTTCATTTAACCTCACCAAGGCGGTTCTAACGAGTACCCACAATATTTGTTCTGGATTGGCATTAAGAAAAAGTTATATACCCCTATTCATGGAAGTTTTACTATTTGAGCCTGTGCATGAGAAAACCAACAATTTGCATAGGCGAAAACAAAGCCGCAGATCAGCTTCGCGGTCACCGCGAACCACGAAGCTGATCAGCGCCTTTGTTTTCGCTACACGGATAATACAATCCCTCTCCTACTTAAATACAAAATTTCAAGCCTCTAACCATCTTCTGTGACTGTACAGGCCGGTTTGTGTCAGACCTGGTCGGAAACTCAAATTGTTGGTTTTCTCACGCACAGGCTCATTTGAAATTTGGGTTTTAAGGGGGTTTTATGGACATGTTTTCCTGATGGCAACTGATGAACCTATATTTATAAGATGATTTATTATGCTCTTTTTACAGGTCATTGTTTGATGACTGGAGGTTTGTTCTGGGTAGCTTGCTACAGCCCATACCCTTTCCTAATGAGTAAGTCGACTTTTTATCCCCCCCCCCCCCATTGAGAAATAGATGGGCTGCATGTGCATACTGGCAAAGCTAACGATTACAGACTGACCATCTAATTAATGGTTAACTGCTTAGAAGGTCTGAGCCTGCCCGGGAAAAGTGATAATATCAAATTATCCATACATATAAGCCCCAAATTTGTTTACTTGGTTGTATTAAAATGCTCATTTTGCATATCATGCCATCCAAATGTTGGGTAATGTCCCATAAAATGGAGGCAATGGCCCAGTATGACCGTTCTTGATACTTGACAATTATAAGCAACCAAACTTTCATGCCATGCAGAGTTGAGTGTGAACAATGGTTTGCAATAGATTTCAAGTTGAATCAAGCGTGAAAAAAAAGTTTTATAACCTAATGACCTGATTTTATTTGTACTGGAGATTATTCAATCTGTCGCAAGAAATGAGCCACATCATGAGAAAACCAACAATGTTTTTTTTTTGAACAGGTCCAATACAAACCAAGCTGTACAAGCACAGAAGATGGCTAGAGGCTGGTAATTTTGGATTTAGAAAGTAGAGGAATTGTACTACCCGTATAGCGAAAACAAAGCCGCTGATCAGCTTCACAGTTACTGTGAAGCTGATCTGTGCCTTTGATTTTGCATATGCAAAATGTTGGTTTTCTCATGAGGCGGCTCAAATGAACTTTCAGGAAATAATTTAAAAACTCATTGTATTATGAATTGAAAACTGCTCATCAACTTTTATTAATTTGAAACAAGTTGGGAAATTAATGAAATAAAATCATTTGGATGGAGTTCGATCTCTATTACCCTTTATTAACTTGAATATGATTTCTTTTCAGCGCACTTGCAGATGATCTGTTCACATCGTAAGTAGTTTTATATCTATATTCATATTTCTCTGTTACTTAATTGAAATGTTGGAGTCTGATGGAAAAACGGGTTTGTGGAATCACGAGAATGTCTATGGGGTGCCATAATCAAAGTTTACTCTTAGAATCAAGGGAAAAGAAAAGGAGCAGAATATTCCTGTTAGAACAGCTGCTGCTACACCTCAACCTTTTCATTACGAAAACTTGCCCATGCAATATACAGAGATTTTTTTTCAGTTGTAAAAATTGAAAATTTTGTTGGAAAAATCTTGATATTTTTCTTATTTTTGCTCAAAACATAGATTGTGGGTACACGTTAGAACTGCCTCGCTGAGGCGGTTCTAACGAGTACCCACAATCTATGTTTTGGAGCAAAAATAAGAAAAATAGGTATACCCCTGCAAACCCCAGTTTTTCTATATAGAAGTGGGGTATGAGGGGGTATTTACTTCACGGACATGTTTTCTTGATGTTATAACACTATTTTATGGGTCAAAGTCATTTTCCGTGTTAGCTATCGAATCTGTGTTATGAGGAGAGTAAAATGTATAGACCTGTAGCAAAATTATTCTAAAATGACCATTTGGGGTCCAATAGTGATCTGTGTTATATCCAAAATCGTGTTGTAACGAACCGTGTTATAAAGAGGTCCAGGTGTACTTTAATAGCCAGGACCCAGTTTTTCACGATTCGTTAAAATTTCAAACATGAACATTACAAACGTACTGTCATTTTTTGTTGATAAAATGTGAGAATCCTTTGCATTGCAAAGGATTCTCACATTTTGTCAACAAAAAATAACAGTGTATTTGCTTAAATGGAGTCAGCATTTACTTAACGAGTTGAGGTCTTAACGATGACGCTAAGCTAACAAAGTTTTGAACAAAGGGCCCCAGAATGTCAAAGATTGTTGCATGATTGGAGTATTGGATAGCTGAAAAAAATATTTTAAAAAATAACAGAGCTCACTTTTTCTAACTGAGCTAATATTGAATGAAGCTTGCATTCAAATTATCAACAGCAGAAACTGGTCTTTCAAGGTACAAAAGACGGTAAATTTGGAAATTTTTGCCAGAACTTAATTTTTGCCAGATTTGTTGCCTTGCCACTTCAAAGTTCTTGCTAAATGAAAACTTACTTTAATTTTCATAGGGTGTATAAGTACAGACAGGCCGGTTGAAGAACTAATGCTATGATTCAAAACTAGAAACTTCAGGAAATAAAAGTCGTGAAAATTTCAAGATTTACCGTTACAAAAATAGGTTAACAAGAAATGTATCAAATCATAATTATAAGACCAATAATAAGATAGTTCTAGTGTGATGGCTTTTGTAGGCAATGCACTGAGCAAACTACATTGACCTTAAAGCTTTCTTAGGGTTTCATCAATTTCTTGAGATTGCTTTTTACTTGTCTAGATAAATTACTTGCAGACAGAAAGAACCCGCTTTTTACAATCCATAAAACAAAAACAAAGAAGCAGATCAGCTGTGCAGCACAGCTGATCAGCGTCTTTGTTTTTGTTTTACGGATAGTAAAATGGCTCTTCTTGTTGAATTCAAAATTTCAAGTTTCCAGCCTTCTTCTGTGATTCTGCAGCCCAATTTGTGTTGGGCCTGATAGGAAACCATGAATCTCACTTTTCTAAGATAAATTACATGCAGACAAGAGATGCAAGACTAGTTACATGAAGTAATGTGCACCTTTGCATGAGAAAACCAACAATCTGGGTTCTCTACCAGGTGAGACACAAACCAGACTGTATAGTCACAGAAACATACTAGAAGCTTGAAATTTTGGATTTTAGAAAAAGAGGGATTGTACTATCTGTGCAGAGCAAACAAAGGCGCTGATCAGCTGTACAGTAACTGTAACTGCACAGCTGATTGGCGCCTTTGTTTTCACCCCATAGATAGTAAAATGGCTCTTCTTTCTAAATCTGAAAATTTCAAGCTTCCAGCCTGCTTCTGTGGCTGTACAGCCTGGTTTGTGTTTCGCCTGGTAGGACACTCAGATAGTTGATTTTCTCATTTTCTCGTGCGAATATTCTATTATGGTTAGCAGCTGAGAAATAGCTGATTGTGCTGCTTCAATTTGTAACAATGCACCACACACATCTGATGTGAGATGAGATTAGAGAGTCTCTAATGTTTTACTATATGAGATACATTTGAATAGCGAGAAAATCGGTATTTGGGGTTCCGACTAGGTCAGACACGAACTGCCCTATATAGCCATAGAAGAAGGCTAGAAGCTTGAAATTTTGGATTTAAGAAGAAGAGGGATTGTACTATCCGTGCTGTGAAAAAGAAAACTAAGACTGATCAGCTGTGCAGTTAACTGACTGCACAGCTGATCTGTGCATCAGCTGTGCCTTTGTTTTTGTATAAGCAAAAAAGCCACTTTTCTAATGATGTGGGTCATATGAGAAAATCAGATGTTTGCTGTTTGCTATGCAAACAAAGAAGCAGATCAACTGTGCAGAAACTGCTAGGCTGATCAGCGCCTTTGTTTTCGCTACACGGATAGTATAATTCCTCTTCTACTTAAATCCGAAATTTTAAGTTTCTAGCCTGCTTCTGTTACTGCACAGACCGGTTTATGTCGGACCTGGTCTTAAACCCGGAAGACCGTATTTCTTGCGTTGCGGCTCATATGATGGTACTAGTTAAGGGCATTTCAATGAAATATGGCATCTCAGACCATGAAATAAAAGCCCCAGACATCGGCTTAGATAAATCAATGGAAATACTGGCTTTCTGGTAATTGCCTTTTGTGTAGTTTTTGTTTATGGCGGTCTGAAGAAGCCTTGTTATGACAAAATATGTCCCCAGCTGAAATCCAAATCAGTATGCATTATTGTCTTAATTAACAAGCGTTTTGATGGTTTGCCTAGATGGAAACTAGAGATATTGTTTTTTGATATCTTCAAGGATATATAGCCTGTTTGCAATCATCATTAGCAAGTGTATTTTGATTCAGGTTTTTTCGCCATTCAGTCCAAAGCCACAAAGCAATTGCTGGGCAACAAACTGGGCTTGTGGAATTAAAGTGTAAATTGAGAATTTCTACCGTGATGCAAATCTCACATTTTTTCTAAGACAGTATGTGGTTCTTTTTAATGTCAACCAGTTTCTATTGTTGCACTATAAACTTGTCTGATGGATTTTGAGTGAAGAACAAAAATTTCCTTTGCAATACAAATTTCACAAAAAAAGTAAATGATTTGAGCCGCTGCATGGGAAAACCAACAATCTGCATTGGCGAAAACAAAGGCGCAGATCAGCTTCACCGTTACTGCGAAGCTGATCAGCGCATTTGTTTTTCGCTACCCTGACAGTACAATTCCTCCTCTACTTACACCCAAAATTTCAAGCTTCTAGCCTGCTTCTGTGATTGTACAGTCCGGTTGTGTCGGACCTGGTCAGAACCTAAATTGTTGGTTTTCTCACGCACAGACTCATTTTTTGTGTGTATTATGTGTTTGGCCAATCTAAAACCGAATAATGAGAACATACATTGTAGCTTGATCAGTCATACACCTGAGCCGCTTTATAAGAGCCCCGATGTGACAAAACTGGTCTTCGAGGTTTCCGACCAGGTCTCACATAAACCGGCCTGTACAGTCACAGAACAATGCTAGATGCTCGAAATTTTGGATATAAGTAGAAGAGGAATTGAACTATCTGTGTAGCAAGAACAAAGGCGCTGATTAACTTTGCAGTTACTGAGAAGCTGATATGCACCTTTGTTTTTGCGTAGGCAAAAATCCGTTTTTCTCATGGCATGGTTCATAAAATGGTGATTTATTTATGACATAGTTTAGTTTTGGACATAGCATGGGTATGCTCCACTGTATGTTCTAGTGTAAGACCGATTTTGCTGTATAGCTATACATCTTACTCCGGTTAGAACTTGAAAATAGATTGGATAGCTAACACAAACAATTGCCTCTGACCCCAACAATAATGTATAAAGAGGTGTAATATGTCCATTTTGAATACAAGACATAAGTCTTCTCATCTCTCTCATCTTGCCCAGCCACAGATTTGTATAGATTGAGTTTTCCATAGCTGGTGGAAGAATGTGCATTTAAGACTAATAAACTGCCCCCTGAAAGTATTTCTATGAACAGTTTGGTTAGGTAAATCAAGAATAGTAAACTAATAGTGTATCAGGTCTTGACATGTCTTGACTTAAATAGCAAAGATTAATAAGGTTCTGGGTTCTTTATTTTCATTAAAATGAAGGATGTGATCATGAATATTACCACTGACAAGGCTTGTGACGTACATCAGACAATTCTGGGTACCCGTGATGTCAAGGAGGCATGACTTCATGACTTTATTTTATATTTCCAGTAAAATGAAGGATGTGATCGTAAACATTGCCACAGACAAGGTTTGTGACGTACATCAGACGATTCTCGGTATTCGGGAAGGGAAGGAAGGCTGGTTCCACATATACTGTCCGGGAAATATTGGCTGCGACGATGATGGGGAACTCTGGGGGAAAATGGTGAGAACAATACTATAAAAACAAATATAAAAAAAGCATTACGAAAACACGCCCATGTTTATATAGATTTTTCTTAAGTTGTAAAAATTGAAAATTTTCACAGAAAATTTTGGATAATTTTCTTATTTTTGCTCAAAACATAGATTGTGCGTATACGAGTACCCACAATCTATGTTTTGGAGCAAAAATAAGAAAAGGAGGTATACCCCTGCATACCCCAGTTTTACTATATAAAAATGGGGTATAAGGGGGTATTCATTTCACGGACATGTTTTCCGGATGGTAATATAGAAAACAAAGGCGCTGATTGCACAGCTGATCTGGGCCTTTGTTTTCCAATAGACAAAGGTCCGGTTTTCTCATGATGCTGCTCAAAGGGTTATCTAACCTAGAAAATGGCGGTCTCTTCAACATAAGGGTTAGGGGAGCGTGATGGTCCAGTGTTTAGAGCATCAGGCTCTGGACCAAGAGGTCAGGGATTCGATTCTCCACTGGCACGGTGAGAGCAAGACACATTCACTCCCCAAAGTGCACGTTAATACCCAGAAAACGATGGCTCAGTGCCAACTTCAATGCAAAATTATTGACTACGAAGTTTAACCACATAACAAACAAAACAAAATCATTAGAGGTATGAAAAAAGCATGTCATTGATTTTACATTGATAAAACAACAGCATATCATCATATGTTTCTTTTGTGGAACTCATGTCTCCACTGGCGACATATCGGTCTGACAGAAACCATTATTTACTCGGCTAATATGCTGCATTAGTGTGATTACTGTTATTGTAGTTATGACATGATTTGAGCCGCCACATGGGAAAACCAACAATCTGCCTAGGCGAAAACAAAGGCGCAGATCAGCTTCGCGGTAACCGCGAAGCCGATCAGTGCCTTTGTTTTCACTACTCGGATAGTACAGTTCCTCTTCTACTTAAATTCGAAATTTCAAGCTTCTAGCTCTTTTCTGTGCTTGTACAGGCAGGTTTGTGTCAGACCTGTTCGGAAACCACGTTGGTTTTCCCACGAGGCGGCTCATTTGAAGTTTTCTCTGAAAATCCTAATGACGTGTTTTGTATTAACTCATTTACGTCTGGCGTCCTTTTTATGGGACATAGGCAAACAGAATAGCCCCAGATGTGACGCCACATTCTGCGGCGTCCCATCTGGGGCTATTCTGTTTGCATATAGAAATTTCTTCTAAAAATGGAATAAAGAATCTTAATTATAGCCCCGCTTTGAAAAAGTGGGGCTATACTGGATTCACCCTGTCCTTCCGTCGTTCCGTTATTCCGTCATTCCGTTATTCCGTTATTCCGTTATTCCGTCCATAATTCTGTTACCACTCATAACTTGAGAACCAGTTGTAAGACTTTAACCAAATTTGGCATATGCATCAATATTGACAATATTAACTTATGTATAAATGCATGTCAGTTTCCCCAAATTTGCATAAGAGTTATTGCCCTTGGATGGTCTTATATTGACATCAGAATTTCGTTTCCGCTCAATATCTTGAGAACGAATTGACAGAATCTGACCAAATTTTGTATGCACATCATCATTGACAAGATCTAGCTTGGGATTGTTACCCGTCATTTTTCGCAAAATTTTGATGGAGTTACGGCCCTTGATTGACGTCAGAATTTCGTTTCCGCTCAATATCTTGAGAACGAATTGACAGAATCCGACCAAATTTTGTGTGCGCATCAACATTGACAAGATCTAGCTTGGGATTGTTACCCGTCATTTTTCGCAAAATTTTGACGGAGTTACGGCCCTTGATTGACGTCAGAATTTCGTTTCCGCTCAATATCTTGAGAACGAATTGACAGAATCCGACCAAATTTTGTGTGCACATCAACATTGACAAGATCTAGCTTGGGATTATTACCTGTCATTTTTCGCAAAATTTTGACGGAGTTACGGCCCTTGATTGACGTCAGAATTTCATTTCCGCTCAATATCTTGAGAACGAATTGACAGAATCAGACCAAATTTTGTGTGCACATCAACATTGACAAGATCTAGCTTGGGATTGTTACCCGTCATTTTTCGCAAAATTTTGACGGAGTTACAGCCCTTAATTGACGTCAGAATTTCATTTCCGCTCAATATCTTGAGAACGAATTGACAGAATCCGACCAAATTTTGTGTGCACATCAACATTGACAAGATCTAGCTTGGGATTGTTACCCGTCATTTTTCGCAAAATTTTGACGGAGTTACGGCCCTTGATTGATGTCAGAATTTCCTTTCCGCTCAATATCTTGAGAACGAATTGACAGAATCCGACCAAATTTTGTGTGCACATCAACATTGACAAGATCTAGCTTGGGATTGTTACCCGTCATTTTTCGCAAAATTTTGACGGAGTTACGGCCCTTAATTGACGTCAGAATTTCATTTCCGCTCAATATCTTGAGAACGAATTGATAGAATCAGACCAAATTTTGTGTGCACATCAACATTGACAAGATCTAGCTTGGGATTGTTACCCGTCATTTTTTGCAAAATTTTGACGGAGTTACGGCCCTTAATTGACGTCAGAATTTCATTTCCGCTCAATATCTTGAGAACGAATTGACAGAATCAGACCAAATTTTGTGTGCACATCAACATTGACAAGATCTAGCTTGGGATTGTTACCCGTCATTTTTCGCAAAATTTTGACGGAGTTACGGCCCTTGATTGACGTCAGAATTTCGTTTCCGCTCAATATCTTGAGAACGAATTGACAGAATCCGACCAAATTTTGTGTGCAAATCAACATTGACAAGATCTAGCTTGGGATTGTTACCCGTCATTTTTCGCAAAATTTTGACGGAGTTACGGCCCTTAATTGACGTCAGAATTTCATTTCCGCTCAATATCTTGAGAATGAATTGACAGAATCAGACCAAATTTTGTGTGCACATCAACATTGACAAGATCTAGCTTGGGATTGTTACCCGTCATTTTTCGCAAAATTTTGACGGAGTTACGGCCCTTAATTGACGTCAGAATTTCGTTTCCGCTCAATATCTTGAGAACAAATTGACAGAATCCGACCAAATTTTGTATGCACTTCATCATTGACAAGATCTAACTTTGGATTGTTACCCGTCATTTTTCGCAAAATTTTGACGGAGTTACAGCCCTTGATTGACGTCAGAATTTCGTTTCCGCTCAATATCTTGAGAACGAATTGACAGAATCCGACCAAATTTTGTATGCACATCATCATTGACAAGATCTAGCTTGGGATTGTTACCCGTCATTTTTCGCAAAATTTTGACGGAGTTACAGCCCTTGATTGACGTCAGAATTTCGTTTCCGCTCAATATCTTGAGAACAAATCGACAGAATCCGACCAAATTTTGTGTGTACATCAACATTGACAAGATCTAGCTTGGGATTGTTACCCGTCATTTTTCGCAAAATTTTGACGGAGTTACGGCCCTTAATTGACGTCAGAATTTCGTTTCCGCTCAATATCTTGAGAACGAATTGACATAATCCGACCAAATTTTGTATGCACATCATCGTTGACAAGATCTAGCTTGGGATTGTTACCTGTCTTTTTTCGCAAAATTTTGACGGAGTTACGGCCCTTGATTGACTTCAGAATTTCGTTTCCGCTCAATATATTGAGAATGAATTGACAGAATCCGACCAGATTTTGTATGCACATCATCACTGACAAGATCTAGCTTGGGATTGTTACCAGTCATTTTTTGCAAAATTTTGACGGAGTTATGGCCATTTATTGAGGTCAGAATTTCGTTTCCGCTCAATATCTTGAGAACAAATTGACATAATCAGACCAAATTTTGTATGCGCATCAATATTGACGAGATCTAGCTTGTGATAGTTACCTGTCATTGTTTTTTTCACCCTGCAAAAAAGCTGAGAAGCGGGGCTATAGTCAGATTCTCTGACAATTCTAGTTTACTCCTGATGCCCCTAAAAATGAACATGGACACTTCCAAATGATAAGGATGTGCAAGTCCATTCACCATAAATGGGTTGATATTACTTATGACAACCCCAACACACACCAGCTATGTAGAGACAACCAACGTGACTGAGAACAACTAATGCAGATGAAATCTATTACTGTGGTGACAATAGGGAGTAAAAGTCTGTTTTTGGAACAACTTACCACACATCAGATTGATCCCTAGCAAAGTTGTTCCCAAATGTATTTTCATCATACAGTGTTTCATTGGTTTCACCTGTCTGTTGCATTCTGGCCGGTAGCAAGTTTATCCCAGACAGGTATTACAGCATTATATTGATTTATTGTTATCAATCATTATATTGCGTTAGTTGGTGCATTCTGGCCTATGGCAAGTTGTTCCCAGACAGGTATTTGCTTCATTCAACATTACATTGTTACACCTGCATTTGTTGCTCTCAGTTACGTTAGTTGTCTCTAGATAACTAGTGTGTACATCTATTTTCAGCTGAAGACCCTGTTACACTGTTGTTGCCGGCGGAAAAAGTTTTTGTTCGGATTGAACAAGATGATTGGTCCAGTCATGTTACTGTCGCTACGGGAGAATCACGCAGCAATGGAGGTATATCCTTGATCTAAAATGAGCCAGGACGTGAGAAAAACGGTCTTCTGCGTTTCCGGCCAGGTCCGATACAAACTGGCCTGTTCAGTTACAGAATATGACTAGAGGCTTGAAATTTGGTATCCAAGAAGAGGATGGATTGTGCTATCCATGTAGCAAAATCTACATGACATTGCTTGCTTTTGATTTCACTTTCCAGTAGAAAAGATATTAATAAAAACTTACAGAAGATGCAACAATTTTTTCGTTTTACATACTCTGATTCCAAACCACCAATTACTCTAATCAGTTTTCTTTCTCAAGCATCAGTGCATTTAGAAGGCATGTTAAAACTTTTCTCCGAAACTTAAAAAAAAAAAAAAAACATATCTGGAGTTTGACAACAACAATCATGCAGCTGAGGTCAAGAGTTCTGTAAGAGCCGTGTCATGAGAAAAACAAATTTTGCCTATACGAAAACAAAGGCGCAGATCAGCCATGCAGTAACTGCACGGCTGATCAGCGCTTTTGTTTTCCCTACACAGATAGTACAATTACTCTTCTTCTTAAATCCGAAATTTCAAGCTTCTAGCCTTTTTTCTGTGAGTGTACAGGCTGGTTTGTGTCGGACCTGGTCAGAAACCCAGATTGTTGGTTTTCTCATGCGAAGGCTCATATAAGAACAAAACAAGTCCCTAAAGGTTAATCCCCTATAGCCGGTCAGTCACTGGAAATTGACATCAATTGCAGTAGAAATAATCCTTAAATAGGTTTAAGACTACCAATAACAGAGCTACTTAGCCATAATCAGAGCATCAAAGAGAATAATTAGGTATATAATGATAAAACAGCGGACATTTTTCTCTGATGCGTTCTTAGGATGCGTTAGTGTGTACTCATTTGAAAAGTGTCAACCATGTGTTATTAAGATACTCATATTACCATTACGAAAACTTGCCCATGCAATATACAGAGAATTTTTAAGTTGTAAAAAATGAAAATTTTCAGTAGAAATTTTTTGTTATTTTTCTTATTTTTGCTCAAAACATAGATTGTGGGTACACGTTAGAACCGCCTCACTGAGGCAGTTCTAACGAGTACCCACAATCAATGTTTTGGAGCAAAAATAAGAAAAATATGTATACCCCTGCATACCCCAGTTTTGCTGTATAAAAGTGTGGTTTAAGGGGGTATACATTACACGGACATGTTTTCCTGATGCGAGTCATGACTACTGAGCCATACCTTTGATGAGAATCAGGGAAAATTACCATGCTATCAGGGATTATATGAGCTGCGTTGTTTGAAAAAAAACTGGTCTTTGGGATTTCCGACCAGGTCAGACACAAACGGGCCTGTACAGTCACAGAAGCAGGCTAGAAGCTTGAAATTTGGGATTTAAGAAGAGGGATTGTACTATCAGTGGAGCGAAAACAAAGATGCTGATCAGCTGTGCAGTTACTCCACAGCTGTACTGCTTTTTTGTTTTCGCATTTAAAAAAATCTTGTATTCTCATGATGCTGCTTATATTTCAGGATGTTTTAGATATTACATGCTTCATTTACATGAAAGCATGCATTGCCTATAATACCTTTGAAGGCTACTTGCCTAATGACATTTGAGCCTCGACGCGAGAAAACCGGTCTTCGGGGTTTCCGACCAGGTCTAACACAAACCGACCTGTACAGTCACAGAAGCAGGCTAGAAGCTTGAAATTTCGGATTTAAGAAGAAGAGAGATTGTACTATCCGTGTAGCGAAAACAAAGGCGCTGATCAGCTTCGCAGTTACTGCGAAGCTGATCTGCGCCTTTGTTTTCGCATAGGCAAAAATAAATCCGGTTTTCTCACGATGCGGCTCATTTGATAATTAGCTTGAGCATGCTTTTTATAGGCTCTTGATTTCTGTGGTACTTTTCTGTTAGTGGATGTACATTGGAAATAAGGCAACAAATCCCCGCTCTCCAGAATTAGAGCACCATGACACCGGGGCGGGGTGACAATAAGATGCTTTACCTAGGAAATTCTACATTATCAGGCCCAAGGGATTTTGGACATCACATTTAATCCATGGATAGGGAGTTAGATCCTTAAAGTTGTTTTTTTGTTCAAAATTTTCAATTTCCCCATGGCTATCCCACCACCCCCTCTGTGAGAAAATATTGATACATGTGTATTTGCAATAAACATACAAGTCATTTTTAATGAGAACTTTAATTTTGTGCATCTTCAAGTTCTTAAATATTTACAAAAGAAAATCTCTCACCATCACTTCCAGTATTTTTTCCCTATTAGGTACTATGCGCAGTGTTAGAGTTTGATGTCGTGGACAAAAACCCAGGGATGACCTTGACTTATTTTACGCCAAGTTCAATCGACCTCGGGTCTTTTGTTTTTTAATATGTTTATTTTCTACCTATCAGGTACTATCATACATGTGATACCTCCCTCATCATCAGGGAGACTCCAGGAAATGAGCCATAAAAATTATAAAAATTCTTTAAAAAAGTACCACTTTTTGACAAAAATTCAAAATCTCCCTGAAATGAATCAGGATTTTTTCTATATATTTTATACATTTTTCAAAAACCTCCCTGAAATGGAAGAAAAATCTCCCTGATTCCTCTTTGAAACTCATCACATGTATGTACTATGTGCAATGCTAGAGTTGGATGTTGTGAGCAATAAACCAGGGATTACCTTTACTTATTTTACGCCAATGTCAATCAACCTCGGGTCCTTTGGTTTTTAATATTTTTATTTTCTACCTATCAGGTGCTATGTGCTATGTGTTTATTTTTCTACCCGTCAGGTACTATGTGCAATGTTAGAGCTGGATGTCGTGGACAATAATGACCTGAAGATGCAGATGGTGACCACCCTACAGAGTACCAGCACTGGGAAACGAATGTACGCTGAACTGTGCGAGAGACAGATAGCCCTCAGGGAGCTCGTGAGTACTTCTGTTACCTTACAATATACACATGTACCAAACTTTTGATATTTTCAAATGTGGATCCTGAGTTGACATATACAGGATTTTCACAGATTTCTACCCTATAACATGAGCCACCTTGTGAGAAAACCGGATTTTTGCCTATGCGAAAACAAAGGCGCAGATCAGCTTCGCGGTAACCGCGAAGCTGATCAGGGCCTTTGTTTTCGCTACTCGGATAGTACAATTCCTCTACTTTCTAAATCCAAAATTTCCAGTCTCTAGCCATTTTCTGTGCTTGTACAGCCCGGTTTGTGTCGGACCTGTTCGAAAACCACATTGTTGGTTTTCCCACGAGGCGGCTCATTTGTTTTGTCAGTTAAAAATAAAACAAAAACTCAAGGAACGTGTTGAAGTGTATTTGAAGGTGAAAATGTTGGCATTATTTTGTCATAGGAGTACTGCCTTAGGTCAAACTCAAGAACCCATGTTGGCACGGCAAGAAACTAGTTAGACCAATATTCAGGAGAAACTAAAGTTATGCTGTGGACAATTGGTTTGGTTTGGCAATGGCTGAACATGTCAGTCAACAAGTTTTCAGTCATGTCCGGATGGAGGCATTGCTGTCTATGTATTAACCAGTACTCTTAAATCCGAAATTTCAAGCTTCTAGCCTGCTTCTGTGACTGTACAGGCCAGTTTGTGTTAGACCAGGAATCCCAAATGGTTGTTTTTCTCATGCGAAGACTCATATACTTTAGAAGGTTTCCTCTACTTTACAGCAACAGAAAGGTGGGCCTAAGAAACTGACGCTGCCGTCAAAGTCCACAGATGCTGATCTGGCGAAGATGTTGAGTTCGGGTTCGTTTGGGAACCTGGAGTGTCTCAGTCTTGCTTTTACTCAAGTTACAAGTGCCTGCGCTAAAGATTTGGTCAAGCTACCGTCACTACGCTACCTTAATCTCTGGTCTACACAGGTATGACATAGGTGTCTGTTTTAGCCTCAATATGATGAGATCTGGTTTAATTTATTATTTTTCTGTTTGATTCAGTTTTACGTCCCTTTCAAGATTATTTCAGCTCATATGAGACAGGCCAATCAGTAAGTGGGGCAAAAACAGGAGAACCATGAAAAAAAAACAACCTGACACACCCGCAAGCAGAATTTGCTTGTCTCACGTGTTCCGTGTGGGGCGAACCCACACCAGACATTATCGAATGATTGACACAATCATTGATGTCAAAACATAAAATAGATTTTCATGTAGTGTCTCATTTCATGTGGATATTTTGTGATAATTTTTTTATTTGAATGTTGACTCGCTAAACAAAAATCCTGGACCCAGTTGTTCGAAACTTCGTTAGCTTAACAATGTCGTTAAGCCCTCATTTTGTTAACTGTATATCAACTTCAAAAGCAAATACACTGTATTTTTTGTTGAAAAAATGTGAGAATCCTTTGCAATGCAAAGGATTCTCACATTTTTTTCAACAAAAATTAGCAGTGTATTTGTAATATTGCCATGTGAAATTTTAAAGTATCGTTAACCAACGACATCGTTAATTTTGAACAACTGGCCCTTGATTGTTTATTTGGTTTTTTTTCCCCATCTCAGTTTTTGGAGTGGGAATCTTTTTCTGATTGCACCTTTTCCTGATCATTGCCTACTTGTACCTCCTTTCTGTTACTAAGCCTTGTAGGAATAAACTGAATGTCCTTGGTACTGTACTGTCAGTAATAATTTTATTGATTTGTTTCTTTAATTAGTAAGCTTGCAATAAGAATCGTGATAGATTTAATCTCAGTCCATTATTATATTCTTTATGGTTCCTTCTGAGCTGTGCCAGGTGTAAAAGTGACTAATTCCATTGAGCTGTGTCATAAGAAAATAGAAGTTCATATCTGGTGCAAAGGCTATTAATTGTTTTGATTGTTTAGAATGAAATTTATCCTGCTTATAAATTTTAAAATGCCCAGGGTTGTTAGCTGCTAAGCAGCATAAATGACTTGCTTTGGTACTCTAAGCCCAAAAGTTCTACAAAGTTTGGCTACCTTGTTATTGTGAGCATTTCGGATTTTATGCTCAGCTGAGTTGAGCATGAAAAAAGTTTCATGATCTCAGGGCCTGTCTGTTAAACTTTTCAAGTCAGTATCTGAAGTGAGGTGGGACATCTGTTGACAATGCTAATATAATGCTATATGAGCCCTCACATGACCAGGTCTGACACAAGCCGGCATGCACAGTCACAGAAAAGAGCGAGAAGCTAAAAATTTTGAATGTAAGTAGAAGAGGAATTGTACAGACCGAGTAGCGAAAACAAAGGTGCTGCTCAGCTTTGCAGTTACTGCACAGCTGATCTGCGCCTTTGTTTTCGCCTAAGCATGTTTTTGTTTTTTTATGCAGTGGCTAATTTCATTTGTTATTTGTTGCATAGCAACAATTATATTCGTAGGTTTTACAAATGAGCCGCTGCATGGGAAAACCAACAATCTGCATTTGCGAAAACAAAGGAGCAGATCAGCTTCGCAGTATTATTTTCGCTACTCAGATAGTACAGTTCCTCCTTTACCTTTATCCAAAATTTCAAGATTCTTTCTTCTGTGGCTGCACAGGTTGGTTTGTGTCAGACCTGGTCGGAAACCCCGAAGACCGGTTTTCTGGCGTCACAGCTCAAGTAGCCTCAGATCAAGTAAGCCGCATCATGAGAAAACCTGCTATTTGCATATACGAAAACAAAAGCACAGATCAGTTGTGCAGTAACTCTGTAGCTGATCAGTATCTACTTTTTCACTACACGGCACAACCCGTCTTCTTGTTTAATCTGAAATTGTAGCATCTTGCCTTCTTGTGGCTGTACAGACCAGTTTGTGTCGGACCTGGTCGGAAATCCTGAAGACCGGTTTTTGCGGATAGCCTTTCATCAAGTATATCATATTATATTATATTTGAGCTGCCGCTTCAGAAAACCAACAATCTGCATATGTGAAAACAAGGACGCAGAAGCTGATCAGCGCCTTTGTTTACGCTACACGGATAGTACAATTCCTGTTCTTCTTAAATCCAAATTTTCAGGCTTGTAACCTTCTGTGATTATACAGCCCGGTTTGTGTTAGACCTGGTCGGAACCCAAATTGTTGGTATTATCATGCACAGGCTCATTTACTCAATTTTGTTCCTTATGGGAAAACTATCCTTAAATCCTTGAAACATGATATAAATGACACCAGCTTAATTAATAAGAAATATAAATATAAAATTTCACTTTCACTCTAGGCAGTCTTATTTTTTTTTTTTTCAAACAAAGCAAGAAGTAAAAAAAAATGCTGCTGTCTTTGTAACAGCAAAAACAATTACAATAAACTTAACAGCCAGGGTATATGCCCTATATGATTGTGACATGCTAAAAACTTTATTTCATGTTTTTTTTCCCCCGGCATTTATGCCGACGGGTATATAGCTTTCGCTTTTCCGTTCGTCCGTTCGTATGTTAGTTAGTTAGTTCGTTTCTCCGTTCGTAATTCCGGAACGTTCGTGGAATTTACGTCAAAGTTTTGGTTAAAGTTTCTCTAGAGGTGTATATCTCATGAACCGATGGTCAGAAACCATTCATATTTGGACCATAGGTACCCTATAGGGTTTGCTTTGTTTCCATGAGTTCGGACCCCAGGGCCCATGCCCGGGGGTAGGGCTGGAGGTCAAAATATAGGTCACCTTTAAAATATGCTGTTTACAATTTTAATGTTTCTTCTGTAAGTCCATATCTTAATAAACAATCATAGGGATGTATTCTTATTTAGTTCATAGATACCCTATAGGGTTTGCTTTCATACTCCATGCTCGGTACCATCTCCAGGGGGTGGGGCTAGAGGTCAAAATCTAGGACTTATTTACAATATGATAAATATCATGATAAATTTTCTGTAAGTCTGTTTTCTTGACATCCATAAAGTTTTATCAGAAAGCATTCATACTTAGACCATAGGTACCATGTAAGGTTCAGACACTAGGATCCATGTGCAGGGGGTGGGGCTAGAGGTCAAAATCTAGAACTTCTTTAAAAAAAAAATGTATTTCTTTACTTTTCTTTACCACCATGTTTAGAAATGATTCGTACTTGCACCGAAGGTACTCTATAAGGTTTGCCTTGTTCCTAATGACATTAGACTCTAGGGTCCATGCCCTGAGGGTGGGGCTAGAGGTCAAAATCTAGGACATCTTATTTTTTTTTTTTTAATGTTATTGAAGAATGACATTCTACTTTACATCTAGGACTGAGGACCTGACCCTCAATGTCCGCGATCAAGTCCTAGATTGAGTATACAAGTCAGCTCTGTATACTGCTCTAAAATAGATCTGTCATTCTACTACACCCCCCCCCCCTCCCCATGGTTTTAGACAGTGTTTTTTGCAAATACAAATTTATAAGATTTACTTGTTAAGGGCGCTCTCTTTCATCAGGAATTGAGGTTTAATGTGTCACTGTCAGTGAGCATGTCTGGATTGGGGGCGGTGGGCTGAGGGGTGGGGGTGTTGGAGGGAGCTACCAGCCGGGGGTATACGTGCCTCTCAAGGCACTTTTTCTAGTTTCTTGAGTACAACAAATAAAAATTAAAACTGAACAGGTGATATATTAATGAGAAAGGGATGGGCCATACCACTGTTTTGGCTAATGACCCTATAGATTTCAAATTGGCTATATGGAACCAAAGAGAATTACTGTAATTTTGCAACTTTCAACAGGGTAGTAGATATAAAGACTAGTATATTCCAAATGGGGCCAAATATATTAAACATTAGTTAGATGATGAATCTTAAACCGATAATTATTTTCTGATTCTCAGAATATCTTTGTTGATCTCAAAGGGCAAAACGGAAGATATAATCTGCACTATGGATGATGTATGGGGAGACATCATTTTCATTATGAAAACACTCTATAGTTGTAGAAAAAAAAAAACAAACAAAAAAAAAAAATGGTTAAAAATTTTTGATATTTTTGCTCAAAACATAGTACACGTTAGAACCCCCTTGCTGAGCCATCCACATTCTATGTTTTTTAACAAAAGTAGGTAAACCCTTGTACACCAGTTTTACGGTATAAAAGTTGGTTGTAAGGATGAATATATGAGCCACAACGCTAGAAAACCGGTCTTCAGGGTTTCCGACCAGGTCTGACACAAATTGACCTGTACAGTCACATTAGCAGGCTAGAAGCTTGAAATTTCGGATTTAAGAAGAAGATAAATTGTACTATTCGTATAGCGAAAACAAAAGCACTGATCAGCTGCGCAGTTACACTGCGAAGCTGATCTGCACCTTTGTTTTCGCATAGGCAAAAATCCGGTTTTCTCATAACCTTATAATATTTTTCATGTTTCAGTTTGGAGATATGGGTTTACAACAGATATCTGAACATCTACACAAACTACAGGTGTTAAATCTCTGTGAGACCCCAGTCACTGATAAAGGGCTCAGTTGTCTTTCAGGTAGGTTACCATAGCAACCATATGCTACCATAGCAACAACACTAACTCCTACCATAGCATCAATCTGTTACCATAGCAACACTGACACAAATTACAGGTGTTAATTCTCTGTGAGACCCTAGTCACTAATAAAGCACTCGATTATCTTTTAGGTAGGTTACCATACCAACTGTCACCACAACAACTACATATATGTTACCATAGCAACCATCTCCCTCCATAGCAACCATATGTTACCATAGAGCCAGGATCTGTAACCATAGCAAGGATCTGAACCTTAGCAATTGTCTGTTAATATAGCAATCATCTGCCTCCATAGCAAATATCTGTTACCATAGAAAGCATATATTACCATGGCAACCATGGTATCACTGCAGATCAAAATGCCATTTTAAAATCCCAAAGTTTCTGTGAAATGCAATATCTAATTTAAAAAAAAAATGTCAAAAAAGTACATGTAATACGGTAGGCTGTGGATCTCTATTTTGACATTGACACAACTACAAAATAGTTTCCTATCCTCACGTTGATTTTCATTTATTTGCTCTATTTTCAGCCTTGAAAAACTTGAGAAAATTGAATCTAAACAGCACAAATTTGTCAGCTCTGGTGTTCGAAGGACTTAAGGTATGTACAGTATATACTGTAAGAGTACTCATTCGCAAATTCAAGAACTCAACTATTATACAGAAGTGGAAAAATTGCGAAATAAAAACTTTCCAAAATTACAGTTTTATGTTTAACTGAACTGGAAATTAAGATGAGTTTCAGCATGCAGCATATATGTTCTTATTAAAAAAGATACTACATGTATCTGGTTTACATCTGAGTCAGCACATCATACTTAGAAATATGAGCTGTGATGCAAGAAAACAGGTCTTCAGGGTTTCTGACCAGGTCTGACACATACCGACCTGTACAGTCACTGAAGCAGGCTAGTACTATCTGTGTAGAGAAAACAAAGGTGCTGATCAGCTTCGCAGTTACTGCAAAGATGATCTGCTTTTGGTTTCACATATGCAGATTGTTGGTTTTCTCATGAGGGGGCTCATGTCTTGAGTTAGACATTCATTTTTCATCATACATGTATCTATATTGTGTTGGTTCCTTGCAGGAGAAGCTACCTGCCCTACAGGAGTGTGATGTCCGCTACACGGACGCCTGGTGACGCTAGATGTACGGGTGACAGCGCCAGTTGGTGACGAAGATACAGTTTGATGCTGCTACAAAACTGCCTTAAAACACTTAACTCTTGATTACCTACTTCTCTTTCTAAATACTTTATAGTCCTCAAAAATTGGAAAATAAGGATATTAATGCTACCTTCACAAATTCTGCGTGTTTGATTTTAAAACTTGGTATGAATTTAAACTACAGCATCTGGATGAAAAGACCTATTTACCTATCTATTTGTGAACATAGTTTTACAGTTATTGGATCTACGATTACGCTAAATACAGACTGTGTTCTCACAGTGTTAGTGGAAGTTATTTACGCAAATCAGGTGAATAAGTGAAAGTAAACTGAAATGGTGAAAAAAACTGACTTATGGCTGGGCTTTTGTGCAAGAGCTGAGTTTATTCAGCGAACACAAGAAGAAAACAAAAGTCCAATGTGTACGCTTTTTAGACAGAATTTCATTTTAAGTCGGTAAATGACTCACATATGTGGCTGGATTTAGCCACATTTATTTTATGCTCATTATCATAATGTTTACTATTTCTATCAACTCAGAAAATGTGATCATTGTTTTCATTACAGATTTTAATTCATTACGAAAACTTACCCATGCAATAAACAAGATATTTTTAGCTATAAAAATTGAAAAATTTTAGCTGAAAAATTTTGATATTTTTCTTTTTTTTGTACAAAACATAGATTGTGGGTTCTCATTAGAACCGCCTCACCGAGGAGGTTCTAGGTGAGGCGGTTCTAACGAGTACCCGTAATCTATATTTTGGAGCAAAAATAAGAAAAATAGGTATACCCCTGCATACCCCAATTTTGCTATATAAAAGTGGGGTTCAAGGGGGTATACATTACACGGACATGTTTTCGTGATGTTAGTTCATATTGAAAGTGTACAGACATTACCATATCAAATCTTTGAAAGTTTTTTTTTTTCATTGCAATTTGTTGTATAAAGTTAATGTAATGATTCTTAAATGTTGACTATACAGTCGAATACAGGCTTTTTTTTCAGCAAGCTCATTATGAAAACTTGCCCATGCAATCAATATACAGAGATTTTTTTCACCTGTAAAAATTGAAAATTTCATTGGATTATTAAAAACATTTTTCTTATTTTTGCTCAAAACATAGATTGTGGGTACACGTTAGAACAGCCTCGCCAAGGCGGTTCTAACGAGTACCCACAATCTATGTTTTGGATCAAAAATAAGAAAAATAGGTATACCCCTGCAAACCCCAGTTTTACTATATAAAAGTGGGGTTCAAGGGGGTATACTTTTCACGGACATGTTTTCCTGATGTCATTTATGTTTTGTTAGGAATCTTACACAGAAGTGTAGTTTTGAATACAGCAGACAGTTGCTACGCAAATGCAATAACATTAATAATGGTAATTTAGCCACACATCACAAAAATAGTTTTTCATTGTACATGAACAGTCCAACCTGTCTTAAGCAAGCAGTTTAGTGTCGCCTAAGACAGCTTAGACTGTATATAGAAAAAGCGTAAAATGGAGACACATAACAACCACAAAGGCGCGGCTTAGCTGGGCCACTGATTCCCAGGTTAAATTTTTTCATGCTCAACTCAGTTGAGACTGAAATTTAAAGTGCTCAGAAATGCTTAATTAACCCAAATAAATTTGAATTCCAGGTTTAGTCCATCAAAGCCTGTCATTTACACAACTAATAAAGAACCAATTTATGTTGGCAAATTGTTTGGCATTTGCGAGCAGGATATATTTCATGCTCAGTTGAGTTGAGCATGAAAAAAGATTTATAGCATAAGGACTTAGTCACATTGATCAGTACGAGTGTTGTTAATACATACTTTTGAGTTAAGTTTTTAATGTAGAAAAATGTGAACTCTTCTTTTTTATCACAGAAATGTTAAAAGGCCATTTGTTCAGAGGCAAAGTCTTGACATGAATGAAGTATTGTTAACTGTGACATTTATTCTAATGGAATAATTATACCATGATTTTAGAAGTGTTCTGGTCCGGAGGATATTAAACTTTTTTCATGCTCAACTCAGCTGAGCATAATATTAAAACAGCTCATAAATAATGAAATAAAGACAATTGGTTTAAATTTCAGGTTGAGATTAGCATATCTAGTAATTTATCCTGCTTATAAATGTTAAAATGCCAACAATTGTTGGCATTTTAACATTTATGAGCACGATAAATTTTAGTCTCACCTTAGTTGAGCTTGGAAAAGCTTTTATAACCTCCGGACCTGATAAAACTGTATGCAGTATTAATAATGTAAGTCATTGCCTTGTGCAACTCATGAGTTTTACTGCATTGTGTTTAGATTGTTGAATGCTGCAATATGTTTTTGATTATTTTATTTGTTGTTTGGTATGATAATGGTTTCATTTCCTTGTTAGCTCACCTGAGCCGTTAGGCTCACAAGGTGAGCTTATAGGATGGCCATGATCCGGCGTCCGTCCATCCGTCCGTCCGTCCGTCCGTCGTCCGTCCGTCCACAATTTCAAAGATCTTCTTCTCTGAAACCGCTTGGCCAACCAAAGCCAAATTTTATATGAAGCATCTATAGGAAGGGGGAACCAATGTGTATATAAGAAATCCAGGTCACATGATCAAGATGGCCGCCATGCCCATATATGGTAAAAACCCTTCAAAAATCTTCTTCTCCAGAACCGGTGGACTGATTTCAAAGAAACTTGGCATGAAGCATCGATGGCTCAAGCACTACAATGTGTATATAAATCATGACCCTGTGATGACCTTGACTTATTTTACGGCAAGGTCAACATAGGTCGCCAATGCATTTGAATGGGGAAAACTTTTTAAATGTCATTTAAAGTCATTTAAAGTGAAAGTCTTGCAGGAAATGGGCAGTAGGACTGAATATTAATGATTCTGAAAAAAAATTGGACCCCAGGGGCTCATATGCCCCCACCCCGGGGCAATTTACATGTATATTACCATAATATTCAAACATCATCTCCTCTGAAACCGCTTGGCCAATCAAAGCCAAATTTTATGTGAAGCATCAATAGGAAGGGGTAATCAATGTGTATATAAATAATACAGGTCACATGACCAAGATGGCCGCGATGCCCATATATGGTAAAAACCCTTCAAAAATCTTCTTCTCCGAATTTTGAGGACCAATTTCAAAGAAACTTGGTATGAAGCACCAATGGCTGAAGTACTACAATGTATATATAAATCATGACCCTGTGGTGACCTTGACCTATTTTACGACAAGGTCAACATATGTCGCCAATGCATTGGAATGGGGAAAACTTTTAAAAAGTCATTTGAGGTGAAAATCTTGCAGGAAATGGGTAGTAGGACTAAATATTAATGATTCTGAAAAAAAAAGGACCTAAGGGCTCATATGTCCACACCCCGGGGCAATTATGTATATTACCATAATATTCAAACATCTTCTCCTCTAAAACCACTTGGCCAATTGAAGCCAAATTTTATGTGAAGCATCTATAGGATGGGGGAACCAATGTGTATATTAATAATCTAAGTCACATGACCAAGATGGCCACCATGCCCATATATGGTAAAAACCCTTCAAATATCTTCTTCTCTGAAACCAATAGATTGATTTTAATGAAACTTGGCGTGAAGCATCCATGGACAGAATATTGATTAGTCTGAAAAAAGAAAACGGCCCAAGGGCTTCATCTGCCCCTGCACTGGGGTTAAATACCATAATATTCAGACATGTTTATTGGTATATGCAGCAGACTCAGGTGAGCGTTTACAGGACCATTGGTCCTCTGGTTTTGTAATTTACTGATTACGCAGATAGAATGGACATTCATTATCTTCTCATTAAAAAATTCAACATTGAGGATATTTTTAGAATTTTTTTCCTTAAAATTCTAATACACATTTTCAAAATTTGTTTATCAAGGAGATAGTTAGCCTTAATTTGAGCTCAGTAGTACAAGATTACATGGCTCTGAGTTAATTAAAAAATCATGCTCACCAAAGATGAGCGTGAAACAGTATAAACACAAACATTACTTGACATGACTCAATGTAAACTTGTAATGTCCACTGTAATTCGTCGGATCCTGTCTTACAGGGAGGTTATTACAGTGTAATAATTTTTGAAGTTTCATCTCAGATGGGTTTGTGTTGCACATTTGAGTTTTGAAGTTTATGGTTAATGATAGTATTTATTGTTGTGAAAGTTTTGTTATTGTTTCTGTTAAATGTCCAATTTGTTTTAAAAATATGGTCTATAACAGATAATGACCCTTATTTTTGAGTAGATGGTTCTGTTCATACTCAGTCTGATTAGGGTTGCCATGTTTGCTATTTTGACTGCATCTTTTTAATAATTTCTTTATGGTGTAGCATTCTTATTTTCAAAGAGTGTTATTAATTTTATCTTTTTAAAGAGTTCTTTTGATTACGTTGAAAAGAAAATTGTCTGCTATTTGTGGAAAGAAAAACTTACTCAATTTTTTTGGCTCACCTGAGCCGAAGGCTCACATGTGAGCTTATAGTATACCCATGCTCCGGCATCCGGCGTCGTCCCTCGTTCGCAATTTCAAAGAACTTCTTCTCTGAAACCACTAGGCCAATCAAAGCCAAACTTGATGTGGAGCATCCTTAGGAAGGGGGAACGAAAGTTTGTATAAATGGTCCAGGTCACATGACCAAGATGGCCGCCATGGCTATAAATAGCAAAAAACTTTAAAAATCTTCTTCTCCAGAACCAAAAGGCCTATGATTTTGAAACTTGGCATGAAGCATCAGGCAATGGAGCTCTACAAAGTTTGTATAAACCATGACCTTGGGATGACCTCGACCTTTTTTTACAGCAAGGTCAACCTAGGCCTCCCATGCATTTGAATGGGAAAAAATAGGAAAATGTCATTTAATGACAAAAAAAACATGCTAGGAATGAGCAAATGGACAGAATATCCATGTTTATGAAAATATTTTGGGCCCAGAGGGTTGTCTGCCCCTGCCCTGGGGCTATATAAATGTGTATGACCATAATATTCAAACATCATCTTCTCTGAAACCGCTTGGCCAATCAAAGCCAAACTTTATTTGGAGCATTCTTAGGAAGAGTGAATGAAAGTTTATATAAATGGTCAAGGTCACATGACCAAGATGGCTGCCATGGCTATAAATAGCAAAAACCTTTAAAAATCTTTTTCTCCAGAACCAAAAGGCCTATGATTTTGAAACTTGGTATGAAGCATCAGGCAATGGAGCTCTACAAAGTTTGTATAAATCATGACCCTGGGATGACCTTGACCTTTTTTATGGCAAGGTCAACTTAGGTGAAAATTGTTCCAATGTCATTTGAAGGGCAAAACTTGCAGTAAATTGGCATATGGACTGAATCTTTATGTTGACTCCAGAGGTTGCTCTGACCCTGCCCTGAGGTTATATACATGTATATTACCATTTTAGTCAAACAAGTTTATTGGTATATATCTCAGGTCTCAGGTGAGCGTTTACAGGACCATTGGTCCTCTGGTTTATTGATCAAACAAGGTGAATATCCATAATGAAGCAGCCATATTATTTTAAGGGCTATGAAATCTCTCTATTAACTCATTTAAGGTTGGCTTCCTAATTAATGGCTTTTCTGTTTGCTAAGAGAAATTTCCAAAAAAGAAAATGAAATGAAACTTCAAAATCACTATGTCCCTAAAGTACAAGTGGATTCATTCAAATGATAATGATGGGTGGATCCATATGTCATAAATTGTTAAGGGTAAAATACTAATTTCTAGTCATATTGTACCTTGCCATAGCAGTAGGCCAGGAAAAGAACTTAAAACTTTATGAGGAGAGTTGAATGGTTTCTAAGTAAAATTAAGTCATACATTGTTGGAAACCAATAGAGGGTAATTAATGGATACCTACAATATATCAAGGGGAGGGTGATGACCTAGAGCGTTGATCATCAGGAAAACATGTCCGTGAAAAGTATACCTCCTTGATAACCCACTTTTATATAGTAAAACTGGGGTATACAGGGGTACACTTATTTTTGTTATTTTTGCTCCAAAACATACATTGTGGGTACTCGTTAGAACAGCCTCGGCGAGGTGGTTCTAACGTGTACCCACAATCTCTGTTTTGACTAAAAATAAGAAAAATATCAAAATTTTTCGAGTGAAATTTTTCATTTTTACAAACAAAAGATTTTCTGTATATTGCATGGGCGTGTTTTCATTATGATAGGCCCTAACTTCAGACCCCACTTGTGCTGGGTTTTGTCATCTCCCCCTAGTACTGGTTAATACGATTGTTGACATTTTAATATTTGAGCCACCTCGTGGGAAAACCAACAATGTGGTTACCGAACAGGTCCGACACAAACCGACCTGTACAAGCAAAGAAAAGAGCTAGAAGCTTGAAATTTCGGATTTCAGTAGAAGAGGAATTGTACTATCCAAGTAGCGAAAACAAAGGCGCTGATCAGCTTCGCGGTTACCGCGAAGCTGATCTGCGTCTTTGTTTTCGCATATGCAGATTGTTGGTTTTCCCACGAGGCGGCTCATTTATTAGCAGAATAAATTACAGGCTTTGATTATCTAAACCTGGAGTTATTTGGGTTGTTACAGTATTTATGATCAGTTTGAATTTCATGCTCAGCTGAGTTGAGCATAAAAATGTTTTTATAACCTTGGTACCTGGTTTGTTCTTTCCTGGCCTGCTGACCATAAAATAGTATAGCTTTATTACAGGAATATCTACCATACCCTCTAAGAAAAGAAAATCTGAATCTTGATTTTTTGTATGATTAATTTGAATGAGTGGAGCTATTTGATTGAATTTCAGCATGTATAAAGCAACATATGAACAAATCTTTGTGGAAAACGTTCCTCAGACTTATTTTTTTGCTAGTATTACTGGCCAAATTAGCCATTCTTTTTGTCTTGCTGTGGTAGATATGCTAGATTGTTATTGTATTAATTTTGTTTATTTTTATCATGAATGCCATAGTGATATTATTTTAGTTACTACAGTAATGTTCCTCAGTTTTCAATCTTTTTGATAATCACTGTATAGTCATAACAAAACTCTTGTAGGTGTTTATCTCAGAGCTATGGCTCTTAAAGATACTGCAAAAGTACAGATAGTGCATTGTTTGTTGTGATTATGTATCTGAAAATTGAGGAAAAATATTGTATATATACTGGTTAAGACACCAGTAGCCTAATGAAAGTGGATATTGCATGAATATTCTCTATATTATCATCCGTTTGACTACTACTGAGGAGCGCCAAATTCGGATGGATGTATTCACCATTTTTGCATTATCGTCTGATTTCCAGCTTAGAAAAAATCAATATTGAAAATGCAGGTAACCAAAACCACCCTGACCTTGAGGTCAGGGTGGTTTTGGTTACCTGTATTTTCAATATTGATTTTTGAAAGCTGGAAACCAGCAAATAATGCAAAAATGGTGAATAAGTAAATGCTAAGACATTGCCTCAGTGAGGCATGACTGTAATGTGGGGTGTCAATCACTAAGATGTTTTTTGACGAGTATCCACTTATTTTCACAGGGATGCCATCAAACATCCAGTTTTATATGGCTACTGAAAATGCACTATCAGGACAGTACTAGTATATGGCTCTCATTGAGTTAATGGGTAATCCCCGTTTTTATGGGTAATCCGTGTTTTTAATGAGCAAGCCATTTGATTTGATTTTTGTTGTTCTGTAGTCTGTTTTGTTCTTTTAAAACTCACGGTGAGAAGTCTTTAAGCCATAATATTTTTTCTTATTGCTTATTTTACAGAATAATAGCATTACATCAAAAAGTTCTTGCTCTAGGGCTCTCCTTTGTATAAATTTTGTCATATTTGTAGTAGCTGGTTTAATGTTTTCACAGCTCTTTCTATATCAAAGATCGGATTCATTTGATGTATGACAACTTTGATCTTTTTTTCTTGAAAGTATGTGTATAAGTAAAATTTCTGAAATATTAGTTTCAGACTTTTGCCTTTCTATTGTTACTACTTGGTTCTGTTTGTAGCTACTTATAGCTTAACACATCTTGTTTAATACAAGCTTAGTGGCCTAGTGGTAGTATGCCAGACTCTTGATTAAGAGGTGGGTGGAGGTGGAGGTTCGAAGTTTGAACCTAGGTTCGAAGTTCGAACCTCGAAGTTCGAACCTATCTGCCACCTGGTCCTGAGGTTATAAAAATATTGTCAAGCTAAACTCAGCTTGTAAACCCTGAAACAGCCCAACTAAATTTCATGATTAGATCACAAAAACCTGTGATGTATCGTGCTCGTAAATGTTCAAATGCCAACAAGTTCAAATGCCAAATATTGTTGGCATTTTAACATTTATGAGCAGGAAAAATTTTAGTCTCGGCTGAACTTAGCATGAAGCAGTGGCTCCATGCGGTTTTGACTGAAAATTTGTTTACTGGGATATTAAACCACGAAACAAAACAAAATTAACGACAGGATATTTTTCCTATATTACAAAATACTATACTTTGTCTTCAAAATGCCTTTTGAGTTGACATTGAAATGCTTATTTTTAGCTTATTAGATTTCACAATATTCATACTGACTGCTGGCAGTCAGGTTTTTAGTGCACCACAAAGAATTTATGTGTTTGATATATATATGTATTTTAGTAGCTGTGTGACATAGCCAACAACTACAGTCAAGGACCAAAACTATTTCCACAATGTCAGAAACTCCATAGACTTACGTGTATTTTCACGTTTACAAGAAAAATTATCCTGTCTCTCTTGGTTGACATATTTTCATGATTTTGGTGTCATTTGAAAGGTGAACGAATAAAACAATAAACAAGGTATTTTCAATCAATTCCGTGCATGCATTTTAAAGCTGCCAATTTTTAAACACCACATGATATTTATTTTGACAACGTCACTATTGACGTCAATGGGAAAGTGACTTTTTCAAAATTTCCTTAAATTTCAAACTGTTGTATATAGAAAATGCAACGTTGAAACTTCACAAAATCACCTTTGTTTATTGCTTTATTTATCTAACCTTCAAATGACACCAAAATCATGCAAATATGTTAGTTGACCAGAAGACGCAGAATCGTTTTTCTTGCAAACATGAAAATACATGTAAGTCTATGGAAATCCCGATGTTGTGGAAATACTTTTGGTCCTTGACTGTACATTTGAGACTTTTCCTTACTGAAGGCTAGGAATAACAATGGTATACTGTTGACACTGCAAATAATGATGATTGATCAGATCAGTTAACTAGACTTCCTCTTATAATTCTTTGCAGCAAGCATGCAGTATTTTAGATTTACGCTCATGCTAAAATTGAACAGAACATATGGTATTTGAATCTAAAAATTCAAGCTTTTTACTGTTTTGTGTTGTTGTACTGCCTGCTTTGTGTCGGACCTGGTCAAAAACCTAAATTGTTTTTTTTTCCATGTGAAGGCTCAAATCTTATTTGCTCTGTGTCACACTGGTCATTGGTTCTATCATGCAGCCACTTAAATGTTACATTAATTTCACTAAAATACTTCAGACCTTTACGTATTTGTGAAGATCGCCTTTCAGTTTTATGACCAATTTCATTTGACCGTGCCAGTGGAATAGTTACACGAACATTACGAAAACTTGCCCATGCAATAAACAGAGATTTTTTGAGCTTAAAAATTTGAAAATTTTCAGCTGAAAATTTCTGATATTTTTCTTATTTTTGCTCAAAACATAGATTGTGGGTACACGTTAGAACCGCCTCGAACACGTTAGAACCGCCTCGAGGCGGTTCTAACGAGTACCCACAATCTATGTTTTGGAGCAAAAATAAGAAAAATAGGTATACCCCTGCAAACCCCAGTTTTCTATATAAAAGTGGGGTTCAGTGGGGTATACATTTCACGGACATGTTTTCATGATGAATCACACACAAACACACTGAGAGGTTCTTACATTGTGGTCATTTCAAATGAAATTCATCATTTTCATATGGCCTGAATATAAGATACTGTTTATCATTGGACCTTTAGAATGAGATTTTGTCCCTTCAAAATGGACATAATTTCACTGAAAAAAAAAATGCATCGGTTTTAAGGATTAAACTCCAGCAACAAAGTGTTGATACATGTGGTACTTGATTTATTAAATTATGTGATTCACCCAATAACAACAACTTAATGTGTTAAAAAAATAAATATTAGCCACTTTCTGGAAGACCTGAAGTACCTAAATACTTGATTTGTGCGGTAAAATGACATTGGTCATAAATTTTACAGAAGTTACTGATAAAGTTGTTTGGTGTTTATGTCTGCATTTTATGAAAGGATTTATATATGCTTGTTGTCATAGTTTGATATTTTATCATAATTGTGTACATAAGATTATAAAACAGCAAACTTTCATGATACAACTAACGAGCTGCTATATTACAAAATCAGTGATCATATGTGTAGCACACTGGTTATCAAGAGACTACTAATGCAGTTGGGAACAATCAACAAAGATGAAATCACTAAAATTAATGACGAGGGAGTCAATACCTGTCTGGAATCAACTTTAGATTTAAATGTTACACCCCCTATGGGCGGTTTGCCTTTATTACGTCAGGGTGAACATTTGTCACCAACATGACAGGCTTATGTACCAGCTGGATATCGAACCTGCAACCTCTTGATTGCTAAGTGAATACGCTATCCATTACACCACCGTGGCTGTATACACCACCGCGGCTGTACTTGCAATGGATTGTTCTGATATGTGGTAAGTTGTTTCCAGACAGGTATTTACATTCTTCAGTATTGTAATGATTTCAACTGTGTTGGTTGGTCTCAGTTGTGTTGGTTGTCTCTGGTTGACCAGTGTGGTATGTATTACCTGACCCCAGCAGACTGTGGTTAGCATGGCCAGTTTGTCTGCCAAGTCTGGTGGAAGTCTTCATTGTGCATTGCATTTGTGTAGATGTTTTTGACTAAACAGACTCCCAGTTGAGGTATTTTCTCTGGTTTTGTTATGTAGCGGCTATACGTCATTCACCATTTTTGCATAATTGGCTGGTTTCCTGCTGACAAAAAATCAATATTGGAAAAACAGGTAACCAGAACCCCCTGGTTCTGGTTACCTGTATTTCCAATATTGATTTTTTTTTAGCCGGGAACCAGCGGATAATGCAAAAATGGTGAATATGTTTTTACAAACGTTGAGCATGTCTGTGATTTCGTAGATTGAGAGAATCATATGAATCCAATTAAAATTCTCAGATTTTGTGCAATAATTGCATTCATGATACCATAAGAGCCACGTCATAAGAAAAGCGGTCTTCATTGTTTCCATCCTGGCCAGATAAACCAGGTGTACCATTGCAGATGGTCATCATCTTGAAATGTTTGATGTAGAAAAGAAAGAGGTATGTACTATACCCATATGGCAAAAACAAAGCCGCCGATCAGCTGTGTAGCCGATCTGCAGTTTTGTTTTTGCTTAGCAAAAAGCTTGTTTTCACATGATGTGGCCCATAATATTCGAGCCGCCACATAGGAAAACTAACAGTCAGCATATGCGAAACAAAAGCGAAGATCAGCAGTGTCGTAAAAATCCCTCCTCTTCTTAAATCCTAAACTTCAAGCTTATAGCCTTTTTCTGTGAGTGCACAGGCCGGCTAGTGTCAGACCTTGTTGAAACCCAAAATTGTTGGTTTTCTCATGCAGCGGCTCATTCTAAATGTTAAAAGTGATTGGATAAGTATGAGCATTCAGTGCAGTCTTATAATGTTTCTTTAGGGCCAGTTTGATCAGGGCATTGGACCGTTTGCAATTGGATGTGCATCTTTGATAAGCAATTTTTTTTTAATTATATCCGTTTTGACCGTTTTGAAGACAAATATACTGAACAAAATAAATGAGCCACATCATGAGAAAACCGGATTTTTGCCTATTTGCGAAAACAAAGGCGCAGATAATCATTATGTGCTATAACTGCACAGCTGATCAGCGCCTTTAATTTCACTACACAGATAGTACAAATTCCTCTTCTTCTTAAATGCAAATTTTCAAGCTTCTAGCCCTCTTCTGTGGCTGCACAGTCCAGTTTGTATCGGACCTTATCAGAAATTCGAATACCGGTTTTCTCATGTCATAGCTCACATGTATGTAACACTTGATGTATCATCAATTCATATTTTGGAACAGAACAAAGAGAAATAAGGAGGCTACATCTATATATAACACCCCTTGTATTTCTCTGACATTATTAAATATTAAAAACAAAGCAAAGCAAAAATAATAATCAAAAAAATAATTATGCCATTCTCTGCAATTTTGGGTCTTGTGAATGTAGAATGTTTATGCCTGACTTTTGACTGGACAAGACCCAAAATCACAGAGGTTACATGAGCCACGACGCGAGAAAACAGGCTTTGAGATTTCAGACCAGGTCAAACATAAACTGGACTGTGCAGCTTCAGAAGACTGCTGCAAGCTTGAAATTTTGGATTTAAGAAGAAGAGGAATTGTACTATACATGTAGCAAAAACAAAGGCGCTGATCAGCTGTGCAGTTACTGCACAGCTGATCTGCAGCTTTGTTTTTGCGTAGACAAAAACCCAGTTTTCTAATGATGCGGCTCACATAATAGTTATGAAAATTAAGACTTCTGTAACATTGCCTTGTATGTGGATATGGAAACTCATTTGTATTGAATCTTCTGTGGAAATAAAATGTAATGGTTACTTGTTTTTTCTTTCTTGCTTTTTCCCTGCCTGTCTCTGCCAGTTTCATATCAGAATGCCAAGGTGTTGCCATGACAACTACAGTTGATGGCTTTGCAGTGACGCTTCCAATCAATTCTACATCCAGGTCCTGATGTTACAAAACTTTTTTCATGCTCAGCCCAGCTGAGACTAAAATTTGTCCTGCTCATAAATGTTAAAATGCCAACAATTGTTGGCATTTTAACATTTATGAACAGGACAAATTACAGGCTTTGTTGAGCTAAACCCAGCTGAGACTAAAATTTGTCCTGCTCATAAATGTTAAAATGCCAACAATTATAGGCATTTTAACATTTATGAACAGGACAAATTACAGGCTTTGTTGAGCTAAACCCAGCTGAGACTAAAATTTGTCCTGCTCATAAATGTTAAAATGCCAACAATTGTTGGCATTTTAACATTTATGAGCAGGACAAATTTTAGTCTCAGCTGGGCTGAGCATGAAAAAAAAAGACCCCACCTCGGGGGTCATTAGCTCCCATAGACTTACAATGGGAAAAACATTAAAAAAATCTCTGAAACCACAAGACCCAGAGCTTTTATATTTTGTGTGTAGCAATATATAGTGGTCCTCTTTATAAATCCTGCCAATCATGCCCCTGGGGACTAAAATGGCCCCACCCTGGGAGTCATTATCGCCCATAGACTTACAATGGGCAAAACATAAAAAAATCTTCTTCTTGGAAACCACAAGGACTAGAGCTTTCCTATTTTGTGTGTAGCATTGTATAGTGGTTCTTTTTATGTTTCCTGCCAACCGTGCCCCTGGGGTCTATACAGGCCACACCCCAGGGCCTGGGGGCCTCATGGGAAAAACATAGAGAAGTATTCTTCTCTGAAACCACAAGGTCCAAAGCTTTCATATTTTGTGTGCAGCAATGTATAGTGATCCTCTTTATAAATCCTGCCAACCATGCCCCTGGGGTCAGAAATGGCCCCACCCCGGGGTCATTAGCTCCCATAGCTTTCAACAAGAAAAACATAAAAAAGTCTTCTCCGAAACAACAAGGCCCAGAGCTTTCCTATTTTGTGTGTAGCAATGTATAGTGGTCCTCTTTATAAATCCTGCCAACCGTGCCCCTGGGGTCCATACAGGCCACACCCCAGGGACATCATGGGAAAAACATAAAAAGAAATCCTTCAAAACCACATGGCCCAGAGCTTTCATGTTTTGTGTGTAGCAATGTTAAGTGGTCCTCTTTATACATGCTGCCAACCATGCCCCTTGGGTCAAAAATGGCCCCACCCCAGGGGTCATTAGCTCCCACAGACTTACAATGGGAAAAACATAAAAAAATATTCTTCTCGGAAACTACAAGGCCTAGAGCTTTCATATTTTGTATGTAGCAATGTATAAAGGTCCTCTTTATAAATCCTGCCAACCGTGCCCCCGAGGTCCATACAGGCCAAACCCCAGGGGCATCATTATTCTGTCATAGGCTTATAATGGAAATACATGAAAGTATCTGCAACTGGACTTAATAATTATGATTCTGAAAAAATTGCATCCCAGTTCATCTGCCCCCACCCCGTAGCAATATACATGTATATTACCATAATATTCAAGCATCTCAGAAACCGCTTGGCCAATCAAAGCCAAATTTTCCAATGTGTACATGAAAATCTAGGTCACATACCAAGATGGCCACCATGCCAATATATGGTACTTTTCTTTTGTCCAGTTACTGCACTTGCCGACTCTCAGGTGAGCGATCGTTACCCTTGGGCTACTTGTTCAAATTCCATGACTTTCATGCATCAATTTTTTGTTTATTTACCATTTTCCATGTTTTCCAGAGCCCGTGGGAACCCATTACCTTGTAAAACAAAGCTTTTTTTTGGATGGAGAAGCCCTCTTATTTCAGATATATACTGACGTCAACAAAAAACGCCTCAGTCAACTTTGGCACGTCATACTGCCAAGATTAACAATTTTAATTATTTTAAATATTAGTCATATCTTTTACTAGTCTTTTACGCATTCGGAAATGCCAAAATGGAATTATTCAGACAGCTGCTTGAAAAATGACAAGCTGTTGAAAACGCACACTCCTCGCAAAATCCCTATTCTGGTCATGAACCGGTCTGTCAGGCATCGCTTTTTTCGATTGTTGAAAGCCTCCTTCGCAATACCAACACATTAGCCATAGAGTGGGGTATCCATACGTGACCATATGTTGTTGAAACACATTTTTCGAAAACCGAATTTCGTTCTCTAGCGTTATTGACGTCACTGCAGCTAATGATCAATGCTCAAATGGTAATCGCCGTCAAAATGGTCAAAATGTTTACAAATGCTATCCTGACATGGGTATTTGAAACGAACGTCCTTATGGATAACGTGTATTTGACGTCTATGGAAGTAAGCGTCAGAATATCATTGCTCCATTCTTGGCTATTCATTTGAAATAATGCGACTACGTTATGAAAATTAATTCAAGGAGTACATCCGAATATAATGGCATCATTTCTGAAATGTTTCATCATAAGGATTCGTTAGCATACGAGACGTCGACGTCAAAAAGATTTTGCTACAGAAGCATTGGCGAAAGAGCTATGGTAACAAAAATCGATAGAGGGAATCTTATGCCAAAGCGAAAGATGGTCCCATACTATGGAGTCACTTCGAACGACAGAAGCCGAACAGTATCATTTTTTCCGTTCCGTCTGTTTCTTCTCTTGTGAAAAGTCCCTATGTTAGTTTCTGTATTTCAACTTCATGTAGTCCAGTAGTGTTACGTTTCAAAATTTTGATGTTCTTAAGTTTGTAAAACAACTTTGCAAGGCTTTCAAGAATTTTCACGTCAAAAACGTCTGTATAATGACGTCAAGGTGCACTTTTAAAAATGGTACACCCATGCAAGTTTTGAGAAAAATGCGCATCTTAACCAAATTCGGTTTATGCTATACCATGAGAGAGAACGTAAAAATAAGGAAAATGCAAATTTCGTTTATATTGTATATTCTATTGGCCAAGTTATGCACAATTTTCGATGAGGCGTTTTTTATTGACGTCAGTATATAAACTACATAGCTGGTTCCTTTCTTGACAAGGCATGTAGGTGTTTTATCATAGGTTGTGCACTCACACTATCCAACCGATCATTGTCATGCCTTTCACACCTCTCATTATATTATGTTATGTACTGCTGCTATATACCAATTAATCGAGCCAGTGTATGAGAAAACCAACAATCTGCCTATGCAAAACCAAAGGCGCAGATCAGCTGTGCAGTAACTGAACAGCTGATCTGCGCCTTTGATTTTGCTACACGGATAGTACAATCCCTCTTCTACTTAAAACAGAAATTTCAAGCTTCTAGCCTGCGTCTGTGAATGTACAGGACAGTTTGTGTCAGACCTGTTTGGAAATCCAAATTGTTGGTTTTCTCATGTGAAAGCTAATTTAATCTTCGCTAGACACAATCCGGCTCATTGTTATTCCTATCTGCGAGATGGAGTCAATCAACTTTGGTTGTTTGCCTTGTTGATGTACATTGAGGGTAAATAGCTATATTATGGTCAGTGGACATACTACTCTATGTTTAAAGCAATAGTGTGTGTTCTCGCACAGTCCAGCTGATTTTTGTCATGCCTTTCATACTTATTGTATTCTTTGATAAACTGCTGCCATATACTGTTTTTTCTTCACTAGGCAAACACAATCCTGTTGATTTTGTCGGTCAACTTTCAACTGCTGCCATATACTGTTTTTTCTTCACTAGGCAAACACAATCCTGTTGATTTTGTCGGTCAACTTTCAACTGCTGCCATATACTGGTTTTTCTTCACTAGGCAAACACAATCCTGTTGATTTTGTCGGTCAACTTTCAACAAAAAGTTTGACTCATAGCTATGCTATGGTCATGCCAGGATGGTCAAGAAAAAGTTTGACCAATTGCTATATTCAGGGTGTAACAGGTGAAAAATATGCTAATCAACTTTTTGCCCCTGCTGAGATTCGAACCTCTGGATCTCTTGCATGCTAATCCAACACTCTACTGTGTCGCTGTAAAAGCCGGCTTGTACCGCAAGGTGATACAGTGTGTATTATACCTAGCACTACTACAAGGGTAAAAAATTATGGTCATGCCAGGATGGTCAGCTACCTCGTGTTCCTGACAATAATCCTTAATAGGTGTTTTATCATGGGGTGTGCACTCACCAATTTCAGAGCAAATGTGACACCTCGCATTGTATTTTTGTATATACTGCTGCTATTTCTGATCTATTTAGAGCTGGTCCTGAGGTTATAAAACTTTTTTCATGCTCAGCTCAGCTGAGACTAAAATTTATCCTGCTGATAAATGTTAAAATGCCAACAATTTATCAGCAGGTTAAATAACTGTCTTATGGGATTTATGCGGGAATTGTCAACTGATTTTGGCTATTTTAGTATTTATGAGCTATTGAAATTTCATGCTCAGCTGAGTTGAGCATGAACAATGTTTTATAACCTCAGGGCCTGGGCAAAGCATCACTCTACTGATTCTGCTATCCCTCTCAGTACCTTGAGTCAAGTTTTTTTGTGTTTTTCCTGTTGTTGTTTGTCATACTGCTTTACTTAAGGGTAAAAAGCCAGTTAGTAAAGCCATGCAAGGACGGTCATTTACCCAGTGTTCCTCATAATACTTAATAGGTGCTTTATCATGGGGAGAGCACTCACACAATCCAGAGCCTTAGGTCGCTGACTTCAGTGCTCTTAATCATTCGATCATCTCACCGCTGTGGGTTCGCGCCTCGCTCGGGGCACGAGTCACATGTGGGACAAGCCAAGTTCTGCTTGCGGGTGTGTCAGGTGGTTTTTCCCCGGGTACTCCGGTTTTCGCCCCACCTACCGATTGATTCGTCTCGATATGAGTGAAAAAGCTTGAAAGGGACGTAAAACTGAATTAAAAAAAAAAAAAAAAAAAAAAAAAAAAACAATCCAGAGCCTGTGACACCTCTTGATGTATTCTTGTATATACTGCTGCTATTTCCGATCTATTTAGAGCTTGGCAAAGCATCAGCCTGATTCTCTATTCCTATCTGCACCTTGAGTCCTGGCCCCAAGGTTATTAAACCTTTTTCATGCTCAACTCAGCTGAGACTCAAATTTATCCTGCTGATATATGTTAAAATGCCAACAATTGTTGGCATTTTAACATTTATGAGCAGGATATTTAGTAGTTTTTTAGTTTTGATCTCCAGTTTTCCTCTAATTTTGAATATTTCAACATTTATGAGCAACTGAAATTTCATGCACAGCTGAGCTGAGCTTAATTTTTTTTATAACCTTGAGCCCTCATGTTTTGTTTTTGTTGTTTGTCATACTGCTTTACTTAAGGGTAATAAGCTATGATCATGCAAGGATGGTCAATTACCCTGGCCTATCCTCCTGACAATACAATTATACTTTTTCATGTTTTTTTTTTTTCTTCTTTTCTTTTTTTTTTCATCTGAGGGTGTGTGCACTATTAACACAATGAAGAACCTCTAACACCTCTCTTTGCTTTCTGTAATATCATGCTGATTAATCAATGCTGGGCAAACACCATCCTGCAGTTTCTGACATCATTCCTCTGCATATATTTGTGTCCTTCAACTTAAAATAATCCACTTTATAACTCCAGAAAACCGGTATTCGGGGATTCCGACCATGTCTGACACTTAGAGATGTGCAGTCACAGAAGAAAGCTAGAAGCTTGAAACTTTGGATTGAGAGGAGTGATTGTACTACAGGTGAAGTGGAAACAAAGTCACTGATCAGCAGGTCTGCGGCTTTGTTTTTGCATAGACATAAAGCCGGTTTTCTCATGGCATGGCTCACTTTATATGAGCCGCATCGTGAGAAAACCGGATTTTTGCCTAGGCGAAAACAAAGGCGCAGATCAGCTTCGCGGTAACCGCGAAGCTGATCAGCGCCTTTGTTTTCGCTACACGGATAGTACAATTTCTCTTCTTCTTAAATCCGAAATTTCAAGCTTCTAGCTCTTTTCTGAGCTTGTACAGGCCGGTTTATGTCAGACCTGGTCGGAAACCCCGAAGACCGGTTTTCTCGCGTCGCGGCTCATATAACTTTACATCCCCTGTAGACCACAGGTCATGCCAGGACAGTCAGTTGCTCCAGTCATTTCTTATCTGAGCCGCATCATGAGGAAACCAGTTTTTTGCCTTTGCGAAAACAAAGAAGCAAATCAGCTGTGCAGTAATGGCACAGCTGAGCAGTGCCTTTGTTTTTGCTACATGAATAGTATACAATTCCTCTTCCTCTTAAATACCAAATTTACAGCTTCTAGCCATCTTCTGTAGCTGCAAAGGCTGGTTTGAGTCAGACATGGTTGGAAACGCCGAAGACTGGTTTTCTCGCATTACTGCTCATCTGTTCCCGAGCATGTGTTCTCCCACACATCACATGTTCTTAATTAGGTGTACATTATTTTGTTTGTTTATATTGCAGTTTCACATCCCAGTCAATAGTTTTTCAGTCATATTGGGACATGGCATAAGTTTCCTGGTTGTTTACCAGTACAAACGGGAGTGTGTGGGGGGGGGGGGGGGGACTATAAAATGTCTTGCCCAAGGACACATCTCCACATCAGTGGGGTTTGAACCCAGGATCTCTCAATCTAGAATCTGATGATCTACCATTTTGCCACCTTGCTTCCCAGTGTACATTCTTGAACAGTTAACTGACTACTTTTCTTCTTGAATTAACAGAAATACTTTTATGAGCAAGTCTTAATGAAAGAGTGTTCCCAACTAAAGGAGTTGATGGCAGTTTATCTATCTTTTCCTACCTCAGCGCCCTCTCACAAATATTATGCACTAGTCATTTGTAACCATGCTTCCCCCCCCCCCCACCAACCAGGTCCTGAGGTTATAAAAATATTTTCACGCTCAACTCACATAAGCATGAAATTTAGGCAGCTCATAAATACAGAAATATCCCGAAGAAATTGAAAATTCAGGTTTAGATCACCAATCCAGCTCATAAATGTTAAAATTTGTTGGCATTTTAACATTGACAAGCAGGATAAATTTTTGTCTCAGCTGAGTTGAGCATCAAAAAGTTTTATAATCTCGGGCCCAGGTTTTTACCTTTTCAGTCCCCACCCACTGAAGTTTGTATTATATCGGCATAATAGGGCAGTGTAATGTAAATATAGCAGACTGTTGTGGGTGAAAAAGGCAGTGGTTTTGCCAACCACAGTATGCTGGGGGGGGGGGGGGGGGGGGGGGGCGAGGAGGAGTATGATTACAAATGTCTGGTCATGTACCAAGCAAGCCACCTCACTGCCAAGGTACAATTAAATGAAAACTTAAGTCATAATACAGCCATTTTATTACATAAAAATACAAATCTGTAAAACAAAATCATGTACCACCGGTACTTTGAAAACTAAAACTATGTATCAGAAAATAACGAGACTAACTAACTGAAGTTGAGTTCACTATTAGTTCACTCCTAAATGAGCCTCGTCATGAGAAACCGGATTTTTGCCTATGCAAAAAAAGTGCAGATCAGCTTTGCAGTAACTGCGAAGCTAATCAGCGCCTTTGTTTTCGCTAGACATATAGTACAACTCTTCTACTTTCTAAACCCAAAATTTCAAGCTTCTAGCCATCTTCTGTGACTGTACAGCCTGCTTTGTGTCAGACCTGGTCGAAAACCCAAATTGTTGGTTTTCTCATGCACAGGCTCAATAGCTACTTAGAAGTACTACCTTATATTCTGAACTATTGTGCCTAGAAAAGTGAACTCTATTTAAAGGAACACCTTAAGAGTTGATAATAGAAATATTTTTGGAATATCAAAATAGATACATGGTTTAGTCAACACTTATGAAACAGCAGTTTTTTTTTTTATTTCAGTGCATGCCTTACTCAACTCTGTAAGAAAAAATCATGTGCTGCTTATCAGAAAAATAAACATTTGTATGTGCTTGTCTACCGATCCATTTGAGCCACCTCGTGGGAAAACCAACAATGTGGTTTCCGACCAGGTCTGACACAAAGCGGCCTGTACAGTCACAGAAAAGAGCTATAAGCTTGAAATTTTGGATTTAAGTAGAAGAGGAATTGTACTATCCGAGAAGCGAAAACAAAGACGCTGATCAGCTTCGCAGTTACCGCGAAGCTGATCTGCGTCTTTGTTTTCGCCTATACAGATTGTTGGTTTTCCCATGAGACGGCTCATTTTTTTTCACCGAGACATTTTTTCTGTCATTGTATTGTGTCTAGGAATTAAAATCCCTACACGTTCTGTTCCTGCACATTCTAGTTTACCTTGTCTGTTGGAAAACCCTACAAAAAGTTTTTCTCCTAACAGAACCTGTACCTTGTTTACGATCAGACTGCCAGGTGTGAATTTAATATTGAGAAGGTGTGAAAAAAAACTGAGAAACAATGTCAACATTTTATGAGAAAATGTATATCGAAAACATGCCTTAGAGTTTTCTGACTTCATCTGACACAATCTTAATGCCTCTATATATGTAAATGTGTTAGCTATAAATGTTTTTTCCAAAGTCATTGGTCAGATGTTTCTCATGGTCCAGGGTTCTTTCAGGGCTGAGAAATATTGTCAACACCTTATGAGAAAATGTATATATCGAAAACATGCCTTAAAGGTTTCTGACTTCGTCTGACACAATCTTAATGCCTCTATATATACTGGTCTGTGCAGTCACAGGAGACTAGCAGCTTGATTTTCGATTCAATAAGAAGAGGGACTGTTCTATCCATGAAGCGAAAACAAAGACGCTGATCAGCTGTGCAGTTACTGCACAGCTGATCTGCAGCTTTGTTTTTGCTTATATAAACAACAGGTTTTCTCATGATGCAGCTCCATTGTCACCACTTCAAACTAACTGCTATAATTCATATATATAATAGAATCCTGTAGGCAGGAATCGCAGGATTTTCACCGACTTACCTATCTGCTATCAAAAGATAACCTGTATTTTGATTTTGGACGTTCATGCAAATTATTCAAGACATCAATTGCACAGCTGAGATTTGATATCAATATACTTAAAAAGTGTGAAATCAGTGTACAATAAACCTGCCTAATATTATATGGAGATTCTATAAAGCATCATAACATATGAGCCACCTCGTGGGAAAACCAACTATCTGGTTTCCGAACAGGTCCGACACAAACCGGCCTGTACAAGCACAGAAAAGAGCTAGAAGCTTGAAATTTCGGATTTAAGTAGAAGAAGAATTGTACTATCCGAGTAGCGAAAGCAAAGGCGCTGATCAGCTTCGCGGTTACCGCGAAGCTGATCTGCGTCTTTGTTTTCGGCTATGCAGATTGTTGGTTTTCCCATGAGGCGGCTCATACTTTTATGGAAAGTAAATTGAGATACATCTATCAGTTACCTATCATCAACTCAAACCTAAGTCTAAATTCTAAGCTATTAAACTAATTTTAATATCACAGTTTATATGAGCTGTACCATATGAAAGTAGTTTCAGGCATTGGTGGAAAAGCCATGAAAGTTTATTCATTAAACACCTCATAGATCTATCGAAAAAATCCAAAGTCTTATTGTCACATATCAGAGATTGCCTTCTTGAGATTTTTGGTCCAGGAATTATCAATTGGGCCGAGACGCGAGAAAACCGGTCTTCGGGAGTTACGACCAGCTCCGCATAAACTGGCCTGTACAGCCACAGAAGCAGGCTAGAAGCTTGAAATTTCGGATTTAAGAAAAAGACCAATTATACTATCCGTGTAGCGAAATCAAAGGTGCTGATCTGCGCCTTTGTTATCGCATAGGCAAAAATCTTATTTTCTCTCGATGCGGCCCAATTCAGAGCCTGACACCTTACCACTGGACCACTGCGCTCCCCCTTCTATTATTATCATATTGTCAATACGGAAGAACACCCCCAGATATTTCATACTGAAGACACAGTTCGTCCAACAATCTAGCCCAACTAAATTCACCACCAAGTTATGGCTACAGTATTGACTTGTATTTGCAAGCAAACGTGACCCATGTGGCGCAGGCTGATTCTGGGTATGTGTAGACCTTGACTCGTACTGCATGCCGTACATGGTCCCCACGACAATCCAAGATATCGGCACAATATGGATCTCTGGAAATATATTGAGAATACTATTGTTAGAATAATCAAATGATATAGATAACCTGTTGTAATAGCAAGTTATATTAAAACACAAATGCATGTACCTTTATGGTTTAAACTATAAACCAATCAGACTAGTTTACTGATAATATACCAAAATATATCATATTCATTACTCCAGAAAATTAGTTCAAAATTAAGACCTATTAGACCAGTGGCTGTTTTCTGTACCAGCCTTAGTTTTTGACCTGGCACAACTTACCTCCCAGAAAAGGTTTGACGGTGGATATGTAATAATTGAACCTTTTACAACATTTCTAGGCACGTCGTACGGTCAAATTGTGGTAGCAGTTTTTACCTAGGACGAAATTTTTACGCCTACCCAACGTAGTTTTTATAATAGCAGAAATCAGAGAAAAATGCGCCTGGTGCTCCCGTTTTGATATTTTCTGAACAAATATCTTTTTAGAATTATACTTTACACTCAAACAATAGCGTTAAGTTATTATCAAGTAGAAAACTATATGTTTAAACAGTATATCAGATGGAAAATTGCCTCTATTATGGGGTAATGTTACCCCACCCCCCAGTGGTAGTCGTTGGCGGTTGTTCTTTTGATTTTGTTTTCTTTTCTTAATTTGGAACATTACAGCATTGTTCTTTGGGACTTTAGAAATGCAAAGAAGTTTTGTTTTTAAAGATAAGCTCGTTTGCACTATGAAAAAAAAAAAAAAAAAAAAACGCATGGTTTCCATGGCAACCGTTAACATTATTCTTGAACATGGGGGTGTAAATGCAAAATTGCCAATGTCTCCACTATTACTTATCCTAGACAACTGAACCTGGTCTCAGTTGAATGGTAAGACATAACCCTTTTATCATATGATAAAAAATATACATTATCTTTCATGCATATTCATGAAATTTAATGAAAACTTAAAAAAAAGAGAAAAATCGTTAAAAATCCACAAATAAACTAATTTCAGGCCCAAACTAGCATTGTGTCACTTTGTTATTGACCCAGTACAATCAAATGACAAATTTATTGATATCATGGGCCTAGATGAAAATTATCTCATCTGCATATTCAAGAATATTAATAAAAATGACGAATATCTAGAAAAAAAGAGGGAAAACTATGGTCGTTGCAAGGTGTTGGATGGGTTACAAGATCTATCTTGCATCCCTGAAATCAATTCTCATAGCTGCCAGTTTGGTCAGAGGGACCACCTTAAAGCCATAAAATATAATCCTCAACAATTTACACATTTGTGTTTTTGCATGATATAAAATTCCATAGTTTCAACACCCATCCCTAGTGCAGTGTGATTCTAAAGAATAGGGTGTACCTACAAAAATAGTCACATACCAAAATAGCATGCTCTAGAATACTCTAATTGGTCTCATAGGAATGCATGGCCCAAACAATTTAACCTAAATACCTATTATGCAAATCGTTGAATTTGCTTATTCATGAGAATAATTAAAACACATGAAGAATGGGAGAAAAATCTTGAAAAAATAGGGGGTATACTACTACAAATTCACTTGTACCAGAGAAAAAAAAAAGAGGGAAACCTATGGTCATTACAAGGTATTGGATGGGTTACAAGGTCTATCTTGCATGCCTGAAATCAATTCTCATAGCTGCCAGTGTGGTCAGAGGGACCACCTTAAAGCCATAAAATATTATCATTCAAATATCATTATTCAAATCGTTGAATTTGCTTATTCATGAGAATTAATGAAACACAAAGAATGGGAGAAAAATCTGGAAAAAATAGGGGGTATACTACAAAATCACTTGTACCAGAGCTGTTTACAAACCCAGGATGCTGAAAGAAGTATCAAATGACATTATGCCAATGTATTATGACCCTAAAATTAGATATTAGCATGATATGAGTTTCAATTTCATGAATTTAAATTAAATCTTCATAAATATGAATGAAGAGGTCGAACAATTTAACGGGTACACGTAAACCTACAAAATGACTTCAGCAACCAAAAGCATGCTGAAAATTGATTACTAGGACAATATCTTACCATCCTGTACTACAAAATATAAGTCATTTGATTTTCTTTGTTTCATGAATTTTAACAAAACCTTTCTCATCAAGACGAAAATTACGGAAAACTAAGGTGGTATACATAGAAAAGCACATGTATCTTCGCTACTGATAGACCTAGTGAGTTATAATTAGAATCAAATGATTGCTAGGACAATATTCTATAACTATAATCTGATATATAAATTATAAGATATTTCTTTTGTATGGCTAATAATGAGATCTATATAAATAAGAGAAAATCAACGAAAAACAAAGGGGGTATACCAACAAAATGGCTTACATCTCGACCTCCAATAGTGAAGAGAACTCGAAATAGCATAAATTCATAGCTAGGACAACATTTTATTGCCATGTATTGAGATATACAGGGAATGCGTGTAGCTGGCAACCAAGATTCAATAAATTTTGTTGGCGCACATGCTTCAATTTTCTGCTAATACTACAAATTTTCGATTTTTTTATGTAACATTTACAAAATTAAAAAAAAAACATATGATTAGGCTATCAGACTCAATGGTAATAGTGCATTATCCTTGCTTTCTATTGGTACCTTTTTCAGTGCTCTAAGGAAACTGGAAGCTGAGATATGGACCTGGTACACCCCTTCATTTTTGTTGATTTTTCTCTTGTTTATAACGATCTCATTAATGCCCACACATTTAAAATCACTGACCAGTGATTTATATATTAGATGTATATAGTTATCGAGCATTTGTCCTAGCAATCATTTGATACCAATTATAGCAGCTCTATAGGGCTATCAGTATACAGGATATATGTGAATTTCTATGTAAACTGCCTTATTTTGTCCGTAAATTTTATCTAAATTCGAAAGGGTTTGTTAATATTCATAACACAAAATTTCAAATGACATATTGTAGTACATGATGGTAAACTATTGCCCTAGCAACCATTTGATGGCATTTTTAGCATGTAAGGATTTTTGGTTGCCGAGATACAAGTAATTTTGTAGATTTACCCATTCAATTTTTTCCACTTTTTCATTCCTATTTATGATGTTTTCATTGAAATCAATGAAATTGTAACTCAGATCATGCTTATGTTAGACTTTAGAGTCATGGTACATTTCCATAGCATTCATTTGATACATCTCAGCATTTTTGGTTTGTTAACAGCTCTGGTAAAAGTGATTTGGTATGTATACTCCATTTGTTATCAATATTTTTCTTCGATTTCGTGTGCTTTATTAATTTTCACGAATAAGCAAACTCAACGATTTGAATAATAGGTTTTAAGGTTAAATTGTTAGGTCCATGCATCACTTTCAGAGTAATTGTAGTATTCTAGAGCATGCTATTTTTGGAATATGCGTATTTTGTGAGTCCACCCTATTCTTTATAATAACACTAGGGGTGGGTGTGGAAACTATGTAATTTTATATCATGCAAATGTGCTCAGTGTTGAGAGCAATATTTTATGACATTGAGGTAGTTGCCCTGACCACACTGGCAGCCATGAGAATTTGTTTCAGGTATGCAAGACAGATCTTATAACCCATCTAAAACTTTGCAATGCCTATAGTTTCTTTCCTCATTTTTCCTCTATTTTTGACATTTCTATTAATATTCATGAATATGAAAATGAGATCATTTTCATTTAGGCGCATGACATCAATAAATTTGTCATATGATATTACTGGTTCAATAACAAAGTGTCACAATGATAGTTTGGACCTGAAAGAAGTCTATGGATTTTTTACGATTTTTCTGTCATTTTTAAGTTTTCATTAAAATTCATGAATATGCAAATTAGATAACATATATTACTTACCACAAGATAAAAGGACTATGTCTAAGCTTTTCAATGAGACCAGGTTCAATGGTTTAGAATAAGTAACTGCGTATATCTGATCAATTTTGTATGTACACCCCCATGGTCAAGAATCCCGTCGACGGTTGACATGGAAACCATCCATTTTTGCATATTGTAAACAAGTTTATCGTTGAGGACAAAATTTCTTTGCATTTAGGGGGTCCTAATGAATGACTTGGCTCCCATAATAATTGTCCTAGGGGTTGCAAGGCAGATCAAAATGGCCCCCGGGGTAAAATACATGTATTCGTCTTTGTGTGTATAACTGGATGGGTGGGGTGATTAGGACTGCATAGATGTGGCATAAATAATACATGGTCGTGTTTCTAGACGTAAACATATGTCCCGTAGTCACATAGGAGTACAAACAAGTTTTTAGCAGTAAAGAACGAGTTTAAGGATCATTTATATAAAATTCGTTTTACCTATGACACACTTTTTCTTAAACAGTTACAAATGGGGTGGTTGTACAAAATGCTTGCTCCTGAAAAATTGCTACCACAATTTGACCGTACGACGTGCCTAGAAATGTTGTAGAAGGATAGTTCTTATCGTCTATACAGCCAAACCTTTTCTGGCGGGTAAGTTGTGCGGATCGAATTTTCAAATTTCTAGCCCCTTGACTATATGCAAAGATAATACTTCATGACAGTGTTTGAATTTTTAAGTTGCAAAAGCTTTAAGTTTGTGTACTGGAACTGACGGTTTCCTTTTTGTATTTTAGAAACAACTAGAAAAAGTGCCTTGAGAGGCATGCATACCCCCGGCTGGTAGCCCCCCCCCCCCCCCCCCCCCCCCCCAAGAACACCCCCTCCCAAGCCCACCACGCCCTGCCCCTATGTGCTCACCACTGACACATTGAACCTCAATTCCCGAATCAAAGAGAGCACCCACAACCAGTACATCTTATCAATTTGCATTTGCAAAAAGCATTGTCTACATACATGGGGGGTGGGTGGTGGGAGGGCAGGTAGTAGAATGACAGATCTATTCTAGAGCAGTATACAGAGCTGACTTGTATACTCAATGTAGGACTTGATCGCGGACATTAAGGGTCAGATCCTTGGTCCTAGATGGAAAATAGAATGTCATTCTTCAATAATAATAGTAAAAAAAAAAAAAAAAAGTTCTAGATTTTGACCTCTAGCCCCACCCCCGACTCCGACCCAGTGATCCGATGTCATGGAACCGAAAGTGTATGAATTATGAATGCTTTATGATAAGTTACTGTCAAGATATGGACTCTTTGTAAAAGTTACACAGCAGTACATCCATTTTTTAGTGTTCTAGTTTTTAACCTGTAGCCCCACCCCAGGGCATGGACCCTGGGACTCTAACTCATGGAAACAAAGCAAACCCTATAGGGTACCTATGGTCCAAACATGAATGGTTTCTGACCATTGGTGTATGAGATATACACCACTAGAGAAACTTCCACCAAAAACTTCGACGCAAATTGTACTGAACTAACAAACGAAAGTACAAACAGACGAACGGAAAGACGAAAACTTAATACCCCGTCGGCATAAATGCCGGGATTTAATAAGATATCCTAAGATCTCGCATGTACTTGAGACATTTAGCAAATGTTTTTCTGACATTTCTGTGTTGGAACTACATGTATTTAGGACAAGCTCTAAAACTACATACGACTGTTGACTTAAGCTTTTACAGTGTAAAATGATCTTACTTGAGACATTTAGCAAATGCTTTTCTGGCATTTCTGTGTTGGAACTGTATAGGATAAGCTTTAAAACTGTGGCCATCTGGAAGTGCTTGTTGTACGGCATCTTGAAACTCTTCATTACCAGGTGTCAAACCTGAAATATCATGTGAGCTGCAATGTGAGAAAAACAGTCTTCGGGGTTTCCGAACAGGTCTGACACAAACCGGCCTGTGCAGAAACAGAAGGTGGCTAGAAGCTTGAAATTTCAGATTTAGGAAGAAGAGAAATTGTACTATCCGAGTAGTGAAAACAAAGGTGTTGATCAGCTTCGCGGCTCATGTATTACTCATATAAATTGGTCGAAATAAGTTAAGCCGAAGGCTCAAAGGTGAGCTTATAGGATGGCCATGATCCGGCGTCCTTCCGTCATCGTCGTCCACAATTTCAAATGACATCTCCTCTGAATCTGTGTGGCCAAAACTTTTGATATTTGGCAAGCATCCACAGGAGGGGGGAACCAAAAATGTTGTTTTTTGTTCAGATCAGATAAGAACTCATCCCATAGACTTATAATGGAAAAAATTGGAAATTGCATATTTTTGCTTTCTTATTGGAGATATTTGAGTTTTATTTTTAGAGAAATGTTTATTGAGTAGTGCTGTACGTTCATCCTGATCGCTGATTTTGATTGGTTGCTGGGGTCCCAAAAAGGACAAATTTTCGAAAAAATCTTTAAAAATCTTCTCCTCAGAAACTGTTTGCTTTATGAAGCTGATACTTTGCATAAATGTTAGCCTCTACAAAAAAGTTGTTTTTTGTTCCAGTCAGATAAGAACTCTGGTTGCTATGGCAACTTTCAGTTTCCATAGACTTATAATGGGAAAAGTGAAAATTTGCTATTTCTGCAGTCTCATTGGAGATATTTTAATTTTTTTTTTAGAGAAATGTTTATTGAGTAATGCACTATGTTTCAGATGACCTTCATCCTGATCGCTTATTTTGTTTGATTGGTTGCTGGGGCCCCAAAAAGGGCAAATTTTCGGAAAAAAAAATCTTCTTCTCAGAAACTGTTTGCTTTATGAAGCTGATACTTTGCATACATGTTCCTGGCATTAGCCTCTACAAAAAAGTTGTTTTTTGTTCCAGTCAGATAAGAACTCTGGTTGCTATGGCAAATTTAAGTTTCCATAGACTTATAATGGGAAAAGTGAAAATTTGCTATTTCTGCAGTCTCATTTTTATTTTTAGAGAAACGTTTATTGAGTAATGCACTACGTTTCAGATGACCTTCATCCTGATCGCTTATTTTGATTGGTTGCTGGGGCCCCAAAAAGGGCAAATTTTCGAAATTAGTCTTTAAAAATCTTCTTCTCAGAAACTGTTTGCTTTATGAAGCTGATACTTCAAATTTTCAAAAAAAAAATCTTAAAAAACTTCTTCTCAGAAACTGTTTGCTTTATAAAGTTGATATTTTGCATACATGTTCCTGGCATTCGCCTCTACTAAAAAGTTGTTTTTTGTTTCAGTCAGATAAGAACTCTGGTTGCTATGGCTACTTTCAGTTTCCATAGACTTATAATGGGAAAAGTGAAAATTTGCTATTTCTGCAGTCTCATTGGAGATTTTGCAGAAATGTTTATTTAGTAGTCCTCTATGTTTTATATTACTTTTGCCCTAATACCTTATTTTGATTGGTTGCTGGGGCACCCAAAAAGGTAAATTTTCATTAATTATTTGAGTATTAGAGGTCAAGCTTACTTTTTACATTGACCAACATGACCCTAGCTAAAGGTCATGCAAGAATGAATCTCAGGTGAGCGATTTCAGGACCAATGGTCCTCTGGTTTTATTGATGAAATAATGTTAAATTACCAAAGTTTTGCTGTTGGTTTATTGATGAGATAACATATAAGATTGAAAACTCTCAACTTATTAAGTTTTTCAATTTTAACCCAAGAATAAAAGCAGTAAATTTTCACATCAGGAAATGTGAATGACTGTTTTTGTTTGTTTGTGTTGAGGCTTAACGTTCCAGTCAACAATTTTTCAGTCATGTCAGGACAGAGCCAACGCTTCCTGGGTTTAACCAGTACTGTAGGGAGTTAATGTGTCTTGCTCAAGGACACAAACCGATGATGCCCATGGGGATCGAACCCAGGACCTCTCGATTCGGAGTCCGACACTCTACCACTACGCCACCGCACTCCGTTTTTAAATCATTTTCTGGAACTTTGCCCAAAAACATTTATACCAGCACTTAAATGCTCATACAGTTCAGGGCTGGCGATCTGGCCCAAAGGTTATAAAACTTTTTTTTTTCATGCTAAGCTCAGCTGAGACTAAAATTTATCCTGCTGATAAATGTTAAAATGAACGTTTCAACATGAATTACAGGCTTTGTTAATCTAAACCTGAATTTTCTACCAATTTTTATTATTTCTGTATTAAGGAGCAGTTGAAATTTCATGCTCAGCTGAGTTGAGCAAGAAAAGAGTTTTATAACCTTGAGACCTGATGCTTCTGTTTATGCCCATTCAGTAGCTAAGAACATATGGCAATCAAACCTTAATTTAAAATCTCATTTTGCAATTTTTAACCAAAGCATATTTTCACAGCAATTTATGTTTGCAGAGTGCGGAACTGGCACAAGGAAATTGTACAGTATACCAAATTGGACATTTTTAAGGCGATATATTTTCACAAATTATTCTTTCTCACAAACATAAAAAATAATTCCATGCAAAAATAGACTGGTTTACAGTAGTTACATTGCTAACTGACCTGTAACTCTCTCAGTCTCATAGGCTGACAAGGATGATGTTAGAATGTAACTGAGCTGGTCGTCCCAGGACGTATTTAAACCCTGATCCTGAAATACATACATCAGGAAAACATGTCCGTGTAATGTATACCCCCTTGAACCCCACTTTTATATAGCAAAACTGGGGTATGCAGGGATATACCTATTTTTCTTATTTTTGCTCCAAAACATAGATTGTGGGTACTCGTTAGAACCGCCTCGCCGAGGCGGTTCTAACGTGTACCCACAATCTATGTTTTGAGCAAAAGTAAGAAAAATATCAAATTTTTTCAGCTGAAAATTTTCAATTTTTAAAGCCCAAAAAATCTTTGTTTATTGCATGGGCATGTTTTCGTAATGTGGGGAAGGCCACAGGCTCTCTGATTGGTCTACATAAGTGAACTAAGGGATTTATAACCCATCTATCCAATGATGAAATCTGCAATGCAAAATTTTCAGATTTTTAGGATGTGAATAATCTTGTTGATTTACAAGTTTGAAATTGTTTTCATACTACAAGATAAAAGAAGTTCAATAATAATAATTGAGCCTGTGCGTGAGAAAACCAACAATTTGGGGTTCCGACCAGGTCTGACACAAACCGACCTGTACAACCACAGAAAAGAGCTAGAAGCTTGAAATTTCGGATCTAAGTAGGAGAGGAATTGTACTATCCGAGTAGCGAAAACAAAGGCGCTGATCAGCTTCGCGGTTACCGCGAAGCTGATCTGCGTCTTTGTTTTCGCCTATGCAAATTGTTGATTTTCTCATGCACAGGCTCATATGTTTTTTTTTTCGACAAGCTTTCATAAAACTTTCAGGTAGGTATCTAAACATCATCTTTGAATATTAAGATTTGTATAATCAGCTGATTTTGTCTTATCACCCATTGAAAAGCCAAGGTCCTATTGCAAAGTTCACTTGGACTAAAGTCTCATTCGCTAGACTGGAGAAGCCACTGATTGAAACGCAACCCCTTGTTCCCTATGAAATGGGGGTTTCTATAAAGACTTAACAGATTCCTTTAAAGAAAATATACAATAATGGACAAAATGAGCTTACCCTTCTGTGTTCCACTGCGAGTATTTTTAACTGTTGTTCTAGATCATTACTGACCAGGGCTGCGTCCAGTCCAGAGCTGCACAGTGGCGGGAAGGTCCGCCATATTGGACTGGTACCCTGCCCACACACAGACAGTATGGCATCTTGGGACATTGACTTCCACCGGGCATCGTCTCCCAGGTCAAACTGGCATACGGCCACCGAGTCACTTGGCTGAAATTGTAAAACAATGCTTTGAATATCATCTAAAGATGTAAACTATGTCGGTAAAATATATATCTTTTTTGAAAAACAAAACAAAACAAAAACAAAACAAAACAAGAGGACCAATGGTCCTATAAATGCTCACCTGAGACCTGAGATATATACTTATAAACTTGTTTGAAAACAATGGTAATATGCATGTATATAACCCTAGGGCAGGGTCAGAATAACCCCTGGAGTCAATGTCTTTTCAAATCATGAAAATTCAGTACATTTGCCAATTTACTGCAAGTTTTGCCCTTCAGACATTTTAACAATTTTCCCCATTCATATGCATTGGCGACCTAAGTTGACTTTGCCATACTACAGGTCAAGGTCATCCCAGGGTCATGATTTATAAAAATTTTGTAGATCTCGGACTCCATTCCTTGATGCTTCATATCAAGTTTCAAAATCATAGGCCTCCTGGTTGTGAAGAAGAAGATTTTTTAAGATTTTTGTTACTTATAGCCATGGTGGCCATCTTGGTCATGTGACCATGACTTTTTATGCAAACTTTCATTCACTCTTCCTGACAATGCTCCACATAAAGTTTGGCTTTAATTGGCTAAGCGGTTTCAGAGAAGATGTTTAAATAGTTTGGTCATATACATGTACATAGCCCCAGGGCAGGGGCAGACAACCACTGAGCCTAAAATATTATCATAAGCATAAATCTTTTGTCCATTTGCTCATTCCTAGCAAGTTTTATGCCATTTAAATGACACTTTCCTATTTTTTTTCCATTCAAATACATGGGCAACCTAAGTTGACCTTGTCGTAAGATAGGTCAAGGTCATCCCAGGATTATGATATATACAAATTTTGTAGAGCTCCATTCCCAGATGCTTCATATCAAGTTTCAAAATCATAGGCCTGGTTCTGGAGAAGAAGATTTTTAAAGGTTTTTGCTATTTACAGCCCTGGCAGCCATCTTGGTCATGTGACCTTGACCATTTATACAAACTTTCGTTCCCTCTTCCTAAGGATGATCCACATAAAGTTTGGCTTTGAGTGGTCAAGCGGTTTCAGAGAAGATGTTTGAATATTTTGGTCATATACATGTATATAGCCCCGGGACAGAAGCAGACAACCCCCTGGGCCCAAAATATTTTCATAAACAAATCTTCTGTCCATTTGCTCACTCCTAGCAAGTTTTCTGCCATTAAATGACGTTTTCCAATTTTGCCCATTCAAATGCATGGGCGACCTAAGCTGACGTTGCCATAAAAAAAGGTCAATGTCATCCCAGGGTCATCATTTATACAAACTTTGTAGAACTCCATTGCCTGATGTTCCATGCCGAGTTTCAAAATCATAGGCCTTCTGGTTCTGGAGAAGAAGATTTTCAAAGGTTTTTGCTATTTATAGCCCTGGCAGCCATCTTGATCATGTGGCCTTGACCATTTATACAAACTTTAATTCCCCCTTCCTCAGGAAATTTGAATTTGATTGGCCAAGCTGTTTCAGAGAAGAAGATGATTGAAAAGTGTGAACAACGACGACAGAGCATGGGTATACTAACTATAAACTCACCTTGTGAGCCTAGCGGCTCAGGTGAGCTAAAAACAACAACAAACAAAACAAATTTGGTTTCCAACAAGGCATCAAGGTAATAAAACTTCATGCTCAACTCAGCTGAGACTGGAATTTTCATGGCACATTAATACTGAATTGGAATTTCAAATCACCAAACCAGTAACTTAACCTATGAACTAAAGGACCATTGGTCCTGTAGCTCACCTGAGAGATTATCACATTGTAAGCTCATGAGATTTAAATTAATTGAGAATTGACCAATGAAAGTCTATGCATGGACACTATTGACCCCCGGGGCATGGCCAAATTTGACCCAGGGGTATGACTGGCACAATTTATAATGGGGACTACCAAACATTGCTACATACAAAGTATAGAAGCTCTGGGCCTTTTGGTTTCAGAGAAGAAGATTTTTTTAGTTTTTCCCATTGTAAGTCTATGGAGACTTTCTACCCCCGGGGCGCGGCCAAATTTGACCCCAGGGGCATGGCTGGCACAATTTATGTAGAGGACCATTAGCCATTGCCACATACAAAATATCAAAGCTGTGTGCCCTGTGGTTTCAGAGAAGAAGAGTTTTGAATTTTTTTCCCATAGCAAGTCTATTGAGACTATCAACCTCTGGGGCCTGGCCAAATTTGACCCCAGGGGCATGAATGGCACAATTTATGTAGAGGACCATTAGCCATTGCTACATACCAAATAACAAAGCTGTGGGCCTAGTGGTTTCAGAGAAGAAGATTTTTTTAGTTTTTCCTATTGTAGGTCTATGGAGACTATCGACCCCCGGGGCGTGGCCAAATTTGACCCCGGGGACATGATTGGCATAATGTATGTAGAGGACCATTAGCCATTGCCACATACAAAATATCAAAGCTGTGGGCCCTGTGGTTTCAGAGAAGATTTTTTAATTTTTTTCCCATAGTAAGTCTATGGAGACTATCAACCCCCGGGGCGTGGCCAAATTTGACCCCAGGGGCATGAATGGCACAATTTATATAGAGGACCATTAGCCATTGCTACATACCAAATATCAAAGCTGTTGGCCTAGTGGTTTCAGAGAAGAACATTTTTTTAGTTTTTTTCCTATTGTAGGTCTATGGAGACTATCAACCTCCGGGGCCTGGCCAAATTTGACCCCAGGGGCATGAATGGCACAATTTATGTAGAGGACCATTAGCCATTGCTACATACCAAATATCAAAGCTGTGGGCCCTGTGGTTTCAGAGAAGAAGATTTTTTTAGTTTTTCCAGTTGTAAGTCTATGGAGACTATCGACCTCCGGGGCATGGCCAAATTTGACCCCAGGGGCATGGCTAGCAAAATTTATGTAGAGGACCATTAGCCATTGCCACATACCAAATATCAAAGCTGTGGGCCCTGTGGTTTCAGAGAAGAAGATTTTTTAATTTTTTTCCCATAGTAAGTCTATGGAGACTATCAACCCCCGGGGCGTGGCCAAATTTGACCCCAGGGGCATGAATGGCACAATTTATGTAGAGGACCATTAGCCATTGCTACATACCAAATATCAAAGCTGTGGGCCTAGTGGTTTCAGAGAAGATTTTTTTAGTTTTTCCCATTGTAAGTCTATGGGACCTATCTGTTGCCATGGAAACCACAATTTTGATACAATCTGCTCCAAAACCTAATGCCATCAATCCCCCAACCCAATTATGGTTCACATTAAATTTGATCAAGATCGGCCTACTAGCTTCAGAAATATTCTTCTTTGAAATTGTGGACGGACGACCATGACGACGACGACGGACGACGGATGCCTGCCTATCCTATAAGCTCACCTGTGAGCCTTCGGCTCAGGTGAGCTAACTAGTGGACCATTGGTCCTGTAGCTCACCTGAGAGATTATCATGAGATTTAAATTAATTGAGAATCGACCAATGAAAGTCTATGCATGGACACTATTGACCCCCGGGGCATGGCCAAATTTGACCCAGGGGCATGACTGGCACAATTTATAATGGGGACTACCAAACATTGCTACATACAAAATATAGAAGCTCTGGGCCTTTTGGTTTCAGAGAAGAAGACTTTTGTTAGTTTTTCCCATTGTAAGTCTATGGAGACTATCTACCCCCGGGGCGTGGCCAAATTTGACCCCAGGGGCATGGCTGGCACAAATTATGTAGAGGACCATTAGCCATTGCCAACATACAAAATATCAAAGCTGTGGGCCCTGTGGTTTCAGAGAAGAAGATTTTTTAATTTTTTTCCCATAGTAAGTCTATTGAGACTATCAACCTCCGGGGCCTGGCCAAATTTGACCCCAGGGGCATGAATGGCACAATTTATGTAGAGGACCATTAGCCATTGCTACATACCAAACATCAAAGCTGTGGGCCTAGTGGTTTCAGAGAAGAAGATTTTTTAATTTTTTTCCCATAGTAAGTCTATGGAGACTATCAACCCCCGGGGCGTGGCCAAATTTGACCCCAGGGGCATGAACGGCACAATTTATGTAGAGGACCATTAGCCATTGCTACATACCAAATATCAAAGCTGTGGGCCTAGTGGTTTCAGAGAAGAAGATTTTTGAATTTTTTTCCCATAGTAAGTCTATGGAGACTATCAACCCCCGGGGCGTGGCCAAATTTGACCCCGGGGACATGATTGGCATAATTTATGTAGAGGACCATTAGCCATTGCCACATACAAAATATCAAAGCTGTGGGCCCTGTGGTTTCAGAGAAGAAGATTTTTTTAGTTTTTTTCCTATTGTAGGTCTATGGAGACTATCGACCCCCGGGGCGTGGCCAAATTTGACCCCAGGGGCATGAATGGCATAATTTATGTAGAGGACCATTAGCCATTGCCACCTACAAAATATCAAAGCTGTGGGCCCTGTGGTTTCAGAGAAGAAGATTTTTTAATTTTTTTCCCATAGTAAGTCTATGGAGACTATCAACCCCCGGGGCGTGGCCAAATTTGACCCTAGGGGCATGAACGGCACAATTTATGTAGAGGACCATTAGCCATTGCTACATACCAAATATCAAAGCTGTGGGCCTAGTGGTTTGAGAGAAGAAGATTTTTTTTAGTTTTTCCAATTGTAAGTCTATGGAGACTATCGACTCCCGGGGCGTGGCCAAATTTGACCCCAGGGGCATGGCTGGCACAATTTATGTAGAGGACCATTAGCCATTGCCACATACAAAATATCAAAGCTGTGGGCCTTGTGGTTTCAGAGGAGAAGATTTTTTAATTTTTTTTCCCATAGTAAGTCTATGGAGACTATCGACCCCTGGGGCGTGGCCAAATTTGACCTCAGGGGCATGAATGGCACAATTCATGTAGAGGACCATTAGCCATTGCTACATACCAAATATCAAAGCTGTGGGCCTAGTGGTTTCAGAGAAGAAGATTTTTTTAGTTTTTCCCATTGTAAGTCTATGGGACCTATCTGTTGCCATGGAAACCACAATTTTGATACAATCTGCTCCAAAACCTAATGCCATCAATCCCCCAACCCAATTATGGTTCACATTAAATTTGATCAAGATCGGCCTACTAGCTTCAGAAATATTCTTCTTTGAAATTGTGGACGGACGACAGACGACGGACGACGGATGCCTGCCTATCCTATAAGCTCACCTGTGAGCCTTCGGCTCAGGTGAGCTAATAAATGTTAAAATGCCATGGCTTAACATCCAAGTCAACAATATTTCAGTCATATATGGATGGAGCCACAGCCAGCTTCCTAGATATTAACCTGGTCCCGAGGTTATAAAACTTTTTTAATGCTCAACTCAGCTGAGCATAAAACTTAAACTGCTCATGAATGCTAAAAATAGCCAAAATATATTGAAATTTCAGGTTTAGATCACCAAAGTCTGTAATTTATCCTACTGATAAATGTTATGTTAAAATGCCAACAATTGTTGGCGTTTTAACATTTATGAGCAGGATAAATTTTAGTCTCAGTCAGTTGAGCTGAGCATGAAAAAAGTTTTATAACATTGGGGCCAGTACTATAAAGAGCTTAAATTAATAAGAGGTCTTGCTCAAGGACACTACATGGCTGAAATGGGGAAATAGTAGGGATGTCAACGAATGCCGAAATTGATATTCGAATATTCGCACAGGATATTCGAATATATTCGAATATTCGAATGATATACACATCTGTGCCCAATAGACCCATTACGATGACTTACTTGGTGGTACATGTATTGAAAATATGAGGTACATGTATATGTATGGTATCGTATCTGGGCTATACCAGTTGCGCCATGTAAGAAAATCAACAAATTTTGCACAGAAAACTAGACAATCTGGAGATGTTTAATAATGACAAATCTCTGGGGTTCTGTCTGAGAAAGCAACGATACACCATTATTGTCAAGCCAAGATTAAGTTCTGCATGCATGTCGTTGATATCCGCCACCAAGAATGCTTAGGGTCTATTGTAATCGTGTGGCCTACATGTACTTTGTGAAAGGTCTGTTGTGACTGTGTTGTTCCTAAAGGATTGAGTTGTCAATCTATCCAGCCATCTTAAGTTTTCTTCACGTGACACAGCTCAAATTGTAGGACTTTCACACCTTAAAACATTTATTGAAAGCAAGCAATGCTTTCTTCTCAACTTGAATCAACAAAGTGTCACTTGAATCAACAAAGTGTCAAACTGTTAATTGAGCAATCTCAATTTACAAGTGTGTCAAAATGTTGACCATCTAGAATTACTCACAGACAAGCAGGATTACTAGTCATATTATTTTTCGACATTTGGCCTTAAATTTGAGTCCTCCTTTAAACTTATACATGACAATATTGCAGGTTAGAAAATTATGCAAATATTCGAATACAAAAATCGCATTCGAATATTCGTATGAAATGCGAATATTCGAACATTCGAATATTCGTTGACATCCCTAGGAAATAGATATCAAACCTAGGACCTCTTGCTCAGGAGTCCTGTGCTCTAGCACTACGTCACCATGCTCAATAGAAGTTATGAAACTATTGAAATAGAGTGAAAAATTACCCTGCCAAGTGCAGAAAATTTGAAATAAGAGTGAAAAATTACCCTGCCTAGTGCCGAAAATTTTAAATAGTGTGAAAAATTACCCTAGTGTTCATCATCAATTCCCTACGGAATATATACGAGGGAAAATCCAAAATAACGTAAACTTTTACTGTAGCTTTAACATACGTAGATTTATATAAGAAAAATGCATATTGCGTTCAATCAAAACATTCGTATATCAAGATAAGATAAAACAATTACACATGTCGTAAGTATCCCAAACACGCCGAGCCATTTTAAAACCATGGTGACGCATAGGCGGCGCATGCGAGTTTTCGGTCGTGTCCAGTATCATACATGTCTCAATAAAATGTAAAATAGGCATGCAAATCGCAGCAAATTTAGTACAGTAAAAGCTTGGCATTTAGATATTGATGTGTATAAGTTTCAACAAATTTGAGTCATGCGTTTCTGAATTACATGTATCAATTGTGCACATTTCAGCCTGCATTTAACGTTAAAAACGTCGTCACCAGACAAGGTTTAAATGTATGCGATTACTAAAATTGCCGCGATTTTTAAAAACGCCAACACAAACACCGAAAATAACTAAATGTAGAGAAAATAAGAACAGTCAATGAATAAATCAGCTGTGTAAAAATATTGCCCTTGTGATTCGGACGCTAAAATAGCATAACAAAGATGGAAAAAGAAACAAAAATAACGCGCATCACTGGTGACGTAAATGCGTAATGCGCTGACCGTATGCAGACGGCTACGGATGAGGTGATTTTGAAGCAATTTAAAGTTAGAATTTGTTTCGAGTTTTGGACATTGACGGAAAATATGTGAAGTACAGAGCATAATAAGTTAAAATTCTTTTATCTACGGTACATGTTGAATAGATGGCCGCAAGCGCTGATAGGAAAATAATACAAACGCCAACGACGTTACGAAATCAAAGCTGACGTGCGCCAGGTAGACCACAGTGACCTTTTTGTTCTTACTGTTGATTTTTAACGAGGAGTTATTTTTGCTTGATATTTTGCCGCAATATTCTAGACACATTCCGATTTATGTTCATTTTATTTTATAAGCGTGTGATTGAGCTGTATAGAAGCTACAGCAAAAGTCTACGTTATTTTGGATCATCCCCCGTATTTGAGAATATCTATTGAATAACAGTTTACTGTACCTGATTATTGGCATAGAAAGACTGGTGGTTGAACACACAGCCAACTGTATGGTATGGGTACTTAGGTCTGTGTTGTTTGTCCATTGGTGGTGCATTCGGGTCTATAGGCTGATGTATATACCTAAAACAGTGAATAATGTACAAGAATAGACTTTTTAGTGAGAAGCTGTAGATAAGTCGGCTTTTTTTCGCAAGGGTACTGACCATACACGATTCAAACCATTTAAATCCAGGACAAACAAAGATTAAGCTACATTTATTTTAGATGTGATTTATTGCATCATCATGTATTAACAAAGTCAAAGTGCTTAAGGTTTAAGAAAACATAAGTACCCTCTTCCGATTTCAAGAACTCGCTAATAATTCTGAAATAGATAATTTGCAAAATAAAAGTCACCTTTGATTTAAAAAAAAAAAAAGTCTAGTCCATTACCTGTGACCATTGACACTTTCCCAGAAAGTCACCAATCCATCGATACTAATTGTCATCACCCAGGCGTGAACTGAACCTTTTAATTTGGTTCCTATACACACATAGGCATTAAGACCGAAGCCCAGGAGCAGACTGCATAACAGAGCTGCATGGTCCTCACAGTCCTGCAGAGAACCAATAATCAATATCAGTTGAAATAGCCTTAGCCTTATTAATTTACAGAACATCTTTTCTTACATACCTCTATCATAAAGATAGAAAAATTCCAGTATTTTAATGGTGGTAGATAAATCGCTCTTACACTGCTGGCTTGGTTGCTCATACAAGATAAGAAAAGCACGCGACTAAATTCGATCGTTTCTAGCCCAAAGCAGCTGCTTGCAGCAATAATGTTCAATAAAACTAGACTGAATTGGTGTGAATTCATTGGGTATAATCTCGATTCACGCTCGTTTTCAACGAAAACAAATCAAAACTGTATCTCTTTTGACTTTGACAACGATTTATTTACATTTGACGTCATATCCGTAATAAACACTATGTCATCAGAGTTAAAGCATGGTACCAGGTTACTTTACCGGTAAAATGAATTTAGGCCCAATAGGGGTATGTAAGAAAAAGAATCCATCAGTGGTTTTCAGTGGAGAAAGGAAAATCTCAACCCTTGGGTCCATCGTTCCAGTGGGAAACTCGGCGAGCCTCGTTTCCCACTGGAACGGATAGACCCTCGGGTTGAGATTTTCCTATCTCCACTGACCACCCATGATGGATTCTATTTATCTTTTCTGTGTCTCTTTGTTTAGTAGATATTTCTATTAAAGGAATGACGCATTACTGAAGTAGCTAGGTATACTGCCTTTTGTTGAAGGAATGGCTGAAATTGTTTTTCACTAATCACATTTATAAAATCAAGCATGATGCTAGCATATTCAACGAATGATACCTATTTTGGAGATGACAGTTTTCCTGTACCTTCATTTTTTACACTTCCTTTTTTAGTCCTTTGGCAAGCATACTATTATTCAAAATATAAAGTATAAAGTGAAAATCTCTTACCCCTTTATTTCTGCACATGAAAGCATGCATAGAGGTCCACTGCTCAGCCCTACCCCCTCCTCCCAGAGTGGGCTCTTTGTCTAGGTACATGAGACTGACAAACCTGGCCGCCTCCCTGGGGGTATCTAAGAGCCTGCCTGCCCTCAGGGGCTTCACAAAGGAACAAACTGGACGGGATGTGGCATTCTCATCCTGAATATTTATGGAAATGAAAAATTGAAAATCATCAGGAAAACATGTCCGTGAAATGTATACCCCCTTAAACCCCACTTTTATATAGCAAAACTGGGGTTTGCAGGGGTATACCTATTTTTCTTATTTTTGCTCCAAAACATAGATTGTGGGTACTCGTTAGAACCGCCTCGGCGAGGCGGTTCTAACGTGTACCCACAATCTATGTTTTGAGCAAAAATAAGAAAAATATCAAACTTTTCCAGCTGAAAATGTTCAATTTTTAAAGCTAAAAAAATATCTGTTTATTGCACGGGCAAGTTTTCGTAATGGGAAAATAGATTTTTTATTAGCTAATCAGGGATTATTCACTAGGGAGAATGTGAGATCCGCCCATTTATATTGCCAAAAACGTCACTGAATGAGGGGAAATTCTTGCCAATTTCGGCTGAATCAGCAAATTTCTCTCATATTTCTAAGCATGAATAACCCCTGGAAAATGTAATAATTTTTGTGTGGATTCTCCATTAGAACACTTTTGTTGGGAAATGATTTCCAAGTAAGCTACCCAACCTGTCATATAATGAGAGTAAAAGTATATCTAGATAGCAAAATAAGTCACGGTCTGGTCCAATTATAATTAGTGTTATATACAAAACAGTTTCATATTAAAGGAACTATGCTATAGAGTACCGTAGTTGAGTTGTACTTACTTGAGCAAATATTTTGACAAGCCTATCTCTGTGGATTTCTCGTAAACTCAGGTACTCCTTCCACCATTGCTTGGTGTAGACCAGGAACAGTCTCTCCTGTTTCGAGTGACGCTCCCTCTCCATCTGTATCTGCGCAGTGATCACCTCGTTGCTCAGGGTCTGTTTTGTCTTTGGGAAGAGTTCTACCTGAATGTCTATTACACCAGCTGTGACTTTGCTCTCTGAGCCTGAAGTAGGAAGATTTGGTTGTTGATTTCATGTTTAATGTCCCACTCAACAGCTAAGGTCAGATGGAGACAGGACCTTGGCTTAAAGTCTCATCTGAAAGACTAAGAAACCTGGTCCCGAGGTTATAAAACTTTTTTCATGCTCAACTCAGCTGAGCTTAAAATTTAAACGGCTCATAAATGTTGAACTAATCAAAATAAGTGGAAAACCCAGGTTCAGAATGCAAAAACTTGTAATTTATCATGCTTATAAATGTTAAAATGCCAACAATTGTTGGATTTTAACATTTATGAGCAGGATAAATTTTAGTCTCTGTTGAGTTGAGCATGAAAAAAGTTTTATAACGTCGGGGCTTGAACTTACAAGGGCTTAACCACTGAATGGCTTAACCACTGAAATAGGAAAAATGGTCAATTATCCTATTACATACTGATAAAACTAGAAAATGTGTTTATGAAACACTATCCCCCCAACTGGTGAGCCACTTTCAAGATGTAAAAATGTCCAAAAAATGACTAAGTTCTAATTGTAAAAAAAAAAAGTGACAAAAATTAATCTGAGGAGTATATCCCAACCACATGCATATCTTCAAAGCATGGTCACAATGTCTGCAAAGTTTCAAAAGTATCGGTATTAAATTGTAGGAGGAGTTGCGCACACAAGGTACCCTCTATCCATCCACTAAAATGCCCGAAAAAATGACTAAGTTCAAATTGTGAAAAAAATGACAAAAAAATAATCCAAGGATTATATCCAAACCACATGCATATCTTCAGACCATGCCCATAATACATGTAAAGTTTCAAATGAATTGGCATGAAACTGTAGGAGGAGTTGCGCACACAAGGTACCCACTGCCTATTCACTTTCATTTTCAAAATGCCCGAAAAATGGCTAAGTTCAAATTGCGAAAAAAGTGACAAAAATTAATCTGAGGATTATATCCAAACCACATGCATATCTTCAAAGCATGTTCACAAAATCTGTAAAGTTTGAAGAGCATCGGAATAAAACTGTAGGTGTTGCGCACAAAAGGTATCCACTATCTATTCACTTTATTAAGAATTAAAAAGGGAAATAACTCTCGCAGAATTGGCCCCTAGCCCCTTGAATTTACCTGAAAGAAAAAATATGGGTCCTCTTATTTTTCATATACAAACTACATACCAAATTTCAAGATCCTAGCTCTAACGGTTCCTGACCGAGTGCTGACTGACTGACTGACTGCACGGACAGACCGAAACCAATATGCGCCCTCAACTTCTTCGGAAGTTGGAGGCATAAAAACAAAATCAAAGTTCAGTCTTGTAGTGACCAACACAGACACAGAGCACCTACCTAGGCCCTTGAGTTTGATGGATGTGGCAGATAACAGGCCTGAAATGTGAAAACCGGTCACCCCTTCAGGAAATGTGGGGATCTGATTTTGCATTTGGCAAGGACTATCTATTACCTGCAATTCTTTTTTTTACAAAGAAAGGTTGCACATACCTGTACCCTTGAGTTCGACAGATGTTGTGAGACGACATGCCTGTGACGTGAGTACCGGCCGCCACTCCAGGAAATGTGACGATACTAGGGACGTATCTCCGGTAGCGTCGGTCCTGATGAGCACCACATGTATCTGATCACAGATGGACAGCATGGCCGTACTGTCGGCCATCTTGCCTGCTTCACCTGAGAATAGAAAATGGATTACTCCTACTGACAAACTCAGATTAATACCTTTGTTCTTTCTAAATGTACCTAAAATTAATAATTTATGGTAAATCAATATTTATGTTCTCAAGTGATGTATAAGCTGCGCCATGAGAAAACCAACAATGTGGTTTCCGATCAGGTCTGACACAAACCCAGCTGTACAAGCACAGAAGATGGCTACAGGCTGGAAATTTTAGACATAGAAAGTAGAAGAATTGTACTCTCAGTGTAGCGAAAACAAAGGTGCTGACCAGCTTCGTGGTTACCGCGAAGCCAATCTGCGTCTTTGTTTTCGAATACCGGTAAGCATATTGTTGGTTTTCTCATGATGCGACTCATATCTTTACAATTTCCATTCAATCAAATATACAACTTTGACATACTGTAATTATTCTTGCATAAGCCAGTTCTTCAGTCCATCTAAAATTAGCTTTGAGATAATATCACCAAACTTGATAGCTGTGAAAATGACTTGGGTTTCTCCATTTCAATATACAAGTATTTCTATATCCAAAATTTCAGGTCAATGAATTGACTTAATTACTTCACTTAAATTGTGTGAGCAGAATCCCTGTTTACTCCACAAACCGTTCTGTGGTTAACCATCAATAAAACTGTTTGTAATTGTAAGAAACACATTAGATGTATGTATAAATTACTTTACTCTAGGCCTAAAACAAATGTAATATTTTCGATGTCCCGACCGACTGGTCGAAATTAGCGCCAACTACGAACTCCGAATTCTTTTTTTTTACCAAGTGACCCGATAGTAGGATCCCAGGTTTTATACCTTGTGTTGCTTAGTGATACCTTTTCACATTCAGATTTCTCGGTTCTTATCCATTCCAACATGGCGGCACCCTGGAAATCGCTAGAAAACAAGTAAAAACGGTTTGTTTCAACTTTATTTTGAAGCGAGAAGCCACATTTCATTCTCAAGAACAGTCAGACACACTAAGGATTTAAGTTACCTGCTCCATCTTTGTGTAACTCCAGCAGGAATCCCTCATCTATGTCCGGCTCGCAGGCACATGCTATTGGCCGAGACTTGAACCTCTGACCTCGGAAGTGAATGTGAAAGGTGAAGTAGGAGGCCACCTGGCCAGGGGTCCCATCGTTGTCGTCAATGTGCTCCAGGAAAGCTCGGCCTGTCTTTATATAGAGGTAGAGATAGCGTCTCCCTGGGTCTATGTTTGCTGAAATACAGGATTATAGATTGTTACTGAAGTTTTGGGCACTATCTATTACAACACTCAATAATTTGAGCAAAGTAAAAGACTTTAGAAATAAAACTGAAGTGGTCTGATTTGGTCTGTACTGTTTTATTTTGGGCATCAGTCTGAAAAGATTGGATCATCGTCAGTCTTTGTAACATTGCAAAAGAATGTCTGTAGATGATGATCAGAATGGCAACAGTTACAGTTTTATAATATTTCTTAATTTCAGCCGAGTCTGTCATGAGAAGTCCAAATTTCCACAAAAGTGAAAAAAAGATGCAGATGAGCTGTGCAGTAACAGCACAGCTGATCAGCGGCTTTGCTTTCGGCTTTTTGCTAGATGGATAGTTCAATCTCTGAGTTCTTAAATCTGAAATTTCAAGCTTCTAGAATTTCTTCTGTAGCTGTACAGGCTAATTTGTGTCAGACCTGGTCGGAAACCCCAAAGAACAGTTTCATCTATGTGAAATAAATAAGTTCCAGTTATCTTGTCACCGTCTCTACAGTGTCACTGTCTCTTATGTGCATGCCATAGAGGAGAGGATAGATATATCCTTAATTACATAATATGAAAAATACATCCTTACATAACATCAGGAAAACATCTCCGTGCAATGAATACCCCCTTAAACCCCACTTTTATATAGAAAAAAAACTGGGGTTTGCAGGGGTATACCTATTTTTCTTATTTTTGCTCCAAAACATAGGTTGTGGGTACTCATTAGAATCGCCGAGACGTGTACCCACAATCTATGTTTTGAGCAAAATAAAGAAAATTATCAAAAATTTTCTTCTGAAAATTTTCAAATTTTACAACTTAAAAAAATTCTGTACATTGCATGGACATGTTTTCGTAATAATTTGAAATAATCCTTACTTTTCTTTGTAGGTGGCTGTTTAAAAGAATTTTCTTTGTCAGTGAAATGTGTTGCTCGTCTTGCACCACCATCAGACCCGAACTCCATCTGTTGCAGAATATTGTCGACGATGCCGCGGTGTTCTAGTCGCTCTAGCATTTCTTGCTCTCCTAGGGGTCCTCCATGTGTGGACTGTTCCTCATTGAGGATTTCTCGTAGATGGTTCTGTACATCACCCTGCAGTCAATGTATACTATTAACATATTTATAGACAAAGATTTGTTTGGTTAGGATGGTTTGTAATGGATAATTTTTCAGTTATGTTGGGACAGAACCACTACAAGTTTCCAGTATTTATGGGGTGTTGATATCATAATATTTGATGTGTCTAAACTCCCACTCCATGGTCTCAGACTTAGGGGATTGGGCTGATTTGTTTTTGAATACTGCCTGTAATCCCGTTATTCCATCTCATCCACTTGTTCTATCCACTTGTTCTATCTTTTATAATGAGCAAAAAATTTAATGATTAGTGAATAATGAGGTCCTAAAGAATAATGAATACATGTCTTTTTTAATGAATAGCAGAATAAAATAATGAATTATGAATAACAGGATTTTAAAGTCTTTAAGAATAATGAATTTACCAAACTTTGGTTCCAAAATTGTCTTAGATGGCCTCCCTGACATTCTAGATTTTCATCATTTTTCCTTGGGTCTGAATATTGTATTATTCATATTACAATGACTTCTCAAATGTTTGGATTGACAGTAGTTTTGCCTGCAGGAAGCCAAGAACGTAGGCGCTTGCAACATGAACATTGAAAAAGTAATACATCTTCGTACATGTATGTTATTGAAGGAAACATGAATTCATCATTCTTATTATTCTAGGTGTTTACTGAGCAGGACATTATTTCACTGTTTTGAAATAACAGTATTCAGTTTAAGTGTGTTTTTTTTTTTTTCAGTCTTTGTGCAAGAGATATTATCCCACATTATACTTACAACTAAAGGTAAAGGTGATGTTTTTCAGACCCTTAAGATAAAGTAAGAGTAAAGTTCATTTTTCCTTACTTGCGTGGTATTTTAAGAAACTAACAGAGCAATCAGTACTGGGTATTGAGAAAGGAATTTCCCAATAGGTGGCCACTCAGTTACCAAAACTTAGCTAAAATATGAAAACGCACATAAGGCGCAAACAGCACAAAAATTCAACACTAAAACATAAAACAATAAAAACTACCACTGAAGTATCACATTGGAACGATCAGAATGTTATTGTGAATTTTTCTATTTCAGTTTATATGGTATATATAATATTTTCCTCGCTCGCTCGCTTGGCTCTCTCGATTTTGAGACCATAATATAATGCCTTGTGCAACCAGGCACAAGCAAAAATTCATAGAACTACTTGTATTGATCACTTTTATCCATGAAGAAATAACTTTGTTTTACATAATACATGCACATATTTGTTATTAATGACAGAAATGTAAGTGTATTCAGGATTTAGGATTAAACTTAGATAGTATTGGGTGTCCAAGAGCAATGGAGCTTTTCTCTCACAAATGGGCAGGGGGTTATCTAGAAAATAAAATTGCTCAAAAATCTGTATTTCAGAAAGTTTCTAAGAGGCATTATGGTCTAGCAGAATATACATGTTTCTCAACATCAAAAGGTGCACCCTGCAGTCTACAATGTAATATTCTAGAACTGGCCGTGCCGGTTGGCTTGAGATAAGGGATGCTTGTGGTGGGGTACAAGAATAAAAATATCCCTTTGCGTATCCCTTTGCGTATAAATATTAAATAGGCTGTGAATAAGAGGTAGTTACATGTACTAGTATACTGTAAAGTAATCATCAAATTTTAATGACTAATTAAGCCGATTTTAATGATTAAGTCAAAATTTTAACTAGAAATAAGTGTTTGTAAAACACTATGCCCCCAACTGTATGCTTGCCACTAACCTGGCACAGTTTTTTCATTATTTTTGAAAATCATGTAAGCAAACAGAGTTGACCTGGGCACAAATAGCAAACTTGAGGACTAACAGTGATAACAGATGCACACTTAAATCCGAAAGTGGTAAAATTGATAAATTTTCAAAATTCCGTAATTTTGTCAAAATTTGACAAAAAGTTTTCAAAAGTTAATCAGGTGATCTACTCCTTGGCCCCAATCAGCATACCAAATATGAAAGCACTAGCTCAAATACTTCTTGAGATATCTTGCACACAAGATTTTCAAGATTTTTTTTTCAAAGGGAGATAATTCAGAAAGGGGGCATAACTCAGAAAAGAAAAAAAACACGGGTCATCTTTTTTTTCATGAGGAATCCATATATGAAATTTCAAGACACTAGCATCCACTGTTTAAAAGTTTCAAATTTCATCCGAAAGTGGTAAAATTGATAAATTTTCAAAATTCTGTAATTTTGTCAAAATTTGACAAAAAGTTCTCAAAAGTTAATCAGGTGATATACTACTCCTTGGCCCAAATCAGCATATTAAATATGAAAGCACTAGCTCAAATACTTTTTGAGATATCCTGCACACAAGATTTTCAAGATTTTTTTTCAAAGGGAGATAATTCAGAAAGGGGGCATAACTCAGAAAAGAAAAAAATACAGGTCATCTTTTTTTTCATGAGGAATCCATATATGAAATTTCAAGACACTAGCATCCACCATTTAAAAGTTTCAAATTTCATCCGAAAGTGGTAAAATTGATAAATTTTCAAAATTCCGTAATTTTGTCAAAATTTAACAAAAAGTTCTCAAAAGTTAATCAGGTGATCTACTCCTTGACCCCAATCAGCATACCAAATATGAAAGCACTAGCTCAAATACTTTTTGAGATATCTTGCACACAAGATTTTTTTTCAAAGGGAGATAATTCAGAAAGGGGGCATAACTCAGAAAAGAAAAAAAATACGGGTCATCTTTTTTTTCATGAGGAATCCATATATGAAATTTCAAGACACTAGCATCCACCATTTAAAAGTTAAGAAAAAAGTGGTGCGGACACACGGACAAGCCCAAAGCAATATGCCCTACCAACTTTTTCAAAGTTGGGGGCATAATGACAGTGAATAAATGACTAAATTTTTAATGATTAGTGAATACAGGAACCCCCACATCCAGACCCTCGCAAATGGCCTTCATTCTGGACTATTCTTTTCAAATAGATGTGCCGCTTGAGCCTCCAGGCAAAGCTTATGAACTACTGACTGACCAACTGATTACTGGTTTACCGTTCTGAGCCTGTCCAGGAAAAGTGGTTAAAGTCAAACCATCTTTACATATAGGCAGTGTCTAGCCGTCCGGGCCCGGACGTTTAGACCGGCAGTCTAGCCGTCCGGGTCTGGACGTTTAGACAAGGGGTCTAGCCGTCCGGGTCTGGACGGATAGCATATATCTACCTATAGGAGTCGTACGGGTCTAATATGATTATCGATTTTGAAGTACACATTTTCGCTAACGGGCAATGTTCAATGTTATTATTTTCTATACAGAGAACATAATAAAAATACAACTACTTATAATTATGATGGCATCGAGGAAATTAAGTTTTTTTTTTAAAGGGGTGGTCTCACGGTATATGAAATTTACATTGGGTTCTGCCCACGCACCGATTTTTTTGATATTATGCATATTGCTTGCTTGGTGAATGACCACTTCATCAGTAATATAGATTTCCTCTTAACTACTTAAATTTTTTAAATACAACATTTTGTATTAGAGGGGGTCTGAATATAGGGGTATGTGTAATTAAAGTCGCCAATAACCGTCATAATAGCATCTTCCTGATTCTATTTGTTTGTAAAATAATCTAGAATGATCACTGATCATATCTGTATTGCATTATTGTTGATAGCTATAATATTGAATTCGGCTGATAATCATTTATTTCGCAGATGTCCCCAAATTTTAGCTCCATAATGGTGTAATCACAAGTTTGATTTTCAATTTTAACATGTTCCCGGTTTTGTCAACCTATAATTTTAACCTTAAATTAGGCTACACATATATAGATTATTTGTTGAAAATTTCGTAAAATTTGAAGACCGGTAACATCTGTTTCTAGAACATCGAATGATACAAGTCAGAATTCTGAAGACCGTAAAATTAATAATGATTTGATCCAATTATAAATCTTTCATGTTATCAACATGTTACAAAGCAAACTTTTTGTGAAACAATTTCCAGGTAAGCAATTTTGTGTCTTGCATGACCATCAACGCTATTTTACATATTTTGAATATTGATTTAAGTAAGAAAATTGCACCCTGGCTTGGACCTTAAAATGCATATCTGTCCATCATTGTTAGTTTTCATAATTAGTTTTAGAACATGATTCTATCTATTAGTTAGCCATTCTCTATAATGTATTTGTGTTTATGTTGCAATTACCTAGTTTTTACTGTTTTGTTTATTTTATTTATTTTGTTTTCAAAAAACAAGTTGTTTAGGTATTATATATTTTATTGCTGATTTCCACATCCTTTAACTTATGCCATATGGAAAACCTAAAGGATTTAGCAGTTTGCATAAAATAACCAGATGAGGCTAAGGACATTTTTCCCTCTGCTGCTTATATCATGACCCCACCCACCCAAGGATATACTTTAGGAAAACCAATAGGATGAAGAGAGAAAACGAAATCTCAATAGATAAAATTATATGATAAGTTACTAACAACAGGAACCGGTTAACTATTTTTGTGTGTTTTTCTTTTCTCCTCCATTTGATGCATAATATACACATACTTGACAGCATTTTAACAATACATAATAGCATGTTTGAAACAGGTTATATCATATATCAAATCTGAGATGAAAATGATTAATCTTATGCATGCATTTAATCATCTGCTACAGCAGGCAGACCTTTTGCTGGAAATTTAAAACATACATGTACAACACTTCACAATTGGAAACCCTAACCCACAATGGAGCTTTTGAACTTATAAACTTACATGTAGCTGAGAGGGTTTTTTTACCTAGCTGACAGATAATTGACAAAACAGCCATAATTTCTAACCAAAGGATAGGATTAAAGAAGAGTATCTAAACAACTATCAGCATGAAATTACAAACATGAACATGAGTCATAAATGTGGAGATTTGTAAACATCAAGTTTGGATATTTGTCTGAGTGTTCAGTAACTTCGGTTACATTATTCATTACCCTAATATTCATTTCAAAATAGAAAAAAGAACCACATTTAAATGGTAGACAATAATATCAATAATGGATGTTTTTAATGAAGAATTAAAACAATCTGATATTTAAAGTGAAAGCTATACCTGAGCATCATATCTGAACACTTACAAAGAGATAAGAAGGTACAAGTAGGCAAAGATCAGGAAAAGGCGCAATCAGAAAAAGATTCCCACTCCAAAAACCGAGGTGGGAAAAAACCAAACCAACAATCAGGTACTTATACCATGAAACATATAGTAAGCCGAATGAGCAACTATTTTCCCAATAGGTGGCCACTCAGTTACCTTAACTTAACTAAAAATATGAAAACATACATAAGGCGCCAACAGCACAAAAAATGTTTTTAAACACCAAGACATAGAACAAAAAGAACCACCACAGAAGTATCGACTTGGAACGATCAGTAACACAAAGTTACTGGCGGGCTTAAACCGGTTTTACATGGCCATAACCTCACCCTCAGCTTCTGCAGTGGTTCATAACATTTAGTTAGTTATTCGGTCCTCGTGGTGAATCTCTAACTAGTCAATGAATCATCAAGAACAAACAAATAAATCATGATAAACATCCTGATGAATCAAAAACCAGGACTCACAGACTGAGTAAGCTGCCCGACGATGGAGATCCCTGGGCGCCGAATAACCTACTAACTCCGGAGCAAAAGAAAAACACCAGTTGGACCCCGGTGGGCCTGTCACATAGTTGAATTATGTACCGTACTTACTGGATAAGTATAAAGATGATGGTGATATAGAAACCTTCGAAAGTGCCACTGTATTTGTTATTCTTGTCAGTCTTTTAACTTAAGTTGGCATCAGCAACAGTTAAATAAGTAAAGTTATGTACAACCTTATAAACAACATTACAAGATGAGAAAACAAATCGAGGAATCAATCAAATGTCTATTACCATTACGGTGGTCGATCACAAATTAAATAAATGTTACTCCAATAAAATTATCCAAATACATCTAAACCTAAAGAAATATTTAGTGATGAAATTATAGAACCTTTCATTGATGTATTTGAAATTTTTGTTGAGACCTAAAAATGTTTGATCATTTGTATAATAAATTAATAAAAACTTTGAGGTAGGTCAGTATTTCCAAATCAAATAAGCATTATTATACTAAGTATTCATATTTCTCATGAGTTGTATCATTTCTAGTGATAAAATTGTGGAATCATATGATTTTAGACGAAAAAACAGCTAAAAACATCAAAATCAATTTTCGTCAAAAATTGACCAACATGTATATCATGTACATTTCAACAGTGTTACCGGTTTTGAAAATTTATAAAACTTTACCAGCATGAAGAGGGTACCGCTGGCCAATTTTATAGACAGTATCATAGGTTGACAAGCACTAGAACATATAAAAATATGAGACACAATTTGTCATTCTCGAAAATAATTTTGATGAAATTTTGACAATTTCAAGTTTACGTTTCCATGGATAATCTATCTGTCTATCTATTTAAGCCAAAATGGTATCAAAGTAAGCCATATGGCGTCCTTTTTTAATTCCAGTTTTAATTGGGTTAATAAAAGTTATTTAAGTGATAACATATAGGCAAATTATCAGGCAGGTATGGTCACAAAGATGGAGTACGTCAGGGTGCTATCCTGAGACCTAAAAATGTTTTTCAAAATAAATAAGTGCATTTTTATAGGTGTTAGAATGAAGGCATTCACCATACAAAGCAAGAAAAAAATTGGTGCGTGGGCGCATATGAGACCCCCCCTTTATATTTTAATGATTAGATCTGGCGATAGAATTTCTTGCCTTGTTGTATGTTGTGTTTTTCAGCTCAAGATAAACCTACTTCTACTTACACGTGTCTGTGTAGTTTAACAGGTCAGATATTGTGTCTAATCTGCATAGACTACATGTATGTAATGTAACAGTGCATTGGTTTTAACCGCTAAATCATACCCGAGTTCAAGTTAGAATTTGTTAACATTTATTTTTTTAAATTAGATACTTCCAAGGCGATACTTCTGTTGTTTTTTATTTTTTAGATTTTATACATTCATTACAGTATTTACATGTAACTCAAATATAGCACAACAATTTAAGACCTTTTCATGATGCAATTTAATGCCGACAGTAAACAAAACATTTAAGGACAATTGCAGAATTAAGAAATCGAGGAACCAATGATGCATAAAGTCAATGTTTTCTGAAAAAAAAAAAAGCTTTACTTTGATGCTTGCGTTGCGTTAATCAAGTGTAATTAGCAGATTCTATTTATTTTAAGTTTTAAGAAAATTTAAGGATGCAACTTCAAAAGAACATACATACGAGGGAAAAGCAAAAAGTTCTTGGACTTTGTCAATAAAATCAAAAGTACATATGCGATTTCTCTGAAATTACCGTATGTTTGCGATCAATTTAATACAAACAAGCATAGAAAGTTTCAGACAAATCGCTTTATAAATGTCGTTTCTATGGCAATTTGTTTGATGCGTGTTAGTGCTACCCGGAGCACGCTAGACGTTAACGTCATTTGCCAACGGGTTTTCTGTATACGCTGGCCGAGTCAAAAGTTCCTATAAAAACATTATTTCTCATTCGACTTCAAGCAAATTTTCATATATTTATTCCCCATTCGTGAAGGATTACAGCAGAAAGTTTTAGGCAAATCGCTAGAAAAATTTAGTTTTTATGACAATTTCTGCGACAGACGCTAGGATTATACGGGGCATGTCATGACGTTAAAGTTGTTCGCGTAGATTTTTGTGCTTACTTGTTGTTTTTAACAGCTATTTCGTTGTGACTAACACTTTGCACATCATTGAACACTGTTGTATGCTTCAGTTCTGATGTGTCTCTAGCTGTTTGTAACAAATCAGACGTTTCTGTAGGTTTTATTCGGAAGTCTCGCACAAATTTTATCGATGTGCACGTTTCCGCCATTTACCAGTAACGTCATTTTTACTAATTTTTTCTTAGACTTGTCTTTCAGAAAGTGTCGCTGTAGCGTTATCTTTCGAATGCGAGAACTGCAATTTCACATTTCAAGCGGAATTACATCATTATCAATATTTCCATAATTTAAGGAGATTTAGAAATGACATTTTTAAAATATTTTTATATTTATAAACATGTAAACAGAGATTTTACGGCGTGCTCCGGGGTAGCAAACCCCACGTGTTTGTCGATGTAATTTGACCAGTCAAAAATAAGATTCGACAAACAACATTTCACATGAATGTCGACAATAGACCGTTATTACACTTGTGAAAATACGAAAACAATCGGACGTCAATTATAAAAGTTATTAAGAAAGTCCACGAACTTTTTGCTTTCCCCTCATACTTTTAGCGCATTTTCATTTATTATTTTCATTTACATAAATAAGTTATTATTTCAATGTTTAGACCCGGGCGGTTAGTGAAAATCGATAATCATATTAGACACGGACGGCTAGTCTATAGGCAGATATGTGCTAGCCGTCCAGACCCGGACGGCTAGACCCCCAGTCTAAACGTCCAGACCCGGACGGCTAGACTGCCTGTCTAAACGTCCGGGCCCAGACGGCTAGACACTGCCTTACATATGAGCCGCCTCGTGGGAAAACCAACAATGTGGTTTCCGAACAGGTCCGACAAACCGGCCTGTACAAGCACAGAAAAGAGCTTAGAAGCTTGAAATTTCGGCTTTAAGTAGAAGAGGAATTGTACTATCCGAGTAGTGAAATCAAAGGCGCTGATCAGCTTCGCGGTTACCGCGAAGCTGATCTGAGTCTTTGTTTTCGCCTATGCAGATTGTTGGTTTTCCCATGAGGCGGCTCATATGTAAGCATGGCGACTAGGAAAAAATATTCTCCCTAAATGAGCAAACTTCTCTGTATGAATTTTTGAGGGAGAAGTGAAAATGTATATAAAATATAGGCAAATCTGAAATTCAAGTCCAAACTTCTCCCAAATTTTCTTGGGGAGAGATAAAACTTCTCCCTAAATTTCTTGTCTACTTTGAACCCTGTTTAAGCCTCTTTAGTGGTGGAGTATGAAAGCCCCTGCCGAGCCAGGTTTTTGACTTGTAATCGCCAATAAAACACAAAATACCAAAAATGAATAGTTTCATATGTTGAAATCAGTGATTTTGTTCGCTATAAAACCAACTCCGATTTTAGGAGTCATTCCCAATGGCAAAAAGTATCTTTTTTTCCCAAATGCATGGTACAAAATTCCCAATCTGAGAAAGTTTCCCAAACAAGTTCACACCAGCAACCAAAATTTATACATGTACTGTTAAAAGCACCAATTAGTCATTTAATATGATACTTGTAACAAGGAATAATGCTAACTTTTATGTATCCCAGTCATATGTTGTACAGTTGTTTACTTTTAGAAAACAAATCACTGTAACATTTAAATCATGATATTTTTACTGGTCTTTATATAAATGGCACTGATTTTCCCAAATTAGGCTATTTTCCCAATTGAACTGGTACTGGTACCGTTCCCAAAATGCTGAAAAAAATCACTGTGAAATAGATAATATGGCACAGATGTTAAAGATATTATTCGTCATGATTACTTTGAAAACAACATGTGATGACATTTTTCTATTTGATTGGTACAAAAGCTGAAATTTTCTATCAAATCCAATAGATTTGGCAAATTAGCATAACTGGATTTTTGTAAACGGTTTCCAATTATACAAAATTATTTCAAATGTTATAAAATATCATTCTGTATATTATTTTCCATGAAGATATCGAACTTAAAGCAATAATTAGTCAAAAACCTAGCTCGGCATAGTAAGCTCAGCAGGGTCTTTCATACCCCACCCTCTTTAGTAGCTATGTTGCTTACATGTGTGGTTATATGTTCAGGCACCTTTTAAATGTCATTAAATCCTATATTGAGTAAGTCCCATAAAGTGGAGGCAACGTCTCGAGCAGAAATAATATTACTACTGAGTATAACACCCAAAGGCTAAGGTAGTGATATCATTTCAAGTTCAACCACTGAAGTAACAACACTGTTTCTTTGTCCAAACGTAACCATTGCCGTTGTTGACTAGGATGCTAAGCCTCAAAAGAATCAATATTCTTTTCAGACTTGAGTGCTGGAATGGGTCCAGCATCTGAAATATCACATGAAACTCACATTCCGAAATAAAGTACATGTTGAATATTGCCTCGAATCTTGCATGTCATTGCATGCCTGTTTTACCTGGGACACTTGCGAGTGAAGTATTTGTTTCAACTCCGCTATTTTCTCTCTGGGGAGTGCCATTTATTGTGTTCTAAAGCCCGTTGATAATAAAGTTTCAGATTATCGACAAGATTTGTTAAAATAATGCTTTTTCTGCAAGATTTACTTTTGTTTACTTCGGCGGTTTTGGGACCAGTTACTTCCCTTCTTCAGCAAAGTATAAAACCCGGTACTCGAGTGCAGGTGCGTGGAAACACCATCTCCCAAACAGTGCCAACTACCCATTAGATTACCGCGGCCGGTGTACGCCAAACTGACAATGCTTCACCAGGGGGTGTGCCAGGAGGGAAATCAGTCCCTGGCTCTCACAACACAAGTGATGCAAACTTGGACCACAGGCGCTTGAAGTTACATTAGTGACCCCAAAAGCATCAGATTTACGGTAGTGTCTAAGGTCAATATATATATATATATATATATATTCTATATTGACTTACACTATGATAATAATTATATATAGGACTTCAAGCGCCTGTGCTTGGACACACAGTCATCAGACATTTCAGCAGAGGAGATCTGAATCTGAATCTGAATAGTTTACTGGTGACACGCCAAATGACATTATTTCACCAGGGGGTTCGGATGGGGGAGAAATTAGTCCCTTGAACGCATGAGTGAAGCGAACTTGGACACACAATCATCTGACATTTCAGCAGTAGAAAACAGAGAGTGAGGGAGGTCATTCCAGTCCCTGATAGTCTGGGGAAGGAAACTACATTTATAGGCCTCTATACTGAAAGGTTGATAGAATCAGAGAATCAGGGAGGTCATTCCAGTCCCTGATAGTCTGTGGAAAGAAACTACTTTTGTACACTTCTTTGGTAGCTGATGGTATCTGAAATGCCATAGAGTGTTAATTTCTACAACGCCTATTCTTCGGGATAAGGTCATCTGTAGGTATTCTGGTTTACCCTTCAGACCTTTGTAAAGCAGTATAAGTCTACTATCCTTCCTGTTTTTCTAAAGAGATTCGCATTTCAGTTGACCAAGCCTAAAATGCCAGTCATGCTCCCAGTTTCAAAAGCATAATTTCCAGTCACAAACCTTGCAGCACGATTTTGGACCTTTTCCAGTTCTTCTTGGAGGCCATGAGTGTGAGGGTCCCAAACTGAACTTCCATATCCCAAGACCGGCCGTACCAGTCCTTTATAAGCTGCTTCTTTCATATCTGGGGAAAATTTCTCCTCAAGAATCCGAGAGTTGGTAGCAGGCATGCTACGAGGCTAAATCACTTATGTTTTGAATGAGAATAGGACATTACTTGATTAGCTTCTCTACTTGCAACCGAAATTTACGAGCCACGACGGCTACTCAGAACATCACCAATAAGGGAGCGACCATTTGATTTTTATGGGGAGGGCTGGAAGATTTATTTCAGCCTGGGTATTTTTTTTTTACCATCCTTTATCCTGGATTTTTATTTTTTGTAAAGGAGGATCCTGGATTTTTTTTTCATATACTTTTCAAAAGTTATATATAAAATGTTAAAATGAATTGGTAAAGGAGGAGAAACCCTTAATAATGAATACCAGAGCAATGACATACCGTGTGATATCAGCTCAGTTGGGCTAAAATGGCCTAGTGAGTATAATATTAAATTTCTGTTTCAGTGATGATACTTGTTTCAAGTGAATTGTGGAACTAGAAAACCAACATTCTGCTTATGCGAAATCAAAGACATTGATCAGCTGTGCAGTGACTTTACAGCTGATCAGCACCTTTGTTTTCACTCTATAGACAATACAATGCTTCAAAAGGAAAAAAAAATACTTGAAATGTAGATTTATGTTGAAAGTATCTACATTAAAACCACCCTCCTGAAATTATATTAATGTGTCCCCACAGTTGAGCAGCAGTACTGAAACATCTTCCTGAATCTCAGTCATTTGATATAAAATGACTATTATCTGAGTGATAATAAACATTTTTAAAAAACAATTATCAGATCAATTTTAATTATTTTGAAGAAAATAAACATAATTGACATTTAAAATCCTTGTTCACAAGTTTCTGCTTATTTGCCATTAAAACTAAATTTCCTTAAACATTGTCCTGGATGTTTTTTTTGTTTGTTCGATCATCCTGGATATTTTTTTTTGTTTATATCACTGTCCTGGAATTTTTTTTCCAAAAAATCTTCCAGCCTCCAGCACCCCCATCCCCACATAAAAATCAAATGGTCACTCCCTTAGCAATTAGGATCCAGAATTAACGACTGCCTTTCTCACTATAAAGTGACGAATAAACACGTAACGCCAGATTGTAGTAGACCACATTGTCAAAAGTTGAGTAAGATAAAAAGAAATCTATTGACCCTCTGGCCATGGCGTGCTGCCATTTTACGATGCCTTTCAGCTAGTTAGTATCGTATTGGTACATGTTGAGCTGGTCCGTTGTTGGTGAGGCTACCTCCACTTAACCGTTCCATTCTATAGGCACATGTGCATCAGGGCTGGAAGTGTATATTCTAGTGACCCATTTAATGTTTGTCCGGATAATGGAATCCTCCACTGAGCAGGTGGGGTATTACTGAGGTTGTCTGTATAATATAGGAGCCGCTTTGAGGGTGCTTCTCTACCTTTCGCTGCTCACGCATTCTTGTGACCGTCATGATGGCAAGTCCATCTCATCCATGCTGAATTTGCTTAATTTAAATCAATGCACCCCTAAAGACCCATGAATCAGCGTTTGTGAAAATTTATTTTATAGGCACCGTTCTGGTATTCAAAGCGATACTGGGTGTTATCCAAAATAAAAACCGGTGTCGATACCGAATATGCGAGACGATGTAAAGTGTATATCCAAAACTTCAGTGCAGAATGTTTCATATTTTTTTTTTCTCGGTTACGTGTTTCTTTGTATAGAGGTAAAACGTCCAAGTCAACATTTTTCAGTCATGCCGGGACAGAGCCATCGCTTATTGAATATTAACCAGTACTGTGGGGAGTGAATATGTCTTGCTTAAGGACACAACGCCCTAAGTAGAGATATAACCCAGGACAGTGGCGGGTTTAGACGGGGTTCGGGGGTTCATTCAAACCTCCCTCCCCTCTGGGACCAAATTATTTCATTTTCATTGGGAAATTTATGAAAAATCAGATAAACGACCAACCCCCTTTGTTGGATTTGAATCCCAGATCCAAAAATCCTGGATCCGCCATTGCCGCGATGATCTCTCGATTTGAGTCTGATGCTCAACCACCAGTCCGCTGCGCCCCCAATATTTCATAAGTATTATATTTATTCATCTCTTTAGCATGGGTCAGTTTATCAAGTTTAAAAGGAAATTAATGCGATAAGATGCATGGCGGCACCAAATTAAGGCACTTAAAATTTGCGTGTGCAAAATATAAAGCGTAATGCACTAGTCATTTGTAACCACGCCCCCCTCCAGCCCGGGAAATAGCGGATACTGTGACATTTGGTCCAGCAAATCCTCGCTAAAAGCCCCACCCTGTGGGGACTGCTCGTTGGTAAAACCACTGCTGTTTTCCCCCGCAGCCTGCTATCTTTTCATTCACGGCCCTTTTTGCATATACATTTGTATATTTTAGCAAACCCCGGGTATTTCCCCTGCACTGGCGTGGCAACACTTTGGCCAAAGCCCCGCTCATTTCCGCGGAAAATTTTTATGCCAACAGAAAATTACTGAAAACACACGACCTGGCCGACGCGTTTCTTTTGTTGATCAGTATACTTATTACACACCGGTTATACGGTAATTTAGTCTACTGTTGAACCACCAGCAATTGTCGGAAGCAAGGATGGTTCGAAGTTCTGGGGCAAGGATTATAAAATATTTGTTGCGAAATAATGTGAACAGTCTATGTGCTGTTAGATTAATTCATCAAGCTACCAGGCATCTTCAAGATACTCGACCACCTGGACATAGGTAAGACGATTTGCTAAATAGACCCGGATAATTAATGCTAATGTACAGTAACTGTTCAAAAGTTTTCAGAGCAACTATATTTTTGCATGTACACAGGCTAATCAGAATGTACATACTGCATACAATTGGGGAACTTGAGAAAATTACAAAACGTCTGAACGATTTTGCAGCTTGGTTGCAGCAAAAAAAAAAAGTTTTGCTTGCGCTTTAATATGGCATAATGTAACATTTGATTGGCATTCACCATGGAATACTTGTCAGCAACTGCTCTTTCTTGTTTCAGTCAGAGATGGTACTATCACCTCAAGTTGATGAATTTCACCATGGACGTAGATGATGAGAAGGTCGAAGCCACAGTTCATACTAACGGCTTGACTTATACAGATTTTGACTCGAGAAGTACGAAATTGTTTTTTTTTCTCTCCGTATCCGTACAAATAACGTTAAAATTTCCCTTTCTCAACTTAGAATGTACATGCATGTACATTCTTAGTTGAGAAAGGGAAATAAATAAATAAATAAATAAATATAAATGAATAAATAAATAAATAAATAAATAAATAAACTCTTCTGTAAATCTTTTTTTTTCAACCTAAATTCGGCATAGCGTTTTGCTTAGAACTTTAGTATATGATGTCTACCTAACTGGAAAAGAGCTAGACATACTGCTCTTCATACGTCTGTGTTTCATGATATTTGACTGTCAACTGGATTTGTCTGTTTCTGTGCCGGCTAGTTCTTGGTTGGGATTTTGAACAAAATCGTATCATTTTCCGGTTGTGTGTTTTTCTTTCTTTTAAAAGTATAATAACCCTTTTTGATACATATATTTGAGCCTCCTCATGAGAAAACCAACAATCTGCATATGCGAAAACAAAGACGCAAACCAGCTTCGCGGTAATCGCGAAGCTGATCAGCGCCTTTGTTTTCGCTACACAGATAGTACACTTCCTTTTCTTCCTAAATCCGAAATTTCAAGCTTCTAGCCTGCTTCTGTGACTGTACAGCCTGATTTGTGACGGAAATCACATTGTTGGTTTTCCCACGAGGCGGCTCATATTTTACAGATGGTCAGCCTAAACCATGGCACCTGATGAAATTCCTGGAATCCGCCAGATTTTTCTCTCACCACTGGCCGCTGAACAAGAATGGCAGAATTTTCCGAGACTACGCTAAACTCACCGACGACAGGCTCACATTTCTCGTCTCGTCAAGTTTTGACATCAAGAAAGAAATGTATGACGCCAAGATACCCAAATCTCCTCTTGATGTCAAAGTACGTGGCGGGTTTATCGGGAGTGCTTCTCTGAATTCTCTCGCAGCGGTGTACACACAGGGTGACGTTGAGTTACTCAGTAATATTAACCAAGTGGTGAGCGTGGATAAATCTTCCCGGCGTACTTTGCCACTACCGGATTGGTGGAAACAGAAATATGCCGAGTCAGCTAAACAGTTCAAACCTCTGAAGTTCAACAAAGTTGACACTCCGGAACAGTTGCCTTTCTACGATTATAAGGTTGCCAGGAGTGATTTGGATGGTAACAACCACGCAAACTGGAGCGTGTATGTGAAATTCGCGTTGGACGCCATGTATCATTTTTCTAAGACAGGCCATTTGGCGTCATTTTCGAACTTTGACGAACTCTGTTTGCAGAAGATGGAAGTTATGTACTTCGGAGAAAGCTTTGATGATGATGTTCTCCACGTGTACGCATGGGAAGACAACTCGTCACCTTTGACGATTATATCCCATATATACAAGGGAGATAAACACTTGTTTCAAGGGAAGTTTACGTATTTTGATGACTAGTCAACAGAAACACGTGCAACCGAGGTTATCATAACCATAACTGTTTCATGCCCAACCCAACTGAAAGTAGAAGTCGTCCACATATATGTTACAGCTGTTGGATTCATTCGAACTTGGATATTTTATTTGTAGAATATTATAAAAACAAAATAAGATTTTGGTTAATCCCACCAACAGCTTAGGTTATACGAAACGGTAGCCTAATAAATAAGAAAGAAATGTTATTATACTACTTATGGCTATTATATCATTAAGTAGGATGGAATTCATGAACAGCTGAGTCGAGCATGAAGATGATTTGAGCCACCGCATCAGAAAAACAACAATTTTGGTTTCGAAACAGGACCGACACAAACCAGACTGTTTAACCACAAAAAATACTAAAAGCTTGAAATTTCAGATTTGGAAAGATGTATACTATCTGTGGAGCGAACTTGAACAACTACAGAGCTGATCTGTGGCTTTTTTTTTTTTTTTTTTTTTTTGGTTTTCTGATGCAGCGGCGTGCCATGATAATCTAATCCGCTGATAGAAATCTCAGGGACATTATTTGTAGCCAACACAGACAGCCTAGACAAATAAGAACACAAAAAATTGCACTTATAATTATTATTCCCACTCGGAAGCCTTGCACAGGTATAAACTATAAGGTATTATATTAGATAGACATTGTATAGACATAGGATAAAAAATAAGTCAGTGTATGATTTTAGTTTAATTTATGACAATTTATTTAAAGCATCAAATCGTACAATTTATTTAAAGCATCAAATCGTACAAACTGAATTCATATACGATGCTGTCCCCTGGAGTTGCGCACTTAAGCATTGTTTTACCGTTTAGATTATAATAGAAGCAATTTCTGAATAAATCAAATAATCCCCTTTTTGCATGAACATGTAATGCATACAATTACCAAAAGAAATTATGAAAATGTCAAAAACTTTTCTCTGAATTTCATCATAAGTAAAGCTACCCCCATGTTTAGCCCTGACGTCAAAGGTCACATGGAGTTGCGCACTTGATTTATTTGACGTCATTAGATGGCTTTCTTCAAGAAATATGGTATTTAAGGGTAAACATTACTATTGTTTATGAGCACACTGTTTACGCAACGTCGGCGTTTAGTATCTGCATGTTACGCGTAGTTTTTAACGTCGTTTTGTTTTGATTTCTCAATGACGTTGCAAGCTGTGGAATCTTATTATGTTTGCTTCTGCATAATTAAGTCCTAAAGCGGGTATACATATTGTTCATTTTCATTTTAAAAGAAGTTCTGTGGCAATTGATAAACTCAAATTCGTGTATAAGGTTAAATATATGTGAAAACGTTTATTTCGCTGTTGATGACGTCGTATAAATATTCGCGACGTCAGTGTAACGTTTGGCGTTAAAACGAAAAAGGCACCTATTGAATATTTTTCTCTATATCTTCCAACGCAATCCGGTGACCCCCACTTTTTATTTGAACTTTTAAATGGTTACCACGTTTCCTATCTTTTGGTGTAATTTAAACAAAATCATATGCGTAGTTAAGGAGATATCGCAAAAATACGTACATTTTCCGGGTTTGAAAAGATGGCGGGAAAGTTAATTTTGCATGTAATCTCCTCAATTTAAGAGCAAATAGTATCAAAATGTAAGAAAATAACACTCATCGTGTGTTTAAGTTGTTTTTGTTGTAAAAACATATATATTAAAACACATGTCCACTACGAGTGCGGTTTTCTGAAATGCACGAGAAACATCCAAAAAGTTCTGATACCATGGAAACGAGGCCGGTGACTCCCCACTTTTATTTTGATTTTAGTCCAAGGATACAATTATCTTGTAGCATAGGAAGTTTCATGAAAATCATATGCGGGAATTAAATAGTAATGTTTCCCTTCATAATTTTCTCCTTCTGTTCTGTCCCATCTATGATAATTTTTATTTTTAGTTCATTTAATGAAGTTAGCTGACAAAATGTTACTCACAAACAAATGTAAACTTTCATGCCTTAGACCTGAGACAAGAAACTAAGAGATGCGCAAGTCCATGTGCCGCGCAACTCCATGAGACTCAACTGTAGGCCTATCGGAATCTGACCACGAGCCGAACGTCGTGTCGATTAAAGTGTGGAATTCTCAGTGTAGTGTCTACGTGACGGAATGGGTGGCTGACTCCGTGAATGCCCTTCTGATCCAAAATGAGTCGGCAAAGCTAATCACGACACGTGATTTCGTATTATTTCGGCAAAGTGAAAAGTTTTTTGTTTGTGTGCTTTGTTTTTGTGCACAAGTATATCGTTCTAGTTTATGAACCCCCTCTTTCGACTGCTGAACCTTAACGAAGGATTTAAGAGGTCCTGGGATGGCACAAAGTTCGAGCATGGATAACAAGAGGTAAATTAGACGATTTTTAATTGTTTTTGTCATAAATGAAATTTATAAGGGCCTGTCACGCTCTTTTTGCACGACTGTCACAATATCGGTGTTACAGTAAACAGTATATTAAGGATTTACATCCGGCAACGTCAGATATTAACTTGGTTTTGTCATTTTATACGGAATTCAAACATTTTTGCCAGAAAATTTAAAAATATAAAGTACATGTAGCATGTTTCTTTACACGAACAAATTTTCATTCTAGCTTTATGTGATCGATCTTGATTTTTAGGGTAGCCGGTTACGCAAATAGTTCTAGTCGCAAAAAGTTACTTTTTTTTTTTTTTTTTTTTAACCGGCAAATATTTTTTTTATACTCTATACGTATTTCATTTTGAATCTTGAAGTCCAAATTTAATAAGGGCACCAGTCTGTAGCCGGTTCGGCAAAAACTGAGCCCAGTTGGACAAACGCTAGTAGCCCTAGATTAGCGAAATTCATATACATTAGGCCTGTGGGACCTATCAAAAGTGTAAAAGCTATAATGATGAGCCGGATGATTGTCAGAAGGTGGACAAAAGTATTCGTCACTTTTGAAAACTCCATAGACTTCAATGTATTTTCATGTTTACAAGAAACATTATCCTGCCTCTTCTGGTCAACATATTTTCATGATTTTGTTGTCATTTGGAAGTTAAATAAATAATGCAATAAACAAAGGTCATTTGACGAAAATCCGACATTGCATTTTTCAAAAACAACAGTTTAAAGTTTCAGGAAATTTTGAAAAAGTCAATTTCCCATTGACGTCAATGGTGACGTCGCCCAAAAATTGTTAAAAAATATTTCACAACTTTTTAAAAAAATGTAGCTTGAAAACGCATGCATGGAATTAAATGAAAATACCTTGTTTATTGCTTTATTCATTTACCTTTCTAATAACACCAAAAAACATTAAAATACGTTAACTTGGAGAAGCAGGATAATTTTTCTCGCAAACATGAAAATACATTGAAGTCAATGGAGTTTTACAAACGCGACGAATACTTTTGTCCACCTTCTTTTATTTATAAAAATATACTTCTTTCCGGACATACAAAAATGTCTTTAAAATTATTGCTCAAAACATTGATTAGCGGCCCCGTGGCCGATCGTTTAAGAGCGCTTTTTCTTAATCACCACTGTGTCTGGTGCAAGTGAGAGAAAAAAAAAAAAAAAAAAAAAAAAAAAAAAAAAAAAAAAAAAAAAAAAAAAACATTGATTGTGGGTAGACGTTAGAACCGCCTCACAGTCTAGATCAAAAAAGAAATGTAGACATCTGTAAACCCCAGTTTTACTAGATAAACGCGGGGCATAAAGAGGTATACAATACATGGACATGTTTTCGTGATGTCCAAAATTGACCGTAATTTCACTGTTATAGAGAGCGGCGGTTGAACTACCTGAAACTCATGAACTATACCATGGAGGTGGACGAGGAGAAAGTAGAGGCCAGGGTTCATACCGGTGGGCTGACACACGCTGACTTCGACTACAAAGGTATGCTAGTCTGAATCCTCACCCCCAAGACCTCGGTACCTAGTTCCATATTCGGAGATGACACCGACGAATGTTATTAGCATCATAGAATTTTACTTGGTTCACGATAACAATATAAATGAATTGGCGTAACGTTAATGTTCAAGCTTTGTCATTGGCCTTATTAAATTTTTCACAGTAAAAAAAAAAAAAAATAAACAAAAAAAAAACAAAAAAAAAAAACGGTTAATGCTTTTTGACTTCTCCAGAAACTGCTGGGGCATGGCGCCTACGAAATGTACCGTTTTTTTTCTTGTTTCTTTTTGCAGTCGGTAAGCCAAAACCTTGGAGCCTGATGAAGTTTATGGGGTCTGCACGATTCTACGCCCACCACTGGCCTCTAGATGATACCGGCAGAGGTTTTAGGGACTACGCCGCATTGACGGAAGACAGAATGACGTTCCTAGTGACGGCGATGCTTGAAATGAAGCCTGAATTGTATGACTTGAGTGTTCCAAAAGCACCTTTGGACATTATTCTTCAAGGAGGTTACGTTGGAAACTCATCTTTGAATTCCAAAACTATTGTTTTAACTAGCACTGGGCAGGAACTGATTAGTAGCGTCAACCAAATTGTAAGCATAGATAAAGCAACTCGACGTCCATTGCCCTTACCAGATTGGTGGAAGAAGAAATATGCTGAAAAGGCGAAGTCTTCCCAACCTTTGAAATTTAGCAAAATCGACAAACCTGAAAACGTCCCGGTATATACTTTTAAGGTTGCTCGGAGTGACGTAGATGGCAATAATCATGCAAACTGGAGCGTTTACGTAAGATGCGCGTTTGACGCCATGTACCACTTTTCTAAAACCCGGTATCTGTCGTCGATGCCGGACTTTGACCAGTTATGTGTGAAGAGAATGGAATTATTGTACATCGGAGAAAGTTTTGACGACGACGTTTTACAAGTGAATGCATGGGAAGATAACTCGCAGGCGTTGACGGTGATTGTTCATGTAAATAAGGGAGATACTCTGTTGTTTCAAGGAAAGTTTATTTTCTTTGATAATGAAAATTTGTCAAGCCCCGTTTTGTGATCAAATGGACTACGATTGAGAAAACTTGTAGCTCAAACACATAGATTTTTGCACTATATGCAATAAATAGTATTTAACTAAATCAAACGGACTACATAAAAAGAAGGACTTCAGTTGTACACGTTTCCTGAATGAATCGTCACTCATTTGTCGGAACCAGTATCATTAACATGTAACCATATTTGTTTGGTTAACACAAAATTCAAACGAAAAAATAATTCAGGTTTTTCATAAATTTTCTTCCTTTTAGGTAGATAAGACCCGATGGCATGTTTTCTTATGACGTGGCTCATTTGAAGTAGCCCCTGAATCAGCCCTAAGGGCCACTTTATTGAAATTGACATGCTTATAAGAATTTTATTGTACGAGTACTGTCCGTAAAAAGTGACCTAAGTATTCACACTAGTCAATGGAAACGCAATTTATGCATCTTGAGAAACGCATTGGCTTTCATATTAGGACGCATGTAGGCTTAACAAAATGGCGATTTGTTTGCATGAATGCGAGACATACTGTCCATATGTTTTACCAAAGTTCAACGATTGTAAATTCTGACACATGCCTTAAAGTGACCACTTTCCATTTCATTACCCTAGTTAATTTAACCGTGAAAAAAATAATAAAGATAAAAAATAAATAAATAAAATACTTATTTTCCCCATAAATACACAAATGAAGTTCTTGTACTGCAACGAAAATTGAAAACCAAAATAGTGAAGTCGAAAGACACTCACCCAAATAGTTTCACAACCTTTTAGAAAAACATACGTGCTCTTATATTCAAGAATTTCATTTTCAACGCAATTGGCTTCTTAAATTGATGAAAATGAATCAGATGACATGCATGTAGCGTTTTTATTGAAATTGCCTAGAGCGATATGTCCAAGAAGAATTACCTGGATCCAAGGATTTGTATAGGTCGTCATACAAACCTATAAACATCGTCGACGCGGATTGCAGAAAAAGAGTTCCTATATAATGTAATAATTATTTGAGCCGCATCATGAAAAACCTGGATTTTTGCCTGTACGAAAACAAAGGCGCAGTTAGTGCACAGCTGATTAGCGCATTTGTTTTCATTTTATTTCATTTCCTCTTTTTCGCAAATCCGAAATTTCAAGCTTCAGGCCTTTTGCTGTGACTGAACAGGCCGAGTTGTGTCGCACCTGGTCGGAAACCCCGAAGACCGGTTTTCTCGCGACGTGGCTCATCTTATCAATGCATGAAAGCTTAGCGGCTATGATAAATGTGGTGGTGGACGGACATGGAAAAAAAAAACGTTGTTGTATCATGAGATTCGCCGAGGCTAATACTGTTATTAGACAAAAAAATGAGAATCGGTCTGAAATTTATTCAAACATTCCACACGAAACAAAAATAGATGTGTAATGACTTTGGAAGAGCAGGCTGACCGACAACCTAACCAGACCCAGCGAAAGAAGGAATGTTGTCGAGTACGGGAGGCAAACCGACAGCAGCCAACATATATCGCAGTAGCACAGTATCCACTTTGCATGGGCAGGAAGTTCGTAGTGGGTTGGGGGAGGAGGCAGGGGCTTTGGTTTTTGAGTGGAGCTTTATGCTAATTTCAGGTATGTAAATAGCTCTTTGAAGCGTTTATCTTCTTTTTCATTTTATCTACCTGCTGGTCGTCTGGAAACTTATAGGTAAGAATGATTTTTGTTTTCAGTTCAGAAAAATCATTACACGTTACAGACGTATAGGTTATAACTTGAGTGTTCTGCGACAGTCTGCATGCTTAGTTTTTAACCCAATCATTGTTGATAAGTATGCTGCATTCTTTAATTGCACGCCGGTGGGTCGGGCGTCAGACTCTATGATGGCCCCGACTTGAAGATATTCATTTCAGTTGGTCGGGGCCGGAGCTTCTTGTCTGTTGCTTGGCCCACTGGGTTCAGCTGGTGTTATTCTTTTGCCCCAGGTTTCAGAAAGTTATTCGGCGCCCAGGTATTACGAGCAAGCGTAACTAGACAAAATGAAGAAACTTTCAACCATAAAAATGATATCAAGGATCTGTCTAATCCAGCAAAGAACAACCAACAAAGTTTAAAACTTAATATTCTATTCAAACATATAAACAAATACATGCAATCAAAACATACAAATGAATGAATAAATCAGTAAAAAAATAAATAAACAACTTACAATATATGTCTTAATAAATCCTTGTCCCTCAAAATTTCAAGTTCACAGATATCCTCAATCCAGTTTCCAAAAGTGCAAGTCCATAAGAGCACAAGATGTATGTCCACCGTTTATGATAATAATCCACAGAGAATAATTCTAATCCAAAACTAGTGAAACAAGCAAAACTATAAACATTAACTAACTTCGAATTTCTGAATGCCTGAGACTTGATTTAGACCTGTATTTATACATCTGAGGAAAACTCTACTAGCTTCTAGCAAATTATATAACAAACTGTTTTCCAGAAAAGTAAAGAACGTAACAATTGTTCTTTCAGAATCCTCTGGAAAGAGAAACTTCCCGAAGGATCAAGGCTTTTTTCTTCCTAGGAGCCAACCAGTACTAGGGTTTGCTTTTGGTTACCTTTCCTGGATAGAACCATAACTAGGCGGTTGCTTTCTCCGGCGAGGACCCGAAGGCTCAAACCGGGGTTTGCTTTTAGTAAAACCGTTCCTGGGTAAACACCAGTATTAGGTTGATTTTGTTTTTCATTTGACTCCGTTCCAGAGTCCACCATTTTTTCTTCCTGGGAGCCAACCAGTACTAGGGTTTGCTTTTTGGTTACCTTTCCTGTAGCTCGTTTCACGAAGCTCTCTTAGGACATTTCTTATCTTATGATCGAGACTACTCTTAGGAGTGACTTGTGATCTATCTTAACGGTAATACTTGTCTTATGTTTGAGGTTGTGACTTGCTCATAAGATTTATCTCAATTCAAGGTCAAACACAACAAACAGTTAGTTTCAAGTATGTTAGATAATAGAATTGATTTAGTATTGGTGATAGCTCAGTGGATTTATGCAAGTAATTCAATTAGTATTTTGCCATACTATGAGCCAGGCGATCCGAGATCGAATCCATTTTTCTCTCTTTTTTCTTTTTTTTCTTTCTATTTCAATATAAATACATGCACTTAGATCTACCAACTGTTTCATTGTAATGCTATAGGCTCACTTAGATCTACCAACTGTTTCATTGTAATGCTATAGCAAATCGAAACCAAATCTCTTTAACACGAGTGTTTCCCTTTATACACTGTATGATAAGGCGGCCGATCTGTTTATCATTTGGGGAAATATAGTCAATTTGCCATATTGAACTTAGGTCTAGTTATACTAGCAATTATGTATACAGTTCATGATGTTTGCAGTTAAAATAAAAAAATGGACCCATTGGGGCCCTGAGAAATAATAGATGGGCTGCTTGTACCGCTCCAAGCAAAGCTTATACGCTACTGACTGGCTGATTAGTACGAAAACACGCCCATGCAATATACAGGGATTTTTAAGTTGTAAAAATTGAAAAATTTCAGTAGAAAATCTGTGATATTTTTTTTTTTTGCTCAAAACATAGATTGTGGGTACACGTTAGAACCGCCTCGGCGAGGCGGTTCTAACGAGTACCCACAATCTATGTTTTGGAGCAAAATAAAAAAAATAGGTATACCCCTGCAAACTCCAGTTTTGCTATATAAAAGTGGGGTACAAGGGGGTGAACATTACACGGACATGTTTTCCTGATGAACCCTTCAGGTCTGAGCCTGCCTAGAAACCGTGGTTAGGTAAAACCATCCATGCACATACGCCTTACTTTGGTAATTTATACTGAGCCAAACGCAACGCATCACGATTATGGCATGTTTTCGCTTTTCAATGAAATGTATAATACAGTCTACCATATATATGCTGGTCAGCAATCGCCTATGATTTAATAAGGTACAATTTGGCTTTCAAAGTATGGACCATTGAGCTCGAATGATATCGGCCAAAGCGGTTATTTTGGTGGCATGCGACTCCAGAGATTCTGGAAGTCAGTCTTCCTTTTGGATCGTGAAAAATGATTAATTTCTTGAGACGCATAATGCAGAATGTTGTTAGATGTGTCAATCGCACGGCAATCTAATCCAGTGGAAATAAAGTTTATTTGTATAACATAACAAATAAATCGTTGCTGCGATATAAATTTGACTGAGTATAGTTGAAGCACGTTTTGGATGCCATGGCATCCTAATTTTGTATGAACGCCTCATGAATAGGAGGCAACGTCTCGGTTTGAACATAGCTGTTGAATGGGGCGTTAAGCATTAACTCAAACAAACAAACTAAAATAAAATGTTGGCCTTTATCAATACTGAACCAATGTATAAACAATATGACTCGGTGGCTCTGTGGTAAGCTATGTTGTCTTCTGTCCAGGCTATCCGAGTTCGAATCCCGTCTTGGTAATATTTTTTTTGTGTTTCCCTTCACATAAAAACGTCCGCCATTTTTAGATTACTATAAAATAAGTCCAATCATAAGTTGTGTCCTATTGTTAGGATAAAGTTAGGACATCTTTAAGGATGAGACATATCTTAACCGAAATTAGTCCTACGTTCAAACTTAGGATAAAATTTGTCTTAAAACGCTTTGTGAAACGAGCCCCTGGATAGAACCAGTACTAGGAGGTTGCTTAGTTCCGGCGAGCACCCGAGAGCTCAAACCGGGGTTTGCTTTTTGTAATAGCGTTCTCGGGTAAAAACCAGTATTAAGTTGATTTTGTTTTTCGTTTGACACCGTTCGTTGGTCCTCCGATAAGCTCAATGGCCGAAAAGAGATTTAACCAGACATTGTCAGTAGGCTACATATATGTAAAATATATCACTAATCAATGGTGACAAACATATGTCATTTCAGTTTCATCTGGAATTTTCTATAATGTGCTTACAACTTCTTAATTATATATAGTTATAAAAATAATCAATGACACACTTCTATCAAGTTCCAGACTCTATAAATTTTAGAAACAAAAGAATACCATAAAATGAAATAAATAATCAAGGTTACTCCCCTTTGATCACCAGTAAAAAATAGCAAATACTAGCTAATATTATATAGAAAGAGAAAGATAATATTATTAAATTTATCATATTCACAACACCAGGGATCTCCATCGTCGGGCAGCTTACTGAATCTGTTGAGTCCTCGTTTTTGATTCATCAGGATGTTTATCATGATTTATTTGTTTGTCCTTGATGATTCATTGACAAGTTAGAGATTATGTTGTGAACCACTGCAGAAGATGGCCATGTAACATCGATTTAAGCCCGCCAGTAATGTTATATTACTGATTGTTCCAAGGCGATACTTCTGTGGTGGTTCTTATTGTTTTATGTCTTGGTGTTGATTTTTGTGCTGTTAGCACTTTATGTGTGTTTTCATATTTTAGTTAAGTTTAGGTGGCTGAGTGGCCACTTATTGGGAATATGGCTGCCAATTCGGCTTACTATATGTTTCCTTAGTATAAGTACCTGATTGTTAATTTAGTTTTTTTTCCGCCTCGGTTTTTGGTGAGGGAATTTCTTTCTGATTGCGCCAGTTCCTGATTGTTGCCTACTTTTACTTTTAAAGTAAATTTTGTTTTGTCTTGTATGAAAATGAACTATTTTTATTTAGAAACACTAGCCTACTACTTTCAAGTCAAATAATCCTAATCCGATTGAAATTTTAACCGAGATTAGGGAAAATAAGTCAATATTTTATAACAATAAGCATAGAAATTAATTATGGAAACAATGCTACACATATTGTAGTTAAAAGAGTTATACAAAATTTAGTTAAAGATGAGCAAATATTAATTGTGAAGAGGATACTGACCATATAAAACATACAGTATATACGTAAGTTAAATATAATTATCATTTTCACCAATATTAACATTCATGGTGTTCGTTTTAATATATTTTTAAGTAAAGCATTTGTAATTTTGAACCATGTATTGTATAGATAGAGATCTAACTTGACATTCGTATAATTCATGAAAATTCTTGTAGAATAGCTTTTAAAGGAGAAATATGCCAGTAGATCTCACAGAGCAAATCTTACATGGCATTTAAACAACAAAATAGCAGGCTTTCGATCACTGACATTGCTGCCGGTTAGATCTTTTTAACCAGGTTATTTCACAAAAATCTTATGGCAGAATTCCGAGACTTGCAGGAATGATACCGCGCGATGCCGTTCTAACAAAGAATCGTTTGAACGTAACGACGAAAAACTTGCTAAACCATACACCGTATTTGTTAGAATTTCTTTTTGATTGCAATATTTTATATCTGTCGTTTACACCTTAGTTTACGCCCGATGATTGGCATGTGATCACGACTCCCACCTAGCACTATGAGTCAAAAGACGACCATGTTCACCCCTAAAGATGACGACTTCTCTATGGTGGCGGCCATTGAGGTCGGGACGTCCTACTCTGGGTTTGCCTACGCCACCAGGAGGGACGGGAAATCTATCTCCCAGCATATTGTCATGAACCCCGTATGGCTGTCGCCGGATAAATCACTCACTACTCTCAGGTAAACTTGAACTAATTAGTTCACCCATTTATTACGAATGCACTGTCCCATGCATTTGAATTGGATGAGTCCATTTTCATTTTTTTCATAATTTAAAATTAAAGAGAATAGCCCCAGATGGGACGACGCGTTCTGCGTATATTCAATAAAAAGGGCGACAGAAGGAGGCAACTGAAAATTCTTACGATTTTTATCAAATGAATTTTACAGAGAGGATATGTTGTAAAGTCAAAGTGGGCTCACTTTCTTAAAAAGAAAATTGACGAAAACAATATAAACATACGAAAAAAAAAAAAAAAAACTTTCAATAATTATCTCAATATTTCATTGATTTTGACTCGGATCCGAGATTTTGAGGAAGAAATGGCTAGATTTCAATGAATAGAAATGTACATGATCTGTTAATGCCTAATGCGAAACGCATTCTTGAATAGTATTGTCACCAGTGATAAGTCCAAAAAGTTTTGAAATACACGTATTAGTATTGAAAAATGTTTCATACGTCATTATTTTCCAGAACACCAACCTGCCTCTTGCTGAATGACAAGAAGGATTTTGAGGCGTTCGGGTACGAGGCTGAGAAACAATACCTGTCCCTGGTGAAAGAGAACAAACACAACAAGTTCTACTACTTCAGAAGATTCAAGACAAAACTCTTCAATAATAATGTAGGAAAGTTTGACTTCCAAAGAATAATGATAGTTATTTTCGAAAACATTTAACCAGATTTTCGCAAAACTATATATTACTGAATAAGTTACAAATCTTTTCATAAATACGTATAAAACTGGTATTTTCACAGCTCCGCCACTTTTTATTAACCCATTTGAGACGAATGGACTTGCCTAGAGCATTAACTTTTGTATGAGACACTTTCATTTTAATTAAAAGATGCATTATGGGAGATTTTGAATTTGTATGTCACTTTGCGTTGGAATTACATATTATATATACTTCTATGCAAACGGAATAGAAGCGTTACATCTGGGGCACTATGGCTATACTTTTCCCATAATATGAGCCGCCTCTTGGGAAAACCAACAATCTGCATAAGCTGATCAGCGCCTTTGTTTTCGCTACTCGGATAGTACAGTTCCTCTTCTACTTACGGGGGATGATCCAAAATAACGAAGACTTTTGCCGTGGCTTCTATACATATCATTCTAATGTTTATAAAATAACATGAACATAAATCGGAATATGTCTACAATTTCCAGTCAAAATATTATGGAAAAATAACGACCCGTTAAAATTCTACAGTTAAAACAAAAAGGTCACTATGGTATACCCGGCGCACGTCATCGTTAATTTCGTAACGTCGTTGACGTTTTTATTCATTTTGAAGGAAATTCCCGCTCAGCAAATATGGCCATCTATTCAACATGTACATTAGACAAAAGAAGTTTTAGTATTTTGTGCTTCGGCGTCAGTAAATTTCTCATCAGTATCCAATACTCGAAACCAATCCCGATTTCATGTTGCTTTAAAAATCGCCTGAAGTCAGCCGTCTGCATGTGGTCGGCGCATTACGCATTAACGTCAGCAGCGTCGCGCTTTATTTTTGTGTCTTTATCCTTTTTCTGTTATGTTATTTTATCGTCAGAATCACAATGAGGCTATTTGTATACAACTGATTGATTAATCGAATGTTCCTGTTTCGTCTACATTTAGTTATTTTAGCGATATGTTTAGGCATTTTTAAAAAATCCTGGCAATTTTAGAAATCCAACAGATTTAAGACATGTCTGCCAACGACGTTTTTAACGTTAAATGCAGTTGAAGAGCCCACAAATTACATTGATATTTCAAAAACGCGTACACCAAATCATTTCAAACTTCTGCATAACATTTTCGTAACTTTATGCTTCTACGGGGCTTATTTTGGAGTGATTCGCACGCGCATTTTACATTTTATCGACAAATATATGAACCAGAGGACCAATGGTCCTGTAAACGCTCACCTGAGATCTGCTGCATATACCAATAAACATGTTTGAATATTATGGTATTTAACTCCAGTGCAGGGGCAGATGAAGCCCTTGGGCCAATTTCTTTTTTCAGAATCTTCAATATTCTGTCCATTTGCCAATTTCCTGCTGGCTTTTCCCTTCAAATGACATTTTAACAGTTTTCCCAATTCAAATGCATAGGCAACCCATGTTGACCTTGCCATAAACTTGGTCAAGGTCATCACAGGGTCATGATTTATATATACATTGGAGTACTTTAGCCATCGATGCTTCACGCCAAGTTTCCTTGAAATCAGTCTATTGGTTTCAGAGAAGAAGATTTTTGATGGGTTTTTACCATATATGGGCATGGCGGCCATCTTTGTCATGTGACCTAGATTATTTATATACACATTGATTCCTCAATTCTATAGATGCTTCACATAAAATTTGGCTTTGATTGGCCAAGCGATTTCAGAGGAGAAGAGGTTTGAATATATATTATGGAAATATACATGTATATTGCCCCGGGGTGGGGGCACATAAGCCCCTGGGGTCCAATTTTTTTCAGAATCATTAATTTTCAGTCCTACTTCCCATTTCCTGCAAGACTTTCACTTTAAATTACATTTTAAAAGTTTTCCCCATTCAAATGCATTGGCGACCTATGTTGACCTTGCCGTAAAATAGGTCAAGGTCATGAAAAGGTCATGAACTATATACACATTGTAGTGCTTGAGTCATCGATGCTTCATGCCAAGTTTTGTTGAAATCGGTCCACCGGTTCTGGAGAAGAAGATTTTTGAAGGGTTTTTACCATATATGGGCATGGCGGCCATCTTGGTCATGTGACCTGGATTATTTATATACACATTGGTTCCCCCTTCCCATAGATGCTTCATGTAAAATTTGGCTTTGATTGGCCAAGCGGTTTCAGAGAAGAAGATGTTTGAATATTATGATAATATACATGTATATTGCCCCGGGGTGGGGGCGGATGAGCCCCTGGTGCCCAATTTTTTTCAGAATCATTAATATTCAGTCCTACTGCTCATTTTCTGCAAGATTTTTCCTTTAAATGACAATTTAACAATTTTTCCCATTCAAATGCAAAGGCGACCTATGTTGACCTTGCCGTAAAATAGGTCAAGGTCACCGCAAGGTCATGATTTATATACACATTGTAGTACTTGAGTCATCGATGCTTCATGCCAAGTTTGGTTGAAATCCGTCCAGTGATTCCGGAGAAGAAGATTTTTGAAGGGTTTTTACCATATATGGGCATGGCGGCCATCTTGGTCATGTGACCTGGATTATTTATATACACATTGGTTCCCCCTTCCCATAGATGCTTCATGTAAAATTTGGCTTTGATTGGCCAAGCGGTTTCAGAGAAGAAGATCTTTGAAAATGGTGGACGACGGACGGACGACGGACGACCGACGGACGACGGACGGACGGACGCCGGATCATGGCCATCCTATAAGCTCACCTTGTGAGCCTGACGGCTCAGGTGAGCTAAAAAGTACATTTCCGAAAATTCGCGTGCGCCGCCTATGCGTCACCATGGTTTTAAAATAGCACGGCGTGTTTACGATACATGCAAAATCTGTAATTGTTTTACCTTATCTCGATAAGCAGATGTTCTTGATGTATCGTGATTTAAATTTTTCTAAAATTGAATTACCCATGTTGAAGTGACAGCAAATGTCAACGTTATTTTGGATCTTCCCTCGTAAATCCAAAATTTCAAGCTTCTAGCTCTTTTCTGTGCTTGTACAGCCCGGTTTGTGAAGGACCTGTTCAGAAACCACATTGTTGGTTTTCCCAAGAGGCGGCTCATATAAAGAGTACAATTAGATTTTATCAGATACCTTAAAAACTTTTTTGATCATGATAAAATTGCAATTATCCCCACATACTGTTTGCCCATTCCCGTAAAGAGAACATGTTCGTTTTATCGGGAACCTTAAAGCCAGCCACTTTTTTTTTATCATGGTAAAATAACAATTATCCACAGGGATAATCATTGCTTTTGAAATTGTCTTTCCATCACAGGAGCTAAAAGGTAGTACTTTGCTTTTGAAATTGTCTTTCCATCACAGGAGTTGAAGGGCAGTACTTTGATAACTGACGAGACGGGTAAACAGTTTCCCGCCCTGAAAGTTCTCGCCTTCACAATCCGTTACCTGAAGTCTCAGGTCTTGAACGACACCTGCTTACGTGGTCATGACGTAGAGGCTGACGACATCAAGTGGGTGTTGACGGTACCGGCGGCCTTTACAGACCTGGCGAAACAGTTCATGAGAAAGGCTGCAGAGACCGTAGGTTTAGGCCTAATATTTACTATCAAATAGGCCTACTATTTTAACGAAACCGTTTTCGTTTAAAAAACATAAATGAAATAAAATAAAATAAAATAAAATAAAATAAAATAAAATAAAATAAAATAAGAACGCACTCAGAGAAGGCTGTCATCCTTTGTTGCTGACTAGCTAACAAGGAATGATCAGACGTCGTTGGTTATAAGGCTGCTCTAAACATTTCCTGTTTGCATACTCCATGTTGATATATTGGCTTCTTTCCATTGGGAAATATACTAAAACACATCATCATCAACATCATCATCATCCACAGACCTCCTATGAATTTGTGCATTGTGAAAAGCTGCATTATGTGCGATTATTGCGCAGAAAAAAACACACAACTGTGTGTAGTAGAATGAGCAAAACTGGGATCATTTTGGATGCCATCTTGGGATTTAGTTAAGACATATCACTGCTTTAAGTTAATGGATAAGTTTTGTTTAGCAAAATATTATTTAAAGAGTGTGGGAATGAAACGCTCGTTGTTAAGTCAGACCAAGTCATATGAGCCGCCGCATGGGAAAACCAACAATCTGCATAGGCAAAAACAAAGGTGCAGATCAGCTTCGCAGTAACTGCGAAACTGATCAGCACCTTTGTTTTCGCTACTCGGATAGTACAATTCCTCTACTTTCTATATCCAAAATTTCCAGCATCTAGCCATCTTCTGTGACTGTACAGCCTGGTTTGTGTCAGACCTGGTCGGAACCCAAATTTCTCACGCACAGGCTCGTATAACTATGGCTGTGAGTTGTTTCTTTTGCTATATCTTTTATCACATTCAATGTGGCTTTCAAGATGGCTACCAGGCACAAATGCAAAGGATCGTTTTAGCAGATTTGCTATTCTGCTTTAATATACAAAATAGTCAACAATATAGTACTAAAGTCACTCTTTGTTCAAATTATATCATCAAGATAGTCCTGCAGATATCTAGCTTGACCCGGAAATGCGGTTCAAACTTTTTTTCTTGACTGATTCTTGTTGCTTAGATGTTACCATTAAAGAATCTGACTGATGCCACCTTGGCATCATTGAGCATTCTGAGAAAAACAAGATGGCGTCCAATATGGTGGCTCAATATCTTGGCTGGTCATAATAAAGCTTCTATTTGCACTCAGGGCATATTTAATTTATAAATATTTGACATAATTTTATAGAATGAATGTCAAAGAGCATTTCCTGCTAGCATGGTCATATATATCAAGAATGTTTCAAAGATGGCTGCCAGAATGAAATACTAAATGACAATTATCAGCGTTATCTCAATTTGGTTCACTTTAAATACTGAAAATATTACATTTATCTGTATATTAGGTGATTTTGATTAGAAATTATGTTTCCTTTTTATATTTTTGAATACAAGACGGTGTCTAAGATGGTGTCAAAGATGGCTGTCAATTTTAAATTTGTCTCAAAGATGTTACTGAAGTTGATTTCTTAGTCATTTCCTTTGCTAAGCCTTTAGTCCAGTTGCCATCAGCATAACATGTAAGACGGTGACACATGAAATTTTATTGTGGTTTCCAGTACAATAGACCATACTTGTTCAGAAACTGCATGATACCACCCTGACATCATTGAGTGGTTTGGAAAAATCATGATGGCATCCAAGATGGTCGACAAAAGCAAGAATATAACCCCCCAGAGTTGAATGTACCCGTCGCTTTTTGTTTAAATGCTTAATTTATGTTGTATACATCATAATAAAAATGTTCTAAGTTCTGATACCCACATAATAACAATAATGCAAGATGGTGGCCAAGATGGCTGCCATAATCGTACTATTGAGGTATTCTCTTATTAAAACGACATTCATATGTTTCATATAATCAGTGTAGTGTGTTTGAAATGCCAATTTCTTGCTGTTCACATAATAGTGATGTCATTTGGTTTCAGCTAGGACCCCATATTATATAAACGAAGAAAGATGACAACCCAAGATTGCCGCCATAATTTTAATTTAAAAGAATATATTCTCTGATTAAAACACCATTCATGTGCTCCATATACCAAATGTCATGTGTCTGAAATGCTCCTTTAACATTGTGAACAGCATGATTTAGTGTTTATTCTAGCATGATAATAATGAGCCAAAATGATGGCCAAGATGGCCACCATAATCATACTATATCAGGACACAAGTATTAGATTTTACAAAAGCTTGCGTTCATTTAGCCCTAGGTATGGGATAAAAGTTGTTACCCTACAGGGTATCTGGTCGCAACATAACAGAGGGCACCCTTCTTTGAACTTGTCCCAGATCTATAGATACGCCTTGAGTACAGCAGCATGGGTGTAAAAGAACCCTTCTTTGGGCAAATCGCCCCAACACTTTATGTTCGAAAGATAGATAGACATACATTAACCCAGACAATCTAGTGGTCTCATTACATCCACTCTGTCCTCGGGAGGCTCTGCCGATAGAGGGTGTTTTAATTGCGTTAGGCCCGCCTTTGCTTTTTATATCAAACGGCAATAAGCTCTTAATGATCTTATCTCCATTAATGCAGTAATGTTTCCTGGGGACGTGGACCCAGGAGGTCCACAATTTCAACATTTGTTCACTATCTTACTTGTTTTCTTAGCATGCAGAAGCAGTCGGTACATGCTGTCAACAGACTTACCTGCGGTTTTCTATTAGGATTGGTTCGCTCGTTATCCGCCAGCTAATGACTGCTGATGATGCAGGTGCACAACCGGTTCGGACTTTATCCAAATAAATGTGCATCAAGCACAGCTCCTTTATATGGGGTCGTTTGTGAACTACAACAGGTACCACACAGGAGACTACTTTACAAGCTACACTTCTATGGGATTAGAGGATCTACTCTCAAGTGGATCGCTTCATGGCCCTCTGAGCACTATCAAACGGATGGCCAAGCCTCAGACCCAGTTCCGGTCTTACCTCGTGTCCTTCAAGGATCGGTCTTGGGGCCAGTCTTGTTCTTGATTTCCATTAATGATCTTCCAAAAATATCAGGTCATATGGTGATTGTGTATTGTGTAGGAATATTAATTCACTCGTGGATTGGCAGATTCTACAAGATGACCTGAATTGCCTTGCAGAATGTGAGACTGATTGGCAAATGAAATTTAACGTTTCAAGGAGAAGAAGGCCGCATCCATTTTCATTAATAGATAATTTACTCTAACATTCAATAGAGCCATAAAATACTGGGTCTTGGTCTATATGCCTGCGGTAACTTTCATGAAAAGGTACAAGTAGGCAAAGATCAGGAAAAGGCGCAATCAGAAAAAGATTCCCACTCCAAAAACCGAGGTGGGAAAAACCAAACTAACAATCAGGTACTTATAACATGAAAACATTTCGTAAGCCGAATGAGCAGCTATTTTCCCATTAGGTGGCCACTCAGTTACCTTAACTTAACTAAAAATATGAAAACATACATAAGGCGCCAACAGCACAAAAATATTTTAAACACCAAGACATAAAACAAAAAGAACCACCACAGAAGTATCGACTTGGAACGATCAGTAACACATGCTTACATGTAGTAGACAAGGTCAAAACTGATGAAAAGCACACTCACTGATCAGATTCAGACCTACATCTTGTGCAACAGTAGCAAGAACTAATATGATTAAAGACAGTGCAAGCAGACAGGAAAATATGTAAGCGTCATACACAGACGTATACGCATATCTCAATATAAAAGTTCTAAAATAAATGTAAACTTAAACGCAGCCGCTTTATAAAAGGGACATTAGAGGAGAGAAGGACTAAATGTATTGGAGTTAAATGGTAAAACATCCGACCGTGGTCTCCTTCCTTCTTGCAGCCCATGCTATTTTCAGCCTGGGTGTGATAGGCTAACCTATTGTTGTTGATGCATAGGAAAGGGGTCAGTCTGAAAGCTTCATACCTGACAAGCTTGGTGAACTTAGTTAGCCTTTACCAGATAATATCAAGGAAGTGACCACATTTGGAGGATGTTATGGTAGCAACGTAGAAACAGCTACGTCAGATTTATGGCTTGATGTGAAATTGGCAAACAAAGGCTAAATTTCCCACGCTTAAGGCATATTATCACCAAAAGTAGCATTATCTGCAAGAATGAGACGATTGTATCGAGAAATGGCTAACATCTACAATGAAACATAAAAGATTTTCAATAAAGCTGATAACAAATATGCATTTGCAATTATGCTAGGCTAAAGTTTGATCATTTTGTGAAAGATGAACATATTAGCTATTAATGTTATAACTTATGTCATTTTAGCCTCATTATGTTGAACATAGCTTGAATATATGTCTATATTCGAGAAGTATGAATACCACTGCCATATTTTTCATTCTGTATTTGGTGGTTGAGTTTTTGTTTTATGCCCAAAGCAACAGCTAAGGTCATGTGGAGCCAAAACCTCAGTTTCAAGTCTTATTCAAAAGACTAGAAAAAGCCAAGGCTTGAGCCCAAGAACCTTGGCATACAGGTTGATAGCTTAACCACTACACCAGAGAAGCTTATAGCTGTGGGTCCTGCATTTGATAGGTCTAGAAATAACTTTGATAAATAGCAAATGCGTATGCTAGCCAAGCTAATAAGGCTGTTGTCATATAGAATTAGCCATCTTGGATGCCATCTTAGGTTCAGAGTGTTCTAATAATGGTCTTAAGTCATATATGCACATGACAATACAATATAAGATTACCTTACAGGATAAAATGAATAAAAAAAACACATGTACTGCACATTATATTCTTTTCTGTGCAAAAATTCTATTTGGCGGCCATCTTTGATGCCATGTTTATTTTTTAGAAATAGTTTTAGGTCTGTGATTTATCAGACAACTTCAAATGTATGTTTTACAGCCAAATGTGGCAAATAGAAACAAGTATTCAAGTCCTAGACATAGCAAAACAAGTGATAACATATATTTGACGACCATTCTGGACGCCATCTTGATTATCTCAAAATGCTCAATGATGCCAAGGTGGCATCATTCAGATTCTTGAAGGGCAAGGTCTTGGCTACAAGAATCAGTGAAGAAAAAAAGTTTGAACCCTATTTCCGGGTCCCGATAAAATACCCCATAAATCTGCAGGACTAAGACAGTCCATGAAAACAACAATTTTAACCTACTGTCTAAACACCATCTTCCAGAAACTGCATTTTCAAAATCTTTTTTTTTTCTGAAAGACCTACAGAAAAATATGACCATGTCACCATTTTGCATTCCATAAGTCTTAAAAATTGCTACAAAAATTTCGAAAATCGGTTAACAAATAAAAATTTAATGCCAGAAAATAATTTTGGATAGGGTTTTTTCCATTGTAAAAATGTCAGTAACGAAGGGAAGTAACTATTTTCCCAGAAAAAAAAATCTAACTTGATTAGTTTTCATTTAAAATGCATCAAACCAAACCAAATTGTATTATATGCCTAGCTAAGCACCAAATTCTTAAAATTATTCCACAGATTCGCTTGATTTTCAATTTTCAGGTGTATGGATTACCTCCCTTGCACATGCAAAAGGCCTATTCAACATAATTTTTGGGCATAATTATTTTACTAGTGAACCGATTTTCAAAATTTTTGCGGCAATTTTTACGACTTTTGGATTGCAAAAATATGACATAGTTATATTTTTCTTGTAGTGTTTCACAAAAGTGAGAATGTGAAAAATGCAGTTTCTGAAAGATGGTGTTCAGACAGTAGGAAAGCACCATTGCTTGCATTGACGTTGTGCCATAATAACTTTTCAAGATGGTGGAAAACCTTATTTCAAGATGTTATTAAAAATTTTATTATAAGAAGAGAGTATTTTTTTTCTTGATAAAGGTCAAGAGACCAAAAATTTGTAGAAAGAGTGGCTTTAGCAATAAATTGTTATACGGTTAATTCTCTGTGGAATATATATTCAAGATTTTAGTAAAATATTTAAATCTATATCTTACACTCTTGTCAGTCCAAACATTTTAAAGTATATTTTGTTTTCGAATTTTATGAAATCTATCTCATTCTTGAGCTATTTGCAGGCGGGTATTGGGAGAGAACAACTGAAACTTGCTCTAGAACCGGAGGCTGCCTCTATCTTTATACAGAACATACCATCTAATATGATTACAGAGAAACTCCCAGTGCTGAAGTCAGGAACAAAATACGCCATAGCTGATCTTGGGGGTAAGAATTTCAAGATGGCTTTAGAATCTTGCCTATAGCGCGGACTATCCAAATATTTCATCCCCTTGACTCATATAAGCCTGGCGTCCATTTTGTGGGACATAGGCAAACAGAATAGCCCCAGATGTGACGCCGCAGAACACATCGTCCCATCAGGGGCTATTCTGTTCGCACCGAGAAATTTCATCGAAAACTGAGATAAAAATATAATTCACTCCTAACACCCCTGAAAATGAAAGTGGACTCACCCAATTGATAACGATGGGAATATCCATTCGTCAATATGGGTTAATTTAAATGCCGGTCCTAATTATGACCGACAGTAGTACTACGTAAAAAATCTTTGGACATTTGGAGACAGTTGACGCATACGACTTTCCTTTCCACGATCTTTTGAGTTATACCCGACTAACAAATTCAGAACACTAGTCTTGTACTTACTCCAAGGTTTACAGAAAAAGCAACCTTTATTCTCACAAAACTATGGGAACATTGTAATAAAATGCTAATAACCGTTTCAAGATGTAACTTAATTCTCAAATTCTAGGCGGAATTACAGACGTAGTTCTACATGAAAAGAGGAAAGAAGGAATACGGGAAATCAGTCGAGGGTGTGGGGCCAAGCTAGGGGGTGGCGCTGTGGACAATATCTTCTTCCAGTTCCTAAATAAACTATTTGGAGAAGCCATTATACAGGAATTTGTGACCAAGTACAAGAAAGATTTTCTTCTTATGATGCGGGAATTCGAACGAGTGAAGAGACATGCCTCGCCTTATGCTAAGACTTTCATCGAACTTAAACTACCAGCCTGTATAGAATTGCTTTGTCAGAAGCAACAATACAATGATACTGTTGAGAATTTGATATTCCGGTCTGTATACAAAGGGCGTGTGCATGTTATCAAACACAAGATAAGGATAGATGCCGTCGTCTGTAATGAATTTTTCCGCGCGATTACGGTTGAAATGGCCAAGGTCATCACTCATAATTTAACAGCCGTCAGTACGGCAAAAGACATCTCAATTCTCGTGCTAGTTGGCGCCTTTGCTGAATCTGCTGTTGTCCAGGATATACTGCACCATGAACTCGTAGGGAAAACGAAAATAACCCAGATTATCGTTCCTCCCGAAGCAGACGTAGCGGTTCTAAAAGGGGCGATAATTTTCGGGAATACACCGTCAAATGTATTGTGCCGAGTGAACAAATACACTCTGGGGTTAAGAATTGCCAGACTATACAATCCAGAATTGTACCCACCGAAGAAACGAGTAGTGCTGAGTGGTTCCGAATATGTGCTTGACGTTTTCTCGCCATTTCTCTCAATTGGCACGAGAATTCCCGTGGGCTTTGTATCACATCAAGCGCTCACTAGCACAGAGCCCATGCAAAAGAAGATAGAAATTGACGTATATTTCTCTAACGAACTGAGTCATAATTTCACGACAGACGAAGGCAGCTCAAGACTAGGTCAGTATTTTTATCATATACCGTCGCCGTCTGCTGAAGCGAGGACAATTTATGTTGACTTTATTCTGGGAGATACGGAGTTATATCTTTACGTCACCGACAAGAAGACAAACATCGCTACGAAATATCCCTTCCCGGCGATACCAGAGAAGTAGACGGCCCCTAGTTATAAAACTTTGTTCTTGCTCAACTGAGTTGAGCATAAAATTTTAACTGCTAATATATGCCGTAATAGTCCAAATAATTTGAAGTTTCAGGTTTAGATCATCAAAGCCTGTAATTTCATGATCCTGCTGATAGATGTTAAAATTGTTGGCATTTTAACATTTTTGAGCAGGATAAATTTTAGTCTCAGCTGAGCTGAGCATGAAAACGTTTTATAACCATGGGGTCTCGTGGAGACTCGTTATCATACTAGTTATCCAGAGACAACCAACGCAACTGAGAACAAACGACACAGATAAAATGAATAAGCGCCTAGATACTTGAATAGGGAGTAAATACCTGTCTCGGGAAGAGCCTGCCACGGACCGTTTACATACATATAAGAGTCGCCTCGTAGGAAAACCAACAATGTGGTTTCCGAACAGGTCTGGCACAAACCGAGCTGTGCAAGCACAGAAAAGAGCTAGAAGCTTGAAATTTTGGAGTTAAGTAGAGGAGGAATTGTACTATTCGAGTACCGAAAACAAAGGCGCTGATCAGCTTCGCGGTTACCGCGAAGCTGATCTGCGCCTTTGTTTTCGCATATGCAAATTGTTGGTTTTCCCATGAGGCGGCTCATAACTTTTTATGGTTTTCATCTGCATTAGTTGTCTCAGTTGGTTGTCTCCAGATAGCCTGTGTGATTGTGTGAATAGCTCTTGCTGATTTCGGAGTCGGACACGGGCTTACTGAGCCGGAGAGATAACTTTCCTATGAATTGTGTACGGATTTGTGTGTGTTTCTGGGGGACCCGGGTACGACCAGATAGCAACATCTGCAGAGGCAAGTTAGATGTAGAGCATGAATAAGATTCAGGACCATCTATGTCTAAAATATGTTTATGTCTAGAATGTGCTGATCTATGTCGCGGTAGTGCAGCTTGTCTGCGTAGTTGTTCATTTAGATAATATAAACATGCTTTCTCATATCGGCCACACAAACTCAAATAAAGTAAAACGACAGTACATTAATTGTTTTGTTTCTTTATTTCTTTCTGTCATTATAATTAGTAACAAAGGACTCGCGACAAATAACAGATATTACTTCACAATTCAACTTGCTCAGTTTTTACACTACATGTAGCTGAGCTATGGCGCCTATTCATCCTTCCACTAAAGTCCTGTTTTACAGTTCTTTTCTCTCTTGTTAGAACGTTAATGATAGAAAACAGTCAACAGTTTGGAGCAGGAGCTTTCGACATGCCCAAACTTGAATGTTGGGAGTCTGATTGATCAGTCTTTAGTATTCCGCTCCTTATTTGGTGTTATATTACACAGTTTGGCCTGCTAATTGTCCTATGCTGTCCTTGTTTCCTCTAGAAGACTAGATATTAAGCAAAAGATCTGGTAATAACTGAAGACAATCAAGGGATAATTTTGCTTATTTCTTAATAAAATCTACGTTGTGGGTACTCATTAGAATCGCCTCGTTGAGGCGATTCTAATGAGTACCCACAACATAGGTTTTTATATAGAACTAGCAAAAATTATCTTTGAATTCTTATCAATTATCAACAAAAACTCCTCTTATCTCCGTCTTCTGTCGGTATCTGATAGGGGGTGGGGGTAAGTTTAGAAGGAGGATTTGATGGTCCTGCCACCAATATCACAGCATGGTCGGTTGTTCTGGACTAGAGCATTACCATCAAAGTCTTTGATGCTTCTCAGGGCGGCGAGCTGGAAGGAGAAAATGCAGTTTGAGAGAATAGGAGGAGTACTTAGCTTTAAAGTGCCACCTAAATAAAGTTTCCTTTCTTACTGAATTTACTTGCTTTCTGAATATGACTTAAGATATTATGGTCATCCACTGCATCCAAACCCAACTCCAGACGTCTTGACCTGTGTCTTGCCTCTGGGCACAGTTGGGTGAGGACGAGCTGGTGAGGTTGACGCTGCGCACCTCATAATCCAATTCATAGCACGTCATCTTATTTGCCTAGCCAGCCATTAAAGAACTCACCAACACACACGAACCTATTCAAGAAATAATGATAGTCTTTCTCATTAGTGAGAGTCGAACGACCACTTGCAGCAAGTGAGTTCTTTGATAGAAAACAATGCTTTCTAGTCCTCTCTGTCAATATGGTGCCATGTGGGCATTCGATGTAGCGTATTTATACATGGCGCACTGAAGAATGTTAAAATTTTCATTTTTTTAAAGAAGACTTTACGTTCAGCAAGTATCACAGAAAGTATACAGAAAACGACATACCTGTCCTGCTGAAACTGTGATGGGGTCCTTCATTACGACCCATTCAACATTTTCTGTGCACGGTGGACACGTCAGGGAGCCTTGGTATGCCCAGAAATCACCCGTGTTACCTACATGACAAAATCAGGACATAAGAAGAAATCGTGTGCGGCAAAGCCATATAGCATGACATATAAGCGGACAGCGAAATCGCTACATACGGCCTTACATTAAATTTTCAAATGGAATCGGATCAATTACTTCCCATGGCTCGTTGTACATGATACGGATATATTTCCGCACAAAATAATACGGATATACTTCCGCACAAAATAGTTCCCCTATTTACTGGGGTGTAAGGTTGACAGACCATATTAAATGGTGGTTATTTATATCATTCTGATTAGAATATTGTCTTATCTTACAGGAAATGTTATATTAGTGGAGATGTCTGGTCATTTCAGGGCCCAGTTTTTCAAAACTTCGTTAGCTAAACGTCATCGTTAAGACCTCAACTCGTTAAGTAAATGCCGACTACATAAGCAAATACACGGTTATTATTTGTTGAAAAAATGTGAGAATCCTTTACAATGCAACAAAAAATAACAGTGTACATATTTGTAATAAATTGCCATTTGAAATTTAACGAATCGTTAATTAACGACATCGTTAATTTTGAACAACTGCGCCCTAGTATTTAAGTGCCACCCCTCGTTTATTAGTGACACATTGCAGTATTTTAAACATAATGACAAATATATAACATGGCAATGAAGTGAAAAATATCCATGTGAGAAAGTTTATGGGTTGATATCAGACGACAGTTGAACAGGAATTTGAAACTGAGTATTTTAGCCGCGGCGCGAGAAAACTGGTATTCGGAGTTTCCGACCAGGTCCGACACAAACCGGCCTGTAACCCACAGAAGCAGACAAGAAGGCTTGAATTTTCGGTTAACAAAAAGAGGAATTTTACTATCTGTGAAGCGCAATCAAAGGCGCTATTCAGTTGTGCATTTACTGAACATCTGATCTGCGCCATTGCTTTCGCGTAGGAAAAACTCCTGTTTTTCTATTGGCGCGACTCATTTTTATACTTTTAAAAACATACATGTAAGTACATGTATACTTCAAATGCCAAATTCAACAAATGAAACTAAAATGTATTATATAGCCTTTGTTAGTTGATTGAATACATGTACTGTACCTGGGAGCAGACATTTAGGATCCACCGCGCCACCTGGGGCTTTGGAACCACAGGCCGCGGCCTTCCCTGCGTTGTCAAACACGCCCTTGGCACCACAGTCTCCACCAACCTAGAACAATGACCAATATAATTGAGGCACCGCATGAGAAAAACAAACATTTTGCATATGCGAAAACAAAGGCGCAGACCAGCTTCGTGGTAACCGCGAAGCTGATCAACGCCTTTGTTTTCGCTACACAGATAGTACAATCCGTCTTCTTCTTAAATCCGAAATTTCAAGCTTCTGGCCTGCTTCTGTGGCTGTACAGACTGGTTTTTGTTGGACCTGGTCTGAAACCCAAATTGCTGGTTTTCTCAAGCGAAGGCTCAGATGTCAACTGGAACTTTCACACCGGTTAATCAGTGATAATCAGTATGGCTGCGACTTAAACGGTTACAAACGATGTCTCTAACAACATTTTAGGCCATAGCAACATTCTTTGAGTGAAAAGCATGAGTTTTTGCATAAACGGTGCTGTATACATGCATTATATTGTTTATTTCCTATATCGTTTCTGTTAATGACGGCCATCTTGAATACCATCTTGTAGATTGATGTTATGCATACATGTAGGTGGCAAACACTGCATTCGAAAATGTAAGACCGAAAACATAGATTTTGGTATGGAATAGGTTTCCACACCAGATGATTTCGTTTTGGGCTTTAGTTTTCAAATCCAATGTTTCCAGACCCTTCAATGACAGCTCAAGATATTTGCTAGATATAATTGAGCCGCCCCATGGGAAAACCAACAATCTGCATAGGCGAAAACAAAGGCGCAGATCAGCTTCGCAGTAACTGCGAAGCTGATCAGCGCCTTTGTTTTCGCTACTCGGATAGTAAAATCCCCCCCCCCCTACTTAACTCCAAAATTTCAAGCTTCTAGCTATTTTCTGTGCCTGTACAGCCCGGTTTGTGTCGGACCTGTTCGGAAACCACATTGTTGGTTCTCCTACGAGGCGGCTCAATTTATACTTACGTTACAGAAAACCGCCACTATTCCCAAACCGTCAGCTGATTTAGACGCATCGGCGAAACTGCCGTATTTGTCAGCGTTGTAGTAAACTATGTGGCACTGAAAAATTGGTGACAACATTATGAAAACATGCCTATGCAATATATAGAGATTTTTTCAGAAGCAAAAATTGAAAATTTCATCAGAATATTTTTTGATATTTTTCCTATTTTTGCTCAAAACATAGATTGTGGGTACACGTTAGAACCGCCTCGGCGAGGCGGTTCTAACGAGTACCCACAATCTATGTTTTGGAGCAAAAATAAGAAAAATAGGTATACCCCTGCATACCCCAGTTTTGCTATATAAAAGTGGGGTTTGAGGGGGTAAACATTTCACGGACATTTTTTCTTGATGACATGTAAGACTTTTCTCCTCTTAACAGCCAAGGGAAATAACACATAATTTCTGTCAAATAAGCCTAATCCGATAAAAAAGTTATGTCCCTGTAAGCCGTGGAAACCGATATACCTGAGCTTTATCTTGTAGAACTTTAGTGAGAGAGATTTGACCAATCATTCATTTGAAAATGTTTAACTTAATAAGGCTAATTAATGGATATTTAAGTAAATCTCATTGATTTACGTCGAAAGAATGTTCTCGTCAGTGTCTGTACAAATCTTTGGAACCTAAGTTTACCCAGTGTTGTTTCCTCAAGTTAAATAATGCAGCTGAGCAGCGTTGAATACACTCCAACCCAATTACTGCCTTAATATAATGCTACTTGTACAACATGGTACCCCAGCAGGCACATGGCGTCATAATGACGTCAGATCGACGTCGATGCGACATCATGACGTCGTATCGACGTTGATTTGACGTCATTTTGACGTCATGTGCCCGCTGGGACATCTATTAGGAATTTTAACTTATCTATCGCCTTAAAAATGACCGCCCCTTGCCTTACAAGCTACGGTAGACTCCCCCCCCCCTCGCGAACATACCTCTGCTGCGTACTGTTTTCCATCAACTTTGTGTTCAGATCCAGCAGCATCTGAAGCTCCCCAGTGGAAGTGGAATGACGCCAGTTTGTAGTTCCCACCGAATGGGCCACCAGTCACCGCTGGAAACAAAATCAAGATTTACCCTTTTGAGACGAATGACTTGACCATCATTGGTCAGACATCAGGAGTCATTTTAGTTACTAAACTTAAGTGCCCGTTTCTGAATAATTCGAATTTATGAGCACCAATTTGAGAGAGAGAGAGAGAGAGAGAGAGAGAGAGAGAGAGAGAGAGAGAGAGAGAGAGAGAGAGAGAGAGAGAGAGAGAGAGAGAGAGAGAGAGAGAGTGAGTGTGTGTCCTACCTGAGCCTCCACTGCAGCCAGCAACCAAAGTCCAGCCAACATTGCTGAGGTTGACTGATCCCTCGGCTTTCATGTCGAAGTTCAGGGCTGGCATGTCTGACTTCACGGCCCCTTTGATGTCGACTGGGGACTGTTTTGCCCCATCCGCAGTAGGGCAGAACTTGCTCCAGTCCTTAACTGGAAAACAATACAAGTTCTAATAATTCGATTTATGTACATTTGTATTTCATTTCAATTATTTAAACATTTTATTATCTATCTTGATATGTCTATTTATTTATTTATTTATTTATTTATTTATTTATTTATTTATTTATTTATTTATTTTTACTGAATTATGTTGCTGAATAACCAAACTTATACATTAAAACGCCTTTGTCAGATTTTAAACCATCAGTGAGGAATGGGTGAGTCCACTTTCAATTTTAAGGCAATTAGGAGTGGTTTGAAATTTTAGTCACTTTTTTCGATCACTGAATTTTCTCTAAGCAAACAGAATAGCCCCAGATGGGACGCCGCGTTCTGCGGCATCGCATCTGGGGCTATACTGTTTGCCTACAGATGTCCCTCAAAAAGGACACCAAGCTTATATGAGGACACCAAGCTTATATGAGTTGATACAAACACGCGAGCAATCATGTCGATTTCTTGATGTGGAAATTTAACCCGCACATTATTTCAGCATCACGAAGCGGCGAAAATGATTCAGTTCAGTTAAAATCTAATATTACATGAAGGAAATCGGGTTGACTATTTGTAAAATGATCTTTGAAAAAGGAAAGTTGAATTTAAAAGTGAATCTAACAATGCAGAAAAAATGATAATACGACCGTCTTATGCCTAATTTGTCGGCATTGCAGTAATTCACGTGAAGAGTCGATCAAATGTAGCTCCGTTCGTCAGACTTGTCTGTTGACTAACAGTAAATGCAACTGTGTGGAATCAGATGTGGCTGCAAACTGTTTAACGTCAAGAGAAGTCCTGATAGAATATTTGCAAAAGTTTCAATTTTGAAACAGACAATAAAAAAAAAAATTATCAAAAAAAAAAAAAAAAAAAAAAAAAAAAAAAAAAAATATATATATATATATATATATATATATATATATATATATATATATATATATATATATATATATATATATATATATATATATATATCGCATGCCCTGTGTGATCTTTGGCGAAGAAACTTAAGCCGATGCATTAGAAAACCAACAATCTGCCTATGCGAAACCAAAGACGCTGATCAGCTGTGCAGTAACTGCACAGCTGATCAGCGCCTTTGTTTTCGCTTCTCGGACAGTACAATTCCTCTTCTACTTAAATGCAAACTTTCATGCATACAGCCTGCTTCTGTGACTGTACAGGCCGATTTGTGCCTGACCGTGTCGGAAACCAAAATTGTTTGTTTTCTCACGAGAAAACTCATTTAACTCTTCGCTCTTACTCACCGGCATCACCATAGAAAAACTTTTGGGCCATTGTTCTGTTCAGTTGTGAAGTGTGAGACACCTAGAGTGGGTAAAATGGTAATAATTCACTTAATTGTGAAGCAAAATAATAATAATAAATAAATAAATAGATAAATAAATAAATAAATAATAATAATAGCAATGTGAACCAAAGGCACCGATTTATTGAAGATTGAATCAAAGACACAAAATAACTAAAAACATTTGAAAAATTTAGTGTTAAAAACAAGACTTTTGATTACCGAATCAAAATTTTAACATTATGGCGAATTCCTTAAAGTGTTTTTGATAAAATGTCCAAACAACACATCAATGCATTATTAAACACCCGAATGATTAAGAAATTATGAACTTCTTTAGGCTTGAACCACCGACCCCAGAATGTAAACAAATCTTACCCAAGCTTAAATCCTGCTCGTTATGCAACTGTGACTGTGCTCTGCAATGTCCACCCGCCATCTTATATACCCGTCTAGGAGGGATGGAACTTCAAACATTTGAACTTACACTGGATTTGTTTTCAAACAGGCTAGTAACTTTCCATTTCTTCACGGTGTACACTGGGGTACGCTGTCATTTGAATTTGACCGTGTTTCTTTGAATATGCTATCGATACCTTGTTTAAAACCGTACGCATGGTTACTGTCATGGGTCTTCTGATAAAAGAATAAGTTAAGGAGATTGCTGAAAATCATGCCTTTTTTTCCCTACGCCCCAAGGACCGTCATTTATTTCAGACTTTGTAGTTCAATTAATGGTTTCTAGTTCGAACATTTTATCTGAAGCTTAACGAAACACGAACACAGAGAAACTCCAACACGACTGGCTAGCTACTTGCTCAAAACATGATTTCTCTAGCTGACTTAAAAGATATCAATTGACTAAAATGAATTCAAACTATCCCGGTTCTAAGCTTATGTGAAGAATACATGTACATGGCTCGGCTAAAATATTTGCCATATCACCGTTTTCGCACTGTGGATATTTTGCACACCGTCCCACACACATGTACTTCCTGCCTTTGCCCTAAATTTGCACACTGCCTTTCACTTATTGCACACGACGCTTTCATAGAATGAAATATTATTCTTATGTTATACATTTTAAGAAGTTTTATGGGATACTGATACCCATTGATTTTTAACCCCGTAAATGACCTCGAGTCTTCTTTCACCTACTATACTATTTTTTGCATCACACATGCTTCATCATTGTCTGTTAAGCAAAAAATTGAAGGACGCACTATTAACCAACTTTCATACATTATAGTAAGTCTTCCCATATTCATTGTCGTAAAATACAATAGTTTTCAAGCTCAGTGACTAAGAGCAATGACTTTTCAATGTTTCAAGGCCTCGGCAATGCCTTAGTTTTTGAAATGTTCAAGGTATGCATGTTCAAAGTATACATACCTTTAATTTCAACGTCTAAGACTAATAATGCCTTTTATAAAGGTCTTCTTATCAATTTGATGTGGCCTGTGGAGCAATACATTAAGAAAACAAGCCCATGTAATATACAGATTTTTCTTAAGTTGTAAAAAATGGAAAAATTTCAGCAGAAAATTTTTGATTTTTTTTTCTTATTTTTGCTCAAAACATAGATTGTAGGTATACGTTAGAACGGCGAGGCGGTTCATACGAGTACCGTCCACAATCTATGTTTTGGAGCAAGAATGAGAAAAATAGATATACCTCTCCATACCCCAGTTTTACTAAATAAAATTGGGGTTCAAGGGGGAATACATTACATGGATATGTTTTCCTGATGTGTGCCCCAAAATGACATTCTCTTAGAAAGATCACATCGTTTCTATTTCAAATCAATGCAGAATACGGACAGACGTACAATAACGTGTCGCACTCAGTTTATTAGGAGCATATGAGCCACTGAACCAAAAAAACAACAATCTGCATATGCGAAAACAAAGACGCAGATCAGCTTCGCAGGATAACTGCGAAGCTGATCATCGTCTTTGTTTTCGCTACAGGGGTAGTACAATCCCTTTTCTTCTTAAATCCTAATTTTCAAGCTTCTGGTCTGCTTCTGTGGCTGTACAGGCTGGTTTATGCCTGACCTGGTCAGAACCCAAATTGTTGGTTTTCTCAGGCTTAGGCTCATTTTGTTTGATTTGTTTAACTAAAGCTGTTTAGTCAACTTTGTAGGCTGGGCAAGCTGCGAAGCGATTTTTCTTATACAGAAAGGTACAAGTAGGCAAAGATCAGGAAAAGGCGCAATCAAAAAAAGATTCCCACTCCAAAAACCGAGGTGGGAAAAAACCAAACTAACAATCAGGTACCTATACCATGAAAACATTTCGTAAGCCGAATGAGCAGCTATTTTCCCATTAGGTGGCCACTCAGTTACCTTAACTTAACTAAAAATATGAAAACATACATAAGGCGCCAACAGCACAAAAATATTTTAAACACCAAGACATAAAACAAAAAGAACCACCACAGAAGTATCGACTTGGAACGATCAGTAACACAAAGTTACTGGCGGGTTCAAATCGATTTTACATGGCCATAACCTCGCCCTCAGCTTCTGCAGTGGTTCATAACATTTAGTTAGTTCTTCGGTCCTCGTGGTGAATCTCTAACTAGTCAATGAATCATCAAGAACAAACAAATAAATCATGATAAACATCCTGATGAATCAAAAACCAGGACTCACAGATTGAGTAAGCTGCCCGACAATGGAGATCCCTGGGCGCCGAATAACTTACTAACTCCGGAGCAAAAGAAAAACATCAGTTGGACCCCGGTGGGCCAAGCAACAGACTAGAAGCTCCGGCCCCAACCAACTAAAATGAATAGCTTTAAGTCGGGGCCATCATAGAGTCTGACGCCCGACCCACCGGCGTGCAATTAAAGAAGGCAGCATAATTATCAACCGTGATTGGGTTAAAAACTAAGCATGCAGACTGTCGCATAACATTCAAGTTATAACCTATACGTCTGTAACGTGTTATGATTTTTCTAAACTGAAAAGAAAAATCATTACTTCCTATAAGTTTCTTAAATTTGTAAACCAAGTCACCATAAAATTCTGGTTCCGAAAGGCCCTCACTTAAAAGCGTCTTTAACCCAACATTATATTTGGAAATCAATTCATAGTGTCTACGATAAAATTTAGAAAAGGTTTTTCGAAGTTTATGATACCGATAGCCCTGTTGATACCGATAGAATATCTTTTCGAGAACATCTATGGTTTCATTAATGACATATCTCAGCTACTCAAAGACTATGAACTTGAATATGTTCTTACTGATTTCATGAACTCTGGAAGATTTTTGTCCAAATACAAATAGAAAAGACTCGTTAATGGCAAATTAACGCGATGCTATGTTTCAAGCAACCAACAGGGGACTTAATGTCTTCTTGGCTATTTAAACAGGTAAAACCGTCACTGTTCTGGGAAGTCTGTAAAAACAGCCGAACATGTTTTAAGCATACGCAAATCTGCTGTTAGATTAATCTCAATATGGCTCAACAGACTTCCAGACAGGTTTGCTCGGCTTGCGGAAGCTTAACATTGAATTATACACACCATTGTCTTCTTTGGTGCAATGTGAATGCTAGTCATAGGCATAAAATGTGGAACGGTATTTGGAGAAAATTTGGTGTGGACCTGTATATTAGACTGGCCGGATTTAATATTGAGACTCTATTATCTGTCCTGTTTGGCAATTAAGGTCTTAGACAGTGAGCACAAAATGCAATTTTATTGTTTCGTAGCTTGCTCTCTATTCATACTCATCAGGAAAACATTTCCGTGCAATTTATACCCCCTTAACCCCACTTTTGTATAGCAAAACTGGGGTATGCAGGGGTTTACCTATTTTTATGCTCCAAAACATACATTGTGGGTACTCGTTAGAACCGCCTCGATGAGGCGGTTCTATTGTGTACCCACAATGTATGTTTTGAGCGAAAATATTAAAAAAATATCAAACTTTTTCCCATGAAATTTTCAACTTTATATGCTGAAAAAATTCTCTGTATATTGCATGGACAAGTTTTCGTAATGCTAGAAAACGTCTGTAGCAGTCGCACGTCAGCTGCTAAATGGCCAGTGCCAAAGGTAATGTGTTACATGTCTTAAGCGTGTTCATGTGCATGTTCATGCAAAAATACACCCGGTGCAAATCTGCTCCCGGCTGCAAATTTGCACCCCTTGTGTATGTGCATATGCAGCGAAATCATGTCCATGTTTACCTGGATTTGTCATTAAACTTTGATTAAAAATGCTCCTAATTAGCAGTAGATAAATAAAAAAGAATATATAAAAATATTGGAAATTAAACAAAATAGAAATAAAATTAAAAATAAACTCAGTGCAGTGTAATGTTGATAATAGAAACACAAGAATGGTGATGAAGAGTATAAAAACAAGACTATAACGCTAAATTTATTCACAGTTTTAAGTCCATTTAAATACACATCATTGAACACGACTGCATCTGAATATCCGCAACATCCCCAACATTGATTTGCTTTGGATTCGTTACGGCTTAACATCCCAGTCAAAATTCATTCAGGTTGTTTACCAGTACTATAGAGAGCGTAGTGTGTCTTGCTCAAAGACGTATCGTTATCGAACCCAGGACCAGCCGCTCCGGACTCCCGTACTCTATCCCTAGGTCACCCGTTCTCTACCCCTAGCTCTCATAGCAGTGGCCGGGTGGGAATATGGGCCCCGCCCATTGGGGCCTAAAGAAATAGATGGGCTGCTTGTGCCTCCAGACATGTATTTATCCTTTATTCTTTGTAGTGACTCTTTAGAAATTACAAGTATGCGTGTCAATGGCATTTGATCGTACCCGCAAGACGTTGCAGCATCAATTGGATAAAATAACATTCCATTCAACGCGGCCTTAGTAATACGATACAGTATACATGGGTACAGTTACAAAAATGTTCAAAATTTGATGACTTGAGAATCTGATAGAATAGACATAATATGACACTTGCATTTTCGCTATTTGTCATGTTCAGATACCAAATACAGATACTGTATCAATTGCAAAAAAATATGAACCCCTGTAAACCCCCGGCTTTAGTATATACAAGCTGGGAATGAGGGGTATATGTTTCCCTGATAACGCAGATATCCGCAGTACCGCTGTGAAAGGGCCATTATTGTCAGACCCTATGCTTTGGTCTTGAGAGAAGGGTATATGAGCCTTCGCATGAGAAAACTAACATTTTGGGTTTCCGACTAGGTCCGACACAAACCAAGCTATATAGTCACAGAAGAAGGCCAGAGGCTGGAAATTTTGGATTAAGAAAGTAGAGGGATTGTACTATCCGAGATGCGAAAACAAAGGCACTGATCTGCGCCTTTGTTTTCGCATAAGTGAAAAGCCGGTTTTCTCATGACGCGGCTCATGCACTTTGCTATTTGTCGTACCATCGGGATCAAGTTCAGATACCAAATACAGATACTGTATCAATTGCAAAAATAAAAGTCCCGAAACAATACGAAAACAGAAATTTTTGAAGTTGAAAAAAGGAAAATTTTCAGCAGAAATTTATTGATACACTTAATATTTATTTGTCAAAACATTGATTGTTGGTACACGGTTCTAACGAGTACCCACAATCGATGTTTTGGATGAAAAGACTTGAAAATAAGTATACCCATGTAAACCCCACCTTTAGAATAAAATTATACAAGTGGGGAATGAGGGGTATTCATTTCAAGGTAATGCAGGCATCCGCATTACCGCTCTCTCTGTGAAAGGGCCATTATTGTCAGACCCTATGCTTTGGTCTTGAGAGAAGGGTATATGAGCGAGCCTTCGCATGAGAAAACCAACAGTTTGGGGTTCCGACCAGGTCTGACACAAACCGGGCTGTACAGTCACAGAAGTAGGCTAGAAGCTTGAAATATCGGATTTAAGAAGAAAAGGGATACATGTGTAGTACTATCCGTGAAGCGAAAACAAAGACGCTGATCAGCTGTGCAGTTACTGCACAGCTGATCTGCGTCTTTGTTTTCGCATATGCAGATTGTTTGTTTTCCCATGCGATAGCTCATATATTTATGTAACATGTATATATTCATCTATAAATGTGTGGTATCACTAAAAGAATCTATGTTCTATTTTTAACAGCGCATTTTCTTGTGTTTTCTTATGACATTCGATAGCGGTACCCGTATGCTGACAAGGACTCGAGTAGCATAAAACAAACTATATATGTAAACCAGAGGAAATGTTAATCACGCTCCAGGCCCCGAGGTTATAAAACTTTTTTCATGCTCAGCTCAGCTGAAACTATAATTTATCCTGCTCATAAATGTTAAAATGCCAACAAGTGTTGGCATTTTAACATTTATGAGCAGGATAAATTACTAGTTGTTGAGTATTGAACCTGAATTTTCAATATTTCAACATTTATGAACTTGAATTTTCATGCTCAGCTGAAATGAGCTTGAAAAAAGTTTTACAACCTCGGGCCCTGGTGTCAAATGGAAAACGTTACTTTCCCAGCACATTGAATATATGGGTATTTGCAACAGAAGCTTTTAACTGTCATCGAAAACTCTTGCTATCTGTAATGCAAGCGCATGATTGTGCGGTTTATGTGAACTCTTGGGAAAAAAAAAAAAAAAAAAAAAAAAAAAAAAAAAAAAAAGCGACCAGGTACTGGTGCAATTCAAAACTAAAAATGACAACTAGCTACTGATACAAAAGAGAACATAAAGATCAGAAAACCAACAATCTACATATGCGAAAACTAAGACGCAGATCAGCTGTGCAGTAACTATACACAGCTTACTAGTGCCTTTGTTTTCGCTACACGGATAGAACCGTATTCCCCCATTTTCTACATCCGAAGCCATCTTCTGTGCTTGTACAGCTCGGCTTGTGTCGAAGCTGTTCGGAAACCAAATTGTTGGTTTTCTCTTGACGCGGCACATTTGATATGTTGTGAAGTTGAGAGAGTGACGATGGCTGATAGTTGGGTTATAGAGGTGCACAGTGTCATCCTCGATCATTTGTCATACGCCGACTGTGCCCAGGGACAATGCATAGGTCAATACGTTCGAGGTCCGGTTGTGGATGCAGCTGATGATGTGGGTTCGCACCCCAGCCGCATTCCTTATTAGGCTTTATAAACGATAGCAGTGACCACATTCATCAGGAAAACATATCCGTGAAATGTATACCCCTTAACCCCACTTTTATATAGCAAAACTGGGGTATGCCTATTTTTCTTATTTTTGTTCCAAACATAGATTGTGGGTACTAGTAAGAACTGCCTTGGCGAGGCGGTTCTAACGCGTAGCCACAATCAATGTTTTGAGCAAACATATTAAAATTATCAAAATTTTTCCAATGAAATTTTCAATTTTTAATGTTGAAAAAATTCTCTGTATATTGCATGGGCAAATTTTCATAATGTTATTGGCGCTCGGCTTTATAAGTCAAGCACTTGCACATACCTATTCGCACATTTGTCTGTTTGCACATACCTAATCTATTCGTCCTGACTTAACCAATGCCAACCGCTTATATGGTGCCCAAAAGACCTGTCGATCGCGTAGGTGATTGGCCGCTCAAGGCTTACGAGCTCCATCAGCACGGAAACGGATTGCACTGGATACCACCGAGGCGTGGAACTGACATGGTCAATGCTAACTATTGGATGGGGTGCCCTAACATGGTGCTTTGTGGGACCCGAACTTTAAATGTAAGTCGATAAGCTGCTTATGGTGTTACCTCGTTGAAAAAAAATCACGGTCAAAAATTTGTCCAGTAACCAAATATTGTTTTGCAGCAAATTTAATATGCTGACTAGTGAAAATAGATCTCTTAGTTCAATGTTTAATTCGTAAATGTGTCTGTACCCTACTCATATTGAGACATTGACACTGTTATTAATAAAATATAAAGGTTGGAAGCAGTGAAAACATTCAAAGGGAGATCGTATGAGGCATATTTCCCAATTTCGGGTAATGGATCAGTGCCCCTTTAAACAATAGTAACGAAAGGCATACACGAGTCCTGTAATGATTTTGTAACGTGCAGCCGAGCCAAGCCACAGCAAACCCCATCGGTGGAAAAGCTTGCTCATCCACCAAGCTATATACCCCAACACTTACTCGATTCACAAAGTCTCGAGTTTGAAATTTGCATATTTCCAAGGGAGGCTATCCCGTCACATTACTTCCCCCTCCGAGAAGACTCGTCCCGAGTCTTGGCCTGGGGACTACATGGGTAAGGCAACCCCGGTCTGGCGGCTGTCATCATCCCACCGCTGCCACCAAATGTAACGTGCAGCCGAGCCAAGCCACAGCAAACCCCGTCGGTGGAAAAGCATGCTCATCCACCAAGGGTGATTTACTGCGCTATATACCCCAACACTTACTCGATTCACAAAGTCTCGAGTTTGAAATTTGCATATTTCCAAGGGAGGCTATCCCGTCACAATTTCTAGAATTTACACCAGTGGACACATTGGGATTTCATATAAGTAAACGATATCACAAAATAACATGTGTTGAGAAAATGTTTCTAACCATAATTATTTTTGAATTTTCTGAATATTCTCACTGAATTCAAAGGACCAAAAGAAAAATATAATCTGCACTATAGATGATGTACGGGGAGACTTTTTATGGTCGCTACACGGGTCAACACAGCTGCAGTAATAGCAAATAAAACATACATGTAAATGTCAAATCGTTTGCAAGCAATGAAAACATTCAAAGGGAGATTAGTGGAGCAAATATCATGGGCTATCTTTCAAGGGGGTGGTCTATGGAGTACCACATTTGTTTCTATATACCAAAATGTTCGTATTGGTCTGTAGTTTTAAAATCCAGCGTTTGCCACCTTGGCAAACCTTGCATAACTCCAGTATTCAAGATGGCGTCCAAGATGACTGCCATTTCTTAAAATCAAACCCTATACAAAAATGCATCATAATTTTCATGTGTTTGTATTGTAATGGTATTTTAATGGCCCATTTCGTGTAAGAATGATGTATCTGTCTATTTCAAGTGAAAAACCTGACAATTTAGGTAAAACAGTTGTAAAAATCATATTTAAATTCTTAAATGCACGTGCCCATGGTTTTTCACCTCAGAATGTTTGTTTAATGGCTCATTATTTATGATCAGATAGTTATGGCTGCTATTTTACTTCTTTTCTATCAAATATAATATTTCTAAAGATTTTATAGAAACAGAAATTGTTTCTATATATAATATGCATGCTTAAAAACAGGTTTTAGACATCCAAACCAACACGGAAAAAAACACAAAAAGTACATATTTTCCTATACAAAATACGCTCTAAAATCTAATTTGTTATTGATTCTATATACCATAGTGTTTGTGTTGGTCTTGGTTTGTAGTGTCTGCCACCTCTGTAAAGAAGATATCATTTTATGAATGGAGTAAGGTCTCACTGACAAGGCAAAAAGGAACAAAAATACATATTTTCCTATACATTATAGGCTCTTGAATCGTGATTGTTATTGATTCTATATACCAAATATTTTGTCTTGCAAGCTTTTTGAAGGTTTTAAGCCTTTAAATCCAGCGTTGGCCGCCTCTGCAAACCCAGCATAACTCCGGTTTTCAAAAAGGCATCCAAGAAGGCCGTCAAAATATAACATTTCGAAAGATAAGCCTTATGTGAACTTTAACCTTTGTTTATTCTAACAAAACAGTTTAAAAAATCAAGCTAAAACACTTGGATCTATCTTTTTAAAAATATTTTTATGTATATATTTCTTTGCCAATATTACATTATGCATACAAATCTAGAAATGCATGGGGTAAGGGCTGGAGTATGTTTGAACAGATGCAACATAAATTCCTTTTAATAGTCTGAATCTCTGTAATTTTCCTCTGTCAACATGCCTGAAAAGATAGTATGCACATTTGTGTATATAACTACATGTACATTAATTTATATATCAGTGTATGGTTGTCGACACATAGAGCTTGTGCAGTATGCATCACTCATTTCTTTACGTTAGCATACGCCATACAGTGTCATTCAATAGCTCTGGAGCTGCAACTGATAGTGTTACCAATAATACTAAGCATTTTATTTTATCATTTATTGTCGAATTCAAATCTAAAGTCTGATGGTGATTTCAGTTCTTGATCATAGTGCAACCCATTCCGCCAAATATGCAGTTGATAGACACACCTCAGGCAATGAAACCCGAAACTGTTATCTTTCGAGGTAGCTTTTTAGCCATCGACAATATTGCCTTCTCTGCGCACAGTGAGTTTAAAGACAAACTAATTTTGTTACGAACTTAGACCACCTAAGATCCTCCGAGTGTTCTAAATCTTCACCTAGATGGTGCAGATCTATATTCGTTTCAGGACCCTGCATAATGCGATAACAAAGCTAAATGAAAATAACAATCAGGAAATGGCGCAATCAGAACGATAGAGGTCATTGCATGTTTGGTTAGTTTACATCTACTGCTTTTTCGTTATTGTCAAAGTTATCGGTAACTCCCAGTATAAGCATCACCCCTGATTTCTGACGTAATTTCTGAGGGGACGGTTCCACTGAGGGAGTGTTAGCTTGTGTGCTGATGATAAAACACGGTATGTAATCGTATATCGAAGAAATGCTATTTGTTAAATCAAAGAGTCTACTCCAGATTTGATCATGTACAACAAGTCCTGCATGTTTTGGGTATGCAATAGAAATCGCTGCTTTTGTAATATTACAAGCAACTTAAAGACAGTGCAAGTCTACTGAAGCTCAGCCGATATGTCTGAAGCATTAGCAAATCTTTCATTGCTCACACTTGAAGCCGACCATTTTTCTAGTACAGTAAAATATCTTGAAAGGCTTGCAATGGTAGCAGATTGATCAATTACAATTTCAACGTTTCTAAGAATACCATTTATAAACATACCGATAGTTTTATGATTTATCGTATCTTCTGCTATTATTTACAAAAAGCCCGTGTGTATCATCAGCTGAAATGCTTTGGTTTGATTTTCATAGTTGATCAAACATATTCAGTGCTTCAGCCACACTGATTCGTACCAAATCAATCTTAATACGTAAATGATAATTTGGACCATAACTAAATAAAAAGGCTCTTTTTATAAGTACCTGATTGTCAATTTATTTTTTCCCACCTCGGCTTTCGGAGTGGAAATGTCTTTCTGTTTGCGCATTTTCCTGATCATTGCCTACTTGTACCTTCTCTATATTGTTTGTTTCATAACATTCTATGTCATATAACCCAGCTTTCCAACTTCAGGTATTTAAATTTGTCTATTAAGTAGATAACTACGTAAATGATAATTCTGACCATAATTAGATAAAAAAGGCTCTTTATATGGATTGTTTTTTTAACATTTTATGTTATATAACCCAGCTTTCTAACTCCAGGTGTTTAAATTTGTCTATTAATTGGATAACTCTACAACTTGATTTTCGTTCATTATTGAACTTTCATACTCAGCTTTTCGCTTTGAACCTGTATCTGCATATTTAAATGAAACAGAATTATCCTTAGCATGCTCAGTGTCATAGCTGAATGTTATATTCTAATGTGCCATTGAGCAAACAGCTCTTTTTACTGCACAATATATTGCCCCAGCAGCAACTAAGTCACCATTTGGAAGGTCCATTAGTACATGTATGTATAGCACTTTGAAGTCATTGTCTTTCCATGTTGCTTCAACAACTCTTATAAATACATCAATGTTAAAATCACCAAAAGCACATGCTAACATCGACCAGCTTCCACTTACTTTACTTTAATTTCTAACAGGTCACAAATCTCGCCACAAATAAGCAATTATTCTTCCAATCAAAATACTTTGTAACTGAAGTATTGGTACTTCTGTAGTGGTTCTTTTTGTTTTATGTCTTGGTGTTTAAAATTTTTTTGTGCTGTTGGCACCTTATGTATGTTTTCATATTTTTAGTTAAGTTAAGGTAACTGAGTGGCCACCTATTGGGAAAATAGCTGCTCATTCGGCTTACGATATGTTTCATGGTATATGTACCTAATTGTTAGTTTGGTTTTTTCCCACCTCGGTTTTTGGAGTGGGAATCTTTTCTGATTGCGCCTTTTCCTGATCTTTGCCTACTTGTACCTTTTTCTAGGGTTAGTCTAATCATTTCTTATGTTTGACTTTACCTCTCTACTGTTTTTGCTTTAATGCTCTGATAAGTGGATTTACAGTTCTTGTGGCACCACAGTTTGCATAAACCTTGTACATAAATACTCAAAGCAAATCAGTTAATGAGGAATTAGAACCTACATATGATTATAGTGTCGAAACAAAACATGGTTTGGTATTATTTTGTTTTATATAGTGCCATATCGTACATCCAGTCTGCACCAAGGTTAAATTAATTGTAAGATTAATACTGCACCAAAAGTTATATTAATTGCAGAACCAGATTTGTGAATTACATTTGTAATAAGATTGCGGAGCTTATGATGTACAAGAAAATAAGTTTTCTTCGTTGCTCTTTTTCTTGCCGGGCAAGAAAATTCCACTCATTACTAGAATAAATACATCTGGACCTTCCTATAACTCCGTTCAATAAACATAGTTTTGGATATAGCACTGATCATAGCTGGACTCCAAATGGTCATTTCATACTACCTTTGGTATATGTCTATATACTTTACTCTCGTTATAACACAAATTGAATATAGCTAACACAGAGATTGGTTTGAATCCCAACAATAGTGTTATAAAAAGGTTATGGTGTCTGAATAATTTTGTTTTAACAAGGAAAAACACACATGAAGATAACATTAAGAAAATGTTCTAAGTGTTTTACAACTTGATTTTAGGGTTTTATTTCTTAATGAAAGTCAAGGGACATATTTGGCTCATTTTTCAAAATTCTATATTTTGACGGCCTTCTTGGATGTCATCTTCAATACTGGAGCTATCCCGTGCTTTGCTGAGGTAGCAAACACTGGATTTTATGCTGCAAACTAAGACTGCGACAAACACTATGGTATATAGAATCAAAAACAAATAAGATTGAAGAGCATATTTTATATAAGAAACTATGTACTTTTTGTTGTTTTTGTCGTGCTGGGTTGGATGTCTAAAACCTGATTTTAAGCATGAAGCTTATATATAGAAACAACTTCTGTTTCTCTTAAATCTTTACAGATATTATATTTGATAGAAAAGAAGTAAAAAAGCAGCCATAACTATTTGATCATAAATAATGAGCCATTAAATAAACATTCCTAGGTGAAAAACCTTGGGCATGTGCATTTGTGAATTTAAACATGATTGTTACCCCTGTATTACCTAAATTGTCATGTTTTTTACTTGAATTATACAAATATATCATTCTTACATGAAATGGGGCATTAAAATACCATTACAATGCAAACACATGAAAAATATGATGCATTTTTGGAGTAGGGGTTGGTTTTAGGAAACGGCAGCCATCTTGAACGCCATCTTGAATACTGGAGTTATGCAAGGTTTGCCAAGGTGACAAACGCTGGATTTCAAAACTACAGACCAAGACAAACATTTTGGTATATAGAAACAAATGTGGTACTCCGTAGACCACCTACTCCTATTTCTAAGCTACTTTTTGAACCATATTTGCTCCACTAGATAGTATGGACCATATTGAGCAATTTGAAGCATTTATTACAGTATTCATTACCTTTTGTTAAGTCATAGCAGACAAAGGACAAGGATTGGGTCCCCGTAAAATTGATTTAAGCCTTCGAGTATATCAACCGTTCCAAGACCGTTCTACTGTGATTCATAGCCACGTTTTTTGTTCATACTTCCTCCCTGTTGAAGTAATCTTGGTTTTAGGTTAATGCTAGCCGTATAACTACCTTGTTACTATTTTTCGTGCAATTTGCTTAATGAAATCATTTTCCACAGTGTTTACTTTGATGCTGCTCTCCCATATACCGAATATACCTTGCGAATGCTAAAAATAATTTGAAATTCGCGCTGAAATTACCGAATATGATGCGAATGGACGGGGCGGGGCTTGTACAAAACGACGTCTTTGCGATAGTGTTAAGAATGCTTGCGGATCCTTCACAAATGTCTTAAGAATGTTGCGATAGATTGCCATCCACACTACCGAATTCTTGAAAATGCCTTACGAATGTTCCGAACGCTTACAAATGCCGTTACAAATGATACGAACGTCTTGCAAACACCTTACAAACGAAGCGAATGTGTAGCGAATGATTGCCGAGTTCTTTTCATTTTTTACTCATTCGCAAACATTGTAGCCAATAATATCAATGTATTTAATGAAATCACCCACAATGCGAAGGGGCATGGAAAAAATGTCATTATTGATCCAAGTCTTCTCTTGAAGCACACATCTCTTTGTTGTTTCTCTCAAATTGCGATCTACACAATAAAAAGACAATTTTACTGGGCACACAAAAATTTCACGGGACTTTAGGTTGTCTATCATACATTGATGGATAGCTTAAGTCTATTAAGGCTAAACACCATAAATTGATGACCTGTATTTGAAGGATAGGGCCAGAATAAATAAATTATGCTAAAACTGAGTCTTGAATGTAAGAATGTTGCGATTCACTAGCGATTCTTTACGGACATCAAAACTCAATAGAATTTAATGCAACCGAATCCTTGCAAATGAGTAGTAATGGGTGCCACTATAGCGTCATTTTCTGAAAACTTATAGCGTCATTTTTATGGCGTCCTTTCGAATAAGCGTAGCGCTAGAAATGACGCCATAAAATTGACGCTATAAGTTTTCAGAAAATGACGCTATAGGTGCGCACCCTGGGTCTCAGTTTATGAACTAGCTAAGTTGCATGTGTAGGTAACTATCCTTGAGTTAAGACAAGCCTGCACATCTGCACATCTGCTCATATGCACATCTGCTCATCTGCACATCTGCTCATCTGCACATCTGCTCAGCTGCACATCTGCACATCTGCTAATCTGCACATCTGCTCATCTGCTCATCTGCACATCTGCTCATCTGCACATCTGCAGATTTGCACATCTGCTCATCTGCACATCTGCTCATCTGCACATTTGCACACCTGCACATCTGCACATTTGCACATCTGCACATCTGCACTTCTGCACATCTACACGCCTGCGCATCTACACATCTACACGCCTACACATCTTTAGAGACTATGAGATAACTGACATAGTCAAGTTTTCTGTTGGTAAGTTCCATTACGAAGTTCCAGGGTAGACTTGTCACATTGTTACACTTGTTGGACTTGTCTGGGACAGTTGTGTGGGTATGTAGAAGTTTATGTTGCTATACAGTTGAATGCGTCTGAAGAGTGTCTTAATCTTGTATCTCAAGACTTCAGCTCTATCAGAGGCATGACTCTATAGCTTCCTTAGAGGCTGTAAAGTGGTATGTGTTTTACTGTCTCTTGGTCCTGTATCTCAAGACCTCAACTAGTCAAAATGCATAACTTTATAGCGTCTTCCTAATATATTGAGGCTTTTCAATGTTCTCGTATCTCGAGAACATTGATAAGCGTCAAAAAACTCAGCTAGTTATTGTCAAACTTTAAACCTTTACTACTACCTCCTGAGAGGAGCAATGAAAACCCAAGACTAAATAACATTTTCAACAATTTTATTTGTCCCGCTAACTATGAATGCACGATGAAACAGAGGATTAGGACCGTCCCTCTGTTCTCGTTTACAAGTGTTTCCCCTGAATATAGCTACTCTTTGGTTTATTGTTAATACTGTTCATATGTGTTTTATGTGGCAACAATAATGTCTGTTCCTCGGCCACTTCGTAGCTTGGTGGGTCATAGTCATTCAGTTTCTTCTCAATCAAGAATTTTCGTTTCTTGATGGCATACAGTCTTGATTCGTCCTCGTCATAATCTTCTTCATCCCTCAATCGTTTAGCTGTTTCCTGTATTTTCTTGTTGACTGGATCTTTTCTAAGTGCAGCTGAGAGATCAGTCAGATACTTGTAGCGGGATACGAACTCTGACAGATACTTTGGCTTCAGCTCATCATATGCTATCTCTTCAGCCTCTTGTTCGTCTTTGCCAGGATTTTCATGCAGGGCCTTTTCAACCGTTTCGTTGAAAGTGTCTTGCATCTTATCTGTCGTAACGCCCATCAAAACATCCCATGGTTTTATTTTCTGATGTTCCTCCTCCTCCTCCTCATCATCATCAATATCATCCTCATCATTATCTTCTTCATCATCATCATCATCATCTTCTTCTTCTTCATCTTCTTCCTCATCTTCCTCACTTTCTTCAGTTTCATCCTCTTCTTCCTCATCGACTTCTTCTACATCTTCAAGATCAGGTTTTCTGAAGATGTCTTTTCCATCGTCCAGTGAACTTCTTTCAGACATAACACTTTCTTCATCACTGTCTAACATGTTAACCTCAGCACCTCTGCAGATACCACTGCCCTTGTGTCTTCTCAAATTGTATGATCTGGCAAATACTCGATCGCACTGATGGCACTGATATCGACCCATAGCTGGTTAGTCGAAGAATACTGAGATTCATCCTGAGTCTGTCCCTTTTATACCATCGCTGGAGTTGGTTTTGTTCTAGTTCTTCTCAGATTGGGTTTCTTTGTAATCCTCTGACGTTTAGCTGTTGATTTCTTCTTTTTCTCTGACAGTTCTTTTAACAGTTCAGCCCGACACACTCTGCAATACTTCGATGGTCTGCCCTCTCTAAGCCTTTTACTCAAAGCTGTTTTCAACCTTTTCATAAGGTTTCTGATCTGTGCATAACTTGCATGAGATCCACTCGGTTTCTGTGTCACAGGTGTTTTCTTAGATTCTTCCATAGCCTTGCAGGATTGTTTTGTCTGTTTTTCTAAAGAAGTCATCTCTTAAGCGTGTTGTACAAAACTGATAATTTTACAAACTCTTAGATTGTATTTATACTAGTTTTTCTTTCTACGAAAGTGTAATTTTAAAATAGTTTTGCCTGTTACAAAAGGAACAATCATACCATTTTCTGTTTTTAATGTAATGTTCACTTGGTCTACAATAGATTTTGAAACAGAAACATAGTGCAGAGTTTTAAATTCTTTATAGAAGAAATACGAATCTGATTTACTTTGAAATGGAACGACTCGTAAAATAGGTGCTACAGTATCACCAATAAAAGTGAAACTTGCAATGTCAGAATAAACATAGAAGTTGCTAAAATTGTGATTCAACTTTGCATTGAACTTAAACACATTTTGCTCATTTTCTATAGGCTTTTCGACTAATGATGAATCTAATCCTTAGATCTGAGCAAATTGTTTTGGGAATATTATCCTAACCAGCCGTTCGTTTTGGGCTGATATTTTGAAACGTTGACTCAAATGATCATATGTCATAGTAATGTGAGCATTGAATTTTTTCAGTATGCCTTTTTCAAAGTTGTCAATGGAGTTCTGCATTTCTTCAGCTAGATATTCATGTGACTCATAATTTCCAGTTGGAATTGTTAGCCCGGGATTGTTAGTTTGAAGTTATAGCAGCCATTATGTCTGTGATGTTTTGATTTCCAACTCTGCGTAAACTGGATTGGTCTAGGAAAGTCAAAAAGAAATAGTTGTTTTCTTCTGTTATGTTGAGAACTTCAGATGGTGTTGCAATTTCAACCAAGGCAACCTCCCAGCTTTCCACGTCAATTTTAATAGGATGATCCAATCTTACAGTAAATTCAGTCTGTTTATTTGATGGGAACATGTTCATAGAACTGTCACTTAGTAATGTCATGTAAAAATCCTTCATGCTTGAAGAACTACAGAATGTGTCAGTACTACTTGAGTGAATGGATAACTTCAGAAATGCAAATGCTTTATATCAGTTTGATTTAAATGCAAAACTGTATATAACGTCATCTTTTGTCGATTTCATTCATGTGTCATTTTCCGAAAATCATCTACTTTCAGTTTTATAATTTTCTGAAAATGCTAACCCACTTTTGTTTTTTCTCAGAAAAAAAAAAAAAAAAAAAAAAAAACAATATCGATAGTTCCCCTTGAACGTAAAAATATATCAACTATAAAATTAATAAAACTTTTCTGTGCATATTCAAGCAAAATGTGTTTATTTATTTTCTTGTTAATTAGAAAATGTGATATTTAAGTAAATTGTATTACATTCAATAAAATAATTGCAACACTTTTCTTACTTTTGATATGAGAATGGATTTCAATATGCAAATTTCCATTCAAAATTTTTATAATCTTTGAAAACTTCACTTATATAAAGTTTTAATGGCCTATACTAATCTGTCAATAATAATAAAACAAAGAGGCATTTACTTTAAGATTCTATGTTTGTGTAGATGTGGATGCTTATGCAAAATCAAATAACCCAGGAACACAAGAGGGGAAAAAGGCCCTTTCTTAATTTCGTAATGGAACTTACCAACAGAAAATTTGACTATGTCAGTTATCTCATAGTCTCTAAAGATGTGTAGGCGTGTAGATGTGTAGATGCGCAGACGTGTAGATGTGCAGAAGTGCAGGTGTGCAGATGTGCAGATGTGCAAATGTGCAGATGAGCAGATGTGCAAATGTGCAGATGTGCAGATGAGTAGATGTGCAAATGTGCAGATGTGCAGATGAGCAGATGTGCAGATGAGCAGATGTGCAGATGTGCAGGCTTGTCTTAACTCAAGGATACTTACCTACACATGCAACTTAGCTAGTTCATAAACTGAGACCCAGGGTGCGCACCTATAGCGTCATTTTCTGAAAACTTATAGCGTCAATTTTATGGCGTCATTTCTACCGCTACGATTATTCGAAATGACGCCATAAAAATGACGCTATAAGTTTTCAGAAAATGACGCTATAGTGGCACCCATTACTACTCAAATGGCTTGCGAGTGTTACAAATGTCTTGCAAACAATCCGAATTGTTTACGAATTCTCAGTTTACGAATATGTTAAGAATATGATTTCCTTGCGAATTTAATTGTATAATCCGCGCAATGTTGATTGTCATGTCAAAAGGTCACACATTCCATTCAAAGCATCGAAATAGGTAAACATGTTATAAGTAGCAATCCGAGAAGTGTTCGCCTTTTTCCGCGAGAATCGTCAGTTTTCACTTATATGTTTAATACATTTAGATTCCGCAATGTATTATCATGAAGCCATGGCCGTGATAGTACGATCGTGGGTCACTAAGTGGTCAGTTAAAGCATACATACTTTGGTATGCGTTCGAAACTCATTTTTTATTTTTTTTTTTTTATTTTTTTTTTTTATTTTTTTTTTAAATATGTTTTTTTTTTCTTCTTATCTTTGGTCATCATTTTGACATGTATTTATTTTATGATATCTATTCTCGTATGTGTCTAAATTAAGTTAGTTCAAATTTATTTGAAAATGAAGGCTACGAGGGTGTTCGGGTGGTAAAATAGGCCCCGCCCCCGCCCCCGCCCCATTGGGGCCCTGAGAAACAGATGGGCTGCTTGTGTCTCCAGGCAAAGCTTATAAACTACTGATAGGTCATCTGATTACAGGTTAACCGCTCAGAAGCTTTAAGCCTGTCCAGTGGAAGTGGTTCATCCATTGGTTTACTTTTTTTCAAGCACATTTTGGGTGTCGTGACATCTCCCATAAAATGGAGGCAACGTCCCGATATTACCAATGCTGTAGACTGGGACGCTAAGCCGGCCACGGCTCAAGCAAACAAAATATAGGTCACATAACAGTTACATGTATATCAATTCAAACAACGTTAATGCGAGAACCGTGGCGTTTCATTAAAAATGACGTTGACGAGATATTTGGACGTCATTGCGGTCGGAAATTTCATGAAAAATTTAAAATTTCGGAGTGCCAACACTTTATTTTATGCTAAAATATAAGTAATTGGTCTTTAGAAATTTTGTGTATATGTTATATGACGTTGCATTCTGTAAGTTTTCTTGTCATGCATGTATTGCCTTTTATTTAGTTGAAACATAAAAGGAAAAAATGACAGTCAGATTTTCTTTTCAATGACGACCAAGTAGCGAAAGCAGATAGGCTGAGAACGTGATTCCTTGGACCTGTTACTAGTTTAAATAGATGCCATTCTGGTGCCTTCTTCTGAAAACCTCCAGCGCCTTTGCGTCTCAGCACTAGAAAAATATGCTGGAAGTTTCCAGAAAAAAAGGTGCCAGAGTGGCATCCATTACTCTGACTCCTGTTAAACAGGACATGGAACACTTTCTAAACTATTAAACATGAAAAAATCATTTTTTTTTTTCGATAAAAATGTGAACGGAACAATTTTATGTGTATATAAAAAAAAATCAAGAAGTCTAAAAGAAGTTATACTTGGGTTTCCGTACTGCAAATTAGTTTTCTACAAATCGACAGATTGACTTAACATCTTTTCCCTTTTGAATTGGCTTTGATTCCGTAAAAACCAGAAATCTTGACCAATGCCTTTAGGGACACTAAGGTTTCAAAGATACACACACGAATTAGGGAAATAATATCACTGAAAGTCTAGAGCAAACGCAAGCTTCACTGATAGCTCTTATAACAAACTGGTGCTGACTTCTCATTGGTTTCTTTTTTCTTAATGCTGCTCTCACATATACCGAATATCCCTTGCGAATCCTAAAGTTTGAAAATCGCGCTGAAATTACCGAATATGATGCGAATGGACGGGGCGGGGCTTGTACAAAACGATGTCTTTTCGAAAGCGTTAAGAATGCTTGCGGATCCTTACAAATTTCTTAAAAATGTTGCGATTGATTGCCATGCTCACTACCGAATTCTTGAAAATGCATTACGAATGTTCCGAACGCTTACAAATGCCGTTACAAATAATACGAACGTCTTGCAAACACCTTACAAATGAAGCAAATGTGTAGCGAATGCTTGCCGAATTCTTATGATTTTTTACTCATTCGCAAACATTCTAGCCGATTATATCAATATAAAACGAAATCACCCACAATGCCATGGTTCATGGAAAAATATGTCATTATTGATCCAAGTCTACTCTTGAAACACACACCATTTTGTTGTTTCTCTCAAATTGCGATTTACACAATCAAAAAGATAATTTTACCGGGCAAACGAAAATTTCACGGGTCTTTAATTTGTCTGTCATACATTGATGGATAGCTTAAAGCCAAACACCATAAATAATGGCTTTTACTTGAAGGATAGGGCCAGAACAAATAAACTATGCTAAAAACTGAGTCTTGAATGTGAACATGTTACGATTCACTAGCGATTCTTTACGGACATCAAAACTCAATAGAATTTAATGCTACAGAATCCTTGCAAATGGCTTGCGAGTGTTACAAATGTCTTGCAATCAATCCGAATTGTTTACGAATTCTTTACGAATATGTTAAGAATATGATTTCCTTGCGAATTTTAGGAGCATGTTCCTAATTTTCGCAACGACACGAGATTTTCACCGAATGCTTCCGAATGCTTACAAATGCTACCGAATGCTTCCGAATTTCTAGCGAATAATGCGAATTTGCTCAAAATTGCATTCGGAAGGGCATTCGCAAGGGAAATTCGGTATATGTGAGAGCAGTATAAAGAAGCAAACTTGTTATATCATGGCCATGTCAAAACGTCGCCTTTCTTTTGAGGGGGTTCCTACACGCCCATGCAATATATAAATACATATTTTCTTAAGTTGTAAAAATTGAAAATTTTCAGCAGAAAATTTGTGATATATTTCTTATTTTTGCTCAAAACATAGATTTTGGGTACACAAAATGAGAACCCACAATCTATGATTTGGAGCAAAAATAAGAAAATAGGTAAACCCCTGCAAGCCCCGGTTTTGCTATATAAAATAGGAGTTTACGGGGGTATTCCATGCACGGAGATGTTATCCTCATGCAAAATTTGGGTGATTGGTATCCCATTACCCATCATGTCCGTATAAAGTATACCGCATTAAAACCCACTTTTATACAGTAAAACTGGGATAGACAGGGGTATACATTTTTCTTAATTTTGATCGTTACTCGTTAGAGCCACTGCGGCGAGGCGGTTCTAACGTGTACCCACAATCAATGTTTTGAGCATAAAATTGAAATTATCACTTTTTGTTGAAACAAAATATCCGTATATTGCATGGACAGGTTTTGGTAATATTCTCGATAAGTAAACGTAGCACAAGTGCATTTATACTTGAATACCTGTTTTAAAAAAGTTAATCTCTTGTATATTTTTTTTACAAGTTCAAGTATATTCTTAAAGAGTTCCTTTTCCTCGTTATTTATTTTCTTTACATTTAAAATAAGGAATACTTAATCTAGAAATACATTATAAACCATGAAATATTAGTTTGCAATCCGTTCTAAATGTAGGATTGAATTTAACCCATTTTTGACGCATCAATCAGATGAATCCACTTTCAGTTTTAGGGTCTTCAAGTGTGGATTTAAAACTTCTATTCATTTTTTTTCTTTTACGAGAAATTTTCTTTAAGCAGATAGAATAGCTCCAGATGGAATGCCGGATTCTGCGGCGTCCTTTGGGGGCTATTCTGTTTGCATAATGTCCCATATAGACGCTAGGTTTATAAAAGTCGCGGTTTATAATGCAAGCTGATACTTGTGGTTCAAAGTACATGGTCACATATTTAAGTAATTATTGTACTATCTGACTACTAGAATTACATGTTGTTGTGTTAGGTAGACATTAAAATTTAATACTTAAATAAAGGTGGAAATTGCTTTTTTCTGACAATGACCCCCCCCCCCCTTTTACTCATGACAACCTACTGGCAAACGCCATCTGAAAAACGTGTTAATGAGCCGTTGCACAAACAATCTGCATATGCGAAAACAAAGGCGCAGATCAGCGTCGCAGTAACTGCGAAGCTGATCAGCGCCTTTATTTTCGGTACATGAATAGCAGTGGTACCACTGTTTATTCGATTAAAAAATCTATTTCCCTGTCTATTGAGGGTCATTAGATAAGGGACAGGGCACTAGAAAACATAGTGGTCTAACAATGACACAGAATACAGGTAGGGGCCCAAAACAAGAAAATCAATATTGATTGCAGAGGCAGGCAGTTTTATTGCACAGGTTATCAGGGACTATAAAACCAATAAACAGTGGATTTACATGTATTATCCTTTAAGAGCCTCTTTAGAATCCCATGCAGAGATGTGATAATCACCTCATTATGTCAGTCCTTTGATCTAAGGATCATTAGGGGTCATTAACCGAATAAACAGTGGTACCAATATAGCTCCTACAGGAGCTGTCTTTAATGACCCCTAATGGTACAATATGATCTAGAGATTAAAATAAAATATAAAGGTTTGATCCTTTGGAAGCAGCAAAAACATTCAAAGGGAGATAGTATGGACTATATTGCGCAATTTCGGGTAATGAACCCTCATCAGTAGCCCTTTTTAAACCGGCAACGAAAGCCAGGCTATAGTACTGCAATTTGGAAAATTTACATGAGAAGTCTAAATCAAAGACACATTCCTAAACGGGGTCAAATAATTCAAACATTGCTTAGAAGTATGTTTCTAAACGTGAGTGTTTTGAACACTCTGAATATCTTTACTGATCTCAAATGACCTAAATAAAAATATAATCTGCACTATGGATGATGTACGGGGAGACTTTTTAGGGCCGCCACACGGCACAACACCAGCTGCAGTAATAGCAAATAAAATATAAAGGTTTGATCCTTTAAAAGCCTGTCACAATGAGATGACTTTCTCATCTCTGCAATCTCTGTAATAAAGAGGCATCTGAAGGATAATACCTGTAGTTCCACTGTTTATTGGTTTTATTGTCCCTGATAATCTGTGAGATAAAACTGCCTCCCTCTGCAATCAATATTGATTTTTCTTTTTGGGACCCTTGCCTGTATTTAGAGTCATTGTCAAGTCACCAAGTTTGTCAGTGTCCTATCCTTAATTAGTGATCAGTGATCAGCTAATGGCCTTCAGTAGACAGAAATACAGGTCTTTAATGTTATATATTGGTCTGAAAATGTATGCTGTCCATCCCAACCCAATTTGAATATCGACTGGCGTTCAAACGTATCCAGAAAAGTGTCATGTTAATGATTCAATGTATAGAATTTACGTGGAAATCTATTCAACGGTGTTAGAAATTAGGTTTTGCAATTAAGGTTTAGGGATATAATTAGGATGAATGCTAGAATTTAAGGTTAATCCTAGACTGAATTTAGGACCTAATGTTTGAAAAAAGGGGGCGTAGAGTTAAGAGTTAGGTGCGAGTAAGGCACAGAGTAAGGATTGAGGATTAAGATTAGGGTTAGGGTTAGGATAATGGTAATATTGTTTGGGTTAGTTAGGGTTTAGCTTAGTAAAGACCTATTTCCATGTCTATTGGGGGGCATTCGATAAGTGACCTGACAATGACTCAGAATACAGGTAGGGGCCAAAACAGGAAAAATCAATATTGATTGCAGAGGGAGGCAGTTTTATTGCACAGGTTATCAGGGACCATAAAATCAATAAAGTGGAACTACAGGTATTATCCGTTAGGAGCCCCTTCATGGCCCCCTGCAGATATGTGATAATCACCTCATTATGATAGTCCTTTGACCTAAGAACCATATTGCACAATTAGGGGTCATTAACCGAGTAAACAGTGGTACCAAGTTTAGCTCCTTCAGAAGTAAGCCTTTAAGGTTTAAAGTGAATGTTAGGGTTAGGATTAGGTAAGTGTAGGGTAGACAGAATATTCCGTTAGACCTTTCCATACCTACGGAAATGAGTTCTGTTGAGCCCTTAGTCGAATATGAAAAGTCAGGAAGACAGCAAAGAAATGAAAATCTGTGTCATATTAGATATTATCCGACACACATGACATAAATGATATATATTTCAGTTTTAATTCATAAATTTATTCATGGGCCCTCGCCCATTGGGGCCTAGGAGAAAGAGATTAGCTGTTTGTGCCCCCAGGCAAAGCTTCTAATCTACTGACCGCCCATCTGATTACTGGTTAACCGCTCATGTCTGAGTCTGCCCAGGAAAAGAGGTTTAGTCAAATCATCCATACATACATGTACAAGCCTTATTGGCTTAGTTGGGTGGTTATATTTATGGAGCACATTTTGAGTGTCATGACATCCTAATGTTGGATAAAAGTCCAATAAAATGGAGGCAACGTCTCGATATGACCATTGCTGTTAACTGGGACGTAAAGCATCAATTCAAACAAACAAAATTAATTACTTCATTGTGTCTTGGGAAAATATCACACACGTCTATAAACAGTTCAGTGAGACTACTGCAGAATAATCGACACAAAGTAACAAATGAGCCTGTGCGTGAGAAAACCAATTTTGGTTTCGACCAGGTCTGACACAAACCGGGCTGTACAGTTACAGATGCAAGCTAGAAACTTGAAATTTCTTGAAATTTCGCGGTTACCTCGAAGCTGATCTGTGCCTTTGTTTTCGCCCAAGCATTTTGTCGGTTTTCTTATGCAGTGGTTCGAATTGTTTTGTTTTCCCAAATCTATTCAAACCCTGGCAATGCATGTATTTACTAGAAGATTTATGCACTTGTTTCAAATACATAAATAAATTTCAAACAATTATCAACAAATAATGCTGCTATATGTTAATTTCTATGACCGTGCCGCTTGAACTCACGTGATAAAGTTTTGTAAACACGGTAAAAGGAGCACCTGTTTGTTTTACACATTTTTCCAGTGCCATGTGAAGCACGTGGTCATATAGTGTTTACCGTCATCGAGTCGCATTATTGAAAACATAGTTATTTAAACAGTCTGATCATCATTTGCAGATTCATGACAGAGGTTAATCGGCACGGTCAAACAGTTAGGGTTAAGGCAAATGTTGGGTAAGCGTTAGGCTAAAAGTTAAGGGTTAAAGTTAGGATAAGGGATTTTGGTAAATGTTAGGGTTAGATTTGGGTTAAAGTTAGGGTTAGAGTTATGGTTTGGCTAATGGTTAGGGTATGAGTTAGGGCTCAGGTTAGGATTAGGGTTAGATAAAATGTTCAGGTTAAACGTCATGGAAAGGTAAGAGTTATGCTTAGGTTTTAGATTAATGATAAGAGTTAAGATTAACGGTTTAGGTCTGGGATAGGGTTAGAGTTAGTAGAAGGTTTAGGGGTAGGCTTTAAGGTAAGAGTTGGGGTTAGAGTCACGGTAAAAGTAAGGATTAGGGTAGGTTAGGGTTGGTGTTGCGGTTAAGTTTAGGGTTAGTGTTAGGGTAAGGAAAATGTTAGGGTTAGGGCTAGGGCTAGGGTTAGGGTTAGGATAAGGGTTAGGGTTAGGGATAAGGATTAGGGTTAGGGTTAGGGCTAGGGCTAGGGTTAGGGCTAGGGCTAGGGCTAGGGCTAGGGCTAGGGCTAGGGCTAGGGTTAGGGCTAGGGCTAGGGCTAGGGTTAGGGTTAGCGTAAGGGCTAGGGTTAGGGTTAGGGTTATGGCTAGTGTTAGGGATAGGGTAGGGGTATGGCTAGGGCTAGGGCTAGGGTTAGGGTTAGGGTTAGCGTTAGATCTAGGGTTAGGGTTAGAGTTAAGGTTAGGTTTAGGTATAGGGCTAGAGTTAGGGTTAGGGTTAGGTTAGGGTTAGGGCTTTGGTTAGGGTAAGGTCAGAGTTAGGGTTAGGGTTATTATTATTATTATTATTTCTTTTATTGATTCCGTTTTACGTCACTAGCTCATATGAGACGGGCCAATCAGTAGGTGCGGGAGAACTTCGAAAACAACCACCTGGAACACCCGCTTGGCTTGTCTCACATGTAGCCAGAGCGGGGCTCGAACCCATACCAGACACAGCGGTGAGATGATCGAATGATTAAGCGCGATAATAAAATATCAGCGCTCGTAACCACTCGGCCACGTGGGCCGCCTAGTGTTAGGATTGGGGAAAGGGTTAGTGTTAGAGCTTGGGTTATGGTAATGGATAGTACTAGGTTTAAGGTTAGAGCTAGGGTTAGGGTTAGGCTATGGCTATGGCTATGGTTATGCTAGGACTAGGGCTAGGGCTAGGGCTAGGCCAAGGGCTTGATCTAGGGCTAGTGTTATGGTTAGGGCTTGGGTTAAGGTTAGAGGTTATGTTTAGGGTTAGCGTTAGAAGTCATGGTTAGACTTAGTGTAAACGTCAAGGAAATGTTAGGATTAGGGTTAATGTAAGGAAGTTAGATTTAAGATCAGCGTTAGGAGTAAGGGTAAGGTTGGTAGTTAGGGTAAATGCTTTAGTTAGGGTTAGGTATTGGTGACTTTTAGTATTAGGGTTGGGGTTAGAGCTAGGGTTTGAGTAAGAGTAAAGATAAGGGTTAGGGTTAAGGTTTGGGTTAGAGTTTGAGTAAAGATTAAGTAAAGGGTTGAGTTAGAGTTTAGCGTCCAAATCAACAGCGATGGTAAAATCTTGACGTTTTCCCCGTTTTATAGGACTTCCAAGTAAGAATATCACGACACCCAAAATGTGCTTGAGAAACCAAACTAACAATCAGGTACTTATAACATGAAACATATCGTAAGCCGAATAAGCAGCTATTTTCCCTATAGGTGGCCACTCAGTTACCTTAACTTAACTAAAACTATGAAAATAATGAAAACACACATAAGGCGCCAACAGCACAAATATTTTTTAAACACCAAGACATAAAACAAAAAGAACCACCACAGAAGTATCGCCTTGGAACGATCAGTAACACAAAGTTACTGGCGGGCTTAAACCGGTTTTACAGGCGCCTAACCTCACCCTCAGCTTCTGCAGTGGTTCATAACATTTAGTTAGTTCTTCCTGAGATAAAGATGAAGAGATTAGAAAGTCCACCTAGCGGCCGCTTTAGGTTTGTCGCGCGTGTACCTGTGGCGCCGCCTACGATCCGCCATATTGTTTCGAAGTCAAAAGCAATGCTATAAATATCGACATTCATTGGCAATTCATACATCCGATGAGATAATATTTTAGTTCTATAGAAACTGTAAACATTTTATAATTTATTTACGAACCAGATTTTGATGTGTGTTGTGTTTTTATTGGAATTTTAATTGTTTATTACACGTTGATAAAACATTGATTTCCTTGTCCGGCGTTTCAAAATGGCGACCAAGCGTAAAATAGTCGGTACTTTTTTACTAAAACGCGTTGTTATTAAAAGGCTAGGTAATCTTTAATTAACAAAATATGAAAGAAGAAAGATATAAAAATCGTTTTATTTGTTAATGAGCACACCATCTATCACTGTGTTTGTTTTACGATCGCATAAAAAATGACTATTTTTGTCATTTTAGTAAAAATGGGTTGGTCCGATCTCAAAACGATGTGTAATTTTTTTTATCAAAAGGTTTCGATGAATGACTTTTCTTTGACAAACAACATCAATTTTCTCAAAGAACAATGTCTTACAAATCGTTTTATTGCCCTTCGATACGGTTTGGGTATTTTGAAAGTGTTAAATCGTCCAAATGAATTAGCTGTTTTTCACACCTTTTCGCCGCTTTGGAGTCAAAATGGAGATTTTTCTACACATTGATTTGCATTGCAAATAAGACAAAAAAAGGTTACATTTGAATGCAGAATGACATATTATGCTTTTACAGATGATCTCCGGGTGATCGGTTGTCTATTCGATCGATAGTTTATTTTTGTATTTATAACCACACACCCTCCCCATGTCACGTGCCCGGCATAGGATTTGGGATAGCCATGCCCGGAAATGTGATGGGGACAACATAAAAATTAGTTTCTACATTTTTCGAAATAAAAATAGTTACAGAAGAAGAAATGACATTTGCGTAGCAAAGTGCAGGAGAAAATAGGTAAGGCACGGATTCGAGAAGAAAAAATGGCGCTCTGATATGCGGATTGCATTTTGACTTTGATGATAAGATAAGATAAGATATTTTTTTATTTCAAAATTCCATAAGGCTAACAAGCCCATGAGGATATCATACATACATAGATATTTGATGGCAAACAGTACAGATACATGCAACTAAATCGACAACTTGTAACAATGCAACGTTTACCATACACTACATATTACTCACATTTGATGCGGCACAAAAGACAAATAACGACTGGTTTGTGATGAAAATTGAAAAGTCGCGGAGAAGGTGTTTCTGAATAATCAAAAAAGCAACTTTATCCGGTGCACGACACTTTGCCGAAAACCACTTCGCCGAAAAGACATTTCGCCGAAACGACACAATGCCGAAAATTCTTCTGCGGTGCGACACTTCGCCGAAAATTTCAAATGACTAACAATGAGCCATGCTTGAGGGAAACTAATGTTCATTAGACGAGCCTTAATTGTCTAATATAATAGCATTATAATTATGTTTTATGTTTGTTTTTACCTTGTTTGTTTATTCATTAAGTAAAATGTATTCATGTTAATAATAATACGATTAATTAATTATGTTAATCGCCACGTTTTATATTGGTCATATATTAATTAGTTTTATCGCCATAATTGGTCATTGATGTACCTAATCATTATTTCCTTAAGAATTTAGAATGAATTTCTTTATAGATCTCTACACATTTAATCGTTAAAAGCGCAATAATGATGTGGAATGAGTAAAATTTATGAAAAGAAAAATGTATAAAATACTCTTAATAAAATCTTTTTCGGCATTTTTGCCGAATTTCGGCAATATTTCGGCGAAGTGTCGCATTCGGCAAAATGTCGTTTCGGCGAACTGTCTTTTCGGCAAAGTGGTATTCGGCGAAGTGTCACGGACCCACTTTATCAACACATCTGCAATGGATATTTTCGTATGACGTTCGCTTTTACAACACTCTTTAATATAATGAGTGAAAAAAAAAAAAGGAAACGTGCGCATTTTCTCAGACCAGTCATAGGTTATGTAGATATATATAAATATACAACTGAATCTAATATTCCATGTAATGAACTATTGTAGCCATAATGCAATATCAAAATACATCTTTACCACATTCCCATATGAACTTCTAACAAATATATTTTCTATTAAACACAGCAAAGAAACATATTTACAAAAAATTCTATATATATCATGCACATTTATTTGTCATTTATAACAAAATGACAATGACAATGACAATAGTTTATTGAGTAATTTAGGCCACCGGCCCACAATACAAACAAAAAAGCAATACATAAATATATTCTAATCGAGTACATGATATAACGCTCATACTCTGTTTCAGCAATAGATGCATCTCATAAATTCTTAACCACTGACAATACATATAAAATGTAGCTGAATTCATACATAATTCTTATAGCTCAAACCCTATTTCTGAGATTAAAAGCATGAAATATAAACATAGCAAGGTTTAATGTATTTTGATAATTATCATTAATTAAAGTATAAAAGGTTTCAGTGTTTCGTTCTCTATTTTCCAGTGATGGTATATATGTAATTCTGAGATTTTCGTAAACCGGACAAATCATGACAAAGTGGAATGCATCTTCCACCTGGTTATAATCACATAAAGTACACAATCGATTTTCGTATGCTATATCGTCATGCCGACCTGTTTCTACTTTTAGTTTATGAACAGAGCATCTAAGTTTCGAAAGAGCTATTTGGTATTTTATTGGAAGATTAAATTTAAGATAATTTGCAGTTTGTAATGTTGGCATAATAAATCGATAGTGTCTGGCTTTATCCGACTCTAAAAGTTTTGCATGCTCGTCTTGCTTACTACAATCAACGATTCTTTGCTTGAAAGCCCTAATAAACATATTTATATCACCTACTTCTTCATTCATCCATACATACCCATAGCCATAAGAAAATAATATTTTTTTTACATTCGTTGCCCATGTATTTCTACCTACCTCGTCCAACCGCCTTAGCATTTTATAACATTTGTATGGAATCCTATCTCTATTCATTCTTGTAAGTCTGAGCCAATATTTAATACATTTACAAAAATAATCTACATATAATGGGTATCGACCACATTCGCCACAGGCAAAAGCATTTGTTGTACATACCGGCAATTTTAAGTATTTCTTACAAAAATTATTCTGAACGTTTTCAATAAAACTAGATTCTTGAAATCCCCAAATTTCTGCACCATATGTAAGAATCGGCTTGATCATAGAATCAAATAATTTAAAGAATTCTTGATATTCAAAATATCCAATTGCATTTTGTAGTTTTGACATTGTAATTATACCACGCTTAGCTTGAATAGATAAACCCTCCTTTGCAGATGACCAGATTATCTTGGGTGTAACAAATATTCCCATGTATTTATACTTTGATACAGTTTCAATCCGATGTCCATTAAAGTACCATTTTTCATTTTCTCTAAGGTAACCCCCATTACGAAAAACTATTATTTTTGTTTTTGACATATTAATTTTCATTCCCGTTCTGTTACAAAAACCTGCTATAACATCAAGCTGTGCTTGTAATGACCTCACATTATCGCTAACATTTGCCATATCATCTGCATATAAGATGGCTAAAATATCGGAACCATCAGCTGATATTTGTATACCCTGAATACCAGATAACTTTTAATTCTTCGATTAGTTCATTTAGGTTAAATAGTATTGGGCTAAGCTTACACCCTTGTCTTGTTCCAATATTACATTTGAAATTGTCCGTGCATTTACCATTTCCTAATTTAACACAACAGCAAAGATTTCCATACATTTTTATTAATAGTTTTAGATACTTTCCATGTACACCTTTTTCTTATTAAACAATTCATTAACTCAACATGATCAATATTATCGAACGCCTTGGAAAAATCAACAAACAAACAGTAAAATCTCCCTCCCTTTTTGCTTAGATATTTTTGTCCCATTGACAGCAAGGTAAACAAATTATCTACCGTAGAATATCCTCTTCTAAAACCTGCCTGAGATTCATCTATTTTTGAATACTGATTTGACCAGTTACTTAATCTTGTATATAACATTCCAGTTAAAATCTTGTTAAAAACATCTATCAATGATATGCCCCTGAAATTATTTGGATCTAAAAGAGAGCCAGATTTAAATATCGGACATAAAATACTTTCAGCCCAATTTTCCGGAAACCAGCTTAATTCAAAAATTTTATTAAACAATATAAGAAGTATGGTAGAAATTTTCTCCGATGTGCATTTTATCATCTCTGCTATTACACCATCAGGTCCACTTGATTTACCAAGTTTAAGATTTTTGATACTTAGCAGCAGTTCTGTCATTGTAAAAGGAGCATTGAAATATTCATTGTAAGGACCGTCATCATTAAAATCGTGTAAATGTTCACTAAAATGCTCTGCCTGCTCACTGTATAACAGAGTTTTAAAATGACTTACCCATGTACTACTATCTATTTCATTTGGTTGCTTAGGTTTATATCTAAATTTTTTAACATTTTTCCAAAACTTGTTATTGTCTGCTCTTGAATCAATCAATGCCTGTCTGTTCATTTTTTTGATGTGCAATTCGCTTTGTTTTACAAACTTCTTTGAAGATTTTGCGTTTATTTTTATAATTTTGTAAAGTGGTATTATTACCTTCCATTCTAAATGTGCGCAGCGCTTTATTTTTCCCTGCTTTTAATGTTTTACACTGATTATCCCACCAAGGTTTATTCCGTTGACTTTTATCTTTTTTAGATTTAACTTTCATTCCTTCAGAAGCTTTATGATATATCTTAACTAACTCCTTTATACCAGTATCAATATTTTCTTCAATCAAACCTAGGATATTTTCCCTCTCATTTTCATATTGCTCATTAAAATCGTTTATAAATTTATCTTTTTGGTCATCATTCCATTTATATTTATCAAAGATCCTCCCAGCTTCTGCCATATCATCATTTACTTTTTCATATGTACCAACATTGAAAACAAAGGAACATTTTAATGGAAAATGTACTGACTCTGTTCGGTTTCCGACTTCAAAGTGGTTAACATAATCAAACAATTTACTTGATACAATAATATAATCTACAATACTTGAACCTTCGTTAGCTGTACATGTTATCTCACCTTCTTTATCCCTATTTACCCTGCCATTTAAGAAATGTACACCATATGACTGACACAAATCTATCAATGACCACCCAAATGTATTGCATATTTTATCTTTAGACTTCCTGTCTTGCAAAAAATTATCGGACTCATAAACTACATTTTCATCAAAAATAAAATCCACAGTATCATCAATCGTAATATCTTTAACCTCGCCACATCTTGCGTTAAAATCTCCGGCCAATACTATCCCAGCATCAGGATAATGACTTACAATTTCAAACAGCTTGTTTTCAAATTTCTCTATACCATTATTGCCAGTTATGTCATCATAAATCGGCGAGCCTTCTGGTGATATGTAGGTAAAACAAAATATGATATCATTTTCTAAGTTCAAAAGTTTTCCATTCAGTAATAAAACGATACAATCATCAAAATTACTAAACACTCGTTTAATCAAATCATTACTTATTAATGTATGTTTTACAAAAACTGTAACACCACCAGAGTTCCTACCCTTTTTGTAACGCTTTTTGCGAACTGTAGAATAAGCCTTATAACCACCAAAAAAGTTGTCAAATTGTGATATAGAATTTCCCCATGTTTCACAAAAACTAATGATATCAAATGACTTAACATATTTGTATATATTTTCATCATTTTCATATTTACCAAGCCCTTCAATATTCCATGTACCTATTTTTAGGGTAAAGTTTGAAAGATTCTGCCCAAGATCAATGTTAATTTTATTTTCTAGGCGTCGGCCTTGCCCCTATCTTTCAGTTTGTACTTGTACAATGTCCTCGCTTGTTTCATCATACTCAAATGTTTCACCATCTATAATTAATTTATCATATTTCAGATACGCTTCTTTCTTGTCTTTAAGTGCATTTCGTAGAAAACCCCTCAAGTCATTTCTCGCTTTCATCACTCTACTCGGGAAATCTTCACATACTGTTATTTCCTTTCTAAACGTTTCATCTTCGACATTTTCCTCGTCATCTTCACCTTCTTGTGTCCCATCTGCATTTTCATTTTTATTCTGCGCTCTGTCCCTTTTCTCATTACTTTCCTTTCTCTTTCGACGATAGGCTTTCAGAACCGCTTCCTTTTCTTTGAAGAAAGCAAATTTAGCTATGATTGGATATGGTTTCTGTCCACTTTTCATTCGATGTGCTCTTTCAATAGTTATTTCGGATACATTCATTTCCAGGTCCTTTGCTATGTAATCTTTGATTTTTCCCTCTGATTCTTGCCAAGTTTCATCTCTATCCTGCTCTATCCCATAGAATCGTAAGTTTTCTCTTCGCGATTGGGCCTCTAACTTTTCTCGTTTTAGTTCACTCTGTTTCAGATCTTTCTCTAACTGCGATACTCTTTCGCTTAGATTACCAACAGCTTCATTTATCTCATTATTACTTTTAATGATTCATTTGACTCCTTCACTTCACGCATTGACTTTTCCATATCTTCGAACTTGTTATCTATGTTTCTTATACTTGTCTGAACATTTAACATGATATTTTTTAGCTCTGTCATACTGATTTCTCCTCCATTATTTGCCCCTAAGAAATGCGACTGACCTTGCTGAAGCATAGGCATAGTTTGATTGGAACTTTGGCTTGGACTTCCAAACCATGAGTTAATTGGTGGTTGGCTGCCTTGCATACCCGATGCATTGGTTGAATGAGTTGTACGGGAAGGCAACATTTCACTACTTCGTAACCGTAACCATCTCTGCGACTCTCGATCTCTTGGTGGTTCTCTACCACGACCAGCATCGAAGCTAGCACCGCCTGGACTACTGCTACTACCACCGCGAGATGGTTTTGGAGGACCGGGATTTGTCTCGACGCAGTGCACCGCCAACAATGTGAATAACAATATCCTTATACTAAGTGATAATAAGCCAAGTTTTATCCCACGTAGATGTACCTTACATTTCTGCGGTTGCACGAAACACCCGATCCGCGCACGCCACAACTCTGTACTAATGCCCATCTCAGTACGACTTTCTACTGTCACCAGTATATTACCAGTTTATCGTTTACACAATTGTTCAATCAATCGAACAAGCCCATGTCTATTTTAAGCGGAATTTCCCCGTTGGCGCCGTTGGCGCCCCTCCTTGATGACTCGAACAAAATCATTGTAAGAGAAAACAAATAAAAGGTATATGTACCACACTTATTCATTTCTATGATGCTTAGGTGTGATCTACATTAATGATGTTACAGTTAACATTGTTCTGTCATTGAGAATAACATATTTTGACAGTGAAATATCAAATGGACTTTAACTGCAATACTAAATTGTCAGAAAACTGCATGTAGCAGGCATACTTATGAATTATATAATACGTCAGAACGCAATTTAAAAGCTTGATGTATAAATGATCCTAATTTTCTGATATAACGACGATTTTCTGAGTTAAGTAATTCTACAAATTTTGCCATACTTGGTGTTCTCCAATATTATTTAGGTATATATGTTTTACGTAAATCATTATATCATTATATAATTGACATTCTAAAACAAAATGAAACTCATCTTCAATGACGTTACAAACTGAACATTTTCTTTGTACTATAGGTATTCGTATTGGTCGTACCCATCTCCCAGCTTCAATCTCTAAGCGATGTGAAGACATTCTTAGCTTACTAAATGCTTGACAAAATTTTTGTATATTTATAATTTCAAGATAAGGTTGAAATCTGAATAATGCTATCGACCTATGACAAAGTGCTCGAGAGGAGTCGTCTAATCTTGAGAACCAGTTCTGTACAAAATTGTCAGTAAGCAGCCAAGAATGCATTAATATTTCCAACCCCTTGGTTTAACCAGACATTATTAAAACCCAAAGACCTTAAGAGATCACGTAAAAGAGACGCCCAATTTACTTTATTAGGAGACTGGTCGATATCATGTAACATTAAATTATAGATAATATGAATATATTTATGGTCAGGTGACGCTAAAACTTTAAACCAGTATTCAACAATATCAAAATATCTTTTAGTTATCAAGGTTGTCCTTCCCAATTCTCCATATACGAAATCATTTTGTGCGTTTTTCTTCACACCCAGAACTTTTTTACAAAACTGCAAGTGTACTCTTTCGATAACGTTTGCATGACTAAAACCCCAAACAGCAGAAGAATAATTCAAAATAGGAGTAATGAGTTTATCAAACAACTCTAACTTATGCTTAGGAGTAATGTATGTAAATTTGTATAAGTATTTATTGAGTTTGAAAATTGCCTTTTGTGCTTGGCCTGCTAATGTCGTTTGCGCCTCTGAAAAAGAGCCACCTGGCGTAAATACAATACCTAAATACTTGAACTGACTTACAATTTCTAATGGAATTCCATTATAGGTAAATGCTAGATTTCCGGGAAGTACTCGCCCTTTACGGAATATCATAACTTTAGTTTTACTGACATTTATAGTTAATTTCCATTTTAAACAATAATCATATAAAATATCGAGACCGGTTTGAAGATCATCTGGAGTATTAGCGAAAACAACAATGTCATCAGCATACAAAAGTAAAAATATCTTCATCATGTCAATATCAATTCCCCCTATGTCAGAGATTCTAAATTGTTCTTCTATATCATTTAAATGTAGTGAAAATAAAATTGGCGATAAGCATTCACCCTGTCGAACACCCAAACTGCAAGTGAACTCATTTCCTAACTTATTACAAAATTTAACCCTAGATCTTACATTTGAATAAATCGATTTAATGATATTTAATATTTGCCCGCGTAATCCCAGTGTAATAAGTTTAAACCACAAATTTTCCCGTACAACATAATCAAAAGCCTTAATAAAATCAATAAAAGCGCAGTATAGATTATTTCCAATATTTAACATGTGAGTTATAAGACCATGCAACACAAATATATTGTCAACTGTACCCATACCGGGTCTAAAACCTGCTTGAGCTTCTATGAGAAGAAAATAATTTTCAGCCCAATCCCCTAGTCTAATATTAATAACCTTCGTAAAAATTTGCCCAGAACACTCAGTTATGTTATCCCCCTATAGTTTTCAACTTCATGTATACTACCTTTTTTATGCAGTGGAATAACGAAACCCTCAGACCAACTCTCTGGAAAATGCCCTACTTCAAAGATCTTATTAAATAAGTTGGTAATAGTTTGTTTCAGTACAGCTTTACCATTCATGAAAAATTCATTAATCAGTTTGTCGGGCCCAGCCGATTTATTTGATTTTAACTGGTTAATTGACTTTAAAATTTCTTCTTGCGAAAACGCTTCATTTAGCTCTTCAAATATAATCGCAAATTCATTGTTCTCGTAACGCTCATTAAAAAATAAAATATCTTCATCTGGGGTATAAAAAGGATCATGCGGATTATTTACTGCTTTAAAATATTGCTCAAACGATGACAAGGGTATATTCGCTGGTTTTATTCCTGCAGATGACTTCAAAAGATTCCAATAAAGCTTAGCATTCTTGAATTTAGCATTAACAAAGCGCTCTGTTTTCTTCTTGTCATACTCAAACCTGCTTTTCCTTAAAACTGATTTATACTCGGATCTTGCCTTAACCATATTTACCCTATTTTTGTCGCTTTTTACCTCCCTGAACTTTTTCAACATTTTGTAAAAGTAAAACTGTTTTTCATTACATTCTTTGGTATACCAGGGTTGATCATTTTCTTTACTTGAATTATTGTTATCATCGTAAATGTGGTTAAAAATTTTCTTTCTAAATAATGGGGTAGAAACTTCGTCTAAGACGCCAATGAACTTTGAAACACAACATTCAATATCACCATTACTGTGACAATTACCTATATCAGAATTCAACTGTTCAAGTTGGTTGGTAATACTAGGATCTTGTAATTTATTTAAGAATACACCTTTTAGATCCTTATTCCACACGTATTTGCTCTTTATATGCTCATTGTCTTCAGAATCGATATTTTCATCTTCGTATGTCAACTCGAACGAAAAATTAATACAACAATGGTCAGATAAAATATTGGGGCCTTGAACTTCAAATTCCTTAACAAATTCAAATAAGTTTTGTGAAGCTAGAACATAGTCAACAACGCTACTTCCCCTACTTCCGACAAAAGTAAACCGACCGATGCCCGTATCGTTACCCACCCTGCCATTCATAATTCTGAGCCCCCCTGTTTGCTTACAAAAATCATTATTATTAGTATGACCTATATCTTCAGAGAACCTTGGAAATTGTGTATCAGAAATATACTCATCGGGTAAGACAGACATATGCACAGAATCATCAACAAAATATTGCAATCATTTTGGGAAGCATTTTCTACAAACATATACAAATCTAAAAGCCTATCAAAAATGTTAGTGTCTATTAAGGATTGCCTGCTACTTTCATCTGGTACAATATAACAGAGACCTACATATAAATCTTTATTCAAATTGAAAACAATGCCTTATTAAATTTGACCCATATAATATCATCTTGGCTAGTATATACTAAAGTATCTCTAGTGACATATTTACTACGAATGTATAGTACGATTCCACCAGAATTTCTTTTACATCCTTTCTTTTTAACTTTTCGATGCAAAACAAAATTGTCAAAATCGCCAACTTCAATGTCAGAGTATTCATCTGTCCAACTTTCAGTAATCAAAATTATGTCATTTTTGCTAAAAATATTTTGAAATTCACGGGACTTCAGTTTATTTGTTCTTTTAGACACTAAACCCTGTACATTCAATAAGCAGAACCGTAAAGGCACCTTCTCCTGTGCACCCTACCTCTGTGTATTAGATTGTTCATTGACTGCCGGATTACTATCGCCGTGCGGTGAAGGAACACGTGACCCCTTATCATTGTCAGTATTCAAGCTCTGTAGGGGGCGTGAACTGTTTGTACCCGAATTGGACTGTTCATGTGTTCGCCCGCTTGAATGTCGAGAGCTTTAATGACGAAGAACGTCTTTCACCACGCTGCATTGAACGCGAGATACACTCATTTGCACGAATGGGCCCAGTCTGTGAATTCAAGTCATTTTTGTCCATGCTATCACTTGAATATGGTCTGAAAATTGCTGGTTTAATGACTCCGTTATAGTCCACACGTTGGCTAGAACAAATCGAGCTTGACCGACTTTCACGATTCTTTTACGCGTCAACAGCTTCATTCATACGGATGATACTATAATCACTGTGAGCACCAGTCTTCTGCGCATGCGAGTAACTGCTTCACCGTCATGTGACATATTACCAATACAATACAATACAATACAAAATCGTTTATTCAGGCACAAACAACAAAGTGTTTCTCGCCCTATAAAACATACATACAATGGCGGAACGAGAAGAGCACGACAATATACAAACATATATGACTGCATGAAATATAACACATGGAAGCAATATGATATGATATAAGCAACAAACATCTGCAAAATTGGATTCATGACAGTGCAGATAAATTTGCAACATTGTGAAGAATAAATGTGCGTTTTTCATTTGCAAGATAGACAAATTTGGCTAATTTTTTAAGAATACTATTTTGTTCTTCATTCAATAATTTAATAAATTTATTTCTAGTAGGCCAACGGCAATAATATTTAGGTAAAAGTTTTGTTCGAAGCTCTCTATAAATTGGACATACCAAAAGAAAGTGGTATTCATCCTCAATTACTTTCATTGAACATAGTGGACATATTCGTAACTTGCGCGCAGTATCCCTATATCGACCTTCCTCTATCATAAGCTTATGAGCAGAACAGCGTAACCTACTAAGTGCAATGCGATGCTTATTAATATCAACTGAAGTAAGATACTTTTCGAATTTAAAGTTTTTACTTATTGTTTTAAATGTTTCCATTTTGCTAGCAGTATTAACTGTGGCGTAGAACTCTTGATAAAACTGATCATAAATTGTTTGTATCACCATATTAAGTTGTAGCTGACTAATTTCTTGAGAATTCCAAAGATAAGCAAAACCAAGACGATTCAGAAGAGTTTTCACGTTTGCAGACCATGAATTCAGATTTCTATTATTGTCAACATCAATTGCTTGTTGTTTGTAAACTTTAAAAAGAAGAGAGGATGGATCAGCTAAAATTTTAAACCAGTATTTTATGATACGTACTTTCCGAATGACGTGAAATGGTACCCTAGCTAGTTCGCCATACACTATCATGTTAGAAGTTTGCTGTCTTACATTAAGTATTTGCTTTAAAAATCGTAAATGTACTTTTTCAATGTCTTTACTATTATGGAAACCCCAAATCTCACACCCGTAATTCATAATTGGTGACACAAGGGCGTCAAACAGCTTTAATTTATCCTGTATACATAACTGTGTACTTTGAAAAAGACTGTTAAGAGAGTAAAGCGCCCTTGAAGCTTGATCAGATAGATGTTTCTGTGCTTTATAAAATAAACCATTGAAAGATAAAGTCACCCCTAAGTATATGAATGAGTCAACAACTTCGAGCTGTTCATTATTATAAAATATGTCAACTTCCTCAGGTCTGTTAGAGCACCTACATACCATTACTTTAGTCTTACCAATGTTTACTGTAATGTTCCATTTTTTGCAGTATTCTGATAATTTATTTAATAATATCTGTAGTTCCTGTAACGAGTCTGACATTAAAATGGTGTCGTCTGCAAAAAGCAAAATGAATTTTTGAAAGAGGTCAATTATGTCTTGATTGATATTTCCAGTATTAGTATCAATACCAAGTTCAGTAGATAGATCATTTAAAAACAAAATGAAAAGCAAAGGAGACAGTGGCTCGCCCTGTTTGACGCCAACAAGGCTATCAAAGCAGTCCGATGTTTTGCCTAGAAGCTTCACGCATGCTTTTACAGAGTTATACATAACCTTTATAGATTGAACGAAAACTCGGGATGTTCCTAGCTCACACAGTTTAAACCAAATACCATTTCTATATACTAAGTCGAACGCCTTACGGAAATCAATGAATGCACAATACAATTTACGTTTCCTACTTAACTGACTGTTAATAATAGCCTGCAAAATATAGATACAATCAATAGTGCTTTTATTATTCCGAAAACCGAATTGACAATCATCGATTATATTATTATTTTCAGCCCAGGTACGTAAGCGGTCTTCAAGTATAATTGAGTAGATTTTAGAAAAAATACTGGTAAGAGTTATACCCCTGTAGTTATTTACATTAGTCAGATCTCCCTTTTTAGGCACAGGAACTATCAGTCCTTTTGTCCAACTATCAAGATAAAGATTGTTACTAAAAATAAAATTAAAAAGTTTGCATAACATATCACCAATGAGGTCAAATGAGTCTAAAAAGAGTTCAGGGGGGAGAAGGTCATATCCCGGACCTTTATTTCGCTTCAACTTGAAAACAGCCTTTTTGACTTCAGCGCTAGTAATTATACCGTCTAATTGAGACGTATCATAATGAACCTAGTTATTTACTTCAGAATCATTATCATTAAGCAGGACTTCATTAACAAATTGCTCAACATTTTCTATACTAAAGTTACTGCTCTCTGAATAGACTTCAAAGTTATTCCAATTACGAGTTTCATGTTGCATGGCTTTGTGACCACCCGAATATAATGGCTGTTCACTTAGCCCTCTGCATTTACTTGTTCTGTCCAAGCTAGCACTGTGACCACCTAATACCTTCAATAGCTGCTCGCTCTGCTTTCCGTTATTCATGTTAAACGTTGGTATCTATGTTTAGTATTTTCTTAATATGATTTCTTATTTCTTGTTTATCACTGAACCACTACAGAAGCTGAGGGTGAGGTTAGGTACCTGTAAAACCGGTTTAAGCCCGCCAGTAACTTTGTGTTACTGATCGTTCCAAGTCGATACTTCTGTAGTGGTTCTTTTTGTTTTATGTCTTGGTGTTTAAAATTTTTTGTGCTGTTGGCGCCTTATGTATGTTTTCATATTTTTAGTTAAGTTAAGGTAACTGAGTGGCCACCTATTGGGAAAATAGCTGCTCATTCGGCTTACGATATGTTTCATGGTATAAGTACCTGATTGTTAGTTTGTTTTTTTCCCACCTCGGTTTTTGGAGTGGGAATCTTTTTCTGATTGCACCTTTTCCTGATCTTTGCCTACTTGTACCTTTCTTTAAAATGTTCTGCAAAATCCTCAATAGATAACGAACATTGGTTAGAATTGCCAGAAGTTTTCATTTTACGTATTTCTTGCCAGAAGGCTCTAGGATTTGATGACGCTAAATTGTGAAGCCGTTTCTTTTTTGCTTGATTATACTTGAATCGGGCATGTCGTTTCACTTTACTATAATATTTACGCTTATTGATTACAACTGAATGGAGTTCATGTGTCCTATATTTGCGAAACTGTTTATTCGCCCGCTTAAGTTCCGCCCGAGCAGTTTCGCATTCCTGATTAAACCACGGGCTAGAGTATAAGCGTTGTGTATTCCCATTGATACCTAACCGTTTAACCTTACCGAAAACATCAAATGCACTGTTGTATAGTGTCTGCGCAAAATTGTTTACGCCATCATCAATATTCGAGTTTTGACTAACAATATCATTTATGCAAGTTTCAAGAATATGCAAATTATTGCCAAGAACATTTTTGAAATCGGCTACCTTGTCCGTATCCCATGATAGCTTCTTAACAACCTCACTACCTTGAGAAATAACAGTGTTTACGTTAGAACGAATTATAAGCTGCAGAGGGGCATGATCTGAGAAAACTGATATATCGTGGACACAAAAACTATGTACAATTTTAAACAAAGAAGGCGAACATATAACATAATCAATTACACTTTTGCCACGAGACGACTGAAAAGTAAAGTTGCCAATACCAGCATCCTCGCCTAAGCGACCATCAAGTATACGCAACCCTGCATCTTTGCATATTTGCAACAATTTAACCCCAGAAGATTAATTTTGGTATCCAGCGAAAATCGCCTACCAACTGAAACATCGGCGTCCAAATTTAATTCGGCCCCTTCAAGACAATGTATATATTTCTCAATATTGTCACAGGATTCGGAATGGTCACTAGATAAACCAGTCCTAGCATTCAAGTCGCCAATGACCATTATTTTGCCATAGTCAGAATAATGTCGTATATTGCGTTCAAGCACATCAAACAAATTCACATCAACATTTTGATGATAAACAGAATTCTTAGGAGGAATGTAACAAAAACATACAAAACTATCATCTTGAAAACCAAAAAAAGTTTTACACAGTTTCACCCACAAGAAACCAGAAGTTTGTCTCTCATTTATTTCAACACCAGCACATAATGTATGTCGCACAAAGAGGCAAATGCCACCATGACCACGTTTACCCCGGCCTCGTATTAACATGCTTTCAGGTCTTGGAACAGTTATACACTTATAACCGTCAATGGAAAACTTTCTGTCGCTCTTCTGCCATGTTTCAGAACAGAAAACAATGTCATGTTCAGTCACAAAATTCAAAAATTCGCTGTCTTTAATGCATGACCCTAAGCCTTCGACATTCCAGCTAACAATCGAAAGGCCATGCTCTTCTCCGGACTCCTATTCGGCAAATTTACCATTTACATACAGTTTGTCTCTTACAAGGTTAGCTTTGTTGCCTTTTGCTCTTTCCTCGATCAGCCTGGGAATTAGCTCCTTGCGCCGCGCCACCACTTCTGGAGGTAAATGGTCAGTAACTCGGTATACACCATTATACGGTGCGGATTTTAGATCAATATTACTAGCCGCAGCCTTCACAATGTCCTTGTGTTCGGAGAGGACGAATTTCGCAACGATGGGACGAATTTTATCTGGCTTCCTCGACCCAATTCTATGCGCACGTTCGATCTGAATTTTCATTCTATGGTTTTCGATCTTAAGCAGCGTTTCACAAAACTCGTAGACGAGATCAGCACAGTTTTCACCCTGTTTGGTTACATCAGCAAATGAAGCTGACGAAGAAAGTGGAGCTTTGAAGAGAGAGGGGCCATTATATGGAATCGACGGGCCACCAGTAGCACCGGAATTATCATCCATGGCTGTCGCCTGTTCGTCAACGGTCGAAGACCCCACACCAGTATACGCAGGCGATGGGCTCTCAGGAACCCCGAAGAATAGCATATTATCGCGTATAGACCGGCACTTTAAGTCAATAACTTCATCTTTGATTTTCTTGTTGCTTTTTGTAAGTTCATCATTAGCCTTGGTAAGACTTTTGACCTCACCCTGTAACCTATGTATGTCACTCGTATTTATCTTTGTTTTGGAATTCATGTCATCGAATTTCTCACTGATGTGGCATTGACTGTTTTCAATTTCAACGACTTTCTTGTTGGTTTCTACCATCTTATTTTCCATGTCATTCAAACGTGTCAGAAAAGCAGTTTGGTTCATCTCCATTTTTGAAATTTTTGAGAGGATCATGTCGATTTTGTTTCCAAAATCATGTTGCCACGGATTTGTACTCGGAGGTTTATACGTGGGAGCCCCGAACGCTTGGGCACTGAACGCTGGAGCACTGGATACAGGATTAGGAAACGATGCGACTTGCTGGAAAGCCACTGGAGCAACACCAGATGCCACAGAACCACTAGGTAAGTCTTTGTTTACACCGCTAGCTGACATTTGGGAGGTCATGACGTCACGGATTTTTGATTTTGCAGGAATTTTCCGCCTTTTGACTGGATTTTCTTCTGACATATAGTTTTAAATGAGTCCCAGGAGACACTTACTCGCTTTTAACAGAAACAACTCTCGCTGTTATGGATACTCTGCAGTTCAATATCACGTGCCGTGTCTACGCATGAGGGGATTTCAATGACATTACTATGCATAGTAAAGTTTGTAGTATTCGTAGTAAAACCACGTGTATTATTGGTATTTTGTGAGAGGTCCCGGGTTCGATCCCCGCCGGCGGCGAGGAAAATTTGTTGGTCCGAGCTTGCTTCCCTTCGTGTCATTTGCAGGAATGACATGATACAGTGCGCCGTCATTCGGATCGGGACGTTAACTGGAGGCCCCCTGCGCAGGGACAGTCATCCCCTGTGCAGGTTAAAGATCCCTACACAGGTTCTATCCTCATGCATGTAGGCTCATCCTGCAAACACACCGGAGTGTACAATGTACACCTCCCAAGAATAATCAGAAATTGATTGATGGGAGTAACAAGAAAACAAACAAACAAAACTGACTCTGAGGCTGATCATAAGAAAAGCTGTCTATATGCGAAAAATCTGCAATTCGGCTGCCTTTCATTGCGCTGTGCCAGTCTGGAATTTCATCCCGAACAACTTTCTCCTCTACCAATAACTTTGCGGGATAAACAATCTGGTATTTGGCGCTAGGCTGTCTGGTTTTGATAGTTTTCACCTCTTCCCAGAGCTTTTTACGGGCCTCGTTAATTTCCTTGGGCAGATCGTAACCAACGCTGAACGGTGTATTTCTTAGCAGATGGGTTTTAGTCATAATTGCTTCAACATCACAAAAGTCCCGGAAATTCACAAAATTAAATTATGGGCCTGCTAGATACTCGCTGACCAATTTTCCGTGGTCCTAATCTATGGGCACGTGACATGTACATTCGATCAGAGTGGTCCTCGAAGATATGTTTTCTGATGATACCAAAACAGTTTTCATAACTCTGTTCAACATGACCCCAAAATATCAAATTGTTCCTGCGTGAACGAGCCTCAAGATCAATTGATTTGTAGGCTAAAGTTTTCAACATAGACGTGTTTCTGTTTGTAACATCGATCATCTCCGCCATTTTATTGCCCATACAAAGGAAATTGTTTTGAAAGGCCTGCATACCTCTGTTAGTCTGTTCCTGGCCTTCACGGATCATCTTTAACTCACCAAAAATGCGGTCTATTTTGGACTCCAGTGATGAAGAATAACTACCACATTGGTCATTGTCAATGCGTTTTCGCCTTTTTGACAAAACAGTCCGAAACTCAGTTTCGGCCGCCATTACTGCACTTTCACCTAACGGTCCAAATGGATTTTAGTCCATCAGCGAATTAAGATCACTAGCCATCATTTTTATCTCCAATATTCAGAATATACAGTTCCTGTATTGTTTATACACAATTTCAACTCAAAACGAATGGCCAAAATTCTCGAGATCACAGTAAACAAATGCTTTTCTCAGCGTGATCACACAGCATGACTGCACTGCCCGCCATCTTGATTTATATATGATGTTTTTAATCTATTTTCATATACTGAATATTTCAATTTCTAATCATCATCTCAGGTGTGAAAAGCATATCATTGTTGAATTTTCGTGCAATGTGAAAACTGCGAGACCGCACTTAAAAACAGACACCATCGCAGCTGTTGAAAAAAAAAAAATTGCTCAGAGCACGGGCAAGTGTACATAAACAGCTAGAGTATTATTCTTTTCAAAATTTTGAGTATGACTATATCATGATGAGAGCTAACAGGGCAAGAAAAGTGTGGTTGAATGTTGGCCTATAGTTTATGATAATTTTTTCATACTGTTTTTTTAATTATGTTTCCAAATACAATCTTCAATAAAGTGTGTGGACAATGTGTGTGGTATCGGTTATTAATTAATGCGGCACGTGCCTGCAACGTGACATAAGTGCGAAGATCAAACAAGTCACCGAATCAACAGGTATTGCACGGTGCAATACAGGTAGCTGGTAATAAAAGTGTCATTTTATCTTTTGAAATCCGGCGGTGACTTCTTAGTCACCGAATCAACAAGTATTGCTTGGTGCAATACGGGTAGCTGGTAATAAAAGTGTCATTTTTCTTTTGAAATCCGGCGGCGACTCCTTAGAATATACATGAATGCAAGAATGAAAGATAGAGAGAAGAATATTCGAGTTCATGCCTGACTGAGTCCATTAAATTCACATAATCCGTCCAGCCACTGCCCTTTTTGTAAAGAAAAGTGTAAAATAAGACCAACAAAATGAAGTGCAAAATTGAATTATATTCGGATATTGGCGGTATTCTTCATTGAACTTGATAGATAGACTCGATGTGTCAAAGAACTGCCTGTTGTGGCTAGAATTGATATAGGGCAATCTCCTAACGCTGATTCACGTCGGGGGCAGCATCAAAATCGGTGTTGTCATCCATTATTTTGAAGGTTTAAAGCTTAAAAAAGATGCTTTAATTTACTTTGAAGCTTTAATTTTCACCTTGTTCACTTATTATCGTTTTTTTCCGGTGTTAAATATGATTAGAGATACGGCGAGATTAATCAATCGGCGTTTTCTTTAATCTAAAGATAATCCGTTAAGAACCGTTGTATTTGTCCAGTGGCGTACAAAATAAGCATAATTATAACGTAATTCGTGAGAGAAAAGAACAACAGCTTTTGCAAATCGAAGGATAATTGATGATAAATTAATTATATTAAAAAAACTAAAGAAATGACTCTCTCTCTCTCTCTCTCTCTCTCTCTCTCTCTCTCTCTCTCTCTCTCTCTCTCTTACAAAGATGCCGGTCGTGTTTAGTATCTATTTGTTGGAAATTTGAAGCTCTGTTTAACAGAAATAAAATCTTTTACTATTGTATGGATTATGGCGAAGAAAATTTAACGATTTATTTTTGCTAATATGCAAAATTTCGGACCACATTCAGCGGCCGATAAAAATATTGATTTTTTCGCCGGTTTACCTGTCTACCTAAGCGACAGACACAACGGAGGCAAATATCAATACTCAATAGCAGTTTCATATCTCAGGTTCTTCGGTCCTCGTGGTGAATCTCTAACTAGTCAAGAACAAACATATAAATCAAGATAAACATCCTGATGAATCAAAATCCAGGAGTCACAGATTGAGTAAGCTGCCCGACGATGGAGATCCCTAAGCGCTGAATAACCTACTAACTCCGGAGCAAAAGAAAAACACCAGTAGGACCCCGGTGGGCCAAGCAACAGACAAGAAGCTCCGGCCCCAACCGACTAAAATGAATAGCTTTAAGTCGGGGCCATCATAGAGTCTGACGCCCGACCCACCGGCGTGCAATTAAAGAAGGCAGCATAGTTATCAACCATGATTGGGTTAAAAACTAAGCATGCAGACTGTTGCATAACATTCAAGTTATAACCTATACGTCTGTAACGTGTTATGATTTTTCTGAATTGAAAAGAAAAATCATTAATTCCTATAAGTTTCTTAAATTTGTAAACCAAGTCACCATAAAATTCAGGTTCCGAAAGGCCCTCACTTAAAAGCGTCTTAAACCCAACATTATATTTGGAAATCAGTTCATAGTGTCTACGATAAAATTTAGAAAATGTTTTTCGAAGTTTATGATACCGATAGCCCTGTTGGAGAAGTTTTGCCGTTAAACATTTATTTCGAGCGTTGAAGTCTGTAACATGATTGCAGACTCTAGCAAACCTAATAAGTTGCGAAATGTATACACCATAAGAAGCACGACGAGGAACGTCACCATCCAAAAAAAGGAAAATTTACTACAGGAGCTGTATATCAAAATCAAAGTCATCGCGCTTATCATAAATTTTAGAAGAAACAAATCCATTTGCAACAGAAAGATGTAGGATCTAAAAAGGGGGCTTCGGTATCTGAGATATTTTGTTCAACTGTAGTTCAGGTGGATAAATTTGATTGACCATACCTTCAAAATAAGGGTTGTCAATGTTCAAAAGGTCATCGAGGTACCTAAATGTGGAATTGAAAGCCTCGATAAAATCAGCTTGATTATCATGGTTAAGAGAATCCATGAAATCTCTTTCGTAGCAGCATAAAAATAAATCAGCTACGAGAGGTGCGCAATTTGTACCCATCGGAATTCCAACAATTTGTCTGTATAACTTGGTCCCAAATCTAATATAAATATTATCAAGGAGATAGGACAAGGCGTCGCACACATTCTGACACCTACTACGTTGCTTGTTTATATTCCATTCGTTGTCCTGGTCATGGCTGTTGTAGGATGACTACCTCTCTGGGAAAGAGCTAGTCATCTTGAACTTCATGCGTGTTGGTCACATTTGAGCCTTTGAATGAGAAAACCGTTCACTATTTGGGTTTTCGACCAGGTCCGACACAAACCAGGGTGTACAGTGACAGCATAAAGCTAGAAGCTTGAAACTTTGGATGTAAGTAGAAGAGGAATTGTACTATCCGAGTAGCGAAAATAAAGGCGCTGATCAGCTGTTCAGTAGCGCTGATCAGCTGTGCAGTAAATGCGCCTTTGTTTTCATATAGGCATAAATCCGGTTTTAGTCGTGACGAGGCTCAAATGTCCTATGTTGGTCTTTCTTTCCCTCCGTTGGGATTTTAAATTCAATTGTACTTTCAATCCCTGGACTTCCAGGTGGGAATAGCAAAACCTGTGCTTTCAATTATGCATGCATTACAGAGAATACGACTTTTTTACAGGTTTTAAATATTTCAATGCTAGACAACTTCCTGTATTTACTTTGACAGAAGAGTTAATTATCCCCCTTGGGTTATTATACACGAAACAACGACTCGATAAATGAGCCACCTCGTGGGAAAACCAACAATGTGGTTTCCGAACAGGTCCGACACAAACCGGCCTGTACAAGCACAGAAAAGAGCTAGAAGCTTGAAATTTCGGATTTAAGTAGAGGAGGAATTGTACTATCCGAGTAGCGAAAACAAAGGCGCTGATCAGCTTCGCGGTTACCGCGAAGCTGATCTGCGTCTTTGTTTTCGCCTATGCAGATTGTTGTTTTTCCCATGAGGCGGCTCAAATTAAGTAAAAATTACTCAAGTCGTCCCAAATTAGCTGATTGCATACATAAGGAGCAGAGGTGGTAGTTCAGTTGCCAGAATGCCGCGTAGGTTTCACTTCATATATTTAGGTAGTACAAACTCTATATAATTATAATTGTCCAAAACGAAAACACATACAGTGCAAAGATATAAAACAAAATAAAGTCCGATTCCACAATGTATTCACTATTTAATTAATTCTCTACCGGTTTCACTGCTATTTAACAGATCATCAGGAGTTAAACATGGCGTTGTTGCGTAGATACTAACGTTAGCGACTTACGGCCGTAACGTCATTAACAGTACAATACAATACAATATAGGATGTACCGCCTTGTACTAAAGTGCGCACCATGGTTGATATAATTTACATGTATATCATATATATGTTTTAAAATTTTGAATGTTGTGAAATATTCTGACGGCGCGGACTAAGTAGACTTGTTCAATTTGGGTTTTGAAAGATTAATGAAGTAGTTTTCTTTAGCACAATGAAATGACACACTGTCCGAGTACATTTTATAGAAGGGGAATATAGTATATTTCGGATTTAGCTGTTGTGCACATGTATCAATGTGCCCACTTACATAGAGCATTCTAGTCTTTGGGTCCCTAATTTGTTGATTGTGGATCGTTACACGTTTTCGTAGGTAATTCCCAGTTTGCCCAATGTATTCTTCGCCGCATCCGCTACATTTCATGACATATAAGACATTTTTCACTTCGCATGTCATTGATTCATGGACGTAAAATTTTCGTCCACATTTGAATTCAAATGCGTCTCCAATTATAATTGTATAGAATTTGTATTCAGACTTCTCAAGCTAAGTCAATACGGTTTGTGTTTGTACCGAGAGGGATTACAAAATTGCTGTGGCTTATTAACAGACGGCATTTGTAATACAATTCATTCAATATGCATGGTCCTTTTTACACACACACACACAATGTCCTTTGACACTACATCTTTACAAAATGGCACCATAATTGTACTTCATTAATGCATGTGGCAGTTATGTGGCAAAGTATATAAATTCTGCACGGTCGCAGAAGACTCGCGTCACAGATTTATCGTTATAAATATCAATGAAATGAATGTATCTGGCCAATAGCCACAGGGATGTCATTCATATTTATAACGGTCAGTCTACCGTGATGATTCACGAATTATACTCAACAACTATCTCGCTGTGCATAGTGGCGCAAAACATGTCAAAGCAAATAGTAACTAGAATTTGTTTTCTATGTGAAAACTGATGTCTCCCCCCTTTCTACGTGCATGTCCAAAATATGCAAGCAAGAGTTATAGTTCTTGTGCATCACATATCCCGTCATTCTGTTTTATAAGTGTACCAAGTTTCATTGAAATATCTCTTACGGTTTTTAAGTTATGGAGGGGGCACGAAAGTGTTTGGAAAATAATCAAAGGGAAATAACTCCAAAGATATGAAAGCAAGAGTAATGATTCTTGTGCATCATGCTTTATAAGTGTACCATGTTTCATTGAAAAATCTCTAATGGTTTTTGAGTTATAGAGCAGACAAGAAATTGAATGAAAAATAATCAAAGGGAAATAACTCCAAAGATATGCAAGCAAGAGTTATGGTTCTTTAGCATGACACATCATCTCATTGTGCTTTATAAGTGTACCAAGTCTCATTGAAATACTTCTTATGGTTTTCAAGTTATAGTGTGGACATGAAATTGTATGGAAAAATAATCAAAGGGAAATAACTCAAAAGATATGAAAGCAAGAGTTATAATTCTTGTGCATGACACATCGTCTCACCATGCTTTATAAGTGTACCAAGTTTCACTGAAATTTCTCTTACGGTTTTCAAGTTATAGGGTGGAAACGAAATTGTATGGAAAATAATCAAAGGGAAATTACTCCAAAGATATGCAAGCAAGAGTTATGGTTCTTTAGCACGACACGTAATCTCATCGTGCTTTATAAGTGTACCAAGTTTCATTGAAATAACTCTTACGAGTTTCGAGTTATAAAGCGGACACGAAATTGTATGGGAAATAATCAAAGGGAAATAACTCATAAAATACTCAAGCCAGAGTTACGGTTCTTGTGCATGACACATCATCTGATCATGCTCAATAAGTGTACCAAGTTTTATTGAAAAATCTTAAACGGTTTTCAAGTTATACAGTGGACACGAAATTGTATCGAAAATAATCAAAGGAAAATAACTCATAAAATACTCAAGCCAGAGTTATGGTTCTTGTGCATGACACATTGTCTCGTCGTGGTCTACAAGTGTACCAAGTTTCATTGAAAAATCTTTAACGGTTTTCAAGTTATACAGCGGACACGAAATTGTATCGAAAATAATCAAAGGGAAATAACTCCAAAAATACTCAAGCTAGAGTTATGGTTCTTGTGCATGACACATCGTCTCGTCGTGGTTTACAAGTGTACCAAGTTTCATTGAAACATCTATAACGGTTTTCAAGTTATAGAGCGGACACGATTTGTGACGGACAGACAGACAGACAGACAGACAGACGCACGGGGAAAAACAATATGTCTCCCGACCCTGTCGGGGGGAGACATAATTCAAGATCTAACAACATCACAATATGACACTGAATTATGTTGTCTGAAAATCTTATTAATGTACGAGAAATGAAATAATTGAGCCGCCTCATGGGAAAACCAACAATCTGCATAGGCGAAAACAAAGACGCAGATCAGCTTCGCGGTAATCGCGAAGCTGATCAGCGCCTTTGTTTTCGCTACACGGATAGTACAATTTCTCTTCTTCTTAAATCCAAAATTTCAAGCTTCTAACCATCTTCTGTGACTGTACAGCCCGGTTTGTGTCGGACCTGTTCGGAAACCACATTGTTGGTTTTCCCACGAGGCGGCTCAATTGTCAAATTGGTGAAAAAAGCATCGGCGTGTAAGCAATACCTGGTGCGGTATTGTCATTTTTACGTTTCACCAGTGAACTCATGGCCAACATCCTTATGCGCAATGATAGTGGCCCGCAATGTTAGGGAACCGGACTACAATGACACATTTAATTTATTCGTCGATTTTATTAAAGATACGTCACACACACACACACACACACACACACACACACACACACACACACACACACACACACACACACACACACACACACACACACACACACACACTGCAATAGTGTTTTTTCACTTTATATACTGGTACTGGTACTTGTGTTATCTGATAACATGGATTTTAACATTACTGTAGATACATTATTCAACTCCGGTGGCAGAGCACTCGGGTCGATGATATCAAAGATTCATAACTTCAAAGATGTAGGGTTCGAAACCTATACTAAACTTTATTATTCGTGCGTAGTGCCAGTGACAGATTATTGCTCCGGTGTATGGGGATTTAGAGACTTTATCAAGGGTGAAATGGTACAAAATCGCGCGATACGTTATTTCCTAGGGGTCCATCGCTTCACCCCTATCCTAGCATAAACGGAGATATGTGTTGGCCAATCTCTCTACACATGAGGTGGCTAAATATGCTTAGACTGTGGAACCGTTTAGTAAGCATGGACGATGATAGACTTACTAAAAAGATCTTTCTGAATGACTTTAATCGGAATAAGAATAATTCCTGGAGTTCAGAAATAAAATCTATATTTAGTAAATTAGCATTACTGGAAAACTTTCAAAATAAAGAACTATGTGATATAGCTCATTGTGAAAAACAATTATTACAAAATCATAGCACAGACTGGTCAAATAAAACTAAAGATGTATCAAAACTCAGGACATATATTTCGTTTAAAACACAATACAAAACTGAAGACTATGTGAAAGCATATTTACCGGTTTTTAGCACAGTTGCGATGCGGGGTTCTACCACTCAGGATAGAAACCGGACGTTTCAGCGGACTTAAGCCTGAAGAAAGGGTCTGTCAGCTCTGTGACAGTGGTGACATTGAGGATGAGAAACATTTCATCCTAAGTTGTGATGCATATACAAATCAAAGACAGATCTTTTTTAGACATTTAGGCCAGCCATTCCACTTACTGGACTCAAATGAGAAATTTAAATCTCTTATTACACGTTGCAAAGTTTATATCCCAATCCTTTATAGCAAGACGTAATTTTCTATACAATTGAATTTCATGAAAATATGTATGTAATTTCCTAAATGTTGAAGTAAACGCATGCATGTCTCTACAGATAATGCTCTTGTGAGTATTATATGGCAAAGTATCACACAATTACTTTCTTAGTTGAATTAAATGTTTAAAGTGACTTATAGGCCCATGTGGCCGGGTGTACTATTTACATGTTTATATATTCAAATGTTTGTATTACTTGTTACACAAGTCACTATAATAAAAGATTACTTACATGTACTTACTTACTGGTACTTACATGTATTAAAGCGTGAAGACCTAAGCAAGTTATGTTACTAAAATAAAAATAAAAATAAAATGAAAGCAAATCAGCTATAATCCGTGCATTGTTGATTGTCACCTCCCCGTGACCAACTTTGTCCCATGTACCTGTTAAGTTAACGGAACACGGAACCAAAGTGACCTTTGCCACGACATGTTTACATAATTGGATTATAAATATACGTACACATATATCTAAAAGAAAAAAAAACTAATAGTCTAAAGAAATAAAATAAAATAAAAAGAACTTGAACAATCAAAGTTACAGCCTATCAGATCAATCTGCATGGTCCAGAAATTTTTTGTACTGCTTAAAATTCATAAAATTAAGAGAAAAAATAACCAAAAGCTGATGGCTCATACACAAATGCAAAACTCTTTATGTTTGTGAAAATCAAATGTCGCTTTCAGAAGCTGAACTATCTTTTAAGCTCTTAAATTGTTAGCACAGTTCAGATTTAATGAGTTTCATAATTAAATAGAATTTATCTCCATCGCAGATGAAATCTGAGTGCGTGTCATGCAGTACACACGCGTGTTCCACTGTCTTTTATGGACGACTGTTGTCACCCTCTTCGATCATTTTCGACACTATCGATCCTAAAATCGATATATTTTCTGCAGAATCCATTGATTTTCCAGCTCGCACAGGTCGACATGAAATAACAACCTGAAGACCCTGTTGTAAAGAAAACAACGAATATTTGAGCCGCCTCGTGGGAAAACCAACAATGTGGTTTCCGAATCAGGACGTACAGTCACAGGAGCAGGCTAGAAGCTTAAAACTTCGTAATTAAAAAGAAGATGAACTGTACGAGGATGATCCAATAATGATTGAGACTTTTTGAAATATTCCTATGTAATTAAACATGGCTTATTGTGAATATCTTTTTAACATTGCTCAATGTCTTGTGTACACGATTCACTGGTTAAAAGTCACACGTAGACAACTAACTTCTGTTGCATAGCAACGGAAGAATGCGTTTCAAATGTCCTTGGCCGCGTGGTTCCTATGCATATAAAATGGGTTGCCATGGCAATTGGTGATAAAAATTCCAATCATGGCGCACGGTTATTTATAGCGTCTATAAGTACCTTAATGCACTGTGAATATCATTTACATACAGCTGATAATTCAAGTAGGCAGAGCATTTTTGCGAAAGAAGTTGAGTTTTAGTTGCGAAAAAAATCAATGATTTTGGGATTAGGGGAGAGAAATATCTTATAACCTGAGTATACACGACACAATAAATTGATTTTAATCTAGAACTGATCAATAATGGGATAAATATTGTAATTGAATTTCAAAAGGGACACTTGGCTATTTTGCTTTATGTTGCCTAGCAACCATAGAATTTGGACAATGCTATACGCCAGAATTCATAGAGGAAAATGGTTACTAGGCAACCACGTCTCGAGCACTAGAGCAAGACTCGAAATGACCGAAGCAAACTATTTCAGAGATGAGTGTTAACACAGACAATACTCAATTATTATAAGATACCGTTTCTAAAATTTGTGACATAGCTAGATTTGTATAGACTAAGTTTGTTCGAATGGGCAAATGGTGGCCATAGATGCTAAACGAGTGGTTCTTAAATAACCATAGCAACCAAAGTTGATGAGCAAATTTGATGAAACACGCCCCATAGAGAGATCAGATGTGTATCTAGTGAACAAAAGTAGTTAACTTGAGCCAGTCAATAAGGTTTATAAAAGAAGACAAAAGTCTCAATCATTATTGGATCATCCTCGTACTATCCATGTAGCGAAAACAAAGACGCTGATCAGCTTCGCGGTTACCGCGAAGCTGATCTGCGTCTTTGTTTTCGCATATGCAGATTGTTGGTTGTCTTATGAGGCGGCTCATTTGTTTACGCCCAAGAGAAATCTATGTTAACATTTTTAAAAATCTAAACTAGAAATTTGCCAAATGCGGCATCGTGATTGCATAGTTCAGGCTAGTCCGACAATCGGGCTTTCGTTTCGCTCATTTTTCTGTAATTGTTCTTTTTTTGTTACAGATGAGCTACACTGACGCCAAGTCGGACAAAGCCTGGAGAGAATGGTACCCGGTTCGGAGGCGGCGGACGACTTGTAGATCTGCAGTTAAGTCGAGGCCAGTCGAAAGTCGTCATCATTATGAAAACACGCCCATGTAGCATACAAATCTTTATTAAGTTGTAGAAATAGAAAATTTTCATTTACAAAACCTTTAGAAAATCTTATTTTTGCTCAAAACATAGATTGTGGGTACACATTAGAACCGCCTCGGCGAGTACCCACAATCTATGTTTTGGAGCAAAAATATGAAAAATAGGTATACCCCTCCATACCTCAATTTGCTATATAAAAGTGGGGTACAAGGGTGTATACATTGCACGAACATGTTTTCCTGATGTCGAATTTTGAAATTTAAATAACAACTTGAATGACTTGAATGATTCATCACATTCGGCGAGATTAATAATGTGTAACATTCGTTTTGATTATATTCGTTCTAATTTGCGCACGTGCCGCAATTAGCGCACAGCCTTGTCGTTATCACGGAATAATTCTGTGCATAAACGCACATTGTCAGGCTGGCATGCTCGTGTATATTCACACCATTTCACAAATAATGAGTTGCTCTATGCATGTGCACGTTCCATGAGATACAATCATATCGTAACTAACATGTTGAATGTTAATTCTAATCTCAGACGCATTTCCAAGATAGATGTCAGTGCATAGTATTCGGTTCAGAAAGTGGCATTATTCACAGAACTTACTAATATCAATCGCCGAAGATTGAAAAATTGACGTTTTTAATCTGTCAGAATTTGGGTATACGTCATGTTCACGATTAATTTAAACTAAATACCGTTTTATTACACAAGAATATATACTTGAAATGTAATGTTTTTATACGAACGAACAAATCTTTTACTTCACAAGTCCGGTCATACATGTGACATCGAGTTAATGCTATAAAAATACAATATGACATTAGCCAGGGCCTATAATTACAACCCCATCCCTTTAAAGTTAAGGAAGACCTTAGTTAAGGCGACAAATTTTGACACGATATTTCTGGGCCCAGATGCATAGCCATCCAGCATTACTCGATGCAGTGAAGGGGTCAATTTATTTTGCGACATTACATGGGTATGTGAGCCTGTGCGTGAGAAAACCAACAATTTGGGTTCCGACCAGGTCTGACACAAACCAGCCTGTATAGTCACAGAAGCAGGCTAGAGACTTGTACTTTCGGATTTAAGAAGAAGAGGAATTGTACTATCCGTGTAGCGAAAACAAAGGCGCTGATCAGCTTCGCGGTTACCGCGAAGCTGGTCTGCGCCTTTGTTTTCGCATATGCAAATTGTTGGTTTTCTCATGCACAGGCTCATGTTATTTTTGAAACGAAGCTGTATAATAATTAGATCTACCTCATCGTTTTTCTTTACGAATACATCTTCCTTCTTAAAATTCTGCTATGTGAGCTGCGATTCGTCCAAAGTGCAAAGAAACATGGCGATTTCCTTAGCGACACGAAGTCCATGTTTTGGACCAAACCATTCTTCCTGTAGGGTTTCACTCAGTAGCTGAAATGTTCTCGTGTGTCGAGTTGACCACTGTCGAGTTGGATTGTCCCAGATTGTTTTGATGCACTTGTCGACTTGCTCTGGAATTACCAAAGTTACGACAATAAGTTTCAAATGTTTGTATGGCGAATATGTTATATGGTCCTTTAATAGTAGAATATGTTTTAAAAAAAAGTTGGCCTTACCTAGGGTAGTCATGACGTCAATATATAGACGTGACGCGCAAAGTTCGTACAAATTTTAAAATAATACTTGCTGTATCAGTAAAAACGCAATTACAAACTCAGTTTCGGCTCAAAATCTATGTTTTATATATCAAAATAATCCGCTTCGTCACAACAATCATGTATGTTTTTGATTGCGCAAATTATAACAAGATACAAATAAAATGCTATTTTACGCCGAAACAGAGTGTCACGCGTAACAAAATCGCATTGCTAAAAAGGTTCAAAAACGTGTATCTCCGAAGTTTTTTTTTTACCAAATCCCATCAAAATACGGCGGGATAATGACAACACATGTAGATATCACTGACATAATTTTAGTCAACTTCGGACCACATTTCTATTTTAAACAGTTAAAAAACAGTCGGTGCCAAAAGTGTCACGCTTTGGCGAAAATCAAGGGTGCACTTGAAAATAAAATAAACGATTATTACACAAATTTAACGAGTAAGATATTTTTATACCAAATAAATGCTCATATAAAGCTGATTGAAATGTATGCAGAAACATTTATAAAACTTTGAAAAGTTCACTCTTATAAATGTTTACTTTGGGCTGAAAAAATGTCACACATGCGATTTTTGCGTTGTTTTGAGTGGGTTATCTTCTTTATTGCAAGAAATTTTAATGCAAGAAAACAAGACACACAATGCTATTACTAAAATGCCCATGTTCTATGCTTTAAAATCATATTATTTTCATTGCCGTGCAACAACTAAATAAATGCTATTTTTATGAAATTATTAAACACGGCTGAATTTTTGTACCACTTGACGTAAACGCATGTTAATGTACGTCACAGAACGCCATGATACCGTACTTTTATTGGAACACACATTTCAGCTTCTTAAAATAGAACTGCGCAGTGGAGAAAAAAAATAGTTTAGGAGGATCAGTTGAAAAAAACGTCGTGTTACACAAATTTGTACGAACATCGCGCGTCACGTCATACTCGTATATATTACAAAATCGCGACATCGATGTTATAATGATTGCGATGCCAGAACTGAACATGTATTTAGTTGCATGCACGCGAAAAACGCCTGTTTTCAGAGAAAACAAAGACCATTGAATTGAATTATCTTTTACGCATGAAGCACTAATGAGCCAATGAATCTGGGCCCAGAAATTTGTAATTTTTGAATCATATAATGACGCTTTTTAGCCGGCTAACTTTTGTACTAACCTGCAGTGTATGTACTTATTATTCCGGTTCGCATTGTTGATCCTTCAGCTTTTGATACAGCCCTCTGTTTAATATAAAATAAAAGATACCATGGCGTTTCCAGATGAACAAAAAAGTATGTACTTTCATATTTGCACCAATATTGGCCGACTTTGGTGATTAGGCGATAGGCGAGACTATTATGTGTGCCTGTCAGAGATTTTTTTTTTATTCCAGTACTAGTTATTTTCAGCTGTCTCAAAATGTCAGTCATTTCTGTATTTTAATAGCTACAAATATACATCTTGTGTAAATTGCCATATAAGGAAGTGGTGAGTTAAATGTCGGCTGTTTAAGACAAAATACCACATGCAGGTGTTAATTTCAGGAAGTTATCAATAGTAATTTTAGACTGCTGATTTAATAAAAATGCAAAATTTTATTTTTCTGAGAATTATATGCACAAAACCAAATGCTGATTTAATAATTTTAAGGTGAGTTCAAATACAAAATTATTTGAGCCGCATCGTGAGAAAACCGGATTTTTGCCTAGGAGAAAACAAAGGCGCAGATCAGCTTCGCGGTAAACGCGAAGCTGATCAGCGCCTTTGTTTTCGCTATACGGATAGTACTGTCCCTCTTCTTCTTAAATCCAAAATTTCAAGCCTCTAGCCATCTTCTGTGCTTGTACAGCCCGGTTTGTGTCGGACCTGGTCGGAAACCCCGAAGACCGGTTTTCTCGCGTCGCGGCTCATTTTATTTTGTCACTTCTGTGTGATGCTTTTTTCTAGCCAACAGATCACGTGACTATAATACTTTGAGCCGCGACGCAAGAAAACCGGTCTTCGGGGTTTCCGACCAGGTCCGACACAAACCGACCTGTACAGTCACAGAAGCAGGCTAGAAGCTTGAAATTTCGGATTTAAGAAGAAGAGGGATAGTACTATCCGGGTAGCGAAAACAAAGGCGCTGATCAGCTTCGCAGTTACTGCGAAGCTGATCTGCGCCTTTGTTTTCGCATAGGCAAAAATCCGGTTTTCTCACGGCGCGGCTCATTTTGTGTTAGACTGAAGATTGTTTATAGGCAATGTTCAAAAGTTATACTTATACTTATACTTATTTGACAAAAACAATAAACTATTTTAACTTGCTTTTCATAAAAATGTGACAATTTACAACATTTTGTACGCTGCAAATATTACTTAACCAAGTATTTCGATGGATACTGGAGAAAATCTATCTTGGTTTTAGGCATAAAAAATGTCAAAAAATGACCCCTTCCCCCGCCCCCGCCCCGAAAAACTAATCTTATATCAAGTATATGTACAATTTTCAAATCAAATTTGTTTTTTGTGTGTACAGGACCTATGCTAAACTTTACTTCTGCAATACAAGTGAAGTTGAAAATTATAGAATATAAGGTATAAAGAAATGAACAAAAATTTTGTTTTATCTCCATATCTATAAAATTATTAGTAGAAAACATAGCAATGCATTATCGTAATCAATTTAATGATTAAATCAAGAAGACACACTTGAATAACCAGAGAAGATAGAAAATGAGCTATTTTCAATACTACTGATATAGTGGAAGTATACTCAGAGGAAAAAGTTTAGTAAGTAACTTTGACAAGCTCGATTACCATCATACCCTGCTGCTTGCCTGAGATGTTCCCCTTTATTAAATTTGCAAATCAGTTTCTTTTTTATTTTGAAAAGAAACTCCACCAGTTGTCCATTTCGACAGAGTTATTGGCCTTTTTCGTAAAACGTAATTTTTATAAATGTCCGATAAATGAGCCGCGCTATGACAAAACCGGATTTTTGCCTAGGCGAAAACAAAGGCGCAGATCAGCTTCGCAGTAACTGCGAAGCTGATCAGCGCCTTTGTTTTCGCTACACGGATAGTGCAATTCCTCTACTTTCTAAATCCAAAATTTCCAGCCTCTAACCATCTTCTGTGACTGTACAGACCGGTTTGTGTTGGACCTGGTCGGAACCCAAATTGTTGGTTTTCTCACGCACAGGCTCAAATGATAAAATCGGCGCTTTGATTAATAGCGCTTTCTGATAGAGGTTGTTGCCAGTGACGAAAAAAAAAAAATAAAATTCATCCATTGTCTCGAGAAATAATAAGTCAAATATTCAGTATTTTGAGTTTAATATAAAAGACAATAATACTCAGATACCCATGACGCGGGTTTGTGACAGAAGTCTTACGTGTAAATCTTTAGTATTTAGAAACCCATGATAACCCGGAAAATGCCGTAATTTTTTATCAGCATTCTAAACATTCACTTGGTCTATCCAAGAGATTGAGATTAATTCATTTGATGATGAAACGCGAAAGATCAAGTCCCTTTCCAAGTTCCGACTCGAATTCATCAAAGCATACACAAACTTAGTGACAACGGTAAGAGTCGTTCGGAATTAGACGGCTTATCAATTTTGGACACTGTATTTCCGAACGGTTGACGATAACAGTAATTAAAGGTCTTAAGTTTTCACAAGTTTCACAAGTTTATTTGGTAATGCATTAAGCCTTTCGGCCCATGAGCATATAAACATACAAACAATTATAATACAAAAATACAGGATAACGAGCATGGCAGATCAAATTTACTTACTTACTGACTTTTACCATTCTATTTTATGATGACTAAATTGATGACACATTTATGACTAAATTGATGACTTGTTTGGGAGAGGTGCTAATTTAACTGTTACTGTCCCTAGAATTCATATCATACAGTGTTTAATAAACATATAAGATACAATTACATATTGATACCACTCATCACTTCCTTTCGTAAACTGAAAGCATCCCAAGGTTGCGTATTGTTTTTTTACGGTCAGATGTACAAAGTTCTATAAACTGATGGCTGTAAATTGAAATCAAGAATTCATTTATTTGGTGGGCCGATTATGCGTGGTACATTGAATTACACCTCTGGGCATCAAACCGAGAGCTTAAGGCCTTATGCACTCGCGCAAGGCGGATGCGCGGTCGTTACTAACACATTTTAATTCAAATTTAAAAGATATCCACTGTATGCAAAAGCAGCCGATGCAAGGCAGGGAGACAGGAAGGAACTAAAAAAAGTATCATTGCATAGAAAAGTCTGTTGAAGCAACAAGGAAATCGCCGGCGTTCGGAAATAGACGGACCCGCTCTATAATTGAGCCGCCACATGGGAAAACCAACAATCTGCATATTCGAAAACAAAGACGCAGATCAGCTTCGCAGTAACTGCGAAGCTGATCAGCGCCTTTGTTTTCGCTACTCGGATAGTACAATTCCTCTTCTACTTAAATCCGAAATTTCAAGCTTCTAGCTTGCTTCTGTGACTGTGCAGCCTGATTTGTGTCAGACCTGTTCGGAAACCACATTGTTGGTTTTCCCACGAGGCGGCTTATATGCTGTCCTAGTGGCTTACCTTTTTCTGTACAATTTCTGATATTGTATATAGTATCGGGTTAATTGCTGCATTAATTGGCAACACAACAACAGCAAACCACGAAAACATTGAACCAGGTATCCGCCTGCCCGTCATCGCAACAATACCTGAAACCATTGTAGCAGGGCGGATATGTGAAATGATTGTGCACTTTTTGATAAAAACATGAAACTTGGTACATGACTATATCTATAATTATAAGAATTTTTGAGGGTCAGTGCCACGTGAAATTCGCCCTGTGACGGCCGCCATCTTGAATTTCAAAATGGCGGCTTTTTCCCATACATGTACAGCATTTACAGTTAGTTATCAGTTTACAGTGTTGCTTTCTTTAAAAGTTTTAAAAAACCCAAATTCATTAAATGAAAATTTCAAGATATCAAATTATGAAAATAAACTAGTAATTTTCAAAGATGGTGGCTATTTTCAAAATGGCCGCCATTGAATTACCTGAATTTAGTACACACAGTACTGAAAGTGTGATAAAACATGCTGTTTTGATCAGAATGAAGGATTTGCATTGATGAAATGTTCTCAAGCACATAACACCACAAATGCAAGTTACATTTTAGTTTGTATTAGGCAAATTATCTTTTTACTGATTAATGATGGCATCCAAAATGGCTACCAAAGTAGGAAAGTATTAACATATTCTTTTTTTTCTTTCATTTTTACATGTTGTTTTTCAAAGTTCTTATGATTAAAATTATTTAACATGTATTTGTTTAGTGTATCTAAGTGTTAGTCAATCATCATCATCATCATCATCATCATCATCATCATCATCATCATCATGTCCATTTTTGTCGTCTTTTGTCCTCTACCGAGAATTGTACTTGTCTGACAAGTTATCTTCCTAGACGACTTCTACACTATGAATGATTCTGAGGATCAGCATTGCATGAAGAAAACATGGCCATGAAAAGTATACACCCTCATACCCCACTTTTATAAAGCAAAACTGGGGTTTACAGGGATATACCTTTTTTTTTTTTTTTTTTTTTTTTTTTTTTTTTTTGTTCCAAAACAAAGATTGTGGGTACTCATTAGAACCACCTCGGCGAGGCGGTTTTAATGTGTACCCACAATAAATGTTATCAGAACTCTTCCAATGATTTTTAATATTTAATGCTGACAAAATTCTCTGTATATTGTATGGACAAGTTTTCGTAATAACCCTTTCCAAGCTCCATTCTCATATCAAACAACATTTTATCCCATGGTTTCGTTACCAGTCTCTTTTGTGCAACTACGTTTAGCTTGTTTAGCAATCTGGCCATTGTTGTGCTTTACATGCTGCATTTAGCATTATTCGGGTAATCAAATTCATTTTACAGTTTGTCAGAAGCAGCAGAAAATGTTGGTGAAGAGGGTAAGCAATTGGCGAAATTTGCCAAAAGCTTATTGTAACAGCCAGTGATGACAAATGTGTCATATTAACAACAAGCAGAAAAGATGTCTACTAGATAACAGACTTTTGGAACTACTTCAATAATTTCATTATCAACTTCAAGCTTCTTCACCATTCGTCCATCAATAGGACGTTTCTTTCCTAGACATCAGGCCCCTAGATACAACCTCTAGCAAAATGATGCAGCGTGCTATTGGCACAGCCCTTGTGAACATCCACTAAGACACCAAAGTCCTCAGTGTACCCAATACCAACTCTAACCTTGCTTCTCACATCCCAATACATGTACATGGATTGGACAAGAGGCACTAGCCTCTCATCATTTCCTAGTTTTCACAGTGTCTACCAGATGAAATCCAATTTGACGCAATTAGGTCAAATGAGGCCATGTAGAGAAGCTTATTATCAGCCGAGTGATTCTCTAAAAAATAAAAAACTGCATCTCAAATCACAATGCATCTCATCAAGCTCAGATCTTTTCCCTCTATGCTCCAACACCTTCACCACTTGTTCAATCAGCATCAAGCCCTTGTTGCCTTTGTTCAGAATGTGCCCTTTTCCCTTAAACTGGTGGACAATGAAGCTCTAGTGCCAGTCACTTGGAATGCAACTGTCTGTGGTGATGTCAACAAGATCAGGCACTTTGGGTGTTCCAGTTTTCCCGAGTGACTTCAGAAATTTAGTGATGGTACCTGAAGGCCCGGCTGCTTTGCCAGATGCTATACTGCAGATGGCCTTTGTGTTCGACTCATTTCGGTCTTCGACATGGGTTTTCTCAGACTGGTCCTCCAGATTCCAAGGAAATTCAACAGGAGATTTTCATAATGCTCTTTTTCTGCTTTCTGGTTTAGCAACAGTCGGTCTTCATTATTCCTGACAGGATTATCTACCAAGATATCCTGATTGCCACATCATATTTACTTGGTAAAACAAAATACATTTTCTGAATTAGGATATAAAGTCCCCCCATTCTATTCTACTGGGTGAACTCTTACCAGTTGTATGCAGTTTGCCTGACACCTGCCTTTCACAGTTTGAAGGACCTGACCTCCTCCCTTACTGCTTCCTCTACCAGCGTGTTAAACTACCATTTCTGCTTTCTCCATGGTTAATTTGCATACTTCTTTTGCAGCATGCAGAAGGTTGTACTTAGAGAAGACATATGCTCATTTACTGTGCTTTTCTGTTGCAGCTCAATGTCTTATGACATAGGAAGTAAATTACTTCAGAAAGTGGAACTCTGCTTGTTTCTCTTGACCCTTCAGCTCCTGCAGTTTGATGTGTGGCACAAACTCGCACTTGAGCTAGTAGGGATAGAAATTTTGAAGTCTCCAGCCATCACCCTATGCAATGGGAAGTCCTAACGTAGATGTCATTGATGCCAAAAACTCATTGAAAGGTTGCAATTAGTATGGCACTTGCCAGAAAGCAGGCATGAGATGACCTATTACTCTAGTAATAAATGTAGGCGGATTCAGATATTGATTCGGATATGTAGAATCACTGACCTTTAGAGGAATATATATATTTTTGCTATTTGTTTCAATGATAGCTTGTTTGCTGGATGTATGTACATATCTTTACAAAAGTTAGTAAAATCTTAAACGTGAAGGATTTGAATGTGCTGCAAGACTGGCAGTAATGTCTATTACAAAAATCTTAACTGATGACCATATATGATTTTGACAGCCATTTTGAATGTCAAATATAATGTCATTACTTCTATTCAAGGATAGTTAACATCAACATACTAGAAAATTAATAAGATCTTCAGCAGTTCAAACTATTCAATCAACATTTTCCTAAAATATGATTTTTTTTCTTTTTGTCCTTTGGCAGCCATCTTGAATACCATTCTGATTTAAATATGCAACTGAAACAATACAGATAGGTAAGATTTTTGTGAAAGTAGAATGTTTCTATTCATTAGAACAGATTAAGAGATTCCCATCCAAAATCATAATTTAAAGTATCCATATGTAACATACCAATATACACTGTTCAAGAAGCTAAATATGGCAACCATCTTGAGAATCAGCATCATTCTTGATATTTCTAACCAGCAGTATGAGTTTAAGGTGTATGAGAATGTTTATGACAGCAATTTATGTAACATTATTCGAAGAAAGTATGATCTCGGCAATTATATATTAAATGTCATATTGATAAAGAAGCTGCAAATAGGTGGCCACTTTGCAAAAAATAATAAATTTCGGCCATTACAGGACATTGGTAGCACTAAATCTATTTTCGTTTTGATATTATGTACATGTAACTTGTATTTGTGGCATGTAGTGTGCTTGAAACATTTTGTAATGAATAATTCTTCTTTTTATTAACTGTGTCATATTTTCGTCTCGCTAACTTGATTTTTAGTAAATTAATGGCGGCCATCTTTGAATTTAGTCGCCATCTTGAAAACTTTTAAGGTTAAAATGCTTTTAAATATATCTTGAAATGGATAAGCATTAGAACTTTGGCTTTTGATACTTTTTACGAAAGCAGCAGTGGAAACTGATATCAATCTGTATAATGCTTTTAATGAAAATGCCGCCATCTTAAATTTCAAAATGGCGGCCGTCACAGGCCAAATTTCACGTGGCACTGACCCTCAAAAATTCTTATAATTATAAGTCTACACCTGTGCCAAAGTTCATGCTTTTATCAAAAAGTGCACAATCCACCAAAAAATTGTTACATATCCGCCCTGCTATTAGCTAAACATGAAAATAGACATCTCTTGAAAAAGAAATATGAACTGAAAATTACAGTTTTAAGAAAAAAAATGTATATTGTCTTGGCGTGTTTTCGTAATTAAAAAAAAAGACGAATGTGTCGAGTCATTTATAAAATTACAAAACTTTAATTAAAATACAGAGGTAAAAGTAGGCAATGATCAGGAAATAGCGCTATCAGACTGAATAAAATGATTGCCGCTCCAAAAACTGAGTTGGGGAAAAACTAAATTGACAATAAGGTACTTATACTAAGAAAACATATCCGGTGAGCCGAGGTACAGCTATTTATCAAAAGGCGTACACTCAATTAACCGAAATTCACTAAAATATGAAAACGTACATAAGCTGCAAACAGCACAAAAACAGCTAAGTGTCATAATTGCTTCGACAGAATCGGATACGATTACAGCATTTAATATAAAGCCAAAACGAAATATGTAAGACCGCAACAAAAATTAATTATTGTTGTCGTTATAAACTTGTATGCAGCAATACAGCTGCGCTCAGGTATTAATATATTTCTGCAATGATTAGAAATAAATTGACAACTCTTCTTGCTTTTGAACAATCGTCACTGGCAAGAAATGGACAACTGGAGGAATTTGTTTATATATTTCGTTAAAGACATATATGTATGTTTGTCTATTGAGGGTCATTAGCTGATCAATGATAAGGGACAGGACACTAGGTAGGGGCCAAAACAGGAAAAATCAATATTGATTACAGAGGGAGTTTTTGCACGTTATGCAGGGTCCTGCAAAAACAGGAAAAAATCAATATTGAGTGCAGAGGGTGGCAGTTTTTTGCACATGTTACTGATGTAGGGTCCTGCCAAAACAGGAAAAAATCAATATTGAGTGCAGACGGAGGCATTTTTTTTTTTGCACATGTTATGCAGGGTCCTTCAAACCAATAAACAGTGACACTACAGGTATTATCCTTTAGGGGCATCTTTATTACCCCCTGCAGAGAAGAGATAATATCACCTCATTGTGACAGTCCTTTGATCTCTGGACCAGTTTGCACCAGTTAGGGTCATTAATCGAATAAACAGTGGTGCCATTTTAGCTCCTTCGAGCTGAGCCTGTAAGTATGAGGGAAAATCTTCCAGATATTGTGATGTTTTATGCCTAATTTGATTACATAATATATTAAGCCCATTTTTGTACAAAAGAAGCTTGTATTCGAGCCTTCCACAAGGAACCATGGCTACTGGTTTGTATATCTATTTGCAATTTGTGAAAGCATTACCATTTTTGTACTAAGGCTGAAAATGTGGTGCCTTTATGGGCACTATTGACAAACTCACACCCTGATTTCGTTGATACAATTTATAACTAAAAACGTCAGTGTTACTTTACAAGAAAAATAATATCATCAAGACGTTTGTACGAGGAAACCTCGCTAGTGGGTTCCATCGTGAGGTCAGCATGTCTTAAAGCACTGTGGAGTCTCCTATGACTTTGTATAAGGCCAAAACGCGGGTTGGCAGTTCATCATACAGTTTCATGATTTTGTTTTCTCGGCACAGAACACCATGTTCAAGTCATATGAACATCTATGCCAGTGTCGATCAGTATATGAGCAACTATACTATCAGGTCATTTGTACATGCATTTCTAGCAATGAATCTGATAAGAGTCTTTAGGTTTCGCTAATATTCTGTGTTTTGCCGGTCTTTGTTTTTCTAGCCGGAGGAATGAGCAAGGGTTCGATGAGTATCAACAATGCCGACAGTAAGATGAGACTCCCTGTGACATAGAAAGAAGTTGACCAATCTCCAGTGTAGTCCTTGATTAGTCCTGAAAGAATAGGAAACACTTGTGATGGATTTGCCACATTGTCGTATCGATAAGTCTCGTTAGCGATTCGGATAGAGCGTCCGCTTCGGGATCGGTAGGTCGTATGTTCGATTCCTGGCCATGCAATATCGAAGATGTTGAAATTGTACCAGTGGCTACCTTGCTTAGCGCTCAAAATTGTAAGGATATCGCTGGTGACTAATGTTCACCCTTATTAATTAAAGGCGACTCGGGGGAACATGCTTGCACTATCAGCATTCTATGACTCTTGACATCCAAGCATATACATTCCATACTATTTGTCCAATATCTGAGGTTTTAATTAATATTAATGATGCTAAAATTAAATAATTTATACATCCGACAATTGCCTACAGAACACTGTGCTAGCAATCTGTCCTTGTGTTGTCTTACGATTAATCATTGGTTGTATCGGAATTTCTTGCACACCAGATAGAGAAATCCTACGTTTTACCCCATGTGAGAAATTCTTTTCTGACATACCTCTATCATAAAGATAGAAAAATTCCGGTATTTTAGTGGTGGTAGATAAATCGATCTTACACTGCTGGTTTGGTTGCTCATGCAAGATAAGAAAAGCACGCGATATAATTCGATCGTTTCTACTGCTTGCAGCAATGGCGTTCACCAAAACTAGACAAAAGTGATGTTTTTCACAGCGAGTGTTCTTGAATCACGCTCGTTTTAAAATAAAAACAAATAAAAATTACATCAATATTGACTTTGACAACGATTTATTTACATTTGACGCCCGATTTGACGTCACATCCGTAATATGCACAACGTCACAAGGGTTAAAGCACGGTACCAGGTTACGTTACCGGTTAAAGGATAAAATCGGAGTATGTAAGAAAAAGAATCGATCATGGGTGCCCAGTGGAGAAAGGAAAATCCCAACCCTCGGGTCCACCGTTCCAGTGGGAAACTCGGCGAGCCTCGTTTCCCACTGGAACGGGTGGACCCTCGGGTTGGGATTTTCCTATCTCCACTGGACACCCATGATGGATTCTATTTATCTCACCCTCGTTATCTCACCCCGGTCGCACCCTGTGTTCAAATGTTCTTTTTTAACACGGTTGTATAGGACGTCACGTAATTTCGTCGCTAAGCGCACACGTCACGATGACGTCAAAACGTTTGATTTCAAAATGGCGGACGCCGCGATTGTAGCATTTTTTCAGGTAAATAGCATAAAAATCAAGCTTCGCCGCATTACGGGATGCAAGAAAAAGAATCCATCATTCGTGTAAGGTATGGATAGACAAATCTGTCCCTCGGGTCACAATTTGGCATCACTCGGCGAGCCTCGTGATGCCAAAATGTGACCCTCGGGACAGATTTGTCTATCCATACCAGTGACACTCATGTAAGATTCTTATACTCCTTACCTATCGTGGGATGACTGACTGACATTCCAAAAGCTAGCCCAACCATCACAATTCCATAAGCCCCGGGAAAGTTATCCAATCCAACAGCATCTATGATCATAATAGGTGCAAGACTCCAAAACGAGGCAGGAAAAAATCCCATAACTGATGAATATAGGCACATGTATTCTAACGTTGTAAACACTGGTGCTATAAACGCGAATAATGATCCTACACTAAGGCATATTACGTAAATGTACTGCGGTCTTATCAACTTTTTGTCCGCAATCAATCCAACTATTATTCGAGAAAATATTTCAAAACCACCAAAAAGCGAGAGTGCCAAAGCAACACTACTTTTGCTGAATCCTAAAGCTTTGGTATGGGACGGAATTAGAATCAAATTATTTGCAGCACCAGTGATGTATAAAGTAAAAGCAATCACATATAATGCGAACCGAGGCTTTTTAAGCAAACTGAATCTGAAATCCGGACAAAATCGACAATCGCAGCAAGTTTTATCTTCCACTTCTAAATCACGTGTTTCCGGCCCTTCCTCGCCTAGAAGCCGAGCATCTTTTATTTTGTTTGCTTTTAGTTTTAATCGTTCCCTTTTCTTCTGTTGTAGTGACTCCGGTTGTCTGAAGCAACAGGCAGCCACACACACGTTCAGCAGAATGGCGCCCACCAGAAGCATTGTAGGTTTTAACGAGTATTCGTCCAGCAAATACCTGATAAATAGAACAACATTAGCTAGAAACGTGACCACCTGGCGGACCCATTATATACTGAACAAAAGATACACTTATCTAGAGAAACGAAGAACTTTTATAGTTGCTTGTTCTGAGATTCAGATTACATCGTGTCTGTGTGACATATCTGCACAAATTGCGGGCTCGGGTGCATCGTGCTAACACCATAAGTAAGCTCAAGGATATTAAAAAAATATAAATTCAAACAGCACAATAATGGAGGCAAAAACTTATCACAGATTCGTCATTTTACATTTGCAATGAAAGTTAATGACAGTGGACTTCTTACTGCGATAAAGAGATAAATAAAAAAAATAGAACGGTCAATTTGAAGACGTACTTCTGGTTTATGAAGAGAAGTTTCTACTTTGAACAGATATTTCAAGAAACGCATGCTTTCCGTTTGGCACTTTATGGTTTCCTGCTTACAATCTAAGAAACAGTGTATCGCTTTGTTCTGACCATTCAAAATACAATCTTATCTTGCGGTTTGGTACATTTCAGCACCACCACCAATCAGCACCACCACCAATCTACAAAAGATATACAAACCTGTAAAGCATGGTAAATGTCATCATCCCAATGCCCCCAGCAGAAATGGCTAAACCATTAGCCAGAGCCCGTCTTTTCTCGAAGTAAAAACTGATGATTGTCGAACATGGAACAAATGCCAGTCCGTAGCCTAGACCTGCAGAAATAATGTCATTGTAATTGTTTACAAGTTATTACATGACAAAGAATTGTTGAAATCAGACATTTGTTTTGACTGGAACGGTTGTATACAATCCGAAATTGACTATGAAGATTTGTTTTCATGCATCGTATGTGATTAATTTCAAATAACATACAGAGTATAATTATTAAAAACTGGCATATTTAATAGAAAGTATTTTGATTTAAAAATAAATGCTTTTCACAAAATGTGATCATTTTGGTCACATACTAATTATTTTACGTGTTGGCAATGAAATTTTATCTGGATTGCTTTTCTTTATTCCTTAAGTATATATTTAAATCGTTATAACTATTTGTTCAATAAAACTGGGAGTGGGTCTATTATACCTGCGGGTAATACAAACGTCAGGAACAGTAACTCTATCCTGGTCACAAAGTAAGATAGAATATATCCTAGTCCCACCAATAATCCGCCAGTGAAGGCAGTCTTACGGAAACTGGTCTTCACCGCCAGGTAGTTAGCAAATGGTCCTGATCATGAATAAATGCAGAATTTTATGACACCATTATGGTTATTAAATGATGATAGGTTACAAAATAGTTACATTCTAGATAAACACAGTTTATAAAATAAAAAAGTTTGGATCCTTTGGAAGCAGTGAAATATTCAAAGGGAGATACTTTACAACTATTTCATACCTTCCTGTGAAACAGTCAAAACTGTCACCCCTCGGTGCTGTGGATGACCCGATGAACTGTTGCCCTCGGCCTTCAGCCTCGGGCAACAGTTCATCGGGTCATCCACAGCTCCGAGGGGTGACAGTTTTGACTGTCACACGGGAAGGTTTGAAATAGTTGTTTTAATACCCAACTCGAACATTCAATATATACATTATAATCAGTATAATCAGTATAATACATATGAGCCGCCTCGTGGAAAAACCAACAATGTGGTTTCCGAACAGGTCCGACACAAACCGGCCTGTACAGGCACAGAAAAGAGCTAGAAGCTTGAAATTTCGGATTTAAGTAGAAGAGGAATTGTACTATCCGAGTGGCGAAAACAAAGGCGCTGATCAGCGCCTTTGTTTTCGCCTATGCAGATTGTTGGTTTTCCCATGCGGCGGCTCATATTATGATAAGTTTGGTTGTAACATTGAATTTAAAGATTGAAAAAATGGATGAAACATGCTTACTCCTGGATTAGTTGTACAGATCATTTGTTTGCTTGTTTTATTTCAATTTGCTTGTTTGTTTTGTTTTGGTTCTTAACGTGTTTGTTTGGTTCATTTTTGTTTGTATGATTGTTTGTTTGTTATGCTTGATTCTGTTTGTTTTGCTTGTTTATTGTTTGTTTTGTTTGTTATAGCTAGCTGTTATAATTTATTGTTTGTTTGTTTGTTTGGTTTCTGTTTTCTAGAATTTAATTTATATGTTTATTTGTGACTTATGCTTTGTTGGATTTGTTTGTTTTGTTTTTGTTTGTTTTATATTTGTTTGCTTGTTTTTGCTTGTTTGATCATATGTTTTCTTGTTTGTTTGATTCATTTGCTTGGTTGGTTGCTTATCATTACTTTTTGTTTTACAATAATTACAGGTATAGTAAGGCAGTATAAAAGCATCCAAAGCATGTCACATGACTGGGAAACAGTCAAAACTGTTTCCCGTGAAACAGTTCGTCACATGACATGAAACAGTTCATTGAATCTGGTTGGAACTGGCTTTTGACTGAAATTGTTTAAAACAGTCCAAAATGTTTAATTACTATTTATATAGTAAGTTGGGAAATAATATGGACTATGTTGCGCAATTTCGGGTAATAAACCCTCATAAGTAGCCCTTTTAAACCGGCAACGGTGCTGCAATTTCAACAAAATACACAGGGTCTAAATCAAAGACACGTTCCTAAACGGGTTCAAATAATTAAAAAAAATGCTTAGAATTATGTTTCTAAACGTAAGTGTTTTGAACACCTTGAATACAGTTTGTCACATGATGAAGTTCCTATCTTTTAATACTCATATATTTCATAAACAGTTTTACCTAGACCCGCAGCACTAGCCATAATGATGCTACTAATGAAGGCTACAGGCCCGGACCCGATCGCATAATGCTCATCTATCGCTGTATACAGGATGCCATAGGATTTTATCGTCCCAATGATGAAGAAATTCATCACAAAACATGCTGAAATTGAAATATTAGGAGCCGCATCGTGAGAAAATGGGATTATTGCCTATGCGAAAACAAAGGCGCAGATCAGCTTCACAGTAACTGCGAAGCTTATCAGCGCCTTTGTTTTCGCTACTCGAATAGTACAATTTCAAGATTCTAGTCATCTTCTGTGACTGTACGGGTCGGTTTGTGCCAGACTTGATCAGAAACCCCGAAGACCGGTTTTCTCGCGTCGAGGCTCATTATTATTAGTATAACAGAATGGTTTATATAACATATTACATTCACGCATCCATACTATGAATGGTTTCTGGCAAATTTGTGCAAAAGTTGAATAAATGCATATGACGAGGCCACCAATTTATAATCTTATCAAGCACTACATTTTTGTAGCATAAAATCAGCACTATCTTGAAAACAATCTAGGACAATGCATTTTAGATTCACTTTAATGTTTAATACACATACATGTATATGTACATGTGTATTATGTATATACATTAGCCAATTTGAAACAAGAAAAGCTTTAACATGTTTACACATGTATAAAAATAGGCGGTGGGGTTAGGATGGTATAAATGAAAACTAAATTATGTATTTTGTTCTAATTTAATGTTATGAGCACATGATAGTTCGAAGAGTCACTGCTTATCTATTTAACTGAAATTGACAAGTACTCATGTCAATCAGAGGACCAATGGTCCAGAAATTACCCCCGAGAGTATTTTGAGCAACACAATGATTTGCAGTTTTGTAAATATGTTTTTTAAATTCTTAATTTTCATTTTTCAAACCTGACCATCTTTTGTGTCATCACAGGCTGGTTAGAATCCTTGAAGAACAGTTTTGAGGTTAAGAGTTATTATTATTTCATATGTGCTGCATGATGAGAATGTTAGCATTTTTGTATACATATATGAAAAGAAAATTTGCAGGATAGTTTTTTTTTTTTATCAGTATATGTGCATGTGATGTCATTTCTGTTCTTAAATGCAAACAACAAGGTTTTAGCATTCTGTGTGACTTTTCCCAATTTGATATTTGTATTTTTGTGTTGGTTCTATCATTTCATCATGCAGCTAATTTTCAGAGAAATTAGTCTTCCATGATATTCACTAATAGAATTTACACAGTTTCAAAGGCAGTTAAGGTACACTAGACTACAGTTAATGATTGCATAATAAGAAACATTTCATAATGCATATTAATTGTTGAAAACTTAACATATAAACCGACTTCTTTCATATGAGCTGCATCATAAATAATAACACTCAACAGCTGTGAAACCTTTCATACAGAAGTTAAAGTGACTAGTATTCGTATCTGACACATTGTTGTAAAATTTTCAACTTTTATTGAAATCCTGATGATGATATTTCACTTGACACAGCTCATATCTATCTACTTTGTATCAATAAAATGAGTCTCTCATGATTTTTTTTTTCAATGTTGAGCTTAAGATAAGATAAGATAAGATTTATTTTGAGTCGGCAAGTATCACAACAGTACAACATAAGCTCTGATGAGCTTTTTAACCGACTTAACACTTGTAATTCCAGTTTTCATACAGAGTCAGACAACAATGCATATAAAGTTACATTCAGAAGATGAACTATTTTCTAAATAAAATTAGAAAAAGTGCCTTGAGAGGCATGTATACCCCTGGCTGGTAGCCACCAAGCTTCCCTCCCTATCAAAACAACCCTGCACATGTTCATGCCTGAAATTGAACCTCAAATCCCTAATGAAAGACAGTGCCTTCCCTTATCAAGTACAATTTAGAAATAAGCACTGTAAAGGACTTTACATATAAAGATGGGGGAGTGTAGTTTTAGAATGACAGATATTTTTAGAGTGGTATACAGAGCTGACATGTATACCCAATCTAAGACATAAGCACGGACATTGTGGGTCAGGTCCTCAGTCCTAGATTGAAATGAAAATAGGATAGTCATTCTTAAAAAAAAATGTCCTAGATCTTGACCTCATAGATCCCCCCCCCCACAATGCATGAACCCTAGGGTTGGGTCTAACCCTTATGTGGCACTTATGGTGTATGCAGGGATGCTTTCTGTCACATGGTTGTCAAGATATAAACCTACAGAATATTAATCTTGGTAACTATTGTATTATATAAATGTGTCCTAGATTTTGACCTCCAGCCCCACCCCTATTGTTTGATGCCATGGAATATACCTTAACATTCTATTTAATGCCCGTGCATTTATCATAAACAATGCACTTTCTATAGAAGGGGATGGGCGTTTATTGGAGGCTACACTGTTTGGCAACATCCAAGCATTCATATAAAGGATTTGAAATCATTGGTGGTCCTAAATAGCATGTTTTTTCGCCTGGAAACAAATTGTCTGTCTATCGATTTTCAGGTAAAGGATGGTAAGTTGATTTTGTGGTATAAGTTGTCTGAATTTATAATTGCCATTTATTCGGACTACAAGAGAAAAAATGACTTGTTTTTTTTTTTACTTATATGGTTTAAGCGCAGTTAGAAATTTACTGCTTAATAATATACATGTAGGATTTTCCCAAATATTTCCAAAGTGGATGTTAATTAGAGGTTCCTGGAATTCCAAAACTTGCAGGTAAAATGGCCATTTGGGGCATCAAAATAGGGGGATGGGCATGCCATTTATTAGAGTATGGGCGTTTAATAGAATACTAACGGTAATTCAACCCTACAGGGCATCTATGATCTAAATAGGAATATCTTCCTATGAGTATTTGTTAAGATATAACTTACAGAAGAAAAACACTATGTAAAAAGCACATTTTTAAGATGACCTAGATTTTGAACTCTAGCCCCATCCATGGGCATTGACCCTCGGGTCCGAACTCCTTGAAACAAAGCAAACCTTATAGGGTACCTTAAGTCCAAATATGAATGATTTCTGACAGTTAGCTCATAAAATATACACCACCAGAGAAACTTTAACCAAAACTTTGACCAAAATTAAAGGTGACCTAGATTTTGACCTCTAGCCCCACCCCTGGGCATGGACCCTGGAGTCCTAACTCATGGAAACAAAGCAAACCCTATAGTGTACCTATGGTCCAAATATGAATGGTTTCTGATCATTGGTTCATGAGATATAAACCACCAGAGAAACTGTAACCCAAACTACAAACGTTCTGGAATTACGAACGAAGAAACAAACAGACGAACAGAAAAGCGAAAACTATATTTTCATCGGTATAACAACACAAGTTTAAAATAAGACGGCAATTCACTCGACACAACTCTTATCATCATGATTAGTTGCCATCTATCATAAATACAACCCCTTTCACTGAAGTTTGCCATTTACCATTTACATTATGCAAGAAGACCATGAGTTGTGAAGATCTTAGTTTCTTCTCATGTTGTCCACAAGGACATCTAGATTGATTGATCAGCTGATTTGAGTGAGTTTCAAACTAAATGACCTTCAAAACAGCAAACTCAAGTGTAATTTTTATCGGTCCATGTGGAATTTTGGCCATGTAGACTGATACTGATACTTAGTACTTACCTGCTAAAATTGATAAAATTCTGCTTTTGTCCCTATCTTATTTCAAATGTGTGTTCTTAATATGCATTGTATATGTTGTGCAAAGAATTTGGAAATAAAAATGTGCTTTAACCAAACAATTTATGTGGAGGCTCCACATAGAATTTCAACTTGATCGGCCAATCCGTTTCAGAGAAGATCTTTGAAATTGTGGACGCCGACAGACGCCAACGCCGGATCATGCCTATACTATAAGCTCACCTTGTAAGCCGAAAAGCTCAGGTGAGCTAAAATAAAGTTACCTGATTAACATACAAACTTGATAAACCTAAACGCACAAATGGCAAGCTTGAGTGAAAGGGGCTGTAAAATGAGTGTCCCATGTTTTTGCAATGTTGAGCTTAATGCTCCTTATGTGTATTCAAAGGTAATTTACAACACATATAGTTTAGCTCTGATATACAAGTATACAGCTAGGCCTTGAAACCTGAATTATTGTAATGTAAACATGTCTTTTTTCCTCCACTATATTTTGTCTCCCAGTCCCATTATTTCCATCCGGTGCTATCAGCTCCAGGACAAAAAGGCCTCAGTGGTGGATACTACAGATCTTTTATGTGGAACTGAAAAATTGAATATAAAATAAGCCTAGTCAAAGCCCAGATTTCTTTAATGTCAGATGATGATTACATGCAACAATAGCTACAACTAGATTTTCAAAAGCAATGTTTCAGTATAGACTGTTCTTATGTAGGAAGTATGACCTTGGTATTTATTTTCTGATATGATAAAATTGACAAGGAAGTGCATTAAGGGCCCTTGATTTCCAAATCCAAAGATTTTCTACTGGTATTGATAAATTTATCATTTTTTGGTTGTTGTTGTTTTTCACAAAAACAGAAAAAATGAAACAAATTATTTCCAAACCATAGGGTCAAAACCATCAAAAAGACATTATTTTCATTTACATCTATTTCAGCTGTGCCAAGAGAAACCCAGAACTTCTCATAATATGCTAAAACAAAGAAGCCGATCAGCTGTTCAGTAACTGCACAGCTGATCGCTGCCTTTGTTTTAGCTTCAATGATAGTATAATCCCTATTATTATTTAGTTAAATCTGAAATTTCGAGCTGTTGGCTTTCTCTTGTAACTGTATAGACAGGTTTGTGTAGGACCAGGCCACATGGTTAAAAAACTTTTTCATGCTCAATACAGTCAGTAATCTTGAAATTTTAGGAACTCCTAAATTAAAAGCGTAGCCAAAGCAGTTGGTATCTTTATCTTAAAAACAACAACAAAAAAAAAACTAGAATTTATCCTGCGTATAAATGCTAAAATGGTAAAGGTAACATTTAAGAGCTGTATAAATTTTTTGTCTCAGCTGAGTTGAGCACCAAAAAAAGCTTTATAACCTCAAGGCCTTGTCCAGAACACTGAAGACCAGGCCCTGAGGTTATAAAACTTTTTTCAAGATCAGCTGAGCATGAAATGTCAACTGCTCATAAATGCTGAAATAGTAGAAATTAGTGGAAAATTCAGGTTCAGTACTCAACAACTAGTAATTTATCCTGCCCATAAACATTTCCTTTATTGTATTTTTATATTTATGAGCATTATAAGTTTTAGCTTCAGCTGAGCTGAGCATGGAAAAAAGTTTTTTATCCTTGAGGCCAGTTTTCTCCCATGATGGCTCATTTCTTACCTTGAGCTGGTTAAACCCCGAGTAATTCTCCGAGATTGAGATCTGCGTAATAAGTTTGTGGTCTGTAAACGTCGGTTGTGCCAAGCCACAAGGGATGCCTGTTGGGACTGTTGCTGAGCTGTTTTGGAGGCACCACCCTCCTAAAATAGAGACAATGCTTTGATTAAATCAATCACTGGTATTGCATGGTCGTGATGGATTAAGCAGGAAACAATTTAAAGAGATTCTGACAATCTGATAAGTTTTTTAATGCCAACATGATGAAACTAATGCCCTTACTCAAACAGCATAGTTCAGAACAGACTGGGCAGATGCCCTGGTTGACCGAAGTCTTAATAGTTTTTTTGTATTACTGTTAAACATCCAAGCATGTTTAACTCATAACTGCTGAAACAGAGCCATCATTTCCTGGGTATCTAACCAGTTCTCTATGGAATTACTTGAAATCAATGTGCTACACGACATAACTCAGTGACTTCTCACTAGGATTCACATAAGACCTTTGACTAAAACTAAGGCCTGTTATTAAATGTTGGATTTTTGCTCCACAGGTAAACCTCATTTATAAAGTGCCTCACTATAATGTAGTTTTCAATATACATGTAACATGTCAATATAACAAGCTTTCACTTATTGTCTGTGACTATGGACCCCAAAGACAGAAATATACTACATGGTTGACCTGTACTTTCTATGGGGCTTTACTGAAAATTGGGAGTCAAAATCAAAAGCTATGCAGTCTTCACGAAAAGTGCCGGTCTGTTGGTCAAAACAAGCGAACTTTCATTCTGACTGACAAAATATTTTATTCTGTCAGACAACAGTCCAACAAAAATTATCATAATTACAATGATAACATATAGATCTGCCAAAATTGGGTTTTGTCCAGCAACAAAATGCAGTCTGACAGACAGCTGTCATGCAGCTAATAAAAAGATTTCGCGAAGACTGGCTATATGTATTAACTTGAACTTAAATCCCCGACTTCTCTATCTGGAGTCCAACACAACTTTCTATCACTTTGCAACCATGCTCCCGGAGATACAGAAAACATTCATTTTGAAAGCTAATGACTTCTAAACCTACCGGTACCAATTGTTTGGCTTTCTCTGCATCTAGCTGTTGGTTATAAGCACCCTGAAGATATTACACCTTTTCCTTCATACTCTGTTTATAATACCCCTCTGTTCTAGCACAACCTACACACCAGAAAATACCAGCAACATGACACAGCGAACAAAATACCTATCAGCCGCATCAAGAGAAAACCGGTCTTTGGGGTTTCCGACCAGGTCTGACACTGATCAGCCTGTACAGTCACAGAAGCAGGCTTGAGGCTTGAAGTTTTGCTATAAGTAGAAACGGAATTGTACTAAAACAAAGATGCTGATCAGCTGTGCAGTTACTGCAGAGCTGATCTGCTTTTGTTTTCGCATAGACAAAAACCTGGTTTTCTCTTGACGTGGCTCATATGTAATTGTACATGGGGGGGGGGGGGGGGGGGGGGTGGGGTATTGAGGTTTGTACATCCCACTCAACAAATTTTCAGTTATGTTGGGATAGAGCCTTCACTTCCTGGGTATTAACCAGTACTCTAGGGAGTTACTGTGTCTTGCTCAAGGACACAGCAAGGCTATCCAAGTGGGTATTGAACCCAAGACCCTTCAATTTGGGTCTGATGCCCTACCAGTCCACCAGGCTCCCCTGAAAACATCTGTCAGAATCAGTATTTCTACAAATGTAAACGCTATGCATCATGAAGCACTTAATTTTAACAAGTGGTGTGAAATATGATACTGATGGTTCCTATGTTATAGATTAATGGCCAATATGTGAAAGGCCTAAACATGAAGAAAAATTACTGGTGCCCATTTAATGGGTATTTTTTTTTTTTCATGCTTAGGCGTTTTCACACTGACTGTGTTTTACAAGTCAGTTCCACCTTTCCAATAGATGCTTTGACGCAGCTTTAGAAAATTAAAACAAAGTCTGTTTATCTTCTGACACCGGTAATAAAATAGAATCAAGGTTGTCGTCGATGCGACAGGTCCAGCCAGCACCCGGACCACTTATTTGGCCAAGCATGGTATTTTCTGAACACCGCTTAATGGCATCATTATACGAATCTCATCTTATTGTCATTATCAACACTTGACCCTCGTGTCATCGAGGTAAAGGTATAAAAATAAACAGCTTAGCCTTAAGGAATCACAAATTGTGTAAAAACAGTACTATCATTGAAATGACACCTTGTTAATTATATGCTGTTTACACGACGAATTTGTTCCGAACCAGGACCGGACCTGGTTCGGTCCAAGTGTTTAGACGAACACATTTGGTTTGCTCCAAAATTTTGGAACGGTCCAACTTGGCCCGGTACATAACCTAGGACCTGGTCCGGTCCAAATCATGTTCTGATCCTGGTTCGGTACAAATATTCCGTCTAAACGCTTTGGTTCGGTCCAACTTAGAATCAATATTGATTTTAGACAATCTGGAAATTTGCACAAAATTTCTGAGTAATGAAACTGTGCCAAATGTAGGTTGTGTATTTACTCAGATTTTCCCGCAAAAGTCCAGTTTCACACATTTTTTCCGACTGACGTACGCCGGTACCATAAAAATATAATTGGAGAAAGATCTTGCAAAATACTTGCAATGGAATTAATCAAATTATATTAAACTGTTTACAGACAGTCATGTTTATTTTATGCACCTACGGTTATTTGTCTATAGTTTAGAATGCACAGCTTAAATAATCGAAAAACTGAGCGTTTTCCCGCGACATACTTTGATTTAGTATACGAGATATGCAAGTCATACATGTATTAAAATAGGTTCTTTCTAACAGCTTATATCTAGTGCGCTGAATATTGTGAGTCATTAGTTCCGATCTAAATAATTCAATGTAAACAGCAAGATAGATTTATTCCGGACTAACTTGGACCGGTCCAATATAGATCAGACCTGGTTCGAACCCGTCTAAACAGACTGTTAGATTCGTCATTTGTAAAGAGTTATGTTCAGCTAAGCGATATATCATAGTCGTAATAAAATTGTTGTGCCACCGCCTCATGAGATTCATAGAGGGTCAAATATTGTAAAAAACCTAAAATATATATATATTCCTTTTTTGTCACATAACCCAAAAATATACCGAAATCTAAAACAAACAATGTTCCCACAAAAATATCCATAAAATAATTGTTCAAAGGCCTAGGGAATTTAAGGCCTGATTTCGGCCTCATGCTTTGGTAAAAAATTGAATTTTGCAACTTTGAGGAGAGAAGTATATAGGTCCTTGCTTATAAATTCTAGCAGAACTATCACATTCAAATTACACATGTTGCCATGGCAATGCTCCGAAAAGCATATATATATACCATTTTTTTACAATTATGGGTCCTTTTTTCAATATCATTTTCAACTTCCAGCCCATGCGAATAAAAATGTCTTATTATGAAATAATTATGAAGTATCATCCAGAGATAATGGTTGCTAAGTATCATTTTGTTGGTCGTGTGGGCTGGCACTTATGTGCTCAGAAATTGTCAAAAGTAGACCAAAAAGTGCAAAATGTGCTCTATATATGGTTCTTCTGGGGCTTGCCATGGCAATGCTTGTAGGATAAATGCAGTATTTGTTCTTGTTTTTAATACAGGAGACATATGACTGTTTTAAGGAATAGTTTTCTCACCTAAATTCCAAAATTTAATTTTTAGCCAAATCTGAGACCAAAATCAGGAGTTAAATGCCCTAGTCCTTTACTGGAAAATTTGTTTGATTTGACGTTTTACGTCCCAGTCAACAGCTATGATCATGACATGATATTTCTTCCTTTTTATGGGACTTCTAATCAACATGCCTGACATCCGAAATGTGCTTTGAATATAATAACGAATTTGACTTAATCACGTTTCATAGGCATACTCAGACCACTGAGCTTAGCTGTATAAGCAGTGACCAGATGGTCGGGCAGCTGATAACAGGCTTTGCTTGGAGGCACGAGCAGCCTATCTATTTCTCATGGTCCCAATGAGTGGGGCAATTTTTCTGGAAACCCCAAAAATATGAAAATTCATATCAGTATTTTAGCTCTTCTTTATTTTTTCATATTATATTTGAATATCGGTCATTTTTGTCAACAAAAACTAGTTTAATTCAAAGACAAAGATACATACAGAATGCGTTTAGAAGCATCAATAAATAAAAATATATTTCTCGGGAGAGATCGGCCGAATCCCACTTACGAGAAAGGGAAACCCCACTCTCTTACCCCCCCCCCCCCTCGTCCCTAAGGCACTTGATCTTGTTTTCACTAGACCACTTTGTAGAACGCTGCGATGGCCCTGAGAATATTCAAGAGGATGTCAAATTTCTCAATTTGTTTCTTCAACCAATTAAAAAATTCCCAATTTCAGACATTGACCGATCAAAAATTCCCAATTCAGTTGGACCCTGTACCCGTTTTTAAAGCCATGCTGTCCCTGGAGTTGTGCACCTAGGCATTTTTTGACTGTATGGATTAGAAGAGAAGCTCATTCTGAATAAAACAAATAATCCTCTTTTTGCTTGACTGACAAGATATTATAAATAGAGCAGCCCAATGAATAAATAAATAGGAAAATGCAATACACTAGGTAAACAAATTGAAAGGCATGTATGTTTTACTTTTAAACTTTTACAGTCTGTTCTGTTCAGTCTATCTTATTTTACATTTTGATTTATATAATGAAGTTTGTCAACAAAATGTTAATACATGAAACAAACAATGTGTAAACTTTCACACATTAAAAAATTCGACATGTGCTGTCCATGTGCTGCGCAACTTCAGGAGACGCAACTGAATGCCAGAATAATCCCTGCAGATGATGATTGTGTATCAGTGTCTACATTTACTTTTCTTGTGAGCATGGTGAGAGCTCAGGACTAATCCCGACCGGTCAAGCCTCATCCCCCTGGTGTGGTATTGTCAGTCAATTTAAGTTTCACAAGTAAACTATTGATTCTGATGACAAGCTTTTTTTGACAAGCTTTTTTGAAAAGCTTGTACTTTTATATACAGACAGAATACTTTTTTGCAAGAAATAGTCACCTGGTGACCTAAAAATCATGAAATATCCCACAATTTTATTTCCAAATATTCAACAGTTCTCTGCATTGACAATCATTTATAAATAGAAAGAGGGATACAGTTTTAAACTCACATTTCTTTAATCTTTTCTTTTTTCACGTAAGGTAAACATCAATCTAGAAAATGGTGGATTTGATAATCTACGGTACCTACCGGTATATGAAAGTCTTAAAACTTAAACCCTGGTGAAATATTGTCATTTGGCGTCTCACCAGTAAACTATTCAGATTCAGATAAAGCAGCAATGGTAAACAAAGAAAAACTTCATAATAAATATATCAAGATATTATACATCTGACAAACCATGCAAGTGACTTTACCTAGTAGAAATTCCTTTGTCAAGTTATTGATGAAAAGTAGGTCAGCTTATAGTGTGTATTTGAATACAGTCACAGTCTATGAGTCAATGATTTACATGAAGCAAAATAAATCTCATTAATAAGAACTATTGTTAGAAAAACTAAGCACATTAATCCTTCTCCTTATCCTCTGATTTGACAAAACTGATATCCAGTAACTAATAAAACAAAAAAATATTTCTAATTGATTCAGGTAAAAATTAATGGCAGACATTTTGTTTTAGGCTGTGGAGAGGCAAATAGAGGCCCCATACAGGGAAAACAGATTGACCATGAAAATAGACAGAACAAGTACATAAGTAAAAGTGACAAGTAAATAAACAAGTAAATAAACAAGAAAACTGTTAAGAACAAAGAAAAATCATTCAAATATGTTTACGTGATATATCAACAAGCTGTAATTAAACAATTCGCTACAAACCCAAGAAGAACTAGCTTTAGATAATTTCCAGCACCCCGTACTGAGCCTTTTTTTCCGCTTCCAAATAGAGCTTCTTATACTAATACCGAAAAACCCCTTATCAATTAATTGATAGGACAGTTTCTTTTCCATTAATTGATATTTAATGAATTATTCCGCCTAGAAAAAAAATAGTTGTCTACAATGACAATGTCACTTATTAAAAACATAATAATTGCGTTTTACGATTGACCAATTGCCATCTGGTTGTTTCTTTCAAGACCAGCAGACATATACAAGTTAGCACACATGTATTTAAGAAAAAAAATCGAAAAGTTTTTCTGCGCTCATTGTTTCTTTCGTCAGTTGCAATTTAAGACCTGTAAGGCTATACTAGTCTTGTTACCAATGCATGCAAAAATAGAAACACGATGTTCGTACATACAACTTTTCAGTAGAGCATCAGGACCCCCGTTGCTATGCATTCTATTTTTTTTCTGCTTCCGCGATTTGGGATTATTTTTTGTCTTTAAAATGACAGCTATCAGATGCTCCAGTTTCCGGTAAATTTAGGGTGTGCATATACCCTTAAACAGCAGTGTTTGATGCCAAAGATGTATGCCTATTATAAAATAGAGTTTTCTTTGTCCATAAAACGTGTTTTCCATACCTGAAATCCAACTTTTAACAACAAACGACAAGTTATTTTTGTGGCACTATCAACTTCCGTTACTTTTCTACATGACAGTGCCTATCGTTAAATTTGGGTTATAAAAATGGTGATTCCGGGACATCTCGGCCCATAACAAACTCGGCCCATGACAAACTCGGCCCTTGACAAACTCGGCCCATGACAAACTCGGCCACCAAATCTAGGACCATACCAACTCGGCCCATACAAACTCGGCCCATATCTATATAGATACCATGATAACCACATTCCAGAGTATTGTGGGAAGTTATAAGTAGTGATTTGATAGAAAATATCATTTTTAGTATTTTTCAAAATAAAACATATTAGCAATTCTAGGTTGCTTTCCAATCCATATACTCAATGAATTATGATTGATATTAATAATTGCTGCCTCAACAAACGATTTCAAGTAATGCAGAGTTTGTCATTATGCTGAGTTTATTATCGATTGTGGGTATAGTTGAAAGAAAGAAATAAGAAAGAATGAAAGAAATGGTAATGAATATTCTATGTAAAAGAAAGTTAGTCAATAAAAAAAAAAAAGATCATTGTCAATGTTTTGTCACACCTGGCCAGTAATTAGACAATGACAGTCTTTGTTTGGATGAAGAACTCAATCAATTATGCAAAACAAACAATTACTGAACAAACCAATTTAATTATCACTGTTCAGACTGCATGCATCCTATTTATTAAATATAATTGGTTTATTTGCATGACTTAAATTGGTAAAAATGATTTAATCAGAAAACACAAAATTAAACTTTATTGTGTGTTCTTTTTTATTTTGTCTGTTCTAACAGAATCATGGTGAAAACTTAATTTTTTAGTCATATCAAAAAGATAAGTCCACTGAGGTTCATTAAAGTTTTTGAAGATTAAGAAACGCGATTTTCAAACCAACCTGCAACTGGTCGTATAAATAGAAAATATGTTTTTTCCCAAAAGCAATGTCAATAATATTTTCTCACATTTTCAAATTAATACATGACTCCGTCTAACATAATGTCCTCAATTGTTTCTCATATGAAAAAGAATACCACATTTTATATCAACAAAGTCGAGTAACACAAGTCAAGTATACTCGTATAAAGATAAGTATATAAATAATAAGAGAAGTCTATTATGTATATGAAGACTTTGTATTTTTTTTATCAGTACTTGTAAGTAACTATAATATACTCGAATATTCCTTTAATCATACTAGAAAATCCATATTGTATCAGTATTATAAGTAGAGGCCGAGTTGGATATGGGCCGAGTTTGTCATGGGCCGAGTTTGTATGGGCCGAGTTTGTTATGGGCCGAGTTTGTCATGGGCCGAGTTTGTTATGGGCCGAGTTGTCCAGTTACCAAAAATGGTCATGGGCTAATTCGGTTCAGCCTCTTTAAGGAGCTAATTGAAGCATTGGTCCGCGTTATTGATCATATGTCAAACCGTGCGTTGACCCTCGAAGTGTGTAAATCGCTTTCTAAAACGCTCGAGTTTGACATAATTTTAGCGGAACGCGCAGGCGCACTGCGTTGTCTTCCAGATTAAACGTGTGTGAGTTTGTGTCAAACGAAACACGGAAAAAACAAACTCATTTTATCGCAAACTTTGATGTGAAATGGTAAAACCCTTTAAAATTCTGCTAGGTCCGCCACTGTCAGAGACTAAAGTGACGTAATACATGTAGATAGCCTAATCGGTGATGTAAAACTCAAATCTATTGGCTGTTGTCTTGTGTTGAGATTTCCATATTGGAAAAAAAATTGGATCTTCGGTGAGTAAAGCATCTTTTGAAATAGAAATTTTTGCCTGTTTTAAACTTTAGTTTTGTGAGAACGAGTGGGTGAGCGACTAGAAGTTCACAATAGAGCACCTGTGCCTGGAGCGTTTCATTTAACTACTCGATTGGAGCTTTTTTGCATTAGAATTTCCCCACCCATCATCTGATCAGTGATACGCCAAATTGATACTAACTTCACCGGGGGGAGGGGGGGGGGGGGGGGGGGGTCGCCAGGAGGGAAATTAGTCCCTGGCTCTCACAAGAGATGCGAACTTGGACACACAGTCATCAGATGTGCACATTTTATCCAGTCATCACCATAAAAGTCATCTTTTCCACTTCTGCTGATGGCATACTTCTACTGATAACTGACTCTACCCCTAATGCACCAGTCATTGTAACCACTGCATCCCCCCCCCCCACCTATGGGAAAGGGTGGGGGATAGCCGGGCTAAAGTGCGGGGCATTTACTTTTCGAGTGTCCCCGCAGTGCAGGGGAAATGACAGGGTTTTAACATTAGGATCCTTACCCCAGGGAGATTTTCTATTGCTAAGGGCGGGGCAAAGAGCAAAGTTATGACCTCCAGTTTACCCCCTGGGAGTGGGGCCTATAGCAGGGTAGCAGGGCACTAAAAGCTGATAAGTCATAATCCCCGCCCTTCCCCGTAGGTGGGGGAGCAGTGGTTACAAATGACTGGTGCATAACAACCAGTGTCTGATGAATGATTGTATTGCTGGCATTACTGATTATTTTACCCTAATGTTCACATGCGAGATTATTTATTTATTTTTTAACTGTGTTCTGAGTTGATAAGTTTGACAATGACCTGAGCTCGGGGAGCTGTGCAGATGCCACAACAAATGAGGACCCTCCTGAGGCTCGAACATGTGGTCTAGTCGTATACTTTACACAATCCCACATCACTCCAACTTCTCAAATCTCCCTATTCGGGTTCCCAGAGGCATCACATGTATGAGATTATGATCTGATAATAAAATGTGTGTGAGCCCTGCTGGGGCGCCCCTATTAACATGATTAAGCAATTATTTTTATTTTAATGCATGTTTATGTCTCTTGCAAACGTTACTGTCCAAACACCATCTTTCAGAAACTGCATTTTTTAAAACCACCCTTTTCTGAAACTTCTCGAAGAAAAAAATTGATCATGTTGTTCTTTCGTATGTCGAAAATTGCACACAAAAAATGAAAAATGGTATACAAATAAAATTTTTATGACAGAAAAATTTATCTGACCAGGGCTTTTCCTTTCCATTGTGAAACTGAGCAAGGGATGTGACTGTGCATAAATTCTCTTTTATTGACATGATGTTCCTGGTCATACTGTACAACATGTCTTTCTATGATTTGAACTGCCAGGCCTACTATTTTCCTGGAAAAATTTCCAGTATTTCTATTTACCCTCTGCATTTGACTAAGAAATTGTGAATTAAAGTCGGAACTGCCTTCTATGAACTTTTTGTACCTAGTCATGTAGTAATATCCTATTCAGACATTATGAAAAGTTGCCCATGCAATATATAGAGATTTTTCTCAGCTGTAAAATTTAAAAATTTCATTAAAAAATGATTTTTATGCCCCCAACTTCGAAGAAGTTGAGGGGGCATATTGGTTTGGGTCTGTCCGTGCAGTCAGTCAGTCAGACTGTCTGTCTGTAAGTCAGTCTGTCAGTCTGTGATGTGTGAGCACTCGGTCAGGAACCATTAGAGCTAGGATCTGTGAGAGTTATTTCCCTTTTTAATTCTTGATAAAGTAAATAGATAGTGGGTACCTTGTGTGCGCAACTCCTCCTACAGTTTTATTCCGATTCTCTTGAAACTTTACAGATGTTGTGACCATGCTTTGAAGATATGCATGTGGTTTGGATATAATCCTCAGATTAATTTTTGTCACTTTTTTCGCAATTTGAACTTAGCCATTTTTCGGGCTTTTTCACAATGAAAGTGAATGGGCAGTGGGTACCTTGTGTGCGCAACTCCTCCTACAGTTTCATGCGAATTCATTTAAAACTTTACATGTGTTCTGGGCATGGCATGAAGATATGCATGTGGTTTGGATATAATCCTTGGATTATTTTTTGTCATTTTTTTCACAATTTGAACTTAGTCATTTTTTCGGGCATTTTAGTGAATGGATAGAGGGTACCTTGTTTGCGCAACTCCTCCTTCAATTTTATACCGATACTTTTGAAACTTTGCAGACATTGTGACCATGCTTTGAAGATATGCATGTGGTTGGGATATACTAATCAGATTAATTTTTGTCATTTTTTTTTTTACAATTTGAACAGTCATTTTTTGGACATTTGTACATCTTGAAAGTGACTTACCAGTTGGGGGCATAGTGTTTCATAAACACATTTTCTAGTTATTTTTTTTTTTTTGCTCAAAACATTGATTGTGGGTACACAGTAGAACTGCATTGGCGAGGCGGTTCTAATGGTTGTCTGTTTTGGAACGGTTATAACCCCCTGTATACTCCAGTTTTCTGATACAAAATTGAAGTTCAAGGGGGTATGCTAAATTTAAAGTCCCAACATAGACAGCGGGTGGGAAAGAAAATACATAAAACACAACAAAATTTCGGACAACACACTGGAAGAGCAGAATGACTAGCTCTTTCCCAACAAGGTAGCCATCCGGCTAGGTTTCAACAGGAACGAAAGGGAACGAGTACGACAGAGAGTTAGGCATGAAACATATACCTAAAGTATTAAGACAATTCACTGACAAACTCTTTGTTTATCCATTTCAGTTAGTTGTTCCATCAGATTATGTTGCTGTGGGCTATGGGGTCAGTGAAAGTCAATATCAACTTACTCCTCAAGGGGCTTCCTGAAGGCAAAACACTGCAAGTGGCATAGCGCTGCACAATATTGCCATGATAGTTCAAGGTATTTCGTTTTGGCATTTTGCTTTGGCATTGTCAGATATTTTGCTTTAACAGTACATGGTCAATCATTGAAAGAGAGTATACCATGAGGACGAGATTGAATGACTTATTTTCTTACATACAGGTACTTATTCTTAGCTTTTTTGAAAACAAAACTTACACTGGTCAACATATACTTCGATTTTCGGACAGGACATATTCACAAAGTTTTGCACCGCTTAGATTTTTTCTGGCTTATGTGAAACTGGGTGCGTTTTTTCTGGGTACAAACGTTTACCCAATCAACTAAAAATTCCCAATTTATTACAAAAAACTTACCCATGCTATATATGGCATGTTTTCAACGGTAGAAAATGAAAATTCATCGAAAAAATTCAATATTACATGTACATGTACTTCCAATTTTTATCAAAACTTTGATTGTGGGTACATGTAGAACCACCTAGTGAGGCTGTTCTAATGAATACCCACAATCTATGTTTTGGATCAAAGGTATGCCCCTGTAACCTTACGGTAAACCCCAGTTTAATATATATATAAAAATGGGGTCAAGGGGCTATACTTTTTTATGGATTTTTTCGTGATGTGAAGTGAAAAATTCTCCATTAGCAGAAAAAGTCAAGTTGAACATAACCTATTTGGCTGAAAATCATAGTTGAATATTCTATAATTCAGGGTTTCCGACCAGGTCTGACACAAACCAGACTGTGTAGCTACAGAAGCTTGAAATTTGTGATTAAGGGAGAACGGAATTTAACTATCCAAATAGCGAAAACAAAAGCGCTGATCAGCTGTGCAGTTACTGTGCAGTTGATCTGTGCCTTTGTTTTTGCATAGGCAAAATCCGGTTTTCTCATAACACAGATCAATTGATATTGAATTTGCTGTGTATTAACAGTTGGGAAAAAAATAAATTACATTCTATAGATCTCATTAGAAAATAATCAAAATATCACCTGTATTTTCAGGCTTTGTGGGTATCATGGAAAAGGGATGTAGGAAATAGAAGTCACCATCCACTCTGCCTTTCACCTTTCCAAGAGTTACAATGCAGACATGCAGGAGGAATTTGCTAACAATCAGTGTCAAAGTGCATTTTTAGCTCACCTGAGCCGAATGCTCATAGGTGAGCTTATAGGATGGCCATGATCCGACGTCCGTCCGTCGTCCGTCGTTGTCCACAATTTCAAAGATCTTCTTCTTTGAAACGGCTGGGCCAATTCTTGATTAATTGTGTTTTTTGTTTTGATCGGATAAGAACTCTGGTTGCTATGGCAACTTATGCTTCCCATAGACATACAATGGAAAAAGTGAAAATTGCCAGTTTTTGCTGTCTTGTTTGAGATATTTGAATTTAGTTTTTGCAGTCATGTTTATTGAGTAGTCCTTTATGTTTTATGTGACTTTTGTACTAATTCTTTATCTTGATTGGTTACAGGGGCCCCATATAGGGCAAAATTTCGAAAAACATTAAAAAATCTTTTTCTCAGAAACTGTCAAGGGAATGAAGCCTGTACTTTGTATACATGTTCCTGACAGTAACCTCTACATATTTTGTGTTTTTTATTCCAGACGGACAAGAAGTCTGGTTGCTATGGAAACTTTTAGTTTCATAGATTTATGATGGGAAAAGTGGAAATTGGCTATTTTTCCGGACCAATTGCAGATATTTGAATTTTGTTTTTGCAGAAATGTTTATTGACTGGTCATCTATGTTTCTTGTGACTTTTTTCCTAATCCTTTACTTTGATTCGTTGCTGGGGCCCCATAAAGGGCAAAATTTCAAAAAATATTCAAAAATCTTTTTCTCAGAAACTGTCAAGGGGATGAAGCCTGTACTTTGTATACATGTTCCTGACAGAAGCCTCTACATAATTTGTGTTTTTTAATCCAGTCGGCTAAGAACTCTGGTTGCTATGGAAACTTTTAGTTTCCATAGACTTATAATGGGAAAAGTGGAAATTTGCTAATTTTCTAATTCAGTTGCAGATATATTTGAATTTTGTTTTTGCAGAAATGTTAATTGAGTAGATATCTAAGTTTCTTGTGATTTTTTTTTCCTAATCCTTTATTTTGATTGGTTGCTGGGGCCACATAAAGGGCAAAATTTCGAAAAAAAAAAAAAACATTTAAAAATCTTCTCAGAAACTGTCTACGGCATGAAGCCTGTACTTTGTATACATGTTCCTGACAGTAGTCTCTACATAATTTGTGCTGATAAGAGCTTTTAGCCGCTATGGCTACTTAAAGTTTCCATAGACTTGTAAGGAGAAAAGTGGAAATTGGCTATTTTTCTGGTCTAATCGCAGATATTTGAATTTTGTTTTTGCAGAAATGTTTATAGAGTAGTCCTCTACATTTTATGTGACTTTTGTCCTAATCCTTTATTTTGATTGGTTGCTGGTTGGTACATATCTCGGGTCTCAGGTGAGCGTTTACAGGACCATTGGTCCTCTGGTTTACATTAACATCAGGAAAACATGTCCGTGAAACTTATACCCCCTTAAACCCCACTTTTATATAGAAAAACTGGGGTTTGCAGGGGTATACCTATTTTTCTTATTTTTGCTGCAAAACAGATTGTGGGTACTCGTTAGAACCGCAGGGATAATTTTGGAAGGGGCCATGGGCAAAATTGCCCTTAAATTTTCAAAATGGATTCTTCATTTTGAAATAGTGGGCTGGTTTTATAATGTAAAGAGATAGGCAATAATGATTCTAGCGGAGCATTTTTCGCAAAATGGCCCCTTATATTATCAAGCCAACAATATCCCTGGAACCGCCTCGGCAAGGCAGTTCTAACGTGTACTCACAATCTAAGTTTTGAGCAAAAATAAGAAAAATATCATTTTTTTTTTCAGTTGAAAATTTTCAATTTTTTAAAGCTCAAAAAATCTCTGTAGATTGCTTGGGCATGTTTTCGTAATGATATGGAACCAGTTGCATAAGAAAATTTCTTTGAGAAAGTCGGCAATTACAGTGTTTTTTATCGCACCAGCTTATAGCAGGGTGCAATATAGGAGTCCAAATTTCCGTCCGTCTGTTCATCCGTTCGTCCGCCGGTCGACATTTGCGTTGAAGTTTGGTTGATACTGTTATTGTGTAAAGACATTTATTTGGAAATTAGCTATATGGCTTTACTGATGAAATGTATTCTTTACAATTTACGCTACTATTTAAAAAAGGAAACTTCATAACATGACCTTTTGAATATATTAAATGAATAGCATCAATCCATTTAATTGAGTATAAATAAAAATAATAACACACATAATGTTGTTATATGTCTATTACCTCATATATTTGGCATTTGTTTGTATTTATGTTCCATTCAACAGCTAATGTCATATGGAGACAGGTGCTTGATTAAATTCTTATCAATGGAATTAAGTAATGTTATTTTGTATGCAGAAAGATGCAGTTATATTGGTTTTAAGGACAGTTATTGATTGTGATTTCTACAAGCTTGTGTGGGTGTCAACCTACTGGATATCAACCTATATTTCACAGATTGTTGATTTTTCAGAATCAGATTTAGAAGTAAGAAGCATAGTGTGATAGTGGTAGAATTCAGGACTCCTGAGCAACATGTCATGGGTTCAAAACCTGCATCTGTTCATTGAGCAAGTCTTCATTAACTTTCCAGTAATGCAGGTTAATTCCGAGGAAACGTTGGCTCCATTCCGACATGACTGAAAATATGTTGACTGGGACATTAAGCCATAACCAAACCAAACCACAAAGTGGTATAATTGACAATATTTCACCAGCAGATGTGGTTGGCCGTAGTCTATTACACCAAGCCTAGAATATATAGGTGTATTTTTGCGCACCAGAGCTGAAGGTTCACAATGTAGTATACCAATAGTTGGTCATCCGCCTTAACCCACTCATCAATTGAAGCTTTTTAGCTCACCTGAGCCGAAGGCTCACAAGGTGAGCTTATAGGATGGCCATGATCCGGCGTCCGTCCTTCCGTCGTCCACAATTTCAAAGATCTTCTTCTCTAAAACCGCTTGGCCAATCAAAGTGAAATTTTATGTGGAGCATCCATGGGTAGGGGGAACTGATGTTTGATCGCGAGATCCGGGTCACATGACCAAGATGGCTGCCACGCCCATATATGGTAAAAACACTTCAAAAATCTTCTTCTCCAGAACCGGTGGGCCGATTTCCACGAAACTTGGTATGTAGCATCGGGGACTTCAACCAATCATAGTTTGATAAAATGATGACCCTTGGATGACCTTGACCTATTTAACGGCAAGGTCAAATTTGGAAACATAGGCTTTTACATGGGAAAACGTGAAAACTATGAATTTTTTGAAAACTATTGCAGCCTGAGTCCTGAAAAGTGGTAGATGAAAACAACTAATGAAGTAGATGAAGGTATGTGATTAATTTAGGTCAAGGTCATCTCTTGACCTTGGCCAGTCTGTCGTCCATACACACTTTTCAAAGATCTTCTCCTCTGAAACCGCTTAGCCAATCAAAGTGAAATTTTATGTGGAGCATCCATGGGTAGGGGTGACGAAAATTTGATCGCGAAATCCAGGTCACATGACCAAGATGGCCGCCACGCCCAAATATGGTAAAAACCACTGAAAAATCTTCTTCTCCTGAACCGGAAGGTCGATTTTCACGAAACTTGGTATGTAGCATATTGAACTACAGCCCATCATAGTTTGATCAAATGATGACCCTAGCATGACCTTGACTTATTTTACGGCAAGGTCAATTTTGTAAACATAGGCTTTTACATGGAAAAAAGTGAAAATTATGGATTTTTTGAAAACTATTGCAGCCTGAGGCCTGAAAAGTGGTAGATGCAAACAACTAATGGAGTAGATGAAGGTATGTGATTAATATAGGTCAAGGTCATCTCTTGACCTTGGCCAGTCTGTTGTCCATACACAGTTTTCAAAGATCTTCTTCTCTGAAACTGTGCAGCCAATCAAAGTGAAATTTTATGTGGAGCATCCATGGGTAGGGGAGACGAAAGTTTGATCGCGAAATCCAGGTCACATGACCAAGATGACCTACACGCCCATATATGGTTAAAACCTTTCAAAAATCTTCTTCTCCAGAACCGGTATTGGTATATGAAGCAGATCTCAGGTGAGCGTTTACAGGACCATTGGTCCTCTTGTTTTTAAATGTGTCATTGTGTCTTTGAGCAAGACGCATTAACTCGACGCGGTGACTCCGTCTCAACATGACTGAAATATTATTGCCTCCCGGGGCGTTAAACCTCAATTCAAACAACAAAAATCAAATCAGCTATCAAAGAAACATTTTTGTCAGACATCGAGGGTATAACCTCACTGGCCCAGTGGTAGAATTCATGACCTCGGACCTGGGTTCAGCGTCATCCTCAGCCATGTAGTGTTACTCTGAGCAAGACGCTTTCACCCCCCCCCCCCTCCCCCCCCCCACACACAAAAGCGCTAGTTACGTGTTACTCAGAAAGCGATGGTTTCGTGCCGACATGAATTCAAAATTATCAGTGGGACGTTTAGCTTTATTAACTAAAACAAAAGAGCACCAGTTTTGTTCGACTAACGAAAACGATCTACTAACTCTTAGAATCATACAATACAAGCCAAGTCATCGCTGCAGCTACTTTGCATATGAGTGTTTGTGTAGACGATCTGCATCGAGTTTCTAGTCTAGTTGGCATAAACTTGTTACATAAACCTTTTTGTGTTTGTCAAATTGAAATTCAAGGCTACTCGAACAGATAGATGAAAAGTGAGACTCGGTAACCAAAGCACAGTCCATGATTTCCAGCACTTAACTGCAGTTACGTGTACAGACGCCTACATGTATATGGACTTAGAACATTATATGTTCACGATTCTCGCCAATTTCCAGAACGTACGTTATACGTAAGATATACAATCATGTACCCAGTTTTTGAAAACTTTAACAATTTGAAATGGTAAACTAGGTGCAATTCTTGTCGTGTAAAGAAGTGGCGAAGCTACAAAATCAAAATCGTAATGCAATTGAGCCAAATGAGATTTTTTTTTGTTTGAAAATATCGCAAGTGATCCGGAACTGGGAAACTTGATGTTCTGCTTCAAAGTCGTCGTGAGGTACACATCATATTCACAATGAATCAAACTGAATTATATTTATTTACTTTTTTTATTCAGTTTTACGTCCCTTTCAAGATTATTTCAGCTCATATGAGACTGGCCAATCGGTAGGTGGGGCGAAAATGGAAGAACCCCGAGAAAAAACCACCTAACACACCCGCAAGCAGAACTTGGCTTGTCTCACATGTGGCCAGAACGGGGCTCGAACCCACACCAGACACAGCGGTGAGATGATCGAGGGATTAAGACCGCTCGGCCACGGGGGCCGCCGAATTATATGTAGAAGAATGATTATGCACCAGTCATTTGTATCCACGGCCCTGGAATAGCGGGGCGTTTAACGTTTCAGTTTTTAAAGCTCTGCTAAAAGCCCGGTACCTGCTGGGTCAGATTTGTGGTAAATTCCTTGTTAAAAGTCCCGGCTCCCCGGAGGCTGGCAATAACATGGGACAACAGCTGGGAGTTGTTCTAATTAAAAATAAGAAAGGGCTTGAATTTCTGCACCTATATAAAAATGTGCATATGAAAATTATTCGAATTGACATGACTATGTATTGGCAGAAAATTAAAACCCCGGCACTACCGGGACTCGTCAGAGGTTAAATTCCGGCACTTTAGCCCCGCTGTGACCTCGCTATCCCCGGTCCCAGGCGGACCGGGGAATTAAACGACTTTGTAATGGTACATGGGTAAAAGCAGTCTACCGAGAAACACGTATGAATGTATGAACATGGTTGAGGGCGGTTACATGATCGTACATGGGTAAAAGCAGACTACCGAGAACACACGTAATATATTGTAATTTATAAGGATTGTTTTCATTCACGAAGTTTGCTAAATGGGAGGTAAAATCTGATAGGAAATGTAAACTTAACAAAATAAATAAATAATAACCAGAAATATCGTAACAGTTTATAGCAAACCAATTTATCACACGAAAGACAAATCGATACTGTGGCGTGCACCAGCTATGTTATTTTTATCGAGTTGCTTCCCTTGCACTATGCGCGTTCACAATACTCAACGAACGCATCTCAAATTATTTCTGATGGGTCCGTGAATCATGGTCTTATGTTACATATTAAGTGGTGCCTCAGGAGCGCGATGACCTAGTGATAAGAGCGTCGAACGCATTAACTCCACATTTAATGGTTAAAAGCTAGGAACAATGTCGACTTGTACACAAAAAAGCATGATTTTTCATTTTTTTCTATAGTCCAAGACAGTCGTACACCACTGGACTTAGTTATGTTGTTGTTTGACAGCAATATCACAAGTGCATATACGGAGGAGGTGATTCTATTGAGCCGCGCCATTAGAAAACCGGGTTTTCGCCTATGCGAAAACAAAGGCGCAGATCAGCTGTGCAGTAACTGCAAAGCTGATCAGCGCCTTTGTTTTCGCTACTCGGATAGTACAACCCCTCTTCTGCTTAAATCCAAAATTTCAAGCGTCTAGCTTTTTCTGTGACTGTACAGACCGGTTTGTGTCGGACATGGTCGGAAACCCCGAAAATCGGTTTTCTCGCGTCGCGGCTCATTTGATCCCGCCCCCGTCCGTATAATTCAAATTTTTAAGCATATGGGCGGAGTGTTTCGATGTTTCTTCCGAAATTGATATTTAATACATACATTTTCTTTTACCGTTTACCTGGTAGCGTGAAAGCCGGAGTTGAGGGGTCGGGTGTTACACCCTTACTGGCACCGCAGGGCTATGTTCATGAGTAAGAAAACTAAGGGTCGCTCCGCCAAGACACGACTGAACATCTGGACTGAAAAATGGTTCATTGGAACGTTTTTCCACAGAGCAATTTATTTATTTAGATTTATTTATTTATTGTTGGCCATTCTTCGGATTTGGAGATAGACCTAGGCCTACAGACCGCAAAGAAACGGTACAGGATTTTAATTCGACTTTAAAAACGGGGGAAAAATCTACATGTAGTATGACGGGCGGAACAAAATTATAACAATGCCCCTTGACGGTGTGAGGGTTGCGTTGTTGTCGGGTACTAAAATCGCCATGCCACGTAGCCTCTCGCGTAGCCTACGGGTTGGGCCGTCATTTCATATTAGTTTTAGATCTATAGACATCAATTTCTCTCAGAGACACAAAGCACAGAAGTTGCAGCACCAGTCATTTGTAACCGATGCTCCCCCCTTTCCTCCCAGTAGTGCAGGGGAACCGACTGATTAAACTTTTACACCAGTGGGATTTTGTAATTGTGAGAGTGGGGGGAAGTAAAGTAACGTTACAGGGTTTGGACCCTCAGAGTTTGGACCTCAAACTCGTCCCCGCAGGGTGGGGCTTAAAGTGGAGCGCAGAAAAGTAAAAAGTCATTATCTCCGCCAGGGGGGGGGGGGGGGGTCTCTGAGAGGGGGATGCAGTGGTTACAAATGACTGGTGCATAAGATCTAGATGGGACAGTGCCGTCTTAAGTCAAGTGTTTGGGCCGGCCGGCGTCATTAAAATTAACAGGTGCTTTCAAAACCAATTAAGGATTCGAACACGTCCACGTGCGTACATCGTTACGGCTTAAATGCCTATTATTCGTACCGTATTTCACACTTTAAAACCGATCAAATTACTTTCCACATTAATGTATAACCCAAAAAGAGAACCGCTAGATCCGCAACTGATATTCTTTTCGTTCATGACGTCATTGTGAGCGACCATCTTTGTCTGACGTGTCATTATTTACAGTTTCAACTGGCAAGTGTCGTTTGTGTTTTAGTGAGGTTGTCTTGATTTTTTTGCGAAATAATTTACATTTCTTGATCATTACTTTCCCGAAGTGCATTAAAAAGACTACTAGGACGCCAGTATGGATTACTATGCTTGAATTTTGGTAAGGCTTTCTTCGTTTATGTATTTTTTCGTGTGTTTAAATTTGTCGTCAAGGTCTCGTGAATTCCACATTTTCTCAATGGAGGTGACCGATGAAACCGGAAGCTCATTGTTAAATATGGGTTAAAAAAATGGTCATGTACCAATCGTGGCATGAATGACCTTAATTAAAAGAAGAATTATTAGAGCATCTACCGGTATGGGTGTGAATGCGTGCGTTTAATGATAAATAGATCAAAATTTAGATTTCCTGAGGCTGGTGTGTGCCGTCATAAAACGGCCATTTTCATGGCGTCCGTGTGGCAAGGCTTTTGTGTGGCAAATGTCTTTGCTGACGTTTTTGGATAATATCATCCTTGAGCAATTCATTTCTTGGGGTTTTAGAGTCACGTATTCAAGTGTTTTCATGTAATCAGCTGCTGAAAAGGTGAACCGTGGTTGCTAGCCTCAAAATAAAAATAGTCCCTTGGAATAAACGCACGTGAATTTTGTTTTTAAAAACGTCTACGCAGGCCCTCATGATCTTCTACTGTTTGTTTCAACATACATGTACTTTTTAGTTCCTTTCAGTATTACAAAAATCTTGCTCATGCAATATAGTCAATGTCGAATGGGCTAAAAAAGTCGTCCCGTGGGAATTTCATGACGATTTATGACGACCTACCTTAAATCAAACTTTGGGGCATATGCAACAGTTTAAACCAGTTCGTCGCCCTGAGACCCGCGTATGGGCTGAAATATGACGTCATCAAGATGGCGACCAGCGCACTCATAATATGCATTTTGAACAACCATTTTCATACAATACTTGATAGATAACATTTGATTTCCAGCTTCTCGCTGTTTTTAAATGGATGGATTTTACCCATTGCATTTATAAAAGCTATTTTAGCACAAAATATCTCTCACAAGGAGCATAGCCCTGACAATATGAGCCACGTCACGAAAAAAATCTTCATACAAAGTGCTCAACTATGCATAGTACACTAGTAGCTAATTTGACCTACCTTGCATCCCCCAAGACAATTTTTACGGGTGCCAAATTATTTATTGGCACCCTAGAAATGCAAATAACTTTTGTCCCCAATGATAAACTCAATTGCTATATGAAAAAATGCACAGTTTCCATGGCAACCGTTAACGTGATTCTTAACAATGGGGGTGTACATACAAAATTGACCATATCTCCAGTGTTACTTATCCTAGACTATTGCACATGATCTCATTTTAAAGCTTATGCATAGCCCTTTTTTCCTATGGTAATTAATGCAAATTATCTAATTAGCGTATTCATTTATTTTCATGAAAACATGAACAATTGCAGAAAAATCTTTAAAAATCCATGAATGAATTAATTTCAGACCCAGACTGTAGTTGTGACACTTTGTTATTGAACCAGTAATATCATATGACGAATTAATTGATGACCTGGTCCTATATGAAAATTATCTCATTTGCATATTCATGAATATTAATAAAACTGTAAAAAAAGTGAGGAAAAACGAGGGAAAAATATATCCATTACAAGGTATTGGATAGGTTATAAGATCTGATCTATTTTGCATTCCTGTGACAAATTGTCAAGAGACCACCTTTATGCCATAAAATATTGTCCTCAGCAATGAAAAAAAACCCAAACATTTGCATGATGTAAAATTACATAGTTTCTACACCACTCCTCATGCGATTCGAAAGAATTGGATGTACTTACAAAAATACTTATATCCCACCAATAGAATGCTCTAGAATACTATAATTGGACTGATAGTGATACATGAATCTAACAATTTTACCTTGATACCTTACATTAAATCACTGACTTTACTTATTCATGAAAATTAATAAAACAAACAATAAAGAATTGGAGAAAAATGTGGCAAAAATAGGGGGTTGCTGTATAAAAACCGCTTGTACTAGAGCTGTTAATCAACCCAGGATGCTGAAAGAGGTACCAAATGAATGCTTTGACATTGTACTATGACCCTAATTATGGCATAAGAATAATCCGGTTTTCCATTTCATGAATTTTAATGAAAACTTAAGCAATTTGAGAGAGAGAAGATTAAAAATAAATAAATAAATGAGTAAACCTACAGAAAGACTTGTATCTCGGCAATCAAAAGTCATATGGTGCTGAAAATGACATCAAGTGGTGTCTAGGGCATTATTATACCATCCTGTACTACAGTTTGTGGGTCATTTGTTTTAAGAATTAAGAATATTAACAAAACCTTTTGAATTCAGAGAAAACAATGCCAGAGGCGGATCCAGGATTTTTAAAAGGGGTTCAAATGTAGAAAAGGGGGGTTCGTCAGCCTAATTTCACTCAAAATTTCTTAACATTCCCCATGAAAACGAAATAATTTGGCTCCAGAGGGGGGTTCGAGCGAACACCTTGAACCCCCTCTACATCCGCCACTGCTATAAGGAAATAATAAGGGGCATACGTAGAAAAGCGCACGTATCTTGGCTACTGAAATGCCTAGGGAGCTATAATTGTTAATGAATGGTTGCTAGGACAATGTTTTGTAACCATATAATCAGATATATAAAGTAAAAAAAATAAATAGTAAAACTGAGATCCTTTAAGATCAGTGAACATATGGGTGAGAAAGTATATGGGTCATGCCGCGATTTCGGCTACTCAAGCTTCAGCTATTTTTGTTGTATGGATATTAATGAGATTTTAATAGATAAGAGCACAAGCAATGAAATATCAAAGGGTCCACCAACAAAATCGCTTATATCTCAGTAACCAATAGCCGAAGAGAACTCAAAATTGAATCAATTTATTGCAAGGAAAATCAATTTAATGCCATGTGCTCAGATATATAAATCATGCTCTCTGGGAAGCAAGATTTAGTAAATTTTGGTGAGGCACATCCTTAAATGTTCTGTTATTTTCACATTTTTTCGAAACTTTATGCAACGTCCAGAACATTTAATAACATGTGATTAAGCTATAGGACTACATGGCAGTAGTGCATTCTCCTATCATTCTATCAGTCTATTGGTACCACTTTCAGCACTCTAAGGATATTGGCAGCTGAGATATGAACGATTTTGTTTGGTGTTCATTTTTCGTTGAGTTTTCTCTTATTTATGAAGATCTCAGTAATATCCGTACAACAAAAATGGCTGATTACATGGTTACAGAACATTGTCCTAAAAGCCGAGATTTTCTACGTATATCCCCCTTAATTTGTCCGTATTGTTTTCTCTAAATTAAAAAGGTTTTGTTAATATACTTAAAACTAAAAACCAAATAACTCATAAATTTTAGTACAGGATGATATAATATTGCCCTGGACACCATATGGTGCCCTTTTCAGCACTATAACACTTTTTTACATTGTCTTCTAATCTCTAAAATTTCTTTGGTTTTCATTTAAATTCATGAAATTGAAAATCAGATAATTCTTACATATCATACTTCAGGGCCATAGTTCGTAGGTTAAATTGTTTTAAGTACATGCATCACTATCAGACAAATTATAGTATTCTTGGACATTCTATTGGTGGGATATTACTATTTTTGTTAGTACAGCCTTTTCTTTCGAATCGCATGAGGACTGGTGTGGAACTATGTAATTTAACAACATGCAAATGTTTTTCATTGCTGAGGACAATATTTTATGGCATTAAGAAGGTCCCTCTTACAGCCTTGACACTTTGTCCAAGGGATGCAAGACAGTTCTAATAACATATGCAATACCTTGCAATGGATATAGTGTTACCCTCGTTTTTCCTCATTGTTTGACATTTTTATTAATTTTCATGAATATGCAAATGAGATAATTTTCATATAGGATCAAATCATCAAACGATTTGTCATATGATATTACCGGATCAACAACAAAGTGTCACAATGACAGTTTGGGCCTGAAATTAGTTCATTTATGTATTTCTAAATATTGTTTTGCCATTTTTCATTAAAATTAATGAATATGTAAATAAGATAATTAACATTACTTACCATCGGGAGAAAGGACTATGCCCATGCTTTAAATTGAGAACATGTTCAGTAGTCTAGGATGAGTAACAGTGAAGATATGATCAAAATTTTATGTACACCTCCATGCTTAAGAATCACGTTAACGGTTGCCATGGAAACCATGCAATTTTTCATAGTGTAATTGAGTCTATCGTTGCGAAAAAAATTCTTAGTATTTCTTTGGTTCCAATGAATGATTTGGTACCCATGAAAAATTGTCTTGGGGGTGCAAAGGTATATCAAATTAGCTCCCGGGTTACCTAGGTTGTAGGCGGTTCTAGAAGAAGAAAAAAAACGTATGCCTAACGTATGCACGAACGGACCCACGACCAGATAAAGCAATATCATTTGACCCATCGACTTAATTCGTCTATCGTGTGTATAATCAGATGCATTTCATACATTTTCTTTGCAAAATAAGTAATAATGCGATGTTTTCAATTGATTTTGATGGATTTACGAATAATTCATATATAGGCAGATAGCCGCCATATTGATGACGTCATAAATCGACTCTCACGCGGATGTAAGTGCGACGATTAGGTTTAATGTTATACATATACCCCATAGATAAGTTTTATATAGGTTGTCATAAATCGTCAAAAAAATCGCAGGAGATTCCCATTCGACACGGACTAATATACAGATTCTTTAAGTTGTATAAATTGAAAATTTTCTGTAGAAATTTTTGGATATTTTTCCTATTTTTGCTCAAAACATAGATTGTGGGTACACGTTAGAACCGCCTCGTCATGGCGGTTCTAACGAGTACCCATAATTTCTATGTTTTGCGGCTAAAATAAGACATATACATGTATGTATATCCCTGTATACCCCATTTTTTCTATATAAAAGTGGTTGGGGGGTATACATTACACAGACATGTTATCCTGATGGGATATTACCTAATAAAATCACCCAGGCGTGTCCCGTGTCCACATCTTGTCTTGTGTCCTTGTCAGCCATTAAAGAAACTCCGTCGATGGCTTAAATCTTACTTTGTATACACATCTCCAGAGCAACAACATACCAAATAGACAAATAAGTAACACTGTATAAATTACATGTGTCCTGATGAAAAAATAAAACTGACAGTTACGATATACATACAAATGTACAAATGCTTGTGTTCGGGGTTTTCCCAATAGTACCATTGGCTGGCAACATTTGGCATTGCCATTTTTACCATTTGCACCAATTTCTTTACCATTGGTATCATTGGTAATAAAATTGGTACAAATAGTAAAAATGTTTTCAGCCAATGGTACCATTGGAGAACCCCGAACACAAGCAAAATGAAAATTTATCGACCGTGAATCTAAACGCTTAATCTTGTCACGTTTCTTTACGTTCGATCGTTTCACTTGAAGCACAAAGACTGGTTAACCTAACACGGCTGGTAATGTCGTTAGGGGCAACCGGAAGTTTATGCAAAGCGAATCTTCACGGGAATTTCCGAACATGATCCACGGGATCAGACAAAATGTAAACAGCCAAGTGAATTTTCACGAATTGTATTTTTTCACAGTATTGCAGCTTTATATGTACAAAAAGGAGAATACCATTCCAAATAATATTTATGTCTGCATCCGAAACGAATGAATCGGGCACACGAACGTCAATAGATTACTTGCAATCCACTTTCTCCTGTGTGTGGTGTTTCGGTGTAAGTAGATTTCGTGGTTGCAAGTGAGGGCGTTCGGTACAATAAATGCTTTAAAATACACTTTTGTTACATATAACCCTATCCTAATCCAATTTGTTCTGCAAACAAAAGTTGACAAGATTTATTCTGAAGTGACACTTGTGTAGATGCTGAGCTTTTCGTTTATGTTGCCTCTATCGACATGGGTTGCCCCTTTCAGCACTATTGCCCCTAACGAGACAAATGCCTGCTATTGCAGCATAGACATGACTGCTATTGCAGCATAGACCCATATAAAGATTATTTTATAATAAAGGAACAACCCAAAAACGGAAATTTACTGAAATATTGGCGATTTTATTTCAGTTACTGATCTGAATCTGAATCTGAATAGTTTACTGGAGACACGCCAAATGACATTATTTCACCAGAGGGTTCGGATGGGGGAGAAATAAGACCCTTGAACGCACGAGTGAAGCGAACTTGGACACACAGTCATCAGACATTTCAGCAGAGGAGATAAGTGAATCAGGGAGGTCATTCCAGTCCCTGATAGTCTGTGGAAAGAAACTACTTTTGTACGCTTCTTTGCTAGCTGAAGGTATCTGAAAAGCCAAAGAGTGTTGATTTCTACAACGCCTATTCTTTGGGATAAGGTCATCTGTGGGTATTCTGGCTTTACCCTTTAGACCTTTGTATAGCAATATAAGTCTACTATCCTTCCTCCTTTTCTTTACTAGAGATTCCCATTTCAGTTGACCTAAAATGCCAGTCGTGCTCCCAATTTCAAAAACATAATTTCCCGTCACAAACCTTGCCGCACGATTTTGGACCTTTTCCAGTTCTTCCTGGAGGCCATGAGTATGAGGGTCCCAAACTGAGCTTCCATATTCCAAGATCGGCCGCACCAGTCCTTTATAAGCTGCTTCTTTCACATCTGGGGGACAAGAATACAAATTTCTCCTCAAGAATCCGAGAGTTCTGTTAGCCTTTGTACAAACATTGGAAATATGAGTATTCCATTTCAAATCATTTGTGATAGTCACACCCAGCTATTTTATGCTTTCAACGTTTTCCAGTACAGTGCCCTCAAGGGTGTAGTTAGTCTGTATCTTACTAGACCGTTTATTTGTCAGCTGCATCATGTTGCATTTGACGGGTTGAAATCTCATTCCCCATTTCCTAGCCCAACTGCCTAAACGATCAATGTCTCTCTGAAGTTTCAATGTATCCTCTTCATTCTTGATTTCACGATAGCAAACACAATCATCAGCAAATAGTCTTAGTTCAGACTCAATGTCTGCTGAGATGTCATTTATATACAGGTGCGTTCACTTATATATATACCCCTGCGATATTCAGAAATAAATTGACAACTTTTCTCGTTTCTGAACAATCGTCACTGGCAAGAAATAGACAACTGGATGTTTGTTTATATAATATGTAAAGTATGTCTATAAATATTTACTCTGTATAAAATCTTCCAGATCTTGTGATGTTGTATGCCTAAATTGATTACATAACATATGGAGCCAAATTTTTAACAAAAAATTCGCTGATATTCGAGTTTCAAAGATTCCACAAGGAACCGTGGTTAATGGTTTGTAATTTTGTTTATAAATTATGAAAAAATAGCCATTTTTGTACAACGCTTAAAAATGTGGTGTCTTTATGAGCATTCTTTACAGAGTTACATCCTGATTTTCATTTATTGTGCATTTTAGAATTTCGTATAAAAATGGTTCTTACAATATAAAACTAAGCATGTCAGTGTTATTTTGCAAGAAAACTTATATTCTACCAGGACGGTTTTACGAACTAAACTTGCCAGTGGGTTCCTTTATGAGTTAAGCATGCCTTACGGCACTGTGGAGTCACATATGGCTTTGTATTCTGCCAAAACATGGGTAGACATTTCATCATACAATTCATGGTTTGTTTCTCGGCACAGAATACCATAGGGGACTGGGACTGTCAAAGAGAAACTTTCATACTTAGTCTATATCCTACTTCTCATATTCATGATATTGAAATCCTCTTGTTTAGGCAAACAATCAGGGAAATTACCAGGGCATTCAAAGACACACGTTCCTCTAATAAATATCAATAATAGGGATGAATACAAAAAACATTTGCTTTGCATAAATACTATTTTGACATTCTTTATTGGCATGTTAATTTCCGTGACTTAATCGCTATAGAAGAGGTTTGGAATATCACAAAGAGGAGATATGAGTCATTGTCCAACAATTAATTTAGCCCCACTTAACCCATCGATGCGTAGGAAATAATCATGGATTGTATAAGGAAATGCCAGCCCACGTTTTGGCAGAGCAAAAAGTCATGGGTGACTCCATAGTGCTTTAAGACATGCTTACCTTATGAAGGAACCCACTAGCAAGCTTTGGTCAAATAACCGCCCTAGTAGAATATTTGTTTTCTTGCAAAATAACACTGACATGCTTAGTTTTATATTGTAACAACCGCTTTATCATGAAATTCTAAAATGTACAATTTATGAAAATCAGGGTGTAACTCTGTAAATAGTGCTCATAAAGACACCAAATTTTAAGCCGTAGTACAAAAATGGCTATTCTTTTATAATTTACAAACAAAATTACAAACCATCAACCATGGTTCCTTGTGGAATCTTTGAGACTCGAATATCAGCGAAATTTTTGTTAAAAATTTGGCTCCGTATGTTATGTAATCTATTTAGACATACAACATCACACAATCTGGAAGTTTTGTATACAGAGTAAATATTTATAGACATACTTAACATATTATATGAACAAATGCATCCAGTTGTCTATTTCTTGCCAGTGACGATTGTTCAAAAACAAGAAAAGTTGTCAATTTATTTCTGAATATCGCAGGGGTATATTAATAAGTGAACGCACCTGTACAAGGAAAACAGCAAGGGGCCGAGAACGGTGCCCTGAGGGACACCCGACACAACTGGAGCCCAATCCGATTAAATACCATTAACCACTACCCTTTGTTGTCTGAAACAAAGGAAAGCATTTATCCAATTCAGTGTTGTTCCACCTATTCCATAGCTAAACAATTTGCTTTTAAGAAGTTCATGGGGAGGAGTATCGAAAGCCTTTTCAAAATCGAGTATAAAAGCGTCGACCTGGCCTTTTTTGTCTAAGATTTTGGCCCAGTCATTTATCACTGTAGTCAACTGAGTTTCACAGCTATGCCATTTCCTAAATGCGTGTTGCCTGTCCGACAAGAGTTCATGTTCATCAAGATGGGCCATCATATTTTAATAAAAGCATACAATATGTTCAAGAAACTTACAAGGAATGCATGTCAAAGAAACAGGGCGGTAATTGCGGGCAAGTGACCTGTCGCCCTTCTGAAACAGGGGGCAAATATTAGCAAGAGACCATTCTTTAGGAATTTCACCTGTATCAATTTAGGAATTTCACCTGTATCAATTGACTGCTGGAAGAGATGGGCGAATACCGGCCCTAATTCCATAGCCAGTTCCTTTAGGACTCTGGGATGAAGCTCATCAGGCCCTAAGGATCATCAGTTAGACGGGTTTAGACCTTTGAGAAGTTTGGTCACCCCTTCCTTTGTGACCACAATATCATGCATGAATGGGGCAGATCTATTCATAAGAATGACCTGTTTGTATTCACTTTTAGTGAAAACATCCGAGAACTGACCATTAAATTCTTCCGCCTTCTCAAATTCGGATTTTGCAATTCCACTTCCATTTCTCTTTTTCAACGGGGGAATACCTTGGGTATCTTTTTTCTGACTGTTTGTGTACCTGTAAAAATCTCTAGGATTAGCCTTAACATCTCCTACCAAGTTGTTCACGTAAAGATCATGCTGCTTCCTGATATCAGCTTTGATCTCTTTCCGTAAAGATTCAAATTTAGATCTAAATTTTGCACTACCAGTCTTTTTAGCTTTTGCATGAGTTGCATCTTTTCTGCGAATCTCCCTTCTTATTTCAGGTGTTATCCAAGGGACAGAGGAAACTAAGCGACTAGTTTTTTACTAGTTTCTGCCGATTCCTGAATAAATGATGTAATGAGATTGAAATTTTCCTGGACCGACCGAGTAACTGAGTAACCGTTGAAGTATCTTTCCTTTGCAAATTTAAGCGTTTCTGCTCTCATAGATTCATAATCACCTTTCTGATAACGATACACTTTTCTCCTGGGTTTCTTTATAGGGGGGATAGCAATTTTTAATGTGCCAGAAACAATGTCAGGATCACTGAGCTTATCCGGGGAATGAATGTCTGCAAACTGACCAGGAAGAGAGGTCAAAATTAAGTCCAAAGTATTTCTTTCTCTGGTGGGGAAATTGACTAATTGTTCCAAACCATGGTCATTCATGATATCTATCAAAATCTGACCCTCCGTCTGACTCATTGATGACCCAGATTTGCTGAGTCTGTCCGGCCATACAATATCTCTAAAGTTAAAATCACCTAAAACGTGAATTAAGGGGGGTTTGTTAATATTTTTGATTTTGTCAAGCTGTTCTCTAAATAAATTGTCAAACTTTTCCAGGGAATTCAATAAGTCATTTCCATTGTACGATACTGGTAAATGACCATCGACAGGTGGTCGATACCAGCTAGCCACAAAGTGAGTTTTCTTATTTACAAAAAGGTTTGACCCAAACTGACTCTGAGTCATTGTCCAATTCTGTGAGGGGCATGTGTGGGATGTCCTTGTGATTGAATCGCGGTATACCTCAGTGGTAAGAACACTGACCTCTGGTGCTAGAGGTCCTAGGTTCGATCTGCGCCGGTGGTAAAGAATTTGGTGTCCGCAATTCTGGCGTGCTACACACGTTATTTATCGTATCTCCTATTCTGTGGTTGATAGGCATTAATAGGCAAGATTTTGCTATTACTTATTCTGCTAAAGAGCATTTTAATGTGGTTTTCTGTTCGGGAGGTATCCTCTTTCTCTTGTTTTTGGGCGTTCACTGCACTGTCCTATCATACGTATATGAGCCACATCGTGAGAAAACCGGATTTTTGCCTAGGCGAAAACAAAGACGCAGACCAGCTTCGCAGTAACTGCGAAGCTGATCAGCGCCTTTGTTTTCGCTACACGGATAATACAATTTTTCTTTTTCTTAAATCCGAAATTTCAAGCTTTTAGCTTTCTCCTGTGACTGTACAGGCCGGTTTGTGTCAGACCTTGTCGGAAACCCAGAAGACCGGGTTTCTCGCGTCGCGGCTCATATAGCAAACATTCATAATAATTTGAGCCGCCTCGTGGGAAAACCAACAATGTGGTTTCCGGACAGGTCCGACACAAATCAGGCTGTACAGTCACAGAAGCAGGCTAGAGGCTGGAAATTTTGGATTTAGAAAGTAGAGGAATTGTACTATCCGTGTAGCGAAAACAAAGGCGCTGATCAGCTTCGCGGTTACCGCGAAGCTGATCTGCGCCTTTGTTTTCGCCTATGCAGATTGTTGGTTTTCCCATGGGACGGCTCATTTATTAGTGTTTAAGCACAGAACCCCTCCGTCGCCATCGGCGCGGAAATTGTTTTTGGCTAACCGATCACGTGTTTTTTTAATGTTTGGGGTGGTTTTGGGTGTTTCCATGAGCCCTTCCACAGGTTCACTCGTTAGGGGTAACCGGTCCGATAGGGGTAGTCATGTCGGAAGTCATAACTTTTTTTTCCGTTTCTTCTGTAGCAACGTTTTTAAGCAGAATTTCTATGGCAAATTCTTTGGACAAGGAAATATACATTGGAAGGCTTGAATGAATTTTGTTTATCTACACAAGCTTGTCGACAATGCACCAAAACAGGTCTAGGATCGTCTAGTAACAGCTCAAAACAGAACAAACAACATACCTCGCATCCAGGAAAAACTGGCTTTTAGCATTTTCCACTCCCACGATCGCAAAGAAGTATGCAGAAATAAATACTCTTTGGAATAGTATCGTCCGATTTCAGAATATTTACCCCCCATAAACAAATGTCACATGTTGTTTTTCGTGTTCTGTTCCCGAGTCTCCCGTAAGGCGTCCGTTTGCATAACATTTGATTGCCCCTAACGACATTACCAGCCGTGCCTAAGGGACTGGAAAAAACATAAGCTGCTATGAAGTACATGTTGGTGTTTTGTGCTATGGAATGAAAAAATACTTACCTAGTTTAAACATACTTACAAAGGGGTTGGGCTACAAGTTCTGACAACATTAATTACAGCCCGTCCCCTACAACATATTTACAACAACAGCGTACATGGCAAACATAAACAAAAAGTTATACAATGCATATACCTATTTTCAAATATTTTAACAGAGAGAGAGAGAGAGAGAGAGAGAGAGAGAGAGGTGTAGTTTCAGTGTCAGATGTCGGTTGGGAGAAATCAAAACTGGACGAAGTATGGGAATTATAAAAATACTTACCTTTACAATATCCAAAACATTGTAGTACATCTAATGTATTTTTATCGTAACGGTTATCACGGGGACCCAACTGTTAATCGTGATTATTGATGCGACGTGGAATGTTAATGCATGCTATTATGAAGTTTCGTATGCGTCGGCGAGATCGTTACGAATGCGACGTTCCACATCCTCTGCCCTTGGACCGTAAGGAGCACATGTTTTGCTCTCGTGAAAATAAACAAAGCCGAGTTTGCAAAATCGGCGTCCACTATGATCGGCAAAATTCTTCTGTGTTCCCACTTGAAGTCAATTGGAATACTTACGGCACTTATGTTTTTCAGCTAATGGTTTATAAAGTTGACATGTAGATACAATTTTGCCACGGAAACTCAATTACATTCTTAAAATCCTTTTGTTTGTCTTTGTCTTGGTCGTAAACTAAGAAGTATAACACAGTCCTGTGGGTGTCTTTATATAAATTTGTATCAGAATGGCTTTGTAAATGCACATTTACTTACTGAGCGTGAAAAACAGTAAGATAAGCATCTTTTGTATGCATCAAAGATGAAGATACGTACTACTAGAATGAGTCATGGATGAATTAGCATTTTTTGTGCTCTTTCAAAAGTTATTTACATACACGCAGAAGCATAACGAGTGCCTTTATCAAGCGAAATATTGCATCGCGTTTTTTCCTTGGACTACATGCACTTCGTTGAGCAAGCTTCAAAGCATATACCACTTTTATTTTGAATGAGGTCACAGAATGGGGGTTTCTGAGTCAGCTTTGTCAACATTCGAGTGACACAACTGATTTATTCTTGCCTCGAAACAGCAAATCTTTTTCGGACATATCAATAACAGAGCTCATATGTTTCCTTACATTAAATGAATCTAATTTTGATCATTGGATATGGCGGGTGGCTCCATGCATTTCTGATAAGCAGGGTGGGGGGGGGGAGGGGGGACAGCAGAATGAAAGGGGTTTATGCGGTTTTTAGGTGCGGTTGAGAGGCAGTTTTCCATTGGAATGGTGTTTTATACAAGAACAGCGATAAACTATGGTTATTTCATTGCATTAACATTAGAAGAGTCTTCGGGAGCACTTTGAACCCTCGGCCTCGGGCTCAAACTCAAACAACTTTCTAAGGCCTCTGCAAGTAATAATACAGTATAAAAACCATGGTTGACCCCTTTAACATGTATCTTAAAATATTTATTGAAGAAAATGCACCACTGTCTCTATATCGCAACATTCGCTATTTTATTTCACTGAATCATCGGTCTCATTCTTCCACGATGCATTTCTGTGTCGCATATTAAATTTTAACAACGTCTTCGATGCATACAACAGATGCTTATCTTACTGTTTTTCACGCTCAGTAGATAAATGTGCATTTACAAGGCCGTTTGGATGCATATTTTAATAAAGACACACACAGGACTGTGTTATACTTTTTAGTTTACGACCAAGACAAAGAAAAACAAAAGAAATTTAAGAATATAATGAGTTTCCGTGGCAAAATTGTATCTACAGGTCAACTTTATAAACCATTAGCTGAAAAACACAAGTGCCATAAGTATTCCAATTGACTTCATGTCGGAACATAGAAGAATTTTGCAGACCATAGTGGACTCTAATTTTGTAAACTCGGCGTTGTTTATTTTCGCGAGAGCAAAACATGTCATACTTACCGTTCGAGGGCAGAGGATGTGGAACGTCGCATTCGTAACAATATCGCCGACGCATACGAAACTTCATATTAGCATGCATTAACATTCCACGTCGCATCAATAATCACGATTTACAGTTGAGTCCCCGTGGTTATGCGTTAAAATGAAAAAAAAAAAAAAAATCAGAAATGTAAATTAAGGCCTACATTATTGATTCGCCCTACATAAGTTTCCCTACAAGGAATTTAACACTACATAACCTGCCAAGGACATGTGAACGGATGCGTAACGTTAGTTATCATTTGTGTTCTTGACGGTGATGTCACAGGTTAATTTAATTTGAGCCGCGACGCGAGAAAACCGGTCTTCGGGGTTTCCGACCAGGTCCGACACAAACCGGCCTGTACAAGCTCAGAAAAGAGCTAGAAGCTTGAAATTTCGGATTTAAGTAGAAGAGGAATTGTACTATCCGTGTAGCGAAAACAAAGGCGCTGATCAGCTTCGCGGTTACCGCGAAGCTGATCTGCGCCTTTGTTTTCGCCTAGGCAAAAATCCGGTTTTCTCACGATGCGGCTCATTTCAGTTCGTACTGAACTGTGTGGTGCCGTTTATTTTGGTCTTGCGCCGGATGTGCAAGGTGGTTTTTCTGGGGGTTCTCCCGTTTTCGCCCACCTACTGATTGGCCCGTCTCATACGAGCTGAAATAATCTTGAAAAGGGCGTAAAACTGAATTTAAAAAAAAAGGAAATTCCAGACTTGTCCAAACATAGTTATGCAGCAAACAACAGTTCTGTTAAAACTTTCAATAGCCTTTATCCGGTTGCTGAGTATATCGAGTTTTACCACTTCTGCACAAACCTTCTGTATTTTTAGCTCACCTGAGCCGAAGGCTCACAAGGCGAGCTTATAGTATACCAATCAGTCCGGCGTCCGTCCATCGTTCGTCCGTCGTCCACAATTTCAAAGATCTCCTTCTCTGAAACCGCTTGGCCAGGCAAACTGAAATTTTATGTGGAGCATCCATGGGTAGGGGGAACGAAAGTTTGATAGCGAAATCCGGGTCACATGACCAAGATGGCCGCTACGCCCATATATGGTAAAAAAAAAAAACACTCAAAAATCTTCTTCTCCAGAACCAGCGGGCCGATTTCCACAAAACTTGGTATGTAGCATAGGGGACTCCAGCCCATCATAGTTTGCACAAATGATGACCCTGGGATGATCTTGACCTATTTTACGGCAAGGTCAATTTTGGAAACATAAGCTTTTACATGGGAAAAAGTGAAAACTATGGATTTTTTTGAAAACTATTGCAGCCTGAGACCTGAAAAGTGTTAGATGCAAAACAACTAATGAAAGTATGTGATTAATTTAGGTCAAGGTCATCTCTTGACCTTGACCGGTCTGTCAGCCATACACACTTTTCAAAGATCTTCTTCTCTGAAGCTGCTTGGCCGATGAAAGCCAAATTTTGTGTCGAGCATCCATGGGTAGGGGGAACGAAAGTTTGTTCGCGGGATCTTGATCACATGACCAAGACGGCCTTCACGCCCATAAATGGTAAAAACCACTAAAAATCTTCTCCTACAGAACCGGCGAGCCGATTTCCACGAAACTTGGTATATAGCATCGGGGACTCCAGCCCATCATAGTTTGCGCAAATGATGACCCTGAGATGACCTTAACCTATTTTACGGCAAGGTCAATTTTAGAAACATAGGCTTTTACATGGGAAAAAGTGATTTTATTGAAAACTATTGCAGCCTGAGACCTGAAAAGTGGTAGATGCAAAACAACTAATGGAGTCATTAAGGTATGTGATTAATTTAGGTCAAGGTCATCTTGACCTTGGCCTGCCCATCATCCATACACACTTTTCAAAGATCTTCTTCTCTGAAACCGCTTGGCAAACCAAAGTGAAATTTTATGTGCAGCATCCATGGGTAGGGGGAACGAAAGTTTGATTGCAAAATCCATGTCACATGACCAAGATGGCCACCACGCCCATATATGGTAAAAGCCACTAAAACCTTCTTCTTCTGAACCGGCAGGCCGACTTTCACGAAACTTTGTATGTAGCATTTGCGACTACAGCCCATCACAGTTTGATCAAATGACCCTAGGATGACCTTGACTTATTTTATGGCAAGGTCAATTTCAGAAACATAGGCTTTTACATGGGAAAAAGTGAAAACAATGGATATTTTTAAAAATGTTGTAGCCTGAGACATGAAAAGTGGTAGATGCAAACAAATAATAGAGTAGATGAAGGTATGCGATTAATTTAGGTCAAGGTCAAACATAGGAAACATAGGCAAACATGGAAACATGGGAAAAAGTGACAACTAGGTCTCAGGTAAGCGTTTACAGGACCAATGATCCTATGGTAGCTATTGTAGCCATGAAACATGACCAAGATTATACCCATTTATGGTAAAAAAAAAAATAATAAATAAAAATAAATCACTTTGTCTAGTTACTATACTTGTTGACTCTCAGGTGAGCGATCGTTGCCCATGGGCTACTTGTTTTAAAAAGGTACAAGTAGGCAATGATCAGGAAAAGGTGCAATCAGACAGAAATTCCCACTAAAACTAAAATAAAACTAGGTAAAACTAAATTGACAATTTAGAAAACATAAAACATATCGCAAGCCGAGTGCGCAGCTATTTCCCAAAAGGCAGCCACCCAGTTACCCAAACTTAAAAAAATATGAAAACGTACATAAGGGTAATACAGCACAAAAATCGACTCCAAAACATAAAACAAATAGAACCACAACAGAAGTATCGCCTTGGAACGATCAGTTACAATATAAAACAAGAGGACCAATGGTCCTATAAACGCTCACTTGAGACCTGAGATATATACTAATAAACTTGTTTGACTACCATGGTAATATGCATGTATATAATCCCAGGGCAGGGTCTCTGGAGTCAATATCTTTTCAAATCATGAAATTTCAGAGCGTCCATTTGCCAATTTACTGCAAGTTTTGCCCTTCAAATGACATTTTAACAATTTTCCCCATTCAAATGCATGGGCGACCTGTGTTGACATTGCCGTAAAACAGGCCAATGTCATCCAAGGGTCATGACTGATACAAATTTTAAAGACCTCCATTCCCAGATGCTTCATGCCCCATAGGCCTCCTGGTTCTGAAAAAAGATTTTTTAATAGTTTTGTTATTTATAGCCATGGTGGCCATCTTGGTCATGTGACAATATCTATTTATGCAAACTTTCATTCATTCTTCCTGAGGATGCTCCACATAAAGTTTGGCTTTGATTGGCCAAGCGGTTTTGGAGAAGAAGATGTTCGAATATTTTGGTCATATACATGTATAAAGCCCCGGGGCAGGGGCAGACAACCCACTGGGCCTAAAATATTATCATAAGCATAAATCTTCTGTCCATTTGCTCATTCCTAGCAAGTTTTCGGCCATTAAATGACATTTTCCTATTTTTCCCCATTCAAATGCATGGGCCACTTAAGTTGACCTTGCCGTAAGATAGGTCAAGGTCATCCCAGGGTCATGATTTATATAAACTTTGTACAGCTCCATTCCCAGATGCTTCATACCAAGTTTCAAAATCATAGGCCTTCTGGTTCTGAACAAGAAGACTTTTAAAGGTTTTAGCTATTTATAGCCATGGCGGCCATCTTGGTCATGTGACCTTGACCATTTATACAAACTTTCATTCCCTCTTCCTAAGGATGCTCCATATAAAGTTTGGCTTTGATTGGCCAAGCGGTTTCAGAGAAGAAGATGTTTGAATATTTTGGTCATATACATGTATATAGTACTGGGACAGAATCAGACAACCCCCTGGGCCCAAAATATTTTCATAAACATAAATCCTCTGTCCATTCGCTCATTCCTAGCACGATTTCTGCCATTAAATTACATTTTCCTATTTTTTCCCATTCAAATGCATGGGCAACCTAAGTTGAGCTTGCCGTAAAAGTCATCCCAGGGTCAGCATTGTTATAAATTTTGTAGAGCTCTATTGCCTGATGCTCCATGCCAAGTTTCAAAATCATAGGCCATCTGGTTCTGGAGAAGAAGCTTTTTAAAGGTTTTTGCTATTTACAGCCCTGGCGGCCATCTTGGTCATATGACCTGGACCATTTATACACACTTTCGTTCCCCCTTCCTAAGGATGCTCCACATGAAATTTGAATTTCATTGGCCAAGTGGTTTCAGAGAAGAAGTTGATTGAACGACGACGACAACAACGACAAAGACGGAGAAGCATGGGTATACTATTAGCTCACCTGTGCCTGTGTTCGGCTCATGTGAACTAATAACTGGGCGATTTTACAAAGACTGTTTAAAATGCATTTTTCAATGGAGTTCACGTAGCAATGAGAAATCGCCATTGGTACCATTTTAACGCCGTTAACGCATTTTAATAAGCTGGTACTATAAAGTAATTGACATTATAAGCATATATACACGTACTATACGTACTTTATTTTTCAAAACATACGTAGTACAACAAGGTAACGTTACAAGTAAAACGAAAATGAAATAGCCATGTTCTTGTCTGATTACGTAGTTACATGGATATCAAACAATGTGAGAAAACCGCATTTTACCTAATAATAGTATAGCGAAAATAAAGGCGCACATTGGCTGTGCAGTAGCTACACAGATGATAAGCGCCTTTAATTTCGCTACACAGTACAGTTCCTCTTCTCCTATAATACGGAATTTAAAGCTTCTAGCCATCTTCTATTATGATACAGACCTGTTTGTGACAGGCCTGGTCGGAAAACCCGAATACCGTTTTTTCACGTCGTGGCTCAGTCATGGTCATATCATACATCATCAGCCCTTGCTATTGGGGCGGAAGTTCGTTCTGGAGTACGGGGTTCACTATTTTCTCGTTTAAATGACCTATAAACACGACTGATTCTCTCTGACGTAAAACTGACGTCGGGATCATCGTCCAATAGGGAATCAGAGTCTTTCTGGCTGGTTCTCTGGCTTGGCTTCCTGGTTTCCCGTCTCAACGGTACAGCGTCTATGGCGTCCAATGAGTCACGTTTTTCAAGCTTCCGTTCACAGCGGAAAACCAGTGGTTCCATGAGAAACATAAGTGCGGGTATGAGTAGTAACACACCGGTGAGATAAAATGACGCCTCCCAGTTACCAGTCTTGTCCTTTAACAGTGCTGGAAAACAGAAACGCAGCTTTAAGGAAGGTTCTTTGGATACTTTTGTCACAGTTACACATTACGAAAAGTTGCCCATGCAATATAAAGAGAATTGTTTTTTTTTTTTCAGATGCAAAAATCGAAAATTTCATTGGAAAAATTTAGATGTTTTTTTTTTTTATTTTTGGCCAAAACATAGATTGTGGGAACACGTTAGAACCGCCTCGCCAAGGCGGTTCTGACGAGTACCCACAATCTATGTTTTGGAGCAAAAATAGGAAAAATAGGTATATCCATGCATACACCACGGTTTTACTATATAAAAGTGGGTTTTAATGGATTGTTCATTTTACGGACATGTTTTCCTGATGATGTATGTTTGACAAAACTTTAATCACTCAATACATCAGGAAAATATGTCCGTGAAATGAATACCCCCTTAAATTCCACTTTTATCTAGCAAAACTAGGGTATGCAGGGGTATACCTATTTTTCTTATTTTTTCTCCAAAACATAGATCGTGGGTACTCGTTAGAACCGCCTCGTCGATGCGGTTCTAACGTGTACCCACAATCTATGTTTTGAGAAAAAATAAGAAACGCATCAACAATTTTCCACTGAAAATTTTCATTTTTTACATAAGAAAAAATTTATGTATATTGCATGGGCAAGTTTACGTAATGAATTCTGAAATTCAGCAACAGAATGATGTACCTTTTTGCTAAAAGTGTAAACTTGTGTTAGTAAAGATAAATTCTAATGAAAATTAAACCAATATAGGAGGCGGCTCATCGATGCGGTTCTGACGGGTACCCACAACCCATGCTTTAGAGCAAAATTATGATATATCTGTTCTACTTAGCGCACATTGTGCTTAACTTTTCAAAATAACTTCCAAGTTACGGTAACAAGATATCTTTCTAATTAACGCACAATACGAACGAAAACAACACACAAACTGCTGAAATAAAATGTTTCAAAAATACCAGTGGTGATGTCATTTAAGTGTCCTCATCATTGCAAAATAGTGTTTACATGTAGCCAGTCTTTTAAAGGTAAGTTTCAATGAGGCTAATATGGTATCCGTCCGTAATATTGGCTTAAAATAACAATATGCTAGTCGAGTAGCCTGTGCACTTTTGCACACGTTTTCCGATAACAACCAGGGTGTGCGCTTATTGGAACATGTGCGCTAATTAAAACAAATACGGTATATACAAGTGGGTAGATGGGGTATACATTTCACTGACATGTTATGAGCCGTGACGCGAGAAAACCGGTCTTCGGGGTCTCCGACCAGGTCCGACATAAACCGGTCTATGCAGTCTCAGAAAATGGTTAGAAGCTTGAAATTTCGGATTTAGGAAGAAGAGAAATTGTACTATCCTAGTGGCGAAAACAAAGGCGCTGATCAGCTTCGCAGTTACTGCGAAGCTGATCTGCGCCTTTGTTTTCGCATAGGCAAAAATCCGGTTTTCTTGTGACGCGGCTCTTATCATGATGAACAGTAGACTTACCAATGCACGGCTGACTGATGGCCGCCCCAAGGGCGAGACATAGAGAGATGAGCCCGAAGGCCGAGGGAAAGTCTTCCAACCCAACAACGTCTATTATTAACACAGACATCAGACTCCAGAAAGAACCGGGAAATATTCCAATTATTGCAGAATAAACACACATGTATGTGAGACTTTTAAACTGGGGCGTCACAAACGCGAAAACAGAACTTAAAAGAAAACTTAACAAAAATATGTGTTTGCGAGAAATCCAGTCTTGGTCGGCGAACCAGCCGAAGAAAATCCTCGCCACAACCTCGCAGCCACCCAAGATAGATACGGTCAGAGCCACACTCGCTTTGTCATACCCCATCATGAGTGTGTGTGACGGTATGAGAATTAAATTATTACCATAACCGTTCATTGCGATCATAAAAGCCAATGCGTAGAGAGTAAAACGTGGCTTTTTAAATAGACTAAACTTAAAATCAGGACCACATGAGCAACACGTTTCATCCTCTTTTTCGTCATTTTTATCATGGATAATTTCCCCATTCAACAATGCATCTTTCTTCTTTTTCTTTGCCTTCCTTTTCATTTGTTCCATTTGTTTCAATTTCACCAGAATCTGTGGTTGTCTAAAGAAGCACGCTGCCACACATACGTTTAAAAGCATACCACCGACGATTAGAAGGGCTGGTCTCAACGTGTAAGTTTGTATTAAAAATCTGGAAAAAAAATAAAATTGCAGTTTTTAAGAAGTTTAACTTAAATAATTTTATATTACTGATTGTTCCAAGGCGATACTTCTGTCGTGGGTGAGGTTAGAGCTCTCTAAAATCGATTTAAGCTTCCCCACGTATTTTTACTGATCGTTCCAAGGCGATGCTTCTGTTGTAGTTCTATTTATTTTGTGTTTTGGAGTCGAATTTTTGTGCTGTTTGAACCTTATGTACGTTTTATTTCGGGTAACTGAGTGGCCGCCTATTGGGAAATAGGATATGTTTTCTAAGTATAACTACCTAATTGTCAATTTAGTTTTTTCCCACCTCGGTTTTTGGAGTGGGAATTTCTTTCAGATTGCGCCTTTTCCTGATCATTGCCTACTTGTATCTTTTTAGTCGGAGGGCTATAAGCCACGAGAGATGACGCTCACACGAGACTTCGTTTATATTTCAAATGTCAGTCATGAGTCATGTAGGAATGTAGCCGCCGTATCGTGTGCTCTAAACATCCCAACTATCATGTGCTCTTAGTATAATCCAGACACAGTCGTGAACTTTTGCTAAATGTACCTGTATAAGAATGGAAAACCTATTGCTCCTATCCCACTAGCTGAGACCGTGATGCCATTAGCCAAGGCCCGCCTCTTCTCAAAGTAGTAACTGATGATTGTAGAGCAGGGGGCGAATGCAAGCCCGTACCCCAAGCCTGTAACAAGAAATGGACAGCAATCTTAACATATGATGGGCAATGAAATTGTCTGTTGAAAATGGAGAAGAAGTCACGGAAAAACATCGTTCTAACTGTTGTCTGTTTGGTCAAAAGGAAGAGCGGTAAACATAGATAGAACATTTTTTCCGCCAGATGTTTACGTGCGGGCTATACACGAATGCGTATAATACATAAGATGTTAACAACTGTACATAAGATACTGTATGAATTTGCATTTGCATAGCTTATCGATCCCAGCAGGCACATGACGTCAGAATGACGTCAGATCGACGTCGATGCGACGTCATGACGTCGCATCGACGTCGATCTGACGTCATTCTGACGTCATGTGCCCGCTGGGTCCTAATGCCTTACGAATTAACATCAAACTTTGTTTTTTTTTTCAGCGCGAATTGTAAAATGAGGCCGTACAAGACAGCATGTCTTTTCTCGAATTTCAGATTGTTTTCAGAGTTTAACATCGCTGTTTTAGTAATTTAGGAGAGCAAACCTGTCCGAATATAAGATCTATTTCCGATACCTTTGTGTCGCTTTTTTATAGAAAAGGAAAAAAAAAAGCAGCTTAATTTAAAGTTTCAACTATTTATCCGATTTTACTTACCGGCACATATACCAAATGTTATAAACAAGTACTCCATTCTGTCGACCAAACAAGAAGAGGCGTAACCGACCCCCAACAATATCCCGCCTATGAAGGCCATCGTCCTAAAACTGATCTTTACTGCAAGGTAGTTGGCGAAAGGCCCTGCAAAAGGAATGATACAAGAATCTGTGTCAAGAAATGTAGTTCCTGGCGTTGACGATATTGTTGCACATCTACGCGCTTCGCGATTTGGTCCGTCCGTTTTAGCAATGTGGTGAGTGCTTGTACATCGAATGTCAAGTTCTCTATCGAAGGTGTGCAAACTTGTATACGAAGTCGTTGTTGGTCAATTTACTTTGCATAATTTTTGTAACGCGGCTGAGAATAAATACATTTTTAACATTCTGCTGAACACTATTTTACACAATTAACTTTATCAATTAAACAATTTGAGCCTGTGCATGAGAAAACCAACAATTTGCATAAGCGAAAACAAAGCCGCAGATCAGCTTCGCGGTGACCGCGAAGCTGATCAGCGCCTTTGTTTTCGCTATACGGATAGTACAATCTCTCTTCCGTTCTTAAATCCGAAATTTCAAGCTTCTAGCCTGCTTCTGTGACTCTACAGCCTGGTTTGTGTGGGACCTGGTCTGAAACCCAAATTGTTGGTTTTCTCATGCACAGGCTCATTTTATCATCATTAATGGTTACAAAGTGGAAAAGTCCATCACATGAAAAACTTCAGAAGCAGTCCTGGTCCTAAGGTTATAAAACTTTTTTTCATGCTCAACTCAGCTGAGCATGAAATTTATAGTGCTCATAAATACCAAAATAGCCCACATATATTGAAATTGAAGGTTTAGAATGACAAAGCCTGTAATTTATCCTGCTAATAAATGTTAAAATGCCAACAATTGTTGGCATTTTAAAATTTATCAGCAGGATAAATTTTAGTCTCAGCTGAGCTGAGCTTGAAAAAAGTTTTATAACCTCGGGACCTGTTGACCTAAAGCGTCGTGTGTAATAATGTGCACGAACTGAATTTAACCGAGTACATTACGAAACTGATACGCTTATATAATAGACGTATAAAAATTAAAAAAAAAAATAGTTTTGATCAACACATTGATTGTGGGTACATGTTATAACCGCCTCGACCGCCTCGTCGAGGCGGTTTTAACGAGTACCAACAATCTATGTTTTGGAACAAAATTAAGAAGAACATGTATACCCCAGTTTTACTATATAATATAAAAGTGGGGTTCAAGGGGTTATACTTTTAATGGACATTTTTCCTAATGAGCTTACCTAACCCAAGCATGCAGAGAAATATGACGCTGCCAATAAACGCCAGAGGCCCGGACCCAACAGCGAAGTACTGGTCAATCTCGGTGTACAGTATACCATAGGACTTGATACTGCCAACCACGAAGAAATACATCCCGAAACACCCTGTAAAGATAATTAATCAGTCTAGAGACTAAGTGCCCCAGCCACAATTGCATAAATCAACTCAGCTGACAATTTTTATCTTGAAACAATTACAATTTTTCAGAAACAGAAAGATAATGCTATTAGATAGCCATATACCCTTGCATAGAAAAGTTCAAGGTTTGAATACAGTTTATCAACTGAAACACTACAAGCTGCATTTGACATAAAACGAGTCCTTTGGAATATAAAAGTGCATAAAATGAACTCCACATGCATAAACAGTCTAGTCACATTCTTTTTACTTTGACATAAGCTATAATATTTTGCAAAAGGGAAAACTCATTGAACTGAACATAAATGATGATTGTGACTTATAACCCAGTAGTGACAGGAACAGTGGCTGAACCAGAAAACCTTCAAGATTACCCGAGAATATTTTGACAATATCTTTTCTATTGAGATTTATGGGCACAAATCTGTGTTCTGAAAAGGATCTAGTCTCTAGACTGTAATTTCATTCCTTCTTCTACTTTCTTGGTCGTGTTACGGTAGCAGGGTTTTTAGTTCCCAACTAACACAGCTCGGTTTATTTCTAGTGTGTCGCGTAACATTAAGGTGTATCCCTACCATGTGCGCAACATGCTTACAGTTATCACCAGTATGTAAAGAAAGAAACAGTATCATTTCGAAAACTTTTTTTTTTTTTTTTTTTTTTTTTTTTTTTGCAGCTGTAGAAAATTAAAATTTCACTGGAAATTTTAACATATTTGCTCAAAACATAGATTGTGGGGTATACACGTTAGAACCGCCTCGGTGTTTTGGATAAAAAGAAATAAGAAATAAAGGAATACCCCTGTATACCCCAGTTTTTCCATATAAAAGTGGGTATAAGGGGCTATACAACTCACGGAAATGCCTGATTTTATCTATAAAGCCGGACCAAAAAGATAAAACAAGTCCAATAACTCTCGCTCTCAGACTTAAAACTCCAGTACCTGCCAGAACAACCCAGGCGAACCCCTTATCGACATCCTGCTTTTCTTCGTTCCCCACCATCTTACGCTTGTCTTGCCTTAGCCAGTGGAACCCCTGGAAAACAAATAAACAAAATACAAATGATTGCGATTGATGGCGCTCAAAATTCTTAAAACAACACTATAGCACACTGTGTTTCTTTCTGTGTTTGGTCTAAAGTAGATCAGCTGGGTACCTTCGGTACCTCGTTCCACTTATGAGACGCGGTGTGAAGGTTTACAGGAACATCTCATTCAAGACGTGGAACTGGTAATATACACCACTATACAAAATGCAAGTCTGCTGTTTTTGCCGTTTTTATTATACAAGGAACAAAACATAAATAGTCATATTGGAATGTCTTTGATTAAATCTGGCATAGAGTCAATCATAACAAACAATAATATTCAATATCTAAACAAAAATCGTCTAGCTTGACTTTTGTGTATTTTGTGACAGTTAATATTTTTACAAATTAAACCTATAGTACTTGGCTAAACCACTTTAAGAAATAACAATCGTTGACAAATGCGAGACATTTTACAACTCTAACAAAACCTCAAGTCATACAAAGTTCATACCGTGGGACCACATGACAGGCACATTGTATGAAAACTTGCTTTGGGTATTTGACCAGTTAATGTACACTATTATAAGATGACTACTGACCTAACCACAACAGAACAGAGAAAATTTGTGGTAGCTTTGGTTTTCGCAGAACTCTACAAAAATCAGGATTTTTTGCTAATGCGGCTCACTTTGCTAATGTTTATTATACGGAGAGCTTCACTAAACAAGACATTATTTATGAGCCTAAGTTGAAGTTTGTTGTATTTTTGCATCGTTAGATTTTATCTTCACTGTTAATTCAAGCTGTTGGACAGAAAGAGGCGAAAAAGTATTGAAATTTAATTGATCATGAAAAGAGTGACGTTTTACGTCTAAAATAAAAGTGAAAAGACTTGCATTCAATTTCTTGCAATGGCATGGACAATGCCATAAGAACCCAATAAACCACAGATCAGTCCAGTAAACATCCATGTATAAGCTTAGTAATGACTTTCAAGTATCCGGGAAGCGGTGGTTTTGTTTGATATGACGGTAAAACTATTAACTTGGACGTTAACCGTCAATAATTGAACGTGCGCGTAGTCACGTGCCTACTATCGACGAAGCACACAGAAAAACTGTTTGGTTGCATCGGCTAGCTCAGACAAGTTAGCATCGAAAATTTGCTGCAAAAAAAAATCCATTTTTTCTGCTGGCAAGGTTTGGTACACTATAACTTGGGTCATAGGTGGGATAGAGAAGTTCTGTTTTCGGCATTCGTCATCGTTTTCTATATGCGATCACAGCTAGACTAAAACGTCGTCGACAAAAGATTCATTGTTTCTGCTAGCAGCAATTCTGCTAGCAGCAACTAGACCGTTATTCGCTGCAGCAAACCGTTTTTCGCTGCAGCAAATTTTCTGCTAACTTTACCGTTTTATTTTGCTGCAGCAAATTTTCTGCTAACTTGACCGAGCTGCATCGGCTAGACTGTTTCACCAGGCATAAAGCAACAATCGGTATTGAGCTCATTCGGTGCGCCAGTGTAAGGTTCGATTCCCAGATCGGGAAATTGTACATGTGCATTTTTAAGGTGGCTTTTAAATAATCGAAACTTACTTTTATGTTATCCGGAATTTCCATTTTTAACACTTTCCCCTGCCGCTAAAGATGCAATAGTTAAAGATTTTGCAAGATATTAAATAGCTTGACGCATAATACAAATTAGATTGTATCCGCAAGTGCAATGCAATACAAATTATACCACAAAGTACATAGAGGATATAATTACAAAGACAAATTGAGCCGCGAAAGCTAATGCGAAAACCACAGGCGCAGATCAGCTGTGCAGTAACTGCACAGCTGATCAGCGCCTGTGTTTTCGCTACATGGATAACACAACTCCTCTCCTACTTATTTCCAAAATTTCAAGCTTCTAACCTGCTTCTGTGACTGTACAGGCCTGTTTGTGTCGGGCCTGGTCGGGAACCCCGAGGACCGATTTTCTTACATCGCTGCTTAATTATTACCTGTCAATGCGGTTATTGTTCCTCTGGTATTATGTGTCTGTCAGAAATTTTCATTGGATCACATGTTACACCTGAAATAATATCCAACATTTTCACAAAACTTTAAACCATTTATTTTCCTTAAAGAAGAAAGTAATTAACCAAGCGATACGCACACTTGCTTCTCCACTCAAACATATCGAAACGATCTGTAAAACATACTTAAGTCAACTTGCCGTAGATCGATAGGTGTATGTAGGTTCATAGTTTATAAAACATTAAAATTATATTTTGTTGACATACATGACCAATATATTGACAAGGGCACATAATTAAAAAGAACATTCAATAAACCTTTTGATCTAACAGTTGGGTTCGAATTTCCAGTAATCTGACAGGTCCTGCATTTCACCTGAGCTTTTGAACGCCAATACTAATTAAGCCGCGACGCGAGAAAACCGGTCTTCGGGTTTCCGACCAGGTCTGACACAAACCGACCTGTACAGTCACAGAAGCAGGCAAGAAGCTTGAAATTTCAGATTTAAGAAGAAGAGAAATTATACTATCCGTGTGGCGAAAACAAAGGCGCTGATCAGCTTCGCAGTTACTGCGAAGCTGATCTGCGTCTTTGTTTTCGCATAGGCAAAAATCCGGTTTTCTCACGATGCGGCTCATTATTAAGGCTATGTTGTAGGTTAATCTCTTATTAATTCCAAACATTAAGCTAGTTTAATGACATTTTAAGCGGCTAAGATGTGCATTTTATAAGTCAAATGATTTCTTCTTCGTGGAGTCAGTTCGTGGCTGTGATCAACAGTTTTACAAGCCCTTTTGGATATGGGGCAACACCCGAGTGACAGTCTTTTGTGGAAATCCTGTTATAAAACACTTTGTGGCATATGAACTGGGCATGCAATGTTCGCAAATGACCCCTGCCTAAATATATGAGCCACCTCGTGGAAAAACCAACAATGTGGTTTCCGAATAGGTCTGACACAAACCGGCCTGTATAGCCACAGAAGCAGGCTAGAAGCTTGAAATTTTGGAGTTAAGTAGAGGAGGAATTGTACTATCCAAGTAGCGAAAACAAAGGCGCTGATCAGCTTCGCGGTTACCGCGAAGCTGATCTGCGTCTTTGTTTTCGCCTATGCAGATTGTTGGTTTTCCCATGAGGCGGCTCATATTAATTAGAATTGAATAGCACACATGCGTGCATATTAACAAAGCAATACATGTAGAACAAAATAACATCAGCCATGTCATGAGAATACCAACATAACACAGGCGCGGATCAGCTTCACAGTAACTGCGAAGCTGAACAGCGCCTTTTGTTTTCAGTACACGGATAGAACAATTCCTCTACTTTCTAAATCTAAAATTTCCCGCCTCTAGACATATTCTGTGCTTGTACAGCTTGATTTGTATCGGACCTGTTCGGAAACCACATAGCTGGTTTCCTCGTAAGTAAGCGTGCCACCAACCTTGTTTCAAAAGACATCCTTTCCCTATCCCGCAGTTTGTTCGAATGCGATTCCCTTGACATAATTCACATTCAATTAACAAGTTGTAAAACTTTGCTAAGTGCACATTTATAAACTTTAAAGCTGTCTTAAGTGAGCCGCATCGTGAGAAAACCGGATTTTTGCCTATGCGAAAACAAAGGCGCAGATCAGCTTCGCAGTAACTGCGAAGCTGATCAGCGCCTTTGTTTTCGCCACTCGGATAGTACAATTTCTCTTCTTCTTATATCCGAAATTTCAAGCTTCTAGCCTTCTTCCGTGCCTGCACAGCCCAGTTTGTGTCAGACCTGGTCGGAAACACCGAAAACCTGTTTTCTCGCGTCGCGGCTTAAGTGGTAATCACTATAAAATCTCCATAAATTTAAATAAACATGTACTAAATAGTTTAAAATCAATTTTCTTCCTTTTATTTTCTAATATTTATGTCAAAATTTATTCAAAATAAGAGAAAATTGAAAGCCCGTTTAACACACAATACTTAAAAAGTTATAAGTTTACGTTTGAGTCGCTTCTTGAAAACCCCCATGGACCAAATGAGTCGTGACGCGAGAAAAACCGGTCTTCAGGGTTTCCGACCATGTCTGACACAAACCGGCATGTACAGCTACAGAAGCAGGCTAGGAGCTCGAAATTTCTGATTTAAGAAGAAGAGACATTGCACTATCCGTATAGCGAAAACAAAGGCGCTGATCAGCTTCGTAGTTTCTGCGAAGCTGATCTGCGCCTTTGTTTTCGCATTGGCAAAAATCCGGTTTTTATCATGACGCGGCTCAACTTAAGACTAGCTCAATGGCTAGACTGCAAATGCTTCGTAAAGCTCATCTAGCCGAGACATACGGACATACGCACAGCCAAACAGGCACTGATTACAATGGTTACGCAGCTCGGTTGACCCGAGTCTTCTCCTGGAGGCTGCACAGGACATTTCAAATGCATGAACTTTGTCACTACATCTCAGTTAATGTATACCTGTGCTCCCGCTGGTAATACCATACATTTTATTGAAAATAACACTTATTTTTTACAAGTTACATTAACCTGACCTCGACAAAATGGCTGTCTGAGTGTGAACCTATTGGACTCGTTTCCGCTACGCTCAGAGCGAAAGTGTCAACTTCCAACGAAAATGCATCGATTTCACTTATTAATGCAATGGGTCAGCCCAGATCGAATGACTGTGATTCAAAATAACAGACCCACTTTAATTATTAAAGTCGTTCGAATTTCACCCGAATTTCACCGTAAAGTGTAAAGTTGTTTCCTGGAATGAATAGAAATCGACTGTCAAAGCAAAGTGCAAGTAGGTTGTAAAGTACAGCGACGTCTACATGATAACCCAGCAGACATTTGACGTCAGTTGGACGTCAGATTGACGTCAGACTCCGACGTCGTAATGACGTTGGATTTAGGTTGATTTTGAAAGTTTGTTTGACGTCAAAAACAGACGTCATTCTGACGTCAAAAACAGACGTCATTCTGACGTCAGAAAAACAGCGTTGGTTTGATGTCTCAAATGTGACGTCATAATGACGTTGGGGTTAGGTTGATTTTGAAAGTTTGTTTGACGTCAAAAACAGACGTCAATCTGACGTGCTAAAACCGATATCGTGAATGTTTGTTCGCAGTTTATTTAACATTCTGAAACCCTGAAGTGGATTCAGTAGTGCGGTGATGCACTATTGTTATTCCCCGTTCACTCCTTTGATAGAGTTATTCGGGATATACAAAATGTTAGATCACTCTGATGTTGGTATATCTTATTCATGTCAAATTTTATTGCTATATGGTGCTAAAACAAATAAGACATTAGTGTAAATAATAAGACTATTGTGAACAAGCAATAATTTAAAATGATGAAATAAGTATTAAAATATACAAATTTCATTTTCGTCTTAATAGAAGGTTTAATAATTTAGTGAAAGACTTTATTTTGATTGACAAATATTTTTTTTTTCTTTCTAAATTAATTAAGCATGGTGATTTCCGATACGAGACCTAGATATGGCTTTTTTAAAAGTGGCAATGTTGAAATTATTATTTGAATTTTATGTTGTTACATTTGCGCAAGAAATTATGTCAGTTCAAGGGCAGCTAACTCTGTCGACATATGACGTTAGACTTACTAATGTCTTATTGGTTGTAGCACCATAAAGCAATAAAATTTTGCTTAAATAAGATGTACCAACATCGAGGCCCTCCCAAGGGGGGTCTTTGCTCCCTGCTCCCCAAAAGTAAAATGACCTTTCTCCCCAGCTCCCTAAAATGTTTTTCCTCAGCCCCCTGCTCCCTACTCCCTAAAACCCTGCTTTCTCCCCAAATCCCTGACAATAAATGACCCTTCTCCCCAAATCCCTGAAAATAAATAGCACTTCTCCCTGAATCCCCAAAACCCCTGGGAGGGCCTCAACATCAGGCTGAATTAATATCTTGAACATTTTGTATGTTCCGAAAAACTCTATCAAAGGAGTGAAAGGGACTATCAAAAGTGCACCACTGCTCTTCTGAATCCACTGTTATTCAAAAAATGCGAAAAAATATACACCTTAAACTATTTATATGACATGAATTCAAACGTCGTTTTTAGGACGTCAGATTGACGTCAGCTTTCAGACGTTAAACCGACGTTGGCTTTAGCACGTCAGATTGACGTCTAGTTTTGACAACAAACAAACTTTCAAAATCAACCTAACTCCAACGTTATTATGACGTTGGAGTCTGACGTCAATCTGACGTCCAACGCACGTCAAATGTCTGCTGGAAGTAACATAGAAAAAAAAAGAAAGAAAGAAAGCAAAAAAACACACGAAACGAATGATCTGATTTTTACCCAAAGTGAAGTTTCATTAATTTGCACACCACACATGGTCAGAAGTATGAAAAACACAAGGTCTAAATCACGTCTTGATTACGACGTCTAACTGACGAACTAGTTTGACGTCAAAACAACGTCCAATCCAGACGTCCAAAAGACGTCAGGAAATGACGTCTGATAGGCGTTGGAAATTGGTTATATGACGTCGCGACCAAAATATAACCAATATCTGACGTCAAACAGACGTCAGGTGCCTGCTGGGAATTCACTACTGAGAACCACGTGGTATTGTATACACACAAACCGACACATATTGCACTTCTGTCCGAAGTTGAGGCGAGAAATTCGAGTTTTCTGCTATAGAGATTACTCTACTGACTGATAAATAGCTGCGCAGTCAATGCAGAAAATTGAACATTTATTATTGCATAAATAACCGTGTCACACGATATTAACAGCCATTTATTAATGAAGAGAAAGCCATGCATTAATATTGCAATTCACGCGCGCACGTGCTGTTAATACATGGCTTTTACTTATGCTCGTTACCGGGCGCCACGCAAAGCACGTGCTAGTAATGAGAAACTGAAGTCCGCCCGGAACGAGCATAAAAACGAAAGCTTTTACGCGTATGAAAATGTGATGAGGCTGTAAAATATAGTGCAACATATTTCTTTCGTTTCTGCACCTTATTTCGATCGTTTCTGCAGAATTTATGCAATAATAGCGATCAAAAATGATTTTGCCATCCATTAACATTCGCTAGCCCTCGGGTAATGTTGAAAACCTCGGGCTACGCCCTCGGTTTTCAACACTCCCCTCGGGACCTAGCGAATGTTAATGAATGGAAAATCATATTTGATCCCTATATTGTATTTCAACCTTGCCTTTCTCTTTAAACCAGTTTATATAGGTTTATTGTCCTTATGTGTCATAGTTATATAAATTAGTTCGAGATGTCAAAAATTTTATTACCGTCATTCATTACTGTTAACAGACCCTCCAATCCATTGCATTGTAATGAAAAGTGACTTTCATATACCACGGTGTTTTGACCTGTGACTATCAAAGTAACCCGAGTCTTCTTAGGCTGAAAACCCAGAATGGAGCCACCCGTCAAAATACTAGTAGTAGTAGAAAGAGGCAGTTTTTCGTCATGCCGGACTGAACGGACTTAATCCATGATTCCACCACAAGGACGATACCAGTCAAAACTAAGAAGGCTATTTTAAGTCAGAGAAGTCTCGGATTACTGTGAAAGATGCTAGAAATATGACGATCGAAATGCTCTACGATTTATTGTCCAAAATAATTTGTTTGTTTGTTTGCTTGTTTGAATTGATGCTTTACGTCCCAGTCAACAGCAATGGTCATGTCGAGACGTTGCCTCCATTTTATGGGACTTTTAACCAACATTAGGATGTCATGACACTCAAAATGTGCTTCATAAATATAACCACGCAACTGAGCCAATAAGGCTTTTAAGCATAGATGGTTTGACTAAACAGGCTCAGACATGAGCAGTTAACCAGTAATCATATGGTTGGTCAGTAGATAAGAAGCTTTGCCTGGAGGCACAAGCAGCCCATCTATTTCTCCTGGCCTAGGCACCAATGGGCGGGGACCCTTGTCCAAAATATGCATAACTGTCTCAGGCGTTTTAGGCCTACCTACATGTACATGTTTCTATTACACTACAACACATTTTTACACATAACCTTATAATATGCGTTTCCTTGAACTATTCAAGAACACGTATGATAAATGCATTTCTGATCATTTCTGATCGATTGAAACAATTTGTACGGAATGATTTGAGGCATGCCATGAGAAAACCGGATTTTCGCCTATGCGAAAACAAATTCGCAGATCAGCTGTGCGCCTTTGTTTTTCGCTATAGCACGGATTGTACAATTCCTCCTCTACTTATCCCCAAAATTTCAAGATTCTAGCTTTCTGCTGAGACTATACAGGCCGGTTTGTGTCAAACCTGGTCGGAAACGCAGAAGACCGCTTTTGTCGCGTCGCGGCTCATTTTTAAGTACTCACGTGAAAAAAGATCTTGTCGTATCAATATATCTCAAACATCAAGAACATGTACACTCCGTATAATTTTCTGTAGCTGTCTTTGTCACTTGGTAGCAACAAGGTTCAAATGGCAATTCTAGGTTCCATAAATAGACAACCTTGTGTCACAAGCATTTCCAATAAATCACTTTTGTATTTATTAATGCTGATGCTGCTGTAGGATCATGCATGCCTTTTGAAAATCACACCCGGTTTGAATTAAATAACATTCGTAGCCGGGCTCAAGTTTACTACTAGTACGAAATTATAGAAAATGAATAAAAACATCTTTTGTTTGCCGGGTCAATTGATTATGTATGTATATGTGTGTGTCTCTCAACTTAATGACAATAGCTGTCAATATTTCACTTGTAGCTGCCTGTCAAATATTTATAAATGTCAGGCAGCAATTATTTATTTGCAACATAAAATATGCATTGAATCGCTGATGCGCTGTTTTAATGTTACCAACTTGGTGTCTAAAGACCTGAGCCCAGTTGTCCAAAATTAACGACATCATTACATAGGCCAAGATCACGGTGGGTAGCCTTAACGGAATCTACGGGATCAAATCACCTTTTCCGGCGCCTACGGGATCAGCAACGGAGTCTACGGGAATTTTATTTATTTTTACTCAAGGTTGCTTTCTTTCCGATGTAGTTTCACACAAAAATAATCAGGAAAGACATAGAGTAAGTATTGCACGGGACTTTTAAAAAATCGCACAAAATTTTGATCAACATTGTGATTTAGTGCAGTATCGTATGATGCGTTTGCGTGCGTGACAATTTATTTGCTGCGATCGTGGTTGTAAAATGACGGACCGTCCCTAAAATGCATTATGCTGAGCTTCTATATTCCGGCTTCCTGGTAAGTTCGCCTTTATTTTGAATAGAATGATTCCTAGTTCAATTTCTTTATGTATTGACACAATAGTTTGTGGTCAAAATAAAAGAATTTGCCCAAAAATCTAATCAAAGAAGGACCGGCACCTAGGGGAATCTGGCACCACAGCCTAGGGGATTTTTTCCATTATAAGTATATGGAGATTTGTTTTCAAATGCTAAAGGGCAGCTAACTCCGAACTCCGTTTTCTGCTCTTCTCAAGGGTGGTTTCTCCTTTTTGGGTGCGTGTCTTAGGTCACTGTAGGTCGGTTTGATAGTTAGTATGGGAGAAAAGGGAAGTGTAAGAGAGGTATATTACTCTTCCCTGGGGAGAACAAATGAGCGTTGATGGATCATGATGTTCAGGTGTTCAAGTTTTCTCCTCTTTAGGGCGAAAAGCCAAAGCATTTTCTTTCTTTTGGGGACCCGGAAAGGATAGGCCTATATTGTAACTGGAATAGTGGTCTATGTGTACCATAACCACAAGGCTAGCAAACCTATTATAAATACCCGGGTAAATACCTTTTTATCGGGAATTGTGGGATTTGCAGGGATATACTTTTGCTCTAAGCTAAACATAATTTATATTGTACAGAAATACAAAAAATAAGATTGTTTTGTCGCCATATACCAATGCAAGGTTATAATTGTAATTTTCATTTTGTACACAATTCCCTGAGGATCCGGTGCCAAATGATCCCGTAATGGCCGGTGCCATAAAACACGTTTCTGGTGGATCCCGTAGGATCCGCTCCACCACGAACTCTTTTGAACGATCATTAATTTGTGCTATATGCGTCAGATAAAGGACAAGAATGTAGTATTTACCTTTATTTAAGGAGGGTATATAACAGCAGTCTACGTTCTGATCAATTTTCCCGTCTTCGACTGGTAAAAGCAATAAAATTGATTCTTTGAAGGCCCTTTCTTTTAGCATGTCGACATGCAGGGTGGGGAAAAGTACCGTTTTTGAACAGGTTTAGTGTCTCGAACTGCAGTTTTCTGTACAAAAGTAGTATGCCTGATTTGTTCCGGGTCCCGTGAAATAGAATATACAATAATGTTTCTTTTTGTCTCGAAAAAATCTTCCGCTGAAGTAGCGTTCATTGCCAACTTCATCAAAAGAATTCCCGTAGACTCCGTTGCTGATCCCGTAGGCGCCGGAAAAAGCGATTTGATCCCGTAGATTCCGTTAAGGCTACCCACCGTGAAGATATTACCATGACCTTTGCGTCTACATGAGCCTGACACCGACAGCAGTCTCGATCACGTGACATTTACCATGTATACAAACACAATGACATGTAGCCATGTTTGACCAAAGTTTCTGACATCACTGGAAATTTTGGGATGGTAAACAAAGGGGGTTCTATAAGCTCATGAGAGCCAGACGCTCAGAAGGCTCAGGTGAGCTAAAATGCACTGTGTAATGAGAAAACAAGATCAGCTAGCTCAACTGCACTCCTTTACATCATGTACGAGGGCCATTCAATAAGTTCTGACAAGGGCCTCAACAAAATCAATTACCCTCAGGTGTGATTCAGTTAAATTCACATGTACCTGCATATGTATGGACTGACATCAACTGGAAAAATATTTACCATACTGCCGCGGCAATGGTTGCTAGGCAACTAAAGACCAAATGTAAAAGGCCATGCCGCGACATTTTCAGGCCAATTTCATAGACATAGCCAAGTGTCTTTAAATTGTTCATGTAAATGAATAAAGACCGTTTGTATGTCGGGTTTGATTGCCACAGTAAATGCACTTGTCTGCAATTGCAACTTTTGTAGGGTTTTGTTTTCGATATGTATCCATTTTGACAATGAAATTTTACCATAAAGTTAGGGTGTAGTTTTGTTCATAGCAGTCATTGCAAGTCGCTTTTCATTTGTGTTCAGAAGACTATACAACTTCATCAATGAATGTATCCATTTATATGTTAGCTGTTTGGTATAGGTCATAGAAGTGTTCAAAATGTATAGCAATACTATAACAATAGTATAGCTGTAAAATGAAACAAGATTCTTGGCAAGATTTTGTCTGTTTTCAAGCCATAATGATACAAAAACTACAGCTACTCGTATAATCTTAGGTAAAATATCTAAATTAGCAAGAATCTTGTCAAAAATATTGCAATATTTCAAGCTAGAATATTGCCAGGATTCTTGTCACAAATGAAGCAGAAAATTTTGGCCATAATTAGTGCTTGAATTATTGCAATATTTCTGCCGAAATTAATGCAATATTTTATCTCAAAATATTGCAATATTTTAAGATAAAATATTGCAATATTTTGAGATAAAATATTGCAATATTTTCAAGCTGGAAAAATGTGCATTGTCTTTAATGAATGTATTACAGCTTAAACAAGATTTATGTACCTTCCAAAAAGTGTTCAAAATTATACATGTAGTAATACATTCAGTTTTCTGTTGTTGCCTAGCTACTGAAAGCCACTGAGTCAATGTTATTGCAATAGCTGCTTTTGTGGACCTGTTGGGTATTCAAAATATATCACAAATCAATAATATGACTAACCAAAGAAACACAGTAAAGTTTTTGCTTACCCTACCCCCAGTAAAATAAATACAAAACCACAATTTTCGTGGCCATGAGCTCTGACAGTGATGTACAAAGTGTTACAGCATTGAAGCAGATTGTAATAGACTTCATAATTTCATACACCAGTAGGCAACATCTATGGCCACATTTAATTAACAAAATTATTTCGATTTTATACACCGTTAGGGAGATATGAGACCATTGTCAGAACTTAATGGATGACCCCCGTATGAAGAGGCATTTCACAAAATACAGACACATTTTTCATCTACTATAGCTGATCAGTACTGTCTGTGTCAGAAGCCATTTCCACATTTTTTTCTTTTAAAGTTTTATTCTTTTTGTATATAATGTTTGGTGTGTTTCTTGCATCTTTTCAAAACCGGCTTTAAAATGTCTGTTTGAAAACAACTATGTTCCAGCTCAAATCGGCAAAGTATGTTTTGTTCAGTTTTTCTTACAAGGGAATAAAACAAAAATAACTACAACATATACTTCTGTTTTATTATACTGTATGTCTTGAACGCTGGATACAGCAATTTAATATATTAATTTAATAAATAAATATTATTGCTATCTACATATGTGACACACATACAATGTAACATGTAAGACAATACAATGTGAAACCTTGCCCCCACCCCCTAATCATAAAACATTTGAGCCACGTCATGAGAAAGTCAACAATGTGGTTTCCCAAAATGTCTGACACAAACCGGTTTGTGCCATCACAGAAGACGGCTAGAAGCATGAAATTTTGGATTTAAAAAGTAGAGGAATTGTACTACCCTGTAGCGAAAACAAAGGCGCTGATCAGCTTCGCAGTTACTGCGAAGCTGATCTGTGCCTTTGGTTTCGCATATGCAGATTGTTGGTTTTCTCATGAGGCGGCTCATTTTTTCCATGCACTGCAGATTAGTATGAAATCTATGGCCTTCATAGCAACTGAAAAGCCATGTGATGAAACTTTCTGTTTCAAATTTTAAATGTATATGGGTTTGTTATGCTGCAAGTCATTGTAAATTAATAAACTACTTCCAGAATAAAAAGTTGCTGAAATCACTCATGATTCATTTTAACACTCATGATTCATTTTAAAACTCCAAAAAAGTTCTTATCATCAGGAAAACACGTCCATCAAAAGTATACCAACTTGAACCCCACTTTTATATAACAAAACTGGGGTTTGCAGGGGTATACCTATTTTTCTTATTTTTGCTCAAAAACATAGATTGTGGGTACACGTTAGAACCACCTCGCCGAGGCAGTTCGCCGAGGCAGTTCTAACGAGAACCCAAAACCTATGTTTTTGCGCAAAAATAAGAAAAATAGGTATACCCCTGCATACCCCAGTTTTTCTATATAAAAGTGGGGTTTAAGGTGGTACACATTTCACGGACATGTTTTCCTGATATAATAGCAGTCTGACGTCTACACTGCTCAGGCCATTACGAAAGTTCAAACAATGTTTTGTGGTTAAATGCCATACAAACTTCATAGGTCATATTGAGATTGAACCTTACTTGACAGGTATAAACTCTCAACCCAAACTTTACAAGATGGGTAGCTTCCCTTGTGTAATTTTTTTAAATTGCAGTAACGTCGCGGGTTTATGAGGGTTCAGTACCCGAAATTGCGCAATATGGCCAGTACTATCTCCCTTTGAATGTTCTCACTGATTCCAAAGCATCAAACTTTTATATTTTCTGCATGTGAATATGAACTTTCTTCATTTTTTTCTACAATGAATGTCAATGGTTGTTTGAGTAGGTTTACAATATTAGAACACAAAGGGACATTGTGGACATGTGATATGAAACTTGTCTTGACATTAAAACAGTGGGGGAGTAAGCAATCACATTCATTTTTACAAAACAAATTGCATACATTTGAGGGGATAGACTTGTTTGGTACACAACTTTGTACAAAAGTTTCATATGAAAACCTTCTTTTCATGTGGCTAGATCTATTAAGTATATTATTCACATTAACTGTTTCTGTTAACCCACACAAGTCTGGCCCAAAGGTTATAAAACGCTCAACTCAGCTGAGACTAAAATTTAAACTGCTCATAAATGACAAAATAGTCCAAATAAATTGAAATTTCAGGTTCAAATCAGCAAAGCCTGTAATTTATCCTGCTGATAAATGTTATACTGCCAACAATTGTTGGCTTTTTAACATTTATGAGCAGGATAAATTTTAGTCTCAGCTGAGCTGAGCATGTAAAAAGTTTTATAACCTCGAAGCCTGGTTTCCTGTTTGTGAGAAGTAAGCAAAAACAATATAGCCCAGATGGTATGCCACACCATCTAGACCTAGATGAATTTTATTGAAAAATGAAATCAAAATTCAAAATCGCTCCTGATGCCCCTAAAAATGTAAGTGGACAAATGTTAATGGTTGGCAAGTCAATTTGTCACAAATGGGCTAATGTGCAGTCTAGTTTGACATCCATACAAGTATTGTATCATTATCTGGCAGTGAAAATAGTGCTATAACTTGATATTAAATGCTTACATTTATATGTTTAATGAAATATCTTTCAGCAAATTCTGTAGACGTCGTCTCATATTGGGATGATCTGTGTAAATTTCAAAATGACAACTGGCTCATATAAATTACATAAATTAACCTAAAAGTGGAGCATAGTTAACCACTAAGCTGCTCCATTTCTTAATAATGTACATTTCTCTAATAAATAAGCTGCTTCAAACAAAAACCTGCTTTTTAGCTCACCTGAGCCGAAGGCTCACAGGTGAGCTTATAGTATACCCATGATCCGGCGTCCGTCCTTCCGTCGTCGTCCACCGCTTAGCCAATCAAGTTGAAATTTAATGTGTAGCCTACTTGGGTAGTGGCATTGAAATTTTGTTCGTGATATTTTTGGTCACATGACCAAGATGGCCGCCACACCCATATATGGTAAAAACCCTTCAAAAATCTTCTTCTCCAGAACCGGCAGGCCGATTTCCACGAAACTTGGTATGTAGCATCAGGGACTCCAGCCCGTCATAGTTTGCTAAAATGATGACCCTGGGAAGACCTTGACCTATTCTACGGCAAGGTCAATTTTGGAAACATAGGCTTTTACATTGGAAAAAGTGAAAACTATGGATTTCTTGTAAACTATTGCAGCCTGAGTCCTGAAAAGTGGTAGATGCAGACAACTAATGGAGTAGATGAATGTATATGATTAATATAGGTCAAGGTCATCTCTTGACCTTGGCCGATCTGTCGTTCATACACACTTTTCAAATATCTTCTTCTCTGCAACCGCTTGACAGATCAAAGTGAAATTTTATGTGGAACCTCCATGGGTAGGGGGAACGAAAGTTTGTTTGCGAAATTTTGGTCACATGACCAAGATGGCCGCCAAGCCCATATATGGTAAAAACCCTTCAAAAATCTTCTTCTCCAGAACCTGCAGGCCGATTTCCACGAAACTTGGTATGTTGCATCGGCGACTCCAGCCCATCACAGTTTGCTAAAATGATGACCCTGGGAAGACCTTGACCTATTTTACGGCAAGGTCAATTTTGGAAACATAGGCTTTTACATTGGAGAAAGTGAAAACTATGGATTTCTTGTAAACTATTGCAGCCTGAGTCCTGGAAAGTGGTATAGTAGATGCAGACAACTAATGGAGTAGATGAAGGTATGTGATTAATATAGGTCAAGGTCATCTCTTGACCTTGGCCATTATGTCGTTCATACACACTTTTCAAAGATCTTCTACTCTGCAACCGCTTGGCCAATCAAAGTGAAATTTTATGTGGAACCTCCATGGGTAGGGGGAACGAAAATTTGTTCAGGAAATTAGGGTCACATGACCAAGATGGCCGCCACGCCCATATATGGTGAAAACCCTTAAAAAATCTTCTTCTCCAGAACCAATGGGCGGATTTCCACGAAACTTAATATGTAGCATCGAGGACTCCAGCCCATCATAGTTTGCTAAAATGATGACCCTGGAATGACCTTGACCTATTTTACGGAAAGGTCAATTTTGGAAACATAGGCTTTTACATGAAAAAGGTGAAAACACTGGATATTTTGGAAACTATTGCAGCCTGATCTGAGACTTGAAAGTTGAATGCAGACAACTGATGGAGACAATGAAGGTATGTTATTAATTAAGCTCATTGTCATTTCTTGACCTTGACCCAAAGCCATTGAAATATCGAAAATATAGACTTGTTTTTCTTGGACGTGAAACTTTGCAGATGCAGACAACTAATGAAGTCAATAAAGGTATGTAAGTATTCAAGGTCAAGGTCATTGCTTCAGGTGAGCGTTCTCGGGACCAATGGTCCTCTGGTTTAATATGAGGAACCAGATTTACCTGCATGTGGTAACACCTTTTTAAACACCATAGATAGTAAGATCCCTCTTCTAATTTGGAATTTCATTAATGCAACAACAAACGTTTCAGTTTATGTCCATCCAAGTTAAAATTTCCCAGACGGCTTTTCTCTGGACTCATTTGAGCCACACCAACTATCTGCATATGCGAAAACAAAGACGCAGATCAGCTGTGCAGTAACTGCACAGCTGATCTGCACCTTTGTTTTCGCTACTCAGATAGTACTATCCCTCTGCTTCTAAAATCCAAAATTTCAAGCTTCTAGCCTGCTTATGTGGTTGTACAGGCTGGTATGTGTCAGATCTGGTCGGAAACCCGAATTATTGGTTTTCCTATGTGCTGGGCCACTCATTTAAAACTCTAATTTCTCTTCCTATCATGAAACAGCCTCCTCGTCAGAAGTGACATGAAGTGACTCTAATTTCTCATGAGCGTCTATAGCTTCTGAAAGTCCAGCATGTTGTCGTAGTTTAAGAATACTCTTCCTAAGAGCGTCCCTCATCCTGACGTTCTCAGAGTTTGCTGCCTGCCACATAGCCTCTAATTCTTCCTCAACATCCCTGAAACACCATACTAAATCATTAAGAAAACTTGTCCATACAATATACAGAGAATTTTTTCAGAAGCAAAAAATTAAAATTTTGATATTTAAAATATTTTTGCTAAAAAAAATTGCTTGTGGGTACACGTTAGAACCACCTCACTGAGGTTCTAACGTGTACCCACAATCTATGTTTTGGAGCAAAAATAAGAAAAATAGGTTTACCCCTGTTAACCCCAGTTTTACTGTATAGAAGTGGGGTATAAGGGGGTACACATTTCACGGACATGTTTTCCTGTTGTTGATGCAGTTTTCTACATTTTGTAAGGTAAAGAAGTACAAAAAGCTATCACGAATGACGTCAACGTACGATACCAGCATTGTTTTCAATAACGTCGCTCATGATGTTACTGTTGATTTCATTGAAAATGATGCAAAGTTAGCATGCCTTGCGTACATTATTGGCACATTGTGCCGAAACTAACTCAGTAGTCAAGGACTTTTATTTTGTTTTCTGATTCGCAATAGAATGACAAATACAAATTCAGATTTTAATCAAATTCTATGGACTAGCTTTTAACGGGAATTTCACAATTTTCCATTACATTAGGTACAAATTGATTGTAAAATTGCCAATATTTAGGGTGGTTTCCCAGCAAACCAACCTGGTAACCATATATTTCTATTGCACAAATCGATCCATGTTAATGCTTTCTCTTAAATATCAAAAAATTAAAAAAAAAATATATGGACCAACATTTTTGTGGTTCTTTACATTAAAATGGGCAGTTTGCCTTTATTATTAAAGATCCATGAAAGACATGTACCTGCTTGGGATCAAATTCAAAGTTGCAATCTCGCAATAAGAGATTTTTTTCAGCTGTAAAAATTGAAAATTTCATTGGAAAAATTTTGATATTTTTCTTATTTTTGCGAGGCGGTTCTAACAAGTACCCACAATCTGTTTTGGACCAAAGATAAGAAAAATAGGTATACCCCTGTAAACCCCAGTTTTACTGTATAGAAGTGGGGTCTAGGGGGGTATTCATTGCACGGATATGTTTTCCTGATGTGAATACATGTATTACTACCTATCTGCTATATCATCAAGGCCTTTTGACACCATGAAATTATCTCTTGATGCAAATAAAGGAGTAACGTTAACACTGTGCAAATAAACCCTAGTTATGCTTGTTCATATTTGTTTTTACTCACTTAGGGAAATTTCAAAAAGAAATATTTCTCTAATTTATTTTTACTCACTAAGGGAAATTTCAAAAAGAAACATTTTCTAATTTATTTTTACTCACTAAGGGAAATTTCAAAAAGAAACATTTTCTAATTTATTTTTACTCACTAAGGGAAATTTCAAAAAGAAACATTTCTCTAATTTATTTTTACTCACTAAGGGAAATTTCAAAAAGAAACATTTCTCTAATTTATTTTTACTCATTAAGGGAAATTTCAAAAAGAAACCTTTCTCTAATTTATTTTTACTCACTAAGGGAAATTTCATAAAGAAACATTTCTCTAATTTATTTTTACTCATTAAGGGAAATTTCAAAAAGAAACATTTCTCTTATTTATTTTTACTCACTAAGGGAAATTTCAAAAAGAAACGCACTTTGAAGATTTAGAATAATTTACAAAATGGAGCAAATTGATACAATATAGTGTTCTTCATACGAAATATAAAACAATGTTTTTAGCTGTTATTTCAAAGTATTTTCACTGTGTTTCAAACCAGGAAAAATATATGTAAGGTTAATTGTAGGTTAATTTGTGCCAACATACATGTGGTTAAATATTATTACATGTATATTGTTTTGTGACAGAAACATGAATTTTATTGAAACAATTTTGTGACCCAAACATTACTTTTAGTTAGACAATACATCACTGTCCTAAAATAGTCAATTGTTAATGTCCTAAAATAGTCAATTGTTGCTGTCCTAAAATAGTCAAAGTGTACTTGACAAAATGTTTCTCACAGTTCATTAGAAATTTTATAATACATTAGCCACATTTCTTTTTAGTCAAAGTGTACTTGACAAAATGTTTCCCACAGTTCATTAGAAATTTTATAATACATTAGCCACATTTCTTTTAGTCAAAGTGTACTTGATAAAATGTTTCCCACAGTTCATTAGAAATTTTATAATACATTAGCCACATTTCTTTTTAGTCAAAGTGTACTTGATAAAATGTTTCCCACAGTTCATTAGAAATTAAAATGTTTCCCACAGTCCATTAGAAATTCTATAATACATTAGCCACATTTCTTTTTAAATTAAACCATATCCAACACCATTACCAAAGATTAACTTTTTTGCACTCACTACAGTGCTGTAATATCACCCTACAATTCAAACAAATGTATTTTTCAATGGTTTATGCCTTGTATTCCAAACAATGTAGATATTGACCAAAATGCTTCTCCTCTCGTAAAGATATGCATGTAGGTTTAAAGTCTTTGCTTACAGTTTGCAAAGAAAAAATGGTACATGTATTAAAGCCAAACCACACTTTCTAGTATGTGACATTACGCAAACACGCCCATGTAATATACAGATTTTTCTTAAGTTGTAAAATTGAAAATATTCAGTAGAAATATTTTTATAATTTACTTATTTTTGCTAAAAACATAGATTGTGGGTACACGTTAGAACCCACAATCTATGTTTTGGAACAAAAATAAGAAAAATAGGTATACACTTGCATAGCCCAATTTTGCAACATAAAAGTGGGGTATAAGGGGGTATACAATGCAGACATGTTTTCCTCATAACTATATATGTGCATGTGAAATGCTTTACCTTTAATTATATTTTTGGCCTATCTTTTTGTCTGAAACATAATAATCCAAATTTGTGTTCTGAACACCTGAGGTAATGATCAGAAATTGATCAGATCAGTTTCAGAGAATAGATAGAACAGAAATCTTAATACTTATATTTCATACTTGCACACTCAACAAAATAAGTGAACAAATATCAGAATTTAACTTTAATGCAAACACATTAAGCCAATTAAGTACAATAATTCCTCATTTCTAAAGGTGACATCATTAGGCATTTCCCAAAATCGATACAGGTATATTGCAGTACCTGCTTTATTCATTATCAAAATACACTTAAAATCACTGTTGAGAACTCCTTGCTGAAGTGTATATAAAATTTGTTGATATTACTCAAAGGCCTAACTTGTTAAACATTTCCTGTATTTTTGTTTGTACCATGGTTTGACATCCTAGTTGATAAATTTTCAGACATGTATTCTCCTGTACATGAGTAATACATGTATATATGCACAAGTAGGCATTATCCAGGTATAAACCCCTAACATTTTGAGACAGTGACCATGCTGAAAATAATTTTCTACTGAAAAATTACCGTTTATCGGAGAACACAGTCTGTAGTAACTCCTCCTTTTCTTTCACCAACAGTCTAAGGTGGGTGATCTCCCTTTCATACTCTTTCTTCTGGTTGTTAAACAACTCATCCTGCTCCTTCAGCCTGACAAATGAAGTACTTATTAAACCTTGTATCCAATAATAACCGGATAGGTAAATTTCTTCTAGAAACATAGGTACCAAATTTCACTGATTTCAGCTTTCTTGATAGAAAAATTGCCAAATTTGGGTAAAAAATGAAGGGAAAACACTATTATTCATAGTGATTTACATGTATATCTTTTTGTTCAAACATGTTAAAAACTTCTTAAAACAATTTAATGTGTCACTTGAACTCATTTAAAATGATTATTTTGCTTTTTATAACTCAAAAGCGAGCAGAGACAACATGATTTGACATTAGCTAAGTGCCATATCCGGGCTATTTTGGATCAAAGATTATACTGACAGTACATCAGCACTGGAAAAAGATTGATGCACTCTTATCATGGCAAGGGAGCATATATAGCTGCATAGGCTTAATGAACCACAGCCGGAAGTCATAATGAATACCACAAAGCGCCAATTATGGTGTACCGAATGGGTCATAAAAATCTCCAATTCAAATGCACTGCTTAATGTTCAGAGTTAGTGTAACCAAGTTCAAAATGAGATAACAAATTACACCTAGTATCAGAAATAAAATATCTGGGTTGTGGTAGCCTGAGGCTTTTTGACTTTTGTTAAATGCCACAGGAATAGTCAGTCAATGGTCATACATACTGATAGTAGTCATCAGGAAAACATGTCCATGAAATGTATACCCCCTAACACCCCACTTTTATATTGTAAAACTTGGGTTTACAGGTGGTTGTAACTTGTACCCACAATCTATGTTTTGAGCAAAAATAAGAAAAATATCAATTTTTTTCAACTGAAAATTTTCAATTTTTACACATCAAAAAAAATCTCTATATTAGATGGGCATGTTTTCATGATAGTGCTGAGAGAGGAGAAGCTTTTTTTAAAACACTTAAACTTGTCAATCATATTTTAACATGACAAGACTCGGCCATGCCAGAACACAATAAGGCAAAACTCACCGCTCAGCAACTGTTTTTATTCTTGCTGCTGCTTTCATTTTATACAGCTGAAAAAGAAATATAGTTTGACCACAGTAACATGCTATCTTTGGGGTCCACAGAAACAGACAATGTTACACATGAAAAGGTGTTAGACTCAGCAGAGGTTATCTACTATAGGTACTATATGATAATAACCATTTGGGAGCAATTATATAGCCACATGAGACTGAAAACCATGTTATGGTGGTACATGTTATAATGAGGTTGATTTGCAAACAGATAAGCAAAGTTGTTTTGATTTTTGTTTTCAGTCAGAAGAACCTTATCTAAACATGCCAAGCAGAAAAACTATAAATATGTTAGAGCCAAGCAATAGATAATTCCACATTATTGCTGGTTGGTTGATTATGTCCCCCCAACCAAAGGTGGGGGACATATTGTTTTTGGTGCGGATCCCGTCGGCGTCGGCGTCCGCGTCCCCGTAGCTTCTTTCCGACGCGATATCTTTTGAACCAGTGGATGGATTTTGACCAAACTTGCATAGATACATGGTTGGGAGGGGGGAAAGAGTTGATTAGATTTTGGTGACCTTTACCTCATTTTCAAGGTCACCAGCCCATGAAAACTGATCAAATTAGGTTTTCTGACGCAATATCTTCTGAACATATGAATAGATTTTGACCAAACTTGCACAAGAGCATTGTTGGGAGGAGGCTCAAAGATGATTAGATTTTGGTGACCTTGACCTAATTTTCAAGGTCACGAGTCCATAAAAACTGTTGAAATTAGTATTTCCAACGCAATATCTTGTAAACCAACTGATGGATTTTGACCAAACTTGCACAGAAGCATTGTTGGGAGGAGGCTCAGAGTTGGTTAGATTTTGATGACCTTGACCTAATTTTCAAGGTCACGAGTCCATAAAAACTGTTGAAATTAGTTTTTCCGATACGATATCTTGTAAACTAATTGATGGATTTTGACCAAACTTGCACAGAAGCATTGTTGGGAGGAGGCTCAGAGTTGATAAGATTTTGGTGATCTTGGCCTAATTTCCAAGGTCACTAGTCAAAAACTGTTGAAATTAGTCTTTCTGACGCGATATCTTGTAATCTAATTGATGGATTTTGACCAAACTTACAAAGAAGCATTGTTGGGAGGAGGCTCAGAGTTGATAAGATTTTGGTGACCTTGACCTAATTTCCAAGGTCACTAGTTCATAACTATTGAAATTAGTCTTTTGGATGCGATAACTTGTAAACCAATTGATGGATTTTAACCAAGCTTGCACAGAAGCATTGTTGTGAGGAGGTTCAGAGTTTATAAAAATTTGGTGATCTTGACCTAATTTTAGACAGGGTCCAAAACAAGTTTAAACTACCACACCATACAGAACAAGATGGGCATGGTGTCTTCCATAGAAAAACTTCATATCACAAGGTAACTACACTTCAATTACTAAACGGTTGGGGGGACATAGTTTTCCTCAGAAAACACTATTTTACTTTTGTGGTTGATTTTGTGCTTGGTGTCCTACTTAAGAGCGCATATGGAGACTGGACCTCGGTTTCAAGTCTCATAACAAAAGACTGTTTCCAGTGTTTTAAATATTCAGCATCAGGAAAACGTATCCATGAAAAGTAAACCCCCTCATACCCCATTTTTATAAAGCAAAAGTGGGGTTTACAGGGGTATATCTATTTTTCTTATTTTTGATCCAAAATGTAGATTGTGGGTACTGGTTAGAACCGCCTCTGCTCAAAAATAAGAAAAATTTGTTAAAATTCTACAGAAAATTTTCAATTTTTACAACTTAAAAATCTCTGTATATTGGCATGGGTGAGGTTTCGTAATGGTAATTTTATCAACTAAAAATAACAGCTATACCTTTAATTTTTCCTCCATCTTTCCTACAGTCATACTGCCCAGGAGGAATTTCTTCATGGCTTTCTTAGCTTCAACAGCCTGCTCTTCTGCCTATAATGGAAATGAAAATTGATAACTTCTGTGTGTTCAGAAATTTTTCTGTGATTTTTATTTCATTAATTTTCTATTTCTGTATTATTCGCAAGTTCTTGCATGCCCGAGCAAGTAGTCATTGCAGTCTATCAAACAAATTTTTAGTTAACAAAGAACGATGACTATGCATGGCAAGCAACAAATTGGCCAAACAAAGTTAATGCAAACATTTCCAAACTTACAGTATATTTACTTTTACTCTGTCATCTGAATTTTTAAGTTTGTCAGGTATTTTTCAATGGCATAACTTGTTTTGAAAGCAACTTTTCACTTTAACTTTTTGGCCAACATTGACTGTACATGTATGTGAAGTTAAGTCTATGTTGGTTTGTTAATTGCTAACAGCAGTGGGAAAACATGTCTAAGTATGCCCAGAAAACTTGCAAGAATCAAACAGTTTCTGAATTTTGTTTCATCCGGAAAACATGTCCATGAAAAGTATACCCCCTCATACCCCACTTTTATATAGCAAAACTGGGGTTAACAAGGGTATACCTATTTTTCTTATTTTTGATCCAAAACATAGATTGTGGGTACTCGTCAGAACTGCCCTAACGTGTACCCACAGTCAATGTTTTGAGCAAACATATTAAAAATATCAAAATTTTTCCAATGAAATTTTCAATTTTAATGCTGAAAAAAAAACTCTGTATATTTCATGGGCAAGTTTTCGTAATGTTAAACATGAGGAGGGTTAAGGAAAACAATACTTTTGCTGAACTAAATTGCTAGGGCCAGTTGTTCAAAACTTTGTTAGCTTAACATCATCGTTAAGACCTCAACTCATTAAGTACATAAGCAAATACACTGTTATTTTTTGTTGATAAAATGTGAGAATCCTTTGCATTTCTCACATTTTATCCACGAAATAAGCATATACACTGTTATTTTTTGTTGATCCTATGCAAAGGATTCTCACATTTTATCAACAAAAAATAAGTGTATTTGTAATATTCATGTTTGAATTTTCAACAATCGTTAACTAACAAATTTGTTAATTTTGAACAACTGGGCCCAGGTCTTCTTTTCTGATATAAAGCAAGTTTGAGACACTGCAACCCCAAGCTTGCTTTTCTCAATAATGCAACTTTGTGTGGACACAATGTTTTGCTCTTCTCAATAATGCAACTTTGTGTGGACACAATGTTTTGCTCTTCGCAATGTTTTGTTCTTCTCAATAATGCAACTTTGTGTGGACACAATGTTTTGTTCTTCTCAATAATGCAACTTTGTGTGGACACAATATTTTGTTCTTCTCAATAATGCAACTTTGTGTGGACACAATGTTTTGCTCTTCTCAATAATGCAACTTTGTGTGGACACAATGTTTTGCTCTTCTCAATAATGCAACTTTGTGTGGACACAATGTTTTGTTCTTCTCAATAATGCAACTCTGTGTGGACACAATGTTTTGTTCTTCTCAATAATGCAACTTTGTGTGGACACAAGGTTTTGTTCTTCTCAATAATGCAGCTCTGTGTGGACACAATATTTTGTTCTTCTCAATGTTTTGTTCTTCTCAATAATGCAACTTTGTGTGGACACAATGTTTTGTTCTTCTCAATAATGCAACTCTGTGTGGACACAATGTTTTGTTCTTCTCAATAATGCAACTCTGTGTGGACACAATGTTTTGTTCTTCTCAATAATGCAGCTCTGTGTGGACACAATGTTTTGTTCTTCTCAATGTTTTGTTCTTCTCAATAATGCAACTTTGTGTGGACACAATGTTTTGTTCTTCTCAATAATGCAACTTTGTGTGGACACAATATTTTGTTCTTCTCAATAATGCAATTTTGTGTGGACACAATGTTTTGTTCTTCTCAATAATGCAACTTTGTGTGGACACAATGTTTTGTTATTTTCAAAAATGCAACTTTGTGTGGACACAATGTTTCAACATATAAATTGTACTTACTGCTTTTTCATATTTGTCCCTTTCAAGTGCACTTTCTTCGGCCTGAAAAAAATGGGGATATTAGACATTATGGTATTGATAACTGGTAAGAAAAGAAGGCTCAGAATTTGATACATTTTAACTTAAAATCCTCACTCAGATGCAAGGTCTCACTTCTTGATGCATGAAATGAGCCGCATCACGAGAAAACCAAAATTTTGCCTATGCGAAAACAAAGGCGCAGCTCAGCTTCGCATTATAGCTTCGCAATAATGCGAAGCTGATCAGTGCCTTTGTTTTTGCTACTTGTATAGTATAACTCCTCCTCTTCCTAAATCTGAAATTTCAATCTTCTAGCCATTTTCTATAGCTGCATAGGCCGGTTCATGTAAGACCTGGTCGGAAACCCCGAGGACCGGTTTCCTCGCATCGCAGCTCAAATAATTAACAAATTGCTTGTCAAATCACCTACTGTAAGTTCGGAAATTTTCGCATGATCTTTATTTCGTGAATTTTCTATTTCTGAATTCATGATTAAGGAGTTCTTGAATTCGCGAGCGAGTATTCGTACAGTCTATAAAGCTTATAGTAACTCTTTATCAGCGAGAACTTTGAATCGCGAGGCAGCCAATTCGCAAATAACAGCGAAAATAAAGTTCTCGTGAACATTTCCGAATTTACAGTATTTGTCAAATTAACCTCTTCTATTTTGTTCTTTAAAGTATTGTACAAATTCAAAATTTTAAAAATACATAGTCTCTTTGACATAGTTAATACAATATATGAGCCAATGCATCAGAAAACCAACAATTTGTATATGCGAAACCAAAGGCGCAGATCAGCTTCGCAGTAACCGCAAAGCTCATCAGCGCCTTTGTTTTCAGTACACGGATAGTACACTTCCTCTTCTTCTTAAAATCCGAAATTTCAAGCTTCTAGCCTGCTTCTGTGACTGTTCAGCCTGATTTGTGTCAGACCAGTTGTTGGTTTTCTCACCAGACAGCTCAAATAATATATGATCAAATTAATTACCTTAAAAGTTGTACATTAACAGTTCTTCAAAGTATTGTAGGAATATTTTCTCAATTCAATACAAGAGTTTGAAAACTAAATACAGTCTTTGACTCTGCAATTAATTTTGTTAAGGGAGGTAATTGATGCCAATGAATAAAACAAGACTCACCACTTTGATAACTTTGGACAGGTAGTCTTGAACTGACATTTCTTTGTTCTCTGACACTTCTATAGCCCGTTGTAATAACATCATCTTCTGCTGAGCTTTTCTAAAACAAATGCATAAAGCCGAGACGGGGTAATGGTTAACATGTCATGGTAATTCATAATTTAATATCATGGAATTTACATGAAATTGTGATGAATAATTAAGAAATAATTTTACTTTACAGTGAATTATTGCCATTAATGAGGTATGTTGGAGGGCAGATTGCGATGTATTAATTCACGATGGTGCAGCAGGAGTAAATTCAGTATCGCATCTGCCCAACATCAAGCGTTAATCAAAGATAATTCACCGTAAAGTAAAATTATTTCCATTCTAACACGACTAATAAATGAAAAATTACATTTTTCAAAATGTTTTCCAGTGGACTAATTCTCGGCGGACATGAATGCTTATGGATGTGCGACGTCACAAAAGCGCCACTTTACGCGCATTATTTTATTTACAGTGAATTATTGCTAATTTGCAAATGGTGACATTTCTACTGGGTTCAATGGGAAAGACGATAATGTTGTGTTAGAATTGGGATTACATCATGTAATGGTTTAAAAATATGAGCCGCCTCGTGGGAAAACCAACAATGTGGTTTCCGAACAGGTCCGACATAAACCGGCCTGTACAAGCACAAAAAAGAGCTAGAAGCCTGAAATTTCGGTTTTAAGTAGAAGAGGAATTGTACTATCCGAGTAGTGAAAACAAAGGCGCTGATCAGCTTCGCGGTTACCGCGAAGCTGATCTGCGCCTTTGTTTTCGCATATGCAGATTGTTGGTTTTCCCATGGGGCGGCTCATATGCCTGTAATGCCACCATTTCTTCCCTTTACATTACCATTACTTTGCACTAGCACATTTTGCATCAAATCAGGACCATCTTAAAACAGCAAATGAATAAAAATACAACTTTATTGTATAAATATATGTAAATTAAAAGAACTACAAAACTTACGAAGATAATAAATGATAACATTTAAAATATAGCAGAAAAAAGTAAAACTTGATAAGATCAGTTAGTTTATTGTTGCAGTTTTTTTATGTTTGCAGTTTAAAGGAAAACAATGGATCTTTGAGTGATAGGGTTTTTTGCGATCTCTATGATGAAAGTTGGCAGACATTGTTAGCCATTACGAAAACATGCCCATTTAATATTTCTTAAGTTGTAAAAATTGAAGATTTCAGACGAATTTTTTAAATATTTTTCTTATTTTTGCTCAAAACATAGATTGTGGGTACACATTAGAATCGCCTCACCGAGGTGGTTCTAACAAGTACCCACAATCTATGTTTGGAGCAAAAATAAGAAAAAATAGGTATTCCCTGCATATCCCAGCTTTGTTATATAAAAGTGGGGTATAAGGGGGTATTAGTGAAGGTGCCAGATGGGAAAAAGCCACCAAAAAGCACTTTAGGTGGCCACCTGTTTAGCAAAAATTTCCTTTGTACAGTTGTTTAGTACTGTCTTTGGGAAGTATGAAAACCAATGTTTTAATTTTTTTCGGTCTTGCAAAAGTACTTTTATTGTGGGTGAAAATGACATACCCTAGCTTATTTGATCAGTGACTTCTTGGACAGCCAGCAGATTTCCAAACTATAAGTATGTTGCCTATTTTCATGTTCATGCAATATGTTTTCATTGCAGCTGCTAGTAATTACATATTGTTGCTAGTGAGACATAATTTAGCTTTCTAAAACAAAAATAATGTTACATACGTTACGCTTTAAGGACATAACTATGCCATTTTTCAGAGATATTGAATTGTAAAATTATAGTCTTTTTGTTAATATGATTCACTTTGCCAAGTAATTGTTTGGTTCTGCATTAAACTTTAGAAATTAATAGAATATTTAAGATACTGGAAAGCTACAGGGTTGGGGTAATTAAAATTGTAATTGTAATTAATTGCAATTTAATTACATTTTTCAAAATAATTGAAAATAATTGTAATTCAGTCTTTACTTTAATTACAATAATTGAAATGTAATGAATTACAGTGTCAAAAAGGGGTGTAATTAACAATTACTTTTAATTACTTTGAATTACTTTAAAGAAAACATCCCTTACATTTAGAGGTTAATATTGTAAGAGTGTTCTGCAGATTATCCTGTTGAATCTTGCTTCCTTGCATGCATCATTGGAGTATATGCAATTATACAGTATTCAAATAAAATATTTTCCCATTGAGATAAGTTATGTGACAACAGTAGTCAAATTTTGTCTCTTCATCCGTTAAACATGTTTCTCCATCTACTGATAAAATTAAGTCTTTGGCACTTTTAACATGTTTAATCCTTCCCTAAAACTGATGACCTTAGAGCTATTTATCATCTTATACACACAAAGTGACATCAAACAATGGTTGATCAAATGAAGTGTAAAAACTCAAACAATCATTATCTTTTCTTTTTTTTGTCCTTGATTGGTGTATTGCCTACAGGATTCCCTGTTGTTAGTTTTTCACACCTAACTGACAGATTCATAATTTAACTGGTCACAAAATTTAACTGCTTCTTTTCAATGTCATCTTGTATTTCTAATTTATGAAAGATGGAAATAGGTAACTGATGGAAATTTTTGGTCAGAAATTCTTTATCATGTTTCTATAATTGTAAGATACATGCACAGTCAGACAGTATAGCCATTGTTAGCACTTGTTTACTGACATTTTGCAATTGTAGGACAGCACATGTAGACATTTGACCCTTTAGATGTTTTACACATGACATGTTTTTGTGGGTTTTTTCTTGGTTTGCCATTCATAAGAAACCAGCGGTGATCAATCTCCCCATCTTTTATCAAAGCCAGTGTCACAGTAAGCAAACTTATCCTAGTAGAATTTATAAAAGCATTTATAATGTGCTTTAGCTTGAGAGTCAACAACTTTGCAGTCATGTGAGAACAGATATACTGTTTCCTAGGTATTAACCAATGATATGAGGAGTTATTATATTTGCAATTTGATGGGATACATATGTTAAACTTAAAACCATATCATTTGATCAATGATGGTTAATTCTGTATACACCAGTGGATTCAAACATAACTTTAAAGTGGGAGCAAAAAGAAAAAAGGAGACACGCTGTACAAAAGACAATTCTCAGTCATTTTTATAGCCTGGCCCCAGGAAGGGTGAATTATTCTTACTTGACTCTTACTCGACCCTTTTTCTGATAATATAATCTCCCCTTCTAGGCAGAAACTTACTGTTGGGCCAGATAGAAAATGTTTGACACTGAGTATTTTTTTTCTTTTCATGAAGGTACACACACACAAAAAAAAAACAGTAACGACTGTAGCCAGTCTATCACTATATTTACAAGTGTTTTATTTCCATTTATAAATATTTTGGGACTTAAAAGTTTCATGCATCTCAACACTCGATGCAAACTTGAAAGTAATTGTATGTAATGAATTACATTAGGCTAAGTAACTGTATGTAATGAATTACTTTCCTAAAATGCCTAGTAATTGTAATTGTAATTTAACTGAACAAATGTCAATGTAATTGTAATTCAATTAATTACTTTTTAAAATAATTGACCCCAAGCCTGGAAAGCTATAGATCCTTACAGTGTAAATAATTGTCCACATTGTAACATTATAAATAGAATAAATCCCTGTATTTGCATCATTCTATAGTGACACGTCAACTTGAAAATTCATTTTGAAAAAAACATAAAGCCAATATCTACAACAATAAAGCTAGCAAAATATTGTTTTACAAAATTTATGTGTTTGACTATTATTTAGCTTTTTGTGACATGTAACGTATGTAACAGAAGAACATTTGTCAATAGGTAAGGCTCCCAAAAAAGAAATAGCTTCACAATATCATTTTGGTTAGTCATTTTTTGCTGGGACAGCTGTTGAGTACAGTCTTTGGACAATATAAAAGTCTTTATCTTAAAGAAAACTCAAGCGATGTTTGCACTCTGAGCATTGGTACATTATCGTATAACAGGCTGTTACATATATTACTGGTAAAAATGAAAATATGATATGACTGTTTGATCTACAGAAAAATGACAGCACTTTATCATTTTACTGAAGTTACTCCCTAAAGTCTGCATTCTGCATGCCTATGCTACATATTAAAGTTGTTTGAACAAACTTCTGACCTCAACTGACTGTAATGTGTACATGTTAAATAAAATAAAATATCCTTTGAAAAACACAATTTTAGGTGACATCATTCACTTTTGCTGGTGTTCTATGCATTTTGCCAAAAACAAAATATTTATTTCCATTACTATGTTCAAATGACACACAATGTTTTTTTTTTCCTTTCTTATATGTATCGTCTTAAATAGAGTATTCAGCAGTCTAACCCCCAGTTTAATATGCCAAATGATGCATTACTATTTATTCATAACATATTAATTCTTCGGGATGGCGGTTATATCTTATGATTTTGATGCTTCATTGACAGTTGTGTACCAAAGCTATGAACAAGTGTTACGACTGTTACCAAGAACCTAGGCTCAGTGATCTTACTGAATAATGTAACGCATGTACCAAGGTCATTGTCTAGGTTTAATATTTCAAAACAAGGTGAAGACTTTATGTTTCTTATGAGTAATTTTAAGTCTTTAATGTAAAATAAAGCAATAGATATTACTTATTAATATCTAAAAATCATGCCCATGAATCTATTATATAATAAAGGCAACTCTAATGCTGAAATATGTAGCAGAGATGATAACTTCACTTTGAACAAAACAAATAAATAATTCTGTCAATTGTAGTAATCTCAAACTAATCTTCATCAAAGGCATCCATGGGCACAACACTTTTACCTTAATGCCTAATAAGCAAATCATTAAATGCATACTCATGACTATGAATAAAAACTTAGAAATTGCAGAAAAGTTTGGAAAATAAAGGATATACCTACAAAATAACAAAGTTTTGTACCTGCACTATTCATTACGAAAACTTGCCCAAGTAATACACAGAGATTTTTTAAGTTGTAAAAGAGGAAAAATTTCACAAGAAAATTTATGATATTTTTCTTATTTTTGCTCAAAACATAGATTGTGGATACATGTTAGAACCGCCTTGGCGAGGCGGTTCTTACGAGTACCCACAATATATGTTTTGAAGCAAAAATAAGAAAAATAAGCATACCCATGCAAACCCCAGTTTTTCTATATAAAAGTGGGGTTCAAGGGGGTAAACATTTCACGGAAATGTTTTCCTGATGTATAGACCCAGATTGCTTATAGTAGTATCAAACAAATGATTAATGCAATGTACTGTTGCCCTCTAGCTTTATAGAAATATAATCTTCATGATTAATTTTGAAAATTAAAAATAAAGAAAACACCACAGAACAATTCATGAATTTTAATAAGAACTTCAGAAATGAGAAAAAAAATGCGGAAATCCGAAGGGGTAAACCAACAAAATCGCTTCTTTCTCTGCTGGCAATGACCTTTGAGAGCTCAAAATAGCATCAGCTAGTTGCTATTACAATGTTCTATTATCAAGTTGCCAGATATACCTAAGCAAACAAAATACAAGTGTTTTTGTTGATGGACACCCTTTAATAATCTGTCATTTTCTATTCGTATCAATGTTTTACTTTTAAAATATCAATGAGACCAAATCTCAAAGGATTAGTGTAAGAGACCATATTGCAATAATACATTGTCCTAACCACTCTTTTATGTCAATTTCAACATTCAAAGGCAATGGACATTTGAGATATCAGTGATTTAGTTGGTATATCCCTTCAGTTTTCAAACTTTTTCTCTTACTTTGAAGTTTTCATTAATATTCAAGAGAAATTAGATCAGAAAATCAGATTACACAGAGCATTCATTTAACACCACTTTCAGTACCCTATATCAATTCAAATGTCAGATACAACTGATTTAGTTAGTTCACTCTAAGTGTTTAGTGTTTTTCTCAAATTTTCTTACGTTTTTATAAATGATAATCATGAATATGCAAATGAGATGATTTTAATATCAGGCCTTTGGTATCTATAAAGTTGCCAAATGACATCACTGGTGCAATAACAGTGTGTCAGGATGATAGCTTGGGCCTGAAATGAGTTTATGGGTTTTAATGATTTTTGTGATTTTATTGATATGTACCATTAAATATATTCATCATAAATATACAAGGTACTAGTAAATATTTTCATTATTGACAGCCAGAAAGACAGCTCTATATCCATGCATTACTGTGGTTTCAATTTTAGTCATCTTTAGAACAACTAATTGCTCAGATGTAAGCATATTTGTAGGTAGGCACCCATTCTTTTTTATATTGTTGGTTACCAAGGACATATTTTTTCATTAATATTCATGAAAATACAATTATGATGATTTTCACACATGTGTAGCCCTATTGCATTGAAGAAATGGTGAAATTGCATCATAAAGCTATAACTTCAGTCAAATTATGGTCCAGAATTATGGAATGGGTCTGAAAATAGTTTATGATGGAGTTAAAATTATTGATATCCCTTATATTTGATATTTCATGAATATGTATGAATAATGCATGGAGTTTATTGTCATTTCTTACTAATGAATGAAAGAACAGTATCTAAGCTGTAAAAGGATAGTATATTCATAGGTCTATGACAAGAATAAGTTGCGATATGAGCTGTTTCGTATGTACACCCCCATCCTGGAATACCATGTGTTAGAATGTCATGTGTTGCGTTATACATCCGTTAATTTCAACACTTTTGCAAGACTTAAAATTGACCAAACATTGGTTTTTGAGCTTCCAGTGGGGTCCTCTGCCAGAGGGTATGACTGGAATTTTTGCTTCTCTCCGACCACCTATCACCATTTTTCTGATGGCTGGCACCCTTACTATATACAGACTTGTTTTCCTGATGGCAAAAAGAACAGTTACACTGACTTCATGGTAATCTAATCTTCTGTGACTAAGGTGATAAAAAGAACAACCAGAGGACCACTGGTCCTGAGAATGCTCACCTGGGATTTGGTCTTTGAAAAATGACCTTTAATCAAAATGACATTGACCTTGAATACTCACATAACTTCAATAACTCAGTACTAAAATGTTTGGGTCACATGCAACAAAAAAAATCTAATGCTTACACTTTTCTCCATTAGAAAGCCTATGTGACTATATTTGGCATTGCTGTAAAATATGTCAAGGACAACCTAAGGTCATGATTAATACAATCTATGAATGGGGCAGAGTTCCAGGTGCTACAATGGCTACATATTAAGATTCATTGAAATCAGTAAACTAGTTTTGGAGAAGATTTTTGAGGATTTTTTACCATACATCGGCATTGCGGCCATGTTGGTCATGTGACCTGGACCATTTATACAAATTTTGTTTCTCCTTTCCCAAAGAGGCTCAAGATGAAACTTGGCTTTGATTGCCACAGCAGTTAAGTTTTAATTTCAATATGAATATGGCCTATGGCCAAGGTCAATATCAATAAATGACCTTGACCTTACATACTCACGTAACTTCATTAACTGAAGAAGTTGTCTATATCTACCAACATTCAAGTCATAGACCACAAAACCTTTTGCAAAATCCAATATTTACATTTTTTCCCACTGAAAAGCCTATGTGACCAAATTTGACTTTGCTGTAAAATATGTCAAGATCAACCAAAGACCATGATTTATACAAATTACAATGGGCCAGAGTCCCCAATGATACATACTAAGTTTCGTTGAAATTGGTCAACTACTTACAGAGCCGAAAAGGTTTTTACCATATATGGGCATGGCAGCCATCTTGGTCATGTGACCTGGGCCATTTATACAAACTTTGGTTCCCCCTCCCTGAGGCTGCTCCACATGAGGTTTGGCTTTGATTGGCCAAGTGGTTTCAGATGAGAAGATGTTTGATTATGGTAGATGACGATGACAGTCGCCAGAGCATGCCTAGTCTTCGGCTCAGGTGAGCTAAAACGGTGAAAAAAAAAGGATTTTGACTAAAACAAAATCTCATTTAAAGGTTAAGCTTAAAACATATTTTGACGCATGCAGGAAAATGACAAACTAAAGTTGGCTAAGGTGGATTAAAATCCAAACTTTCGATAACTGCACACTTGCAATAAAATTGTGAAACTTCAGTTAATGAACATCTACATGAAATAAAATTCCACTCATTCACACAAGTAATCTAAGTGAAACATTTCTTCTCACTATTTTATCATCAGGAAAACAAGTCCGTGAAATAAATACCCCCTTAAACCCCACTTTTATATAGTAAAACTGGGTTATGCAGGGGTATACTTTTTGCTCCAAAACTAGATTGTGGGTACTCGTTAGAACGTGTACCCACAATCTATGTTTTGAGCAAAAATAAGAAAAATATCAAAGTTTTTCAGCCGAAATTTTTCAATTTTTAAAGCTAAAAAAATCTCTGTTTATTGCACGGGCAAGTTTACGTAATGTCATATACACATTTGTACGACAGACTTACAGTACTTTAAAACTTGATAGTCATCTTATAAAATGAATAAAGAAAAAATAAATAAAAGATGGTTTTCAAGAAAACGATTTAACAAATCTTACATTTTTTAATTGTTATTGTCCTTGTCTCAATAATCTGTTGTAGAGTGTGCCAGTGTTTAAGACATACAAGTTTTGATATATAACTTGTTTTTAGTAGTACATGTAATACGAGTATGTGGTAAAAAGATTTGTTTTTGATATTTGAGTCGCCGCATAATACAATCAGCAACATGCATAGGCAAAAACAAAGGCACAGATCAGCTATGCAGTAACTGCACAGCTGAACAGCACCTTTGTTTACGCTTTACGGATAGTATATTTTCTTTTCTTCTTATATCCAGATTTTCAAGTTTCTATCTCTTTTCTGTCCCAAATTGTTGTATTTCTCCTGCAACTGCTTCTTTTGCTTAAAAGCCATGGTAGAGGCTCTGACACACACTCATGCCATGGAGCTACAAGTTAGGCTCCGCCCACATTTTTTTCATGAACATTTTGTTATCTTAATTATTAACAAGGTAGTAGGACTAAACTTACTTGACTGATCTATGCATTGCTTTAATTTCTGCCTGAAGACATCTGTTTTCAGCTGAGGCATCTTAACTAGGTAGTAGTACTCAACTTTCTTGATTGATCTATGCATTGCTTTAATTTCTGCCTGAAGACGTCTGTTCTCCGCTTAGGCATCTTAACTAGGTAGTAGTACTAAACTTACTTGACTGATCTATGCATTGCTTTAATGTCTGCCTGAAGACGTCTGTTCTCGGCTGAGGCATCTTAACTAGGTAGTAGAACTAAACTTACTTGACTGATCTATGCATGGCTTTAATTTCTGCCTGAAGACGTCTGTTCTCCGCTAAGGCATCTTAACTAGGTAGTAGAACTAAACTTACTTGACTGATCTATGCATTGCTTTAATTTCTGCCTAAAGACGTCTGTTTTCGGCTGAGGCATCTTAACTAAGTAGTAGAACTAAACTTACTTGACTGATCTACGAGGGTCGTCCCAAAAGTTCCATTACACTCACTGTTCTGCCACAATAACAACATGTCAGAGACTCAGAGCTTACAACACTTATGGTCACCAAGTACTGTATCTTAGGGCTTTAGGGATAAATTTTCGTACTGCTATGTATATTTATTAAAACGCAGTGGAGGTTTGAACACTTGTTCCCCTTATGCAGCGGAGCAGGTCTAATGATGTTGCCGTTATTTGAGATTGTTTTCTTAACATTTTGCTGTTTGGATAAATACACTACAGACAAGAAATCTATTTCATAATTAGATTTATATTTGGCTAAATGATACTGTATAGGCTATCACATAGTATATGACAGAGGTGCACCATGCCGGGGATTTTTGTAGACATATATTTTCTGAAAGCCAGTACCCCAAGCTACTAAATGCCACTTGTTAGCACTCTGACGGCTGGGGCTTTATCGTGCCAGAGGGTGTTACGTACGTTACCGATGTATGATTTTTAAATTCAAGCTGCTAAGGGAATCACCAAGATTTATGACAAAAAGCAAATATTTGACGAGAACTTTACCTTTAAATATGTAGCAGATTTATGCTGGTTCATCTCATGAGTGGGGGACACAGTAATATGGACTGAACACAATAGAAGAATACCTGTTGAAAATTTACCATTTTTATTTACATCTTTATTCTTTACTTTATTTTGGCTATTAACAGGACCAGCTCAGTCAGTAGCCCAAGTCCTAGTTCAGACTGTGTACCAGTGTCAGTATAATTGGGCTAGGCACTGGCCACGACCTAAGTTGTATGCTGAACTAGGGGAATGCCTATATTTCAATGTAACTGCTTTAGGAAAGTATCATTAGCTCGCCAACATGGTATCCGCCCAGACCCAAAGTTTTGGCTTTGTGCAAACACCATGTTTGTGACACTTGCATTTCCGGAGGTGATACAGAATCAGATCCCTCTGTGCCGCTGTGTATGGCAGAGTAGATATAGATTATAGCATCAGGTGTGTCCGCAAAGGCAAATTGTCCACAGTCAGTAAGCAGCTAAATTGAAAATATTGAGAAATATCAGGCTATTGTTGCCTGTTACTTGGGGATAATTAATTTTGTTTGTAAAATGTAAATTGAATTCCCCTACTAAAATTTTTTAATTATCTTAAATAATGCAAAAGACTGAGCTAGTCCCAATTTCCAAGAGGTTGATTTCAAGGTGATGTGGCAGGGGTGGCAGGAGGATAGCTTGCACTTAATATGTTAATTGTCCAACAGCAGAATTAAAACTGAGACTGCAGCCTCATGAATGAATGAGGTAATTAACTAGCCATTCCCAGGTACCATGTATACTAACTTCAATCATTCACTATATGCCTATACAGCAGTTCTAACTCAAAATGATGAGGATGCATTGAGACTGCAGGCATCCTGTGAGATATCCAATTACAGGCTAGTATATACACTGATTCCTTCATAACAGTTGGATGCTTGCCATGTCAGATTGTTCCCTTACCCTTTCAATTAACAATTTGCAGAATTAGGTCAGTAAGATTAGAACTGCAAACAGCTGCAGAAAGGTGTGTGAAAGGTTTCATCTCCCCATCATAAACCATAATTTATTCCTAAATTGACAATTTATGCTGGTTCATCTCATGAGTGGGGGACACAGTAATATGGACTGAACACAATAGAAGAATACCTGTTGAAAATTTACCATTTTTATTTACATCTTTATTCTTTACTTTATTTTGGCTATTAACAGGACCAGCTCAGTCAGTAGCCCAAGTCCTAGTTCAGACTGTGTACCAGTGTCAGTATAATTGGGCTAGGCACTGGCCACGACCTAAGTTGTATGCTGAACTAGGGGAATGCCTATATTTCAATGTAACTGCTTTAGGAAAGTATCATTAGCTCGCCAACATGGTATCCGCCCAGACCCAAAGTTTTGGCTTTGTGCAAACACCATGTTTGTGACACTTGCATTTCCGGAGGTGATACAGAATCAGATCCCTCTGTGCCGCTGTGTATGGCAGAGTAGATATAGATTATAGCATCAGGTGTGTCCGCAAAGGCAAATTGTCCACAGTCAGTAAGCAGCTAAATTGAAAATATTGAGAAATATCAGGCTATTGTTGCCTGTTACTTGGGGATAATTAATTTTGTTTGTAAAATGTAAATTGAATTCCCCCAAAAAGAAGGAATGAATGATATGAAATGACTGAATGGTCCCCAAGTAAAGAATAAAGAAGAGATAAGCCCCATAAATGCCACCACTTTCATCAACAACCTGGAGGTATTGAGATAACATATGCATAATATTATACAACAAAGATATTATTGTAAGCATGAGGTGTATCAAGTTGTACATTAGTTAATGTCTCATCAATACACAATGCACATTAAACATATTTCTGGCAACTAAGCCCACTTGGCTGATAAGATAATTGATTGTAGATAGTGTCAGGTGTAATGTGCTGATAGTATGACCAGGTTCAATTTCTATGCAGCTTGCTAGCAAATTGCTTATCATGGTACTACCGTAATTCATGTAAAAGGGCAAGCTGAGCCTCTTTAATGACTTGTGTTGGAGTGTGAATATATGTTTTGTAGCAGTCAGAGGACCATCGTCCCAAAGTTTGAATAAGATGATCTTCTAACCGTGCTGCAGAAGCTGATGTGGCTGCGCCAATACGCAGGCTGTGTCCTGAATAATTGGTATTATCATAGCCTAAACGAGCCAGAATATGCTTAATATGCATCATAAAATAAGCTCTGCACAAGGCTTTTCCATTTTCTGTCAGAAAAAATGGAGAGCTTGGCAATGCTATGTTAGGAAAGTTCATATTCCGCATTTCCACATACTGAGCCAGTGCTCTGTATGGGCATAAATCTCTGTTTGAGTCATTTTTGAACAATGGGATTACAACCCCTTTCTTGTATGGGTCAGCTTTTGAAGATCTTAGTAGTAACTGTGCATGTGTTTCACAGAATGTTATATCATTTAAACATATATTTTTGGATGGATCAAATTCTGGTTGTGAAATTGTTATTTCACCACAGCGTAAAAATCCAAAGAAACTTGTAATGAATACTGCTGTTAACAATGTGTCAACGAATGGTGAAATGTATCCATTTTTTAGCATTACACAAATTTGAGATAATACACTGGCTGTAATAGGTTGTCTAGGTCTTGTACTAGTTTCCTGGCTACGTTTCACTGCATTGAGCAAAGTAGTAATCCTTGAATTCGCAAAGTCATTTTTTAATAATAGTGGACAATTTATACCTTGTTTTATGTATTCAAAGCGAATACCACTCAAATAAAGTTTAATGGTACTATGCTTGATATTTAATGTTTTATAACAGTATGCTATATACAAAAGAAAAGTATCCTCCGAGACCTCAGGCAGGGTCTGAACAGAATTTGTTATGTTATTTAACAAAAGAAACTTTGTAAAACTTTTCACTCCTGTGTTATACACAGTCATTGTTCTATCACCCACTGCTTTGTTCCACAATTCTGACACTTCATCTCTCAGTTCATCTAGTCCCATATTATTTGTTCCGGAAGTGGGCATGGCTGTGGAAATGGATCTGCTTGTGGCGCACTTTCTCGGAACTTCTGTAACAATAACCGCGAAAGATTATCGGCCACTGTATTAAAACGGCCAAACAAATGTCTTGAACTAAAGTGAAAGTTGTTCACTGCTGCTATCCATGTTAAAGTGCGCATGAGTTTCATGATGGGTAAGCACTTTGACCGCATTTTCTGAATTATGTATACAGTAGCCTCATTGTCCGATACAAACATGATCCTCTTTGAAGTCCAATGTTTTCCCCATACCACTGCTGCTGCCACTATTGGGTAGAGCTCACGGAAAGCCATTGACAGATCATCATCCTGAACCGAGGGAATACTTGCTGGCCACTCAGAACAAAACCATTGATTTTGAAAGAAAGCCCCAAACCAATCAAAGAAGCATCCGTGAACAGCTCCATGTCATAGGCATTTGTAAATGAGGAGTCATAGAATAATGACACCCCATTCCACCCTGTAAGAAATTTGTGCCACATATGCAAATCCTGTTGACAATGCTGGTCTAAATAGACCATGTGATGTAGACTACTCACAGTAGTTGAAAGCTTAATCAAATATGAAACAAATGATCTCCCAGGCAAGATCACTCTTGAAGCAAAATTTAAATGCCCAAGTAACTGAAGCAACTCTCTCTTTGAACATTTGTTTCTATCTAACAATGTCTCAATGAACTCTATAATTCTCTGCACCTTATCCGCTGGCAATTTTGCCACCATATTCTTGCTGTCTAAGATAATTCCTAGATATTCTAAACAGTCTGAAGGGCCTATGCACTTGTGTTTAGCCAAAGGGACATTGAGGCGTGCAAATAATAGGGTCAGTATTGCCATAGTTCTCTCCCCTGTACATATGTCTGGTGGGTCTACTGTCAAAAAATCATCTAACAAGTGAAATATGGTCTCAATATTGTAGTTATTAGTGGCAATCCAACATATTGCTTGAGATACAGTGTCAAAGAGGCGAGGTGAAGACCGACAACCAAATACAAGCCTTACAAACACATAATATAGATGTTTCCATTTCACACAGAAGAACGGCCATTGGGCAGGCATTATCCCTAGCTGCTTGAATGCATCGGCAATATCTATTTTGCACATAAGGGCCCCACGACCCTTTTGACAAATAGCTTTTATGGCATCATCTATGCGAACATAGGTCAAAGAACATGCCTCTTTATCTATTAAGTCATTGACACTCACATGTTCTGCATTGTCATGAGGGGAGGAAAGGTCAACTATGAGTCTTTGCTTCCCAGAATATTTCCCAACTACTAAGCCTATGGGGCTAACCCTGTAAGATTTGAAAGGAGGGTGGTCAAAAGGACCATACAAATACCCTTTTTTGCATTCTTGGTCAAGCAATTTATCTATGATATCTGGATTTTGCCGAGCAGATAATAAGTTTTTACACTCTTTATTGGGCAGGACCAAATCAGGTATCATTGTGTCAAATCCATTTGTCAGACCATCAATTAGGAAACTGACAAATTGCCTGTCAGGGTGAAGTTTCAATTCCATATTAAATTGTTTAATATTCAAGGGGGTAGATGGAGTTCGTGACTGAAACATATCTAGTCAAGCTATAGGTTTCTGCTTCTTTTCTTTATGCTCATGGCTAAGGACAGTTTGGGCAGTTGTAGACTCTTTTAGGGTGTTGCAACGTGACTCACCATGGTCTTCTGACTTGCATTTTTTGCACACATGGGCAAAGGGGTATTTACCTGGATTGTATTTACAAGAGTCATTGTTAAAATTATTGCAAATTTCTCTACCCTGAAATGTGACTCTGCTGCGACCTTTCTTGTCAGTTCTAGTTTCTGAATATTTACCCAGAGTAATATCATTTTGTCTCCTGTAGTTGGTGAGTGCACTTTGCACATTATACTGGGACGGGCAGAATGGGGACTGGTGATCACACTGAAAACAGTGCTCACACAGTTTGGTTTTGGCTCCCCCTACTATGAGCTGGAATAAATCTTTGTCCCTCTTGGACCAGTCAACCTTAATACCCTTTTCTAAATAAGCGGCTGCTTTCTTGGTAAATTGGCAGTGGTACTGGTAAAAAATATCCCCATAGTGCTCATAGATATTGCCAATGTCTGCTTCATACAGATCAAGTTCGAGTCTACGCTGAGGATAAGCCTCACTCATGATGCGCTTGTATACACCAAAAGCCCTGAAGAATTGAGTGATAGTTAAGGCTCTGTCAAGACGATGATCTTTACGGCCTTGTTTCAAGAGCTCCAACCCATTAGTATTATTTGTAGTGAAATTTGGGGTCTCGAAGTCCGGGATCATGAGGCAGGCCAAGTTAACGTATTTACCTTCGAGAATGTTCTTTTTAACCGAATCGGTAATAACATCCACATGGGGTAGTGAGTCCGCTGGCACACCGAATTTGCTTGTAGCTGCAGTGATGGTGGTGGTTGTGGTGGCTGTTGTTTGTGCAGGTTCCATTCCGTAGTATTTCTGCAACAAGTTTGTTGATGGCTGTGAAGACTGTCCAGAAGATGTAGTTCTCTCTGTTAATAACTGGGAAACAGTTGCCTGCAGAGAGCTGATGGTGCTCTGCATGGCAGTAAACATTCCCATTGCGGCACCGCTGTCCATACCCAATGATGATATGTGCCCTGTATTCGCTGCTTGTAATGTTTCTGTCACTGATGTAGCAACTCCTGATGTTGCCGGTGTTATGTTTTGGTTTGCAGCTGCTGATCTAGTATTTGGCTGAACTTGGTCCCGGGAAGCTTCTGTTTGTTTATCCTGAGAAATCTGGGCACCTCTATTATTTACAGAGTCATTGTCTGTCTTAGAAACCTGTTGATATATCTGCAACAAGGCTGCTTTAGATACAGTAGTTGTCAGCTTTAATCCTCTGTTTTCTAGTTCAGTTTTTAATTTGTTTACAGTCCAGTTGGCTGGATTTTCCATATCATATGGCTGTTGTCTTCTGCGTTTCGCCTGAGAAGACATGTTGACTTCTAGCCACACAGGTCACTAACAAATTTAAGTGAGTTAGGTTAGTCCAAACTTATTTGTTCACTATATAAGAATGTTTGAATCAAATTCCAAGAGTAAGCAATATACAAAGTTAATGTTTTACATTTAGTCCAATGATTATTCCATAATGTATCTTGCACTTAGTATTGTTATAGCTTGCACTTAATATGTTAATTGTCCAACAGCAGAATTAAAACTGAGACTGCAGCCTCATGAATGAATGAGGTAATTAACTAGCCATTCCCAGGTACCATGTATACTAACTTCAATCATTCACTATATGCCTATACAGCAGTTCTAACTCAAAATGATGAGGATGCATTGAGACTGCAGGCATCCTGTGAGATATCCAATTACAGGCTAGTATATACACTGATTCCTTCATAACAGTTGGATGCTTGCCATGTCAGATTGTTCCCTTACCCTTTCAATTAACAATTTGCAGAATTAGGTCAGTAAGATTAGAACTGCAAACAGCTGCAGAAAGGTGTGTGAAAGGTTTCATCTCCCCATCATAAACCATAATTTATTCCTAAATTGACAAGATGTTACCTAACCTAACAGGACCAAATTCAATAACATTTAGATTTCATGACTACTGGTACAACAGAAGTAACGTAAATAACCCGTGTAATTTGACATATCCACCGTGTTTCGTTTCTTATAGAATATAGCTTTAATCAAATACCAAAATACAATTTCTATTTTAGTTATCTACAGTCCTTGCCCTTTAAAATGACATAAAGTAGAGCTCTCTGTGACCTTCCATCACTCCACGGATGCTGATTTTCTTCCCCTACCCCCATTTAGATAATATGCCCATTAATAACCATGTCCCAGCAGAAACAGAACAAAGACATTTTCTTTCCTGAACAACATCCTAGTTTTCGAAATAAAACCTCCATAAGTATTTTAAAAAAGCACACGAAAAATCAACTACAAACCTTGCTTCATGATAATGGTAACATATTTAACGTAATGTCATGGTAACGTATGTAACAATTTTGTATTTTCACTATTGAATCATATACTTATGATTAATTGCAGATTATCAGTTTTCTCTCACAGTTACTTTAATTAGGAAATTGAATTTATTGAATATCTGTCTTAAAATTAAGGTATTAAAATCACACATAAATCAACTACAGACCATGCTTCATGATAACGGTAACATTTTTACATAATGGCATGGTAACGTACGTTAAAATTTTGTATCTTATCTATAGAATCAAATACTTATAATTTATAGCAGATTATCATTCTTCTCCCATAATTGTTTCAATTAGTAAATTAAATTTACTGAATATCTGTCATAAAAATGAAAGAAATGAGAGCCAAAAGGGCAACAATCTCTCACCTGATGAAAATTAAGTCTGAAAAGGATTAAATCAGTAACAGGAATGGAATAAAATTTATTTATTGCGGTTCTATTCTGCTAAAATACAAATTTGCACATTATTGTATAGTTTTATTATGATCGTAGACTCACGTCACATATTTATCGTTATAAAACTGAATGACTCGCCTGTTGCGATTGGTCAAATACACTCACTTCCTTCATAATGTTAATGGTAAAGCTGTGACGTCAGTCTACAACGATCGGTATAATATATCATACGTATCAAATGGACCATAAAGTGAAGGCTCTAAAGAACATTATATTAGCTGAGTGAGCAGCTATTTCACTAAAGGTGGCCATACATCTACCTGAACTTAACTACTTCCGTGTGACTTCACTCGGAAATCGACACTAAAACCTAAAACAAATACATATAGGACCACAAAAGAAATACAACCTTGGGACGTTTGTGAAGAAATGTAAAATTGTGTATTCATGTGGATTTCCTCATAAAAAGCATCCATTCTTTCACAATAAAACTAAAACTACACCACAGATACAGCCTGGATATGCTTTCTGAGTATTAGTGCCTAATTGTCAATTTAGTTTTTTCCCACCTCGGATTTTGGAGTGTGAATTTCTTTCTGATTGTGCCTTTTCCTGACCATTGCCTACGTACACAGGTAACACAACTGAAACTACTGACTGACTGACCATCTGATTACTGGTTAACCGCTTAGGTCTGAGCCTGTCCAGGAAAAGTGGTTTAAGTCAAGCCATTCATACATATAAGTCTCAATGGTTTAGTTGGGTGGTTATATTTGAAGCAATTTTTTTGGATGTCATGACGTCCTAATGTTGGGTATAAGTCCCATAAAATGGGGGCAACGTCCCGATATGACCATAGCTGTTGAATGGGACGCTGAGCATCAATTCAAACAAACAAAGAAACTTTGGAACAAAAGAAAACTTCCATATGAACCTCAGTGGACTGAGCAAGACACATGAAAGGGCTGGCCCCAGCCCAGCCTTCTGTAACAATATTTCCAGACACGCCAATAATGTGAATTTTCATCCCTGACTTATAATGTACTTCTTACAGAAGTTTGAATAAGATATTGAAGGTGCTATAGAATGGCCACACTTACAACTTCACCATTTTACGTGTAACGTTAGGGCAGCTTATGCCCTAGTTCAAAGGCGATGCGATCAAAGATATAACCGCTAGAGTGGCCATAGTACTTTCATCCATTAATATTACACATTATCATGGAAACCGGAGTTCTGTTCTGATCTGGTTCTTCCTTATGCATTTAAACTGCAGAACTGTATCCGTCTAAATTAGATACATGTAGCTTGCGGTATCGCAGACAGTAAATGCGCAAAATGACAAATTTTCGTGATAAAAGAGGGCAGCTATTAAGTGTTTTCTGTCCCATAACCACCATTGTTGCTTGCTACAGATTGTTGTAAAGTGATTCTTACTTGATGTTCGATGGAGTAGATATAATATATTTCCTTTGTTGCCTTTTTTATGTTTTGCCCGTATACTTGTAGAAAATTCACGAAAAAGAAAGTTTCGAACAACCAAGTTCCCACACCTGTGCTCGACACTTATGTTGGGTTTTGCAGATTTCATGCAAGTAACCATTCAATGCATGTAAGGTGTATAACCAATCAAAAGGAACACAACCTCAAGGAGTCGCGCTTAATGTTGTTCTCAGTGGAGAAGAGCGCTCATTTTATAGCACTGTCACTCTCTGTCTTACCACATCGGTTCAGTATAATTACATGTATAATCATTTATAATTTCACTATAGCAAAGTACATTTTGCCAACATTTTTTCAGCAGTCACATTTAAACAAACATATGAGAGTTTCTTTTCTGTGTAATACAAAACACATTAAGGTCTAACATTACAATATCGTGTGTAGTTTCCTGCAGAAAATACCAATTTAGAATGCAATAGTTTTGACATAATAGAAGTAAATAAAGATATCTTGCCAGCCCCACAAAAATCCACCATTTTGTCGATCCCTTGAATTATGGTATAACGTTTGAATTAGCTATAGCACACTCACTCAAAAGCCTTGATGACATCAATGTTGGCGTCAATAGACATATCTGCAAGGCTCATTTTTATGTAGCTTCAACAATATTAGCCCTATAGTGTCTTGTTACACAATGGCTGTAAGGCTATGTCACAAATCCATGGCTAAAAATAATCAATCCACCTTCACATTTTGCTTGCATAAATATGACGAAGATTGATTGTTCTATTGTAATATCTAGTGAATTTCATGAAAAATGTGTTTTATTTTTGCTCAGATTCATAAGCGTTTAAGAATCTCAGCCCTTTTTGTATGAGTGGAAATGACTTTACGACACGTTACCATATAACAAGACACTAGGCGACATGCATTAAGGTGGTGCTGTGTTAGTATTAAGCTTGTAACCATTAAAACAATGGCGAATTTAAACTAAAAATGCGTCATTGAATAGAGTTGTTCCCCAATTACCTTTCAAGAAAGTTCAAGAAAGTATATTATGTATTTTCAAATATGTATATGTCAAATACATGTATGTAGTCAAGCAAGAACGATGCACGTTTCACTCAACGGGATACAGTTGCAAACAAAGTCCAAACATTGTTGGTTAAATACTTTGGACAGCAGATTTACTTGCAAACACTAAATTCATTATTTCGAAGCAAATCCTCACAACTTATTTCACCTCAGCCCTCTGTATGCAGGGAATGTTCTTACGATATATTGCCGTTATCTACGTTACCAATGACAAACCACTCGGTAACAATAGATGTCATTGATTTATGATGTTTACCATTTAGACAATGCCATGTTTAAACTAGAGTATATCGCTGAATTGTACTATTCCCCAGTGTCCCTTTGAGAATGACTAAGTATGCTTTAGTTTTACACGAAAATATATGTATACTGGCAAGTGGGGACGACACAAGTTTCAATATATGACATGCAGCTGCAAACATAGTACAAACTTTTGAGTGGACTAATTCGGATAACCGACATTATTCAAAAATATTTCCACACAATCAGTTTGTTTATTTGCGTTAGAAATTCGACATACTATTTGTTCATATGGAACTTCCACTGCATATATTGTTACATACGTTACCATAGGTGGTACAATGAATTATGTTCATAGCAAAGCATCTGTTTTAGCATATTTTTCGTAGTTGTTAATTTTTGTGTTTGTTTTAACACAAAACTTCATAAAATATACCAAACGTTGATTTTATGGCGATTCTCATGAAATTGGCAACATGTCACGTACGTAACGCATTCAAAAGGCCGCTACGTCCAAACGCCCCAACGGTCAGAGTGCTAACAAGTGTCATTTTGAAGGGAATTGGATGTGCTTTCAGAAAATTATACCCTACAAAACTCCCCGGCATGGTGCACCAGGGTCTATTGGCTCCTCAACGTCTAGTAGCATATATTTGGAAATCAAAGTAAAATATTTATAAGCTAATCGTCAAAATAATGCTATAAAGATCAGTCATGCAAACTAAGAATAATTAACTAAATGCTATCCACTGTTAACCACTTCCCATGTTTCATTAGGTCACGTAATATTTCTGTTAGCTGAAATGTTAGCTGAAATATCTTTTTAGAAATAGGTGTTTTGTAATAGTATTGAAGTCCCCAACTAATATGAAGCTAAACAATTGCTTGGTTTCCATTAAAGAACAATTTTAGATGTTTATATATAACGACCCTGTGTATTTGCTCCGCTTGTTTTCGCCGACATTGTAATTGTGTCGTTGAATTTTTAAAGGTAAACTTCTTTATTTGTCTCCCAATCATTCCCAAATTTCATATTACTTTCACTAAATGATGCTTATACAATGGTAGTTAGGCTGATATATTTTCTAACTGATCACATTATACCAATGTTGATTTAGCAGATTGCGAAAAATAGAAGTTCCAAGAACATTTTGCATAATTTGACCTGCTCCGGTCATGCCTAGTCATGGTTACCAAGGTAACTGTAGCAGTGAGGTCATTGAAGTGAGTATAATTTTGTACAGTAAAATAAGTTCCAATATGGCCAATTATTCTGCATGAGTAACTTTGGTTGGTTCCTGCTATGCGTTCAGAATAAAATATATGTGTAACGGGACTTTTGGGACAAGCCATGTATGCATGGCTTTAATTTCTGCCTGAAGATGTCTGTTTTCAGCTGAGGCATCTTAACTAGGTAGTGGTACTAAACTTACTTGACTGATCTATGCATTGCTTTAATTTCTGCCTGAAGACGTCTGTTTTCAGCTGAGGCATCTTAACTAGGTAGTGGTACTAAACTTACTTGACTGATCTATGCATTGCTTTAATTTCTGCCTGAAGACGTCTGTTCTCCGCTGAGGCATCTTAACTAGGTAGTGGAACTAAACTTACTTGACTGATCTATGCATTGCTTTAATTTCTGCCTGAAGACGTCTGTTCTCCGCTGAGGCATCTTAACTAGGTAGTGGTACTAAACTTACTTGACTGATCTATGCATTGCTTTAATTTCTGCCTGAAGACGTCTGTTCTCCGCTGAGGCATCTTAACTAGGTAGTGGAACTAAACTTACTTGACTGATCTATGCATTGCTTTAATTTCTGCCTGAAGACGTCTGTTCTCCGCTGAGGCATCTTAACTAGGTAGTGGTACTAAACTTACTTGACTGATCTATGCATTGCTTTAATTTCTGCCTGAAGATGTCTGTTCTCCGCTGAGGCATCTTAACTAGGTAGTGGAACTAAGCTTACTTGACTGATCTATGCATTGCTTTAATTTCTGCCTGAAGACGTCTGTTCTCCGCTGAGGCATCTTAACTAGGTAGTAGTACTAAACTTACTTGACTGATCTATGCATGGCTTTAATTTCTGCCTGAAGACGTCTGTTCTCCGCTGAGGCATCTACCACCTGATTAGACAATGTTTTTCTTTCTATCTGAACCGCCTGAAACAGATTAATCCATCTTAATAATTATTAACTCTTACCATATGACATTGCTGTTTTCCAGTGGATAACTTCATGTAATAACCAGAGGATCAATGGTCCTGAAAACGCTCAACCTAGATCTGAGATATATACCAATACACTTGTTTGACTATAAAAGTCATATACATGTATATAGTCCCAGGACAGGGTCAGAAAAACCCCTGGGGTCAATGCCAGGGTTAATTTCAGGGGCGGATCCAGGATTTCTGAGGAGCCCTGGGGGTTCAAATGTACAAAAGGGGGGTTCGATTTCCTAATTTCACACAAAATCTCTTGAAATTCCCCATGAAAATGAAATAATTTGGCTACAGAGCGGGGTTTGTGTGAACCCCTTGAACCTCCTCTAAATCCGCCACTGAATTTAATTTTCAAAGTCATAAATATTCTGTTCATTTGCCCATTTCCCTTCAGTGACATTTTAACAGTATTCTGTATTATGTGACATTGCCATTAAAAGGTCATCATTTATACATACATTGTAGTACTCTGGTCTTAATTGCTACATGTAAAGTTTTGTTGCAATAGGTTCAGCAGTTCCTCAGAAGAAGATTTTTGAAGGGTTTCTACCATATATGGGCATAGTGGCCATCATGTGACCTGATTTATTTAAAATACATTGGTTGCCCCCTCATACAGATAAATCCTATTTCCTGATAGTGCTGAGTGCCAAGCAAGGTAGCCACTGGTACCATTTTAATGTCTTTGGCATAACATGGCCTGGGATCTAACCCACAACCTCCCGCTCTCAAAGCGGATGCTCTAACGATTACGCTAATGGGACCGGGTCAATAGAGTTACATGTATTTTGTTTGTGAGATATTTTCAATACTCCTGCCTAAGTTTAAATGGTTGCTTTAGTGTTGCTCAAGAACACAACATAATGGCAAATAGGTTTCTAACCACCAACTTCTAGCTCCCAAGTCTGATGAATTACCATAGAGCCACTGCACTTGCCTTGATAGAATAATACTTAGAAGTGTTAAACTTGCCTAGAAGATAGACAATCGACTTGTGCAGACCTGTAATTTCATACCGGTTAAAGTATTGTATACCCATCAGGATTATTCAAACTTCAGGGCTGCCTATTTTCACATTTTGGGTGTCCTTCACCCAGCAGGCACATGGCGTCATAATGACGTCATGTCAACGTCGATGCGACGTCATCGTCATGACGTCGCATCGACGTCATTCTGACGTCCTGTGCCTGCTGGGAAGGCTTAATAGAGAACTTTACTGCATCATACAGAATATAAAGGACTAAGTCTTATACATTTTAATAGGGATTTTATTGAAAAGCTTACTTGTAATTTAGAGTTGAGTGTATCTACTTCTTGTTTATATACTTCTTCTTGATCAACCATTATCCTACAAACAAAACAAATTTTTCATAAAATGAGCCACCTCGTGGGAAAACCAACAATGTGGTTTCCGAACATGTCTGACACAAACCGGCCTGTACAGTTACAGAAAAGAGCTAGAAGCTTGAAATTTTGGAGTTAAGTAGAAGAGGAATTGTACTATCCAAGTAGCAAAAACAAAGGCGCTGATCAGCTTCGCGGTTACCGCGAAGCTGATCTGCGCCTCTGTTTTCGCATATGCAGATTGTTGGTTTTCCCATGGGGCTGCTCATTTAATAATGACATTCTTACAAATATGACAATCGATCAGGTTCTTACGAATATGAAAATTCGCAAATAAGAGATGATGCATAACTTGAAAAACTCCTGAATCTCTGATGGGATTCGAACCCAGGACCCCCTGGACAGAAATCCAATACTCTGACCACTAAGCCAAAGAGTTGTCTCCCCAACCCAGTATGTCAGAGATTGCACTATTGATTGAATAGCTATGCTATTTATAGAAACTACATATCATGTGATCTGCCAACCCGACCTTTCCAACCACAGGAGATAATCTTGAATGAATGAAGATGCAACGGGACACATAACAACTCACGTCCAGAAAAATTTGAAATGAATTTGTAATTTTGAAAATGTTTGAGAAAAACTAATTTTTGTTCTTGCTAATTAAGACTGACTAAAGGTATTTTAGACAACAACATTCCTTAAATAGTCTCCTAAAAATTCTTGAATTCACATTTATCCAATTTACATTACGAAACCATATCCCTGTAATGTATACCCTCTTGAACCCCACTTTTGTTTAGCAAAACTGGCATATGCAAGAGTATACCCATTTTTCTTATTTTTGCTCTAAAACATAGATTGTGGGTACTGGTTAAGAACCGCCTCACTCCATTAAGTACACACAATCTATGTTTTGAGCAAAAATAAGTAAAACTAGAAATTGGCTGCAAGCAAGGCTTTCAGTATACCCCCCGCAAAATTATCTGAAGCTGGCCAATAACTTCCCTAAGTCAAACATGCAGATAATTTGTCAAAGATATCTTTTCAGCATTACAATCCTTCATGTACATCCGCCGGTATGCCAGTCACATCAGAAGATATTAAAAGAATATATTGAAAGCTTGAGGTTGATTTCACTGTATGCACTATGATCATTGTTTATCATGAGAAATGGTAAAAATTGGCTAAGTTAAATTAAAGCTGTAAATTTGTCAAAAATTATATTTTCAGCATCAAAATTATTCATGCACATCTAAAATATATCTGGAACAAATCTACAAAGAATTTAAAAGAAACACTGAAAGCCATAGGAGGAGTTGATTTCACAAAGTATGCACTACCAACCATTACTGTATATAAGCAATGGTCAAGAAATGGCTATGTTGAAAAATGATGTAAATTTGGCAAATATCACTTTTTCAGTATTATAATTATTCATGCACATCTTCAATATGTGTGGAACATGTCTGCAAAGTATTGAAAAGAAATACTGAAAGCCCTAGGAGGAGTTGATTTCACAAACCATTTTTGTATATAAGCAATGGTAAAAAAAATGGCTATGTTAAAAAAATGCTGTAAATTTGTCAAAAATTATTTTTTCAGTATTATAATTCTTCATGCACATCTTCAATATGTGAGGAACATGTCTGCAAAGTATTGAAAAGAAATACTGAAAGCCCTAGGAGAAGTTGATTTCACAAAGTATGCACTACCAACCATTAATGTATATAAGCAATGGTCAAAAAATGGTTATGTTGAAAAATGCTGTAAATTTGTCAAAAATTATTTTTTCAGCATTATAATTCTTCATGCACATCTTCAATATGTGTGGAACATGTCTGCAAAGTATTGAAAAGAAATACTGAAAGGCCTAGGATGAGTTGATTTTACAAAATTTGCACTACCAACCATTATTGTATATAAGCAATGGTCAAAAAATGGCTATGTTAAAAATGCTGTAAATTTGTCAAAAATTATTTTTTCAGCATTATAATTCTTCATGCACATCTTCAATATGTGTGGAACATGTCTGCAAAGTATTGAAAAGAAATACTGAAAGCCCTAGGAGGAGTTGATTTCACAAACTATGCACTACCAACCATTACTGAATATGGCAATTATCGAAAATTGGCTAAGTTCAAAATGCTGTAAATTTGTCAAAATTCATTTTTTCAGCATAATACTTCTTCATGCATATCTTCAATATATCTGGCACATATCTGCAAAGTATCAAAAGAGAATATTGAAAGCTGTAGAAGGAGTTGATTTCACAAAGTATGCACTATTAGCACTAAGGCAAACATTCTATGTATAGGTTTAAAAAGTCCCATAACTCTTGCAAAACTGACCCTTTGGCCCCTAAATTCATATCACACATGTGTTGTCTAATGGTGCAGGTGTGTTGAAAATTTGAAGAACATCGGGCAAAAACTACTTAAGTTATTCAGCAAAGATGTCAAAATGTTGACAAAATGACGGAATCACGGAATTACGGAATCACGGACAGGCTGAAAACAGTATACCCCCCTAAAACTTCGTTTTTGCGGGGGGTATAAAAAAAAAATCCACTGAAAATTTTCATTTTTAACAACTTAAGAAAACTCTGTATATTACATGGGCGTGTTTTCGTAATGATCAACCCAGCAGGCACATGACGTCAGAATGACGTCAGATCGACGTCGATGCGACGTCATGACGTCGCATATGACGTCGCATCGACGTCGATATGACGTCATTCTGACGTCATGTGCCCGCTGGGAAGCAACATCAAATGTTGTAAATGACCATCACTTGCTCGTATGATAATCAACAACAAGGCTAAGTGAAGAAATTTGATGTGATCTAAATTCAAACACATTTACCTTTTTAGGTCGGCCATCTTGTTGATGTGGTCTTCCTGGGTCACATGACCTTCGTTGTCTAGCACCAGTTTTTCATGTTTATGTTTGAGATCACGGAATTGTTGTCGTAGCTCATCAATCTCCTTCTCGACATCGGCTTTTTCTGAATTGGCTAGCACCAGTTGTTTGGTAAGTTTGTTGACTGAAAACAAGAACAGATACAATGCATTATGAAAACTTGGCCATGTAATATACAGAGATTTTTTTCAGCTGTAAAAATTAAAGAATTCATTGGAATATTATTGAGATTGTTAAAATTTTTGCTCAAAACATTGATTGTGATTACACGTTAGAACCACCTCGCAGAGGCAGTTCTAATGAGTACCCACAATCTATGTTTTGAAGCAAAAATAAGAAAAATAGATACAGCCCGTGCATACCACAATTTTGCTGTATAAAAGTGGTGTATAAGGGGGTACATAGTACACAGAAATGTTTTCCTGATGTCAGGTCATTATTAATGGCTAAAAAGTTGGTATGCAATCCTTTAAGATACTGTTAAATTCCCCTTTCATTGTGTGACTATTTTCAGAAACACTAATTCTACTGTTAAAATTCTACTGTTGAAATCATATAAGCATTTGCCATACATAGACCCTGGTAAATGTCCATTAACACACATAGGAGAGGTTCCTAGACATCAGTCTTGTCACCAAAGAACCGCGTCGTGAGAGAACCAACAATGTGGTTTTTGAACAGGTCTGACACAAACCAAGCTTTACAAGCACAGAAGATGGCTAGAGGCTGGAAATTTTGGATTTAGATAATAGCGGAATAGTACTATCTGTGCAGCAAAAACAAAGGCACTGATCAGCTTCGCAGTTACTGCGAAGCTGATCTGCACCTTTGTTTTCGCATACGCAGATTGTTGTTTTCTCCTGATGTGGCCCATGTCCTATAGGACTTTTTTTTCTTGAAAAATGACATTGGAATTAGTTTGATGTCAAATCTCAGAGACTGGGAAAGCCTTGCATCGAACCCCAAAACACCATAATCTTTACCACAACAGCATGAAGGCCTATTTGCCATTAAATCAGCTAATGAACATCATTTTTTTCCTAATGATAGACTGTACAATCTCTTAACTAAAATCAAAGCTCAGCTTCTATTCATACTGTTAGGATGTACCAATTAGCATGGAACTCAAAATCCCCCCCCCCCCCAAAAAAAGACGGTTTTTCTCATGACTGGATACTTTTCAAAAGATGTACCTTCTTTGACATGTGCCTGATGGAGATCATAGGCCTTGTTGTCTTTGACACTGATCTGTTCCAATAAGTTCTGGTTCTCTTCTAGGACTAGTCGGGCATTATCTTTCATCGTCTCCCTGAAAATATTAGAGAATCACCTGAAAATGACGACCAGCCCTTGGAGGTGGGTGCGTTGGGTTTAAGGGAGGGTGGATATTGAGAGCATATAGGCCTTGTTATCATTGACACTGATCTGCTCTAAGTTCTGGTTCTTTTCTAGGACTAGTCAGGCATTATCTTTCATTGTCTCCCTGAAAATAATTGAGCCATCTCGTGGGAAAACCAACAATGTGGTTTCAGAACAGGTCCGACACAAACCAGGCTGTACTAGCACAGAAGATGGCTAGAGAATGGAAATTTTGGATTTAGAAAGAAGAGGAATTGTACTATCCGGTAGCGAAAACAAAGACGCTGATCAGCTTCGCGGTTACCGCGAAGCTGATCTGCGCCTTTGTTTTCACATATGCAGATTGTTGGTTTTCTCATGAGGTGGCTCAATTGCTAGGGTGTAAAATATGAGGGCCATCAGTCCTACACAAGCTCACTCAACAATGTATTCTCTTTGTGCATCTTGGATATTTATGATATAAAGTTTTGTAGGAGACACTGAAATTTCTTATATATTGAAGTTTTAATGACCTTTTTTTTAAAAAAAGTTTTAATTTTCCACTCACGTTAGCTACAAGCCTGCAATTTTATCAAAATAAACCTGTACATGACATCATCCTATTTCTTAGGGACTATACCTTTGCTCATTTTTACAGGAAAAATCTTCCTGTAAAAATAAATCTCTTGTCAAGTCTTAAACGTCTTCCTACTTGGAATTTCAGATTCAAGAAACTTTCACGTCATCAATTTCTCTCTCTACTGTGATATTACTCAGCGGGCACATGACGTCATAATGACGTCATATCGACGTCGATGCGACGTCATTGACGTCACATCGACGTTGACACGACGTCAGAATGACGTCATGTGACTGCTGGGTATATTACCATTCAGTGATATCTGCTGGTCCAGCTCCACTCTGTTCTAGTCGTAAATGCAAGTGTTCGTTCTCCTTGATGATTTCTTGAGTTCTCTGCCGTAGACTGTCAACGTCAATCTAGATGAATACAGGCCCTGAGCTTATAAAACTTTTTTCAAGCTCAGCTCAGCTGAGCATGAAATTTCAACTGCTCATAAATGCTTAAATAGTCAAAGTTAGAGGAAAATTTAGGTTCATACCTCAAAATCTGGTAATTTATCCTGCTCATAAATGTTAAAATGCCAACAATTGTTGGCATTTTAACATTTATGAGCAGGATAAATTTAAGTATCAGCTGAGCTGAGCATGAAAAAAGTTTTATAACCTCGAGGCCAGGTATCAGGTATGAACAAATGCATAAAAATATATATCCCTTTATACTCTACTTTTATATAGTAAAACCGGGGTATGCAGGGGTATACCTATTTTTCTTAATTTTGCTCTAAAACTTAGATTGTGGGTACTCGTTAGAACTGCCTCGGCAAGGCGATTCTAACATGTACCCACAATCTATGCTTTGAGCAAAAATAAGAAACATCTATCAACATTTTTCTATTGAAAATTTTCATTTTTTACAGCTTTGGATGAGACTACTTCTTATTAAAGTAAACATTACTACAAATCTCACACGAAAACATTGTGTATTTAATGCATCATGGGCCTATACTATTTGTCAATTTCGAAAGGATAGGATGCTATGTTCATAGCGACAGACAGAAGAATTCCCTTGATTTCCCAGATAAATGTCATAAAAGGTTGTATTTTGTTTGCTTTTTCTTTTGTGGTTTAACATCAGTCAACAACTTTTCAGCTATGTCAGGACAGAGCCACAGCTTCCTGGGTATTAAGCAGTACAATAGGGACATAATGTGTATTGCTCAAGCACACAGTCCTGTGCCAATGGAGTTCACACTCTTAGGCACTAGTCATTTGTAACCATGCCCCCACCCACAGGGTATAGTAGAAACTTTGACTTTTGGTCCAGCAAATCCCCGCTAAAAGCCCCACCCTGCGGAGTTGGTAAAACCACTGCTGTTTTCCCCCGCAGCCTTCTTTCTTTTCATTTCACCGCCCTTTTTGCCTATATAAAGCAAACCCCCTATTACCCCGAACTGCAGTGGCAAAACTTTGGTCAAAACCCTGCTCATTTCTGCAGCTATCCCCCGCCCTCCCCCGGGGGTGGGGGTGGGGGCCGTGGTTACATATGACTAGTGCATTAATAGTCATGACACACTAACCACTAGACCACCACCCACCCCTCTTTTTTCAAATAGTTTCCAAGCTTCTATTATCAATGTCCAATGCAAATAATACCTGATTTTGTGTGTCTAATAGGTATAGTGCAATTGATAAGGAAGGATCTGGTTAAGGCACAAACAGCAGATACATTTCCCTTTTCTTAAATTAAACGTACAGTTCAACCTCATTATAATGCGCTTCACTATAGTATGGTTTGCGATATAACAAGGCCATGTCATGGCTCCAAAAAAGATTATTTTGCTATATGTCTATTGTAAATAACCTCACTATAACATGGTTTCACTTGTAACACGTTCTGTTTCCATGGACCCCAAAGATAGCGTTTGAATGAGGTTGAACTGTACCAGCCAGAAGATCAATATTTTACCTGAAATTGTTTTATTGCCTCATCCCGTTCTTTTAATCTGTCGTCGTAGGCCAGAAACAAAGGATTCAGGTACCTTATGTTTAACTGAAAATTAAAGTTAATTTTGTATGCTTAACTGAAAATTAAAGTTAATCTTGTATGTTTAACTGAAAATTAAAGTTAATCTTGTATGTTTAACTGAAAATTAAAGTTAATCTTGTATGTTTAACTGAAAATTAAAGTTTATCTTGTTACTGCTTTAAGTTTGGGATATGAGGTATAACATGAGTTGTGACGCAAGAAAACAGGTCTTCAGGGTTTCCCACCAGGTCTGACACAAACCAAGCTGTACAAGCATACAAGATGGCTGGATGTTTGAAATTTTGAATTTAAAAAGAAGAGGATTTGTACTATCTGTGTAGGGAAAACAAAAGCACTTATCAGCTACACAGTTACTGCAAAGCTGATCTGTGCCTCTGTTTTCGCCTATGCAAAATTTTGGTTTACTCATGACCCAACTCATGTATGCAATGCTTAATTATTAGTTTCATTAAAAAATTAGAAATTATTAGCATTTTATCATGTAAAAATATACATTAATTTTACGAATTTTTTAACAAAATTATTTTAGTTTAAACTGATTAGATAATACAGAAATAACATGCATGAAAATTATCACTTTTCTTTTATCAACTGAATACACTCATGAACTTAAAAAAATGAGCCGCTTCGTGGGAAAACCAACAATCTGCATATGCGAAAACAAAGGCGCAGATCAGCTTCGCGGTAACCGCGAAGCTGATCAGCGCCTTTGTTTTCGCTAAACGGATAGTACAATCGCTCTTCTTCTTAAATCCAAAATTTTAAGGTTCTGGCCTGCTTCTGTGACTGTGCAGGCCGGTTTGTGTCGGGCCTGTTCGGAAACCACATTGTTGGTTTTCCCACAAGGTGGCTCAAATGGCCTTATATAATGTGAATGGCAGTCAAAAATAAAAAGGTTAGTGAATAATAGAAATATATGTAACTTGTTACGCATTTAATGAACATCAACCTTATTTCAAGATCAATCCTGGTTAAGCTAAAGAATTCAAAATTGACAACAATGCAAAATTAATAAAGTCATGTTCGAAAAACAAACTAGCCAAACTCAGTGTCAATGCAGTGGCAATCACCTTAATGTATGAGTGCAAGAAAATGCTATTTTCTGAATGATGATGGTAATGATGATGATGATGATGATGATGATGATGATGATGATGATGATGATGATGATGACAATGATGATCATGATGCTGATGATTAATCAAGCTTTCATGAAAAAGTGAAAGCTATTTATATAAATCAAATAAAAATCTTTTAGCAAAACATGGCCAAGTGTGTGAAAAGCAAACGATGACAATGATAATGTTATCTTTGATGATGAAACTGCACAATGAAAATGAACCATGGCAGTTCTATTGTATCAGTGTAAAGCCTTGCATGCACAAGAAAAACAGCCTCTGTGTTATCATATTATACTAGCCACATCATTTCATTTTTTTCCAAGAAACAACTTTGCATCATCATACTCACTTCTCGTATAATAGGTGTATCGGCATGGGGATCCCCATGCTTAGGCTGCCGGGTGTAAACAAATATAATATTGAATTATTCTGTCTCATCCATATCCATTATTTTGTTTATCATATGAGCAGCATCATGAGAAAACCAGCTTTTTGCATACGCAAAACGAAAGATGCAGATCAGCTTCACGGTAAGCATGAAGCGATGCGAAGCGTAAACCCCGAAACTGATCAGCACCTTTGTTTTCGCTACATGGATAGTACAATTCCTTCTCTTTTATATCCAAAATTTCAAACATCTAGCCTTCTCCAGTGACTGTTCATGCCAGTTTGTGTCGGACCTGGTTGGAAACCCCAAGGACTGGTTTTCTCATGTTGCGGTTCATATATAACACATAAAATAATTGCCACCAAGGCTAAAACCTCCTGAAAAGAGAATCTACACATACATGTACACATACACAGACGGGTGGTTGGGAGCAGATAGTGGGACTGGAAGATTACCGTTCTATTTTATTGTGCTTTATAAACAAGGGCCCGAGGTTATAAAACTTTTTTCATGCTCAGCTCAGGAGTCTAAAATTTATCCTGCTCATAACTGTTAAAATGCCAAGAATTGTTGGCATTTTATTATTTATAAGCAGGATAAATTACAGGATTTGGTGATCTAAACCTGAAATTTCAATTTACATGGGCTATTTTGTCATTTTATGAGCAGTTTAAATTTCATGCTCAGCTGAGTTGAGCATGAAAAAAGTTTTATAACCTCAGGGCAAGATTCACCCTGTATAACCCTGATGCAACAAACTTCTAAAAGTGCAGATTGATGCAACAGTACACAACAAGCGACAAAATGGAATGCAGTGACTGGAAACCTAGTCAATTGAGAAACAACCTACAGCAAAGAGTTCATTGCCTCATTGTATCTTATGCCAAATAGATACTGCCTCATAGTAGTTTGTTTACTGAACAATCAGGGTCCAGCTGTTCAAAATTAACGATGTCGTTAAAATTTCAAAAGGCAATATTACAAATACACACTTATTTTTTGTTTATAAAATGTGAGAATCCTTTGCAATGCAAAGGATTCTCACATTTTTTCAACAAAACATCACAGTGTATTTGCTTTTGAAGTAGAATATAGTTAACAAATTGTGGGTTTAACAACAGCATTAAGCTAACAAACTTTTGAACAACCAGGGCCAGGCTTCCCATCACCACACTTCATTTTGTCATGTGTCTTGTGATGTTGGATCAATCTGCACTGTAAGAAATTTAGTTGCATCACAGTTATACAGGGTGTGATTGGGAAGTGCAGGTATTATTTTGGTTAAAAAAGGAGAACAATTATAGTTATATATATATATATATGAAGTCATCTGGTAAATACATCTACCGGTAATTCTTGCAACCCTTCTCCCTAATTCTATACACAACCAGAACAAGAGCCGCGTCATGAGAAAACCAGATTTATGCCTATGCAAAAACCAAGGTGCAGATCAGCACCTTCGGTTTTGCTAGACATATAGTACAGTCCCTCTTCTTCTTAAATCCAAAAGTTCAAGCTTCTAGCCTTCTTCTGTGACTGTACAGGCCGGTTTGTGTCGGACATAGTCTGAAACCCTGAATACCACTTTTCTCGCATTGTGACTCGTATAACCAACAGCTGCTTAAAAAGTTTTGAACACTTGCAGCAACCAAGTATTATAACAACAGATAAGATGGATAGATATTTTTGTAGAGCTCTACTTTTAATTTATCTGCTGTACCCATTTTTCGTCAAATATTCAAAATCATTGTGCAAATATAACACAAGTGTTATATTTGCACATTGCCAGATGAAATCATAAGGAGAGAACAAGAAGCAGATTTCAGTCAAAAATCAGCAGTTTCCCATCATGTAGGAAAAAGGAGCAAAAAAAAAAAGATTAAAGACAGGAACTTCCAAACAGCTGATAATTTTGTGTTGTTACATACAATTATTTTCACTTATGGTATTTTTCTTTAAATTTATATAGAAAACTAGAAATTGAAACTTGTTCTGACACAATGATGACTGGAATCTGCCATAAAACATTTGAGCCGTGTCATGAGAAAACCAACAATGTGGTTTCCAAACTGGTCTGGCACAAACTGGCCTGTATAAGCACAAAAGCAGGCTGGAAGATTGAAGTTTCTGATTTAAGAAGAACCATTGTGAGGTTTCAGCCACACACTTAAAAGAATCTTAAATGTTTGTAAATTGTAGATGCATTAGTTTAACTGGAATGTACTATCAAATTAAAACACACATGCAACTGCAACATGCTGCTGTCACGATCGGAAAATAAATATATGCAACTGCACTGAATGTATATGAAAACCCTGTATTTCAATAATGTATCATCAGTATATCATTAATAAAGTTAAAATGAATTTGATATCATCATCAAACCATCAAGTCATACTTTCCTTTCTTCTCTCTGTCAGATCATCTCATCCCTCGGAGAAGCTTGCGGAAAAAAAAAAAAAAAAAAAAAAAAAAAAAGAAGAAGAGGGATTGTACTATCCATGTAGCAAAAACAAAGGTGCTGATCAGCTTTGCAGTTACTGCTAAGCTGATCTGCGTCTTTCTTTTCGCATATGCAATATTTGGTTTTCTCATGATGCGGCTCATTTAACTAAATTTCTACAGGAACAATAACTCTTACCATCCATGACGGAACGGGCCCCTTTGAAGGAAGGCCCAAAATATCGCCCTGAAAAGCCAATGTAAGATACATGCAAATGACCTATTATCACAGTTGCATGATGATGTAATCTTTCTTTTCAAGTATACTGACCAACAAAAGAAACCCAAAACTTTTGATGCTGTATAAAAAATTAATCCTTGCAAGGGTGATTGATTTTATTTATTTTTTGGTATTTGAGCATTTCTTAACTATTGGCTAATGATTCAAAAATTGTTTTAGGTGGCAAACATCTGATAAAACCTGTAAGTTGTACTTTATGCATTATTTGCTCATGCCATGCTATGGAACAGTGGTTGCTTGTCAAAATCTACACACGTTAAGTCTAAAGTTAGTCAGATATTTTGACATCACAATTTCTTTGGAATTCTCTCTGCCACTCCTTTTTATCGATCACAGAAGTCAGGCTGTTTGAACATTTTCAGCCGTTTTTTTCAGTCAGATGTTATTTTCAGCCAGTACAGCCGTGTTATGAAGCTATAATTGCTGGTGTAGGTGATAAGACCTGCTTTGAAGAATTTTACCACTTCCATTTTGGATGATTTGTTGGTTAAACATTTGTATCTATTTTGGGGTGGAATTTCTCTTTTTTAACATGTCTTTCCATGCAACATGCTTTTCTTGAAGTCATTAGAAGAACTAAACTGGCTTGGATAGAGCATTCCACATTCATGTCCAGCATCATAATAGCATGCTTCGATCAAACGACTTAGAATGTAACACTCCCAAAAAGTTGTTACACTAAATATTGTGTAATGCCTTTAAAATACAAAACTAGTCATATAGCAGCCCAATATACATATTTTTGTCCCGAGCCTTGTGTCCAACCTTATTTCAAGCATATTTTATACATTATTAGGCATCAAATTTTGTCAACTACTCACCGTTTGCTCAGGGTTAATGGGTCTGTACTGTGCCTGATATGAGCTGAGTTCTACACTGAGTCGATGTACTGATGATTTTAATGATTCATTCTCCTCCTTTAAGTCGTTAAGTTGCTTCTTCACCATTAAAGACTGGGCATTCTCACTTTCTGAAAAGGCAATGTAAAATAAACAAAATTTTATGGATGTTTGGAGCCACCAAAATGTCAAAATTTTGAGCATCAGGTCACAGGGAGATGTGACCAACATCACCCAGCATGAATAAACAAATGACATTTGGTTGGAGTTTGTATTGCTCAGACAAAGGTGAGGTCTACATAAATTGACATGTAAAATGTCTTTCCATGGGAAATGAACATTAAGAATGACACTATCATCTAACGCATATATATGCAAAAAAGAAAAATATATAATGTAAAGTATTAAATTAATTAAATATTAGCGGAAACAAAACTTTCTTTCCTGTGAAATAAAATCTCTCAAATCTGTAATCTCTGAACATTATATATGAGCCTGTGTGTGAGAAAACCAACAATTTGGGTTTCAACAAGGTCCAACACAAACCAGGCTGTACAGTCACAGAAGATGGTTAAAGGCTGGAAATTTGGATATAGAAAGTAGAGGAATTGTACTATCCGTGTAGTGAAAACAAAGTCACTGATCAGCTTCACAGTTACTGCAAAGCTGATCTGCACCTTTGTTTTCGCACATGCAGATTGTTGGTTTTCTAATGATGCAGCTCAAATAATAAAAAAAACTTACCACCACTCTCAAAAGTCGACACCATTTCTCTGTATGAGTGAACCTCTTTCTCCAACTGTTGTGTGAGGGTAGATAGATGATCTTTCTCAGCTTCTAGAGTTCTCACTCTGTCTTCAGCCATACTCACACTTCTAGCCGACAGGGACGCCCTTGACCGCGCACTAACAGGCTCTGTGAAACAGGTTTTTACTTAAGTTTATTTGAACTACATGAGAAAAATGGACTTGTGTGTTATGTAATGAAGCAGCAAAGTTAGAAATTTACGCTTAAAATATAGGATTTTCCCAACATTTTTAAAATGGGTGGTCATTATAGGTTCCTTGAATTCAAAACCTCACAGATAAAATGACCATTTTTGGCATCCAAAGAGGGATATGGGCGTTTATTAGAGTGTGGGTATTTAATAGTGTGGGTATTTAATAGAATTTTTACAGTATTTGTAATATTGCTATTTAAAATTTTAACGAATCATTAACTAACGATAATTGTTAAATTTGAACAACTGGCACAAGCTGCTTATTGTGGGTGACTGAACAAAGAATAAAACAAATCTTCAAGTTTCAAAACAAATATTAGGTTTCTAGCCAAATGATGCCAAAAGAAATGTGAAAAGCATATGGTATTTTTTAAATTTATCAATGGTTTGCTTTTTTCCCCACATGATGGATAAACTGGACCCATTAAATACAGGGCACAACCCATCACAAAGCCAAACAGGAGTGGATCCATGTTTTAAAGAGAGGTGGTTTAAAATTACACAGGGTTTCAAGAAAGGTGGTCTTCGGGGTTTCCGACCAAGTCTGACACAAACCAACCTGTACAGCTACAGAAGATGGCTAGAAGCTTGAAATTACAGATTTAGAAAGAAGAGACATTGTACTATCCGAGTAGTGAAAACAAAGGCGCTGATCAGCTTCGCAGTTACTGCGAAGATGATCTGCGCCTTTGTTTTCGCATAGGCGAAAATCTGGTTTTCTCATGACGAGGCTCAGTTACCATTTTGAACCCTCTGGTGCCCGGATGCTGATGCCTGTATTAATTCCTCTTTGACTGGTACCTCTCTCGGCGTTCTGTGGCTCCCGGTCTGAGCTGAGCTGCAGGTATCGAGTGGGGCGCTAGACGACCGCTCTACCAGGTGCAAGAAAGTGAGAGAAAATGTGGTAAAAATGTTTAAGATGTGCAAGGACAATTGAGCCGCAAAGCAAGAAAAACGGTCTTCATGGTTTCCGACCAGGGCCGACACGAACCAGTCTGTGCAGCCACAGAAGATGACTACAAACTTGAAATTTTGGATTTAAGAAGAAGAGGGACTGTCCTATCCATGTAGCAAAACCAAAGGCGCTGATCAGTTGTGCAGTAACTGCACAGCTGATCTGTGGCTTTGTTTTTGCATATTCAAAAATCCAGTTTTCTCATGATGCGGCTTAATTTAAGTTGTTGTTTTTAGTTTCATTTTGTGTGCTCTTTTCTTGTCATACAGACAGGTATTCTTTAGAATTTTTAAGAATTGCCTTTGACTTCTGCAATCCTAAAGTCAGTGAAAATATTGAAGATGTACAAAGACAATTATAGTATTTTGTTTTAACTTTATGTTTTATTTCTGACACCCATTACATGTACTTTTGTTTTTAAAATTCCTCAGATTAACTTTGACTCCAGTAATGCCAAATGAGCCAAGAGATACCCCACCACCATAGAAAGTGGAAAAGTGCATAAAAAAACAAGACAAAGTAGGAGACTACGCATAATTGTGCTGCAGAGGTTGAGAAACAAAAACAAGCAAACGTTATGAGTACCTGCATGAAATGAGCCGCGTCATGAGAAAACCAGATTTTTGCCTATGCTAAAACAAAGGCGCAGATCAGCTTCGCAGTAGCTGTGAAGCTGATCAGTGCCTTTATTTTCGCTACCTGGATAGTTAAATTTCTCTTCTTTCTAAATCTGATATTTCAAGTTTCGAGCAATCTTCTGTGCTTGTACAGCGAGATTTGTGTCAGACCTGTTCGGAAACCCCGGACTGGTTTTCTCATGTCGCGGCTCATTAGTTGCTTTATAATGAACTGAAAAGGCCATGATGGGACAGTCCCTTGAATTTAATTCACCTGCTTTCAGTAATAGCTAGTTTAAAGATTGTAAATATCCCACAAATCCCAAGGATAGCCTCAACATATATCAAATTTGCTACCAGGCGGTGTTTTTTTTTTTTTTTTTTTTTTTTTTTCAAACAAAAATACTGAAACTGTCCATAAATATCTTGAAGTCATTTTCAGGCCTATTTTTACAGCCTACTTCAATGCAAAATTGTGCTTTATGTTCAAACCAGAGGACCAATGGTCCTGTAAACGCTCACCTGAGTCTGCTGCATATACCAATAAACATGTTTGAATATTATGGTATTTAACCCCAGTGCAGGGGCAGATGAAGCCCTTGGGCGGTTTTCCTTTTTTCAGAATAATCAATATTCTGTCCATTTGCCAATTTTTTGGCTCTTGCTGGCTTTTCCCTTTAAATGACATTTTAACAGTTTTTCCCATTCAAATGCATAGGCAACCCATGTTGACCTTGCCATAAACTTGGCCAAGGTCATCACAGGGTCATGATTTATATATACATTGTAGTACTTTAAGCATGGATGCTTCACACCAAGTTTCATTGAAATCAATCTATTGGTTTCAGAGAAGAAGATACTTGAAGGGTTTTTACCATATATGGGCATGGCGGCCATCTTGGTCATGTGACCTAGATTAATTATATATACATTGGTTCCCCCATCCTATAGTATAGATGCTTCACATAAAATTTGGCTTAATTGGCTAAGTGGTTTTAGAGGAGAAGATGTTTGAATATTATGGTAATATACATGTAAGTATTATGGTAATATACATGTAAGTTGCCCCGGGGTGTGGGCATATGAGCCCTGTGGTCCATTTTTTTTTCAGAATCATTAATATTTAGTCCTACTACCCATTTCCTGCAAGATTTTCACCTCAAATGACTTTTTAAAAGTTTTTCTCATTCCAATGCATTGGCGATCTATGTTGAACTTGTCGTAAAATAGGTCAAGGTCACCACAGGGTCATGATTTATATATACATTGTAGTACTTCAGCCATTGGTGCTTTATGCCAAGTTTCTTTAAAAATGGTCCACCAGATTCGGAGACTGAAGAAGATTTTTGAGGGGTTTTTACCATATATGGGCATGGCAGCCATCTTGGTCATGTGCACTAGATAATTTATATATACATTAATTCTCCCATTCCATAGATGCTTCACATAAAATTTGGCTTTGATTCGCCAAGTGGTTTCAGAGGAGAAGATGTTTGAATATTATGGAGATATACATGTATATTGCCCCGGGGTGGGGGCAGAAGAGCCCCTGGGGTCCATTTTTTTCAGAATCATTAATATTCAGACCTACTGCCCATTTCCTGCAAGACTTTCACTTTAAATGACATTTAAAAGTTTTCCCCATTCAAATGCATTGGCGACCTATGTTGACCTTGCTGTAAAATAGGTCAAGGTCATCCTAAGGTCATTATTAATATACACATTGTGGACCTTGAGTCACTTATGCTTCATGCCAAGTTTCAAGATCCTAGGCTTTTGGGTTCTGGAGAAGAAGATTTTTGAAGGGTTTTTATCGTATATGGGCATGGCGGCCATCTTGGTCATGTGACCTGTATTATTTATATATACATTGGTTCCCCCTTCCTATAGATGCTTCATATAAAATTTGGCTTCGATTGGCCAAGCGGTTTCAGAGGAGATGATGTTTGAATATTATGGAGATATACATGTATATTGCCCTGGGGTGGGGGCATATGAGCCCCTGGGGTCCAGTTTGTTTCAGAATCATAAATATTCAGCCCTACTGCCCATTTCCTGCAAGACTTTCACTTTAAATGACATTTTAAAAGTTTTCCCCATTCAAATGCATTGGCGACCTATGTTGACCTTGCCGTAAAATAGGTCAAGGTCATTCTAAGGTCATTATTTATATATACATTGTGGACCTTGAGTCACTTATGCTACATGCCAACTTTCAAGATCCTAGGCCTTTGGGTTCTGGAGAAGAAGATTTTTAAAGGTTTTTACCATATATGGGCATAACGGCCATCTTGGTCATGTGACCTGGATTATTTATATACACATTGGTTCCCCCTTCCTATAGATGCTTCATATAAAATTTGGCTTTGATTGGCCAAGTGGTTTCAGAGGAGAAGATCTTTGAAATTGTGGACGGACGACGGACGGACGACGGACGGATGACGGACGGACGACGGACGGACGGACGCCAGATCATGGCCATCCTATAAGCTCACCTTGTGAGCCTAACGGCTCAGGTGAGCTAACAAAAGTCAAAATAGATTTCAAAGGCAGCCAAAATATGACTATAGGACAGCAACAAGAGAAAATTCAATACACTTGTAAATGACCAACCTTTGACTCCAGTTTCATGTTCCACTGGGAAATGTAGGCTTCTGGCACTGAGTCTGTTCTCACCACTCTTGGTCTGGCGATGCATCTAAACATAAAAGAGACACAAGATCAAATGGACCATATAGGTAAAATACTTTGACCGTGCCACTTAACCTCTGACATAGATATGCATTTGTTGATCAGACTGCTTAAATAACTATGTTCTCAATAATGCGACACTATGACAGTGAACAATATATGATCACATGCATGACACTGGAAAAATGTGTAAAACAAATAGGTGCCCATTTTACCCAGTTTACAAAACTTCATCATGTGAGTTCAAGCGGCATGGTCAAAGTATTTTACCTATACCAGTAATTTCAGGCATGTGTAAACTGTCATAAAAAAAAATTAATACAAAAACATCTTGAGTAAAGGCCGTCTCACACAGAACACGGTTGGGCACACGGTTCCAATACGGTTTACTCGGTTATACACGGATTGACTGGTACGAGTATTGAGCTCCAACCGTGCCTGAGGATGAGTTGGTACGATTTAGACTCGAATGTATCAAGAGTGAGTACGAACAAAGCACGGATATACTCGATCAAGCAATGTTTGTCACGGTTTGAACACGATTTGGAAACGATTTTCATACGATTGTTTTACGGTTCCAAGTACGGTCTAGTTCGGCCTGTTACGGCCTAGTACGATTAAACACGACGTTTACACGATTTACTGGACATTTACAGGGTTTATATACGGTCCCATCGACTTTTGTTCGAGCTATGCTCGAATTATCACACATTCGTGTATAGTTTGATATAAATTGACTCGTTTTGATGGCTTGGCTTCATAAATTTTCGAACTTTATGGGATTTCTTTCTATGTGGCAGCAGGTAGTGTTGTCTGTTGTGCTCCAGGCTTGTATGGCCATACATGAGTTTTGTACAGACGTAGAGACCGTGTCTGGTCGTACTTGACCATGTATAATTCGTACTTGAACCGTATTGATCGTATGGCAATCGTATAAAACCGTACTGGTCGTATGGTGATCGTATAAAACCGTGTGTCCACTCGTGTGAATCGTACGGTGATCGTGTGACATTCGAGTGTTAATCCGGGTGTTGAATGTGTAGGATGTAGGACTTAGAACGGTTTCACACAATTCCATACGATTTTCCATACGATTTATATACGATTTTGACACGGTTGAGCTTACTCGTGCTTTGTGCTTCATGTACGGTTGTATATACGGTCTCGTACGGGCTCACACGGTCTCTCACGGTCTTGTACGATCGCTTATACGATTATACACGGACATCGCACCCGTGCCAGTTTTTTAAAAGTTTTAAAAATCATACACGGCTTACACGGATACACTCGAATGGCCCGAGTGTAAGTCTGATAAGGCCACGGTTTATTCGGTTGTATGTACGGTTTACACGGGTGGCCAACCGTGTAAACCGTGTGTTCTGTGTGAGACGGGCTTAAAAAACATTCAGGTGTACAAATCAAAAGGTACATTGATAAACACAGCTTGTACAACTGCTACGTTTATAGGTATTTATCTGTTACATGTGCGAGGCACTTGCTACAAAAAGTGTTTTCCCATGTCAGAAAGATCAAAATTAAACTGATAGTGCTCACTGTGAGCCCTGGACCTGAGGTTATAAAACTTTTTTCATGCTCAATTCAGCTGAGACTAAAATCTATCCTGCTCATAAAATTTAGAATGCAAACAATTGTTGGCATTTTAACATTTATGAGCAGGATAAATTACTAGCTGTTGAGTTTGCTAGCCATTAAATTTGACTATTTCAACATTTATGAGCAGTTGAAATTTCATGCTAAGCTGAGCAGAGCTTGAAAAAAGTTTAATAACCTCGAGGCCTGAACTCCTTTCTGAGGGGCTGACACACAACATTGCTTGACTTCCCTAAGGCCAGCATTTTTTAATCTATTGATTTACAAACCCGCCGACTGTAATTTCTCCGAAAACAGAAAAAAAAATAAAAAAGGTTTTCACCCTTTTTTATTTTTTTTTCTCAGCCGACCCTGTAAATAATTCGTTTCGTTAAAAAAAAAAAATTGTTTCGTTGAAAATAAAATCCCTAAAATCGAGTCACCCATTTTCCAATACTGGTTTCCCACATTCATACGATTAACACTAACGGACGGAAATCCATCCTCTCGCCTACTTATGAATATTAATGAGCTGTGCGCAGACAGTTGCGCATAAACAACAATGAACTGAAATGGCGTCGATGGAAATTGGGACCGATTTGTTTGCGGAATCTTGCCAGATTTGCGTTATTTTTGCATTAGAAATGCATTTTCAGCACTTTTTTCCGCTGGTAAATGGAAAATTGGGTGCACTGAAATCCGAAATATGACATGATAACGCTATGTATGATGATTTTTTTTACGCTAGAAATAGGCACAACAAAGATTTTTGAAATCGAAAGTAGATTTGTTTACTTTGTTCGTTGAAATTATGTGGCTCAAAAATTAACAAAACATGGAAATATTGAGAAAAAAAGTCAGTGGTAAGCGATATCGATTTCACCGTATTTCTCAACATGCTAAAGGCTAAGCATGTGTCAAGTTAACAGAAGCAAACCATGACGATAACAACAACCAAACTTCATCCCCACCACCCATTTTTAAGGTCAGGAGATCTTATGATTCTTATCCCCCAGAAAGGTAATATGCAATTCAAAGTTAAGCTTAAATCATCTACTCTTGTGACCATTGTGACAAGTTATGGTTGCAAGATTAAAGGGGGTGTGGCTCAATGGGGGAATCATTGAACTCTAACCTTGAACCCCACTTCTGTGTATTGTGCCTTTGGTCAAGACACATTCAATACTGCCCATACTGGTAAAATACCATAGAAGTGATGGTAGCATGACATACTGAAAAAGTGTAATGTGACATTAAGCTGCAACTTGAACAAAATTTAATGAAAAGGTAAAATTAGGCAATGATCAGGAAAAGGCGCAATCATAAAGAAATTCCCACTCCACAAACTGAGATTAGAAAACATTGTAAGCCGAGTGACCTCTTTAGCGAGATAAAGTACAGACTGTTGGTTCAATACCTTATTAGTTCGATGTTTGTTATTTTATTTTTGAGGTATTCGGAGAAAAAAAAAAGAAAGCCAAAAAATGTGGGTTTTTTTTTCTTATCGACTGAACATTTTCAGAGATTTTTTTTTTTTTTTTTTTTTTTTTTTTCTCGTCCCCCCGACCCTAAATCTGAAAAAAAGATCCCGTAAATCAATTAATAAAAAAATTCTGGCCTAAATGTTGATGTACAAAGGAAACATCATGACAAATAAATAGAACAAAAACTAGCTTTACTTAGGACAGGAACAAAATGAGCCACGTCATGAGAAAACCGGATTTTTGCCTATGCGAAAACAAAGCTGCAGAACACTGCACAGCTGATCAGCGCCTTTGTTTTCACCACTAGGATAGTACAATTATTCCTCTCCTACTTAAATCCAAAATTTCAAGATTCTAGCTTTTTTCTGTGACTGTAAAGGCTGGTTGGTGTCGGACCTGGTCGTTAACCCCGAATTCCAGTTTTCTTGTGTTGCGACTCAAAGAAGACAAAGAAATAATTAATCATGCTTTTAAGCACATGAAAACAATACATATCTTATTTACCTATCTTCTGATACTGAGTCAATCAATTTCTGATCATAATCTTAGGTGCGGGGTGTGTGGCTAAATTTAGAATTTAGTCAAGGGGAAAAAACATTTGGGGTGGACCATTAAAACTAAAATGCATGCCTCTGGGCCTATGATTTTAATAGAAGCCTTAAATTCCTCAATGGTCTTGGATGATACGACTGAAGAAGGGAGACTATTCCAATTTCCAAACTGGAATAGTTCAGGGGGAAATGAATTTTCAGGGCATCACTAAAGGCAAATTGTCTTGTGTATGGTGATTCAGGCGATGCCTGAGTACGCCTTAGGTTGGGTGCCGGAGTCAGCTTTCATTTGTCTTTATCAAGAGACACTGTACCCGAGTGTATCTTGTAGAAGACTTTAAGATTAAGGAGGACTGCTCCCTACAGGATGGCCAGTCAAGTTCGTCTAGCATATCACCAATGCTACTAGTGTTCCTAATTCTCCTGCAGGTCCACCTGGCAGCAGTCCTCTGCACCCTCTCTTCCTTAGCAGTCTGAGTTTCATTATAGGGATGCCAAATAGGAGCTGCATACTGATGTAGCCGGGTCATCCTCATTGAATGACATTTGCTAAAATTGAATTTCATTTGCCAATCCAATTCCAAGTTGGCCAAGCTATTCATGTCATCTTGCTATATCTGACAATCCAATGGTGACTTTATATTCCTGTACAAAACACAATCGTCAGCAAATAGCCGAATAGATGACCTGATATTATCCGGAAGACCATTAATGAAAATAAGAAATAGGACCGGTCCCAAGACCAATTCAGGCGGACAATAGATCCAGAACTGGATCTGAGGCACAGCTATCTATCACCACTTTTTGAGAGCATTTAGAGAGCCACGAGTCAATCCACTTATGTGTAGATCCTCTAATCCCATAAAAGTCAAGTTTGTACAATAACCTTTTATGTGGAACCTTGTCAAAGTCCTTACCCAAATCCATGACAATCATGTCTTGTTTGCTTGCTTATTTAGTGTGTGTGTGTGTGAACAGTAAGACCCCATCTTAGGCCTTAAAAATCATGTTTCTGACACACTGCTCTTTCATTTTTGTGCTCAAAAATAGCCATACTGCCCACAAAAAAAAGATGAAAAAATTCTTCCAACCTACAGATAATAAGCGATGAAATCAGAAACAAGACTATTTATTTTAGGCCTTATGACAAGAGACTTGTCAGAAAATGGAAGTTTCAAATATGGAACCAAACTCAAGCGGGTTCCAAATTATATTATCTAAGCAACAAAGAACAAAATCACATATTCATTTGCACATTTATGTGTAGGCCTAAACCTTTGTTGATCACACATTATGAAAACACGTGCATGTAATATACAGTTGTAAAAATAGAAAATTTTCTGTAGATTTTTTTTGTATTTTTCTTATTTTTGCTCAAAACATAAATTGTGGGTTCACGTTAGAACTGCCTTGCCATGGTGGTTCTAACGATTTAATACCCACAATCTACGTTTTGAAGCAAAAATAAGAAAAATAGGTACACCCTTGCATACCCCAGTTTCACTACATTAAAGTGGGGTTTAATGGGGTATACATTTCACAGATGTTTTTTCCTGATGGCAAATAAATGGGGGTGCAGATCCGCTGTTAGGTAACCCTGCTGCTGATAAGCATCATTTTCACTACAAAAAAATATATGTATGACCTTTCTACTTTCTTCATACCTATGTTACGTCTCTTACACATACAGCTTGGTTTGCGATAGTTTCTCATTACACAGATAATACAAGAGATTATTAACTATAAATAAGATTTATATGTATATGTATTTACATAATATTGTTGCTCATATCAGATGCTAGTTTGAAATCTGATCTTAATGTGTTAGTGGGTTGCAAAAAAGAAGAAAATTGTAAGAATGCACAATCAGAAGTACACTATAATTGTTGGCATACAGGTATATAAATGTTCAACCGAGTTTTAACACAACAAAGTAACCAGCGCATGGTATTAAAAAAAGAAATGGGTATACAAAGACATAAAAACATAAACATATATATTGTATCCTTTACATGGGACAGACGGTTAGATACTGTAAGTTCTGAAATTTTCGTGAATTTTATTTCGCAAATTTTCTATTTCTGAATTATTAGCGAGTTCTTGATTTCGTGAACGAGTGTCCATGCATTCTATAAAGTTTATACTGAAACTTTATTAGCAAGAACTTTCAATTCGCAAGGCTGCCAATTCGGGAATATTAGCGAGAATAAAGTTCTCCGAGTATTTCCGAATCTACAGTATAAACAGCTGATACTTGTGTAAAACCTAGTTCCAATATTTAATTGAGTTGAGGAGCTTTATTAAACAGGTAAGAATACGAAACAGAAAAAGTTGTTTATGTTTATGATTCTCTTATAATTGAGCCTTTGCATGGGAAAACCAACAATTTAGTTTTCCGAACAAGCCCCCAACACAAACCGGCCTGTACAGTCACAGAAGCAGGCTAGATGCTTGAATTTCTGATTTGAGAAGAAGAGAAATAGTACTATCCGTGTAGAGAAAACAAAGACGCTGATCAGCTGTGCAGTTACTCACAGCTGATCTGCGCCTTTGTTTTCGCATAAGCAAATTGTTGGTTTTCTTGTGTGGAGGCTCAATTTTTTATATATGGGCCACGTGAGAAAATGTGCCTTCGGGCATTTATTTGAGTATTAGAAAAACAAAGGTACGCTGAATGTATGATATTTTTAGAGTCTTTTACTCTTTATTTGACCAGATTATTTCATTTATTTTGTGAGTTATGGCCGGTTTACTATATGAACCCTACAGACGTCATTGTCCTGAGGGATGGCGTCAAAGTTGCGCAATGCATTTCTGCATGTTAGTAGAGCTTGCAAAACTCGATGCTTTGCTTAAAACTGTTTCAGCACTGGTCAGAACCTATTGCTAAGATAGAAACATACCATCCTTACAGACAATTTGTCGCAATTATTTTGTCTATTTTAATGATGACACGGTTACTATGGTAACCGTTTAACGATACATACAGGAAAATTTTGTGTATTATGGGCTAAAACAAGGGCAGATAACTCAAAATGTTGACAATAAGTATGTTTTCAAATTCATTCATTTGGTAGCCCAGTGTTCAAAGATTACAAATACAATGTTATTTCTATTACGCGGATTACATCATTTTTCCGCGTTTTGCTGCTTTCTGCTAGTAATGTCAGAATGTCCGAAGGTACATTATGTCGCGTTGGGGTTCATATTACTCTTAAACCGGAAACATACGGGAATAGTGTTCATTTTCTGACCAATTGTGCCATTTTTCAGACAATCATTGTCCAATATGGTGTAACAAAAATTATAAAATTATGAAGGGACTCGCTATATGAGCCCCATCATTAGAAATTTGGCTTTTTGCCTGTGTGAAAACGACACAGCTGTGAAGGGCCTGCATTGCTGATCAGCGCCTTTACTTTCGCTCAATGGACAGTACAATTCCTCATCTACTTAAATCCAAAATTTCAAGCTTCTAGCCTTCTTCTGTGACTGTACAGGCCGGTTATATCCCTAACCCCTGAGACTTGTTTTCTTGCATTGTGACTCAAATGTGACAATAATATTAAAATATATGGGGTACAGTGCAACAGCAAACAATCATCTCGTGTTAGGCCTACCCTTTTTCTTGGACGCCTAGTTCGCTGCTGAAAGTGTATGGCATAAAAAGCAGTGCAATAATTTAACTAAAACAGAACAGTGACAAATAACTAAAATTTTCTTTGTGATATAAAATGAGCCACCCCATGGGAAAACCAACAATCTGCATATGCGAAAACAAAGATGCAGATCAGCTGTGCAGTAACTGCACAGCAGATCAGTGCCTTTGTTTTCGCTACATGAATAGCACAATTCCTCTACTTTCTTAATCCAAAATTTCCAACCTCCATCCATCTTCTGTGACTGTACAGCCCGTTTTGTGTCTGACCTGGTCGGAAACCCAGATTGTTGGTTTTCTCACGTCACGGCTCATATGTGTGCCACATGTTAAACTAAAACAAGAAAGTTTTCAAATCATCATTCTCAAGAACTTCTTACAGTCAGTAGCAGATTAAAGCTTGGCTAGATATGGGCCGCGTCATGAGAAAACCAGATTTTTGCCTATGCGAAAACAAAGACGCTGATCAGCTGTGCAGTAACTGCACAGCTGATCAATGCCTTTGTTTTTGCTACACAGATAGTACAATTACTCTTCTTCTTAAATCCGAAATTTAAGCTTCTAGCCTTTTTCTGTGACTGTACAGGCCGGTTTGTCATGCCTGGTTGGAAACCCCGAAGACCGGTTTTGTCACGTAGTTTCTCATATTTAAAGTCAAAGTAAGAGACCCATCAGAGTGAAAAGGTGATAAAACTTAAAGTAAAGCGTCTAAAAGAATTTTCAACTAAATGAGCCTTCACAGGAGAAAACAAACGATTTGCATATGCGAAAACAAAGATGCAGATCAGCTGTGCAGTAACTGCACAGCTGATCAGCACCTTTGTTGTCGCCAATCGTATAGTACTATTCCTCTTCTACTTTTATTCAAAGTTTCTAGCTTCTAGCTTTATGCTGTGACTGTACAGCCTGGTTTGTGTCGGACCTGGTCGCAAACCCAAATTCTTGGTTTTATCATGGACAGGTTCAAATGATAACTTTTGGGATAACATATCTGCATTTCCCTTATTTAGTGAAGGTTACATCACCTAAAATCCCTGTTATAATGTAAATACGAGGGTTGGGATTTAAGTTTGTAGACTTTTGTCACTGATTATATATTACGGCACTTATTCAATATTTGATGCACTATTATGAAGATTCAAAGTCTCCTTACTTTGTGTATACAATAATTTTCAAGAAATCTTGCACAGTGCACATAAAAATGGTCTCCATAGCAACCTTTGCTTTGCTACCCGGGGCACGTCGTAACTTGAATAATTCTGAAGTTATCTGGCTTTGAAAAACATACCAATAAGAACCATATTGTTGGTCCAAATTTGAGATAAATCCATTTGAGGCATAATAGTATTGTGCTGTTATCTCTGTCTAATTTTTTAAACATTATGACTACAACTTATTTTGTTATTAGAGAAAATGTATAGCGAGTCGCGCTTTTTGGGGGGTAAAGAAAACTGATGTTTACAGGCAACGTCGAGGCAAAATCGATGATAGACTATTCAGTTTAATTAGCTAAAATGCCCACAGAAACATTCAAAATGATAGGGATTTGTAGGTCAGTTGTTGAAAAGATTGTGCATGCAGGGTTGGGGTAATTAAAATTGTAATTGTAATTAATTGCAATTTAATTACATTTTTCAAAATAATTGGAAGTAATTGTAATTCAGCCTTTTCTTTAATTACAATAATTGAAATGTAATGAATTACAGTGTCAAAAAGGAGAGTAATTAACAATTACTTTGAATTACTTTTGAATTACTTTGAGGAAAAATATCTCTAACAATTAAGAGCTGAATATTGAAAGAGCATACTGCAGAATCAGAATATCCTGGTGAATCTTTTTTCCTTGCATGTCTCACTGAAGTATCTGGACAATTATATACAGTACTCAAATCAAAAATATTTCTCATAGACAACTTACAAGAGTTAAAATAAGTCTCTAAATCTATTAAAAGGTATAAGTAGGCAAAGATCAGGAAAAGGCGCAATCAGAAAAAGATTCCCACTCCAAAAACCGAGGTGGGAAAAAACCAAACTAACAATCAGGTACTTATACCATGAAACATATCGTAAGCCGAATGAGCAGCTATTTTCCCAATAGGTGGCCACTCAGTTACCTTAACTTAACTAAAAATATGAAAACATACATAAGGCGCCAACAGCACAAAAAATTTTAAACACCAAGACATAAAACAAAAAGAACCACTACAGAAGTATCGACTTGGAACGATCAGTAACACAAAGTTACTGGCGGGCTTAAACCGGTTTTACAGGTACCTAACCTCACCCTCAGCTTCTGCAGTGGTTCACAACATTTAGTTAGTTCTTCGGTCCTCGTGGTGAATCTCTAACTAGTCAATGAATCATCAAGAACAAACAAATAAATCATGATAAACATCCTGATGAATCAAAAACCAGGACTCACAGATTGAGTAAGCTGCCCGACGATGGAGATCCCTGGGCGCCGAATAACCTACTAACTCCGGAGCAAAAGAAAAACACCAGAAAAACACCAACTGTTTCTTTATCTACTAATTAAATTAAATCTTGAGTACTTATAACCCTTTCTTTACTGATGAGCCAATCATCATCTTATACACACAATGTTACAGCATACAATAATTGAGCAAAGAAAGTGTGAAAACTCCAACAATCATTATCTTTTCTTTTGTGCCATTGATTGGTGTATTGCCTGCAGGAATCTTTGTTGCTATTTTTTCTTACCTCACTAACAGATTCATAAAATGAATAAAATAGGATGTTCAGAGTAGTGTTTTAGACTATTTAAAGGTTTTGAAGTCATCTTAACCAAAATGGTCACAAAATTAAATTGATTCTTTTCAATGTCCCCTTGTATTTTCAAATTTATTAAAGATGGAGTGATCTTGAATATCATGTTTTCCAAATGCAAAAATGATGAAAATTATTGGTAAAAAAAATCTCATTAAAAAATGTTCATTATTGAAAAACACATGTGCGGTCAGACAGTTTAGCAGATGTTAGCAATCTTTTAATTTATGGCTCTGGACATTTGCTGAGTTTTAAGGACAATGCATGCAATTAATTACAATTACAATTTTAATTACCCCAACCCTGTTTGATCCTTTAGATGTTTTACACTTGAAGTGCTTACATTTTGTGATTCATTTGCCATTCATTGGAAACCAGGAGTGATCATTCACCATCTCATCAATAAGCCAGCATAGTCAGGCTAAGCAAAATAATCTTGGTAGAATTTATAAAAATATTTATATTGTTCTTTAGCGTGAGATTCAACAATTTTCCATTCATGTCAGAACAGATATACTGCTTCCTAGTGTATAAACCAGTACTGATATGAGGAGTTATTATATCTGAAAATAATCTTTTTGACATCTGATGGGATACATTATACCAAACATATAACCATATCATTAGATGGTTAATTCAGTATCCATCAAAGTTTTCAAATATTCATGGTCAGTGGGGGCAAAAGGAGAAAGTTCCTGCCAGATATGTCTCAGTCGTTCAAGTGTTCTCAAATTTTTTTTCCATTTATGAACATTTTGGGACTTAGACGTTTCATGCGTCAAAACATGCAAAGTAATTGTATGTAATGAATTACATTAGGCTAAGTAATTGTATGTAATGAATTACTTTCCTGAAATGCCTAGTAATTGTAATTGTAATTTAATTGAATAAATGTCAATGTAATTGTAATTTAATTAATTACTTTTCAAAATAATTGACCCCAAGCCTGGCATGAATGGCATGTGAAATGGACATTCTTAAGTTTTAAACGATGAGAAATGCATTCGCCTCAGTTAATGTACAATCGATATTTACAAACAGTTTTGATTTGAAACACGGATAAGCATAATAAACATAAAATAGTAAGCATCAGAGCTATAACTGATGATCTGATTTAGACAATAACAATAATTAACAAATGCCTGAAGAAAATCTTGCAAATAGGGAAAGGTATGATGTGATGTTTGGTTCCAAACACGGTGTTTTAATGCTTAAACTTATTCATATTTGACGTAGTTTTGACGTCGAAATTTCCACGACGTGCTCCGGGTGATGGAGGGTCATCATGATTAATTCATTGCTGTGCTAAAATTATTTGGGGTAGAACTATGCTTAATATCTCATATGATAGGTCAAAGAATGTATTTTCATATGACAGCACTTTGATGTCTGCGTAAAAGACATCTGAACTTTTATAAAGAAAGTCTACAAACTTAAATCCCAACCCACATATGTTCTGTATGTAAACTGGTCAAAATAAGTTAAGGCCCAGCTATAAGTTTCCTAGACTTAATGTGACAAGGGCCATAACTTTGTTTTGTCATAATTTTGAAGGAAATTAATAGTTTTCAACGATGAAACATTAATGCATCTTCATATTATGGGCTAGTTTTCATTTTTTATCAACAGAATTTCTGAAACACGACTGGTAATCAGGGGAACTAGCTCTAAAAAGAGTCGGTGTAAGTTTGTTCCCTTGACACATCCGGAAACACACAAGCTACATACCATATCTCTAGGCTCATCATCAGATGACATATCCCGTACAGCCTTTAATGCTTCTGTGTACTCATGGGTGGTCCGCATGGAAGGTGGAACTGAAGAACTTGACTGAAAAGAAGTTTTTTGCTCAACTTAGCACTATTCACCATTTTTGCATTATCGGCTGGTTCCCAGCTTATAAGAAATCAATATTGGAAATGCAGGTAACCAAAACCACCCTGACCTCAAGGTCAGGGTGGTTTTGGTTACCTGTATTTCCAATATTGATTATTTCAAAGCTGGAAACCAGCCGATAATGCAAAAATGGTGAATTTGAGATGGATGAACTTGCTTTATTATCATTCGGGTGAGCCCACTTTCTTCTTTTTTTCGCATCAGGAGTGATTTTTATAGCTTCAACCCTTCAATGTATTATTCTATAGCTATAACTGTAATGGAAAAGTTCCATGTAGATATCCATCCGAGAAAAAAAGAAGTCCGGTTTTAAAAGATTGTTTATTCGTCAATATGATTATTTTAGGATGTAAAGCTGTAGACATACAAAAAGTAAATAGATTGTTTTTTCAACTGGGACACTTAAAAGTTTGAAAGTTACTAACGTTTCACATTAAAAAGACTGCTTAGAGGCCATGGGTAGTGATTCGGTCGGCGGTCATCAGTCTGCGGTCTTTGCAAGCCTTAGGTATATTCGTCCCCAATTATTTCGATACAAATTGTTATTTCGGTTTCTAATCTATAAACGACATGCTTAAGACATGATTTCTATCATTGATTATGCCTGTAGTGCCTGTCTGTTCTTCATAATAATAATAGTTCATCGCGGTTTGTATTTAGCGCTACACTGCCGTGGTCACTTCAATAGTTTTTTTATGATAACCTCGAAGGTACGAATGAAGCCGAGTTAGCCTGATTCTCTTTTCTCTTCTAATCAAGGGCGAGAAAATGATTCGGTACCAATTAAGCATGGCACTCGTTCCTATTCCGAATATATTTACATATAACATAAACCTGATAACGGAAACCAGCCGATAATGACAACTATTTTTAGATTATTATTTATAGACCATAAATATTAATGATAACATGAGTAATGCCGTTATAAGTCTGTCGGCCCCATTAGCTCAGTGTGTTAAGCATCGATCTTCTAATCAGACTCTTACAGGTTCGAATCTCGCCGAGTATCCGCTATTCATTTTTTTTTTTTTTTTTTTTTTGGTATCATAATAAGCCTCTTTTCTTTCTTCATTCGTTTTTATTCTTCCTTTTTTATGGAGTCTATTTAGCAGTACGCTGAAAAAAATTGTTCAGTACTGGCGATAACTGGTAGACCCAGACAGATGAATGTTGCATTATCAAATGAGCCGCGTCACAAGAAAACCGGATTTTTGCCTATGCGAAAACAAAGGCTCAGATCAGCTTCGCAGTAACTGCGAAGCTGATCAGCGCCTTTGTTTTCGCTACACGGATAGTACACTTTCTCTTCTTATTAAATCCGAAATTTCAAGCTTCTATGCTGCTTCGGGGACTGGTCATGTTGGGATGTTGCCTCCATTTTACAGGACTTTTACCCAAAATGAGGATGTCATCACATCCAACAAGTGCTTGAAATATAACTATCCAACTAAGACACAAAAGGCTTATACGTATGGATGGTTTGACTTGAAATGTTTCCTCGGCAGGCTCAGACAAGCGCGGTTAACCAGTAATCAGTCAGCAGTGTATTTAGCTTTACCTGAAGGCACAAGTAGCCTATATCTATTTCTTTAGGCCCCAATGGGAGGGGGGGGGGGGGCCCATAGTCTCTATGGTGAAAATAACAGTCACAAATGATTAGCGTGTGTCTAAGGTGTGTACAGGTCGTATAATAATCTCAGCATGCTGAAAATTTTGGATTGCATGTACTTTTGTACAGATATGTTAAGCACACAATACAGTATAGGCGCGTATCAAACGTTTAATGTAACGCGTGTTGAACTTATTCGTATACGACACATACCCGAGACACGTCGAGCTTTAAGCATGCTGCATGCTTAAAATACTTTAACGTACACCAAGCGTACAGAACGCACATGTACGAGGTTTGTGGACACCTTGGATAGCAGGAAAAGTAAAGTGCTGTTGTTTAAGTTTTTTTTGTTTTTGTATAAATATAAGCAGCAATATCTTATGAGCATATTTGAGGAATTTGTTTCAATTTGAAGTATCAACACGTTAAATATGACATATTTTCTACTTAAGCGTACGTAGGGCCACACGGGATAGGTGCCAAAACGTCAACAAAATGTGACGATTTTCATATTGTGTTTTTTCCCTGTCAAACGGCACTTAAATATGTTATAACATTAAAACATTTCGTCCTAAAACCAAATAACACTGACTTCAGTTTCAGAAAGATTCCGACTTGGCGGCAGTGTTGTTTGATTTATGTGAAAAAATCAGAGCAGACCGAAAAATCTGTTTGAAATAATGGCGTAATTTGACGTCGGAGAACAGCCGACGCCGATTGTATGTTTCGTTAAGGAAATCACCCACAGATACGATGAAAATGTTACAAACAACAGAAACGTCATCGGTCCGTCAGTTACTATTTAGTTCTCAGTAGTTGTGGCACAGACGATTTTCAGCTGCTCAGAAGTCCACCTATGATGATAAACGGAAGATCACCTGTCTGGCATGCTCGCCGCAAGAAATTGTTACACATGTTCAACAGGTGGACGAACAATTTTGCGAGAATTGGTACGGCGTATCTGCATTTGACAGCTGGATACACAGACATAAAAATGTTGATAGCCAAGGATCTTTTGTTAAAAAAAAACACCCTGAAACAAATGTATAACGTGCTGGCGGCTTAAAATGTCAAGTAACGTCATATAGAGACGTTGACCTTTGCCCCGCACTCGGTTCGGAAGTGCAGGGAAAAGGCTGTAGATGACGTGTTTTTGTCAGATTTCAATAAAATTTCTTGTATATTTGCTTATAAAATACTTTTGCAAAAGCAGATATATTCATTTTTCTGTTGAAAATATAAATGGTGTACACGAACTTTTCTGACAAACCACGTATGTATGTCTATGGAAATACATTGGTTGAATCTGCGGCATATTTTTCCACACGCTCGGTGCGCGCTTTGTCTTATACGTTATTGACTGCGATAGAAAATTGAAGCTATTGATATGACACTTGTGTCATATCTTTTCTTGTTATTTATATTTTTAAATCATTTTTCTATGAAATTCCTCTAAGCAAACAGAATATTCCCAGGTGGAATGCCACATTCTGGGGCTATGCAGTGTGTCTTTGTTTGAAGAACGTTATATCGTTTGTTTGCATACGCACAGAGCAATTGTACTGTATTTGCTACATAGACAGTACATTAAATGAGCCGCATCATGAGAAAACTGAAGTTTTTGCATAAGCAAAAACAAACACACAGACCAGCTGCGCAGTAACTGCACAGCTGATCAGCGCCTTTGTTTTCGCTACTCGGATAGTACAATTCCTCTAAATCCGAAATTTCAAGCTTTTAGCCAGCCATGTTCTATAGCTGCACAGGTCGTTTTTTTGTCAGACCTGGTCAGAAACCCTGAAGACCGGTTTTCTCGCATCACAGCTCAAATCATCATTGTTGACCTAAATTGTCAAGCCACTATGACTATCCTTTTGATCAATCAATATCATTTTTACCTAATTAAGACAAAACCATGGAAGACAAGCATTATATACTTTCTATTATAAAGCAACAAAGGAAGACGGCACTGAACAGAAAAATCTGCATACCTTCATTAACGCCATTTCAGATTTTTTGATAATACAGACCAATTTATACCTCTCTCTGTCATTGAGCCTCATCATGAGAAAACAGGATTTTAGCATATGCCAAAACAAAGACGCAGATCAGCTTTGCAGTAACTGTGAAGCTGATCAGCGCCTTTGTTTTCGCTAAACGGATAGTACAATTCCTCCTCTACTTATAGCAAAAATTTCAAGCATCTAGCCTGCTTCTGTGACTGTACAGGCCGATTTGTGTCGCACCTGGTCGGAAACCCCAAAAACAGGTTTTCTCGCATCCCAGCTCAATTCATACCTCTCTTTGTCCTTTCTTGATAGGTACAGCATAGAGGGCTGAGGGATCCCTGTGTAATTCTGGGGCATCTAATGACTGGATGATTCTCTCTGGAATATAGACAATCTTAATTCAAATTAATCAAAATTTACATAATAGAGAGTTCATTTCAAAACTGTTTCCATCTACACAACAGGCTGTACATCTAAAGAAGATGGTTTTGGTGTACTGCTAACTAGTGGCCAATGGTTTATGAAAGACATTTCATCTTATGAACATGCATCAAAATATTTACAAAATACTCGCAAAGTCATTGAAAAGGTAAAACTGTACAGACCCTGTCAGAGCCAACTTATCCTTAATGAGCTGTCTACTAAACTGAGCTGTTTGTCTTACTACAAAAATGACAATAACCCATCATTTACATTTGATACATAATTACCTCTTTGATAGTCGTCAACATCATGTTCTGGTCGCCCACGGGGTAAACTGGCCGGCTCTCTGTCCCCCATACTACGGCGCTTCCTGGATATTGACAACATCTCCACTGACGAATACCTATAGAAATAAGACAGGACATGATTGTATTATGTGTGCAAGAAACAAAAGCACATAGATGCACAAACTGACGACTACCCAGCAGGAACATGACGTCAAAATGACGTCAAATCAACGTCAATGCGACGTCATGACGTCGCATTGACGTCAATCTGATGTCATGTGCCTGCTGGGTAACCACTTGCAAGTTTTACATCAGGAAACTAGAGGACCAATGGTCCTGTAAACGCTCTTGTAAACCATTTGAATCATGATGATGAGTAACACAAGAATGCTGGCATGATGAAATGAGCCGCCCCATGGGAAAACCAACAATCTGCATAGGCGAAAACAAAGGCGCAGATCAGCTTCGCGGTAACCGCGAAGCTGATCAGCGCCTTTGTTTTCGCTACTCGGATTGTACAATTCCTCCTCTACTTAACTCTAAAAATTCAAGCTTCTAGCCTGCTTCTGTAGCTGTACAGGCTGGTTTGTGTCAGACCTGTTCGAAAACCACATTGTTGGTTTTCCCACGAGGTGGCTCAAATTATAATTACCCTGGTTCTTCCATAACCTGGTAGTCATACAGACTGCTTTCTGGGTCACTGAACGGGTCATCTTCTTGACTAGCATCGGGGGGTGGGGTCCTACCCAACAGAGAGGCATTCAGGACCTCCTGGGACCCTCCCAGTCCCACTGTGGGTTGGGGCTGCGGTGCTGGAGTCCGGGGCACGACTGTAAAGGCAGCTTTGGGGACAAGGGCTGGGTTGATGTTGGTCTGAAAAAAATAGATATCAGATTATTTATTACTAATCATTAACATGATTGAGGATCATATGAGCCACAACGCAAGAAAACCGGTCTTTGGGGTTTTTGACCCTTCTTTCCCCCCTCCCCTCACATACAAGTTTTGATGAACCTTAAGAACCAGAGGACCAATGGTCCTGTAAACGCTCACCTGAGATCTACTGTATATACGAATGTTATAGAAAATAGTCCCAGTTGGGCCATTTTTTTTTTTCAGAATAATCAATATACATGTACTGTCCATACAAGTTTTTCCCTTCAAATGACATTTTAACAGTTTACCCATTCAAATACATAGGCAACCCATGTTGACCTTGCCTTAAAATAGGTCAAGGTCATCACAGGGTCATGATTTATACATACATTGTAGTACTTGAGTCATTGATGCTTCATGCCAAGTTTCTTCGAAATTGGTCCACCGGTTCCGGAGAAGAAGACTTTTGAAGGATTTATACCATATATGGGCATGGCAGCCATCTTGGTGAATGGTCATGTGACCTTGATTATTTATATACACATTGATTCCCCCATTCTATAGATGCTTCACATGAAATTTGGCTTTGATTGGCCAAGCGGTTTCAGAGGAGAAGATGTTTGAATATTATGGTAATATACATGTATAATGCCCCGGAGCTGGGGCAAATGAGCCCCTGGGGTCCAATTTTTTTCAGAATCATTAATATTCAGTCCTACTGCCCATTTCCTGCAAGACATTCACTTTAAATGACATTTTAAAAGTTTTCCCCATTCAAATGCATTGGCGACCTATGTTGACCTTGCTGTAAAATAGGTCAAGGTCATCCAAAGGTCATAATTTATAAACACATTGTAGTACTTCAGTCCCCGATGCTTCATGCCAAGTTTTGTTGAAATCGGTTCATTGGTTCAGGAGAAGAAAAATTTTAAAGGGTATTTACCATGTATGGGCATGGCCGCCATCTTGGTCATGTGTCCTGGATTATTTATAAAAACATTTTCCCCCTTCCCATAGATGCTTCCTATAAAATTGGGCTTTGATTGGCCAAGTGGTTTCACAGAATCAGATCTTTGAATATTTATGTAATATACATGTATATTGCCCCGGGGTTGGGGCAGACCAACCCCTGGGGTCCAATTTTTTTTCAGAATTACCTACCTTCAGTCCATTTGCCCATTTCCTGCAAGATTTGCCTTTCAAATGACATTTTAACAATTTTCCCCATTCAAATGCATAGGCGACCTATGTTGACCAAGGCGTAAAATAGGTCAAGGTCATCCAAAGGTCATAATTTATAAACACATTGTAGTACTCTAGTCCCCGATGCTTCATGCCAAGTTTCGTTGAAATCGGTCCATTGGTTCCGGAGAAGAAGAATTTTGAAGGGTTTTTACCATATATGGGCATGGCGGCCATCTTGGTCATGTGACCTGGATTATTTATAAACACATTGGTTCCCCCTTCCTATAGATGCTTCATATAAAATTTGGCTTTGATTGGCCAAGCGGTTTCAGAGAAGAAGATCTTTGAAAATGGTGGACGACGACGGACGACGGACGGACGGACGCCGGATCATGGCCATCCTATAAGCTCACCATGTGAGCCTAACGGCTCAGGTGAGCTAAAAAGCACAGAAACAAGAAAATCACAAAAATGGCCATTGTCAAAAATATTTGAATGTTGATTTCTCTTATTTTGATATCCATAGAAAAACCTGGAATAAAAATTAAAAAGTCAAATGCACATCTCAATTTTGACCTCAAATGGGTCAATGTCACACCTTTACTTCATTTTTTTAAAATCACCTGTATCAGGGATACTTGTATTTATGACTGTTTGGGTACTGCACTGGTTCCCAATGACCTTCACATCCTGGTCGACCAGTTTGCATGATCAAAACCTTCTAAATCTATTTTGCAATTCATGTTATTGTTTGACAAGTCCTTGTTTTATTACAAGTTTTGTGGATGTGCTAAAATGTATTTGGCAATCTGAATAAAGATTAGAATTGAATTGATCGCTTATTTGTGAACTTAAAATTGGTCAGTGTGGCCAGGCCCCGAGGTTATAAAACTTTTTTCAAGCTCAGCTCAGCTGAGCATGAAATTTCAACTGCTCATAAATGCTTAAATAGTCAAAATTAGTGGAAAATTTAGGTTCAAAATTCAAAAACTAGTAATTTATCCTGCTCATAAACGGCATTTTAACATGTATGAGCAGGATAAATTTTAGACTCAGCTGAGCTGAGCATGAAAAAAGTTTTATAACCTCGGGACCAGATCTATCCTTCCAATTCTCCCACAATGCAAATTAGTTGTTGATCGTTCTGGTCCACCCTGAAGAAAACCAACAATAAATGGCCACACCTGCTGATTCCCATTGTGCATCAAACTAACTTGCCTTATGAACCAGTCATAAGGTTTTCCCAGGCCCACAAAATTTCCATTTTGACCCCTTTTGGCCTCCAATGACCCCAAAACTGTCTAGAGAGGGGACAATGATGTCCATTAACAAAACTCTTAAATATCTGTTTCCTGAAGTAAATGCCCCTCAAATCCTCAACAGTATTGTCAGAATGTCTTCACAAGCTAAGAGGAGTGGAACATTGGTAACTCTGGGGGAAAACCCTATGATCACCACATGAAGATTGCTAGGTAGATTATTTTTATGTTCGCAAGTTGATTGGGCAACCTTCATAACTTAACAAAGAAGTTAATAGGCTATCATCAAATCTGAATAGATTATTTCTAACAACATTATACAACTCAACTGTTATACTGGCCAAACTTATTCTTCCTCAGCCACACTATACTTTCTAAAAGTTTGATTTCCCAAAATCTGTCAAACAAGTGCCCTAACACTGCGCATATGGCATGTCAACCAGATTTCAAACAATATTGGACCACCAATGCCATTTTCTCATATACAACAACAAGAGTGTACAAGATTAATTTACAGACATTTAATAAATGTTCTTCCTTCCTTTCTGATAGAACAATTTAGCACCGTTATGTGATTTTGTTTAATTTTGAAATACTGTGTGGTGACATTTTTGTGCCACCATACACAGCATGATTTTCTTTGAAACTTCTTGTTTATAATAATCTGTCACACGGCTGTCATATGTGTTGACAAAAATACAACTGCTGTGAATAAATTACAGGTTGCTATAAAATATACACTTGATTTAGCGGTGCGCAATGGTAGGGGACAAATTGCCACCATTTTTTTCAAGGGGTGCATATGTTTCAGCCACGATATTTCTATAACTGATAAAAATTTCTAGCTTTACATATTATGATATTTTAATTATTGAATCACTAAAACATCTCATGGTAAGTAATGTTAGTCAATGTTTATCATTCACGGCAGATCCTGCATGAAATACCTTAGGTGTGCAATGTTACCAGACTGCACCGTATGTTGTTTTTTGATCAGATAAGAATTTTTTTAATGGGGGTACATTTAACATGACTATATTAAAAGAAAAGCTGAACAAGAAATTTCTATGAGTACAGAATGAATATTAACTCATCAAACATGTTTCATGATCCTGCTTTTGCTTAGGAAGACTACTAAAAAAAAATAAATCTAGGAATAAACAAATCCCAGGACCTAAGGTAGTTAAGGTGACTAGTAACAGGAGTCTTCTCTGGCTGCAAACCCATAATAGCGGCCAGTCAAAACTATAAATAGAAGGCTATTTTTACATCAGTGAAGTCTCAGATTAGGTGACTATGCATCATGATTATGAAAATAAATAAAATAAAAAAAAACAAAACAGGACTGTCATTGCCAGTTAAGACATCTACAAGCCTCTTATAATTAAAGGAAATATATTCAAAGACAACAATTTTTGAAAAAGCTTATTATACCTTGAATTCAGGATTCTTTTTACGTCGAAAGCAAAACATAATCCTTTTTATTTTAAATTTTTAATGAAAAAATCTAGCTATTCCTTTTGTACGTCACATACTTTATTCAAATACACAGGACAATAACAGGTATTTTGGCTATTGGGACAGATGCAATCTTATCATTTATTAATGCAAAAGGCCAATAAATTAGTGTATAATGAATGCAAATAATCGATGACATATTTTGCATTTTGCCAAATGAACATGCTGAGGCTTGATAATTTGAGGGCTGATTTGTGTCATTTCTGAGTTGATTGAATTGTCAAATAAGCCAATTAGGAGAAGAGAAGTTCGACTGCATCGAATCTATTGTTTCATTTCATTGAAGCTTGTAAAACCGTACAAGATCGCCGGTACTTTTGCCCTTTCTCCTGCCCTTCTTCCCGGCCATTTCGAAAAAAATTGCAACCACTGTAAACAAAGCGATTGAGCATGCGCATGAAAAAACATCCTGGTCGTCTCGATCAAATCCGATCCCCCGCCTCATCACTCACTCACTCACTCTCACTGACTGACTGACTGACTGACTGACTCACTCACTCACTCACTCACTCACTCACTCACTCACTCACTCACTCACTCACTCACTCACTCAACTCTTTTACCTACCTACCTACAGTACGTACGTACCTACTCACTCACTCACTCACTCACTCACTCACACACTCACTCACTCACTATCTTACTTACTTACTTACTTACTTTTTACTTACTTATTTACTTACTTTTCTTTCTTTCTTTTTTTCTTTCTTTCTGATTCACTCACTCACTCACTCACTCACTCCCTCACTCAATAATTCACTCACTCACTCACACACTCAATACCTGTATTCTGTTGGAGGACAGCTTAATGCAGTAAGCTGTCTTATGTGTATCAGATTCATATCCAGATGAAAGTTTTGACACACTCATACATTTTTGTTATAAAACAAACATGATTAGTTCAAACAACAATTACTGTATGGTCACTAAGTACTTCATTTAAGTTTTTGGAGTAAATTTTCATCTTGCTACATCAGGAGTCGTTAACTCTCTATCTCCGGTACCTGTAGCTTTCTCTATAGTATTGTGAAAGCCTAACGTGGTGGCAAACTCACCAACATTGGATTTTGAGAGAGAAGGTTATCTGTATGCTATCAGCATCATTTGTTTTATTTGAAATTCTCAAGTTCATGACATGACTAGTTTAAAGATATTTTGATGGATAATCCACAGCTGGGACACTTTACTGACCACAGTCAAGTAAAACAGTCAAAGTCAGAAAAGAACCAAACTGTAACACTTCCGCGGTACTCTGCGCCAACGACATGACAAATAAAATGTGCACGAAATTATAAAGGATTGGTAATGAAAAGAGGTATACGTTTTATTTACCTTTTCCGCCATTTTAATCTAACTCCAGTGCGTTATGTAGACTGCACCAGTTTGTTGCAACCAGCTCCAGTACTTTAACATTTACCAGTGTGTAGCTCACCATTAATCAACGTAAAAGCGGAAGCATATGAATAAATTTACGTAATTGTTTTGACAATAAGCAAATTTGTTTTATACTTTACGTGAAAACCAATGTATATCAAAACTTGATAAAATTGGTATTTTCAATGATATGAAATTTCACTGATATCAAATCTCACTGATATCAAAAGTCACTAGTGATTGATATCAGCCTATATCTTCACTGTAGATTTTGGATTACTTCTGACTTTTCCATTTACTTGGCGTCATTAAATGTGTCTCACTTCAGAAATTCAAACGCCTAAAACTCCGTTATTTATGAACGAAAACATAAAGTGTGGGTATTCATTTTCTTAGTTAGAACGTAAGGAACAATGTGGTACCAAACTTATTTGAGTTTTCAAAATTTTTTGTTTTTTTGCATTTTCACCGCCTGCCTTGTGGTTTGGAAAATGCCCTAGTATTGTATAAAATAAAAAGAAAATTTGCATCTCGTGAGTTGCTGCGCACTCGTGAACATTCTGATGTTTTCAACTCTCTCGATGAAATATATTTGGTATTCACCTTAAAAAAGCAAATATCCTCTATGTATAGCCGTAAACGGCGTTGAAGTGATATTTGCATTTCTGTAGCTTTCTGTTTATTTCATGACAATGTTAAAGGGAAAGGCAAGGTTGAAATACAATGTATCTTAAATGAAAGAACTCGCCTTGCTTAACAATATGGTACATGTTTTATTAAAATCGGATGCAAAATAAGAAAGTTATGTTGGTTTGAATATCCATCAATGTTTGTTTATGGAGGCGGCCATCTTGGATATTCATTAGGCTTTATGGCTTTATGACGTCATAAAGCCCTAATTAAATATGCATAATCAATATAAAAGAAGCACTATCAATATTTTTGTTAATGGTTGTTTGAATGTGTTCTACTGTTAACTTACTATCACTTCTAGCCATACTTCGCCATGTAAGGATTGAAATATGAATTTTATTCGAAGTTTAAAATTTTACTGTTTTCTAATTAAATATTCAAAATGGCCGCCAAAAGACACTTCGTTCCAAAATTTCAAAAGTCAATATCTCACTTATTCCTTCACTGATTTGAACAAAATTTGCACCAAAATGTTTGCATTGATCAGATCTTTAGATTGAAAGGTATTGTTGTTGAATATTGCGTTCTCCTTTAAGGAGCAAAAATACAAACAGTGTCACTCAGTCATTTTTTGGCGTTTTAATTCAACTTTAGCGCCTCGTATTCACCTACTTTCGTTTTCGGTTTGTTTCGCATCCTGGAAATCCTTGTTTTGTTTGAATGTTCATAAAAACCGGCAATATGCTATTTTTCAAGCGTTTTGTCATAGGCCGAACGTCTGATTTGATAGTGCAGTTGATGGTGTGCACGCACGGTCTGCTAGAGGTCTTGGAAACGCGCCCCGGTGGGGGCCACTTGCTTCCTTTTCTCCTCAGACATTTGATGACTTAGTGTGGGTCTTGGATTAGGTTGAGCGTGTCCAACATGATTTTTATTAGAGTGTACATCTTATTCAGCTACAGGAATAGTCAAAGGCCAAAAACAGGCCGGCCGTTTAGCTCAATATTTCAGTTGATAGGGTGCTCCTTTAACTGCAGCATCTTAAGTACAAGATACGGTGCCGGTTTGTACAGCCGGGGAAGTCTAAGTTTAACCAGTTTAAGACCTGAGGTCTTTGTAATGTTGTTAGAAATGTACAAACATTCTATTCGAATTCCTTTATTAAATAGACTTTTTAAACTTATTTGCAAAGCTATGATGATTGCCCAATCAACTTTCCAACATAAGAATAATCGTCCTAACAATCTTCATGTGGTGATTGATTTATAAAGCAAGTTAGATTGGTACACAATTGAAATCAACAGATTTGGCCAACTATTGTTGGTTCTATCCAGGGTTGAACAGAGCAATTTGAATTGTGGAAAAGTAGGAAGAATAAGTATGCCACCCTAACCAATTTAAAGATTAAGAACATTCAGGCGCCCTGGCAATAGTTTGTCTTCTTCTGTAAGCGCTGTACATGCACAAGACAGCTCAAACGTTTTACTGGCTTATATGTTTAGAAATACCGAGTGCTTTGCATTGTTTTACACATTTACACACAAAATGATGATGTCAAATGTCGCATCTGACAGAGGGCATTAAAATGGGAATGACTGTTGCTGCAAACAGAAATTATGTTCACCGTATGCTGGGCTTCGAAATCCCAACTTTTGCACTGTCCCAATTATTTCAACAAGACAAAGGTAATTCATTCATTTTTCAACGCTGCAGCTGAACTCCTTGGATATTTCCTCGTACCGTCTAAAAAGAAAAATCTGGACTTACTCTCCGTTTGCTGACTTTTCTTTGGATGTTTTTACCCCCTCAACTGGTTTTTCGATGATGTTTACTGTGAAGGAAGCAGTGTCCAGGTTTCCAAGATAAATGCAACGCATTTTTTCGAAATAAGAAGCAGCGGTGTACCATGTCACCGTGTGAGGGACCTTTTCCAATGATCGAGATGGAAAAAAACTAAATTGACCATCAGGTACTAATGCAAAGAGAATATATCGTAAGCCGAGTGAGCAGCTATTTCCCAATAGGTTGCCATTCAGTTACCCGGAGCTAACTAAATGTATGAAAACGTACATAAGACGTGCAAACAGCACAAAAATTCGACAAAGCAACAGACAATGAGCTCCTATCCCAACCAAATAAAATGACTAGCATTAAGTCATTAAGCCCGACCCACCGGTGTGCAATTCAAGAAAGAAGCATAGTAATCAACCTCGATTGGGTAAAAACACTTTATTTAAGCATGTAGACTGTTGCATCACATTTAAGTTGCATCCTATATGTTTGTAACGTATAATGGTTTCTCTAAACTGATGAGAAAAATCACTGCTTCCATTAAGTTTCTTATATTTGTTAACCAAATTACCATGGTGTGATTGTGCATTTCTGGTTCCGAACGGCACACAAGCAATTTAATGAAGCGTCTTTAATCCAAGATTAAATTTTGAAATCTGAAATCAGTTCATAGCGTCTGCGATAATTTAGAAAATGTTTTCGAACTTTCTGATACCGGTAGTCCTACTGGAGGAGTTTGGCTTGTTGAAGTCCGTAACACGATTGCAGACCCTACCAAACCTAATAAGTGTAATAAACTGGAAAATTAATGTAAGCACGGCAAACCCAGAACGCCACAATGCCAAAAAAGGAAAAAATACTGCCATTGCGCTGATCATTAAGATGAAGCAAAGATGAAATTCCAAATATGAGACTTCGGTATATGTGGTGTTGGTTTTAAGAAAGCATGCCGCAGTGTGCCTCATATGGTAAATCAAACCTTGTTCAATATTTTTAGAGATTAAAAATGATGAACCTTTTAGATTATGTTGTTTATTAAAAATTAATGGGGCGAAAACAGGAGAACTCCGAGTAAAACCACCTGGCACTCCCGGAAGCAGAACTTGACTTGTCTCACATGTGCCCCGTGTGGGGCTCGAACCCACACCAGACACAGCGGTGAGACTGATCTAATGGTTAAGCGTGCTAATGAAATATCAGCGCTCTTAACCACTCGGCCACGGGGATCGCCACTGAAGACATTGTAATTTGTAGTTATCAATACATGTAACTATAACATACTCGTATATTCCTTCAATCATACTTTAACATCCATATTGCATCAGTATTCTAATTAAAGATAACATGCATATATATACAGTTGGATTTAAATACATGCCCTGAGCACTGACCATATGTCATTTATCAACAACTTGACTATCCGAATTAACTTATTTGAAAGCCACAGTATGCAACTGCTTAATCCCTCTTTGATTACCTTAAATGAACTCATGCTTTTCTGGAAATCTTAGAGATTTTGTTGCTTGTGCAGAAGGGTGCATGTGCCGAGTTTGTTATCGGCCGATTTGTCCAGTTACACCGGCGGATGTCTGACCCGAAGCGACTCGGTAGCTAAGGGTGATAACTGCGTCTAACGAAAGATGGCGGACAATCGGACAGAAAATGAACTTTTGTTTTTTGATACGTTTTCACATGAAAACGCCGAGGTTTGTATATAATTCCATGTAAAATAAGAGACTATACATCTACCAATACATTGATATGTAATAATCCCACAGATTTTAATTACTTTTACATTTTTGACCGGTTTAATTTCTGTACAGAGTGAACATAAATTCGCTTGATCCTGGATTCGGATAGTCAAGTTGTTGAATTGTTAATATCTATCTTCTGATACTGAGTCGATCAATTTCTGATCATCACAGGTGTGGGGTGGGTGGCTAAATTTAGAATTTAGTCAAGGGAAAATAAAACATTTGGGGTGGACCATTAAAACTATTTACAAGATATAGATGAGAGGCATACTAAAACGCATGCCTCTGGGCTAATGATTTAAATAGAAGCCTTAAATTCCTCAATGGTCTTAGATAGGACCACTGAGGAAGGGAGACTATTCCAAACCGGAATAGTTCTGGGGAAAAAGGAATTTTTCAGGGCATCACTATAGGCAAATGGTCTTGTGTATTGTGATTCATGTGATGCCCGAGTATGCCTTAGATTGGGTGCCGGGGTCAGGTATTTGTCTTTATCAAGAGACACTGTACCGGAGTGTATCTTGTAGAAGAAGGTTAAGGAGGACCGCTCCCTGCGAGACTCCAGGGATGGCCACTCAAGTTCGTCTAGCATTTATCGACGCTACTGGTGTTCCTCCATCGCCTGCAGGTCCACCGGGCAGCAGTCCTCTGCACCTTCTCCACCATCTCAATCTGAGTTTCATGATAGGGATGCCAAATAGGAGCTGCATACTCAAGTTGAGGACGAACCAATGTTTTGTATGCAACTTCCTTAGTATGCCTAGGTGCCAGTGCCAAATTGCGCCGAAGAAAACCCAGAGTCTTAGTTGCCTTGCATGTAATTTCAGAAATGTGTTGACCCCAATCAAGATCATCTGTGATAGTTAAACCGAGGTATTTAGCGGACTGAACCTGTTCTAATGTTTGCTGATGCAGTGTGTAATTGAAATCTATATGCCTGCTTGGATGTAGCCGCGTCACCCTCATTGAATGACATTTGCTAACATTGAATTTCATTTGCCAATCCATTTCCCATTTGGCCAAGCTATTCAGGTCATCTTGTAAAATTTGACAATCCAATGGTGACTTGACATTTCTGTATAAAACACAATCATCAGCAAATAGCCGAACAGATGACCTGATGTTGTCAGGAAGATCATTAATGAAAATAAGAAATAGGACCGGTCCTAAGACCGATCCTTGTGGGACACCAGAAAGAACCGGGACTGGATCTGAGGCACGGCCATCTAATACCACTTTTTGAGAGCGCTCAGAGAGCCACGAGTCGATCCACTTATGTGTAGATCCTCTAATCCCGTAGAAGTCAAGTTTGTATAATAACCTTTTATGTGGGACCTTGTCAAAGGCCTTAGCGAAATCCATGACAATCACATCCGTCTGCCTGTGGCCACGACCCACTGCTCGGTCCAGATTACTAACCAAATCATGATAAAACTGAACTAACTGGGTTTCGCAAGACCTTTGACTTCGGAACCCATGCTGACAGTCAGCAAGAATGTTTTCAAGAGCCAAGTGTTTGTTTATGTTGCTGACTATTATATGCTCTAGAGTTTTGCAACAGATACAAGTAAGCGACACCGGTCGATAATTAGCTGCATCGTATTTCTCACCTTTCTTAAATACCGGGGCTACATTTGCCTGTCGCCAATCGTCTGGTACAGCACCCTGAGCAAGCGACTCATTGAAGATATAGGTCAGTACAGGAGCAATTTCAGAACTACATTCCTTCAACACCCTAGCACTCAGGCCATCTGGCCCAGGCGCCTTATGTATATTCAAATTATTCAACAGTTTAATGACCCCATTGGGGTCAACTGTAATTTCACCCATAGCGGTGAAAGGACTTGTGCCTTTGGAGGGGATTTCATCATCTGATTCGCGAGTGAAGGCTGACTGAAACTGCCTATTACAAATATTAGCCTTATCCAAAGTGTCAGTCTTCAAGATACCATTTTCTCTAAGAGTATTGATCCCAGACGCGTCTTTCTTAAGGGACTTGACAAATGACCAAAACTTTTTTGCCTTTTCATTTTTTCGGGGACAATCGGGATCAGGATTATCATTTTCAAAGGAGAAGATATTGGTAATATGCTTCCAATATGCATCTCTAATGCTCTTTTGAACATGTGCTCTGAACCGTTTGTAATGGTTCTTAATGTCAGGGCTGCTTGACTTGCGAGCACGAAAGTAAAGTTTATCACGTTTCCTTATCAAGCGTTTGATCGAGCTAATGATCCATGGTAAGCTATATTTTGTCTTGGTCATTTTTGTTGGAATAAACCTTTCAATAGCCGAGAGAACCTCCGACTTAAAACTGACCCACATGTCATTGACTGACACCTGACTATGGTCAGTTGAAAGGAACGAATCCCTATAGCGCGCTAGATGGTCATGGAGACCGTCCATATCCGCTCGTTTATATAGGAAAATCTTACGCGGGGCCTGCTGAATCCGTTTAGCCTTTATGTCATATTCAATATAGACAATGTCATGATCTGCTTTGCCGATCGGGGGCATCCCTTTAACACGGTTAATTGGGGATGGCGAGTTAGTGAAGAGTAAATCAAGGGTCTTGTCTTCTCGGGTGTGTATATTTACCATTTGGGAGAGGCAGTGATCCTGTATTATGTCCACAAGTTTAGTCTGAACTGGCCTCTTTTTGACCCCCTCGGGTACCTGCATTGTGCTCCACTCAATATCACCACAATTGAAGTCACCGCCTACAAGAACATGGGCATTTTTATTTGACATAATCCGAGAAAGTGAAGTATTAAAATCCTCAAGATATTTCAGTTCAAGCTCCTGAGTTGGGAACCTAGGGGGACGATAGAATAATCCAAGGTACAAAGTCCTACACCCAATAATGTTCAACTTACACCAAATTATTTCGCACTTGGTGTCCAATTCCGGAGCTTCAGTACAGAGAAGATCACGCCTAAAAGACACGCCTAAAAGACACCACCATGCGCATCACTAGCTCTGTCTTTCCGGATAGCATCAAAGGAATCTGGAAAAATCTCTGAGTTTTTAATGTCTGGGGTTAACCATGACTCATTCCCCAATATGATGTCAGGTTTAGCCGATTCTATGACAGTGTGAATTTCAGCCTTTTTATTTTTAATTGACTGACAATTCATGATCAAAATTCTCAAGGGGTGGTTCAGGACCGCCCTTTTGGTCCTGGGTTTTGCTTCTTTTGTTTGCACAATAGGCGAAGAAGCTGCATTGGGGGGGCCAATATTGTCTGGTATCGGACTGTCAGGCTCGGACAGGGACGAAAGGGACTCAAATCTGTTGGATATCTCAAGAGAAGCTGTAGTGTCAAACAACGAAGTGGAAAAGTTTGGCATTCCACAACGTATGCATTCCCATGCTATACTTTTGCTAAGTGATTTATTGTAAATCCCATACATAGTTGAAGTCATGCCTTGACAGTCTATATGGTACCAGATGTTGCATGAGTCGCAACAAATCCCGCGGTCATCCCATCCAACACTGACATCACACAGTCCACACGGAAAGTGAGAGTTGTCAATAAGGGATTCTGGACCAGGATTTGTTTCGGTGTCCCAGGAGTTACTTATCAGAAGAGTAAAAATGTATAAATGAATGAGCTTACCAGAGCGGTGATCTTTAAACCTGAGACTAGCCCTTAGAATAGAAACACTGCAAAAGTGTGGTACGTGAGCCATAAGTTGTTGGTCAATTGCTGTTCCGTGTATGCTGGAGTAAACTGGAAACAAGTTAACTGGAAGTCTCCCAATGTCATTGTCCTGTGTATTCCAAAAATGTGTCAATCTGATGGCCAACAGCAAGCCAGCAACAGAAAATAGCATGTCAAATAAGAAGTGCTTCATCTTCTTGCTATTTGTGACCTCTTGCGATATGAGGGGCAATTGACTGGTGTAGATTACTGGGAAATTCTCCTATCTTACTAAATCAACAATGAGTACAATCCTAAATTGGGCGGTTACCTACATTTATTTGGTTTTCTCAATGTTTGTGTTCAGGTTCAATCCTTCCGGAAGTGTTGAAACCGGTGAATGGGCCTAAATTATCCGGTGTAATTTATCCGGGACAATAAAAATTAGAAACTTCTAAATAAACAACAAAAAATTGGGACAGATACTAAAGTTGGAGAGGGTTAACATTGAAAAGAAGGATAAATGATAAATAGTCCAATGACTCAGCCCAAATGCAGAGAAAAAAGCCAAAATAGGTTCCTGAAAACAGGAAGCGTCACGAACGTGCGCATGCGCACCCACCAGTGCCTGATGCACAGTAAATGGCCCAGATGGGTTAGCATGAAAAATAGAAATAAATGAATTTAAAAATATTTGCTTTTTGGGTAGGGGAATAGAGCTGAATTACTACTAATAATTATAGTAGTGTCAACTTAGAAGGTACAATTATTTAGATGATGTCATATTGTCATGTTGTCATATAATCAGAATGCTTTTGTAATCATCCACTCCAAAAACATGTGAAAGAAAGCCAACAAGTCTTTCTTTTTGAAACAGTCATTAAAATGCCAATCAGAGAGGAAACTATTGATCAAAATATTTAAAACTGTTGAAAATGAGTCATTTTCACTAAAACCAGGGTCTCTATAGAAGATTCTTGACCCCGTCTATAGAGACCCTGCTAAAACTTCCTTACCCCCATGTCTAAGCCAAAATTTCTAAATCATTTGATTTGCAAAGTATTCTCTTAATAGTTATGATCTTTGAAAAGAAATAAGCTGGTGTCAGCAGTAGCTTAATTAGTTAGCTTTTTTGCGTTATTAGCTCAGCTTTTTTGCGTTATTAGCTCACCTGAGCCGAAGGCTCACAGGTGAGCTTATAGTATAGTGGTCGAGCCGGCGTCCGTGCGTCGTCGTCGTCCGTCATCGTCAACATTTTCAAACGACTTCTACTCTGAAGCTGCCAGGCCGAGTCTTTTCATATTTCACATATAGCATCTACAGGTGGGGGGAACGAATATAAAATTTGTGTTTTTTTTATTCCGTTCGGATAAGAACTCTGGTTGCTATGGCAACTTATGCTTCCCATAGACTTATAATGGAGAAAAGTGAAAATTGCCTATTTTTGCTGTCTTGTTTGAGATATTTGAATTTTGTTTTTGCAGAAATGTTTATTGAGTAGTCCTCTATGTTTCATGTGACTTTTGTCCTAATCCTTCATTTTGATTGGTTGCAGGGGCCCCATATAGGGCAAAATTTCGAAAAACATTCAAAAATCTTCTTCTCAGAGACAGAAACTGTCAAGGGGATGAAGCCTATACTTTGTAAACATGTGACAGTGGCCTCTACATAATTTGTGAACTCTGGTTGCTATGGCAACTTAAAGTTTCCATAGACTTATAATGGGAAAAGTGGAAATCAGCTATTTTTCCGCTAAAATTGCAGACACTTGAAAAAAAGGTACAAGTAGGCAAAGATCAGGAAAAGGAGCAATCAGAAAAAGATTCCCACTCCAAAACCCGAGGTGGGAAAAAACCAAATTAACAATCAGGTACTTATACCATGAAACATATTGTAAGCCGAATGAGCAGCTATTTTCCCAATAGGTGGCCACTCAGTTACCTTAACTTAACTAAAAATATGAAAACATACATAAGGCGCCACCAGCACAAAAAAAATTTTATACACCAAGACATAAAACAAAAAGAACCACCACAGAAGTATCGACTTGGAACGATCAGTAACACAAAGTTACTGGCGGGCTTAAACCGGTTTTACATGGCCATAACCTCACCCTCAGCTTCTGCAGTGGTTCATAACATTTAGTTAGTTATTCGGTCCTCGTGGTGAATCTCTAACTAGTCAATGAATCATCAAGAACAAACAAATAAATCATGATAAACATCCTGATGAATCAAAAACCAGGACTCACAGACTGAGTAAGCTGCCCGACGATGGAGATCCCTGGGCGCCGAATAATTGAATTTTGTTTTTGCAGAAATGTTTATTGAGTAGTGTTTGACGTTTCTTGCGAGTTTTGTCCTAATCCTTTATTTTGATTGGTTACTGGGGCCCCATAAAGGGCAAAATTTTGAAGAAAAAAAAACATTCAAAAATCTTCTCCTCAGAAACTGTCAAGTGGATGAATCCTGTACTTTGTATACATGTTCCTGACAGTAGCCTCTACATAATTTGTGTTTTTTATTCCAGTCGGATAAGAACTCTGGTTGCTATGGTAACTTTAAGTTTCCATAGACTTATAATGGGAAAAGTGGAAATTAGCTATTTTTTGAAAACTATTGCAGCCTGAGATCTGAAAAGTGGTAGATGCAAACAACTAATGGATTGGTTGAAGGTATATGATTAATTTAGGTCAAGGTCATCTCTTGACCTTGGCCGGTCTGTCGTCCATACACACTTTTCAAAGATTTTTTTCTCTGAAACCACTTGGCCAATCAAAGCCAAATTTTATATGAAGCATCTATTTAAAAATGTCATTTTAAGTGAAAGTCTTGCAGGAAATGGGCAGTAGGACTGAATATTAATGATTCTGAAAAAAAATGGACCCCAGGAGCCCATCTGCTTTTAAAATGTTATTTTTTGAAAACTATTGCAGCCCGAGATCTGAAAAGTGATAGATGCAAACAACTGATAGAGTAGATGAAGGTATGTGATTAATGTAGGTAAAGGTCGATTTTGGAAACATAGGCAAACATGGAAACATGGGAAAAAGTGACAACTAGGTCTCGGGTAAGCATTTACAGGACCAATTATCCTATGGAAACCATTGCAGCCATAGGCCTGAAACTTGACCAAGATGACCATCATACCCATATATGGAAAAAAAAGCACACATTGTCCAGTGACTGTACTTTTTGACTCTCAGGTGAGCGATTGTTGCCTTTGGGCTACTTGTTAAACAATTAAATTAGTAAAAAAAAAACAATTCACGATGATTGGATTGCATAACAAAACGCAAAAGAAATCGGCGAAATGCATTCTCGAGAAAATTCAATGTTTACTGGTTTTTAGCTCACCTGAGCCGTCAGGCTCACAAGGTGAGCTTATAGTATACCCATGCTCCGGCGTCCGTCCGTCCGTCCGTCGTCCGTCCGTCCGTCGTCCACCATTTTCAAAGATCTTCTCCTCTGAAACCGCTTGGCCAATCAAAGCCAAATTTTACATGAAGCATCTATGGGAAGGGGGAACCAATGTGTATATAAATAATCCAGGTCACATGACCAAGATGGCCGCCATGCCCATATATGGTAAAAACCCTTCAAAAATCTTCTTCTCCGGAACCACTGGACCGATTTCAACCAAACTTGGCATGAAGCATTAATGGCTCAAGCACTACAATGTGTATATAAATCATGACCCTATGATGACCTTGACCTATTTTACGGCAAGGTCAACATAGGTCGCGAATGCATTTGAATGGGAAAAATTGTTAAATTGTCATTTAAAGGAAAAATCTTGCAGAAAATGAGCAGTAGGACTGAATATTAATGATTCTGAAAAAAATTGGGCACCAGGGGCTCATCCGCCCCCACCCCGGGGCAATATACATGTATATCTCCATAATATTCAAACATCTTCTCCTCTGAAACCGCTTGGCCAATCAAAGCGAAATTTTATGTGAAGCATCAATAGGAAGGGGTAACAAATATGTATATAAAAAATCCAGGTCACATGACCAAGATGGCCGCCATGCCCATATATGGTAAAAACCGTTCAAAAATCTTCTTCTCCAGAACCGGTAGACCGATTTCAACGAAACTTGGCACGAAGCATCGATGGCTCAAGCACTACAATGTGTATATAAATCATGACCCTGTGATGACCTTGACCTATTTTACGGGAAGGTCAACATAGGTCACCAATGCATTTGAATGGGGAAAACTTTTAAAATGTCATTTAAAGTGAAAGTCTTGCAGGAAATGGGCAGTAGGACTGGATATTAATGATTCTGAAAAAAATTGGACCCCAGGGGCTCATGTGCCCCCACCCCGGGGCAATATACATGTATATTTCCATAATATTCAAACGTCTTCTCCTCTGAAACCGCTTGGCCAAACAAAGCCAAATTTTAAGTGAAGCATCTATAGAATGGGGGAATCAATGTATATATAAATAATCTAGGTCACATGACCAAGATGGCCGCCATGCCCATATATGGTAAAAACCCATCAAAAATCATCTTCTCTGAAAGCAATAGACTGATTTCAAGGAAACTTGGCGTGAGGCATCGATGGCTAAAGTACTCCAATGTATATATAAATCATGACCCTGTGATGACCTTGACCAAGTTTATGGCAAGGTCAACATGGGTTGCCTGTGCATCTGAATTGGGAAAACTGTTAAAATGTCATTTGAAGGAAAAAGCCAACAGGAAATTGGCAAATGGACAGACTATTGAAGATTCTGAAAAAAGAAAATGGCCCAAGGGCTTATCTGCCCCTGCACTGGAGTTAAATACCATGATATTCAAACATGTTTAGGCCTAAAAAAAAAAATGTTATGTTTCCGATTTCATCATAAATTTAGCATAGGGTCGGTAGGTAGGCTTTTTTTTTTTTTTTTTTTTTTTTTTTTTTCCTTGGAAAATCGGGATCGGTAGGTATTTTTTTTTTTTTTTTTGACCGGACTTTCTTCTTACCGCACATTTGACTCCAAATCGGAAACCTTTACACCGAGGATAGCCGTCTTCGTATAACAGGGATAACGGGACATTGTGCCGCAAGGCTTTTATTACATTTGAAGCAGGTATGTGGCTACATTTGTCGAAATAAATGGCGACTAATGTGCTTGGTCGTGTCAACACACTACACAGTAGCCATGTTGTTGTTCTTGATCGTAATGTTAAAGACCGAAAATATCCGAAAATCGGCGCGGACAAATTCTCGTAACGAAATGGTTTTGACTTTTGATAAAAACCGGAATCGTTGAACAGGGTCGGTCGCCGACTTTTTTTTTTTTTTTCTGAGCGCTAAAAAAAGTTGCAGTCGGCGCAGATTTTGACCAGTCGGTCGGGAAATCGGAAACATAACATTTTTTTTTAAGCCTTATTGGTATATGCAGCTGATCTCAGGTGAGCGTTTACAGGACCATTGGTCCTCTGGTTATCAGTACTGACTGTACTGGTGTATATAATGTTTCCTTTTTGTCAGTGCGTAAGCCAGAGCCCTAGTTAAGATGCGTATTTGCTTATTTCACGCATGCATGATCGGCAATACGCTGCTTAATCGAAAATCGTGCGTACCATTTACGCTTGCATTCTCCGAGATACGCAAACATTACTGTTTCTGTGAGTACTTAGTTTACATTGGAAATCGGTCGCCATGTTCTGTTCTGTTCTTCTTAGTGATCCGCCGCTTATTTATTCGGCGCACCCTCCAGGGAGGTAAATTTAAATGGTTTGCATGTTTGCATGGTCAGAGAAGCGCTTGCATCGAATTTTTGGGTGTGCTTGTTTGGTTCGATTACAGGTGAGATCTGGACGTTCCGCTACCTATTCATGTCCACAGTTCGGTTTTCCTCGCGTAAGTCAAGTCAAAGTAAAATATTTTATTTACGTGCATGTCCCCCGCATACATAACAGTTAATCAATTATCCCCTATCAAGAAATGGATTACCAAATAAACAATGTTGTCATAATCCAATTAGACATGCCATAATTTTTCACACCTTCTGCAATTTATCAAACAATGTGCTTTCATCGTGTGTCACAAAGTTATGGTTGATCGGTCAGCATGCAACAATAATTATTTACTTAGCAAGTCATTAAATGTTTTGAAAACCTAGCGATTTTCATTAAGAAATCAATCGAATTACAAAAATACAGGACAGACCCGTTATACCGCGCCTTGAATTAACGCGGTGTTGGATATAACGCGAGGGCACCTTGGATCCCAAAATTTCGCCCACCCACTTTTGAAAAAAAAAAAAAAAAAAAAAAATCGTGGCGACGCGAATGCGCCGTTTTACCCATATATATTCCTTTATTGTATTACAGTTTAAGGCGTTTATGTCTTTATGGTACTCGAGAGAAAAAAACTAAAAGCAGTTGTCAGGCGTTTGCCAAGGTGCTATTTTCTAACAGTTTCTCTATATTATACATTGAGAACAATTAATGTTAATTATCTTTTGCTTATTTAAAACTGAAAGAACAGGTTTTCTTATAGAAAGCATAATGTGTTTACGAACCGTGTCGGCTGCGTGTATATTCAAGAGTGATAATTGCCATGTCAGTAATTTTTAGACTTACACAATCCACCGTTCGCGAAGCGTGGATGACACATTGTTTTCTTAAGATAAGCCATAAAAGTTGTGAAAATAAGCCCAATGAGCTAGGGGATTATCGATAGACCGTAACGAGACAGTAAACACAGGTTGCAGCTGTAGGCTATTGATGACACTTGTTACGCAACGTTGCTCATTTTCGACGGCGACACAAACCAAAGATTGTCTAAGCATTGGGACACCTATATCTTGTATAATTCTATCCGATCAGAAAATTCAATTAAGAAAGGCGAATTAAAATAATTGTAAATACGGTATCGGCAAAAGACTCTTGTCCGCGTTAAATATCCGGGTGCGCCAATAAGTCAAAGGCGGAACTCTACAATACAACAGCAACATAAGCCCGGTGTCATGAACGCTCTTTTCACATAAAATCGTACGTTGTAAATAAACAAATTTTATCATTGTAGATCGTTTTTTACTGATAAAACTGTGGAACACGCAATACTTCACTTTTGTTTATTCCATTTTACAAGGACTCTGCGATAAACCGCCAAGATCGGTTAAGCCAATACACACGTCGTATAGGTTCCCCACCCACCCATACACTACAGAAACTGCGATCAGCCTGGTCCGACTCAGTAGATTTGCATTACGCGCCTCACCTATAACGCGCATGCGACTTGTGGACCCCGACCAGCGCGTTATAATGGGTCTGAAGTGTATATAAAAAGAGCAAAACTTTTTGTACTTTTGGATCGATTTTTAAAATGTCATTAGTTTTCGCGACTTACAAGTTCGTGATTTAACCTGATTATTTTTTGGGATCACTTGCTTCAAAATCATAAATTGTTGGTAAAACCTTTTCAAAAGTGTTCCAAAAATGTTTGTGTTGGTGTTTCAGGAATCAAGAATAATGACTTTACATTACTAGGAAATCCCTCCTTTGAAGGGGGTCACCTCTTATTGACCCCAAACTCACAACTTAACATGTGAAAATAAATGATATTCACCTAACACTATATACTAGACAGATGTCAAAGTTATTTTGAAGTGCATTATACCCATTTCTCAGTCTTGTCTAGACAGTAGGTTAGACCCTCCAACCCACACAGAATTGCTGCACTCAAGCATTCATGTACCTAACCACTCTACTAAGTATGTTTAATCAAACGATTCTACAACTGATAGGAAGTCATTATATACACTGTGCCATCAGGTTAAAGTAAGGGCTCGTAATTGAGTTTCTATAGTGGTACTCCTAAATTCTCCTTTCTCTTAGTCAAGAGTGCCAGACTGCTGCTTTAAAACTCCTATTGAGATCCCTGATGGTGTACCCTCAAAATTTGGCCTATGAGGCTATGCCCCCAAAATTGCGACACAAAGGGTACATATACCCTCAGCTGAATATTGGAGTGAGCATGCTGTTCTTACGGGCACACACAACATAGGTTTTTATGAAGAATTAAGCAAAATAATTATCAAATACTCCTCTTCTGTGAAGTCTGACATAGTGGCTTATGATATATATATTATGGCTTCTCTGCTTACGGTATTATCAAAGAATGTGCTTCGCAAATAGAGTTTATGTTTTTACCCCCTGAGTGAAAATTCCATGCTTAAAAGTTTACTTATCAATTCCTAGAATTTGGTTTTACCCCTTAGTTAGAAAAAATGACGCTTAAATACCCAACTGCTTCAAAAATTAACTAGGGCTCAGCGTAAGCGCCACCTGGCGGCAAGTATGGTTTTCAGCGCATCCCAAAGCGTTTCATTGCAATATCCAATAATGACAAGATAGAGTATGATCCAGTATCGGGGAAAATCTCAAAAAATGAAAAATATAGTTGCAATTTGGCACAAAGCAATTGATATACATGTACGATAAAATAGCCAGTTGTCTATTGGTGTTGTAACGATGATCGATTTATATCGATAATCAATTGGTTTGCTGTCGAAAGATTAATTATCGATCGTGATTTTGTAATAATCGATCATCAGTTTATGTTTCTATGGGTCATGTTAAGCTGAGATAGTTTGTCTTTTATCAACGATTTTAGTCAGAAAATGACATCTAGGCTGCATCTGAGTTCATCTCCAAGTAGTTTTGATACATGACGTCATTGCAATATGTTAATTCCCTTGCACCTGTCTGTGTCCTTTTATAAGCAGTTCTTGACAAGATTAAAAAAGGTGAGCATCTATAGTTTTTCCTGGAGGTCTGAACTGTCTTGGTTACTTTGAAAAATTATAATCAAGTTAAAAAGTAATTTTGAACCAACAATAACTGATTTTCATGCTTTTTCCAAGTCAGAATGGGTACAAGTTGACAAAACTGGACATGAAGGATACCATCTGGAGGTCTCAGATGAACACGTTCAGGACCAATGGGCCTCTGATATGACAGACACCAGTTTCTATTTTTGCATGAAGAAACAAACACATCATGAAAACATGTCTGTGTAATGTATACCCCCTTAAACGCCTCTTTTATATAGAAAAACTGGGGTTTGCAGGGGTATACCTAATTTTCTTATTTTTGCTCCAAAACATAGATTGTGGGTACTCGTTAGAACCGCCTCGGCGAGGCGGTTCTAACGTGTACCCACAATCTATGTTTTGACAAAACTGGACATGAAGGATACCAGAGGTCTCAGATGAACACGTTCAGGACCAATGGGCCTCTGATATGACAGACACCAGTTTCTATTTTTGCATGAAGAAACAAACACATCATGAAAACATGTCTGTGTAATGTATACCCCCTTAAACGCCTCTTTTATATAGAAAAACTGGGGTTTGCAGGGGTATACCTAATTTTCTTATTTTTGCTCCAAAACATAGATTGTGGGTACTCGTTAGAACCGCCTCGGCAAGGCGGTTCTAACGTGTACCCACAATCTATGTTTTGAGCAAAAATAAGAAATAATATCAAAATTTTTCAGCTAAAAATTTTCAATTTTTAAAGATCAAAAATTCTATGTGTATTGCATGGGCAAGTTTTCGTAATGAGTTTAATTGAAGTGTATTTAAACTATTCACATCAATCATTGTCTAACAATATGGTCCTAGATTGAGGAATAGTGTTCCTTGTAACAGACTTTTTATCAGATCTACAACTAAACATTTGAATTTCTGTTTCACTTTGCAGGACATAAATCTAGATCTTGTCCAGTTCCCACGACCAGTGGTGATTGGGGAAGTCAGAGTTGTTCCCCTTCAGACTCGTATCCAGGCAGATGTCCCAGGGGGCGTCAGGCTCGGAGCAACATGCCCGGCATCCTTCAAACTGGAAATCTTTGTGAACAACCTGAGCAAGCCGAACAATGCTACTTTTGAGATGTGGGGTACGATGAACTATCGGGAGAATATTGACATACAGCTGAAGGCGGCAAGTATAATACCAACTGATGGGCTGATCTTGAAGGGTCCCTACAATGCGGTGACCATAGCTATCTATGGGACAGTTACGTCTGTGAAAGTTGAACCCGAGCCTCTCCCACCCCCTCCACCTCCTCAGCCCAGGAAACAAGCGGGTAAAGATTATATCTGTCATTATAAATTTGCTTTATTTTCTGTTAAAATTTAGTTTAAAATGACACAGAGAACTTATTTGTTTATGCTCTCAACTTCTTTAGGATTATAATTCTATAAGCATTTGTTGTTAAATTCTGAAAATATTCCAGCACAATTACAGAATTGATAGTGTGTCTAGTTTCAATGCCTGGAAGCTAATGTAAGATTGACTCCATGTCCAACATATTTCTTTTGCAAAGTTATGGTCATGGCAATACTTTTACCATCATTCTTCCTCTTCTCTGGTTTAAGAAGTGCATCTGTCAAATAAATCATGGCAAAAAGAAAGAAACTAAAAACTGGCAATCCACCCAGTGGTATCTGAAAATCAAGCTAGTTGTAAGTGTGTCAACCATACTGTATTTGAGCCGTGTCATGAGAAAAACAGATTTTTGCCTATGCGAAAACAAAGGCGCAGTAACTGCACAGCTGATCAGCTCCTTTGTTTTCGCTACACAGATAGTACAATTACTCTTCTTCCTAAATCCGAAATTTCAGGGTTCTAGCCATCTTCTGTGACTGTACAGGCCGGTTTGTGTTAGACTTGGTCAGAACTCCCAAAGACCGGTTTTCTCGTGTCGCGGCTCATACACTTCTGTGATGTTTTGCTTTGACTCCCCATTTTACTGATTTTGTACCCAGAAAGTGCTTGTTCCATGTCAACATGTCTGAAAAGTTGTTGTCTCAAAACACAAAATCATTCGGATTGAACAAGAAAGTATGAAAGTATTCGCTCAATACAAACAAAACTATATGAGCCGCCGCATGGGAAAACCAACAATCTGCATAGGCGAAAACTAAGGCACAGATCAGCAGTAACTGCGAAGCTGATCAGCGCCTTTGTTTTCGCTACATGGATAGTACCATTTCTCTACTTTCTAAATCCAAAATTTTCCAGCCTCTAACCATCTTCTGTGACTGTACAGCCCAGTTTGTGTCAGACCTGGTCAGAACCCAAAATCGTTGGTTTTCTCATGCACAGGCTCATATTTCAGTGGCAGGTGTAGACCAGAGAGTGCCAGCACCAGCAGTACAACATACTGCTCCAATACAGCCAAAACATGAGCCTCTAGATCACAAAGACTGGCAGCAGGGCCCCGCCCAGGTTGCTCCTCCCCCTGTCACCACCCAACACCCACTGGACTACATACAGGAACAGCTACAGCAAGCAAACCTGCAAGCCGCCTCCCACTCAACAGTCTCAGCCAATCAGATGATGTCTTCTGGAGCTGCACACCATTCACAGCCAATCCATCCACTGGGAATAAAACAAGAGGCATATCCAGGGGATAGTGAGAGAGATTTTATTGCTAGTCCTACAAAGAGAGATTCAAGATATTCTCCGGGTAATGTTACCATTTTCGTTCTAAATCATTTGAGCCGCCTCGTGGAAAAACCGACAATGTGGTTTCCGAACAGGTCTGACACAAACCAGCCTGTACAAGCACAGAAAAGAGCTAAAAGCTTGAAATTTCGTATTTAAGTAGTAGAGGGATTGTACTATCCGAGTAGCGAAAACAAAGGCGCTGATCAGCTTCGCAGTTACTGCGAAGCTGATCTGCGTCTTTGTTTTCGCATATGCAGATTGTTGGTTTTCCCATGCAGCGGCTCATTTGTCTCAAAATTGCAAAATAAAAGTCAGGAGCAGATCCAGGATTTCTGAAGAGGGGTTTCAAAACCTGAAGAGGGAGGTTTGTCAAATTTTACTCAAAGATTCTTTTACTGTGAAAAAGAAAATAAGTTGGCTGCAGAGGGAGAATCAAGCAAATCCCTTGAACCCCCTTTAAATCTGACTCTGATAGCTATTCTTTTTAACCCACAATCGAAATTCACAAATGCACATCGTCTGCTGTATAAATGCACAAGCTGTTAAGAAGAACTTTGTTGGTGTCGCGAAGCATGCGATTAATTTTGTACAGCTGTTTGCTCCAATGTTGTTTATCTGTAGCTCCGATGGAGCTTTCACGTGCTGCATGAAGTCACGAGGTATTCATGCCACGATGACTTCGTGCAGCTCGTGAGTTCGGTTAGCGGAGCTTCGTGACACTATATAAAGTAAACACATTTCTTTGCAAAGTAAGGCAAAATAAGGCGAAATACAAAGTTGAAATGATGTGTAAAAAGTAAAATAAAATTGAGTTGAATGTTAAAAGTTGTGTTTTTATTGGACTAAAATATTGTACTGTGGTGGAGAAACAAGCCTAGGGCAAAAAGGTTGATTACCGCTACAGTAGGCTTATTGGAACATGTGCACTTGATAGAATGAATATGCACTGTTTACTATACTGGCCCATCAAAGAACATATTTTCAACAGAGACTTGGAATTTATCAAGGGGCTGTTAAATTATAGTTAATTTTTCTCTGTGTCAACATTATATAATTATTTATACTCAAGTTATTTCCTCCTTTTCCAGATCAAAGAGAACATGGCAGAGACAAAGAAATGAAAACTGAGCCTCAGGACAGATATGATCGGGAGCCATTCCGAGATAGGGACATGTATGAGGACTCCAGGTCAAGGGACTCATTTGACAGGGGATACCTTGAGTCTAGGGGCAGGAAAGGGTCTAGGGAGAATCTAGATGATAGTAGGGAGTTCACATCATCTAGGGAGGGGTCCAGGGAACCAAGGGATTCCAGGGAAAGGGACAGGGATAGAGATGCTGGTGATCGGGATAGAGATCGGGAGCGTCGAGATAGAAGTCGGGATTATCGGGAGAAAGAGAGGCAGTGGGAAGCATTTAGAGCCAGAGAGAAGGAAAAATTAAGAGAAGAAAATCTTGAAAGAGAACTTGAGTATGAAAGAGAGAGGAAAGAAATTGAAAGAGAAAAGGAGACAGAGAGAGAAAGAGAATTTGCGGACAGACTGTTAAAAAGAGAAGACAGGGAGTCTGTTAAGGATATAGATGAAAGAGAAAGGAGAGATTTAGATGGCAGAGACAGAGAATCAGAAAAGAGAGGAAGAAGCTATGAGAAAGATAGGGAAGCTCTACTGGAAAGGGATCGTGGTGAAAGGGGTGATAGGGATAGATACAGAAATCCTGATAGAGATGATCATGACAGGGAAAGACATGAAAGAGATAGAGATCATGATAGGAGTGATAGGAGTCGGGAAAGAGACAGAGATGAAAGAAGAAGCAGAGAACGGGACGAAAGGGTACGGTCAAGAGAATATGATGATAGAGTGAGAGAAAGAGAATTGGAGGAGAGAAAACGTGAAAGAGAAGAAAGACATCGGGAAAGAGATGAAAGATCTAGAGATCGGGATGAAAGGTCTAGAGATAGAGATGTAAGATCAAGAGAGCAGGATGATAGGCATAGAGATAGGGATGAAAGGCCCAGAGATGAAAGAGCTATGGATCGGGACTTTGATGATAGAAATAGAGATAGAGATGACAGGATAAGGGATCGGATTGAAAGGGGTAGGGAGAGGGAACTTGAAGATCAACGAAATAGAGACAGGGACTTTGAGGATAGGAGTAGGGAAAGGGGTGAACGAGACCTTGACATGAGGGAAGGTAGGGATCTTGACTTCAGAAATAGGGGAGAAATGGATACTGACATGAGGGGTCGTGAGGAAGGTCATGCTGTCAATGAAGGGGGCTGGGAAGGGGACAAAGTCAGGCTATATGCAAGGGATGAGAGGTTCACAAGGGAAAGGGAAGAAGCCCACCAAATCTTTAGAGAGCAGTTTACTGAGGACCAGGCCCCAAGGAGTCCCTCTCTGTCTTCGTCACCGGAACACTCCCAGTCACCACCACAGTTCCCAAGGGCAGCCTCAAGGTCACCACCTAGGGAACCTGAGCCTATGGTTGCAATGCCGATTCCTAGAATAGAAACTAGGTCGAGGTCACCAATGAGAATGAGACCAAGGTAGGTTATTTGTTCGATTTTGTGTTTAACATCCCAATTAGTCTCAAGAGCTTAGGTCATATGAGCCCCAACATGAGAAAACCGGTCTTTGGGGTTTCCAACCTGGTCCGACACAAACCAGCCTGTACAGTCTCTGTAGATGGTTAGAAGCTTGAAATTTCGGATGTAGGAAGAAGAGATATTGTACTATCCAAGTGGCAAAAACAAAGGCACTGATCAGCTGTGCAGTTACTGCACAGCTGATCTGAGCCTTTGTTTTCGCATAGGCAAAAATCCAGTTTTCTCATGAAGCGGAAGTGGGACCTCTGAAGTCTGATCGGAACAAATGAGCCGCCTTGTGGGAAAACCAACAATGTGGTTTCCGAACAGGTCTGGCACAAAACGGCCTGTACAGCTACAGAAGCAGGCTAGAAGCTTGAAATTTTGTTTTTAAGTAGTGGAGGAATTGTACTATCCGTGTAGCGAAAACAAAGGCGCTGATCAGCTTCGCGGTTACCGCGAAGCTGATCTGCGCTTTTGTTTTCGCCTATGCAGATTGTTGGTTTTCCCATGGGGCGGCTCAAATATATAGCTACATATTCTAAAACAAATTTGATAGCAGATGATGACATCCAGCATAATATGGACTGATATAATATTATAACTTTTATTCCCTTGATAGGCAAACTGTTAATGTTTTTCATCATGCGGTGAAAGCTTTAAGATATGAATTTCATTTCTTCTATTTACATTCTTATATTATCAGTCAACATACCATCACTATTTTGTCTGATATTTGGCTATAAATACAACAATGGAGTTCCCGCTCTGGCCACATGTGAGACAAGCCAAGTTCTGCTTGCGGGTGTGCCAGGTGGTTTTTCTCGGGGGCCCACCTACTGATTGGCCCACATCATATGAGCTGAAATAATCTTGAAAGGGACGTAATACTGAATTAAAAAAAAATGGAGTTGCCATCAGCCTTAAAGTCAAATTAACCTTCTTAACATCATGACCATATGGGAAAAATGTTAGGCCAACATGTAAACAAATGAGCCTTCGCATGAGAAAACCAACAATCTGCGCTTCCTACCAGGTCCAACAAACCGATCGGTTCGATATCCTGTAACACTATTTATGGAGTTAACTAGAAATTATATTTAAATTGTCTTTTCCCTACCGGTTACACTTCTACTGTAGATCGGATATAGGATATCGGACTATGTATTTTTAATGTTTTAAATTCTTGTACGAACTATTTCATTCTTTTCTATTTAAAAGTGGAGTTTTAGGGGAATGCACTACACGGACATGTTTTGGGGATGAATGTTATCATTGAGAAATGTTAATACCAGCATTAATTGAAGAATAAATAATTTTACTCCCCATAAGATCTGCTTGCTATTTCTAGGTCACGGTCAAGGTCATGGTCACCCACAGATCCAATGGGAGAGCGCAGAAGAATGATAATCGAGCCTCCACCGAGCAGTGAGTTGTTGGGGATGAAAGAAGTTATACCTGATGAGCCAATGTCTCCTGATGAGGACCCCGGTAAGATTGGCGAAAAAAAAAAAAATACACCAGGGCCCAGGGTTATAAAACATTTTTCAAGCTCAGCTCAACTGAGCATGAAATTTCAACTGCTCATAAAGGATGAAATAGCCCAAATAGATTGAAGTTTCAGGTTTAGACCACCAGGGCCTGTAATTTATCCTGCTAATAAATGTTAAAATGCCAACATTTGTTGGCATTTTAACATTAATGAGCAGGATAAATTTGAGTCTCAGCTGTCAGCCTGAAATGAGCTTGAAAAAAGTTTTATAACCTCAGGGCCAGGTCCTATAAAGACAGAACTGTACAGAGTTACAGGAGAAGGCTAGAAGCTTGAAATTTCGAATTTTAGAAGAGGATTTGTACTAGTAAGACTGTAGTGAAACCAAAGGCACTGATCATCTGTGCAGCTACTGCACAGCTTATCTGCTTCTTTGTTTTCGCATATGCGAAAATCTGGTTTTCTCATGTGGCTTATATAAAGGCATTCAATGAAGGCAGATTTTAAAAGTCGAGTTTGTTTGACGACACACGTGGAAGTGGTTGAATTTGCTGATTTTCTTAGTTCTCAATCATTTGAGTCTAGCCCAGGTCACAAGTTATGCTTGTACCATGTGCTTTTTTCTGTGATAATCCTTTTTTGCCCAGCCTTTTTAATTAATTCTTTCTGTATAAAAGTGAAGTGATTTTGATAACTGAATTTATAAAAAAAAAAAAAAAAAAAAAAAAAAATAATAATAATAATAATAATAATAAAACAAGGGAAAGTATTCAAAAGAAAACTAATGTTCATTTTGTGCTATTTTGGATATTAAAGTCTTATGCTAGTATCTCTAGGCATGCAAATTCCTCGCGACTGTTTTGCAAAATTATTCGCAGACCTTTCACACAACATTCATGCGTGTGTCAGGAGAATTTTCATGAGTCGCAAACTAGTCACGAAGGTTCTTAACACGTTCAAAAATTTTATGCGATTTTTTTTCCAAAATATGTCGTAAGACTGTCACGCGACATTCGTACAATGTTCATGCGAGTGTCATGAACCTTTCGCCGTGATATTTTGGCAAATTTACAGTGCAAAAATTTCGCGACACTCGTACGAATGTTGAATGTGTAGAACATGCGAACAACTCGCAACTATCTGGCGAGAAAATAAAACTAAACGACATTTGTACAATTATGAAAACACACCCATGCAATATACAGAGATTTTTAAAGTTGTAAAAAATGAAAATTTTCAGCAGAAAAAATTTGATATTTTTAATATTTTTGCTCAAAACATAGATTGTGGGTGCCAAGGGGGTTCTAACGAGTACTTACAATATATGTTTTGGACAAAAAATAAGAAAAATAGGTATACCCCTGTATACCCCAGTTTTACTAAATAAAATTGGGGTTTAAGGGGGTATTCATTGCATGGACATGTTTTCCTGATGAAAGTCTGATTTTTTTTCCTTGCCAGATGAGTATGAGGATGTGGGTGGGGACGAGTTTGAGCCCCTGTCCCCAGAACCCAGCCCCGGGGGTATGATGCCTGTAGAACAACAGAGATATATGTCAGATCAGGAAATACAGGTAAGTGATTTCTGGTTTTCATGTTTGATTATGTAAAGTTGTTGGATTGAAACAGTCATTGCAAAACAAAAAGTCTATGTGTCATAAGTCAATCAAAACTGTTTCTATTGAGTCATTTATTTAAGAAATAATTTCATTTTACGGTGAATTATTTTGATTAATGCAGGATGTTGGAGGGCAGATTGCGATGTATTAATTCACGACGGTGCAGCAGGAGTGAATTAGATATCATATCTGCCCGACAACATCACGCTTAAATCAATGATAATTCACTGTAAAGTAAAATTATTTCGATTCTAACACAACTAATAAATAAATGCTTACATTTTAAAATGTTTTCCAGTAGACTCATTTGCGGCGGACATGAATTTTATATAACATCACAAAAATGCCACCTTACGCGCATAATTTTGTTTACAGTCAATTATTGTTAATTTGCAAACGGTGAGGTTTCCATTAGGTACAATGGGAAAGCTGATAACGTCGTGTTAGAATACCTTATTAAAGTGTTCCAAAATAATGAAAAAAGTAAAGGTTGTTATGTTTTAAATAATTCAAGTGCAATGATGATTACTATGCACTGCTACCAGTATTTGAGCCATCTCATGAGAAAACCAACAATCTGCATATGCGAAAACAAAGACACATGTAACCGCAAAGCTGATCAGCGTCTCTGTTTCTGCTACATTGCTAGTACAATTCCTCTACTTTCTAAATCCAAAATTTCCAGTCTCTAGCCATCTTCTGGGACTGTACAGGCCAGTTTGTGACAGACCTGTTCGAAAACCACATTGTTGGTTTTCATACATGTGATGAAGATGAAGTGGAAACCAGGGAGATTTTTCTTTCATGTCAGGGAGATTTTTTGGAAAATGTATAGAATATATAGGAAAATTCTTTGTTCATTTCAGGGAGATTTTGAATTTTTCGTGAAAAAGTGGTATATTTTAGACAAAATTTATGTCATTTTACAGCTCATTTCCTGGAGTCTCCCTGATGATGAGGGAGGTATCACATGTATGGGTTTTCTGATGAGGTGGCACATGTACTGATATAATGACAAACAAATTGAGACCTGTATTAAAGCCGTCATATATGAGTCATGACACAAGAAAACCGGTCTTCTGGGTTTCCGACCAGGTCAGAAACAGAGCTGTGCAAGCACAGAAGTTGACTAAGACTGGAAATTTTGGATTTATAAAGATGGGAAATTGTACTATCCGTGTAGCGAAAACAAAGCGCTGATAAGCTGATCTCTGCCTTTGTTTTCGCATAGGCAAAAATCCGATTTTCTTATGACACAGCTCATTAGCTCGCCTGTACGAAAGTACAGGAAGAGCTATTGCAGTCACCCCGGCGTCGGCGTCGGCGTCAGCGTTAGCGTTAGCGTTAGCGTCGGCGTCGGCGTCGGCGTTGCTCAAAATGTTAAAGTTTTTGGTTAAAGTTTTTATGAGTCTATATCTCTTGAAGTTGTTGATGGATCAAGTTGATACTTTGCATGTTGGTAGGTATTGGTCTGAAGTTTTATGCTGTACCATCATGACCCACCTGGGTGACCTTGAGGTCAAGGTCACGGACTTAGAAATTTTTTGTTAAAGTTTTTGGTTAAAGTTTTTATAAGTCTATATCTCTTGAAGTTGTTGATGGATCTGGTTGATACTTTGCATGTTGGTACATATTGGTCTGACGTTTTATTCTGTACCATCATGACCCACCTGGGTGACCTTGAGGTCAAGGTTACGGACTTAGAAATTTTGTGTTAGAGTTTTTGGTTAAAGTTTTTATAAGTCTATATCTCTTGAATATGTAGAGGGATCAAGTTGATACTTTGCATGTTGGTAGATATTGGTCTGAAGTTTTATGCTGTACCATCATGACCCACCTAGGTGACCTTGAGGTCAAGGTTGTGGACTTAGAAATTTTGTGTTAGAGTTTTTGGTTTAAGTTTTTATAAGTCTATATCTTTTGAATATGTAGAGGGATCAAGTTGATACTTTGCATGTTGGTAGATATTGGTCTGAAGTTTTATGCTGTACCATCATGACCCACCTGGGTGACCTTGAGTTCAAGGTCACAGACTTTGAAATTTTATGTTAAAGCTTTTGCTTAAAGTGTTTTGAACTGTATATTGCTGGAACAAATGGATGGATCTAGTTGATACTTTGCTGTTAGATATTATATTCTTTTATTATGCTGTAGCATCTCGACTCACCTGTGATCAAGGTCACAGACTTAGATTTTAGGTTATAAGTCTATATCAAATATGTAGATGGATCAAGTTGAACTTAGCATATTGGTAGATATTGGTCTGAAGTTTTATGCTGTACCATCACAACCCACCTGAGTGACAATGAGGTCAATGTCTTTGGACGTAGATTTAATAGATTTAGTGACAAAGCACAAGTCAGGCGAGCTACGCTGTCCTGCGACAGCTCTTATTTTTGTCTCACAGTCTGCATGTTTTGCTTGGATCTTTCTGACCAAATGCATAAGAAAATCATGATAAACAGTTATTGGTGATGAGTAGAATACTACAAATCGAAAGTTCCTTGGTTTTAACCATATTTTTGCCAGACTGTCCTCACATAAGACAGATTTAGTCTTCACAGTAGTTACATGTACAATCCAGGAAGCGTTGGCAAGCCAACATCACCAAAATTGGTTGATTGGGATGTAATGCTGCTGCACTGAATCAAACAAAGAAAAAAACTAGTCTGCAAGCTTTGCTTGGTTCTTGTCATGAGAAAACCAGATTTTTGCCTTTGCGAAAACAAAGGCTCAGATCAGCTTCGCAGTAACGGTGAAGCTGATCAGCGCCTTTGTTTTCGCTACTCAGATAGCACAGTCCCTTTTCTATTTGTGCAAATTTCAAGGTTCTAGCCATCTTCTGTAGCTGCACAGGCCGGTTCATGTCGGACTTGGTCGGAAACCCCAAAGATCAGTTTTCTCGCGTCACAGCTCTTATGAAAATAAAGGTAAACCCTAGTTGATTTTTTTTGTTTTACAACATTTTTATCATTCTTTAGGAGGCTGATGCAGGTTATGAAGAAATTTCTTCGGAAGATGAATTTATTGAGTTTGATGGTGGCGAGATGGGGATGGAATTTGAGATGGATGAAGATTACTCTTACCCCATACCAGCCTTTACTCCCTTTCAGTGGGATATACAACCATTAGTGGTAGGTCTTTGCTTTCTGATTTTGTTTTATTTTGAGATATTTGTTTCAGCATACTCTAGTAGGGCTTGGGTATGGATTTTGAAATGGATGGAAATCGCTCCTACACCATACTGGCCTTCTGTCCATTCCAGAGGGATATGCAGCCATTGATAGGTGTTTACTTTTATGGTGGCGGTATTAGGGTTTTTACTGACTGACAACAGTTAATGTCATATTGGGAAGATACCTCTGTTTAAGAAACACTGAAAAGCTTGAGGAACCCTATATTTAAATTCAGGCCCCAGTCTTTAAAACTCATCTAACTCATTGGTGATTGTGTAAGAATTAAATAAATTTCATGTCTATTAAATCATAAATTATTAAGACTTTGAGCTGTATTAATGGTCCTCCTATTCATTATTCCTCTCTTGTAACTTGGCGACAAGAAGCCAGTTGTTCAAAATTAATGATGCCGTTAGTCAACGATTCGTTAAAATTTCAAACATGAATATTACAAAAACACTGTTATTTTTTGTTGAAAAAATAACAGTGTATTTGCTTTTGAAGTCCATATATTGTATATAGTTAACAAATTGAGGGCTTAACAAAAGTGTTAAGCTAACAAATTTTTAACAACTGGCCCACGGTGTATTAAATGGAACACTTTATCAGAAGATTTTATATCCTGTATGTTATTTGTAGACGTTCAGTGACATATCTCTGACCCCATTTGAACAAGAGAAGGTCAAGCTACTGGCCCAGGGTGACTCGGTCGAGAGACCTCTAGAGGCTCAACAATTACTCAATATGGTTGAAGATTTCTCTACAGAGGACCACCATGATAAGTGAGTTATTTTGTAGACATTCAATAACATATCTCTGACCCCGTTTGAACAAGAGAAGGTGAAGCTACTGGCCCAGGGTGACTCAGTTGAGAGACCTATAGAGGCTCAACAATTACTCAATATGGTGGAAGATTTCTCTACAGAGGACCACCATGATAAGTGAGTTATTTTGTAGACATTCAATGACATATCTCTGACCCCATTTGAACAAGAGAAGGTGAAGCTACTGGCCCAGGGTGACTCGGTCGAGAGACCTCTAGAGGCTCAACAATTACTCAATATGGTTGAAGATTTCTCTACAGAGGACCACCATGATAAGTGAGTTATTTTGTAGACATTCAATAACATATCTCTGACCCCGTTTGAACAAGAGAAGGTGAAGCTACTGGCCCAGGGTGACTCAGTTGAGAGACCTATAGAGGCTCAACAATTACTCAATATGGTGGAAGATTTCTCTACAGAGGACCACCATGATAAGTGAGTTATTTTGTAGACATTCAATGACATATCTCTGACCCCGTTTGAACAAGAGAAGGTGAAGCTACTGGCCCAGGATGACTCGGTCGAGAGACCTATAGAGGCTCAACAATTACTCAATATGGTGGAAGATTTCTCTATAGAGGACCACCATGATAAGTGAGTTATTTTGTAGACATTCAATGACATATCTCTGACCCCGTTTGAACAAGAGAAGGTGAAGCTACTGGCCCAGGATGACTGTCGAGAGACCTCTAGAGGCTCAACAATTACTCAACATGGTAGAAGATTTTTCTACAGAGGACCACCATGATAAGTAAGCTGGTTGGTTGTTGTTTCATAAGGCCCACTCGACATGAAAATTGGAAATTCAAAATAAATGTGTATTGCTAGTGAATAAACCTTTGTATATGGCTTCTGACTAGACCAGACACAAAGCCAGGGTATTGTTTGGCTAAAGGATGAAGACAGATCAATGTAAGATGTATGTAACAATAACCAAAGAGCTGATCAGCTGTGAAGTTCTGCATGGTTGATTAGCACCTGCAGGTTTCTGATCGCAAATCTATTATCTTAAACTGTAATTATAAATGACACATAGGATACACTCAGTCAAAATGTGAATAAAATTTATAAATTATTGTCTTTCTTTAAAATGTTTACCAAAATGTAGTATTGTAACTGACAAGAATTCTTATATTGAAACAGAAAGAAAGGCAAGCCTTGGGTTAGATGCAATACAGTTGGGTTCTTTATGTAGTTTGAATTTGAAAATGTTTTCAGTATGACACCAGCAAATTCAATCATATTAACTCATTTAAGCCTGGCGTCCCTTTTATGGGACATAGGCAAACAGAATAGCCCCAGATGTGACGCCGCAGAACACGGCGTCCCATCTGGGGCTATTCTGTTTGCTTAGAGAATTTTCATCGAAAAATTGAAGAAAAAAAATTAAAATCACTCCTGATGCCCCTAAAAATGAAAGTGGACTCACCGAAATGATAATGATGGGAAAATCCATTTGTCAAATATGGGTTAATAATGACTAAAATTCTATCATTGTTTTAGGTGGGTGGAGGCAATGGAGAGTGTACCTTCTTTGCTGCCAAAGGGACTCTCATATCTACTGTACAAAGACAAGAATCGGGGTAAAGTAATTTTAGAAATTTTCAAACCCCAAGGTTATTATATGAGCCTCCTCGTGGGAAAACCAACAATGTTGTTTTCGAACAGGTAGGACACAAACCGGTCTGTGCAGTCACAGAAAAGAGCTAGAATCTTGAACTTTCGGATTTAAGTAGATGAGGAATTGTACTATCCGAGTAGCGAAAAAACAAAGGCACCCGCGAAGCTGATCTGCGTCTTTGTTTTCGCCTATGCAGATTGTTGGTTTTCCCATGAGGCGGCTCAATTATAGTCTCTTCACGTCCAAGTTGCTCAGCTAAGCTTATATTGGAATTTGAAATGCTCAAAAGAACTGTAATTTCCAATTCATTGATATTTCAGCTTACATTTCTAAAAGAATACAATGCTTAAGATTCTTGCATTTCCTTTGCAGTTTTTGTATCTGATTTCTGACATGTCTAGCCAGAAACTGAAGACTTCACGGGGACCCAACTGTTAATCGTGATTATTGATGCGACGTGGATTGTTAATGCATGCTACTATGAAGTTTCATATGCGTCGGCGAGTTCGTTACGAATGCGACGCTCCACATCCTCTGTCCTTGGACGGTAAGTACCCCATGTTTTGCTATCGTGAAAATAAACAAAGCCGAGTTTACAAAATCGGCTTCCACTATGATCTGCAAAAATCTTCTATGTTCCCACTTGAAGTCAATTGGAATACTTACGGCACCTGTGTTTTTCAGCTAATGGTTTATAAAGTTGACAGGTAGATACAAGATTGCCGCGAAAACTCATTACATTCTTAAAGTCCTTTTGTTTTTCTAATTCTTGACCGTAAACTAAGAAGTATAACACAGTCTTATGGTGTATTTATTGAAATATGTATCAAAATGGCTTTGTAAATGCACACTTATTTACTGTGCGTGAAAAACAGTAAGATAAGCATCTTTCGTATGCATCGTAGATTTTGTTAAAATTTAATATGCGACACAGAAATGCATCGTGGAAGATTGAGACCGATGAATCAGTAAAATAAAATAGCAAATGTTACGATATGGAGACAGTGATGCATTTTCTTCAATTAATATTTTCTAGATACATGTTAAAGGGGTCAACCCTGTTTTTATACTGTATTAACATTTGCAGAGGCTGGAGAAAGTTGTTTTAGCCTGAGGCCAAGGCGGGGGCCAAGGGTTCAAAGGGCTCCCGAAAGACTCTTCTAACTGCAATAAAATAACCATAGTTGATCGCTGTTCTTGTACAACACACCATTCCCATGGAAAACTGACTGAAACCGCACAAATCCCTTTAATTCTTTTGTTCCCCCCCACCCCCCCCCCCCCCACCCCACCCCGCTTATCAAAATGCATGGATCCACCGATATTAAATGATCAATTTATACTTGGTTTAGCCTTAGTGGTCATTTAATGTTAGAAAACATATATCTATGTCACTGATATGCCCGAAAATGAGTTGCTGTTTCGAGGCAAGAAGTCACTAGAATGTTGACAAAGCTATATCAGAAAACCATTCTGTGACCTCATTCAAAATAAGAGTGGCACATGCTTTGAAGCTCGCTCAACGAAGTTCATGTAGTACAAGGAAAAAACGCCATGCAATATGCGCTTGATAAAGGCGCTCCTTATGCTTCTGCATTGACGTAAATAACTTTTGTAAGAGCACAAAAAATGCTAATTCTTCCATGACTCATTCTAGTAGTACGTACCTTCATCTTCGATGCATACAAAAGATACTTATCTTACTGTTTTTCACGCTCAGTAGATAAATGTGCATTTACAAAGCCATTTTGATACATATTTCAATAAAGACACCTATATGACTGTGTTATACTTCTTAGTTTACGACCAAGAATTAGAAAATCAAAAGGACTTTAAGAATGTAATGTGTATTCGTGGCAATCTTGTATCTACCTGTCAACTTTATAAACCATTAGCTGAAAGACACAAGTGCCGTAAGTATTCCAATTGACTTCAAGTGGGAATATAGAAGAATTTTGAAGATCATAGTGGACGCCGATTTTGTAAACTCGGCTTTGTTTATTTTCACGAGAGCAAAACATGTGGTACTTACCGTCCAAGGACAGAGGATGTGGAACGTCGCATTCGTAACGAACTCGCCGACGCATATGAAACTTCATAATGGCATGCATTAACATTCCACGTCGCATCAATAATCACGATTAACAGTTGGGTCCCCGTGGACTTGTTAAGTAAGGACACAACAGAGAATTCATTCATTCTATTCTTAAATTTAAAGTCAGGTGCCTTTTCCTATTTATGCCCCCAACTTCGAAGAAGTTGAGGGGGCATATTAGTTTGGGTCTGTCCATCCAGTCCAGTCCAGTCCAGTCCAGTGGTGTGCAGTGGTGTGCAGTCTGTGATGCGTGAGTAACACTTAGCACTCGGTCAGGAACAGTTAGAGCTAGGATCTTGAAATTTGGTATGTAGTTTTTATATGAAAATTAAGAGGACCCATATTTTTTCTTTCAGGTAAATTCAAGGGGCTAGGGGCTCATTCTGTGAGAGTTATTTCCCTTTTTAATTCTTGATAAAGTGAATAGATAGTGGGTACCTTGTGTGCGCAACTCCTCCTACAGTTTTATTCTGATTCTCTTGAAACTTTACAGATGTTGTGACCATGCTTTGAAGATATGCATGTGGTTTGGATATAATCTTCAGATTAATGTTTGTCACTTTTTTCGCAATTTGAACTTAGCCATTTTTCGGGCATTTTCTCAATGAAAATGAATTGGCAGCGGTTACCTTGTGTGCGCAACTCCTCCTACAGTTTCATGCCAATTCATTTAAAACTTTACATGTGTTATGGGCATGGTCTGAAGATATGCATGTGGTTTGGATCTAACCCTTGGATTATTTTTGTCATTTTTTTTCACAATTTGAACTTAGTCATTGTTTCGGGCATTTTAGTAAATGGATAGAGGGTACCTTGTGTGCGCAACTCTTCCTACAATTTAATACCGATACTTCTGAAACTTTGCAGACATTGTGACCATGCTTTGAAGATATGCATGTGGTTGGGATATACTCCTCAGATTAATTCTTGTCACTTTTTTTTACAATTTGAACTTAGTCATTTTTTGGACATTTTTACATCTTGAAAGTGACTTACCAGTTGGGGGCATAGTGTTTCATAAACACATTTTCTAGTTATCTTCTGTGACCTATTTCGTCCTTTTTTATGCAGAAGTATTGAATGTACTGATACAATGGATGCTAGAAGGGTTAGATGGGGCCAAAGCCACAGCCCAACCAGAGTCTACATACAAGGTTCGTCACATGAAGATGGGCTTCAAGGTCACTGCTGCTATGTGTACCTGCGACTCGGAAGTTGCACTGAAAGTTTTAGTAAGTATCATTGCCATATTGTGTATTAAGGTTGCCATGTGGCATTTCAACGGTTTCATAAATTTCATATGAAATGACCACTTGTGTAAGATCCTCTATATCACACACATATCTAAATTGCAGTGGTCTAATCACTTAAATATAGTGTCTTACACGAGTGTCCATTTCATATGAAATTCAAGAAACAAGCTTTTTGCAAGTTTCATAAATTTCATGTGAAATGACCACAAGTGTAAGATTCTGTTAACCTGAAAAATGGGGTTAATTGCCTTCAAAGTAGACAATTTTTTTTCTAAAACAAATTACATTGTTGTTATGGAGGTTTTCACATAATGTTACTCATGCAAACATGAATGCATGTGTGGTCATATATCTGTTACATGACATTATCCACTCAATAATAGCAATGTCATATGAGTCGCGACGCGAGAAAACCGGATTTTTGCTTAGGCGAAAACAAAGGCGCAGATCAGCTGTGCAGTAACCGCCAAGCTGATCAGCGCCTTTACAAAGTATTTGCTACACAGATAGTACAATTCCTCTGCTTTCTAAATCCAAAATTTCCAGCCTCTGTCCATCTTCTGTGACTGCACAGGCCTGTTTGTGTCGGACCTGGTCGGAAACCTCGAAGACCGGTTTTCTCGCATCCCAGCTCATATAATACCATTTAATTTTTAACAGGAGAAAGATGTCCAGCATAAGCTGTTGGATCACTTCCAGTCCCAGTTTATGTCATTTTCTCTCAAACTACAAATTATCAACGCCCTGGACCAGACAACCAGGCTGCATGATGGGATGAAGTGGTTCCTAGGCAACCATGAGAAACAAAGGGAAGTAACTAGTGATGAAGGCAAGGGAGATCAGTCACTGAGTGCTTATCAGAGAGCTGTGAAATGCTTGCTGCAAAAACAGGTAGGTTTACTTTTAATTTTATTATAAATCTAAAAAGGGCTCGCTACAAAAAGATGTTTGGGCCCCTGCCCATTGGGGCCTAGAGAAATTGATGGGCTGCTTATGCCTCCAGGCAAAGCCAATACGCTACTGACTGACCATCTGATTACTGGTTATCCGCTCAGGTCTGAGCCTGCCCAGGAAATGAGGCTCATTTATCCATACGTATAAGACTTTGTGACTTACTTGTATGGCTATATTTGAAGCACTTGTTGGATGTCATAATATCCTCATTGTGGGTAAAAGTCCCATAAAATTGAGGCATCGTCCCCTTATGACCATAGCTGTTGACTGGGAAGTTAAGCATCAGTTCAAACAAACAAACAAACAAAAAGATTTTCAGTTTGCCGTAGTTCATCTGGCATCATGTTCTATACAGATCAACCTCATTATAACGCTATCTTTGGAGTCCACAGAGACATACTGTGTTTTAAGTGAAAGCATGTTATAATCAGGATACTTACAATAGACATATAGCAAAATAATCATTTTTGGAGCTAATAACTAGGATCTCCTCAAGTCCTTACATGGTCTCATTTGCTTTGACACGAATGCTTTGTAAAGCAATTTTCATTGGTACATACCACAGACTATTTCACTTCTTAGATAAAAAGTTCAGAGTCTGTAGTATCTCATGTTTAACTCATTAGCTCACCTGAGCCGTCAGGCTCACAAGGTGAGCTTATAGTACACCCATGCTCCGTTGTCCGTCCGTCCGTCCGTCGTCCGTCGTCCGTCCGTCGTCCACCATTTTCAAAGATCTTCTCCTCTGAAACCGCTTGGCCAATCAAAGCCAAATTTTACATGAAGCATCTATGGGAAGGGGGAACCAATGTGTATATAAATAATCCAGGTCACATGACCAAGATGGCCGCCATGCCCATATATGGTAAAAACCCTTCAAAAATCTTCTTCTCCGGAACCACTGGACCGATTTCAACCAAACTTGGCATGAAGCATTAATGGCTCAAGCACTACAATGTATATATAAATCATGACCCTATGATGACCTTGACCTATTTTACGGCAAGGTCAACATAGGTCGCGAATGCATTTGAATGGGAAAAATTGTTAAATTGTCATTTAAAGGAAAAATCTTGCAGAAAATGAGCAGTAGGACTGAATATTAATGATTCTGAAAAAAATTGGGCACCAGGGGCTCATCCGCCCCCACCCCGGGGCAATATACATGTATATCTCCATAATATTCAAACATCTTCTCCTCTGAAACCGCTTGGCCAATCAAAGCGAAATTTTATGTGAAGCATCAATAGGAAGGGGTAACAAATATGTATATAAAAAATCCAGGTCACATGACCAAGATGGCCGCCATGCCCATATATGGTAAAAACCGTTCAAAAATCTTCTTCTCCAGAACCGGTTGACCGATTTCAACGAAACTTGGCACGAAGCATCGATGGCTCAAGCACTACAATGTGTATATAAATCATGACCCTGTGATGACCTTGACCTATTTTACGGGAAGGTCAACATAGGTCACCAATGCATTTGAATGGAGAAAACTTTTAAAATGTCATTTAAAGTGAAAGTCTTGCAGGAAATGGGCAGTAGGACTGGATATTAATGATTCTGAAAAAAATGGACCCCAGGGGCTCATGTGCCCCCACCCCGGGGCAATATACATGTATATCTCCATAATATTCAAACGTCTTCTGCTCTGAAACCGCTTGGCCAAACAAAGCCAAATTTTAAGTGAAGCATCTATAGAATGGGGGAATCAATGTGTATATAAATTATCTAGGTCACATGACCAAGATGGCCGCCATGCCCATATATGGTAAAAACCCATCAAAAATCATCTTCTCTGAAACCAATAGACTGATTTCAAGGAAACTTGGCGTGAGGCATCGATGGCTAAAGTACTCCAATGTATATATAAATCATGACCCTGTGATGACCTTGACCAAGTTTATGGCAAGGTCAACATGGGTTGCCTGTGCATCTGAATTGGGAAAACTGTTAAAATGTCATTTGAAGGAAAAAGCCAACAGGAAATTGGCAAATGGACAGAATATTGAAGATTCTGAAAAAAGAAAATGGCCCAAGGGCTTATCTGCCCCTGCACTGGAGTTAAATACCATAATATTCAAACATGTTTATTGGTATATGCAGCTGATCTCAGGTGAGCATTTACAGGACCATTGGTCCTCTGGTTTAAGCTTGGCGTCCCTTTTATGGGACATAGGCAAACAGCATAGCCCCAGATGTGACGCCGCAGAACGCGGCGTCCCATCTGGGGCTATTCTGTTTGCTTAGAGAATTTTCATCGAAAAACTGAATAAAATTTAAAAATCGCTCCTGACACCCCTAAAAATGAAAGTGGACTCACCCTAATGTTAATGATGGGAGAATCCATTCGTCAAATATGGGTTAATTACTGATTCTGCAGGTTGTGAGAGTAATAGTTGCCATGACAGCACTGATCAAGAAAGTCCACACATATGAGGTTATGAATAAATTAGCTCTTCTTCTGGAAAGGTAAGGGGGATATGTATTCAAAGATTTCTCAATTTTCGATGATATTCACAAATTTGTGGCCTCACAAAGTTTCCGCTAATAAAGAACCACTATAAGCCACAAAGACTACACACATTCTCTTTCACAAATTCGAGACCTCACAAATAACTCGCAAAATAAAAGTAGCACAAAAATTCCCAAATTTACAGTATATAATAAGTTACAAAGCAGATAGTCTAGTAAAAAGTGAAAGACACAAGTTGTGATGCTAAAGAATGTTATTGTAGTAAAGAACAGAAGTTGTGGTTTATAGCCGTTTAATGTTAAAACAAATGGTGTGGGCTGTATGGAACAGTATATAATAACTTATAAAAACAGTGTGTGCTTATAGAGAATGAGAATGTGCACTAAGTAAAATGAATATGGTACTTCTTTTCTGATCTTCTATTGTTAAAAATTTATTTCTTTATTTTCAGTCTAGTTAACGACATACCCACAGACAAGGGAGAAAACTCTGAAACTGAAACCAAGAAAGAAGGCGAAGATGGCGAATCTCCCGCCGTTCCCGCTCTTGGTGACAGCGACCTTGACACTGTTCTGACTTGTCTCGACGAGATCGTCAAAGTTTTCGCCATAGCGCCGTCCTTGATTGCTCAGCCGGGGAGGACCCTGCCTGGGAAACAGATGTTTGAGAATAAAGTACCGGCAACTGATCCCTATCCTAACTTGTATCATCTGGCAAATTCTAGGTTGGTATATATCTAGTTGATTGGTCAAAGGACTGATCTCAAAAACAAAAATGTGCCACCCTAGGGCAAATGGGAAACACTTAGTTGCAGATTGGCTACATCAGGGAAGCATGTCTGTGAAATATATACCCCCTTATACCCCACTATTATTTTGTAAAATTGGGGTTTACAGGGGTATTTGACTTTTTTTTTATTTTTGATCCAAAACCTAGATCGCGAGGTGGTTGTAACTTGTACCCACAATCAATGTTTTGAGCAAACAATTTAAAATATCGATTTTTTTTTTCTGGCGAAATTTTCAATTTTACAGCTGAAAAAAACCTCTGTATATTGCATAGGCATGTTAGTGTTTTGACCACATAAAATGTAAGATGTTTCATAGGGTTTCCTAAATTTGAAAATTAGAAAGCGTTTAGTTGTTTTCTGTGGTTGTACAGCATGGATTGTTTTGGACCTGCAAACCATGAAGACAGATTTTTGTAGTGACACACTCAGGCTCCGTGAAATGATAGGGGGCAGTCTGTAATTTAAATTGTATGAACTTGTAGCCCAACCCTATTGCTTCGTAAAAAGCAGTGAAATATGCTTAAACTTGTGAAATGTTTCTCTTTTAACAGTCGTCTTCTTGAGTCCATATTCTTGCTGATTTCATCTCCATCTACAATGACTGTCCCGAAGCTGTTTGGCTGCGTACGCACCCTGCTGCAGAGGCTGATCACGAGCCAACATGGGATACTGTTCCTGAGCTCCAGACCTGCCATAATGAACGGAGTATTGAAGTCATTGGTGCAGCCGGAATCTGGGGTACGTTAAGTTTGATATTTGAGCTGCATTGCGAGAAAACCGGATTTTAGCCTATACGAAAACAAAGGCGCAGATCAGCTTCGCAGTTACTGCGAAGCTGATCAGCGCCTTTGTTTTCGCTACACGGATAGTACCATTTCTCTTCTTCTCAAATCCAAAATTTCAAGCTTCTAACCTGCTTCTGTGACTGTACAGGTGGGTTTGTGTCAGACCTGGTAGAAAACCCGGAAGACCGGTTTTCTCGCGTTGCAGCTCATTTGTTTTGTGTCGAGTATACAGTTCTTTTACTACGAGCAATAGATTTATTCTGTACCTGGAATTTTCAGTGACATTGCATCTCCTTCATCAGCAGGTGAACTGGTTTGGTCACATGACTGGTGAAGGGCCACATGACACAAGGACACTGTCGTGCACCAGGGGGAGCTCCAGTCCCTCACTCTTTTTTATTGTCTTCGCTGTCAGATTTCAACTGCCTCCTTAATCTTTCTTGGCCTCATGTCATTTGACCCTTCACCAGTTGTGCGACCCAGTCAGTTAACTCATTTAAGCCTGGTGTCTTTTTGTAGGACATAGGCAAACAGTATAGTCCCAGATGTGACGCCGCAGATTGCGGCGTCCCATCTGGGGCTATTCTGTTTGCTTAGAGACTTTTCATCGAACAAGTGAATAAAAAGTTAAAAATCACTCCTGGTACCCCTAAAATGAAAGCGATTTCACCCAAATAATAATGATGGGTGAATCCATTCGTCAAATATGGGTAAAAGTACCTGCCAATGAAGAAGATTTGATGTCTCCAAGTTACAGTTTTTGTTTGAGCAAAAATATCTGAATTAAAAATATAGAACAGTTACCGTTTTTCTGCAGGATTACAGTAGGGACGATGGGGCTGATGAAAATGCTGCTCATCTCCTGGGTATAGAAATGGTGCATTATCTACAGGCGTTACAGTATATAGATCAGCTCAATGTCTACCATAGCAAGCCAGGTTTGTAGATTTGAATTGAGCCTTTGCATGAGAAAACCAACAATTTGGAGTTCCAGCCAGGTCTGACACAAACCAGGCTGGTGGTCACTGAAGTACATGTAATAATGTCACTAAAGACAGTTGGTCATAATCCATTTGGACTGTAATTGTTTACAAAGTAATCTGGTCATTACCTCATTTAAGCATGGTATCCTATTTGTAGGACATACACAAACAGAATAGCTCTACTCCATGTAGACAATGACATTCACACCTTTTTGTAGAAATACACTAGTGAACATTTAGAAAAGTTATTTATATAACAAATTACATTCTTGCCATGAATAATATCAAGGAATAATCTCAGATTATGTTAAGATGGATGACCAAAACTCGGTGGCCGTACTCTACACCATGCACACAATGACATTCACACCTTTGGGGAGAAAGACACTGATCAATGTTTAGAGAAGTTAAAAAACAAAGTAGAAAAATCATTAATGATATCAATAAATATTTTCAGATCAGGTTAAGCAGATGGATGACCAAGACTCAGTGGCAGTGCTCTACTCCATGTACACAATGACATTCACACCTTTAGGGAGAAACACACTGATCAATGTTCTGGCACAAGATAACAACATAAACTGTCTGGTGCCTTTTGTGAAAACTACAGGTTAGTATGTGATAGTGGGAGCTCTTGTTGGTTTAATAGATGAACAGATATATTCTGTCTCGTTGTAATTGAAAAACTCACCGCTGTGTCTGGTGTGGGTTTGAGCCCCGCTCTGGCCACATGTGAGACAAGCCAAGTTCTGCTTGCAGGTCTGTCAGGTGGCCCACCTACTGATTGGCCCTTCTCATATGAGCTGAAATAATCTTGAAAGGGACGTAAAACTGAATAAAAAAAAAGAAAAAAAATAAAAATTGAAAAATTGTTTACTGATATGTTAAACCTCAATACAAACAAATGAATAGGAATGCAAATTTACTTTGAAGTTTAGGAGAGTAAGAAATTATTTTTGAGACTAGCTGAGCTTTGAATTAAAGGATAACTTCTTGACTCTACACTTGTAGCCCATCTACATCTATGCTATTTTACAATATGCCAAGTCTAGCATTTAGGACTATTATGGCATATGTTTCGCTGCATCGAGAAACCAACAATCTGCATATGCGAAAGCAAAGACTCACTGCTGTGTTCAGCGTGGGTTCAAGCCCTGTGCTGGAATATGGGTACAATGTAGGTGTGTCAGATGCTTTTTCTTTGGCTCGTCTCATATGAGCTGAAATAATATTGAAAGGGATGTAAAACTGAATAAAAAATGACAAAAAAGAAACAAACAAAAAACTGATACATCATATTGGTATCTTCTTGTAGGTAATGAGAGCCGAGATGCTAAACTGAAGAAGTCGGTGTGTGCAGGCTATTCTACAGAATTGATATGTCTACTGGTCCACTTCTCAGAGAATGTAGACTTCTTCCTGACACACGGACAGACACTTCTTACTCTGGCTAAATCAGGTGTGTATACCTAGAGATCTACTGACAATGCTTGGCTGGAAATAAGAACATTGTTGCTTTGATACCGTAGATGTGAAAATATTCGCAAGAACTTCATTTTTGCTACTATTCACGAATTGGTTGCCGCGCAAATTCAAAGCTCTCGCTAATAAAGAGTCACTATAAGCTTTATAGAATACATGGACACTCACTCGCGAATTCAAGAAATCGCATATAACTCGGAAATAGAAAATTTGCGAAATAAAAGTCACGCCAAAATTTCTGAATTTCCAGTAACTAGGTCGTGAAATATCAATACCTAGCAGATCTGACAGCTGCTAGAAGTCAGAATAGAGAATAGAGGGACCAGTGGAACATTAACATTTTATTGGAAATGTTTGCAAAATTTTTTGTTTTAATATTCTATAATTTTCATGGGTTTTTGCATCTGAATTTAAAGTTCACAATAATTTTTGTTATTAAAACTTCACATAGCTCCATATAACCTAAGTTGTTCAGTAGGATGTAAAATTTACCAACTTATCATATAATATATACATTTTTCCTCACAGACCTGAACAATAAACTGAGCAAGCTGAAAGATTGGTTATCTCCCCTAAATACAATCCCAGCATGCAACATTGAGGCACTGCCTGGCATGATAGAGCAGCTCAAGAAAGAAGCTGATGAGATCGTCAAGATGCCGAAGGGGCTGGCGGTGTTGCTCAGATTGATCAAACATCTTGCTGTGGCTCCCACTAATGACTACCCTGAAGGTTAGTATGAATTTGGTTATAGGCGGTTTTCCTTTTTTGCCTTTTTGCCTTTTCTGAAATTCCCATTTCGCTGACTGGCTTCTTTTAACCATCTCTGTTTTGTCTATTCATTGTTTTTAATTGAGGCAATATTACTTGTATTGTGTCTATAAATGTATATCCCAGTCTTTAAGGATCTTCAGCTTACGAAGTACTTGCCCATACAATGGGGAGTTATATGTCTTGCTCAAGGACACTGAAGTTTGAACCCCAAACCACTAGGCCACCATGTTAAATTTTGAAAATAAATGCATCACATTGAATCACAATTTCCATTCTTGCCCACAGAACTGATTTAAAGATATGAACTATAAATATAAGTAGAAGTTATACTAGAAATTTTGTGTGTTTCCAGATAAGAATGAGGAGTTGAAGTACAAGTTTGTCCTGATAGAACTCTTCAGTGCCGACTGTTTCCATATCTTTGTTACCTTTATACAGGTAAGCTTTTAGTGGTACCCTTTATTGTTGTACAAAGTTGTGTGTACCTTAGTGGTAAGTTGTTGACATTAAGTTTTAAATTACTACTGAAGTACAGTCCATATCCAAATTTTTAGTATTGACAATACTTTTGTCTGTTAAAGTGTCTGATAAAGTTAGAATAACTTTTAAAAATGTTCAACTTGGTCCATTTTGAAGGACAGATACTGGTATGTATTGTATCATGTTTATTGCACAGACCTTTCCCCAAAGAACAAATTTGTATTTTGAGATTAAAGAAGTTTGAATGTTTCTAGTAGAAAATTGCAAGCGTACTTTACTAAAAATGCTGATTTCAGGCAAATAGGACCAATACAATTTAACATTTATAGAAACAGACTGTTTTATAAGTTAAACCTTGTTATAATGAGGTTACTTGCAATAGACACAGCAAAATTATGATGTTGGAGACCATGGCGTGGCTTTTTAGCTCACCTGAGCGGAAGGCTCACAGGTGAGCTTATAGTATACCCATGCTCCGGCGTCCGGCAGCGTCAGTCATCCGTCGTTCACAATTTCAAAGATCTTCTCCTCTGGAACCAATAGGCCAATCAAAGCCAAACTTCATGTGGAGCATCCTTAGGAAGGGGGAACAAAAGTTTATATAAATGGTCCAGGTCACATGACCAAGATGGCCGCCATGGCTATAAATAGCAAAAACCTTTAAAAATCTTCTCCAGAACCAGAAGGCCTATGATTTTGAAACTTGGCATGAAACATCAGGCAATGGAGCTCTACAAAGTTTGTGTAAATCATGACCCTGGGATGATCTTGACTTTTTTTACAGCAAGGTCAACTTAGGCCTCTCATGCATTTGAATGGGAAAAAATAGGAAAATGTCATTTAATGGCAAAAAACTTGCTAGGAATGAGCAAATGGACAGAATATTCATGTGTATGAAAATATTTTGGGCCCAGAGTGTTGTCTGCCTCTGGCCCGGGGCTATATACATGTGTATGACCATAATATTCAAACATCTTCTCTGAAACCGCTTGGCCAATCAAAGCCAAACTTTATGTGGAGCATTCTTAGGAAGAGTGAATGAAAGTTTGTATAAATGGTCAAGGTCACATGACCAAGATGGCCGCCATGGCTATAAATAGCAAAAACCTTTAAAAATTCTTCTCCTCCAGAACCAGAAGGCCTATGATTTTGAAACTTGACATGAAGCATCGGGCAATGGAGCACTACAAAGTTTTATATAAATCATGACCCTGGGATGACCTTGATTTTTTTTACAGCAAGGCCCATGCATTTGAATGGGAAAAAATAGGAAAATGTCATTTCATGGCAAAAAAACTTGCTAGGAATGAGCAAATGGACAGAAGATTTATGTTTATGAAAATATTTTGGGCCCAGAGGGTTGTCTGCCCCTGCCCCGGTGCTATATACAGTGGTGTTATGGCTAAAAACCCATTTTTGCACAGTTCGCACTGATCACTTGTGATTTTTCGCGGCAAAACCACCGCGAAATTTCACAGGCCAAGGGAAAATTTAAACGTTTAATCGGTTTTTCGCGGTGAAATTTCACGGTGTTTCGCGTCGAAATTCATTTTTTAACATTAACAACAGCTAAGTTTAAATTTCCTATTTCGCCGCGAAATACACGTAAATGTTAACATAAAATTATTTATTTTTAATTTAATGACCACACTATGATTCATCTGTTTCTAGTATAGATCATGATTTATGTGCACATTCATAGTGCACATTCATAGTATGATTGTACAATTATGCATGTATAGAAATTACCATTCTCATGATATCCAACAAGTGTTTGAAATATAACCATCCCTCTAAGCCAATACTGCTTTATGTATATATGTATGGATGGTTTGACTTGAAACCTTTATACCAAGGCAGGCACAGACCTGAGCGGTAAACCAGTAATCAGATCAGTCGATAGCGTATAAGCTTTGCCTAGGGGCACAAACAGCCCATATATTTCTTTAGATCCTAATGGGCAGGGGCCATCTTACTTTGTGCCTTGTTTTGTAGCACAAACATTGTCTAAAGGGTATTGCTCAATTAACATTTAGTTTCCTTGCTTTCTATTTTTAATATTTTGCTTCACTTTATAGTGGTTACGATGTGAACTATGATAATTCAATTTGAGCTCAACCATGTAAAACGACAAAACAAAAAGAGACATATTGACATTTGGGTTTGCTGGTTACGACTCTGATCACCCTCTATGAATGCCAGCACAAGACTAATCGCAATCATATCGATTTATACATTGTACTTGCCTTGTAGTACAACTAGCGAAGATCATCCTGAGTTCAGATTAACAGTCTACAATGTTTGAGTCTCATGGCCACAGCACTTTCAGGGTAATACATGTATACCGGTTTTGCTCAAGTACGAAACCCAACGAATATAGGAATCGAACACAGGGCATTTTGTTTCCGGTCAATTCATACAATCCACCTCTAGGCTTCTGCGCTCAACTTTGTTCTAATTAATCTATTCACCATCTATTTATGAGGCATGCGCTCATATTGCCATGGTGCGTACTCGTGGCCCTTACTGTATATACATGTATGTGTCCCGAAATAAACTGAAAACTTCATATGACCCATTTCTTACACAAAATTAGTGTACAAGTATGAACTACAATACTTTGTTTTAAACACAGTAAACTCCATTTTACTAGTGTATTGTGTCTTGTATACAATGAGGTTTTGACATTCGACATGTATGTACTTGTTCCAATCCATCCGTGCATTTGGATTTTGGAAGGCACACAACATGCTGTTTAACTCAAACCAGTTAGCAAAAGAACCCCGTCAGTTGTTGACAATTTCGACACAGTTGTGTACATGTACGTTGCTGTACTGCTCGTATTTGATCGAATATCGTATCGACCCGGTGAAGGTCGTATGTCGTTTCAACTAAATTGATTTAAACGAAACGGCGTCCACTTGACATAATCGAAAATTCACTGATGCTTTTAGCAGTGTCATTACCACAGGCAATTAAATGTCTACAGAAGAATTGAAGCCGATTGCTTCATCATGTTGAATCCAAAGACTTGTATACATATTTGGGTTGGGATCGCGATGGCATAGTTGTAGTGCATCAGACTCCGAATTGAGTCATGAGTTTGATCCGCACTTGCAATACCGTGTTGTGTCCTTGAGTAAGGCACATTAACTACCCACAGTACTACTTAATACCCAGGAAACGGTAGCTCCATCCAGACATGACCGAAAAAATGGTGACTGGGACGTTCAGCGTCAATACAAACAAACAAATCTGTGGGCAATCATCCCATGAAAATTGCTTGCGCCGCTATAAGCTTTTATTGTTAATTAAGCTAGATAATAGGATCTAATATTATCGGGTAAGTCTGATTAATCTGAAAAAGAAGCATGAAAATAAACTAGGGTCTCAGAAACTTCAAAGCAGTTAAGACACAAATAAAACACGTAACTTAAACGATTTTCATACAAAATTGAAAAGAAAACAAATATATATACGACTTGAAAGGAAATAAATGCATACAAATTAAAATGAAATTTAAACGATAAAACTTTTGTGACTGTCGGGACTAAAACGATAATTATACAAAATTGTCAATTGAAACAAAAACAAAACATTGATACGACTTGAAATGATATAAAACATCCAAATTAAAATTAACTTTAAACAAACAAGCAAAATTTTGCGGCGATATTCCGCGCTGAGCTGACTTTTATTTTTCACACAATTTCGCCGCGAAATTTTACAATTAGCCGTTAACAAATTAGCCGTTTTAAAGACTAATTTGGGTTTTTAGCCATAACACCACTGTACATGTGTATGACCATAATATTCAAACATCTTCTTCTCTGAAACCACTTGGTCAATCAAAGCCAAACTTTATGTGGAGCATACTTAGGAAGAGTGAATGAAATTTTATATAAATGGTCAAGGTCACATGACCAAGATGGCTGCCATGGCTATAAATAGCAAAAACCTTTAAAAGTCTTCTCCAGAACCAGAAGGCCTATGATTTTGAAACTTGGCATGAAGCATCAGGCAATGGAGCTCTACAAAATTTATATAAATCATGACCCTTGGATGACCTTGACCTATTTTAGGGCAAGGTCAACATAGGTCACCCATGTATTTGAATAGGGAATATTGTTAAAATGTCATTTGAAGGGAAAAACTTGCAGTAAATTGGCAAATGGACTGAATTTTTATGATTTGAAAAAGAAATTGGCTCCAGGGGTTGCTCTGACCCTGCCCTAGGGTTATATTAAACAGTTATTTCATGGTGTTTTGGTGAATAGTCAAAACTATCACCCCGAGGTGATGAGGATGACCACGGTGGACTATTGCCCGAGGCCGGAGGCCAAGGGCAATAGTCCATCGGGTAATCCGAGGCACCGAGGGGCAATGGTTTTGACTATTCACCAAAACAGCCATGAAATAACTGTTTTATTACCCAACAATAACATGTTCATGTATATACTAGATACCATGAAGATTAAATTTGTCTGACTCTCCATATCAGTTCAAAATCAAATTGGAATTCTAGCAAAGATACACTGGTGTTGACAATTTGTTATCAAAACACAAGTGTTTTTTAGATCCACATTCGACGACTGCATTTGTGTTTTCAATTATCACCTATCTGTAATCTGATTTAGTTCTTCTATTCCTTATTATCATATGAGCTGGGTACCAGGCCATGGTATAGTCCCATGTAATATCCAAAACTATGGACCGGTCCCGGCATGCGCAGTTGAGGCCAACCTGTGACATGGTGAAATATTGCTGTTGCTCTGACATCTTTTGAGCTGGGTACCAGGTCATTGTACATTATCCTTTTTGAGCTGGGTACCAGGCCATGGTATACAGGCCATGGTATAGTCCCATGTTATATCCAAAACTATGGACCGGTCCAACATGCGTAGTTGGGGCCAACTCATGACATAGCCAAACACTGTTATAGCTCTATCTTTTGAGCTGGGTACCAGGCCATGGTATAGTCCCATGTTATATCCAAAACTATGGACCGGTCAGAGACCAACTCATGATATAGCGAAAAATATGCAATTACTCTGAATATAGGAGGTTGGGTAATAATCATGTATATTACCATTCTAGTCAGACAAGGTTATTGGTATATATCTCAGGTGTCAGGTGAGTGTTTACAGGACCATTGGTCCTCTGGTTTGTATTGAAAATGGCATTAAAGTGAGGTTGGACAGGGTTATAAAGAGGTTAAAGCGTACTGTATTTAGCATTTAATTTACCATAAAATTTTCAATTATTTTCTCCACAGAAACTCACAGAGATGATGGTTCGTCCCTGGCAGAAAGGTATTCCAAAGGGCACTGAGAGTATGTGCCTGTATCTGGCTATCATCAAGCCATGTCTAGCCATAGTGAAGACAACTATACAGTATCTCATCATGGCGCGGGGAACTGAGGTGAATATTGCAAATTTCCTTAAATAAATGAGCCGTCTGGTGAGAAAACCAACAATGTGGTTTCCGAACAGGTCCGACACAAATCAGGCTGTACATTCATAAAAGCAGGCTAGAAGCTTGCAATTTCGGATTTAAGAAGAAGAGAAATTGTACTATCCGTGTAGCGAAAACAAAGGCGCTGATCAGCTTCACGGTTACTGCGAAGCTGATCTGCGTCTTTGTTTTTTTGCCTATGCAGATTGTTGGTTTTCCCATGAGACGGCTCAAAATTATCTAGTATCTTTGAATAATTGGTAATGATGGTTCGTCCCTGGCAGAAAGGTATTCCAAAGGGCACTGAGAGTATGTGCCTGTATCTGGCTATCATCAAGCCATGTCTAGCCATTGTGAAGACAACTATACAGTATCTCATCATGGCTCGGGGAACTGAGGTGAATATTGCAAATTTCCATAAATAGATTATCTAGTATCTATATATAACTGGTAATGATGGTTCGTCCCTGGCAGAAAGGTATTCCAAAGGGCACAGAGAGTATGTGCCTGTATCTGGCTATCATCAAGCCATGTCTAGCCATTGTGAAGACAACTATACAGTATCTCATCATGGCTCGGGGAACTGAGGTGAATATTTTATGTATCCTTAACTCATTTAAGCCTGGCGTCCCTTTTATGGGACATAGGCAAACAGAATAGCCCCAGATGGGACGCCACAAAACGTATTTCCCATCTGGGGCTATTCTGTTTGCTTAGAGAATTTTTATCAAAAAATGAGATAAAAATTAAAAATCACTCCTAACACCCCCAAAAATTAAAGTGGACTCACCCTATTGATAATGATGGGAAAATCTATTCGTCAAATATGGGTTAAATAAATTGTCTGATATCATGATGATGATTTGTCCCCGGCTGAAAGGTATTCCAAAGGGCTAAGAGGGCATGGCTATCATCAATCATGATGTTTTTTTCTGTTACTGATTAGCAGTTTTCATTATTGGTCACTTGACTAGCAAAACAAAATAGATTCCTCCGTAGACAACCATTATAAAATGTAAAAATAGCCATATCTACTAACTGCTAAATTGTTTCTTATAAAAATGGTGCCAAAGTCTTTGTCTCACAAAAACAATGTCTTATTAAATGAGAATTTTTGTCTTCCTTTAATTATGCCCCCAACTTTGAAAAAGTTGGAAGGGCATATTGCTTTCGGCTTGTCTGTCTGTCTGTATGTCTGTCTGTCTGTGCGTGTGTGAGTGGGTGCGTCTGTTAGTCACTTTTTTTAAACTTCTGAATGGTGCATGATAGGGATTTGAAATTTCATGTGTGTATTCCTCATGAAAAAATAGTTGACCCGTATTTTTTTTCTTGTCCGAGTTATGCCCCTTTTCTGAGTTATTTCCCTTTGAAAACTGTTAAACAAAATTTGAAAATCTTGTGTGCAAGATATCTCGAAAAGTATTTAAGCTAGAACCTTCATATTTGGTATACTGGTTGGGTCTGATGAGTAGATGACCTGATTAACTTTTGAGAACTTTCCGTCAAATTTTGACAAAAATACAGAATTTTTAAATTTTGATTGATTTTTCCACTTTTCGGTGAAATTTGAAACTTTTGAACGGTGAATGCTAGGGTTTTGAAATTTCATATACAGATTCCTCATGAAAAAAAAGTTGACCCGTATTTTTTTTCATGTCCAAGTTATGCCCCTTTTCCGAGTTATGTCCCTTTGAAAACAAAATTTGAAAATCTTGTGTGCAAGATATCTCAAAAAGTATTTGAGCTAGAGCCTTCATATTTGGTTTACTGCTTGGGGCTGAGGAGTAGATGACCTGATTAACTTTTGAGAACTTTCTGTCAAATTTAAACAAAAATACAGAATTTTGAAATTTTGATTAATTTTTGCACTTTTCGGTTAAATATGAAACTTTTGAACGGTGAAAGTTAGGGTTTTGAAATTTCATATACAGATTCCTTATGAAAATATAGTTGACCCGTATTTTTGTTTATGTTCAAGTTATGTGCCTTTTTGAAGTTATGCCCCTTTTAAAACAAAATTTGAATATCTTGTGTGCAAGATATCTCAAAAAGTATTTAAGCTAGAGCCTTCATATTCGCATAACGAAAACTTGCCCATGCAATATACAGAGATTTTTTTCACCTGTAAAAATTGAAAATTTCATCAGAAAAATTTTGATATTTTTCTTATTTTTGCTCAAAACATAGATTGTGGATACACGTTAGAACCACCTCGCCGAGGCGGTTCTAACGAGTACCCACAATCTATGTTTTGGAGCAAAAATAAGAAAAATAGGTATACCCCTGCATACCCCAGTTTTTCTATATAAAAGTGGGGTTCAAGGGGGTACACATTACACGGACATGTTTTCCTGATGGGTACACTGGTTGGGGCAGACAAGAAGATCACTTGATTACATTTTTAAGACTTTACGTCAAATTTTGACAAAATTACTCCATTTTGAAATTTTTACTCCATTTCTAATTTATCTGCAAAAAGATTACATTCTGTTTTAGGATCAAGGTCAAAACAGAGGCTTCAGGAAATAAAATTTCACTTCATTCAAATGAAATAAATGAATCATACAAGCTGCCAGGTTAGGGACAAGCATACAGTTGGGGGCATAGTGTTTTACAAACACGCATTTCTAGTTTTCTATGTCCATTTCAGTTCAAGGATTTGACAACTCTGCAAGTGGTGTTTGAACTACACACAGTATTATGTTCTGTGCCATCGTCTGGACTCTGGGCCTCAGAATTAGCTGCAGTAAGATTTAAACTCTTTCGTTGTAACTGGGCCTTCGCATTAGAAGACCAACAGTTTGAGTTTCCGACCTGGTCGACACAAACTGACCTGTACAGTCAGAGAAGCAGGCTAGAAGCTTGAAACTTTGCACTTAAGTAGAAGAGGTATTGTACTATCTTTTCGGGAAAACAAAGGCGCTGATCAGCTGTGCAGTGACTGCACAGCTGATCTGCGTCTTTGTTTTTAGCTCGCCTGTATGAAAGTACAGGAAGAGCTATTGTAGTCACCTCGGCGTTAGCGTCGGCGTTATCGTTAGCGTCGCTCAAAATGTTAAAGTTTTTGGTTAAAGTTTTTATGAGCCTATATCTCTTGAAGTTGTGGGTGGATCAAGTTGATACTTTGCATGTTGGTAGATATTGGTCTGAAGTTTTATGCTGTTCCATCATGACCCACCAGGGTGACCTTGAGGTCAAGGTCACAGGGTCAAGGTCACGGACTTAGAAATTTTGTGTTTGAGTTTTTGGTTAAAGTATTTATAAGTCTATATCTCTTGAAGTGGTTGATGTATCAAGTTGATACTTTGCATGTTGGTAGATATTGTTCTGACGTTTTATGCTGTACCATCATCACCCACCTGGGTGACCTTGATGTCAAGGTTAAGGACTTAGAAATTTTGTGTTAAAGTTTTTGGTTCAAGTTTTTAGCTCACCTGAGCCGTTAGGCTCACAAGGTGAGCTTATAGGATGGCCATGATCCGGCGTCCGTCGTCGTCGTCCGTCCGTCCGTCCGTCATCGTCCACCATTTTCAAAGATCTTCTTCTCTGAAACCACTTGGCCAATCAAAGCCAAATTTTATATGAAGCATCTATGGGAAGGGGGAACCAATGTGTTTATAAATAATCCAGGTCACATGACCAAGATGGCCGCCATGCCCATATATGGTAAAAACCCTTCAAAATTCTTCTTCTCCGGAACCACTGGACCGATTTCAACGAAACTACAATGTGTTTATAAATTATGACCTTTGGATGCCCTTGACCTATTTAACGGCAAGGTCATTATAGGTCGCCCATGCATTTGAATGGGGAAAATTGTTAAAATGTTATTTGAAAGGCAAAACTTGCAGGAAATGGGCAAATGGACTGAAGGTAGGTAATTCTGAAAAAAAATTGGACCACAGGGGTCGGTCTGCCCCCACCCCGGGGCAATATACATGTATATTTCAAAAATATTCAAAGATCTTCTTCTCTGAAATCACTGGGCCAATCAAAGCCAAATTTTATAGGAAGCATCTATGGGAAGGGGGAATCAATGTGTTAATAAATAATTCAGGTCACATGACCAAGATGGCCGCCATGCCCATATATGGTAAAAACCCTTCAAAAATCTTCTTCTCCTGAACCAATCAACAGATTTCAATGAAACTTGGCATGAAGCATCGGGGACTGAAGTACTACAATGTGTTCATAAATTATGACCTTTGGTTGACCTTGACCTATTTTACGGCAAGGTCAGCATAGGTTGCCAATGCATTTGAATGGGGAAAACCTTTAAAATGTCATTTAAAGTGAAAGTCTTGCAGAAAATGGGCAGTAGGACTGACTATTAATGATTCTGAAAAAAATTGGACCCCAGGGGCATATTTGCCCCAACCCCGGAACCGGTGGACCTATTTCAAAGAAACTTGGTGTGAAGCATCTATGGCTTAAGTACTACAATGTATACATAAATCATGACAACCCTGTGATGACCTTGACCCAGTTTATGGCAAGGTCAACATGGGTTGACCATGCATTTAAATGGGGAAAATTGTTAAAATGTCATTTGAAGGGAAAAGCCTGCAGGAAAAGGGCAAATGGACAGAATATTGATTATTCTGAAAAAAAAAAAAGAAGAAAATGGCCCAAGGGCTTCATCTGCCCCTGCACTGGGGTTTAAATACCATAATATTCAAACATGTTTATTGGTATATGCAGCAGATCTCAGGTGAGCGTTTACAGGACCATTGGTCCTCTTGTTATACGTCTATATCTCTTGGATGGATCAAGTTGATACTTTGCATGTTGGTAGATATTGGTCTGAATTTTTAGCTCACCTGAGCCGAAGGCTCACAGGTGAGCTTTTAGTATACCCATGCTCCGGCGTCTGTCCGTCGTTGTCCGTCGTCCACAATTTCAAAGATCTTCTCCTCTGAAACCGCTTGGCCAATCAAAGCCAAACTTCATGTGGAGCATCCTTAGGAAGGGGGAACGAAAGTTTATATAAATGGTCCAGGTCACATGACCAAGATGGCCACCATGGCTATAAATAGCAAAAACCTTTAAAAATCTTCTTCTCAGGAACCAGAAGGCCTATGATTTTGAAACTTGGCATGAAGCATCACAGAAAGAAGCTCTACAAAGTTTATATAAATCCTGACCCTGCGATGACCTTGACCTATTTTACGGCAAGGTCAACTTAGGTCTCCAATGCATTTGAATGGGGAAAAATGGTAAAATGTTATTAAATGGGTAAAACTTACTGGGAATAGGCAAATAGACAGAAAATTAATGTTTATGGAAAAATTTTGGTCCCTGGGGGTTGTTTGCCCCTGCCCCGGGGCTATATACATGTATATTTCCATAATATTGAAACATCTTCTCCTCTGAAACCGCTTGGCCAATCAAAGCCAAACTTCATGTGGAGCATCCTTAGGAAGAGGGAAAAAAAAGTTTATATAAATGGTCCAGGTCACATGACCAAGATGGCCACCATGCCTATAAATAGCAAAAACCTTTAAAAATCTTCTTCTCCAGAACCAGAAGGCCTATGATTTTGAAACTTGACATGAAGCATCAGGCAATGGAGCTCCACAAAGTTTATATAAATTATGACCCTGGGATGACCTTGACTTTTTTTTACAGCAAGGTCAACTTAGGCCTCCCATGCATTTGAATGGGAAAAAAAAAGGAAAATGTCATTTAATGGCTAAAAACTTGCTAGGAATGAGCAAATGGACAGAAGATTTATGTTTATGAAAATATTTTGGGCCCAGAACCAGAAGGCCTATGGGTTTGAGTCTTGGCATGAAGCATCAGGCAATGGAGCTCTATAAAGTTTATAAATATAAATCATGACCCTGGGATGACCTTGACCTTTTTTACGGCAAGGTCAACTTAGGTTGCCCATGCATTTGAATGGGGAAAATTGTTACAATGTCATTTGAAGGGCAAAACTTGCAGTAAATTGGCAAATGGACTTAAAAATGAAATTGACTCCAGACGTTGCTCTGACCCTGCCTTGGGGTTATATACATGTATATTACCATTTTAGTCAAACAAGTTTATTGGTATATATCTCAGGTCTCAGGTGAGCGTTTACAGGACCATTGGTCCTCTGGTTATGCTGTACCATTATGACCCACCTGGGTGACCTTGAGTTCAAGGTCACAGACTTTGAAATTTTATGTTAAAGCTTTTGCTTAAAGTGTTTTGAACTGTATATTGCTGGAACAGATGGATGGATCTAGTTGATACTTTGCTGTAAGATATTATTCTTTCTTAAGTTTTATGCTGTAGCTTCTTGACTCGCCTGTGGTCAAGGTCACAGACTTAGAAATTTTAGTTATAAGTCTATATCAAATATGTAGATGGATCAAGTTGAACTTAGCATGTTGGTAGATATTGGTCTGAAGTTTTATGCTGTACCATCACGACCCACCTGAGTGACATTGAGGTCAATGTCTTTGGTCATAGATTGTAATAGATTTAGTGGCAAAGCACAAGTCAGGTGAGCTACGCTGTCCTGCGATAGCTCTTATTGCATATGCAGTTTGTTGATTTTCTGGTTGGGGGGCTCAACTGTAAAAGTTTTGGTTTACAGGGCTTGTCAGAATATAATTCTTGGCACTTGTGCAGTTTTGTGTAAATGTGAGGACAGTTCTTAGCTTCAAATGATCAGATTTTCATAAGTATTGGAATTTGCAGACAAATAGTCTGTTTGTTGTTGGAGCCATGTTTTACCTTTTGAACAATTTTGACTTGAAAAACTTTCGTTTGCCAAACTTAATACAATGTGATACAGGTAAACCTCATTGTAACACTATCTTTGGGGTCCACAGAATCAGACTGCATTATAAGTGAACCATATTGTAATGAGGCTGCTTACAATAGACATATAGTAAAATAATTATTTTGGGAGCCATAACATGGCGGTGTTATGTTTAAGGATTGAAATTCAGATTCAGCTTTCACTGGATGATGAAAAACATTAGGCTGTTTTAATGTCTGTGAAGCCCGAAGGGCTTTTTGGAGACTTTAAAACAACTAATGTTTTTCATCATCCAGTGAAAGCTAAAATCTGAATTTCAATACATATATTTACATTTTATATTAGCAATCAAGTATCAGATTTTTAATTGCACATTTCATCGCTAATTTTCATGTTATTTGTCAATACATTGGACTTAAAGTCATTTTTGAACAGCCGAAATGTTTAACTTTCACGCTCAATGTCATGTCGATACCCGACAGACGTCACGCCAACAAGAGTAAACAAACAACGTCACCGGTTGGTTTTGACGTCGCCCTGCCCATAGGCGTGGCCTCTAGACCATGTGACTTAATGTTTTTCATTGGGAAATGAAGAACATCAAGAAAGATAGTTTCATCTAGGACGATGGCAATAAAAATGTAAATGTTGTGTTATATGATGCACATTATAAAGAGAAACTGTAGTTTTATATTTTCACAGTAATGTGTTGCGAAAAATTCTAAGAGTCTTATAATTGAAAACAGTTGAGAAAAGGAATTGATTACATTATTTGGGAGCTGGTATGAATTTTTTTCCAGATTGAGCGAGACATCATAGACACAGTAGCAGCCTACACTCAGCCTATAGCTCAGCTGTCTGATAAATCAGGCGATAGTAAGTAGACATCTCAAATCTTTCTTTGGCAAGTGTGGTGGCCTAGTGGTAGCGTGTAGGACTCCGGAGTGGAAGGTTCTGGGTTTGATACCTACCCCTGCCATGTAGTGTCCTTGACCTTAAATGTCATCAACACTCTAAGCTCACCATAGTACTGGTCCAGAGGTTATATAACTTTTATCATGCTCAGCTCAGCTGAGCATAAAATTTTAACTCCTCATAAATGATGAAATATCCTAAATAAATTGAAAATACAGGTTTAGACCAAAACCTGTAATTTATCCAGCTTTATGAGCAGGATAAATGTTAGTTTCAGCTGAGCTGAGCATGTAAAAAAGGTTTTATAACCTCAGGCCTGGTTAACTGACTGAAAATTGTTGACTGGGAATTATTTAAGACATAACCAAACGGAACCAAAGTTTAATTAATGAAATAATAAAAAATGTTGTGCTCTGTTATTTTCTGCAGTTTTAGCAATCAAGTCTACTGTTTGCTGATTTACCCAGATAGAAAATGGGCTGTTTATTTATATGGGCATGGCTAGTCACAGCTTATCTGACTTAAATAAATAGTTCCAGATGATATCTTAATAGTGGTAAAAATGCTTTCAATTATTTTATACATGTGATACCTCCCTCATCATCAGGGAGACTCCAGGTGAGGAAATGAGCCATAAAATTGGTAAAAAAATCTAAAATGTGCCACTCTTTCAACAAAAATTCAAAATCTCCCTGAAATTAATCAGGAATTTTCTTATATATTCTAAACATTTTTCAAAAATCTCCCTGAAATGGAAGAAAAATCTTCCTGATTCCCCTTTCAAACTCATCACATGTATTTTTGTTTTTGTTTTTCCAGAGATAAACCAAAGTTTATGGACTCTAGCTCTGAGGGACCTCCTGAAGTACTGTATGAAAACCCCTTACACATATCTCAGTGGACTTCAGATACTATCAGAGTTATTGCCCCTGCCATTGCCACTACAGACCAGAGAAGTGAGTAAATTGCTCCGTCTTTTAATTTTACAATCATACTGGCAATAGTATTTTATTCTCTGAGTCACCTTCTAATGTTCTATATACACTTACTCAACAGACTTAGATACTGTCTGAATTACTGCACTTGCCACTGGGGACTTATTTACTGGTTCTCATTACACAACTTTTGTTGTATACCATAGGCATACTGCCTTGTACTCTCAGTATGCATGTGCAAAATTGTGCATAATGTAAAACATTAAAAGTAGCTACCGTAATAAGAAATAGATGGGCTGCTTGTGCCTCCAGGCAAATACCTGCCCAAGAAAAGAGGTTACAAGCCAAGGCATCCATGCATATAAGCCTTATTGGTTTATTTTTAAGCACATTTTGCGTGTCATGGCATCCTAATGTTGAGTAAAAGTCCCATAAAATGAAGGCAATGTCCCAACATGACAATAGCTGTTGACTGGGATGTTAAGCATCGATTCAAACAAACAAAATAAATTTCAGATACAAATTTTGCTATTTTTGCGCTCTGTGTATAACTTGAAATTTTCTGGTTACGCTCAGGTTTACTGTGGAAACTAAGCAACAAGTCAAGATGTATATCAAAATATATATAATTTATATCCTAAACTTTCGTGTTTATCAGCCATTAACTAAAGAAGAAGAGTCGCTGGCCTTGAACACAAGGAAACTCTGGAGTGCTCACCTCCTGCCATTGCACGGGGCGCTGGCGAACATCATCCGGACCCTGTCCAACAGCAGTTGTCAGCCCTTGCAGCAGGTCTTACGTAAAGTTTGTTGGCAGTTGTCAGACCTTGCCGCTCCTACCGCTACCATGATAACAAGGTGGGTTGGTTTCTAGGGTGTAAAGTTCCTGCTATTTGAGCAGCGACATGAGAATACCGGTATTCAGGGTTTCTGGCCAGGTCTGACACAAACGGGCCTGTACAGTCTCAGAAGAAAGTTAGAAGCTTGAAATTTTGGATAGAGATAGAGGAGGTATTGTACTATCCAAGCAGCGGAAAGAAAGGCACTGATCAGCTAGGCAGTTACTGCACAGCTGATCTGTGTTTGCGGATAGGCAAAAATCTGGTTTTCTCATGACGCGGCTCATTTCCAGTTACTGATAAAAGTGACATCTTTTATGTCAAGTGGTGTTGTGGGAAGCCTTTTGGAAGTTGAGCACCAACATACTGCCGTGACGTTAAGCACAAAAAATTGACGCTTTGGCTGTTCCGAAATACTGTTAAATTTGATTAAATGTCAGATAATGAAAATAAGCGATGGTATGTGCAAATAAAAATGTGATCATTGACAATATAAAATATAAATATAAGTACTGCAGGGTTCCCACGCTACCGGGAATTCGGGAAAGGTCCAGGAATTAGTAAAACGGTGTTCCCGGTCATGAAAAGTCCTGGAATCTGTAATTTTCATAATTTTTCCGTGAATCGTCCGGGAATATGGTTTGCTGTGGAAATGTCAGGCCCAGAAAGAAGTGCAAGATTTAAAGCGGCGAACAAGTGAACAATAAAATAGGTAATATCGATCGTTGTTGATCATATTTTCGGGCGCGACGCTATATTCCGGTCTTTTTTGCGGTACCGTCTTATATACAGCTGGGATGGGGCTTTCATACCCAACCGAACAAGGGAAATAATCGGTTTGGCCGAGGGAGTCCGAATACACACGCATCAAAGTTAACGCGGATGCGTTTTCGAATTTCGAGAAAAGGTTTGTTTAAACATAGTTTCTCAAAGTTAAGAATGGCAAAGTCAAATTCTTACTCCCAATTACCGAGGTCCGCTGTTTCAGATAAGAAAAACTGTTTCTTGTTGCGAGTTATAAATTTGACGATCCTGGAAATGTCCTGGAATTTTGTTGTGATCAGACCTTGAAAATTACTCATCTGGCCTGGAAAAGTCCTGGAATTTGGTTTTGACAAAAGCGTGGGTACCCTGGTACTGAAATTCAGATTTTAAGCTTTTGCTGGATGATGAAAAACATTACTTGTTTTAATGTCCCTGAGAAGCTAGCAGTTTGTATGTCATGCTGATCAAAATTTCGGAAATGTGTGTATGTGTGTGTTGTTTTTTTTTTTGTGTGTGTGTGTGGGGGGGGGGGGGGTGAGTTCTCATCCCACTGACTCTGGTTGTGTCCTTGAGCAAGGCACATTAACTCTCCACAGCTCTTGTTAATACTCAGGAAACAGTCATGAGTGGCTGTCCCGGCATTACTGAAACATTGTTGACTGAAACATTAAACCACAAAACAGACATATCATTTGATCTCTTTGACTTTCAGATGTATGATGGACATATTCCTGGAGCACTTGGATGCTGTAAACAGAGAGGCAAAGGTTATGCAAGATACTGATGTTGGCCGGAGTAGGTTTCTGTTTGCCATGGCCTGTAGAAGTCGCTTCCTAAACCTTATGGCAAACTTTATTTCTCAGCCTGCGATCAAGTGTACCTTATTACAGCTCATAGGGTGAGTTTTTTCTGTTTGTCTGTCTGCCTACATGTATATGTTTGTGTTTATGGTAGACTATTGATATTGGCAGGAGTAGGTATTTATTTGACGTGTAGAAGCTGAGTTGAGCCGCCGCATCAGAAAACCAACAGTCTGCATATGCGAAAACAAAGGCGCAGATCAGCTGTGCAGTTACTGCACAGCTGATCAGCGCCATTGTTTTCGCTACATGGATAGTGCAATCCCTCTTCTACTTATTTGCAAAACTCCAAGCTTGTAGACAGCTTCTGTGACTGTACAGGCCGGTTTGTGTCGGACCTGGTCGAAAACCCAAATTGTTGGTTTTCTCATGGGAAGGCCGATTTATAAACCTCATAATTGCAAACTTATATCTCAACTTCCAATTGTGTACCCTGCTACAGCTCATTGGGTGTGTGTGTCTGTCCGTCCGTCTGTCTGTCCATCTGTACGTGCTCTTGTACCGATTCTTATGTGACTATAAATAAGGACAATTGGACACATAAATATCTAAAGATGCGATTTATTCCGTAAATTGGTCACTTAAATATCTATTCGTGGGTGGAAATGTCTGTTATGTGCCCTAGCCACATAACAGATTTAGTCATTTAAATATCTAAAATACTGATCCGTGGCCACATAAATACCGTCTCGTCCGACCGTCCGTGCATCTGTCTCTTGTCTGTCCATCTGTCTGTCTGTCTGCATTTCCATGTGTATGTGATTGGATATTGATGTGGCTCGGAGTAGGTCTGTATTTGCCATGGCGTGTAGATGCAGATTCCTAAACCACATGACTAACTTCATTTCTCAGCCAGGGATCATGTGTACCTTATTGCAACTCATTGGGTGAGTTTGTCTGTCTGTCTAAAAAGGTTTAACATGAGCCTCCTATTGAGAAAACTAACAATCTGCATATGCAAAAACAAAGACACAGATCAGCTGTGCAGTAACTGCACAGCTGATCAGCGCCTTTGTTTTCACTACACGGATAGTATGATCCCTCTTCTTCCTGAATCCGAAATTTCAAGCTTCTTACATTCTTCTGTCCATGTACAGCCTGATTTGTGTCAGGCCTGGTTGGAAACCCAAATTGTTAGTTTTCTCATGCAACGGCTGATATAAATGTGAGCTAGAGTAAGTTGCATTCCATTAACCCATCCCTCATTTCACTTGTACTATCTACTTAAAAAGACTTTTTTCACAAGCATTTATTATAAATTAAAAGAAAAGAAGTTGTTCAGTTTTCATTTTTTGGAAACAAAAATATTTGATATTGTTATTCAGAAATTTCAGTGTGACAAGTCTATTTTTGGGAACTATTTGAGCCGCCTCATGGGAAAACCAACAATCTGCATATGCGAAAACAAAGATGCAGATCAGCTTCGCGGTAACCGCGAAGCTGATCAGCGCCTTTGTTTTCGCTACTCGGATAGTACAATTCCTCTTCTACTTAAAACTGAAATTTCAAGCATCTAGCACCTTTCTGTGCTTGTGCAGCTCAGTTTGTGTCTGACCTGTTCAAAAACCACATTGTTGGTCTTCCCACGAGGCGGCTCATTTCTGAATGATTAGTGAGCTTGATTTTGAGAGAGAGGGTGCATGCTTAAAACCTTGTTACATATTTGAGCCACCTCGTGGAAAAACCAACAATGTGGTTTCCGAACAGGTTCGACACAAACCAGCCTGTACAAGCACAGAAAAGAGCTAGAAGCATGAAATTTCGGATTTATGAAGAAGAGAGATTGTACTATCCGTGTAGCGAAAACAAAGGCGCTGATCAGCTTCGCAGTTACTGCGAAGCTGATCTGCGTCTTTGTTTTCGCATATGCAGATTGTTGGTTTTCCCATGAGGCGGCTCATTTATTAGATAGAATTTTGAATTTTCTAGACATCAAATTAATGGAAATTAAGCTCTTGAACCATTTCTGAAGTTCAAGTAGCTATGTTATGTGAATATGTGAGACCCATTGCCTGAAAAGGGAAGAGTAGGGTTGACGACATCGTTACGAGAAATGACGTTCTAAAGCTGACGTTACCGTTTCCAAATAATATAGTCATGTCAAAATTGGTTAAAATCTAAATTATTTCTTTGGACTTTTTCCCACCGACTTCTCATTTGTTTTGTCATATAAAGTTGTTTCCGTGCAAAGAATATTTTAGTTTGTTTACCCAGAAAAGATATGTACAGTCAATGGACAATTATTCATCATTTTTGAAAAACTCCATAGACTTCAATGTATTTTATGTTTACAACAAAATTATCCTGTCTCTTCTACTGAACATATATGATTTTGGTGTCATTTGAAAGTTAATGAATTTAAAGCAATAAACAAAGGTTATGTGGTGAAGTTTCAACATTACATTTTTCATCTGTAATAGTTCAAAGTTTAAGGAAATTTTGAAAAAGCCACTTTCCCTTTGAAGTCAGTGGTTACGTTGCCCAAAAAGTGTCCGTAAAAATCACAAGTTTTTAAAAGATTATAGCTTTAAATTGCATGAATGGAATTGAATTAAAAAAACTTGTTTATTGCTTTATTCGTTGTTAGGGTTCGGACGCAGTTGGACGAAGAAGCTAGGTATTGACGTGAAACATCAAAATTGTGGCTGGGGACGTGGACAACCTTATGATAACGTCGCATTACAAATCTTGTGCAACGGGGGCCACGCTTCATTTTACAAATGATTAAAGCAATACCAGGGTTCGCACAGGCTTGAAAAGTACTTGAAAATGAAAGGCTGTCTTGAAAAGTACTTGAAAACCAAATTTGCCTTGAAAAGTGCTGGAAATTAGCCATTGGCCTTGAAAAGCACTTGAATTTCACTTCTTCCCGTTTTCCAGACAATAAGATTCGGTTTCAAAATCAAATGTGAGCATTTAAAAAGAAGTTCGGCACGTTTGAATACAAAAAGATCGTCGAAAGCGCCATAATGAAGAAACAGGCCGAATGTGTATGGAGCGAATCGGTAACTGAGTTGCGTCCCTTGCGAAATGGTCGCGAAAATTTGGGCCGAAAATATATGGCGCTAATCGGCCCGTACCGTAATTGGGTTGCTTCCCTTGAGGAATGGTTCACGATTTATTGCATTTGTTTTATCTGCAATGAAAATCCATGATGAATACAAACTAAACGGAACCAAAATGACGTCGAAATGACATTTTTTCGAGCACAAATTTAATTTCAACATTTCTTAACAAAATGGGAAAGTGCGTGTACAGCAGGGACTGGCCGAAACGTTATCCTTGGGTCAAGGAAACGGACAATAAACACAAGGCACATTGTCGTGCATGTAATAAAGATATTGATGTGGCTCAAATGGATGAAAGGACTTTGCGCTCACACGCGAGTGGAGATCAACATAAGAAACATGAGCAGTCTTAATCTGGGACTTTCACAAACTTCTTTATCAAGAAGGAAACAAAAGTTAAGACAGAACCCCCTACTACAGCATCCACCCCAAGTCCTTGAAAATGGTAAGATTTGTCCTTGAAAAGTCCTTGAAAAGTCCTTGAATTTTACTTGGCCTTGCCTGTATGAACCCTGAATACCCGGTTTATGTTAACCAATTCATTGAACATTGTAGTGTCTACAGTGGCGGCATTGTTTATTGTAGCCTCTCTGTGACCTCCATTGTCCCGTTTTGTTTAGTTAAAGGAAACCAGAACCAAAATGACCTTTGACATGACAAAACGGCGTCTGAACCCTCAACATATATACATTTTCTGATTCCTCTGTGATTTTCCTTTCATTTCTGCAGAAAACCAAATGTCCCAAGATTACAACCAGCTCGTCCCTTTTCATGCGACGGGTCACATATGGTAAATGTTTGTAGGCCTAAAGGAGAAGATAGGTATTTCGAAGTATTACCTAGGATGTTAGACATTCTCAACCAACTGTCAGACAGACCTCTACACGTACAAGATCAGGAATGTGTTGTGGTGAGTGGCTGTCATCAGGATAACATGTCCGTGAAATGTATACCCTCTTGAACCCCACTTTTATGTAGAAAAACTGGGGTATACAGGGGTATGCCTATTTTTCTTATTTTTGCTCCAAAACCTAGACTGTGGGTACTCGATAGAACCGCCTCGGCATGGCGGTTCTAACGTGTACCCACAATCTATGTTTTGAGCAAAAATAAGAAAAATACCAATTTTTTTCTACAGAAAATTTTTACTTTTTACAATTGAAAAAATCTCTGTACATTGCATGGGCATGTTTTCGTAATGGTAGAATGAAACTAATCATGGGAAAAGTTACAGTTCTGTTCCTGACCATCTGTGATGCAATCATATGAGCCTTGATGTGAGAAAACCGGTCTTAGGGGTTTCTGACCAGGTGCGACACAAATTGGCCTGTACAGTCACAGAAGCAGGCTAGAGGCTTGAAATATTGGCTATAAGTAGAAGAGGAATTGTACTGTCCGAGTAGCTAAAAACGAAGGCGCTGATCAGCTGTGCAGTAACTGCACAGCTGATCTGTGCCTTTGTTTTCGCATATGCAAAAATCCATTGTTTCTTTTCATGATGCGGCTCATATCATATGCAGACACAACAAATGGCTAGATGTTTGAAATTTTGGATTCTCAAAAAAGCAAAGAACTGTGTCACACACATCTTAGCTAATAATGGGTCACAAAAAATGACTATTTCATTGAGTGATTTATAACGAGAACTTTCCAAAATAAGCACCTGAAAGTGGTCATGGTTAGTTCCAAGTGTCATGCTTTCATTACGATGAGTTTGGTTAAACATACTCACTAGCTATATAAGAGCACGAGAAAACCGGTCTTCAGGGTTTCCGACCAGTTCTGACACAAACCAGCCCGTTCAATCACAGAAAAAAGCTAGAGGCTGAAAATTTTGGATTTAGAAAGAAGAGGAATTGCATTATCTGTGAAGCGAAAACAAAGGCGCTGATCATTAACTGCAAAACTGATCTGTGCCTTTGTTTTCGCCTTGGCAAAAATCCGGATTTCTCATGACGTGGCTCATATATACATGTAGTAAGTAGTTTGCATAGGTGGTGCTTTTATGAACTGCAGCACTTTGGTGGTGTCATGTCATCCCAATTTGGGTAGAAGTCCCATAAAGTGGAGGCGACATCCACCTATGACCCTAGTTGTTAGACTGTGATACCATTATATTCAATGTTAATAGCACTTTTTATTTTCTCTGTTTATTTGTAATGTTAATTCTGTATTTTTCAGTCCATCCTGCAGAGCCTGTGTGACATTGAAGTCACCTTGACCTCTAATGATACATCAATGACTTACTTGGAACAGGTAAACCAACTTATATTTTCGGGGCTATTAAATTTCAAGATTTTGTCTTCTTGCATATTTTTGTTGTGATTTAGGTTTGTTGGACTGTAGAACTGACCTGTTCAAAAATAATGTACTATTTCTCAAAATGGTCATTTTTTTTTCACGCTGATTTATTTTTCAGGAAATACATGTACATGTATTCTTCACAAAAAACACAAATAATAAATCACTCAGGAAGATAAATTGGTGACTAAATGCATAAACAAATTTATAAAAAAAATGTGCTTGATATTTGAATCAATCCTGGTGTCACATTAGTATGCTCTTAGTTGTCTTGCTATTGACGAGGACCCAGTTGTTCAAAGCATCGTTAGCTTAACGATGCAAAGGATTCTCGCATTTTTTCAACAAAAAAAAACAGTGTATTTGTTACTTTAGCTGATATTTGCTTAACAAATTTATGTCTTAACGATATCGTTAAGCTAACGATGCTTCGAACAACTGGGTCCAGGGCAATAAGGTATAGTTCAGTAGTTACCACATTTTTAGCTCACCTGAGCCGAAGGCTCACAGGTGAGCTTATAGTATACCCATGCTCTGGCGTCCGTCCGTCCGTCGTCCGTCCGTCCGTCGTTCACAATTTCAAAGATCTTCTCCTCTGAAACCGCTTGGCCAATCAAAGCCAAACTTCATGTGGAGCATCCTTAGGAAGGGGGATCGAAAGTTTATATAAATGGTCCAGGTCACATGACCAAGATGGTCGCCATGGCTATAAATAGCAAAAACCTTTAAAAATCTTCTTCTTCAGAACCAGTGGGCCGATTTCCACGAAACTTGGTATGTAGCATTGGGGACGTGGGCCCATCATAGTTTATATAAATCATGACCCTAGGATGACCTTGACCTATTTTACGGCAAGGTCAACTTGGGTCGCCCATGCATTTGAATGGGAAAAAATGGGAAAATGTTATTTAATGGGTAAAACTTACTGGGAATAGGCAAATGGACAGAAGATTAATGTTAATGGAAAATTTTTGCCCCTGGGGGGTTGTCTGCCCCTGCCCCGGGGCTATATACATGTATATTTCCATAATAATGAAACATCTTCTCCCCTGAAACCGCTTGGCCAATCAAATCCAAACTTCATATGGAGCATCGTTGGGAAGGGGGAAAGAAAGTTTATATAAATGGTCAAGGTCACATGACCAAGATGGACGCCATGGCTATAAATAGAAAAAAACCTTTAAAAATCTTCTTCTCCAGAACCAGACGGTCAATGATTTTGAAACTTGGTGTGAAGCATCAGTGACTGGAGCTCTACAAAGTTTATATAAATCATTACCCTGGGATGACCTTGACCTATTTTACAGCAAGGTCAACATAGGTCGCTCATGCATTTGAATGGGGAAAAGTGTTAAAATGTCATTTGTAGGGAAAAACTTGCAGGAAATGGGCAAGTGGACTTAAGATTGATGATTCTGAAAAAATTTGGACCCCAGGGGTCTGTCTGCCCCCACCCCGGGGCAATATACATGTATATTACAGTGATATTCAAAGATTTTCTTCTCTGAAACTGCTTGGCCAATCAAAGCCAAACTTTATGAGGAGCATTGTTAGGAAGTGGGAATGAAAGTATATATAAATGGTCATGATCACATGACCAAGATGGCTGCCATGGCTATAAATAGCAAAATCCTTTAAAAATCTTCTTCTCCAGAACCAGAAGGCCTATGATTTTGAAACTTGGCATGAAGCATCAGGCAATGGAGCTCTACAAATTTTATATAAATTGTGACCCGTGGATGAGCTTGACCTATTTTACGACAAGGTCAACTTAGGTCGCCCATGCATTTGTATGGGGAAAATTGTTAAAATGTCATTTGAAGGGCAAAACTTGCAGTAAATTGGCAAATGGACTGGAGTTTAATGATTTGAAAAAGAATTTGACTCCAGGGGTTGCTCTGATCTGGCCCTGGGGTTATATACATGTATATTACCATTGTAGTCAAACAAGTTTATTGGTATATATCTCAGGTTGCAGGTGAGCGTTTACAGGACCATTGGTCCTCTGGTTAGTCAATGTATGTATGCCTTGATTCACAAATGTATTTCAGATCGCCAATGCTTTACCCAGCCCAGATTTGTTACGGCTGATAATCAGAGCCCTGTTGGACCATATATCCCACCAGAATCACAAATATGACACAGTATTGCCGTGTATCAGGGCCTTGGTGATGTTAACAGAACATGATTACAGTTTCCATATTTTAAAAGAGTAAGTGCTGCGAATTCGGAAGTTTTTATGTGACGTTCTTGTGAATTCCCCATTTCTGAATTATAAGGGAGTTTTTCTATTTGCGAGAGGGTACTTATGCATTCTTATAACTTTTTGTTTGTGAGAACTTTCAATTTGCAAGGCATCAAATTGGTGAAAATTAAGTTCTTGCAAATATTTCTGATTTAAATAACAGTTGAGCCGCCACGTGGGAAAACCAACAATCTGCATAGGCGAAAACAAAGGCACAGATCAGCTTCGCAGTTACATCAGCTTCGCAGTAACTGCGAAGCTGATCAGTGCCTTTGTTTGCGCTACTCGAATAGTACAATTCCTCCTCTACTTAAATCCGAAATTTCAAGCTTCTAGCTCTTTTCTGCGACTGTACAGGTCGGTTTGTGTCGGACCTGTTCGCAAACCACATTGTTGGTTTTCCCACGAGGCGGCTCAGTTATGTATACTTTTTGAGTTACATTCTTCTTGAATGTGCTTGGGTTAGTGTAGCCAAAAGTCTTACATCATTATCATTTGGGTCAGTCCACTTTCATTTTTAAGAGTGATTTTTGAATTTTATTCAATTTTTCGATGAAAATTCTCTATGCAAACAGAGTAGCCCCAGATGGGACGCCGCGTTCTGCGGCGTCACATCTGGGGCTATTCTGTTTGCCTATTTCCCATAAAAGGGACGCCAGGCTTATATGAGTTAAGACAGATTATGATTATCAGTGTGATTAATACCCAAATGGTGAAAATGAAATACTGGCCCGTCTATACCCACTCTTGTTTGCGTTTCAGAACATTTCAAACCAATAAACTAGCCTTCTACAAACTACTACAACGGATCAGACAAAAATTCAGCAAGGACAGTTCCGACAGTTTATCCACTTTCTCGACGACCCTAGAATTCCTACGTCTCCTCGTCTCTACCGACCCCGCGGACGAGGACATGCCGCTGACTCGCACGATGACCTTGACGAACTTTGAACTCCGTGAGGTGGTATCATGGCAACAGCATACATTTGATCACCCTCTGTTGTTTCTGAAGAAAGTTCTAGAAGAAAGCACTCACGAGGATGATTCTTTAGAAAGTTTGGTGGAAAGTGTTCAGAGTTTGCTGAGTATACTGAAGGATCCTGGGAAAAAGGATAAGGCCGATGCAGGTACTAAGAATGGTAGATAACTGTAAAGGCGTTGATTTTCCAAAGGTTGTAATCCACAAACAATAGAAAGCTGGGGCGGAGTTGTTCATAATTAAGAACATCGTTATTTAATGATTCGTCAAAATTTAAAACATGAATATTACAAATACACTGTGTTTTTTTTTTTTTTTGTTGATAAAATGTGAGAATCCTTTGCAATGCAACTCGTTTACTTAATGAGTTGAGGTCTTAATGATAATGTTAAGAACTGGGCCCAGATTTTAAAAAGCAAGTTCTTGACAAACTGTAAACTCAGATTAAATTCCTCAACTTGGAGTTACCTTCATCTTGTGTAGTAAATGGTTGGTTCAAATTTGAAAATAATTTATGACAATGTATTGACCAACAAATTAATTTAAAATATAAAAGCGCTGCAGGCATGCATGATACCCCGCCATGCAAATTTAATTTAGCAAAAATGTTTGTCAATGAATTCTCAAGATAAAGAGCAGAACAAAATTTTGTCATAAATGAAGGACCATAACTCTGTATACATTGATAAAATTTACCCATCTTCAATCCCAAACCACTACTTCCTGATTTAAACTTTTATACAAAGCTTGAAGAAAATTGGTTGATAAATGCACAAAACAGGAAACGAAATTTTAATGTAAATCATGGGCAATAACTCTGTACTTATTTAACAAATTTTATTCATTTTCAATCCCAAACCACTCCTTCCTGATATGAACTCCTATACAAAGTTTGAAGAAAATCGGTCAATAAATGCTACGTAAATCAAGGGCCATAACTCTGTACTTATTTGACGAAATTTACCCATCTTCAATCCCAGACCACTCCTTCTTGGTATGAACTCCTATACAAAGTTTGAAGAAAATCCGTCAATAAATGCTCAAGAGCGAGCCCGGAAACAAAATTTTAACGTAAATCAAGGGCCATAACTCTGTACATATTTGACGAAATTTACCCATCTTCAATCCCACACCACTCCTTCTTGTTATGAACTCCTATACAAAGTTTGAAGAAAATCGGTCAATAAATGCTCAAGACAGAGCCCGGAAACAAATTTTAAAGGAAAATCAAGGGCCATAACTCTGTACTTATTTGACGAAATTTACCCATCTTCAATCCCACACCACTCCTTCATAGTATGAACTCCCATACAAAGTTTAAAGAAAATCGGTCGGTAAGTACTCAAGATAGAGCCCGGAAATGAAATTTTAACGTAAATCAAGGGCCATAACTCTGTACCCATCTTCAATCCCAAACAACTCCTTCCTGATACAAACTCCTATACAAAGTTTGAAGAAAATCAGTCAATAAATGCTCAAGATAGAGCCCGGAAACGAAACGCTGACAGACGGACGGACGGACGGACAGACAGACAGACAGACGGACGGACACTCGAACGCAATTTTTTTTTTGGAGGGTATAACATAATACCCCGCACTTTTTTAAGTGGGGGGGGGGGGGTATAATAAAGATGCATTAAGCAGTCTGTCAGGATGAAAAAGTTGGACATGTATAACCATTTTGAATCTGTAAGCTTTAGCTAGATAGGAAATTTCAAAATGTTAGAGTGCATAAGAAAGTTTCATAGGCTTCCTCTATACAAATATGAGTGGCAATATTCAGCAGATTTTCTTTGATTTTTAAAAATTCAAATTTCTACAATTAATTAGTTTCAGGGGAGGTAATGCCACCTACAATACCAGAGCAAGAAACTTTGTCCAACTTGTTCAACATGCGTTCCACGTACGTCGTCACGGACCCCGATGATGAACGCCTCAGCACCGCGTTCTGGCAGACCACCTTCGACCATGATGAGCCTGACATGGTTCTTGCTGATCTCGAGGAGATGTGCCAGCGATACTTCAGTGATTTTAATATTGATGAAGAATTACAGAAAACAGCAGGATTGCAAACTGAGGATGAAATGACTAAGCCTAAGAAATTGAAGTAAGTAACTTTAGACAGTGTAGGAAGTCTTGTAAAATAATTTTGCCACGGCATGAGAAAACCAATAATCTGGGTTTATGTCCAGGTCCAACACAAACCAGGCTGTACAGCCACAGAAGCAGGCTATAAGCTTGAAATTTCTGAATTAGAAAGAAGAGACATTGTACTATCTTTGGGGCAAAAACAAAGGCGCTGATCAGCTGTTACTGCACAGCTGATCTGCGCCTTGGTTTTTGTGTATGCATGGTGTTGGTTTTCTTATGCGGCTGCTCAGTTATTACTAAAAAGAGACATTGTTGCAAGTTATTTGAAAAGCTGAAGGAATTTTTATGAGGAACTGTAGGGAGTTTACTATAATTGAGCCGCGACGCGAGAAAACCGGTCTTCGGGGTTTCCAACAAGGTCTGACACAAACTGACCTGTACAGTCACAGAAGCGGACTAGAAGCTTGAAATTTCGGATATAAGAAGAAGAGGAAATATACTATCCGTGTAGCGAAAACAAAGGCGCTGATCAGCTTCGCGGTTACCGCGAAGCTGATCTGCGCCTTTGTTTTCGCATAGGCAAAAATCCGGTTTTCTCACGATGCAGCTCAATTAAGATAAGTAATCAACCCACCAAGCCTGGTGTCTCTATGAGCTTGAAATTTATCCTTCTCAACTGTTATAATGACTACAGTTTGTGGATTCAGTCATGAATTTTGATGCACCTCTCTTTTGGTGCACGTTTAAATCTGCTATTTTTCTAATACCAAAGTTGATTTGTGGGCCCAAATAGATGAGCATGATAAATTACTGGCTTTGGTTATTTAAACCCTGAAATCTTTCCCAGTTTTGGTTAACCCAGGGTATTATGAACAGTTTAAATATCATGCTCATCTGAGTTGAGCATGAAAAAAGTTTTATAACATGGGAGCTATTTATCACGAATATCTATTTGAGCCTTCGCATGAGAAAACTGTGCAGCAACTGCACAGCTGATCAGCGTTTTTGTTTTCACTACACGGATAGTACTATTCCTCTTTTGCTTGTATCAAAACATTCAAGCTTCTAGCTTTATGCTGTCCGTGTTGTACAGCCTGGTTTGTGTCGGACCTGGTCGGAAACCCAAGTTGCTGGTTTTCTCATGCACAGTCTCAAAATTTTATCTATACAGAGACAGAAGGAAATCCCAAGAGTTTGTAACATTTAGAGGCCGGGGTATGAGAAGACCTTATGGTGAGTGTGGTAAAATGTTTTGAAATAATTAACATTTAAGAACTATGATAGAAACTAGGGATGTCAACGAATAATCGAATGTTCGAATATTCGCATTTTATACGAATATTCGAATGCGATTTCTGAATTCGAATATTCGCATAATTTTCTAACCTGCAATATTGTCTTGTATCAGTTTAAAGGAGGACTCAAATTTAAGGCCAAAGGTCGAAAAATAATATGACCAGTAATCCTCTTGTCTGTTGAGTAATTCAAAATGATCAACATTTTGACACACTTGCAAATTGAGATTGCTCAATTAACGGTTTGACACTTTGTTGTTTCAAGTGACACTTTGTTGATTCAAGTTGAGAAGAAAGCATTGCTTGCTTTCAATAAATGTTTTTAAGGTGTGAAAGTCCTTTAATTTGAGGTGTGTCATGTGAAAACTTAAGATGGCTGGATAGATTGACAACTCAATCCTTTAGGAACAACACAGTCACAACAGACCTTTCACAAAGTACATGTAGACCCTGAGCATTCTTGATGGCGGATATCAACGACATGCATGCAGAACTTAATCTTGGTTGACAATAATGGTGTGTCGTTGCTTTCTCAGACAGAACCCCAGAGATATGTCATTATTAAACACCAGATTGTCTAGTTTTCTGTGCAAAATATTTGTGTATTTTCTTACATGGCGCCATTGGTATAGCCCAGATACGATACCATGATTATACATGTACCTCATATTTTCAATACATGTACCACCAAGTTAGTCATCGTAATGGGTCTTTTGGGCATAGGTGTGTATATCATTCGAATATTCGAATATATTCGAATATCCTATGCGAATATTCGAATACCAATTTCGGCATTCGTTGACATCCCTAATAGAAACTCTTAAAACATGAGTCGGACCAAGAGAAAACTGCATATTTGCATATGCGAAAACAAAGGCGCAGATCAGCTGTGCAGTAACTGCACAGCTGATCAGCGCCTTTGTTTTCGCTACTCGGATAGTACAATTCCTCTTCTACTTATAGCCAAAATTTCAAGCCTCTATCCTGCTTCAATGACTGTACAGGCCAATTTGTGTCACACCTGGACAACAATCCTGAAGACGGGTTTTCTCGCGTGGTTTTCTCGTGTTGCGGTTCACATTGTTTACACACAAAATAGGGACTGTGTTCAGAATGGCTGATTAGTGCACTTGAACATGACACATTCACTCACCATAGCACAGGCTGAGTACCCAGGAAGCTATGGCTTCATTTTTTATACGTCGAAAATATTTTGAGTGGTCTGAAAGCAAGAATACTGTTCAAACATGTTTGCGAGAACTTAATTTTTGCAAACATCTGCAAATTAGATGCCTTACGAATTCAAAGTTGTTGCTTATAAAGAATCTCTTCTATGCGAATAATTCGGAAGTAGGAAATTGGCAAAATAAAAGTAATGCGAAAAATACCGGATTTACAGTATAAACAAAATTTTATATTATATGGTGATAATATGATGTTGTTCATATTAAACGATCAAACTGTTAAATGATCTATATATTTTACCCCACAGTTGCACCCATGAGAGGGAGAGGTATAGCCAGAGGCCTAGCAGCCCAGGCCAACAGACACGACCCATTCCGGTCCCGTCCTCCCAACACCAGCAGACCCCCATCCATGCACGTTGACGACTTCATGAAGCTTGAGAAGGGGAGCTCGGCGGCCACGCAGGAGCCTTCATCGCCGATGAGAAGAGAAAGTGTAAGCTGATTACTAATTCTGAAAGAGATTACAGTATGATTAAAGTAAAATTTTGTCAAACTCCAAGTAATTCTTATGCAGATATTTCTTATACTACAGGGTTCCCACGCGCTCTGGAAAACATGGAAAATGGCTAAAAAAATTCAGTGCATGGAAAAATCATGGAATTTTGTTATGAAATGCCAGTTTGGATGTCTTTGGCATTCATTAAATTTTTCCTCACTCACTCCCCTCGCTAGATAAGTATTGATAAATAAAGTTCTGATTTTCAACAGGCATCCAAACTAATTTTTCTTCATCAGAAAACAATATACATGTAATACATTAAAGTATGTTACTTTTGCAATATAATTATTTGTTCTTGCCTTTTATACAGTGTTATATGACAAAAAATAAAATTAACAGAAAAATAGTCCTGGAAATTGAACTCCGATCATGGAATTATCATGGAAAAGTCATGAAATTTTATTTTATACTATCCATGGGAATTCTGTTATTAACAATATAAACCAACAAATTTGTGCAACATTGAGATTGGCACAAGGAAACTAGACAGTAAATAGCTCCATGAAATATCCATGAAATATCAATGACAAACAATATTTATTTGTACCCATACCATGACCACTGATAATTGGTTGTCAGTTATCACACCTGATGGGACATAAACTGAGTTTTACACCAAGAGTTGAGATCTAGAGCCTGCAATGCCTGATTTATGAAGTCGAGGAAATGTCAGTAAAGCAAAAGTAAAGACACTGATCAGCTTCATGATTCAACTGTGTACAATTCAATTAATCTGTGATCTGGGCTTTTGTCTTTTGCATAAAAACATAAAAACAACAACAACAAAAACAGAATTTTGTAATGATGGGGCACATATGAGCCGCCTCATGGGAAAACCAACAATCTGCCTAGGCAAAAACAAAGGCGCAGATCAGCTTCGCAGTAACTGCGAAGCTGATCAGCGCCTTTGTTTTCGCTACTCGGATAGTACAGTTCCTCTTCTACTTAAATCCGAAATTTCAAGATTCTAGCTCTTTTCTGTGATTGTACAGGCCGGTTTGTGTCGGACCTGTTCGGAATCCACATTGTTGGTTTTCAGTAACTTTTTTACCTTCTGATTCCAGGATTTTATGAGAGGCCCCCCGCGGGGTGGGTTTGACAGAGGCCGGGGGTTTGACAGGGGAAGAGGTAGATTCTTCACACCACCTGGCAGTTTCAACCACAGAGACTCCAGTAAGTTGAATTTTTGTCATGCACAGTCATTTGGTACCTTGGCGCCCAAGCCCAGGAGAGGGTGGGGATAAAACATTTTTCATGCTCAACTCAGTTGAGCATAAAATTCAGACTGCTCATAGATACTGAAATATTCCAAATTAATTGAATTTTTGGATTTAGGCCATCAAAGAGTTGTTGGCATTTTAACATTTATGAGCAGGATAAATTTCAGTCTCAGCTGAGCTGAGCATGAAAAAAGTTTTATAACCTCGGGCTCAGGAGAGGGTGGGGATAGCTGTGGAAATGAGTGGCGTTTTACCTTTGTATTTTCCCCAGTGTGTGAGAAGTACTAATGGTTTGCACTGCTGCTGTAAGCACCTCACTGCAGGCACAGTCATTTGGTAAAAACACTGCTAATCTCCTCCTGTAGTTTGTTAAGTTTTCATTACACCGTCATTTTTGCATGTATGGTTTGCTGGATAAAAAGTCAAAAGTCCCTGCTATCCCTGGGCCTGGGGATGTGGTTGCAAATGACCTTAAATGCAGGCAATTCTAGAAATGATCTTAGTCAGTAATGTGGACCAAGTACTGGCTATCAGCCTCTGGGATTATGAGTGATTAGAGTAAATTTATAGTCAAATGGACCAAAATTGATTCCTTAATATCAGACATTAAAATTCTCTCACCTGTTTAGCAGTGAATTTAAAATGCATGAAGGTAAAAACAGAATACATGTAGTTCTCAACATCTTTTCGTTAAAGTATTTTTCATTTTTCAAGCTATATTCATTCCTATTACAGTGGGATCCCGTGGTGGTCACAGTGACTCGGGGTATGGCAGATCTAAACCACCATACATCAGTCCTAGACCTTTTGGCAGAGGAGGGTAAGTTTATCTGTGCAGCTACACAGTGAACCTCTTTTTTTTGCATACTGGGAAAAGGAACATCACACAAACATGTCCATGTAATGTATACCCTCTGAAACCCCACTTTTGTATGAGTCGCAACACGAGAAAACTGGTCTTTGGGATTTCTGACCAAGTCTGACACAAACCAACCTGTAGTCATAGAAGCAAGCCAAAAGCTTGAAATTTCGGATTTAAGAAGAAGAGAAATTGTACCATCTGTGTAGCGAAAACAAAGGCGCTGATCAGCCTCGCAGTTACTGCAAAGCTGATCTGCGCCTTTGTTTTCGCATATAGTGAAATTTGGGTTTACACGGATATACAATTTTCTCTGATTTATGCTCCAAAACATTGTTTGTGTGCCTGTGTGAGGCAGTTCTAACAGGGTAGTGCTAGAATGTCTATTCCCAAAATGTACACTCCCATATGTCTATTCCCTAAATGTCTATTCCCAAAATGTCTACTGTGCCAAAATGTCTATTCCCAAAAGTGGCTGCTTCAATAAATTTTGCTTCTATGAAGGTTAAATGAAACAAATAATGAACTATTTTGAATTAAAATAAAAAAAAAATAACCCACATTTTTACTAGTTATTCAACCTTTAAATATGGTAGACATTATGAGAATAGACATTTTGGCACAGAAGACATTATGGGGTTAGAAATTTTGGCACAGCAGCCATTATGAGAATAGACATTTTGGCATAGAAGACCTTATGAGAATAGACATTTTGGCACAGTAGACATTATGAGAATAGACATTTTGGCACAGAAGACATAATGATAATAGACATTTTGGCACAGAAAACATTATGGGAATAGACACTTTGTCACAGTAGACATTATGAGAATAGACATTTTGGCACAGAAGACATTATGAGAATACACATTTTGGCACAGTAGACATTATGGGAATAGACATTTTGGCAGACATTATGGGAATAGACATTTTGGCACAGAAGACTATGAGAATAGACATTTTGGCACAGTAGACATTATGGGAATAGACATTTGGCACAGAAGACATTATGGGAATAGACATTTTGGCACAGAAGACATTATGGGAATAGACATTTTGGCACAGTAGACATTATGGGAATAGACATTTTGGCACAGAAGACACTATGGGAGTAGACATTTTGGCACAGAAGACACTATGGGAATAGACATTTTGGCTTAGTAGACATTATGGGAATAGACATTTTGGCACAGAAGACATTATGGGAATAGACATTTTGGCACAGAAGACATTATGGGAATAGACATTTTGGCACAGAAGACACTATGGGAATAGACATTTTGGCACAGTAGACATTATGGGAATAGACATTTTGGCACAGAAGACACTATGGGAGTAAACATTTTGGCACAGAAGACACTATGGGAATAGACATTTTGGCTTAGTAGACATTATGGGAGTAGACATTTTGGCACAGAAGACATTATGGGAATAGACATTTTGGCACAGAAGACATTATGGGAATAGACATTTTGGCACAGAAGACACTATGGGAATAGACATTTTGGCACAGTAGACATTATGGGAATAGACATTTTGGCACAGTAGACATTATGGGAATAGACATTTTGACACAGTAGACATTATGGGAATAGACATTTTGACACAGTAGACATTATGGGAATAGACATTTGGCACAGTAGACATTATGGGAATAGACATTTTGGCACAGAAGACATTATGGGAATAGACCATTTTGGCACAGAAGACACTATGGGAATAGACATTTTGGCACAGTAGACATTATGGGAATAGACATTTTGGCACAGAAGACACTATGGGAGTAGACATTTTGGCACAGAAGACACTATGGGAATAGACATTTTGGCTTAGTAGACATTATGGGAATAGACATTTTGGCACAGAAGACATTATGGGAATAGACATTTTGGCACAGAAGACACTATGGGAATAGACATTTTGGCACAGAAGACACTATGGGAATAGACATTTTGGCACAGTAGACATTATGGGAATAGACATTTTGGCTTAGTAGACATTATGGGAATAGACATTTTGGCACAGAAACATTATGGGAATAGACATTTTGGCACAGTAGACACTATGGGAATAGACATTTTGGCACACTAGACATTATGGGCATAAACATTTTGGGAATAGACATTATGGGAGTAGACATTTTGAGAATAAACATTCTAGCATAAACAAACTTCATTAGTTTGCTTTGCACACAACTTATTGAGCAATTGTACTTTGGAATAAAACGACAGACACAATTGTGCTCTGCATGTGACATTTGTTTTCATCATTAAAACCCATTTTAACCATGGCCAGGGTCGTTTACCCCGCATACCCTTGTTGCTAGGCGACAACCCTTTGTCACGCGATTCAGTCAAAAGCATTATCTAATCTGGAATATACTCCGTAACTTTGATGTAAACTATTTTGAAAAATAGCGATGGTGAAAGAAATAAGAGATGAGTTCGCATTACTTAATAGATCACCCTCACCACAACTTGAAAGTAATATGGGATCATTGGAAATTGCTTTTCTAAAGAGATTACTTACAGATCCTTCATGTTTTGTAGGCACGATGGTCACCCTGGGGACAGGCATGATGACAGAGACAGGTTCTCACCCCGGGGGAGGGGCTGGAGAGGGGGGAATTGGGCTGGACCCAGGATAAGAGATGACAGGTGAGTGTTTACCACATTCATTTTACATGTACATGTATTTAGCATACATGTTCAGTAAGCACAAACCCAGGTCCCATATGAGAGGCATCAACATTTTCTGTTGTTAATTATGATCCTTATCAGTTTTGTGATAATTCCAGTCAGGTCATTGGAAAAACGGAGTTTAGCCTCTGTGAAAACAAAGGCGCAGATCAGCTGTGCAGTAACTGCACAGCTGATCAGCGCCTTTGTTTTCGCTACACAGATAGTACAATTCCTCTTCTACATTTATCCAAAATTTCAAGCTTCCAGCCTTTTTCTGTGACTGTACAGGCTTGTTATTGTTTGAAACAAGCTCATTTGATGCTTTATGTCGTCCATGTTTCGGGACTTGGCTGGCCAGGTACCCTAACCACACATCCTGGGCAAGCATTACAGAGGCAGGTACTCATTTCTGAAACATGTACCTTGTAGCTTCAGAAATGCTCTTCTCTTGACCTAGCAGAAATAGTTTCTTGTGTCGGTTGCTGTGGAAATAGTTTCTTGTGTCGGTTGTGAGTAGTTATGGCTGCCACTATAGCGGATGGTCAGCCATAACTACGATTGCGAGGTCCGATGTGGGTACCCTTTAGTATTCATGCTACTGACTATTTACCATTTTTATCGCACCTGCTTATAGCAGGGTGCGATATAGGAGTCCAAATTTCTGTCCGTCCGTTCGTCCGTCCGTCAACATTTACGTCGAAGTTTGGTTTTCTCGACATCAGAGATAGCTGCGAGTCTGAAAGCTTGCATAGTAATTGTCCCTGACATACCCTTCAAGCATGCACCTTAACCCGGTGGCTTTGACCTATATTTCAAGGTCCACTGACTTTGAAAATTTTTACGTCGAAGTTTTGTTAACATTACCTTTCTCGACATCAGAGTTAGCTGCGAGTCTGAAACCTTGCATAGTAATTGTCCCTAACATACCCTTCAAGCACGCACCTTAACCCGGTAGCTTTGACCTATATTTCACGGTCCACTGACTTCGAAAATTTTACGTCGAAGTTTTGTCAACATTACGTTTCTCGACATCAGAGATAGCTAGGAGTCTGAAACCTTGCATAGTAATTGTCCTTGACATACCCTTCAAGCACGCACCTTAACCTGGTGCCCTTGACCTATATTTCACGGTCCACTGACTTTGAAAATTTTTACGTCGAAGTTTGGTTTTCTTGACATCAGAGATAGCTGCGAGTCAGAAACCTTCAATAGTCATTGTCCTTGACATACCCTTCAAGCACGCACCTTAACCTGGTGCCCTTGACCTATATTTCACGGTCCACTGACTTTGATAATTTTTACGTCGAAGTTTGGTTTTCTTGACATCAGAGATAGCTGCAAGTCTGAAACCTTGCATAGTAATCGCCCTTGACATACCCTTCAAGCACGCACCTCAACCCGGTGCCCTTGACCTATATTTCATGGTCCACTGACTTTGAAAATTTTTACGTCGAAGTTTGGTTTTCTCGACGTCAGAGATAGCTGCGAATCTGAAACCTTGCATAGTAATTGTCCTTGACATGCCCTTCAAGCACGCACCTTGACTCGGTGCCCTTTAACTATATTTCACGATCTGTTGACTTTGCCCGATGCAGGTGCGATATCGACCTCCGCGGAGTTCTTGTGATTAATCATATCTCAGACATGGTAAAGAATTCACAACAATTCCATGAACTGACTTAAATTTAATTCACTGTTTTGTTTCTTGCAGGTTTTCCGGTGCCCCGTTCCGTGGAGGGAGACGAGAACCACCAACAAGACATCAGAGATCATTCACAAAGTGAACTAATTAGTGAAATGAAATAAAATTGTAAAATGAAAACATTTAGAACTGGAAGAAATACATGATAAACAAAACTGCATTCATGAGACAATCTACTGATTATAATTACATGGAAATCAGTGATTCTTGCTCCTGAACTCAGCATAAACATTGGTCATATTTCTAACATAACTTGAAAAAAAAAAAAAACACCTGACATTGTGTATTGTAATCCAATTTATGCAGAAAGATTTACTTTCATGAAAATACAAGTGCATCAGTCAAGGTTATCTCTCACTTTTTGTTGCATGAAGTACATCAAAGAAATACAAAGGAGGTCATTTTTACTGCTCTAAAGTCATTTGAGTACTATAAATGGACATCAGAAGATGTTAATGTGTTTGATGTAAAGGATAGATATCAACTTCTGTTTTATCCTAGGATGCTTATTGAAACTGGATAGTATTTTTGATTGGCTGGACATTTCATAGATAGTTAAAATGGGTTGGACCACAGGCACTTGAAGTCCTATATATAATTATAATCATAGTGTATGTCAATATAGAATATATATATTGACCTTAGACACTACCGTACCTAAGGTCAATATCTGATGATATTTGGGACACTAATATAACTTCAAGCACCTGTGGTTAGACATTGGACAATACTGTCAATATATGAGCCACCTCATGAGAAAACCAACTGTGGTTTCTAAACAGGTCCGACACTAACTGGGCTGTACAAGCACAGAAGTTGGCTAGAAGTTGGAAATCTTGGAATTAGAAAGTAGAGGAATTTACTATCCGTGTATCGAAAACAAAGGTGCTGATAACTGCGAAGCTGATTTGCGTTTTTTGTTTTTGCATATGCAGATTGTTGGTATTCTTAAGCGGCGGCTCATGATGAAAGGAATGGTTTTCAAAAATATTTAAATGACCTCTTGATGCACTTGTAAGGAAAGCAGAAAAGTGTACATTTACATTTTGTTACTGTTCTATACATGGTCCAATTCTGGTATTTACATACACGAGGGTCTCAATGGGGTTTACTGATTAGTTATTTTTGGCCATTTTTTTTACTGATTAGTTATTTTTTGCCATTTTTTTTACTGATTAGTTATTTTTGGCCATTTTTTTACTGATTAGTTATTTTTTGGCCAAATGTTTTTACTGATGAGCAATTTTTGGGCCAAAATTTTACTGATTAGTGATTTCAGAGATACCCCAGTGAGACCCTCATACACACTGAAAATGGTTTGGTTATCAACAGTATTGAGACAGAGCCACTGCTTCCTGAGTCCTGACTATTTAAACTCTTACTCAAGTGGCATTGGGTTGCAAAACCCAGCATCTCGCTACAAAGTTTGAGGCTATACCATAAGGCTACACTGCTCCCTAGGTCAAACCATCCTTGAAGAAGACGGGATTTTGCTGATAATAAAGGAAATATATTGGTGTTGATGTCTTTTTGATATTCTATTCCAATTCAACCAGATTAGGCCTTTGATAACACGAGCTAGCTGCCACTAAGCATCAGATTGGACCTTTGACAACAGAGTTAGCTGCTCTTGAGCATCTCCGTACAGACTTATGATGGGCCGCAGACCCAGGAATGCAGTGTCCGAATTGGGAAAATTTCTCGGGATTGCATTAATTTCCCTGTTAAAATCCCACATGCAAATGAATCAAGGAACTATGTGTGAAAAGAGACTTTACTAGTATTAAATACTAGTAATGGTGTAATAACTGCCAGAGGACCAATTGCATACATGTGATACCTCCCTCATCATAAGGGAGACTCCAGGTGATGAGCCTTAAAACTGGTGAAAAATCTTCTGAAAAGTACTGCTTTTTAAACAAAAATTCAAAATCTCCCCGAAATGAATCAGGAATTTCCCTATACATTCTATACATTTTTGAAAAATCACCCTGAACACGGCTACCAAACAGTTAAATGCGTAACTGCGGTTAAGAAAAGAAATCCGATTCACGTCCTTCCGGTTTTGCGTGTGAGGTGCAGTAAAAGGTAAACAAACTTTCGCAGCTCGCGTTTCCTAGTAATTTATTTTCACCTGGAGAAAGTTATTAAAATTTTCTCAATGCAATTTTTATAGTTATAAATTGATCTTATCGTATCTCAAAGGATTTCCAGATTTGTCTCCTTATAATCGTGATTTTTATTCCCTCCTCCAAAATGCATGTTGAGATTGCATTGTACATGAAGAAAATGTGGGTCAGTCATAGGGATAATTTTAGATCCCCGCTAATCGGGTCATTATAAACGGACGGCAAGGCAGCTAAGTTCTGTGAACACTTTCCTTGCCACTGACTACTGCATTCTATGTATATGTGGATAAAAGCTGTGTCAAAATTTCGGTCACGCATTTAATCATCAGAATGATAGCAAAATAATCGACATTAAAAGCACCTGTATTTTAGTTTCTCTCTCGAGTTCTACGTTTAACAATTTAATTATCACAGTGTCTCGTCATCTTTGTATGGTTTTTACCTCTACAAATCAAGTTTTATTGTAGGGTTTTTGACGTACAGTGGTGTGCAAGAAAAAAACAAACAAACGAGAATCTGCATATACAAAAGCTTTAAATATACCTTGGTTTTCCTTTTGCTCATGGTTTTAGTGAGTGATAATGTTAAAAATAATTAACCCAGTTAATGCATATAGACAACCCCTCTCAAGGAAAATGAAAAAAAAAAAATCCAAAATTGGTTTCTTTGTGATGTTTGCAGTGAGAATACTTGGTATATATCAAAATACAAACATTTTTGCAACAAACATGCAATACAAAACACTGTAATTCACATATATGGTATTCCTGTTTATGATAAAACTTAGACTTTAAAACATTGTGAATACTGTAATTTGCTTTTTTTTTTTCGTTTGCTTTCATCTAAAACACTGTACAGAGAAGGTGAAATGTCCTAAAACAGGCAGAGGTTTTCAAACATATCTTGAAATAAATCCTTCTTATTTTAATGATTAAATGCTTAACCATTTTTTTTTCTTCCCTTCGAAAAATAAATGTTGAACCCTAAGAAAAGTGAATACTGTGGCAGACATCAGTTGTAATTTATTTAATATATAACTACAAATTTGTCGCGGAACAATCACAAAAACATGATATTTAACAGCAAATTGTCCAATTTTTAGTTGTATTTTGCCCTTCTTGACCGTGTTGAAACACATGTTTCGAAGGAGGGAACAAATAACCCCCAAAACATCAAGTAATGTTGCAAACTGTTTTGGTGCTGTCTAACAATGATAAATAAGTGACAAAATAGCATTCTTAGATTTTTGATACCGTTCTGTACTACAAAATAATTATCGATCGATCCGAGTAGTGTATGTTTTGTTTACATTTTGTTGCACCTCACACGCAAAACCGGAAGGACGTGAATCGGATGTCTATTCTTAACCGGCGGTTACGCATTTAACTGTTTGGTAGCCGTGCTGAAATGGGAGAAAAATCTCCCTGATTTTCTCTTTTGAACTCATCACCTATGCAATTGTCCTGAAAGTGCTCACCTGACAGCTGATCACAAGAAAACCAACAATCTGCATAGGCGAAAACAAAGGCGTGTTGTGTGAAGTTGCGTTAATCTGCGCTGTAAATTTACTTTTGTTGCATCATGGTTATAGAGTGAGATTTGAGCGGCGACGTGAAAAAACCGGTCTTCCGGGTTTCCAACCAGGTCTGACACAAACCGGCCTGTACAGCCACAGAAGCAAGCTAGAATATTGATATTTCGGATTTAAGAAGAGGGACTGTCATGTAGCGAAAACAAAGGCGCTGATCAGGCCTTTGTTTTCGCCCCTCGGACAGTGCAATTCCTCTTCTGCTCATAGCCAATATTTCAAGCCTCTAGCCTGTTTCCGTGACTGTACATGCTGATTTGTGTCACACCTGGTCCGAAACTCCCAAGACCGGTTTTCTCGCTTCGGGGCTCAATATCTGCGTACACTAATCAAGGATTTTTCTCGGGTGTAAAGGCCCCAGTCCCAAATGAATTTAGGTGATTTTTTCCAAATTTGGAGAAAAAAAAAAACCCATTTACAGCTGAGTTTCATACATACTTCAATAAAAACTCAGCTGTTCTAAACGAATTATTATTAGCATTATTTAACGATTCTAAATAATGAATAGCCTTAACTAATATGACAGGATAAAATATTTCAACTTTGAATGTTGTGAAAGTTTCCCAGTTTCAGGGTTTACAATACTGATTTTCCCAATCGGAAAGGCCATAGGGCCCCCGTATATATCAAAATACAAACATTTTTGCAACAAACATGCAATACAAAACACTGTAATTCACATATATGGTATTCCTGTTTATGATAAAACTTAGACTTTAAAACATTGTGAATACTGTAATTTGCTTTTTTTTTTCGTTTGCTTTCATCTAAAACGCTGTACAGAGAAGGTGAAATGTCCTAAAACAGGCAGAGGTTTTCAAACATATCTTGAAATAAATCCTTCTTATTTTAATGATTAAATGCTTAACCATTTTTTTTTCTTCCCTTCGAAAAATAAATGTTGAACCCTAAGAAAAGTGAATACTGTGGCAGACATCAGTTGTAATTTATTTAATATATAACTACAAATTTGTCGCGGAACAATCACAAAAACATGATATTTAACAGCAAATTGTCCAATTTTTAGTTGTATTTTGCCGTTCTTGACCGTGTTGAAACACATGTTTCGAAGGAGGGAACAAATAACCCCCAAAACATCAAGTAATGTTGCAAACTGTTTTGGTGCTGTCTAATAATGATAAATAAGTGACAAAATAGCATTCTTAGATTTTTGATACCGTTCTGTACTACAAAATAATTATCGATCGATCCGAGTAGTGTATGTTTTGTTTACATTTTGTTGCACCTCACACGCAAAACCGGAAGGACGTGAATCGGATGTCTATTCTTAACCGGCGGTTACGCATTTAACTGTTTGGTAGCCGTGCTGAAATGGGAGAAAAATCTCCCTGATTTTCTCTTTTGAACTCATCACCTATGCAATTGTCCTGAAAGTGCTCACCTGACAGCTGATCACAAGAAAACCAACAATCTGCATAGGCGAAAACAAAGGCGTGTTGTGTGAAGTTGCATTAATCTGCGCTGTAAATTTACTTTTGTTGCATCATGGTTATAGAGTGAGATTTGAGCGGCGACGTGAAAAAACCGGTCTTCCGGGTTTCCAACCAGGTCTGACACAAACCGGCCTGTACAGCCACAGAAGCAAGCTAGAATATTGATATTTCGGATTTAAGAAGAGGGATTGTCATGTAGCGAAAACAAAGGCGCTGATCAGGCCTTTGTTTTCGCCCCTCGGACAGTGCAATTCCTCTTCTGCTCATAGCCAATATTTCAAGCCTCTAGCCTGTTTCCGTGACTGTACATGCTGATTTGTGTCACACCTGGTCCAAAACTCCCAAGACCGGTTTTCTCGCTTCGGGGCTCAATATCTGCGTACACTAATCAAGGATTTTTCTCGGGTGTAAAGGCCCCAGTCCCAAATGAATTTAGGTGATTTTTTCCAAATTTGGAGAAAAAAAAAATCCCATTTACAGCTGAGTTTCATACATACTTCAATAAAAACTCAGCTGTTCTAAACGAATTATTATTAGCATTATTTAACGATTCTAAATAATGAATAGCCTTAACTAATATGACAGGATAAAATATTTCAACTTTGAATGTTGTGAAAGTTTCCCAGTTTCAGGGTTTACAATACTGATTTTCCCAATCGGAAAGGCCATAGGGCCCCTGTATCGAAACTGCCCCCCCCCCCCCCCCCCCCCCCCACCAAAAAAAATCCCTGCACATTGCGCAAAATGTCATATAGAAACTGTTTATTGTATGCTAGATTAGATATGAATTAAATGAGCCTCGTCATGAGAAAACCTGTTTTTTTGCCTGATCAGCACCTTTGTTTTCACTACATGACAATCCCTCTTCTTAAATCCGAAATATCAATATTCTAGCTTGCTTCTGTGGCTGTACAGGCCGGTTTGTGTCAGACCTGGTTGGAAACCCCAAAGAACGTTTTTTTCACGTCGTCGCTCAAATCTCACTCTATAACCATGATGCAACAAAAGTAAATTTACAGCGCAGATTAATGCAACTTCACACAACACATCACAAAAAGGAGTGTGTCTTTTAGAAGCCTGATGGATTAGGTACAACATACAGTGAAATAATATTGATTTTGCAAATACCTACAGTGTGGCAATGAAGTCTTCAATATAGTTTGAAGCCCAGGCCAATCACTGAACTGCATTTTATCATGTGTAGTATGAAGTTGTGTCAGTCTGGTCCAACACCAGTAAAAAATCTCCCATAGGCCGCAATGCAAATTCCCTCACTTTGTGACACTCCCAGCTGGTACCCAACATTGCACCACCAAAAGGTCTTCTCTAACTTGATAGCCCAGCCACACCCCTACCCAAAGGTGCCACTACCTATGGGGGTTGACCATCTCGATTTTCCGGTAATCCATTTTGCAATATACCTATGGGTGGATTCTACACTCTAGAATGGTCCGGATTTTAGTAGGGGGTAGTGTACAAACAGAAGCCTCCGATGAGATATAGTCCGTTTTGGCATGGTGATTTGTGCACTATCATGTTGTATTATGGCGATACTTTGTAGTAAATGCGAGATTTTACACACAATGTAGGAAATGTTCTCACTATTCAGCATCAAACATGTGGATGAAATTTTTAAATGCACTATTTTCGTGGGGTACGGCGGAGTGATATTTTTTTACCGGTGTTCCACCGTCTGCACTGTAAGAATCACAGCTATATTATGGTGAATTTCAACCCCTAAAACCAACCAGAGGACCAATGGTCCTGTAAACGCTCACCTGAGACCTGAGATATATACCAATATACTTGTTTGGCCAGAATGGTAATATACATGTATATAACCCCAGGGTAGGGTCAGAGTCAATTTCTTTATTAAATCATAAAGATTCAGTACATTTGCCAATTTACTGCAAGTTTTGTCCTTCAAATGACATTGTAACAATTTTCCCCATTTAAATGTGTGGGCGACCTAAGTTGACCTTGCCGTAAAAAAGGTCAAGGTCATCCCAGGGTCATGACTTATACAAACTGTAGAGCTGCATTGCCTGATGCTTCATGCCTAGTTTCAAAATCATAGGCCTTCTGGTTCTAGAGAAGAAGGTTTTTAAAGGTTTTTGCTATTTATAGCCATTGCGGCCATCTTGGTCATGTGACCTTGACCGTTTATACAAAAATTCATTCATTCTTCCTAAAAATGCTCCACATAAAGTTTGGCTTTGATCGGCCTAGCGGTTTCAGAGAAGATGTTTGAATATTATGGTCATACACATGTACATAGCCCTGGGGCAGGGGCAGAGCAACCCTCTGGGCCCAAAATATTTTCATAAACATGAATAGTCTGTCCATTTGCTGATTCCTAGCAAGTTTTTTGCCATTAATTGACATTTCCAATTTTTTCCCATTCAAATGCATGGGCGGCCTAAGTTGACCTTGCCGTAAAATAGGTCAAGGTCATCCCAGGGTCGTGATTTATATAAACTTTGTAGAGCTCCAGTCACTGATGCTTCACACCAAGTTTCAAAATCATTGGCCTTCTGGTTCTGGAGAAGAAGATTTTTAGAGTTTTTTTCTATTTATAGCCATGGCAGCCATCTTGGTCATGTGACCTTGACCATTTATAGAAACTTTCTTTCCCCCTTCCCAAGGATGCTCCATATGAAGTTTGGCTTTGATTGGCCAAGCGGTTTCAGGGGAGAAGATATTTCATTATTATGGAAATATACATGTATATAGCCCCGGGGCAGGGGCAGACAACCCCCCAGGGGCTAAAATTTTCCATTAACATAAATCTTCTGTCCATTTGCCTATTCCCAGTAAGTTTTACCCATTAAATAGCATTTTACCATTTTTTCCCATTCAAATGCATTGGCGACCTAAGTTGACCTTGCTGTAAAATTGGTCAAGGTCATCCTAGGGTCATGATTTATATAAAATATGATGGGCCCGCGTCCCCAATGCTACATACCAAGTTTCTTGGAAATCGGCCCACTGGTTCTGAAGAAGAAGATTTTTAAAGGTTTTTGCTATTTATAGCCATGGCGGCCATCTTGGTCATGTGACCTGGACCATTTATATAAACTTTCTTTCCCCCTTCCTAAGGATGCTCCACATGAAGTTTGGCTTTGATTGGCCAAGCGGTTTCAGAGGAGAAGATCTTTGAAATTGTGGACGACGGACGGACGGACGACGAATGGACGCCGGAGCATGGGTATACTATAAGCTCACCTGTGAGCCTTCGGCTCAGGTGAGCTAAAAAAAGATGTTCAGTTCTTTACTCATTTGACCTTCCTTCCTCTTATAACAAGTCAACCACCTAAGCCTTTACTTCATCTTTCAACAACCTTAAGCCTTTACTTTGTCTCTCAACCACCTAAGCCTTTACTTTATCTTTCAACAACCTTAAGCCTATACTTCATCTTTCAACAACCTAAGCTTTTACTTCATCTTTCAACAACCTAAGCCTTTACTTCATCTTTCAACAACCTTAAGCCTTTACTTTGTCTCTCAACAACCTAAGCCTTTACTTCATTTTTCAACAACCTAAAGCCTATACTTTGTCTCTCAACAACCTAAGCATTTACTTCATTTTTCAACAACCTTAAGCATTTACTTTGTCTCTCAACAACCAAAGCCTTTACTTCATTTTTCAACAACCTTAAGCCTTTACTTTGTCTCTCAACAACCTAAGCATTTACTTCATTTTTCAACAACCTTAAGCCTATACTTTGTCTCTCAACAACCTAAGCTTTTACTTCATTTTTCAACAACCTTAAGCCTTTACATTATCTCTCAACAACCTAAGCTTTTACTTCATCTTTCAACAACCTAAGCTTTTACTTCATTTTTCAACAACCTTAAGCCTATACTTTGTCTCTCAACAACCTAAGCTTTTACTTCATTTTTCAACAACCTTAAGCCTATACTTTGTCTCTCAACAACCTAAGCTTTTACTTCATCTTTCAACAACCTAAGCTTTTACTTCATTTTTCAACAACCTGAAGCCTTTACTTTGTCTCTCAACAACCTAAGCATTTACTTCATTTTTCAACAACCTTAAGCCTATACTTTGTCTCTCAACAACCTAAGCTTTTACTTCATTTTTCAACAACCTTAAGCCTTTACCTTTACATTATCTCTCAACAACCTAAGCTTTTACTTCATCTTTCAACAACCTAAGATTTTACTTCATTTTTCAACAACCTAAGCATTTACTTCATCTTTCAACAACCTGAAGCCTTTACTTTGTCTCTCAACAACCTAAGCTTTTACTTCATCTTTCAACAACCATAAGCCTTTACTTTGTCTCTCAACAACCTAAGCTTTTACTTCATTTTTCAACAACCTTAAGCCTTTACTTTGTCTCTCAACAACCTAAGCTTTTACTTCGTCTTTCAACAACCTGAAGCCTTTACTTTGTCTCTCAACAACCTAAGCTTTTACTTCATTTTTCAACAACCATAAGCCTTTACTTTGTCTCTCAACAACCTAAGCTTTTACTTCATTTTTCAACAACCTTAAGCCTTTACTTTGTCTCTCAACAACCTAAGCTTTTACTTCATCTTTCAACAACCATAAGCCTATACTTTGTCTCTCAACAACCTAAGCTTTTACTTCATTTTTCAACAACCTTAAGCCTTTACTTTGTCTCTCAACAACCTAAGCTTTTACTTCATCTTTCAACAACCATAAGCCTATACATTATCTCTCAACAACCTAAGCTTTTACTTCATCTTTCAACAACCTAAGCTTTTACTTCATATTTCAACAACCTAAAGCCTATACTTTGTCTCTCAACAACCTAAGCATTTACTTCATTTTTCAACAACCATAAGCCTATACTTTGTCTCTCAACAACCTAAGCTTTTACTTCATTTTTCAACAACCTTAAGCATATACTTTGTCTCTCAACAACCTAAGCATTTACTTCATTTTTCAATGACCTTAAGCCTTTACATTATCTCTCAACAACCTAAGCTTTTATCATTTTTCAACAACCTTAAGCCTTTACTTTGTCTCTCAACAACCTAAGCTTTTACCTTGTCCTTCAACATTCTAAAGTTTTTACATACTGTGAATCCGGCAATTTTGGGGTGACTTTTATTTTGCGAATTTTCTATTTCCAAATTATTCGCGAGGTTTTGAATTCGCGAACGAGTGCTCTTGCAGTCATTATGGCCTATAGAAATTCTTTATTCGCGAGAACCTTGAACTCGCGAGGCATTGAATTCGTGAATATGCGCGAAAATTAAGTTCTCGCGAAAATTACCAGATTTACAGTACTTTCATCTTTCAACAATTTAAGGATGTTCGCTGCCAATGAAAAAGTATTCAAACTTTTTTTCTAACCCCTCTTTTTTGATTCCAAAATACAAAACAAGACATTTGAAAACAAAATAAATATAGGGTAGTGTGCATTTTTTCAAGCTACAGGCCTCTGAATGAGACCTCTGAGCACCATGTTTTAAATTTGGTAAAATTAATTTAATTTTTAATTCTTTGAAACATACCTGTCTTGAACAAACATACACCTAGAATGCTTTCAAAAGTCATAATATTTATGTAGCGCAGACAATTTTGGACCAAAAGCATAGAAAAATTTGCAACTTTGAGTGGATGACAAAATTTTACGATTCCTTTGCCAACCCTACCCCTATACTTGAAAAGTTGGAAAAAAATCAATATTTTGAAATATACCAAACATATATTTGTCGATTCAAACTTTTTCTTGTATTTTCACACAACATATAACTTGGTTATATTGTTCGAATAAAAGAAAGAAATATATACAGTAGTGAGCATATAAGAGAGAACCAACAACTTGAAAATCACCAATTTCAGCCTTTTTTCGGCTGTTTTATTAGCTCACCTGAGCCGAAGGCTCACAAAGGTGAGCTTATAGGATGGCCATGATCCGGCATCCGTCCGTCGTCCACAATTTCAAAGATCTTCTTCTCTGAAACCGCTTGGCCAATCAAAGTGAAATATTATGTGGAGCATCCATGGGTAGGGGGAATTGAAGTTTGATCGCGAGATCCAGGTCACATGACCAAGATGGCCGCCACGCCCATATATGGTAAAAACCACTCAAAAATCTTCTTCTCCAGAACCGGTGGGCCGATTTCCAAGAAACTTGGTATGAAGCATCGGGGACTTTAACCATAGTTTGATAAAATGATGACCCTTGGATGACCTTAACGAATTTTACGGCAAGGTCAAATTTGGAAACATAGGCTTTTACATGGGAAAAAGTGAAAATTATAGATTTTTAGCTCACCTGAGCCGAAGGCTCACAAGGTGAGCTTATAGGACTGCCATGATCCGTCGTCTGTCCATCCGTCGTCCACAATTTCAAAGATCTTCTTCTCTGAAACCGCTTGGCCGATCTAGTTGAAATTTTATGTGGAGCCTCCTTGGGTAGTGGCATTTCAAGTTTGATCGCGAAATCCAGGTCACATGACCAAGATGGCCGCCACGCCCATATATGGTAAAAACCGCTCAAAAATCTTCTCCAGAACCGGTGGGCCTATTTCCACGAAACTTGGTATGTAGCATCGGGGACTTCAGCCCATCATAGTTTGATAAAATGATGACCCTTGGATGACCTTGACCTATTTTACGGCAAGGTCAAATTTGGAAACATAGGCTTTTACATGGGAAAAAGTGAAAATTAGGTCAAGGTCATCCTAGGGTCATCATTTTATCAAACTGTGATGGGCTGGAGTCCCAAATGCTACATACCAAGTTTCATGAAAATCGGCCTGCAGGTTCTGGAGAAGAAGATTTTTGAGTGCTTTTTACCATATATGGGCGTGGCGGCCATCTTGATCATGTGACCTGGATTTCCCAATCAAACTTTCGTCTCCCCTACCCATGGATGCTCCACATAAAATTTCACTTTGATTGGCCACGCAGTTTCAGAGAAGAAGATCTTTGAAAAGAAGAGTGGTTTTTACCATATATGTGGCAGCCATCTTGGTCATGTGACCTGGATTTCACGATCAAACTTCCGTCTCCCCTACCCGATGCTCCACATAAAATTTCACTTTGATTAGCCCAGCAGTTTCAGAGAAGAAGATCTTTGAACAGAGGACCATTGGTCCTGAGAACGCTCACCTGAAGCCTGATCTTGGAGTATTAAAGGAATGGATTCGGAACCGCATAAGACGCCGTATGTATACGTAAAATACCATCATAAATTCATTCCTGGTACAAGAGAATGCATATCGGGTTTGTTACGCAAAATATTCGTATTCAAAGTTGGGAAACCTTCGTTTTTTCCTGCATCTGAGTGAATCGCCATCTTTATCGGGTATGGTTACCGGTTTATCGATAATTACACGGTGAACGCGGTAACCAGTATAAAGCTGTGACGTCACTCACTCACTTTCTCTTTAAGCCGCTCATTTCAATTGCAAGACGTTCAAATATTATCGCGATAATTTCGTTATTTTTTTTTTTTTTTTTTTTTTTTTGTATTTGTGGATATTATCTGCGTTAAACTTGATAGAAGTGTTTATGTGATAATACCGGAGAATAATATTTACCGAAGATGCCTCAGTGCCAGGCGATTAACTGTAAAAACATGCCAGAGAAAGGAGGTAAAAGTTTTTTCCCAGATACCTGTCGTCGGCTTTTCGCTTCCCCCAAAGCGATCAAAAATCGTAGGTGTAGACATTTTCACTATTTCTTATTAATAATCCAGTATGAACGGAATGGAATTACTGTTACATGTATCTACGCACGGTAGTTTTTATTCCGAATTTTGGCATTTCACATACAATTCGTCAAAGAATCGTGCACAATAGAAAAAGAATAGGAATTCACAAGTTTTTCAACCACTTTATTCCAAAACGGAATTGGTACACACTCCAGGTGTAATCTCACTTTTTTTTTTTTTTTTTTTTTTGCTTCAGTTATCTATTTTATTTAATTTATAATCGGAGGTGAACCGCCCAACACTAATTGTTTTTCAGTGCACATGCGTTTCTAAGTTGTTTGCCACCAATCCAGAAAAGATTTTCATTCATGCGGATAATTATTTTTAGCACGTGACAAGGTAAACACGCCTCAAACGGTCAGCTGACCTGTCAACAATGACTGCAATTAAAGTTGTATATCTAACGCGCCATCAAAAGATGCCACCGCCATTCTTTAAATCGTTTGATCGCCATTATAAGGTGTTTACATAAAGACACGCGCCATCAAAAGATGCGACCGCCATTGTTTAAATGGTTTGATCGCCATTTTACGTATGAAAGATTATCGACTACCTAACTATCGTTACATAATTTTGATTGGATTTTCATCATAAAGGTGCGAAATACACTCGGAGATGCTCTTTTTGGCTCATAGACAACATAACACAGGTAAATATTGGGACGTATCGCGGCAAAAACAACTTGTGCCCCGGGAATCACCACTGAGGAAAACCATGTGTCTGAGCTCAGATTTACTCGTCCCGGGACGCCGAGTCCTGCGTCCGCGAGATCCTTGTGACAGATGACATTTTTTTCTGTTTTTATTTCTTTCTTTTTTCTTACCTTAATCTGCGAATTTTATCGATAAAATGAAGTGGAGTACGATCGCTTGTACATGGCTCTCAACCGAAAGTGAGTGAGTGACGTCACAGGTAAACAAATATGGCGGCAACCTTCGCGATTCGAGACGCATTTTAGTGTAATTTTCAATGGATGATTATGTACTTATTATGGGGTAAATCGTTGGAATTTGATTTGTAACACGTACTGTAACATCTAAATGAATATGTTCAGGGTCAAATATGCGTTTCCGAATCGATTCCTTTAAGTCATCATGATATGACCTTGACCTTGAATACTCGCACACCTTTATTGACTTCACAAGTTGTCTGCATCTGCAAAGTTTCAGGTCTCAGGCTGCAATAGTTTCCAAACCCATTGATTTCTGAGAAAACCATAATTTCAATTTTGATATTTAAATGACCTTTGGTCAAGGTCAACAAATGACCTTGGCCTTCATTAATTACTTACCTTCATTGACTCCATTAGTTGTCTGCATCTAGCAACTTTCAGGTCTCAGGCTGCAACAGTTTCCAAAATATCCATTGTTTTCGCCTTTTCCCATGTAAAAGCCTGTTTCCAAAATTGACCTTGCCGTAAAATAGGTCAAGGTCATCCTAGGGTCATCATTTCAACAAACTATGATGGGCTGGAGTCCAAAATGCTACATATCAAGTTTCGCCTAAATCGGCCAGCCTGTTCTGGAGAAGAAGATTTTTGAGTGGTTTTTACCAGTTGGGCATGGTGGCCATCTTGGTCATGTGACCCGAATTTCGCGATCACACTTTCGTTCCCCCTACCCATGGACGCTCCACATAAAATTTCACTTTGCTTGGCCAAGCAGTTTCAGAGAAGAAGATCTTTGAAAAGTGTGTATGGACGACAGACTGGCCAAGGTCAAGAGATGACCTTGACCTAAATTAATCACATACCTTCATCTACTCCATTGGTTGTTTGCATCTACCACTTTTCAGGCCTCAGGCTGCAATAGTTTTCAAAAAATCCATAGTTTTCACTTTTTCCCATGTAAAAGCCTATGTTTCCAAAATTGACATTGCCGTAAAATAGTCAAGGTCATCCGAGGGTCATCATTTGATCAAACTATGATGGGCTGGAGTCCGAAATGCTACATACCAAGTTTCATGAAAATCGGCCAGCCGGTTCTGGAGAAGAAGATTTTTGAGTGCTTTTTACCATATATGGGCGTGGCGGCCATCTTGATCATGTGACCTGGATTTCCCAATCAAACTTTCGTCTCCCCTACCCATGGATGCTCCACATAAAATTTCACTTTGATTGGCCACGCAGTTTCAGAGAAGAAGATCTTTGAAAAGTGTGTATGGACGACAGACTGGCCAAGGTCAAGAGATGATCTTGACCTAAATTAATCACATACCTTCATCTACTCCATTAGTTGTTTGCATCTACCACTTTTCAGGCCTCAGGCTGCAATAGTTTTCAAAAAATCCATAGTTGTCACTTTTTAGCTCACCTGAGCCGAAGGCTCACAAGGTGAGCTAATAGGATAGCCATGATCCAGCGTCCTTCGTCCGTCGTCGTCCACAATTTCAAAGATCTTCTTCTCTGAAACCGCTTGGCTGATCTAGTTGAAATTTTATGTGGAGCCTCCTTGGGTAGTGGCATTTCAAGTTTGATCGCGAAATCTAGGTCACATGACCAAGATGGCCGCCACGCCCATATATGTGATTAATGTAGGTCAAGGTCATCTCTTGACCTTGGCCAGTCTGTTGTCAATACACACTTTTCAAAGATCTTCTTCTCTAAAACTGCTGGGCCAATCAAAGTGAAATTTTATGTGGAGCATCCATGGGTAGGGGAGACAAAAGTTTGATCGCGAAATCCAGGTCACATGACCAAGATGGCTGCCACGCCCATATATGGTAAAAACCACTCAAAAATCTTCTTCTCCAGAACCGGCAGGCCGATTTTCATGAAACTTGGTATGTAGCATCGGGGACTTCAGCCCATCATAGTTTGATAAAATGATGACCCTTGGATGACCTTGACCTATTTTACGGCAAGGTCAAATTTGGAAACATAGGCTTTTACATGGGGAAAAGTGAAAACTATGGATTTTTTTGAAAACTATTGCAGCCTGAGGCCTGAAAAAAGGTAGATGCAAACAACTAATGGAGTAGATGAAGGTATGTGATTAATTTAGGTCAAGGTCATCTCTTGACCTTGGCCAGTCTGTCGTCCATTCACACTTTTCAAAGATCTTCTCTGAAACTGCTGGGCCAATCAAAGTGAAATTTTATGTGGAGCATCCATGGGTAGGGGAGACGAAAGTTTGATCGCGAAATCCAGGTCACATGACCAAGATGGCCGCCACGCCCATATATGGTAAAAACCACTCAAAAATCTTCTTCTCCAGAACCGGCACGCCGATTTTCATGAAACTTGGTATGTAGCATTTGGGACTCCAGCCCATCATAGTTAGATAAAATGATGACCCTAGGATGACCTTGACCTAATTTACGGCCAGGTCAATTTTGGAAACATAGGCTTTAACATGGGAAAAATTGAAAACTATGGATTTTTTGAAAACTATTGCAGCCTAAGGCCTGAAAAGTGGTAGATGCAGACAACTAATGGAGTAGATGAAGGTATGTGATTAATGTAGGTCAAGGTCATCTCTTGACCTTTGCCAGTCTGTCGTCCATACACACTTTTCAAAGATCTTCTTCTCTGAAACTGCTGGGCCAATCAAAGTGAAATTTTATGTGGAGCATCCATGGGTAGGGGAGATAAAAGTTTGATCGTGAAATCCAGGTCACATGACCAAGATGGCCGCCACGCCCAGATATGGTAAACCAGAGGACCATTGGTCCTGAGAACGCTCACCTGAAGCCTGATCTTGGAGTATTAAGTCATCATGAAATGACCTTGACCTTGAATACTCACACACCTTTATTGACTTCACAAGTTGTCTGCATCTGCAAAGTTTCAGGTCTCAGGCTGCAATAGTTTCCAAACCCAGTGATTTCTGAGAAAACCATAATTTTAATTTTGATATTTAAATGACCTTGGGTCAAGGTCAACAAATGACCTTGGCCTTCATTAATTACTTACCTTCATTGACTCCATTAGTTGTCTGCAACTAGCAACTTTCAGGTCTCAGGCTGCAACAGTTTCCAAAATATCCATTGTTTTCGCCTTTTCCCATGTAAAAGCCTATGTTTCCAAAATTGACCTTGCCGTAAAATAGGTGAAGGTCATCCTAGGGTCATCATTTCAACAAACTTTGATGGGCTGGAGTCCCAAATGCTACATATCAAGTTTCACCTAAATTGGCCAGCCTGTTCTGGAGAAGAAGATTTTTGAGTGGTTTTTATCATAGTTGGGCATGGCTGCCATCTTGGTCATGTGACCCAAATTTTGCGATCACACTTTCATTCCCCCTACCCATGGACGCTCCTGATAAAATTTCACTTTGATTGGCCAAGCAGTTTCAGAGAAGAAGATCTTTGAAAAGTGTGTATGGACGACAGACTGGCCAAGGTCAAGAGATGACCTTGACCTAAATTAATCACATACCTTCATCTACTCCATTAGTTGTTTGCAGGTCTCAGGCTGCAACAGTTTTCAAAAAATCCATAGTTTTCACTTTTCCCATGTAAAAGCCCATGTTTCCAAAATTGAAATTGCCGCAAAATAGGTCAAGGTCATCCTAGGGTCATCATTTGATCAAACTATGATGGGCTGGAGTGCTAAATGCTACATACCAAGTTTCATGAAAATCAGCCTGCCGGTTCTGGAGAAGAAGATTTTTGAGTGGTTTTTACCATATGTGACAGTATCTGACATTTTGGGTCTTGTGGAGTCAAAGTCCGAAATTTAGTTTTTAACAATTTTTATTATGCTAATAATGCATGTCTGAAAGCTTTAATAAAAAGCGCTAACGATAAATAAGAAAAATAGAGAAAGCACGCACCACCCACAGTTTGCATCTTAGGGTTCTTAATTGGTAAAGAAATTAATTGCCTTTGGAAAATCGTTTGTAACAAGAGTAATAGTACCCCGTTCTGTTGTCCTTCACAGTGAATGTTGTCTAAATATTATAGAATCGGAAATTGCGAATGTCTTGCTAGAAATATTCAATCTATCTTATTAGGCGGCGTTTTGAAACTAATAACTGAGTGCGCAAAAATCCAATTAACGTCGCATGCAGTTTTGTGACGTCAACTTTAGTTCACGTTTTATGACGTCAACGTCGTACCTCCACAAGACCGAAAATCTCAGAGAATGTCACATATATGGGGGTGGTGGCCATCTTGGTCATGTGACCTGGATTTCGTGATCAAACTTGTGTCTCCCCTACCCATGGATGCTCCACATAAAATTTCACTTTGATTGGCCAAGCAGTTTCAGAGAAGAAGATCTTTGAAAAGTGTGTATGGACGACAGACAGGCCAAGGTCAAGAGATGAAAATCGGCCAACCGGTTCTGGAGAAGAAGATTTTTGAGCGGTTTTTACCATATATGGGCGTGGCAGCCATCTTGGTCACGTGACTTGGATTTTGCAACCAAACTTTCGTCTCCCCTACCCATGGATGCTCCACATAAAATTTCTCTTTGATTGGCCAAGCAGTTTCAGAGAAGAAGATCTTTGAAAAGTGTGTATGGACGACAGACTGGCCAAGGTCAAAAGATGACCTTGACCTAAATTAATCACATACCTTCATCTACTCCATTAGTTGTTTGCATCTACCACTTTTCAGGCCTCAGGCTGCAATAGTTTTCAAAAAATCCATAGTTTTCACTTTTTCCCATGTAAAAGCCTATGTTTCCAAATTTGACCTTGCCATAAAATAGGTCAAGGTCATCCAAGGGTCATCATTTTATCAAATTATGATGGGCTGAAGTCCCCGATGCTACATACCACGTTTCGTGGAAATCGGCTCACCGGTTCTGGAGAAGAAGATTTTTGAAGGGATTTATCATATATGGGCGTGGCGGCCATCTTGGTCATGTGACCTGGATTTTGCGATCAAACTTGAAATGCCACTACCCAAGGAGGCTCCACATAAAATTTCTACTAGATCGGCCAAGCGGTTTCAGAGAAGAAGATCTTTGAAATTACGGACGACGGACAGACGGACGGATGGATGCTGGATCATAGCCATCCTATAAGCTCACCTTGTGAGCCTTCGGCTCAGGTGAGCTAAAAACACCCAAAAATCTTCTCCAGAACCGTCAGGCCGATTTTCATGAAACTTGGTATGTAGCACTTGGGACTCCAGCCCATCATAGTTTGATCAAATGATGACTATAGGATGACCTTGACCTATTTTATGGCAATGTCAATTTTGGAAACATAGGCTTTTACATGGGAAAAAGCGAAAATTATGGATTTTTTGAAAACTGTTCAGCCTGAGACCTGAAAAGTGGTAGATGCAAACAACAAAAGGAGTAGATGAAGGTATGTGATTAATTTAGGTCACGGTCATCTCTTGACCTTGGCCAGTCTGTCTTCCTTACACACTTTTCAAAGATCTTCTTCTCTGAAACTGCTTGGCCAATCAAAGCGAAATTTTATGTGGAGCATCCATGGGTAGGGGGAACGAAAGTTTGATCGCGAAATCCAGGTCACATGACCAAGATGGCTGCCATGTCCAAATATGGTAAAAACCACTCAAAAATCTAAATCTTCTCCAGAACCTGCCGGCCGATTTTCACGAAACTTGGTATGTAGCATTTGGGACTCCAGCCCATCATAGTTTGTTAAAATGATGACCCTAGGAAATTTTATGTGGAGCATCCATGGGTAGGGGGAACGAAAGTTTGATCGCGAAATCCAGGTCACATGACCAAGATGGCTGCCATGTCCAAATATGGTAAAAACCACTCAAAAATCTAAATCTTCTCCAGAACCTGCCGGCCGATTTTCACGAAACTTGGTATGTAGCATTTGGGACTCCAGCCCATCATAGTTTGTTGAAATGATGACCCTAGGATGACCTTGACTTATTTTATGGCAAGGTCAATTTTGGAAACATAGGCTTGTACATGGGAAAAGGCGAAAACAATGGATATTTTGGAATCTGCTGCAGCCAAAGACCTGAAAGTTGTTAGATGAAGACAACTAATGGAGTCAATGAAGGTAAGTTATTAATTAAGGCCAAGGTCATCTCTTGATCTTGACCCAAGGTAATTTAAATATCAAAATTAAAATTATTGTTTTCTCAGAAATCACTGGGTTTGGAAACTTTTGCAGCCTGTGACCTGAAACTTGGCAGATGCAGACAACTTATGAAGTCAATAAAGGTGTGTGAGTATTCAAGGTCAAGGTCATTTCATGATGACTTAATACTCCAAGATCAGGCTTCAGGTGAGTGTTCTCAGGACCAATGGTCCTCTGGTCTTTCAACAACCGAAGCCTTTATTACTTCTCAACAACTTAGGCCTTTGCTTCTTCTTTCAACAACTGAAGCCTGAGATTTCACTAGGATGGGACTCCTGAAAAAGAAAAAGTAGGAGTCCCACACAAAATTTAGGAGTCTCACTATGGAAACTCAATTACATGTACAAGCCTAAATCTTTTTTATGGAAATTCATCATTTTTACTCCACTTAAAAACAGGCTTTTGGGCTCTTTACAGGCTTTACTTCTTCAACCACCTAAGCCTTTACTTTGTCTTTCAACAACTTGGGCCTTTACTTCTTTCAACAGTTAAGCCTTTACGACCTAAACCTTTACTACATCATTCAACAACTTGGGCCTTTACTTCATCTTTCAACAACCTAAGCCTTTACTTCATCTTTCAACAACTTAGGCCTTTACTTCTTTCAACAATTAAGCCTTTACTTTGTCTGTCTTTCAACAACCTAAGCCTTTACTTTGTCTTTCAGGTACTTTTTTTCTAGTGTTAGCCTAGCACAACCTTCAATGGTTCTAATATAAGGCAATGACACAGGCTGGCTTTGTTTCCATGTTTCTGAATTAATAACCGTAATCTCCTTCATGCAGTAGTTGTTCCTGTCCTTATTTCCAAACGTTACATAAATGCTGCCATCCATATGAACTAAGCTGTAATATCGCCGTGGGTCTTTATTGAAAATATTCCCCGAACCGACAATCTTGGATTTTTTCTCCAACACATTCAGCTTGCCTATCCATCCATATTCGTCAAAAAGATAAGTATGGTTATCCAGCTGAATAGCTGCTTTGATCCCAGCAGTGTAAGGAAGAGTGATCTCACAGCAAACACTGGTGAAAATATCGAGGTACTGGACCAGACTGCTTCCCTGATAAGACAATCCAGCAGAGCGGGACTCTACATCTTCCTTCTTAACTCCTCCAATGATATACACTCTTGTGTCGGTTACAGTTGCCGAAGGCCATGCAACTGGGTGAACAAGGTCAGAACATTTGGTCCATTTTTCTGTTCCAAAGCTGTACTTCTCAATGCCGGATAGCACTTTTTTATCTTCGCCGTACACTGTACAACCACCGAATATATACAAGAACTCGGAGAGCACAACCATAGCATGTGCATATCGACCTGTGCGTAAGACTGTGCAACTCTTCCAACTGTTGGATGCTGCTTCATACTGAAGGTGTTTCCACTCGTAATTAACCCCTCCTGTTATAAATATTTTCTCCTGGTTTGAAGCCACCGCAAAGAAAGAATCGCAAGAGAAAGGCAGAGGCGCCAACTTGAACCATTTCGACTGCATCCAACTGAATGCTATAACATCGAGAATACTTTCCTGGCCAATGGAATGAGGAGCCGTTCGTTTCCCACCAATTACCACTAAAACATTTTCCACTGAATTGCAATTTCTATAGCCAGTGATAATTGAATTCGTTGCCTGCCTTTTTGCTGGAAGGAGTTTGTACTGTAAAGCTTTATCTATGGTCCTTTGCGCAAGCTTGTCATCCAATGTAGATGTAAAATACTCTTTCAAGGCAAACAGACGTTCAGCCGACAGCTGGCAAAGTCTTAAATTGCTGCAAAGTTTTCCCAGTTTAGTTTTGTTGCCTTCACTATAGTCTCCCCATTTTAGTGCTACCTTCAAGACAAACTCTTCAGTGGGCACATTTAATCTATCATCCTGTATTATCTCGTACAACTCATCAAAAGTCAAGGTCATAAAATCATCTTTTTTGCTAAATTCTTCAAACTGGTTTAAAATAACTTTAAAGGCACAAGTTTTAAGCTTTCTTGAGTTATGCAATGATGCAAATCTCCATGTTTGTAAGCATGTGTCAAGGTTGATGTCCTGTGAAAGAATACTCTCACACCTTCTAAACAGAGGCTGTATCTGTAATAATGAGGCGGCCTCTAACATTGTAAAGCCATTTTCCTTTGTCACATTGTAATTTCCAAGGTAAATGAATTCTAAGACAAGCTCGAATGTATTAGCATCCATATCTTTAAAGTTAATTTCACCACTGATAGCTTCCTGCATACCTGCATTGAACATTGCTTCAAAGTACGGTGAAGCTGCCATAAGAACGGCTTTATGACAAGGTATATTCTTATCTTGTACATTAACCACGACGTCAGCCTGCGACCTGGATCTCCATAGACTTTCAAGGCCATCATGAAGGTGTGTCTGGGAAGTAGCCCTAGTAGGCTTCTTAGGTGCAGAGGTTTTACGTCTCTTATTATTTCTCATTGTTGAACTGATGTCTGAAAAATATATAAATGTATGTAAAACAGAGCATGCAGTACTATTTAACAATTTATCCAACTAAAAAAAACTAGAATTTTCAGAAAATCTGACTTTGTTCCATGGCAAGAAAAACAATGATGGGTAACAATCCCAAGCTAGAGCTTGTCAGTATTGACTTACACATAAAATTTAGTCAGATTCTGTCAATTTGTTCTCAAGATATTAAGCAGAAATGAAATTCTGACGTCAATCAAGGACCATTATAAACTCCTTCAAAATTTTGCAAAAATTGGCGGGTAACAATCCCAAGCTAGATTTTGTCAATGTTGATGTTCATACAAAATTTGGTCAGATTCGTCAATTCGTTCTCAAGATATTGGGCGGAAACAATAGTAACCTTCACTATTAAACTACAACTGGAGAAGACCGGTATCAAACCTGCGACCTCTAGTTTACAAGGCGAGTGACATAATCACTTTGCCATGGAGGCTTCTCAAACGTGTCTGAACTTCCCCGTCAGAGACAATAAATGCCGTCCGAAGTTTACCTTGATTGAACTAACTTCCCCGAACAGCGGTATATGTCTTAAAATGCGCTTGAGCAGCAAGCAAATATGGTATTCAAGGGCCGATCATGCTACTTTTAAAAACCCAACTTACAATCCCTGAAAAGCGGGAAACAGCCGAGAAAGGGTAAAATCCATCACCATAGCATAACCTTGTATAGATCAACCAGTTTATCATCCAGTATGGACCGATTTATGGACTGATATTGTTAAAGTCTGTTTCACAGTGTGTGATAATGGTTTTTCGCATATAACTTTTCAAGTGTAGAAGAAATATTTTCTTGGCAAAATTAAGCATCTAGTTTGTCGCAAAATGTGCAGCAAAAATTTTGAAAATCGGTTGACTGGTTAAAAACATTTTTGAATAGGGATTTCCTGTACAAAAATCTCATGGAAGAGAGGTAAATATTTTCCCGCAAAAATTTTAAATTCCAAATATTTAATCATGATTGCTCAAAATTACTATAAATTGACACCAATGACATACCTGAGACAAAATCTTCATGATCAGGTAAAAATTCTCAAAAAATATGCATTTTCACAATCATCGATTATCTCCCTTGCCAATGCAAAATCCCTATGCAAAATTCATTTTCAGAGTTCTCACTAGGATTTTGAAAATTGGAGTAAAATCTGAGAGGCAGGTATACACCCAGCTAGTAGCCCCCATTCCCCCTTCCGAAACCACCAAGCACATGCACACCCGGCACTGAAAATGCCCGAACAAAATAGTACCCTTATCAAATACATTTTAGACATGTGCGTTCTAAAGCACTTTGCCCACATACATGGGGGAGTGTAGTTTTAGAGTGACAAATCTATTTTAGAACACTACACAGAGCTGACTTGTGTCACAACTCCATCTAGGACTTAATCGCGGACATTGAGGGTCATGTCCTCAGTCCTAGCTGGAAAATACCAGAGGACCATTGGTCCTGAGAACGCTCACCTGAAGCCTGATCCTAGAGTATTAAGTCATCATGAAATGACCTTGACCTTGAATACTCACACACCTTTATTGAATTCATAAGTTGTCTGCATCTGCAAAGTTTCAGGTCTCAGGCTGCAATAGTTTCCAAACCCAGTGATTTATGAGAAAACCATAATTTTAATTTTGATATTTAAATGACTTTGGGTCAAGGTCAAGAAATGACCTTGGCCTTCATTAATTACTTACCTTCGTTGACTCCATTGGTTGTCTGCATCTAGCAACTTCCAGGTCTCAGACTGCAACAGTTTCCAAAATATCCATTGTTTTCGCCTTTTCCCATGTAAAAGCCTATGTTTCCAAAATTGACCTTGCCGTAAAATAGGTCAAGGTCATCCTATGGTCATCATTTGATCAAACTATGATGGGCTGGAGTCCCAAATGCTACATACCAAGTTTCGCGAAAATTGGCCTGCCGGTTCTGGAGAAGAAAATTTTTCAAAGGTTTTTACCATATATGGGCGTGGCGGCCATCTTGGTAATGTGACCTGGATTTCGCGATCAAGCTTTTGTCTCCCCTACCCATGGATGCTCCACATTAAATTTCACTTTGATTGGCCGAGCAGTTTCAGAGAAGAAGATCTTTGAAAAGTGTGTATGGACGACAGACTGGCCAAGGTCAAGAGATGACCTTGACCTACATTAATCACATACCTTCATCTACTCCATTAGTTGTTTGCATCTACCACTTTTCAAGCATCAGGCTGCAATAGTTTTCAAAAAATCTGTAGTTTTCACTTTTTCCCATGTTATAGCTTATTAAAGCCTATGTTTCCAAAATTGACCTTGCCGTAAATTAGGTCAAGGTCATCCTAGGGTCATCATTTTATCAAACTATGATGGGCGGGAGTCCCAAATGCTACATACCAAGTTTCATGAAAATCGGCCTGCCGGTTCTGGAGAAGAAAAATTTTGAGTGGTTTTTACCATATATGGGCGTGGCGGCCATCTTGGTCATGTGACCTGGATTTCGCGATCAAACTTTTGTCTCCCCTACCCATGGATGCTCCATATAAAATTTCACTTTGATTGGCCCAGCACTTTCAGAGAAGAAGATCTTTGAAAAGTGTGGAAGGACGACAGACTGGCCAAGGTCAAGAGATGACCTTGACCTAAATTAATCACATACCTTCATCTACTCTATTAGTTGTTTGCATATACCACTTTTCAGGTCTCAGGCTGCAATAGTTTTCAAAATATCCATTGTTTTCACTTTTTCCTATGTTAAAATGTCTATGTTCCCAAAATTGACCTTGCCATAAAATAGGTCAAGGTCATCCTAGGGTCATTATTTGAACAAACTACCACTTTTCAGGCCTCAGGCTGCAATAGTTTCCAACATATCCATTTTTTTCACTTTTTCCCATGTAAAAGCATATGTTTCCAAATTTGACCTTGCCGTAAAATAGGTCAATGTCATCCAAGGGTCATCATTTTATCAAATTATGATGGGCTGACGTCCCCGATGCTACATACCAAGTTTCGTGGAAATCGGCCCACCGGTTCTGGAGAAGAAGATTTTTGAAGGGTTTTTACCATATATGGGCGTGGCGGCCATCTTGGTCATGTGACCTGGATTTCGCGATCAAACTTGAAATGCCACTACCCAAGGAGGCCCCACATAAAATTTCAACTAGATCGGCCAAGAGGTTTCAGAGAAGAAGATCTTTGAAATAGGTCATCCTAGGGTCACCATTTTATCAAACTATGATGGGCTGTAGTCCCAAATGCTACATACTAAGTTTCATGAAAATCGGCATGCCGGTTCAGGAGAAGAAGATTTTTGAGTGTTTTTTATCATATATGGGCGTGGCAGCCATCTTGGTCATGTGACCTGGATTTCGCGATCAAAGTTTCATTACTCCTATCCATGGATGCTGCATATAAAATTTCACTTTGGCAAAGTGGTTTCAGAGAAGAAGATCTTTGAAAAGTGTGTATGGACGACAGACAGGCCAAGGTCAAGAGATGAAATTGACCTAAATTAATCACATACCTTCATATACTCCATTAGGTGTTTGCATCTGCCAATTTTCAGGTCTCAGGCTGCAATAGTTTTCAAACCAGAGGACCATTGGTCCTTAGAACGCTCACCTGAAGCCTGATCTTGGAGTACATGTATTAAGTCATCATGAAATGACCTTAACCTTGAATACGCACTCACCTTTATTGTCTTCATAAGTTGTCTGCATCTGCAAAGTTTCAGGTCTCAGGCTGCAATAGTTTCTAAACACAGTGATTTCTGAGAAAACCATAATTTTAATTTTGATATTTAAATGACCTTGGGTCAAGGTCAAGAGATGACCTTGGCCTTCATTAATTACTTACCTTCATTGACTCCATTAGTTGTCTGCATCTAGCAACTTTCAGGTCTCAGGCTGCAACAGCTTCCAAAATATCCATTGTTTTCGCCTTTTCCCATGTAAAAGCCTATGTTTCCTAAATTGACCTTGCTGTAAAATAGGTCAAGGTCATCCTAGGGTCATCATTTCAACAAACTATGATGGGCTGGAGTCCCAAATGCTACATACCAAGTTTCGCCCAGCCGGTTCTGGAGAAAAAGATTTTTGAGTGGTTTTTAGCTCACCTGAGCCGAAGGCTCACAAGGTGAGCTTATAGGATGGCCATGATCCGGCGTCCGTCCGTCCGTCGTCCGTCCGTCGTCCGTCGTCCACAATTTCAAAGATCTTCTTCTCTGAAACCGCTTGGCCGATCTAGTTGAAATTTTATGTGGAGCCTCCTTCGGTAGTGGCATTTCAAGTTTGATCGCGAAATCCAGGTCACATGACGAAGATGGCCGCCACGCCCATATATGGTAAAAACCCTTCAAAAATCTTCTCCTCCAGAACCGGTGGGCCGATTTCCACGAAACTTGGCATGTAGCATCGGGGACTTCAGCCCATCATAGTTTGATAAAATGATGACCCTTGGATGACCTTGACCTATTTTACGGCAAGGTCAAATTTGGAAACATAGGCTTTTACATAGGAAAAAGTGAAAACTATGGATTTTTTGAAAACTATTGCAGCCTGAGGCCTGAAAAGTGGTAGATGCAAACAACTAATTGAGTAGATGAAGGTATGTGATTAATATAGGTCAAGGTCATCTCTTGACCTTGGCCAGTCTGTTGTCCATACACACTTTTCAAAGATCTTCTTCTCTGAAACTGCTTGGCCAATCAAAATGAAATTTTATGTGGAGCATCCATGGGTAGGGGAGACGAAAGTTTGATCGCGAAATCCAGGTCACATGACCAAGATGGCCGCCACACCCATATATGGTAAAAACCACTCAAAAATCTTCTTCTTCAGAACCGGTGGGTCGATTTCCACGAAACTTGGTATGTAGCATCGAGGACCTCAGCCCATCATAGTTTGATAAAATGATGACCCTATGATGACCTTGACCTATTTTACGGCAAGGTCAAATTGGAAACATAGGCTTTTACATAAGAAGAAGTGAAAACTATGGATTTTTTTAAAACTATTGCAGCCAGAGGCCTGAAAAGTGGTAGATGCAAACAACTAATGGAGTGGATGAAGGTATGTGATTAATATAGGTCAAGGTCATCTCTTGACCTTGGCCAGTCTGCTGTCCATACACACTTTTCAAAGATCTTCTTCTCTGAAACCACTTGGCCAATCAAAGCGAAATTTTATGTGGAGCATCCATGGGTAGAGGAGACAAAAGTTTATTAGTGAAATCCAGGTCACATGACCAAGATGGCCGCCACGCCCATATATGGTAAAAAACACTCAAAAATCTTCTTCTCCAGAACCGACAGGCCAATTTTCATGAAACTTGGTATGTAGCATTTGGGACTCCAGCCCATCATAGTTTGTTGAAATGAAGACCCTATAATGACCTTGACCTATTTTACGGCAAGGTCAATTTTGGAAACATAGGCTTTTAAATGGGAAAAGGCAAAAACAAACTGTTGCAGCCTGAGACCTGAAAGTTGCTAGATGCAGACAACTAATGGAGTCATTGAAGGTAAGTAATTACTGAAGGCCAAGGTCATGTCTTGACCTTGGCCCAAGGTCATTTAAATATCAAAATTAAAATTATGGTTTTCTCAGAAATCACTGGGTTTGGAAACTATTGCAGCCTGAGACCTGAAACTTTGCAGATGCAGACAACTTATGAAGTCAATAAAGGTGCGTGAGTATTCAAGGTCAAGGTCATTTCATTATGACTTAATACTCCAAGATCAGGCTTCAGGTGAGCGTTCTCAGGACCAATGGTCCTCTGGCTACCATATTTGGGCATGGCGGCCATCTTGGTCATGTGACCCGAATTTCGCAATCAAACTTTCGTTCCCCCTACCCATGGACGCTCCACATAAAATTTCACTTTGATTGGCCGAGCAGTTTCAGAGAAGAAGATCTTTGAAAAGTGTCTTTGGACGACAGACTGGCCAAGGTCAAAAGATGACCTTGACCTAAATTAATCACATACCTTCATCTACTCCATTATTTGTTTGCATCTACCACTTTTCAGGCCTCAGGCTGCAATAGTTTTCAAAAAATCCATAGTTTTCACTTTTTCACATGTAAAAGCCTATTTTTCCAAATTTGACATTGCAGTAAAATAGGACAAGGTCATCCAAGGGTCATCATTTTATCAAACTATGAGGGGCTGAAGTCCCCAATGCTACATACCAAGTTTCATGGAAATCGGCCCACCTGTTCTGGAGAAGAAGATTTTTGAGTGGTTTTTTACCATATATGGGCGTGGCGGCCATCTTGGTCATGTGACCAAGATATCGCCAATAAAATTATAATGCCACTATCCAAGGAGGCTCCACATAAAATTTCAACTAGATCGGCCAAGCGGTTTCAGAGAAGAAGATCTTTGAAATTGTGGACGACGGACGGACGCCAGATCATGGCCATCCTATAAGCTCACCTTGTGAGCCTTCGGCTCAGGTGAGCTAAAAATCCATAGTTTTCACTTTTCCCATGTAAAAGCCTATGTTTCCAAAATTGACCTTGCCATAAAATAGGTCAAGGTCATCCCAGGGTCATCATTTGCGCAAACTATGATGGGCTGGAGTCCCAGATGCTACAGTACATACCAAGTTTCGTGGAAATCGGCCTGCCGGTTCTGAAGATTTTTGAAAGGTTTTTACCACATATGGGCGTGGCGGCCATCTTGGTCATGTGATCAAGATTCCTCGACTACTATACTATAAGCTCACCTTGTAAGCCTCCGGCTCAGGTGAGCTAAAAACACAAATTATGTAGAGACTACTGTCAGGAACATGTATACAAAGTACAGGCTTCATGCCGTAGACAATTTCTGAGAAGATTTTTAAATGTTGTTTTTTTTTAAATTTTACCCTTTATGTGGCCCCAGCAACCATTCAAAATTATATTATTATAAAGGATTAGGAAAAAAGTCACATGAAACATAGAGATATACTCAATAAATATTTCTGCAAAGACAAAATTCAAATACCTACAACTGGTCCAGAAAAAATAGCTAATTTCCACTTTTCCCATTATAAGTCTATGGAAACCATAGCAATCGAGTTCTTATCCGACTGGAATAAAAAACACAAATTATGTAAAGGCTACTGTCAGGAACATGTATACAGGATTCATCCACTTGACAGTTTCTGAGGAGAAGATTTTTGAATGTTTTTTTTTTTTCAAAATTTTGCCCTTTATGGGGCCCCAGCAACCAATCAAAATAAAGGATTAGGACAAAACTCACAAGAAACGTCAAGCACTACTCAATAAACATTTCTGCAAAAACAAAATTCAAATGTCTGCAATTTTAGCAGAAAAATAGCCGATTTCCACTTTTCCCATTATAAGTCTATGGAAACTTTTAAGTTGCCATAGCAACCAGAGTTCTTATCCGCCTGGAATAAAAAACACAAATTATGTAGAGGCCACTGTCAGGAACATGTATACAAAGTACAGGCTTAATCCCCTTGACAGTTTCTGAGAAGAAGATTTTTGAATGTTTTTCGAAATTTTGCCCTATATGCGGCCCCTGCAACCAATCAAAATAAAGAATTAGGACAAAAGTCACATGAAACCTAGAGGACTACTCAATAAACATTTCTGCAAAAACAAAATTCAAATATCTCCAACAAGACAGCAAAAACTGGCAATTTTCACTTTTTTCCATTATAAGTCTATGGGAAGCATAAGTTACCATAGTAACCAGAGTCCTTATCCGATCAAAACAAAAAACACAATTATTCTTTCCTCCTACCTGTAAACCTACCTGTAGATGGTATATTTGTAATATGAGAACAATCGGCCAAGCGGTTTCAGAGAAGAAGATCTTTGAAATTGTGGACGACGGATGGACGGACTTCAGAGCATGGGTATACTATAAGCTCACCTATGAGCCTTCAGTTCAGGTGAGCTAAAAAGTGATGTCCTGGATCTTGACCTCTAGCCTCCCCAATATTGATTTTTTCTCACGAAAGAGTAGATTGCCGACCGGGTCAATTAGGACAAACTAAGATCAAGATTTTGACATGAAAATAAATTTTCTGTCATCCCCCATACTAAAATTTTCTGCGAAAAACCATTATCAAATCAAATCAATATCTTTATTGGTTTTAAAATCTAGAAACAGGATTGTTACTACTCGCGAAACCTCACTCCACTACGTTCCGTTGCGGACCTTGGTGGTTATATTTGATCAAAACAATTGTCATTGAATAAAACAGGATTACACATGGTTGAAACGTGGTGAGTGCATACGAACTCGACCTTGTTGACGTCATGGGAGTGCTTCGATGTCACGGTGCACGCTTTGTCATGTAAGCATGGAGAGCTTCTTTCTGATTGGCTTAGCGTCGCGTAAAAAAGTGAGAGCAAATGAGCTAGCTGAATGTGTAAATCTCACAGAAATTATGGATTCTAAGCAGGAAATCAGAGACTTTTCTTACGTAACATCACCTGGAGAGAAAATTTAATATAGATCTCTGTGAACAGTATGCAGAGCAGAGCCCTAGTTAATTTTTGAAGCAGTTGGGTATTGAAGCGCCATTTTTTCTTACTAAGGGGTAAAACCAAATTCTAGGAACTGATAAGTTAAATTTTAAGCATGGATTTTTCACTTAGGGGCTATTTGCGAAACACTTTCTTTTTATAATACTGTAAGCAGAGACAGCCATAATATATATCATAAGCCACTTTGTCAGACTTCTCAGAAGAGGAGTATTTGATAATTTGCTCAATTCTTCATAAAGAACCAATGTTGTGTGTGCTCATAAGAACAGCAGCCCACTCCAATATTCAGCTGAGGGTATATGTACCCTTTGTGTCCCAATTTTGGGGGCACAGGCCAAATTTTGAGGGTACACCATCAGGGATCTCAATAGGAGTTGTAAAACAGCAGTCTGGCACTTCTGACTAAGAGAAAGTAGAGTCCTAGATACAATTTAGGCGTCCCACTATAGAAACTCAGTTATGAGCCCTTACTTTAACCTGATGGTATATAATGACTTGCAATCTGTTGTAGAATCAGTTAGATTAACAGTGATTCAGCTGGACAAAATTTCTGTCCGGACAGTATCAGCTTTAGTCGGACATTTTTTATTTTTTCCGGACATCTGATAATAACCAATAAGGCAATAACGCACAGAAAAACAAGCCTTTATTTTAGTAGTTTATTCAATGTTTCGATCTATAAGTACCTTAATTTATATCTGATCATGATATTAATTACGCTTGACAACTTTTTTTGTTAATTCTGTGGAGGTGGGTGGAGCAGTATTGTTATTCTTGTCAGTGTTTTGTTTTTCCAGATCTGTCTGATCCAAGATACTTTCGGATTTGGGCTCATTTGTAGCACGCTGTGATGGAGAGAAGAAAGTTATTTTCCTTTGCTTCAATGGCATTTCAGAAGTGGATTTCTTTAGATCGCGATTTCCAAGTTTTTTTTGTCGATCACAACAGGGTCTCTATAAAAGGGGACCCCTTCTATAGAGACCCTGATCACAATCACAACGGGTTTCCGAGAAGTTGAAAACGGAAGTAGAAACGATCTGCCAATCAAAATATCCGTTATAAAGAAGCGTCTTGACTGTGTATTCATTAAACGTTATAATTTCGGTTTTAAGTTTGTAATAAATTGTAAACCAGTCATGGAAAGATACCACATGTAAATTTCAGCCTATCTGCGATTGTTTTACAAAAAGAAATGCGAGCACAAAATTACGCCCGTACAAAATGTCCGTCCTGGTTATCTCGTCCCCGGACATCTGGATTTCCCTCCAGACTATGGCCGAGGGCCGATGCCAAAATGAATAACTGATTAAACATACTTAGTAGTGTGGTAAGGTACATGAATGCTTGAGTGCAGCAATTCCTTGTGGGTTGAAGGCCGGAGGGTCTAACCTACTCAGTACTGTCTACACCAGACTGAGAAATGTTTGTAATGCACTTCAAAATAAGTTTCAATTGTAGCCATAGCCTTTCTTTGACATCTGTCTAGTATATAATGTTAGGTGAATATCATTTATTTTCACATGTTAAGTTGTGAGTTTGGGGTCAATAAGAGGTGACCCCCTTCAAAGGAGGGATTTTCTAAGTAATGTAAAGTAATTATTTTTGGTTACTTAAACACCAACCCCAAACGTTTTTGGAACACTTTTGAAAAGGTTTTACCAACAATTTATGATTTAGAAGCAAGTGATCCAAAAAAAATAATCAGTTTTAATCACAAACTTTTAAGTCGCGAAAACTAATGACATTTTAAACAAGTAGCCCAGGGGCAACGATCACTCACCTGAGAGTCAACAAGTACAGTCACTGGACAACTTAATTGGGGTTTTTACCATATATGGGTATGGTGGCCATCTTGGTCATGTGACCTTGAAACCCTATTTACATCAGCAGAAGAGCTCTTGTCTGGATTGTGTATCCTCTTTTCTGCCATTTTGGTTCACTTGAAAAAATCATCTAACAAGGTCAGGGTCCTATAATGACCCCCGGGGTGGGGCCATATTTAAACCCAGGGGCAAGATTGGCAGGATTTATGTAGAGCTCCACATGACAATGTTGTATATCAAATATACAAGCTTTGTGTCCTGCTGTTCAGTGTTGCAGAGAAGATTTTTTCATATATTTCCATTATAAGTCTATGGTAGATAATGACATGCCTGGGGCGTGGCCTGTATGGACCCCAGGGGCACCGTTGGCAGCATTTATAAAGGAGAGTATTATACATTGGTCCACACAACATATGAAAGCTCTGGGCCATATGGTTTCGGAGAAGATTTTTTTATGTTTTTCCCATGATGACCCGGGGCGGGGCCCGTATGGACCCCAGGGGCACAGTTGGCAGGATTTATAAAGAGGACAACTATACATTGCTAAAAACAAAATATGAAAGCTTTGGGCCTTGTGGTTTTGGAGAAGAAGATTTTTTAAAGTTTTTCCCATGACGCCCCCGGGGCAGGGCCCGTATCGACCCCAGGGTCACGGTTGGCAGGATTTATAAAGAGGAACACTATACATTGCTACAAACAAAATATGAAAGCGCTGGGCCTTGTGGTTTTGGAGAAGAAGATTTTTTATGTTTTTCCCATTACGCCCCCCGGGCAGGGCCCGTATCGACCCCAGGGGCAGGGTTGGCAGGATTTATAAAGAGGACCACTATACATTGCTACTGACAAAATATGAAAGCTCTGGGCCTTGTGGTTTCAGAGAAGGAGATTTTTTTATGTTTTTCCCATTGTAAGTCTATAGGAGCTAATGACCCCCGGGGCGGGGCCATTTTTGACCCCAGGGGCATGATTGGCAGGATTTATATAGAGGACCACTATACATTGCTACATACAAAATATGAAAGCTTTGGGCCTTGTGGTTTTGGAGAAGAAGATTTTTTATGTTTTTCCCATGACACCCCCGGGGCGGGGCCCGTGTGGACCCTAGGGGCTTGGTAGGCAGGATTTATAAAGAGGACCACTATACATAGCTACACACAAAATATGAAAGCTCTGGGCCTTGTGGTTTCGGAGAAGAAGATGTTTTTTAAAGTTTTTCCCATGACGCCCCCGGGGCGGGGCCCGTAAGGACCCCAGGGGCAGGGTTGGCAGGATTTATAAAGAGGAACACTATATATTGCTACAGACAAAATATGAAAGCTCTGGGCCTTGTGGTTTCGGAGAAGAAGATTTTTTAATGTTTTACCCATGACGCCCCCGGGGGCGGGCCTGTATGGACCCCAGGGGCACAGTTGGCAGGATTTATAAAGAGGACTACCATAGGTTCCTACACACAAAGTATGAAAGCTTTGGGTCTTGTGGTTTCGGAGAAGAAGATTTTTTAAAGTTTTTCCTATGACCCCCCTGGGGCGGGGCCCGTAAGGACCCCAGGGGCACGGTTGGCAGGATTAATAAAGAGGACCACTATACATTGCTACTGACAAAATATGAAAGCTCTGGGCCTTGTGGTTTCAGAGAAGAAGATTTTTTTATGTTCTTCCCATGACACCCCCAGGGCGGGGCCCGTATGGACCTCAGGGGCACGGTAGGCAGAATTTATAAAGAGGACCATTATACATTGGTACACACAAAATATGAAAGCTCTGGGCCTTGTGGTTTCGGAGAAGAAGATTTTTTAAAGTTTTTCCCATGACGCCCCCAGGGCGGGGCCCCAGGAGCTATCTGTTGCCATGGAAACCAGAGTTCTGATCCGACCTGGCCCAAAACCTACTACAACCTTTCCCCCTCCTCAATGATGCTTTGGATAAAATTTTGTCACGTTTGGCCTAGTTGTCTTAGAGATATTCAAGTTTGAAAATGTGGATGCACGCACAGACGAACGGATGGACGCACGGACGGACGCCGGCTCAACTACCATACTATAAGCTCACCTTGTGAGCCTTAGGCTCAGGTGAGCTAAAAATCAATCCAAAAGTATGACAAGTTCTGCTCTTTTTATATGTTTATGTAATTCAATTGATTTCTTAATGAAAATCGCTAGGTTTTCAAAAGATTTAATGACTTACTAAGAAAATAATTATTGTTGCATTATAGCTGACCGATCAACCACAAGACAGTTAGACATGTTAATTGCCAAAGGCATGAAAAATTATGGCATGTCTAATTGGATTATGACAACATTGTTAATTTCATTTTGGTAATCCATTTCTTGATAGGGGATAATTGATTCACTGTTATCTATGCGGGGATCATACACATAAATTTATAAAATATTTGACTTTGACTTACGCGAGGAAAACGGAAATGTGAACATGCATAGGTAGCAGAACGTCCAGATCTCACCTGTAAAACAAAACAAGCACACCCAAAATTCGATGCAAGCGCTTCTCTGACCATGCAAACATGGCGACTGATTTCCAATGTAAACAAAGTACTCACACGAAACAGTAATGCTTGCGTATCACGGAGAATGCACGTGTAAATGGTATGCACGATTTTAGATTGAGCAGCGTATTGGCGATCATGCATGCGTAAAATAAGCAAATACGCATCTTATCTAGGCTTCTGAGTATGCGAAGTGAGGGTAAGCGGGATTTTGCTTTTCACAGTGTATTTCGGGTTTCAAAATTTGATGTGTAAAGTAAAACTATTTTTGACCGGTTAGTACACGCTTGGCACTGAGGCTGTATGACACATTCGGAATGCTTTTGTGTAAACAATTTAACATGCATGGAGATTGTAAATAACAGCTGAAGGTCTGAGTCTAGATTGTTACCAACTACATGCAAACATACATATACATAATACTAATGCACTAGTCATTTGTAACCACACCCCCCCTCCCCCACCCCCGGGGGAGTGCCAGGGATAGCTGTGAAAATGAGCGGTGCTTTGACCAAAGTTTTGCCACGGCAGTGCGGGGGAAATACCCGGGGTTTGCTTTATATAGACAAAAAGGGCAGTGAAATGAAAAATGGCAGGCTGCGGGGGAAAACAGTGCAAATTAGCAGTGGTTTTACCAACGAGCAGTCCCCGCAGGGTCGGGCTTTTAGCGGGGATTTGCTGGACCAAAAGTCAAAGTCCCCGCTATTCCCCGGGGCTGGGGGGGGGGGGGGGGGCGTGGTTACAAATGACTAGTGCATAAACATATAAACAGCAAATGATTTAAACATGCATTACAAGTATCTATGATTGACTTAATACAACATTTTATGGTATCTATGACCAAATATGGTATCTATGACCTCATCAGAAACAAGTCATTATCAGAAGCAAGTTTTTAGTAGAAGTTTAGACGAACTTGAGTGGCCATCCCTGGAGTCTCGCAGGGAGCGGTCCTCCTTAACCTTCTTCTACAAGATACACTCCGGTACAGTGTCTCTTGATAAAGACAAATACCTGACCCCGGCACCCAATCTAAGGCATACTCGGGCATCACATGAATCACAATACACAAGACCATTTGCCTATAGTGATGCCCTGAAAAATTCCTTTTTTCCCAGAACTATTCCGGTTTGGAATAGTCTCCCTTCTTCACTCACCCTTGCGAAAAAAAGCCGGCTTTTCTACAGCTTCTGCGCAGCTTTAAAAGCTTCGCGAAAGCTTCGCAAAAGCCGGCGGTATTGGCACCTGCGTATTTGCTGTAGAAAAGCTAGCTTTTCCGCAGAGCTGCGGAAAAGCCGCGTTTACGCAGGTATATTGACAAAGCTGTAGAAAAGCCGGCTTTTGCGAAGCTTCTGCGAAGCTTTAACGCAGAAAGGCGCGTAAATGCAGCTAGCTGCGTTTACACAGAAAGCTGCGGAAAAGCCGGCTTTTACGCAGGTGCCAATACCGCCGGCTTTTCTACAGCTTTTGCGAAGCTTACATACGCAGAAAGCCGCGTATACGCAGAAAGCCGCGTATACGCCGCTAAGAAACGCGACTTTATAAAAGCCGCGTTTCTTAGCTGCGTATACGCGGCTTTTAATACAGCCGCGTAAACGCGGCTTTTATAGCTGCGTATACGCGGCTTTTAATAAACCTGCGTCTTTCAAAAAATCTGGATAAGAACAGACAAACAAAAATATCAAAAAAGATTTGAAACAATATCAAATAGAATTTTAATATAAAACGAACAGACCTAGATAAAAAAAAAAAGTGACAAAGTAACATCAGACAGGTGACTAGAAAACATACTAGCAAATAAGAACAGACAAACACAAGTTTGAAAAGAAAACAAAATAAGCACATGTAATTTTTTTTATATTTGTGGATCATGCTTATGTTTGTGGATCATGCTTACCTTCCGGAAGTAGATCAGCAACCTGGCTCAGTGGTAGAGCATCAAGTGCCAGAGTGAGTGGTAGAAGGTTTGTGACATTGTGTTGCGTCCTTTGGTACAAGATTTTAATCTTTGTTGAACTAGTTAAGTTGCAAGGAAGGGATGACATGTCTAGGAAGTTTGAAGCCAAACATTACTTAAGGGATACTTTTTCAGATACATACCTTAATTGTAGTTGATAGTCTGCTGGAATAACACATCTGCACTATGTATGAATGAACTGGGAATAAAGGGATATTATTTCACTGCTGATCTGAGAATCTCTCCACAGTTATTCAACGTCAACAAATACAATTGATTGTGTATTTAGCAGGGAAACATCATATTCAAGCTGTGTGTGTTTTTTTCTTTGGTCTTAAGTAAAATGTATAATAAAGTTCACTGAAATAGCTGAAGTAAATAAATTTCTTACCTGAGAATCCACAGCAATTACAAACAGTATGTATAAAATTTAAAAAATCACTCCTTTTCTCTTCAATTGTCAGCCTATAAATGACGCTCAAAAGTGTTTTTGAAACAGATTTCTTTGCCAGATGCCCCCCTCAGGTAAAATTGCCATAGCAACAAGATAAAACTGCTTAATATTACATAAGACCTGACTATGGTTGAAGAAATACGCAGCTCTGCGTAAAAGCTGCGTATTATTCATTTTCAGCTCAAATTATTTCTAATTTGAAAGATCAGGAATTATCCAGCTTTTCTACAGCTAATAAATGAAGAAACACAGCTATTTGAAAAAGAGACACCTTTTCTGCACCTTAAGTTAAAAAAGTAAAGTTTTTCTACAGCCCCTATTTATAAATGCAGAAAAGCTGGAGAAAAGTCAGCTTTTACAAAGCTTTCAAGTAGAGCTGTATACAGAAGCTTTATTGAAAAGTTTAATACGCGGCTTCAAAAAGCTGTAGAAAAGCTGCGTCTTAATGTTTTTCAATAGTCTGATTTGAAATTTCACTAATACGCAGCTTTTCTGCAGCTTTCAAGAGCTGTAGATTTGACCTGTTTTGAAAAAAAAAAAAAATATCCAGCTTTTCTACAGCTTCTATACCTAAAGACGCAGCTTTTTCAGATATCCAAATTAAATATACAGCTTCAACGCAGCTCACTTAAAAAAAAGTACGGCTTTTCCGCAGCTCACTGAAAAAAACGCAGCTAAAACGCAGGTCTAAAATAGAAACGCGCCTTTTCTACAGCTTTAAAAAAAAAACGCAGAAAAGCTGCGGAAAAGCCGGCTTTTCTGCAGCTTTTATACAGAGCCGCGTTTAATTTTCGCAAGGGCGTGGTCCTATCTAAGACCATTGAGGAATTTAAGGCTTCTATTTAAATCATTAGCCCAGAGGCATGCGTTTTAGTATGCCTCTCATCTATATCTTGTAAATAGTTTTAATGGTCCACCCCAAATGTTTTATTTTCTCTTGACTAAATTCTAAATTTAGCCACCCACCCCACACCTGAGGTGATGATCAGAAATTGATCGACTCAGTATCAGAAGATAGATAGATAGTTTAGACTTTAGTTGTCCATCTGTGCAGGGAAGTGTAAGAGAGGAGGAATAAGTACAGACTAATTGTATCAATTAGCACAAATTAGGCCACGTAGAAACTCAACGGGGACTGCGTAGAGAGGTGCTAATCAATTTGATAACCTTGAACCCCATCATCGTAACCGCGCTACCTGGACAAAAGATAGAATCTTATCGCGTAGCCACTAATTTAACGAGTAAGGCATGTGTTAATTTTCTTAATTTTGTTAAAGTGGACAATTTATTAAGAATGCACATGATCATATTGAAAAGCGGGGTGTAAATCTGCGTCACGCAGACTTTTTATCGCCGAAATCGGCCGACAGATAGTGACGCAACAGCGTTTCAAAGTATTTGTTCATGTGCGCAAATGAAAATTTAACTCAATTTAATATCAAGTTTTGGAGGCTTTCCGGTTAAGTCCGGAAAATGAAAGTAGGCTTGTATTTAAGAAGAATATGTTACGTCAACAACAGTGATAGTGCCTTCAGTGCGCACAGATGCGCACATGCTGAAAATTTTAATTAAATTTGCGAGTTCATCAACGATAAAACCATTTGCCATGGTTTAACGATAGCATTTTTTTTATAACAGCAAGCCCATTTGGTTGCTTCTGAAGCGAGAAAAATGCAAAAATTTGAATGTAACATAAAGTATAGTTTGCATGGGCAGTATAAACTTTTTGTCACTATGAGACATGTGCTTGTAGCGGGAATCTCGTGCTTAAAACATTTTTCTCATGAAAATCTTTACTACAAAACTAAGTTTGCAGTCAATAAGCGTCTTCGAGAAGGTATATTTGTTATGTTCTGTTAACATGTTAATCTAAATTGTTTCGTAGGATATTTGCTTTTCATATACTTATATTGTTTTACAGTTTAAACGTACCACATCAACGGTTATAGTCATGTCATGACGGCCAGTTTTCCTAGCCATACTGTTCCTGAATAGGCCTCCCAGACTCGGAATACTTGTAGTTAGCATGCACATTCCATTCATATTACATTGACAAAAACTCTAAACATGTACCATTTTAAGTGCAAGAATGACCTAAAATCGTGTATTTTCATGGATAATCTTCAAGGAATGCTTTCGGATCTGCCTTGATCAATACAAATGAAACCATACTGGGCAAACATGTTTTAAATATCGTAAATTCATATTTATTTATTAAAATGAATATATAAATTATGCAAATAAAAGCGTGACAGGTTGCCGTTTCGGCCAGATAAGAGATTTTCGATACTGGATGACGGAAAACAATGCAATATTGCGCAATTATCGCAAGTACTTATCAATTTATGTCAAGTAGGTGATAAACTGGCGGTTACAATGATGGGGCGTTTGAAGTCGCTCTGAGCTTATTCCTTGTATATTACACTTCCCTGATCTGTGACAGGTTTTCAATATTATAAACATCACAATAAAAATGGGAAAACCGCGGAGTTTTATGGATGGAACTAAACCTTGTAAAGAGGCCCGTGCATGTCCATTGAAAAGAGGCCAGCGTGTCAGAACTTTACCGGATGTCCCCTATTGGATACGAAACCAAAAACAGCCGGGGTTACCACTATCATTGGCAGTGATACCAGGAAAATTTTGGCGGGATATTTTTTTTACGTCTTGATTAGTAATTTACGTTTGTCTCATCACCAGCAAGTGTCTAAATATAATTTTAGAGCCGTGTAAAATGTTTGCTTCCATTTGCTTTTACCTAGATCTAGTACATGTAAAATTGTTTTGAAATATTTCATGTACAATCTCCAGGTGACTGTCTGGGATATTCAAGGAAGGACAACTCCAAACCTAAAATGTGTATAAGCCCAACTGCAGGCTTCTTGTCTGGTCATTTCGTCCCTTTCTTCTTTTTAGCTCGCCTATGCCGAAGTTTCACCCGTATGATGAAAATGTAAAAATTGTACGAGTTTTTATGAGATACGGTAAATGGCGAGAGTCGCCCTGTCAATTTAGATCAGTATATTTGAGAACGCTTGATGATAAGAAAAAGTAAAGATCAGAATAAGTTAAAAAAAAATCATATATGCGCAGCACATTGCATTACTAAATTTAGTTAAATCATAGTAACTGAGTGGCAATCTATTGGGAAATAGAAGCTCACTCGGCTTACGATGTATTCTTAGTATAATAAGATTGTACCTAAATGTCAATTTTGTTTTTTCCCACCTCGGCTTTTGGAGTGGGAATTTCTTTGATTGTGCCTTTTCTCGATCATTACTTACTCTTACTTTTTAGGGCATGTGCATATTAAAGGGCACTGTGTTGTCATCGGACCTTTATATATATAGCCCTCGTTATTTATTCTATGAAAACGTACAATAAGTTATACATCACCGACATTGAAGATCCATGGGCGCCGACTAACTAACTGAAATCCGGAGAAAAAAGAAAAACACAAGTTGAACCGCGGTGGTATGCCCGGCGAGTGCATAGGCGTGACTAACAATGCTTAAAGAAAATCTATAAAATATCCACTCTCTGTATCGGTACCCAACGCTACCCATAGAGAAAGGAAAATATTTTTAAAAAACATTATTTGCAAATAAAAGTTTGGATGACCAAACGCTGAGCTAGGACAAGACTGAGTTGATAAAATCGTTCGGAAACTGCCGGAGTTCGGGAATTCATGAATAGACATGCCCACTCTGGTATTTAGCCGTCGGTTCAGGGATTACATGTTCAGTTATCTTATATCCGTCTCGACGTGACTTTTACCTTGTTGACTGCGGCGCGCTAACATGGCTAAACCACATTTAAACATACTAAAAAAGCAATGGCTTAAATCTCTCATAAGGTCGTACGAGTTACCTTTCTTGACTATTTCGAGGGCATGGCTCTATCATTTGAAGTTGCTTCCCTTTTACCATCAGCGGCTTGTATTGAGCAATTGGCCAATTAAAGCCAAATAACAAGAGGTGAGAACCAATGTTTCGACATTGTGTTTAAACATAATCCTAGACAAATGACCAAGATGCCTGCCATGCCCACACACTTCTTCCAAAATTTTACTTTCGGGAACTGCTGAATCTATTGCAATGAAACTTGACATGTTGCAGATAACCACTATGTGTTATTCTGGCCCTGCCCTAGGGCTATCTATATGACCATTATAGTCAAACGAATTATATGCACATGTATCTCACGTTAACAGTACCATAGATCCTCTGTTTTAACACCATGCTGTTCAATACCCGGTTTGGGTCGGTGAAGTATGACCCCATGTCGCAGAACTGTGGGCCGCGGTAAAACTATGGCGCTATCATAGAAAATTTGGTAAAAGTGGTACTTTTGCTGTCGGGTGGCAAGAATTTTATTACCTGGGATTACCTGTTGAAATTTAATTGGGCGTGGATTGACAACTAGCCCAGGTAACATTAAACCATATTATTGCATAAATACCGGTGTCACACGATATTAACAGCCGTTTATTAATGAAAAAAAAAACAAAAAAAAACAAAAAAAAAACATGCATTAATATTGCAATTCACACGCGCACGTGCTGTTTATACATGGCTTTTACTTATGTTCGTTACCGGGCGCCAGCAAAGCACGTGCTAGTAATGAGAAACTGAAGTCCGCCCGGAACGAGCATAAAAACGAAAGACTTTACGCGTATGAAAATGTGATTGAGGTTGTAAAATATAGTGCACCATATTTCTTTCGTTTCTGCACCTTATTTCTTTCGTTTCTGCAGAATTTATGCGATCAAAAATGTTTTTGTCATCCATTTACATTCGCTAGGTCCCTTGGGGAGTGTTGAAAACCGAGTGCTACTGCGTCTTCGGTTTTCAACACTCCCCGAGGGACCTAGCATGAACCGTGATAATTTGGCGTAACTGTAAACCGTTTGTATCAGGCTAGGTGGGGTGGGGGGGGGGACACCGGGATATACCGGCAGAAACATGGGCTTAAACCTGCTTAAACCTGGATGCTTCGGCGAAGTTTGACCGATGCCACAGTACAACTTTTACTTACAGCGTAAATGAAAACATGCCCATGCAATATCAGTATACAGCTTTTATATAGTGTGTTTCTCCTCTTCTTTTTCTTTTTTTCTTCAAGTATTGCATGGATATTTATAGTTTGTGTCACAGTGATTCAAATACGATGATTTCGTCGCGAGGTTCGTCCTCGTGCTCGGCGCGTTAGACCAAAAGCTTTAGCCGGCTACCTTACACACAGATGAACCATTTGCTCTATTTTTAAAGCGATTAACATCTACCATCTCCGATTATATATATGACTTTTTAACGTCTCGGAATCGCCTCCCTGTCTCGCTTCTGGTAGAAAACGCGCACAACATGTAACATAACTGTTTTCAGAATCTAAGTTCTGCTTGCACACTGATGTGGCGGTTGGCTTTTAATCATGGGATTCGTCTGGACTCAATCATTATTCTTGGATTGACGGTGAAATTGATTATTGAAATAACAGCAAAACTGTGCTTTTATGTTACCCAAACTGTGCTTTTATTTCAGCAAAACTGTGTTTTTATGATTGCAATGACAAGGACAAAGTTTTCGGGTACACGTGCCGAGTGTTAAAATGCTATGTAACGTTCTTTCTATTTTATCCTGCATCCACGCGCGCGCGCGCGCGCGCGTGTGTGTGTGTGTGTGTGTGTGTGTAAGTGTGTGTCCAATTAATGGGTCCAATTAGGAATAGCACTTACAACATTAAAATAGAAACTCAGCACGTGCAAATATTTATTGGCACACACATGTCGTATAGATTACAGATACCCTGTTCATGTGTTGTGCATTAAATCAAAACGAACCGAAACACGCCTATCATCAAATTATAGTGGTGTGCTACCTTCCAGTGTCAGTGCAGTGGGGTGACGACAGCTGATTATTGTTACGTCACAGATTACTTCACAGACCTGCGAAATTTGCAGATTCCTCCTGCATTTTGCTGTCGTTGTTTTTAGACGATTATCTTGAAAATAAATGAAATTGGACATTGTATGGAATATGAATTTGATCATAGTGCTACTAGAATTACTAAAATGACGGGATCAAAGGCCAATGGTAAGATAAAACATTTGCTTTTGTTCACATTTTATGTCAACAACAAGCCAAACACTGTTCCAGAAATGTCGCCATTTTCTCCGGTTTTACCATTTTGAAACCGAAAGTAGATTTTAGATTGTGGCAGAAATTTAGGGCCTATAAAAAGTTTTTGATGAAAATTGGCACACAGACAGAAAATTTTATGCTCTGTTTGGTTGTCAAGATGAAAAATTTCCAGTTTATTCGCAAATTACTGCTTTTTTCGTTTTTCTGAGGGCACTGTCAAACGGCAAAAAACTCGCAACTTTAACGCGGTTCTTCAGCGACACCGGGATAAATTCACGCATACGGCAATTCTTTTTGAACCGAATGATGTTCGCTTTTTCTATTTTCATCGCTGACAGATCGCAAATGTGAAGTATAAACGAGAACTTTGATGATAAACGCATCAACTGAAATGGGGCTTAAAAAATTGGAAGTAGTTCCCGGGAACGAACGCACGTGAATTTTGTTTTTAAAATCCTACGCTAGGCCCATCTCCGTTCCCGACTGCCAGGTAACCTACGTCCGCTATATGTATGTTCGTAGTGTTCCGCCGTTGACTTATCGGCGCACCTCGTTTTAACCCCGAGTAAGGGTATTACCATCACCAGACTCCAATGAAAGAACTACACTGCCCGCCACCAACCATCACCTTAACATATTTACTGTATTCCCATCATTGAAGTTCTCTTTTTGCCGCTCTAACATATTTACTGTATTCCCATCATTGAAGTTCTCTTTTGGCCGCTCTGAATCTGCCAGATACTCCATACACCTCATGAGCATTATATGGGTATAGTGTGGTAACCAAATTTTACAAAAAATAAGTTACTGACACATGAGGTGACGATCAGAAATGGACAGACTCAGTAGATAGAATAGAATAGAATATTGCACACAATGTACCCAAGCATAGGGTTAAAGGCAAACAATTTTATGATAACAGGAACAATTCACAATAACGTACAGGCAATCATCAACATTCACACACATGCATACACATACATACATACATACATAAATGTAAATTTTTATTATGATTATTGATTTGGAGTGCAAGACGACAATTATCACTTCGATCCATGCCGTTACATGTTAACAAGTTAATGAAGGTTTCTTCTGGATCATTTTTTGAATTGACCCGCAAATCAGTTAAATTTCACGTATTATATAATAAAGTCCTTTGACTTTCAAATTTTGCACAGTTACATAAAAAAATATTTCTCATCATCTATGGTATTACATAATAAGCATAAACTGTCTTCAATCTTTTCACGTACATATCTACCCCCGGGATCTACCCCGTTCAATTCTCAGCCTATGTGCACTTATTCTAAAGGAACTCCAACACTTTCTAATTGCTTTATCATTAAGGTAAGGTTCAATGCCAAACTTTAGTTTTATACGTCAATATGTTCGTAATTTCTTCATTTTTTCATCATCTTCCATTCGTCGTTTCCAGAATGATATAAATATTTCTTTAATCTTATTGAAGCCATTAAAGATAAAGTGTTGGTTTAAACAATATTTATTTCATCAAATATTTCAACATTTGTACAATTTTCATCGAAGAAATACAGGATCTGACGGTAAGCAATGCTTATATTTAAGTCATCTCCTGATACACAGTGGAAAGAAGAACAAGTTATAAATGAATGGCAAATAATTGTCAACCATTGTTGGTCGTTAATATGCGATCAATATATGTGTGTGTGTGTGTGTGTGTGTGTGTGTGTGTGTGTGTGTGTGTGTGAGAGAGAGAGAGAGAGAGAGAGAGAGTCAGAGTCAAGTTTGAACGAGAGTCATAGATATGCATGTTGGTCAACCGATTTAAAAGTTCAGACCACCAGGTCTCTATCGCGCAAAACTTTCGGAGTTGATTATGAATTCTTGTACCTTTCTAAAGAGGTCTTCATTTTCTTCGCATAAAGCAGGTCATGCAACGAGTAGTCATTCAAATTGTGCGGTAAGTATGTAGATCGTGCGTCCGCGTGTCTGGGACAATCAAAGAAGTAAGGGCGCCGCATTGACATGGTGGGTCTGGTATAATTTTTCTTTTTGTGTAAGTGGGCGTTTAGGGAGCTGCATTCCATTCTTAGTCTGGCGTGAAGGATTTGACCAATACGGGAACCAGTATTATAGTATTTTGGTGGTTTGGTGATGTTTCTGTTCAAGAGAAATTTGAAAGAGGCGACGGGTGTGGCTTGCTTTATGTTCCCTGGGAGGTCGTTCCAGGCTCGAATAGTCGCTGGAAAGAAGGAATCATAGAAAAGGTTTGTATTAGCACGTATAGTTTGAATGTCATTCGAATTTCGGAGATTGTATCGGATTGTTGCTTGAACCGTTGGGGGAATCAATTCTCTCAAATAATCTGGCGAAAGCCCATTCATAATTTTGTAGAATATGATTAGTTTGTGTTTATCTCGTCGACTCTGTAGAGATTCCCAACCTAAATCTGAGAACATCTTTTCGATGCTGCATAATTTTGTCGCACCTGTGATAATACGCCCAGCTTCAGTGTGAATTGATTCTAACTGTTTTTTTTATTTTCAGTTGAACAGTTGTCCCAAACAGCGTCATAGTACTCCAGCAGTGGCCTGATGAAAGTCTGATAGATTTGTTCAAGGGATTTGCGACATATCCTGAACTTAAGGGTTCGCACTAGGTTGAGCCTGGTACGTGCTTTAGATGAGATTTCGTTGATATGACTTGACCAATTACAGGAGCTCGAAAGTGTCAAACCAAGATGTTTGTGGGTGTCTGTTTCTGGCAAAATTATGTTATTCATAAAGAGAGGCGGGTGTTGTGGTGGATTGACAAAGAGTTAAATGCGCTTTGATTGTTCCAAACATGTGAAACTCCGAGATCATGCAATATGTTTTCAACAAATTGTAACCGGTGACTTTTATCTGGTGAACTATTATACTGCTCAAGATATGCTTTTGATATTAATGCTTTATTATCAGACTGCATCATATGTAACCAAAAATTTATACAACCAGTAATAATTGAAAGCAGTAAAGGAAATCGACAAAGTTCACTAAAAGCTGCAGTTACATGCTTTAGAATGTACGCCAAGTAAATATTTACAAAACTTTGCATGTGTTTTTCAGACTCTGAAATACTTTTAAATGACATTTCAAACATTTCGCCCAGTGCTTTACCTTTATAACAAGGCTTATATGCGCCCCAAATTTTACTGCCATACTCAGTGCAATAGCTTGACAAGCCTTTCAAATATATTAAGGATGACTGAAGGTTTTAAATCTTTATCAAAAATACTTTGCTTAATGGAAAATAATGCTCTGTTTGCCTTTAAACTTATATTTTTGTCTGCCAATGAAAATTTTCCAGCATTTGAAAAATTTACCCCAAGATATTTTTATTGATTAACATATTCTATTTCATCGGCTTTAAGGTTGAATCTAAATTTATCCTTTGTATCACAACTACTTTTAGAAAATACCATGATTTTATTTATCAATATTAATAGCTCGACACCAATGCTCACAAAATTTATTGGCCCTATCAATATTGCGTTGCAATCCGATTTCTGAAGTTGGAAATTAAACCAAATCGTCAGCATATAACAGATTACTTACTCTGGAATCGTGTAATATCGGTGCATCGTCAGCTAAATCATTTATAAATATGTTAAATAATAGTGGACTCAATGCACTTCCTCCGTGAAGTCCTTGCTTAATAGAAATATATTCTGTTAAAACCCTCTTACATTTAACCCGCGAAAAAGAGCCATTGTACATTGATTTATTCTACTTCTAGGTACCTCAATGACCTTTTGAACATTGACAATCCTTATTTTGAGGGCATGGTCAACCAAAATCCACCTGAACTACAGTTGAATAAATCCAACACCACAGATACCGAAGCCCTCTTTTTTGGATTTACATCTTTCTATTGCAAATGGACTTGTTTTTTTCTAAAATTTATGATGAACGCGATGATTTTGATGTAGTAAATTTTCTATTTTTGGATGGTGATGTTCCTCGCCGTGCTTCTTATGGTGTATATATTTCGCAACTTATTAGGTTTGCTAGAGTCTGCAATCATGTAGCGTATTTCAATGCGCGAAACTTATGTCTTTTAAAACAGCCAAACTTCTCCAGCAGGGCTATCGGTATCATCAACTTCTAAATTTTATCGCAGATACTATGACAGTGGCGGATTTAGAGGGGGTTCAACCCCCCTCTCGGCCCGAATTATTTTATCTTCATGGGGAATTTCAAGAGATCTTGTGTGAAATTAGGCAAACGAACCCCCCTTTTCTAAGTTTGAACCCCCTCTTCAGAAATCCTGCATCCGCCCCTGTATGAGTTGATTTCCAAATATAATGTTGGGCTAAAGACGCTTTTACGTAAGGGCCTTTCGGAACCAGAAATTTATGGTGACTTGGTTTACAAATTTAAGAAACTTATAGGAAGGAATGATTTTTTTTTCTGTTCAGAAAAATCATAGCAAGTTACAGACGTATACAGACGTATAGGTTATAACTTGAATGTTATGCGACAGTCTGCATGCTTAGTTTTTAACCAAATCAAAAAGTCATTCATTTTAGTTGATTGGGGTTCAACTGGTGTATTTTGCTCCGGGTTTCAGTAAGTTATTCGGCGCCAAGGGATCTCCATCGTCGGGCAGCTTACTGAATCTGTTGAGTTCTTGTTTTTGATTCATCAGGGTGGTTATCAAGATTTATTTGTTTGTCGTTGATGATTCATTGACTAGTTAGAGAATCACCACGAGGACCGTACAACTAACTAAATGTTGTGAACCACGGGTGACGTTAGACGCCTGTAAAACCGATTTAAGCCCCAGTAATTTTACATTACTGATCTTTCCAATGCGATACGTCTGTTGTGGTTCCATTTGTTTTATGTTTTGGCGTAGACTTTTTGTGCTTGTTTGAAGCTTATCTGCGGTTTTCTTTTTATTTAAGTTCGGGTAACAGAGTGGCCGCCTATTGGGAAATAGCTGCTCGCTCGGTTACGATATGTTTTCTAAGTATAAGTACCTAATTGTCAATTTAGTTTTTCTCACCTCGGAATGGGAATTTCTTTCTGATTGCGGCTTTTCCTGATCACTGCCTACTTGTACCTTTTTAGCCCAACATCGAATTTGGAAATCAACTCATAGTGTCTGTGATAAAATTTAGAAAATGTTTTTCGAAGTTTATGATACCGATAGCCCTGCTGGAAAGGTTTGGCTGTTAAACATTTATTTTGCACGCTGAAATACACAACATGATTGCAGAAACTAGCAAACCTAATAAGTTGCCAAATGCATACACCATAGAAAGCACGGCGAGGAACGCCACCATCCAACTATATCAACTATATCAACTTTTGTTAGTCGTTCGGTCCTCGTGGTGAATCTCTAACTGGTCAATGAATCATCAAGGACAAACGAATAAATCAAGATAACCACCCTGATGAACCAAAAACGAGTACTCAACAGATTTAGTAAGCTGCCTCAGTAAAAGCCAGATTCAGTAAAAGCCTCGATAATAGCAGCTTGATTTTTATTACTTAGAGAATCTATGAAATCTCTTTCGTAGCAGCTACGAGAGGGGCGCAATTTTCAGCCATCGGAATTCCAACAATTTGTCTGTATAACTTGGTTCCAAATATTATCCAGGGGATAGGATAAGGCGTCGCATTTGTTCTGACATGACCAAAGTGTATATCGACTTTGGTCGGAAGAAGTGAAAAAGCCTTTCTGTCATTACAGGCCAAATAAAGTGAACCATAGTTTTTAATGCCCTTTTGAAGGCCCACTCTATCAAATTCAGAAGTTTTTCTTTATTTAGATTATGTGGCAATGTGGAATACAGAGTAGAAAAAATCATAATGTGGACAAGCTCGTCGCACGGAACCCTCTCGACTTCAATTTACTGAGCACCTCTCCAGAATATTTTTATTAACAAAAAGCATTTTGAAATTTCATACACCGTCTCACAGTATCTTATGACATGAGATTTGATGGCAGTAATTTGTAAATATGTAATATGTAAAAATTGCGTTTTTTTGCGTGCATAGACACTTCAGGGGCTATGTTCAAATGAGCATTGTGTCAAATCTAACCATGATAAATGCACAGCATTTTAATCGCGAATATCTTAAATATGTGTGTGTGTATATATATATATATATATATATATATATATATATATATATATATATATATATATATATATATATATATATATATATATATATATATATATATATATATATATATATATATATATATATATATATATATAAAGTTATACCGAGTGTAATTTTACTTTCCGAGATATCAGACTTTGATTTTTGAATCCCACATATTTTTCTGCTACAGAACATGCCTTCTAACCTTTTGGCCTCAACAACATGATCATACCTATTGCTGGCTCTCGGGCTATATGTATCCATTGTCATTAATTCTTGAATGGCCCCCAGATATTGTTTACAAGATTTTTTTACGACTGGTGTTGTTAAATTGGTCTAATGATTTCCTTTTATTACAGACATTACAGTCTACGTTGCAAAGTACATGTATTTTCTTTGATTAAAGGCTTTTCGTTTGCCTGAGAGAAAATTATTCAACGAAGATGTGCCTAGTTAATTTCTCTGATTCAAATATTCATTCCATAGTAATTGTAATTACCAGTAATGTAGATGAAAGAAAGACAATGCCATTGTATTAATGACAAGACGCATGAAAAGATAATCTGCAGCAGAGACTGTGTCACGACAGCTTGACGTGACTGTGTTTGTGCTTTGCGACCAGGCTGCACGGCACAAATCGGGCTTTGAAGACTTTATTAGTTTCAATTAAAGAAAGTAAAATGAGATCAGCTTCGCCTTTGTTTTCGCCACTCGGATAGAACAAGTCTTCTTCTACTTATACCCAAAGTTTCAAGCTTCTTGCTCTATTCTGTGACTGTACAGCCTGGTTTGTGTCGGACCTGGTCATAAACCCAAATTGTTGGTTTTTGCACAGGCTCAAATGGTGCCAATTTAGCAAAGAATGTTGATTTTGCATTTTGGTTACGCAAAAAGCAGGTTATCATGGAATGTGGTTAAATTGTGTATACTGAACAAAAAATCTTTTTGACATTTAGATACAAAATTGTCACTTTGAACGCACCCTTATTTGACGATGTCTTTTCATCTTGCTTTTTTACACCTCAGTCATTTGATGTTTCTTTTGTCAAACGGTATCAGTGTTTCTTTTACATCAATAACTGAAAATTAAATAAAAACAAAAAAAAAATCGATATAGCCGAAATATTGTTGGAGATAAGACACTATTTAAAAGACTAAAGTTTTTTTTTTTTGTTGTTGTTGTTGTTCAGTATAAATCAAAGCGGCTTATATGATTCTATATATATATGAGTTCTAATCTTCAATGTACTTTGAAGTCAGTTTCTCTGTGATGATCATATGCAGAGTAATTGGAAGCATTAATGTGATATTTTAGACGGGCCACATAACACACAGTTCACGTAAGTATATGACAAACATTTTAAATTTTATCAATTGAAATGCCATTGAATTGTTATTCATTTTTTTTTTTATTATTTTTTTTTTATTTTATTTTTTTTTTTTTTTTTTATTTTTTTTTTTATTTTTTTTTTTTTTTTTTTTGAAAAAAGCTTGAAAAAAAGCTTACAAGACATTGAAACAAAAATACAAAAAAATATAAAAATGTGAACATTCAATTCAATCTTGTATTGTCAAAGTTAAATGAAAATTAGATAGTTCAATGAGTTTCTGACTCTTTTCATTTGAAATTAAATCCCCAAATCACTTTTACAAAGCTAGAATTACGTAGATTCAATCTAGTACAACGATGAGTCATTAGTACAATGTTAACTTTCTGGTTTTGAATATTTCAGTTCTAGTTTTCAAATCGTCCGGTAAATGATTTTGGTCAATGACAGTAATGCGCATCGTTTTCGTTCAATAAGGTCAAGTTTTTTTTTTTTTTTTTTTTTTTTTTTTTTTTTTTTTTTTGTATCTGGTGTTTTTCTCTGTATCTGTTGAGTCCTCGTTTTTTATTAATCATGGTGGTTAATATGATTTTTTTGTTTGACTTTGATGATTTATTAACTTGTTAGAGATTCACCACGAGGACCGAACAGCTAACTAGATGTTGTGCCCTTGTTTTAGCCAATAATATACTTACTTTTCCTATATGCATCGCTAAATGGTAACCATAGCAACCAGGATGTCACAATAATAGACAAAATAATTCCGACAGATTGCTTGCAATGATGAAAGGTTTCCATCCATAGTGCAGATTATATTTTCCTTTTGGTCCTTTGAGATCAGCGAGGGTAAATTGGATTATAGCACTATTCGCATTGTAAAGAATTTGTATAAATACAAGTAAAACGATCAGAGCATCAGCAGACCAAACAAAATCCCCAAAATAAAAGAGCTAGTACTAACTTGTAAGAAATAAAAACAAGGAACAGTCTTCGCCATATCCAGCTAAACAAACTCATTAAAAATTTAGATGGACCCGTTTTAAAAAAATAGGCCATAATTGCAAATGTACATTTCTTTTCTGATTGATCGGGTGCACGGATTGGTGAGATGATAAGCGGGATGTAGGTCTGACAACATGGAATGCAATGCAAGAAAATGCCTCATAACATTATGTCCGTGAACCTTAGACTCCACGTTATATGTAGCAAAATGGGTGGTACCTGGGTAGAAGTTGTTTTTTTTTTTCTTTCTTTCTTATTTTTGCTCGACACATAGAGTGGCTGTACTCTAAGAATCGACTCTTAACATATAACCACCATCTATGTTTTAGGAAAAATAGAACAAAAATCAAATTTTCGTCTAACAACTATCATTTTTACAGTCTTATAAATCTCCGCATATGGGCCACAACGCGAGAAAATGTACCTTCGGACAATATTTTGGGCATTAGAAAAATAATTTTACTTTGAGTGTATATTGCTTCTTTAGTCTAATGGCCTTTATTTGACAAGATTACTCAAGTTAGTTTTTGAGTTATGACACATTTATTAAATGACCTATACAGAGGTCATTGACCCGAAAAATGACGCTAAAGTTGCGCAATGCATTTCTGCATGTTTGACGTGCCTACAAAACTCAAGACATTCGCTTAAAATTATTCAAGTACTGGCCAGAAACTTTTGATTAGTTTGAATAAAAATAAAACTTCGATCCTTTAAGAGCAGTGAGTATATAAATGAGAAAAGGGATAGGCCCTACCGCGGTTTCGATTACTTAAGCCTCTTCAGTGACCCTTATAATTTGGCAAAATGGTGCCAAAGACAAATACTGTAATTTTGCAACTTTCAACAGGAAAGTCGATACAAAGACTTTTATTATCCAAACAGACCAAATATTTAAAACGTTGGTTAGAAAATTACTCTAAACCGATAATGAATTTCTGATTCCTCAGAATACCCTCGCTGATCTCAAAGGACCAAACGGAAATATAATCTGCACTACGGATGGAAAGGTACAAGCAGGCAATGATCCGGAAATGGCGCAATCATAAAGAAATTCCCACTCCATAAACAGGGTTGGGAAAAAACTAAAATGGTACTTAAGTACTTATACCAAGAACACATATCGTAAGCCGAGTGAGCAGCTATTCCCCAATAAGCGGCCACTTAGTTACCCGAACTGAACTTAAAATATGAAAAAGTACATAAGGCTCAAACAGCACAAAAATTTATTCATCACAAGCAATCTGTCGGAATTATTTTGTCTATTATTGTGACATCCTGGTTGCTATGGTTACCGTTTGACGATACATATAGGAAAATTAAGTATATTATGTGCTAAAACAAGGGCAGATAACTTCAAATATTGAAAATAAATATGTTTTAAAACCCATGTACTCGATAGCCCAGTGTTCAATGATTACAAATACAGTTTCATTTCTAGAACATATATTACATGATTGTCCTGCTAAAATTTGGGAGTTTTCTGCTAGAAACGTTAGAATGTCCGAAGGTACATTTTGTCATGTTGATGTTCATATAAGATTGCTTAATGTTTGGGCGAGTTAGATGCTTTGTTTATGTGAAATCAGCAACACTGAAGCAAGTTTGTGCAACCACCAGTGCGTTGTACCAATGATTCAAAAAATGCTCCCAGTGCGTTGTAACAGAAATTCCTCAATAAAACATTTGCTTCGATACCGAGAAAAAAATTGGCGATCGGAAATCGTGTTTCTTGAATGTTTATTCATAAATATATGACAATACAACAAAAACTATGCCCAAACATGCATTTTCCTCTCAATTTTGGCACGATAACACATGCCATCGGTCATGCTGTTAGAACTGTATCGGATTTGGCTTCTAACCCATGAAATAACTCGCATATTGCGTGATAAAATCGTAAACTGCAATGTTTCCTCCCTTCTCTGCGCCAGGTGACATGACAAATAAAATACACACGTTTATAATGGAATGGTAATGATAAGAGGTATAAGATTTATTTACCTTTTCCGCCATTTTAATCTTACTCCAGTGCGTAATTTAGACTGCACCAGTTCGTTGCAACCAGCTCCAGTACTTTTACATTTACCAGTGTGTACCTCTCTCTTTTTCTGTCGTACAGTGAATCTATAGGGTGAATAACGTGTTTTAAAAATTGACCCCTCGATTAAGGCTTTTAAGGACTTTTCCTTATCCATAGATTCTTTCTTTGTCAACTTATTTAAACTGTTTATATCGTCCTATTTTTTCAGGCACGGAAAAATGTCGAGTCTTTGTCAAAGATTGGATTTCATCGAGTGTCATGTAGCAGTCGCACTTTGGAAGATAGTTCCACCTTTGCTCCTTGTAGTTGGCGTAATTGGGAACATGGTGTCCATAGCTGTCCTGTCGAGACAGCGCATGCGCCACACGACTACTTCGGTGTACCTCCGTCTTCTAGCTGTGTTTGATACAGTCGTCCTTCTTGTCGTTTTACCGCGTAAACTGGTATACTTTCACTCATCAGTGAATATAAAAGATTTGAATGTTTTTGCCTGTAAACTCGTGTCATTTTTGACCGCGTCTTCAGTTACTCTCTCTTGGTGTTTTCTGTCTATAATAACAATAGATCGACTAATACTTATACGATATCCTGTCTGGGCCAAGAAACATTGCACAAGGAAATCAGCCCAGGTCGTCTCCGCCATTTTGGTCTCAGTCATAGTTGCTGTTAATTTCCATAGCATTTTGTTTCTAGATCTGCGCTGGAATGAAGTCATCTCGACAGCTAATACTACAGTTCGAGTGAACTCTAGATGTCTCCCTATATCAGACTGGTACTCGGTGTTTCGAGAGAAGGTCTGGCCATTGATTTTTCTCGTCGTTTTCAGCATCACCCCCATTATACTACAGATCGTGTGTAACGTTCTCTTGGCGAGGGAAGTGGTTATTTGGTCTCGTAAACGACAAGCCACCAGATCACTGCAGGACAGTAATAACAAACATGAGCGGGATCCGAGATCAGTAACACGCATGTTGGTCGTGATCAGTGTGTTCTTTGTCATAAGCTCAGTTCCCCAATGTATACAACTAACACTGCAGCCGTACATATTCAAACCTAGAATCGGTCATAACATTGCTAAAAGTTTATTGATGAAGGCGGTCATTCAGCTTCTAATGTACAGCAATAATGCGTTCAACTTTCTGCTATATACCCTTAGCGGAACAATGTTCAGACAGGAACTATGGTGTTTGTGCGAGGACATCAAACGCAAAATGTTACAACGCCTTGGCAGGAATGTCATACATCCGGATGTAACTCTTACCAATGGTCGGCGAACAAAATCCAAAGACAAAACACGAACAGGTGCCGTGGCATCAAGCTCTAAGGAAATGAAATTTTGACTATATTAATGTTTGAGTTATAGCGCGATTGTAATTACAACAATGGTTGAACTTTCAGTTTAAAAAGACAGTGGTGTGCCAGTTTCAGTTATACGAAGACAGTTGAGGACACTTCTTATTTTCAAGTTGTACCTTGTCATCTGGTAATAAACAATGTTAGCTTGTGTTTTTATGGGGAAAAGAGGAATTAACCCAACTTGTATTTTTTGTACATTTTTGCCTTAAAGTTACAAATGGTTGACTGCCATATTGGTACGAGACGATGATTTGAGAGCTCTACAATTATATTTAGAATCCACAAATGATCTGGTATCATTTAAAAAACAGTGTCATAGAACAGACCGATTCAACTTTAATTAGATTGCAACACCAATTTATTTGTATACGTAGATTCTATAAATCTGTTGGCTTTCTTAAATTATGTGAGGGCCTTTCGGAACCAGAATTTTATGGTGACTTGGTGTACAAATTTAAGAAACTTAAATGAAGAAATGATTTTTTTTCTTTTCAGTTCAACTCAATCCGTTTAACCCAATTACGGTTGATAACTATGCCTATGACGCCGGTGGGTCGGGCGTCAGACTCTATGATGGCCCCGACATAAAGCTATTCATTTTAGTTGGTTGGGGCCGGAGCTTCTTGTCTGATGCTTGGCCCACCGGGTTTTAACTGGTGTTTTTCTTTTGCTCCGGGCTTCAATAAGTTAATCGGCGTTAATTGATTTATTTTTTTTTGTCCTTGATGATTCATTGACTAGTTAGAGATTCAAAAAGCGGAGGACCGAACAACTAACTAAATGCTGTGAACCACTGCAGAAGATGAGGGTGAGGTTAGGCGCCTGTAAAATCGATTTAAGCCCCCAGTAATTTCATATTACTGACCGTTCCAATGCGATTCTTCAGTCGTGGTTCCATTTGTTTTAAATTTGGGGGGTCGAATTTTTGTGCTGTTTAAACCCCATGTTTTCATATTTTTATCTAAGTTCGGGTAACTGAGTGGCCGCCTATTGGGAAATAGCTGCTCACTCGGTTTACGATATGTTCGGTCCCCGTTATAGCATTCAAGTTATAACTTATTTACGTCTGTAAAGTGTTATGATTTTCTGAACTGAAAAGAAAATTATTCCTTCCTATAAGTTTCTTAAATTTGTAAACCATAAAATTCTGATTCCGAAAAGCCCTCAAGTAAAAGCGTCTTTAGCCCAACATTAAATTTGGAAATCAATCCATAGTGTCTGCGATACTATTTAGAAAATGTTTTTCAAAGTTTACGATATCGATAGCCCTGCTGGAGAAGTTTGGCTGTTAAACATTTATTTCGCGCGTTGAAGTCCGCTACATGATTGCAGAATCTAGCAAACCTAATACGTTGCGAAATGTATAATTAAATGTATAATAGTCGAATTAAAAGCCTCGATGACATCAGATTGATCAGCATGGTTAAGAGAATCCATGAAATCTCTTTCGTAGCAGTATAAAGATAAATCAGCTACGAAAGGAGCGCAATTTTGTACCCATCGGAACTCCAACAATTTGTCTGTATAACTTGGTACCGAATCTAATATAAATATTATCCAGGTTTTGGGATAAGGCGTCACATTCTTACATGACCAAAGTGTATATCGATTTTGGTCAGAGGAAGTGAAAAAAGCTTTTCTGTTAAGCCTCTTCAGTGACCCTTTAGATTTGGCAACATGGAGCCAAAGAGCATTACTGTACTTTTGCATCTTTCAACAGGGTAGTCGATACAAAGACTAGTATATATATTCCCATTATGAAAACATGCTCGCGCTTTATACGGAGAATTTTTTCATCTGTAAAAATTGAAAGATTCCGTGAAAAAAAAATGGATATTTTTAAATATGTAAGCTCAAAACATACATCGTGGGTACACGTTAGAACCGCCTAACCGAGGCGGTTCTAACGGGTACCCACAATGTATGTTTTGGATCAAAAATAAGAAAATTAGGCATACCCTTGCAAACCCCAGTTTTTCAAAAATTTTCAAAAGAGGGGTTTAAGGGGGGTACATATTGCACGGACATGTTTTCCTGATGTTTAATCCCATCAAATGTGAGGTAATTAGAACCGGCAATGGGGGGGGGGGGGACTGAGAACCGGCTCCTATACCATCCATGGACACCAGCCCGGGAAGTACCTCGGCGTCGCCCTCACTGAGAATCTCTCGTGGAATCCTGTCAAGCTGCCAAAATCTGCAGCTAAGACGAACAGATGTAAAACTGAGGATGATCATGATGTACAGAATAACTTTTGGATGTTGGCATCCAGGATACGTCTATGTAATCAGTTACTGGAGCTTGCCGTCACGGCGCCAACCTTATGTAGTGGCTGGGGTGCTGCCACAGGTATATATCAGACACATTTACAGCCTTGTTTCGTGCGCTAGCTTTTACAGCGACCTTGGTTAAAGTCCGGGTGGGCGACCCGGACTTTAACCAAAGTGGTGACCCAAGTTGACGCAGTCGCGGGTGCTTATGGTGGGCACCATCAGTTAGTTCTTTACTTAACGACTTTCAATATGTTTTCATGGTATAAGTACCTGATTGTTAATTAAGAAATAGATCAGCTCTAGCAGTGAATTGTTGAGTAATAATTCACTGTTTGGAGGTCAGTTGTAAAGAAGATCAAATCACGAGCGCGTAGCGCGAGTGATTTATCTTCTTACAACTGACCGACAAACAGTGAATTATTATTCGACAATTCACGCACTTGAGCTGATTTATTTCGATTCTAACACACAATAAACGGAATAAATGTTGCTGAAACCGTCGATAGTGTTCAGCTTTCCGCCATCGCATTGCAGATATCCCGCCAAATATTTGACTGTAATGCTGGTATTTACACACACTTATTACGTTTGTTGTGCGCTAAAACACGTTTCACCGTCTAACGCTGCTTTGTGGGATAGCTGACGTCACAAATGCCGCAAAGTAACGTCACGCTTATTCGCCCAGTGAAATTATTTTGTTGCACAATATAACACGTTTTTTACCATTGGCTATATAGGCGAGGTGTGTTAGAATTTAGTTTTTTCCCACCTCGGTTTTTGGAGTAGGAATCTTTTTCTGATTGCGCCTTTTCCTGATTTTTGCCTACTTTTTTTCCCCCAAGAAAGTCACTACTAGACACTGAGTAGGCCGGTCACAACTAGAAACTGGGGAATATTTTAGCCGGTTTTAAATCGCTTTTACCAGCTTGAACCACGCCTCAGATGCACCTTGTAAATATTTCATAGTGCGACAATGCTTCAGAGATGGCCGGCACTCAACGAGAGAAGACCCGTAACCGACGGTCGAGATGACCCGGAAGCTTCAAATGAGTTTCGGTTCGTTCTTGGACGTTGCCTTGAGTTTTTAATCCTGTAGCGGAAATTTCGAAACGAAAAAATCGCGAAAATAGAAATTTTCCACAGAATGGCACATCAAAACGTTGATCCAGCAGCAAATACATCGAGAAATGTTAAAGACACAAGTCTGTCCACACTTTCCTCAAAAGAAACTCATTCTGTTAGCAAACGGTAGGCTATAAAATTTATAAAGAAAAAAATATTTTTTTTTTTTTTTCAAAATCTTGAAAATGTTCAGCTTTCACAGGTCAGAGAAACTCATGAAACCACAGAATTATGTCGAAGGACAGAAGTTCTGTCGTTTGACAGATCTGACTATCTGTAGACCAGGATACCAGGGCTCCTTCTTGTATTCCATATATTTCATACAGGGGACCCTGATCGGTTTGTTTGCAAGACTAGACTATCTCTAAAGTAGTTTGCAAAGGAAAGATACTTCAATGGTTACTCAGATACTCGGTCAGTCCAGGAAAATTTCAATCTCATTACATCGTTTATTCAGGAATCGGCAGATAAACATATCCCCTCAAAAACTAGTCGCTCAGTTTCCTCTGTCCCTTGGATAACACCTGAAATAAGAAGGAAGATTCGCAGAAAAAATGCAACTCATGCAAAAGCTAAAAAGTCTGGAGTGGTAGTGCAAAATTAAGATCTAAATTTGAATCTTTACAGAAAGAGATCAAAGCTGATATCAGGAAGCAGCATGATCTTTATGTGAACAACTTGGTAGGAGATGTTGAGGCTTATCCTAGAGATTTTTACAGGTACATAAACAGTCAGAAAAAAGATACCCAAGGTATTCCCCCGTTGAAAAAGAGAAATGGAAGTGGAATAGCTCAATCCGAATTTGAGAAGGCGGAAGAATTTAATGGTCAGTTCTCGGATGTTTTCACTAAAAGTGAATACAAACAGGTCCCTCTTATGGATAGATCTGCCCCATTCATGCATGATATTGTGGTCACAAAGGAAGGGGTGACCAAACTTCTCAAAGGTCTAAACCCGTCTAAAGCCTTAGGGCCTGATGAGCTTCATCCCAGAGTCCTAGAGGAACTGGCTATGGAATTAGGGCCGGTATTCGCCCATCTCTTCCAGCAGTCAATTGATACAGTTGAAATTCCTAAAGAATGGTCTCTTGCTAATATTTGCCCCCTGTTTAAGAAGGGTGACAGGTCACTTGCCCGCAATTACCACCCTGTTTCTTTGACATGCATTCCTTGTAAGCTTCTTGAACATATTGTATGCTCTAATATTATGGCCCATCTTGATGAACATGGACTCCTGTCGGACAGGCAACACACATTTAGGAAATGGCATAGCTGTGAAACTCAGTTGACTACAGTGATAAATGACTGGGCCAAAATCTTAGACAAAACAGGCCAGGTCGACACTTTATACTCGATTTTGAAAAGGCTTTCGATACTCCTCCCCATGAACTCCTTAAAAGCAAATTGTTCAGCTATGGAATAGGTGGAACAACACTGAATTGGATAAATGCTTTCCTTTGTTTCAGACAACAAAGGGTAGTGGTTAATGGTATTAAATCGGATTGGGCTCCAGTTGTGTCGGGTGTCCCTCAGGGCACCGTTCTCGGCCCCTTGCTGTTTTCCTTGTATATAAATGACATCTCAGCAGACATCGAGTCTGAAATAAGACTCTTTGCTGATGATTGTGTTTGCTATCGTGAAATCAAGAATGAAGAGGATACATTGAAACTTCAAAGAGACATTGATCGCTTAGGCAGTTGGGCTAGAAAATGGGGAATGAGATTTCAACCCGTCAAATGCAACATGATGCAGCTGACAAATAAACGGTCTAGTAAGATACAGGCTAACTACACCCTTGAGGGCACTTTACTGGAAAACGTTGAAAGCATAAAATACCTGGGTGTAACTATCACAAATGATTTGAAATGGAATACTCATATTTCCAATTAACAGAACTCTCGGATTCTTGAGGAGAAATTTGTATTCTTGTCCCCCAGATGTGAAAGAAGCAGCTTCTAAAGTACTGGTGCGGCCAGTCTTGGAATATGGAAGCTCAGTTTGGGGCCCTCACACTCATGGCCTCCAGGAAGAACTGGAAAAGGTCCAAAATCGTGCGGCAAGGTTTGTGACGGGAAATTATGTTTTTGAAACTGGGAGCATGACTGGCATTTTAGGTCAACTGAAATGGGAATCTCTTAAGAAGGAGGAAGGATAGTAGACTTATATTGCTATACAAAGGTCTGCAGGGTAAAGCCAGAATACCCACAGATGACCTTATCCCAAAGAATAGGCGTTGTAGAAATCAACACTCTTTGGCTTTTCAGATACCTTCAGCTAGCAAAGAAGCGTACAAAAGTAGTTTCTTTCCACAGACTATCAGGGACTGGAATGACCTCCCTGATTCACTTGTCTCCTCTGCTGAAATGTCTGATGACTGTGTGTCCAAGTTCGCTTCACTCGTGCGTTCAAGGGACTAATTTCTCCCCCATCCGAACCCCCTGGTGAAATAATGTCATTTGGCATGTCACCAGTAAACTATTCAGATTCAGATCTCAGTATCTGCCGATCGACAGATACATGCCGTTTCAAAAGTTGTTTTCATGAGAAAAATATGCAAATCAATAAAACCGCATTGAGATACATGTACATGTTGAAATCATTAATTTTCAATGGAAGCCATCATTTAGTGAAGATCAGAAGTGCCTAGATTAGTACATTTTCTGCGGATGTCCAGCAGTCATAGCTCAGTGGTGGGGTCCGGGGTAGGGCCACTGATCAGAAGTTTATTTGATTGAAATATATAGAGATCATCAGCGGTTGTTCTATAGCAAACACAATAATGAATAGAAGTAGAAATGAGTAAAATGTGCTGGCACTGTGACAGGGACCTATGTAAGCATATATATGAGCACCTGACCTAGGCTACCTGACCGTACGGAACACAATTTAACCGTACTTAAACCACATGATTCTCGAACTAATCACTGTCCATGTATATTCTAGGCCAATCTGTTCTCAAAAACCAAATGAAAAGTACTCAAGGAAACATACATGTATAAATGTCCTTTCCGGTAGTCCATTCCGGTAATCAGGTCCATTCCAGTAAAGGAACGCACCGGAGGAAGAATGATATATTTACAAATTTAAATTACTTTTTCCCGTTTTCATCGATAACTAATTTTTACAGGTAAAGTGAAAAAACGAATGGACAGAAATGGACCGAAACGGACACAATATAAGAAAGAAAACGTTATTAAGTAAATTATGTCAGAAATATCCATACAACCGATTTAATTTTGCCTGCTTTTACTATAGAAATATATTTTGTTCAATATATCCACTTATTATTGCAAAAAATCGGGAGGTAAAATTCCTGGCTCGGCAGCTCGGGCTCGGCTCGGCTCGGCTGGGGCTTTCATACCACACCACAATCTGTCAAACAACAGAATATCTGAGCCGCGACGCGAGAAAACCGGTCTTCGGGGTTTCCGAACAGGTCTGACATACATCGGCCTGTACAGTTACAGACAAGGGCTAGAAGCTTGAAATTTCGGATTTAAGAAGAAGAGAAATTGTACTATCCGTGTAGCGAAAACAAAGGCGCTGATCAGCTTCGCGGTTACCGCGAAGCTGATCTGCGCCTTTGTTTTCGCCTAGGCAAAAATCCGGTTTTCTCACGATGCGGCTCATCTGTCCTTTGACATAATTATGTCGTTTTATGAGTTTCTTAGACCTGTTCCAGTCTCTCACATCCGAGCCCGACCCTGACTTGCTTTGTATTCAGTGAAACTCAATGGAAGCGTGGTAGCTCATTGGTTAGCTTTCTGGCCTCTGGTGCTAGAGGTCCTGGGTTCGATCCCCGCTTGCTGTGAGGAAAATTTGGTGTCTGAACATGTTTCCCTCCATGTCTGAATGAATCACATGAAACCTCAAGAAGATAAATATTTAAGTTTAACTGGCAAGTTGAGTTGGATATACACGATGGTCATGCCGATAATGCCGCTTATCGGCACAACCAGCTTGTGGAGAGCCAGTGTCATTCTTTTTAGCTCGCCTGTACGAAAGTACAGGAAGAGCTATTGCAGTCACCCCGGCGTCGGCGTTAGCGTCGGCGTTAGCGTCGGCGTCGGCGTTGCTCAAAATGTTCAAGTTTTTGGTTAAAGTTTTTATGAGTCTATATCTCTTGAAGTTGTTGATGGATCAAGTTGATACTTTGCATGTTGGTAGATATTGGTCTGAAGTTTTATGCTGTACCATCATGACCCACCTGGGTGACCTTGAGGTCAAGGTCACGGACTTAGAAATTTTTTGTTAAAGTTTTTGGTTAAAGTTTTTATAAGTCTATATCTCTTGAAGTTGTTGATGGATCAGGTTGATACTTTGCATGTTGGTACATATTGGTCTGACGTTTTATTCTGTACCATCATGACCTACCTGGGTGACCTTGAGGTCAAGGTTACGGACTTAGAAATTTTGTGTTAGAGTTTTTGGTTAAAGTTTTTATAAGTCTATATCTCTTGAATATGTTGAGGGATCAAGTTGATACTTTGCATGTTGGTAGATATTGGTCTGAAGTTTTATGCTGTACCATCATGACCCACCTGGGTGACCTTGAGGTCAAGGTTACGGACTTAGAAATTTTGTGTTAGAGTTTTTGGTTAAAGTTTTTATAAAGTCTATATCTTTTGAATATGTAGAGGGATCAAGTTGATACTTTGCATGTTGGTAGATATTGGTCTGAAGTTTTATGCTGTACCATCATGACCCACCTGGGTGACCTTGAGTTCAAGGTCACAGACTTTGAAATTTTATGTTAAAGCTTTTGCTTAAAGTGTTTTGAACTGTATATTGCTGGAACAAATGGATGGATCTAGTTGATACTTTGCTGTTAGATATTATATTCTTTTATTATGCTGTAGCATCTCGACTCACCTGTGGTCAAGGTCTCAGACTTAGATTTTAGGTTATAAGTCTATATCAAATATGTACATGGATCAAGTTGAACTTAGCATGTTGGTAGATATTGGTCTGAAGTTTTATGCTGTACCATCACAACCCACCTGAGTGATAATGAGGTCAATGTCTTTGGTCGTAGATTTAATAGATTTAGTGACAAAGCACAAGTCAGGCGAGCTACGCTGTCCTGCGACAGCTCTTATTGTTACTAAAATGTCTACAAACAGACAGAAAATTATTAAGGTGATACATGATGCTATGCATTGTAATTCTATCATTTTCTTGTGAAGCAATACCTTTGCATGTTGTTATAGTAAGATGCAATGGAAGTGGATAACTTGCAAATTTATTTTGGGCCAAGATGACACGGAACCGAATTAACCTGTCTTAACAGAAATGGATATAATATATATTTCATTGAATAATAAATCAATTTTTCATTCTCTTAATAGGTTACAACAAGAATTAAGATCATTATTGGTGAGTTAACATTTTTGGCTCTTTCATACCTGCTGTAAAACTAAATCTAGTGGTTTTCCATAACACATTTACTACAATTAGCCAAACTGATGTTTTGAGTTAAATTAGAAAAGACAGAAGTCAGAAATTACTATTTGACCATAATGCCTAATAATGGCATAGGGCAAGTTTCTATCCATAATTCCATTATTGGATTTAGAGGTCTGAGTTAAGAATAGTTGAAACAACCCTCTTTAGTACTGGGGCCGAGTAATGTGCTTCATCAAAACACTTATGAGCCGCGACATGTTACTGCACAGCTGACCTGCGGCTTTGTTTTCGCATAAGCAAAAATTCTGTGTTCTCATGACGCGGCTCATACATAGTAAGTGCTGGTTCAGGTTAACACCCTAGAAACAGTGGCCCTGTGCTTTACATGAATGCAAATTTGTTGACTGGAACTGCAAACAGCAGAACAGACATTTAACAAACAACATAAATAGAAAACAAAGGTGCAGATCCGTTATGCAGTAACTGCACAGCTAATCAGCCCCTTTGTTTTCGCTGCACAGATAGTATGATTCCTCTTCTCCTTAACTCATTTAAGCTTGACGTCCCTTTTATGGGACATAGGCAAACAGAATAGCCCCAGATGTGACGCCGCAGAACGCGGTGTCCCATCTCGGGCTATTCTGTTTGCTTAGAGTTTTTTCATCGAATTATTGAATAAAATTTAAAAATCACTCCTGATGCCCCTAAAAATAAAAGTGGACTGACCCAAATGATAATGATGGGAAAACCCATTCGTCAAATATGGGTCAAATCACATTTCAAGCTTCTACCAAGGCCTGCTCCAGTGACTGTACAGGTCAGTTCGTGTCAGACCTGGTCAGAAACCCAAATTGTTGATTTTCTCATGAGAAGGCTGATTTGCGTTTCAGATGTCGGGTGACCCCGGCATATCAGCGTTCCCAGACGGAGATAACTTGTTCAAGTGGATTGCGACACTACATGGTCCAAAAGATACTGTAAGTGTTGTTTCAAATTGTTACGAGTGTTGGATAATCTTTTACATATGTAAGTCAAACATATATTGTAATCTGGCAAATGTAAGCATCCACCAGTTAGGTCATTGACATCACAAGTATTTTAAAGTGGGCAGCTTTAATACTTTCTTCCGGTGAAAATTTTTTTGTCAAGTATCTTGTAACTGCTTTAACTCCTTTTTGAAAAATCTAAGTTCTGTAAGACTTCTCTGGCATGAAGATGCGAAGCCCCAAATGGGGTTTGAAAATGTTGGTTAGGTTTTATTAAGCAGACACCATATTGTGTCTTTTCAAAACTCTTTCAGTTATACAGCACCGAAATTGCTTTTTTTCATCCCAATGTACTTTCCAATTTCTAGGTATATGAGGGGCTCACGTGCAAGCTGTCTTTGGAATTTCCATAACTGAAAAATTGTAGAGTGGGACATTAAACAAAAAACAAACAGTCAAGATGTTTAGTTGTTTTGATAAGCACATGTACATGTATCTGTACTCATAAATTATTTTATATCTTTTTTAGGTGTACGAGGGTCTCACATACAAGCTGTCCCTGGAATTTCCCTGTGGTTACCCATACAAAGCCCCAACTGTGAAGTTTGACACGCCGATATTTCACCCTAACGTAGATAATGCCGGTAACATCTGTCTGGATATCTTGAAGGAGAAATGGTCAGCACTTTATGACGTCAGAACGATTCTACTGTCCCTTCAGAGTTTGTTAGGAGGTAAGAATTTTATGAGCTATAACTTAAACTCTGGCTGTTTACTGGAATTGTACTTCGCATGACTTGAATGTCATTCATCCCAGTATGGAGTCAACATCACACTTACTAGTATTCAGTATTGAACATTCAGACATGATGAGACTGTTTATAGTGGCATTTTGATTTTTTTAGCCCGATTTTGACCTTAGATGTTGAACATTCAGACATGATGAGACTGTTTATAGTGGCATTTTGATTTTTTTAGCCCGATTTTGACCTTAGATGGATCAAAAGTCAGGCGAGTCCATTAAGTACACTACGGTAGCAGGAACAAGAAGTATCTGTACTGTTACAACCTGAATATCCTTTCAAATGTTACTAGGTAGACTTGCCCAATCTTTCATCCACCAGATGTCAAAATCGAGCTACACCTGTACAGTTCCTTCTGTAGACTTCAAATAAAATAACAGTTGCAAAAATTGGTTTCACGGTTGTATACATTTATTTAAAATTGAAACCGTTTTCTAATAAAAGAAAATGAATAACTTGTATTCCCCAATTTTTTCAGAACCTAACAATGATAGTCCATTGAATGTGAAGGCGGCAGAATTGTGGAGTAACCAGGCAGAATATAAGAGAGTGATGACAGAAAAATATAATCAGGCCACCAAGTCAAAATGATCACAAAGAATTCAGGGAATGACTTGAAAATGGCTTAAAAACTATTAGAAAATGCCTTTTGAGTGATAATGACTCTGTGAAGCGATTTGGTTACATGCATATCTAGATGATTACATGGCTTCAGAGGATAAGGGATAACAGAGATTATTTACAGTTTTGACACATCACTCATTTCCAAGAAACTGCTTTCTCTGGAATTTGTCCCAACAGGATTGGAAAATTGTTTGACTAGGCCGTCTTTGGGTTATGAAATATAGTCAGTCTACATCAGACTGCGACTTTCTCCACCAATCTTCCCCAATTTTGGGGTTCTCAAATACCACTGATTTTAATTTTACCTCAACAGCTCTTGCAGTTTAATTAGCTTCAGTTTAAACCTACTTGTAAGACAGGCCACTCTGCTGCTTTTAACATCACTCTTTAACTATCATGTAGTTACATATATACAAAGCACTGCGTATGTCATGATATATGACCAGTTTATCAAAACAGTCTTGCAGAGAAGTGTAGAGCTCTAGATAAGTCAAATTGGAGAAAGTCGACTGTCTGACATTAGGTTTGTCGGTTTGTGGTGGTTAAATTATGAAGCTGACGATGAAGTGTCCATTTTCAAATGCATACAAAATTCTGGCCCAATTCTTTCATTTTTAGCTCGACTGCACGAAGTGCATAGAGCTATTGCAGTCACCCCGGTCGTCCACGTTCCCGTTCCCGTGCGCGTTCCCGTGCGCGTGCGCGTCACACTTGCGTTAAAGTTTTCTAGAAGTCCATATCTTGACAACCACTCATCAGAAAGCATTCATACTTGGACCATAGATACCCTGTAGGGTTAGCTTTCATTCCATGGCATCGGGCCCCTGGGTCCAGGCCAGGGGGTGGGACTGGAGGTTAAAATCTAGAACACCTACAAAAATGGCAATTCTTATGTTAAAGTTTTCTAGAAGTCCATATCTTGACAACCACTCATCAGAAAGCATTGATACTTGGGCCATTGACACCCTGTAGGGTCGGCTTTCATTCCATGGCATCAGATCCATGGGTCCATGCCAGGGGGTGGGGCTAGAGGTTAAAATCTAGAACACCATTAATAATAATGGCTTTTCTGTGATATAGTATTCTAGAAGTCTATATCTTGAAAACTTTCATACTCGGACCATAGGTACCCTGTAGGGTTGAGTTTCATTCCATGGCATCGGGCCCCTGGGTCCATGCCTGTGGGGTGGGGCTGGAGGTTAAAAACTAGAACACTAAAAAATAGATGTACTGCTGTGTAACTTTTACAAGGAGGCATATCTTGACAACAACTTATCATAAAGCATTCATACTTCTTACACTTTAGGTTCCATGACATCGGACCTCTGGGTCGGAGTCAGGGGGCGGGGCTAGAGGTCAAAATCTAGAACTCCTCGATTTTTTCTTTCTTTTTATTTCTTAATAGAAACAACTTAGGAGGATGGTTGGTCATTCATCTTTTGACTTTGTGACACTGACTTGTGTGTCATGACGGTAAGGGTCGGTTGACCTACTTTCCATGGTTCAGTGATTTTGCCTTATATCTTGACACTCAATTAGTATATTTTCTTACTTCTTTCAGATTATGAGTTAGTACGACCAGGCCTTTGACCCCTATATACTTATAGGTCACTGTGACCTAATTTCACGGTTCAGTGATTTTGCCTTTTATCTTGACACTCAATTAGTATATTTTCATACTTTTTTCAGATTATGAGTGAGTATGACCAGACCTTTGACCCTAATATACTTATAGGTCACTGACCTAATTTCACGGTTCAGTGATTTTGCCTTATATCTCGGTACTCAAATGGTTTATTAACAAACTTCTTTCAAAGTATGTTTGCGTATGACAAGACCTTTGACCCAGAAGTAGTCCTAGGTCACTGTGACCTAATTTCACGGTTCAGTGATTTTGCCTTATATCTTGACACTCGATTAGTATATTTTCATACTTTTTTCAGATTATGAGTGAGTATGACCAGACCTTTGACCCCAATATACTTACAAGTCACTGTGACCTAATTTCACGCTTCAGTGATTTTTGCCTTATATCTCGGTACTCAAATGGTTTATGAACAAACTTCTTTCAAAGAATGAATGCGTATGACAAGACCTTTGACCCTGAAGTAGTCCTAGGTCACTGTGACCTAATTTCACGGTTCAGTGATTTTGCCTTATATCTTGACACTCAATTAGTATATTTTCATACTTTTTTCAGATTATGAGTGAGTATGACCAGACCTTTGACCCCAATATACTTATAGGTCACTGTGACCTAATTTCACGGTTTAGTGACTTTGCCTTATATCTTGGCACTCAAGTGGTTTATGAACAAACTTCTTTCACACTATGTTTGCGTATGACAAGACCTTTGACCCTAAAGTAGTCCTAGGTCAATATGACCTAATTTCACGGTTCAGTGATTTTCCTTTATATCTCTGCACTCAATTGGTATATGAACATACTTCTTTCACGATATGTATGAGTATGACAAGACCTTTGACCATAAAGTAGTCCTGGGTCACTGTGACCTAATTTCATGGTTCAGTGATTTTGCCTTATATCTCAACACTCAGTTGGTATTTTTAGCTCACCTGAGCCGAAGGCTCACAGGTGAGCTTATAGTATACCCATGCTCCGGCGTCCGTCGTCCGTCGGCGTCCGTCGTCGTCCGTCGTCGTCCGTCTTTCACAATTTCAAAGATCTTCTCCTCTGAAACTGCTTGGCCAATCACAGCCAAACTTCATGTGGAGCATCCTTAGGAAGGGGGAAAGAAAGTTTATATAAATGGTCCAGGTCACATGACCAAGGTGGCCGCCATGGCTATAAATAGCAAAAACCTTAAAAAATCTTCTTCTCCAGAACCAGTGGGCCGATTTCCACGAAACTTGGTATGTAGCATTGGGGACGCAGGCCCATCATAGTTTATATAAATCATGACCCTGGGATGACCTTGACCTATTTTACGGCAAGGTCAACTTAGGTCGCCAATGCATTTGAATGGGAAAAAATGGCAAAATGCTATTTAATGGGTAAGACTTACTGGGAATAGGCAAATGGACAGAAATTTAATGGTAATGGAAAATTTTAGCCCCTGGGGGGTTGTCTGCCCCTGCCCCGGGGCTATATACATGTATATGACCATAATATTCAAACATCTTCTTCTCTGAAACTGTTAGGCCAATCAAAGCCAAACTTCATGTGGAGCATCCTTGGGAAGGGGGAATGAAAGTTTATATAAATGGTCAAGGTCACATGACCAAGATGGCCGCCATGGCTATAAATAGCAAAAACGTTTAAAAATCTTCTTCTTCAGAACCAGAAGGCCTTTGATTTTAAAACTTGGTGTGAAGCATCTGGGAATGGAGCTCTACAATGTTTATATAAATCAGGACCCTGGGATGACCTTGACCTATTTTACGGCAAGGTCAACTTAGGTCTCCCATGCATTGGAATGGGAAAAAATAGGAAAATGTAATTAAATGGCAGAAAACTTGCTAGAAATCAGCAAGTGGACAGAGGATTTATGTTTATGAAAATATTTTTGGCCCAGGGGGTTGTCTGCCCCTGTCCGGGGGCTATATACATGTATATGACCATAATATTGAAACATCTTCTTCTCTGAAACCGCTAGGCCAATCAAAGCCAAACTTTTTGTGGAGCTTCCTTAGGGTAGGAAGAGGGAATGAAAGATTATATAAATGGTCAAGGTCACATGACCAAGATGGCCGCCATGGCTATAAATAGCAAAAACGTTTAAAAATCTTCTTCTTCAGAACCAGAAAGGCCTATGATTTTGAAACTTGGTATGAAGCATCTGGGAATGGAGCTCTACAAAGTTTATATGAATCAGGACCCTGGGATGACCTTGACCTATTTTACAGCAAGGTCAACTTAGGTCGCCCATGCATTTGAATGGGAGAAATAGGAAAGTGTCATGTAATGGCAGAAAACTTGCTAGGAATGAGCAACGGACAGAAGATTTATGCTTATGAAAATATTTTAGGCCAAGGGGTTGTCTGCCCCTGCCCCGGAGCTATATACATGTAGATGACCATAATATTCAAACAGCTTTTTCTCAGAAACTGCTTAGCCAATCAAAGCGAAACTTTATGTGGAGTATCCTTAGGAGGAGGACATGAAAGTTTATATAAATGGTCAAGGTCACATGACCAAGATGGCCGCCATGGCTATAAATAGCAAAACTTTTTAAAAATCTTCTTCAGAACCAGAATGCCTATGATTTTGAAACTTGGCATGAAGCATTAAGGAATGGAGGTCTACAAAATTTGTATAAATCATGACACTGGGATGACCTTGACCTATTTCACGGCAAGGTCAACTTAGATCGCCCATGCATTTGAATGGAGAAAATTGTTAAAATGTCATTTGAAGGACAAAACTTGCAGTTAATTGGCAAATGGACTGAATTTTATGATTTGAAAAAGACATTTACTCCAGGAGTTATTCTGACCCTGCTACATGCATTGTACCATTGTAGTCTATCAAGTTTGCTGGTACTTGTATATATCTCAGGTCTCAGGTGAGCGTTTACAGGACCATTGGTCCTCTGGTTTCATACTTCTTTCTGATTATGAATGAGTATGACCTAACCTTTAACCCAAACATACTTATAGGTCAATATGACCTAATTTCATGGTTCAGTGATTTTGCTTTATATCTCAACACTGAATGGGTATATGATCTTTTTTCTTTTACATTATGAGTAAGTATCACTAGACCTTTGACCCTGCAATACTTATAGGTCAGTGTGACCTTTTTTCACGGTTCAGTGATTTTGCCTTGTGTCTTGGCACTCAGTTGGTATATGAACACACACTTCTTTCACAATATGAGTGAGACCTTTAAATCTTAGGTAGTTATAGTTAACTTTCATGGTTGTGATTTTGCCTTATTGCATCAAGGCAAAAAGATGTGAGCATAATGCTTTGGGTTACTGGTCGGGTTTGGCCTTATGCTTGACAAAGGTCAGAAGCAGTCGAGCACGCTGTCCTGCGACAGCTCTTATATACCATATAAAATGAACAGATTATGAGAAAACTTAAAAAAGTTCTGAGATGCATTTTTTTTTTTTGTAAACAGCCAAAAATTTTTATTTTCGTTTTATGTATTGTAAATCAGAAAATTCCAGATATCTGATATTGCATTTGTACACACACACAAAAAAAAAAATGTGACAATTTCTGTTTCTACATAATTTTTTTTTCCTATTGAAATCTGAAGCCATGGTAGACATTTTGTGGGTGGAGGATGTTTCCATAGCAACGGAATATGTTTACTTAAATTTTAATCTGATTTAAGTGACCTTGGTATTAAACAGTGCATGTAGAATATGCAGTCCTTATGGAGCTGTTGATGAGAAAACTGGATTTTCCCAGGACCCTACAATGATAGTACAACCCCTCTTCTTTTTAAGGATGTTCGCTGCCAATGAAAAAGTATTCAAACTTTTTTTTTAGCCACTCTTTTTTGATTCCAAAATACAACACAAGACATCTGAAAACAAAATAAATATAGGGTAGTGTGCATTTTTTCAAGCTACAGGCCTCTGTATGAGACCTCTGAGCACCACGTTTTAAATTTGGTAAAATTAATTTAATTTATAATTCTTTGAAACATACCTGTCTTGAACAAAAATACACCTAGAATGCTTTCAAAAGTCATAATATTTACGTAGCGCAGACAATTTTGGACCAAAAGCATAGAAAAATTTGCAACTTGGAGTGGATGACAAAATTTTACGATTCCTTTTCTAACCCTACCCCCATACTTGAAAAGTCGGAAAAAATCAATATTTTTAAATGTACCAAACCCATATTTGTTGATTCAAACTTTTTCTTGTATTTTCACACAACATAGAACTTGGTAATGTTGTTCGAATAAAAGAAAGAAAAATATAGGGTAGTGAGCATATAAGAGAGAACCAACAACTTGAAAATCGCCATTTTCGGCCTTTTTTCGGCTGTTTTGTTTCTAGAAGCCCATTTCATAAAACCACCTTTAATTTTAAAACCATCACACCAAAGACACAAAAAATGACTTAGAATACCATGTACACATATACTGCTGCTATTAAAATAAACATCAAACTAGTGCAATTAATTTGAAGATGTGTAATATTCAAGTTTAATCTACCATACCCCCTACATTATACTGACAACTAAAATTTTCTGAAAAGTTGCAGAAAATGGGGTGAAAAAATGATGTTTCTTAGATTGACAATTTTCATGGCTCATTCGATGCATATTATCAATATGTATCCAAAATCCAAATATAAAATATTAGGAAAATATCTGCAACCGTTTACGAGATATTCAAGAAAAGAAAAACCGGAAGTTCCGAAATGTCAAATGTTAGCAGCGAACATCCTTAAATCTGAAATTCCAAGCTTCTAGCCTTCTTCTGTGACTGTACAGGCAGGTTTGTGTCTGGCCTGGCTGGAAATCCCGAAGACCATTTTTCTCGTGTCATGGGTAATATGGTATCATCATAGGAGCCGCATCGTGAGAAAACCGGATTTTTGCCTAGGCGAAAACAAAGGCGCAGATCAGCTTCGCGGTAACCGCGAAGCTGATCAGCGCCTTTGTTTTCGCTACATGGATAGTACAATTTCTCTTCTTCTTAAAACCGAAATTTCAATCTTCTAGACGTTTTCTGAAACTGTACAGGCCGGTTTGTGTCAGACCTGGTCGGAAACCCCGAAGACCGGTTTTCTCGCGTCGAGGCTCATAGTGTAACAGCATTGTTTACTAGTACATCTTGTTTGTTATATGCAATCGCAAGCTCAACCATTATAAGGGTCGTGACGCGAGAAAACTGGTCTTCGGGGTTTCCGACCAGGCCCACACAAACCAGAATCTGCAGCTAAAGAATATGACTAGAAGCTTGAAATTTTGGATTAGAAGAAGAGGAATTGTACTATCCATATAGCGAAAACAAAGGTGCTGATCAGCTGTGCAGTAACTGCACAGCTGATCTGCGCCTTTGTTTTCGCATAGGCCAAAATCCTGTTTTCTTGTGACGAGGCTCATAAGAACTATGCAAGGAACTTATAACTAAGCACTAGTAATATGTTTGGGTTTGAAGTGGCTCGTTAATAGAGCATCAAACTGAAACAGGGGGTTTCAGGGTTAGAAATGTATCGCTGCAGTGTGCCCTTGAGCAAGACTTCTCCATATAGTTCTAGCTCTGTCCCAACATGACATAAAAATTGTTTCTTAGATGTTAAGTAAAGCATCAAGTTAAACAAACAAAATAAATAGTTTGAAACCTTGCCTCTGATAATGGTTTTTTCACAGAAAATATTTGTGTGGAGATCGAATCTAAAAGTATTTTCATGTCAAAATCCTGTTCCTAGTTTGTGGACCTGCCAAAATTTTGAAAATCAGTCAGCAGATAAAGTTTTTATGGCCACATGAATTTTTAATAGGGAGTTTGCATTGACAAGGAAGGTATTTGATGATCATGAAAATAAATATTTTTCAAAAAATTTTACTTGATCATGAAGATTTCATCTCTAGTATGTTTTATTTTATAATGGCTTTAAGCAATTATTATAAAATACTAGGAAATGAAAAATTTTGCGGGAAAATATTCACCTCCCATGAGATTTTTGTATAGGAAATGCCTACTCAAGAATATTTTGGACCAGAACTTTTATATATTTTTAACCGATTTTCAAATTTTTGCTGCACATTTTGCGACAAACTAAATACTCAGTTGTGCTAAGACATACATGTGATACCTCCCTCATCATCAGGGAGACTCCAGGAAATGAGGGATAAAATGATCTAAAATTTTTCTAAAATACCCCCCTTTTTCAAGAAGATTTTAAAACCTCCCTGTAATGAACCAAGAATTTTCCTATATAATATATACATTTTTCAAAAACCTCCCTGAAATGAAAGAAAAATCTCTCTGATGCCACTTTCAAACTCATCACATGTATGCTAAGAAAATATTACGTCTACATTTAAAACAGTTGAAATATATCTGCGAAAAACCATCATCAGACACTAGAAAACACACTCTAAATGAGCCATCTCGTGAGAAAACCAACAATGTGGTTTCCGAACAGGTCTGACACAAACCGAGCTGTACAAGCACAGAAGCAGGCTAGAAGCTTGAAATGTCAGATTTAGGAAGAAGAGGAAGTGTACTATCCGTGTAGCGAAAACAAAGGCACTGATCAGCTTCGCGGTTACCGCGAAGCTGATCTGCGCCTTTGTTTTCGCCTATGCAGATTGCTGGTTTTCTCATGAGGCGGCTCAAATATTGTATTGCTATGGTAACTTCTCCACTGTTTGGACTTGTGCAATAAATGTAATTTGCATTTCCATTCATTGTGTATATTGATGTATAATTGTATTGTATGTTTTGTTCGGACATTTTGAAGCTATCTGACACTGGTACCGCGAATTCAGGATTTCTTTACCATGAATCCATCATTATTTTATGAAGATTCAATTTACAGCCTAAATATGTTTGAGTCATGAGCTTAAAATTTACCATGAACAAGCAGAGGTCTTGAGAACATGTATCTAAGTTACTCGAAGCCAAAAGTAACTTTACACTGGTTTTGTTGGTAGTTTTTTCGGGTATAGGTGTATAATATTTATAAAGTGTCTGATATGTATTGAAGTCCGATCAATTATGCATGAGGTATGCACAATTGTAAGGATTTTAATGAAAGAATGCTGTCGCACGTCACTACAAAACATGCAAGGGGTCAAAATAACGTTTTTCCAAACCACATCACTTTTGAAGTGTTACTGTAGTTCTATGAATTAACAATTTGAAAGTTTGAATACCAAGTCTTTAAGAGATGTTATTGTATTGCATATTTAAGTTCAAATTAACACAAATTTTCCTGCTCGAACAACACACTGGAGTGATGTTTTCAGGTCCAAGGCCCTTTTTGCAACATTAACAATGGTTTCAATGGAAATCCCCATTACAAATTGATAGTCATTTTTCTTTTGAACCGGAGGGATTTTTTTCTTCAGCCAGTGTTGCCACACATTTCAATTAAGGCCCCAACGATTCGCAGTGAAAACCGTTCGATACAATTAAAGGAAAAGCTTCCAGAAATGGTTCAAGTTTACTATTGGTTTATTTCAAAGGGAGGTAATTTCGATGCAAAGCAATTTTAACAACCTGCAAAAACCTAACCAAATGTCGGAGCGAAAATGTCGGGCAGTATTTTTGACGGACAATAAGTGGTCCTTGACACAGCATGTTCATATCTTCTGTCTACCTAAATGCCAATTTTGTGATTTTAAGGAAAGCACAGATAACTCGCAAGTGGATTAAGTTATATCGACCGTTTAACATGCATTGTGCTCGGACACGTGTTGGAGACACACTGTTACAATTCAAATGGAATGAAGATTTATTTAGGGATGAAAAGTGTAAAGTTACTTTTGGTGTTAAGTATAATTATATATCATTGGTTTTATAATGTAGACAAAGCTTTAACCCATTAATGAAAAATGGACTTTCCCATCTTTATCAATTATTTGGAGAGTCTACTATCATTTTTAGGGGAATCAGGAATGATTTTGAATTTCTATTCAATTTTTTTATGAAATTCCTGTAAGCAAACAGTGGGATGCTATGTTCTGTGGCATCACATCTGGGACTATACTGATTGCCTATGTCCTATAAATGGGACGCAAGTAAATGGGACGCCAGGCTTATATGAGTTAAATTTTATTGCTCTTTAAGCATCAACTTTCATATGAGGTTGATAATCAAAATCAAGAATTCTGCACTGTTTGCCAAAACAGATTAGCCAAAACACATGACTCACTTTGGTAGCTATATTTATATCCTGTACATTACATTGAATAAAAATGTCTTTACTTTTTCTTGTCTCGGGGTCATATATATTCTTCCAAAGAAGTTGATTGCTGAAAGGCCTATCAAGCCAGGTATTGAGGTTATAAAACTTTTTTCATGCTCAGCTGAGACTATTTATCATGCTCATAAATGTTGGCATTTTAACATTTATTAGCAGGATAAAGTACAGGCTTTGGCAATCTTAACCAGAAATTTCAACCAATTGTTGGTGATTTTAGTTTTCAAGAGCGGTTTGAATTTCATGCTCAGCTGAGTTTAGCATGAACTTCTAGGTCTGATGTTACAGGTTAGAGGTTAGGACAGCACTGTCGCTTGATTTTGTCCTTATGCAAGGCATATTTTATCCCCTTTGTACAGAGAACATGCCCATGTGGTTCCGGTGTCCTGAAAGTTACTTTTATATAGGCCTTAGTTTAAACTTTTAAAGATTTTTTTTTTTTTTTTTATACCCCCCACCAAAACAAAGATATACCCCCCGCCAAAATGAAGTTTTAAGGGGGGTATACTGTTTTCACGTTGTCCGTCTGTCCGTAACGTTTTGTTTCTTTAATATCTTGAAGACCCATTGATGGAATTTCATGAAACTTTGCAGGCATCTGTATATCTATGGGGCAAATATGTACATGCAAAAATTAAGGGCTAGGGGCCAGTCCCTTTTGAGTTACTTCCCTTTATAGTTCTTGATGGCTTTTGTATACAGTGAAGAGGGCCGATCAACTCCTACAACAGTTTGTGTTGGAACTTTTTGATATTATGCCTAAATGATGTAGGCCCATTGGACATTTGCATGAAGAAATGTTATCGCGAAAAAATAATTCTTGACAAAATGACAGCTATGAGAACTTAGGCAATTTTCTTACTTTTTTTACAGGTAACGATCAACTCCTACCACAGTTTTTGATGGAAAAATTTTATATCATGCCTACATGATGTACACCCATTGGACATTTGCATAAAGAATTGTTATTGTGAAAAAATAATTTTTGTGGTAAACAGTTACCCTGCAGGGGGTATTTAATAAGCATTGCTTATTGTCTCTTTTTTTCATTCATTCAGTTTTACGTCCCTTTCAAGATTATTTCAGCTCATATGAGACGGGCCAATCAGTAGGTGGGGCAAAAACGGGAGAACCCCGAGAAAAACCACCTGACACACCCGCAAGCTTAAATACATGTATTTCAGTTGTAGAAGTACAATAAAGACAATAGACATAATGACAATAATACCAATTATACATACAATAAGGATTCTGAAGAAAGTCATTAAAACGTTTGTTACCACTTTTCAAAAAGGCCTAATGTAGGCCTTATGCACCAACCATTTGTATCACTGACCCCTGTGGGATTTGACCTCCTATGAGTGCAGTGCAGAGGTATTATTTTCCTGCCATTTATATATGGTCACATCAATTCAAATACATTAGTAGTTGTATTTCTAGCTCGACTGCACGAAGTGCATAGAGCTATTGCAGTCACCCCGGTCGTCCACGTTCCCGTTCCCGTGCGCGTGCGCGTCACACTTGCGTTAAAGTTTTCTAGAAGTCCATATCTTGACAACCACTCATCAGAAAGCATTCATACTTGGACCATAGATACCCTGTAGGGTTAGCTTTCATTCCATGGCATCGGGCCCCTGGGTCCAGGCCAGGGGGTGGGGCTGGAGGTTAAAATCTAGAACACCTTCAAAAATGGCAATTCTTGTGTTAAAGTTTTCTAGAAGTCCATATCTTGACAGCCACTCATCAGAAAGCATTGATACTTGGGCCATTGACACCTTGTAGGGTCGGCTTTCATTCCATGGCATCAGATCCCTGGGTCCATGCCAGGGGGTGGGGCTAGAGGTTAAAATCTAGAACACCATTAATAATAATGGCTTTTCTGTGATATAGTATTCTAGAAGTCTATATCTTGAAAACTTTTTATCAGAGGGCTTTCATACTCGGACCATAGGTACCCTGTAGGGTTGAGTTGTATTCCATGGCATCGGGCCCCTGGGTCCATGCCTGGGGGGTGGGGCTGGAGGTTAAAAACTAGAACACTAAAAAATTGATGTACTGCTGTGTAACTTTTACAAGGAGGCATATCTTGACAACAACTTATCATAAAGCATTCATACTTCATACACTTTAGGTTCCATGACATCGGACCTCTGGGTCGGAGTCAGGGGGGGCGGGGCTAGAGGTCAAAATCTAGAACTCCCCAAATTTTTTTTCTTTTTATTTCTTAATAGAAACAACTTAGGAGGATGGTTGGTCATTCATCTTTTGACTTTGTGACACTGACTTGTGTGTCTTGACGGTAAGGGTCGGTTGACCTACTTTCCATGGTTCAGTGATTTTGCCTTATATCTTGACACTCAATTAGTATATTTTCTTACTTCTTTCAGATTATGAGTTAGTACGACCAGGCCTTTGACCCCAATATACTTATAGGTCACTGTGACCTAATTTCACGGTTCAGTGATTTTGCCTTATATCTTGACACTCAATTAGTATATTTTCATATTTTTTTCAGATTATGAGTGAGTATGACCAGACCTTTGACCCCAATATACTTATAGGTCACTGTGACCTAATTTCACGGTTCAGTGATTTTGCCTTATATCTCGGTACTCAAATGGTTTATGAACAAACTTCTTTCAAAGTATGTTTGCGTATGACAAGACCTTTGACCCTGAAGTAGTCCTAGGTCACTGTGACCTAATTTCACGGTTCAGTGATTTTGCTTTATATCTTGACACTCGATTAGTATATTTTCATACTTTTTTCAGATTATGAGTGAGTATGACCAGACCTTTGACCCCAATATACTTATAGGTCACTGTGACCTAATTTCACGGTTCAGTGATTTTTGCCTTATATCTCGGTACTCAAATGGTTTATGAACAAACTTCTTTCAAAGTATGTTTGCGTATGACAAGACCTTTGACCCTGAAGTAGTCCTAGGTCACTGTGACCTAATTTCACGATTCAGTGATTTTGCCTTATATCTTGACACTCAATTAGTATATTTTCATACTTTTTTCAGATTATGAGTGAGTATGACCAGACCTTTGACCCAAATATACTTATAGGTCACTGTGACCTAATTTCACGGTTCAGTGACTTTGCCTTATATCTCGGCACTCAAGTGGTTTATGAACAAACTTCTTTCACACTATGTTTGCGTATGACAAGACCTTTGACCCTAAAGTAGTCCTAGGTCAATATGACCTAATTTCACGGTTCAGTGATTTTCCTTTATATCTCGGCACTCAATTGGTAGATGAACATACTTCTTTCACGATATGTATGAGTATGACAAGACCTTTGACCGTAAAGTATTCCTGGGTCACTGTGACCTAATTTCATGGTTCAGTGATTTTGCCTTATATCTCGACACTCAGTTGGTATTTTTTCATACTTCTTTCTGATTATGAATGTGTATGACCACACCTTTAACCCAAACATACTTATAGGTCACTATGACCTAATTTCATGGTTCAGTGATTTTGCTTTATATATCAACACTGAATGGGTATATGATCATTTTTCTTTCACATTATGAGTAAGTATCACTAGACCTTTGACCCTGCAATACTTATAGGTCAGTGTGACCTTTTTTCACGGTTCAGTGATTTTGCCTTGTATCTTGGCACTCAGTTGGTATATGAACACACTTCTTTCACAATATGAGTGAGACCTTTAAATCTTAGGTAGTTATTGTTAACTTTCATGGTTCAGTGATTTTGCCTTATTGTATCAAGGCAAAAAGATGTATGAGCATAATGCTTTGGGTTACTGGTCGGGTTTGGCCTTATGTTTGACAAAGGTCAGAAGCAGTCGAGCACGCTGTCCTACGACAGCTCTTATTTTAAATTTATCTACATTAAATTAATAATTTAATAATGGTCTTTATTATACCCCCCGCCAAAACGAAGTTTTAAGGGGGGGTATACTGTTTTCACGTTGTCCGCCCGTCCGTGCGTGCGTCCGTAACGTTTTGTTTCTTTAATATCTTGAAGACCCATTGATGGAATTTAATGAAACTTTGCAGGCATCTGCACATCTATGGGGCAAATATGTACATGCAAAAATTAAGGGCTAGGGGCCAGTCCCTTTTGAGTTACTTCCCTTTATAGTTCTTGATGGCTTTTGTATACAGTGAAGATAGTGCATTTACGGGCCGATCAACTCCTACCACAGTTTTTGTTGGAACTTTTTGATATTATGCCTAAATGATGTAGACCCTTTGGACATTTGCATGAAGAAATGTTATTGCGAAAAAATAATTTTTGACAAAATGACAGCTATGAGAACTTAGGCAATTTTTCTTAGTTTTTTTTACAGGTAAGGGCTTTCACGGGCCGATCAACTCCTACCACAGTTTTTGATGGAACAATTTGATATCATGCCTACATGATGTTCACCCATTGGAAATTTGCATGAAGAAATGTTATTGCGAAAAAATAATTTTTGACAAAATGACAGCTATGAGAACTTAGGCAATTTTTCTTAGTTTTTTTTTTTACAGGTAAGGGCTTTCACGGGCCGATCAACTTCTACCACAGTTTTTGATGGAACAATTTGATGTCATGCCTACATGATGTACACCCCTTGGACATTTGCATGAAGAAATTTTATTGTGAAAAAATAAATTTTGACAAAATTACAGCTATGAGAACTTAGACAATTTTTCTTAGTTTTTTTTTACAGGTAAGGGCTTTCACGGGCTGATCAACTACTACCACACTTTGTGATGGAACAATTTGATATCGTGCCTAAATGATATACACTCACTGGACATTTGCACAAAGAAATTTTATTGCAAAAAAATAAATTTTGACAAAATGACAGCTATGAGAACTTAGACAATTTTTCTTAATTGTTTTTGATGGAACAATTTGATATCATACCTACATGATGTACTCCTATTGGACATTTGCATGAAGAAATTATATTTTATGGTAAACAGTTACCCTGCGGGGGGGTATTTAATAAGCATTGCTTATTGACTCTTTTTTCATTTAATTTGTAATGGTACCTGTACACATACACAGAAATTCTCTGCCTCATATATTTTCCATCAGAACAATTCTCAACTGTTGTTCCTCATAATTGTCAGCATTGGTGTAACAGTGGCTTTAAGAAGGGATTTTGCCACAAAAGTTGGCCCTGTGGTGCCAGGCTTTTAGTGGAGCTTTAAAATATGAAAAGTGAAAAGCCCGCTGATACAAATGACTGACATATTAAATGAACTTGTCCACAGTTTCTTAACACATTTCATATTTTTACTGAATCTGTACCTGTGCTGTGGGAACTCTAACCAAACCTACTGTTGTAGCGCATACCCATAATTGTGTTATGTGCAAAACTGTCAATATGATAATTTTCAATTTTTCCCCATAAAAATGGCTTGTCAAATCACACATGAATCACATCACAAACACAGCATATTATATCCATGGAGTTTTCCATAGATGGAAAGTACTTGACATCAGGAAAACATGTCCGTGCAAAGAATACCCCCTTAAACCCCACTTTTATATAGTAAAACTGGGGTTCGCAGGGGTATACCTATTTTTCTTATTTTTGCTCCAAAACATAGATTTTGGGTACTAGTTAGAACCTCCTTGGCGAGGCGGTTCTAACGTGTACCCACAATCTGTTTTGAGCAAAAATAAGAAAAATATCAAAATTTTTCCAGGGAACATTTTCATTTTTACAACCAAAAAAATTTCTGTATATTGCATGGGCGTGTTTTTGTAATGTATATCAAAAATTTTGTATGATGTCAAAGAAAATGACTGTCTCTCATCAAAGTTCTAGCATTGTCCTCTTCTATCCACTGTCAGATTTTCATCACCCCTGAAATTTGATCATAAAAAGCATGATCATCACTTCATTATTTTTGTGTTTTATGGTATGGGATTGCCATTGCAGACTTTGTTAACAGCTCAGAATTTCATTAATTTAGACTGGCGCAGTCAGATGGGCTGCCCTCATAACACAACTAAAACATGTTTCATGGTTTAACTCATTTAAGCCTGGTGTCCCTTTTATGGGACATAGGCAAACAGCATAGCCCCAGATGTGATGCCGCAGAACGCGGCGTCCCATCTGGGGCTATTCTGTTTGCTTAGAGAATTTTCATCGAAAAATGGAATAAAATTTAAAAATCACTCCTGATGCCCATACTCACCTAAATGATAACGATGGAAGAATCCATTTGTCAAATATGGGTTAACACCTGGATAGAAAATTTTTATTCACAACCATTTTGGGTTAAAACTGCACATGTATTGAACCAGATAGATCACTCAAATTTTAAAGATTGTAGCTCTTGCAGCCATTGAGGCTTATACCTTTAAACTTTCGACTACTCACCTGCACGCCTCTTTTCTTAATAAACACATGTTCCTGTACGTCTGACCATCGCTACCACACACGGGACTATACCACTCGGGACACATTGCGGGACAAAGCCTCTCCTGCATGTACCTGTGACCATAGCCATGCCCCCTTGAGAAGCCTCTGTGATGTCCCATCCTACCATGATGCATCGGACCATAGTTCATGCCGTCATCATTTCCTCTCATTCCAAAGATATCTGACATCCTGTGAGGACCACGTGACCGAGAACCCCATCTCCGCCCAGGCCCGTATCCCTGCCACTGTCCGTCAAAGTCAGCTCCTCTCCATCCCCTCCCCCACCCTGGCTCCCGGCGTCCGTAATAACCACCTCTACAGCCTGGGCAACCATATGGACCATTGTCTATGTTTCTCCGGCTGTTGCCACTTGGACCATCACGTATCTGTTGTCGATTGCTCCCCGCCCTCACGATGTGTTGTCGCTGTTGCTGTTGGTCATCATGTCTTTGTGCCAATACTGTATTATAAAAAACAATGCAAATTACAACCAGAACTTAGCATAGGGCGAAAACGCACAAAGCTGCTCACCCATTGGCACGGCATAGAAGAATAAACAACTAACAACCCGCCTTCCGCCCCAAAGACAAATACTTGGCAATAGTTTGTGTATCAGAACTTGATGCAAAGACAACTTCGGTCAACCAGCAACCTAGCCATTTTTAAATAAGTGCAAAAATTTGGTGAGGCTCGAGTCTTGCCTATTTTTCAAAGTTTACTCGTTAACACGTAACGTTATGCACCAGTCATTTGTAACCACTGCTCCCCCACCTACGGGGAAGGGCGGGGATTATGACTTTTCAGCTTTTAGTGCCCTGCTAAAGGGGGGCAAACTGGAGGTCAAAACTTTGCTCTTTGTCTTGCCCTTCGCAATAGAAAATCTACCTGGGGTAAGGATCCTAATGCCCGGTCCTAATGTCAAAACTCCGTCATTTCCTCTCACTGAGAGGACACTTGAAAAATAATTGCCCTGCATTTTAGCCCGGCTATCTCCCACCCTTCCCCGTAGGTGGGGGTGGGGTGGGAGGCAGTGGTTACAAATGACTGGTGCATTATCATACCCGTACCCGTATGCACATAAATTTATGAAAACAAACTCTTACCGACAGAAAATGCTGCAAATAAACCCAACAAAATAAATGTTTTCATTTTGATTATTCTTCCTATCAGAGAAAATGACCCACTATGCATTATCTTTGAATGAGCGGATATAATAATATAGATGCACTTCAAAATCTGCAAGAGTGCACCCTTAAAGCGACCGTCGTCGATAACGCAAACATTGTACGAACTAAATGTATACCCCGCCATACCACACATGGGGGTGTACATGGGTATACATGTTTTCTTATTTTTGATCCAAAAATGTCGAGGTGGTTCTAACGTGTACACACAATAATTATTTAGAATATATATATGTTTTTTTTTCACAGCTGAAAAATGACTACATACATTGCATAGGATTAGAGTCATCACGGAATCAAACCTGCGTTCGTCTCAAAAGTCTGCTTGCTGGAAGGGTCATCATTGAAAATAAATGAGAAAAGAATGGTCAGTCATCTGAACTGACCCCTGATTTCGCCCCTCCACACACACACACACACACACACACACACACACGCGCGCGCGCGCGCGCGCGCAACACATTTCTTTTTTCTTCTCTTCTTTTTGCTCAGTACATAACATCAGGAAAGCATGTCCGTGAAATGTATACCTCCTTAAATCCCACTTTATAAAGAAAAACTGGGGTTTGCAGGGGTCCACCTATTTTATTATTTTTGCTCCAAAACATAGATTGTTGGTACTCGTTAGAATCACCTCGTCGAGGCGGTTCTAACTTGCACCCACAGTCTATGTTTTGAGCATATATATATTGAAAACTTTTCGTTTTTTCACAACCCTGGCTCTGGCTCTGGCTCACCAACTCTCCGAAAAGGCAATATTTATACACTGCACGACTCTTTATCAAATCAAACTTACTCGTTGGGGTAGCCCCTTTAATCACGTTAATATTTTAGAACCAGTAAGTGCCAGGGTATATCATGAAGGTTATCTATAAGATGTTATTCAGATGCGAAATCACGTTTACAACTTTGTAGTCATTGAGATAACGCCCGCATCATAGAGCTCTGTACTTTTGTATTAGATGTTATTTTTCAAATTGGTTATCTTTGCGGCTGTTTTTAAATGTATATTTTTTCCCGGATTTTTTCCATTGGTCGATGAAGGGTAATAAGTTTGAGTTCATCTGACGATCCGTGTTTTCCCAGCATATAAACTGGCCAAAACAAATTAAGCCCCATGTACATTTTTCTCCATAAGCATACTAGTAAAATGCCTAAGTTTAACTGTTTATTTCAAAAATTTCAAACGTGATTGAAAAAGCATACCAAGTCCAAGTTAGGCAGCAACATCTAAAGCATGATTACACAAAGTTTCAAGTTGCAATACAGATTGCATCTTTATCCGAGAGTATCCAGATTTTTGCCAATTTTACTATGGGGATAATAGGGAGCTTTTCGTGATGTGTACTGTTTCTGTGTCACACTATAGAAAACTAACTGACATAAATGAAAATCAAGCGACCTTCAGAAGAACAATTCAAGCTTATTTGCTGAAAATTGCTTGTAAAATCGTTCATTCAGTCAAAAGTTATGGCAAAACAAATTTGGAGACTTTGACAGTAAGTCTATGGAAAAATTTCAGCTGGGGCTTGACTTATTTTGACCAGTTTATATAACTCTAATCTGTACCAAGTCCCTGATCTGCACCCACTATCTGGTCTGTTCTAACATAATTTATTTTGCTTCAACTATACAGAAAGCTCATAGAACTTATATATACATTCTTGATGGCGCGAATGTTGGCGTAGTGTGGGCCAACGTGATGGAGGAAACTGGAGAACCCACAGAAAACCACCGAGCATGAACGGGCAAACACTACCCTGCGACATGCCTTGAGCCGGATTTGAACCCGGACCGCAGAGGTGACAAGCGAATGCGTTATCCACTACGCTATCCAGGCCCTCATCTGATCTGTCTGATTTGTTCCCACGCGTTCTCTGATATGCACGGGTCCGCGATTTCCAACACTGTTATGTGATCTATACTTACTCTTTTCTCAGATAACCAGGGTGAGGTACAGATCAGGGACCGGGTATAGATCGGAGCTCTACATACACTGGACCATCGTACAGTCGATCAAATCGGAAGCTTCACCCACTGTACGAAAATAATCAATTAGCTGCTGGTTACCAAGCTATATAAACGTCCGAAACCAATCTTCGACGTAAAAAAAAAAACTTTGACGTAAAAATTACCAAAGTCAACGCAGCAGGTCAAGGTGCGTGCTTGAAGGGTATGTCAAGGACAATTACTATGCAAGTATTCACACTCGCAGCTATCACAGATGTAGGGGAAACCAAACTTCGACGTAAATGTTGACGGACGGACGAAAATTTGGACTAGAAACCATTAGAAAAAGCATACAATATTTTTACTGATTCACAATGACAGGCCGTCACCTTACCTATCCTCACGGCCCATCCGACCCACCCCAATGTACAACCCCTAACGCACCCATGGCCTCCAACCCGTCCATCCCAACTCCTCTTCCCCAAACCCCCTTGGCCAACACCATCCCCTAGCCCATCCCAACCCTACCCCATACCTACCCCGTAACCCCAGCCCAATCCTTACTCTTCAACCCTCATCCCAACCACGACCATGGACCCATCCCCAGATGTGCGGAACCTGACCGAGGAAACCGCTTAGTTGAAGCGAAGGTATAGTACCAACGCTCTTCGCTCGGACCAAGTCTAAGCGGAGTATCGTTCAACATTGTGTTGAACTCGCACCTTCCCCGACGATTTGCTGTAGTGCAATGCGATAACCAGGCCTTGGCTGGGAACCGCTGACAGCATTACGCCGGAGCAGGTTTCATAACTGGTGTTCAACCAGGCTAAACGTATTTGTTTAAGAACTGAGCTTGAGAATAAATCAAATATTAATTGAACAAGGTGTAATAGAGATCTTTGCCTACTTGTACCTTTTCATTATGTATAATGAAACTCGTTGTGAGTTTTAAGATGCGTATATGCTCTTTACAAAATTTGAATTTATATTTATACGCTCAAATATATTTATTTTGAGACAAATATCATGCGTAGCCCATTTCATATGGACATTCGAGAAGCTGATATATTGAGTAGTCTCCCTTTCATTTGAATGCAATTATAAAGGTAATCTACGTGTATCTATTATAGAAACGTGCCCAGTAACATGGCCGAGTGGTTATAGGAGCAAACACACAATTGCTCATCATTGTTATCGTTTGACAAATGGACTGTGCGTTCAAACCTCGTCAATGGAAAATGTATAAGATTTTTTTAAAAAATACTTTTGTTCATTATCTTGGTATGTTTTTTTTAATCCCTAATCATACAATTTAAAAACATTCACCTGGAGGACCAATATCAATAATTTATCACATAAGTACACACAATTGATAAATCCAGAATGCCCACTTGTTTTTGTTTCATAAAGTAGTTGTTTGAAATTCTTTCACTTTCTTTTTTTTTCTCTTACAACGAAAGTAACATATTCAGGGAAATCCGATAGACAATATTCCTGCGAAAAATCGGGTAGGCTTTGAATTATCCAAACGCTGTAGGGTTCAAACTGATCATTAATGGAAGCAGTTTGGGCACAACCCTTGGGCATTTTAGCAGATAAACTGCACTCCAACGACTTAAAAGTATGAGGATTGTCCTCTCACAATATTTCCAGGTAACCCGGACTATATTGGAAGCAACATGTTCCTCTACTTTGAATGATTTAAAGAAACTATCATCATTTTGCCAAAACCTTGCATTAAACTTCTAGTTTCCAAAATATTCAACAGAAAGACATTCAGACCCTTATAAATGGAATTTTTAGCTGAAGTGGAGATTAGGCTCACAAGGTGAGCTTCAAGGCGAGGTTGTGGCTTTGAGTTTAGTGTCGAAGAAGATGCACAGATAATGCAAGAAAAGTCCTTAAAATACAGAATTGGACTGTATTTAACGTTTCTAGGAAGACAAATAAATGAGCCGCCTCGTGGGAAAACCAACAATGTGGTTTCCGACCAGGTCCGACACAAACCAGACTGCACAGTTACAGAAGACAGTTAGAAGCATGAAATTTCATATTTAGGAAGTAAGGGATTGTACTATCCGCGGAGCGAAAACAAAGGCGCTGATCAGCTTCGCGGTTCTGCGCCTTTGTTTTCGCATATGCAAATTGTTGGTTTTCCCATGAGGCGGCTCAAATAAAGTATACACCTACTTCTTTCGCGCATTGTAATGAAAAAGACCAATAGCAGACACTTTTATTATTTTGTTTTGATATTTCAATGAATTTGATATGCTGCAAGCATAAACAACTCGCCGATGGAAATGAAAATGGCAAAGAATTTTTAAAAATTCCATACATAGACCATCTGAAAATTGATTTTGGTGTTACTCGTTTGTACATGTATCTGATAAACTAATGTTCACGGGAGTGATTCAAATGCTGCTACCTGTGCTGTCGCCCGAGTACTTTGCATGCCATCACATGCAAAACACTGCTGTCGTCCGAGTATATGGTCGACGGCCGTAAATATGATACTATTGTTTTTGCTTTCGTTCGAGATATGATGATACGACTGTCGATATACTCGGACGACAGCAATTTTTGCATGTACTCGAACGATGGCACAGGTAGCATCATTTGAATCACCCCCGTGATGGTGAAACCACTTGATTTCGTAAATTCATAATTGATTTAGCTGTAAAATTTCGAAAATAAACAAGTATTAATGAATTTATAATAAATCGCGGGGTGGGGTAAAACTTGTGTGTTAAAAAGATAAAAGCATTAAATTGATTCATTTTTTTAATGAATTTTATTGCATTTAATTGTCAATTAAATTCCATTGAATTTTATCCCAAATGTTCCCTTATGAAACTTTTTGAACATTAATTAAGTTCGTTTTTGAAAGCGTTGACTGAATTCTGTCAGCTACACAGAGTCGCGAAATCTTGTGATAAAATTCAAAGTTATGGCCATTTTTTTTTTTTTTGTGTGTGTGTGTGTGTGTGTGTGTGTGTGTGTGTGCGCGTGTGTGTGTGATGATATTAATTATAAATAATGAATAATTATTAGGGTGTTTCATATTTTGGACTTTTTCTCTGATTAAGCTGATTATTATACCAACTGTTCTCTAGCTTGAACAAAGTGTCCATATCAAATTTCAGTCAAATCCAAAAATGTTTAGACCCACCCCTACCGACTTGAAAATTTCATCAATTTGGTCAGCTTTGACAATTTTGCTAATTTTTAGGGTATCAATAAAATATTTAAAAATCAATTCCATTGCATATAATTGATATTCTTTGACATAAATGCACTCAATCTGAAAGTAGAATGTGACAACAAAATAGTTTTCAAGCTACTTTTTGTACAAAGTGCCATTTTATGTGATGCATTTCATCTCGTTTTTCTATTTAATTTTGTGAGAATTGGACCCAAGAATGATACATCCTCTTTGACCCTCGTCCCTGTCAGCATTCACATACACTTGTATGTCTTTAACACCTCTTCTCTTTCAGCTGTGCCACTTCAAGGGGAGAAAGTGTTTCTCTCATGCTGACATACTCGTCAGTGTCCCATAGCCGAACTGGCATTTGAAGCCAATTCACCCTAACCTACTCTATAAGGGTACACCCAACCTTACCCTATTTTAATACTACCCAACCTACTAGTGTACTAAACTACCCTTCTAATGCATTACTCTACTTAATCAGCTAGCTAACCTGCACTCTGATACACTTCGTGACCTCGCTCCACTTCCGTATTAAACATCTGTGGAGAGGTATTACGGAAATATTCCATATCCTTGTAGGGTACTGCCCTACCCTAGTGTACCTCCCTATGATGGTGCCATTCTACATACCCTAACATACTAGGATACTATCCTACCCTACTAGGCCCTACCACCCTACATACCATACTAGGGTACTACCCTACCCTATCATACTGGGGTACTACCCTTCCCTACTCCCTTCCCTACTATGCCACTAACTACCCTTCCCTAATGTACTAGGATGGTAGGATACAATCTTTTCTATCTTTAACTTGGGACCACAATTTCACACACTACTAGGGTACCATCCTATCCTACCTATTACGGTACTACCCTCCCCTACCCTACTATTGTACTACCCACGCCTACCCTTCAAGAGTAATTAGGCCATTATCCTATCCTTATGTACTAGTTTAGTACCGTGCCCTTCTATGATACCACACACACTACCACATCCTCCTAGGGCACCAGCAATCCTCACCCTAGTTTATCACGCCTTAACCTATACTAGGGTTATCATGTCCTACCCTTCCATGATACTACAATACTACCATAACGAACACTACTAGTGTACAACCCTACCAGTGGACCATTCAACCCTAATAGTGGACTACTCTACATTTCTTGGGTACCACCATATCCTAGGATTAAAGTGTACAGCCATATCTATAATCCTACCCTACTAGGATAATACCCTCTCCTACCCTACTAGTGTGCCATTCTAGCCTACATGGCACAAATGTACTAACATGCCCTACTAGCGTATCTCCATAACCTCCCTCTCCTTCGGGTGTACTACCCTACCCTATCAGGGTATCACCCTGACTCTACCCTTCTGCATACATGTGATATCTTCCATGGCCCAAATAGGGAGATTTGTGTTTTGAAATAGGGAGATTGGGTCTCAAATAGGGAGATTTTAGCGCGCTTAAAAAGCGAAGATTTTTTTGCCATTTTTTTGCAAAAGATGCATTATATTTGCCTTATGATCCCTTATATCTTCATGAATTTGCTAATGAGTGGTAATTTTATAACAAACTAATAATTCAATAATTAAATATGATCACAGCTGAGGAAATTTTAATTCCCAAATCGGTCTAGCTAAGTGATGACGTCATCATGGGCATACAACATGAAATATATATCTAATTGGCTACAGTATACTTGAGACTAAACCGTCTTATTGAGTACTTCTAATGACACCGGAAGCAAGATAACAAAAGTGAGAAGAAGAGTCGAGTGAGACGACGAACCTTAGGGGTTCACCATTCTCAGTATCGGAAATGGTATTCGGAAATGGTATGTAAAAAGCGTATCTAAGAAGTCGCGAAAACTAATGACATTTATTATTTCATACTTTATGTCCATTGTATCAACGTCAATTTGAGAAAATTTAAAGATTTCAATGTATTGGCCTTCTGGTGTACTATCCAAAGTTATCTATCCTTGCCTTTCAAATGCCACAATATCCTAGTTTACCTACTCTACCCTACACTATGGTACCTATCCGTCTCGAGATTACCCTATCTGGTCCGACCTTAAGGGTCGGGTAGGAAGGGTCAGTAATAGAGTGGGTGGTTGTACCATATGAGGGTACTGTATGATGGTTTGGTTTAGTGGTAGGCAGGGTAGGGTAGTACCTTAGGGTGATATCCTAGGATAGGGTATTGGCTACAAATGCCAGTTCGGCTATGGGACACTGACAATCAGTATGACAGTGTCAGCATGAGAGAAACACTTTATTCCCTGGATGTGATAAATATCACAGCTGAAAGAGGTGTTAAAGACATACAAGAGTATGCGAATGCTGCCACGGACAAGGGTCGAAGAGGACGTACCATTCTTGTGTCCAATTCTCAAAAAGTTACATTGCCTGAATTCAAGAAAAACGAGATGAAATGCAAAATATAAAATGACACTTTTTACAAGAAGTAGCTTGAAAACTATTTTGTTGTCACATTCTACTATCAGATTGAGTGCATTTATGCCAAAGAATACCAATTATATGCAAAGGATTTGAGTTTCAATGATTTTATATATACCCTAAAAATTAGCGAAATTGTCAAAATAGGCCAAATTGGTGAAATTTTCAAGTCGGTAGGGGTGGGTCTAAACATTTTCGGATTTGACTGAAATTTGATATGGACACTTTGTTCAAGCTAGAGAACAGTTGGTGTAATAATCAGCTTAATCAGAGAAAAAGTCCAAAATATGAAACACCCTAATAATTATTAAGACTTTATTTAAAGAAGAGCCCCAGTTGGATTTAAGTCCCAATCTTCCCTAGGGTCCTCATTTTAGACACAATTATACAATTATATGCAATATTCACAGTAATAGGCATACAACATACAAAACACATGGTCACAACATGTTGACAAGGTATGCAAAAAGATAACAACTAACTTGTGGCTCTTAGCGAGGATAAAAGAATTTTTAACTATTCCCCACAGAGTACAATTTTATAAATCATACATTCAACCTCACATAGACTATTGTAATACTGTGTGGGGTGGAACATCCCAAATAAATCTTAACAGAATATTCAGACTTCAAAAACGAGCCTGTAAAATTATCCTGGACTATAATGTTGAAGATATATTAGAAAGTATGGAAGAATTAAAAATATTAAATGTTTTTGATAGGCTGTACCTTAGAAGAGCTAAGTTTATGTATAAAGTCTCTAAAAATGAATGCCCACCCTATATCAACGAATTATTTCACGAAAGAAAACCTAATGAAAATTTGCCTACTCTAAGATCATTATCAGAACATTCATTTGTGACTCCAAGGCCTCACAAAGAAATTTTTAAACATAGTTTAGCATACTCTGGACCCATCATTTGGAATAGCCTACCATCAAGTTTGAAATCACTTGATAGCACTCATAAATTTCACTCAGCTTTGATCAAGTGGTTGAAAGAACCTCAACTTTTCAATTCATAACTTTTGTGCATATATGTAAATATACATTTGTTTTCTCAATTCTTTATTGTTTGTGTGTATGCGTATGTGTGTTTATAAGTATCATATAATTTTGAGGTGTGCAACATTCAGTTTATGTCAGTACAACTCCAACAGATTTCTCTAATGATGCGTGCTTGCTTTATCATTTTGACATGTGTGTTTTGCTTTATATGTAAATTGTGTATGTTTCATGTACATGTATATATTTATTAGAGGGCCTCATGGAAGATTAGTTTTGTAACTAAATGTGTTACCCTCTCAAAATAAAGACTATTATTATTATTATTATTATTATTATTATTATTAAAAGTCATTTAATTATGAAAACTCCACTGTAAGTAAGTTTTCTTGAACTGTGCAGTAGTTGCGTGTGCTTTGTTTGACACGATCTGGGCTGGTATTCCATATTTTAGATCCAGAATATAATAGCGACTTACGGTAATTTGGAATATAGAGTAACTTTTCAGTTGTTGCTCGTGTTGATATTTGATGTACATCTGTGGGAAATATAATGGGGCCAGTTTGTTGAAAAGCAGGTAATTTTATCCAGCTTAATCCCTTAAATACAGTCCAACCTGTCTTAAGCAAGCCCCGTATTAAGCAAGCACCTGTCTTAAACAAGCTTTTTCATTTCCACCCAATTGATTTGATCTCAAAATGTCCAAATTATTCATGATTTATAATTCTCTGAACATTTTTTACAATGTGCTACCACTTTTAATAGAAGAAAATCATACAAGAGCTAATCAAGAAGATAGTTGTAATTTTGTTTCTGTTTGCAGTTCCTTATGCATTTTTAAGCAGTACAATTATTTATATCTAGTGTTTCCCTTGGCCGCTTGCTTAAGACAAGTTGGACTGTACTTCCTCAGATGGTGTGACTATGCCCAATATATTTCTGAAGTTTTGATACTTTCAGTGTGAGAATTGTTGAGATGTCCGTCACAGCCAGTGCAGCAATAATCTATAGAGGAGTCGAAAACATCAGCACGAGTGAAAATTTTGATGTTTTCAACTCACGAGATGAAATATATTTGGTATTCACCGAAAAAAAAAGCAAATTTTCTTTTTATTTTATACAATACACGGGCATTTTCCAATTCACAAGGCAGGCGTTGAAAATGCAAAAACAAACATTTTTGAAAACACAAATAATTTTGGTACCACATTGTTCCTTACGTTCTAACTAAGAAAATGAATACCCACACTCCATGTTTTCGTTCATAAATAACGGAGTTAGAGGTGTTTGAATTTCTGAAGTGAGACACATTTAATGACGTCAAGTGAATGGAAACGTCAGAAGTAATCCAAAATCTACGGTGAAGATATAGGCTGATATGGGTCACTAGTGACTTTTGATATCAGTGAGATTTGATATCAGTCAAATTTCATATCAATGAAAATACCAATTTTATCATGTTTTGATATACATTGGTTTTCACTGTAACGTATAAAATAAATATGTGGTATGATATAGGCATTAAAGAAAAGTTTTCTGATTAGTATAGGTAGGTAGGTACCACTTGATTCTATTGAGCAGTGTAGCACCGATAACTGTCCATCAACGATAACTGTCCACCATGGACACTTATCGTTGCAGCCGCAACGATAACTGTCCACAAGCTAAATGGACAGTTATCGTTGAGCATGTAGGTTTATAATTTACTTTCAACGATATCTGTCCATTTTCGTAGAACACCACGATATTTGCTTAATGATGTTAAACCGTTTCGGTTAGTGCATACCTTGACAACCACTTACCGAAAATCATTCATACTTGGGCCATAGGCACCCTGCATGCCAGGCTTTCATTCCAAGGCAATGAATCCCGGGGTGGGGCTTGAGGTTAATATACAGACCACCACATAAAATGGCTTTTCTGAGGTCTAATTTTGCAGGTGTCTATGTCTTGACAGCATAAATACTTTGATCATATCATACGTACCCTGCTAGAAGTCCAGATCTTGGCAACTACTTATCAGAGAAGATTTAAACTTGGACCATAGGTACCCTGTTAGGCTGACTTTCATTGACATCACACCCATATGTCTATGCCCGGGGGTGGGACTAGAGGTTAAAATCTAGAAATCTAGAACACCTTCTGTTCTGTGGTATAGTTTTCTAGAAGTCTAGATCTTGGCAATAACTTATCAGAGAGGATTTAAACTTGGACCATAGATAACCCGTAGGGTTGGTTGCCTTTCATTCGAGGCTCCTAGGTCCATGGCGGGGGTGGGGCAAGAGGTTAAAATCTAGAACATTTTCAAAATTTGGCTGTTTTGCGATATAATTTTCTAGAAGTCATTCTTGACAACCGCTTACCAGAAAGCATTCATACTTGTACCACATCTATCCTGTAGGGTTGGTGCATTGGGCTCCTGTGTTCATGCTAGGGGTGGAGTTAGAGGTTAAATCTAAAACACTTTCATAAATTAGCCAAAATTTACATTCTAATTCATATCTTGATAGCTGTAGATCAGAAAGCATTCATACTTGGGCCATTGGTGCACTGTCAACTTAGCTTTTATTACGTGACATCCGACACCAGGGTCCATGCCTGGGGGTGGGGCTAGAGGTTGAAAACTAGAACAGCTTAAAATGTTTTTTTTTTTTTTTTTTTTTTACACCTTGACACCCAGTTGGTATAAGAACATACTTCTTTCGGATAATAAGTATGTATGACCAGACCCTTAACCCAAAAGTAGTCATAGGTCACAATGACCTAATTTCATGGTCCAGTGATTTTGTCTTATATCTTGACACTCAGTTGGTATAGGAACATGCTTCTTTCAGATAATGAGTAAGTATGAATAGAATTTTGACCTGAAAGTAGTCATAGGTCACAGTGACCAAATCTCATGGTCCACTGATTTTGTCTTATATCTTGACACTTAGTTGGTATTTGAACATGCTTCCTTCAGATAATGAGTGAGTATGACCAGACCTTTGACCTAAAAGTAGTCATAGGTCACAGTGACCTAATTTCATGGTCCAGTGATTTTGCCTTATTTTTTGACACTCGGTTGGTATAGGAACATGCTTCTCATAGATTATGAGTGAGTATGACCAGATATTTGACCTGAAAATTGTCATAGGTCACTGCGACCTAATTGTCTTATATCTTGACACTTAGTTGGTATTTGAACATGCCTCCTTCAGATAATGAGTGAGTATGACCAGACCTTTGACCCAAAAGTAGTCATAGGCCACAGTGACCTTATTTCATGGTCCAGTGATTTTTACCTATTTTTTGACACTCGGTTGGTATAGGAACATGCTTCTCATAGATAATGAGTGAGTATGACCAGATATTTGACCTGAAAGTTGTCATAGGTCACTGCGACCTAATTTCATGGTCCAGTGATTTTGTAATATATCTTGACACTATGTTGGTACAGGAACATGCTTCTTTCAGAAAATGAGTAAGTAGGTCCAGACCTTTGACACAAAAGTTGTCATAGGTCACAGTGACCAAATCTCATGGTCCACTGATTTTGTCTTATATCTTGACACTTAGTTGGTTTTTGAACATGCTTCCTTCAGATAATGAGTGAGTATGACTAGACCTTTGACCTAAAAGTACTCATAGGTCACAGTGACCTAATTTCATGGTCCAGTGATTTTGTCTTATATCTTGACTCTCAGTTGGTAAAGGAACATGCTTCTTTTAGATAATAAGTAAGTATAACCAGACCTTTGACCCAAAAGTAGTCATAGGTCACAATAACATAATTTCATGGCCCAGTGATTTTGTCTTATATCTTAAAACCCAGTTGGTATATGAAAATGCTTCCTTCAGATAATGGACGAGTATGACCAGGCCTTTCACCTTAAAGTAGTCATAGGTCACGGTGACCTAACTTCATGGTCCAGTAATTTTGCTTTATAGCTTGACACTCAGTTGGTATGTAAGCATGCTTCTTTCAGATGAGTGAGTACGACCAGACATTTGACCCAAAAGCAGTCAAGAGACTTTGTGACCTTATTTCATGGTCCATTGATTTTGCCTTATATCTTGATGCTCAGTTGGTATATGAACAGGCTTTTCTCATATAATTTGTGAGTATGACCAGCCTTTTGACCAGAAAGTAATCATTGGTCACTGAGATCAAATTTCATGGTTTAGTGATTTTGCCTTGTATCTTCTACAGCAAGAGATGTTTATGGGTCAATAGCACCGAATTTTTTACTTCAAAATAGTTATAGCTATATTTCATAGTAAAATGAATTTGCCTTATATCATCATGGCCTTGGGATGTCTGTGTGGTGAGTTAGAGTTGGCTCCAGTTTGACAGAACCAAATGCAGTCGAGCTACGCTGTCATGCGACAGCTCTTATTATTTTTGATAGGATTGCGTTTAGAGATCTGAAAAACATACATATCGTTTATGAATATCGTTTTCGTATACGAACCAACGGACACACTGCATAAAATGGGTTTGGACTGTATTCGTTTGACCCTAAATGACGTTTGAATCGGGAAATACAGAATTTTCAACATATATTTTTAATTCATTTGATTACATGCATGGTTATATTCATCTTTTGTATATTTTATTAGAACTGATGCAATCTTTAACCTGTTTTATCATATCTTGTGCAGACATCCTGAAAACCTTGCTAAGGCATGAAGTACCCTTTTGTAGTTCTTGACGGCAGGGTCATATTTACTGTGGTTGCAGTGTCCGGAGGTAGGTGGCATAGCTAGCTATCGGAGGACCTGCTTTAAGGTGTTATCGTCGATGTCTGAGGACGACAGTTTTACTATGTGCACTATAATGCATCTCACAGCTGTAAACAGACATCGACTACTTTTAAACTTTTAAAACAGAGAACCCGAGTGTTTACAGTTTCATAAAGGAAGAAATAAAATTTGATTAACATATTTTGTTGATATAATACCTACCATTGTCTCAATCTGTAAAAGGCATATCGAGTTTTTTTGCTTATTTCTAACGTTTATTTCAATAGCATACGATACGATACAACCTATCCTATCTTCTCCACAGCAGGACATTTTATATCTGATTGCATGCACTTCATAACAGTTTAGTGTGATCAAGTTTTCGTCCTGATCATGGGTACTTTTACCTGTTAAACAGTTATCGTTGACAATGCAACTATAAGTGTCTGTAATGAACAGTTATTGTTGCAAACTCAACCGGGTGTGTCTATCATGTAATGTTTGAATATTTCATTTACTGATTCACACATCCAGATAGTTTAGTGTATCACGAACAGATATTGTTTAAACGTTTTTCACTGATTTGAATGATTTCATCTGTGGTGAACAATTATCGTTGACTGTGCAGCCGCTTCTGTCTGTAATGAACATTTATTTTTTTTTTCCTGGGCGAGACCAGTACTATAGGAGGTTGTTTTTGTGGGTTTGTTGTTCCGGGAGCACCCGAAGGCTCAACCGGAAGGAGGTTTTAGGAGAAGCCCGGGATCGAACCTGCGACCCCTGGTTTACAAGGCGAGTGACTTAACCACTGCACCACGGAGGCTTCTAACATTTATCGTTGCAAAGCCAACTGATTCTGACAATCACGTACAGTAATCTTTGAATGTTTAATGACTGAATTAGACAGCCTCTTTTTCAAATAGTTAAGCGTCTCGTGTATCACGAACAGATATTGTTTAAACATTTTTCACATTTACTGATTCACACATCCAGATAGTTTAGTGTATCACGAACAGATATTGTTTAAACGTTTTTCACTGATTTGAATGATTTCATCTATGGTGAACAGTTATCGTTGACAGTGCAACCGCTTCTGTCTGTAATGAACACTTATCGTTGCAAAGCCAACCGATTCTGTCCATCATGTACAATAATCTTTGAATGTTTAATGACTGAATTAGACAGCCTCTTTTCAAATAGTTGAAAGTCTCAGGTGCAGTAATTGTTTGAAGTTTGGCTGTTTTGAATCATTTTACCCGTCGTGAACAGTTATCGTTGACAATGCAACCATAACTGTCTGTAATGAACAGTTATCGTTGCAAACTCAATCTGTTCTGTCTATCATGTACAATAATGTTTAAAAATTGCATTTGCTGATTCCCACATCCAGGACAAGGCTTTTCAGATAGTTAAGTGTGTCAGGAACAAATATTGTCTAAACATTTTCACCTTTTTGAATGATTTCATCTTTGGTGAACAGTTATCGTTGACAGTGCAACCGCTTCTGTCTGTAATGAACACTTATCGTTGCAAAGCCAACCGATTCTGTCCATCATGTACAATAATCTTTGAATGTTTAATGACAAGTAGACAACCACTTTTCAAATAGTTGAGCGTCTCAGGTGCAGTAACTGTTTGAAGTTTGGCTGTTTTGAATCATTTTACCCGTCGTGAACAGTTATCGTTGACAATGCAACCATATCTGTCTGTAATGAACAGTTATCGTTGCAAACTCAACCGGTTCTGTCTATCATGTACAATAATTTTTTAATACTGCATTTAGTGATTCACATATCCAGGACAAGGCTTTTCAGATAGTTATGTGTATCACGAACAGATATTGTTTAAACATTTTTCACCGATTTGAATGATTTCATCTATGGTGAACAGTTATTGTTGACAGTGCAACCGCTACTGTCTGTAATGAACACTTATCGTTGCAAAGCCAACCGATTCTGTCCATCATGTATAAAAATCTTTGAATGTTTAATGACTGAATTAGACAGCCTCTTTTCAAAGAGTTGAGCGTTTCAGATGCAGTAATTGTTTGAAGTTTGGATGTTATGAATCATTTTACCCGTCGTGAACAGTTGTCGTTGACAATGCAACCATATCTGTCTGTAATGAACAGTTATCGTTGCATACTCAACCGGTTCTGTCTTTCATGTACAATAATATTTGAAAATTGCATTTACTGATTCACACATCCAGGACAAGACTTTTCATATAGTTAAGTGTGTCAGGTACAAATATTGTTTAAACATTTTAACCTTTTTGAATGATTTCATCTTTGGTGAACAGTTATCGTTGACAGTGCAACCGCTTCTGTCTGTACTGAACACTTATCGTTGCAAAGCCAACCGATTCTGTCCATCAGGTACAATAATCTTTGAATGTTTAATGACTGAATTAGACAGTCACTTTTCAAATAGTTGAGCGTCTCAGGTGCAGTAATCGTTTGATGTTTGGATGTTTTGAATCATTTTATCCATCGTGAACAGTTATCGTTGACAATGCAACCATATCTGTCTGTAATGAACAGTTATCGTTGCAAACTTAACCGGTTATGTCTATCATGTACAATAATTTTTGAAAATTGCATTTACTGATTCACACATCCAGGACAAGGCTTTTCAGATAGATAAGAGTATCAGGAACAGATATTGTTTAAACATTTTCACCTTTTTGAATGATTTCATCTTTGGTGAACAGTTATCGTTGACAGTGCTACTGCTTTTGTCTTTAATGAACACTTATCGTTGCAAAGCCAACCGATTCTGTCCATCATGTATAATTATCTTTGAATGTTTAATGACTGAATTAGACAGCCTCTTTTCAAAAAGTTGAGCGTCTCAGGTGCAGTAATTGTTTGAAGTTTGGCTGTTTTGAATCATTTTACCCGTCGTGAACAGTTATCGTTGACAATGCAACTATATGTGTCTGTAATGAACAGTTATCGTTGCAAACTCAATCGGTTCTGTCTATCATATACAATAATATTTGAATATTGCATTTAGTGATTCACATATCCAGGACAAGGCTTTTCAGATAGTTATGTGTATCACGAACAGATATTGTTTAAACATTTTTCACCTATTTGAATGATTTCATCTATGATGAACAGTTATCGTTCACAGTGCAACCGCTTCTGTCTGTAATGAACACTTATCGTTGCAAAGCCAACCGATTCTGTCCATCATGTACAAAAATCTTTGAATGTTTAATGACTGAATTAGACAGCCTCTTTTCAAATAGTCGAGCGTTTCATGTGCAGTAATTGTTTGAAGTTTGGCTGTTTTGAATCATTTTACCCGTCGTGAACAGTTATCGTTGACAATGCAACCATATCTGTCTGTAATGAACAGTTATCGTTGCATACTCAACCGGTTCTGTCTATCATGTACAATAATATTTGAAAATTGCATTTACTGATTCACACATCCAGGACAAGGCTTTTCAGATAGATAAGTGAATCAGGAAGAGATATTGTTTAAACATTTTCAAAGAACTTGGCCCGACTGGGACTCGAACCCAGGATCCCGCGCTTACCGTGCGAGTGCTCTAACCCCTGAGCTACCGAGCCACACGGTCAGCCGTTTACAAAAATCGGGTGCTATCGACCCATTATCAAGTTACATCTTGTTCAAACATCTCCTGGTCTAGAAAATATAAAACAAAATCACTGAACGATGAAATATAGGTCACAGTGACCCATATTTATTTTGGGATCAAATGTGGGCTAGTAATAATTGACAATCAAATAGCATCTTGTTCACACATCTCTTGCTGTTAGATATACAAGGCAAAATCACTGAACCATAGATTGCCAATGATTAATTTCGGGTCAAAAGTCTGGCCATACATGTACATGTACTAACTGAGCATCAAGTAATAAGGCAATATCACAGGACCATGAAATTAGGTCACAAAAACCTAGGACTTTGGGGCCAAAGGTCTGGTCACTCATTATCTGAAAGAAGCATGCTTACATACTAACTGAGTGTCAAGCTATGGCAAAATCACTGGACCATGAACTTAGGTCACTGTGACCTATAGTTACTTTCATGTCAAAGATCTGGTAATACTCTTTCACTATCTCAAGGCAGCATGTTCATATACCAACTGTGTGTAAAGCTATGACAAAATAACTGGACCATGAAATAAGGTCACTGTGAGCAATGACTATTTTGGGTTAAATATCTGGTCATACTTACTCATTATCTGAAAGAAGCATGTTCCTTTACCATCTGAATATCAAGCTATAATACAAAATCAATAGACCATGAAATTAGGTCTCTGTGACCTATGACTTCTTTCCGATCAAAGGTTTGGTTATACTGACTCATCATCTGAAAGAAGCATCTTCATATACCAACTGAGTGTGAGGATATAATGCAAAATCACTGGACCATGAAATTAGGTCATTGTGACCTATGACTTCTTTCGGGTCAAAGGTCTGGCCATACTCACTCATTAACTGAAAGAAGCATGTTCCTATTCCAACTGAGTGTCAAGATACGAGGCAAAATCACTGGACCGTAAAATTAGGTCACACTGACCTAAAACTACTTTCAGGTCAAAGGTCTAGTCATACTCGCTCATTATCTGTAAGAAGCAAGTTCATATACCAACTGAGTGTCAAGATAAAAGGCAAAATCAATGGACCATGAAATTAGGTCATTTTGACCTATGGCTACTTTTGGGTCAAAGGTCTGGTCATACTCAATCATTATCTGAAAGAAGTATTTTTTTTATAACAACTGAGTTTCAAGGTATAAAAGAAAAACATTTTAGATGTTTTAGACCCCAGGCATGGACCTTGAGTATCGGATGTCATGCAATAAAAGCTAAGTTGACAGTGCACCATTGGCCCAAGTATGAATGCTCTCTGATCAACAGCTGTCAAGATATAGACTAAAATGTAAACTTTGGCTAATTTATGAAAGTGTTCTAGATTTTAACCTCTATCCCCATCACCAAGCATGAACCCAGGAGTCTGATGCTAGCGCATGGAAACTAACACGACAGGGTATATGTGGCCCAAGTATGAATGCTTTCTGGAAAGCGGTTGTCAAGATATGGACTTCTAGAAAACTATATCGTAGTACAGCCAATTTTTGAAGGTGTTCTAGATTTTAGCCTCTGGCCCCACCCATGGGCCCAGGGGCCGGATGTCATGGAATGAAAGCCAACCCTACAGCTCCAAGTTTGAATCCTGTCTGATAAATAATTGCCAAGATCTGGACTTTTAGAAAACTATGCCACAGTACAGCCACAATCTTTGAAGGTGTTCTTGATTTTAACCTTGGGCATGGACCCATAAGACGGATGTCATGGAATGAAAGCCACCTCTATAGGATTCCTATGGTTCAAGTTTGAATCCTCTCTGATAACTAGTTGTCAAGATCTGGACTTCTAGAAAACTATACCGCAATACAACCAATTTATAAAGGTTTCCTAGATTTTAACCTCTAGCCCCACTCCCAAGCATGGACCCAGGGACCCGATGTCATGGAATGTAAGCCAACCCTACAGGGTACCTATGGGCCAAGTTTGAAATTTCTCTGATGAATAGTTGCCAAGATCTGGACTTCTAAAATATATACTGCAGTGTGACGCGGACACGGACACGAACAAGAACGGGGACGCGTACGACCGAGGTTACTACAACAGCCCTTTGCACTTCGAGCAGTCGAGCTAAAAACCAACCGTACAGAGGGCATATGATCCAAGTTTAAATCTTGTCTGCTAACTGGTTGTCAAGATATAGACTCCTTGTGTTTTTTTTGTTTCTTTTCAAAAATGGACAGTTATCGTTGACACTGCAGGTCATATCAACTACAGTAACGATAAGTGTCCATGGTGGACAGTTATCGTTGAAAAATCAACGATAGTTGTCCAGTGGACAGTTATCGTTGCGGCTGCAACGATAAGTGTCCATGGTGGACAGTTATCGTTGATGGACAGTTATCGGTGCTACAGAGCAGGAGTAGTATAGAGTTGCATTTTGATAGTGTTTTCAGCATATGTTGTCCATGAAAGTGTGTGTGTGTGTGTGTGTGTGTGTGCGTGCGTGCGTGCGTGCGTGTGTGCTTGCGTGCGTGCGTGTGTGTTATGACTGGAATGGTATAGTTTATACAGTCAGTATTAGGTGTATTGTGTCTCATTCTAAGCTACGTATTTCAGTGATTTCAGACATAAAAACTAAATTTTAGAATTGCAGCTAACCGTACAGATGTTTTTCTGCGATTTGCAGCTAATTATTGAATACAGTTACAGCTAAGCGTACAGTCATCAAAATGAAAGGGTCGAGTCAGAAGTGAAATAACTTTAGCTGTGTGGCCACAGTGTGGTTAGATGGGTATGAGACTTGATCTGTAAGAGTAATTTTATCGTTTTGTTTAGTAAGAACATACTGACATAGGCTTTGCGACTGATAACGAACAAGATTTTGTCGACAAACAAAATTGAAAGAAATCACTGATGCAACAACAGAAACCGTATTTCTATGCAAAAACGCTTGTGTTTGCCTCAGCTGTTTGCTGGCCTTGAATCGAATCAAATATGGAAAAAGGTGTCTCTTACCTTCTAAATTGTGTTGTATCCAGCATAAAATAAAAATTGACAATAAATTAACAAAACATGTAAAACTTATGCAAGTAGTAACAAGCAGCTAGCTGACTTTTATTTTTCGTACAGTATGCATAGCTTCCGATTTGATCGACTGTACGATGGTTAAGTGTGCTACATATACAGCTATTGAGTAAGGTGTTAAACACGAAATCAACCGACCAGCAGATCAGCACAGTGACATGAAATTCACAGATTCATGTCTCAGCACCACTAGGAGCCGGTCCTTGCACGAAAGAGGCTTTCAGTAGTTAGGATTTGTAATTTTTCCTAAATACTTTTAACAAAAGGGAAGAAACGTACGTTGTTTGGGGTGTGGGCGTTCTGAATCTGAATAGTTTACTGGTGACACGCCAAATGACATTATTTCACCAGGGGGTTCGGATGGGGGAGAAATTAGTCCCTTGAACGCACGAGTGTAGCGAACTTGGACACACAGTCATCAGACATTTCAGCAGAGGAGATAAGTGAATCAGGGAGGTCATTCCAGTCCCTGATAGTCTGTGGAAAGAAACTACTATTGTATGCTTCTTTGCTAGCTGAAGGTATCTGAAAAGCCAAAGAGTGTTGATTTCTACAACGCCTATTCTTTGGGATAAGGTCATCTGTGGGTATTCTGGCTTTACCCTTTAGACCTTTGTATAGCAATATAAGTCTACTATCCTTCCTCCTTTTCTTAAGAGATTCCCATTTCAGTTGACCTAAAATGCCAGTCATGCTCCCAGTTTCAAAAACATAATTTCCCGTCACAAACCTTGCCGCACGATTTTGTACCTTTTCCAGTTCTTCCTGGAAGCCATGAGTGTGAGGGTCCCAAACTGAGCTTCCATATTCCAAGACCGGCCGCACCTGTCCTTTATAAGCTGCTTCTTTCACATCTGGGGGACAAGAATACAAATTTCTCCTTAAGAATCCGAGAGTTCTGTTAGCCTTTGTACAGACATTGGAAATATGAGTATTCCATTTCAAATCATTTGTGATAGTTACACCCAGGTATTTTATGCTTTCAACGTTTTCCAGTACAGTGCCCTCAAGGGTGTAGTTAGCCTGTATCTTACTAGACCGTTTATTTGTCAGCTGCATCATGTTGCATTTGACGGGTTGAAATCTCATTCCCCATTTCCTAGCCCAACTGCCTAAACGATCAATGTCTCTCTGAAGTTTCAATGTATCCTCTTCATTCTTGATTTCACGATAGCCAACACAATCATCAGCAAAGAGTCTTATTTCAGACTCAATGTCTGCTGAGATGTCATTTATATACAAGGAAAACAGCAAGGGGCCGAGAACGGTGCCCTGAGGGACACCCGACACAACTGGAGCCCAATCCGATTTAATACCATTAACCACTACCCTTTGTTGTCGGAAACAAAGGAAAGCATTTATCCAATTCAGTGTTGTTCCACCTATTCCATAGCTAAACAATTTGCTTTTAAGGAGTTCATGGGGAGGAGTATCAAAAGCCTTTTCAAAATCGAGTATAAAAGTGTCGACCTGGCCTTTTTTGTCTAAGATTTTGGCCCAGTCATTTATCACTGTAGTCAACTGAGTTTCACAGCTATGCCATTTCCTAAATGCGTGTTGCCTGTCCGACAAGAGTTCATGTTCATCAAGATGGGCCATAATATTTGAGCATACAATATGTTCAAGAAGCTTACAAGGAATGCATGTCAAAGAAACAGGGCGGTAATTGCGGGCAAGTGACCTGTCGCCCTTCTTAAACAGGGGGCAAATATTAGCAAGAGACCATTCTTTAGGAATTTCACCTGTATCAATTGACTGCTGGAAGAGATGGGCGAATACCGGCCCTAATTCCACAGCCAGTTCCTTTAGGACTCTGGGATGAAGCTCATCAGGCCCTAAGGCTTTAGACGGGTTTAGACCTTTGAGAAGTTTGGTCACCCCTTCCTTTGTGACCACAATGTAGACTGTCTGCGGGGAGCGTGCTAATTTGGCTTAGTGATACGGTTTTGGATGTCCTGGCTTCAATCTCTGCAGCCACGTACCGTATTACTGTATGCCCTGAAGTCAGACAAATTAATTAACTCCCAATAGAAATGGTAATAATCAGGATTATTATTGGCTTTATCCTGGTACAATTGAAAAAAAATGTTGACTGGGACGTAAAGCAATAACTCAACCAGCCAAAACTATTGACGACATTGACGTGTGTATGTGACACAGACAGTCATAAGTGCGGGGCAATAACTTTTTGTTGGCGGCCCAACAGTGCCGGGGAAATACAGTAATGGGGTTTTGACATTATTATAAGGTTTCATACCCCTTGCGAAGGGGTGGGGCAAAGTTTTGACCTCCCGGGCAGGATGGCCCTTTGTGATATGGCTTATAGGATCTTATAGCAGGGCGCTGAAAGACGAAAAGTCGTCATTCCCCCGTTAAGCTCCGCCCTTCCCCATAGGTGGGTTGGGGTGCGTGGCTACAAATGCCCTTGTCCAAAACAATTACCGGTACCACTGTACGTCCCGACAAATAACACCAAAATCGAAACCGGAAATAATTTACGCTCTGTAATGACAGATGGCGGGAACATTTGCAATGGCTGAAAACGTGGTAAATTCTGTGACTTGTGTTTATTGTCATGGTCGACATCCCCAAAGCTATGCATGGACGATGAAATATGCCTCATATCATTTCAGCCTTGTAAAGTAGGTAAAGTGTTCATCAGAATGTACCATTCTGAGTTTTACACGCGCATGCAATTACAAGTAATTGAAAAGAAGACAGAGAGAGAGAGAGAGAGAGAGAGAGCACTCTCAGAATCAGTATGGTTTTTTTATGAAATGCCAATTGACAGATTTAAATCATTTGTTCGTCCCAACCTCTGGAATGTTTGCGATGCCGTTTTACTATTTATTACGTATTTATATCCTTAATTCATTTTAGGACATCCATAAATTATTTTTAGATATCCATAAATGAATTAAGGATATCCATAATTCATTTAAATATATCCTTAAATGGATTTATGGATATCCTTAATGCAGCTGAATTATGGATATCCATAAATTGATTTAAGGATATCCATATAAATTTGAATTGGATATCCTAAAATTGAAGTATGGATATCCTAAACTCGGAATGATTTTTGGATATCCAAAAATGTATTAAAAGATATTCTTAAATGCATTTATACATGTAGATATCCTAAAATCATTTATGGATATCCTATATTCATTTTTTTGATATTCATAATTCATATTTGGATATTCTTCAATAATTTAGGATATCCATAAATTAATTTTGGATATCCAAAAATGAATTTAGGATATCCATGAATAAGGAATAAAAAGTAAAAGGGCACCCCATAAATAAGCATCTTCAGTTTGGTCTCCAGTCTTTAAAAAAGGACGGGAAAGGGAGGATGTTATCCAAGTATACAAGTATCCAAGTATACAAAATAATCATTTGGACAAAACTAAGCTCATTACTCATTCTGAGTACATTGCAGAGTTCAAGAAAAGGTCAAGACAAAAAATATAAGATAACAGTTTCGGCAACAGAGTTGTTGACACTGGTAATAATAGTCTTCCAGAACAAGTAGTACAGGCTCCCTCCCTGAACCGTTTCAAAAGTAGGCTATTGAACAGCTGGTGGCATGATCACCCACACAAGTTAGACCCAACATGTTATGTTCCCGGCCATTTAGAAGCAATGAAAGCTATCAAAATGCATCTGGAAGAAGCTGATATGCCTGATTATGATGTTGACAACAGTAATAAGTACTAATAACGGTAAGTAAGAACATGACAATACCAAACAAGGGGGTAGGGCTAAATTGGCAGGAGTGGATCTCTGTCATTTAGCTAATTGCACTGGTTTTGTGGAATTTCTGTTTACATGTAGTTTATATTGCATTATATGCAAGTTATCCTATACAAGGCATATTTCTTATGATCTGACTAAATTCCTTCTTATGTCAGAGCTTAAAACATTATTTATACAGATTTAAACAATGCTTTGTTCATCTAATAGAATTATGTTTAAAGACGGCCATTAAAAATGACAAGTACCCTTAAGTACCCTTAAATCTTAACGGTTCATTATTTAAAACTACTACTGAACCTTACACCAACTAATTAATGCCAAAGTCCTGGTCTTAGTTTGTCCTAATAGCCTAAAGAGGAGTCGCAAAAATTTTGAAAATCGGTCAGCAGATAAAGTTTTAATGGACAAAATTAATTTTGAATAGGGAGTTTGAGTTGTGGCTTTGCATCCTAGTCAACAGCAATTAGTCATGTCAGGATGTTGTCTCCATTTTATGTGACTTCTTCCCAACATTGAGACGTCATGACGTCCAAAATGTGTTTGAGAATATAACCATGCAAGTAAACAATTAAGGCTTATATGTATGGATAGTTTCACTTGAACCACTTTTCCCGGGAATGCTTCAGACATTCCGTGCGGTTATCCAGTACTCAGATCACTCAGAAGTATATAAGCTTTGCCTGGAGACACTAGCAGCCCATCTATTTCTAATAGCCCCAATGGGCAGGGGCCTCAAAGGATATTAAAGTTGTAAGACAGTTCTATAGGCATGTTTGTACTTAAAGACAATGCTAAAATGCTAAGCCTGGGTTTCCATTTATCTCAATGTCAAGTAAAATAAGACAGGTTTCTTTCTCTAAGAGGCTCATCAATGCTAAGTTTTCATCTTTTGAGACTGAAATATCCTCTTAAGTGACATAGATGTCTGTTAGTATTAACTGGAATTAGCCTAAATTTGAACTTAACCATCCGAATGAAGTTCAACAATTTCCTTTTAAATTTAAGCAGTGTTTTTGTGGTATTCATCAATATATTCAACTTTTCAAAAAAATTTAAAACTTCAGATCAAAGATTTTGATCAATTGTTGCTACACACTACTTCTGGGTGTGCACTGATTGCCTTATTTGCAAAATTTGGATGCTAGGCTTAATAGTTATATACTGTTATCATGTTATGTAATGTTTTTTTGTTGACATAGTATTTCATTTTGGGTACATGTGATGTTTACAGAATATACTTGGCAGGATGACCTGACTGGATTATGGATGAAACAGATGGCATTATTTGTTAAAGAATTGATAGATAAGGTAAGTGAATTTTTTGGGTAGTATTTCAAATTCTCACAAACCTCACTTATACACAGCTGAGAAACACGTGGTACGGAATGGGTGACGCACAATGCAATTCTACCTGAGGTTGAGGCAAGAAATTTTAGTTTTCTCCTATAGCGTTTACTCTACTGACTATTTAGGTGCAGTCAATGCAGAAATTGAACATTTATTGAATGAAAGTTACATAAGGAATCCAGGTTTTTTGGTTTTCGCAAACACTTCAGAAAAGTGAATGTATAGTACTTCTATCACAATAACATTGAAGTGTTTGCGAAAACGAAATAACCAGGATTTCTTATGTTACTTTCTTTCAAAAAATGTTCAATTTCTGCATTGACTGCACCTATTTATCAGTCAGTAGCATAAACACTATAGGAGAAAACTTGAAAATCTAACCTCAACTTCGGTCTCAATTGCAATGTGTATCACCAATCATTGATCGGTTTGTATGTACAGGTATACAATACCACGTGATTCTCAGTAGTGCTATATAGCCATTTGGTCAAAAAACATGTTTTTTTCATGTGACAAATGTGATGCTATGTGCTGCCCATGTCATCAGTGGAGTGATGTCAACAAAACTGTGTATCAGGCTTCTGACCATTTCCAACACAAAGTGGGATGTACTGCCACAAATTAGATTCAAATTAAATTAGAAGCTTGAAATTTAGGTTTTGGAAAGTAGAGGATTCGTATTATCTTATTACCAAAAAATAAAGGCTCTTGACACTACATCCTGCGCAGTCTGTCTACCCCTGTTGCTTTTGCACATGAAAAAGCAAGCTTTCTCATGAAGCAGCTCATTCAAATGTTAACAGTCTTGGACAAGGGTAATCCTGGGATTTTGACTTTAAATAGAAGTTTTTGACTGATATCTCAGTAGATTTAAAGGAAAGGTATTAAATTAAGGAATGGTATTAGATATCTTATATTAATTTTGAATGGTTTCAAATATTGCTGCACTATTTATGAATCAGTCTGGTCATTGGAAAAACTGTCTTTCACTCTTTGGGAGTTTGCCTCAACCAATTCTCATTGGCTGTACATGTATTTTTGAGCTGGAGATTGGCAAATCTGTTGGTTATAATAATTGTAAAAAATTTGCTATTTTGATTCTTTAGAATATGGATGATGATTATACTGCAAATCCTCCAAGCACATCATAGATAGGTATTCAGCTTATATATGAACCACATCATGAGAAAACCAACAATTTGCATATGCATGGATATAAACGGTCAATAAATTTAATATTTAGTGAGATTTTCAGTGTTCAGTTTGGATAAAAAGTGTGACAAGGAAATAAAGCATGCAGAAAGGTAGACAAAAGAGGGATATCTTTTGTTGTTTGGTCATGATCCTTATGTTGTGAATTACAAAGTAAATTGATACAATTCAGCTCTAAACCCAACCGAGACACCAGGCGGGAAGAAAAGGAAAATATTTAGTGAGATATTCATAGAATATTTCGATTGGTATTCAGTTAACCCAGAAGTGGAACGAGGTACCAAAGTGGAGTGGATTGACAGCCAGCTGATCTAATATATTCACTGTTGATTTTGGGTAAGTTGTGTTCCAAGGAATGTCAGAATGCAGAAAAGTACACATTCTACTGTCTTTGGTAACAGTATAAAAGCCAGGAAGCAATACAATCATATTTAAAATTTTAGACACCCCAAGCAGAAAAAAAGGATACTAAATGTTCATAAGATATAAGAGCTGCTGCATCAGAAAACCAACAATTTGCATATGCAAAAACAAAGGCGCAGACCAGCTTCGCAGTAACCACGAAGCTGATCAGCGCCTTTGTTTTCGATACAGGGATAGTACAATTCCTCTACTTTCTAAAACCAAAATTTCCAGCCTCTTGCCTATTTGTGTGACTGTGTTGGACATGGTCGAAAACCAAAATAGTTGGTTTTCTCGTGCTAAATCTAACACTACTTTTGAAGATAGAGATGACTGGCTCTTTCCCAGGGAGGTGGCCGACCAGCTGGTTTCAACCCAAAGTACCATTGTTTTACATTACAAAAACTTTTTTTTTTTTTTTTTTTTTTTTACCTGAGGGGCAGCCCATTTACTACAAGGGTGCATTTGCGTATAAGAGAAGTGCAATCGTTCTCCACTCTTCATTCACTCTTCATTTAAATGTTGCAATAGCAATATTAACAAAAACAGTGGTATGTTCAACAATGGCATAGTGACATGAAGTTATATGAACCTCAACGTGACAAAATGCACCTTCGGACATTCTGACGTTACTGATAGATAACTGCTCAAAAGCTGAAAAATGATGAAATATATGTTTTAGAAGTAGCACTGTATTTGTAATCCGGCCAAATAGAGACTATTAGACTCTAGAGACGTTATACATTCAAAGTAAGAGTTTTTTTTTAATAATCAAAAAATGGCCCGAAGGTACATTTTCTCATGTTGTGGCCCATATATATCTTAATTTGCTGTGTATAATAATCTGTAATTCTGCCATGTTTAATAAATGGGTTAAAACTTAACTTGAATGACAAAGTGTTCACCTCAGATAAATGAAGGCATACATGTATATAAAACAACATAAGAAAAAAAGAGCCTGACAGCCCATAGATGGGGAGTGGGGAGTACACAGTATATAATTTCTTGTTTTTTGTTTATTTCAATATTCATAAGATAAGTTGTTTTTTTTAGGTTTGGCATGAAAGAGTTATACAATGTCATTAATAAGTAATAAAAAAGGGTTCCAGTCTTTATTGAAGTTTTCATCTTCTTGATGAGAAAAGGCTATTTCTTTATGGACTTTATACATCACTTTCAGTTTGTTTTGAAAGACATTCATATTTAAGTTCTGTTTCTTACATCTAGCTAGATATATATAGTATTTTGCATATAGTAAAATGAAATTTGTAACTTTTGTGTATCTGTGTTCCTCCTGTAAGCCAAGTAAAAAATACTTTTCATTTATATCACATTGAATGTTGTATTTCATTAGCCATTCTTTAACATTAGTGATAAACTGTTGTGTTTTGTTACATTGCCAAAAAAGGTGTATGATAGTTTCATTATTTGTCTGACAGAAGGAACACAGCCCATTTTCATTCATTTTCATTTGGTACAGTAATTTATTTGTGACTAATATGTTGTGGTTGATACAGATTTGAAACCATAATAGTGCAGGGTATGAAGTGACATTGAATGGAAAAATGTATATCTTTTTCCATTGGTCTTTATCTAAGTTATAGATCTTGTTCCAAGAAGCTTGTCCAGTTGGAGTGTCTTGTGTCTTATTTAAAGTATCATACAAAAACTTACAAAAACTTGCCCATGCAATAAACAGATATTTTTTGAGCTTTGTAAATTGAAAATTGTCAGCTGAAAATTTTTGATATTTATCTTCTTTTTGCTCAAAACATAGATTGAAGTGGTTCTTATAACGAGTACCCACAATCCATGTTTTGGAGCAAAAGTAAGAAAAATATGTATACCCATGCATACCCCAGTTTTGTTTTATAAAAGTGGGGTATAAGTGGGTATACATTTTACATGGTTATCACTGGTCATATGTTACCACACCCGGTGCTCCAGTGTCTTTGACGTCTATCAAGCACAAGGCTTAAAATGCATAGCACTGCCAGTTGCTATTGCCATGGCTGTTTTTCCCGAAGTCCATTCTGCTGCCACAGGATCAGGGGGGCTGCGGTGTTCTGAGCTAAGTGCAGGGCTTTTTCTCTATACAAAACTGGGTCTGGTTTCCGGTACCAAATTGTTTCCCAATTGGCTGAAAAAATTCCCAATTGACCTGGAACCTTCACAATTAGCAGAAAAATCCCAATTTAAAAAAGTATATACTTTCTTAATTTTGCTAAAAATTGCACTATTTTCCCCCAAAATCAACATATCTTTTCCTCAAATTACACAATTTTTTCCCAATTTGATCGGTACCAAAAATTTCCCTAAAAGGTCAGAAAAAGTCCTGAAGTGAATAGTGCATCAGCAGTCTCACAATTAAAATCCACAAATAACGGAAGGCTACTATGTGATTAAAAAAAATGAAATAGGCAGCTAGTTCAAATCCAAATTCATGGTAAAAAATTCATACTGTGTTACAAAATAGTTTTAAGATGTGGTCTTGATGCAAAAATTCAGACCAAGACCAGACTACAGTTATGTACTTTACATAAAACTGCATCAGACTGTACCTTAAGAAGCAGTCATATTACTGTCTTCCTTTATGTTCATACGCTTGATTTTGTTTGTTTTCCACACATACAGAAAACATGTCCATGAAAAGTAATCCCCATGGGACCCCAATTTTATATGGGCCACAACGTGAGAAAATGTACCTTCGGACAATTTTTTGCATACAAGAAAAACAAAGTTACTTTGAATGTTTAATGTTTCTAGAGTCTATTAGTCTTTATTTGACCAGATTATTTAAGTTATTTTGTGAGTTATGACCAATTTACTATATGAACCCTACAGACGTCATTGTCCTAAAAATGACGTCAAAATTGTGTAATGCATTTCTGCATGCCAGTAGAGCTTACAAAACTCGATGTCTTTGCTAAAAACTGTTTTGCACTGGCCAGAACCTATTGTTAAGATAGAAGCATACTATCCTTACAGGCAATCTGTCGTAATTATTTTGTCTATTGTTATGATGATGCGGTTGCTATGGTTACCGTTTAACGATAGATAATTGAAAATAATGTGTATTATGGGCTAAAACAATGGCAGATAACTCCAAATATTGAAAAATAATATGTTTTAAAACTCATTCATTTGGTAGCCCAGTGTTCTAAGATTACATATACAGTGTTATTTCTAAAACGTATATTACATCATTTTTCCGCATTTTGCTGTTTTCTATTTGTAATGTCAGAATGTCCGAAGGTACATTTTGTCGCGTTGAGGTTCATATAGTAAACCTGGGGTATACAGGGATATACAATTTTTTTTATATTTCTGATCCAAAATATACTTTGTGTGTATTCGTTAGAGGTGGTTCTATTGTGTACCCACAATCAATGTAACGAAGACAAAATGAGAAAATGTCATTTTTTTTTTCAATGGAAAATTATCATTTTTCCCTGATGAAAAAATTACTGTATATTGCATGTTTTTGTGATGTAAAAAAAGATACACTTCTGTTTTGTAGAACTGGGCAGAGAGATGAAAGACATGAAAGGAAAAATTAACTCCAAGAAACTCCAGGGTAGACCTGACCCCAAGAAACAGCTGACCCCTGGGCATGTGGGCCGCTCCCAGTCGTCGGGCCAGTTACCTGTGACCGGCCCTAGGAGGAACAGGAGTATGTCGCTGACCACGGACCTGCTAGGCTTTTCTACAGCTGGTTATAGGAGGATGTCATCAGATGGAACAGTTTTGAGGGATGTATCGACGAGACTGAATGGACTAGGGGTGGTCAGGTAGGTTCCAGTTAATGACATTAGTTGAGCTGTGATGCGAGAAAATGAGTCTTCGGGTTTCTGACCAGGTCCGATACAAACCGACCTGTGCAACCACAAGATGGCTAGAAGCTTAAAATTTTGGATTTAAGAAGAAGAGGAATTATACTTTCCATGAAGCGATACTAAAAACTTTGTTTTCACATGACGTTGTCCAATAAGCCAAGTTATCAGAAAATCTACATTTTGGGATTTCCCGACCGGATCCGACACAAACTAGACTGTACAGCCACAGATGATGGTCAGATGCTTGAAATTTGGTATTTAGAGGAACTGTACTATCTTTGTTGTAAACCAAAGGTAACTCATCACCCACTGTGTGTTACACAAAAAGCAGATTTTCTTATGAGAAAACCAGCAATTTGGGTTTCCGACCAGGTCCGACACAAACCGGCCTGTACAATCTCAGGAGCAGGCTAGAACCTTGAAATTTTGGATTTAAAAAGAAGTGATATTGCACTATCTATGGAGTGAAAACGAAGGTGCTGACCAGCCATGCATGGCTGATCTGCGGCTTTGTTTTTGCATATGCATATTGTTGGTTTTCTTATGCAGCGGCTCTTATGTTATTGCTTAGGACAGGACCGTGGCCTAGAGGATAGCTTGTAGGTTTCTGGGCCTGGGATTTGAACCTAACAAGCTCCATGTATTGTTTTTGAGCAAGATGTCAACTTTTCATAGTATTGGTTGGTAACCAGGAACCGATGGCTCTGAAGAGTGCCCTGGCATGACTGAAAAATTGTTTTACGGGGATCATATACCATTAAACAAACAAATTAATTATTTAGGGTTGATTAAAATGTTTGTCTGGTTGACTCTAGACAAGCCCTTGACCTATCTTCATGCACAAGAAACATTTTTTGGAATAATTTTACTTTTGCTGTGGATGCTTGATACAGTGAAAATAAAGTGGAATGTGTTTAACTCATTTAAGCCTGGCGTCCCTTTTATGGGACATAGGCAAACAGAATAGCCCCAGATGTGACGCCGCAGAACGCGGCGTCCCATCTGGGGCTATTCTGTTTGTGTAGAAAATTTTCTTCGAAAAAATTGAATAAAATTTAAAAATCACTCCTGACGCCCCTAAAAATGAAAGAGGACCCACCCAAATGATAATGATGGGAAAATCCATTCATCAAATATGGGTTAAGACAGATCCCTTTATGCATGATGCAGATTGTGCTGATATAAATAGGGTTGGCTGTCTGCATTTTTCGTTTCAGCACTATGTCCATGGATGTATTCCAGACTTGGTTGCAGGCAGAAATAAATATGTTTGAAGATAAGTGTTGTTTAACATTACAGAATTTAGTTTCTTTTAGAAAATGGTTTCTTTTACGGTCTGCTTCAGCCTCATTCGAATTTTAAGTGTTTGTATTAAGAAATTGTTATAAACTGTTAGTTTGCTCGGATCATCATCTTGTTCTTAATGAGAAGCACTCTGATTCATGTTTTAAGCTTGTTCTTGCTTTGATTATCTCCCTTTGTTAAGAATTGAATTTGGTGATATATTTTGGGTGCTCGGCTATAAGTGTCAATGATTTTAACAATCCACAACAAAATTTTGGAACTGTAGAAATATATAGTTAAGATATCTCCAAATACTCCATGCATCTATTTGATTCATGACGCGAGAAAACCAGTCTTCTGGGTTTCCCACTAGGTCCGACATAAACCGGCTTGTACAGTTACAGAAAAATGTTAAAAGCTTGAAACTTTCAATTTAAAAAGAAGAGGGATTTTACCGTCTGTATAGTGAAAAAGGTGCTAATCAGCTGTGAAATTACTGCACAGCTGACCTGCGCCTTTGGTCTTGCAAATGCAGATTGTTGTTTTTATGGTGCAGCAGCTCATTTGATATTTTGTCTCAATTGGGATATATGAGATCAGAATAGTATTGATATACTGTAAATCAAATACTCGAGACAGATAATTGTTCAAAGTTTCAGTAGTTATAAAATATTGAAGAGATGAAACACAACACAAAACATCAGTTCCAACAATACTGACTGTATGGGCAGTTTCAAGCACTTGAGCGGCCTCGTGGGAAAACCGACAATGTGGTTTCCGAACAGGTCCGACACAAACCGGCCTGTACAAGCACAGAAAACAGCTAGAAGCTTGAAATTTCGGATTTAAGTAGAAGAGGAATTGTACTATCCGTGTAGCGAAAACAAAGGTGCTGATCAGCTTCGCAGTTACTGCGAAGCTGATCTGCGCCTTTGTTTTCGCCTATGCAGATTGTTGGTTTTCCCATGTGGTGGCTCATTTGTAGAATGGTTAGAAACATTGTAGCATTACGAAAACTTGCCCATGCGATATACAATTTCAGCTGTAAAAAATGAAAATTCCAGTGGAAAACAAATTGATATTCTTAATATTTTTGCTCAAAACATTGATTGTGGGTAAAAGTTAGAACCGCTTCATAGAACCGCCTCGCAATCTATGTTTTGGAACAAAAATTTAAAAAATAGGTATACCCATGCAAAACCCAGTCTTTCTATATAAAAGTAGGCACAGACATGTATTCCTAATGGTATGATTTCATTCTGTCAGGAAGACTTGTGTTGGTGCTTTTTGTACATGTATGGTAAACAGCTTAATTATTCATGTCAGGATGGTCAATTCTCCTTACACTACAGTCTACTGTTCTTTGCAAGTCACTTGGATATAGGTTACCCGCTCCAAATTCACATTGCTTTTGCTGTTTGCTGGCAACTCCTCATCTTTGATTAGCAGAAAAGGAAGAATGATGCTAGAAATATTTTCATGGCCAAACTTCTTGCAAAAAATATGCTGGATGTGTGGATGGCTCCCAGTTCAACCTAAACTTGAATTGGATACACTGAAAAACAGAAAGCTCTAGGTATCTACGTGCCCACACATTTTGAGAGCTATCTTTTTTGAATCCTAATTACCAGTAATATATAAAATGGAGGAACACGATGAATATAACACTATATGAATATAGATGGCAAAATATGAAAACTTACAGGAGTATTGACTTTTGAAGATTGAGACCTTTGAACTTGGTTTAGGTCTTAACAAAAGGCCGTCCTGAAGGATTGATCTATATATTTGTAATTCATGACTGTATTTAACAGAATCAGATAGTGAAATCATATCAATTTATTTTCTATTATTTTGCATACATTTACCAATCATATTTATGGATAGTGAAGCCTGTCTTTCACTTAATGCATCTGCCCTATACACCCTCAAGGCCACGCAGGGTGGTAGGGAAATTTGGGGATAGTGTAGATTTGAGAGGTTGGCAGTTTGAATCCCAGCCACATATATGTTGGATGGCTGTCATAAGAAAGTTGAGAGACATTCGTACGATAGTCATGATGGGTTCACATCTCGCAACATTCACCCAAATCTTGCTTTGTTTTATTTTTACTTGAATGATTGTCATGAGTTTCACGCAAAATGTCACTTAGTTTTATTGTCTCACAAGGTAGTTGCCACTATGCAAGTTTTGTTCTCAAGAATGACGTGGGATAGTGGTATGACATTTGTGCGAGTGTCACAGATTTGTTGCATTGTAAATTTGCCATAATTTTACGGTGACAGAGTTGCAGTAGTGGCAGAGTACAAGACTATGGAGCCATAGGTCCTTGTTTCGATACATATGAGCCGCGACGCGAGAAAACCGGTCTTCGGGGTTTCCGACCAGGTCCGACAAAAACCGGCCTGTACAAGCTCAGAAAAGAGCTAGAAGCTTGAAATTTCGGATTTAAGTAGAAGAGGAATTGTACTATCCGAGTAGCGAAAACAAAGGCGCTGATCAGCTTCGCAGTTACTGCGAAGCTGATCTGCGCCTTTGTTTTCGCATAGGCAATAATCCCGTTTTCTCACGATGCGGCTCATACTTCACGATGTAGTGTTCTTGAGCAAGACACTAAATCTGGTTATAACCCAGGATGTGGTCACAACAGGCTTCATCTGGACATGACTGAAAAAATTGTTATTTGGATATTAAGAAATCATTATTATCTTAACTTAACCAACCAAATCAAAATTCAGCCTCAAGCGTCTTTTCTTGAGACTTAATTCCGGTTATCATTGTCAGGAAATTGGTTAAAGATTCAAGACATTTGTAATTTATACAAATTATAAGCATATTAAATTGTCAGGTTCTTCTGATTTAATGGGATAGTTTTCTGATCATTTTTGTTATGGAATCATTCAGAAAGATCTCTGATTATTCTGATGTCAAGAAAAAATATGAGCCATCACATGAATAGACCAACAGTTTGGGTTTCAGACCAGGTCCAACACAAGCCAGCCTGTACAGTCACAGAAGCGGGCCAGAAGATTGAAATTTTAGATTCAATAAGAAGAGGGATTGTACTACAAACCTGTATAGCAAAACCAACGGCGCTGATCAACTTTGCGGTTACAGTGAAGCTGGTCTGCACCTTTGTTTTCGCATATGCAAATCGTTGGTTTTCTGATGTCAAGAAATAACACAAGACTTCATAAATATGAAAAGTTCATAATGGATAGCATTGTGACAATAGTAGAAATATAGCATTGGATTAATTGTGAAAAAATTTCTATAAAAATGAATTGAGGAGTAAGATATCATTGACACATGAGCCACAACGCGAGAAAACCAGGTTCGTCACAAACCAGCCTGTACAGTCTCAGAAGATGGCTAGAAGCTTGAAATTTTGGATTTAAGAGGAAGAGGAATTGTACTATCCATGTAGAGAAAACAAAGGCACTGATCAGCTGTGCTGATCTGTGCCTTTGTTTTCGCATAGGCAAAAGTCTGGTTTTCTCATGACACGGCTCAAATGAATGAGGCTCAATTTCTAAGTGAGAACTGAATGCAAAAAAATATTTTAAAAGTCTCCCAATAGAATTAATTGTAAAGTAGTTGGACATAATGAACAGCGCCGTGAAAAGAAAAAGCAAATGTTTTTTGGATTATGTGAAATCAAATACAGAGATCTCTGTGCAATGATCTGTCTTTTTGTTTTAGAACATAGCTTGTAACCATCATTCTTTGACTGCATTAACCAGTCTGTTTAGAATGTTTTTGGAACAAAACGCAATTGAACGGGTTTCTGATGATGCTATTAAAATATGCTAATTGCTTAAAATCGTGATTTCTTACTCTGTAGGTTAATCATTATGTATGTGTGTTTAATTTAAGACTTAACCTTTAGCATGCTGTAGGCGACTGCGGTCGACCGTGGAATACCTATCTGTGCCAACTAGAGGCGACTGCGGTCGACAAGAAAAACCACTTTCAAATTTCCCGCACTTTTCACCCACTGCCTACTTATGAATATTAATGAGCGATGCCCAGACAGTTGCGCATGAAAACAACATGGCGGCTTGTGGTTTTGGGACCGATTTGTCGGCCGATTTTGATCGGATTTTCGTTATTTTTGCATTAGAAATGCATTTTCAGCGCTTTTTTCGCTGGTAAATGGAAAATTGGGTGCATTTACACCCGAAATATGACATCGTAACGGTACGTATGATGAATTTTTATGCTAGAAATCGGCGTAACAAAGACTTCCGAAACCGAAAGTAGATTTGTTTACTGCGTTTGTTGAATTTATTCAGCTGTTTTTATGGCTCAAAAATTAAGAAAACACGGAAAAAATTGGAAAAAAAAACGTCAGTGGGCTGCGATATTGATTTCACTATATTGCTCAGCATGCTAAAGGTTAAAACATTATTGAGGGAAGCGTGGTGGCATAGTGGTAGAGCATTGGACTCCTAATGGAGTTGTGTCCTTGAGCAAGACACATTTACTCCCCAGAGTACTGGTTAATACACAGGAAGCGGTGGCTCTGTCCCGACACGACTGAAAAAATTGTTGACTGGGATGTTAAACCTCAATACAAGCAAACAAACTTTAAGTATTTGTACATGTATATAACTAACATTAGTGTTAATATACAAGGAATATTAATGAAACATTTAATTGCACATTGAAAATTAGCTGTAAAAATGAACTCATGATCATTTGAAGAAAAATAAAAACAGTCTTCAGTACCAGAAAAGATGCGATAAAAATGTTACAAGATGCTGTAGTCATACATTGTTTAAGAAGGAAGAATAAATTTGGGTCTTGTTGGTAAAATTTAGTTAGAATACGAAGGTCAAGAAAGGATAGTTTATCATTTAGAATGAAGTCTACAAGTGTTTTAGTATTTGTTCGTGAATTTTAAATTAAAACTGTCTGTCAGTTTGCTTTGAAGACATGGCTTTTCATCTAAAATGATATTAATTTGAAATCAAGGCTAGTCCCAATTGAACTATGTTATAAGAAAATCTGTATTCGTGGTTTCTAACCAGGTCTGACTGAAACTGTACAGACTATAGCTACTGAAGATGACTAGAGGTTTGAAATTTTGAATTATGTAAGTAGAGAAATATTTTTGTATTGAAAGAAATTTACCCTCATCAGGTATGCAGTTCTGAACAGCTGATTGGACCTGGTGATATATCCTTTTCACACTTTCAAAAAGCATGTTTTGTTAAAGACATAGCTCAATTAAAATCTGAAAAGCGACAATTTTTGCAAGGTTAAGTTAGAATACTCTACTTTAATTGGCCTTAGTACATGTACAAAAAAGTTTCTTCCACTACCTATTAAGTTTTATGTTTTGTAACTATTATAGACCAACATGCCATTTGGTGTGTTCATGGTAAATCAACAAACAGTAATTATATTACAACAATTATTTTACATTACTTGTACTTATTACCAAAATTATCACGAATTGTGAAGAAACAAAAAAGCACAAATCACAACAGCACTTTGCTGTGAGTTCATAAATCATAAATATAAGGCTCTCACAGCAGTTAACAACTGAGTTTAATATTCAGACTTCTTTAGATGTGAATTGAAGTTGGATATAAAAACAGTGAAAGATGGACGACATTGCTAGAATCGGACGGAGGATGTCAAGGGCATTTACCCATCATGATCCAAATCTTAGCTTGTCAACATCATCACTAGAACATATTGAAACACTGTAAGTAGTTCGTGGTTTTGCCTTAGAGCTCTTGTTTTTTTTTCAAAGATTTTCAAAATCTTGCCTCAGGATGCTTGACCAAGGTGAGGGGGGGACAAAAGTCGCATGATAATATGACCACCTCTTTCATAGATTGACTTTGTTATAAGTCAGGTTGGCCCCCGCCCATCGGGGCCCTGAGAATTAGATAGCCTGCTTGTGCCTCCAGGCAAATCTGATCAACAACTGACTGACTATCTGATTACTGGAAAACCACTCAGGAGGTCTTTGACTGCCCAGGAAACATGGCTCAAGTCACACCACCCATAAGCCTTTGTTGGTTTCTAGGGCAGTTATATTTTCAAGCTCATTTTAAAAGTTATTACATCTAATGTTGGATAGAAGTCCCATAAAATGGAGGCAGCGTCCCAATATGATCATAATTGATGACTTGGACAAAACAGAATATTGGAGACTTGAATGTTACAAAGGCTTTTATAATGATGACCTGTGGTCGACAGTTTCAAATTTAGCAAAATTTTCGTTTTCCATGTTTACCTGCAGGAACCACTTCTCAGGTGAGCATTACTGGACCATTGGTTCTCAAATATCTTGAGTCCCGACACAAGAAAACTGGTCTTCGGCTTTTCCGACCTAGTCTGACACAAACTGGCATGTACATTCTCAGAAGACCAGGAGCTTGAAATTTCATATTTAAGAAGAAGAGGGATTGTATCATCTGTTTAGCGAAAACAAAGACACTGATCAGCTGATCTGCGTCTTTGTTTTTGGTTACCCCAAAATCTGGTTTCTCATGATTCAGCTCACCTGATAAGAAAAGAAAAACAAACATCAAAAAGGATTGTATTGCTTTCTCATGGTCAGCTTGATCAAGTAGATGTACATTTATGTTTATTTTGTTTCTTACTTCAGTTTTACATACCTTTCAAGATTATTTCAGTCAAAATGAGCCGAGCCAAACAGTAGGTGGGTAAAGAAAAAAATGAAATACAGAACTTGTCTTGTCTCGTGTGCCTTGTGCAATGCTCAAATCCACACTGGACATAGCGATGAGTCCACGAATATGTACAAAGCTATCAAGTTGAATTTAAATTTCATTTTACCTAAAAAAAATCAATGTATAGTTGAAAATTTATTGAAAATTTTGAAAAGCTTTGATAGTTTATGTTTATTGACATTTGACAGAAAAATCATAATATTAATTTAGTTTTGTGTAAGAATTGATCTGCTCCTTGTGAAAGCTTGTCTTTGGCCTTTCTACCCAGGTCCAACTCGAATTGGACTGTTCAGCAACAGAAAATGATTAAAGTATGTGTCCTTAAGATGTAGAGGCGTTGTAGCAAAACCCTGAGCACTGATTTACTGCATGGTAAAAATACTGAATCCTGTGGTTGCATGTGCAAAAAGCCACTTTGCTGATGGGTCGTCTCAATTGGATCAAGTGAAATTCAATTTGCCCTATACATTGTTCAATTCATTATCATATGAGCCGGGACACGGTGGAAAATCAGTCTTCGGCGTTTCCGACCAGGTCTGACACAAACCGGCCTGTACAAGCACAGAAGATGACTAGAGACTGAACATTTTGGATTTAGAAAGTAGAGAAATAGTACTGTCCTTGTAGTGAAAACAAAGGCGCTGATCAGCTTCTCAGTTACTGCGAAGCTGATCTGCGCCTTCGTTTTCACCTAGGCAAAGATCCAGTTTTCTCAAGACGTGGCTCATAATTTATAAGGTTTGTTTTATTAAAGCGGTAAATAATCATTTCTTTCACTTCCAGAGTTGAAGTCATGAAATTTTAATTGATTTTTGCTGTTGGTTACAAAGTTTAAAATGTTTCATTTGTATATATCTTAAAAGCATGAATGAAACCTTTAGCCGTCTCAGAACAAAGCTAACCCCTCTTCTTTTTTTACTCATATTTTTAGCTCACCTGAGCCGAAGGCTCACAGGTGAGCTTATAGGATAGGCAGGCATCCGTCGTCCGTCGTCGTCGTCGTCCGTCGTCCGTCGTCTGTCGTCCGTCCACAATTTCAAAGAAGAATATTTCTGAAGCTAGTAGGCCGATCTTGATCATATTTAATGTGAACCATAATTGGGTTGGGGGATTGATGGCATTAGGTTTTGGAGCAGATTGTATCAAAATTGTGGTTTCCATGGCAACAGATAGGTCCCATAGACTTACAATGGGAAAAACTAAAAAAATCTTCTTCTCTGAAACCACTAGGCCCACAGCTTTGATATTTGGTATGTAGCAATGGCTAATGGTCCTCTACATAAATTGTGCCATTCATGCCCCTGGGGTCAAATTTGGCCACGCCCCGGGGGTCGATAGTCTCCATAGACTTACTATGGGAAAAAAATTCAAAAATCTTCTTCTCTGAAACCACTAGGCCCACAGCTTTGATATTTTGTATGTGGCAATGGCTAATGGTCCTCTACATAAATTGTGCCAATCATGCCCCTGGGGTCAAATTTGGCCACGCCCCGGGGGTCGATACTCTCCATAGACCTACAATAGGAAAAAACTAAAAAAATCTTCTTCTCTGAAACCACAGGGCTCACAGCTTTGATATTTGGTATGTGGCAATGGCTAATGGTCCTCTACATAAATTGTGCCAATCATGTCCCCGGGGTCAAAATTGGCCACGCCCCGGGGGTCGATAGTTTGTATGTAGCAATGTTTGGTAGTCCCCATTATAAATTGTGCCAGTCATGCCCCTGGGTCAAATTTGGCCATGCCCCGGGGGTCAATAGTGTCCATGCATAGACTTTCATTGGTCGATTCTCAATTAATTTAAATCTCATGAGCTTACAATGTGATAATCTCTCAGGTGAGCTACAGGACCAATGGTCCTCTAGTTTTTCTATAAAAATGGATATTAAGCATATTGCTTGCCATGCATATGTTTCTTAAAAAGGACTTGATTCTTTCAATTAAGAATTTGTTTGAACTAAAATTGTCATTGAGTTCTGTTTCGTTTTCATTTGGAACTGCTTATGCTTGTTTTTCTTGGACCAGGCAAATTCATCTTTTCAATTTTTCTGTCACATAGGAAACATCATGAACAAACAATAGTACCTCTTTGTCAATATGAAATTGGCTTATATTAAATTTCAGTTTAGGTCAAAGGCTTTGTAACTGATTTATGCTAATGTCTATATCAGGAATTTAGGATGTTTGAAAGTGGAATAACTGATCTCTTAAGTTCTTGGATGATATGAAAAAGCCAAATGTCAGAAACAAAACATTGTGATTGGTGAATTTATTCTTATATTTAGTTTTAACATTTTTATTTCAACAACATTTCATATACATTACAAAGTTTCTACACAACACAACAGGATTGGAACGGAAGCTCTAAGCTGATGAAGTTCCTCTCCTCAATTCTTATATTTAGCTATGAGACAAAACTTTGAAATTTGTATTGTTAATCACCATGTGCTAACATTTCTTGGAATTATTAAAACTATCCTAAGTCTTAAGTACATGTGCAACGTATACAGCTGGGGCTGGCTACTATAAATTGTAATTTACTACCCCATGACCAAAAATAAACAGGTTTGTTGTGTCGAGGATTAGCATCCCTATTTTGCTTCAAAGTTGCACGCAATGTAAGTGACATCTTGCCAGCACATTCAGTCTTTTACAAATGGATTCATCAGACAGCAACTAAGCTCTGCTTACTCAGATAATCTGTAGGGCCTACATCTTGGTCTTTTTAGCAAAGATGTGGTTTCAGCGATAACATGCCAGTTTTTCTCCCATGTTACTTTGCATACTTGTCAGTATTATGTTTATTAAATGCAGCATTTTTCCTCCGTTTTGTGTCACAGGTGTCCTTTCCTTAGAACTCTCACTTTCTTGGTGTTATCTTGGACTTCTAAATGAAAAATCTGCTTGTAATCATATCAACTGCAAAGAAACTTTTTAAAGGTTTTTGAAATATGATTTCTCAAATCTAGATTCAAAATATAATCATATTTGCACTTCTCTGTTTTAGGACTAAGCTACTATTTAATACAGTGAATCCTTTAATTTTTGAAGGTCCCAATTGACCCTTATCTTTCCCCTGTGAGATTGAATCCCTGACATGTAAGCTAGCAACTTCTTGTATATCAACATCAGTCCATAAGGAAGCAGACTTTGTCGAAACATTATCTTTTAAGGAAACCCCAAACTAGTCCATGGAATGTAAATGTTATGTACTCTGCATGGTACATAGATACAGAAAACCCTTGAGTTTGAAAACATTATTGGGAAACACTTTTATATATTAATTGAAGGCAATTTTGGAAAGTGTGAGTGATTGTTCGCATTGAAAAGATTTCTGTTTTTGTTAAGTTTATATTTAAATATTTCTTTTAAAGTTTTTGTTGACTGTGATTGAAAAGCCCGTTTAAAGACACCTATATTTACTATTGTGCTTTGCATCATGAAAACATGTCCGTGAAATTTATACCCCCTTAAATCCCACTTTTATAAAGTAAAACTGGGGTTTACAGGGGTATACCTATTTTTCTTACTTTTGCTTCAAAACATAGATTGTGGGTACTCGTTAGAACCGCCTCGCCGAGGCGGTTCTAACTTGTGCCCACAATCTATGTTTTGAGCAAAAAAAAAAGAAAAATAGTGGAAAATTTTTTATTTTTACAACTTTTAAAAATCTGTATATTACATGGGCATGTTTTCGTAATGGTTATTAGTGCAAAGTATACAATAGAAGATTTATGAAGGTATCCGACTAATTGGACAAAACGGAAAGGAAAAATAGAAGAAAATGAGTGACAAGGACTTAGATAAGAAAGGTCAGTGTGAGCACTCGGATTACCATGACCAAGAAGAGGAGTTAACCATTATGGACAAATTGTAAGTACTTGTTCTAATTAAAATATTGTGTGAGTTATACATTCAGATGTCGCTTTCAGCATCATTTGAGCTTTTAAGTTTCCTATCAGATGTTAATTCAGAATTGTCTCAGTTTGCTGCTTATATGATTAATATTTAGTGGATGTACCAACTATTTAAATTGGGGATAGCAGCTACATAATTCACAAAGAAAAATCCCAGCACCATAATGTTTTACTGGTCAGCATCATGATTTAATACCAATAAAATCCTAGCATCTTAATTCACCAATAAAATATCACAGAATTAATTCACCAATAAAATATCACAGAATTATCTACCAATAAATCCCAGCAGCATAATGGTTTACTCATGAAATACTATGATTTATCAATAAAATCCCAGTAGCATATGGTTTACTCATGAAATACTATGATTTATCAATAAAATCCCAGTAGCATAATGGTTTACTCATGAAATACCTTGATTTATCAATAAAATCCCAGTAGCATAATGATTTACTCATGAAATACCATGATTTGTCAATAAAATCCCAGCAGCATAATGGTTACTCTTGAAATACCATGATTTATCAATAAAATCCCAGTAGCATAATGGTTTACTCATGAAATACTATGATTTATCAATAAAATCCCAGTAGCATAATGGTTTACTCATGAAATACCATGATTTGTCAATAAAATCCCAGCAGCATAATGGTTACTCTTGAAATACCATGATTTATCAATAAAATCCCAGTAGCATAATGGTTTACTCATGAAATACCATGATTTATCAATAAAATGCCAGCAGCATAATGGTTTACTCATGATATACCATGATTTAAGAAATGGATCAGCTCTAAGCAGTGAATTGTTGAGTAATATATCACTGTTTGGAGGTCAGTTGTAAAGCAGAGCAAATCACGAGCGCGCAGCGAGAGTGGTTTATCTGCGTACAACTGACCGACAAGCAGTGATATATTACTCAACAATTCACACACTAGATCATCTGATCTTTTTCGATTCTAACACACAATAAACGGAATAAAATCATTTTAAACCTTCAGTTTCTTTAACTTTTCCACCATTGCACTGAAGTAATTCTGCCAAACTTTTGACTGCACTGCAATTATTTATATATGTTTGTTACGTTTTGAACGCGTTGAAATGATGTTACACCGTCTAACTTCAAGGTACATGTATCTATTATGTGACTTTTGGGATAGCTTACGTCATAATTGAATCAAAATGGCATCAAAATGGCGCAAAGTAACGTCACTCTAATCCGCCTAGTGATATATCACTCAATATATCATTGCACTTTACCATTGGCTTCTATAGGCAGGGTGTATTAGAATTATCAATAAAATCCCAGTAGCATAATGGTTTATTCATGAAATGCCATGATTTATCAATAAATACCAGCAGCATAATGGCTTACTTATGAAATACATTGTACCATGATTTATCAATAAAATCCCAGCAGCATAATGGTTTACTCATGAAATACCATGATTTATCAATAAAATCCCAGCAGCATTATGATTTAGCAATAAACTTCAGCATCATAATTCACCATTAAAATCCCAGTATCACATTTCAGCAACATAATTCACCAATAAAAGCCCAGTATCATATTTCACCAATAAGATTCCAGCAAAGTAATTCACCGATAAAATCACGGTGTCATATTTCACAAATAAAATCCCAGCAACATAATTCACAAATAAAATTGGTTAATTCCAGTATCATAATTATTTCACCAATAAAATCCCAGCAACATAATTCACCAATAAAATCCAAGTATCACATTTCATCGAAAAAATCTCAGCAACATAATTCACAAAAAACATCCCAGTATCATATTTCACCAATAAAATTCCAGCAACATAATTCACCAATAAAATCCCAGTATCATATTTTACCAATAAAACCCCAGCAACATAATTCACCAATAAAATCCGAGTATCATCATTATTTCACCAATATAATCCCAGCAACATAATTCACCAATAAAATCCCGGTATCACATTTCACCAATAAAATCCCAGCAACATAATTCATAAAAAAACATCCCAGTATCATATTTTGCCAATAAAATCCCAGCAATATAATTCACCAGTAAAATCCCAGAATCATATTTCACCAATAAAATTCCAGCAAAATAATTCAACAATAAAATCATATTTCACCAGTAAAATCCCAGCAACCTAACTCACCAATAAAATCCCAGCAACATAATTCACCAATAAAATCCCAGCAACATAATTCACCATTAAAATCCCAGTATCATATTTCACCAGTAAAATGTCACGGAATCATTTACCAAGAAAATCCCAGCATCATAATACACTATTGACTCGTACCCCTTTTTACTCACTTTTATATTTAGTAAAAATGGGGATTTTAGAGGATGGGTTTCTCTTATTTTTACCCCAAACACAGTTTGTTGGTACTCGTTCATTAGTGGGTGCCACAATCTATGTTTTGAGCAAAAACTACAAAAATATATCTTTTTTTTCTAATGAAAATATTCAATTATTCATTCATATCTCTTAAATTTTCTATATAATGCATGGGTGTAATGAAAATACCAGCAGCAAAACATTACTAATAAAATACCTGAGCTGCATAATGATTTACCAATAAAGTCCCAGCATCACAATGTAATTAACCAATAAAATACCAGCAGCAAAATCTACTAATGAAATACCAGTAGCATAATTGTTCATTATTTGGTTCTCAGCAACATTATATGTCCCACCGGCATAATGAATTAGCAATAAAATATCAGTTAGCCTAACAATCTACCAATACAATCCCTTCAGCATTATATATAAGTTATCTATTACTAAAATTTCAGCAGCATAATAATTTACTACTAAAATCCAAACAGCATGACAAGTCTCTTCCCAGCAGTATAATTCACATAATGATTCATCAATCAAATCCCAGCAGCATAATGGTTTATCATTAAAAAATCCAGCATCATAATGATTTACCAATAATAAATGGGTAAAGTTTATTTAAAAATCATAATCCTGGGTTGACCTTGATCCTTTTATGGAAAGGTTAAAATTTGTAAATTTTTATGGGGAGAGAAGTAAAAACAATGGATTTTAGCTCATCGGTTTAGAACCATGATTCATCATTTGGTCATCCTGGACTCACAGTCCAACATCTTCTCAAAAGACAAAAACCAAAATTTCTAGATACTGGTAGTATTATAAGACCTGAAAGTTTGTAGATAAAAAAAAAATATGAAATTGAGCTTTTAAGAATGGATGAATTCTGGTAACCAAATTCTACAAGTGCTTTCAGTTACAAGAACAGGTTTTTCACAAAATCTTAAGTTCTACAATTCAGGGAAAAATTTTTACCCAATAAAAAAGACCTATTGAGCTAGGTAATGGTCAAAATAATATTGAAGTTTAAACTTCATTTTATTTGTATTGATTTAAAATTAATAAAAAATGAATTGAACACAGAATTTGACAATATTGTGCCGTATGTGAAAAATTGATTGGCTAGTACACATACTGAGTACAGACTGATCTGGGCATTTGTGTACCAGTGTGTGTAAGGCATTTTGTGTACCAGTGTGTAAGGCATTTTGTGTACCAGTGTGTAAGGCATTTTGTGTACCAGTGTGTAAGGCATTTTATGTACTAGTGTGTAAGGCATTTTGTGTACCAGTGTGTAATGCATTTTGTGTATAAGTGTGTAAGGCATTTTGTGTACTAGTGTGTAAGACATTTTGTGTACCAGTGTGTAAGGCATCTTTTCACACAATAAGGTTCCTGCAGGACCTAGATATGAGCAGCATCGTGAGAAAACCAGATTTTTTTCATATGGTAAAAACAAAGGCGCAGATCAGCTTTGCAGTAACTGCGAAGCTGATCAGCCCCTTTGTTTTTGCTAGACGGATTGTACAATTTCTCTTCTTCTGAAATCCAAAATTTCAAACTTCTAGCCAGTTTCTGTGACTTTACGGTTTGTGTCAGACCAGGTGGGAAACCCGGAAGACCGGCTTTCTCACGGCACGGCTCATATTGCATTAATCCTCTTTTTTCCCATTTCCTATTTTGATCAGTCTTAATGTTAAGAAAATATTTTGTTAACTTATAATGAGATTCCTATTGTTAGAATATGTTGTCATTTTTCAAAATGATCTGTCATCCTAAATATTCAACTTGGTATACATACCAAAGGAGACATAATCTGCATACGCGAAAACAAAGACGCAGATCAGCTTCGCAGTAACTGCGAAGCTGATCAGCGCCTTTGTTTTAGCAACACGGATAGTACAATTCCTCTTCTACTTAAATCCAAAATTTCAAGATTCTAGCTCTTTTCTGTGACTGTACAGCCCGGTTTGTGTCGGACCTGTTGGGAAACCACATCGTTGGTTTTACCACAAGGCGGCTCGTATATCAAATTTTCTAACACAAGGCATGATTAAATTTGGGACAACATGATTTACCCAATTTTTAGCTCTCCTGAGCCAAAGGCTCATGGGTGAGCTGACAGGATGGGCATCCTCTGGCATAGTTGTCGTCATCCACAATGTTCCTGAAACCCTGGCCAATCAAAGCCAAACTTCATGTAAAGCATCCGTAGGAAGTGGGAACAAAAGTTTAAATCTTCTCCTAAGCTGGAAGGCCTATTAATTTGAAACTGGGCATGAAGCAACAATGACTGGAGCTCTACAAAGTTTATATCATTGACTCGTTGACAAAACCTCGTAACTGCAAAAAAACAAATTTTTCAGGAGAAGCAAAAAACTAAAACTTGTATATAAATGATATATAATTGTGCATGTTTACAAATTGTTGTATATACAAAACTTGATAAATGAAAGCTAGAAGCAGATTCTTATGATGAATTAAAGAATGCATTTATGAGAAATCATACATATGCAACTTTTGCATATCTAAAGGATAAAGATTTTCTTGTATTTAAATTTTTGAAATTGCATATACGAGGTTTTGTCACCTTTTTTCAAGTCCGTTTACCATTTGTAGTTACGAGGTTTTGTAAGGTCATCGAAAAACTAACTTCCCATTGGACATAACCTACAAGGCTTTGTCACAAGTTGAATTTGAATGTTTTGAATCGCGCCATGTAAAAAAACGATTTTTTGAAAAAAGTGCAGTTACGAGGTTTTGTCAACGAGCCAACGATATAATCATGACCTTGGGATGACTACCTTTTATAAGGCAAGGTCAACTTAGGTCACCTATGCATTTGAATGGGGGGAAATGATAAAATGCCATTTCATGGGGAATTATTGCAGGAATGGGCAAATGGACAAATAAAAGTTCTCTGCCCAAAGTTAACTCGGGGCTGTGCACAAGGACATAGATTTGTGTATACAGTAGATCTCAGGTTTGTGTTTACAGGACCATTGATCTTAGGCAGTGGTTTATTGTACACACTGTTTTCTCCTTCATTTTTGCAATGACATCAGCAGTAAAACAGAGATTTTCACATCTGATGAACCTTGTTGTATTCCCACATAAACTTCTTGTATATATAACTGTAAAACATGATTGTGACGTTCAAAGCTGCTCCTTATGCAGAAATGCCAATGTTGCCCTAATAGTATGTGCGCAAACAACAGTGATGTTTCCCCTTAAGCTTTTGGATCTTACAATTTTGATTGTTACACAACCAGCTTTGTGTCGGACCTGGTCTGAAATAAGGCAGACATATTTTCTCATGATTGGTCTCATTTATTTTTACTCTAGATACCTTATAGAGATAAAGATGATTCCAAATAAAAACAAACCTTTGAAAGAAAAAAAAATGAAAATGAATTAAACAACTTGGTAAAACAGACAAAATGCCACTGAAAATGCGCGCTACAAAATTGGGATCAGAGCATCTAGCATCAGTTTTATTGCATGCATAGGCAGTATGTATACAAACATTGTGTCATTTTAGTAAACCAACCCCATAATCATAATAGTGTAGTTTTTTAGCTAATAATCCTTAGGCTGATGCGAGTGACCCAAAGGTAATTTTGTCATGCTCTGGCTTTCATAGAACTGGATTATATTTGAAATGCTTTATAAAAGACAGCTTAATTGTAATTATAATGAAAAATATTTATTTTATTTGTTTGAAAAAGTCAAATTTCATTTTAAAATAGTGGTTGTCAAGATCGGTTGGGAATTTATTGAAAATTCAGTGATACATGTACCTTTAATTTATTTGTATACGCATCTTTAATTATAATGTGTAAACAGTGGCTGAATTTCAGAAACATTCATTAATGAAAAAAAAATATTAATGAACTTCATTTAGCAGCAATTTTGATGCAGACTGCCCTGTGATCACAAGGACAATTATCAAAAAATGCCACCCATGTAATAGATGAGACGCATCATGAAACAGCCTGTCTAGAACATGGCTCTTGTTTCTAAAGGTCATTTTTTCTGTTTTTAAAAGAAAGGTGTTTAAAATAAAAGTGATTAGTTTCTGCAATAACATTTGAGCCATCTCGTGAGAAAACCAAGAAAGTGGCTTCCGAACAGGTCCTACACAAATCAGGCTGTACAGTCACAGAAGCAGGCTAGAAGCTTGAAATTTCGGATTTAAGAAGAAGAGGAAGTGTACTATCCGTGTAGCGAAAACAAAGACGCTGATCAGCTTCGCGGTTACCGCGAAGCTGATCTGCGTCTTTGTTTTTGCATATGCAGATTGTTGGTTTTCCCATGAGGCGGCTCATTTAATGTTTTATGCTTGCGATGCCTGCAGCATATTCAAAGTTTAGTTGAAAAATAATTTATTACGATGAAAAGACAAGCATTTACTCTTAATGTACATATATTTTAATGAGTTTCTTCATGCATTATTGACAAAAACATAAAAAATAACTTTAAGGAGTGAAGTATTTCCTGGGATATTAATATGAATGTAGAGACAGTTTTGCCCGTGAATGGGACGGTACAGGTTCCAAAATCTCTTAAACGGAAGTGGATTTCACTCTTTAATATGAAGTAAGTACATGTTATGAAGACATTTTTTTTTTTTTTTGGATAGATAAATTTTTAACTGCTACGGAAGAAAGTATAAGATACATTGTGACTTAATTTCTTTTTTGGCGGCCCTCGTGGCCGAGCGGTTAAGAGCGTTTAATCACTCGATCATCTCACCGCTGTGTCTGGTGTGGATTCCAGCCCCGCTCTGGCCACATGTGAGACAAGCCAAGGTTTGCTTGCAGGTGTGTCAGGTGGTTTTTCTCAGGGTTCTCCCATTTTCGCCTGATTGGCCCGTCTCATGTGAGCTGAAATAATCTTGAAAGGGACGTAAAACTGAATTTAAAAAAAATCTTTTGTAGTTGGGTGTATGTAGTATACAACGTTGCATAGATAACTTAAACTGTATGGAGGGCCCCAAATACATTTTATCGAAAAGATTTGCACTCTATAAGATCTTAAATTATAGTCATATTAATCTCTCGTCTTGGTGTGATACTAGCTTTAATAAGAGTGAGAGTTGCATTTTCAACTGTTTTGGGGCGAGTTTTGACTCCCCAAAAAAGTCTTGTTTTGCCATACTATATATTCATTACAGGCCAAATGGAAGTTCAAATAATGAGCAAGTCAAGTAAGTAGTAAAGAGCATAACGAAAACTTGCCCATGCGATGTACAGGGAAATTTTTTAGGAGAAAAAATGGAAAATTTCAGTGGAAAAAAATTGTTATTTTCAATATTTATGCTCAAAACATTGATTGTGGGTACACGTTAGAACCCCCTCAGCGTGAGGTGGTTCTTATGAGTACCCACAATCTATGCCCCTGTGTACCCCAGTTTTGATATATAAAAGTGGGGTTCAAGGGGGTATACTTTTCATGGACATGTTTTCCTGTTACCTTATCCCCTTTGCTTAATAATATGGGAAGGGAGACAACCAATGAGCACATCCTTAGATTAGAAAAATATGGGTTGCACAACTTCTTATTGGATGGGTTTGGAAGAAGATAGCACACAAATATGCATCCTTAGATTAGAAAAAGCTACAGTCATATAATGCAAAAGTTATTGACAACCACGGCCACCATGGATTCTGAGGTAGCATGGGCATAGCTGAACATAACATTTTGGCTTCAGAAATGCCCCAGCAGTCCCATGCCAATCTCAAGTGCCTTAGCTGCATTGCCACATTGCACTCTGTTTTGCCCTAGCCAGAACATATGAACCGCGACGCAAGAAAACCTGTGTCTGGGTTTTCCGACCAGGTCCGACACAAACTGGCCTGTGCAGCTATAGAAGATGGCTAGAAGTTTGAATTTGGATTTAGGAAGAAGAGGAATTATACTATCCGTATAGCGAAAACAAAGACGCTGATCAGCTTCGCAGTTACTGCGAAGCTGATCTGCGCTTTTTTTTTCGCATAGGCAAAAATTCGTTTTTCTCATGATGCCGCTCATATTAAAGTAGGGTTTTTGCATGATTTTTTATCAAAACTGGTTCACTTTACTACCCAGGCACTGTAATGGTAACAGTTAATATCCTAGTGATTTCCTGGCCCCGTGGGGGCAAATGGTTACAAATGACTGGTGCACATTTGGAACTCCTTATTTTGTTTGAAAAATGAACTGTTTATAAAGTATAGGAAGGGGGACAACCTAGAAACACATCAATAGTATAGAAAAAGGAGAGTTTTGGCCTTGGATTCATCACATCGGTTATCCAAAGACAACAACAACCAACCCAGATCAAATCAATATAAGGTTTCACAATTCAAATCCCTAATATCTTGGAACAACTTAGCATGGATCATAATGGTCTATGGAAAGTATTGTTGTTCCCAGACATGATTTTACTCTGTTTTGTCACTAAATTACTGATTTCATCTGAATTTGTTGTCCTTTGTATTATTGTTTCTGGATAGCTGGTGTGTTGATGCTTGATACAAAATGAGCTGCAACGTGAGAAAACCGGTCTTTAGGGTTTCCAAGCAGGTCTAACAAAAACAGGCCTGTGCAGCTACAGAAGAAGGCTAGAAGCTTGAAATTTCGCATTTAGGAAGAAGAGGAATTTCTACTATCCGTGTAGCGAAAACAAAGATGCTGATCAGCTTCACAGTTACTGCGAAGCTGATCTGATCCAATTTGTTTTCGCATAGGCAAAAATCTGGTTTTCTCAAGATGCGGCTCAAATATGATGCGAAATGATCTATGATGATTTTTGTGCCTAAATGGGTGCTTTTTCACAGTCACAATCTATGTACATACATACACTCCTTATGATTGTTGATGTGTTGTTAGATTACCTTATTTGTTCTATTTAGCGCACAGTGTGCTTAACTTTTCAAAATAACTAAAAGTTAAGATAAAAAAATGTCACTTTACATGTAATTTAAGCGCACACTACAAACGAAAACAACACACCATAATGTTGAAATAACCATGTCAAATCTATCAATGGTGATGTCATTGAAGTGTTCAGATTGTTGCATTTTGATCATTTAAAGTTAAGTGTTAATGTGCCTAATGTGGTCTTAATGTGTAGAATTGATGTAAAATACAGTACCAATGTACTATTCGAGCGGTGTGCGCTTATGAATGTTTTTCAGAAACGACGGGTGTGTGCTTATTGGAGCATGGTTGCTAATTAGAATGAATACGATATTCTTTTTTGCTCTATCTAAAAACGTGTTCGAATACCCCTTTCATAGTTGTAAGGCATATCGTTTCTAGTCATTTATCAATAGTGTATGTATGTGACAATCTTTATAAAGCTGCTTTATGTGGTTTTCCTCTTTTCGCGACTTGTTGAGTTCCAGTCCTACTTTTTGTTACTAATTGTTGAAGTACTTGGTTAGTGTATGTTTTCAGAATGTTAAAAGGTTGACAACCTGTGATCAGCTGTGATGGTATTTATCACTTTCGTCAATAAATGCTTGACACTCAGAATTTCTTGTTACACGCTATGGTGTTGATGCAGGTATCAAGTAAATGTGATGTAACCACATTGTGGCATAGCTCTATGAATTTAGTGAGCTTTAATATTGAGCCACATGTTGCAACAAGGCCTTCATTGAGTAGAATACCTTGTTTAAAGTAATTAATCCTGCCTTTAAATGTTAAAATGTCAACAATTATTGTTTACACACACACACACACACACGCACACACGCATGCACACACACACACACACGCCTGCTTCTGGAGCTAGGCAGTACTGTCACAAGTTTACATTTGTCCAGTCCTTTGCTTTGACATATATTGCACTTTTGTTTAAGTGGTACTAGATCACCCTTAGTAAGCCATGTTTTGTACATCTAGCAAGCTTTGTTAGTTTTGAACAACCCTTGAAGCGAAAATATATATCTGAAAAATTAATGTATATTGCAATGTCATTAAATTATCAAAGCTAATATACAAATATTAGCTCTAGATAAGATCCTTCTTTCAGACTTTTAGGTCATTAGGAGAATATGTCTGTCAAATCTATACTCCTTACACCCAATATTTCTATGGTAAGGCTGGGCTGTACAGGGGTACACTGAAACAAAGTTATAAAGAGGCCACTTTTCAAACTCATTTTTTGTTTCTAAGCCAAGTTCAAAATTGCACAATTTTTGGCCAAAAGACGTGTCTTTCAAGTAAGTAAAGTTCCAAAGTGTTAAGAAATAATTTTCTTTTACTAGGCGTTTTTGGAGTAAAAATGCAAAAATCAATGTTTTTAAATAAAAAATTGGATACAGCACACCATTTATTGAAATTAGGAACGGGTGTCATCAAAGGGGTCGTTACGGCTCGGAAAAACATCAAACATTCGAATTTTCTCTACTGGTAGAATTTTTATGCATTTTTAAAAATCGCCAATTTTGAGATTTTTTAAAAAATCATAAATGTGCCTCTTAAACATGTTGACCCCTGTTAAATTCACTTGATGAGGCCTGGAAATGAGAGATATAATTCGACTGAACTGTTTTTGACCATTTTCGAGGACCAACATGTCAAGGCTGCCGCACACTTCCGGTGTTAATGCCAATTTTTAACGAACAAAATAACAAAATTTGTGGACGATTTTTTTAATTTTCAAAGTATATCAGAGTCTAGTATTTGACCTAAATAATCGCTGAAAATTTCAATGCCGTGCTGCTGATAATAACGCAACTGGAGAAGAACAAAGTTGGTATGCAAATTGCATACAAAAGCTGAATTCCTGTTATTCAGGTTGTTGTCTTCTTGCATGTGCAAAACAGAAACGAAGATTCTTATTGCAGCAACACTTTTGACTTAATTTTATCTTGCATCATGGCAGTCAGTAGCACTTTCAAATAAATTAAAATGTAAAAACACAACGTCATAATATGACATTTAATTTGATGTTAATAAAGTGTGACTTTTTGAAATAGGGTACCTTTACACATGCTTCGTCTGTGTGAGAAGTATCACGCATTTTGGAATGCAGAAACTCACAGAGCCACTGTTAGACATTGGTTTATTCATATGATCATGAATTTTAATTGATCGTATTTTACTTTCTGAACTAGAAGACAAAATATGAGGTGGCCTCTTATAACTTTGTTTCAGTGTATATCCATTTTCTCTTATTGTATAATTGTCCAAAACTTAGATAGTGGGTGCTTGCTGAGGCAGTTCTAATCTATGTTTCGGGCAAAAGATAAGAATATCAAAATGTTCAAAATGAAAAATTCTAATTTTTAAAGCTGTAAAATTTTTTTTATATATTTCATTGGCATATGTTATGTAGATATGGGCTACCATAATCATACTAGTGATCAATAGGGTTATAAACAGAAGAATTTTAAAAGAAGTAAAATAAATAAATAAAAATTTAATGTAATTTTTTAGCTCACCTGAGCCGAAGGCTCACAAGGTGAGCTTATAGGATGGCCATGATCCGGCGTCCGTCTGTCGTCCGTCCGTCGTCCATTAGTCTGTCCGTCGTCCACAATTTCAAAGATCTTCTTCTCTGAAACCGCTTGGCCAATCAAAGTGAAATTTTATGTGGAGCATCCATGGGTAGGGGGAACTGAAGTTTGATCGCGAGATCCAGGTCACATGACCAAGATGGCCGCCACGCCCATATATGGTAAAAACCACTCAAAAATCTTCTTCTCCAGAACAGGCGGGCCGATTTCCACGAAACTTGGTATGTAGCATCGGGGACTTTAACCAATCATAGTTTGATAAAATGATGACCCTTGGATGACGTTGACTTATTTTATGGCAAGGTCAAATTTGGAAACATAGGCAGTGAAAACTATGGATTTTTTGAAAACTATTGCAGCCTGAGGCCTGAAAAGTGGTAGATGAAAACAACTAATGGAGTAGATGAAGGTATGTGATTAATTTAGGTCAAGGTCATCTCTTGACCTTGGCCAGTCTGTCGTCCATACACACTTTTCAAACATCTTCTCCTCTGAAACTGCTTGGCCAATCAAAGTGAAATTTTATGTGAAGCATCCATGGGTAGGGGTGACAAAAGTTTGATCGCGAAATCCAGGTCACATGACCAAGATGGCCGCCACGCCCATAAATGGTAAAAACCACTCAGAAATCTTCTCATGAACTAGAAGGCCGATTTTCACGAAACTTGGTATGTAGCATTTTGGACTACAGCCCATCATACTTTGATCAAATGATGACCCTAGCATGACCTTGACCTATTTTACGGCAAGGTCAATTTTGTAAACATATGCTTTTACATGGAAAAAAGTGAAAATTATGGATTCTTTGAAAATGATTGCAGCCTCAGGCCTGAAAAGTGATAGATGCAAAACAACTAATGAAAGTATGTGATTAATTTAGGTCAAGGTCATCTCTTGACCTTGACCAGTCTGTTGTCCATACACACTTTTCAAAGATCTTCTCTGAAACTGCATGGCCAATCAAACTGAAATTTTATGTGGAGCATCCATGGGTAGAGATAATGAAAGTTTGATAGAAAAATCCAGGTCACATGACCAAGATGGTGGCCAAGCCCATATATGGTAAAAAACACTCAAAAATCTTCTTCTCCAGAACTGGCAGGTCGATTTTCATGAAACTTTGTATGTATTATTTGGGACTCCAGCTCATCATAGTTTGATAAAATGATGACCCTAGGATGACCTTGACCTATTTTACAGCAAGGTCAATTTTGGAAACATAGGCTTTTACATAGGAAAAAGTGAAAATTATGGATTTTTTGAAAACTGTTGCAGCCTGAGACCTGAAAAGTGGTAGATGCAAACAACTAATGGAGTAGATGAAGGTGTGTGATTAATTTAGGTCAAGGTCATCTCTTGACCTTGGCCAGTATGTTGTTCATACACACTTTTCATAGATCTTCGTCTCTGAAACTGCTTGGCCAATCAAAGTGAAATTTTATGTGGAGCGTCCATGGGTAGGGGGAACGAAAGTTTGATCGCGAAATATGGGTCACATGACCAAGATGGCCGCCATGCCCAGCTATGGTAAAAACCACTCAAAAATCTTATTCTCCAGAACAGGCTGGCGGATTTTCGCAAAACTTGGTATGTAGCATTTGGGACTCCAGCCCATCATAGTTTGTTGAAATGATGACCCTAGGATGACCTTGACCTATTATACAGCAAGGTCAATTTTGGAAACATAGGCTTTTACATGGGAAAAGGCGAAAACAATGGATATTTTGGAAACTGTTGCAGCCTGAGACCTGAAAGTTGCTAGATTCAGACAACTAATGGAGTTAATGAAGGTAAGTAATTAATGAAGGCCAAGGTTATGTATTGACCTTGACCCAAGGTCATATAAATATCAAAATTAAAATTATGGTTTTCTCAGAAATCACTGGGTTTGGAAACTATTGCAGCCTGAGACCTGAAACTTTGCAGAATCTGATGCAGACAACTTATGAAGTCAATAAAGGTTTGTGAGTATTCAAGGTCAAGGTCATTTCATGATGACTTAATACTCCAAGATCAGGCTTCAGGTGAGCGTTCTCAGGACCAATGGTCCTCTGTTTTTTTGTTTTTTTTTTGTTTTTTGGTTTTTTTTTGTACTTTTTTTGGTACTATTGGCTGATCATTTTCTTAGGCAAACATGCTTTCTTTTTGCCTTTAACCTTGAGTTTTTTATGTTTCAAATCATAATAAAAAAGGTAACGTAAGATTATAATATCGGTCATCGACTGCCAATGACTACCGTTTGAAATTTACAAGCGAAAAGTGGTCTTTAAATGTTAGTTATTTTATGTGGGTATATCTAAACTTTCGATAACTAATTATACACAAAACTACACACTGTATAAAGCACTTCTGTTCATTGTTCAAATATTTGAAATTCATTTAGTGCCTTTTGATTGAAATCATTTTGCGTTCATTTTCGATAAACATAATATATATATGAGCCCAAGAATTGAAAACCTGTATTTTGTAAATTCAAAACTTCGGACTCCAAATCAAGAGGTCCTTGGTTTGATACCCACCGGTGGCACCGTGTTGTGTTCGTTAGCAAGAGGCATTAACTCGCCAGAGTACTGGTTAATGCCCAGGAAGCATTGGCTCTGTCCCGACATGACTGAAAAACGTTAACTTGGAGGTTAAACCTAAAAAAAAAAAAGAAGAAGAAAAAAATGGATATACAAAAAAAAAAAAAAAAAAAAAAAAAAAAAAATGATTTAGGTACAACATAGGCTAATCAGTGAACAATTGAACAATTTCCGTCATGCTGGGATGGAACCTCTCCTTTAGTGCAAAGATAGTCTCTTACTCTTCCTAAATACATGTATACAACATGGCCCTGAGGTTATAAAAATTATGCTCAAATAAGCTAGGACTAAAAAGGTAAAAGTAAGCAATGACCAGGACATGGCACAATCAGAAGGAAATTCCCACTCCAAAAACCAAGGTGGGAAGAGTGCTGGAAGAAACTAAATTGACAATCAGGTACTAAAACAATGAGAACATAAGGTATGCCGACAATGGTTGGCATTTAACATTTACTAGCAGGATAGATATTCAGGCCAGGGATATTGTTGGCTTGAAAATGTAAGGGGCCATTTTGTGGAAAATGCTCAGCTAGAATCATAATCGCCAATCTCCTTACATTATGAAACCGGCCCATTATTTCAAAATGAAGGGGCCATTTTGAAAATTAAAGGGCAATTTTGCCCATGGCCCCTTCCAAAATTATTCCTGCAGGCGATAGTGATCTAAACTTGAAATTTCATTGTTTTGGGCTATTTCTGTGTAAAAAAAAAAAAAAAAAAAAAAAAAAAAAATGAAATTTTAGTCTCAGCTGAGTTGAGCATGAAAAAAAAAAGTTTTTATAACCTCAGGGCTTGGTTCCAACCCCACAGCCTCTCCCTACATGGACTGACTTTAAAATGCCATGTAAGAGCCGCCGCATGGGAAACCCAATAATTTGCATAGGCAAAAAACAAAGGCGCAGATCAGCTTCACTGTAACTGCAAAGCTGATTTCACTACACAGATAGTACAATTCCTCTACTTTCTAAATCCAAAATTTCAAGCTTCTAGCCTGCTTCGGTGACTGTACGGGCCGGTTTGTGACAGACCTGGTCTGAAACTCATCTTGTTGGTTTTCTCATGCGAAGGCTCATTGAGATGCCTGCAGAACAGTACTATTGCATTCATAGAAATTGATCTTAGCTTAACGCTGTACCCAGAAATGTCGATATTTTGTGATTTATGAATCGTGAAATTCCATAACAACTTGAGCTGCTTATGGTATAATTTCATCAATACGAGCTCAATTGTTTGCGATTTGTTTAATTGTTGTTCGTTGATTTTCATTGAATGTTGTGTTAATTTCTTTTCCCTTATTATTGTTTTCTTCATGTCATGCCTCCATATATGAGCCGCTAAGCGAGAAAATCAGCTTTCGGGGTTTCCGGCCAGGTCTGACACAAACCGGCCTGTACAGTCTCAGAAGAAAGTTAGAATCTCGAAATTTTCGGTAGAGGTAGAGGAGGATTTATACTGTCTGAGCAGCAAAAGCAAAGGCACTGATCAGCTGTGCAGTTACTGCTCAGCTGATCTGCGTCTTTGTTTTCACACAGGCAAAAATCAGGTTTTCTGATGAAGTGGCTCATATTATTGTAAAATCACCCTTTCATGGGAAGGGTTCATGTACTTAGGGATTGTTACAGCCCCTTTCACTCGAGTTTGCCGTTTGAGCATTTAGGTCAATCAAATTTGTTCACTCGAGTTTGCCGTTTGTTTGTAAATCAGGTAACTTTTTATTCTATTTTAGAACTGAAACAATGTCCCAGGTGCCAGGTGTTCTTAAAATCTATTCAGCATTTATCTTTAGGTAATGATGTCACCTCTTCTGATAAAAACATTGTACTTGCTTGGTTAAAGCACATTTTTATTTCAAAATTCTTTTCACAACATATACAATGCATATTAAGAGCACACATTTGTAACAGGATAGAGACAAAAGCAGAATTTTATCAATTTAAGCAGTTACCTGATCGGTATCTACATGGCAAAAAGTCCACATAGGAAGTTAAAAATTTCACTCGAGTTTGCCGTTTTTAAAGGTCATTTAATTTGAAGCTGTCACTCAAATCAGCAGATTAATCAATCCAGATGTCTTTGAGGACAACATGAAAAGAAACTCAGATCTTCGGGACACATGGTCTTCTTGTGTGATGCAAATGCTCAAACAGCAAACTCGAGTGAAAGGGGCTGTAAGCAAAGTGCAGCCCCATCCTTGATAATGCAATGGTCAATTGTAACCATTGCCCAGAGCCCTGGGGAATAGCAGGGACTTTGACTTTTGTCAAGCAAACCGTCTAAAGCCCCTTAATCTGTAAGGGGTGTCAACTTTTGCTGTAGTACAAATTTAGTATATTTGTTTGTTTACTTTGTTGTTTTACATCCCATTCGACAGCTGTGGTCATGTCGGGACTGCCTCCTTTTTATGGAACTTCTACCATACTATGTAAACCACTTTTCTTGGGCAGGCTCAGACAAGGTTATGCACCAGTCATTTGTAACAACTGCTCCCTCATCTACGGGGAAGGGCAGGGATTATGACTTTTCAGCTTTCAGTGCCCTGCTATGTGCCCCACCCCCAGGGGGCAAACTGGAGGTCAGAACTTTGCTCTTTGCCCTGGCCTTCGCAATAGAAAATCTCACTGGGATAAGGATCCTAATGTCTCCCCTGCACTGAGAAGACACTCTTCACTTTAGCCCGGCTATCCTGCAGCCTTCCCAGTAGTGTGTGTGTGTGTGTGGGGGGGGGGGGGGGAGGGGGGGGGCAGTGGTTACAAATGACCGGTCATTATAAGCTTTGCCTGGAGGCACAAACAGCCCATTTATTTCTCACAGTCCCACTTTGCGTCAGGGCCTAGAGTATACAGGTAAATGTAACATTGATTCTGAATTTCTGCATACTTGAATTATTTTAAAAAACCTTTTAATTAGAACCATAAATTCTATTTGTGGACCAATTCCAATGTAATACAGATTGCATTGGGCTTATAAAATATATTGATATTTGTTCAAATGATCACAAATAAATTCTGTCTTTGGAGCCATAAATGTGGCAATATTGCCTATTTTCACAATTTTATGTTATAGTGAGGCCAGGTAAAATTAATAAATGGATTCTCATCCCTCTCATTTGGTACAAAATCTCCAGCATAACAATGTGGTGAGGGGATGGAAAAGATGAGTGGGGAGAAAGAGTTTTGGTGTGGTCACCATGGGTCAGTCACCTCTTAACTAGCTAGATCCGATGACTATGTTTCACTATGATAGCAAACAACATTGAGCTGTACATTGGCAAAAACTGTCTAAAAGGTTTCCAAAAACGGTAGCATGCACAAGTCGGCGGATTTCCACTATTGCTGTTAATTTGTTTCTTTTTAAGTTGATTTGTTTCTTTTTGAACAGAGGTACAGATCAGCTACTTGGTTACAGGCGCAGTGGATTTGTGTTAGGTGTCGTTTAAAGAAAACTCTTTTCCTATAAGGTGGCTCAAGTGTAACCTTTTATTACAAGAGTTTTGTTTATAACAACTGATAAGCTAAGAGAAAAAAATATTTTTATCCAGTAGGAAAATTGATTTGTTTTCTTTGCTCTTTGAAAATTCATCTGGTAATGATTTGAATCCTTAAGTGGGAGTAGCTTTCATAAATCACTACTGAATGGCAGTGTAAACAAAATGGTCCACATTGCTGGAAAACCGGTCTTCGGGGTTTCTGACCAGGGCTGAAACAAACTGGCCTGTACAGTTACAGAAGAAGGCTTAAAGCTTGAAATTTTGGATACAAGTAGAAGAGGATATGTTACTATCCTGTAGCGAAAACAATGGTTCAGATCAGCTGTGCAGTTACTGCACAGCTGATCTGCGCCTTTGTTTTTTCATAGGCAAACATCTGGTTTTCTTATCACGAGGCTCATTTGGGAAAGGCAGCATAGATTAATGTTAACGCATTATCATTCATAGGAGAGTGAAATTTTAATTGATGTTCATAATAAGAAAGTAAACGTTAATTCACACTTAAGGCTTCCCGGATCAAATTGTCATAGTGTTCAACAAGAGAAATATTGATTTGGTACTTAAAAATCTATAAAGCGACTTTTAGCGGATTTTTGATTTCATTTGTTTTCTAATTCATCAATTTTGTTTATCTTAACTGCAGCCGATGGTTTAAATATTGGAATTCAATTATTCTATAATTTTAAATTTGATTACAGCCTATCAAATGAACAGTTTAACATAAAGAAAAGTAAAAATGGAATAGAATACCCTACAATTATATAAGCATGTTAAAGCCTAGCAAGGCATCCTGTGTGGGTTTCAATCCATGGACCAAAGACTGATGTTTAAGTTCTGTTAAATCAAAACTTAAACTAAACTTTTGGTAGCAAGTAATAACTGTTCATAATTGAAAACAATTTGTTGTTGTAAATGCCTTTGTTTCATTTCAAGTTCGGTAAATAGCATCTATAACTAAGCTGATTGTAGATTGCTGAAACCCAGCTCGTAAAAATGTTCGATTGAAACTGAATCTCCCAATATTGACTGGAAGCAATCTCGGAATGGATATCCATGAGCAACAGAACGGACAGAATGGGAAAGCGAATTTCGCAAATAAGATTAGTTTTATTACGGTTGCAAAGAAAGTTTTGGAACAAAGGAAATACACAGACAGGTAATAGGTTTATTCTTTAAAATTATTTTCTGTTTTTAGCTCGCCTGCACGAAGTGCATAGAGCTATTGTAGTCACCTCGGTCGTCCCCGTTTAAGTTTACGTTTACGTGTACGTCCGCGTCACACTTTCGGTTAAAGTTTTTTATAGGTCTATATCTCTTGACCATGTTGATGGATCAAGTTGATACTTTGCATGTTGCTAGATATTGGTCTAAAGTTTTACGCAGTACCATCATGACCCACCCTGGGTGACCTTGAGGTCAAGGTCACGGACTTAGAAATTTTGTGTTTAAGTTTTTGGTTAAAGTTTTTGTAAGTCTATATCTCTTGACCATATTGATGGATTGAGTTGATACTTTGCATGTTGCTAGATATTGGTCTGCAGTACCATCATGACCATCATGACCCACTCTCGGTGACCTTGAGGTCAAGGTCACAGACTTAGAAATTTTGTGTTTAAGTTTTTGATTTAAGTTTTTGTAAGTCTATATCTCTTGACCATGTTGATTGATCGAGTTGATACTTTGCATGTTGGTAGATATTGGTCAGAAGTTTTATGCAGTACCATCATGACTTACCCTGGGTGACCTTGAGGTCAAGGTCACAGACTTAGAAATTTTGTGTTAAATTTTTTGGTTAAAGTCTAAATCTCTTGAACATGTTGATGGATAAAGTTGATACTTGCATGTTGATAGATATTGGTCTCAGGTTTTATGCTGTACATCACAACTCACCTGGATGACCTTGAGGTCAGGGTCACGGACTTGGAAGTTTTGTGTTTAAGTTTTAGTTAATGTTTTTATAAGTCTATATCTCTTGAACATGTAGATTGATCAAGTTGATACTTTGCATTGGTCTGAAGTTTTATGTTGTACCATCATGACCCACCTGAGTGACCTTGAGGTCAAGGTCATGGGTCATAGATTTTAACAGATGTAGTGGCAAAGCACAAGTCAGGCGAGCTACGCTGTCCTGCGACAGCTCTTATTGAACATTTTGGGCCCATGAGTGGGTGAAGTGTGAAATACCCAAGCATCTAGTCATAGGTATGAATCTCAGACCTGCCAAAGGCATTAAAAATGATACTATAGTGGCTACTTGCTTTTTAAGGCAAACACAGGTTTCTCTTTTGCCATAAGCCAGCTAGCTGAAGCATCATTTTGCCACGTTTGATAAAAAAAATACAGGTCGTGCAGCTTTCAGCGATAGCCAGATGCTTGAAAGTTTGGATTCAGAATCTATAGAGATATGAGCCGCCTCATGGGAAAACCAACAATCTGCATATGCGAAAACAAAGATGCAGATCAGCTTCGCGGTAACCGCGAAGCTGATCAGCGCCTTTGTTTTCGCTACACGGATAGTGCACTTCCTCTTCTTCTTAAATCTGAAATTTCAAGCTTCCAGCCTGCTTCTGTGACTGTGCAGCCTGATTTGTGTCAGACCTGTTCGGAAACCACATTGTTGGTTTTCCCACGAGACAGCTCATATATCCATTACACACTGGTTATCCAGAGACAACCAAAGCAAATGAGAACAACCAACACAGTCAGATGAAATCAATGACGGAGCAACAATAGGGAGTAGATACCTGTCTGGGTTACATATATACTTACCACAGATTAGAATGAATCTCATTTGTTCCCAATCAAGTTCATATGTGTTGCTTGTTCTTATTCCCATTGGTTGTCTCTGGATAGCCAGTGTGCACTATGGCTGGAAGTTTCCATTTGAGTGTCTGGTTGAGCATTCGAGTGTGTGGTTGAGCATTTGAGTGTCTGGTTGAGCATTTGAGTGTTTGGTTGAGCATTTGAGTTTTAGGTTGAGTATTAGAATATGACTGTTTCTGTTATGATACATCATTTACTAGTTAAGATACATAATTTACTGTTATGATACATAATTTACTTAACATAATTTACAGATTACTTCTAAAGAAGAGATAATCTATGCTGCAGCCATTTTTAGCTCACCTGAGCCGAAGGCTCACAGGTGAGCTTATAGGATAGGCAGGCATCCGTCGTCCGTCGTCGTCCGTCCGTCCGTCGTCCGTCCACAATTTCAAAGAAGAATATTTCTGAAGCTAGTAGGCCGATCTTGATCAAATTTAATGTGAACCATAATTGGGTTGGGGGATTGATGGCATTAGGTTTTGGAGCAGATTGTATCAAAATTGTGGTTTCCATGGCAACAGATAGGTCCCATAGACTTACAATGGGAAAAACTAAAAAAATCTTCTTCTCTGAAACCACTAGGCCCACAGCTTTGATATTTGGTATGTAGCAATGGCTAATGGTCCTCTACATAAATTGTGCCATTCGTGCCCCTGGGGTCAAATTTGGCCACGCCCCGGGGGGTCGATAGTCTCCATAGACTTACTATGGGAAAAAAATTAAAAAATCTTCTTCTCTGAAACCACAGGGCCCACAGCTTTGATATTTGGTATGTGGCAATGGCTAATGGTCCTCTACATAAATTGTGCCAGCCATGCCCCTGGGGTCAAATTTGGCCACGCCCCGGGGGTCGATAGTCTCCATAGACTTACAATTGGAAAAACTAAAAAAATCTTCTTCTCTGAAACCACTAGGCCCACAGCTTTGATATTTGGTATGTAGCAATGGCTAATGGTCCTCTACATAAATTGTGCCATTCATGCCCCTGGTGTCAAATTTGGCCACGCCCCAGGGGTTGATAGTCTCCATAGACTTACTATGGGAAAAAAATAAAAAAATCTTCTTCTCTGAAACCACAGGGCCCACAGCTTTGATATTTTGTACGTGGCAATGGCTAATGGTCCTCTACATAAATTATGCCAATCATGCCCCTGGGGTCAAATTTGGCCACGCCCCGGGGGTCGATAGTCTCCACCCTCATGAATAAAAAATTCTGAATCAAGCTGAATCGGTCTGAATTTTTCTGAAACTTGTCTGAATCAGTCTGAATGATTATTACTCCATCTGAATCTGACTGAATCAGTTTAACTGGTCTCTGAATCCATGCTGAATCCATCTGAATCTTTATGAATTGATTCAGAAGAATTCAGATGATCTGAATCTGTCTGAATCTATTCTGAATATTACTTGAGATCTGAATCGGTCTGAAACCATTTCTGAATGATTCAGACTGATATAAATGTTAAATTACTTGAAGTAATTAGTTATCTGAAGTCTGAATCTGTCTGAATCGACAATCCTGATTGATTCAGATTAATAATGGGCCTTATTGTAAATGACGTTTGTTTGTTTGTTTGTGTTGAGGCTTAACGTCCCAGCCAATAATTTTTCAGTCATGTCGGGACAGAGCAAATGCTTCCTGGGTTTACCCTCATGAATAAAAAATTCTGAATCAAGCTGAATCGGTCTGAATTTTTCTGAAACTTGTCTGAATCAGTCTGAATGATTATTACTCCATCTGAATCTGACTGAATCAGTTTAACTGGTCTCTGAATCCATGCTGAATCCATCTGAATCTTTATGAATTGATTCAGAAGAATTCAAATGATCTGAATCTGTCTGAATCTATTCTGAATATTACTTGAGATCTGAATCGGTCTGAAACCATTTCTGAATGATTTAGACTGATATAAATGTTAAATTACTTGAAGTAATTAGTTATCTGAAGTCTGAATCTGTCTGAATCGACAATCCTGATTGATTCAGATTAATAATGGGCCTTATTGTAAATAACGTTTGTTTGTTTGTTTGTTTGTTTGTGTTGAGGCTTAACGTCCCAGCCAATAATTTTTCAGTCATGTCGGGACAGAGCAAATGCTTCCTGGGTTTAACCAGTACTATAGGGAGTAAATGTGTCTTGTTCAAGGACACAACATGGTGACGCCTGTGGGAATAGAACCCAGGACCTCTCGATTCGGAGTCTGACGCTCCACCACTACAGCACCACGCTCCCTTATATTAATAATGTAACATTAATTTTAAGGTATCTTAGGTCTGAATCTTTATGAATCCTCTCAAAATTATTCAGTTTATGCATTGGTTATGAATGTGTATTACCAGCCCCCCCCCCCCTCCCCCCCCCCCCATACAAACACACACCCAGACCTGGGATATCAGGGAGTTTGACTTTTCATCCAGCAAGCTTTTCACTGGGTGGGGAGGGGACAGTCATTTAATGATGACGGGTAAAAACCCTGCTAATTCCCCCCTAGGCTGTTAAGTTTTCATTACACTGCCAAATTTATATAGGCTCAAACCCTTTGGTAGGATGTCATAAAACCTCTAATCAGTTTAAAGTAAAAATGCTTTATGATACATGTAAGTTGTTGTCAAAGTGTGGGTAAAAGGAAATTATACAGCAGTAAAACATTTTTGACAACTGTATTCTATATTTTAAACTCTAGCCCCACCCAAGCCAAGGACACAAGGACCACATGACCACAATAGCTCTTTGCAGTGCAGTCGAGCTTATTTACACTTCTCTCTTATTTTCTGAATAGCTTCTGGATTCTGTCTGAATATGTCTGAATCTGTCTGAATCATCTGAATATGTCTGAATCATCTGAATCTGTCTGAATCATTCTGAATGATTCAGAAGGAAGTCATGTGACTTTAAGGCATGCTGGGACTTGTCCTTTTCTAAATGTCTTCTGCAGAAGAGAGGTCAAACTCAACAGAAATCTCTATTTAGTAGGCTTTTACTTAATCTTAAGATCTGACTGATCAGGGAAACTAACAGAAACATGTCAAGAACATGTTTAAGAATTAAATGGCTCCTTGGACATACCTATTATGCATGCATTGCTCTGAAATTCATTTTTGTACCTAAATATCCTTACCCCACCCACATCAAATACATGTTATATGCTTGAATATCAGATATCTTTTGAACCAGTAGTTGGATTTTTACCAAACTTTCATAGATACATGATTGAGAGAGGGGAAAGAGTTGGTTAGATTTTGATGACCTTGACCTAATTTTCAAGGTCACCAGCTCATGAAAAGTATTTGAATTAGCTTTTCTGAGCGGATATCTTCAGAATAAATGGCTGGATTATGACCAAACTTGCAGAACAACATTTTTTGAGAAGACTAGAGTAGATTAGATTAGGTAGACCTTGACCTAATTTCCAAGGTCACCAGCCCATTGAAAATAATATGCTGATGAGGGTCAGACGTCTGAATCTTGTCTGAATCTTTCTGAATTGTTCTCCAATTTCAGCAAAGATTCAGAATGATAAGCAATGATTTGATGATTCAGACAAATTCAGAATGGATTCAGAAGAAGATTCAGACAGATTCTGAATCTGTCTGAATCTGTCTGAATATGTCCCAATTTCAGCAAAGATTCAGACATGCAGTAATTTGATGATTCAGACAAATTCAGAATGGATTCAGACAGATTCAGAAGAAGATTCAGACAAGATTCAGACAAGATTCAGACAGGTTCAGATGTCTGAATCTGTCTGAATCTGTCTGAATCTGTCCCAATTTCAGCAAAGATTCAGACATGGATTCAGACAAAATTAGACATGGATTCAGACTGTTTCAGAAGATGATTCAGACGGATTCAGACATGATTTTTCCATAAGGGTAACCAGTACTATAGGAAGTAAATGTGTCTTGTTCAAGGACACAACATGGTGACGCCTGTGGGAATAGAACCCAGGACCTCTCAATTCGGAGTCTGACGCTCCACCACTACGGCACCACGCTCCCTTATATAAATAATGTAACATTAATTTTAAGGTATCTTAGGTCTGAATCTTTATGAATCCTCTCAAAACTATTCAGTTTATGCATTGGTTATGAATGTGTGTTACCCCCCCCCCCCCCCCATACAAACACACACCCAGACCTGGGATACCAGGGAGTTTGACTTTTCATTCCAGCAAGCTTTTCACTGGGGGGGGGGGGGGGACAGTCATTTAATGATGACGGGTAAAAACCCTGCTAATTCCCCCCTAGTTTTCATTACACTTTCAAATTTATATAGGCTCAAACCCTTTGGTAGGATGTCATCAGTTTAAAGTAAAATCAGTTTAAAGTAAAAATGCTTTATGATACATGTAAGTTGTTGTCAAAGTGTGGGTAAAAGGAAATTATACAGCAGTAAAACATTTTTGACAACTGTATTTTATATTTTAAACTCTGGCCCCACCCAAGCCAAGGACACAAGGACCACATGACCACAATAGCTCTTTGCAGTGCAGTCGAGCTTATTTACACTTCTCTCTTATTTTCTGAATAGCTTCTGGATTCTGTCTGAATATGTCTGAATCTGTCTGAATCATCTGAATCTGTCTGAATCATCTGAATCTGTCTGAATCATTCTGAATGATTCAGACGGAAGTCATGTGACTTTTAGGCATGCTGGGACTTGTCCCTTTCCAAATGTCTTCTGCAGAAGAGAGGTCAAACTCAACAGAAATCTCTATTTAGTAGGCTTTTACTTAATCTTAAGATCTGACTGATGAGGGAAACTAACAGAAACATGTCAAGAACATGTTTAAGAATTAAATGGCTGCTTGAACATACCTATTATGCATGCATTGCTCTGAAATTCATTTTTGTACCTAAATATCCTTACCCCACCCACATCAAATACATGTTATATGCTTGAATATCAGATATCTTTTGAACCAGTAGTTGGATTTTTACCAAACTTTCACAGATACATGATTGAGAGATGGGAAAGAGTTGATTAGATTTTGATGACCTTGACCTAATTTTCAAGGTCACCAGCTCATGAAAAGTATTTGAATTAGCTTTTCTGAGTGGATATCTTCAGAATAAATGGATGGATTATGACCAAACTTGCAGAGAAACATTTTTTGAGAAGACTAGAGTAGATTAGATTAGGTAGACCTTGACCTAATTTCCAAGGTCACCAGCCCATTGAAAATAATATGCTGATGAGGGTCAGACGTCTGAATCTTGTCTGAATCTTTCTGAATTTTTCCCAATTTCAGCAAAGATTCAGATAAGCAATGATTTGATGATTCAGACAAATTCAGAATGGATTCAGACAGATTCAGAAGAAGATTCAGACAGATTCAGATGTCTGAATCTGTCTGAATATGTCCCAATTTCAGCAAAGATTCAGACGTGCAGTAATTTGATGATTCAGACAAATTCAGAATGGATTCAGACAGATTCAGAAGAAGATTCAGAAGAAGATTCAGACAAGATTCAGACAAGATTCAGACAGATTCAGATGTCTGAATCTGTCTGAATCTGTCCCAATTTCAGCAAAGATTCAGACATGGATTCAGACAAATTCAGACATGGATTCAGACTGATTCAGAAGATGATTCAGACGGATTCAGACATGATTTTTAGCTCACCTGAGCCGAAGGCTCACAAGGTGAGCTTATAGGATGGCCATGATCCGGCGTCCGTCCGTCGTCCGTCGTCCGTCGTCGTCCACAATTTCAAAGATCTTCTTCTCTGAAACCGCTTGGCCGATCTAGTTGAAATTTTATGTGGAGCCTCCTTGGGTAGTGGCATTTCAAGTTTGATCGCGAAATCCAGGTCACATGACCAAGATGGCCGCCACGCCCATATATGGTAAAAACCACTCAAAAATCTTCTTCTCCAGAACCGGTGGGCCGATTTCCACTAAACTTGGTATGTAGCATTGGGGACTTCAGCCCATCATAGTTTGATAAAATGATGACCCTTGGATGACCTTGACTTATTTTACGGCAATGTCAAATTTGGAAACATAGGCTTTTACATGGGAAAAAGAGAAAACTATGGATTTTTTGAAAACTATTGCAGCCTGAGGCCTGAAAAGTGGTAGATGCAAACAACTAATGGAGTAGATGAAGGTATGTGATTAATATAGGTCAAGGTCATCTCTTGACCTTGGCCAGTCTGTTGTCCATACACACTTTTCAAAGATCTTCTTCTCTGAAACTGCTTGGCAAATCAAAGTGAAATTTTATGTGGAGCATCCATGGGAAGGGGAGACGAAAGTTTGATCGCGAAATCCAGGTCACATGACCAAGATGGCCGCCACGCCCATATATGGTAAAAACCTTTCAAAAATCTTCTTCTCCAGAACCGGCAGGCCAATTTTCATGAAACTTGGTATGTAGCATTTGGGACTCCAGCCCATCATAGTTTGTTGAAATGATGACCCTTGGATGACCTTGACCTATTTTACAGCAACGTCAATTTTGTAAACATAGGCTTTTACATGGGAAAAAGTGAAAATTATGGATTTTTTGAAAACTATTGCAGCCTGAGGCCTGAAAAGTGATAGATGCAAAACAACTAATGAAAGTATGTGATTAATTTAGGTCAAGGTCATATCTTGACCTTGACCAGTCTGTCGTCCATACACACTTTTCAAAGATCTTCTTCTCTGAAACTGCATGGCCAATCAAACTGAAATTTTATGTGGAGCATCCATGGGTAGAGATAATGAAAGTTTGATCGCGAAATCCAGGTCACATGACCAAGATGGCCGCAACGCCCATAAATGGTAAAAACCACTCAAAAATCTTCTTCTCCAGAACTGGCTGGCCAATTTCCACGAAACTTGGTATGTAGCATTGAGGACCTCAGCCCATCATAGTTTGATAAAATGATGACCCTTGGATGATCTTGACCTATTTTACGGCAAGGTCAAATTTGGAAACATAGGCTTTTACATAGGAAAAAGTGAAAACTATGGATTTTTTGAAAACTATTGCAGCCTGAGGCCTGAAAAGTGGTAGATGCAAACAACTAATGGAGTAGATGAAGGTATGTGATTAATATAGGTCAAGGTCATCTCTTGACCTTGGCCAGTCTGTTGTCCATACACAGTTTTCAAAGATCTTCTTCTCTGAAACTGCGCTGCCAATCAAAATGAAATTTTATGTGGAGCATCCATGGGTAGGGGAGACGAAAGTTTGATCGCGAAATCCAGGTCACATGACCAAGATGGCCGCCACGCCCATATATGGTTAAAACCACTCAAAAATCTTCTTCTCCAGTACCGGTGGGCCGATTTCCACGAAACTTTGTATGTAGCATTGGGGACCTCAGCCTATCATAGTTTGATAAAATGATGACCCTTGGATGACCTTGACCTATTTTACGGCAAGGTCAAATTTGGAAACATGGGCTTTTACATAGGAAAAAGTGAAAACTATGGATTTTTTGAAAACTATTACAGCCTGAGGCCTGAAAAGTGGTAGATGCAAACAACTAATGGAGTAGATGAAGGTATGTGATTAATATAGGTCAAGGTCATCTCTTGACCTTGGCCAGTCTGTTGTCCATACACACTTTTCAAAGATCTTCTTCTCTGAAACTGCTTGGCAAATCAAAGTGAAATTTTATGTGGAGCATCCATGGGAAGGGGAGACGAAAGTTTGATCGCGAGATCCAGGTCACATGACCAAGATGGCCGCCACGCCCATATATGGTAAAAACCTTTCAAAAATCTTCTTCTCCAGAACCGGCAGGCCAATTTTCATGAAACTTGGTATGTAGCATTTGGGACTCCAGCCCATCATAGTTTGTTGAAATGATGACCCTATGATGACCTTGACCTATTTTACGGCAAGGTCAATTTTGGAAGCATAGGCTTTCACATGGGAAAAGGCGAAAACAAACTGTTGCAGCCTGAGACCTGAAAGTTGCTAGATGCAGACAACTAATGGAGTCAGTGAAGGTAAGTAATTAATGAAGGCCAAGGTCATGTCTTGACCTTGGCCCAAGGTCATTTAAATATCAAAATTAAAATCATGGTTTTCTCAGAAATCACTGGATTTGGAAACTATTGCAGCCTGAGACCTGAAACTTTGCAGATGCAGACTACTTATGAAGTCAATAAAGGTGTGTGAGTATTCAAGGTCAAGGTCATTTCATTATGACTTAATACTCCAAGATCAGGCTTCAGGTGAGCGTTCTCAGGACCAATGGTCCTCTGGTTCCATAAGGGATGTAGACCAACAATAGGAAAAAAACTAAAAAATTCTTCTTCTCTGAAACCACTAGGCCAACAGCTTTGATATTTGGTATGTAGCAATGGCTAATGGTCCTCTACATAAATTGTGCCAATCATGTCCCCGGGGTCAAATTTGGCCACGCCCCGGGGGTCGATAGTCTCCATAGACCTACAATAGGAAAAACTAAAAAAATCTTCTTCTCTGAAACCACTAGGCCCACAGCTTTGATATTTGGTATGTAGCAATGGTTTATGGTCCTCTACATAAATTGTGCCATTCATGCCCCTGGGGTCAGATTTGGCCAGGTCCCGAAGGTTGATAGTCTCAATAGACTTGCTATGAGAAAAAAATTCAAAAATCTTCTTCTCTGAAACCACAGGGCCCACAGCTTTGATATTTTGTATGTGGCAATGGCTAATGGTCCTCTACATAAATTGTGCCAGCCATGCCCCTGGGGTCAAATTTGGCCACGCCCCGGGGGTCGATAGTCTCCATAGACTTACAATGGGAAAAACTAAAAAAAAACTTCTTCTCTGAAACCAAAAGGCCCAGAGCTTCTATATTTTGTATGTAGCAATGTTTGGTAGTACCCATTATAAATTGTGCCAGTCATGCCCCTGGTTCAAATTTGGCCATGCCCCGGGGGTCAATAGTGTCCATGCATAGACTTTCATTGGTCGATTCTCAGTTAATTTAAATCTCATGAGCTTACAATGTGATAATCTCTCAGGTGAGCTACAGGACCAATGGTCCTCTAGTTACTCTTTAGGGTAAATGATATCAAAGGAAATTTAAACCAAATCATTGTATGTCTTGTATAAAAAAAATTCTTTATCTATAAAGTTTAGGTACAAACCATTTTTTACTTGACCCCAGTTTTGAAGGTTAAATATCTTTTAGAAATTGGTGGGCACTAGCACGACTGTATCACTTCCTGTAAGTACTGTTATTTCATTAGAACATTTTTAATATATATGATTATAATTTTTTTTAAAGTTTAATGCATGTTTCACATAGATTGATCCTCTCGTCTAAACTCCTGTCCTTTACATAATTAATTTAAAGTTTGAACTAGAAAATGTTGTTTATTCCGTATTAAAACAACAGATTTAGAAGAATCCCACATTTTGATACTCCCTAGAATTTCAATTTCCATACAGGAGGAAAACTTTTACATTTATTTACTTTCCTAATGCAGATACATGCAGCATTTTATCTTTGTTAGTCCTATACCTTTTTTAAGTGAATGCCTATTCCTATTACCACCTTTCCCTTAGAATTTGTTATTTGTAGGTTTCCTAAGAATTATTTTATTCTTTGATAGCTCAATTAAAGAATGTTATTTCAAATAATTGACTTTGCTTAAAATTGAAAATCTTAAATTTATAAGGTCAATAAGTATTGGGCATTTCTTACAACTGCACCAAGAACACAACAAGTGCAAAAGTCTTTGTATGCACCTAACTTAAAGCCATAATTATGTTATTCAAATAAGCTGCATGTAAGATACAAGGAGAAGGAAAGAATCTTTGTATTCTGGTGGCTGACAGAGAGTACATTATTTAACTTGCTAATACTGCGTTTACACTATGTCCCCGGCGGTCACGGCGGCCACGTTTCAGACAACCGTGAGCAAAACGGGATAACCGTGAGGCAACGCAGGGGAACGGGATAGGCAAACGTAGCACGCCGGGATAACCGTGGACACCGTGACAAATTTTTTGACAGTTTAAAAATCTGCCCAGCAGTCACGGCGGAAATGAGAAACGTAATGGGCCGTGATAAAACGGACTGAACGTAACACACCGTGACAGAACGTAACAGTACGTAGCGAAGCGTGGAGGCGGTCCGTAGCGCAACGGGAAGCTAGTGAATTGCCCGGCAAGCTACGGATCTTCCACGTTCTGTTGCGTTTCATTACGGTCGTCTCACGTCTCGTCCCGTTTCCTACAGAATACTTAACACGTTTTGTTGCGTTAAGTTACGGTGCGTTACGGTCTTTGACGGTGTTCATCCTGGTATACTACGTATGTCACGTTCTGTTACGGTTATTACGGCGCGTGAAGTTTATAGATATAAAATGGCATATCATGGGGACAAGTTCCTTTATATGGGAGCAGTCACTATAGTGAACAATACAGACCATACGCTGCTCTATGCAATTGAAGAAGAATTACAATCCCGAACTTTCTTAACCAACTCTGCAGTCGGTTGTTGAGGAGCGCGGTTGATATTATTTCAAAGGACTTATTCGTATACAAAAGGAAAAACTGTGCTTAACATTGTATGGTGTCTACGTTTCGTCCGTAGCTCACCTTGACAGACCAAACAAACGTGTTACGCCTTCGTCAAAACGCAACTAACCGCAACAGAACGTAACAGGCTGTAATAGAACGTGCTAATAATCGTGATAGATCGTGGATAACCGCAGCGTACCTTAGCGCCTCCGTGACACACCGGCTTATCACTACCACGGCTTGTTACGGATATCGTAATACAACGTAAGAAAACGTAGCAAAACGTAATAGATCTTGAAAATCAGAGAAATATATAACCAAAACTCCACGGCACGCTACGTTTCTAGCAAACGGGGCTGCCGGGAACATAGTGTAAACGCAGTATTAGATAGTACAGCAGCAATGTTGGTTGCTAAGCCTTTTAAATCCATCAAAAGTTGAATTAATCCATGCTTCATTTTCAGTTCTAGTACAATTGCTTTCATGTTTCATGTACCCTTTGGAATCAATTCTAGCTAGGCTTTTAAGCTAGGCTTTTAGCTGTATTCAGGGGGTGTCTCCTCTCTGGGCCAATTTGGCCTAATGTACTTGCAATGGAAAATTGTGCTGCATCATGAGAAAACCGGATTTTGTCTATGTGAAAACAAAGGTGCAGATCAGCCGTGAAGTAACTGCACAGATTAGGATCAGGCATCAGGAAAACATGTCGGTGAAATGTATACCCCTTAAACCCCACTTTTAAATAGTAAAACTCGGGTTTACAAGGGTATACCTATTTTTCTTACTTTTGATCCAAAACATAGATTGTGGGTACTCATTAGAACCGCCTCGGCGAGGTGGTTCTAACATGTACCCACAATCTATGTTTTTAGCACAAATAAGAAAAATATAAAGAATTTTCTGAAGAAAACTTTATATTTTACAGCTGAAAAAAAATCTCTGTATATTGCATGGGCAAGTTTTCGTAATGGTGGCAGGTGGTGGTAGAGTGTGGGACTATAAATAGAGAGTTCCTTGGTTTAAATCCTACTGGTGCCAAGTGGTTACATACATTAACTCACCAGAGTATAGTTTTATACACTATTCTATATATCTTCAGATATTTTCAGATATTTTTTTACTACCCAAAGCATTATGTTCACAATATTACTGCACAGATATAGGGAAAAAATATTTTGGTTAAAAAAAAAGCATAAATGCTTCCAATTATGTGAGCAGGAATACCATAAATACAGTGGGTCTTTAATAAATTTTTTGTAACTCATGCAACATATTATGGCATATTACTTCAATTTCTATGGACTGTTTGTACGATTTTGCTCCAATGAGTGACTTTAGCCAAATCAATGACATGGTCTATACGGTCTTTTGTATTTGTTCATTTCACTTTTGTTATCTGTTTAGTTGATCAAACAAAAGCTAAATAAGTGTGAACTTTTAATTCTTTATTTATTGAGACTGAAACAATATGCCTATGTATTCTGTGTCTCTCGATAATAAATCAGTAAAATAACAAGTTAGAAAGCTACGATTTAGGCAAAGTTGATAATCATAAATGCAAATGCTTTGGACGAAAAAACAGATTGAGAAATTTTAATTAGAAATGGAGGTTTTGGTCATTGGACAATAATCATTTTAATTGCTTTTTTTTCACTAATTGCCACCCCTTTTAAGTGGAATACTAGAAAGAAAATACTGTTTTCATTTTTGTCAGGAAGATGGTAGTGGAGTTTATGTTGCTATGGAAACACTATGGAAGTTCTAAGTGATGCACGTTGTTTTAGATGTGATGAAACTATTGTCACTATGGAATTAATTTAGAAAATTTTTGATCAAAGCAATAAAATTCTATTAATACTTTATGGAATAACTCTAAAGTTGCAAAATAAGCCAATATTTTCTACAATGGATGAAGCAACAGAATCCTCATCCCCCTCCTCCTCGCGTTCTGCCTCCCCGACCCACCTGTTACGGACTTTCTCCCCATCTCAGCAGTCATTGAAGGGGCGTAGACAGTCACTAGGGAGTATGCTAACAACCGAAAAAATTCTGGCTTTGAAATGGTAAGCCTTGCTTTTGTATGTAGATTTCTGTACTTGTAAACCTCTCCAACCTACCTGTTTCAAACTCACAGCAGTCATAGAAGGGGCCTTATAGACAGCCACTAGGGACTATTCTTATAGCAGAAAAAATTCTGGCTCTGAAATGTTAAGCCTTGCTTTTGTATGTAGATTTCTGTCAGCTTCCCGCGACTCACCTTTTGTGGACTTTCTTTCCGTCACAGCAGATGTTGAAGGGGTCAGAGACAGTCACTAGGGAGTATGTTAACAACAAAATTTCTGGCTTTGAAAATGGTAAGCTTTTATTTTGTTCATGTATGTAGATTTCTGGGCACGTCGGCCTCCCCTGACCCACCTGTTACGGACTTCCTTTCTGTCACAGCAGACATTGAAGGGTTGGAAACAGTCACTAGGGAGTGTACTTTGAAATGGTAATTTTTGGTTGTGTGTTAATTCAGATTCATGTGCATTTCTTAGCACATGGAACTGTTTGTAATTTCCGATATCTTGGATGAAATTGACACCAGATTTTTCTGTTGGTTGTTTGTCCAGCAGATCTAAGGATTCTCGCAGGGAATGTTTTATTTGTGGTGAAACTCAACATCATGTCAGTCATTTTGAGATGATTCACTTCTTCCTAGACCATGTCGAAAGACTGCTATCTGGGGCAGTAGTACAGTACTTACTTTTTCGAAGTGTATAGTTGTAATTTAAGCCTGTTCTGATTATTCGTAATTTTTCAAATGAGTCTTTGCCATTTGAACATTTATAAGCTATATTCCTGAAAAGTAACCCCATAATTTAAATTGCATAAAATATCTATACTTATGTTTTTAAGCTTTTGTCAAATAAACTGGAAACTGCAGTATCTATGCTAATTAAATCATGAAATTCATTTGCAGTTTGATCATAGATTTTTTTCAATGCAAACCTGTTATTATGTGTTATGGTCATCTTGAATCCTTGCAGAGTGGACTTCTAAGTAGCCCACATATTTCAAGGTTTGTCTCTGACCCATCTAGATTTAAATTGATTTGACCCATCTATTATCAAGGCTGTCCTGTTATTTGCTTGTCCTCGAAAACTAGGTTTATATTAAATTATTTGAATTTCCCTGAACAAAACCAAATAAGTAAAGCCTTACCATGACCTTAACAAAAAATTTTATAGCAAGTAAAATTCTAATAGCAGGAAAATTGATACTTTAAATTATATATTGCATGCTTTTCTTATTTAAGTTCTTTAAATTTATATAGGCTTAAAGCCAGTTAATTTGTATTATTTTCAATTTTCTTTTGCTTCTGTTTTCAACTCAAATTATTTTTTTTTTTACTTTGAGAATGTAAAGATTGAATTTTAATGACTGCCAAGCATTTTATGTTTTGCAATTTCGGTTTTGAAGAAATTTTGAATTGCCTGATTCGATTTAATTTGAAGTTGGCAGGTGTCTATGTTAAATTTGTCAGTCCGTGTTAAAATTTGTACCATGTTCTGGCTTTAGATTGTACCATTTATTTAGAAGTGTTTAAAAGTGGTCAGATGTGGATAAAAATATTTTATTTCATTTTCCTATCAGTCTTGTTTAGTGTGTTTTGCAGTTGGGAAGGGAGTTTGGAAGTTTTGTTTTTGCCTTTCACTGGACTAAATGATGAGAAGATTCAAAATGTGTGTGCTTAAATAGTAAATAAATTTTCCTTGTTAAAAGAAACGCTTGGCTAGTCTGTATATACCATTATTTGTCCGTGTGTTGTGGTTTTTCGTAGGTTTGTGGAGTTTTTCGGTAACTCGATGGATCGCATCGGTCATGAACACTTCCTCGCTACGGTGGATTTCAAGCTTTCGTACTTGGTCGGACCTAAGACAAAGTTCCCGGTTTTATATAGCATTATCCGTCCAGGTTTAACGTTAGGTCCAAGCTATACGTCATTCTTCCCACAAGTCCTAATAAAAACGGCGGAGAGCAAGTCTGGTTTCCGTCTTCAATTGCTTTATTATACAAAAAGTGTAGCAAAACATTGCGACTTGAACCAGGCCCCTGGATGTCAAAGGGAAACCCCATAGATTGAAGGAAAAACCCCACAGATTGAGTAGAAATCCTCGTTCCGTTTCAATTGCTTGACGCTGTCGTGCCAAGCAATAACTATCCAGTGACCAAAAATAAAATGATTTATCATGCTAGGATTAGTAAACAGATGAAATGGTGAGCTTTCAGCAAGCCATTTCATCTGTTTACGGGATTAGTGTGATAAATTGGTTTATTTTTGGTCACATGGTAGTTATTCACTTTATAATGCATTGAAAGACAACAAATTTGCTTTCCGCCATTTTGTTTATTTAGTCAGCATCTCAGAAATCACTCTACAGAAGGACTCCTCAAAATTCCCCATCAAGCAGTACAATTTGTTGATAATTTAAATTTTTCTTGCCCTATGTTTCATCTTCGTAACTCCGCATAATTATGGCGGACAATGACGTCACAAAACGTCACTAAAATTGATGTCACTTGACGCGCTTCTTTTTTATGTGTGAAACAGAACCCCAACACGGTTTTTCTTTAGTCAGTAGAGGTGGCCTTTATTTTGCCAGTAGCTCAGTAAAGCGATAATTTATGGAGTCCCTTTATAAGGCCGATATTAAGAGTCGTTGCATTACATTGAGTAAATCTAATTGCCAGCAGGAAAGTACATGTATTTTGAATGGAAGATGCAAAATTTGCTTTATTTGGAAAAAGTAACATCATCAAAGTTGTTTTCAGTTGGAGTCTTGCAATATCATGATTAATGGATAAATTGTAAATGGGGATTCCACCTTTTGAAGGGAATGATTTACCATATTTCCATTGATTCCAATTTTGCATGTGTGTTCACCTCAGAGACAGGCTGCAACTTAAGTAGGGCTAAGTTTAAAAGGCAGACAATTGACCACTTGATGAAAATTGTTACTAAAGTCCTTAATAGCTTTATTCAATTTTTGATGCTCGTTTCTATTGAATCGATAGATAATTTTGATAAAGGTGTTTGTTTGTTTGAATGTCTGGGTTGTTAATTTGATTTTATTGACCTAGGAAAGTGGACTAAGTACAAAAACTGTCATCTTCCTGTCATTGTCTTGAATATGATTGAAATGTGTTACGAAAGTTATGAATCTTCATATTTCCATGTGTTCAAACAGGATTATAAGTGTAAAATCTGAGCACTTCTGAGTTGCAAACAAAAAATTGGATGCTTGGGTGAAACTTCAAAATCCTCTGAAATTGATACCTATAGAAATGTGACAATTTTTTGATAGACAACTTAAAATATCAGAATGTTCTAAGTCTTATTTTACTCACATTTATAATTCAGCAGCTTTTTAGAATTTGCGGTATCAATTATAGGACATTGAAATAAGAAGTGTTGAGCATCTTCAATATTGCAATTTTTGGTTAACATGTATGAGAATGTCAGTTTGAATAACAAATTTATGAACATAGCATACTACCTAAACTACTTGCTATATACATGTATGTGTACTATTAAAATTTGCCAATGTATATTGAAGTAAATGAATTGGAAGAAAAAACAACATGCAATTAAATTTAAAATGGAAAAGAAAATATGATAGTTTTACAGATTAAGAAAGTCACACATTTATGCTATGTGATGGGTATATTTGAAAGTGAACCCAATATGGTTTTAACCATATTTTTGCTCAAATCTTGGATTTAGTGATTTTGGATCTGGGCTCAAACTTGGGTTTCACATTGACATTTTGTTTTTAGAGAAAATTTGCTTCAATTCATACTCTACCTGGAAGTATTAGAATGGTCTCATTTTGGGAAATATTTGTTTCTTGTGCTAAAAATTGTGACAGAATTAAGCTTCATCTGTAGGCTGAAATCTGGTTGCTAAAATTATTCCTGGAATTCTTTGATAAATGAGTCTTTGCTCAAGAAAACCAACAATGTGATTTCTAACCAAGTCGGACACAAACCAAGCTGTACAGTCACAGAAGCAGGCTAGAAGCTTGAAAGTTTGGATTTAAGTAGAAGAGGAATTGTACTGTCTGAGTTGCGAAAACAAAGGCACTGATCAGCTGTGAAGTTACTACACAGCTGATCTGCAGCTTTGGTTTCGCACATTCAGATTGTTGGTTTTCTGATGCAGCAGCTCAATTATGAATCAGTTTGCTAAGAACATCAAAGTCTTTATATTTCCAAATATGCCGGTGTCTTCTTAATCAGATTTGCGGGAATAATTTATAGAAAATATATTATTGTGACGAAGACAATAAGCTTTATTGACATTTTCTTATGATTTCTGTTGGCCCTGTTGGTGTATGTGATGGACATTCTTTTGAATGGAATATTCTGGACCCAGTTGTTCAAAGCATCGTTAGCTTAACGATATCATTAAAACATAAATTTGTTAAGCAAATATCAGCTAAAGTAACAAATACACTGTTATTTTTTGTTGAAAAAATGTGAGAATCCTTTGCAGTGCAAAGGATTCTCACATTTTTTCAACAAAAAATAACAGTGTATTATTTGTAATATTAATGTTTGAAATTTTAACTAAACATTTACTAACGAAGTCGTTAGTCCCTGGTGGATGTTTTTGGTTTAAACTTTTATGGTGTTCACAATGTGATACAAGCTCCAAACCACCTCCACGTACATCTTTAAACTGGATTTGGTTGAGATTTTTTTGAAAGTTGTTGCTGAGTTACAAACATTGGAACAGTAGTTTAGTGAGGCAACATGAATGAAGCTCGCCATAGTTCAGAAAAGTGGAAAAAGGCTTTTAGTTTGATAGAGGCTAAGAAAGGAGTCGGATCATCACGAAAAAGACTTAATTCAAATACATCACTTGACAAAACGTTAGAAAGTTTGGAAGCTGAGGCTGCCATCTGGTAAGAGTTAAGTCAAAATGGTTTTGTTTTATGCTTATCATGCTTATCAAGAAGCAAAAATGAAAATTTATGCAAGTTATTGCAATACTTTTGACCTGAATGTTGTCATATTTGCAGCCCTACTTAAGGTTGCCATAAAAATTGCACTGGTGGGGGAAAGGTCAGGATTTTTTTTTTCAGGTTTAGGGATCATGTCAGGAAATTTTTTAAATTTCTCAAGAAAATTTGAATTGGTTTTCAGGAAATTGTCAGAGATTGAAAAAAACAACAACACCAGATTAAAGCCCAATAAAGGATTGATTTTGATTTCTGTAAGGGCATTGTCAGAGAAATGTCAGTGAGTTCTGCTTCCTGCTCGTGTGTAGAAACCTGTTACATACCATTCATTTATCCAAACATAGTTTCGCTCCTGCGAACTTGTTAAACTCTCAGTAGAGGACAACAGACTATAAAACGGATATGATGATGATGTTCAATAGCATATCTCATTAATTGCGTAAATGTAAGTTATTGTAGTAGGTGTTATTTTTGTGGTGAGTCTGTTTGCATGATATTTGACAAACAGCTGATGGGATATCAAGACACAGTGTTATCCCAACCAAGGTATTTAATCAATGCTAAAGTGTACATTCTTTAGTAGGCATTTACTGACAGTGGTTACTGTTCTTCTGGAATCTGCATTGGAGGCAGATGATCCTACAAATATTTTCATGGTTAATTAAGTCATACATGTGCCAGATCTAGAGGTCTATCTCTTGTTGCTTGTGTTACCAGTGATAACACACTGGATATCCAGCGACTGAGAACAACCAACACAGATGACATCAAAATAAGGCCGTAGGATGCAAACACTGTCTGGGAAAAATATTCATTCTGATCCCTGCCTAGTAAACAGTATTTACTACCATTTGAGCCTGGAAGACCGGACTACTGCCTATGCAAAAACAAAGGCGCAGATCAGCTGTGCAGTAACTGCACAGCTGATCAGCACCTTTGTTTACGCTACATGGATAGTACAATCCCTCTTCTTCTTAAATCCGAAATTCAAGCTTCTAGTCATATTCTTTAGTTGCACAGGCCGGTTTGCGTTGGACCTGGTCGGAAACCCCAAAGACCGCATCGCGACTCATTTATTTCATATTGACTTCATCTGCATTGGTTCTCTTGTCACATGCATTACCATGTTGTCTCTGGATTGGTGTGAATCGGACTACTTTGAGAAAACACCCAATTAAATTGATTCACTATTTTCTATTTCACAGGGAGAAGGAAAAGAATGATTTGAAAAGCAGGCTTTCCGAATTAGAGGATTTCAAGACCAAATATGAGGCAGAAAGGAGAGAAAATGAGGTAAAAAACTGACAGAATTCATTCTTGGGCATTACCATAAAAATCCTTAGTTTTAACTTGGAACATGATGGCCTAGTGCTGATGTGTGGGCCTCGAGATCTGAATCATGAGGTCCTGGTTCGAACCCTGCCGGCACGAAATGGTGTCCTCGAGCAAGATATTAACTTCCATATTTCCCTTGTGAAAATTAAACGCGGCTCTGTATAAAAGTTGCAGAAAAGCGAGATTTTCCGCAGCTTTTCTGTGTTTCTTTTTTAAAGCTGTAGAAATGGCGCGTTTCTATTTTAGACCTGCGTTTTAGCTGCGTTTTTTTCAGTGAGCTGCGGAAAAGCCGTACTTTTTTTAAGTGAGCTGCGTTGAAGCTGTATATTTAATTTGGATATCTGAAAAAGCTGCGTCTTTAGGTATAGAAGCTGTAGAAAAGCTGGATATTAATTTTTTTTTCAAAACAGGTTAAATCTACAGCTCTTGAAAGCTGTAGAAAAGCTGCGTATCAGTGAAATTTCAAATCAGACTATTGAAAAGCATTAAGACACAGCTTTTCTACAGCTTTTTGAAGCCGCGTATTAAACTTTTCAATAAAGCTTCTGTATACAGCTCTACTTGAAAGCTTTGTAAAAGCTGGCTTTTCTCCAGCTTTTCTGCATTTATAAATAGGGGCTGTAGAAAAGCTTTACTTTTTTAACTTAAGGTGCAGAAAAGGTGTGTCTTTTTATACCCCCCGCAAAACGAAGTTTTAGGGGGGTATACTGTTTTCAGCCTGTCCGTGATTCCGTGATTCCGTCATTCCGTGATTCCGTCATTCCGTGATTCCGTCATTCCGTCAACATTTGGACATCTTTGCTGAATAACTTGAGTAGCTTTTGCCTGATCTGTTTCAAATTTTCACCACACTTGCACCATCAGACAATACATGTGTGGTATGAATTTAGGGGCCAAAGGGTCAGTATTGCAAGAGTTATGGGACTTTTTAAGTCTTCCTATAACATGTTTGCCATAGTACTGAAAGTACATACTTTGTGAAATCAACTCCTCTTACAGCTTTCAATGTTTCCTTTTAATATTTTGCTGATATGTTTCAGATATATTGCAGATGTGCATGAACAATTGTGATGCTGAAAAAATCATTTTTGACAAATTTACAGCATTTTTAACTTAGCAAATTTTCTATAATTGCTTATATTCAATAATGGTTGGTAGTGCATACTTTGTGAAGTCAACTCCTCCTAGGGCTTTCAGTGTTTCTTTTCAGTACTTTGCAGACATGTTACAGACATATTGAAGATGTGCATGAAGAATTATAATGCTGAAAAAATAATTTTTGACAAATTTACAGCATTTTTTAACTTTGCCATTTTTCGACTATTGCTTACATACATACGTTGTGAAATCAACTCCTCCTAGGGCTTTCAGTATTTCTTTTCAGTACTTTGCAGACATGTTATAGACATATTGAAGATGTGCATGAAGAATTATAATGCTGAAAAAATATTTTTTGACAAATTTACAGCATTTTTTAACTTTGGCATTTTTCGACTATTGCTTACATACATACTTTGTGAAATCAACTCCTCCTAGGGCTTTCAGTATTTCTTTTCAGTACTTTGCAGACATGTTACAGACATATTGAAGATGTGCATGAAGAATTATAATGCTGAAAAAATAGTTTTTGACAAATTTACAGCATTTTTAAACTTAGCCATTTTTCGACTATTGCTTACATACAATAATGGATGGAAGTGCATACTTTGTGAAATCAACTCCTCCTAGGGCTTTCATTGTTTCTTTTTAATTCTTTGCAGATTTGTTCCAGATATATTGAAGATGTGCATGAAGAATTTTTATGCTGAAAATTTTAGTTTTGACAAATTTACAGCTTTTTAAACTTAGCCAATTTTGACCATTTCTGCTTATATTCAATTATGGTTGATAGTACATACTTTGTGAAATCCAACTCCTCCTGGGGCTTTCAGTAATTCTTTTCAATACTTTGCAGACATGTTACAGACATGTTGAAGATGTGCATAAAGAATTTTATTGGTGAAAAAATATTTTTTGACAAATTTACAGCATTTTTCAACTTAGACATTTTTCAACCATCGCTAATATACAATACGGCTGGTAGAGCATACTTTATGAAATCAAGTCCTCCTAGTGCTTTCATTGTTTCATTTGAATTCTTTGCACACTTGTTCCAGATATATTTCAGATGTGCATGAATAATTCTTATGCTGAATAATTTATTTTTGACAAATTTACAGCTTTTTTTTAGCATAGCCAGTTTTTGACCATTTCTCATGATAAATAATGATCAACAGTGTACAGTGAAATCAACAATAATTTTACTCCCTGAGCTTTCAGTATATTATTTAATACCTTACAGACATGAGTCAGACATACGGAGGATTTTCATGAAGGATTATAATGCTGAAAAGATATTTTTGACAAATGTTTTTCATGTTTGACTTAAAGGAAGTTATTAGCCTTAGATAATTTTGCGGGGGGTATACTGAAAGCCTTGCTTGCAGCCAATTTCTAGTTCAAATAGCTGTGTTTCTTCATTTATTAGCTGTAGAAAAGCTGGATAATTCCTGATCTTTCAAATTAGAAATAATTTGAGCTGAAAATGTATAATACGCAGCTTTTACGCAGAGCTGCGTATTTCTTCAACCATAGTCAGGTCTTATGCAATATTAAGCAGTTTTATCTTGTTGCTATGGCAATTTTACCTGAGGGGGGCATCTGGCAAAGAAATCTGTTTCAAAAACACTTTCGAGCGTCATTTATAGGCTGACAATTGAAGAGAAAAGGAGTGATTTTTTAAATTTTATACATACTGTTTGTAATTGCTGTGGATTCTCAGGTAAGAAATTTATTTACTTCAGCTATTGCAGTGAACTTTATTATACATTTTACTTAAGACCAAAGACAAACACACACAGCTTGAATATGATGTTTCCCTGCTAAATACACAATCAATTGTATTTGTTGACGTTGAATAACTGTGGAGAGATTCTCAGATCAGCAGTGAAATAATATCCTTTTATTCCCAGTTTATTTTCATACATAGTACAGATGTGTTATTCCAGCAGACTATCAACTACAATTAAGGTATGTATCTGAAAAAGTACCCCTTAAGTAATGTTTGGCTTCAAACTTCCTAGACAAGTCATCCCTTCCTTGCCACTTAACTAGTTCAATAAAGATTAAAACCTTGTACCAAAGGACGCAACACAATGTCACAAACCTTCTACCACTCACTCTGGCGCTTGATGCTCTACCACTGAGCCAGGTTGCTGATCTACTTCCGGAAGGTAAGCATGATCCACAAACATCAGCATGATCCAAAAACATAAAAAATTTACATGTGCTTATTTTGTTTTCTTTTCAAACTTGTGTTCGTCTGTTCTTATTTTGCTAGTTTGTTTTCTAGTCATCTGTCTGATGTTACTTTGTCACTCTTTTTTATCTAGTTCTGTTCTTTTTATATTAAAATTCTATTTGATATTGTTTCAAACCTTTTTTGAAATTTTCGGTTGTCTGTTCTTATCCTGATTTTTTTAAAGACGCAGGTTTATTAAAAGCCGCGTATACGCAGCTATAAAAGCCGCGTTTACGCGGCTGTATTAAAAGCCGCGTATACGCAGCTAAGAAACGCAGCTTTTATAAAAGTCGCGTTTCTTAGCTGCGTATACGCGGCTTTCTGCGTATGTAAGCTTCGCAAAAGCTGTAGAAAAGCCGGCGGTATTGGCACCTGCGTAAAAGTCGGCTTTTCCGCAGCTTTCTGCGTTAACGCAGCTAGCTGCATTTATGCGCCTTTCTGCGTTAAAGCTTCGCAAAAGCTGGCTTTGTCAATATACCTGCGTAAACCCGGCTTTTCCGCAGCTCTGCCAATACCGCCGGCTTTTGTGAAGCTTTCGCGAAGCTTTTAAAGCTGCGCAGAAGCTGTAGAAAAGCCGGCTTTTTTTCGCAAGGGTTTGGTTAATACCCGACATGACATTGTAATGACCCCGACTGGACATGACTGAAAACTTGTTGAAAAAAAAAACTGAAAAAAAAACAACAACAACAAAAAAAAAACATGAAATTAAAGTTCTTTAAATAGATTTCATTCTCTGTCAGTAGTTATTCACAAACAAACCAACAGAATTTTTTTCCTTAGCCAGATGACAATAATTAAAATCAAAATAATTGAAATCAATTTTCATGCTTAAATCATCATCATTGAAGCCCTAGTATATAGCATGGGCATGTCAAATTTTGTCCAAGACAAATATAATAGATATCCATTTACCAAACCTGACAAAACAAAAGGTTTTTCCTTTTGAAAATCAAGTGGAAAAATCAATTTTGAACTTAAGTTTTGGGATTCTTTTTTCGATAGACAACTCAAGGATTTCAAAGTGAGAACCATGTTTATTATTTTATTTTATTTAGTGTTTTATTTTATACTTTACAGTGAAACCCAATGTATATCAAAACTTGATAGAATTTGTATTTTCATTGATATGAAATTTCACTGATATCAAATCTCACTGATATCAAAAGTCACTAGTGACTGATATCAGCCTATATCGTCACTGTAATGACGTCAGATTTTTTGGATTACTTCCGACGTTTCCATTTACTTGACGTCATTAAATGTGTCTCACTTCAGAAATTCAAACGCCTATAACTCCGTTATTTATAAACGAAAACATAAAGTGTGGGTATTCATTTTCTTAGTTAGAACATAAGAAACAATGTGGTACCAAAATTATTCGTGTTTTCGAAAAAAATTTGTTTTTGCATTTTCACCGCCTACCTTGTGCATTGGAAAATGCCTGTGCATTGTATAAAATAAAAAGAAAATTTGCTTTTTTTCGGTGAATACCAAATATATTTCATCTCGTGATTTGAAAAAAAAAAAATAATTTTCACTCGTGCTGGGCACTCGTGAAAATTCTGATGTTTTCAACTCACTCGATGAAATATATTTGGTATTCACCTCAAAAAAGCAAATATCCTCTATATATTGCATTACATGATAACAAATCTGCCAAATGCATGATGCGCATTTCAATGTCTCTTTAAAAAGCAATATTTGATATAGATCAAATTAATAAAGTCAATATATTACATGCTAGTCTAAACTGAACCAGAGACTACTTTCAAACAAGGAAAATATTTGTTCAATATGATTGTATCTTGGTCATAGCAAAGCAAAGAAAATGATATTGGTGGTTAAATGGACTAGTTTTCATATGAGCCGTAGTGCGAGAAAACCGGTCTTCAGGATTTCCGACCAGGTCTGACACAAACCGGCCTGTGCAGCAGCTACAGAAGAAGGCTAGAAGCTCACAATTGCACACAACTGCACAGCTGATTTGCTCCTTTGGTTTGGCTTAGGCAATAATTCCCTTTTCTCATGACATGGCTCATATTAAAGTACATGTATCTGTGTCCATAGCGTATTTGTACAGGAAATCTGACTGACCAATCAGTTTCAGAATTAGTTCTTTTTTTGTAAATTTTTTTCTAGAAGACAGACAAAGAAGTATTCATTCAGGTCAAGCTTTACTATCCAATGGGATAACAAGAATAGTATTGGTCTGAATCAGATAATTTCGTAACGGTACATTTACACTTAAAATAAGCTTAGATTTATATTTTCACGCATTTCAAGAAAGTCCGAGACAAAATGAAACACTTAAGAAACTGAACAATTCAGGGGCAGATCCAGGATTTCTGGGAGGTAAGGAGGGGGGGGGGTGAGGAGGGGTTCAAAGTTACGAAGGGAGGTTCGTTTTCTCCATTCCATTTACCTGATTTTTCTCAATTTACCCATGAAAATGAAATGTTGGTCCCAGAGCGGGATTCAAGCAAACACCCCTGAGCTCCCTCTTAATCCACCAGTGCAATTTAGTAATTAGAACTGTTAATTGTCCTGATAATTTGGTAATTTACGATATATACAACCATTTTCAGAAACTCCAAGACTGACTGAAGCAGCTTCTAGCTGGATAAAATGACACAATAAAAAAACTGAATCAATCACTGGAGTTGGTGATTAATTACCGGTACTGTGATAGTTAGGTAATAATTTACAGTATATTTACAACCATTTTCAGAAACTGGAGGACGGACTGAAGCAGCTTGTAGCTGGACAAAATGACACAATAAAAAAATTGAATCAATCACTGGAGTTGGTGATTAATTACCGGTACTGTGATAGTTAGGTAATAATTTACAGTATATTTACAACCATTTCCAGAAACTCCAAGACCGACTGTCTAGCAGCTCCTAGCGGGACAAAACGACACAACAAAGAAATTTAACCAGTAATTAACACTGGTGGTGAATCATCCTTGGGCCAATTGCTCAAAACTTTGTTAGCTTAACATCAGTGTTAAGACCTCAACTTGTTAAGTAAATGCTGACTTCATAAGCAAATACACTGTTATTTTGTTGATAAAATGTGAGAATCCTTTGCATCGCAAAGGATTCTCACATTTTATCAACAAAAATAACAGTGTATTTGTAACATTGCCATTTGAAATTTTAACCAATCGTTAACTAACGACATCGTAAATTTTGAACAACTGGCCCCTGATATTTATGCAATTTATGTTACATTTACAGTATACTTGTATTAACCTGTATTAACACTTTTCCAGAAACTCCAAGACCGACTGAAGCAGCTGTTATCGGGACAAAATGACACTACAAAGAAGCTGAACCAGTCACTAGAGTTGGTGGATAAACTACAAACTGATGTGAAGAAAAAGACGGAACAGATCGAGAAGTTCCAGAGAGACTCGTCGTACAAGGATGACAGGATTAGAAATCTTGAGATCAGAGGTACAATATTTTATATTGATGTTGAAGCATATTCAATGCACTCATGTTGAACTTATTTGTAACGTATAAGACACATGTCCCAGATACACAAAACTAAGCATGCTTAAGATATTTTTGGAGCCCACATGCGCCTGAAACAAGCATTGATGTTTAGAGACATACAGCAAAGTACACCAAGCGTACACAACGCACATGTAACATGTTTTTACGTGTTGCTTCTGAAGTTTGTTGAATATTGCATTTTTTCAACACACTTGGCACACGTTTGTCATACATGCCAATGTGCGACTGCACTTTAAGACTCAAGCCCCTTTTATGTTGTACAGCCTGGTTTACATCCAACTTGATTGTAAACAACAAAAGAAGTTTTTCTTGCTTTAATTGTTAACACAGAAAAAAGGCTGATATAAATGTGAAAAAAAAGCTTGTTTCAAAATTGCAGTTTTTGACAAACATGACAAAGAATCATCAGTTACTAGTATGTATTATGCTTACAGGAGACAGACATTGAGTAGGCAATTCTGCTTAGCTAAGCAATTCTGCTTCTTAGACTGTCTGGTGTTGCGGGGAAGCCAGGGCAGTTCTCGACGTCCGGTTGGGAAATACCCTTTGAAACCACTGTGCCTGAAAGGTGACAGTCAAACCATTGGTACATACTGATGCAGAAACAGTTTGATAATTTTTTCAATAATCGATATTTTACTGGCGTCGCCAGTGGGATTTGATCTAGGGATGTCAACCGGAGTCCGAACGTTCGGACTTCGGATCCTGTACCGAAGTTCGGATCCAAATTTTAGCATCCGGACGTTTGCTAAAAATCAGCATGTCCAATATTTAGATAAAGTTCCATTAATATATGACAAAAAATCACAATATCTACTTAGCAGAATAGGAAACAAGGTATTTAATACGTTCTAAACATATAGTGTCAAAGGTCACTAAGGTGTAACAGATTAACGGGACAATGCAGGTCAAGGGGAAGCGATAATAAACAAAGAAAGGATTAAAGATGATAATTGGCCTCTTTTGTTAGCTCACCTGAGCCGTCAGGCTCACAAGGTGAGCTTATAGTATACCCATGCTCCGGCGTCCGTCCGTCCGTCCGTCGTCCGTCGTCCACACTTTTCAAAGATCTTCTCCTCTGAAACCGCTTGGCCAATCAAAGCAAAATTTTACATGAAGCATCTATGGGAAGGGGGAACCAATGTGTATATAAATAATCCAGGTCACATGACCAAGATGGCCGCCATGCCCATATATGGTAAAAACCCTTCAAAAATCTTCTTCTCCGTAACCACTGGACCGATTTCAACCAAACTTGGCATGAAGCATTAATGGCTCAAGCACTACAATGTGTATATAAATCATGACCCTATGATGACCTTGACCTATTTTACGGCAAGGTCAACATAGGTCGCGAATGCATTTGAATGGGAAAAATTGTTAAATTGTCATTTAAAGGAAAAATCTTGCAGAAAATGAGCAGTAGGACTGAATATTAATGATTCTGAAAAAAATTGGGCACCAGGGGCTCATCCGCCCCCACCCCGGGGCAATATACATGTATATCTCCATAATATTCAAACATCTTCTCCTCTGAAACCGCTTGGCCAGTCAAAGCGAAATTTTATGTGAAGCATCTATGGAATTGGGGAATTAATGTGTATATAAAAAATCCAGGTCACATGACCAAGATGGCCGCCATGCCCATATATGGTAAAAAACGTTCAAAAATCTTCTTCTTCAGAACCGGTTGACCGATTTCAACGAAACTTAGCACGAAGCATCGATGGCTCAAGCACTACAATGTGTATATAAATCATGACCCTGTGATGACCTTGACCTATTTTACGGGAAGGTCAACATAGGTCACCAATGCATTTGAATGGGGAAAACTTTTAAAATGTCATTTAAGGATGTTCGCTGCCAATGAAAAAGTATTCAAACTTTTTTTCTAACCACTCTTTTTTGATTCCAAAAGATAAAATAAGACATATGAAAACAAAATAAATATAGGGTAGTGTGCATTTTTTCGAGCTACAGGGCTTTGAACGAGACCTCTAAACAACATGTTTGAAAATTAGAAAAATTAATTTAATTTTCAATTCTTTCACATATACCTTCCTGCACAAACAATACATCACGAATGCTTTCAAAAGGCATTTTGTTTAAGTAACGCGGACTATTTTGGACCTAAAACATACATAAATTTTCATCTTGAAGTGGATGACAATTTTTTTCGACTCTTTAAACAACCCTACCCCCTAATTTGAAAAGTCGAAAAAATTCAATATTTATAAATATGTCAAATCCATATTTGTAGATTCAAACTTTTTCTTGTATTTTCACACAACACAGAACTTATTCATATTATTCGAATAAAAGAATGAAAAATATAGGGTAGTGTGCATATAAGAGAGAACCAACAACTTGAAAATCGCCATTTTAAGCCTTTTTTCGGCCATTTTTCTTCTAACACCCCATTTCATAAAACCACTCAAAATTTTAAAACTAGCACACCAAAAAAGAAATACTGTTAAAGAAGACATTGTATACATCTACTTTTGCTAAAATGAACATCAAATCAGTGCAAGTAATTTGAAGTTGTGTACTATTCAAGTTTCATCAACCCTACCCCCTAAATTTTGCTGACACATAAAATTTTCAAAACAGTTGCAAAAAATGGGGTGAAAAAATGAAGTTCCTTAGATTGACAATTTTCATGACTCGTTCAATGTATATCATCAATATGTATTCAAATATAAAATATTAGGAAAATATCTGCAACCTTTTACGAGATATTCAACAAAATAAAAACCGGAAGTTCCGAAATGTCAAATGTTGGCAGCGAACATCCTTAAAGTGAAAGTCTTGCAGGAAATGGGCAGTAGGACTGGATATTAATGATTCTGAAAAAAATTGGACCCCAGGGGCTCATGTGCCCCCACCCCGGGGCAATATACATGTATATTTCCATAATATTCAAACGTCTTCTCCTCTGAAACCGCTTGGCCAAACAAAGCCAAATTTTAAGTGAAGCATCTATAGAATGGGGGAATCAATGTATATATAAATAATCTAGGTCACATGACCAAGATGGCCGCCATGCCCATATATGGTAAAAACCCATCAAAAATCATCTTCTCTGAAACCAATAGACTGATTTCAAGGAAACTTGGCGTGAGGCATCGATGGCTAAAGTACTCCAATGTATATATAAATCATGACCCTTTGATGACCTTGACCAAGTTTATGGCAAGGTCAACATGGGTTGCCTGTGCATCTGAATTGGGAAAACTGTTAAAATGTCATTTGAAGGAAAAAGCCAACAGGAAATTGGCAAATGGACAGAATATTGAAGATTCTGAAAAAAGAAAATGGCCCAAGGGCTTATCTGCCCCTGCACTGGAGTTAAATACCATAATATTCAAACATGTTTATTGGTATATGCAGCTGATCTCAGGTGAGCATTTACAGGACCATTGGTCCTCTGGTTTTCTTTTGAAAGCGATTTGATTCACATTTATCAAGTTTTAAAAATAATAATTATACAGACCGTCGCCCAGCAAAACAACATATCAGATGATTGGGATTAAACAAAACAAGTATGCTTACTATGATCTTAATTTGACCAATCAAATAGGCGAATTCTTTAGCGTTAATGCAAAGAAGAGCCAAATTCAGAATACTATAAGATTTTCTGAATGTATGATGTGACTAAACTGAATTTGTTTGCTGACGCGCCAGTTCGACAAAATGGGAACTCGGTGAATGTTTGTGAATTTTTGATAATGGCATAATTTAATTTTGCATTATAGAGTTAGTTTTGAGTAATGCTGTTTTAGCGTGATGTTTGTTACTTTTGAGAACGTAAATGAATTTTCCTAAATTGCATGGTGTTTCGTTTCTGCATCACATCGACGGAAACAACGCCAAGCTCAGTAACTCTTGATTTTGAATGTTCTTTCAAGGGAGCACTCGATTAACACACATGTAACTGTACATGTAATATTATGACCTGATCCGAAAAAATGCGAACGTTCGAACCATCCGGATGTTTGTTTCCGAACGTCCGAACCTTAAATCTGACACCGAATGACATCCCTAATTTGATCCTTCACGGCAGAGGTACATAGCTAGTCAGAAGCCAAACACACTACCTCCTGAGCTATCCGGACTATTAGGAGTAGACATATATCATGAACCTATATAGTGTGTACATTTTTATCACCTATTTGTCTCTCATGTTTTTCAGCATCTGAAGTTGAGAAAGCAGAGCTTATTCTTGAAACAACCAAACAGAACCTTGAATCTACAAAGTAAGTAAATCAGTTATTCTGGCTGCCACAATTAAATCAGGTTCGATAATAGCTAAATCAGTAGCATGTCAGATCTTGACCTCTTTATAACACGCTTTGTTACAGCATGGTTTTTGGACATAACAGGGACCATCCATAGAACCCAGATGGCCATTTTAGACAAATTTTACTATATATCCATACATTTTACTCTCGTTGTAACACATATTGGATAGCTTACACAGATTGTCTTGGACCCCAACAATAGTGTTATAAAGAGGTTGAGTATTGACAAAGCAGATCCATAATCAATCCATGTCTGGCACAATTCTTCACATCTGGCACAATTCTTTCAGGAAGATTTGCTCTACGGCATTTCTAACACTTTCACTGACTCAAGAAGATCATTTGTCAGTTATTGGTGAAACAAAAGTGCATTAAGTATTGGTAACCTGCCCCTTGGACACTTGCATATGAACAGTGTGGCAAGGATATTTGACCATCCTGACATGACCCTAGTTAGCTCACCTGAGCCGAAGGCTCACAAGGTGAGCTCATAGGATGGCCATGCTCCAGCGTCCGTCCGGCGTCTGTCGGCGTCCGTCCACAATTTCGAAGATCTTCTCCTCTGAAACCGCTGGGCCAATCAAAGCCAAACTTCATGTGGAGCATCCTTAGGAAGGGGGAACTAAAGTTTATATAAATGGTCCAGGTCACATGACCAAGATGGCCGCCATGGCTATAAATAGCAAAAACCTTTAAAAATCTTCTTCTCCAGAACCAGTGGGCCAATTTCCACGAAACTTGGTATGTAGCATTGGGGGTGTGGGCCCATCATAGTTTATATAAATCATGACCCTAGGATGACCTTGACCTATTTCACGGCAAGGTCATCTTAGGTAGCCAATGCATTTGAATGGGAAAAAATGGTAAAATGCTATTTAATGGGTAAAACTTACTGGGAATAGGCAAATGGACAGAAGATTAATGTTAATGAAAAATTTTAGCCCCTGGGGGGGTTGTCTGCCCCTGCCCTGGGGCTATATACATGTATATGACCATAATATTCAAACATCTTCTTCTCTGAAACCGCTATGCCAATCAAAGCCAAACTTCATGTGGAGCATCCTTGGGAAGGGGGAATGAAAGTTTATATAAATGGTCAAGGTCACATGACCAAGATGGCCGCCATGGCTATAAATAGCAAAAACGTTGAAAAATCTTCTTCAGAATCAGAAGGCCTATGATTTTGAAACTTGGTGTGAAGCATCTGGGAATGGAGCTCTACAAAGTTTATATAAATCATGACCCTGGGATGACCTTGACCTATTTTACGGCAAGGTCAACTTAGGTCTCCCATGCATTGGAATGGGAAAAAATAGGAAAATGTCATGTAATGGCAGAAAACTTGCTAGAAATGAGCAAATGGACAGAAGATTTATGTTTGAGAAAATATTTTGGGCCCAGGGGGTTGTCTGCCCCTGCCCCGGGGCTATATACATGTACAGTGGTGTTATGGCTAAAAACCCAAATTAGCCGTTTTAACGGCTAATTTGTTAACGGCTAATTGTAAAATTTCGCGGCGAAATTGTGTGTAAAATTAAAGTCAGCGCGGAATTCCGCGGCGAAATTTCGCGGCGGAACACGGCGAAAAAAGTATACCTGTCATTACGCATAAAAATCAATTGACCGGCGTTTCGCGGTGTTTCGCGGCGAAAAAGACGACAGTCACATTTTTTTTTGGTTGTTGTTTAAATATAATTTTAAATTGGATGTTTTTATTTCAGTTCAAGTTGTATCAATATTTTGTTTGCGTCACAATTTTGTATAATTATCGTTTTAATCCCGACAGTCACAACAGTTTTATTGTTTAAATTTCATTTTAATTTGTATGCATCTATTACTTTTCAAGTCGTATAAATATTTTGTTTGTTTTTTTCAATTTCGTATAATTATCGTATTTTATTCGTGTCTTAACTACTTTGAAGTTTCTGAGACCCTGATTATCGGCTTTGTGTTTTTTTCGTGCTTCTTTTTCAGATTAATCAGACTTACCCGATAATGTTAAGTCCTGTTATCTAGCTTAATTAACAGAAAAAAGCTCATAGCGACATAAGCAATTTTCATAGTATGATTGCCCACAGATTTGTTTGTTTGTATTGAGGCTGAACGTCCCAGTCACCAATTTTTTAGTCATGTCTGGACGGAGCTACCGTTTCCTGGGTATTAAGTAGTACTGTGGGTAGTCAATGTGCCTTGCTCAAGGACACAACACGGTATCGCCAGTGCGGATCGAACTCAGGACCTCTCGATTCGGAGTCTGATGCACTACAACTATGCCACCGCGATCCCAACCCACATATTAATACAAGTCTTTGGATTCAACATGATGAAGCAATCGGCTTCAACTCTGTTTTGGACATTTAATCGCCTGTGGCTAATGACACTGCTCAAAGCATCAATGATTTTCGATTACGTCAAGTGGATTCCGTTTCGTTGAAATCAATTTAGTCTAAACGACATTTGGTCGCATACGACCTTCACCAGGTCCATACAATATTCGGTCGAATACGAGCAATACAGCAACATACATGTACAAAATTTGCTAACCGTTTTGAGTTAAACAGCGTGTTGTGTTCCTTCCAAAACCCACACGTACGGATGGCTTGGAACACGTACATGCATATCAAATGACAAAATGTCATTGTATACATGGCACAATACACTAGAAAAGGGAGGATACTGTGTTTAAAACAAAGTACTGACGTCAATATATAAAGGTTTCAGTTTGTTTGTTTTTTGGAACACATATACACAGTAAGGGCCGTGTACGCACCGTTGCAATATGAGCGCATGCCGCATTAGATTAATTAGAACAAAGTTGAGCACAGAAGCCTAGTGGTGGATTAAAGGAATTGACCTGAATCAAAATGTCCTGTGTTCGATTCCTATATTCGTTGGGTTTCGTACATGAGCAAAAGCGGTATAAATGTATTACCCTGAAAGTGTTGTCACCATGGGACTGTTGACTGTTAAACTGATCGTCGCTAGTTGTACTTCTACAAGACAAGTATAATGTATAAATCGATATGATTGCGATTAGTCTTGTGCTGGCATTCATAGAGGGTGATCAGAGTGGTAACCAGCAAGCCCAAATGTCAATATGCCTCTTTTTGTTTTGCCGTTTTACATGGTTGAGTTCAAATTAAGTTATCGTAAGTCCAATTCGCATGCGCAAAAAATACACGCGTGTAAATATACTCCGGTGTGTATTTATACTCCGGTGTGCAAATCAACCTGAGAGTAAATTTAAATTGCGTTCGCATGGGTTTTATCGCCAGGAGTATTTTTGTAAGTAAATTTATCATTTCTGGATTAAAACCTGTTCATTTAAGTTTTCTGTATTTGCAAAACAAGAAGAGGCTGCTTCAATGTGTTCATGTAGACTTTGGCAGCAGAGGGAATCATGTAATGGTCAGGCTTAACCTTAGCAGTTATACAGTTCCCTTTTTTCATCCTTTCACAAGGAATTACTGTTAAAATGCCCCAAGAATCCTAACCAAGAATGATGAAGAATTAGTGTGGCTGTTTGCACTCCATATGATCTAAAATGTTATGAATGGCAATAAACTCTTATTTAGCAACAATGTCCACAGTTTCAGCAACTGTCATATAATCAGTTAGGAACAAAAAATGAGAAAATTTGTTATCTAAAAGCAGAATATTGACTTGAAATAAAAATACTCATGGGTAAATTTTACTTTGCGTTCGCATGGGACAAAATAGTAAATTTACACGTGTGTATTTGTAAAAATAAAATTTGCATCTGGTCAGACCCAGGAGTAAATTTACCCATATGTAAATATACTCAGGTGTGTATTTGCGTTCGCATGCGCCATTTACTTACCCCGAGTAAAATTTGCACACCGGAGTATATTTACACGTGTGTATTTTTGGCGCATGCGAATTGGACTGTAGTTCACACCTTAAACGCTATAAAGTGAAGCAATTGAGGAAAATTTACAAAAAAAAGAAAGCAAGGAATCTAACTGTTTATTTAGCATTACCATTTAGACAATGTTTGTGCTACAACACAAGGCACAAAGTTAGATGGCCCCTGCCCATTGGGACCTCAAGAAATATATAGGCTGCTTGTGCCTCCAGGCAAAACTTATACGCTATTGACAGATCATCTGATTACTGGTTTACCACTCAGGTCTGTGCCTGCCTAGGAAAAATGGTTTCAAGTAAAACCATCCATACATATAAACAGTATTGGCTTAGAGGGATCGTTATATTTCAAACACTTGTTAGGTATCATGACGTCCCATAAAATTGAGGCAGCGTCCCGACATGACCATTGCTGTTGATTACGACGTAAAGCATCTATTCAAACAAACAAACAAAAAAAACAATGTTAGATTCAACGAGCTGGCGCATTACGTTATAAATGTTTTCGTCTATCCGTGATTTCGCTATCGTACCACGTACGTAATACCAATGGAAAAGTCGCGTCATGCACGTTTTTCATTTCTATACATGCATAATCGTACATATTATTATGTGCACGTAAATAACGATATATACATGGAACCGATGAATCATAGTGTGGTCATTAAATTAAAAATAAATAATTTTATTTTAACATTTACAGGTATTTCGCCGTGTTTCGCGGCGAAATAGGAAATTTTAACTTACCTGTTGTAAACGGTAAAAAACCGAATTTCGCCGCGAAAAAAATAATAGATTAAACGTTTAAATTTTCCCTTGGCCGGTGAAATTTCGCGGTGGTTTCGCCGCGAAAAATCACAAGTGATCAGCGCGAACTGTGCAAAACTGGGTTTTTAGCCATAACACCACTGTATATGACCATAATATTGAAACATCTTCTCTGAAACTGCTAGGCCAATCAAAGCCAAACTTTTTGTGGATCATCCTTAGGAAGAGGGAATGAAAGTTTGTATAAATGGTCAAGGTCACATGACCAAGATGGCAGCCATGGCTATAAATAGCAAAAACGATTAAAAATCTTCTTCTTCAGAACCAGAAGGCCTATGATTTTGAAACTTGGTATGAAGCATCTGGGAATGGAGCTCTACAAAGTTTATATAAATCATGACCCTTGGATGACCTTGACCTATTTTACGGCAAGGTCAACTTAGGTCGCCCATGCATTTGAATGGAAAAAATAGGATAATGTCATGTAATGGCAGAAAACTTGCTAGGAATGAGCAAATGGACAGCAGATTTATGCTTATGAAAACATTTTAGGCCCAGGGGTTGTCTGCCCCTGCCCCAGAGCTATATACATGTAGATGACCATAATATTCAAACAGCTTTTTCTCAGAAACTGCTTAGCCAATCAAAGCCAGACTTTATGTGGAGCATCCTTAGGAAGAGGAAATAAAAGTTTATATAAATGGTTATGGTCACATGACCAAGATGGCCACCATGTCTATAAATAGCATTTTTAAAAATCTTCTTCTTCAGAACCAGAAGGCCCAAGATTTTGAAACTTGGCATGAAGCATTAAGGAACAGAGGTCTACAAAATTTGTATAAATCATGACACTTGGATGACCTTGACCTATTTCATGGCAAGGTCAACTTAGATCGCCCATTTAAAATGTCATTTGAAGGACAAAACTTGCAGTTAATTGGCAAATGGACTGAATTTTTATGATTTGAAAAAGACATTGACTCCATTGAGTTATTCTGACCCTGCCCTAGGGTTATATACATGCATTGTGCCATTCTAGTCTAACAAGTTTATTGGTACATGTATATATCTCAGGTCTCAGGTGAGCGTTTACAGGACCATTGGTCCTCTGGTTGACCCTTGTCATGAATCACCAATCTAGACAAACAAAACAATCAAACAAACCCTGCATGGCAATGCTGTGATGCAACTCACCTTGTAAATTAGGGGTTGTGAGTTCTTCTGGGCTTCTCAAGTCTCTACGATGACACTTTAAATGTAGTTCTGCATAGCTGTTGGGTTTGACATAAATTATGAACTCCATCACAAACTCTTTTACATCTACCACAAAGTAAATGAATAGAGACAGTGTCACTATTAACTTTCTAGATTGGACAGCTAAGTTTAACCTTAGTTTGACTAAGTTCTTACAAGGCAAGTACATGTATGAAGTAGGTTGTTTACTACTGCTTAATGAAAAAAAAAAAATCATTGTTACTATTACAATATTCTCTGTTAGACTATGAGAATAGAATGTTCGATGGAGCTGAAAAAGTCCATAACGTGAAATAATTTCCTCCTGATGTCACTGATTTTTCAGTCAGCAAGTTCGAGTTAGAGAAAACGAAATTAGACGACTCACAAAGGAAGGAGAGGATCTGAACAGAAGCTTGGAGGTGAGTATTCTGTTGATACAGAAACTTTGCTTAAATTCACTAATACTTTTGACCTTGATGTAACCCAAAATGGCTTGAAAAGAATATTGACTATTGCTCAACTCGAAACAATTATCGCTTATTTCTAAATTATTGGCGGTAAATAGAAGGAATGCAATATGTTAAATTTCTACTAAATTACGATTATTCATTACAGCTGGCCAATAAGACTATCAAGGAGATGGAAGCGAGAACTGAGGACCTGAAAATCCAGGTCAGGCAGGAGCTCATGAAAAATGATAACATTGAAAAGGTATGAAAGTTTTCAAAAATTGTTATTTAAAATTTCAAACATCTGTTGTTTTACTTCATTTAAACAAACAAACTAGCCAACAAAAACAAAACGACAACAACATTAAACATATATACACCCTTGAAGATTTTTCTCGGTGTTGTGTTGTCTTGTATAATTGAGCCGCCTGATGGGAAAACCAACACTCTAAATTTGCGAAACCAAAGGCGCAGATCAGCTTCGCAGTAACTGCGAAGCTGATCAGCCTTTGTTTTTGCTACAGGTATAGTGCAATCCCTCTACTTTCTAAATCCAAAATTTCCAGTCTCTAGCCATCTTCTGTGACTGTACAGGCCGGTTTGTGTCAGACCTGTTTGGAAACCACATTGTTGGTTTTCCCACGAGGCAGCTCATATGTTGGAAGAACATTCAAAAACATGTCCGTGCAATATACAGAGAATTTTTAGGCTGAAAAAAAATAAAATTTCATTCGAAAAAGTTTTGATATTTTTAATATTTTTACTGAAAACATAGATTGTGGATACTCCTTAGATCCGCCTCGCCGAGGGGGTTCTAACGTGTACCCACAATATATGTGCTTTGAGCAAAAATATCAAAAATATAAAAAAAAATTCATTGAAATTTTTCATTTTCACAGGTTAAAAAAATCTCAGTATCGCATGGCCAAGATTTAGCAATGGGCTTGGATAACTATTAGCAGTCCATCCTAACATAGGCCGGTTTGTGTCAGACCTGTTCGGAAACCACATTGTTGGTTTCATCCAAACATAGATTGTGGGTACAGGTTAGAACCGCCTGTGAGGCGGTTCTAACGTGTACCCACAATCTATGTTTTGGACCAAAAATAAGAAAAAAAGGTATACCCCTGCATACCCCAGTTTTACTTTATAAAAGTGGGGTTAAAGGGGGTATTCATTGGATATGTTTTCCTGATGAATAGGAGAACCTGGAGAAAACCTGCCTCATGAGTATGCTGAATTGCAACTGGGCTATAACGGTGACAATCTAGCGTCTTAACCACTATTATTGCATACCCGTGTCACACAATATTAACAGCGGTTTATTGAAGTAAAAGCCATGCATTGATATTGCAATTCATGTGCGCACATGCTGTTAATACATGGCTTTTACTTATGCTCGTTACCGGGCGCCACGCAAAGCAGGTGCTAGTAATGAGAAACTGAAGTCCGCCCTGAACGAGCATAAAAACGAAAGCTTTTACGCGTATGAAAATGTGATGAGGCTGTAAAATATAGTGCACCATATTTCTTTCGTTTCTGCACCTTATTTCTTTCGATTCTTCAGAATTTATGCAATAATAGCAATCAAAAATGATTTTGCCATTCATTAACATTCGCTAGGTCCCTCTGGGAGTGTTGAAAACTTCGGGCTACGCCCTCGGTTTTCAACACTCCTCTCGGGACCTAGCGAAAGTTAATGAATGGAAAATCATGTTTGATCCCTATATTCTATCCAAGACCAATCATTATAAAAAAAGTTGTTTTTCTTCCTAAATTAATAACAACATCAATAAAACCCTAACTTTTGACCACAAAGAGTGTTTGTGAAAAGATGAACATTAAAAGTCATATTTTAGAAATTATGAAAATTGCAACTTTCAAATTCTTCCTTATAAATCATTTAGTAATAATAAACTGTTGTGAGACATTGAATTTTTAGCATTGCCCCATAAAGAGACATGAAAATTGGCCGACCCTGTTCCTTTAAATGTGGAGAACAATTGCATTGAAATGAATTATATATATTTTTTTTAATGTTTTATAGAACCTAGAAACAATTCCTCGACTGAAGGAGACAATTGAAGAGAAAAATGAAGAAATAAGAGATCTAGAACAACAACTCAGGGAGAAATCTGCACTCCTAACGTCATCAAGGAGAACTCTTGGGGAATACAAGGACAAGCTTAGGGTAAGCTCCCATATAAAATAAGTCAAATTTCTGTTCTGTTCTGTTCATATAATTTTTGGGTTCAGATTTAATGCTTTATGTCCTTGTCAACAACTAAGATCATGTTAGGATGGACTGCTAATACAGTTATCCAAGCCCATTGCTAAATCTTGGCAATGCAATACTAAGAGAATTTTTTAACCTGTGAAAATGAAAAAATTTCAATGAAATTTTTTTTATATTTTTGATATTTTTGCTCAAAGCACATAGATTGTGGGTACACGTTAGAACCCCCTCGGCGAGGCGGATCTAAGGAGTATCCACAATCTATGTTTTGGAGCAAAAATAAGGTATACCCCTGAGCACCCCAGTTTTGCTATATAAAAGTGGGGTTCAAGGGGGTATTCATGTCACAGACATGTTATCCTGATGACCCTGTTCTTGGGCAAGCCTCTAGAGATCTCTAGAGGCAGATAACTAGTATGTATATGTACTTGTTTTCTGTAGAAAATGTTGGAACAGTCTTCTGTCAAAGAATTAAGATTAGATTAACTTCTCCTTGCATATGTGTGGAGCATAGTGGCCTAATTGTAGTAGCGCTGACGGAATATTCCATTGGTGCTGAGTTGTTTCTAACTTTCCATATTGCCATCACGAAAACATGTCTGTGTAATGTATACCCCCTTGAACCCCACTTTTATATAGCAAAACTGGGGTATGCAGGGGTACACCTATTTTTCTTATTTGTGCTCCAAAACATAGATTGTGGGTACTCGTTAGAACCGCCTCGCCGAGGCAGTTCTAACGTGTACCCACAATCTATGTTTTGAGCAAAAATATGAAAAATATCAAACATTTTCAGCTGAAAATTTTCAATTTTTACGGCTGAAAAAATCTCTGTATATTGTATGGGCAAGTTTTCGTAATGTGGTGGCCTAATTGTAGTAGCGCTGACGGAATATTCCATTGGTGCTGAGTTGTTTCTAACTTTCCATATTGCCATCACGAAAACATGTCCGTGTAATGTATACCCCCTTGAACCCCACTTTTATATAGCAAAACTGGGATATGTAGGGGTATAACTATTTTTCTTATTTTTGCTTCAAAACATAGATATATAGCAAAACTGGGGTATGTAGGGGTATAACTATTTTTCTTATTTTTGCTTCAAAACATAGATTGTGGGTACTCGTTAGAACCGCCTCGCCGAGGCGGTTCTAACGTGTACCCACAATCTATGTTTTGAGCAAAAATAAGAAAAATATCAAATTTTTTCAGCCAAATTTTTTCAATTTTGAAACCTTAGAAATTATCTGTTTATTGCATGGGCAAGTTTTCGTAATGGCTGGTTAATCCCCAGGAAGTGTAGGCTCTGTCCCGTCATGACATAAAAATTTCTGATTAGGACTTACAACCACAATACAATCATAGTGAAATTTCTCTTTGCTTACATGCTAAACATAGGTTTCGTCATTATGAAACAAATTTCTGCTGTGAATGAGAAGTCTGTTTTGCCTAGAACTTTCATTGTCTACACGCTTTCATTGTCTACACGCCTGGAGTTAGTTTTGTTGTCTAACATGGCGCCTGTCCCAAGAACATAACTTCTGATGAATTTTCTTATTATTTGCAGTATACAGAAAGTGAGATATCTCTAACAGAGAGATTGAAAGCTGAGCTACATGACTGCCAGTGTGAGATACATACTCTAAAGAAACTCATGTCAGGGAAAGACTATCTGGTCGTACAGAAATCTAAAGCTTTGGACCTCTCAAAGGTATACAGCTGTTTCTCAAGCTGTTTTAATTTCAGAATTTGGTAGAACCTCACTCTAAGGCACTGAAATGAGAAAAATATTTAAACCAACAAAATGAAAGGTATAGAATTGACACCGTCATTCGAATCTTAACTGTCTTAATGATTCAATTTATGTCTTAACTTGTTTCTCAGAAGCCTCTGTGGTAATATCACTCGTTTTGCAATCCAGGTGTTGCAGGTTCGATCCCAGGTATATGAGACTATAAACCAAGGTACTGTCTCCATTTGACGGTAGCTGTTGGTGGGACATTCAAATCAAATTCCAAATCAACCATTAACTTGTTTCTTTATCAGATATTTAAACTCCCTCACAAATGGATCAATAAATACACTCTATTTGATATTATAAAATTTCATTGACTCAACTGAACCACACAATTAAACCTCAACAGACGTTGCAGCCTTTTCAGTCATTATAAGCCATTATGTTATAATTTCATTGTATATTGCAGGAACTAATTGAAGTGCTAAATGACTCGTCAGACCATAGCCAGATGGAGAAAGTCCAGCACCTGATGGAACGGCTGGATGATGGACCACCAACACACACAAGATCACTGCCATCTAGGTAAATGTTTACCTGAGCCATATCTTGATGAAAATTGTTTTACAAGAGATGTGAAAAAAGATTTAGGTTAACTACACGGTGACCGGTAAGAACATCACTGAAAATAAATGGTTGAGCTTTTACATTGCACATAAATGGTTGAACTTTCACATTGCACATAAATGGTTGAACTTTCACATTGCACATAAATGGTTGAGCTTTTACATTGCACATAAATGGTTGAACTTTCACATTGCACATAAATAGTTGAGCTTTCACATTGCACATAAATGGTTGAACTTTCACATTGCACATAAATGGTTGAACTTTCACATTGCACATAAATGGTTGAACTTTCACATTGCACATAAATGGTTGAACTTTCACATTGCACATAAATGGTTGAGCTTTCACATTGCACATAAATGGTTGAACTTTCACATTGCACATAAATGGTTGAACTTTCACATTGCACATAAATGGTTGAACTTTCACATTGCACATAAATGGTTGAACTTTCACATTGCACATAAATGGTTGAACTTTCACATTGCACATAAATGGTTGAACTTTCACATTGCACATAAATGGTTGAGCTTTCACATTGCACATAAATGGTTGAACTTTCACATTGCACATAAATGGTTGAGCTTTCACATTGCACATAAATGGTTGAACTTTCACATTGCACATAAATGGTTGAACTTTCACATTGCACATAAATGGTTGAACTTTCACATTGCACATAAATGGTTGAGCTTTCACATTGCACATAAATGGTTGAACTTTCACATTGCACATAAATGGTTGAACTTTCACATTGCACATAAATGGTTGAACTTTCACATTGCACATAAATGGTTGAACTTTCAAATTGCACATAAATGGTTGAGCTTTCACATTGCACATAAATGGTTGAGCTTTCACATTGCACATAAATGGTTGAGCTTTCACATTGCACATAAATGGTTGAACTTTCACATTGCACATAAATGGTTGAACTTTCACATTGCACATAAATGGTTGAACTTTCACATTGCACATAAATGGTTGAGCTTTCACATTGCACATAAATGGTTGAACTTTCACATTGCACATAAATGGTTGAGCTTTCAGCAATGAACTTTGAGATTGACCTTTTTATCTTTTAAAGAAAGAGTTTATGGGGCAAAACACTTAATTGTCATAATCACCCTACTTCATTACATTTCATCTAATTGTAGGAATGGTACACTGTCATCAGCCTCAGAGCCAGTGTTCAGGTCCATCTCAGCCCCACCCCCCAAACACAGCCCAGGGGCAAGAAGAATTTATGCTGAGGTATCATCATATCTTGTACATGTAAAACATTTATAAATGAGCTGCAAAGCTGACCAGCGCCTTTGTTGCCTCTACATTGATAGTACAATACCTCTTCTTTCTAAATCTAAAATTTCCAGCCTCGAGTCATCTGCTGTGCTTGTACAGGCCAGTTAGTGTCGGACCTGGTTGGAAACCACAATGTTGGTTTTCTTTTGTCATGGCTCAAATGTCGGAAGCCTCCATAAAGTAGTAGCTAAGCCACGTGCCTTTCAATAGCCTGGGGTCATGGGTTCAACCCTAAAGTATTTTAAATGGTGAAGACTTTGTTGGATGCCTTGGAGCCAATTGAGCTTGGTCTGCAAGGTTTACCTAGACTTATATGTCTGAACATTAAATTGTTTCAACAGTACTTGCTGCTATCTTCTTTCAGTGCAAAAAAACCCCAAAAAACTAGAGGTTTGGTAAATAAATTGGAAGGTAACTGTTGATACATGTACTGAAAACTATTTTCGTTGAAATAAATTGAGCCTGTGCGTGAGAAAACCAACAATCTGCCTATGCGAAAACAAAGACGCAGATCAGCTTCGCGGTAACCGCGAAGCTGATCAGCGCCTTTGTTTTCGCTACATGGATAGTACAATCCCTCTTCTTCTTAAATCGGAAATTTCACGTTTCTAGCCTGCTTCTGTGACAGTACAGGCCGGTTTGTGTCGGACCTGGTCGGAAACCCCGAAGACCGGTTTTCTAGCGTCGAGGCTCATGATTAGTCTGTCTTGTTCTCTTGATAGTGTATCTTGAATGATGCGTTTTGTTCCTTTTATGGCAATTATTTTGATATTTCAGCATACTGTACCTCTGAAGAGTGGCTTAGATGTGAATGAACACCCTTACCCCTCTGAAAATGGTATCCATGGCAACCAAGATGGTAGCCATAGCAACCAGAAACAAGCATTTCTGAACAAGGTCATAGTAGACTCCCCTGGCAACAGGAAACGACCTATTTCTGCTTTAGGACATACAGCAAACAAAAAGACTTCAGTGCATAAAACATCTTCATTACGTGAAGCGCAAAAAATTTACAAACATCCGTTGCCAAGGAAAAATACCGGCAGCAGTTTTGAGGAAACTATAGACTTGAAAAAAGACAAGGGACATGCATATAAATCAGATGTGAAAGTAAACTCAAAACTTAAACCATCTCTGGAATATACAATAGGTCTGGATGATAATCATAATGACTCCCATTTGGACCACTCCCTCATGTCCCCTAGGGTTCCAACACCTGGGGGTGGGGCTTACAGGCTCCGGAGCCATTCTATTAGTGACTCGGACTCGGATTTGTCGGATTTCTCGGACGATGATTTGTTGATTGAGCAAGAAAGTGCTATAAGAAGTCTTTCAGGGAAGGAGAAAGATGCGTTATTAAGTGATATTGTGTCGGTAGGGGATAGGGTCCTGATCAGCTGCGCGCAGAAACAACCCAAATATGGAAAGAAAAGAGGTTTGTGATTTTGTTTAGTATTTCGTATGAAAATACGATAATTATATATTAAGTTGCAAAAAGGACATTGCTGTAGTCAGCTGATTGATTGAGCTGGCTACCAAGCCATGATCATTGAAGACTTTGCAATGAGCCGCGATTTGAGAAAACTAGTCTTCGGGGTTTCTGACCAGGTCCGAAACAAACCAGCTTGTGCACCTACAGAAAATGGCTAGCAGCTTGAAAATTAGGATTTAGGAAGTAGCAGAATTTCACTATCAGTGTAGCGAAAACAAGGGCGCTGATCAGCTGTGCAGTTACTGCACAGCTGATCTGCGTCTTTGTTTTCGCATTGGCAAATATCCGGCTTTCTCATGACGAGGCTATAATATGGCTGAGGCTATAAAATGGCTGGATCTTTAATGATTTTACTAAGCTAATAGACAACATAGCCACATTTGAATCTAACTCTTTTTGTCTTAATGTAGAGGCTATCTAAGAATATTATAAACAGATAAACAGAAATTAGTTCTGCCTGTAATACTCTTTGCATCTTGTAGCAGTATATTTCTTGTTATAGACATAGCTTTATAGACATAGTCTTGTAAGAAGTCGGCAGACACAAAACTTTGCAATATTACCGAGATTGCAAAGTGCCCTAAATCCTTATTTGCATGTAAGTCTTGTAGAGTTGTATTCCATGTATATGTAGCAAGAAAATCTTTCTATCCAGAACTTTATTATTTCTTATTCATTGCTATAATTAGAGGTTGGTTTCCGACGTACAGTTTCTGAGAGTCATGTATCAGGTACCAGTATAGGCTTCAAAACTAACTGTAGAGCTAGAAAAAAATACAATGTAGATAGAACCATAGTATGATGCATACCACTCAAACTGGTCTAAATCTGTCAACTGGTCCCGAGGTTATAAAACTTTTTTCATGCTCAGCTCAGCTGAGACTAAAATTTATCCTGCTCATAAATGTTAAAGTGCCAACATTTGTTGGCATTTTAACATTTATTAGCAGGATAAATTACAGGCTTGGTGATCTAAACCTGAAACATCAATTTATTTGGGCTATTTTGTCATTTATGAGCAGTTTAAATTTTGTGCTCAGCTGAGTTGAGCATGAAAAATAGTTTTATATCCTTGGGGCCTGGTCTCGATTTATTCATTGTAATCAATGATAATGAAAATTGTTTTGTTGACTGACTTTGAATGTCAGGAAAAGGTTTTTGCACCAAATTAGACAAATGTAATCCTGCTCGCCTACCGATCTAACAAAAGTATAACTTTTTAATACTCTTGAATGTGAGACCAAATTATTTCTTACCACCAGCTTGAGTAATGTGCTGTGCTTGATTGCGTCCTTGATTGCTTAACAGTATCAATCCAATGCTTTAGAAACTTATTACAGCTTTGTGTTTTAAAGTAACATCTATAATTAGAAATCTTTCTTTGTAAACTGGCCCCGAGGTTATATAACTTTTTTCATTCTCAGCTCAGCTGAGACTTAAATTTATCCTGCTCATAAATGTTAAAATGCCAACAATTGTTGGCATTTTAACATTTATTAGCAGGATAAATTACAGGCTTTGGAGTTCTAAACCTTCAATTTCAATATATTTGGGCTATTTCAGTATTTATGAGCATTTGAAATTTCAAGCTCAGGTGAGTTGAGCATGAAAAAAAGTTTTATAACCTCGGGGCCTCACAGATTTACCATTTTAAATATAAATGGAGAGTGTGGTGGCATAGTTGTAGAGCATCAGACTCTGAATAAAGAGGTTCTGGGTTCGATCCCCACAAGCGGCACTGTGTTGTGTCCTTGAGCAAGACACATTAACTCCCCAGAGTACTGGTTAATACCCAGGAAGCGGTGGCTCTATTCCGACATGACTGAAAAAATTGTTGATAGGGACATTAAACCTCAATACAAATAAATATAAATGATGTGCATGTATGTTGTCATTTATTTCATTCACATTTACTACAGGTAGTCTGTAGGGTTATTTTACTGTGAATTTTTTTTATCTTCAGTAAATGCTTATTTTGTGTTTTATATAACCCAACACTTTTTGAGTCCTTAGATTAGGGTGGCTGTCTTAGTTCAATACTCTCAATGTGATAAGTTTTTAAACGAACTGCAAAACAAGTTCTGATCTTAGTCTTTGATAAATGCACATAATTGTTTGAAATCAATGCACCTCTCATTTAATAATGCTTTTTAATAACCATACTTATTTTCTGTTAAGGAAAGTTAGAGCTAGAAACCTCGATACTACCAATATTTTATGCACCCTTGCTCTCCCAACCCATTGCTTCTAGTCATGACATTCTAAAATTCTTTAAAAGTATGTATCTAAACATAACATCTGCTTCTGACTCTAAATGTATCAACTAATATCTCAGTTATTTTTGACTGGCCACATGTGAGACAAGCCAAGTTCTGCTTGCGGGTTTTTAGCTCACCTGAGCCGTTAGGCTCACAAGGTGAGCTTATAGGATGGCCATGATCCGGCGTCCGTCCGTCCGTCGTCCACCATTTTCAAAGATCTTCTTCTCTGAAACCGCTTGGCCAATCAAAGCCAAATTTTACATGAAGCATTTATAGGAAATGGGAACCAATGTGTTTATAAATAATCCAGGTCACATGACCAAGATGGCCACCATGCCCATATATGGTAAAAACCCTTCAAAATTCTTCTTCTCTGGAACCACTGGACCGATTTCAACGAAACTTGGCATGAAGCATTGGGGGCTAGAGTACTACAATGTGTTTATAAATTATGACCTTTGGATGACCTTGACCTATTTTACAGCAAGGTCAACATAGGTCGCCCATGCATTTGAATGGGGAAAATTGTTAAAATGTCATTTGAAAGGCAAATCTTGCAGGAAATGGGCAAATGGACTGAAGGTAGGTAATTCTGAAAAAAATTGGACCCCAGGGGTTGGTCTGCCCCCACCCCGGGGCAATATACATGTATATTACAAAAATATTCAAAGATCTTCTTCTCTGAAACCATGTGGCCAATCAAAGCCAAATTTTATAGGAAGCATCTATGGGAAGGGGGAATCAATGTGTTTATAAATAATCCAGGTCACATGACCAAGATGACCGCCATGCCCATATATGGTAAAAACCCTTTAAAATTCTTCTTCTCCTGAACCAATGGACCGATTTCAACAAAACTTGGCATGAAGCATCGGGGACTGAAGTACTACATTATGTTTATAAATTATGACCTTTGGATGACCTTGACCTATTTTACAGCAAGGTCAACATAGGTCGCCAATGCATTTGAATGGGGAAAACTTTTAAAATGTCATTTAAAGTGAAAGTCTTGCAGGAAATGGGCAGTAGGACTGAATATTAATGATTCTGAAAAAAATGGACCCCAGGGGTTCATTTGCCCCAGCCCCGGGGCATTATACATGTATATTACCATAATATTCAAACATCTTCTCCTCTGAAACTGCTTGGCCAATCAAAGCCAAATTTCATGTGAAGCATCTATACAATGAGTGAATCAATGTGTTTATAAATAATCAAGGTCACATGACCAAGATGGCCGCCATGCCCATATATGGTATAAACCCTTCAAAAATCTTCTTCTCCGGAACCGGAGGACCAATTTCGAAGAAACTTGGCATGAAGCATCGATGACTCAAGTACTACAATGTATATATAAATCATGACCCTTTGATGACCTTGACCTATTTTAAGCCAAGGTCAACATGGGTTGCCTATGTATTTGAATGGGTAAACTGTTAAAATGTCATTTGAAGAGAAAAACTTGTATGGACAGTATATTGGTTATTCTGAAAAAAAAAAAAAAAATGGCCCAAGGGCTTCATCTGCACCTATACTGGGACTATTTTCTATAACATTCATATATACAGCAGATCTCAGGTGAGCGTTTACAGGACCATTGGTCCTCTGGTTCTCAGGGGTTGTGGTTTTTCTTGGGGTTCTCCCGTTTTCACCCACCTACTGATTGGCCCGTCTCATATGAGCTGAAATAATCTTGAAAGGGACGTAAAACTGAATTGAAAAAAGTTATTTTGACAGACAGCTTGAATGCATTGTTTTCCTTTAAACAAAATGAAGTGTTGGTCCATGAGCTATTTAAGATGTCGGTACCACCTGACCTGAACAGATCCCCCCGCACTTTTTCACTATTTTGGCATGTATAGAATTAGATAAAATCGGGAGGACCTTTCTAGGTGGTAGCTTTATGGTTAAAATCTTCGAGTTTATTCTAGTATACCCCCTTCATTTGTCTGTGTTTTTCTCTTATATCTTAAGTTTTCTTCAATTTTTGGAACAAGCTTGTTCATATGTCTTATTATATGACATGGCTATCAATTATTGTCATATCAATCATTTGATACCAATTTTAGCTCTCTAGGACTTTTGGCCGCTGAGATATAAACGTTTCTGTTGGTATACCCCCTCTATTTTCTTGTCATTTTATCTAATATTTTAAGCTCTCATCAATATTCAACACTAAGAAAGCCTAGTTTTTCATAAATTTTATCCTATGATTATAGAGCAATACCATAGCAATCATTTAATAACAGTTTCGGCTCTCTATAACTTTTGGTTGCCGAGTTATAAAGATTTTGGGGGGTATACCCCCTCCACTTTTTATGCCCCCAACTTTGAAAAAGTTGGAAGGGCATATTGCTTTCGGCTTGTCTGTCTGTCTGTCTGTCTGTCTGTCTGTCTGTCTGTCTGTGTGTGTGTGTGCGTGTGTACGTCTATTAACTTTTGAATGGTGAATGTTAGGGATTTGAAATTTTATGTGAGTATTCCTCATGAAAAAATAGTTGACCCGTATTTTTTTTCTTTTCCGAGTTATGCCCCTTTTCTGAGTTATTTCCCTTGGAAAACAAAATTTGAAAATCTTGTGTGCAAGATATCTCGAAAAGTATTTAAGCTAGAGCCTTCATATTTGGTATACTGGTTGGGGCTGATGAGTAGATGACCTGATTAACTTTTGAGAACTTTCTGTTAAATTTTGACAAAAATACGGAATTTTGAAATTTTGATTGATTTTTCCACTTTTCGGTGAAATTTGAAACTTTTGAACGGAGAATGTTAGGGTTTTGAAATTTCATATACAAATTCCTCATGAAAAAAAGTTGACCCGTATTTTTTTTCATGTCCAAGTTTCGCGCCTTTTTGGAGTTAGGCCCCTTTTAAAACAAAATTTGAAAATCTTGTGTGCAAGATATCTCAAAAAGTATTTAAGCTAGAGCCATTATATTTGGTATACTGGTTGGGGTTGAAAAGAAGATCACCTGATTAACTTTTTAGGACTTTCCTTTCGAAATTTTTACTCCATTTATAACTTGTCTACAAAAAAGCTTTCATTCTGTTTCTGGATCGAGGTCAAAAACAGAGGCAACCGAACAGTTTCTTTAGGAAATTAAATTTCACTTCATTCAAATGAAATAAATGAATCATACAAGCTGCCAGTTTAGGGACAAGTATACAGTTGGGGGCATAGTGTTTTACAAACACGCATTTCTAGTTTCTGTGATTTTTCTCTAATATTTATAGTTTTTATCAATATTCGAAAAAAGTAAGTCAGGTTGTTTGTGTGTCTTACCACGTGATTTTAGAACAGTATCTTAGCAATTATTTGATACCAATTTTAGCTTTTTAGAGCTGTTTGTCATTGAGATAGTAGCGGTTTTATTGGTATACCCCCTTCGTTTGCAAGTGATTTTTCTCTTATATCTTAAGTTCTTTTAAATATTTGAGAAACAAGAAAGTCAGCTTGTTTATATACTTCTTGCATGGTTATAGAATATTGTCATAGCAATCATTTTATAGCAATTTCAGCTCTGTAGAGCCTTTGGTAACTGAGATATCAGCAGTTTTATTGATATTGATTGTTTATATACTTATTGCATGGTTATAGAATATTGTCATAGCAATCATTTTATAGCAATTTCAGCTCTGTAGAGCCTTTGGTAACTGAGATATCAGCAGTTTTATTGATATACCCCCTTCTTTGTCAGTGATTTTTCTCCTATATCTTAAGTTTTCTCAAATATTTGAGCAGCAAAAAAGTCAGCTTCCTATATACCTTTTACAAGGTCATAGAATATTGTCATATCAATTATTTGATACCAATATCAGCTCTCTAGGAAATTTGGTTGTTAAGATATATATGTTTCCTTTGGTATACCCCCTATATTTTTCTGTGAATTTTTATCTAATATTTTAAGTTTTCATCAATATTCAAACACTAAGAAAGTCTAATTTTTTATGTTTTTATCACATGATTAAAGAAAAATATTCTAGCAATCATTTGATACCAATTTAAGCTCTCTAGATCTTTTGATTACTGATATATTAGCAGTTTTCTTGGTATACCCCATTCGTTTGTCAATGTTTTTTCTCCTATAACTTAAGTTCTCTTAAATATTCGACAAAGAAAAAACATATTTTGTTTATATACCCTTTACATGAATATAGAATATTGTCATAACAATTATTTGATACCAATTTCAGCTGTCTAGGACTTTTGGTTGCTGAGAAATATATGTTTCCGTTGGTATACCCCCTATATTTTTCTGACATTTTTATCTAATCTTTAAAGTTTTCATCTATACTCCAACAATGAGAAAGTCAAATTATTTATGTTCTATATCTTATGTTTATAGAACATTATTCTTGCAATCATTTGATACCAATTTTAGCTCTCTAGAGCTTTTGGTCACTGATATATCAGCAGTTTTATTGGTATACCCCCTTCGTTTGCAAATTGTTTTCCTTCTATAGCTTAAGTTCTCTTAAATATTCGAGATACAAGAAAGACATTTTATTTATATACCCTTTACATGGTTATAGAATATTGTCATAGCAATCATTTGATACCAATTTCAGTTGTCTAGGACATTTGGTTGCTGAGATATATACGTTTCCGTTGGCATACCCCCTATATTTTTCTGAGATTTTTAACTAATATTTAAAGTTCTCATCTATATTCCAACAATGAGAAAGTCAAATTAATTATGTTTCTTATCTAATGATTATAGAACATAATTCTAACAATCATTTGATTCAAATTTTAGCTCTCTAGAGCTTTTGGTCGCTGAGATATAAGCAGTTTTATTTGTATACCCCCTTCGTTTGCAAGTGATTTTTCTCCTATATCTGAAGTTCCCTTAAGTATTTGCGCTACAAGAGAGTCAGCTTCTTGATATATCTAATTGTATAATTATAAAATATTGTTATAGCAATCATTTGATACCAGTTTCTGTTCTTTATGACTTTTGGTTCCTGAGAAATACACGTTTTTATAGGTATACCCCCTCCTTTTTCTGTGATTTTTCTCTAATATTTAAAGTTTCCTCAATATTTGAACAGCACAAAAGTCTGACTATTAATGTATCTTATTATGTCGTTTTAGAATGCTATCATAGCAATCATTTGTTACAAATTTCAGCTCTCTATGCTTTTGGCTGCTGAGCTATAAACGTTTCTGTAGGTATACCCCCTACATTGGTCTGTGATTTGTCTCTAAAATTGAAAGTTATCATCAATATTTGAACACCAAGAAGGTCAAAATCATTCTGTATTTTTTTCACATTAATATAGAACATTATCATAACAATAATTTAATACAAATTTCAAATCTTTGGAGTTTTTTTGTTGCTGAGATATCTGAATTTCGTTGATTTTTCCCCTTCGTTTATCTGTTATTTTTCTCTAATATGTGAAGTTCTTTTTTAATATTTGAGCCTTAAGATAGCCAGCTTGTTTATATATCTTATTACATGGTTATAGAGCATTGTCATAGCAATCATTTGATACCAATTCAAGCTCTTTAGAGCTTTTGGTTGCTGAGATATAAACAACTATGCTGGTATTCTCCATTTTCTGTGATTTTAGTCTAATACATGAAGTTTTCATTAATATTCGAACACCAGGAAGTCAGTTTGATAATTATATCTTATTAAATAGTTATATAGCATTGCAAAAGCAATCATTTGATACCTATATCTGCTTTCTAGGAGATACATGTGGTAATATAGGTGTACCACCTTGCTATCTGCGCTTATTAGGGGTTGTATTGAACACTCTGTGATTTTAGGTGACACAAATGGGCATTAAAGTGATCCTCTGACCAAACTGGCACCCTTGAGCATTTGTTCTAAGGGTTCAAATTACATCCTATAACCCAAACCCTTCAAATGGCAATATAATTATTTTCCCTTTGTAAATCCTGATTTTCGTCATTTTCATTAATATTCATGAAAATGCAAATGAGATGATTTTCATTTAGGCCCATGGCATCAACAAATTTGTCAAATAGAATAATTGATACAATAACAAGGAGCCACAATGATAGTTTAGGCCTGAAATTAGTTTTTATGGGATAATTGATTTTTAACTCTTTTTTTTTTTCATTTTAATGTTTTAATGAAAATTCATGAATATGCAAGTAAGATATATTACTTATCATAGGATAAAAGGGATATGTCTAAGCTTAAGAATGAGACCAAGTTCAATGGTCTAGGATAAAAAACAATTGAGATATTTTCAATTTTCTATGTGTACCCCCATTATTGACGAAAAAATTGAATATTTAGAGTAATTTAATAAAACATAGCGTAAAACGCAAACGCCTTGACTTTCAGATGGCAGAAAACAGGATTTGATAGCTTTTTCAATGTACTATTAGAGAATATTAGTGTAGAAATTTCCCTTGGGGAGGAAAGGGGGATATGGATAGCTAGAAGACTATTCCCTACCGTTTTTTGTGTTAAAATGACGTTTTTTTAAATATGGGGTATCGTAAATAACGTGTCGTTTCACCATTAAAGCTACCAGCAATGCAAGTCCCCCCGATTTTTTACAAGTCTACAAACATAGTCCTACATGAAAATCATAAGGGGATTTGTTCAGGCCAGATGGTACCGACCCCCAAAATTTACGGTATTGGCTCATGGACCATGTCTTTTAAATAACAGTTACTGTTGTTGTTGGTGTTTAAAAGAATACATAAACTGCATTGTAAGTTTCTCAGAATTTTATCATATGAGCCGCCACATGGGAAAACCAACAATCTGCATAGGCGAAAACAAAGGCGCAGATCAGCTTGGCAGTAACTACGAAGCTGATCAGCGCCTTTGTTTTCGCTACTGGAATAGTACAATTCCTCTTCTACTTAAATCTGAAATTTCAAGCTTCTAACTCTTTTCTGTGCTTGTACAGGTCGGTTTGTGTCAGACCTGTTGGAAACCACATTGTTGGTTTTCCCACTAGGTGGCTCATATCGGAAGCTTAAAAGTGCTTGTAGTTACAGAGACTAGCACCTTGTGCGTGAAAAAAGTTTTTAACCTCGGACCAGGCCCCGAGGTTATAAAACTTTTTTCATGCTCAGCTCAGGTGAGACTAAAATTTATCCTGCTCATAAATGTTAATAAAAGCAGGATAAATTACAACCTTTGGCAATCTCAATCTGAAATTTCAACCAGTTTTGATTATTACTGTATTTATGAGCAGTTTAATTTTCATGCTCAGCTGAGTTGAGCTTGAAAAAAGTTTTATTACCTCAGACCAGGTTCTGTTTGTTTCCTATCTCATAGGATGGATTTGGATGACTGACCTGAAACTTGAGAATGATTATCTAATTACGAAAACTTGCCTATGCAATATTCAGAGTTTTTTCAGTTGTAAAAATTGAAAATTTTGTTGGAAAAATCTTAATATTTTCTTATTTTTGCTCAAATCATAGATTGTGGGTACACATCAGAACCGCCTCGCTGAGGCGGTTCTAACGAGTACCCACAATCTATGTTTTGGAGCAAAAATAAGAAAAATAGGTATACCCCTGCATACCCCAGTTTTGCTATATAAAAGTGGGGTATAAGGGGGTATACTGCACGGACATATTTTCCTATTTTTCCCTACTTGTTTTCAGTGCTAAAACCCATTAACCACACTGGTATAGTGAAGTTCCGAGGAAAACTAGACCCCAATAAATATGATGCCAGAATCTATGTGGGGGTTAGAATGGATGATACAAGTAAGATTAACATAATTTACATAAAATATAACTGAAGCATAAAACCCTAGTGGTTGGTGTGGTATCCAGTTCAATTCCCACCCTAGCAGTGGCGGATTTAGAGGGGGTTCGGGTGGTTCGCTTGAACCCCCCTCTGGAACCAAATTATTTCAATTTCATGGGGAAATTATGAAAAATCAGGTACAATCTTGAAAACGAACCCCCTCTTGATGGATCTGAACCCCCCCTTCCAGAAATCCTGGATCCGCCCTTGCCTAGAGGGGTTGTGCCCTTGAGCAGGAAACAGTGAATCCATCCTGACATGACTGAAGAATATTTGACTGCATACATGTGATATCTCCCTATTTCAGAGGGATCTCCCTATTTTTCAGCAAATCTTCCTTTTTGGAATTTCTAAATTTTCCCTATATAACTTATACATCTCCCTATATCATTTCAGTTCTCCCTATTTGAAATCAAGAATTTCCTTCTTTGTTCAATCATTCTCCCTATTTCAAAAAGTAAATCTCCCTATTTGGCTTCTCAGTTGAATCACATGTATGTTGACTGGGATGTTACACCACAAAATATACAAACGATTGAGCCACTGCATCAGAAAACCAAACAATCTACATAAGCAAAAACAAAGCTGCAGATCAGCTGTGCAGTAACTGCACAGCTGGTCAGCATGTTTGTTTTTGCCCCATAGATAGAACAATACCTCTTCTTTCTAAATCTTTAAAGTCAAGTCAGCCTTTTAGCTATTTCCCTGTGGCTGTACAGTCCGGTTTGTGTCAGACCTGGTCAGAAACCCAGATTGTTGGTTTTCTCACAGAGAGGCTCATATGAGCCGCACCATGAGAAAACCGGCTTTTTGCCTATGCGAAAACAAAGGCGCAGATCAGCTGCTCAGTAACTGCACAGCTGATCAGCACCGTTGTTTTCGCTCCATGGATAGTACACTCCCTCTTCTTCTTAAATCAGAAATTTCAAGCTTCTAGCCTGCTTCTGTGACTACAGGCTGGTTTGTGTCCACACGGGACCTGGTCAGAGACCTAGATTGTTGGTTTTCCCACACAGATGCTCATATAATTTAATAATGCTTTTTTTCAGCCGGAGATACAGATGGGACATACAAAGGGAAGCGATTCATGTACACTCCATATGATCAGGGGAAATTCTTCAAGTTGAGAGACGTCACTTCTGTTCTAGATGTTAAGGTTAGTTTCATTAGGAAAACTTGTCCATGCACTTTATACAGAGAATTTTTGAGCGGTAAAAATTGAAAAAAATCATTGGAAAAAAATTGACATTTTTAATGATTTTGCTCAAAACATTGATTATGGGTACATGCATTAGAACCACCTCCTGTACCCACAATCTATGTTTTGGTGAAAAAATCAGAAAAGAAGGGATACTCCTGAACACCCCAGTTTTACTACACGTCCGTGCACTATATACCCCTTAAACTCCACTTTTATATAGAAAAACTGGGGTAACAGGGGTATACCTACTTTTCTGATTTTTTATCCAAAACATACATTGTGGGTACTCGGTGAGGCGGTTCTTACGTGTAACCACAATGTATATTTTGAGCTAAAATGTAAAAAATATCCAAATTTTTCCAATGAAACTATCAGTTTTCACTTCTGAAAAAAATCTCTGTATATTGCATGGGCAAGTTTTTGTAATGTGTTATGCATATTACCGAAGAGAAAAATTACCCTACCAACTGGTAAAGAAAAACAAATATAAAAAAAATGGTGTTACTCCATTACTGTGCTGTCTGATCAATGCATACATGTACTTGTTTCTATCTATATTCAGACTGGGAGATATGTTCTGGTAAAGAAACTGATGTTACGGATATTACAGAAGAGAAAAATCACCCTACCAGCCAGTGAAGATAAACAGATATCACAATAGCTGTTACTCTGTTATATTGGTAGCTAGAATCTCATAAATGGGAATCTTGTGTAAACAAACTGACCCAGTTGTCATGCCAAAAAATGACTGTAGAAAATGGGCTATTCTGCATACTGCATTTTGCCTGACCTTTTGGGGTTGCAACCAGGTTAACTTAACCCGGGCTGTATGGCTAAAAAAGATGGGTAGGGGATTTATATTTCAAAGTGGAGGGGTTGTTCTAATAGGCTTGTTTGTTTGAATTGATGCTTTACGTCCCAGTCAACAGCAGTGGTCATGTCGGGACGTTGCCTCCATTTTATGGGACTTTTACCCAACATTAGGATGTCATGACACTCAAAATGTGCTTCATAAATATAACCACTCAACTAAGCCAATAAGGCTTATATGTATGAATGGTTTGACTAAACCACTTTTCCTGGGCAGGCTCAGATATGAGCGGTTAACCAGTAATCAGATGGTTGGTCAGTAGATTAGAAGCCTTGCCTGGAGGCACAAGCAGCCCATCTATTTCTTTTAAGCCCCAATGGGCGGGGCCCCTGTTCTAATAGGTTGCAGAATAAACTTTTTTTATGAATCAGTGCAAATGGCTTTACTTTACACATATAACAATATGAGTGCTAATTATAATTGGACAAAACATGCAACAGTCTCACTGGATGATAGGATTTTATTAGCAAATTATTTATTTTAAAAGTAGATAGAAACATATCACTGTACTGATTAGATGTACATGTATATTGCTGTTAAATCAGTGAAGCAGTAACTGGATTAAAAGAGATGAGGTAGCTTTTTATTACTAGTTCAAATGCAATATTAATCAAATAAAACCAAAATTGTACATCAAATCAGTACTGTGATTTGAACATTTTCAAATATTAATTAAAGTATACTGACATCACAGATTTACTTTTTTTCATGTCCATGATGACCATGTTCTGAATGTGTCCTGTCAATTTCTCATTACTGAAATTCTTTGTTGGGATTTCTATGGATGTTTGACACAAACCAGACTGTATTTTGAGCACATTTACAGTAAAATAAGACTATATATTTAGTTTAAAAAAAAACACCATATAATAATAACTTGCATAATCTGGCTGTATTATACTCGTATTTAAAATTTTAAAGGGATCTAAAATGTTAGATGCTTGCACAGTACCTGATATTTTAGCTCACCTGAAAAGAAGGCTCACAGGTGAGCTTGTAGGATAGGCAGGTACCGAACATTCGTTGGTCCATCATCATCATCCAACAGTTTCAAAGACCTCTGAAAATGCTTGGCCAATCAAAGCCAAATTTTATTTGAAGTGTCTATAGGAAGTGGGGGGGGGGGACAAATGAATGTTTATAAATAATCTAGGTCAAATGACCAAGATGGCCACCTCGCCCATTTATGGTAAAAACCTTCCAAAATTGGAACCATTGGACAGATGTCAACTAAACTTGGCATGTCGCATTGGTGACTAGAGTACTACAATGCGTTTATAAATCATGATTCTGTGATGACCTTGACCTTCTTTATGGCAAGGTCAATTTTGGTTGCCTATGCATTTGAATGGGAAAAACTGTTAAAGCTTCATTGGAGTAAAAAAAAAACTTGCAGGAAATGGGCAAATAAACAGACTATTACTGATTATGAAAAAATGACCTTAGGGGTTTATCTGCTCCTGCCCTTGGGCTATATACATGTATACAACCCTAATATTCATACACGTTTACTGACATATTATACTATATAACAGATCTCAGGTGAGTGTTTAGAGGACCATTGGTCCTCTGGTTGATGGTCCTCTGGCTGTTTGCTTCAGTTTCTAGACATTGCTTTGGTTATAAGGGACTGTCAAACACTCACTAGTTGAAGCTATGACATGCTCTGAGTTGGCAAGAGTTATGGCCGCATGTTGCACTTGTTGGAAAAAATTAGAAGCTGTCACACATGAGTTGAAGCTAAGACATGCTACTAGTTAGCGCAAATCATAACTTATTGCTTCTCGCACATTCAAGTTGTCACGAGTTATAATGTCCTACAAGTTCTACTTGACATCCCTATGATATACAAGTCCTGGAAACTCAAAAATACTCACAGGAATGTCGTAGTAAACTCGTGAGATGTCGTAGCAACTCTTGAGTAGTCGCCTTGATTATCTTAGCAATTCATGGATAACTCACCATATTTGAGATGCCGAGAGCGCATGACATTACTACGAGTTCTGTAGACTGTAGGATAAGTTACGAGATTTAGACGGTGAGTTGCTACAAGTTGCTGCGAGAATTTTAAATTGTTAGCTCACCTGAGCCGTTAGGCTCACAAGGTGAGCTTATAGGATGGCCATGATCCGTCGTCCGTCCACAATTTCAAAGATCTTCTCTGAAACCGATTGGCCAATCAACGCCAAATTTTATATGAAGCATCTATAGGAAGGGGGAACCAATGTGTATATAAATAATCCAGGTCACATGACCAAGATGGCCACCACGCCCATATATGGTAAAAACCTTTAAAGATCTCCAGAACCGGTGAACCGATTTCAACGAAACTTGGCATGAAGTATGGATAACTCAAGTACTACAATGTATATATAAATCATGGCCCTGTGATTACCTTGACCGATTTTACGGCAAGGTCAACAAAGGTCGCCAATGCATTTAAAATGTCATTTAAAGTGAAAGTCTTGCAGGAAATGGGCAGTAGGACTGAACATTAATGATTCTGAAAAAAAAAGACTCATATGCCCCAACCCGGGGCAGTATATGTGTATATAAATAATCCAGGTCACATGACCAAGATGGCCACCACGCCCATATATGGTAAAAACCTTTAAAGATCTTCTCCAGAACCGGTGAACCGATTTCAACGAAACTTGGCATGAAGTATGGATAACTCAAGTACTACAATGTATATATAAATCATGGCCCTGTGATTACCTTGACCGATTTTACGGCAAGGTCAACAAAGGTCGCCAATGCATTTAAAATGTCATTTAAAGTAAAAGTCTTGCAGGAAATGGGCAGTAGGACTGAACATTAATGATTCTGAAAAAAAAGGACTCATATGCCCTAACCCGGGGCAGTATATGTGTATATAAATAATCCAGGTCACATGACCAAGATGGCCACCACGCCCATATATGGTAAAAACCTTTAAAGATCTTCTCTTGTTATACTTGTTACTTCCAAGTATAAAGAAGATCAGATCAAAATTGAAGGCGCTATAGTGGCCACAACACAAAATAATGATTTTTCAAACACTCAAGGGCAGCTAACTCCACAGTCAGACGTCGAATCTGGCTGAAATTTGAACCCATCCGAGATATTATGGTTGTTACCTGCAAGAATGAAGAAGATCCAATGAAAAATAAAGGCGCTAGAGTGGCCACAACATTTCTCCCATTATAAGTCTATGGGGATTTTTCCAGACGCTCAAGGGCAGCTAACTCCGCAATCTGTGGTCGAACCTGGCCGAAATTCGAACTCATTCGAGATGTTATGGTTGTCCTTGTTACCTGCAAGAATGAAAAAGATCCAATCAAAAATGAAGTTGCTAGAGTGGCCACAACATTTTCCCCATTATAACTCAATGGGAGCTATCTGTTGCCCTGGAAACCAGAGTTCTGATCAGACCTGGCCCAAAACCTAATACAACCTTTCCCCCTCCTCAATGCTGCTTCATGTAATCGGCCAGCTAGTCTTAGAGATATTCAAGATTGAAAGTGTGAACGCATGGACGCACCCACGGACGCCAGCTCGACTACCATACTATAAGCTCACCTTGTGAGCCTTCGGCTCAGGTGAGCTAAAAAGTGGGCAGAGCTTAACTTGTTGGTCCAACTCATGAGTGTGTGACAGGAGCTTTACATATGCAGATCTCTACATAGTGAATGTTAGGTACAGATTAAGGACAAATCAGATAGAAATTGGGTATCTTTATTCCAACAAAGACGTATCATGTTTTACAATATTACAATACATTTAGTTGGCTACATATCCAGGTGGATATTGTATGTTATATCCGCTAGGACAGGATGGTGTGGGACAACATTTTCCTGCTGCTGGGGGGTTCATGTGACAGGCACTTGGTAGATTCCAGTTCATACACCTGAAAATAGATAACCAGCAGGTAGTTTTGTGGTTTTAAAGTAAAAAAGAAGCCTCTTCATAAAATGTTTTAAGAGCTACGGTGTAAGACTGAAGAGCTACAGTGTAATATACTTTCCGTTTTCAGTTTATTTGAATAATATCCTGTGCAGCTTTTTGACATATTCCACCTACATGTAGATTGAAATTAAGAATGACACAAGTATTCTTTGTGTTCCAAAATTTAGGCCCAAATATTTTTGTATGTATGTCTTTGGCCATCTGTTGATGCTACTGTATACTTACAGTGAATTACACTCATACATCCCAGTTGCAGCATTCTTACAGGTGCACGAGTATTGACAAGCATCTTTCCAGGTCTGGCCTTGTTGGTATACATTCCCCTTGTACACACAACCTGTAACATTTTGAAATCTTACATTAGCACTCGTTACTACACTGATGAACAAATATGCTAATTTTGAACGTGTGAATTTAAACAATCAGGAATGAATTTCAACAGACATTCCTGAGGACTGTCTTGAGAAAGACCCTCAAGTTCACTTGGTACCGGTGCCAGTCAGAGTACCGGTTCTTGTACAGGTGCAGGTCATGTCTAGTACCCAGACCTATATAGTATAACCCTAAATGTTCCAAAAATCTACCTGAGGATTGTCCAGTGATAGTCCCTCCAGTCCCAGTACCGGTACCTGTCATAGTACCAGTTCCTGTGCCAGTCATAGTACCAGTGCCAGTACCGGTACCAGTCATTGTTCCTGTTCCAGTGCCGGTACCAGTTCCCGTCATTGTTCCACTGCCAGCTAAAAAACAACAATAAACTAGAATTTGTTTTCTATGTGAAAACTGATGTCTCCCCCCTTTCTACGTGCATGTCCAAAATATGCAAGCAAGAGTTATAGTTCTTGTGCATCACATCTCCTGTCATTCTGTTTTATAAGTGTACCAAGTTTCATTGAAATATCTCTTACGGTTTTCAAGTTATAGAGGGGGCACGAAAGTGTTTGGAAAATAATCAAAGGGAAATAACTCCAAAGATATGAAAGCAAGAGTAATGATTCTTGTGCATCATGCTTTCTTTATAAGTGTACCATGTTTCATTGAAAAATCTCTAATGGTTTTTGTGTTATAGAGCAGACACGAAATTGAAAGAAAAAATAATCAAAGGGAAATAACTCCAAAGACATGCAAGCAAGAGTTATGGTTCTTTAGCATGACTCATCATCTCATCGTGCTTTATAAGTGTACCAAGTTTCATTCAAATATTTCTTATGGTTTTCAAGTTATAGAGTGGACATGAAATGGTATAGAAAAATAATCAAAGGGAAATAACTCCAAAGATATGAAAGCAAGAGTTATAATTCTTGTGCATAACACATCGTCTCATCATGCTTTAAAAGTGTACCAAGTTTCACTGAAATTTCTCTTACGGTTTTCAAGTTATAGGGTGGACACGAAATTGTATGGAAAATAATCGAAGGGAAATTACTCCAAAGATATGCAAGCAAGAGTTATGGTTCTTTAGCATGACACATAATCTCATCGTGCTTTATAAGTGTACCAAGTTTCATTGAAATAACTTACGATTTTCGAGTTATAAAGCAGACACGAAATTGTATGGAAAATAATCAAAGGGAAATAACTCATAAAATACTCAAGCCAGAGTTATGGTTCTTGTGTATGACACATCGTCTGATCATGCTCAATAAGTGTACCAAGTTTTATTGAAAAATCTTAAACGGTTTTCAAGTTATACAGCGGACACGAAATTGTATCGAAAATAATCAAAGGGAAATAACTCCAAAAATACTCAAGCCATGGTTCTTGTGCATGACACATCGTCTCGTCGTGGTCTACAAGTGTACCAAGTTTCATTGAAAAATCTTTAACGGTTTTCAAGTTATAGAGCGGACACGATTTGTGACGGACAGACAGACGGACGGACAGACGCACGGGGAAAAACAATATGTCTCCCGACCCTGTCGGGGGGAGACATAACAACTGATAAATATTCAGAAAATATCAGGTTTATTGTAATCTAAACATCCCTCAGTTTTTTGTTTTTGTTTTTTTTTTGTTGTTTTTTTTTTTTTCAGTTATATTTGGACTGAGTCGTTACTTTCTGGGTACTTAACCAGTACCATGGGGTGTAAAATCATCAGAAACTCAAATTTCTCTTGCTCTGGAGTGTGACACTCTACCCGAGTGAACAGAGCTACCACCTTTTCATTCTGTGCCGATCTTACAATGCTGGGTATAAAGCCGATATTTTCTGTATGAATAGAAAGATTTGGATTTCTTTATCATGGTACTCACAGCATTTGTTACAATAAGCAGCACAGTTGTTGCTAACCCAGGTGGCATATTGAGAGTTGCTACATATGGATGTGGTGTACGCACTGCAGTTGGGGAGATTGTCTTTGCAGGCTGAAAATAGAATCATTGGACAATATTCCATGGTTGAATACATTGTGTTCCTACGAAAACTTCAGAAACAAAAAAGTCACTTTCATATGGCAGCAGGTGAGCTGAAAAAACTTCAGAAGAAATGCTATATAGCAGAGAAAACATATCTTCACTCTTGAACCCTGAAAATATTCTACATGTTTTTTAGATTTCAATGAAAAAGAGGTTGAAATGATCGATCAATTTATACACAGTCTAAGAAACAAATGATGAACTTGATAATTACTTTGAATGTGAGCTTATCAATCAATTAGGCTAAAATGAGCCACGTCATAATAAAACTAACAATGTGGTTTTTGAACAGGTCAGACAAACTGGTCTGTACCGTCACAGAAAATGGCTAGAAGCTTGAAATTTTGGATTTAGAAAGTATAAGAATTGTACCATACGTGTAGAGAAAACAAAGGTGCTGATCAGCTTCGCAGTCGCTGCGGAGTGGATCTGCGCCTTTGTTTTCGCATATGCAGAATGTTGGTTTTCTCATGACGCGACTCAAATGTATCCATAGACTTACTTGTGGTACCACCTGTCATAGTACCAGTACCTGTACTTGTTCCTGTACCTGTCCCTGAGCCAGCTGAAAATAATTAGTTTTCATGTGTAAAAATTAATGTTTGGATAATGTGCTAAAAGATGATTTAGATCAGCCTTTGCTCTTGATAGATTAAGCAAATAGCCAGGCCCTGAGGTTATAAATTTTTTTCATGTTCAACTCAGCTGAGTCTTAAATTTCTCCTGCTCATACATGTTAAAATGCCAACGTTTGTTGGCATTATAACATTTATTAGCAGGATAAATGACTGACATTGGTGATAAAAATCTGACATTTAAACTAATTTGGGCTAATTCAGTATTTGAGCTGCCTCATGGGAAAACCAACAATCTGCATATGCGAAAACAAAGACGCAGATCAGCTTCGCGGTAACCGCGAAGCTGATCAGCGCCTTTGTTTTCGCTACTTGGATAGTACAATTCCTCTTCTACTTAAATCCAAAATTTCAAGCTTCTAGCTCTTTTCTGTGCTTGTACAGGCTGGTTTGCGTCGGACCTGTTCGGAAACCACATTGTTGGTTTTCCCACGAGGCGGCTCATTTGTGAGCAGTTTAAATTTCAGCCTCAGCTGAGTTGAACATGAAAAAAGTTGTTTAACCTCGAGGCCTGTTTTTGCCTTTGTGTTTATGAACAGGCACAGCTGAACAAAAATGGTGCATGCTGAGTACTTTCTCACAAGATGGTAAATGCAGGTATAAATTTAGCTGTTATAGACTGAAATTGAACATGATTTAATTGGAAGGTCACTTTGTGTAAATTAGCAGCATTTTGTAACTGAAATTCCACGCGAAAAGTGGCGTTTTTGTGTCCACTGAGAAAGAGTGCACTGAAAAACGTTTAAAATGCGAGCATTTCTTTTTTATTTTCTGTTAGAATCGAAATAATTTTACTGTGATTTATCTTTGACTGGCATGTGATGTCAGGCAGTTGTGGTGATTAATTTACTCCGGCTACTCAATCATGAATTAATACATCCCAATCTGCCCTTCAACATCCATAATAATTCACAGTATTAAACATAATATTATTTTTTAATTAATGTACATGTATGTAGTGCAAGTTCTTACAGCAAAAGTTGCATGTCTTGGCACAGTAAGCCTGGGCGTAGATCTTGGCACTTGCATCAGTACAGATGTGTTGTTGGGTAGCCATCTGAGCACATTGTGAGTTCTTGTCCATACAATCTGTGAAAATATTCTGTTTCAGAAATTCTCCACTCTATAAAGGCTCTTTAACATGAAAACTCTGGACCAAAATATTAGCCTTTGATGACAAAAATGTATCTCTAATAGTTATGTAGTACCTAAAATAGGTCTTACTTCTAAATAATATGGCTCATATGTTAGTCTTATGAATTATATCCGTCCCGACATGACTGAAAAATTGTTGACTGGGACGTTAAGCCTCAATACAAACAAATATGAATTATATGGTTGTATAATACTTATTGAGTAATTTTTACAATACCTAAGGATAACTTACTTTTTGATTTGCATTGAAAAGCTGTTTTGAGGCATTTTCTTTTTTTTATATTTCAAGATTCACTTTATTCAGAAAGATTATATATTAACATTATTAATTGGATGATATACTTTTAATACCATTTGTCGATACATCATAGCTTGAAACTAATGACTTGATTGTCTGTGTCACTCACTAGTAAAAGTAAAAGATCCTGATGAACTCCCTCCTGTGCCAGTACCAGTCATACCAGTTCCACTGGTTCCTGTTCCACTGGTTCCTGTACCAGTCATACCAGTGCCACTGGTTCCAGTACCGGTCATACCAGTACCACTGGTTCCCGTCCCAGTCATACTGGTTCCTGTACCACTTGAACCACCTGCATGTGAATAGTAAAACCTGATATAACATTACTCTATGATGAGAATTTTTAAAGATCGTCTATTTAAAATTAACGAACTTGATAGTGTTAGCTGACCTGAGCTGTTCTGTATGCTCACCAGGCAAGTTTATGGCATATTGGCATCCTCTGGTGTCCATAGTTATTGGCCATACATTCACATTCCCTAAAACTCTGCTTATATGTAGTCCACAATCTATGTAGTCCACAAATATACAGCCACATTTCACATTGTTTAATCCATATCTGAATCCACATTTCATGTGGAGCCTCCTTGGTAAGAAGGAACACGTTCAACTAACAGACTGAGGAGCCACTTGAGCCATGGCTATGCAGTGAACTTATTGTTGAATATGCGGTTCCGTGGCCGAGTGGTTAAGAGTGCTGTTTCTTAATCACTCGATTATCTCACGGCTGTGTCTAGTGTGGGTTCGAGGCCCCCTCTGGCCACATGTGAGACAAGCCAAGTTCTGCTTGCGGGTGTGTCAGGTGTTTTTTCTCAAGGTTCTCCCATTTTCGCCCACCTACTGATTGGCCTGCCTTATATGAGTTGAAATAATCTTGGAAGAGATGTAAAACTGAATTTTTAGAAAAAAAATGTTGAATATTAATATTCTATAGTATATTTGAATTGAATAAAATAATTATACAAATATATATTATATACTTTACCCTACCACATTTATTGCAGTATTTAGCACAGTTTTCAGACACCCACTGAGCATAGTCGGGGTTGGTACAGGTGGCCTGGGTGTACTGGGCACAGTTGGACAGTTTGTCCTGGCAGGTATCTTAAAAGGAAATAATTAAGTCTCATCACTAATATAATTTTTTTTGTTGAAACTAAAGTCATAATGATAATTTGGTGGCCTCTGTGGCGACTGGTTAAGACTACTGATTTTATTATCTCACCCTTATGTCAGGTATGGGTTCAAGCCCTGCATGGGGCACATGAGACAAAGAGTACATGAGAGGTAATTTCATTATTTGGTGAGTTTAATAAATTCCATATATGCAATGACCACACAAGTCATGTAAGATTTTGTTGTATCATATGACTTAGAATAAGATTTTATCACTAGATTTGATCATTTCTAATAGATCTTGGTGATTTTCAACAGATGAGAGGATAAAAAGCAATAAAGTTCAAGAAAGAAGAATGTTAATGCATTTTCTGAGTCACAGCTAAACATTAATATATAAATCTGGTCAGCTCAGTTTGCATTTTAACATGTTATGAGTAGGACATAATTAATAAAAACCTAAAAACTTGCATTCATGCGAATTATTTCATTTTTATAAGCAGTTTAATTTTTATGCTCTATCTAGTTGAGCATGAAAAATGTTTTATAACCTCTAGTTATGAATAGAATGAGGAATGTTTACTCACTACTTCCAGTGCCACTGGTACCTGCAAAACAACATTTGAACCACCTCATGAGAAAACCATCAAACGGTTACCTATGCGAAAACAAATGTGCAGATCAGCTGTGCTTGTTTTCACTACATGGATATATAATTGTATTGTCACCCAAATCTCCCTACCAAAAATTTCAAATCTCCCTATCTGGCATCCAAGATGTATCACATGTATGTTATCATATTGTCATAATGATGTACAATATAAATAATAAATAGTATAAATATATATATCAAATCTTATTTCTACTGTAACATTATATCGCACATTCAATGGTTTCATTAGTAATGCAATTTAATAGGCTAAATGTACAAAACAATAGATTGGGTTGTTAAAATCATAGTGTTATTTTTTTTTCATTACCTCAAGTTTTCTGTATTAACAGTCTGATACGTTATATCTGATAATGGAATAAATTACATAGAGGATCTTACACGAGTGGTCATTTTCATATGAAATTTATTAAACGAGCCTTTGGCGAGTTTAATAAATTTCATATGAAATGACCACGAGTGTAAGATTCGTTTTATCATATGACTTTTAAAATAGGATTTTATCGCCTTCGAAGTGGACATATTTTCAATGAAAATTTACATTGTTGGTACGGACGTCGTCAATGACGTTACGTATTCCCGCAAAAGTGTTATTACACGTGTGGTCATACGATTTTTATGACATGACGTTATCCACTGGAAAACAGCGACGTCATATGATAAAGTTTTATAACATGCATGCACTTCTGTTTTATTAAAATGCTAAGTATTTTTTTTTTTTTTTTTTTTTTTTTTTTTTTTTTTTTTTTTGCTTTTTTTCTTTAGTTTTTTTCTTCATTCTTTTATATACTCACCACATTTGTTGCAATATTTAGCGCAGTGATCTGTAACCCATTTAGCATAGTTTGGATCAGTACACGTAGCCTTTGTATAGGAAGCACAGTTAGCAATGGTGTCCGCACATGAACCTACAAAATATATGTACACTACAACCTCGTTTTAACGCCCCCCATTTTAATGCGGTTTTCAATACAACATGGTCATGTCATGGCTCCCAAATCCATTATTTTACCATATATCTATAGTAAGTAACCTCATTATAACACAGTTCACTTATTACATTGTCTGTTTCTAGAGACCCCAAAGATAATGAGGTTGGACTGTATATAAAACAGTCAGGATGTCAGCTTGACCAGAACATAAAAAAAAGAAAAAAAAAAAAAAAAAAAAGAATGGGCGATTCCATGGTTTAGTATAGATCAGCTGGCTAACTATCAGGTCTAAGAGCTGACATTTCAAGTCTTTAAATCTACAGACTTACTAAATTTACAGACTGTCTGTAAATCTACAGACTTGTTTAGTCTGTGGATTTAAAGACAGTCTGTAAATCTAAAGACTTGTCAAGTCTTTATATTTAAAGACTTATGCAGTATTTCATCGAATTTTGGAATATCAAGAAAAGGCGCATTCTATATTTAACGTAACTGAATGACCTATATATGTGCGATATTCAGTGTGTGAAGTTCCTGTAAAAGTATGGCCTTATTTCCGTGTACTGATAGCAAATGATAATTATAGGTATTCCTTGTTGGCTATTCTCCCTTTGACCATTGTTGGCGAAGAATGTCACCCGATCCGATGATTGCTTGCGTTATCAGTTGTAGAGTTATAGTATATGGGAGAAAACTTTTGTATATCAAAACACATTTATTTGTTTCTTCCATTATTCAATGTTAAGTCAACAAACTATGAACATTTTTCTGCACTATGAAACTGCTTCTGTAACTAAGCAAATCACTATTGTTTATCAGTGCGAATTTTCCGTATTTCATAATTTTTGTTATTTCTTCGTTTTTAGTCTTTAATTCTATAGACTTACAAGTCTTTAGATTTAAAGACAGTCTGTAAATCTAAAGACAGTCTGTAAATTTATGTCAGCTCTTAGACCTGACTATCACTCCGCTCCACTTCGGAAATATTCCGTCTAGGTTTAGTACAGAAGTACTAAACTTTATCACAGAAGTAATAAGCATTACACCTTATGCACTTGTTTGGTACATAAGGTGCACAATAGAGGTTAAAAGAATGTAGGATAGGATGCATCAAAGATGCAAATCATTCAGTCTGTTCTGGAATAACCCTAGATTTATTTGCTGCAATTGCAACAATTTAGTCATAAAAGTGAAGACCATTATATTGCAAATTCAATTTGTTCCAGATAATTTTATAAAGGCATATAAACGAATTTATTTTGCATAAATGCAGCTGGCTATCAAAACATGACATTGCAGGTTTCTTAATGTACTAATAAATATTTCCATCAAATTGACTCAATCTGGTTTCAAAAATGTGTGTAATAGTTTAGAAATTATTTAAATGGGAAAGGCTGCCTTTTCCGAACTAATCATTCATGTATGTTTTAAACTAAACTGGAATGAGAGATTTGTACAAACAAAATGCTGTTAGCATCATGGTGTGACATTCTCAAAACAAAGAGTTTTTTTAATAACCCATTACTAAACCATGCCTACGAAATATGCAGGAATTTTTAAAATTGCAAATTTCTGTTCATTTTTTTTTATTGATATGTTCTTATTTTTGCATACAACATAGATCTTGAGGCAGTTCTTGCAAGTACCCACAATTTATATTTTTGAGGCAAAGAATGTATGACTATTTGAGTCAATGTCAAAATTCGTCAAATTTTGAATGTGTGAAAAAATAAAAAAGCAAATGAAAGAAATTAAGTTAAATTTTTTTTTGATTGAAAGTAACAAGCTAACCCTAAAATAATTAAAACAAACTAAAGGTAATCTTAACAACCAATCAGATTGCTTAAATTGATCGTCAAAAGTCACATGACCAGGAAAAATGTCCATACCGTAACGAATTTTAAATTGTGTTTTTCTTTTAATATGCAACAACTTTTTATTTCTGATGTATGCAATCTCATGAACAGAATGTTTCTACACATGTACTGAAGAAAAAAAAGTACAGCTGTAATGATAGTAGAAAAAAACAGTGTCCATACAAGCAAAAACGAGTTTTTACAGATTTTAGACGTTTTCCAATTTTAATAACATTTTTAAAACACATATGTTGCTATACAACAACAATACTGCAGACAATTAATTCATCTTGATAATATTGTTTTTGTGGTTATAATCCACATTAAGTCTTTATAAAGAACTTATTTTCAGAAATTTACTACCGTTACGGTACTGGACAAGATGCATGTTACGGTATGGACATTTTTGACTTTACGCACTAATATGTTGCTAAATGAAGACAGTGATTCAGAAAGATGTTTATTTATTTTCACTGATAAATCCTCTTGGTATGAATGCAAAAGAAGGTAAACACAGAAAAGCAACTAATAAAATGTTACACAGTATATACTTTCTGATGTTGTTACGGTATGGACATTCTCTGTTACGGTATGGACAAGATTTTAGATTGATAAAATCGTTACGGTATGGACATTTTTAGAATAAATATCAATGCTTGCCTTTTTGACAGCAATACAGGCAAGTGTGATTGAATGATATAGCAAGTATTTAATCTTTTGGTATCTCCTATGGTGATTCAAGCCTAATAAGTTCTGTTAGTTTTCTGGTACAGTTAAACATTCTGAGATATCGTTACGGTATGGAACAGCATGTTACGGTATGGACATAACACATTTTGTAGGAAATAATTGTTCTGAATCATAATCCTGATAGCTATTTATTTCAATAAAATAATATATTTTACATGATATACAATTGTATTGCTTCTAGTTTCGATTTCCAAATGATTTTCCAAAAAGGCATGGTATTTCACCAAAATGTCTTTACCGTAACGGAATAATTCCTATGAATGTATTTGCTTAAAAATTTCATTTATAAATTTGGGTTTTAATAATCCTTTTATTCTAATTTAAACAAGCTACAGTTTCTCATAGCAAATGTATCTAAATAAATAACATACAGGTTGATTTATTTTGCTGTTTAACAGTTGATGTCCATTCCGTAACAATATGAGTCCTTACCATAACATTTTATATTGTTATGGTAAGGACTGTTATGGTAAGGACATATTTAAAGTTATTTCTATCTTAAATAATAGTTATGCATTACAACATGTTAGCGAAAGTGGTTTGCTATTGAGAAATGTAACTGGTTCAATATGTCAGAATCAGACCTTTTTTAAAGTATTTACTGTGCTAATATCTTGTTACGGTCAGTGGACACACAAAAAATATACTCTACTGGGCTTACTTACTGAAACCGTATTTTCCTTGAGCAGTTCAGTAGCAGCATTTCAAAACACATGCAGTGCTTGTAAACAGAAAATGCCCAGTGAGCATGACAGATAACCAGATTTGCCAACATGAGGGATCCTGTATTATTTTGGCAATTTATCACTGCGTTACGGTAAGGACATGAATCCAGGGACGGATTTATTATTGCCAAAAAATATGAAAAATAAAATTAAATGTCCCATTTTGAAACTACTTCTATTTGCCTTAATAATGTTCTTATTGATTCAACCAGTCAAAACTACCCCAAAACTTACAGCGGCTTTAAAAAGTTGTGCTGAATCTTCAAATTTTTTCGAGGGACAGGCAAAAATGATGAAAAATGAGGTTTCAAATCTAGAAAAAAGGTATTTCTACACCAATCAAATACTGTTTTATCATTTACTATTATTAAGCATGATCAGTAGTATCATATGAAAAAAATCAAATCACGATCTTGTAAGTGGTTTTCATAAAATATTGAGAAGACAAGAATTTTGACATTGACTCATTTACATCCTAGTTTTCTCATTTAAAAGTCTAGTGTAGGGGTATACATTACACAGACATGTCATCAGGATTTAAATCCCACTTAAAAATACTTTAAACTGGGATGATAGAGGTGTATATATCGAGTTAATATAGAGAAGCGGTACTAACACATAACCACAATCTACGTTTTAGCAAATAGTTTGAACAAATTTCAACTAAAAAAAATCTCTGTTTATTGCTTGGGCATGTTTACTTACCAGTACCACTGCCGCTAGCTAACGGTGGTGCTTGAGTTCCTGGCGCATTCGTTACAATCACAAGCTGGAATGGGTCACCTCCTGAAAATTGAGTCATATTTAAAATTCACTACATGTACGAGTATATAACTTGGTCAAACAATTGTCACTGGCGTAGAAACGATATGTCTTGGTGACTTAATCAGCATTTTCAGATAGAAAGGTTATGGTAATGTAAGGCATGTCCATTTTACCAAAAGAAAATACATAGTCATGCAGAATTTATATTACAACAAATAGTATACATGAACTGAAATGAATCTGATAAGATTCTTCGGCAGTCTGACCAGATTATTCAGATTTATTAAGCTCATTTCATGCAACTTCAATTAGTCTTTAAAGATGGGTAAATATTAATTTTAGTGTCAACTGTCAAGTTGGCTTCATAGTGACCCATATACTACTACTAGCATTTTGTTCAGAAAGTCACCTTAGCACCGTTCACCTACCTGAACCGGAAGTTCCACCACTGCCACTTCCGGTAACAGATTGACCTAGAATATGACATTATTCTAATATTAACCCACTTATGACGCATGGACTATTTGAGCCGTCTCGTGGGAAAACCAACAATGTGGTTTCCGAACAGGTCCGACACAAACCGGCCTGTACAAGCACAGAAAAGAGCTAGAAGCTTGAAATTTCGGATTTAAGTAGAAGAATTGTACTATATGTGTAGCGAAAACAAAGGCGCTGATCAGCTTCGCTGCGTCTTTGTTTTCGCCTATGCAAATTGTTGGTTTTCCCATGGGGCGGCTCATTTGTCATTTTAGCAATACCAGAGGTGATACTTATGTTTTATATTTTTATCATAACAAAAAAAAAAAAAAAAAATAGTCCCAAATAGGACATTATCCTAATATTATACATGTATGTGTTTTATACTGTGGTAAGGATGTATTACACTGTTCTAAAAGCGCATTAACAATACGTCGATCTTATATGATAGACAGTGCACTTTAATATTAGGATGTATTAAAGTAAAATTGTTTTCAAACCATCAATTTCAGTTGAAAAATTGACAAAGTTCATAATGGTGGACACCTTCAAAATTTTATAAAGGCACAGCTGCTCAAAGAGCATTAGCCCCTGCATTACGAAAACATGCCCATATGACATACAGTAATTTTTTTTCAGGTCAAAAATGACAATTTTTGATATTTTTCTTATTTTTGCTCAAAACATAGAGTACCCACAATCTATGTTTTGAGCAAAAATAAGAAAAATAGGTATACCCCTGCATACCCCAGTTTTACAATTATAAAAGTGGGGTTTAAGCATGTGGAAAAAGTCTCCTCAGCGCGTCTTATCGTATTATCAGCTTAGGGGATTAGTTGGTACAGGTAAATCATCTTCGGTTCTTTCCGGTGATTTACGATTTACTTGGCGCCTCTGTCCGTAAAATTAGCCCGAGGGCAACCATAAAATTTGATCATAAATTGTCTTAAAAATTTATGAACTCGAAACTTCGACTATGAAATAATATGAAAATATAAGAAATACAAAATGTGTGGCTTTGATGACGGTAAAAAAACAACAACACGATTTCGAATGAAAGAAAACTCGTGTTTTTCCCATTCAAATGCACATTGTGGGTACCCGTGACAATCGCATCGTCGCGGTTAAACTCATGGACCAGTTTGTACTGTAAGCATTCAGTTGTATTATTTTTATTTAATTATTTATTCATGTATTTATTTATTTATTGCTTCCTCAAAATAAGTGCTATGAGTATATGATATATATGTTACATATTAAATGTAAGCATTACGAAAACACGCCCATGCAATATACAGATTTTTCCCAAATTGTAAAAGTAGAAATTATTTGATATTATTCTTATTATTGCTCAAAACATATATTGTGGGCACATATTAGAACCACCTCGCAGCCTGATCACTAGCTTAATCTTTATTTCCAATTTTCAAGTATTTATGTATGCGTAGACCGGTTTGCTTTTGAATCCGTCAAACCTCGCTTGGACAAGTTTTTCAAGTGTACAGGCTGATCGACTCCTTGCATTTTCGCAATATTTATATAACAGGTACACCTTCCATTAAAAATGAGCCGCGTCATGCGAAAACCGGAATTTAACTATGCAAAAACAAAGGCTCAGGTCAGCTGTGTAGCATTTGCCTAGCTGATCAGCGCCATTGTTTTCGCTACACGGGTAATACAATTCCTTATCTTCCTCAATTCGAATTTTCAAGCTTCTTGCCAAATGGTGTAGTACACAAGCCGGTTTGTGTCAGACCTGATCGGAAACCCCTAGTACCGGTTTTCTCACACCGCGGCTCAAATGTGAAATGGTATAGTTTTATAATCCGAGACTGCATGTCATAAAATCAATACCCCTAGGTCATAGATAAACTAAAACAACATTGATGCGCCACTGATCTTGATCAAAATCGTGTCGCATTTTTTGAGTAATATTGAATTATATAACTAATCTTTCTTTTTCTTTTTTTTTTTTTTTTTTTTTTTTTTCGTTGTTGTTGTTGTTGTTGTTGTTGTGTTGTTTAATAAAAAAAAAAAAAAAAAAAAAAAAAAAAAATGTTGTAACATACAAGCCGGTTAGTGTCAGACCTGGTCGGAAAACCCCTAATAGACATTTTTCACTTTTGAACGTAAATGCTGCTGGCGCTTGCGGTTACGACTTTGTGTGTGATGGGCGACGACTCGTGAGGGCATATTTGGGACGAAGGCGAGGGGCGATATGAAGAATTACTTAGTCAAAACTACCAACAGCCCACCGGAGGTGTATTAAATGAGACACGCTAAAAACGAATTGTTCAGGACGCCAAGCTGAATAGTTCAGTAGGTAGAGTGTAAGACATTGAATCGAAAGGTCCTGGGTTCGAGTCCGGGTAGGACAAAAATTATTTTTCCTTTTCTTTGTTTCTTCCTTTTTTCGCACCTGTGACAATAAAGCTTAGAAAATTAAAAAGAAATGAAAAAAAAGGAAAAAAGAAAATAATATTTTATCTATTGGCAAACGCAAGAATCACAAAATTTACTGCTGCATTTAATACTAAATCGTAAGTTTCTGGATTAAACTGTCTAGTGAGAAGGCAGACCGCATGTATAGGATTTTTATAGGTCTTGATTTTTCACCCATTGTGAAGCCGAGAACTCGATCGTCATTTTCGGCCGAAGAACGGATCAGCGACCGATCCTAACGTCAACATTTATTTCCTGACTGGCTGGTACAGATAATGTGGATAGGATAAGCTGACCGCCTCTAATGATTAAAAAAAAAATACGCAAGCGTCCCCCGTGGCCGAGCAGTTAAGAGCGCTGTTTCATAATCACTTAATCATCTCACCGTTGTGTGTGAGTTCGAGACCCACAATGGCCACATGTGAGACAGGCCAAGTTCTGCTTGCGGGTGTGCCAGGCGGTTTTTCTCGGGGTACTCCCGTTTTCGCCCAACCTACTGTTTGGTGCTTTTCATATGAGCTGAAATAATCTTGAAAGGGACGTAAAACTGAATTTTAACAAATACACAAGACACCAAATCAAACATTATAGTGCACATGTTCATATATATGTGTATAGATGTAAAACTACAGTTTCACGTGCTATCTCGTGAGCGAACAATGTTTATTTTTTCGATGTGTCGTTTTGATTCCATTCGACAGTAGGAAGAGTGATGGGGGCAATACCCTACATGTAGCTACAATATGCCTAGCAACACAACTGTTTTTGTTTATTGTAGACTTTCAACAGTATTTCTGCCATATCGAGTGCGATGGTTACGATGTAGAAAATTAATTTGGCAAGACATAAGCTTTCGTTCTGATCCTCATTTATTCTGTGTGATAGTATGCGTGCTGTTTCACCTGGTTGAATTATAATAAATAAATTAAAATCAAACTAACACAATTATATTATTTTCATGAGTTTCTATCTGTGTTTCCGTAAAGCGGGTCGCGCGTCACTTCGCCGCAGTTTACTTTTGATGTTCGCCATTTTCACATACACGTAGAAGCAATTTTGGACACTACATATTCTGTCAAAGTGCACAAATTATTAATTTGTTTCACAAATAATGTATACTGTCTTCACATTGACACATGTGTTTTCTTAAGATTATTGCCTCGTGTATTGTCTTTTTTTTTTTTTTTTTTTTTTTTTTTTTTTTTTTTTTTTTTTTTTTTTGATTCAGTTTTACGTCCCTTTCAAGCCTTTTCACTCATATCGAGACGAATCAATCAGAAAGTGGGGCGAAAACCGGAGTACCCGGGGAAAAACCACCTGACACACCCGCAAGCAGAACTTGGCTCGTCCCACATGTGAAGTCTGTCCCGTGCGAGGCGCGAACCAACAGCGGTGAGATGATCGAATGATCAAGAGCACTGAAGTCAGCGACCTTAACCACTCGGCCACGGGGGCCGCCTATTGTCCCTTTTAACAGACTAGACGCTGGTCTTGTTTGAATAGAGCTAGTAATTTTGTTTTTATGCGTGTTGTTAAATTGCTTGTGATGTGTGGGACCGCCATGTCTCTCCCGCCTGTTGTCTATGTTAGGATGGGAAATAATTGTATAGATTCTTGGTCATTCTATTGTTACTTGATTACAGATAAGGGTCTGATTGTGCTCATTTCTGATCATAATGATGCGGGTTTTTTTTATACAAGTTTCGGCCCGTTCAAGATTATTTTAGTTCATATGAGACGGGTAAATCAGTAAGAGGGGGGAAAGGGGAGAACCCTGAGAAAACGAACTTGCACACCCACAAGCAGAACTTGGTTTGTGTCACCCGTGATTGTAAGACTGATCAATTGGGCTGCAAGGCTACGGCGAAGAGTTCATTGTCTTGGTGTTGGTTGTTGCCAAAGCGATATTGCTGCGCTGAAGGTTGTTTTAATCCATTTTATCACATGTTGTGTGATGTTGCATCAATCTTTGTTGTAAGGACTTTGATTGTATCGCAAGCATACACGATGGTGCTGACACTGATAGACAATACCCGAATACACATATTCATATACATGTACAGTATACCACGCAGACATTTCACGTGTCCATTTACCGATCTTTTATATGTAACAAAGGATTCTAATATATATATATATATATATGTAACAGGGGAAAATTTTGTCCTAGGGCCCATCGACAAAACAAAGATCATATCAAGCCGGATCCGTTATCAAACCACATTGCTGCTTGGCAAGCCGAACGCAGTTGATGTTAAGGGCATGCGTTCTTTTGTCCCTTTTTAACATTTAAAAGTACGATTTCTATCATGATAAAGTTTATACTGAACCTATTAAGCAAGCCTCCATGGTGCAGTGGTTATTTCACGTGCCTTATAAACCAGAGATCGCAGGCTTGATCCGGGCCTTCTTGCGTCTGTCGGATGAGACTATAAACTGAGGTCTCGTTTCCATATGACCTTTGCTGTTGGATTAACGCCCAAATCAACAAACCGATTCGATTTATTATTTATTTAAATTCAGATTGAGTAAGAAGCTTATGTGCTTATATGCTTGCCCGATTCCGGACGCAAAGATGGGCCCTAATGAGTAAGGTTAAGAATGATCAAATGTTGTAGATCTGTCGTCAGCATGTGTAATACATGTGCACTAAAACGGTACCCTGTATCATGACGATATCATTACAAAACCGTAACAAGCAAGATACAGTGTGTTTTTTAAGTTGAAAAAAAAAAATGAAAATTTTCGGTTCAACAGTTTTGATATTTTCTTATTTGTTCAAAACATAGATTGTGGACATATGATAGAACGAATACTCACAATCTATGTTTTCAGAAGCATAGGCAACCTACAATGTAAGTTGACCTTGTCCTATAATAGGTTAATGTCATTCCTGGGTCATATATAGACTTTGTAGATGCTTCATGCCAAGTTTCAGAATCATAGGCCTACTGGTTCTGAAGAAGAACACTTAAAGGTTTTTCAAGTCATAGCCATGGCGGCCATTTTGGTCAAGTTACCTTGACAATTAATACAAACTTTCGTTCCCCTTCCACGAAGTTTGGCTTTGATCGGCCATGCGGTTGCAGAGAAGATGTTTAAATATTATAGTCATATACATGTATATATCCCCCAGGCAGGAGCAGACAACCACCTGGGTCTTAATCTTTTCATAAAAATAAATCTGTCCATTTATATTATCATAGCGAGTTTCCACCCATTTAATTACATTTAACTTATTTCCCCATTTAAATGCATGGGCGACCTACATGTAAGTTGATCTTACCGATCTTTGTAGTGCGTTTAATATTGTTTGATGCTTCATGCCAAGTTACAAAATCATAGGCCTTCTGGTTCTGGAGAAGAAAAATTTTAACGGTTTTTGCTATTTATAGCCAAGGCGGCCATCTTGGTCATATAACCTGGTCCATTTATGCAAATTTCGTTTCCCCTTCCTAAGAATGCTCCGCAAACAGTTTTAACTTTGACTGGCCAAGCTGTTTCAGAGAAGAAGATCATGGAAATTGTTGACAGGGGCATGGCCATCCTATAAGCTCACCTTTTGAGCCTAAGGGCTCATGTGAGCTAAAACTAGGTATACCCCTGCATACTCAAGTTTTGCTTTATAAAAGCGTTGTTCAATGGGGTAAACATGTCACGGACATGTTATCCTGATGAGGATAACAGACCATGCTCGATATTACTTGAAATGTGTCAAAACGTTGTAAGAACTGCACATAAAATTAAAGATCAACTAAATGTTTCAAATCGTAAATCTTGCCATGTTTACATGTAAAAACGTTTCTGTGTGTTCACGAAAAACACGTGAAATGTAGCTTAACAGAACCAATGTACGTATATACATGCACCAGTATGTTAAAAGTCACATGGCGATAACAAATAGTTGATAGTTGTTTTCCCACCAACAGTTATCGTCATTTGCAGACGGGATCTCAGTTGATAGTGTCACCATAAAGCCATGGGCAGCTCAGAATTGAACTAGCGATCCCTAGTTATACACACGAGTGTCTAAAAAATAATATTCTGCACTGGAAGCTGTTTTATTCGCGCCAAGCATTTATAAGGCCGACTCGCATTGAACGCGTAATGTATCTTTATATGACGGTTGATGATGCGATTTTGTAAACATGTCGTGTCAAAGGCCACTTCTGGTTCATTGTTCCATTAAATCAGACAGTTAAACGGGAAGACAACAATAATCATTGTTACCATTGCATATGATAACATTGTTTACGATTTATATGTTTAATTGCTGTCTGGATTTCTTTATTTTTGCATTTTACCAATACATATAGGTTTTAAGTTTCTGCGAAAAAAAAAAATAAATAAAAATAATAATTCCAATAAAAATAGGCGTTTCCTACTCGCGCTCAACCTCCTGAGCTAACGAGTCAGATGCTCTTATCAAAATCATTTTTTATTAAGGCTTTATGTCCCAGTCAACATTTTTTTCAGTCATGTCGGGACGGAGCTAACGCTTCCTGGGTTTAACCAGTTAGTAAGGAGTGAATGTGTCTTGCTCAAGGACACATTACGGTGGCGCCTATGGGGATCGAACCCAGGACCTCTCGATTCGGAGTCAGACGCCCTACCACTACGCCACCGCGCTCCCTAAAAATAATTTTGTACCAGTCTTATATCAACTACATGTACGTATTTATTCTCGACATGTGATTTTACGAAGCGACTGACTGAACCACTGCGACATGAAGTAATCTACGGAACTTGCGTGCGTGCGTGCGTGCGTGCGTGTGTGTGTGCTCGCGTAAAGAATATTGTCATCCTGTTTTAGGGTTAAGCAAGGTACGCGGCACGTTATGAAAAAACGAACTGTATGTTTCTTAGTCTATAAGCATTCATTTTCTTGAAAATGATATTGTTTTAGTTTGAAATAAAAATGGTACAAGTAGGCAAAGATCAGGAAAAGGCGCAATCAAAAAGAGATTCCCACTCCAAAAACCGAGGTGGGAAAAAACCAAACTAACAATCAGGCACTTATACCATGAAACATATCGTAAGCCGAATGAGCAGCTATTTTCCCAATAGGTGGCCACTCAGTTACCTTAACTTAATTAAAAATATGAAAACATACATAAGGCGCCAACAGCACAAAAAAATTAAACACCAAGACATAAAACAAAAAGAACTTTAATTATATTTATTTGAATTCAACCAGATAAACATCACACATAATTCAAGAGAATAAATGAGGATCAGAAAGAAAGCCGTTGACTTGGAAAAAAAAAACATCCCAAAAATCGTAATTAGAGAGGTTGAGAAAATAAACTTGTAACGTGTACGTGTACTTGTAGCTTTATTTACCCGTACACGATCGTTTTGAGTGTAAAATCGTTTGAGAAAATCGAACGTGTACGTGTAGATTTCATAAAGTATATACAGCTGATTTTTTTTATTGTTTATACATGTGTTGATATATGGTCACATGTACGTCGATTCGCCTTTGGTCAGATATACTTCGGCTGCACGTGCAAAACGATTTGGCAACGCTTTATCGAACTTCGTTTCTGCTTGTACCTACCTGACCTATCGATGGAAACATATAAAGAAAACTTACAAGTCGCAAATTTATTTCATTCACAGCCTAACTGATTCTCAACGTGTAGCGAGTATTTTGAACTTGTAATAAATGACGAAGTTTGTGGATAAAACTGTTCTACACGTACACGTACAAGTTACAAGTTCATTTTCTCAACCTCTCTATTGCATTCAAAATGCTGAAATACTGTGGAAGGTCTACAAAACCTCAACTTATTTGTATGGCTATGCAAAATGTAGCTAGGATATCGCACTTATCGTCTAATGGACTCAAAACGAAACATCAACCAAATAAATAACATCAAGATTTCGAGTATCTGTTTGAAATACATGTATAAACATGCCAAAATAAATTATGTTCTCTCACGAGACAGCACGTGGAACTGTAGGAATATACATATATCTTTACATGTACACTATACAGTGTACTATTTGAGTTAGTGCCTACGTCCGCGGAAAACATTCAGTTTAAGTCGTTCAGGGTGGCTAACTTATCCTAGCCACATTATGCCTGTACAAGCCTTCAGTATATTCATATTTTCATGTCACCCAGAAAGAAATATTGACGATCAGATAGATTAGCTCTTATACCAAAAATACGGTCGAGCTCCCAATACAAGAGAAAACATACATGTAGGCTGCCGTCTCAAACTTCAATTCCTTTACGATTTAAGAATTTAATGTAGTAGGGCATTTCATGATTCTTGTATTTGCCAAAAAATATAATCAGCTGATAATATATGCTTTTTTGTCACAAGAAAGAGAAATAAAGAAAAGAAAAAAGTGATCCGTCCTGGACTCGAACCCAGGACCTTTCACTTTCAACTCCAAGAACGCTACCTACTGAGCTACACAGCTACACGTCCTGACTATTTCACTTTTTTGACTCTCTTATTTAATTCGTCTTCGTTGGGCTATATTGGTAGTTTTGACTAAGTAATTCTTCATATCGTCCCTCGTCTTCTTCTCAAATATGCCCTCACGAGTCGTCCCCCATCACACGGAAAGTCATAACCGCAAGCGCCAGCAGCATTTACGTTCAAAAGTGAAAAATGTCTAGTACCGGTTTTCTCACGCCGCGGCTAAAATGTGAAATGATTAAGGTTTTATAATCCGAGACTGCATGTCATAAAATCAGTCACGCTTTAAATCATACCCTTAGGTCATAGATTAACTAAAACAACATTGATGCGCCACTGAACTGTTCAAAATCGTATCGTCAATATCTGCATTTTTGTGTAATATTAATCATAGATCTAGTACTAATCTTTTGATAAAAAAAACAACAACAACAAAAAACATTTAATGAATTTTTAAAAAGTAAAAAAACAAAAATAATGAATTGATGTATCTTGCGACTTGTGACTGAGAATGAATGAATGAATATGCGATTCCAGAAAACTCAACGGGATGATCTAGACCGTGGCTGAGAGCAGAAATAAAATAAGAAAATAAGAACGAATCAGCGTTAAAAGTAGCAGCACAGTAAAAACAAATCTTAATTTCATTGAAAACAGTGTACAGTTTCAGTGTTTTTCTGCAGCTTTAACGAGAGAGAGAGAGAGAGAGAGAGAGAGAGAGAGAGAGATTTGAATGAAGATAATTAAGAATTTTTATGTCGGTTTTTGCCTTGTTCAAACTGGGACACGGAGACGCTATTGTTTGGTCATCAGATTGAGTAAAAAGTGTTACTTAGGTGTGAAATGCAAACTTTAATTGGACCAATTGCAATTACGACAATAATGTTGATGTGCATTCTTACAATGCACAATGCGTTTGTTGTTCAGAGGTGTCACATTCTGGGAGGATATGTAATGTTTATAAAATTATACTCAAAAGTTAATCGCGATCATTGTGTAGCATCTTTCATAAATTTTAAATCGATTATCATTCGAGGTGAGAAAAAAAGACTTTTTATTTTTTTTTCTTTTGTGTAAATAAGTAATCTCCATGTTAAATAAATAAATAAATAAATAAATAAATAAATAACAAGGAAAAGAAGTATTACACCTTTATGCGAAATAGCAGACGCTTATGCACAGGTATTTCGTAATTCTCCGCCCGGTTTACGGGATTTGCCGATAAAACTATTGATTTACGGAAATTAGAAAAAAAACTCAAAGTAGCTATAAAACACACGCAATTTGTCCACGCCAAATGTCGCTTGATTTTGAAGTTAAGCATGTCTTTAGAAAGATCATTTTCTTCTGATGAATAATCCGAAAGAACAAATTTAGAAAAAAGGTTTTGGAAACGATATATTTGGCATTTAACCAAAGCACCTTTGGTAGATTTTACACTTTTTGTATATCAGATATAAGAAATGATGCGACCAAACAGGACCTTTTTAAATTTTAATTTTGTCCATTCAAAAAATCAAGATAATTTAACGAAACAATATCCATTAAATCAGGAATACATTAAATTACAATATTCCGAAAGAACAAATTTGATATCTGCCGTAATTAAGTTTTAATTAAACATTGAAAGTCAATGTCCTATTCATTTATGTACATTTTTTATCGGCAATAAACTGAATTACAGGTAAGGTATCGGCTCAATATTTCTCCGTATGGGGGTGTTCATTGCACGGACATGTTTTCTTGATGTGGAAAACGGCGTAAAACAAAGAAACCTGCTTCGTAAAAATATAGAAAATCACATTTCATAGTTTTCAATACCCGTTTATAGAATCGAAATGAAACTATGTGACTCGTTTGAAGAATCAAAAATACAGTATCACAGTATGTTAACTTATTACGTAATCAATGTACAACAATCGGATGTCGATCGTGTGTAAACAATGATTACACATATTCGTGTATATCTAGTTGTCGTTTGTTACACGTTTGTCAAAGCGTTTCGCACCTGGAAATTAAAAATTATACTTGATTGGCGTCTGGAGAATCAGCCCAGGTAAAGTTGACGTCTCTTTCACATTTTTGAATCTTAAAACAGCATAAAATTGTAAAACTCGTTCCAAAAACATTGTTTAACAGACAGAACTTGCGCTAAAACAGACCCGCTTTGTGAGAACAGTGTGTTTTTCCAAAGATGTATGGTTTAAATGTAATCCATCAATACCCTATTTCATCAATTTTTAATTGATACGGTTGTGGTATCTTACATAATAGGGAAAACTTCCGACAAATAGACGGCCTGCTGTATTTTCGAGTGTCCCATTTTCCGTTATTCCTAATGGAAAGAGTGTACCATTACATGATGAGTCGATGTACCATTTTCAGTGATGAAAAATTCTTTTAGCTGCAGTAGATGCGTTTAGATCAAAGTATTTTACAATAAATAAACTTGTCTTTGGTCTCTACCGTGCAGTTTTCAAAACTTTATGCTGACCACAGATATCAGTTTATTGATTCACGGAATTAATATACAGAAAACAAGCACTAAATTGCTGTTTTAGCTCACTTGAGGTGAAAGATAAAACGCTAGGTTAAAGAATCAGACTCTTTTCGGCATCCCCGAGTGCGCTCGTCCGTCCAGGTGTCAACATTTTCAAACATGGATAAACACATTTTTCACGCTTGTTGAAATAACCTGTTTATTTTCGGCTTATACAATGTAGCAGTGTCAAAGGTAGTTCAGTCACGGCCGTGGTGCCGCTTATAAAATTGCAGTTCTAAGCGAAGAACTGTATATGTAAGTAAGTCGTCTGTACTGACTATGAGAATGCGTAACCGGGGCAATGATATGCGATTAAAATTAGTGGACAATACTACTATTAAAATAACATTGACCAACGTGTTTTTGTCAGCATATCATGTGTAGTCTGCTCTGTGTGATCTTCGAAGGGAAAGCACCTGCAGGGTTTCTCAAGCAAAGCAAATATATTTGTGCTGTTTGCACATTCTGTGCGTTTTTGTGTTTTTGGTTAAGTTTGGTAAATGAGTGGCCACCTACTGGGCAAATAGCTGTTCACTCTGCGTATGATATGTTTCTTAGTATAAGTACCTGATTGATTATTCAAGTCTTTTGCAACATCGGTTTTTGGATTGGGAATTCCTTTCTGATTGCGCCATTTCCTGATCATTGCCTACTTTTACATTTTTCTAGCCTTCATCTGTGGCTGTACAGACTGATGTTGGACCTGCTCAGAATGATAGAAAACCGAGTTTCATACGGCATGGATAAATTACAATGATTACTTCATACCATATAAATGGTGTCGTAAATTTCGTTTTGTGCAGAGATAAGCAACTTAGTATATAATTAAATGTGCTGTAAATATCATTCGACGTTTCTCATAATCTGCAGTTAGCACCGCATTATACATGCACAATATCCTTTCTATACAATTCTCACTTACAATTCTATATAAAGATTATTTGTTTGAGGTGAATACTAAATATGTTTCATCGAGTAGAATTTTCACGATTGCGCAGCACAATTGAAAAACGATCGAGGTTGTCAACACACAAGATGAAATAGTTTTGCTATTTGCTGAAATAAAAGTACTTTTGTATATTTGAAACAATAATGGCGTGTACAATACCTATAACACGGATAGACGGTGAAAATGCAAAATCAAAAATCAATTATATTTTGTAACCAAATAATGACAATGTTACGTTTTCACGCAGGCAACCCACCATCCTAATCATGTCTCATATAAAAGTTTATTGCCTTTGGCTAACATGTCTCAAGAATACCCATTTGTAAAACTGTTGACAGCCGCACGGATTCCCTGGCGCACGGATTCCCTAGCGCACGGACGGGAACCCCCTATAAGCTCACCTTGTGAACCTTCGGTTCACTTTCGATAAGCCGGGATGAACCGTGACAGAACCGTAGCGCTACCGTGGCAAACTGGGGTAAAGGCCTGTTTACACATTCACGATTTTTAGCTACGGTGGCAATACGAGTCGCCACGATTTGTAAAATCGTCTTGTACCGTGGTGGTTCGTAGTAGAACCGTGGTAAATCGTGGCGCTACGGAAGTTTTAAACTGTTTAAAACATTCGTGGCGTATCGTGGTGAATTGTGGTGGTTATTGGGCGTTGCCTAATTCGTAGCGCAATCGTAGCGGAATCGTGCTTATCCGTACTGACACCGTAGCTATATTCGCGGCTAATCGTGAGAGATTGTAGCCAATCGTAGAGCTCCGAAGCAAAAAACCGTGGGTTTCACCGGAACACCATCGGCGGAACTGGTGCAAACTGTCTTTAATAGCTCTGTCACACATTCACGTATGATATCAGCGGCCTATCGATCGCGTATCTATGAGATTTTCGATACGACGAGGTCTGAGCCGTATTTTGTTCGAGCGACGTATGTTGCACGTACGTCTGACGTTCTTACTACGTTCCCGCGTCGTATCAGTGACGTATCAGTATTCCTATGAAATTTCACTTTCGTATGTACGGCGCATCAAGGCGAATGTTCTACTTACGTATGCCGTATATATGGCGTATAAAATGTACGCGTGACGTATCTGCGACGTATGTACTACGTTCCATTCCTATCTGCGGTGTATCTGTTCTGTACCAACTGCTTTTTAATACCTAGGCGAAAACAAACGGTTGTGTTCACTTTCTTCAGGCAATTCGTCGCACATTACAGAGGTGGAAGATGCCACCGGCAAAATCTACATAATCTAGATTAACACCGAAGAAAAAAAACGAGGTGAGGGTGGGGGGATCTCCAAGCTCCCCATCCTGGGCGATATCTGCACACTTACTTGATATTGCGCACGAAAAATTCTTTTTATGAATCATTGCCAAATTCTTGATTTGAGGGTCATCGTGCAAAACTGTAAAGTTGGGACGTCAGAGGATATTATCCCGACCTTCGTGTAGATATTTAATTTTTTTTTACGCTAACTCTCAACAAAATATCAAATATGAGAAGCAGATATTTATATCGCAAGCTCGCGTCCTTCGATATCCCAACTCGGGACAATATTCACCGATATGAGTGCAATGACTCTATTATATTATCTCATTGTTTCCTAGAATGCTTTTGTTTGTTGGAATTGATGTCAGTCAACAGCAAAAGTCATGCCGGGACGTTGCCTCCATTTTATGAGACTTTAACCCAAAATGAGGATGTGATGACATATAACACGTACTTAAAATATAACCACCCAAGTTAGCCACAAAGGCTTATAATATGCATGGATGGTTTGACTTTAACCACTTTTCCTGGGCAGGCTCAAACCAAAATAGTTTAACAGTAATCAGATGGTCTTCTTAGAAAGAGTTCATAAATAGGTCATATATAATATTTTCCAAATCATACCTTTACTCAGGTTTGGTTTAACATAAAATGAAAATCTTATTTTAATGGTCAACGAAACTCGTGCATGTATGAAGAAAGGTAACGAAAGAGTGCGTAAAAGTTGTTACAGTAGTGGCTACCAAAGTTATTATTAGTGGTTCAGTAAGTAGTATCAGACATAGTGACCGAAATAACGGGTACATAAACTGCAATAAAAGGATGCATTTACTGCAAGAAAGGATGCATTAACTGCAGGAAATGGTACATTACTGCATCATATAAAATCATTAAGTCGTACACCTTGCAGTCAAAAAATGGGAAAACTTTAGGTTTGTAGTGGGTGTCTTTTAGAATCAATTTAGAACCTTTTCTCGGAGGAATCTGATAGAATCCTTTGAACAACCTCTAGATAACTAAAATACCTATTTCATTCACTAGTATAAAGATAGATATATGGCCTTTTACGTTTAAAAACGCGACATGTAAGCGATCAGTCGGCCACAAGACGTTTGCCTGGGCAGTGAGTTTATCATTGAACAAAAGAATTAAAACACAAAAACATACGAAAATACTTCTAACTTACCCTATTCAGGCGACCGTAGCTAAACCATATTATGTCACACAGTTTTTCCGAGATGAAACCTCAAATTATAAATAAAGATTTCCGTAAACATGTAACAAACGAATATGTGTAATCATTGTTTACACACGATCGACATCCGATTGTTGTACATTGATTACGTAATAAGTTAACATACTGTGAGTATATACGTACAGTAAGCACAGCAGTTGTTTTTCACCCACTGTGCATAATTAGAGTTGGTACAAACGCTCTTGTCATACTGGTCACAGTTGCTCAGTGAGTTGGTACAGCTGCCTTTAGAAATATAAACATATTTTATATGCATAATGTTTTTTGTTGTTTTTTTTTTGAGTCGCGTCATGAGAAAATCGGAGTTTTGCCTTTGCGAAAACAAAGGCGCCTTTGTTTTCGCTACACGGATAGTACAATTTCAAGCTTCTAGCCATCTTCTGTGGCGGCACAGGCCGGTTTGTGTCAGACCTGGTCGGAAACCACGAAGACCGGTTAATCGCGTAGAAAACGTAAATGTAAGCAATGCTCAGGAATTGGTACAACCAGAACCAAAGAACCACCATAAAAACAGAGAAAGGAAAATAAGTTGACAATTAGGTATTGACACAAAGAGAACATATCTAAAAGAGAGTGAGCAGCTATTTCCCGGAAGGTGGCCACTCTGTTATATACATGGACATGTATAACATGTTTCTGTTTATTTCTCAAAAAAAAAAAAAAAAAAAAAAAAAAAAAAAAAAAAAAAAAAAAAAGAGGTAGAAGTTTTTTGAATATGGATGGATCTAAAACAACAGCTTAGAAACATTTGCATTTAGCTTAAAGCACGGTTGACACATATTTTGACGATATGTGTAGTAAACCTTAACAAATTACCTAAAGTCCCCGTCACTGTCCCGATCCCAGATGTCTGGGGTTTCGAGCAGCAGGTGAAAAAATGATATATTTACAGTTGAAAAATTTTGATTTTTTTCATTTTTACTCAAAACACAGATTGTGAGTACATGTTAGAACTGCCTCGTCGAGGTCGTAGAACTAGCAAGTATCTTTAATCTATGTTTTGGAGCATATTTTAAAATTAATCGTGTTGGCCTTTTTTACTAAAACAAACTTTAGATTCGAGGGTGTATATTTTTCATGAACATGTTTTCCTGATGAATTACCTGAAGTGCCCGTCCCCGTCATTGTTCCAGACATAGTGCCGGACCCGCTGGTACCGCCCCCAGAGGTCTGGAAATTACACTGGGGTTTCGAACAACACGTATTGGCCGGGTCTTTCACGAGGGTACACTGTGATGGCAAGTTCTGATATTGTGGGCACCTGATAAAAGATAATGGAAAATAAACTAAAATGATAATCATATTGATTAGAGATGCATGTACAGTAAAGGCTGAACTATTTTTAATAATCTGCACATATTTGTTGAACACATGAGGTGCACAACATTATCCTGAGTAATATCAAAAGAGACGTGTGCGCTTTGATTGTACAACGTGCAAGTGCGCAAAGGGCTTCAAATTTTTGTTATTTTGAAACCTAATTGTATAGAAATGCCAGAACTAATATTTTCCTGAAATATTTTAGACTTTTGCTTTTGGCAGTTTTGGCAGTTTTACCAACTTCTACACCGCTTGAGCATACATGTGTTCATTACAAGGCTGTTGCGGCTAGTTGCCGTTTACGTAACTAATGCTTTTTTGAAAACGTAGATAAAAAGGGGAGGCTGGGAGGGGTGGCGTAGACACCGAATCGAGAGGCCCTGGTTCAATTCTCACTGGCGTCACCGTGTTTTTGTCCTTGAGGAAGACAAGGGGACTGGTAAACACGCAGGAAGTGGCGGCTCCGTCCTGACATTACTGAAAAATTGTTGACTGGAATGTTAAACATCAGCACAAACAAACAAAATGTAAATACGAATCATCTTACAGGCTTGTACACTGGTATTGCCCAGTGGACCCGTCTGTACACTGACAGTTGTAGCTACAGCCATCCCTCCACGTCTGACCCTGGGAATACGTCTGACCCTTGTACACACAACCTGTAAAATGAAATGCGTACCGTATAGCACTATTGAGAGTGTCGACAGGAACACTTCAGAGAGAAATGTGCCTGGCCTAGCTCCCATGGAGGTACTCTAAACTTTTGTCCGCCGATGCATAGGCTGGGCCAGCATTGTTTCTGTACCTCCAAAATAAATGGCCTGACGAATCACCCCAAAAGTGCCTGGTATTTCAAGCACACCCCAAAATACGCATGCAAAAAGTCGTAAAATAGACATACATGTATTTTTAAGAAACCAGGGTCACCAATTTGAAAACGAACACACTTTGCATGGCATGACAATTTAATACTGTAAAAGCACAATAAGGCCAAGTTTCCACGGACATTTGTTTCTTTGACGAAGATTTTTTTTTCACAGAAACTTTGGAAAATTACTTATATTATTACTTTGTCACAGATGTTTGACAATGACACTTCGCCACAGAATTGAGTTTACACGAGCATATTTTTCTGCGACCGTGAAACCTACGTTGCAAAAGAAAAATTGTCCATGGAAACCTGGCTTATAGGTTACAATTTAGTCATAATTTGACTGGGCTAGAAAATGACAATTTCACAGTCATAAAAGAGACCATACCTGCTCCGCTCGACCCACTTCCGGACGTTCCCCCACCCGACGGTCCAAAACTCAGGGTAAAGGGGTCATCATCTGAAATACATAAATAAATTTGCAATATCCGTCTGATACTATGAGACGAGAAGAGAGTGTCCCCACCCCCGTGGTTGACGGAATATTCCATTACCGACTCATTAACCATTCGATCATCTCATTGTTGTGTCCAGTTTGGGTTCGAGCCCCACATGGGCACATGTCAAGTGAGGCAAGCCCAGTTCTGCTTGGTGGTGTGCCTGATGCTTTTTCTCGGTGTGCTCCCTTCGACCACATTGGCCCGCCTCATATGAGCTGATATTATCTAGAAAGGAACGTAAAACTTAACCTGAAACTCGTTGCTTTCTAGTCCGACCTTTCAACAAGATACAAGATACAAGATACAAGACTTTATTTGACCAATTTTGGGCCCAGCAAGGGCATACAAAGATGTTGTACAGAGAATAAGAGAGGAAATCCAAATCAGAGATGAGATAACACAAACTAAAAACAATCTAATATAAAACAATGTATTAATCCAAGTGTTCATGCAGATACTGACCAAGTTTGTGAAGTATATCAGAGTTTTCATTAGTCAGAATCCAGAAAAACTTCTGGAAACTATCCAGCTCCATAAAATTTCTGTTGGAGTCATTAATGATTTGAAAAAAGCTGTTTCTGAACGCATTAAACTTTGAGCATTCCATCAAAAAGTGCTGCTCATCTTCAATTGCACCTGTAGAACATTTGGTACAAGTCAACAAGTCTCTCAGTGGAACGATGTACCGAAGGGATAGTTTGACTAACATTATGTGCAATGACGTGCAGCGTCCCACCAGAAGCAACACTTGGGCCGACCGTCCAGAATATTTCTTTGTTAAAAAGTATTGCCGTTTCTCTACTGATATGTTGATTTATTGTTATGTACTTCTAGTCCGGGGACTTGAAAATAATTCTAGAGGTCAAGCCTCATATTTCCAAATGCAGTTTATCTGCTAAGATTTCCAACGGTTGGGCCCAAACTATTGTACTTCCTGCATGTACTCCCTGTACTATGATCTACTATGTGCCAGTCTTGGGTCACTAATGGATGTACATGTTATAATGTCTTGCGGTGCATAAACTTATCTATCCTGACCCAATCCAGACATAGAGGACACTATGTAACATTATGAACTTGAAGAGGTCAACGAGGACCTTTTATCCAATATTTGAATGACTATTAAAAGAAAGGTTAGAATGGTCAGGAATCGCACCAGATGGGAAAGAAACGACAAATAACTATATCGGGATAACGTGCGTAAACTGTGTACCCCCTTGAACCTCACCTTTATATACTGGTGTATACCATGCATACAGAGGTGTGCATATTTGCCTTATTTTTGATCCAAAACATAGATTGTGGGTACTCTTTAGAACCGCTCCTAGTACACAAAAGTCAACTCAAAAACAAATCAAAACACTGCCACCTTGGAACGGTCAATAAAAGAGATTAAATCGATTTCGAGCGGAATATGAATTAAGTCGCAGGGTTATAAAGTAGGACTGTGCATTATCCAATGTAGTATCGGAATTACTAATGGTTCGCGTATTTTTAGCTTCATAGTTCACAATATAGAACAGAAATAGCAATAAAATTCAGAACATACACACAAAAATCAGTTGTATTTTCTTAAAAAATGGCAGGACAGATGGAGCTGAGAGACACAGATGTTAGATCTCTAGATAGGTAAGTGGTTTTGTTTTCTACTGACATGTTGGGGTGAGAACACAAGGGTTATAAGCAATTCACCATAAAAAAATTCCCTAGAGTACGTGCCTTTAAAACTGTGTCTATGACTATGTATTTTAATACGAATAGACATACGGTCAATTACTGTCATTGAAATACAATTCAAACCTTATGATCCTTTAAACTGTCGTTGCATTAAATAATTCTGTTTAAGTTTAAAGCATACACTGCTTCGTTTCTTTTAAAAAGCTCTTTACCTTAATATCAACATATGAAATCGTAAGTTCTGTGTGGTAAGGAGATGTTCTGTAAATACGGATACATGTAATTGTTGCGATAAAAGTCTTTGAAAAAAGGAACATTTGTCTACAACAATAAGACCTAAATTACACAGCATTAAACACCTGAAAAATCATCAGATTAGCTCATGTGCCCCACCTGCTTATATTTCAGTGGTAGTCCGACGACAGGTTGCCGACGACGAATCTGGCGGCCTACGTCAAATACCCTCCTCGCTAGAGTGGAACGAAAGATCCTAGACTGTAAGTTTCATATAAACGGGCCCTACCAGGGGTTTTGGGGCGCTGGTAGAATTAGTGACATTTGGGCCGCCTCATGGGAAAACCAACAACCTGCCTAGGCGAAAACAAAGGCGCAGATCAGCTTCGCGGTAACCGCGAAGCTGATCAGCGCCTTTGTTTTCGCTACTCGGATAGTACAGTTCCTCTTCTACTTAAATCCGAAATTTCAAGCTTCTAGCTCTTTCCTGTGCTTTTACAGGCTGGTTTGTGTCGGACCTGTTCGGAAACCACATTGTTGGTTTTCCCACGAGGCGGCTCATTTATATCAAGTTCAGGGAGCTAGGGAGCGCTAGAAAATATTTCAACGGGACTTGCTGCAAGTCAGCAAGTCAAAACCTTTAGAGATTTAGGAAGCAGGTAGCTTAAGCCAAAACTGGGGCCATTTTCTATGGAACGCCTGTACTGCCTCCGGGTGTCTGAGTTCCTTATGTTGTGGGGACCTATCTTTATGTTGTTTGGACCTATCGTTATGTTGTATCGAACTTTCTTTATGTTGTGTGGAACTGTCTTTATGTTGTGTGGAAATTACTTTATGTTGCGTGGACTTATCTTTATGTTCTGTGGACCTGACTTTATGTTCTATGGGCATGTCTTTATGTTGTGTGAAACCGCTTTTATGTTATGTAGAACTGTCTTTATGTTCTGTGGACATGTATTTATGTTGTATGAAACCGCTTTTATGTTTTGTAGTACTGTCTTTATGTTGTGTGGAACTGTCTTTATGTTGTGAGAACCTGCCTTTATACCATGTGCTTTCATCATTATGTTGGATACAGTTAATATTATGTTATGAATATACACCATTATACTGGTAGAATATGATGTTATATTATGTATAAGTACTATTTTATCGTAGGCAACTGACATTGTGTCCTGTTCTATAATCATTATACTGGATGCTATTGCCATTATAGTATGTGAAACTGTCATTATATTGTGTGAAACTGTCTTTATGTTGTGTGACACTGTCTTTATGTTGTGTGAAACTGTCTTTATGTTGTGCGGAACTGTCTTTAAGTGGCGTTGAATTGAATTTATGTTGTATAGAGCTGTCTTTATGTTATGTGCAACTGTCTTTTTGTTCTGTGCAACTGTCTTTATGTTGCGTACAATTGTCTTCATGTTTTGTGCAAGTGTCTTTATGTTATGTGCAACTGTCATTATATTGTGAGGACTTATTGATTTTTTCGTAGTATCACTATTTACCGGAATGCTCCGCATTTTGTCGGAATCCGGGATGTTTCGCCCCCAAACTGTTTCCCTCCCTAGTCGTTTCCCCCTAGTCGTTTCTCCCCCACTAGTCGCTTCGCCCAACTTGTCGTTTCGCCCCCTAGTATATATGAAAGGGAAGAATGCATATACATATAATATAATTACTTAATTTTACATCATTATACGGCATGTAAAGACAAAAACAATGATACAAGTAGCGCAAATCGATGTAAAGATGCGTAAAAAAGTGCACAACGGCACAAAAAAGACGTAAAGGTGGTGCTTAGTGGTACTGAATAACATTAAAGCGCATTATTTATCAAATATGAAGCAGATTGTCCAATTTTAGTCATTTAAATTCGCATGTAGGGCTTGGGAGATCAAGGGGGTCGGGCGTAACATAATCTGTCAAGCAGATGTTTTTATTTATTTTTATTTATTTATTTATTTATTTATTTATTTATTTATTTATTTATTTATTTATTTATTTATTTATTTATTTATTTTTGTAATAAGACCATGGTGATGATTGTAAAAGCTCTTTACACTTCTCAACAGGCATAACAGGTTAGCATTTGCTACACAGAGTGTTGGTTTCAGTTTTACACAAAATGTTACTGACAGAAGCATTGTACAAAACTTTTGACTGGCATTATCTCTGTTACAAAGTGACAAGCACACAGTGAAATATCAAATATCTCGTCAAATATTTCGTTTTTCTTTCTTGTTATATTTTAGCTCATTTCAAAAGGTGAGCTTATAGGATGGCCATGCTCCGTCGTCCGCTGTTGTCGTCGTCGTCGTTGTTCACACTTTTCAAAGATTTTCTCCTCTGAAATCCCTGGTCCATTCAATGCCAAACTTCATGTGGAGCATCCTTAGGTAGGGGGAACTAAAGTTTGTATAAATGTCAAGATCACATTCCCAAGATGACCGCCATGCCCATATATGGTAAAAACTTCTCTTGAACCGGTGGACCGATTTCATTGAAACTTGGTATGTAGCATTGGGGACTCTGGCCCATCATAGTTTGTATAAGCCATGACCTTAGGGTGACCTTGACCTATTTTACGGCAAGGTAAACTTTGTACAAGTAGGCTTTGAAATGGAAAAAAGTGAAAACATTGGATTTTTCGGGTAACCTGAAAGTTGGTACATACATACAACTTATTGAGTTAATGAAGTCATAGGAGTATTCAAGGTCAAGGTCATCTCTTGACCTTGGTCAAAGGTCATTTACATATTGGATTTAAAACTTACTTTTCTCAGGAACAATTTCACCAATCGAAGCCAAATTTTATATGTGATATCCTTAGGAAGGAGAAATCAAAGTTTATATAAATGGTCCAGGTTACATGACCAAGATGGCTGCCATGCCCATATATGGTAAAAACCTTAAACAATCTTCTTCTCTAGAACTGCTGGACCGATTTCAATAAAACTTGGTATGTATCATCGGGGACTCTGTTCCATCATTGTTTGTATATCTCATGACCTTGGGTTGACATTGACCTACTTAATGGCAAGGTCAACATTGGTCACATAGGCTTCTCAAAGGAAAAAAATGGAAAGCATTTGGATTTTTCAGGAAGTTTTGTGGCCTGTGACCTGATACATACATACAAGTTATTGAGTTAATGAAATCCTATGAGTATTCAAGGTCAAGGTCATCTCTTGACATTGGCCAAAGGTCATTTACATATTAAATTTAAAACTGAATTTTCTCAGAAACACTTCACCAATCAAAACCAAATTCTATTTGTGGTATCCTTAGGAAGGGGGAACCAAAGTTTATATAAGTGGTCTAGGTCACATGACCAAGATGGCCGTCATGCCCATATATGTGGTAAAATCCTTTAAAAATCAACTTTTCTGGATTCAATGTACCATTGGGGGCTCTGGCCCTTCGTGGTTTATATAAATCATGACCTTGGGTTGACCTTGACCTATTAAACTGTTAACTTAAACAGAAAGGTCAAATATTGCCAGAAAGATCTGAAAGTTAATAGATACAGACGGATTATAGTTTTAATAATTATGTGAGTATTTGAGGTAAAGTTTACATTTACGTCGGCCAACATGGCCTTAGCCAAAGGTCATTCATCAAAGACAAAATCTCAGGTGAGCGATATCAGGACCATTGGTCCTCTGGTTCAATAAGAATGATATAAATGTAAATTAAACGAGAGAAGAAGAAAGAAATAATACCGTGAATTGGAAATCGTGTAAATATTTAGATCTTGTGATTGTTCCCTTTAACTGAATAAAAGGCGTGAAAACGTCTGTCAGGTTACCAGAACGGTAATTGAATTATCAGCTACACGTCTGTTTTAGGGGGAAATGTCTTGGGGGCGAAACGAGTACCCACATTCTATGTTTTGGAGCAAAAATAAGAAAAATAGGTATAACCCTGCATATCCCAGTTTTACTGTATAAAAGTGGGGTTTAATGGGGTATACATTTCATGGACATGTTTTCCTGATGCACAAGCCCCATGGCCTATCCCTATCTCAATATATGCCCATCCCCCCTCTCACATATACTAGGTGGCGAAACGACAAGTGGGGCGAAACGACTAGGGGGAAGACTAGGGAGGAAACGTCTTGGGGACGAAACAACTAGGGGAGGAAATGGTTTGGGGTGAAACATCCCGGATTCCGATAAAATGTGGTGCGTTCCGGTAAACAGTGATACTACGAAAAACAATCAATAAGTCCTTACAATATAATGACAGTTGCTTATAACATAAAGACAGTTGCACAAAACATGAAGACAGTTGCATACAACAAAAAGACAGTTGCACACAAAAATAGACAGTTGCACACAACATAAAGACAGTTCTATACAACATTAATGCTATTCAACATTAAATAAAGACAGTTGCACACAACAAAAAGACAGCTCTATACAACATAAGTTCAATTCAACACAACTTAAAGACAGTCCCGCACAACATAAAGGCAGTTTTACACAACATAAAGACAGTGTCACACAACATAAAGACAGTTCCACATACTATAATGGCAACAGCATCCAGTATAATGATTATATAACAGGACACAATGACAGTTTTCTACGATAAAATAGTATCTATACATAATATAACATCATCGATAAAGCACATGTTAGAATTGCCTGTAAAAGCGGTTCCACACAATATAAAGACTGGTCCACAGAACATAAAGACAGGTCCATAGAACATAAAGATAGGTCCACAGAACATAAAGACAGGTCCATAGAACATAAAGACAGGTCCATAGAACATAAAGATAGCACCACACAACAAAGATAGTTCTACATAATATAAAGACAGTTCCACACATCATAAAGACAGTTCCACACATCATAAAGACAGTTCCACACAACATACAGACATGTCTATGGAATATAAAGCTAGTTCTACAGAGCCTAAGGATAGGTCCACACAGCATAAAGACAGTTGCCCACAACATAAAAATTGTTGCCCACAACATAAAGATGGTTCCACACAACATAAAGATAGGTCCACACAACATTAAGACAGTTCCACACAACATAAAGAAAGTTCGATACAACATAACGATAGGTCCACACAACATAAAGATATGTCCCTACAACATAAGGAACTCAGACATCCGGAGGCAGTAAAGGCGTTCCATAATTTTCTTTTTATAGCGCATGACACAGCATGGTTCTCCACATAAGCGATATGCTTAATGCATGTACTTTAAAGAGTTTAATTCTGTACTTTGATTGCGACAATCTCGAATCTAACAAAGAAATCTACGAGCAAGAAAAGCTAAAGTAGAAGTCATGGAAGTAGCATATAGTTTATCTTCATGAACTTGAGTGCAGATCTGTTACATATACAGGTCTAAGAGCTGACATAAATTTACAGACTGTCTTTAGATTTACAGACTGTCTTTAAATCTAAAGACTTGTAAGTCTATAGAATTAAAGACTAAAAACGAAGAAATAACAAAAATTATGAAATACGGAAAATTCGCACTGATAAACAATAGTGATTTGCTTAGTTACAGAAGCAGTTTCATAGTGCAGAAAAATGTTCATAGTTTGTTGACTTAACATTGAATAATGGAAGAAACAAATAAATGTGTTTTGATATACAAAAGTTTTCTCCCATATACTATAACTCTACAACTGATAACGCAAGCAATCATCGGATCGGGTGACATTCTTCGCCAACAATGGTCAAAGGGAGAATAGCCAACAAGGAATACCTATAATTATCATTTGCTATCAGTACACGGAAATAAGGCCATACTTTTACAGGAACTTCACACACTGAATATCGCACATATATAGGTCATTCAGTTACGTTAAATATAGAATGCGCTTTTTCTTGATATTCCAAAATTCGATGAAATACTGCATAAGTCTTTAAATATAAAGACTTGACAAGTCTTTAGATTTACAGACTGTCTTTAAATCCACAGACTAAACAAGTCTGTAGATTTACAGACAGTCTGTAAATTTAGTAAGTCTGTAGATTTAAAGACTTGAAATGTCAGCTCTTAGACCTGATATATACTTAAACGCAAAAGTTTCGCAATAATTATAAAATGCAATTTTCTTCTTATCGACTCAAAGACTTCTAATGGGTGATATTACGATTGACAAGTCCAGTTCTTTGCCTTGCATACAACATGAAAATCAGAACGCTGCGGCTTATGGTTGCCGAGAAAACGTCAAAACTTCACCGTAACCTACTTTTTAAAGTCACAAATGTACAATACCTTGTATTTTATGTGAAAATGAAATTTCAAACCATTGTTTGTTTTCAAAAGAAAAAAAGGACATGAAACGTAAATATGGAAATTTTATTCATTCGTCGACGCTTATTACGTGTGTGTAACGTGTTAAAATGTTTGGACGTAATTGTCTGTTATAGTGGAGATGGAAACGTCAGGATTTTGAGACAATCCTGCACTTCCGGATACAAGTATGAGACTTTCAGAATATGTTGTTTAATCCTTTCTAATAAATATTTTCTCGTTAGCCATCTCAAATTTTTCCATTTTCAAGGTGGCTAACGCAATTTTCAAGATGGCCGTCAAAATCATTTGTTTTTACGATTAATTGACAAACTATACTACTGGAATTTGTAAATGGGTGAATTTATTGCACTACTGATTGTCATTGCTTAAACCATTGTTCTGGGACTCATCAACGTGTCCAACAATGCCATAAAACTGCTTTTGCGAAAATATAATACCGTAAATTGCCATAATTTAAGCATCACTCAACAAGTACACATTCATATGGATCATTACAGGCTCCTGTGTGAAAGGACACAAGATAAATATGATTTAAGCATTACAAATATTTATTATCTACTCGACTGATCTTTCAAAGTTGAACAACTGATATTTTTTTTTATTTTAATCATAGTAGTATAGGGGTATATTTAGCTACAGTCAATGGATGGTCAATATTGTTTTTCTTCTTTGTATTGAGTCAACATTTTTTGAAGTCATGCCTGCACTGAACTAACACTACTTGGTATGATTCAGTTCTGTGGTGAGTAAATATGTCTTGCTCAAGGACACTACACGACACATCCAGTGGTGACCAAACCCAGGACCTCTCGATGCAGTCAGTCCGACGCTTTACCGCAAGGCTACCACTCTCCCCTGGTCATAATTGTAGGAAAACATAATATTTAACATGAATTTATGTAAAGCACCTTAATTAAGCAGTCAATATTGTCTCCCAAATACTGAGATGTTAGTCACACCATTGAATATCGGCAGAGGAATGTTCGCCCCTTAATAGATAATCCTGGGTCGACTGGACAACAGCGTAGAACAGTCACTTGTTAGTCACAGTTAAGCAGATAGCTGTACTGAGTGAGACTTAGTTTGTAGAGGTTATGGAAAAAGAGTTGGTGCCGGCTGTACTTTCTCCTAGTGTGGAGGCCAAAGTGAGAAGAGCTGGCTTTGTGTAAGCTGTCAGGATTGCCTTAAGGCATCAATGACCACCTAATGACTTCGATACTTCCTCTGATGGGCGATAAATATGTCAATATTGTCCATCTTATACACCTACCATGATCAGTCCAGATGAAGTGATATACAAGTGAACATCATGGGTGCATCTGCGATCCAAACACGGGCGTCTCATAAACTGTATGTCATAGTGTGGAGAAAAAGACAGGCAGTGTGTCCGAGGGACAAATGTAATGTAGAGCAGGGTGCTGGATAGATTATAGAATGGTGTCATGAAACACAAGCCTTAGAGGCGACTTTTAAGCAAGAAACCACCACAGAGACTGGGTGTCTCGAAATTGAACCAAAATAGAATGTACAATTGCATCCAACTGGGTACAATCAATCTCAGTTTGGAAGACACAGAAGAAAACTGGAACATTCTTCAGCTATAGAACTTTGAGGACATCCATCTCGAAAACTCAATTACTGGTTTGATGAGACTGGTTAAGATATCCGGAGGCTTCTAGAATCTTGAGGAACAGCACAAGCATTAAGATGATACTAACTCCTTATTCAAGAAGACAAACCAGCAGCAATATGTGTCAATCTATATCAAAAGTCAGAGACAAGCAAGACTCTTGAACGAAAATAGAAGAAATTCAGTTTGTTTGCTTGATAAATACCAAACCGTCATAGATGAAAGACAATAAAATACTAATAAAGTACTAAATAGTCATCAGTGATCTCTTATAAATCGGCAACGATAGCCAGAAAAATATAAGTTTCAAATTAAAATCAAATATGCAAGGGTAGTTTAAAGGAGTCTCTAGCAGTTCAACAGACTCTCAGCTGGCAAATTTCTATGTTCAAATGCAAGTTCCGCTACCGTCTGGGGGCTATCCATGACAGAGAGACTGAAAGAGCTGTTTCACCGTGGCTGCGTGGAGGAAGGAAGAATTCCCACAAGACATTCATCTTTACACACAGAAAGGAAATCCTGAAGTCTTTGACAGACAGGATTTATTCCGGAAAGTCAATGCTGATTCAGAGATGACAGGAAGACAATAGATGATTTTCATATAGCAAGACAACTTTATGAGAAATGCCAAGAACAGAAAGCAGACCTATATATGACGCTTGTCAACTTCACCAAAATTTTAAACAAAGTTGTGAGAGACTTGCGAAGATATGGGCTGTCAAAGTAAATCATGGTCAAATGGTCATCCTGTGGGAATGATGATATGCATGCACAGGACGATGGGGAGTTCTATTAACCTTGTGATATGACAAACAGGGTTGCGCTAAGGGACAGCACCTTTGTGTATGATATCATTTGCGATACTCATTGAAGCCGTTTAAGTCTGTGATACTCATTTTCCAAACAGGAACGTTTTTGATGGAAAGTTATTCGACCAACGGAAGTTGAAAACTACAACTAAGGTGCACATAGATGTGTTGGATGATATACTCTATGCACATGACAAAGATAAGGGAAAAGGCGAGGAATACCAGCTCATAGGCATAAATGCATGGTGCAACAGATCCACATGGATTACCTGTGATAGCTATGACCTTACAATCAACAAAAAAGACAAATGTTGTGCTCCAATCAGCACCGGAAAGCTGTACAATAATCCGCGAATCACTACGAATGGACAAATACTTTTTAATTCAGTTTTACGTCCCTTTCAAGATTATTTCAGCTCATATGAGACGAGCCAATCAGTAGGTGGGCGAAAACGGGAGATTCCCGAGAAAAAACACCTGACACACCCGCAAGCAGCAGTTTGCTTGTCTCACATGTTGCCAGCGCGGGGCTCGAACCCACACCAGACACAGAGGACAAATACTGATTTGTTTAATACATTCATCTACCCGAGAAGCAGTTTCTCCAGAACAGTGCGTATTGATGACTAGAACAGCAAAAGCCAGTGTGGCATTTGGAAGAATATGTGCAAATGTTATAAGCGAAATGAAACAAAGGTCGATACCAAGCTGAAAGTCTACATGGCTCAGTCAACTCTCCTATATTCATGCGTGGCATGGCTATTATATCAACATCATTCAAAGAGATCACCATGTCTACTTAAGGTACTTGATAAATCTTAAAGTCAAGAGTTAAAACAAGCTTACAGACACAGTGGTCTGGAGAAATCAAAGGACGCAAAAAAATGCAAATGGTATTATAGTTTCACAGCTAAGATGTACCAACTTTATATAGGAATGCCTGATGAGCAACATCTAAAGAAAGGTTTTCTACAGAGGCTTATAGGATGGAATCCACTCTCAAGGCGAAAAAACGGAAATGCCACAAAGACACCCGTTAAGTCTCATTAAGAATTAAAGACACCGATAGAGTCTAGCGACCAGGCTTCATGAAACAATCAAGCTGGTGCTACTCCTCCAACAGAACAGCAGCACATTATGAAGAAAATAGAATCTGTGACGATGCAAGCAAATAGATGAAATCCAGAATGAATGAAAACTTTCTAATAGACTACCTTAACTTTCAAGCGGGAGGTTAGAGCTTAAATTGTCCTATTCATCCACTATCAAAAGATTAAAAATGTGCACAGAATGTACATTAAAGATGAAAAGTATTAGCAGTACATGCACTTGTTGTTGTTTCTGTTGTCGTCGTTGGTGTGAACGAAAACTATTTGGAAGCATCAGTAGCCAGCTTAAGTTTATTGCAATCCTAAGTAGCACTTTTTTGGCTGTATATAGTTCATTTCATGTTAAAATCGTTCATCATGATATTTTATAAGAAGAAGAAGAAGAAGAAGAAGAAGAAGAAGAAGAAGTAAACGAAGAAGAATTGTATTATCAAAATGTGTAGAGCAAAGTGTATTTGCATTATAAATTTTCATATTTCCCAGTAAAGGTTAGAAACTTCACGATTCTTCATAAAAGCCATTCTAATCAGTTTCAAATTTTGCCCCTCAGCAACCCCATAATTCAAATAGACCTTATTTCCAGTACCCATTAAAACTGAAACTATGTTATTCATGACTTGAGTAAAGGCAATAATGACAATTGAATTTATTTATTTTTTTTTTCACTTAAGTATAAAACGAGTTTTGTTGCAAAACAGCTTTTATCAGCTAAATTGCCTTACTTTTCCCCATTGTGGGCCCCTTCTAACATCCCACAAAGGCATTATTGACTCAATTAAATATTTATTTATTTGCAAATAATCCAGAAATATTATTTTCAGCATTATTAAGTTCTTTCTCACTGACTAGAACACCATTTTCTAATTTAATATTTATTTTGGCAGCCATCTTGGAATTTCGAGCCGCCATCTTAAAAATTGGAGTTATTTTGATTGGCTAACGAGAAAATTTCAAACAGTTCATGCTTATAAACATATCTGCCAAGTTTCATGCTTGTATCCGGAAGTGCAGGATTCATGTCATTTCCATCTCCACTATTAATAGAGAAACGTATATCAATAATCGAAATCTTTTAATGGCATAATGTAGCCCACCGTGCATTGCAGAAATGACAAAAATATCGCGTCCCAGTCAAGCATAATGTCTATGTAATGGCTGTTTGGAAAAAAAAAAAGCTTACGTCAACTAAAAAAATCATCCAGTAATAGTGCTGTTATATAATAATTTCCAAACGTTTTTGTTGTTTTCTGCTTGTACAGACAACAGGCTATCGATTGATGTTGTTTGTTTCTAAATCGAAACAAACATCCGTGTTTTAGACGCAAATTGTTAAAAAGCACAAACGTGACATATACGTCGGAACAAAAACATGCGATCATATCCTGTTTTTGACAAATCATTACTCATCGTGTAGGGACATAAAATATACTTTTAAAAATATCCTTACATGGGCAATGTAGAAGAAAACGAGGAAGTTAATTGTTGCGTTTCTTTTGCGTTTAAGTATATAATTCATGTTTAGAAGTGCAACCATTCAGCTCAGGAATTGATACAGTTGGATTAAGGACTTATGGGTGGTCACTGTATATACATAATTGAAGATTTACCTGTATAAAAAGCAATGTTTATTTTGTCAACAATGCTACATTCTTTAGCATGCTTTATCATGGGACTATTGAATATGTTGCAAATACATGGATTTGTGTATACATGATTGTGGAATGAGTGGTCAGCTCAGAGCAAGTGAGTCATTTTTCAGTTACTTCCGGGTTGAAATCGTCGGACCCATTTTTCGTAGCTTTTTGGAAACAATAATACAGATTTTTCGATGTAGTCATTGACTTCAATCATATAAGAACCTGAAACAAAAGGCATGTCATCTTTCAGCAAACAATAAGCGCACACGATCCGCCCCAAGTTACCCACTTTTAGAATTTTCCAGAAAAACATGTTTACACTAACTTTTCCCAGAGAAATACATTTCCATGACCCCAAAATAACTTTTAATTTGTCAGATTATGTATCCTAGACATTTAGGCTTTGCGTAATTTTTATTCAAATGCATTCCATTTTCCAGGAAATGGGTCCAACGAAAACCAATTACATTTCCAATTTTACACCAAGCTATTTAAAATTTTAAAATAATAACTATATTGACTCATTCCTAGTATCAGTGACGTCTATTAGCAATAAATACACATCATCATTTGATTGACAGATTTAAGAAAACAGTAGATTTCTGTTTTACATACCCCACCCACTCGTGTCAATATTGATAAATCCTTAAAACTCCCAACCCTGACACAAACCCGGAAAGAAAGGACATCACAAGGCATCACATAAAACGCATGAGAAGCACGATGTCTAGCTCTTCCCAGGCAAGGCAGTGATCTAAAAACAAAGATGGCGAGCACATACGAGAAGATAGAATGAACAAAATGTGCCGCATCGTGGGAAAATCAACAATATAGTTTCCGAACAGATCCGACACAAACCGGTCTGTACAGTCACAGAAAAGAGCTAGAATCTTGAGATTTTGGATATAAGTAGAGGAGGAATTGCACTATACGTGTAGCGAAAACAAAGGCGCTGATCTGCGCCTTTGTTTTCGCCTAGGCAAAAATCCGTTTTTTTTTTTCATGACGCGGCTCAAGTCCTGTTAAAGCCTGAAAGGGAATAGCCCACCCCACGCTAACAGAAAAAAACATGGATGCACAACCATGCAGTCGTTTAATATTTTCAGGTATAAAAAGCAGATTCGAGACGTTACATGTTAAACTCCCAAAAAGTGGACAGCGAATATGGACAATCACACTGAACAAACGAAGTCAGAACCTCCCCCTTGTCATGATCCACGGCATGGGAGGAGGGGTAGGGCTCTGGGCACAGAACTTGGACACACTAGCTACAAAGAGGCCCGTGTATGCGTTCGATCTCCTTGGTTTCGGGCGTAGTTCGAGACCTAAATTCCCAGGGGACGCGGAACAAGTGGAATCACAGTTCGTGGAATCTATCGAGGAATGGAGGGAAGAAATGAAAATAGACAAAATGGTGCTTTTAGGACACAGTCTCGGTGCTTACATAGTTAGTGCATATGCCTTAAAGTATCCAGAGAAGATTCAACATCTGTTTCTCGTGGATCCCTGGGGTTATCCGAAGCAACTTCCGCCGGAAGAGTACCGTGAAATACCGTTACGGTACCGCATCATTGGGAAACTGGCGTCACCATTTAATCCGCTTGCTATAATGAGGGTTGCAGGGCCTTGGGGTTAGTATTTACCGCTCTGTCATGCAAACACCTTTGAAATCGCTTGTGGAGCCAAATAGTAGAAGATATTCATGCATCACTGTATAAAAATATGCATCAGTTTAACCCATGTACATATGCATGGAACCTTGTAAAAGCAATTAGAGAATATTTTTTAAACTTTAATACTGCGTTTACACTATGTTCCCGGCGGCCCCGGCAGCCCCGTTTGCTAGAAACGTAGCTTGCCGTGGAGTTTCGGTAATATATTTCTCTGATTTTCAAGATCTATTACGTTTTGCTACGTTTTCTTACGTTGTATTACGATATCCGTAACAAGCCGTGGTAACGATAAGCCGGTGTGTCACGGAGGCGCTAAGGTACGTTACGGTTATCCACGATCTATCACGGTTATTAGCACGTTCTATTACGGCCTGTTACGTTTTGTTGCGGTCAGTTGCGTTTGACCAAGGCGTAACACGTTTTTTCGGTCTGTCAAGGTCAGCTACGGACGAAACGTAGACACCATACAATTTAAAGCACATTTTTTCCTTTTTGTACACGAATAAGTCCTTTGAAATAATAACAACCGCGCTCCTCAACAACCGACTGCAGAGTTGATTAAGAAAGTTCGGGATTGTATTTCTTCTTCAATTGCATAGTGCAGCGTTTGGTCTGTATTGTTCACTAAAGTGACTTCTCCAATATGAAGGAACTTGTCCCCATGATATGCCATTTTATATCTATAAACTTCACGCGCCGTGATAACCGTAACATAACGTGACATACGTAGTAGATCGGGGTGAATACCGTCAAAGACCGTAACGCACCGTAACTTACCGCAACAAAACGTGTTGAGTATTCCGTAGGAAACGGGACGAGACGTGAGACGACCGTGATCTAACGCAACAGAACGTGGAAAATCCGTAGCTTGCCGGGCTATTCACTAGCTTCCCGTTGCACTACGGACCGCCTCCAAGTTTCGCTACGTACTGTTACGTTCTGTCACGGTGTGTTACGTTCAGCCCGTTTCATCACGGCCCATTACGTTTCTCATTTGCGCCGTGACTGCCGTGGCAGATTTTTAAACTGTCAAAAAATTTGTCACGGTGTCCACGGTTATCCCGGCGGGCTACGTTTGCCTATCCCGTTCCCCTACGTTGCCTCACGTTTATCCCGTTTAGATCCCGGTTGTCTGAAACGTGGCCGCCGTGACCGCCGGGAACATAGTGTAAACGCAGTATTAAAATACGCTGCTGCTTGGCTTTTATCTGCAACTATTTATTGAATAGCCGTTGTAGCAAGGTTCTTCACTTTATAGCGGCCAATATTTGTTTAATAAACCCTCGTACTTGTATTGTTGTAGGTCCTGGGCTTGTGAAAAGATTTCGCGGGGACTTGCAGGCAAAGTTCTCAGAATTGTTTGACGACGATACCATTCCAGAGTACATTTATCATTGTAACGCTCAAAAACCAAGGTAACCAACCTATCTTTTAACTATCAAATTAATCATACTAAAATCTAAGTGCATAGGCGGACACTGAGTGCAGTTATTACCGTCGTATAAAAATGGCATTGTTCAGATGAAAGGAACCGATGCAATCAGAACCAAATACATCAAGGCCAGTCCTTTTTTTCTTTACTTCCTTGATCTGGTCCTTTCGGGTGTTTTTCCTTGACCCCTCTTAAGCGACTTCCTCCTGCATGCATTATCTTATTTTTGCTCAAAACAGAATAATAATAAATTATATTTGCCAATGTACATTTTTGCTCCAAAAACTGAGATTGAGGTTTTACCACCTCATTGAATGATCTACTACGTGTTTTCATTATTTACAAGACAAAATAATGTGTACCCAAGTTATTCCTAGTTTTATAAACAAACCGGGAATTCACATGCACATCTTTGAATCTTTGTAATGCTACTAAGTAGCATTCTGGAGTTATATTACGTAGCACTAAATACTCACGGATTAAACATTTCCTACCAATATGTTTACAGTGGTGAAGCAGCTTTTAAGGCCTTATCTGTAGGCCTGGGGTGGGCCAGAAATCCCATGCTGTTGAGAGTTGGAAATATAGACAAACATCTACCCATGACATTTATCTATGGTGCAGAAACGTGGATGGACAAAACATGTGGACACCAAACCAAAGAAATTCGGAGTTTGAGTCATGTGGATGTAAAGGTACATTGGTTGGCTGAAGTGATGCTTTACGTCCCAGTCAACAGTTATAGTCATGTAGGGACATTGCCTCAGTTTTATGGGACTTGAACCCCAAATAAGGATGGTATGACCCATAAAGTGCTTCAAAATATAAACATTAGGCTTATACGAAAGGTCTGTTTGACTATTACCACATTTCCCGGACAGGCCCAGACCATTTAAGCGGTTAACAAAAAGCTTTGCCTGGAGGCACAAGCAGCCCGCCATCTATTTCTCAATGGGCGGAGGCTGTAAAGGTACATGTATCGCTTGTATTGAATTTTGCTTCTGTATTTAAAGTTATTTAAAGTGCAGTCAAGATTAATAACAGCACACAGGCTAAGATTAAAAGGCACCAATTTATTACGCATGCAAGCAATGTCCAGAATAAACATACTTAGCATTTAGCAGCACGGAAGTTTCATTATATAAATGTTTAGGAACGTCATCCGTTTTAGGGGTCGGGGCTCCGGAATGCTTGTAGTTAAACCTCATTCAGTGTCATTGAAAATACAAAAGGAAATATTAAATTATGTTAAAACTAAACATCGAGGACATCTTTTTACTGTCATTATTTCTTATTTTCCTTTTATTTTACAGGTAATCAAAGGTGCGGGTCACCATGTTTACGCTGACGAAGCAGAAACATTTAACAGAGTATTGACACGATGTTTAGATGACATTGATAAACATATTGATAATGACCCTAAAACTGGGACAGATGAAACTGGGGCATCTGTAGAACAGCATAGAGAACAGATGCCTCTAACTCAGTTATAATTGTGCATCCGATTATAAGGTCTTTATGATTATCTATCGCCTGACAAATGAAGATTAGGAAACCTAAGAGCAGTATGGCCTGTGACTCATCCACGGGGACTAGTCAGATTTGGGAACCTCTAGGACAGCTTTTAGTACATATATGTCCGTTATCCAGCATGGCCATTTCAATGGCGTCAGAAGACACATCAGGGAAACATGTCCGTGAAATGTGAACCCCCTCAAAACCCACTTTTATATAGCAAAACTGGGGTTTACAGGGGTATACCTATTTTTCTTATTTTTTGCTCCAAAACATAGATTGTGGGTACTCGTTAGAACCGCCTCGGCGAGGCGGTTCTAACATGTACCCACAATCTATGTTTTGATCAAAAATAAGAAAAACATTAATATTTTTCTGGTGAAATTTTAATTTTTTACAACTGAAAAAATTCTCTGTATATTGCATGGGCAAGTTTTCGTAATGAAAATCGCAAGCTGCATCAGCTTTACTCCAAAAGATACGCGGGGTTCGTTTGATATCTGAACTGGGCCCAACCTCTTGGATATACGGAGAATTTCAATAACATTGATTTGTTCAATAGATGACAAAAATGTAGCCGCGAAAATAACAAAATGCACTCGATTCAATCATTTATGTGCAATGCTTAAGTACATCCTCCATTGCTGGTAAATGGCAAACTTATTAACGAGTTCATATTCCCGTTTTCCTAAAGTGTTTATTTCTGAGTTAAAATAATAAGCATGCGTTTTCACATATGACACAAGTGTCTATGACAAAATCAGCTTTTCGCAAAAGATCTGACATAGTGAGACGCCATAGCAAGCACTGCTTGGAAACTTGTCCTTGCAATTTTGCTTGAACTGAATCAGCTGTGATAATGATAATGTTTTATATAATACACATTTCATATTTTGGCGTAGTGGTAGAGCGTCGGACTCCGAATCTTGAGGTCCTGGGTTCGAACCCCACAAGCGTCACCGTGTTGTGTCCTTGAGCAAGGCACATCTACTCCCTACAGTACTGGTTAAACCCAGGAAGCGTTGGCTCCGTCCCGACATGACTGAAAAATTGTTGACTGGGACGTTAAGCCTCAACACAAACAAAAATTTTATGTATTTTTTGTGGATTCGAGACATTTATAGTAAAATATTGTTGTATTTTGTTTTATATTCGTGCTTTCGTCACACACTTTCCAATTTAGGAATATTGTGCACCCAATCCCAGGAGTGACCAGAAACCGTTGATTGAGTTATAGAACCACCTGCGTGTCGTAGTGGTTAAGCAACTTGCAATGCATGGGGTTTTGGGTTCGATCTCTTTTAGGTTGAGTCTCAATATGACCTTATCTACAAAACACCTTGGTAGCACCTTGGGGAGCATTGTGGTGTAGTGGTAGAGCATCAGTCTCCGAGTCGAGAGGTCTTGGTTCGATCACCACTGGCGGCACTGTGTTGTGTCCTCGTGCAAGTCACATTAACTCCCCAGAGTACTGGTTAATACCTAGGAAGCTGAAAAAATGTTGACTGGGTTGTTAAATCTCAAACCAAACGAACAAATCCACCAGCACCTTAACTTTTACACCACCACCGCCATTGACAGTATAAGGTCACATGACTGATGCTCTAACTGGGCCGTGACCATGTAAACAATTGAAAATAGGCACGTGCATAACAAGGTCGTAATATTCCGTGCTGAAATGGATATTTTGTACATTCAAGCAAAATGTTATTCTATGCACAGGTATTCACATGCTTTTACTACTTTTCGTTTTGAAATGCTTATACAGATCTATCATTTTACGGACTAACAACAGTCCGATTCCAACAGACAAATACTTAGATGCACGTGCAAAAAGAATAATGGCATAGAATCTCTCTGAGCAGCGTTTCGAGATAATTTCTTTTAGGTTACTGGGTCCTATGCAATCACACGAGAGAGAAAGTTATTTCACTTTCGAAATTAAGAAGGATATTTGTTTCAATATCAGCTGTCGATTTCACGATCTCATCACTTAAAACCATCTATACTTAACGACACTTCCAACGCTACCGATTGAGTTTTTGCTATAATTTCAAAACTACACAAGATATTGAAATGCAAATTGTAGGGACGATAGAAAAATTCGTGAGACGTGTACTGAGAGCAAAATTATGCCAGCAAACTTTTATAAAGAAGGGCCCCGGGCGTTTGTCTAAACGCCCGGGATGTTTCTTAATAAAGGTTTGCTGGTATGATTTAGACATTAGTACACATCTCATGGATTTTGTTATCGTCCCTGCATTTTTCATTTCAATATATTGAATAGTTTTGAAATTATAGCAAAAACTCTATCGGTAGCGTTGGAAGTGTCGTTAAGTATATTTCCTTTCATTCATGGAGAATGTCACATAACGTTTCATGCATGTGAAGTTGGTCGTCTGGTTCGAACTAATCTATGGCATGCATTACTTCTTACTTGATTTTTCAGAGAGAAGCTGAAACTTTATCTGTGGGCGTGTTCGGTGCTTACAACACTGGTAGTGTTTGCGACATACATACAGTGCTCTTCAGTTGCTAAAGTCTTTGTGTCCCTCGCACTGGCAGTGGACCACGCCCCTAGCAGGAACGGGCCCTTGATGACAAACCACACTCCTGAACACGTCATGACAGGGTACGCCGCAGAACATATCTCCGTGGGGACAGGTCACACGCCTGGATACCCCTTCAAGGTGATCACCTCGTTATCCATAGACGATGACAGTTTTCTGCAAAACTACCGCAGGAATGTTTCTCAAAACGGATCCTTGCCTGTGTCTTTCAGATATCTTGAGCTAAATACCAAGAGAACGTTCAGGATTTCGTTGACTAAAGAAGAACAAGAATCACTTACAAATACAACAATGGCGAACGACATTCAACGCGTTCGTGCTAGAAATACATGCAAACCTGAAAACCTGTTGGCAAAGGGGCCGTTTCAGTTCCTCCCAGATTACAAGAGCCCATGTTGGTACTCAGAGAACCAGAGACTCCTATGCCTCCCGTACTTCCTGTTGATAGGGGCCCCTAAATCAGGGACAACAGACTTGTTTAATATGCTTCGGCTCCATTCTGATTATCAAGCTATTTCGAAGGAGTTCAACTGGTTGACAAAATACCGATTTTGTTGGCCCACGTCAAAAAAGCTAAAGGAAAGTGGCATCGAAATCAGTAGTTTTGATTGGTACGCCGGACTGATTGGCATGCCGTTGTTTAATGCTAGTAAATCATCCCAAGTTCGTCCACAGGAAGCTGTTACTGGAGACCTAAGTACCTCAACCAGTTGGCGAAATGATAAATGGTCAATCATTGAGGAAAATATTCTTCCTTTGGAACCAACGTATACAAATCCTGACTTTGTCTACCATCTTTACAACGGAACTAAGATTCTGGCAATTCTCAGGAACCCTATAGACAGGCTGTATTCTGACTTTGTTTACTTCAATCCTACAAATACTATAGGACCACGGGAGTTTCATCAAAGAGTTGTCAAAAGCATAGACTATTTCAATCAATGCATGGAGATATATTCAGTAAGGAGCTGTTTTTACAATGCTCCATCAATGAACACCCCGGAAGTACCAATTAGACTCCATGTTGGTCTTTATTTCATTTATCTTCTAGACTGGTACCGAGTATTTCAACGTGACCAAATTTTGATTCTGCGATTGGAGGATTATACAAATAACAGAGCACGGACTGCTCTGAAAATATACAACTTCCTTAACCTGCGAAAGGAAATAACAAATACTCTCACAAAAACAGCACATTTTAAAGAAGTAGCCAATAGTTCTATTTACAGAAATTCCAGGAACAATTTGTCTCCAGGCTATAAGGAAACTATGTTCGAGGAAACGAGATATCTGTTATATACATTTTACAAACCATTCAACCAGGCGCTTGCAAAGTTACTGAACGATTCCAGTTTCGATTATGGACCGTACTAACCTACAAGGGTTCAAGATGTACGTGTAAGTGACGCCATCTGATTATGGGTTAACCGCTCAAATCTTAGACTGTCCAGGAAAAGTGGTTAAGTCAAACCATCACTACATATAAGCCTTATTGGTTTGCTTGGGTGGTTATTTTTAGGAAGCGCCTTTTGAGTGTCATGACATCCTAATGTTGGGTAAAAGTCCCATAAAATGGAGGCAACGTCCCGACACGACCATTGCTGTTGACTGGGACGTGAAGCACACAAAAACCTCGTTTCGAATCTTAACCCATATTTGACGAATTGATTTTCCCATCATTATCATTTGGGTGAGTCCACTTTCATTTTTAGGGGTATCTTGGAATGGAATTGAAACACAAGGAAAATGTACTCTGTATCACTTTGATTTGTATTGCGGAAGCACTCAATACTAGGCAACGTTAGTAAAACAGGATACGACGTTAGACGTCAAGAACATTGCATTACGTTAACGTCAACTTTGGCGCTGAAGATCTCCAACATACTCCGGGCCGCGAAATGATTAGATTAACTTGAAGAAATGATTGAAATTGTGATTAATAAGTTTGTAAATTAAGGCACTTGAACTGTATGAATTAAAATAGTTAAATCGTATGCTATAACGTCTCTGACTTTCAATCACGTAAGTTATTGATTTATTGATCACAAATGTCTCTACTGGTCACTTCTAATGGATAGAGTCTCACAATAGGACGATTAGTCACACCAGTGGATGTTCTCAACTTGGCTGCACGAACAAGTCCATCGTTTCCCTGCACGACATCCTCCACCACGGCGAGTTTCCAACCGATCCTGGGTCCATCGTCATGTATCTGGACCACGTCCCCAATCGATATCGTCTGAAGGTTTCTCCCTGTTTCCCGGCGTTGTTCCCGTAAACCCGTCAGATACTCTCGTCTCCAACGCACGTGAAACTGCTCTATCAAACGTTTCTGATCACGTGCACGCTTCACGAGATTGGAATGGGTATTGGCGACTTCTGCGTTGTTGATGATGTCATCGCTGCCATCAACCGGTAGTGTAGTCAATCGCCGACCGTATAGCAGTTGTGACGGCGTTAATGGTTCAGGGTCATTGGAGTCTGAAGTGACATACGTTAGAGGACGGTCATTGATAACAGCTTCCACCTCGGTGAGAACAGTCTGGAGAGCTTCGTAACTGATACATGCGCGTCCTAGAACTTTTTTCAGCGTCGATTTGGTTATGCCGATCAGTCGCTCCCACCAACCACCATACCACGGAGCTCGTTTCGGTATGAATCTCCACTCTGTACCCTTCTGAGCTAGCACATCTTGAACACTGCTCGAGCCACACAAACGTTTCAGATGGTTGGATGCCGCCATGAACGTCGTGGCGTTGTCGGAAACCATGGTTCTAGGTACGGACTTCCGGCTACAAAATCGTCTGAACGCTTGTAAGAAGGCCTCCACTGACAAATCTGGTACCAGTTCCAAATGAACGGCTCTTGTAGATGCGCACGTGAAAAGACATATATACGCTTTGCACGTACTTCCTCCTTTGGCCCTTACTGTTAATGCGCCGGTGTAATCAACTCCTGTTACGGCGAATGGTGGTTCATCGTTCACTCGTATTTTCGGCAATGGCGGTGGATCCGGTGCTTCGTATGGCTTCCCTTGAGTTTTCCTGCACGTGACGCATTTCCGTAACACAGATCGTACGCACTGTCGAGCTGACGGGATCCAAAACTTCTGTCGAAGGAAGGTAACTGTAGCTTCTGTACCAGCATGTAGTTGTCTCTCGTGCGCCTGTCGTATGATGAGGTTTGTCAGGTAGTTCTTAGGCGGTAGAAGATATGGAAACTTCGCATGCTCATCAAGTGAAGAATTGTGGATACGCCCATTGCATCTCAGAAGGCCATCGCTGTCAAGGAAAAGTCCAAGCTGCTTAACTATTGACGGTCCTTTCTTTTGGGCTTTGACTGTAGCGATCTCATCGTGGTAGTTTCTTGATTGACAGCTCTGTAGCCATACGATCTCGGCAGAACGAAGCTGGTTCACTGTTACCGAGCCGGTGTCTCTCATATTGCGTCTGGTTTCACGGCAGTTGTGTACAAAACGCATGACAAAGGCAGTTACTCTCAGTAGTTTCTGGTAGGTGCTGAACTTCTCAATGTTGATGACTCTATGTATCCCACAATCCTCTTCGTCGTTCATCAGTGGTTGATCCGTATCAGGTTCCTTTGTAACGACTGACAACACAGTAATCAGAGCATTGGCGTTGTTTTGATCGGGCCATCGCTGCTTATCAAATAGCCACTCTGGACCTTTCAACCACAGACGGTTATCTCTGTATCTGGCAGCGGTGATGCCCCTTGTCAGCAAGTCCGCGGGGTTGTCCTGGGTTGGGCAGTAGTTCCAGATCCGCACAGACGTCAAATCTCTGATTTCCGTAACCCTGTTGTTGACAAACTGCTGTAGAGGTTTTGTGGAACGTAACCAGCAAAGAACTATCATGCTATCAGACCACATGTAGATCTCTGATACGTCAATCGAACGTTGAATGTGTCTGGCAAGCCGGGCACCAATAGCTGCCGCCATCAGCTCAAGTCGAGGCAGAGTGAGAGTCTTCAAAGGTGCCACTCGTGTCTTTGCCATAACAAATGTTGTGGTCGCTCCTCTGGTCAGGTATGCAACAGCACCGTAGGACATCATGCTCGCATCGACAAAAACATGAAGTGACGTCTTTTCCGCGTTGTTGTTGTTGCTGGTCTCGAAACAGTACCTCGGAAACCTTGTGTCTGATACCAAATTCAAATCTGACGCGATATCGTGCCATCTTTGGTTGACGTCGTCGGGTAGCATCTCATCCCAGGTAAATTTGCCTTTCCATAGATTCTGTAGAAATATCTTTGCTTTGATGGTCACTGGAGACAACAGCCCTAAAGGGTCATTGACTCTGGCTGTATACTGTAGAATCTGCCTTTTCGTGATACCGTTGCATGTTGGAATTGGACTGTGTTGAAATGACATCTCGTCTCTCACTGCATCCCATCTCAAGCCTAAGACTTTGGTCAGTTTGTCGCTGTCAAGAGCATCTTGATCAGTAGCCAAAGATCGTAGCTGTGCACTGTTAGAGTTCCAAGAACGTAGGTTAAATCCTGCATCTGCCATCAAGCATCTGGTATCCTGGAAAAATCTCAGCACGTCGGTCTCGTTCGAAAGGCTGGTGATTATGTTGTCCACGTACAAGTCTCGCTTTAAGATCTCGCTGACCCAGTTGTCGTTATGGCGTTCAAGGTGTTTGAGCAATGTGGCATTCAAAATAAACGGCGAACATGTGGCGCCAAACAGGACTGACCGGAACCGGAAGGTTGTAAGTGGGCTTTTCGGGTCACTTGGGTCGCTAATCCAGAAGAATCTCGTGAAATCTCGATCTTTCTCGTCCAACGATACATTCAGAAATGCCTTCTCGATATCTGTGGAAATAGCAAATTTGTTCATCCGAAACCGCAAAAGAATGCTGGATACATCGTTCAAGTCCGGTGGTGCTGATTCAAGACAATCATTCAAGCTGGGAACCAGAGGTGACTGGCGGCTACTACAGTCGTATACTATCCGCACCGGTGTTGTACTGGATTCTTTCTTCACACCATGATGAGGGATATAATGCACACCTTCAGAGCTTTTTTCTGTGTCTGGGACCCGTTCTATAAACCCTCGCTTCTCTTGGTCTTCCATGATCTGACTGTATTTGCTGAATATATGGGGATCTTGACTGAGTCTCTGTATGGTGCTCTCGGTGCGTTTCTTGGCTAAACCGTAGTTTGTGGGCAGTGGGGGATGGTCTGACTTCCATGGTAGTTTGGCCAAATAGCGACCGTCTTCGAATGAGATGCAGGTTTCTTGGTAATTCTTAAGATGGTCCGAGGCGGCGGTGTTGTTGTCATCGGTTATGCCTAAGGATTCAAGCTTCCAAAACCGCTCTATGTCGTGTACGGCCGGTGGAGACACCGTGAGATTCATCATGTGGTTAACTGTCGTGTCGTCTGATGATCTAACAGGAAGTGGGCCAGATAAGAGGTATCCAAGTTTTGATTTCACTGCTGTCGGTCCGTTTCCACGTACAACCTTGTCTTGTACAAAACTCCAGTAAAAGTCGGCACCAATGAGAACTGATATGTTGAAAACTTCATCTTCTGTTACAGGGTGTGCAAGCTTCAGTCCACGGAGATACGGCAAGTTTGCGGCTTCACGTTGATAGGTCTTGAGGGGAACCGCTATAGAAGGGACGACTAAAACATTGATAGGAATGGACTGTCCGTGGTCGGCGAAAACATGAACTGTTGTTGTTTCAAACGACTGTGTGTTCCTCGCGTCGCTGCCGAATGTCGCCAAATTGATCAAGTCGTTCCCATTACGAGGTAGTTCCAACTCGTCTGCTAGTTGTTGGGTGATAAATGAACGTTGTGCACCTTCGTCGAACAGAATATTGGCCGTTGTCGTCAAGCTTCGAGATGTTACCTCTGCCACGGCTGTCTTAAGCAGAACGTTGGTTTGGTTTTGAATTGTAGAATGCAAAGCTGCGGCGGCGTTAGGTTGCGGAACTGATCTCGGTACCGTAGTTTCTTGGTCAGAAATCCCCGAGGAAGAAGTTGCCACGCCTGACTGGTCACAGATACTGGTATGATGTTTTCTCTTACACTGTCGACATCTGTTGTTCGAACGACAGGCCGAAACCAAATGCTGTCCCAAGCAATTGAAACATAGCTTTTTGCGTTTAACGACTGCAACCCGGTCTTGGCGCGAAACGACTTTACTACAGTTGGCTGATGAATGATGGTCGCCACAAAACACGCACAAAATGGGTCTGGCTCCCGGCGGTGCATCATACGGCTTTCTCTGTGTTGCTGGTACTCTGCGCTTTGCTCCACCGGTGAAGAAAGATGCTGTAGCGGTCGGTACGTCGGAAATCTGAGACACATTTCCTGCCTCTAGGACGGTCAGTTCTTTATGAAGTGCCTGTCGTAACTCAGCCAATATCCACTTGTCACTGCCATTTTCTCGCGCTAAGTGTTTCCGAATCTCTGCTGGAAGTTTAGCTAGCACAATTGGTACAAGTAGGGAACCATACTTCTCTTGAGTCTCTCCCAAAGATTCTAGACTCCGAATACTGGACTCTAGCTGGTCGTAGAAAGAACGTAAACTTGGATAGTTGTTGCTGGGCGCAGGAAGGTTCACCATGGCATGCATGTGGGCTTGTACGATTTTATGTTGCTGTCCGAATCTTTCCCGTAGAAGAGAAATGGCACTGGAATAATTTGAATTTGTCATAGCGAATCCACTGATAGTTCTGGCTGCTTCTCCCTCTACCTGGGCTTGTAGGTAGTTGAATTTCTGGATTTCTGACAGTCCTTGGTTTAAGTGCACGGATGACTCAAAGGAATCCCAAAACGGTTGCCATTCAAGTAAATTCCCAGAAAATGAAGGTAGCGTGAGCTTGGGCAGTCTCTGGAATTGAGAACTGGTTGAGAAGTTGCTCTCGGTCTGCTGCAGGCCTTGTGACTGCGATCCGTGAGATTCTGTGGGTAAAACTCTTGGAATCTCTATGAGGGGCGGTGGCGGAACGTCGTGGGTCTGTCGTGGGCCAGACTCCTGCACGGAATGCTGCGTGGTATTTATGCCGGATGGTGTTAGATTGCTGAAAACATTGCTAGCAACAGATGATCGCATAGTATTTAGCATAGAACGTTTAGATGTTACAAGTTTCTGAATTTGATGAATTTTACTCTCTAAATCAAACATGTACTCATCTGTATCAGCGATCTCTGTCTCTATCTCGTCGTCCGGTAGGTCTTCTAGAATCTTGTCATTCAACTCCGTGAGTGTGGACACTTTCTTCTCCAACGCTGCGGCCATCCTCGCTATCTCGTCGAACGATTCTTCGTCTCCCTTGATCTCCTCGAATTTATTCAGCAATCTGGAAACAGCACTCCTATGTCCGTTGCGAACGTGTTTCACTTTTGAACTCATTTTCCTATCCTGGTCACGGCACCAATAATATCTTGGAATGGAATTGAAACACAAGGAAAATGTACACTGTATCACTTTGATTTGTATTGCGGAAGCACTCAATACTAGGCAACGTTAGTAAAACATGATACGACGTTAGACGTCAAGAACATTGCATTACGTTAACGTCAACTTTGGCGCTGAAGATCTCCAACAAGGGGTATCAGGAGTAATTTTTGAATATTATTCAGTTTTTTCGATGAAAATTCTCTAAGCAAACAGAATAGCCCCAGATGGGACACTGCTTTGTCCCATAAAAGCAAGGACCCTATATCTCGATATCAGTGTCGGGAAACAAAGATCAACAAAGTCCGTGTGTGCTATCATTTGTGCATACGCCATACGACAGAGCGCGCGTTCGTACTGCACATAATTTCGGAAATCGCGCGTTGCTATTTTCAGATTAAAGAAAAATGTTTTACATATATCCTATCATATCGGCATATTGTTATCACTAATTAGCAATATTTTTCTTTCTTTGAAACGATTGTCAAAATAGGATAAAGGGTCCTTGATAAAAGGGACGCCAGGCTTATATGAGTTAACCCTTCACGATTCTCCCAACTTTAGTTCTTACTCAGTTTACAATGATTTAAAAACATGAGAATACATGTAAACTATATAAAATATATAATTTACTAAAGCCACTCACCCTGATCCTCTTTAAGAATAGTTTTGCTCAGCGAGAGACCAATATAAACAAAGAGTAACAAATAAGTCCGCATTTTAGTTAAACCGCACCGACGAAAGTTTACGAAAGGTGGTGCTTGAAAAGTGAAAGATAAAAATTTCACGACAATTTCTTATAAGAACCAGCACTCCTAAACAGGTGCTAGATAACACTGGACCTGCGACAACCATAAAATGGCATGTGCTGAAACATTCAGTCGATTTCAAGACGAAAACTTCTTTGAATAAAAGATACAAAACATGAACGTTAGTATACTATAGTATTCAAAGTGAATGCACCCTAATGCGTACTACGCACGAGATTTGACTTTGATGTTGAAATAAGATACCGTTTCTCATATTTTGTCGTTTGTCAAGTTAAGGATAAGAATTGGGACCGATTTCCCAATTTGCTAATGTCATCATGCACAGAACATGTACTCTCGTATTATTTTAACGTACCCAGATTGGCTTGGCGTGCCTCAAGCTGGTCACCGCACGCTCATAATGAGCCACAAACGCAACGGAGCGGACGTTCATACGTAACGTTTGTGCAGCTGCAGGAACGGTAGGTTTTACCATGACGAGGAACAATATGTTTACATATTTCAAAATAGTTGCCCAAATATTTTAAACGTTTCGTCAGAACTTGTGTCACATGTCAATCAGATCGAGTGGAACACTCTTCCATGCAAATATTTTCGTCTATTTTCGCCTGGTCTAGGACCCATCAGTAAGATTTACATCTTTCCAGCGCAACCATTCATACTTTTAGACTAACCACTGACGCTGTCGGACTCAGCTGGTATAGTGTTCTCAATTTACAGTGTTACGATGACGCCATCTTGTTAACTTTTTACCGGACGGGCGCGATTGCTCGATTCTCACGTCCAACATGACGCCGTTGTGTAAACATTCTACCGGGCGAACGCGATTGCTCGATTCTTACCTCCATGACGCCGTCGTGTAAACATTTTACCGGACGGGCGCGATTGTTCGATTCTCACGTCCAACATGACGCCATCTTGTACACATTTTACCGGACGGGCGCGGTTGTTCGATTCTCACGTCCAACATGACGCCGTCTTGAAAAAATTTTACCGGACGTGCGCGATTGCTCAATTCTCACGTCCAACATCACGCCGTCGTGTAAACATTAACCGGACGGGCGCGATTGCTCGATTCTCACGTCCAACATGACGCCGTCGTGTAAACATTTTACCGGACAGGCGCGATTGCTCGATTCTCACGTCCAACATGACGCTGCAAGTAAACATTTTACAGAACGGGTGCGGTTGCTCGATTCTCACCTCCAACACATTTTATATCAGGAATATAAATTGTCATGAAAAAGATTTACTACATTGTACCATTTTTCCTCTGTCGCTAGATCCAAGTATGTGGTGTAAGAACTGTGTGCTTCGTCCTGGCCCCGAGGTTATAAAACTTTTTTCAAGCTCAGCTCAGCTGAGCATGAAATTTCAACTGCTCATAAATGCTGAAATAGTCAAAATTAGTGGAAAATTCAGGTTCATATCTCATAAACTAGTAATTTATCCTGCTAATAAATGTTAAAATGCCAACAATTGTTGGCATTTTAACATTTATGAGCAGGATGAATTTTTGTCTCAGCTGAGCTGAGCTTGAAAAAAGTTTTATAACCTCGGGGCCTGATAATCTGCATCTGTGAGGCTTGCCGGGGAGTATTGTGGCTAAAATAGCTGACTGTCCCGACTTGAATTGACCTTGGACGTAAAACATAAAAACAGACAAAGCATATGCGCATGTTTATAAATCTTTCAGAGATCTAAAGGAAACCGTTATAAACAAAGAAAATCGGCTCATCCATGTTTTAGGGTTTACAGGTATGACGTATTTACCACAAAGTTTTAAATACTGCTACTTATTTCAACGTGCAACGCTAGCCAAAATGCAAGAATGCATCGGTACTGGTTAGTTTGCCGTTATTGACCTGTTATTGCGAAAAATGGCATAGCCTTATTTTCATGCATCTGTGAATCGACTGTACGTGTGTGATATTACGTGTGTGATATTACATTCAAAAACGATCATGGTCACATGTTTAGGTCTGTGGTTTTAGCACTTCTGCTATGTGTGCCATTTGAGTCTCGACGCGAGAAAACCGGTCTTTAGGGTTTCCGACCAGGTCTGACACAAAGCATGCTGTACAAGCACAGAAGATCAGGCTAGAAGCTTGAAAAGAAGAGAAATTGCACTATCCGAGTAGCGGCAACAAAGGCGCTGATCAGCTTCGCAGTAACTGCGAAGCTGATCTGCGCCTTTGTTTTCGCATAGGCAAAGATCCGGTTTTCTCGCATCGCAGCTCATTTTATTCATGGAATTCTAGGAGTGGGAGTAACGAGGACATTTGAGCCGCTGCACCAGAAAACCAACAATCTATGATGAAAAAACAAAGTCGCAGATCAGCTGTGCGGTATATAGCGCAGAAGCCAGCAGGGCAAAAAATAATTTTCGTTCCACCCCCTCCACATAAAAGGTTTGATGGTTTCATGTTGGAGAACATTCAATGGGCAATTTTATAAGCCTGGGTGCCAAGTCCGGATGTGGATTCTTCATACCGAAATCCAAGATGGCGTCCAAAATGGCCGCCAAAAAGATGAATTTTCTATTTTTTCCCCTAGAGGAGTTAAGACTTAGAAAAGCATGCAGATTTTTGTGTTGTTTTACTCAAAAGTAACTTACAAAGCATAATCAGGCCTTAAAATCCTGCTCGCAATACATTTCTCTCTGACTCAGCCCAAATATGTCACAAAATTGGCAAATTTTATACAGATTTGCGACCTGGCCCATTGCTCAACCAAAAATATTTTGTTGCACACACACTACAGAAAAGATTTTTAATCGTTAGAATTAAATTTAGTGTATCAGAAAATTGTTCAACGTGGGTGTCACTTGAGATTGTGATATCAAATTGGAAATATTCTCGTCTTTATAAGGTAGGGGTACATTTTAAGATTCTCGCAAATCAAGGGGGTAGGGGTAGGTTTAGCTTCACAAATTTCGTTTCATCCACCACTAGAGAGGTTTGATGGTTTTATGTTGTGGCTCATATAATGCGCAATCTTTTAGGCCTACGTGCCAAGTCAGTATATGGATTCTTCACACGGAAATCCAAGATGACATCCAAAACGGCCGCTAAAACATCAATTTTCTGATAATTCACCTAAAACGCTTAAAATTAAGATAAAAATGCAGATTTTATTATGTTGATCAACTGTAAAGCATAATAATCCTGCTTGCAATAGATTTCTTCTGAGTAAGCCCAAAATTGAAACAAAAAAATGACATATTTTATACAGATTTGCTACCTGGCCCATTGTTCAAACAAAAAAATATTTTGTTGCACACCCACTACAGAAAATGTTTTTTTTTTTTTTTTATTGTTAGAATTTAATTTAATATATATAAGAAAATTGTTCAACCTGAATGTCAGCTACGATTGTGGTATCAAATTGGAAATATTCTCGTCTTTATAACGTCGGGGTACATGATAAGATTCTCGCAAATCAAGGGGGTAGGGGTAGGTTTAGCTTCACAAATTTCGTTTTGTCTGCCACTAGAAAGGTTTGATGGTTTTATGTCGAGGTTCATAGAAAAGGCAATCTTTTAGGCCTAGGTGCCAAGTCTGTATGCGGATTCTTCACACGGAATTCCAAGATGCCATCCAAAATGGCTGCCAAAACGTCAATTTTCTGATAATTCACCTAAAACACTTAAAATTAAGATAAAATGCAGATTTTAATATGTTGGTTCATTCAGAAGTAACTGGAAAAGCATAATAATGCTTTAAATCTTGCTTGCATTAGATTTCTTCTGAAATGGCCTAAAAATGGCATATTTTATACAGATTTGCTACCTGGCCCATTGCTCAAACAAAAATACTGCTTCCAAAGGATCTAATTTTTATATTTTATTTGTTGCATACACACTACAGAAAAGGTTTTTTTATCTTTAGAATTGAACTGAGTATATAAGATAATTGTTCATTGTGGGTGTCAGCTAGGATTGTGGTATCAAATCGGAAATATTCTTGTCTTTATAATGTAATGGTGCATGATTCTCGCAAATCAAGGGGGTAGAGGTAGGTTTAGCTTCACAAAGTTCGTTTCATCCACCACTAGAAAGGTTTGATGGTTTTATAGTTAGGTTCATACAATTGGCAATATTTTAGGCATAGGTGCCATCTCTATCTGTGGATTCTTCACACAGAATTCCAAGATGACATCCAAAAAGGCCACCAAAACGTCAGTTTTCTGATAATTCACCAAAAACAATTAAAATTAAGATAAAAATGCAGATTTTGTCTTGTTGGTTTACTCAAAAGTAACTGGAAAAAGCATAACGAGGCTTTAAATTCTGCATGCAATAGATTTCTTCTGAATGAGCCCAAAACTGTAAAAACTGGCATATTTTATACAGATTTGCTGCCAAACCCAGTGGTCAAACAAAATATTTTTTGCACAAAAACTACTTTAAAAGTTTAGGATGGTTAAAATTTGCTATGGAATATCAGAAAAATGTCCAACTTAGATGTCAACTAGGATTGTAGTATCAGATGAGAAACATTCTCATCTTTATACTTTAAGGGTACATGATAAAATTCTTGCAAAACAAGGGTTTAGGTATACGTTTAACGTCACAAACTTTGTTCCAGCCTCCACTTAAAGATTATACAGTGGTAGCGCTAGAGGGGCGTCAAAGAAGGGGGGAGCACCCTGACATTTTGAAAATGGAAAACGCATCCTGCCCGTTTGGACTCCAGAGGGTGGCACCCTGTCCTTTTCAGAACATTTAAAATTGAATAATACATAATATTTGACATAAGATTTGTATTATCTTTTGATTTTAAAGCCTTTAATTGAAAGGAAATAGCTAAAAGTAGCTAAAGCCTTTAAATGAAAGGAAATATCTAAATGTAGCCAAAAAGTGGCCTTCATAATGTGAAAATGGCAATTTCGCGCACACAGTGCCCTTGTACTGACAGTATGCTCCCTGCCCTCCATAAAACATAGCTCTACCACTGTTATATATTGAAGGTTCATACCATGAGGGCACTTTGAGGCCAGGGTTCTAAGTCTGGATGTTGAACGAAATATCCTAAACCTAAAACATTTTCTAAATTTTATCGCCGACACTTTGAAGTAATTTACAATTTTAATGTTGGGTTAAGGACGCTTTTACATGAGGGCCATTTCCGAACCAGAATTTTACAAATTTAAGAAACTTATAGGAAGGAATCTTTTTTCTTTTCTGTTTAGAAAACATCATTATACGCTACAAACGGATAGGATATAGCTGACAGTCTGCATGCTTAGTTTTTAACCCAATCATGGTTGATAACTAAGACTTCAAGCTATTCACTTTAGTTGGTTGGATCGATGCTCCAGTGGTTCTAACGTTTTTTGTTTTGGGCCAACTTTTGGCGTTGAATTTTTGTGCTGTTTTGCACCTTATGTATGTCTTCATATTTTAGTTACGTTTTGGTAACTGAGTGGCTGCCTATTGGGAAAATAGCTGCTCACTTGGCTCACAATATGTTTTCTTAGTACAAGTACTTGGTTGTTAATATAATATTTTCCCACCTCGGTTTTTGGAGTGGGAATTTCTTTCTGACTGTGCAGTTTCCTGAGTTACTTCTGAGTAAACCAACGTAATAAAATCTGCATTTTTATCTTAGTTTTCACTGTTTTAGGTGAATTATAAGAACATTGGCGTTTTTGGAGACCATTTTGGATATCACATTGGATTCACGGGTGAAGAATCCACATACAGACTTGGCACCTAGGCCTAAATGATTGCCCATTCTATGAACCTCAACATAAAACCATTAAACCTTTCTAGTGGTGAATGAAACGAAATTTGTTGGAAGCTAAACCTACACCTAGCCCCTTCATTTGCGAGAATCTTATCATGTACATTTACGTTATAAAGACGAGAATATTTCCAATTTGATACCGCAATCCTAGCTGACACCCACGATGAACAATTTTCTTATATATACTAAACTTAATTCTAACGATAAAACAACACTTTTCTGTAGTGTGTGTGTAACAAAATATTTTTGTTTGAGCAATGGGCCAGGTAGCAAATCTGTTTAATATGCCAATTTTTGTTACAATTTTGGGCTCACTCAGAAGAAATCTATTGCGAGCAAGATTATTATGCTTTCCAGTTAATTCCGAGTAAATCAACATAATAAATTCTGCATTTTTATCTTAATTTTAAGCATTTTAGGTGAATTATCAGAAAATTGATGTTTTGGCGGCCAACTTGGATGTCATCTTGGATTTCCGTGTGAAGAATCCATATACAGACTTGGCATGTAGGCCTAAAAGATTGCCCATTATATGAGCCACAACATAAAACCATCAAACCTCTCTAGTGGTGGATGAAACGAAATTTGTGAAGCTAAACCTACCCCTACCCCCTTGATTTGCGAGATCTCAAAATGTACCCTTACATTTTAAAGACGAGAATATTTCCAATTTGATACCACAATCTCAAGTGACACCCACGTTGAACAATTTTCTAATATACTAAATTTAATTCTAACGATTAAAAATCTTTTCTGTAGTGTGTGTGCAACAAAATATTTTTGATTGAGCAATGGGCCAGGTAGCAAATCTGTATAAAATTTGCCAATTTTGTGACACTTTTGGGCTGAGTTAGAAAGAAAATGTATTGCTAGCAGGATTTCAAGGCCTGATTATGCTTTGTAAGTTACTTTTGAGTAAAACAACACAAAAATCTGCATGCTTTTCTTTGTCTTAACTCCTTTAGGAGAAAAAATAGAAAAGTCATCTTTTTGGCGGCCATTTTGGACGCCATCTTGGATTTCGGCATGAAGAATCCACATCCGGACTTGGCACCCAGGCCTAAAAGTTTGCCCATTGAATGTTCTCCAACATGAAACCATCAAACCTTTTATGTGGAGGGGGTGGAACGAAATTGCTTTTCTAGCTAGATATTTTGAGCTGGCTTCTGCGCTAATAGCGCCTTTGTTTTCGCCACACGGATGGTATATATAATCTCTGCTTCCTAAATAAAAAAAAAATCGAGCTTCTATCCCTCTCTTGTGACTGCACAGACCGGTTTGTGACAGATCTGGTCGGAACCCCAAATTGTTGGTTCTCTCATGAGAAGGCTCATTTGATATATGAGCCATATCATGAGAAAATATGTTTAACACATGCGCAAACAAAGACACAGACCAGCGGTGCAAAAATAGCACATCTGTTCGACGCCCGTTTTCTTCGCTGTATGGATAATAGCACATTGCATCTTCTTTCTAAATCCGAAATTTCAAGTCTTCATCCCTCAAACAGGCCGGTTTGTGTATGACCTGGACAGAAATCCAGATGACTGGTTTACTGATGACGCGACTCATGCAATGGTGGTTTTAGGCTTATTTATTTATTTATTTATTTATTTATTTATTTATTTATTTATTTATTCAAAAGAGGGGCGTGTTCCTTTGCTTGTAGCGACAGCAACATATGTGCTCATATGCTGTGAGGCTGCCGCTCAACTGCAAAAACTGCAAAATGTGAATGGCCAATGACGCGGCTTAAACAGGCGGCTGACCTAGAGTTTTGGGACACAGATAAGAATTTTAGGTCACGTCTACTCTTGATGCCACAGATTGACAACTGCACCTGAGGCCTTTGTCTTTTCTTTATTTATCCTATAGGCATAGTACAGAGCCTATGAGAGAGCCTATGACGACAAACATTTGATTAAATCTGTTAACGAAAATTATTCAGCATTGGTTAATTATTTGTTTACTTCCTAATGTTGGGTAAAAGTCCCATAAAATGGAGGCAACGTCCCGACATGACCATTGCTGTTGACTGGGACGTAAAGCTTCAATTCAAATTCAGAAACTGTTGGTTAATCAACACTTTAGAACAATCAATGAACAACTGTTTTATAAATGCCATGGCACAACAAAGTCTGTCTTTAGTGGCTGCACTTTCCGTATAATGAAAACAAAGATAACACAGATAAGCTGCTCTGTTGTCACACGGATGATCCCAATCTTTATTTTGTACTTAAAGTCATGTTACTGCTAGTTAATTTGCACTTCTGATCGCATGTAAATTTACAGAGGTGCCTTTTTCATGATGTGACTTATTACCCGGTATAACCTGAGCCGCATCATGAGAAAACCGGATTTTTGCCTAGGCGAAAACAAAGGCGCAGATCAGCTTCGCGGTGACCGCGAAGCTGATCAGCGCCTTTGTTTTCGCTACTCGGATAGTACAATTCCTCTTCTACTTAAATCCGAAATTTCAAGCTTCTAGCTCTTTTCTGTGCTTGTACAGGCCGGTTTGTGTCAGACCTTGTCGGAAATCCCGAAGACCGGTTTTCTTGCGTCGCGGCTCACCTCGATTTTGACCTCAGACGCGTCAAAGATCGACGAGTTCATGAAGTAGCATGTGAACTGTTGTAAATCGGTGCGAAATGCCGCAAGTTTTCCGTTACACTTAGGTTGCACTCACAGTAAGTATTTGCACTGTTAAAATCTGACTGTCCTGTCAAATGTTACTTACTAAGTGGACTCGTCGATCTTTTTACTCGTCTGAGGTCAAAATCGAGCTATACAAAAGTGTCCAAATTTGGAAAGAAAGCTGTGTTCCAACAGAACTTGTCTTAATGAACAATACTATTTATACAGTAAGAATAAGACAAAGACACTGATCAACTGCACAATTGAAACAAGTTGATCTGGATCTTACAGCCTATGGGATAAAATGGGTAATCAACTGATTTTGCTTCAAGTTCAGGGATTTGGAAAGTAATCCAAAATTTTGGAAATTAATCCTAGTTTGAGTGATCTTTCTACTCGCCATCGGCTCGTAAGGTCACGATGAAAGGTCATTATAACCCTGCACTTGAAGCAATCTATAACTTAGACCGGTTGGTTGCATGTCCAATGTGTATATGGAAAAGAACCCTAGACGGGAGTGTTCCATTCGGTGTTATTTGTTTGTTTGTGTTTAGGCTTAACGTCCCAGTCAACATTTTTTCAGTCATGTCGGGACGCAGCCAACGCTTCCTGGGTTTAACCAGTACTGTAGGGAGTTAATGTGTCTTGCTCAAGGACACAACACGGTGACGCCTGTGGGAATCGAACCCAGGACCTCTGGATTCGGAGTCCGAAGCTGTACCACTAGGAGAATCAATCATACCACCTTCGTTTTGTGTCCATATTAAAACAACACGTTTTGTGGTTATTAAAACAACACGTTTTGTGGTAAATACCAAGTTATGTAACGATGAAGTGTCTCGAAATTACTAAAACTGTTAACTTGGACGTAAAACCTCATCGCAAACAAAATGTGCTATCTACAGGTTATAATTACTTTTGTTGTGGTTGTGTCATTGTGACGTTTACGTTCAGTCAAGACGCACCTCGGTTTTGATAACGTCCAATGATCTGAGACTTTTACCATAATCCAGCGCTGTACAGGATGAATAAAGCTTGACCAAAACATGTCCTCTCTCGCGACTTGGCTAAGGTTTTAAGGACAAGCTTTGTATTTTCTGGCTTTCCGAAGATACGAGACACTTATGAAACGCCATGACGCATGTCCTATATGTATTGTAATACGAGCATACGATTTCAGTCTGAAATATTAAAGCAAATATACTCTCAATTTAGCAAAGTGATTTGTGAACAAGCTGGTCTGTGCTAAGTCTTTCACACTAGGCGAAATAGATTTTTTAAAATCACAATATAATGCTGATAGGCAAATGATTTTATAAATGAGATGGTGAGAATATGAGAATAAAATGGCACAAACTAATTATTTTATTTGAGCCACCGCATGGGAAAACCAACAATTTGCATGGGCGAAAACAAAGGCGCAGATCAGCTTCGCAGTACTTGCGAAGCTGATCAGCGCCTTTGTTTTCGGTACACATATAGTACAATTCCTCTACTTTATAAATCCAAAATTTCCAGCTTCTAACCATCTTCTGTGACTGTACAGTCCGGTTTGTGTCGGACCTGGTCGGAACCCAAATTGTTGGTTTTCTCACGCACAGGCTCATTTATCAGCAATACGACTCGCAGAAAACAGAAATAACAAGTTTCTCTTTTTTGAACTTTTTCAATAGGTCTTGACGATTTATTTTCAAGAATTTAAAAGAAGTAATTAAGTTTCAACGAAACGAAGTTCTGGATTAACTTTCAAATCTCAAGGTTTTAAGTCCTGAATAAGTTCAGTTCCTCATATAATTATTCTGTCTAACAAGTCATCAGAATAATTAGTTGTGTGTCATCAAATGTTTCAGTGCTTTTAACGAACAAAACACAATCACTGTTGTAGAAACGACCACAGTAAAACTGCATATTTTTTAGGACAATGAGGATATTTTATGGTGTTTTAATTATACTTGTGGTTCTATTTGAGACGCACGTGACTGGTAAGGTGGTTCAGCTACACGGGGCCGGGGCCACATTTCCCAGTGAAGTATATTCACGATGGATAGCCGCTTATCAGTAAGTGTTAAAATTTTGTTGTTGTTTTTTTTATTACGTATAAGCCACGACGCAAGAAAAAAGGGTCTATGGTCCGACACAAACCGGCCTGTACAGTACAAACAGAGACAAAAAGGCTAGAATGTCACATTCGGATTTAAAGGCCTCGTCACACATAAGCGACACAGACTTGCGTTTAATTGCGAAACTGACTAGTATAGTTTTTTGTTTGACTGACATGACCCAGTCAACAGATATGGTCATGTCGGGACGTTAGCTGTTGAAGGGTACATAGAGCAATAAATCAAACAAACAAAAATCTTTTTTTCGAATTAAAACGCAAGACTACATCGAAGGATTTATGTCACATATGTGTGACGAGGACTTTAAGAGTAGAGACAACTTGTATATACATGTACTTTCCATGTAGCAAAAACAAATGCGCTGATCAGCTGCTCACTTACATGTACCTTACGCTTCTCTCAATACATGTACCTGTAAAAAATTATACTTAAGAATCTTTGATCAAGAAATGAAATGTTTTCCATTAAGCTTTTGTAAACTACAGACTCGAATCGCATGAATTGAGCCGCGACGCAAGAAACCCGATCTTCGGGGTTTCCGACCAGGTCTAACACAAACCAACATGTGCAGATATAGAAGGTGGCTAGAAGCCTGAAATTTCGGATTCAGGAAAAAGAGGAATTGTACTTGAGTATCATTGCGAAGCTGATCTGTGCCTTTGTTTTCGCATAGGCAAAAGTCCAGTTTTCTCGTGACATGGCTCAATTGGTAAAACTGTTGTTTTTTTTCTTAAATATCAAAATACTTTTTCTGACCTCTTCTGGGCTACAAAAACAAGAAACGCTTGTGGCATTCTATTTACTTTCAATATGTTTTGCCTCGTTATATAAAACAACACGAGAAAAAATCAGCTTAGGCGATTATAAATGTGTCATATCTATTTGTCGTTTTATGGTTTTCTTAATTAATTTTCGCCTATCTCCGGTTTTATTGATCAAAAGGAAGGATGTATAATAATCATACCTTTTTCCCTTTTAACATGTTTAAACATTACGCAAACATTCACATGCAATATATGTAGTGATTTTTTTTTCACTACATATTTGAAAATTTCATCGGAAAAATTTTGATATTTCTAATATTTTTGCTCAAAACATTGATTGTAGGTACCAACAATCTATGTTTTGGAGCAGAAATAAGAAAAATAAGTTTACCCCTGTATACCTCAGTTTTTCTATATAAAAGTGGGGCTTAAGGAGGTATACATTTCGCGGACATGTTTTCATGATGTTACATGTACGCGTCCTTCATGCGGTTTAAAGGAAGAACGACAAAGAAAAAGATGAAAAAATGAAAAAAAAATCTAGTCGGCATGCAGCCCGCTGGTATTATTGCATCCGACTTTGACTGTTTGTCGTTTTACACCGCGAAGGATTGCAGCCATAAACGCAGTGTCACTACCGGCTGTATTCTCTACCTACACTCGAGGCATACTCCACTCAAACTCATTCAGATAATCTGATCAGTCACTCGTGTGAGTGCATAACTGTTCTATTTGGTATGCACATGTCCCACTCACACTCGAACTCAACTCAAATTTCGAGTAAACGTTGAGTGAAGGCGACACCTCACTCGAGCGCTACTCGAAAATTTTTGGACCCTTATTTCTCCACATTTTCTTCGAAAAAGCCCAATAATAGCAGATTACATACATCACCCGGGCCAAGTTTTATGCTCGGGATAAATCTTTTCTTGAAAGAAGTCGCGAATGTAGAACAGTTTTTGATTTTCCCAAGGCATGTCATTTGCGACTATTTTGAACATGAAAAGCAATGATCCATATTTTTAGGTGAGTGGTCAACATTGTACATCCAGATGCAGACACATTTGTGCATTTGCGCTAGATATCGCTGTCACAGACTCACTCCTCTCCACCCCACGCACTCCCATCTACTCATCCCCCACAGAGAGAGAGAGAGAGAGAGAGAGAGAGAGAGAGAGAGAGAGAGAGAAATAAATCATCAAGCAAGCAGAGAGAGGGGAACACAGAAAGAATGACGCATAAGCAAACAATCAGACAAACAATAAAGAAGGAATGAGTATAAGCAAATACCCATCAAAATTAAATAACTCACCGCAATATGCGGCGTCTAGTCAGAGTCTTTGCTGCTAATTTGATGTTAGAATAATAACATCAAATAACCATAAGATTTCAAATTTCTTTGTTTTATAATGAAATTCTGACACTCCAGTGAGTGACGGTTGAGTGACGGTTGTGCATACCAAAGCTATACTCCACTCACACTCAATTTAATCCCACTCGACTCATACTCCAACCATACTCTCGCGAGTTGAGTTCGAGTTTGAGTTTGAGTGACGGAAGAGAATATAGCCGTATGTGTTACACTTTGCTATTAAATGTATTTGGGAGTTATGCACGTATGACCCGATTTATGAAAGAATGCGTGACAGAGACTTGCTAGGATTCCGAACCACGTCTTTTAGATCGTAATGCAGATGAACGGTTATTCAGTTACTGGTGAACGACTGAGTGTTGAATATTCATGAGAACTAACTCGGAACTTGTCTTGGAACTGTGATGCAAAGCAAGTGATCTCAACTTTAAACAGGGGAAGGAAAATAATAAATGAGTTTCACTTCCATTCTTGAGATGCATACTATAATTTGCCAAGGACTGCAAAAAGGAAAAAAAAAACTATCGTTCGATGCAATATCGTTCGATGCTCAGAACCTGCTAGTGAAGATTGATTGCCAGAAAACGGAAGTCATATAGCATGCAGGTTAATTGCCATCTATCATGACAACTTCGACTTGTTCATCTTTAATACTGCTCTCCCATATACCGAATTTCACTTGCGAATGCCCTTCAGCCCCTATCTCACTGGAATGCGACAACTGGGGACTAGTTCGCGAATAGTTCGCGACTATTTCGCGACAAAGATAAACGAAATAAACACAACTTTCACGTTGCAGTCTCATTGAATAGACATTTATGCGACAAATTCTCGAATTTCGGTCTAATTTTGAAAATATATCGCACGACAGTCGCGCGACATTCGTGAGAGTGTCTCACGACTTTCCCGCGAATGTAACTTATTTTCATTTAAATTCGCACGACAGTCGCGCGACATTCGTGCGAGTGTCGCGCGACATTCGTACGATTGTCGCTTAGTTTTATTTTCTCGCCATATAGTCGCGAGGTTGTCGTGCGAAAGTCCGCGACAAAATTCGCAAAACAGTCGCGAGAAATTCGCATGCCAGTGAGATACTAGCTGAAACACGAATGCAATTTTGAGCGAATTCGCATTAATCGCTAGAAATTCGGAAGCATTCCGTAGCATTTGTAAGCATTCGGAAGCATTCGGTGAAAATTTCGAGATGTTGCGAAAATTGGGAACATGCTCCTAAAATTCGCAAGGTATTCATATTCTTAACATATTCGTAAAGAATTCGTAAACAATTCGGATTGATTACAAGACATTTGTAACACTCGCAAGCCATTTGCAAGGATTCGGTAGCATTAAATTCTATTGAGGTTTGATGTTCGTAAAGAATCGCTAGTGAATCGCAACATTTTTACATTCAAAACTCAGTTTTTAGCATAATTTATTTATTCTGGCCCTATCCTTCAAGTAACGGTCATTCTTTATGGTGTTTAGCTTTAAGCTATCCATTAATGTATGACAGACAAACGAAAGTCCCGTGAAATTTTTTTTGCCCTGTAAAATTGTACTTTTTATTGTGTAAATCGCAATTTGAGAGAAACAACAAAGTGGTGTGTGTTTCAAGAGAAGACTTGGATCAATAATGACATATTTTTTTTCCATGTCCCTTAGCATTGTGGGTGATTTCGTTTTACATTGATATTATTGGCTACAAAGTTTGCGAATGGGCAAAAAGTGAAAAGAATTCGGTAAGCATTCGCTACACGTTCGCTTCATTTGTAAGGTGTTTGCAAGACGTTCGTATTATTCGTAACGGCATTTGTAAGCGTTCGGAACATTCGTTAGGCATTTTCAAGAATTCGGTAGTGTGGATGGCAATCAAACGCAACATTCTTAAGACATTTGTAAGGGTCTGTAAGCATTCTTAACGCTTTCGCAAAGACATCGTTTTGTACAAGCCCCGCCCCGTCCATTCGCATCATATTCGGTAATTTCAGCGCGAATTTCAAGTTGTAGCATTCGTAAGGGATATTCGGTATATGGGAGAGCAGCATAAGCAAACAGAATAGCGCCAGATGGGATGCCGTGTACTTGGGTTAATCCTGTCTATATCCAATATTGACAAAGAAGCAGAAAACTTGTCTCAATGCATGATGCCTGTAGGAAACATTGGGCGTTCAGGAACACTTGGATGTCGAAACTCTAGCATAGCTAGGGGGCATAGACATGTGAAAGTTAACACCTATTACAATACTTTCTTTTGCAAATATTCTCCAGCGAAAGACTGCTTGGTCTGAACATTATCAAGTTTTCGACTGAGTGCACGTGGGGTTCGGGCTTTCTTTCAACTTTGGATTACTGATAAGCAAGAGTGGTATGTTTTCCTGATCATAATATCAGACCATTTCTATGGCTCAGATGCGGCCCGAATTACTACCATGTTGTGACAAATTGGTTTTCTCTTGTTATCATTTGAATGAGTCCACTTTAGGTTTTAGGTGCTTTATGAGGAAATTTAATGTTTAAAATACTTTTTTTCTACGAAATAACTCAATTAGCATTACGTTCTGTGGCACCACATCTGGTTTATATTGCTTGCACGAGTGTGACAAAGCTGACAGCAGGCCTCGAGGTTATAAAACTTTTTTATGCTCAACTCAGCTGAGCATAAATTTAAACTGTTCCTAAATGACAAAATATCCCAAATAAATTGAAATTTCAGGTTTAGATCACCAAAGTCTTAATTTATCCTGCTTATAAATGTTAAAATGCCAACAAATGTTGATAAATTTTAGTATCAGCTGAGCTGAGCATGGCAAAAGTTTTATACCCTCGGTGCCAGACTTATATATAGGTTTCAATTTGTTGACATATATGTGGCTTCTACGAGACACGCCGCTTGCAAAATGTATTTGCTAAAGAAACCATTTTATTGAAAGGTATATGAACCTCAACGCGATAAAATGTACCTTCGGACATTCTGACATTACTGGTAGAAAGCAGCAAAAAGCGAAAAAAATATGTATGCATTATAGAAAGAACACTGTATTTGTAATCTTTGAACACTGGGCTACCAAATGAATGAGTTTTAGAACATATTTACTGTCAATATTTTGAGTTATCTGCCCTTGTTTTAGCCCATAACACACATGATTTTCCTATATGTATCGTTAAACGGTAACCATAGCAACCGCAACATCATAAAAATAGACAAAATAATTTCGACAGATTGCCTGTAAGGTTGATATTAGCAATAGGTTCTGACCAGTGCTTAAACGGTTTTAAGCAAATGCATCTAGTTTTGAAAGCTCTGCTACATGCAGAAATGCATTACACAACTTTGACGTCATTTTCAGGACAATGACGTCTGTAGGGTTCATATATTAAATTGGTCATAACTCACAAAATAAATGAAATAATCTGGTCAAATAAAGAGTAACAGATACTAGAAACATCATACATTCAGCGTAACTTTGTTTGTAATACTCAAATAATTGTCCGAAGGTACTTTTTCTCACGTTGTGGCCCATATTATTAGATGCCAAAGGAATGAAATAATGGGAAATATTCCATACTCAATTAATTGTCAGTGAAATAGACCCACGGGAATGCAAAGCTATTTTCGAAATCATAGGTTTTACAAGAATTTTACAAGAAATTTACAAGAATTTAGAAGCTGCTGTGTCATTTTAATCAGGCTGTCTCACTTGCTTTCAGGTCGAATGATCCTATTGCTTTGCGCATTACGAAAACACGTCCATGCAATATACAGACATTTTTAAAGTAGTAAAAATGAAAATTTTCAGTAGAAAAAAAAATATATTTTTCTTATTTTTGCTCAAAATATAGATTGTGGGTACACGTTAGAACCGCCTCGGCGAGGCGGTTCTAACTCGTACCCACAATCTATGTTTTGAGCAAGAATAAGAAAAATATCACAATTTTTCTACTCAGTGAAAATTTTCATTTTTTATAACTTTAAAAATCTCTGTTTATTGCATGGGCGTGTTTTCGTAATGGGCTGTAATGATCTCACGTGTCACACTACTGAATCATATCTTCTGCACAAGGAAAAACAACAAGGACAACAAAACAACACACACAAACTCACTCATGACATTCAGATTTGCATGTCCCTTCAATGTGAAGCTTGACCTCTTTCTGTACTGTACATGTACAAAGCATTCGTAGAATAAAATAGCAGAATAATGTTCAAATGCCTCAGTGATTGTAATGGACAAAATGCAATCGCTATTGTAGACACAGTAAAGACGTTGTAGCTGCATATTTTGATTACAATGAACATATTTTACGGTGGTTTAATTATATTTGTGGTGCTATTAGAGACGAACGTGACTGGTAAAGTGGTTCAGCTACACGGGGCCGGGGCCACATTTCCCAGCGAGGTATATTTACGATGGATAGCCGCTTACCAGTACATGTAAGTGATACTTTTAATATAGTGAGACTTTTTCATCATGATAACATACCCATGCAATATATACCCATAAGCCACATTTTTATATAGTAAACCCGGGATGTACAGGAGTAAACCAATTAGGATCTAGTTTTCTTAAGTGCTCCAAAACATAAATTGAATTGTGGGTACTCGTTAGAACAGCCTTGGGTTCTAATGTGCACCAACGATCTATATATGTTCTGAACAAAAACAAGAAAAATATCTAAGTGTTTTGGGGTTTTTTTTCTCAATTTTCATTGTTCTGAAAATCTTGAAGTATATTGCATGCACATGTTTTTTGTATTAACATGTACCTGTTTAATAATACTTATATGAAGATGTTATACTCAGCATGGTCTTCTTCCATTTATCGATTCCGAATCTAATCACATTAGACTTTTTATTAAAATTCCTTTCATTAATATTTAGGCATTGACTGTATTGATTTACCCAGCATATTTTAAGATATATCAGTGATACAGTATATACCTATGTACTTCCAAAATTCAGAACCTCCTATCATTTGTTACAAATATAATAAACAAATCAGAAATACTATTTTTGATTTCAATGAACTTGTTTCTGATTTTGATATTCATTCTAATACTCCTAAGTCTTAAGATTGTAAAGATTCAAAATATGTTTATCAACCAGCCGGACATGTAGTAACTGGAAATTTAGAAATGATTTCGGATTCTAGAATACGCAAACTTGTTTCTAAAGGTCCGAAATATAGAATCCCTTCCTACCTTAATTTCGACAAATGTAGAGAGGAGGTTGCATCTGCATTGAATGATCGATGATGTAAACGAGAGGGTGTTAAGGATAATGCTCTTAAAGAATGGAAAAGAAGTATCTTCACTATCGTGGATAAATGTATAAAGTTTTATTCACAAAATACTAATATTTTACCTACTAAACCCAAATCGTCCTTCAGGCATTTGAAGCAGGGTATCCAAGAATTTCATAGAAAGTGTGTCTTGGTTCCGACAGACAAGGCCGCGAACAATGTTGTTGTCGTTTGTAGGCTTCACTATGTAAGAGCTTGATGGTACCAGGGCTTATCTGGAGACAGATACTGGTGAAATGCCCGTAGTTAATGCTCACTTAAACGATTTGCCGTTACGTTTTCTGTTTGCCAAGACAAACTTCCTACGATGTATTGGTTACCTACTTAAGCTTCACGAAAGACCGTTCAAAGCTAGATTTATTGCAAATTCTAGCTCTTATATTACTATTGAACTTTCTAAATTATTAACTTCCTGTCTTACGGCTATCATTTCATGTCACAAGATACTGAGACAGTGTATGAAACTTCAGATAAAAAATGGTGTTGGTCAATAAAAAATTCTGGCGAGGTGCTCAGTAAATTGAAGTGCATTGTGTTCCGTGCGACAAGCTTGTCCACATATGATTTTTCTACTCTGTATACAACATTGCCGCATAATCTAATTAAAGAAAAACGTCTCGATTTGATAGAGTGGACCTTCAAAAGGGCATTAAAACTATGGTTCTCTTTATTTGGCATGTAATGACAGAAAGGCTTTTTTCACTTACTCTGACCAAAGTCGGTATTCACTTTGGCCATGTCAGAATGTGTGTGACGCCTTATCCTATCTCCTGGATATTTATATTAGATTTGGGACCAAGTTATACAGAAAAATTGTTGGAATTCCGATGGGTACAAATTGCGCACCTCTCGTAGCTGATTTATTTTTATACTGCTACGAAAGAGAGTTCATGGATTCTCTTAACCATGACAATCTAGCTGATGTTATCGAGGCTTTTAATTCGACTTCCATGTACCTCGATGACCTTTTGAACATTGACAACCCTTATTTTGAAGGTATGGTCAATCAAATTTATCCACCTGAACTACAGCTGAACAAAGCCAATATCTCAGATACCAAAGCCCCCTTTTTAGATTTACATATTTCTGTTGCTAATGGATTTGTTTCTTCTAAAATTTATGATAAGCGCGATGACTTTGATTTTATATTGTCAATTTTCCGTTTTCGGACGATGACGTTCCTCGCCGTGCTTCTTATGGTGTATACATTTCGCAACTTATTAGGTTTGCTAGAGTCTGCAATCATGTTACGGACTTCAACGCCCAAAATAAATGTTTAACGGCCAAACTTCTCCAACAGGGCTATCGGTATCATAAACTTCGGAAAAAAATCTAAATTTTATCGTAGACACTATGGATTGATTTCCAAATATAATGTTTTAAAGGCGCTTTGGCGTGAGGGCCTTTCGGAACCAGAATTTTATGGTGACTTGGTTTACAAATTTAAAAAAAGCTTATTGGAAGGAATGTTTTTTCTTTTCAGTTCAGAAAAATCATCACACGTTACATGCGTATAGGTTATAACTTAAATGTTATGCGACAGTCTGCATGCTTAGTTTTTAACCCAATCATGGTTGATAACTATGCTGCCTTATTTAATTGCACGCCGGTGGGTCGGGCGTCAGACTCCATGATGGTCCCGACTTAAAGCTATTCATTTTAGTTGGTTGGGACCGGAGCTTCTTGTCTATTGCTTGGCCCACCGGGGTTCAACTGGTGTTTTTTCTTTTGCTCCGGGTTTCAGTAAGTTATTCAGCGCCCAGGAATCTCCATCGTCGGGCAGCTTACTGAATCTGTTGAGTCCTCGTTTTTTATTCATTGATCAGGATGTTTATCACGATTCGTTTGTTTGTCCTTAATGATTCATTGACTAGTAAGAGATTCACCACGAGGACCGAAGAACTAACTAAATGTTGTAAACCACTGCAAAAAGCTGAGGGTGAGGTTATGATTTAAGCCCGCCAGTAATTTTATATTATTGATCGTTCCAAGGCGATACTTCTTATTGTTTTATGTCTTGGTGTTAATTTAGTTTTTTCAAACCTCGGTTTTCGGAGTGTGAATTTCTTTCTGATCGCGCCATTTCCTGATCGTTGCCTAGTTTTACTTTTAAGAATTGAAACGTTCACCATTCGTAGAATGCAGATCCAGTGTCATATTCAAATTGAACAAATATGAATTTATAGAACTATCCGTATTTTTCTGATCTTTTGTGGGCTAAAAAATGGAAACGCAAGCGCTTATTCGCTTATGGCGTTCTATTTATTTCTAATATGTTCAGCTTCGTTGTATAAACGAACATTAATACGGAAAAAGTCAGCTTAGCTTATCTTTTTGTCGTTTTCTGAGTTTCTTAATTAAGTTTCGCTTTTCTCTGGCTTTATTGATCAAAAGGAAGAATACATATACATCACAGTTTTCCCCACTTTTAAAATACACGTCCTTCATGCGTTTAAAAAAGGGAGCTGATGTAAAGCAAAACAGGGGAAGGAAGAACTATAGTTGAGTTTCACGACTTTGTCAAAACTTTTATTTTCCTTAATTTGCAAATGACTGCATAAAGGAAAATGCATGCTTTGAATTGCACTTGTAAGCGAAGATTGATTGCCAGAAAAGGGAAGTCAGAGAACATGTGGGTTAATCATCAGCTGTCATGACAACTTCACATTCTACCTTGATCATGCCTATAACTATCATTTGTTCGAGTCATCTTTAATTTAAATATAAGCAAAATGAGTCATTTTTCTATATGAAATTTTAATACTCATAAAGTGCCGGTCCTATTGAATCGTAAGCAATCGTACCAATGTCTTATCATAAGTCTATTGATAAAATTTGTAAAACTTTTCCATTTTGTTTCTTCTGTCTTAATTTGCATATCAGGGTCAAAGAAATGACCCTCAAATTAATATTAAGACAATCGTAAGGCGATCTTAAGCGCAGTGGGACTGGGACTTAAGCAAGCAGAAAAGCACCAGATGGGATGCCGCGTGTTTGAGTCTATGTCTATATCCAACAAAAAGGGCGAGTGCTTACTGTGTGAGTAAATATCGACAAAGAGGCCAAAAAAGATTAAGTTATGTAACTTTTAAGTAAAGTTGTTTCAATGCATGATGCCAGTAGGGGGTCTTGGGCGTTCAGGACCACTTGGATGTCGAAACTATCATATCTAGGCGACATAGACGTGTGACAGTTAACACCTATGAAAACACTTTCTTTGGCAAACATTCTCCAACCAAAGAACATTATCAAGCTGGGACCGAGTGGGAATCGAGCTTTCATGCTGCAACCTCTTCCGAATACTCATGAGCAAGACAGTGGTATGTTTTCCTTTTATCATAATACCAGACTATTCCTATGCGGCCCGAATTACAACCCTTTGCGACAAATGGGGTTTCCGTCGAGTCCACTTTAATTTTAGGTGCTTCATGAGCAAAACTGCATCAATATTTTTTTTTCGACAAAATTCCTCTTTAAAGTAAAGTGCTGTGACGTCGCACCTGGTTTATTCTACTTGCACATGTGTGCCAAAGCTGACAGCAGGCTTATGTAGGTTTCAATTTGATAACATATGTGGCTTCTACCAGACAATGTAATGCCATTTTATTGAAAAGTTTATTATTAGACGAACAAGGTATGAAATAACAGGAAATATGTCGTGTTCAATTGATTGTCAGTGAAGTAGACCCACCAGAGAGTTTTCGAAATAAGTGACAACTCAAATAAAAGAGAAATTACGATATGCAGATGTAGTGGATTCTGGATTTAAAAGAATAATATCTTTCAAGAATAGAAATAATGAACTCTTGCCAAGGATGTCTACATCTTAGCGCCGCAAATTAACATGCCAATGCAATATACAGAGATGTTTAAAGATGCAAAAATTTAACATTTCCAGTGGGGGAAAAATGATTTTTACATAGTTTTGCTAGTTTTGCTCAAAACATTGATTATGGGTAGACGTTAGAACCGCCCCGCGTTCTAACGAGTATTCACAATTTATGTTTTGGATAAGAAGTAAGAAAAATAGGCATATCCCTGTACACCCCATTTTTTCTATATAAAAGTGGGGTATAAGGGGTTATACATTACACAGACTTGCTATCATGATGCAAAGGATGTCTTCATCATAGCACCGGTAACACCTGCTGGATTCCACTTACGACGCCTCATTTGTGTCAGTCTAATTATTCAAGACTCATAAAAGAAATGTAAAGACAATATATCTGTTCTTAAAGCATGTCAGGGGAAAAAACATCAGAAACAGTATACAGTAAAACTGGAGTGTGAAGGGATTTTCTCTTCTTATTTTTGATCCAAAACATATACTGGGTACACGTTAGAACCACCTCACTGAGGCAGTTCTAACGTGTACTCACAATCTGTGTTTTCAGCTTGGTAAAAACAATTTTTTTTTCAACTGAAAATTAGCAAAAATCCTGTGTATTTGCATAGGTGTGTTTTCGTAATAGATGCACAACAAATATCATGTTGTTAGTGAATCTTTTAAAAGGTTTTGATAAACATTGCACACAAGTACACAAGTGCGCATCAAAATCCAATTCAAAAGCCGGCAGTTTTGATTTTTTTAATGTATTTAAAAAAAATAAATAAATAAATAAAAAAAAAAAAAAAAAAAAAAGGTTCTGGAAAGTTCATACGTCATAGATCGGAGCTGAAACACCGGGGTAGATAAAGGATCTCGGAAGAATTCATAGATTTCCCGCCCAAAGTTTGGGTGTTTCTCAGGCTGGCGGCTTTTGTGTATTTGAATAGAAGATATGTTGCATTTTCCTTAAAACATTTGATAAATGCAACAACATGGTGGAAACCTCTTGATGTTACATACCTGCAGCATACATCTGTGTCAAAGGGGAAGGGGGTCAGATTTTTTTTTAAAAAATATTTGGTCCGAAAACATATTTTTGCCATAGATTATCAAGACAATACAGGTACATCATCTTTTGTCAGATTTATAACTATAAATAACATTGTCCATCACGTTTGCAAATACATGCACCTTAAATGATCTTAAATATGCTATGCAAAATAAATTAAGCAGCTTTTACTTTGAACAGTGACTACATATGTTTTCAGACATTAAGGAAGTTCTCCTGACCATATCCTGCATGTATCAAATAAGGGTAAAACCAATCGTTGTGTTTTGCTGAAGTGACGTTAGATTTTAAGTCCTCTGAGGCATATCTCAAATAAAGCATACACCATCAAAACTTGATAAACATGTTTTGCTATGTATATTTATATGCATTATAGTGTGTACACTTTGTGTATACCTGTTAAAATAGGACAGATAGGGCCAAAAATAAAAAATTGTTTGTCTGCCCTCTCCCTACCTACTCACCAAAAATGGGGCCTACTAAAAAAAATTATTGCCCTTTCACCAATTTTTTTAATGTTTCTGTCAGAAGATAAATTGTTTTACCTAGAAAGTAATGTGTTTTCATTTAAACCATGACCCTCCTCACCAATTGAATATTTTGTTCTTATGTTCAAGCTCTACAAAACATAAAATGCAACTCTAATTGTGAGTAGCTTTGACAAAATTGTAGCTGATTCCTTTGACCAAAAATGACGCATAATATAGTAGTTCATAAAAAAAAGAAGAAAAAAGCCTACCTACTTACCAAACTTTTCTAGACAGGGTAGGAAAATGGCAAACAGAAATAATTTTAAATGTGGCCTAGTCTGTTCATGCAGGTAGAATATAAATATACTGTATATTTTCATAGCCTTGCTACTTTACAAATAATGGAGATGGGCCCATTTATCGGTTGTGGGGCTTTTTGACAGTCTCCCCCCCCCCTCCCCCACAATATGTCATTTACAAAAATACAATTGTGTTCAAAACATTTTGATTGGGCAAGGGGGGATGGACTTATAAAAAGTTTCCGATTTCCTATATGATCCTATATTAAATTCAAAGATTTAGTCAATTTTTAAAGAAGTCTCTGTTTGAGTTACAAAAAACATTACATGTCTAACTTAAGTACAATAGAAGCTTATGTTACGACTGCAATAAACTTCATTTCAGTGCCTGGGACTTAAATTATTCTTGGGCAATCTCACAAAAGGAATCTTTCGAGGTCCTTCATTAACAAGGGTGAGTGAGATTGCAACTTCAGTGTTGAAATTGCAAATCATCGAACTTTACGTTGTACATGTAGTAGTTCAATAAACTTTTTTTCAGTCTGCGCGTCTCACAAAGATGACACCGTACAAGGCGTATGTGGGTAACAACTTGATGATTTGTAGCTAAACACAACTTGGTGACATCTACCAAACATATACTTGGATTTTTTTTCAATGTGCAGGGCAGAGCTTAGCTAAGCCCAGCCTTGGATGATTTCATTGTTGAGAAAGGGTCCCAGAGCTGACAATGTATAATTGAGGTAAAGGTGACTATGCTTGTTGTCTTTGTGCTATACCTGTGTTTCACCTGAATGATTTCAAAATATGTGAAGTTTATGGTAGACACACAAAAACATAAACATTTTGTTTCTAAAATATAACTATACAGCTACACTCGAATATTTCTATCAAGTTAGCCAATCAATTAACAACTATTTGCTTAACTGATGGTACATGACCGCAGTAGAAGGTCAATAGAGTACCATTCGAAAAAAAAAAAGCGATTCGGAGAACCAGCTGATTATACTTATTTTTCCTACAAGGTCAGCTCGGTCAAATTAGCAGCACATTTTCTGCATCAAAAACGGTCAAGTTAGCATCAATTTTACTGCAGCAAAATCGGTCATGTTACATGTAGCAGCAATTTTGCTACAGCAAAAGCAGTCAAGTTAACGGCAATTTTGCTTGCAGCGTTAGAATTAAATTTGCTGCAGCAAAAAACAGTCAAGTTAGCGGCAATTTTGCTGCAGCGAAATTGGTCAAGTAAGCAGCTATTTTGCTACAGCGAAAAACAATCAAGTAAGCAGCAATTTCGCTTGCAGCGAATAGTTTTGTCGCAGATTGTTTTGGCTTTAATCTAAGTGATAGTGCATAAGAAAATAACATTTAATGCCACAATCACATATTTTCGACGTCACCTACGAAAAATGTTTCATGTAAGTGGAAATGTTTGTCGCCATTTTTTATTATTGTATTATTATTTTTTCTTTTTCGTCTGGCTGTGATCGCTATGCAGAAAATGATGATGAATGCTGCAACAGAACTTTTCTAGACCACATATTACCAACGTTATGGAAAATGTTGCCAATTTTTTACAGTTTCGTCTGGCTGTGAGTGCTATAGGAAACAAATACGTACGCCGCAAATAAGACTTTCCTATCCCACCCATAACATAGCTTAAGGACAAAAATTCCCTGCCAACAGTAAAAGTGTCCATAGACTGGGTAATAGGTGGGATATAAAACGTCTGTTTGTGATGACATTCATCATCTTTCTTATAGCGCTCATAGACAGACTTAAAAGAAAACAAGAGACCAAATTGTGCCGTAGCTCACCTTATATAGTGATTTGCTCATCAGTGTAAGCTTCAAGATAGACGATGATACTCTGGAGCCTTGCCCGTATGAACAATGGACAATAGGTGGCAAAAAGTTTCGCTGCAGCTAACTTGACCGTTTATTTTTTTATTTTTATTTATTTATTTATTTATTTATTTATTTATTTATTTATTTATTTATTTTTGATGCTGCAGCTGCTGCAACAGAGCTGTCAGTAACACTTTACAAACACACCGTACTGTGGCTTCCAGTTAGAAGTTATTACACTTTTTTCTGCCGCCTTCATTATTAAATTAGTAATTTAAAGTAAGCCTGCATCATTTGATATTTAATTGTATCAGAATCAAAGTTTTAAACTTGAAACGACAAAAAGAGAGTCATACAAAAAGAATGTTTACCAGGCATTTACTAAGGGAATTTTCAATATGGTCATACATAAATACAGTCATGTAGTACCGAATATTTTTCTGTGACAGTATGTGTTTACCCATCATTTTCAGTGCATGAGGTAAAAATTTGACACTGATTGGTTCAACAATAACAAGTGGGTCAAAGTAACAGTCCAAGTGAGAACTACCTATTTTTAAATGTAATGGTCAACTTTGTCATTGTCAATCAAAAATTGACAGGCTCCGCCCTGCACATTGAAAAAAATCAGACTATACATTGCAAAAATATGATGTTAAAAATAAAACAAGACTGAAACCTTTCTCATTAAACAAACAAATAATGAAAGGCGTATGTGGGTTATAAAATACAACCTGATGATTTGTAGCTAAACACAACTTTGTGACTTCTACCAGACATACATTGCAAAAATATGATGCTAAAGGTAAAAACCGGGGGTAAAAACTGAAAACTTTCTCATTAAACAAACAAGTAATGATATATATGTAATCCGTTCCACAATATTCTTTGTTAATATGACAGGTGACTTATAAGGAGACACAAAGACTAATGAGCATATGCGTTACGATATATACTTAGAAAAATAATTGAAGGATATTGAATTTCGTTCGGTTATATCACAATGTAGGCAACATTTTCAAACAAAAGAAGTAATTTTTCAAAATGTATCTGGTAGAACAATGCATATGCCGTTGACGAAATTACAAACATGATTTTACGCATCACTAGTCACAGTACAGTAACCTGCCATAGTAGCAACCCAACATACTCAAATGTCACAAGGACAAAATTTCCAGTTGATTTTTTAACGCAAACCCTTTCTAGAATATTGATTACAGATTTTTTTTGAACACTCGAATAGCTTTCATACCGAATAGCCATAATAAATTTGCCAGATTATTATGGCTATTCGGTATGAAAGCTATTCGGGTGTTCAAAAAAATCTGTAATCAATATTCTAGAAAGGATTTGCGTTAAAAAATACTGGAAATTTTGTCCTTGTGACATTTGAGTATGTTGGGTTGCTACTATGGCACCCGGTGCACGACAAAAATGCGGAAGTAGAAAATATTCTTAACAGTTTGGTTTGCACGTGTTTTAGTCTAATCAAAATAAGAATTTTTTTTTGGTAAACCCAAAACAAATTGCAACACAAATGTTTCTTGGATTTTTATGGAGAAACAACCTTCCGAGACAACATACTAAAAGTATACCAAAATCGGAGAATATTAAATTTGATTTTTTTCCGCGTCTTATCTTGAGTATGTTTTGACTCTTATCTTGAGTATGTTTTGACATATTTTGCTATTTAAAACGCTCGTAAGTGCATGTGATATATTGTGATTTTACAGTAGGCTTGTCTGTTTTCTGTTCATGAATTACACTGAAACCATTTAAACTTGAAATGTGCACTAATGATTATAGATTTGATCATTTTTGCTCAGTAATATTGGCTGTTGGCTTTCAATAAGCACTGAATTATCCCACCCACTTGTATTTCAGTGCATAATAAATGCAATTGCTTGTCAAAATTCCGAAACATTTTGCTAGAGATAGGATCTTGTTGGAATATAGAGTTTAGCAGCAACAACTGGTAAAGCTTTTGAAAAGGTCATTAACTGAGGCTTTGTCAAGAATCTTGAGATTTATCAATGAAAGTTTTCATAAATATATAGAACAAGTTAGGGGGTATACGTAAAAGATCTCTTGTACCAGAGCTATTTACAAACACAGGACGCAGAAAGAGGCATCAAATGAATGCTATGGCAATGTTTTATGACCCTAAAGACTGAGATAAGAAAAATTCATTTTCATTTTCATGAATTTTTATGAAAACTTCAGAAATTGGAATGAAAAAGTGGAAAATTCAACAGGTAAACATATAAAATGACTTGTATCTCGACAATCAAAAGGCCAAACAGGCTGAAAATGGCATCAAATGGTTGCTAAGGCAATATTATACCATCCTGTACTACAACATGTAAGTCATATGATCTTTAGTTTTTTGAATATTAACAAAACCTTTCGAATTTAGAGGAAAATCATGTAAGATTTAGTTGGCATACATTGAAAATCACTTGTATCTCGGCTACTGATAGACCTAGGGATCTATAATTGGTATCAGATGATTGCTAGGACAATACTCAAAAACCATGTATTCAGGTATATAAATCATGAGTGATTTTTGTTGTATGGATATTAATGAGATCTACATAAATAATAGAAAAATCAACAAAAATGTAGGGGTATACAAACAAAATTACTTATATCTCAGCTGCCAATTGCCTTAGAATGCTGAAAATTGTGCCGATAGATAGCTAGGACAATGTTCTATTGCCAAATAGTCAGCTAGTTCAACCATATTTTATTAAATTTTGTGAATGTTAAATAACATCTCGACAAAATTGTAATATTATCAAAAATTGAAGCTTTCGCTCCAACAGAATTTATGAAATCGTGGTTGCCAGCAACTATGCTTTATATATCTCAATACATGGCAATAAAACATTGTCTTAGCTATTAATTGATGCCATTTTGAGTTCTCTACAGCAGTAGACAGTCGGGATATAGGCCATTGTTTTAGGATACCCCCTTCATTTTTCGTCGAATTTTCTCTTATTCATGAAGATCTCATTAAAATCCAGACAACAAAAATCACTCATGATTTATATATCAGATTACATGGCTAAAAAGCATTGTCCTAGCAATTATTTGATACCAATTATAGATCCATAGGTCTATCAGTAGCCAAGAACTTTTTCATGTATACCGCCTAAAACCTTCAGTAATTTTCCTCTAATTCGTAAGGTTTTGTTAAAATTCATAAAACAAAAAAGCCAAATGACTTAAATATTGTATTACAGGATTGTATAATATTGCCCTAGTAACAATTTGATGCCATTTTCAGCCTGATATGCTTTATGATTGCCGAGATACAAGTCACTTTGTAGGTTTACCCATTTCATTTTTCTCCTTTTTCATTCCAATTTGTAAAGTTTTCATCAAAATTCATATAATTGAAAATTAATGATTCTTATATCAGACTTTATGGTCATAAATATTGACATAGCATTTATTTGATACCTCTTTCTGCATCCTGGGATTGTTAATAGCTCTGGTAGAAGTGATTTTGTACGTGTATCCCCTATTTTCCGAGCTTTTATCCGATTACTTGTTTTTCATTAGTTTTCATAAAAAACAAATTCATTGATTTAAATAAAAGTATACAGATTAAATTGTTAGGTCAATCTATCACTATCTAGAACTTGCCATTGGTGGGATATTAGTATTTTTGTAAGTACACCCTATTCTTTAGAATCACATTAGGGGTGGGTGCGGAAACTGTGATTTTACATTATGCAAATGTGTTCAATGTTGAGGACAATATTTTCAATATTTAATGACATTAAAGTGGTCCCTCTGACCACACTGGCAGCCATGGGAATGTGTCCGAGGGATGCAAGATAGATCTTATAACCCATCCAAAACCTTGCAATGGCTATAGTTTTTTTCCTCATTTTTCCTTGATTTTCGACATTTTTATTTATATTCATGAACATGGCATAATGAAACAGATGATTTTTGAATGAATTTGTCATATGATATGATGGGTTCAATAATAAACTGTCACAATGATAGTTTGGGACTGAAATTAGTTTATGGATTTTAACAATTTTTTCTGTCATTTTTAGATGTTTTCATTAAAATTCATGAATATGCAAATTAGTTATTTTACGTTACTTACCATAGGATGAAAGGACTATGTCTAAGCTTCAAAATGAGACCAGTTTCAATAAGTAGCAATAGAGATATGATCGATTTTGTAAGGAAGGTCAAATTAGCTCCTGGGGTAATGAGTGGGTGGGGTAAATCAATGCTTTCTATAGTTTATTTTTACTGAAATTGGCACAGTTTCAATGGTTTTGACATTTAATTTGTAATAAACATATCAGATAAAGCCTATGGATTGTTTCTATGTTTAAAATTCAACCAAAAATATTCATGGACCCATCTTTAGTACTTACTGTACTTTTGAATTGATGAAAATCCTTCTCGATAAAGATGGTGAAAAAAATCAAATTTCATATCTTCCGATTCTGGTATACTTTTAATATGTTTATGATACAGGTCTAAGGTTATTGTAAATCAAAAAAGGATTTGTGTTGCAATTTGTTTTGGGTCCCCCAACTATTTGACTGGGCTATTTTGAGAAATATTGCACTCAAATGCGCATCAAAATCCCATTCAAAAGCCAGTTTTGATCGTTTTTCAAATACAAAAAAGTTCTTGAAACCTCAGGTCTCATATTTATCGGAGCTGAAATTCATTAACGAGGCTGAGTGAGGTTGCTGTTTCAACGTTGATTAGTGTACGTAGAAATGTCTAAAATGGTAAATCAGCGAACTTTATGTAAGAGTGTTAATCAACTCATGTTTATTTTATTTTCAGTCTACACGCCTCACAGAGATACGGAAGCCTATGTGTGACTTTTTGACTTTTGTTTTTTGTCTTTTGTTTTGTTTTATTATTTGAAACGGCGCCAAATATTTGACATGGCAAGAAAAGAAGATGGATTAAAGAAAATACAAGAATGATAAGGATGTAAGTATTACGCAGGAGTTATAACGAAGTTGTTTTTATTGATGGTGATGATAAAACAAACAACACAAAAGACTAAAAGTCAAAAGACAGAAACTCAAAAGTCACAAAACACGAAAGTCAAAAGACAAAAGTCACATATAGGCTTCCGTGCTTCCGTAACCAGGCGTTCTAATGTTTTAGAACTTGGTGACTTTATGACTAACCACAAATGAATTCTACTAGACATGCATTGCACATAAAATATGATACTAAAGATTAAAAAAGACTGAAAACGTTCTCATTAAACAAAAGTAGGGAAATATAATGCATATTTCGTGTTCAATTAATTGTCAGTGAAATAGACCCACCCGAGAGCAAAAGCTGTTCAGAAGCTGAGGGTGAGGTTACGGCCGTGTAAAATCGATTTAAACCCGCCAGTAACTTTGTGTTACTGATCGTTCCAAGTCGATACTTCTGTGGTGGTTCTTTTTGTTTTATGTCTTGGTGTTTAAAATATTTTTGTGCGGTTGGCGCCTTATGTATGTTTGCATATTTTTAGTTAAGTTAAGGTAACTGAGTGGCCACCTATTGGGAAAATAGCTGCTCATTCGGCTTACGAAATGTTTTCATGGTATAAGTACCTGATTGTTAGTTTGGTTTTTTCCCACTTTGGTTTTTGGAGTGGGAGTCTTTTTCTGATTGCGCCTTTTCCTGACCTTTGCCTACTTGTACTTTTTCAAAATTATTAACTCAACCTGCTTAGCCAAAGACGATAATTTGTAAATGTAGTAGATTCCGAACTTAAGAAAATGATATTTTTCTAGAACAGAACATATGGACACTATGATCAGATGCAATTCTGTCGCAATAGACACTAGGAGAACCGGCTATTGCCTCGAAATAGATTTAGAAACAGGCTCAACTAAACAGTCCATTTTTGTTATGTGACTTTTGAAACGTTTGTAAGCCTTCGTAACATGCGTAAGGCGTCAGTGTGGATGGCAATCAATCGCAACATTCCTTAAGACATCTGTAAGGGTCGGCAAGCATTCTTAACGTTTTCGCAAACACATCGTTATCTACAAGCCCTGCCCCGTCCATTCGCATCATATTCGGTAATTTCAGCGCGAATTTCAAACTTTAGCATTCGCAAGGGATACTAGGTACATGGGAGAGCAGCATTACGAGCATGCTCCTAATTTTCGCAACAACATGAAATTTTCACCGAATAATTACGAATGCTTACAAATACTACCGAATGCTACCGAATTTTTAGCGATTAATGCGAATTTGCGTAAAATTGCATTCGGAAGGGCATTCGCAAGGATAATTCAGTAAATGAGAGAGCAGTATAAGGAGAGACACAAACATAACATAGGTTTGGTATTTATTACGAGATAATCATTTACATTGTTCCAGTAGAGCGTTGTTCATCAATCAAACTATTCCATTTAATCAACCTATTCCACTTATAATGACGAAATTATAAAACCTGCCATTACTTTTATAAGCAAGAGATTCAGATACTTGACCCAATCTCATTGATTATAGAAAGGCACAAGCAGGCAAAGATCAGGAAAAGGCGCAATCAGAAAGAGATTCCCACCCCAAAATCCGAGATGGGAAAAAACCAAACCAACAATCAGGCACTTATACCATGAAACATATCGTAAGCCGAATGAGCAGCTATTTTCCCAATAGGTGGCCACTCAGTTACCTTAACTTAATAAAAAATATGAAAACATACATAAGGCGCCAACAGCACAAAAAAAATTTAAACACCAAGACATAAAACAAAAAGAACCACCACAGAAGTATCGCCTTGGAACGATCAGTAACACAAAGTTACTAGCGGGCTTAAACCGGTTTTACAGGATCCTAACCTCACCCTCAGCTTCTGCAGTGGTTCATAACATTTAGTAAGGTCTTCGCTCCTCGTGGTGAATCTCTAAATAGTCAATGAATCATCAAGAACAAACAAATAAATCATGATAAACATACTGATGAATCAAAAACAAGGACTCACAGATTGAGTACATGTAAGCTGCCCGACGATGGAGATCCCTCGGCGCCGAATAACCTACTAACTCCGGAGCAAAAGAAAAACACCGGTTGGACCCCGGTGGACCAAGCAACAGACAAGAAGCTCCGGCCCCAACCAACTAAAATGAATAGCTTTAAGTCGGGGCCATCATAGAGTCTGACGCCCGACCCACCGGCGTGCAATTAAAGAAGGCAGCATAGTTATCAACCATGATTGGGTTAAAAACTAAGCATGCAGACTGTCGCATAACATTCAAGTTATAACCTATACGTCTGTAACGTGTTATGATTTTTCTGAACTGAAAAGAAAAATCATTAATTCCTATAAGTTTCTTAAATTTGTAGACCAAGTCACCATAAAATTCAGGTTCCGAAAGGCCCTCACTTAAAAGCGTCTTTAACCCAACATTATATTTGGAAATCAATTCATAGTGTCTACGATAAAATTTAGAAAAGGATTTTCGAA